>CM060921.1:88151122-90731122 GCA_030737875.1 Allium sativum
AACTTGAAAGAAATGCGTAAAACTTGGTACGGCATCAGCAGTCAATAATGAAAATGATTTCAGTCAGCTCAGAGCAACATATAAATTAAGTAGCCCTTGTTTGGGTGTATTCGGTGACTCACAATGATCTCCATTGGAGCATACGGTTTTGCATTCTCATCTTGCTCGTATGGAATCGGTGGATACCTGATGCTATTTACCCGAAAACAAATCTGTAAAGTCAAACTCCTAACATTAGTCAAAATTTCTTGAATTTTGAAGTAATGTTGGACGAGATAGAGACAGATATTTGAAACAAACCTTCTCATCCACTTCTAGAGGTAGTTCATCGTCGCCGTAAGTCCATATCCACAGTCCATCTTCCCCTCTATTGCAGCAATTTTTTAATCATGGAAATGCAAATAAGACAAATAATAAGGAAATAACGACTAATCAAATAATACCAGTACCCTAACCCCCCCCCCCCCCCCCAAAAAAAAGAAAAAAAAACATATTAGCACAAATAAATGCTTACAGCCGGCATGGTTGACGCAACAAATTTGGAGGTACATATATATCACTGAAGAATCCAAGAGACACTGCCAGACAAAAAACATGCCTTAAATTTTAGATCACTTCATTTATCGCCAAAAAGCAGGGGAAAATGTACATTCATTTTTCATCTTGCATACTAATAAAATTGGTTTTATTATAACCTACAGCGCAAACCAGTGGCATTGGATTCTTCCACTTTCCCGGTGATAATTTCCCCAACAAATGGTCGGAATATGATTAATCTAAAAATAACCTGAAAGTACAACACATTTAAACGTGTTAAATCGTGTGCAGCAACAAAAACGCAGAGCATTTCAAAAATATGATGAACACAGAATTTCGGCACATGCAAACAACTCACTTAAAGAATTCCGACTCAGATGGTTGTTTTGTTTCTATATTCAGTTTCACTAAATAAAATAATCTCATTGAACTGTGCTACTACAATGTAATTGCTAATATTAAAAAGCAACAACTCAATAAACGACTGAGGGAATTGTTGAGTATTACTGAAGAATACAGTTATATAATTTTATCATTCTTATCAAACATAAGTTTAGCTAAAAGTTAATTGTTACCAAATATTGTTAAAAATAGTGAATTCGTATCGCCTATCAAAATGTTCATAACTCTTGAACTAAGTTAATGGTACTATGAAAATGATTAGCTGGTACCCGGAAGTATTTCAATTATTCAAAACTCAGTTGCCATTTATATGCATATGTTTCAGAATACAATCAACAGTCCTACTTTCATTAAATAAAAATCTCATTATGAACTTTATTAAACATTCACTTAACTATTTTTGTGATAAAAACGGACAGTTAAGCAAAGAAATAGTCCATCATAGTATAAACTAGGAAATTAAGTTTTGTGCATTATGACTATAACAAGGTTTTAAATTCCGGCCAACATGTCGGAATACCAGCATTTCCATTCCAATTCTGGCATGGACCGACCAGACCGGACTTTCATCAAGATCTCGTTTCGAGATTTAGGAGAGAAGATAGCAAAGAAATAGAGTTTATAGTGCAAAAATTACCACAGCTTGGCTTACCGGTTTCGAGCGGTTGATAAAAAGTAAACTCTAGACTGTGTTTTTCTTTTCATCGATATCAAGTATCCATCTGATATTATTTTTCCCCTATGAAATTTGAATGAATGACCAATTTGATTCAAATTAGGACACGGGTTTGGCAAAGGAAGAAAGCAATGTGAGAGAATAAAGTAGGCTTCCATTCTCTTCCCTTCTTTTTCTTTCGAATTTGAGGGTGGTTTAATTGGGTTGGGCTGGGCTATCAAAGTTAAGATAGTACAAAATAGTTCATTAAAAAACCAACACAGAATAGTTATAGTTATATAAGTAGACTTAGTTAATGACTTATATACCGTGATAAATGAAGTGTTGATAACATAATAACTATTATTATTTTAAAACAGAAAGTTTATATACTAAACCTAAAAGGGATACAATTTAAAGCACATACAAACAACGGCTGATATACTAAGCATAAATCTTAAAAAACAATCATACGTTCTCTAAATGCCCACAAGAAAAAACTCAAAGCATCAGTCATGCATGACCACACCAACTCATCAGTTATGACATTTATTTCACTGTAGCAAGTAAATTCACTGCTACTTCACCTCTGTAAAGCCAGAATTGTTGCTTACGTTGCCTGAGAGAATACTTGTGATTTTCTTCGTCCATTTCATTTTCTCACCTTTTGATTTTAACCGTGATATAATATTTCTTTTCATGCAGGGTTATCAATCACACTATCAGTTATAGTGAACTTGAAAGGGATTTCTTCATGTCGTTGCTTCTTGCTATGTTCAAATCCAAAATTATGGTCATCAAAGAGTATCGTGGAGGTCTCAAATTGTGAATATTTTCCCTTAATATCCGTCGTGGTCTGGTCATCATTTTGATCTAATTCAACTTTTGATTTGTTATTTTCATGTACATCAGAAGTCTATGATGAAGCTAAATTGGTTTGCACATCCATATTTGAATTGGGTCTAGCTGTTATGGTTTGTGATATTTATCACATGGATATTAAAGTGGAGATATTGGAAGTTGCGGGATTTTAGGATCTGTTGACCGAGTTTTATGGATTTGTTGATATATTTTAGGGAAAGTTTTATTTTGAATAAGTTTTAAGGAGTATTTATTTCTGAGATATTTTAGGGCCCAATTAGGTATAGATCTAGTCTTTCCATTTGTCTATATAAGCATGTCATTAGGGATAAATTTATTCGTACTTTTGAGGGAGAAAAACTTGTTTTTGTTTTTTAGGATTGAGATATCTTATCAATTTTAGATCTTTCTTTGTAATCAATTGATGGAATAATAAAGATTTGTTTGGTGTAATTTGTTTGTTATTGTTATTTCTTCTCTCTTTCAAAATCTAATTGTGTACTGATCTTGCGGAAACCCTAACAATTGGTATCAAAGCCTTCTACACAAATTTTTTTGGAGAGGGTTTGAATATGGATAAAATAATCATTGAAAAGCTTAATGGAAGAAATTGGGGATTATGGAGGGCAGAGATGGAAGATTTCATTTATCTTAATGATCTTCATCAGCCACTGGAGAATAATGGGGAAAAACCTAGCAATCTATCGGAAGCAAAATGAGAAACTTTGGATAGAAAGGCCCGCTGCGCCTATTCGATGTTTTTTGGATAATTCAGTGTTTCATATTGTTGCTAATGAAACATCTGCTTATGCAATACGGAAGAAATTGGAAGAGGTTTATGCAAAGAACTCCGCAACAAATAAGGCACTTCTTATGAGAAGACTGGTTAATCTAATGCTTAAGGAAGGTGGATCAATTGGAGAACATCTTAATGATTTTTAGGAAATTGTAAATCAACTGGCTGCAGTGAATTTCAAGGTGGATGATGAAACACAAACCTTAATGATGATGAGTTCATTGCCAGAAAGTTGGGAAACACTTGTGGTTTCGTTGAATAACTCAAATTCCAATGACGTTATTTCAATGGGGTCCGTGGTTAGTAGCTTGCTTAATGAGGAGATGCGAAGGACGAGTCTTATGGAAGAAAAAATAAGGAGGCAACGGAAATTGAAACTCCAATTGAAAAAGCTTTTATTGCAAGGAGGGCTAGTCAACGAAATAAGGAAAGGCAATCGAATAGATCGGACATGAGAAGGAATACATTTGTTTTTACTGTGACAAAACCGGCCATACTCTGAGGGATAAGGAGAAAATGAAGGCATTAAAAGAAGAGACTGATGAACAAAATAACAACGGTAATAAGGTGAATTTTGGTGAGGAGATTGAATTAAATGTTTTATGTGTTAATGAAGGCAAAAGCAAAAATTGGATACTTGATTCAGGAGCTTGTTTCCACGTGTGCCATCAAAAAGAAGCATTTATTGATTATGAAGAACAAAGTAGTGAAGTTGTATCCGCCAACGGTCGAAATTTGCATGTTAAAGGCATAGATTCGACTCGATTGAAGATGAATGATGGAAAGATGGTGAAGTTAACGGGAGTTAGGTACATTCTAGAAATTAAGAAGAATCTTGCTTCAATTGGATAGTTGGAACAAAAAGGTTGCAATTTCTCGACTAGAGGTCGGGTTACAAGGGTTTGAAGGGCAACAAGGAGCTTTAAAAGAAGAAATGATAACATATATAAATTGCTTGAAAAAGCGGTGGAGAATGTTATGAGTTCTCAAATTGGATTAAGAGAGGCGAGTTCATCTGAATCAAGGTGGAGTCATTAACGTAAAGCCACAAAGTCTACATGGAGGTCATTATGGTACTACAATCAATTTTGAGATCTTTTATGTGGTGTATCTCATTAGGGAAATGCATAGTTTGGGGGTGGGTTTAGATTTGTTGAGTGTTAGAATGATTTCATATCAACGTGGAGTGTTATGGGTTGTGATATTTATCACATGTATATTAAAGTGGAGATATTGGAAGTTGCGGGATTTTAGGATCTGTTGACCGAATTTTATGGATTTGTTGAGATATGTTATGGAAAGTTTTATTTTTAATAAGTTTTAAGGAGTATTTATTTCTAAGATATTTTAGGACCCAATTGGGTATAGATCTAGTCTTTCCATTTGTCTATATAAGCATGTCATTATGGATAAATTTACTCGTACTTTTGAGAGCGAGAAACTTGTTTTTGTTTTTTAGGGATTGAGATATCTTCTCAATTTTAGATCTTTCTTTGTAATTAATTGGTGGAATAATAAAGATTTTTTTGGTGGAATTTGCTTGTTATTGTTATCTTCTTCCCTCTTACAAAATCTAATTGTGTAGTAGTGATCTTGCGGAAACCCTAACACTAGCTTGGTCATAGCTGGCTTGACCATTTTCATTGTTTGTACATTTCTATACATTTATAGATGAATTTGAAAATTGTTCAATATCAAAGAGCTCAGACGTAGCACTACAATTGGTATTATCACTTGTGATCGTTGCATTTACTGAACCATTCATTTTTTTGTACATTATCAGTGTCCATTAGAACATGATCATCTTCCTGACAAGTGGTCACTTTGGGTACCCAAATTTTTTTCCATAAACATAAAAATTCATTAGGTGTCCAAATTAGTTACACTTGTGGCTCAAACTAGGTGTTCATTCATGTTCGACCAGCTGCACAAAGAGTTCGTTATTTTTACTAATGATGGAAAACTCGATTGAAAATTTAAAATCATTATGAATTTCTATCAACACATGAGCAAGGGAAATTTTGATCATAATTTTCGTATAATGATTCATCTTAATAAGATTTCTTAGTACAAAAGCAATTCTACCGATATCTTCTTCTGACCAAAAATCTAATTTTAGTCCTGTGAACTCAAACTGGAATAGTTTGTAGCAATTCTTTGTTTAACTCAAGATCCAACACTCATCTCCTCATTATCATGAGTTTTTTATCGTAGCAATAGGGACCCCCTTCTAGTATTCTTTAGCAAACTTCCTTGATATCAAATTTAATAACATAGAAACCATTGTGAACGTAGAATTTGCATGAAGGCTTGCTAACTTTTTCGATGTAAGCTCTAAAATAATGATAACATGAACCAAAGGTCAGCCACATAAATAACTAGGGCTGGGTGCGGAAATTTTCCGTTCCAACCGGAGCCTTTTCCACTTCTTCCAGATGATGGTAGAAATATGATATGCGGAATGATTTCCGTTCCATCAACTCTGGAATTCCGTTAAATGGAATTCATGGTTAATGGAAAAGACGGTATGGAAGATGGAAATTCCATCGTTTTCCTGAAAGCCACAAATAATCCAAAAAATTACGATTTATATTTACGAAAATACCCTTCATGTTGAAAAAATTACAAAAAACGAAAAAGTTCCAAAAAATTACAAAATGAAAAGTAAAAAAAGAATTATTCGAAAATTACGATTTCTAAAACTAAAAATGCCAAAATTACAAAAATACCCTTCAGTTTGAAAAAAGTAAAAAAAAAATCCAAAAAATTACGAAATGAAAAGTAAAAAAAGAATTATTCGAAAATTACGATTACTAAAGCTAAAAATGCCAAAATTACGAAATGAAAAGTAAAAAAAGAATTATTCGAAAATTACGATTTCTAAAGCTAAAAATGCCAAAATTACGAAAATACCCTTTATTTTGAAAAAAATAAAAAAATTAAAAAATTACGAAATGAAAAGTAAAAAAAGAATTATTCGGAAATTAAGATTTCTAAAGCTAAAAATGCCAAAATTACGAAAATACCCTTTATTTTGAAAAAATTAAAAAATTACGAAATGAAAAGTAAAAAAGAATTATTCGAAAATTACGATTTCTAAAGCTAAAAATTACGAAAATACCCTTCATTTTGAAAAAATGAAAAAATTTCAAAAAATCAAAAAAATTACGAAATGAAAAGTAAAGAAAGAATTATTCGAAAATTACGATTTCTAAAGCTAAAAATGCCAAAATTACGAAAATACCCTTCATTTTGAAAAAAGTAAAAAAAAATTAAAAATTTCAAAAAATTACGAAATGAAAAGTAAAAAAAGAATTATTCGAAAATTACGATTTCTAAAACTAAAAATGTAAATATTACGAAAATACCCTTTATATTGAAAAAATGAAAAAAAATCAGAAAATTTTGAAATGAAAAATAATAAAAGAATTATTCGGAAATAATAATTGTTAAAGTTTAAAAAGATCAAAATTACGAAAATGACCTTCATGTTGAAATAAAGGTATTTTTGTAATTTTAGCATTTTTAGCTTCAAAAATCGTTATTTTAAAATAATTCTTTTTTAACTTTTCATTTCGTAATTTATTAGACTTTTTGAATTTTTTTCATTTTTTTCACTTTTTCCAATACGAAGGGTATTTTCGTAATTTTAGCATTTTTAGCTTAAAAATCGTTAATTTAAAATAATTCTTTTTTAATTTTTCATTTCGTCATTTTCTAGATTTTTGAAATTTTTTCATTTTTTCACTTTTTCCAATATGTAGGATATTTTCGTAATTTTAGCACTTTTAGCTAAAAAATCGTTATTTTAAAATAATTCTGTTTTAACTTTTCATTTCTAGATTTTTTTGAAATTTTCACTTTTTCCAATATGAAGGGTATTTTCGTAATTTTAACATTTTTAGCTTAAAAAATTGTTATTTCAAAATAATTCTTTTTTTACTTTTCATTTCGTAATTTTCTAGATTTTTTGAAATTTTTTCATTTTTTTTCACTTTTTCCAATATGTAAGTTATTTTCGTAATTTATCCTTTTTTAGCTTAAAAATCGATATTTTAAAATAATTCTGTTTTGACTTTTCATTTCGTAATTTTCTAGAATTTTTGAATTTTTTTCATTTTTTACAATATGAAGAGTATTTTCGTAATTTTAGCATTTTTAGCTTAAACAATCGTTATTTTAAAATAATTCTTTTTTAACTTTTCATTTCATAATTTTATGGAAGGAACGGAATTACCGCGGAAAACATGGAAATTTCCGCTCTTTTACCGCTGTGTGTCGGAAGGAATTCCTTCCGAACTATCTATTTCGGAAAAGTGCCGAAACGGAAAATCTTGGAAATGTTCGGAAGCAAAACACTGGAAAAGCGGAAGACGGAAAAAAACCCAGCCCTATAAATAACAATAGAACTATCCCAATGTATTTTTGCCGAGACAATTGCAGAATTAGTCATTATAGCATTTTTCTTTCATTAAAATCAATAGAGTTAAAGAATTTGAGAGCATAGAGGCTGAAATATCCTTCTCGACTATCATTATCTTTCATGCTATAGATTGAGTATTTAAAGGAAAGTTAAGGTTTATCTGTGCATCATTTGAATCTGTCGACATTCTTCTTGAGGAGCTGTGAAGCTGCTTCTGGTTAAGAGGCGGAAAATCTCCAGTGTTTGCTGTGAAATTTAGGGTTTAGACGAAAAATTAGAACGCTTGTTTAATGCAATTTTGCTTTAAGAAAAAATAGTGTGGCCTTGGGATTGTGTCCAAGAAGGCAACTAGCTGGGGTCATTAAGACCAAAAATACATATGCGCATTTCGTAAATGTGCAAGAACAAATGTGTTCACGCACATTTGCGAAATGCACCTGAAAACGAAAACAGACATTTTTATAGTAAACTCTAAAACAAGCCTAATTTTCAACTAAGTTTTTTTTTCCAGAAGCCTTCCTCAAATTTTTGTCTTTCTCCTTTCTAATTTTATTTATTTTCAAATATTTTGGAGTTTACCTAAAAGCAATCTATTATGAACAAATAAAAACTAAAGTATTCACTACAATTGTATTGTTTACTATGATGCCTATTTGATTTAAATATAATCATGACATAAATTTATTATATACGCTAAATTATAAAAGTGTTCTGTAAACAAACAGTGTGTATATGCAAACACATTTCCCCCGCCCATTCTCTTTCATTCCACCAAGAGAGAGAATCAGTGGGGGAGTGAATGGCTGAGATTCAGGGGGAGTTCACGTGCAATATAAGAGGTGTAGCAGAACTCCATACATATATATAATGAATAGTAAGGATTTAATCAAAATTAGTTGACTTTCTTATAATATGTAGTTTTTGTCATTACAGTTATTTAATGTAAGATATATTTGTACTGCATTATGCATGAGCTCATATTTTCATCCAGATTCCACTCAAATTTGTCTGGGCTCCAAGGCCGTTCTTAGCTCTAGTCTACTCCGTTTCTAACAGCATATCTCAACAAATTTATAAGTGAATATATGGAAGGGGCAGTCTGTGTTATCAAAGCGCTCGCTATAACGCGCTATAGCGACGAATAGCGCATAGCGCAGTGCTTGCGCTATTGTACTTGTAATAGTGCAAGGGTTCCCTATATCGAAAAAATAGCGCATTATTCTATCATAGCGCAAAATAGCGCATTGCTGTAAATAGCGCGCTATTTTGTTTTTGTCTCTTTTTTAAATGTTTGGACAGTGAATTAAGCCCAAAATAGCACGCTATTGTATTTATAATGACTCAGAGGAAAAATGCCGTACAGTATGACCCAAACGAAGAAATTGATGATCGTTTAAATGATGATTAACGGTTATGATTTAGATAAAATTAATGACTGTTTTAAAAATTTAGACGCATAATATAATTTCTACGTTTTGTTATTGTACACTTGAATCACGTTTAACTTTTGTTTATTTGAATCTTGTTATCGTTGATTTCATATATTATTTTCGTTTGATCTTATTTTCACTTTACAACTTTTCTTATTTATAATTTTTTTCTTAGTACTTGTTAGTATTTTTATAAAACATTGTACAAAAGTGTATTTTCATGCATTTTTTCTTAGAGTTTTATACCGTCATAATTGATAAATAGAAATAAATTTCATTATAACAGTTACAAGAATAAATTTCAAATTTGTAACACATAAATATATTATATCCATCAATTACTTTGAATGTACACATAGTAGTTAATGCGCAAAGTCACAAAAAGGCGCAAGGCTTGAGCCCTGGGCTTTTTTGAGCCTTGGGCTTTTTTGAGCCTTGGGCTTTTTCGTGCGACTTCGTACGAGTATGAGCTTTTCTACTAGAAAAAACTGCACTACAAAATGCTACTAAAAACGATAAATTTAGCGAATAAAAAAGATATGAATTAGTAAGTACGAAGTCACAAATGCAATTTCAAAACTAAAACGATCACAAATTCAATAAATTTAATTATTAAAAACATAACTCTTTAAACTTTAAAATCAAAACATAACTCAATAAATTTTAAAACATATATAAATTTTAATTTAAGATTTAAAACATAACTCAGTAAATTAACAAACAAGTTTAGATTAAAGTTTAAAACTAATTAATTTAAATGAAAAACAGGTAAAAACTGCCACTTATATATATGTATATATATATATGTATATACACACACATATATATGTGTGTACACATATACCTGACAGTGGCAGCAGCCGCGGTGGATGCAGTAGCAGTTTTTTTAGTGTTGAATGCAATAAAATGAAAGGGAAAACCATAAAAAAATCGAACAAAACTGTACGAATTTGATAGTTGAGAGTCGGATCGGGTTCAAACAAAAGTGGTTTGGCATAAAATCAATTATTTCTCGAGACACGCTTATTTGAGCCTCAACGCCTCGAGAAAAAGCGCCAAAGGCGCGCTTTATTTGCGCATCGGTTAGTCGAGGCGCCTTGAAGGCCAGCGAGGCGCAAAGCCTACGCCTGAGCCTTAGGCGCGCCTAGGGCTGCACAAAGTATGGGTTGGGTCGGGTTATACCAAATACTTTATCCGACCCGCATAGGTATGGGTTTAAGGTAGCTCAACCCGTACCCGACCCTATATGAGGTTGGATATGGGTTGGGTTGTAGTATGGGTTGGGTCGGGTTAAGTAAAGTTGGGTTGGGTCACTTGAATACAATAAAAAATGAGAATATGAGGGATTTTTTCTAAAAATTATATCAAAATATTCAGCATAATATATCAGATTTTAGCTAGCATAATGCATTTAAAATAACCGATTCATTACAAGACATATAATTAAAATTTCATTGTAAAACACATAATATGAAATTAATTTACTACATAGTTGAGCAAGTGTTTCATTTTAAAATACATTAAAATGCTCTTTAAAATATATTTATCAAATTCTATCTAGTTTGGATTGACATGAAATATTTTTTTGTACATTTATTATAGAATACATAAACATTATTCTAGGATTATACTATTCTAATTTTAATTGGATGCATATTAAATTAGTTTTTTTTAAATAGGTTTGGGTTGGGTTAAAATGAGGTTGGGTTGAACAAAATGTCAAACCCGACCCGCATATAGTATGGGTTACAAATTGTAACCCATATCCGATCCGAACTAGGATGTGTTGGGTTGGGTTTATGTGGGTTGGGTCGGGTGGTGGGTTGGGTCGGGTTGGATATGGGTTGTGTGCAGCCCTAGGCGCGCCTAGGCACGCTTAAGCGCACGCCTTAACAACTATGAATGTACACTGTGAACTTATCAAATTTTCTATAATACAATTGCATTTTATATAAAAAAAGATATTTAATATGTGCATAAAGTATGGTAGTGCTTGTATTTGGAATCTTGGATGGTTTGCATATAACGCAAAATAAACAAAACAATAACAACAAAAAAAAATCGGTTAGGCAAAATATACCTGATTACATTTTTTTCTTAAATGAACGCAATAGCGCGCGCTATAGCGCAATCCTTGCGCTATGCGCTATAGACTACACTAGCAGCAGTGAGATCTGTGTGTTTGTGATATACAAAATTGTTGCAAACATAATGCAGGGGTGATTACAAAATCTATAAATATTCATTCAGTTTCATTATATATATATATATATATATATATATATATATATATATATATATAAGTACCGATGACAAAGGATCACACCATATATTAAAACAAATGTTATAAATATTGAGCGGAGATAAGGCTTTATGGAAGTACAGTATTTTAGTTTCAACGTACCTTATATGTGGAGCAACCATCTCCAGGAAAGATGAAACCACCTTCAATGGACTGGATGTCATATACAGATATACAAAGCCCCAAATTTGCTATAACCTAACAAATCACATTGAATCTACTTATGATTAAAATAAATATATGGCTGTTGTACTCCCAAATAAAGATAAAATACTACAAACCTTATCTAAGAATTTATTCTCAAGCTCTTCCTTGATTGCATCAGCAAGTGGAAGACTAAGTAAGTGTGGAGGCAAAGGCAAAGTGTGATCAAGTTTGCTGATGTAGAACATTTTGTATCTGAAATCAACAAAAAGTTGCAACACAGCATCATAAACCGAATATATACAATAATAATGTGAATTGTAGTTAGTTTAATTTGCCATTTAGTCATATGTGATGTAATATGCCATCATGGATTATGATTAAACCACAACTTTAAGGACCAAGTTTGCCTAAATTTCACATTAAGTCAAAAAATGAAAACTAAATATAAACGTTGAACCAATGCATTTTAATTGGAATCGTGTATTCATGTGCACTGGAAGAAAGATATCTACCTGGAATTTTACAGGGATAAGCCAGACAAATATAATAGACATCAAAAAAGTACATGGGAATGTATGTAACATTGCATTGAATCCACTTTCATCATAAACAATGGAATTGTTCAATCACCTGAAATATAACATGCATTTAATATGTAAGTAAATTTCACCATAATTCCCACATTGCACAAGATTAAGAACGATGCATTACGATTATAGTACAGGTAAGCTAGTGCCAATCAAAAGGGTTGGCCGTTTTAATTTGAGCCATGTGTGATCTCATAAAAATGGGTGTAATGCATATGCACATATCAACAATGTAATAACTACATATTGAAATATCAGATTAGCTGTACTATCAAATTGCAGAATTATGTGGTAATGACATGGTTAACCCATTTTAGCAGTTCTAACCCCAACTTCTATCAAATAAACAATGACCTATCTATGTAAATGCAAATTCTAAGAACAGAAGTCTACATGATAAATAATAGATAATATACTTAAGGATGTAATAGAGAGATATTGGAGAAGGGGGTTGAGGAGGAGAGAATGAGCAGAGCAGATTTCAAAGAGAAATACATGATAAAAGATTTCTAACTTCATTTCATAACCTTGCATTCTTACATACATAGATAGCAGCAATATACAATACCTGATGTAATTTGAATAGCTGTCAATCTTTTATAACAACGTTAACCATATGTTAATAGAAGGGACATTTGTGTCATATCTTATGAGGTTCTATGGATTCAGTCCCTCTTTATATTTGTAAGGCAGAAGGACTTCCTTAATTTAATAATCCAGCACAGGTCCCTATTTTTAAAGTTCTACGCCAGAACCATTGATGCCTATATCCACGATTCCCAGCTCTGATCACAATAGTTTTACAACGCAAAAGCGTACATGAGACTATTCCAGGTTAGCGAGGTGAGACGTAAGCCTCGAAACGTTAAGGCGTAAACTTTTCGGGTAAAAATAAAACGTAAAGCATCTAAAGGAATTTGTCGTTCCAAATTAACCAACGCAACAAATGAAAGACAAATCATTTAAGATCTGACTTAGAACAAGTATAAATTTTTATTATAGATTAAAAATAAATAATTGGAATTGGTATTATTCAAATTTCGGTGCCCCAAAATTATTTGAAGATTCCACCAAACTCCAATTTTGATTTCTTCTATTAACTGAAATTGATCCACAAAATTTATTTGAAGATTTAAGGAAGTTTATTAAGAAATTCATTAAATAGCTCTTGATCATTGTTTCATAAACAATCTTGCTAGATCATGTCAAAATTGAGAAGTAAAAAAAAAAAAAAAATGCTAACTTTTTTTATTTCCATAAATAGTTGAAGTTTAATAACTTCTACCAATGTCAATATTTGCAACTAAATGTTTATAAATAAATTTAAAAAAAACCTAGTTATATGCCTTAATTGTTTGGGACATGCAAGGTGTACGCTTTATATGTTTCATATGCCTCAAGTAGTTGAAGCGTAAGCTTTAGAGGTAAAAAACATTTTTGAGTAAGACATATCTTTTATTTACTCGAGACGCTGCTCAAGGTGAGTATTGAGGCGGGTTGTTTTAGAACAATTATGTATACACACACGTACACGTATGTATAACAGCAAAATGAATGCCTGAAAATAACAATAAAAAATAGATAATATTAGAGAATTAAAATCTGCACACATCACCGCTGTGCTAATGATTAGGCGCTCTATCATTGGTCAGTGGAGCCACAAGTTTGAATCGTATGCAGCGTTATTCGAACCACTAGAAATATATTGACTAGTAGTATGCTATATACTACCTAAGATTTGTAGTTTTGTACAACTATGTCCTACCACAAGTACTCGATTTCCCCCAAAAAAAGTCAGTGCACATCTGAAAATTTTCATGATTTCTATGCATGGTTGGAAAATCGATAGTGCATACTTCATTTGACAAATTTTGGGGGCTTAGTATCATTATCACTTCTGCTTATACTAGTAATTTCATTACTGGGAGGAATTCTCTTTGGCAAAAAGTTTTAGATGAAGCTGGGCCTATATTGTTGCCTTGGCTAGACATGGGTGATTTCAGTAATTCCAAAAATTATAGTGAGAACATGGAAGATAATCATCCCTTTTAGCTTATTATAAGGCTTTAGTAATCACATGTTAAGTGTGGGTTTGTACGAAACAAACGTGCAACGTCTTAAATTTACATGGAGGACTAGAAATCTGGCTTCAAAAACTGATACGGTAATTTTAATAATGAACTTATATCTGCTTGTGTTCTGCTCTCTGTTTATGCTATGCTTTAATCTTTTAGTAACATAGTCCATTTTAATTAAATTATACCTGGATATTGTTGTAAATAAACGGGTCATAATTTTAACTTGTTAACAGTTGGTGATCAAACTAAAAATCGTTCATGGTTTCTCTAACGGATGGAATTTGCAATTTCAAGATTGCAATCTCTATATTTAATTCAATAGTTGAAAAGCATAAAATTGCATCTCAGGGAATGGAATAGAATTAGAGAAAATCACCTAATTATTATTAATCAGCTGCAACTTGGAGCTGACAAAACCTTGAAAGATTCTGATATGAACCTTCTTGTTGGAAATAAATTTACTGCACTCTGGAAGCACAAAAACTCTTGAGATCTGCTATGTTGCAACACAGTATCAGTAAAAAGTTAAATGATTAACTTTAGAATGATAACTGCAATAAATCCTTCTATGCAAAGATAGCTATGAGAAAAAACAGCAGGGTTCTTACTTTAATTAAAAGTGAGGGAGAGTAAATTTATGATTAAAAAATACTGAGAATGACGCTGTAATTTTTTACGCTAATGCACATAACTTTTATCGCTTAGCATATGACACAGCATGACTCGTTGGAAATAGTATTATCAAAGAGGAAGGAGCTAACGATCTTATTATACATGTTGATGTGAGATAAAGAATACTATTTTTTCAGAAGAAGAAAATACATGCTAACACAAAGGAGATAAAGAACACAATTTTCTCAGTAAGAGATGACAAAAATCAAGGCCTGGATGGTTTTGCCTTAAAAAATGGTGAAGGAATTAAAATTCCCATTTGCCGCTTTGGTTCCTAAAAGACAATACAATACAATTTCCATATCTGATTATGGATCCATTCCATGTTGCAATATGCTCTACGAAATTATCTCTAAAACTATATGCAACAGAGTCAAACATCATATTTATCATTTGAATTCGGATAATTGATGACTTTACTGACTAGTTGATTAAACCAGTTAATTATTTCAATTACTATGTATTGAAAATTTGGGTTATTAAGATGGATATAATTTACGTACTCATTGTTACAAAGATTTTTGTTACAGTTATGTGAAATAAGAACCTAATGCTCAACGGCCCTATAGAAAAACAAATTAAAGCTATTCAAATATAGAATTTGGTTTTGGGCATAATAAGAATTTGGTTTATATGATATAAGTTCATGAATTCTAATAGGCAATGTTTCAATATGATGTCTTTTTTTTTGGGGGGGGGGGGGGGGGGGGGGGGATGGGGTGTTATATATGGATTCACAATAGAGCCATGCTTACCTCATTATCGTCAAGCGACATGACACATGAGATAATACTTTTTATGATCTGTTGAAATCTTAGTTAAGCAACATTGCTTAAAGCATTGTATTGGTTCAACCAATCAAAAATAGTTTAAAAAGAGTATATTAGCTCACATGTCTTAGTAAGTTTTAATCAAGTATAGGAACTTTGGATGATAACTCGACATTCGTAATTTAAATAGGAAAAAATAAAATTTCTTCCATAATCATTTCTAAACTAAGTCCTTAATGGTTATTCCTCTGCATTTCTAGCCTATATTCTCACTCCATCGTCAACACTTCACACAACATTTGATTCATATCTTTAAAATGCAATAAATTTTGCAGAAATACCAGATGGATAAACGTTTGAACGATTAAAGCTCAAATTTTAAACTTTAGCTTAAGCGTTAGGCACACAATACATATGTTGAAATCCAAGCTAATAAAAGATTGGAACTTCGATGTTTTCATTAAATTATCTAAATGATGCCTTTCCAACTAAGCATGTTATGTCTTTTAGCAAATTGAAAGTGTTTGGAGCACATTTATTGAAAGACAGTCGAGGATTGGTAAGGATTGGAGTACTAGTTTCACATAGCTGCACTAGTCAAGTGCAACTAAAACTGCATCGCGATTGTAACAAATCTGTCTAACGAACAACTCAAAATGCCTCCCTAAAAAGAGTAAGAAGATGGATTATTATTATTAATTATTGTTCATGCATCAACAGCACATACAAAATTTGTGGCTTAATACAAAAAACAAATCTTAAACTTGACTTTTTTTACGAAAAGGCTTCATGCGAAAATTGAAAATGGATGAGTTTATTAACATAGAAGTTAAAACAGACGATAATAAAACAACTAGGATCTAATTTACATAAATTATTATTGTGAAGAGGATCCACATTACTTTTTGATTAGTGATTGGGAGCCTCTTTACATTTTCTATAAAGCATAATTCATTCCAGAAATCAGTAGCACAATAACAGTTCAAGTCCTCATATAGTCTTTACGCAAAAAGGAAAAAATCTCCTACATTAATACGTTCCACTTTCCAGCTCTGTTTTATCCATTCATAATTTTTCAGTATCTCGTCTTTCCTGCCTTAGAACCCACATAATTGTGGTCGGACAAATAAATTTTCTTTCATAAATCTCTACAAATGCTTATACTGAATTATATGTTTGGATGAGTTAACTTTAAGGTCATTTATAATATGATCTTTTCAAATCAGCTTTGGTCTTCTTTTCTATTGTTTCACTTATATTTACATGTTTGTTACCATTTTTCTTTGTTACTCTGTCACTTTGTCGATGCTGTAAATGCCACGCTACTTTATGTGTACAAACTTTTACAACAAAAAAAGGGAAAAAGAAAACTAAAAAAAAGGAAAGAAGAGAAAGGAGGAAGAAAAAGAAAACCAACATGCTTTTATGCATTTTATCCAATTTGCATTAATTCGGTTCATAATGTTTTTCTCTCTCTCCATCTCGTGCTATTGATACTTGGTACTATCATAATTCTTATTGGTAATTTGATTTTATAATTTACTGGAATTTATTTTACTAAAGCTGCATTCATATATTTAATACTAGTTCTATTAAGCTATAACCCCTGATCTACTGTGTTTCTTCAATTTTTTTTTTTTTTTCATTCATATTTTCTTTAGCTGCGTCTATCTGCACAATATTGTTTGCAAACATCATGCATGGTAAATACTCTTGAAGCTCATTAGTAATTTTACTCAATAACATCACAAATCGGTATGAATTTGTAACCTTCAACGACTTAGTTCTTAGTAAATAAATAACTTTATACGCTGGTTTAACTTGCACACACATATGCTTGTGTGCATGTTTTCCGTGCGCGCACACACACGGACTCTCCCTTCCCCCGAACCAGAGGCGGAGCTAGCCAGTTAAATAAGGTGGGGCAAATATTTCAACAAACACAAAAAAAGTGAAGCTATTAACCATGAATCAAGCAAAGCAAAGTCACGGATAGGGCTTGATTGCAAATTCAGCTATGGCCTGTCATTAATTTCTGGTATTTTATAATTACATAGTGCAAATTCAGGTAGGGCATAGGCGATAGCTGGCCCATGCCTGCATCCGCCCCGCCCCCAACATACACACACACACATATTTACATACACACACACACACACATAACATGTATTTCAAATGTTAAACACCGAAAAGACATAATTTGCTATTTTAGTTTTTCTAAGGTATTACAACAACTATTATTATATATAATAATAATGATGATGATGATGATGACATTTGTTTAGGGACTTGAAATAAGTTACGATGCCACCATACTTATTTTAATGTTGTATGATTCTTCGATATTAATGCTGAAGTCTTCAGAAAGCTGATAAGGTGTTTAAAACTTGATTACTTTATCAACTGATTTTGTAGTTGAATGATGGCAAAACCCATTGGCTATTATTAACATATTCTCTGGCCAGGCATATAATTTTCTTTTGTTTCTTATAGGCACTGACATGAAAGAGGATGATATTATTACACAGAGCAGTGCAATTGTACATGGAGAACCACTTCATGATGAAAATTGACCACCCAAGGTCGACTCAGAGCTAGAGATCCTTCATGAGAAAGTCACAAAGCAAATTATTAAAGAAGGGCATGGACAAAAGCCATCAAAATCAGCAGCATGCTTCTGTAAGTATACCTTTGTCTCATGGCTACCAGAATGCATTGGATCAGCACTTGTGTATCTGAAATGGGTATATGAATGTTCCAAAATGAAATAGAAGAGGCATATATGGTTTACCAACAATTTAAGAACATTACTATAGTGATGGTTTTGATGGTAACTTCTTAAAGTGAATTTGAGGTGTGACAAATTGAATGGTAGGAACTATTGATGTGGATCATGGATACTGTCTGTTAACCTTACCCATTTTTATCTTGTCTTGTGAAGGATGACATAGCATGTACAGCAATACCCATTTATGTAGACACTATTATATGGGATCTAGTGCAAATCCGAACACACCCATGCACACATGGATTGATTTCTAGCAGCATAGATTGACTTTTTATAATCAGATTTACGATGGAAGATTGTTGTGGTACGGTTTTTCTATCATCGAAGATCTACAATATCATTTTTCTCTCTAACACACACATGCGCACAGATGCACCCAACTACGCACTGAAATAGCGAACCACCTTAGAAGGTTTTAATATAATTTTGTCTAAGCTATCCTTCAGTTTTGGCAGTACAATAAAAAGGATGGGTCAAGAGAACTTTGCACAAATTTGAAGATACATGGCTAGAACAACGACCTTTTGAACTTGTTTTGGGAAAGGTGCCTTATATACTTTTAGAATATTGAAAGCTTTTAGTCACCATCGTTAGCATTGCTGCTATTACTCTCCATGTTATATTTTTAGTAAAAAATTGGACGGAAATTAAGTAAACAACACTAAGTACAACCTTTCTATGGAAAGTAATGAAATTAGAATTTTTCTTTGTCCTACGATAAAAACAATAATTTTTTCTTTAAGCCTTGCAAATATTATTGGTGTTGTGTTTGTTTTACGATAAAAACAATAACACAAAAGGCGACTTGTTTGTTTTTTCTTGTAGAGAATAAGTTCTAAAATCAAGACAATTTCGTAATATGTTCAGTTATCTTGTCTTGCAAATAATGTAATTGTGTAAAACAAAATAAACAATATTTAATTTCTGGATAAACTGGTTACCCATGCCAGAGCTTCAAATCATGACACTTGGATATTAGCCACAGTTCCGTAGCAGTTAATGTCTAAAGCATGCTAGCCACCAATTTTCAGTGGAAAACATCTTTGAAGTTTGTATTTTCTAACCTGTGTAATTTTGATATATAGAAGAAAGAAGAAGAAGAAAAACCCTTCAAATCCATTGCTTTCCAAAACGCAAATTCACCTTTTGTTGTCATACTTATAATAGTATTTAGCCCATTTACCCATCCCATATTTCTTAGAGGTATATAATTGTTATACAATGCCACATGACTGTTAAAAATTACTAAACCTGGACATCAATTTCAGCTACCAACAAGTACAGCCATAAAAACGCGTTCACAAATTTATAATACTTTAATAATTTGCTTTAATCAGTGAATGATATAAATTTCATAAATTTCAACCCCCAACAAGTACAGCCATTTACCCAAGGTCGACTCGAATCTTTAAACGTGATTATAATACTTTTGTTGTCGAACCTTTTTGGCTTAGACGTGAACTATAAAAACACTCCTTGACAGATATTATCAAATTTTAATATCATCGCTTAACTATAAGATATAACTAATAAACTTTCTTTGACAATTCAAAATGCTGATCTATAAATACTTACCAAATCCTAATATCACCTAAAAATATGACCAAACAAATAAACTTTCTTTACAAATTCAAAACGTCCATCTGTAAATATTACCAAATCTTAATACCACTTAAAATAAGATTTAACAAACAAATTTCATTTACAAATTTATTTTTTATCAGTGAATGATATAAATAAAATTCCAACCCAGAAAAAAAAAGATAATGCAACTTAGAAATAAAAATTAAAACTAATTTAGCGCAAAACCATGGATAAATATTTATACAAAACATTTTCCTTGAATGTTTTAAACGTATACAATTTGTAACTGATATGCCGTAATGTTAATAGCTTGTATCAGTTGCAATTAACAGAGAAGAAATAAATGTCGGGCCTTGCCATTGGTGTTGCAAGCATGGAAAGTGGAGAGCGTGCATTGTTTAATTAATGTTGGAATGGAATTAGGGTATGGAGCAAGGTACGAGGTTCCGGCCGGACACCGGGATTCCGGTCATCTCGGTTCCGTTCGGCCGCAGCAGTACCAGAACAAGGGCGGACCTAGAAATTAAAGCAAGGATGGGCTGACTTTGAAGATGACTTCTTTCTTACGTCAATATAAGCTTAATGAATATTTGCAACAACCTTTAATCCAAGATCAAACCAGATAACTCAAAATTATCCTAACTTATATTAGCTGCAAAACTGCTAAGAAAACATATAGTATTATAAAAATGAAAGCTATCCAAAAAAGATAATGAACAAGCATTAAAAAAAGTGCGGTGCTAAGCGCACCGCAATAAATGCTTCAGGGTACCGCGCTACCGCTGTCCGAATAGTGTTCGGCCGACGGTTGTTCACCGAACAAAAAAAAAACGTTTGGTGATACCGGTATTACCCTAAGCAGAAAGTGCGGTGCCCCTAGCACCGCACTAAAAAAATTGGAAGAGAGTGCCCCTTTATGATATTCGAACATTTGAACATAGAAAAGTTGCTAGTATGGAAGAAAGCATTAACAAGAGCAGACTAACACCACTAAGAATTTCATATGGCCTGCAGTATAATAAATTGAAATTGGTTTGCTTATAGCCTAATTCCAAAAGAAGAGGTATACAGCAATGCAAATTGCAACACAAATTGGGATGAAAAACCCTAAAAATAGGGTTTGTTTTCTTCAAAGAACCAACCTACTATCTAGAAGATGAAAAATCACCTGAACTGACCAAGGGTATTTGCCAGCTAACACGAAAATTCACTCACCAATTAGTCTCTCGACCTGCCTTTCACACGAACGAATTACTGCTGTGGAAATTGACATGAACGGATGAAAGATGTAGTAGACTTCTGCTTTCATATGTTCAGTTTAAGTAGGTAGATAGTATTTCAAGACTTCTTTAAAAAAAAAATACCCCGTGGACGAGAATAGGGCAAAAACTCGTCCCCTTTAAACTCAGTGGAAACAAAAAACACAAGAATTGAATCTATGTGGTAGGAAGATGCTCAGAAAGCACAAAGCAAATAGAAAAGCAATCGTATCAGAAGAATCAGGAAAATCATTTACCTCCAACCAAAATCGAGCTGGAACTTTGAGCAATTCGCGTTTGATTGTTCTAAAATCGAAAACCTTTATTAAGCTGAAGTTGATTGAGCGGAAATATCTTTAAATCTTACTTTTTTTCAGTCGACATTGAGTTGCTTTGCAGCAAAGAAGACGGACTTCGGCTTGAGAGAAAATGAAGTGAGGCTGATTTAGCAACGGCATACGGTTTTAAGTCTAGATTTGGGTAGCATGTTAATTGGGCTGCTGAGGGTTAACTAAACATTAGGTAAGGGGCCTGCCAAATTAAATGTAATGGGGCTCTGGCGGTCTGCTTATTTAAATTGCTGCAAGGCTCTTTATAATTAATCGAGTTTGTTTTGGTTTTGTTTATATAATTTTGATTTAAAATGTTCAAACTAATATAGACCAACTAATAAATTATAATCAAATCGACTGTTAACGAGATTTCCCTACTATAAGAGCCAAAATAAAATTGTCCATGCCGATAAAACTCGTCTGGAAAATCTCATTTTGACAACATTTTCCTCGTTGTTCCTCTCCGCCCATTCTTCAAGCAAAAATCATGTCCAGTTCTTCCGCTGACATTATTTTCAGTCATTTTCTTCAATTTCTTCGCTGCAATCAAAACTTCTCCACATATTCCTCTTCCGATATTTTCTTCGCTTAAAATCAATCTTTCTCCGCATATTCCCAACTACTCCATAGCGTAAAACTCAAATCTTCTCCGCATACTCGTTGCAAATCAAATCTTCTTCGCAAAGGTCGGTTTGATTAAATCATGAAATCAACGAATAGCTAAACCTAATAATCTCCCTTTTCTCTGTATCCAACCCCTTTGTGTGTGTGTGTGTGTGTGTGTGTGTGTGTGTGTGTGTGTGTGTGTGTGTGTGTGTGTGTGTGTGTGTGTGTATAGGAGGGTTATATGGCACCCCATTTTTTTTAGCCTTCCTTTTGCTCCTCATTTATAGCCAAACATTTATAGTTAAATAAGTTAGTGGAGGAAGAAAGAATTAGTGGGAGGAGAGAGAAACGAGAATGTGTGGTGGAAATTTGGGGGGCTAAAGGGGTGCTCTTGAACGCTCCTTATATATATATATATATATATATATATATATATATATATATATATATATATATATATATATATATATATATTGTTGCGAGTATAGGGAAAAGCACAGATACTTGCAGGTAGTAATTTATCTTTATGTATTAATCCTTGATATCAATTACACTGGACTGTAGAAGGTGCACTCAGTTTGTTTGTCTCATAATCGAATTGTATTGCCGGTACATTATTGGGTGAAAATCCTTTTTTTTTTTAAATTGAAATAGCCGAGATCCCTATTTCGAATAAGGAATTAAATATCCCAGGCGTTGCTGCTGCTAAATCCTTACTCATTTGATTTTGGCGTTGATACAAGTGAGCATCTAGTTGTCAATCTTACACACCCTAGGTTTATGCATATGGCCTAGAGTTGAGAACATCTTGAATTGTATTTGTTTGCCACTAACAGTTAGACCATTGATTGCTAGAGCATGTTAATAAATAAAAGCATCTATTTGCAATTAAATTTCTATATTTATCTTATGTTTCATTTTTTGGTCGGATCTGTACACATAACCACTGAAATCCATATTTTGGCTCAGCAATTTAAAAAAAAAAAGTTTTTTATATATTGGATGCTAGATGAATTGACTGTTTGTAGTCTCGTGTATAACCTAACAAATATTGAAGTTTCCAGCACATTAATAAAACTGTCAGATTTGTTTCTGATCATAATTTGGTCATATGTTTTTATTTGAATTTTGGATAACTAGGTTATTAAGTATATGTTAACATTGTAATTAAGAAGAAGATGGATAATCTTCTTACAGCAGGGCCTCTAGAGTATGAAAATGAAATAACTTTGTCTACTTTAAGTTGCATTTCATATTTAATTACATTTTTATACGCTTTGATTCATAATGCATAAATTCATGTTTGTTAAATTTGCATTTGTTCACTGAATTCCATATTTTGGCTCAACAATTAAAAAAAAAAAAAAATTTGTTTTTTTTTATATATTGGAAGCTAGACGAGCTGACTGCTGTAGTCTCGTGTATAACCTATCCAATATTGAAGTTTCCAGCACATTAATAAAATTATCATATTTGTTTCTGATCATAATTTGGTCATATGTTTTTATTTGAATTTTGGATAAATGGGTTATTAAATATATGTTAACATTGTAATTAAGAAGAAGATGGGTAACTTCTTACAGCAGGGCCTCCAAGGTATGAAAATGAAATAACTTTGTCTATTTTAAGTTGAATTTCATATTTAATTACATTTTTATATGCTTTGATTCATAATGCATAAATTCATGTTCGTTAAATTTGCATTTGTTCATTGAAATCCATATTTTGGCTCAACAATTAAAAAAAAAAAAAAAAAAAAAAAAACCTGTTTTTTTTTATATTGGTTGCTAGATGAGTTGACTGTTGTAGTCTCCTGTATAACGTATCCAAGTTTCCAGCACATCAATAAAATTGTCGGATTTGTTTCTAATCATAATTTGGTCCATATGTTTTATTTAATTTTTGGATAAATGGGTTATTAAATATACGTTAACATTGTAATTAAGAAGAAGATGGGCAATCTTCTTACAACAGGCCTCCAGAGTATGAAAATGAAATAACTTTGTCTATTTTAAGTTGCATTTCATATTTAATTACATTTTTATATGCTTTGGTTCATAATGCATAAATTCGTGTTCGTTAAATTTACATTTGTACACTGAAATCCATATTTTGGCTCAATAATTTAAAAAAAAAAACCTTTGTCTATTTTAAGTTGCATTTCATATTTAATTACATTTCTATACGCTTTGATTCATAATGCATAAATTCATGTTCGTTAAATTTGCATTTGTTCACTGAAATCCATATTTTGGCTCAACAATAAAAAATAAAAAAAACCTCTTTTTTTTATATTGGATGTTGGATGAGTTGATTGTTGTAGTCTCGTGTATAACCTATCCAATATTGAAGTTTCTAGCACATTAATAAATTTGTCAGATTTGTTTCTGATCATAATTTGGTCATATGTTTTTATTTGAATTTTGGATAAATGGGTTATTAAATATACGTTATAATTAAGAAGAATATGGGCTATCTTCTTACAGCATGGCCTCCAGAGTATGAAAATGAAATAACTTTGTCTATTTTAAGTTGCATTTCATATTTAATTACATTTTTATATGCTTTGATTCATAATGCATAAATTCATGTTTGTTAAATTTGCATTTGTTTTATATACCTGCAACTTACATGAGGTCCAATATAGTTATTTAGGTATGTTAATTTATACAACGATGATGGTTAATTTATACAATGCACTAGCCCCATGAGTCATAAATTGGTATCAGCCGTAATTATATGTACATAAATTAACCATTTTATTTTATTTATTCCTATTTAATTAAGAATGTGTGTATGATTTTTGGCACGTGCAGAAAAAACAAAACATCTAAAATGGTTCATATTGATTTGAATGATACGCCTTTATTCGACAATGATGAGCAAACATTCGAGCATCATGTTGATCTTACACTGGTGTCCACATTGGAGTTAACTAATCATACAGTAATTTTCTCAAATTAACCTATTTTTACATTTTGTACTTTTATCATGCACCTAATATAAATCATATTGTTCTGGATGAATGACTTCTTCCTACCAATGAATAGCAACAATATCAGAAACATGTCAGCCATATGCAAGAAGCTGAAACAAGAAAATCTACTGGTCAAGGTGGTCTTTCGAACTAGCTGATTACTTTTTCTCAAAATCATTTTTTGTTTTCTTTCTTCCACTTTAAGTATAGCATATTTCTAAAATTTGTAAATCAAAATTATTCTGTTAATTGAAAAAATGTGTTATCTTATGTATTTTAATAATAATGCAGGCATTAGGTGTCTATTTTATTTAAATGTATTACTTTTGTCTAACAACGTCGACCAACCATTTGAAATTGCTTATGTTCAACAATCATTAATATCATGTCTTTCGCATACAGTAATTAATTTCCAATCTACATTTTAACTTACTCTTAGATTTTGTATTTGAAATGAATTAACTTGATTCATTAAGATATAGATGCAATCAAATAATTACAGTATAATTTCTAGTTTTATTGATTTAATATTCTTACATGATTTTGTTTTCGTTTAATATCTAGACTCCATGTGAAATTATAGATGAGCCTGTTATGTTACAACAGTCAAAGTCATGCGATAACATTTCATTATTTGAAGAGGCTCAAGAAAAAGCACAAACCCCTAATCAAGGTGACTCTTTTATATATGGATTGCTTTTTCTTAGAATCATTTTTTGCTTTCATTTTGTCAAAATAAGTATTGCATCTAAACTAAGTCTGTAAATCAGATTTTTTTTTTTCAATTTAAAAAAGTGATATATTATATATGTATATAATGCAGGCATCAGGCGCACATTCGATTTAAATGGATCACTGTTGTCTAACAGTGTCGACAAGCCATTTGAAGTTGCTTATGTGCAACCATCGTCAATATCATGTCTTCCACATACGGTGATTAATTTCCATTCTATATTTTGACTTACTCTTTCATTTTGTATTAAAATGATGATTGGAATATAAATGCAATAAAGTAATTATTGTATACTTCTAATTTTCTTGATTTGACAATCTTACACGATTTTGTTTTCACTTTGTTTTTAGATTCCATGTGAAGCAGTGAATGAACATATTATGTTACAAGGGTCAAATTCATTCACAAACGTTTCATTATTTGAAGAGGTTCAACATAAAATGCAGGACCATATTCAAGGTAACTCTTTTATAAGTATCATTATATCGTTTGAACTTTTAAGAAGTTTGCATAAATATGACATCTTTCGTTCATCATAATTGCAGGTATGTGTAATTTGGATTTGAATGCCTTACCATCTTCTGTTGATGACGCACAACCGTGTGAGGATTTAATATATTATTATTTATAAAGATCTCCAAAGACTATGACTGTTTCGCATAAGGTAAACATACAAGCTTATCAATAAACAATTGTGTTCTGTTTCTTATGACTTCTATGTTATGCTTTTCCAAAATAAGGCTTGTAGTGCATCCTACAATGCTACAGATAAATATATCCAAATTATTTAAAATCACGAAGTATTTTTATAATGTGCATGTGTATGTAGAGGTCGTATGAAGTTATAAGTGGAACTTCTAGTGCATTTAGTCTTGAGAACATTCTGGGTGCAGTGCCTCCACTTCATATACCATGTTCCTCGCATAGGTACATACAATTACATTTATTGATAATGTTTTTCCAGTTAATTATGTCTGCGTACGTTGAGTTGTATTCATATGTTAAAATCAATTTGTATGTATACACACACAAATGATAGTATTTTATCAATTTCAAATTTAATTCCTTCATGATTGTCGAATATTTCCTTTAATGTAAGTGTTATTTAATGTGAATTATTAGTTTTTATTTTTCTTAAAATTTAATCAAAAGTATATATTTCACACCATTTCCATGGCATATCCTTATTTGTGACCATTTTTAAGCATTTGTTATATTTATGCGAAACTATGCATCACATTCATGGATAATACCACATTTTTCTCATACCAATACATTGAAAATTAAATATTTCTCGTGCATCATTTTTTTAAAACTTTGTGTTTCTTATTTTGTCTCGCTTTTTTTTACTTGCTTGTAAATGATAATCATTTTCTAAAGAAAGACTTCCCTACATCAGAAGACCGTGATGAAAGGAATGCTAAGTACAATAGAAATCGTGCATCTAAGCTGCGAGCTAAACATTTGAGAGAAACTATCGAACAACAACAACGTCAAAAATTCATGGATGCTGCACGACGTAGGCAAGCCAGATCTCTACGTAAAAATTCAAACACGGGAAACAGATCCTTTTCTACTTCAGTATCATCATCTTCAGCTGTAAAAATTACTAATGCACACAAATTTAGAAAATCATGCCAAGATACGCAATGGAGATATTGTCAAGCTTGCACTTGGTATTTTCCAGATCTAATTATTTCTTCATCTTCATGTACTGATTGTCACAATGATAAACCACAACATGACCTTCCATCCATGTTTAGTTCTCAAAATTTAATGGAACCTGGACATGTTCCACCTGAACTATCTAGCCTTACAAGCTTGGAGCAGATACTTATAGCACACATTCATCCGACGATGTCAGTTTAACGCTTTAGAGGACAACAATATAAATACAGTGGAAATGTTATTAACTTTCCACAAGATGTCAACGCAATTGCATCTTCTCTCCCTTATAAGCTAGATGATTTATCGGCTGTCCTAGTTGTTAATAGAAGTGGAGTATATGAAAACAAGGAGTTTCGAGTAAGACGTGAACACGTATGACAAGCACTACTTTGGCTTAAAACCCATAATATTTTTTATGCTGACGTACACATTAATGAAATATCTCTCAATGAATTACCTGAAGACGGCGTACCTTCTACGCTTCCACATATTCAAGATGATTCAGAAAACATTCTAACACATAACTATAATTCGTATCCAGCAGGGCCTCTAGAGTATTAAAGAATTTGAATCATCAGGTGCAATAACGAATATGGTACAGCCCAACCAACAAGCATGTGTATTATCCGTTCTAGAAAGCCAACAAAATAATGAAACAGTAGTTGAAATGCCTATTTCTTCTAATGCTATTGATGAGTTTAATACCTCCGGGTACATCTCGATGGCTTTTCCAACATTATTTCCCTTAGGGAATGTCGATTTGAGACAAGCACGACCAAAAAAAATAAGACCTCTTCAGCATTTTCAATTTTTAATGAAATATCATGATCAAGGATTTGCAAAGGATGCTCGATTTCTTTATTTTGCTTAATATTGGTAATATTTATGTGCAAAAAATCCCAAAATGGAAATTTGACAATCCAAGATATTTGTGAAATGTTAAATTCAGGAGATCGACAGTTGTCTCAACGCATTTCTTATTTTGCCAAAGGCATTCGTGGAAGCCGTTCTTATTGGTTTGCAAGATTGAAAGAGCTTACAGCTATGGTAAAACAATTAGCAGCACCAACGATATTTTTCACATTGAGTTCAACAGATATGCAATGGCCGGAACTTTATAAACTTCTCGATCTAGCAAATGAATTGCAAAATTTGAATTCTGCCGAAAAAAGAAAAAGAAAAGCACAATTATTAAATGAAAACCCACTTGTTGTTGCGTGATTTTTCTAAGCGAGGGTTCATATGTTCATAAAAGATTTCATAACACCTGAGTTTTCTATTAAAGACTATTGGTATTAATTTGAATGGCAAAATCGTGGAAGTTGACATATTCATGGCTTTCTTTGGCTGCACAGTGCACCGGACTTATCTTCTGATAATGTAAATTTATTTAATAATGATATCATTATCGAGTATTTTGATCGCCTTATTTGCACAACAAACCCTCATATGTTAGAACCTTTACATGAACAAGAACATCCTTATGCAAGAGTTGTTTCGCTTGATGCAAATTTAGATATCGATGATGATGACTACGCAAACTTGATAACTTGGGTTATGCGTCATTCTAGGTGTGGAAATCATTAACCAAACAAATGACATGTCGCTTTAAATATCCATTTGATGTGTTGCCACGGTCTCAAATTGTAGAAAATTCTCCACATAGTAAAATTTTCCAATTTAAATCAAAACAGGATGATCCTTTTGTATGTTCACATAACAGAAAAGTCCTTTAAGTTTGACATGCGAACATTGATTGGTCTCCGGTCTTATCTGCTTATGCATTGGTAAATTATATTGGAAAATATGCGGCAAAAGTAGTGCCAATATCAAAGACCTTCACAGATACGTTCAGAGCAATAGTCGAAAATATTAGTCGACCATGTTAAACTTCTACGTCTGCAATTAAAAAAAAAATTACTTAAAAGTGTATCAGAATGAGATATTTTTGCAAAAGAAGTATGTCATCTTTTGATGTTTTACCCACTTGTACATTCATCTAGAACCATGGTGCAACTTACAGTGTGAGAAAAGCATGATATCAACAATTATACAACGTCGAAATGGTGCAACGGATGAAGATACAGTCAAATCGGATCCAAATTTTAATGCAAGGTATATGGATCGGCCAAGGGAATTTGAAAATCTTTCACTTTTTGATATGGCAAAAAACTATCGCTACTATAATAAAGGTTGGCATAAGCTTCGAACTGAGGCGGTGGTTCAAATTATACCAGATCTAAGTAGTAGAATTTCTCCACTTAGCGATAAATGGGAATTTTTCTGTGAACAATAGGTATTCATTATTTACTGCATTTATATTCTTTGTTAATTCAGCTTTTTTACTTTTTATGAATTTGTAATATCCCGTATTTTTTTAGCGATTTAATAATTAATATGTTTAATTATTTTAATAGATTAGCTTGATAATTTAAATAGGTTGAATTAAAATATTCTGAGTATTTAATTAATAATAATAATAAGGCATGCTTGAAGCAGATATTAATACACCACTGCATAAACAAAACCCCAAAAAGATAATAGTGTCATTTACAAAGCAGTATACAAATTCAAACATTTGTGATGCCACATAATATTGGACATGCAACTTTTAACCACAGCAAGCACGCGAGCGAACAACCGACTTGTCAACAATCGGCAACGTTGCTTAATACGATACATTTGAACACATCATAAACCATTTAAGCATATATGCAGTAGCATCAATGCACTTAGAATGTCCACTTGCACTTATATTGCATTGTTGGATAGAGTAAGACTTTAAATAGGCTTAAGAATAGTAACCTTCACTCTTCCTGTAAACTATGCTACAATATTGAAGAATCAATAAATCATTTATTTATTTGTTTTGAATGTGAATATGAAAATAACAAAACGCATGGTTTACTATTCTGAAATTATTCAAGGTTTTAAGATTAATCATCATAGGTTGTTACGGATTATTTCAGCGTTTTTTAATGGTAATAGGTTTCCTAAACAACTGACCAAAATCGATGTATGTCTAAGAACTACAGTGTGGCATATAAGGAACGATCGAATAACCACTTGTTCAGGGTTAAAGCTTTACTTGTTTCGGTAAGATCTAAACTCGTGAACATGGACATTGCTATTTTAATTTTGCAAAAATAAACCTCAATCAACCGATACCTTCGCAACTAAGCATTATAGTACCTCAGCGTAGAAAAATATATACAATTTGCATTACTTAACAGCAAAGTCTCGTACAAAATTCCCATCCATTCAAATGCAGTGTATTTTCACATTAACGAAAACCGCAGCCTAACTCTGGTTACTTCATGACCAAGATAAAATAGCTACCTACCCTGAACTTTCACATCGCAATAACTACTAGCTGTTACTTTGCATCGAAGGAAAACTAAATCTATAAATATAGGGAGGCACGCTCATTTTTGTTTTGCTCTCTTCTGCTTATAAGCGGTAATTGTTTCTTCCTCACTGCCACTTTCTTCCACTGTCAAACCCAAAGAATCTACACTCCGTTTAAGCCAGTTCTTTTTCGCATTTTCCTGAGTGTTTTTCCATGATATTTTTTGGCGTGCGAGTGACATCCGTCTCATAACTTCAGAAGATATCAATGCAATACTACACCCATTTGAAGAAAACACGTCAACATTGCAGTTTGGATGAAGCCTCAAGTTGATGGAAGCTGCATGGAGTTATGGGTTTCATGGAGGAAGTTTTGTTTTCTTTTTATATACAGTTCGGCCATGAAGAAGAATAGTAACATGGTGAATAATGGTGGTGTAGCCTAGGTGTGCATATGTAGGTTCGTATGTGGGGTTTAGTTTCGGGTTTGAACTTCTAGAGGGGGCTCATGAGTTGTGTTGGGCAGTGACTGACGTGAGATGAAGGCCAGACAGTGCGTGTACGCAAGCAGTGTTTTCTGGCGTGGGAATCTGTGGAGCAAAGAAATAGGGCGGTATAAGTGTACCCATGCAAAAGTAAAATCATGGAAGAAACAAACATCTAGAAAATGGGGTACTTGCATGAGGGGTGTTGGGTGTAAGGAGCGGCTGAAGTTCTATAATTGGAGAAGAAGTTGCATACTGGTGTTTGGGTTGGTTAACGGTGACATGCAGGTTATGTTTTCCTTGGGTGTTTTCAAATAGGGTTTGGGCTGAAACAAATGTTGAAGCCCAGTTTAAAACAGAAAAGAAAATGAAGGAAGCCCAGAAATGAGGGCGTGAGCATACAGGAAATAGGAGCGTGGGTTTTAATATACATAGGGTGCAACGTTGGTTATGATGAATAAAGCCGGGATGGTGTAGAGTACAACACATGCGGTTTTCGCGAATCATATGGAAGAGATGGTATGGTGGTGAGAGGCTGTGAAAGGGTGGAGCGAAAAAGAAAAATGATGCTTTCGAGAATAATGGTAGAAAAGTGGGCGTAAAGAAGCTTTTTGTTTCAAAGAAGAAATGAGGTATTTTGCATTCTGAAGGATAGAGGAAGTAATGCATCGTAGAATAGGAGAGGACAGCGCGAGTCTAAGGATATCGGGCCGACAAATACCGGTAAAGCCCATTTCAAATAACTTAAGTTTTAAATTAAATAAAATAATGTATAAACTTGTTAATACCGTAACTAGTGCATACGTTATCGAAATTCTGCAAAACAAGATCCGTTAGGATATGGACGTAGGCTACATAACGGAACTAGTCTGGGGAGATTTGGAGCTCGTCTAAATTTATAGTGGAATAAAATGTCTGTCTGAATCAACAATAGTTTATCGTTATTTAAAGATAAACGGCCAAGGTGAGTAGACTCACTAACTCTGTCCAGTTTTATAATTTTATAAATATTATTTAATATTGATAAAAATGATTGAATGTTGTGTGTGATGGTTGTTTGAATGATTTGCTGATTTATTTGTTGAAATAATACATATAGTTATACATAAATCGTTAATTGGATACTGATTCCTTATTAAAATATTTCATATTTATATGAAATAAATGTTGATTAACATCTGTGGATGTAGGGAAACAGGTTGGAGGGATCCAACTGGATTCCTCAACAGTTACACTGTTGTTTTTAATATATTGCATTATATGATGTGAAATCTTGTGTTGATTATTATGTGTTGGGATGTTTAAACAACATTTACCATGAATAATTGGTATTTAAATACCGTAAGATACATGAATATATCAGAAAATAAACTGGGGTTTTAAAAAGGAAATGTCTATTTAAAAATAGAAATGAGATCTCGACTGGCTAAAATATATTTACTTGTTCAACGATATAAAACAAGTAATTTGATTTATAAGCGATATTTATAAATGAAGCGAAATTATTTTTATTAAACAGTTTGGAAATATAAATTTAAGAAATGAATTTATATAAAAAGAAAAGAGGAAATCAATTAAAAGGAAAAATGATGAACTTATTTCGATGTTCAAAATATGAATAGAATTGAAATAAATCGATAAGGATTTATAATTATAATTCAATGATGTCGAATGTTATTAGAGTAATTTATTTTATAAATATATAAAATGTAATTCAGGATTTGATGAGGTAATTAAAATTTGGATTTATTAGCAAATAGGAAATCTAGATTTAAATAATAACTTAAAGTTGGTAGCCACCACCAACCGCTGTGTGCGAAGCACGTGTTTTATCCTAGTTATAACTTATAAAATGAGTTTATGGAATGAAATATGAATATGAATTCACAAAAGAACTAGATAAATGGAATTACAAAACTGTAATGGTATTTAATACTTAAATCAATTCTTGATTTAAATAAATGAGTCCAGATTTTTGTAAAGAAATAATATTCACATTTCAAATTGAATAATGATATAAAAGAAATTGGTTTAAAGATTTACAATAGTTATAGAAGGAGATGGATAAATGCTTTAAAAAGGATAAATTCAAAAATAGAATTAGGAATGGAGTCGAGGTGAAATGGTAATTTGTTCAGATGTTCTGAACGATAATTGAATAGGGATTATTCGAAAGTGAGTTATACGTTGGAATACGATTCTGTCAAATTCAGGAAAGCACCATTGTAACGACCCGGATTTTCAGCCGTTGAATTCTGAATATTTAAATTGGTTTAAAATATTTTATTTGAATTACAAAACGATATTTATAAGGAAATTATTTATTAAAACGAAGTTTGAACGTATAATTTATAATATAATTAAAACGAGCTCGAAATAGTTGCAGTAGTTCGTAATATGCGGTTTTGAGCTTCAACTGAGAATACAGGATCCGATATAAGTCGGATTTCTATGAAACAAGAAATGTTGGAACCGTATCGACGATAATTTTCATATGAAAGAGAAAATTCCAGATTTCATGTTATAATTTGTTAGTTATGGTCAAATCAAATTTTGAAATAGTCGCTATGGAAATCGCTATTTAAATATAGGCCTTTAAAATAGCCGTTTTGCAAACGGACTCGGATTTCGACGAAATCATTTCCATTGGGATCGTAGCATTAAATTTTTGTACGGTGGTGAATTGCGTGACAAACCGATGTCGTATGTGACCACGGTAGCCACAAACGTCCGTTCATTTTCTATAACGCATAATTAATTTAATAAAGGGTTATTTGAGTATAACTTGAATAGACGATCGAGTTTGGCCGCGAAACTAATTCCGTTGAGTTCGTATCGTCGATTAGAGTCAGGATAGGTATATAGTTTGTTATTTTTAGAGGCCAGCAAATTTGTTGTTCCGAATGGCATTTGCGGTACGTGTAAAAATAGTCTACCGGGAAAACAGTCTCAGAATGCGACGAAACTGGTGCCGTTGGGTTCGTATTGATTAATTATTGAAAGATTTCAAAATTTCAAGTTGTTTGAATTTATCTGGTGATCGTGAAAAATTTAAATGCGTGTTTGTTTCTGGTTTTATAAAGGAAAATTTTTCAAACGATGTCGAAATTCGATGAAACTTGTCCCATTGGGTTCAGAATACGTTTTTATACCAAGATTAGCTTTTTTACAGTAAACAGAAGTTAATTGTGGTTAGTTTTACTTAATACTTCACCGCGAAGTTTCATTATAATATAAAATATTAATTGTTTTTCCTATAAAACCATCAGGCCACAATCCCATTTTCCCCATTCACTATCGAAATCCCTAACCCCCAATTTCCATCGTTCTCGTATTCCAATTTTTTTTTACAGTTCTCTCTAAAACCTTCATGAACCGATTAAAATATCAAATACAAAATAAAATCCAAACATCCTTGCTTCGCTGAAATCGTTATTTCCAAGGGTTTGAAGTATATCACGGCGAGTCAGGTCTCACGAGATTTCATGTCGTGATTTTTACTTTCAGCGCGAGCAAGAGGATAGCTTTGCCTAAGTTCAAGGGGACAGAAACGGAAGTCGAGCTCAGTGGTGGATGGCCGACGAGGTTGCCGTGGGTTTTAGTGAGCAGCATCTCGAGGTGGTGGAAACGTTGGTCAATTTCAGCGAGAAAGGGGGGTAGGACTGGGGCGCGATGTGGATAAGGAAGGTTGTCGGGTGGAGCGTTGCATTTAGGAGAAGGACGGGTTGTGTAAGGTGCTGAAAAGAAGAGAGCGTTTAGAAAAGGAAAGAGGATGGTAGGATTAGTGGGTGGCATGTTTTGTCATTCTGTTTTTGTGAGGAGGTAGTTGAAGAAGGGTGAGTAGGCTGTAGAGGGGGGACCGTGTTTTACATGTAAAGGTGGAAGGATTAACAGATGTTGGGGAAGGCTGTGTATATGGGAATTGTTGTCTGAGTCATGGTTAGTAGTGGGGATGTGTGAATGGTGATGAATTTTCTGCACCAGGACAAGTTATTGTGTTGAGGATGGCATTTGAGATTGTTGACTGATTTTGTACCCTAAGTGGATTTTTGGGTGAACGTTCTTAGAAAATGGGGACGGTATTTGCTGAAGGGTGCGGTTCTATTGGTTAGCATTTAAGGTAGAGCTTGCTGATGGAGTATGATAGGGGAAATATGGATAGCGGTGTTACTGTCGAATTTGAGTTAGAAACTTTGAATATCGAGAAGAGGCAGTAGTGTTTTAAATAGATATTTGTGGTGGTCTATGAATTTGAGGGAGGCATTTAAGTTTGGATTGTGATCGATGGAACCGGATTGAAGTGCAAATGCAGTTGCTATGTTGAAAGACAGTGATGCAAGAACAGGAAGAATCCGTGATTGTCTGGGAAGAAGTAACTTCAAAAAATGTGATTCAAGAGGATGTGATTAACGGCTACAACATGATCTATAAGGTGGTTAAGGATTTTTAATTAAATAATTAACTATTAATGATATTTAATTATTATATATATAAACTTATAACCTGTATATTTCACTTATACGTGAACAGAACTAAATGACGTCAGTCACGTTAGATGATGTCGTGAAACTAATATGATCAACAACAAGGCTACAGGAATTTCGTGATAAAATCAAACTTGTTTGATTTAATGGAAACAATGGCAGAATCGTCAAGTGCGAACCAAGGTGAGTAAACTCACTAACTCTGCCTCGTTATACTTTTATATAAACAAGTTTTAAATTTTACACTGTGTAATGGTTGCTTGGTTGAATAGTTGATAAAATTGGTTGATAGGATTACATCGTTGATCGATTATTGGTTCTAATATTTCATATTGATGTGAAATAATATTATTGATGTTATTAACATCCGTGGATGCAAGGAAACAGGTTAGAGGGATTCAAATGGATTCCTCAACATTTTATTTACAGTTTTATTTATTGTGATATATGATTGGTAATTAATAATGTTATGGTTGAGTTACACTAGCCCCATTAATTTGGTAATTAATTACCGTAAAATATTTTAGAATGGAGAAAAGGAATGTGAGATTTTAAAAAGGAAATTATTTGCAAAAATAGAAATTTGATTTCAAATGGATATAAAATAGAAACTTGTTTAATAAATATCTAAAGTAGTTAGATTTTTAAATGATGTTATAAATAAAGTGAAATATCTATCTTTGGATAATGTGAAAATATAAATTCAAGTTGAATTTATATATGCAAAGTGAAAATCGGGGTGACACCGATATTTGAAGTGGGATTTTAACGCAGTAGTTGTAAAAGAGATTCAAGTTGAGAAAAAGAGAATTCAAATGGAAATTAGAATAAAAAGAGAAATAATAAATCGATTTCAAAGGGAAACAATGGGTTTTATTCCAAGTTGGGAAAAATAAATTGAGATAAACCCAATGGATTTATAAATGGAAATTCGGCTATGTTGAATCTTTTACAAATAATTTATTTCCTGAAAGTATATGTAAATTTTATTTAACATGAACTATAATTTAATTTGGATACGTTAAGAGGTTAATTCTATGTTTTGCAATAATACATAAAAAGGGATTTATATAAACCAAATTAAGTTAATTTCGAAGTTACAAAATGTATGGCTTATAAACACATTCGAAGGAAAACTTGAATTGTTTAAAATAAATGGATGAGTAACAATTCTATAAACAGAGTTTATAAATGAAACAGAATGTGATGTGGTTTTAAAAAGATATCGATAACGAGAAGTAGAGCAGTAATGATACTTATGAATAAGTACAAGTTATATTTTTTTAAACCAAATATTTGAAAACAGCGATTTTAACGCTGTTGTTATAATAGATGTCTTGTAAAATCTAAACAACGATTTTAACGCTACCATTATAATAAATGTTTGTAAATCTAAACAGCGATCTTAATGCTATTGTTATAATAAATGTTCTATAATACTACACAGCGATTGTAACGCTGTTGTTAAAAGTAACGTTTTATAAATAAAAAATTTGGAAACAGCGATTATAACGCTACCATTATAATCAATATTTTCCTGCAAAGGAAGTGCGTTCTTAGATCGAATCTGAAAGTCGCGTAAGCGACGGTTTGTTTAAAGTTGTGAGCTTTGACTATTTCAAAGTTGAGAATGTGGTTCAATTAAGGTCTGAGAGGTAATTATACCCTAACTTGATTGACTTCATGATCGATGGAGGAATGGTTAATGTTCGATGGTGAAACTTGGTTAAGCAATATGGTTAGCTAATAAATGATTAGTGGGTTGAGTTATAATAATGATGTTTTATAACATCGCGTTAATTTGGAATGTTTCCCAAATAAAATAAGAGATATTTTCTATGCGTAGAAAATGAAATAGATTGGTTAACGAGGAATTAAGAAAGGGAATTCAGAAATATGTTCCGATATTAATAATGTATATTTTCTGAATATAGAAAATAAGGATTCGTGAATATTTAGAAATGTTTTCTAACTAGAATAAGAGATATTTTCTCAAATAAAGGAATTATAATATTGAAAGTGTTTTTCATAGAATCAGAGGGGAAATCGAGCTTCAAAAGAATATGAAAGATGGGAAATGAGAATTGTAAATGATAATATAGTAAGGAATTGATTTAAAGGGGCCAACGTTGATTGATGATTGATCGATCGAATTCCTACTTGGAAATAAGATCGTTGGTTGTACACTTATTTTTCTTTGATAGTTAAATCACCGATTATCAAAGTTTTTGACCATTTTTCCATCGTCAATACAGAGAGACTGGGATCAGATCCAGTATCTGAAAACCACTATGTATGGACGTTAGCGTTGCGATCGAACGTGATGAAGAAAATTGAAGACGGAGTTATGCAAGGGCTATCCTGTTTACGGGATAGTGCCTTCGGTTTGTCCAGTCCCAGGACAACGTGAATGGACGAATGCCTGACAGAGTATATCTAACGAATCGCGTAAATGGATCTCTTCAAACGTACTTACGTTTGGTGGCGGAGGAACTCGTTTCACTTAGCTTTATACCCGTGGTATTTTTGGGGAAATCAATTATGATTTGGCGGGTATGACGATGTAGCATTCAAAGTGAATGGTGGTCAGGTGTTCTAAAAGATACGTAATGACCTCAAGCCTCACAACTCGGAATTGACAAAAATCGGTGTGACGGCCCACCCCGCACCAGCCTGCATTTCCTTCGAAAGTGCGCTATACACATGCCCGACTAGCACGGGACGGTCGTCAGAAGGAGGGGGAAGAAGGGAATTAACTAATCAAGAACCTGTAGAATGTCTCACAACGCATGGAGTAAAATATAATAGTAATAACATACTTGACATAAAACAGGCGAGACAGTGCATAAGCTGATAACTAAAATTAACATCGACATCAAAGCAGCGGAAATCCAAATACAGCTTATTACAACTTTCCAAATTTACCGTCTCTGAACAAAAGAAAGCTAAAGTAGAAGATACACCACTAATGCCCAAGCAGTGATCTTCAACAACACAGGGAGAATACTATGTATATATTACGTGGAAGCCTACTGCTCGTCTCCGGATCATCTACCCGTGCATCACCAGCTAACCTGTCTCTAGTCTGCTCGTGTGAGCACGTAGAGTAATAAGAGGAGACATAAAACTCTGGGTCAGACATAAAGCCTGGTATGAGCGATAAGCATCTAAACAGAACAATAACAGGTATACTAAACCATACCTGAACCTGGACCTACAACCAAAGAGTTAGCACCACATACCGTACAATACTCTAAGGTGCCGTAATAAATAGTGTAAATAATACGGGGGTGGGGTGTGCGTGTCATAATGATAGCAAACAAATCATCCATAACAACCATCCTCACATCTCTCACTCAGTGCGTAAAGCATACAATGTCCACCACTGTCAATCACTAGACCCATCGAAGTAGTGACAGAGTTCAACTTGTACAACTACTGCTACTACCAAGCTTACCACATGGAGTCATGACCAAATCTTTACAAATGACCCCACTTCATTGGTCTATAGCCCTTTAGTCGTACCTAGGACATTGCAGCCCTGAATCCATTCACGTACTTCCCATACATAGTGATCCAAAATCATAAACATCGACTGCCCCTTGGCACACGTCCCGCAGCAAAGCCCAATCATGAAGTGAACTCATCGGTTCCCAACTGGATCCTGACCTCTAACTTCCCATATTGGACTACCTTTGCATCTCGGGTTATTGGTCAATACTGGGTTGGGTCGAGTTCTCTCCTAGCCAACGGTTCGGGTTGGGTCCTCTAATTCGGGTCGGTTCGTAGTCTTCTCCTGTAGCGGTTCGGGTCCACAGCGTCGCATCGGTTCGGGTCGGGTATTCCACTTCGGGTCGGGTGTCCTCCTCCGGGTCGGGTCGGGTGCCATCTCCCTTCCAGTTCGTGCTTCCGCTCCGATCCGCTCCCTCGTTCTTCACGTGCTCCCTCCTTCTTCATCTGATCCGATCCTACTCCTTTAGCCGATCCGATCCCTTCGCCTTACTCTAGTCCTAGCCTTTCATCCTTAAGTCGATCCGATCCGAGCCCTTCGTCTTTAAGTTAGTCCGATCCCCAGCTTAACCAACATGGCCTTCCTTTTTGCCAAGCCTCTTATGTGCCAGGCTCCAGTTCGGGTCGGGTTCCTTGCTCAGGTCTCATATCCGATCCGAGCCCATATCCGATCCGATCCGAAACCCTGCACAACTTTCTGCAACTTTTCCAGCAAGTAATTTACGCCATTCGACGACGTTTTTGACAAATCTAACACTTCTAATCAATCATAAAACACACCATAGAGTCATAGCAACATGTAATAGCAACCACAAACAGCAAAACAACAATTCAAATGAATCAAAATGGATCAAAAGTGGCTAAAACCTCACATTTTCCCACAATTCCACTTAATCATGTTTAAGCACATACTTAGTAAAACTTAATCAAATCGTCCAAATTTTCTAACAGAGGCATAAAATATTGTTTTCAAATTTCTAAACATTTTTCCAGAATTTATTAGTGTATAAATTCGCTAATCTTCACTAATTACCCTTAATTACCGTAATTAGTGCAAAAACTATGCAAATCACTCACCTTTGCCACAAAATAAAACACCAAATCTGAAATACTCTCTGTTTGGATCGAATTCCTATGTATAGCAGCAGCTCCAACCTTGCTATGTTGCTATTTGGCCTTGTTTTGATGTAGTTTAGGCTTAATCTTCACTAAAAATGTGTTTTGGAGTGGTTTTAGAGGATGGAAGCCATTACTAAGGTCTCAAGAAGGTTTGTGGCGGCTCAAAACTGAAATGAAAGTGAATTCCTAACCCTAATCAGCCCTCGTATGCCTCTAAACCCGAAATTCCCCTCTGGGCCTAGCTGCTAATCACCCGGTTAAGCCCAATTAAGCTGTTTTTCACCATCTGAAACTTGTTTCAGCCATATCTCCCAAACGGTGAGTCCGTTTGGCTAATGTGACCACTCTACGGAATTGTAAACCATCATCCGGAGCTAATGGAAGTGGTTTTAGGTCAAAATTCCTTTCCAAACAAAGGTTATGGCCAAAACAGTACCAACTAGGGGTAAAATGGTCATTTAAAAATCGGGAAAAATCATGAACATGGTAAATGACCCCAATAGTCGTCTCCCAAAGTTACATGACCATACGACTTCATATGTGAAAGAAATAAATATTCTACGATCCTATGATGCGTAGAATACGGGTCGTTACACTCTCCCCCCTTAAGAAATTTCATCCCCGAAATTCCTTAACCCAAAACATACAAAGGATCCCGCATGCCTAACAACCACATACAACAATCAAACATGCAAAACAAGCAAACAAACCTATCCTAGCATGCGGAAAACTAAATCGAAGTCAAGATCTTACCAGGCAAAGAGTTCTGGGTGTGTCTTCCTAATGTTCTCCTCTGTCTCCCAAGTACAATCATTCTCATCCTCGCCCCACTGAACCTTGACTAGCTTCACCGCCTTCCTTCGAAGTTGCTTCATGTCGTGCTCGACAATACGGGCCGGCTTGCGGTTCCCAACCGCCTCGGGTTCTACTCCGAAGTCCTCTAACTGATCAGGTGAAATAGTCATATCTGGGTCGTGAACGAACTTCCTTAGTTGGGAAACATGAAATACATTGTGAACTCCCGCCATCTTCTCTGGTAAGTCAATTCTATATGCCAAATTCCCGACTAGTTCAAGAACAGGGAACGGGCCAACAAATCTTGGTGCCAACTTGCCTCTCCTGCCAAATCGTATTACGCTCTTCAACGGAGAAATCTTGACAAACACCAAGTCACCAACGGAGAATTTTAAGTCTCTTCTCCTCTTATAAGCATAACTCTTCTGCCTATCTTGGGCAGCCTTCATTCGTTGTTGAATGATCTTGATCTTGTCTGAAGTTTCCCTCACCACATCTGGTCCAAGCATAAACTTCTCGCCAGTCTCTATCCAACATGATGGCGAGTTGCACGGTCTTCCGTACAAAGCTTCAAACGGAGCCATACCGATACTGGATTGGTAGCTATTATTATATGCAAACTCTACTAGATGCAAATGGTCATCCCATGATCCACCAAAATCCAATATACATGCTCTCAAGAGATCTTCTAAAATACGATTCACCCTCTCCGTCTGACCGTCGGTCTGAGGATGATATGCAGTACTGAGATGTAACTCTGATCCTAGAGCCTCTTGTAAGCTCTTCCAAAACCCACTAGTGAACAACGGGTCTCGGTCGCTCACAATGCTTTTAGGTACTCCATGAAATCTCACTACCCACTTCATATACAATTCTGCTAACTTAGCTGCCGTTCTGGTCGATTTGACTGGTATAAATCTTGCACTTTTAGTCAGTCGTTCCACAATTACCCAAATGCTATCATGTCCCGATCTAGTCCTTGGCAAACCATCGATGAAATCCATCGGGACTTGCTCCCATTTCCATTCGGGAATTTCTAATGGCTGTAACAACCCACTAGGCTTCTTTTGCTCAGCTTTAACTAGCTGGCAATTCATGCATTTGGATATAAACTTCCCAATGTCTCTTTTCATCCCTTCCCAGTAGTAGGTCTGCTTCATGTCTCGATACATCTTATTACCACCGGGGTGTATAGTCAGTTTTGAGTGATGACACTCTCTAAGCACTTCATCCCTCAATCCATCGACATTGGGTACAACAAGCTTTCCATTCTTTTTAAGCCATCCATCTCGATCAAGCCCATACTTGTTCATCTCCTCATCGATACCTATCTCTAACTTGGAGATGATTTCCAATAGGTTAGGATCGCCCCTCTGACTAGAGCCGATCCGCTCAATCAAAGTGGGTCTGATCGTCAAACTTGCTAACATTTCTGGATCCAATTCGCACTTTGGTCTGAAATCAAACCATGCGATATACTCCAGTTGCTTCCATTCTAAAAACATAGCCCCTAAACTGGCATGTCTCCTACTCAAGGCATCGGCTACCGCATTACCTTTCCCAGGTGTATACGCGATATCAAAATCATACAAAGCCAAGAATTCTAACCATCTCTGCTGACGGAGATTCAGATCTTTCTGAGAGAAGAGATACTTCAACGACTTATGATATGTAAACAGCTCAAATCTTTCTCCCAAGAGATAGTGTCTCCACATCTTTAACGTGAACACGATCGCTGCCAATTCCAAATCATGGGTAGGGTATCTTCCCTCGTGCGGTTTCAATTGTCGACTTGCATAAGCTACAACCCTACCGCCTTGCATCAATACAGCACCCAGTCCGGTACCACATGCATCCGTGTATACCGTCATCTCTTCATTCCCCTTAAGAACGACTAACACTGGTTCGCATGTCAACTTGTCCTTTAGACTCTTGAATGCATTCTCGCACTTTTCATCCCAGACAAAAGCTTGATTCTTTTTGGTCAACTGGGTCAATGGTGCTGCTATCTTGGAGAAACCTTGGATAAACTTACGATAATATCCAGCTAACCCCAAGAAACTTCTTACATCTGTTGCATTCTTGGGCGTAGGCCAATCCTGTACCGTAGCCACCTTCGTCGGGTCCACGACAATACCATTCTCTGAAACAACATGGCCCAAGAACCTCACTTCCCTCTTCCAGAAGTGACACTTAGAAAACTTTGCTTTCAATTGGTGTTTTATCAACACCTCCATCACTATTCTTAAATGTTCCTTGTGTTCTTCCTCTGTCCTCGAATAGACCAAAATATCATCAACGAACACAAGGACAAACTTATTCAACTGATCTCTGAATACCCTATTCGTAAGATCCACAAAATATGCTGGGGCATTGGTCAGCCCGAATGGCATGACCAACCACTCATAAAATCCAGACGGCGTTCGAAATGCCGTTTTAGCTATACTCTCAGCTTCCACTCTAAGCTGATGAAAGCCTTTTGTGAGATCCAACTGAGAAAATACTCTCGCGCCACTCAACTGATCGAACAAATCATCTATCCGCGGTAGAGGATACCTATTCTTCCTCGTTACTTTATTCAACTCGCGGTAGTCTACACACAAACGAAGGGAACCATCCGCCTTGGTAGCAAACAAAACTGGTGCTCCCCATTCAGAAACACTCCTTCTGATAAATCCCTTCTTCAAAAGATCGCTGACTTGCACCTCGAGCTCTCGCTGCTCCCTTGGTGCCATACGACGAAGTGGCATCACTATAGGTCTGGCATCTTTTACCAAATCAATACGGAATTCAATCTCTCGGTGTGGTGGAAGCCCGGTCACTTCTTCGAAAACATCCGGATACTGGCCAACCACGAGCAAACCTGACAACTCACTATGCGGAATGTCGAGGGAGTTTAGAAAACTAGCCAATACCCCCTTACTGGGTAGACCACCAAACACTATCCTCCTCCCATCATCCACTCTAGCTGTCATCAAAAAGCCCTCACAGTCTACCACCACCCCATATCTTCGGAGCCAATCTACTCCCAACATAATGCCAAACCCAGTAAAGCCCAAAACAAAGCAATCACAAACAAACATGCATCCATGACTCGATAAGACCACATTACGACAAATCATGCTAAGGCTAGTCGAACCACCAATCGGGTTCGTCACTACTAAAGGTCTATCGACGATCTCGGGCTCCAATCCCAACCTATCTACCAGGTCACTAGATATGAAAGAACTGGAAGCTCCGGTATCAAACAAAACTCTAACAGGAACATCATAAACAAAAAGCATACCTTGAATGACGGCATTCTTTCCCTTCTCCACCGCAGTTGGGGCATTCGACAAAGAAGGAATAGCATTAATAGCATATGCTTTCACCATTTGCTTTTCTTTAGGGGGCTGTGGACACTTGTCCTTGTGATGTCCCATTTGGCCACAGTTGAAGCACTTCCTGTCCGCTGGCTTGGCCCGACAATTACTAGCATAATGGCCCTTCTTACCACAGCTGAAGCACTCAACATCTTGCTTATTCTTTTTCTTCTGGCCATCCTTAGTCTGATTCTGCTTTCTCTTATTCTGGGAACCACCCTTGCTTCCACCACTTGCTTGTGGTTTTGGCTCTTCTGCAGATGCAACCTCAGTCTTCAGCTTAGGGTAGAGACTTTCTGATCTCAATGCTTTCCCCACAATCGATTCAAACGTCTCATCGATGTGGTTAATAAGCCTTTCCCCCAAGTACTGATCCAAACCAGTTATGAATTTCTCATTCTTCTTCTCGGCAGTATCAATAAGAGATAACCCATATTTTGACAAAGTGTCAAATTCAGCAATATACTCCGAGACAGCTCTGCCATTCTGCTTGAGCTCCAAGAATTTCTTAAACAGCACTGACTTCTGAGCAGCTGGAATGAACTTCTCGCTAAAGCGAGCTTTAAACTGCTCCCAAGTAATTTGATCTTCGGGAGTAGCTGCCTTTATAGCATTCCACCAATTCATTGCCCGCCCTTGCAGCTGACGGGTCGCTAGCTTTCTCTTCATTGCATCCTCGATACCCAAATCCTCGAAGATACGTTCGCAACTATCCAACCAATCCTGAATATCCGTAGCCGACTCCGTTCCGTGGAACGGCTTCCCACCAAGGCTAGTATAATCCATATTCAGCTTGGCGAAGTCGACTCTCGGCGCCTGCACTATTGGACCACCACCATTTCCACCATTGGGAGCTGCCCTCTGTACATCTCTAAGCATATCTCTCATGAGGTCAGTAAACATCGTCCTCATGTCAGCAGCATTCCCATTATTGGCCCCTCTACCGGTACCTCTAACATATCGGCTCATCGTCAATCTGAAAAAGGAAACGATTAACGACCCCATAGTGGTGCTAGTGCAGCACAACTTCATTCTTATACTACTAATAGTATATATATAGCTTTTGAAAACCAAAATAATCACAAATACGCTCTCTCGTATACGTATATTATCTCTCCCTGATGACTTCCCTAGGTTAACTACGCAACCTAGAGCTCTGATACCAAGTGTGACGGCCTGCCCCGCACCAGCCTACATTTCCTTCGAAAGTGCGCTGTACACATGCCCGACTAGCACGGGACGGTCGTCAGAAGGAGGGGAAGAAGGGAATTAACTAATCAAGAACCTGTAGAATGTCTCACAGCGCATGGAGTAAAATATATTAGTAATAACATACTTGACATAAAACAGGCGAGACAGTGCTTAAGCTGATAACTAAAATTAACATCGACATCAGAGCAGCGGAAATCCAAATACATCTTATTACAACTTTCCAAATTTACTGTCTCTAAACAAAAGAAAGCTAAAGTAGAAGATACGCCACTAATGCCCAAGCAGTGATCTTCAACAACACAGGGAGAATACTATGTATATATTACGTGGAAGCCTCCTGCTCGTCTCCGGATCATCTACCCGTGCATCACCAGCTAACCTGTCTCTAGTCTACTCGTGTGAGCACGCAGAGTAATAAGAGGAGACATAAAACTCTGGGTCAGACATAAAGCCTGGTATGAGCGATAAGCATCTAAACAGAACAATAACAGGTATACTAAACCATACCTGAACCTGGACCTACAACCAAAGAGTTAGCACCACATACCGTACAATACTCTAAGGTGCCGTAATAAATAGTGTAAATAATACGGGGGTGGGGTGTGCGTGTCATAATGATAGCAAACAAATCATCCATAACAACCATCCTCACATCTCTCACTCAGTGCGTAAAGCATACAATGTCCACCACTGTCAATCACTAGACCCATCGAAGTAGTGACAGAGTTCAACTTGTACAACTACTGCTACTACCAAGCTTACCACATGGAGTCATGACCAAATCTTTACAAATGACCCCACTTCATTGGTCTATAGCCCTTTAGTCGTACCTAGGACATTGCAGCCCTGAATCCATTCACGTACTTCCCATACATAGTGATCCAAAATCATAAACATCGACTGCCCCTTGGCACACGTCCCGCAGCAAAGCCCAATCATGAAGTGAACTCATCGGTTCCCAACTGGATCCTGACCTCTAACTTCCCATATTGGACTACCTTTGCATCTCGGGTTATTGGTCAATACTGGGTTGGGTCGAGTTCTCTCCTAGCCAACGGTTCGGGTCGGGTCCTCTAATTCGGGTCGGTTCGTAGTCTTCTCCTGTAGCGGTTCGGGTCCATAGCGTCGCATCGGTTCGGGTCGGGTATTCCACTTCGGGTCGGGTGTCCTCCTCCGGGTCGGGTCGGGTGCCATCTCCCTTCCAGTTCGTGCTTCCGCTCCGATCCGCTCCCTCGTTCTTCACGTGCTCCGATCTGATCCCTCCTTCTTCATCTGATCCGATCCTACTCCTTTAGCCGATCCGATCCCTTCGCCTTACTCTAGTCCTAGCCTTTCATCCTTAAGTCGATCCGATCCGAGCCCTTCGTCTTTAAGTTAGTCCGATCCCCAGCTTAACCAACATGGCCTTCCTTTTTGCCAAGCCTCTTATGTGCCAGGCTCCAGTTCGGGTCGGGTTCCTTGCTCAGGTCTCATATCCGATCCGAGCCCATATCCGATCCGATCCGAAACCCTGCACAACTTTCTGCAACTTTTCCAGCAAGTAATTTACGCCATTCGACGACGTTTTTGACAAATCTAACACTTCTAATCAATCATAAAACACACCATAGAGTCATAGCAACATGTAATAGCAACCACAAACAGCAAAACAACAATTCAAATGAATCAAAATGGATCAAAAGTGGCTAAAACCTCACATTTTCCCACAATTCCACTTAATCATGTTTAAGCACATACTTAGTAAAACTTAATCAAATCGTCCAAATTTTCTAACAGAGGCATAAAATATTATTTTCAAATTTCTAAACATTTTTCCAGAATTTATTAGTGTATAAATTCGCTAATCTTCACTAATTACCCTTAATTACCGTAATTAGTGCAAAAACTATGCAAATCACTCACCTTTGCCACAAAATAAAACACCAAATCTGAAATACTCTCTGTTTGGGTCGAATTCCTATGTATAGCAGCAGCTCCAACCTTGCTATGTTGCTATTTGGCCTTGTTATGATGTAGTTTAGGCTTAATCTTCACTAAAAATGTGTTTTGGAGTGGTTTTAGAGGATGGAAGCCATTACTAAGGTCTCAAGAAGGTTTGTGGCGGCTCAAAACTGAAATGAAAGTGAATTCCTAACCCTAATCAGCCCTCGTATGCCTCTAAACCCGAAATTCCCCTCTGGGCCTAGCTGCTAATCACCCGGTTAAGCCCAATTAAGCTGTTTTTCACCATTTGAAACTTGTTTCAGCCATATCTCCCAAACGGTGAGTCCGTTTGGCTAATGTGACCACTCTACGGAATTGTAAACCATCATCCGGAGCTAATTGGAGTGGGTTTAGGTCAAAATTCCTTTCCAAACAAAAGTTATGGCCAAAACAGTACCAACTAGGGGTAAAATGGTCATTTAAAAATCGGGAAAAATCATGAACATGGGAAATGACCCCAATAGTCGTCTCCCAAAGTTACATGACCATACGACTTCATATGTGAAAGAAATAAATATTCTACGATCCTATGATGCGTAGAATACGGGTCGTTACAATCGGGCAGGCAGCATGGCTATGTGGGTCGCACTCATTAGGATGTATAATCACATGTCTAGAGAAATTCATTTTGCTTTTGTAATCTATCGATGCTGTCCCTTTTGGGAAACGGTTGCTGATCCCAACCATTGGTGATATACATTCGATACACTCAAGCGAAATGAGTGGTCGGTCATGTGTGGGTCGGGTTGCAAGATGTTCTTGTTGAACCCAGTGTATTCGCCTCTAGAGATACACTATCGGCAGGTGGTCCCATACCTTGTCACATTGGAAATCTAATCTCCAATAAGCGCCCTATGGTTTTTGATTTTATATTACATATGGAGCGTGAGATGCAAGCGTTCCGCTAGATTTTATTTATTTGATGCAGACATTATTATAATATCACCGGATTTGATATCAAAAATATTTTTGGTTATCGTAAGGTAAAAACCATCCGTGTTTATGTGTGGATCGGTCTTACGATTATCATTTCTTTGAAAGGATTTTTGAAAGTTAAACCAATGTTTGGAGTTTACTCACACCAGTTCCATGACTGACCCAGAGTTTATTTTGCTTGTTTTCCCTAAACTCTTGGGTGCCCAAATTTGTACGCGCAGTCAGGTAGTTGGGATTTTTCAAATTCACTTGGAGGAGCTCGAAGCAGGAGGCTTCACCAATTAACTACAGACTATTATATTTTCCGCTATGTACTATGTTGTATCTGGAAACATGAGTTTATAACTTTTCCAGAAATAGCTATTGTGCTCTAATGATGGTATGTATATACAAATACTGATTTGTAGTTCAAAATTTATGTTATCTAATATATTTTATTCGTTCCGCTGTGAGTTCGTGATCTTCGTTTTCTTCTATTCTAATATTTCTTTCTTAATATTTCTCATCCTCTAACTTCTTTCTAATAATGATTCGTGTTTCTCTGCAATTTGGGTTGGACGTGTTGTGTTATTAGTCGACTCAAAGAATACGAAAATTCAGGCCATTACAACCATTTACTTTCCGGTTATAATCAAGAATTTATTTATTTATCAAATAAATAAATTATTTGTTTATTTTTTTAAATACAAGTTATATTTTGAAATTAAATATTTCAAAAGCAGAGATTATAACGTTATCATTATAATCAAAGATTTCCATAAAGAAGTGGATTCATAAACTGAATAGAGAGTTGTGTAAACAGTTTTGTAAATAAGAAATTAAGAAATGGGGTTAAGAACATTAGAAACGAACTAGAAATTTGTTATGTTGAATGGTTGCCTGGGTATCGATCTGATGTTGGTTTCGGCCTTCGGGGTTTATACTTAGGGAATTGTTCTCTTACTAATTTACGGTTAAAGACTGATGGTTGTGGAAGGGTACTGATGTGTGAATGAGAAATGGAAAAGTTTTCCAAAGTTAATAAAGTATATTTTCGGAATACGGGAAAATAAGAAATTATGAATATATGGAAATGTTTTCCAAGAAATCGTGAGAGGCTAAGCGAGTGGGAAAAATGTTTAGGTAAAGATATAAAAAAGGGAAATTGAGGAATGAAATGATGATTGATCGGTAAGATTTCCATTTGGGAATATGACCATTATTTGTACACATGTTTTCCTTTGATAGTTAAATAACCGACTATCAAAGTTTTTGACCATTTCCATTATCAATACGAGAGACCGGGATCATATTTATTATCTGAAAACCACTCCATATGGGCATTAGCGTTGCGAATCAAATATGATGAAGATAATTGAAGACGGAGTTTCTGCAAGGGGCTTTCTGGCAATCCTAGGTAGAAATTGCCTAAGATGGATTTACAAAATGGTGCCTTCGGGTCGTTGTCCAGTCCCAGGACAACTTGAATGGACGAATGTTTGACAAAGTATATCTGGTACATCACGTAAGTTGATCGTTTCAAATGTATTTACGTTGGTGGCGGAGGAATTCGTTCCTCTTAGCTTTTGGGGAAATCAATTTGTGATTTGATGGGTATAACGATGTAGCATTCAAAATAAATAAAGGAGTGATATGTTAAAATATACGTTATGACCTCAAGACTCATCAACTGGGAAATGACAAAAATCGGGCAGGCAGCTTGGCTAAGTGGGTCGCACCCAATTAGGGTATATTGTCACCATCTAGAGAATATTCATACTTGTTACTTCTTTCGCTTCTGTATCTCCCGGGAATGGTTATGTTGGTATACCAACCGTAAGGTGACAATATATTTGGAACGTTCAAGCGAAATGAATGGTCGGTCATGTGTGGCCGAGTTACAAGATGTTCTTGTTGAACTCCAGTGTATCACTTCTAGAGTACACTGATCAGAAGGTGGTTGCATACCTTGTCATAGTTGGAAATCCATTACCCAATAAGAGCACGTGGTTTTTGATTGTATATTACATATGTAGAGTGTGAGATGAAAGCGTTCTACTAGATTGTTATTTACTTGATTTAGACATTATTATAATATCAGATAAGTATTGATTTTAAGAAATGTTTTGGTTTATCATAAGGTAAAAACCATCCGTGTTTATGTGTGGATTGGTCTTACGATTATCATTGCTTTTGAAAAGGATTTGGAAAAGTTAAACCAAGTGTTTGGAGTTTACTCACACCAGTCACATGACTGACCCAGAGTTTATTTTGTTTTGTTTTCCCTAAACTCTTGGGTGCCCAAATTTGCACAGGCAGTCAATTAGTTGGGATTTTACAAATTCCATTGAAGGAGCTCGGAGCAGGAGGCTTCGGAGTTAGACATATGTAGAGTTTATTTCCGCTGTGATGTTATGTGAAAATGGTATGTATATACAGTTACCAATTTGTAATTCCATAGTTGTTATATAATATATTTTATTCGTTCCGCTGTGAGATTCGTGTAAATCTGATTCTGTGGTGATCTTCTTCTTCTTCTATTCTAATTTTCTTTCTTTCTATTTCACACCCTCTAATTTCTTTCTAATAATGATCCGATATTTACAATGCTTGAATAGTCAACATGGTATGTTATGTTGATTTTCAGGGTTGAAAATCCGCGTTCGTTACAGTGGTATCAGAGCTGAATGTTACAGTGATTAACTTTGCTCTATGGCGTAACTCGATAGAGATGGGATTAGTAATATCCTAGATTGAGCTTAAATGTATATATGCGACAGAGCGTATTTGTAAGTTGATTAAAAACGATTTTATATTGTGGAGATTTATTGGTTGAGTGGATTATAAATTCTGGATCGACAGTGGGGCACCACAAGTTCGATAGGGGTTTCTAAACGCTCGAATATATTAAGCCGACACAGTATGTTTTCGGAAGAGGATAAATAAAATAATTTTATCCAAAGTATATTTTGATATAAAGAAGTATTTATATTTAAATTATTATAATATATACTGGATATGTTGGTTGTAATTATAATCGAATAAGATTATAATTAAAATGGTAATAAATAACCAATCTGAATTCGTTTAAGTGAAATATAAAAAATCAGATGGATTAAATCCGAATTTAAAACAAATTTGGAATTAAAAAACTCTAGAAACCTGGAAAGGGGTTTGAACATGGTTTTGGATTTAATATATGGAAATTTTAAGATCCTGGGAGAATTTGAAAATGTTTTCCTAGTGTTGGGAAGAATATTTTGAAGTAATTTCAAAATGGAAATGTTTGAAAATAAGTTTTGAAATGATATAGTATTGAACTAGCTTCAATTACTAGAAAATAATTCTGATAATGCTGGCCACATCACAAGTGTTCATTTTTGAGTTTCCAAGTGATGGATTACTACCAAGATTTTGTTTTTAAATCATTTTGAGGAAATAAGTTGTTCTGAAATTCAAATGTTTTGAATTGTTATTATTTCAAACTGATTTGAAATAAAAACCAGGATTTTGAAATTTGAAATTTAAATTTGACTTATTATGATTAATAAGTTAAAATGGTAGCGGTGAATAAATGAATTAGAATTTAACGTAAACTAAGTTAAATAAATTTGGATTAGATTGGAGATAATCTGGAATGGAATTAGATTGTTGAATAGTAATTTGGGATGTGATTGGAATTAGAGCTTGAAATCGAATTTGGTTTGGAGATAAGCGAAGATTGGATCTGAAATTTAATTGATTGGAAATCAATCGGGTATGCATGGATATATGCTGATTTGATGGCAAATAAAAGAGACAGAGTTGAACGCCTGATAAAAAGGTACCAGTTATATTTTATACCGAGTATGAGATTTATGAGCCAGTTTGGCAAGCCACTTGGCTGTTTGGTTTTCTTTTGGAATGGAGAAGGCCCAAAGAGACGAGTTGTAGTTGTACCGATTGAGCCAGGCAAAGGAAATGCTGGCGAAAATTTTCGAAAATTTAAAGAGTTAAAAAAAATTTATAATTGAAAATCGACTTAGCAATTATATGAGAGATTATAAAACCCGAATGGACAAGCGAGATGATAAACTAATTTATAATCCGTTTGAGTATATTAGATATGTGAGAAAGCATATGGATGAGTATGTGGTAGTAAATTGTCCAAAAATGGTGGTCATATCATTTGGAATGAAAAATAAAAGGTAGGGTATCGATATAAGGATTAAAGGTAATATGTATAGAACTGAGTTGTGAAAATATGGAGTATACGATTTCAACCAAGTAGGTTGTAAGGAGTTAGAGTGCTAGTATCTGTACTGCTTAGCAATTTCAAGGAAACGAAATTATTTAAAGGGGGAAGTAATGTAATGTCCCGTATTTTTTTTACCGATTTAACAATTAATATATTTAATTATTTTAATATATTAGCTTGATAATTTAAATAGGTCGAATTAAAATATTCTGAGTATTTAATTAATAATAATTAAAAATAGGCGTGCTTGAAGAAATATTAATACACCACTGCATAAACAAAACCCCAGAAAGATAATAGTGTCATTTACAAAGCAATATACAAATTCAAACATTTGCGATGCCGCATAATATTGGACATGCAACATTCAACCACAACAAGAACGCGAGCGAACAACCGACTTGTCAACATTCGACAACGTTGCATAATACGATACATTTTGTAACACCCCACCTCCGCCAGGGCCATTCACAAGAGAATGCACTAGCTTTGGAGGGGTGTTGTCTAGGTAAACATGCACAGAAATATTACATGACAGAACATAGATAAATAAATAAGTAAAGCAGCGGTAGTAATTTAAAAACCATAGTTAACCATTTCAAAACCAAATAGTCAACTTACATCAAAGTACTTAGTCATTATTTTCCAACTACCACAAGTCTAGAAAACATAAACTGAAAATAACATAAAGTAAACTATCCCCAAGATAGATGTAGTGAAGCCATAGCAAGCTCAAGTCCAAACCGTACATGAGCTGTCAAGAAAGCAAGTCAAATGTCCAAGCTAAGCACTAGTGTTCCCTCCCTGAGAACCTGGGGGGGGGGGGGGGCGGGGGAAACGGAAGAAAAGAGGCGAAAGAAAAAAGGGTCAGTCATAAAGACTGGTAAGTCCTACCTACTATTAGTATAAAAACTAATGAAGTTAACTAAACATGAGAAACTAAGATGAAACATAAAGATGGTACCTAACTGGCATGATAAATAGATAACAAGGTAGATCAAGTGTGGCATCGCATATACAAGGTTTAGTTTTTCACCAATAGTACTAGTATTCCAACCCATGTCAAGTATAAACAAGAAATGATCCCTTGGCCCAATATCATGAGTTGACCCAAGTCAAGGTCCAACTATACAATCTAGTCGATCGGCTCCCTATAAGCCTAACTCGTCGAGTGTCGGTGTCATACGGCCCAATCACGGAATGTAGTCGAACTGTGCAAGGTCCACCCTAGGGTGTATCAAGCCCTAGGGTGCCAACCACTGACACGAATCAAGCACGCACAGTGTAAACCTACTGGTGCCCGTGTCTGCTTTTTCAACTCCGGACTATGTGCACGACCATAGTCCGCCTGAACCTACACCGGTGCACCTACTCAGCCGTCTTTCTGGTCGCTTACAATCAGCCCAGTAATCGTGCCCCACCCTAGCCTAGTCCCTAGGGTATCGTGATACATCCAAGAGGGTTACTGCTGAAAAGGACCACGTAACTAGGGTTTCCAACGGGTTAAGTGTGGTTAACCCTATCCAATCATGTATCAAGTTGGTTAAGTGTATCCAAGTGGTTCATGACTTAACCCTAACATGTGGCATTAATTAATTTAATGCACCCAACCTCTCACATTAGACTTTGTTGTGGTTACTGGATATGCCGGGCGGGTCTGGGCAGCTTTACACCACAACCTAGTCTAACCTCGGGTTTCAAGCGCGATATGACCAACTTCTCACATTGGGTCCTATTGTTTGTAGCCACTTGATTTGCCGGGCGGTTCCGGGCAGATTTATGCTACAAACTCAACCCAACCTCGAGTTGGCCACTTTATGGTTTTCTACATGTCATGACCACATTCACGTTTTCAAGCATAATCAAGTTTCATGTCACATTTCAAGTCATGTTTTTCATGTCATTTCAAGTCATGTTTTTCATGTCATTTCAAGTTTGCCTAACTACCCATAACGTATTCCCATTCGCACGTAAACTCGCATCAACACAAATGAATCAACGAACATAAAAATATGACCAAGATGGGCATAAGGTGGTAAAGTTGGTCATAAGTTAAACATGATGATATTTGAGGCAAAGGTGTTCATCACAACTAGCATGTAGGATTATTGGCCTCAAAACATGTATGACATCAAACTTAGCAAACAAACTTGTGGGTAGCATGTAGTTCAACATCATAGGCAAATGTGATAACATGATAATAGTTGACATAGAGTGGTAAACTTGTGGGTAGCATGTAGTTCAACATCATAGGCAAGTTAACATCAAGGTTATGAGGGGTTCTATGTTGCATTATGCATAATCCCCAAATAAAGCTCATAGCTTTCTACCCAAAAATCAAGATGAACGGTACTAGGTTCATGATAGTTCCACAATCATAGATCAAAAGAGTCATAAATGGATCTATGCATACAAATATAGCCCCAAGACAAGTATTACACCAAAAATCCCATTTCAACTTGCTACATGTTCATATTAATTTCATAGTTTAAATCTAAGAGTAGAGTGGGGCTTACAAATCGTGGCTATGAGAACTAGAAACCAAATAGAACAAGATAGAGACGTTGTAGAAGCTCTAGGAATGATGTAGCAACACTAGAAGCCTTGAGAATATAGGTAGCTCCTTTGATTTGATGGAAAGATTGCTCCTTTTTGCCTTAGAAGCTCTCAAGATGAAGATGATGGCCATGATTAGGGAGCATTTTGGCAGAATTTAGTTGTTAGGATGATTTATGATGGTTTAGGCTAGGTCTTAGGGTGTTTTTATAGGTGTAGAGACTAGTTTAGGCCATAGGATTAACCCTAGTTTAGATCTGAACCATCAAATCCCGTCACAGGCAAGCTGAGCAGACCCAAAGGAGCAAACAGGTGCACCAGGAAAATATGGTCGACCAGGGAGGTCGACCCCCAGGTCGACACCCAGGTCGACTGCCCAGTCGACCTGGTCCTGGGGAGGTCGACTACCCAGTCGACTCCCCAGTCGACCTGGGTCCTGGGCGGGAAATTTTCCCGCCCAGCCTGTTTGGGGCTAAATTCGAAATTCGAATTCGAATTTGAACTGTTTTCGTTTTTGAATTTTTCGTGAAACTTCTAGAGACCATATCTCGGTCATACGGACTCCGATTTACGAAATATCGCACTCGTCTCCAACCAGAATTCCAAGATGAACGCAACGGCGCAACCCGTTTCGCTTGATTCTTATTTTAAAATTTAATTCTGCCTTGATTCTTGTCTTAACACGTTATTAAAATTCGGGTTGTTACATTCTCCCCGTCTTAAAGGATTTCGTCCCCGAAATCTCTAAGTTAGGAAGAACGTATCCTACCATCCATCATCCATCTACTCAAAACATCATCCACAAGCAACCATTGTCTTTAAAAGATTTCTAATGCCATATGAACATATGCAGAAAGTGTGTGTATATGTTCCTTGTCTAATGCAAATGATCAGGCCTGTTTGATCTTCTAAATGCAAAATATGTTTAGTGCCATGAATCCACATGTATGCAAATAGTCCTGGTCACATAAACACTATATGTGTGCACAAACATTCATCCATATGCAATATCCACATGCTAACACATTCAATTTCATCCATAAACAAGTATAAACACTCATGCATATGCAACATGAAAATGTGTCTGAGCCGATCTAGTGCCTAATGTGTATTCATGCATCCACGAGCAACCACTTGCGACCACTTGCAACTATTTCGCAAACATCAATCATAACATGTTTCAAATACATGTTTGCATCCATAGGGTTCTACGTAAGGTTCTCAAGATAGGATCGAGAAGATAAGCAAGTTAAACTCCTTTTTGGATTATAAGAAATCCCTTTCAAAGGCCAACCCATATCCTATAAAGCCCAAAAGGTTTAGTCAACCTAACGGACACCTTCAAACCCTGACATGTATTACTAACCGCTGAGTCATACCCCCTATGGAGTTTGCAACAGAAATAAGATCGAAAATAGGACCGAGAGGATATGCATAAAAGATAGCATGCGGGTAAGCTCTACAGGAAAACAGGGATCAAGAATATACTCTTAAAAAGAGATATGATGCGCGTATCTTGTCTTCAATCTTCTAAGTCGCATTTCCTTGAGCTTAATTCCATTGTGCTTTGGCTGTCTTTAACTTCATGATTTCGTGGCCTCTTAACTCCTATTTCCAAATATGATCTGGAACTCACTTCATCGTCACCTCTCATTCCACTTTTTACTTATTTTCCCTCTAGTATACTTGGCTCAACCATCTCCGTGTACTCTTGGTTTTCATGCAAGCTCTCCAAAATTCACTAGTGAACTCTGGATCTCGTTTACTCACTATGCGGCATTCCACGCAGAAGAACTATCTCTTGAAAACAAACAGATGCCAACCATGTTACCAAGTGTACTTACTAGAGTGATTTCCCTATCTCATGCACAAGCGAAACAAACCATCCGCCTTAGTGGCGAACTCTACTCGAACGGATTACCAACAAATGCATCAAGAGATTCTAGGTAACCAATCATGACAGAACCCTAAAGGTTACACGAGACTTCGAGGGTATTACCGAGGCAAGTCAGGAGTCTAACTACCCTCCTTTCAGAACTGAGAATGGCACCCTTACTGGATAACCACTCCATTCTTAGAATCAACCCATAGCTCAAAACATAAGCATTATTCCCAAAAGTCATAGATGTCCTCAAATCCAAAAAAGTCATGAATAAATAGGACGATCCCCCAACAGGATTTGAGACAAAAACGGGACCCTCTATTGTGCTTGTACTAAGGTGCAGGGACCCAACTATCGAAGCAGGATTTAAAAAGGATGCGATGTACAAAACAAAGTCCTAACGGGATGATAGAAAGGAAAAGCTAAACTTTTACCAGAAACGTTACCACCCCTCTTAGGCACGCTAGTAGTGAGAGCATACAATTGCCCTCTCAACGATCTTGTTCTTTGCCCATGTCCTTGTCCTATAGTACTTAACTACCTTCTTGTTCTGAGCCTCATTCGCCTTAACTACTCCTATCCTTTCTTGTATAACACGGTAATGGGTCTCTTGAGAACCTCCTCCATCGCACGGAAAACACTTACGTGGCTAGAAAAGGATTAGCCACAGTTAAAACTACTGTGACTACAGGCGGAGGAAAGAAAGGAAAAGAGATTCAATCAAGGGAACATAGGATAGTGCTAATGTCTTTTTGGGGAATAGCCTTTTTCTTTAAAACTTTTCTTGGAAAATGCTTCTTTGTAAAATGATTTTGAAAATAGTTTCAGAAGGTTTTAAAAACTTTTGCCCAGTCTAGTAACCTTCTTCTCTGATACCAAATGTAACACCCCACCTCCGCCAGGGCCATTCACAAGAGAATGCACTAGCTTTGGAGGGGTGTTGTCTAGGTAAACATGCACAGAAATATTACAAGACAGAACATAGATAAGTAAAGCAGCGGTAGTAATTTAAAAACCATAGTTAACCATTTCAAAACCAAATAGTCAACTTACATCAAAGTACTTAGTCATTATTTTCCAACTACCACAAGTCTAGAAAACATAAACTGAAAATAACATAAAGTAAACTATCCCCAAGATAGATGTAGTGAAGCCATAGCAAGCTCAAGTCCAAACCGTACATGAGCTGTCAAGAAAGCAAGTCAAATGTCCAAGCTAAGCACTAGTGTTCCCTCCCTGAGAACCTGGGGGGGGGGGGGGACGGAAGAAAAGAGGCGAAAGAAAAAAGGGCCAGTCATAAAGACTGGTAAGTCCTACCTACTATTAGTATAAAAACTAATGAAGTTAACTAAACATGAGAAACTAAGATGAAACATAAAGATGGTAACTAACTGGCATGATAAATAGATAACAAGGTAGATCAAGTGTGGCATCGCATATACAAGGTTTAGTTTTTCACCAATAGTAATAGTATTCCAACCCATGTCAATTATAAACAAGAAATGATCCCTTGGCCCAATATCATGAGTTGACCCAAGTCAAGGTCCAACTATACAATCTAGTCGATCGGCTCCCTATAAGCCTAACTCATCGAGTGTCGGTGTCATACGGCCCAATCACGGAATGTAGTCGAACTGTGCTAGGTCCACCCTAGGGTGTATCAAGCCCTAGGGTGCCAACCACTGACACAAATCAAGCACGCACAGTCTAAACCTACTGGTGCCCGTGTCTGCTTTTTCAACTCCGGACTATGTGCACGACCATAGTCCGCCTGAACCTACACCGGCGCACCTACTCAGCCGTCTTTCTGGTCGCTTACAATCAGCCCAGTAATCGTGCCCCACCCTAGCCTAGTCCCTAGGGTATCGTGATACATCCAAGAGGGTTACTGCTGAAAAGGACCATGTAACTAGGGTTTCCAACGGGTTAAGTGTGGTTAACCCTATCCAATCATGTATCAAGTTGGTTAAGTGTATCCAAGTGGTTCATGACTTAACCCTAACATGTGGCATTAATTAATTTAATGCACCCAACCTCTCACATTAGACTTTGTTGTGGTTACTGGATATGCCGGGCGGGTTCGGGCAGCTTTACACCACAACCTAGTCTAACCTCGGGTTTCAAGCGCGATATGACCAACTTCTCACATTGGGTCCTATTGTTTGTAGCCACTGGATTTGCCGGGCGGTTCCGGGCAGATTTACGCTACAAACTCAACCCAACCTCGAGTTGGCCACTTTATGGTTTTCTACATGTCATGACCACATTCACGTTTTCAAGCATAATCAAGTTTCATGTCACATTTCAAGTCATGTTTTTCATGTCATTTCAAGTCATGATTTTCATGTCATTTCAAGTTTTCCTAACTACCCATAACGTATTCCCATTCGCACGTAAACTCGCATCAACACAAATGAATCAAGGAACATAAAAATATGACTAAGATGGGCATAAGGTGGTAAAGTTGGTCATAAGTTAAACATGATGATATTTGAGGCAAAGGTGTTCATCACAACTAGCATGTAGGATTATTGGCCTCAAAACATGTATGACATCAAACTTAGCAAACAAACTTGTGGGTAGCATGTAGTTCAACATCATAGGCAAATGTGATAACATGATAATAGTTGACATAGAGTGGTAAACTTGTGGGTAGCATGTAGTTCAACATCATAGGCAAGTTAACATCAAGGTTATGAGGGGTTCTATGTTGCATTATGCATAATCCCCAAATAAAGCTCATAGCTTTCTACCCAAAAATCAAGATGAACGGTACTAGGTTCATGATAGTTCCACAATCATAGATCAAAAGAGTCATAAATGGATCTATGCATACAAATATAGCCCCAAGACAAGTATTACACCAAAAATCCCATTTCAACTTGCTACATGTTCATATTAATTTTATAGTTTAAATCTAAGAGTAGAGTGGGGCTTACAAATCGTGGCTATGAGAACTAGAAACCAAATAGAACAAGATAGAGACATTGTAGAAGCTCTAGGAATGATGTAGCAACACTTGAAGCCTTGAGAATATAGGTAACTCCTTTGATTTGATGGAAAGATTGCTCCTTTTTGCCTTAGAAGCTCTCAAGATGAAGATGAAGGCCATGATTAGGGAGCATTTTGGCAGAATTTAGTTGTTAGGATGATTTATGATGGTTTAGGCTAGGTCTTAGGATGTTTTTATAGGTGTAGAGACTAGTTTAGGCCATAGGATTAACCCTAGTTTAGATCTGAACCATCAAATCCCGTCACAGGCTAGCTGAGCAGACCCAAAGGAGCAAACAGGTGCACCAGGAAAATATGGCCGACCAGGGAGGTCGACCCCCAGGTCGACACCCAGGTCGACTGCCCAGTCGACCTGGTCCTGGGGAGGTCGACTACCCAGTCGACTCCCCAGTCGACCTGGGTCCTGGGCAGGAAATTTTCCCGCCTAGCCTGTTTGGGGCTAAATTCGAAATTCGAATTCGAATTTGAACTATTTTCGTTTTTGAATTTTTCGTGAAACTTCTAGAGACCATATCTCGGTCATACGGACTCCGATTTACAAAATTTCGGACTCGTTTCCAATCAGAATTCTGAGACGAACGCAACGGCGCAACCCATTTCGCTTGATTCTTATTTTAAAATTCAATTCTGCCTTGATTCTTGTCTTAACACATTATTAAAATTCGGGTTGTTACACATTTGAACACAACATAAATCGTTTAAGCATATATGTAGTAACATCATCATATATGTAGTAGCATCAATGCACTTTGAATGTCCACTTGCAATTATATTGTGTTGTTGGATAGAGTAAGACTTTAAATAGGCTTAAGAACAGTAACCTTCACTCTTCCTGTAAACTATGCTACAATATTGAAGAATCAATATATCATTTATTTATTTATTTATTTTGAGTGTGAATATGAAAATAATAAAATGTATGGTTTACTATTCTGAAATTATTCAAGGTTCTAAGATTTAATCATCATAGGTTGTTACGGATTATTTCAGCTCTCTTTAATGGTAATAGGTTTCCTAAACAACTGACCAAAATCGATGTATGTCTAAGAACTACAGTGTGGCATATAAGGAACGATGGAATAACCACTTGTTTAGGGTTAAAGCTTTACTTGTTTCGGTAAGATCTAAACTCGTGAACACAGACATTGCTATTTTAATTTCGCAAAAATAAACCTCAATCAACCGATACCTTCACAATTAACATCATAGTACCTCAACACGGTAAAATATATATATATATAATTTGCATCACTTAACAGTAAAGTCTCGTACAAAATTCCCATCCATTCAAACGTAGTGTATTTTCACATCAACGAAAACCGCAGCCTAATGAATAAAGACCATTTTTTGTTTCCAATGGACATTACATGGTGTAATATTCAGGGACATGTTACGGGACCAATTCAGGACATGAGGAGCCGATAAAGTCGGCGTGCCATACGTTTAGATTTTAAATATTTGTTTCCCTATCCTAGCTTATACTATAATATGACAAAATATAATAGTTGTTATTTTCGTACACAATAGTTATGTTTAGAAACACCGAAATAAACTAATTTAACTTCAGAACTTAAAAATAGCTAGTTAACAACCCGTAGAAATACAGTATAACCCCTAGGGTAAAATAAAAATCTACAACATCATTACTGCATAAAAGATCTATAATCTAGGACCATCATAAAATAAAATACGAGTTCCAACAATCAAGCAAGCTTCATAACTAGGTTTCGCCATATTTGTTCCATAAAAGATCCATAAGATCTTTCTGCAGCCGGATATGGAGTTGTGCATCTCTAAACATAACCTGACATTCCAAATGAATGTTGAAGTCCTCTTCTGTTAGCGGGGTGTTCTATCGGAATATTTGGGGTTGTTGCGAAGCACATTCATATTCGTAGTGGCGTTGCCCTTCATCCATATCTCTTTTTTCTTCTATAATCATGTTGTGTAGAACGATGCAGGCAAACATGATTGTAGAGATCTTTTTCCTAGACCACAGCCAACGTGGATTACTTATCATTGCAAATATAGATTGTAAAACACTGAAAGCACATTCTACATCTTTCCTTTGTGCCTCGTGCATCACCGCGAATTTGGCTTGTTTAGGAGTCAATGGATTTGGACATGTTTTAACAATAATGCTCCATTTCGGGTAAATGCAATCACCTAGGTAATAGCCATGGTCGTAAGTATTTACGCCTAGGGTAAATGTTAAAAGAGGTACCTGGCCTTGAGCAAGATCATTGAAAAGATGAGATCTTTCTATTACATTTAAGTCATTATTCGAACCGGGGATTCCGAAGAAAGCGTGCCATATCCACAGATCGTACAATGCCACAACTTCCAAAAATGATGGTTGGTCATCTTTCCTCCCATTGTACGCACCTTGTAATCCCTTAGGGCAGTTCTTCCATTCCCAGTGCATACAGTCCAGACTCCTTAGCATTCCCGGCCATCCCCTGCCTTCGTGCATCTCTCTGATTCGCACTACATCTGCTTCGTTCGGAGAGCTTAAGTATTCTTCTCCGTATACGCACTACAACAAAATATGTTATTTATAACACTATTTAATAACACGTTATTTTGAACCATTATCATTTATACCGCTCTCTCCTAAAAATTATTCGCGTCTCCCTTAACTTCACGTGTAACGCTCCCCTTCACCAAAATTTTCACGGTCTCCCCCCAACTTTCCAAATTATTGTCTCTCTTCCTCCAAAATCATTTCACCTGCCTCCAAAACTATTTTGCCTTACAAAAACTTGGTTGTTTCTCTCCGATCTCTTCACCCAATCGAAGAAAGCAAACTCTTCTATCTCCAATCTCCTCAATCGATCTGTTGAAGCTAGGGCGGGTTCTCGCGTTTCGTGTTTCGGATTTGCTGCTGAGTAAGTGGTAAATAAGTTGACTGTTTCGTCAAGAAAACCCTAGTTTTTCAAATCAAATTTCAAATTTCATATAAGTTAGTTATTTACTTGTGAAATGTAAGCAGGATTATCATATGAAAATCAATTTCATATATACCAGGATTTAGAATGGAAAATCAATCCAAAAGGACAAAGTGAAGATTGAGTAAAAAAGTAGATGCGAAAATATCGGCCGAATGAAACGGAATTGTTAAGATTAGGAAATTGATTTCTCCTTATTATTCTCCTGCCTCGCTATTTCACTCTTCTATCGTTAAATATACGAGATTATAATTCGATTATGGAATTCAGATCAGGCATGGAGTTATCATGTCTGCAAAAAAATCGGATTGAATATAAACCTGAACTACCCCCTTGCCTTCAGGTTTTGTTTCGCTCATCTCTGTCATTCTGATTGTTATAACGAGAATTTATTTATAATTTGGAATTTCTATCTTTTATTGGTCGAATTTGGAAATAGAATTTGGAGAAGCAACTACTGTGACAGATCTTTTAGATGCACAGTCGATTCAGAGATCGTTTCCTTTAACTTATGGAAAGCCATTGGTGCATTTTGTGAATCTAGTTATTAAAATATGTGGAAAAAGGCCTAAAGAAAAAGCTCCTTTATGGTTTTTAAAAAATTGAAATTTGAGAAGAATGTTAGAACCTTTGGATTGAAAATATAACTTCAGAACATAACATATTTGGAGTGATTTATGTATTACATTTACTGACATTTTTTTAAGAAAACAAGGAAGCATATATTTAACAACTTATATGCATTTTATTGTAAAGTAGATTATAGATAGGCAAAAATCGACACTGCTTAAAAGCAGAGGTTGAATTCTTTTGCCATCTTTTTTCATTGAGTGATGAGAATTATATTGCTTTGAATTTCTGTTAGCCTAATTTGTTAATGTATTTGTTAAGTTAATATCATAGCCTTGTTTTACGGTGATGATCAGGGTTGGAGTAGTATTCTGCGGTCATCAATCTCCTGGAGGACACAATGTTATTTGTGGACTGCTTGATGCACATAATCCTAAAAGCAACTTGATCAGATTCCGCGGTAGGAATCGAACCTGATATGCTTCTTTGTTGTATAAAATGTTATCTTCTTATGCATATACAGGCTACTTTTTTTCCGTTATAAATCATCAACTTTTGGTTTAACAATTGCTCTTGATCCCTGTTTTCCAACAGGAGGAACTGAAGGTTTATTTGCACAGAAGTCTACTGAGATCACAGAATATCTTACCTCTAATTATCGCAACCAAGGTGTTTAACCTTAGCTGTACTTTACTGATGTAGTAATGATGCATCTGTTATTCTCTTTTTTTAATAATCCCAGAGTATTTTCTGTAAATAATTATACTACAGGCCTTGTTTCATAAATTATGATGTCATGTTACTCAGTGACATAGCAATTAATGTGAATGTTGCCTTGTTAGAGCTTATATAATTTTTGAATCTGAAATAAAAATAATTTTCTTCTTTTGCATCGAGGCCGGGAATGACTTGAATTTCTTCAGTTTGGTTTAGCACATATTTATTTGTTTATTTATTTATTTTGGGAATGAATGGAACAACCTTTACCTTGTAATATTTTAGGCATCTCCCTTAAATTTATTTTGAGATATGTTTTTACATGTATTTGCATAATTTTTTTTGTTGGAACTTAGTCCTTCATGTTAACAATCAGGGGATTATGGCTTTCTTGGGAGGACAAAAGATCAGATAAGAACAACTGAGCAAGTGAATGCGGCATTGGCTTCATGCCAAAAGCTTAATTTTGATGGGCTGGTGATTATTGGAGGTATACTTAGAAGAGTAGTATCACTTTGTAGCAGATCTGTTTATGTATCTTAAATATGTTTATTTTTCTTATGTAGGTGTGACATCCAACTTTGATGCAGCTCAGCTTGTTGAGACATTTGCAGAAAAGAAATGCTCCACAAAGGTGCGTAGTTTTTCTTTGCAAGTTGTTATGCCTCATATTTGCAAATGCAAATTTCATCACATATTCTTATTTAGTTATCTATTTGAATTAATATATGAATAAGAATGTTTGCACATATACTGCATTTTAAAATAATATATGAAACAGTGTATTGATATCACATTTTTAATTATTTAGGTTATGGGTGTTCCAGTAACATTTTGCGGAGACCTAAGAATCAATTTGTTGAAGCTAATGTTGGATTTGATACTATATGCAAGGTGAATATATGTAGTTTATACTCTCTACTCTTTATAGAGATGTGCACAAATGCTTCAATTTGTTGAAGCTAATGTTGGGTTTGATATTACATGCAAGGTGAATATCTGTAGTTTATACTCTATCTTTATAGACACATACACAAGTTCATCATGCGTTGCATTTTTGTAGGTTAATTCTCAGTTTATCAGCAATATGTGCACCGATTCCCTTTGTGCTGAGGTACTATGAACTCCAAACAAAATATTCCTAGTGCATTTTTTGTGAGAGTAGCTAACTGCACCTTTTTTCTAGTGTTTACCACAGATGGAATTTACTACATAAATTCAAACTAATACTTAAAATTACGCTAATTAGACCATATTATATTTTATTATACTCTACCAAATATCAAAAATGTCATCTCTTGTTCTGTTTAAAAGAATTTATATCAATCAACAATTGCTTAATAAAGTGTGCAAACAGCCATAAAAATCATAACAACCTACTCCACACAAACGATTATCTTTTCATCAAAAATACCATAAAAAAATCAATGCGTTTACAAAGCTGAAGTACGCATAAAAAAATATGTGTTTTGATATCCAATTTCGTATATGTCGGCTTTTCAAATCCGGCACTAGTAACAAAAATAATTCAAAAGTACACCAAATAATCATTCCTGGTACGACGACTTTGAAATCCATTGGTTGTGGTGGATTTCAGTATGACAAGAAAAAAAGAGAGCTGAATAAATGGAAGTTGGGAGAAGCAAGTGCATCTCTCATGCTAGTGCCAAATTTTGCTTTAAGTTGGGAATTAAATTTAACAAACACCAAATCTCTAAGTTTATCAGCATCACGGTTTGTTTCTCTTTTTTGTATGAACCTGTAATTTTTAAAAAGACAACATATGTTATCAAATATATTAATGTATACATATAAACCATAATTGAACTCTTGTGTAACACCCCGTATTTTCTGTGAACTTAAGAATTACAAATCTGAGTATAATTAAAATATAAAATCAGAATCAGGGGAAACGGGCTATGCCATTGCGTTCGTCTTGGAAAAATACGCGAAATAGAGTCCGAAATTTCGTAAATCGGAGTCCATATGCCCAAGTTATGGCCTCCCAAAGTTTAGAAAAAAATTTAAACAGCACAGACCAGGTCGACTGGGGAGTCGACCCTAGAGTCGACCTGCCCCCAGGGGGTCGACCCTAGAGACGACCTGCCCCAGGGGGTCGACCCTAGAGTCGACCCTAGAGTCGACCTTCCCCTAGGGGTCGACCCTAGAGTCGACCCTAGTGTCGACCTGGGGGTCGACCTGCCTCCCGAATCTGCTTTTCTTCCTGGGTGCGTTCTGATGTATCTGGTCTCGTTTTCTGTCTAGATTCGTCTGCCTAAACCTATTTAAACAGCCCCAAACCCAGCCTTCTCTGCACACAATTCTATTCTGCTTCTACTCTGCCTCTGTTCTAAATTAAAAATAAAAATGGCGTTGCTACTCTGCTGGAACCAAAACTAGAAGACAATCAACATCATCCTAAATTCAATTAGAGATTAGAGCTTCTGCAACGGTTCTACAACAACTAGAGTTCTTTCTTTAATCCAATTAAGGCAAGTGCAGTTATTCTCCGCTATAAACGTTAATTCTGATTATGACATGAATTATAAATCTGAATCAGAGGTTATATATGTTCTGTTCTGATCTGATCTGTTTTATTCTGTACCTCTTTCCTCTTTCTGTTCTATAGCCAGGCTACCACGAGCCTGAGCCAATCTCATAAGAGATCAACATACGCTAAAATGTTTGGGACAATCAAATGAATGTGCATAAATTGGGCATGACCGATATGTGATTGATTTGAGGAAAGAACATAGGTTGGACTTGGAACTTAGAACATAAATCTAAGGCATAATTGGACTGATCTGTGACCGATTTGAGTGTATAAACTAGATCTAGATCTGTGCATATATGACTGTTTGGGATTATCATATGATAATACATAACTTGCAAATCAGGAATATTAAGATCTGAACTAAAACACATATCATATGTTAGATCTAGATCCTTGGGCATATTTTATAACGGATTATAACTTAGGTGTGAAGATCCATATTAAGATTTGATAACTATCAAGTGTGAATAACACCTAAGTAGGAGATTTTTGAATATATGACATGCATTGAAATAGATGGCTATAGTTGGTATAATCTTTTGTACTAGGCAAGTGGAACTAAATTGGGACATGTAAATTATGACCATAAATCTGTGACATGCAAATTCAATGCAAACGTAGGGTATATGATCCTAGTGTGAATCATGAGCACTCTTTAGGCATGCAAATTTAGGCCAAATTTATAATTAGGCAAGATATGTGAAACTTTAAGGAATGATGAAAATCAGTTATAATTGCCTAATTTGCTAGTTCTGCTATATTTGCCTAATCTGATAGTTTTATTATATCGCCTAATCTGCTAGTTCTGTTATATTGCTTAATCTGCTAGTTCTGCTCTACTGCCTAGTTTACTAGATCTATTCATCTGCTGGATCTGTCATCCGCTAAGTCTGTTGAAAATGCCTAAATCTGTTAAATTTATTTGTTTAAATGCCTAACCTGTTATATGCCAAAATCTGCTAAGTTGCTAAATCTGTTAAATCCGTTAAGTCATATAATCTGGAAAACCTGTTATCTGCTAAAATCTGTTATCTGCTGTGTTGATATAATCATCCTGTTATTGATATAATCTGAATTGGCATATATATTGGGCGTGCGCATAAACGGTAAATTATTAATTAATTGGCCGCAAAGATAAACGTGACTAACTCGAGGTTAGAATGAGTTTGCGGCGTAATTCTGCCCGGAACCGCCCGACACATCCAGTGGCCACAAACAATAGGTTCTAATGTGAGAAGTTAGTCATAACCTGCTTAAGACACGAGGTTAGGTCTGGCTTGTGGCAGAAGTCTGCCCGGAACCGCCCGGCCCATCCAGCGGCCACAAGCTAGCGACCTAATGTGAGAGGTCTGGGCATTAATAATTAATTAATGCAAATCTAAGATAAGAATGACGTCTAAAACATATTGGGGGAAATAGGGTTAAACCAACTGGATTAATAGGTGTAGTAAACCCGTCCAGGAATCTGTAGGCCCAATACAAAGTTAGACAAATCTGAAAAATCTATACATCTGATCTGTTAGTCTGAAAACTTGTTAACTTAATCTGTGAACTAGTAAATCTGAATTCTGTATGTCTGAACTTGTAAACAAGTTAATCTGAAATCTGTTAGTCTGGGGACACAAGGTTAGGAGGGGAATTACTTGTGTCATCTGTTGTTTGGGACCTATATTAGCCAGTAACCCTTTCTGGTATCAAAACTTTGACCCAACAGTAGGTAGGGTCCGGGCACGCTTACTGAACTAATTATAAGTGGTTCATTCTGATAATGGCGAGGGGTGTTGATGGTGCGTTCCAACCGGGTCATGTGCGTGCATGGATCCCGGTCTGCCTCTGAGGATGTAAGACGCCGTGACATCTGTAAATAGGTCTGTGCCGATTGGTTGTCACTTTAGGGAGTGATACACCCAACTGTGGGGCCGACACAGGATATTTATGTATTAGGGAGCCGATCGCTTGGGGTAGGGTTTTAGGGTACACTTAGTTCTGTCTATTTCTGTTGGTACCGTCTGTTTCTGTTGGGTGGTAACACCTGTCTGTTTTTGCGTGGTACCGTCTGTTCGGGTGGTAAAGGCCCATTACTAGTGTACACCAAATTCTACATTCTGTTTCCGTAGGGATTAATCTGTTTCTGCTTCTGTCTGTTTCTGATCGGGTAGTAAAGGCCCATTATTAGTATTCTGTTTCTGTTAAATTATTCTGTACCCGTTCCTGTTTCAGTTTAGACATTAGGGCGTCACCTAATTCTGTTATACTAGTATTAGTGCAGAGAAGTGTAAAGCAATAGTTTATGTCATTCTGTTCTTCTATTATATCTGCTACACCTGTTAAGTTATCCCTCATCCAGTTTTATGTTCATGTCATATTATTATTATTATTATCTGTTCATATGCCGAAAGTCACTGGACTTGCCAGACTTTTTGTCTGACCCTTGTTGTTTCGCCTCCTTTCTTCCGTTTCTCCCCCCAGGTTATCCAAGGAGGGAATACTTTAGCTTGATCCGGATTTCTCTTTGCTTGAAGTGCTTAAAGTATGGCTTGGCTCTGTATAACTTCCGTTCTATGGGGATTATGATTTTAAACCATGCATTTTGAAGGCTTTTGTACAAGACTGATATTTTGTACTTGAATTCTGAGATTTGAAAGGATGTAGCCATATTGATTTCTGTTTTTGCTGTAATAAAGTTAAAAATTTTCAAGTACTGTTTTATCTGTCTTGTGAGTTTCTGTTCTGTTTACTAAAATGCTCCACCAAAGTTAAGGCATTCCCTTTGTGAGTGACCTTAACGGAGGTGGGGTGTTACACTTGGTATCAGAGCTGAAGGTTACGGGATGTGATAAAGAATTTTTGAAAACTATTTTCAAAAAGGTTTTGAAAAGGAAGTATTTTCAAAAGTAAAGCTTATTTTGAAAAACATAGTCCCCTAAGCCATATATTTATCTTTTGATCCTCTGCTTGAATCCTTGTTTCCTTCTTTCTTGAGTCTCTGGGGCTCCCGGCTTTCTGGGAGGTAACCTCGTCGAAGGGCAAAGTATTGATCGACTTCCATCGATAGCTGTAGTAGTTTCACCTGCGGATAGTTTTCTTTAGAGCTTTGAAGGATTTTTCTGGGCGATGGAGGCAGCTTTCGAGGGATTGGTCAACGTGTTACACAAGGATAGTAAAGATGAGAATGATGAGGTTTGGCTAAGGAGCACAACCCAAAGGTGGGAAACTCATATAGACTTAGTTCACAATGGAGGCAAAAGGGAAACACAAAAGAAGGAAGGAAAGTTCGAAGATAAGGAGGAGGAAAGTGTTTTACTTATGGAAGCTCGACTCATCTGAATAAGGATTACCGAAAGAGGAAGGGGAGGGTGCTTGCTTCAACTATGGTGAGATGGGGCACTTTACTAGGGACTGCCCGAAGAAACGAAGGCAAGGACAGAGGACATGACCAACTTCTGGAGGGCAGGCAAACACTCTCAAGGCTAGTGGATAGGATAGAAATAGGGAAAAATTCTGTAAAAGGTTTAATTTTCTTATCTGGTTATGGAGTTAAGACTCTTTCTGATTCTGTACTTGATACTCTTCACTTGAATACTAGTATTGTTTCTGATTCTGCTGTAGACTCAGACCCATAAAGGGTATGACTCATCTGTTTTAAGTTAAGGTTTGAGGGATATCTGTGTTAGGCATCAAATATGACACATATATTCTGAGTTTTTGTGGGATATGATTTTATCATGCTTAGCTTCCGAAGAATCATTAGGGAACCTGATCTGTACCAGTAATCTGTAAATATCTGAATACTCCTGATAAGATTTCCAGTTTTGACATTGTCTAAAGAGGGTAACCCTCTGGGTGTCAATCTGATGTTGATTTCGGTCTTCGGGGTTGACACTTAGGGGAATTATTTTCTCAACCAATGTCTGATAGGAATCAAGTTTTTGTTTTATCTGTACTCGCTTCCATCACTCGACTGTATCCTATCGATCGAGTGTTCAACTTATAGATAGGAATCCTAATGGGTGTAAACATGTGTTTGAGACATGTTATGTTTGATGGTTGCAAGTGGATGCAAGTGGTTACTAGTGGTTGCTCGTGGACGCATATACACACACTAGGCACTAGATCGGCTCGAAAACACTCTCACACTGCATATGGATGTGTGAGCATTTTAAATTTTTATGGATGCAAAATGGTTGAATCAGCACATGGATGTTGCATATGAGTGGATGGTTGTGCACTCATATAGAAATGATATGTATCAAATAGGAAAATTGCATACATATTGGACTCATGGCACTGACATAATTCGCATTAAGGAGGTCAACTGAATCAGTAGACCGCCTGATCTTTGCATTAGATAAGGAACATATACACACACTTTTGCAAATGGTCATACAACAATAGAAATTTCTAAGGACAATGGATGCTTGTGGAAGATGACTGAGTAGATGAGTGATTGGATGGTAGGACACATTCTTCTTAACTTGAAGATTTCGGGGACGAAATCCTTTAAGGAGGGGAGAATGTAACACCCCGTATTTTCTGTGAACTTAAGAATTACAAATCTGAGTATAATTAAAATACAAAATCAGAATCAAGGGAAACGGGCTATGCCATTGCGTTCGTCTCGGAAAAATACGCGAAATAGAGTCCGAAATTTCGTAAATCGGAGTCCATATGACCAAGTTATGGCCTCCCAAAGTTTAGAAAAAAATTTAAAAAGCACAGACCAGGTCGACTGGGGAGTCGACCCTAGAGTCGACCTGCCCCCAGGGGGTCGACCCTAGAGTCGACCTGCCCCAGGGGGTCGACCCTAGAGTCGACCTGCCCCCAGGGGTCGACCCTAGAGTCGACCCTAGTGTCGACCTGGGGGTCGACCTGCCTTCCGAATCTGCTTTTCTGCCTGGGTGCGTTCTGATGTATCTGGTCTCGTTTTCTGTCTAGATTCGTCTGCCTAAACCTATTTAAACAGCCCCAAACCCAGCCTTCTCTGCACACAATTCTATTCTGCTTCTACTTTGCCTCTATTCTAAATTAAAAATAAAAATGGCGTTGCTACTCTGCTGGAATCAAAACTAGAAGACAATCAACATCATCCTAAATTCAATTAGTGATTAGAGCTTCTGCAACGGTTCTACAACAACTAGAGTTCTTTCTTTAATCCAATTAAGGCAAGTGCAGTTATTCTCCGCTATAAACGTTAATTCTGATTGTGACATGAATTATAAATCTGAATCAGAGGTTATATCTGTTCTGTTCTGATCTGATCTGTTTTATTCTGTACCTCTTTCCTCTTTCTATTCTATAGCCAGGCTACCACGAGCCTGAGCCAATCTCATAAGAGATCAACATACGCTAAAATGTTTGGGACAATCAAATGATTGTGCATAAATTGGGCATGACCGATATGTGATTGATTTGAGGAAAGAACATAGGTTGGACTTGGAACTTAGAATATAAATCTAAGGCATAATTGGACTGATCTGTGACCGATTTGAGTATATAAACAAGATCTAGATCTGTGCATATATGACTGTTTGGGATTATCATATGATAATACATAACTTGCAAATCTGGAATATTAAGATCTGAACTAAAACACATATCATATGTTAGATCTAGATCCTTGGGAATATTTTATAACGGATTATAACTTAGGTGTGAAGATCCATATTAAGATTTGATAACTATCAAGTGTGAATAACACCTAAGTAGGAGATTTTTGAATATATGACATGCATTGAAATAGATGGCTATAGTTGGTATAATTTATATGTGAATCTTTTGTACTAGGCAAGTGGAACTAAATTGGGACATGTAAATTATGACCATAAATCTGTGACATGCAAATTCAATGCAAACGTAAGGTATATGATCCTAGTGTGAATCATGACCACTATTTAGGCATGCAAATTTAGGTCAAATTTATAATTAGGCAAGATATGTGAAACTTTAAGGAATGATGAAAATCAGTTATAATTGCCTAATTTGCTAGTTCTGCTATATTTGCCTAATCTGATAGTTTTATTATATCGCCTAATCTGCTAGTTCTGTTATATTGCTTAATCTGCTAGTTCTGCTCTACTGCCTAGTTTACTAGATCTATTCATCTGCTGGATCTGTCATCCGCTAAGTCTGTTGAAAATGCCTAAATCTGTTAAATTTATTTGTTTAAATGCCTAACCTGTTATATGCCAAAATCTGCTAAGTTGCTAAATCTGTTAAATCCGTTAAGTCATATAATCTGGAAAATCTGTTATCTGCTAAAATCTGTTATCTGCTGTGTTGATATAATCATCTTGTTATTGATATAATCTGAATTGGCATATATATTGGGCGTGCTCATAAACGGTAAATTATTAATTAATTGGCCACAAAGATAAACGTGACTAACTCGAGGTTAGAATGAGTTTGCGGCGTAATTCTGCCCGGAACCGCCCGACACATCCAGTGGCCACAAACAATAGGTTCTAATGTGAGAAGTTAGTCATAACCTGCTTAAGACACGAGGTTAGGTCTGGCTTGTGGCAGAAGTCTGCCCGGAACCACCCGGCCCATCCAGCGGCCACAAGCTAGCGACCTAATGTGAGAGGTCTGGGCATTAATAATTAATTAATGCAAATCTAAGATAAGAATGACGTCTAAAACATATTGGGGGAAATAGGGTTAAACCAACTAGATTAATAGGTGTAGTAAACCCGTCCAGGAATCTGTAGGCCCAATACAAAGTTAGACAAATCTGAAAAATCTGTACATCTGATCTGTTAGTCTGAAAACTTGTTAACTTAATCTGTGAACTAGTAAATCTGAATTCTGTATGTCTGAACTTGTAAACAAGTTAATCTGAAATCTGTTAGTCTGGGGACACAAGGTTAGGAGGGGAATTACTTGTGTCATCTGTTGTTTGGGACCTATATTAGCCAGTAACCCTTTCTGGTATCAAAACTTTGACCCAACAGTAGGTAGGGTCCGGGCACGCTTACTGAACTAATTATAAGTGGTTCATTCTGATAATGGCGAGGGGTGTTGATGGTGTGTTCCAACCGGGTCATGTGCGTGCATGGATCCCGGTCTGCCTCTGAGGATGTAAGACGCCGTGACATCTGTAAATAGGTCTGTGCCGATTGGTTGTCACTTTAGGGAGTGATACACTCTACTGTGGGGCCAACACAGGATATTTATGTATTAGGGAGCCGATTGCTTGGGGTAGGGTTTTAGCGTACACTTAGTTCTGTCTGTTTCTGTTGGTACCGTCTGTTTCTTTTGGGTGGTAACACCTGTCTGTTTCTGCGTGGTACCGTCTGTTCGGGTGGTAAAGGCCCATTACTAGTGTACACCTAATTCTACATTCTGTTTCCGTAGGGATTAATCTGTTTCTGCTTCTGTCTGTTTCTGATCGGGTAGTAAAGGCCCATTATTAGTATTATGTTTCTGTTAAATTATTCTGTACCCGTTCCTGTTTCAGTTTAGACATTAGGGCGACACCTAATTCTGTTATACTAGTATTAGTGCAGAGAAGTGTAAAGCAATAGTTTATGTCATTCTGTTCTTCTATTATATTTGCTACACCTGTTACAGTTATCCCTCATCCAGTTTTATGTTCATGTCATATTATTATTATTATTATCTGTTCATATGCTGAAAGTCACTGGACTTGCCAGACTTTTTGTCTGACCCTTGTTGTTTCGCCTCCTTTCTTCCGTTTCTCCCCCCTGGGTTATCCAAGGAGGGAATACTTTAGCTTGATCTGGATTTCTCTTTGCTTGAAGTGCTTAAAGTATGGCTTGGCTCTGTATATCTTCCGTTCTACGGGGATTATGATTTTAAACCATGCATTTTGAAGGCTTTTGTACAAGACTGATATTTTGTACTTGAATTCTGAGATTTGAAAGGATGTAGCCATATTGATTTCTGTTTCCGCTGTTATAAAGTTAAATTTTTTCAAGTACTGTTTTATCTGTCTTGTGAGTTTCTGTTCTGTTTACTAAAATGCTCCACCAAAGTTAAGGCATTCCCTTTGTGAGTGACCTTAACGGAGGTGGGGTGTTACACTTGGTATCAGAGCTGAAGGTTACGGGATGTGATAAAGAATTTTTGAAAACTATTTTTAAAAAGGTTTTGAAAAGGAAGTACTTTCAAAAGTAAAGCTTATTTTGAAAAACATAGTCCCCTAAGCCATATATCTATCTTTTGATCCTCTGCTTGAATCCTTGTTTCCTTCTTTCTTAAGTCTCTGGGGCTCCCGGCTTTCTGGGAGGTAACCTCGTCGAAGGGCAAAGTAGTGACCGACTTCCATCGATAGCTGTAGTAGTTTCACCTGCGGCTAGTTTTCTTTAGAGCTTTGAAGGATTTTTCTGGGCGATGGAGGTAGCTTACGAGGGATTGGTCAACGTGTTACACAAGGATAGTAAAGATGAGAATGATGAGGTTTGGCTAAGGAGCACAACCCAAAGGTGAGAAACTCATATAGACTTAGTTCACAATGGAGGCAAAAGGGAAACACAAAAGAATAAAGGAAAGTTCGAAGATAAGGAGGAGGAAAGTGTTTTACTTATGGAAGCTCGACTCATCTGAATAAGGATTACCGAAAGAGGAAGGGGAGGGTGCTTGCTTCAACTGTGGTGAGATGGGGCACTTTACTAGGGACTGCCCGAAGAAACGAAGGCAAGGACAGAGGACAGGACCAACTTCTGGAGGGCAGGCAAACACTCTCAAGGCTAGTGGATAGGATAGAAATAGGGAAAAATTCTGTAGAAGGTTTAATTTTCTTATCTGGTTATGGAGTTAAGACTCTTTCTGATTCTGTACTTGATACTCTTAACTTGAATACTAGTATTGTTTCTGATTCTGCTGTAGACTCAGACCCATAAAGGGTATGACTCATCTGTTTTAAGTTAAGGTTTGAGGGATATCTGTGTTAGGCGTCAAATATGCCGCATATATTCTGAGTTTTTGTGGGATATGATTTTATCATGCTTAGCTTCCGAAGAATCATTAGGGAACCTGATCTGTACCAGTAGTCTGTAAATATCTGAATACTCCTGATAAGATTTCCAGTTTTGACATTGTCTAAAGAGGGTAACCCTCTGGGTGTCAATCTGATGTTGATTTCGGTCTTCGGGGTTGACACTTAGGGGAATTATTTTCTCAACCAATGTCTGATAGGAATCAAGTTTTTGTTTTATCTGTACTCGCTTCCATCACTCGACTGTATCCTATCGATCGAGTGTTCAACTTATAGACAGGAATCCTAATGGGTGTAAACATGTGTTTGAGACATGTTATGTTTGATGGTTGCAAGTGGATGCAAGTGGTTACTAGTGGTTGCTCGTGGACGCATATACACACACTAGGCACTAGATCGGCTCGAAAACACTCTCACACTGCATATGGATGTGTGAGCATTTTAATTTTTTATGGATGCAAAATGGTTGAATCAGCACATGGATGTTGCATATGAGTGGATGGTTGTGCACTCATATAGAAATGATATGTATCAAATAGGAAAACTGCATACATATTGGACTCATGGCACTGACATAATTCGCATTAAGGAGGTCAACTGAATCAGTAGACCGCCTGATCTTTGCATTAGATAAGGAACATATACACACACTTTTGCAAATGGTCATACAACACTAGAAATTTCTAAGGACAATGGATGCTTGTGGATGATGACTGAGTAGATGAGTGATTGGATGGTAGGACACATTCTTCTTAACTTGAAGATTTCGGGGACGAAATCCTTTAAGGAGGGGAGAATGTAACACCCCGTATTTTCTGTGAACTTAAGAATTACAAATCTGAGTATAATTAAAATATAAAATCAGAATCAAGGGAAACGGGCTGTGCCATTGCGTTCGTCTCGGAAAAATACGCGAAATAGAGTCCGAAATTTCGTAAATCGGAGTCCATATGACCAAGTTATGGCCTCCCAAAGTTTAAAAAAAAAATTAAACAGCACAGACCAGGTCGACTGGGGAGTCGACCCTAGAATCGACCTGCCCCCAGGGGGTCGACCCTAGAGTCGACCTGCCCCCAGGGGTCGACCCTAGAGTCGACCCTAGTGTCGACCTGGGGGTCGACCTGCCTCCCGAATCTGCTTTTCTGCCTGGGTGCGTTCTGATGTATCTGGTCTCGTTTTCTGTCTAGATTCGTCTGCCTAAACCTATTTAAACAGCCCCAAACCCAGCCTTCTCTGCACACAATTCTATTCTGCTTCTACTCTGCCTCTGTTCTAAATTAAAAATAGAAATGGCATTGCTACTCTGCTGGAATCAAAACTAGAAGACAATCATCATCATCCTAAATTCAATTAGAGATTAGAGCTTCTGCAACGGTTCTACAACAACTAGAGTTCTTTCTTTAATCCAATTAAGGCAAGTGCAGTTATTCTCCGCTATAAACGTTAATTCTGATTGTGACATGAATTATAAATCTGAATCAGAGGTTATATCTGTTCTGATCTGATCTGTTTTATTCTGTACCTCTTTCCTCTTTCTGTTCTATAGCTAGGCTACCACGAGCCTGAGCCAATCTCTTAAGAGATCAACATACGCTAAAATGTTTGGGACAATCAAATGAATGTGCATAAATTGGGCATGACCGATATGTGATTGATTTGAGGAAAGAACATAGGTTGGACTTGGAACTTAGAACATAAATCTAAGGCATAATTGGACTGATCTGTGACCGATTTGAGTATATAAACTAGATCTAGATCTGTGCATATATGACTGTTTGGGATTATCATATGATAATACATAACTTGCAAATCTGGAATATAAGATCTGAACTAAAACACATATCATATGTTAGATCTAGATCCTTGGGCATATTTTATAACGGATTATAACTTAGGTGTGAAGATCCATATTAAGATTTGATAACTATCAAGTGTGAATAACACCTAAGTAGGAGATTTTTGAATATATGACATGCATTGAAATAGATGGCTATAGTTGGTATAATTTATATGTGAATCTTTTGTACTAGGCAAGTGGAACTAAATTGGGACATGTAAATTATGACCATAAATATGTGACATGCAAATTCAATGCAAACGTAGGGTATATGATCCTAGTGTGAATCATGACCACTATTTAGGCATGCAAATTTAGGCCAAATTTATAATTAGGCAAGATATGTGAAACTTTAAGGAATGATGAAAATCAGTTATAATTGCCTAATTTGCTAGTTCTGCTATATTTGTCTAATCTGATAGTTTTATTATATCGCCTAATCTGCTAGTTCTGTTATATTGCTTAATCTGCTAGTTCTGCTCTACTGCCTAGTTTACTAGATCTATTCATCTGCTGGATCTGTCATCCGCTAAGTCTGTTGAAAATGCCTAAATCTGTTAAATTTATTTGTTTAAATGCATAACCTGTTATATGCCAAAATCTGCTAAGTTGCTAAATCTGTTAAATCCGTTAAGTCATATAATCTGGAAAATCTGTTATCTGCTAAAATCTGTTATCTGCTGTGTTGATATAATCATCCTGTTATTGATATAATCTGAATTGGCATATATATTGGGCGTGCGCATAAATGGTAAATTATTAATTAATTGGCCGCAAAGATAAACGTGACTAACTCGAGGTTAGAATGAGTTTGCGGCGTAGTTCTGCCCGGAACCGCCCGATACATCCAGTGGCCACAAACAATAGGTTCTAATGTGAGAAGTTAGTCATAACCTGCTTAAGACACGAGGTTAGGTCTGGCTTGTGGCAAAAGTCTGCCCGGAACCGCCCGGCCCATCCAGCGGCCATAATGTGCAATACTGCGCCCATTGAAGAAAACACGTCAACGTTGCAGTTTGGGTGATGCCTCGAGTTGATGGAAGCAGCATGGAGTTATGGGTTTCATGGAGGAAGTTTTGTTTTCTTTTTATATACAATTCGGTCGTGAGGAAGAATAGTAACATGGTGAAATAATGGTGGTATAGCATAGGTCTGCATATGTAGGTTCGTACGTGGGGTTTAGTTTCAGTTTTGAACATCTAGAGGGCCTCACGAGTTGTGTTGGGCGGTGACTGACATGAGATGAAGGCTAGACAGTGAGTGTACTCAAGCAGTGTTTTCTAAAGCGGGAATTTGTAGAGAAAAGAAATTGGGCGGTACAAGTGTACCTATGCAAAAGTAAAATCAAGGAAGGAACAAACAACTAGAAAATGGGGTACTTGCATGAGGGACGTTGGGTATAAGGAGTGGCTGAAGTTCTATAATTGGAGAAGAAGTTGCATACTGGTGTTTGGGTTGGTTAACGATGACATGCAGGTTATATTTTCCCCGGGTGTTTCCGAATAAGGTTTGGGCTGAAACAAATGTTGAAGCCCAGTTTAAAAAAGAAAAGAAAATGAAGCAAGCCCAAAAACGAGGGCGTGAGCATACAGGAAATAGGAATGTGGATTTTAATATACATAGGGTGCAACGTTGGTTGTGATAAATGAATCCAGGATGGTGCTGAGCACAACACATGCAGTTTTCGCGAATCATATGGAAGAGATGGTATGGTGGTGACAGGCTGTGAAAGGGTGGAGCGTAAAAGAAAAATGATGCTTTCGGCAATAATGGTAGAAAAGTGGACATAAAGAAGATTTTTGTTTCAAAGAAGAAATGAGGTATTTTGCATTTTGAAGGATAAAGGAAGTAGTGCATCGTAGAATAGGAGAGGATAGCGCGAGTTTAAGGGATATCGGGTCGACAAATACCGGTAAAGCCCATTTCAAATAACTTAAGTTTTAAATTAAATAAAATAATGTATAAACTTGTTAATATCGTAACTAGTGCAAACGTTATCGAAATTCAGCAAAACAGGATCCGTTAGGATCGTATGGACGTAGGCTACACAACGAAACTAGTCTGGAGAGATTTGGAGCTCGTCTAAATTTATGGTGGAATAAAACATCTGTCTGAATCAACAACAGTTTATTGTTATTTAAAGATAAACGGCCAGGGTGAGTAAACTCACTAACTCTGTCCAGTTTTATAATTTTATAAATGTTATTTATTATTGATAAAAATGATTGAATGCTGTGTGGATGGTTGTTTGGATGATTTGCTGATTTATTTATTGAAATAATATATATAGTTATACGTAAATCGTTAATTGAATACTAATTTCATTTATTAAAATATTTTATATTTATATGAAATAAATGTTAATTAACATCTGTGGATGTAGGGAAACAGTTGGAGGGATCCAACTGGATTCCTTAACAATTACACTGTTGTTTTTAATATATTGCATTATATGATGTGACAAATAATCTTGTGTTGATAATTGTGTGTTGGGATGTTTAAACAACATCGACCAGAAATAATTGGTATCTAAATACCGTAAGATATATGAATATATCAGAAAATAAACTGGAGTTTTAAAAAGGGAATGTCTATTTAAAAACAAAAATGAGATCTCGACTGGCTAAATATATTTACTTGTTCAATAATATAAAACAAGTAATTTGATTTATAAACGATATCTATAAATGAAGCGAAATTATTTTTATTAAACAGTTTGGAAATATAAATTTAAGAAATGAATTTATATAAAAAGAAAAGGGGAAATCAGTTAGAAGGGAAAACGATGAACTTATTCGATGTTTGAAATATGAGTAAATTGAAATAAATCGATAAGGATTTATAATTATAATTCGATGATGTCGAATGTTATTAGAATAATTTATTTTATAAATATATAAAATGAAATTCAGGATTTGATGAGATAATTAATATTTGGATTTGTTAGCAAATAGGAAATCGAGATTTAAATTATAACTTAAAGTTGGTAGCCACCACCAACCGTCGTGTGCAAAGCACAGGTTTTATCCTAGTTATAACTTATAAAATGAGATTATGGAATGAAATATGAATACGAATTCATAAAAGAACTAGATAAATGGAATTACAAAATTGTAATGGTATTTAATACTTAAATCAAGTTTTGATTTAAATAAATGAGTCCATATTTCAGTAAAGAAAAAATATTCACATTTCAAAGTGAATAATAATATAAAAGAAACTGGTTTAAAGATTTACAGTGGTTATAAAAGGAGATGGATAAATGTTTTAAAAATGATAAATTCAGAAATGAAATTAGGAATGGAGTCGACGTGAAATGGTAATTTATTCAGATGTTCTAAACGATAATTGAATAGGGATTATTCGAAAGTGAGTTATACATTGGAATACGATTCTATCAAATTTGGGAAATTACCATTTACTTTTCGGTTATAATCAAGAATTTATTTATTTATCAAATAGATTAATTATTTGTTTATTTATTTAAATAAAAGTTATATTTTGATATTAAATATTTCAAAAGCAGAGATTATAACGTTATCATTATTGTAACAACCCGGAAAATCAGAACCAATTAAAAAAATTTATTTTAAGAAATTTGGTTAGAAAATGTGCCAGAATTTAAAAATTCCATTTTTAAATAATATAAAAGCTATTAAAAATAGTCATTTTACAAACGACCTCCGTTTTCGATGAAACCATTTTTGTCAGATCCGGAATGTCAAATTACTGCTAAGTTTAATTTTCTATAATTTTTGGAATTAATATGTGAGCATGGTAAATTAAACTGTGTTCGATAATTTCTGTTGAATTTAATCGACCGTTAAAAAAGGACATTTTTCAACTGGACTCCAAAATCGACGAAATTAATTTTGTTAGGACCGTATCGTCAAAACATAGTTAGATTTATTTTTGGGGAATTTTTGGAGTCCGTATGTGGCCCCGGTAAATTTAAATGTACGATCAAATTAAATAAATAAACGATTTATATTTTAAATTGAAGAAAACAGACTGAAAACAGTCAATTTGGCTGACAGGACTTGCCCATTGTGTCCGAAATGGGGGTATTTGCTTGTGAACAACTCTTGTTGGGCTGAATTTGGAGCTATTGAGAATTAATGGGTTTATTTGCAAAACTAGAAATTAAATATTATTTTATTATAAATACACAAACAAATAAAACCCTAATCTATAATACAGCCGCCGCCACCCTCATATTTTCATGGCCGATATTGTTCTTTTCTTCCTCCCTTAATTTCCTTTGATCCGTACTATAAAACTCCATCCTCCTTTTGACTTTATTGAAGAGAATTGCATAAGCTTCAATCTTATATGGAGTTGATCGAATATAGTGGTGTCTCCGTCGCGTTTCTGCTCCCCGAAGTCAGTGGGTTGCACCGCCACCGCACCCACATACCACGATCGAACTCCACTACGTGGGCCCCTCTGGTGCGCCACCTTCCCTCTTCGACGTGGTGTGGTCCCATCTTGACGAAGCTCAAGGGTTTGGACGATAACCCTAGTTTCGAACAAAATAATAGGAGTCGCGGCCTCAACCGGAAGGTAGAAGAAGAAGGGTATTTTTCCCTTTTATTATTTAATTAATTATTTTAAAAATGTTATTTACCCTAATAAAATCGTAACTTACACAAACGAATTCAGAATTGGACGATTTCAGAACCGTTGAGATCGTGAGTCTGAGATTTACATTTTTGGACTGATTAGAACAAATTTAGAACATATCAGATTTTGGGAAAAATTAAAATCTGAATTATACATGATTTAAAGCACTGTGAGAATTCTATTTTTTTAATTAAAATAGATTAATTATGATTGTGATTTTTCTTCCAATCCGTTGTTAAATTCTATTTGATGTTATACATGATTTGATTTGGGATTTATGATTGATGTGGTTATGTAGATATGTTAATTTGATGATTATTGTGTTATAATAAAATTGTTGAAAACAAATATATTATTTTTGTTAAAATAAAATTGTTGAAAATAAATATATCATTTTGTTATGATAAAATTGTTGGAAACAAATAGATCAATTTTGTTGTAATAAAATGGTTGAAACAAAAAAAATACCATTTTTGGTTGAAACCAAATAGTTGATACGAATAGATCATCTTTGTTGTAATAAAATGAGTGAAAAAAATATATAATTTTTGTTGAAACCAAATAGTTGAATTGAAAGGGACATTTTGTTGTAAGAAAGTAGTGAAACAAAAATTATCAATTTTTTTTTGTTAAAGCAAAATTATCATTTTTGTCAAAATATAATAGTTGAAGCAAAAATGAACATTTTTGTCAAAATAGAATAGTTGAATCAAAATTAACATTTTTGTCCAATAGAATAGTTGAATTAAAATTGATGTTTTTGTCAAAATAGAATAGTTGAATTAGAATTGTCGTTTTCATCAAAATATAATTGTTGAAGCAAAATTGAAATTTTTGTCAAAATATAATAATTGAAACAAAATTATCATTTTTGTCAAAATATAATAGTTGAAACAAAAATGGACATTATTGTTTAAATAAAATTGTCAAAATAAAAATGAACATTTTCGAAATAAGATTGTCACAACAAAATTAACATTTTTGTTGAAATAAAATAATCAAAACAAAAATAACATTTTTGTTAAATATATTTGTGTTAAAACAAAAATGACATTTTTGTTAAATGGATATATATGTGTTAAAACCAAAATGACATTTTTGTTAAATAGATTTGTGTTACAACAAAGATATTCATTTTGTTAAATTAGAATTGTTAACAATATGAAATATCACCTTTATTCATTTTGTTAAATTAGAATTATTAACAAAATGAAGTTATCACTTTTAATCATTTTGTTGAAATAGAATTGTCAACAAAAATGAAAGATCATTTTTTTATCATATTATTGAAATAGAATTGTCAACAAAAATGAAAGATCATTTTCTAATCATTTTGTTGAAATAGAATTGTCAACAAAAATGAAAGATCATTTTTTACCATTTTGTTGAAATAGAATTGTCAACAAAAATGAAAGATCTTTTTTAATCATTTTGTTGAAATAGAATTGTCAACAAAAATGAATGAATCACTTTTTATGCATTTTGTTGAAATAGAATTTGTATGCCAGTTAAAGTGACATTTTTATCGTCAAATTGTACAATAGTATTTGTATGCAAATTAAAGTGACATTTTTATCGTCAAATTGTCAAATTATACAATAGTATTTGTATGCAAATTAAAGTGACATTTTTATCGTCTAATTATACAATAGAATTTGTATGCAAATCAAAGTGACATTTTTATTGTTATATTATACATTAGAATTTGTATGCAAATCAAAGTGACATTTTTATTGTTAAATTATACATTAGAATTTGTATGCAAATCAAAATGACATTTTTAACATTTTATTGTTAAATTATACATTAGAATTTGTATGTAAATTTAAGAATCATTTTTATTGTTAAAACATACAATAGAATTTATACGTAAGAATCATTTTTATTGTTAAAACATACAATAGAATTTGTATGTAAATTTAAGAATCATTTTTATTGTCAAAACATACAATAGAATTTGTCTGCAAATTAAAGAATCATTTTTATTGTCAAAACATACATTAGAATTTGTATGCAAATTAAAGAATCATTTTTATTGTCAAAACGTACATTAGAATTTGTGTACAAATTAAAGTGATATTTTTATCGTCAAATTATACATTAGAATTTGTATACAAATTAAAGATACATTTTTATCATTAAGTTACACATTAGAATTTGTATGCAAATTAAAATAAACATTTTTATGTGTCATGTCATACATTGAAACTATATATAAATAAAATATTTCTTTTTATTTGTTAAAGTTAAAAATAGAAATACATATAATGAAAATAAAAATTATCTTTTTATTTGTCATTAGCAAAAATGTCATGTAAATAAAATACATTTTTATTTGACATTATAAGCATGTAGAAATGGTTATGCAAATTAAAAATTCTTTTATTTGGTGTGTTAAACACGTCAGTGGAATCGTCGAATGTTTTATATTTATAATTATATATATATAAATATAAATATAAATTAAAATAAAACGAATCGCGCGCGGTAGTTCGCGTTTCGGAATCGTAACTTTAAATGATTATACCGAAAGATCCGACCATCGGATTTTCCCAAAATTAGAACCATTAGGTCCGCTTTGGGAAGATATTTCCAACGATATAAATTTTGCTAAAATCCAACGGTTAAATTTCGAGAAATGTGTAAATCAAATTTGGATAAAAACAGCACTACGGCCGCCTATTGACCCGAAGCGTCGTTAAATTAAATTGGGATATTTTTATATAAATAAAAATAGTGATAAATCGTTATAAAATAACATTAACGATATGAAATGATTTAAATTATATATATGCGAGAATTATTTGAAAAGGCCGAGTTCAATCTCATTTCAAATAATTATACAACGGTTTAAAACTAAGATATTGAAGACGGTGATTGAAGACCGATGATCTTCACATCGAATGGATGACTATTGATGCCCGACATTGGATAGCTCCCAGTAAAGGGTTAAAGTGGTAGTTGTCCGGATGTACTTGTTGATTGTCCGGATAAGCGAGCACCTCTCTTCCGTATTGGACATACGGGACGAGGAATAAGGTGTCTCCGGTTTCGTTCAGACCCAGAACAGACTTGTAAATGGATGTGTGTCTGACAATGGATTTCATTCCATGTAAATTGATTTCTACTTAATATATATCTGTCTGGTGGCGGAGAATTTATTCTCTTGCTTAACACCCTTCTCTGAGACGCATGAGCTCGGAGGTTATATATTGATAGTTATTGATCGCATGGCATGAATTGTTAATGTGGAATGCCAAGATACAAATGATCGAGGCTTTTGTTGAAAAACAGAGCCTTGTGGTTGATGATCAAAGCACGGCCTGTTTTAGGTGTAGCTTTGTGTATAGCGTTACTTTGCGAGCCTCACAACCCGGTAAGAATCAGAAACGGGATAAGGGAACACAGGGAGTGCACATGTTTCTTTCTAGCTAGAAGTGGTGTCATGGTATGAAGCCCAGACATTTTTACTTATGTGGATGATGGATTACGAGGCCTCGGTTATATTGGTCGATAGTGGCCAATTGATATGTTTAATAGGACCGGGAAGCATGTGTTCAGGAATTGCCAATCTACTAAAGTATTTATGGACCGGCCCTGTAGGATCCAAGAGTTTCCCGTAGGTGTGATCCTGAGACATTTGCTAGAGTGTCTCAAATCGGTAAGGAGATCATCCCTAGCCTTGACTCATGATGTAAACTCAATTTCCAATACGACATTATTGTTTTGATTGTAAACCTATATATTGCGACATAGTAGTATGTCGTACTATACCGTCTAGGATTGATACATTTACTTCGAAGTATTTTAAAACTAATTAGACACTAATAATACTATTAAATATTATTTTATACGTACCAAGCATGTTTGATCAATATAAGGTAAAACTTTATTCTCTGGTTTGCGTTGCATTGTGTGATGAGACTTGAGTCTTATAATGATTTCATTTTTCTAAAAAGAATTGCGTTGTTTTGAATAAAAATTTATTTAATTTATGCATTGGAAATCCAATGGAGTAAACCCGTTCCGCGTTAGCGGCGTGGTCCTGTGATTAGCCATATTATTAGATAAGTTAGGAAAGATTTCTCATACCAGTTCCATGACTGACTCATAGTTTGTTTCACTTTGCAAACTCGGGTGCCCTCTTTTCTTACGGGCAACCAAGTGACATGTTCAGGTTATTTTGGAAATGTGCTGGATTGGAGTATGCTTATGGACGGAAGACGGAGATCTTTTCTTTTATCTCTACTTTGAGATATTTAGACATCATTTATCTATGTTGTACTTGATGGTGTTTTAGACTTATTTCTATTCGCTGAGACTTTTATATGCTGAGTTGTATCCTGTAACTGTGCCACTCTGATGTTCTGATGTTGTGATGTTGATGACATTTCTATTTCCACTGCTATGATTTATGTGTTATGCTATTATCTGAGATCTGCTGTTGTTGTAAATATGTTATATTCCAATGATTATCCTTGCTTTTGTACTATGGGAGTTCGGGGTCACAACAGTTATAATCAAAGTGTAACACCCCGCCTCCGCTAGGGTCACTCGCAAAGGAATGCACTAGCTTTAGAGGGGCATTATTAGTAAACATGCACAGAAATATCACAAGTCAGAACATATAAAAATAGCGGAAGTAAAATCAAAATTTCATAACATGAATAAATAAGGTCTAAAGCCTTTTACATCAGAGTACATCAAAACCTGTCTTGCAATAGTAAAGAAGCATAAAGACATTTTCATAAATTATTCCCCAAGTAAAAACAGTAAAGTAGCCATTAGCCAAGAAAAGTCCAAGCCATCCATGATGACCTTCAAGCAGAAGAAGTCCGAACTAAACAACGGTATTTCCTCCCTGTAACCTGGGGGGGGGGGAACGGAAGAAAAGAGGCGAAACAAAACGGGTCAGTCAAAAAGACTGAATAAGCCCTATCTACTATTAGCATAAAAACTAGTAAAGTTAACTGACATGAGAAACTGAGATGAACATAAGCATGATGACAAGATAGATAAGCTAAATCAAAATAACAGGATGAACTACTGAACTCAGATAAACTAAGGTGTCATGATAAATTACGATGTCAAGATAAAACAAGGTATCACATCGTCAGGTTTCTATCAAGTATAATATCCCTAAGATATCTATCACGTATAACGTCCCATGATATCTATCCTGCATTTTAGCTCTGCACCTACCGTACTAGTATCCCCACCGTATCATGTGTTAACCAAGAATGACCCTCACTCAAAAGTCGTGTAATGGTCCATGTCAACCTAATATATCGCATATATAGGTTACTCAACTTGTATGTTTTATTCCATGTAAATGTTCAGTCCCTTGCCGTAGACCATACGGGCTTTCCCATGAGATTCTACATTACTTTAACATAGTTCCATGATCCTTAAGATCGGTTTGGACTGTTACCCTAAACCTAGCTAGGGTCTTCCAACATGAATTATCATTTGTACAACTAGGACTTATGCTACCTAGGGCCACTAGGGATTACGCTTACCTATTGCACGTTTTCGTATCTCGGTTTTGGTTCAACCACCCAGGGCCACTGGGATTTACGCTAACCGTCAACCGCGCCCTTTTTCCCATGCATTCATCGTGAATCGTTTTCCATGACTGTATGCACATGTATCACATCGTGCCATCCGAGTCCTGTCACAGGGCAGATCGAGAAATACAGGACTCGGTCGGGAGCTTTCGATTTATCTGCCGATGCAGATGCTAAGGTCTGTTTTTCTATACGTGGCTATGGTCCCACGCGACCCCTCCCTCAACTAGTGAAAGACAAGACAGGATAAATCCTGTATGAGAACACACTACTGGCCAACCCACAATCCTAGCCTTACCGCAACCATAATTAGATAGCAATTATGGTCTATTGGGTGTTCTCTGCCTTTCCGTACGTACACGCTTGACCAAAGATGGTAGGTTGTCTGACGAAATGCTATCTAGGGTACGACCGTGTATCGTCGACTATCCCCTATCCATCCCCGTCTTTAGGTCGCTCGCATAGCAACCAAGGCATACTCTTGGTTCTTCTAACGCAGACCTTAACCTCTCATGAGCCTAGTATAATCACCTGGCAGCTCATAGAGGGATACCAAGAATACCCTCACGTTCCCCGAAGCCGCTGCTTCGTTACCTAGTTCGCTGGAGCCTTTATCTAAATCAGATACTTGCTCCTACTCGTATACTTAAACGATGACCTACCGTATCAGGTTACTCATCTATCTATGAACTGGTCTAAATTTCCTTGACTAAGAATCATTACTTAGTTATTCCTCAACTAAGGTTTACCACTTAGCCTTATTCCCGTTATCCTTGTTAACTACGGTTATCCCCTATCCTCAGAACTAGGGTTTACATAATGGATTAAGTGTCACTTAAGTTCATGACTTAACCCGTCTACCAATCATGTCAAAATTGGCTAAGTATCCAAGTCCAAGACTTAACCCGTCTTCAAATCATGTCAAAATTGGCTAAGTATCCAAGTCCAAGACTTAACCCTACAAACCATGCTCACGTTGGTTAAGTATGTATTAAGCAATTCACGACTTAACCTCGTCCAATTATCATTCTAGATTGGTTAAGTATATATTAACTTGACCCTATCAATTTACTCAGTCAAATCGGTCAAGTGTATTCAAGCGATTCGTGACTTAGCCTTATCATGTTTTCACGTTAGATCGGTTAAGTATAGGTTAACTTAACCTCAATAAATTCACGAGTTAGATTGGTTAAGTATAGGTCACTTAACCACATCAATTCATCATGTTTAGATTAGTTAAGTGTTTAACTTAACCCCATTAAACTACCAAGTGGGATTAATTAAGTCTAGGCTAACTTAACCCCATCCGATTTCCATGTTTAGACTAGCTGAGTCTAATCTTAACCCCATTCGTTAACCGTATTTTTCGGTTAAGCGTCATTAAGAAAACTTACTTAACCTTACCAAGTTATCGCGTTGGATTGATTAAGTGTTGGTTAACTTAACCCCATCCACTAGTCATATAAAAATGGTTAAGTGTCATTAGGCAAATCAAGTTACTTAACCTACCCAACCTTGTCATGTTTTGTTAAGTATCATTAGCCTAATCAAATTACTTAACCCATTTGTCCATGTCATATTTGGTTAAGAGTCATTAATCAAATTAACTTAACCCTATCATGTGGCATTAATTACTTAATGCACCTTCACCTCTCACATTAGACTTTGTTGTGGTTACTAGTTAAGCCGGTCGGTTCCGGGTAGCTTTACACCACAACTTGGTCTAACCTCGGGTTCAAGCACAACATGACCAACTTCTCACATTGGGTCCTATTGTTTGCAACTACTAGTTAGGCAGGTCGGTTTCGGGTAGTTTTACGTTGCAAACTCAACCCAACCTCGAGTTGGCCACACTTATATTATCTAAGTGTCATGTCCATCATGTTCCCCAAAACATGTTACAAGTTTTCAAGCATTTGGGTAGACCTAACTTAATAGGTAAATTCCCAAAGGGTAGACCTAACTTAATAGGTAAATTCCCAAGCTTATGTTTTTATGCATACTTACATGTCAACTTCCGTGTTATTTTTCAAGTCATGTTTTCAAGTTGTATTTTCATGTCATTAGAAATTACCCATAACATAACCCAACGCTTTTAAACTCGCATATACGTTCGCGATAACGTAATGGATTAAAAGAAGAGACTTGGCAAAGGCATGACAAAAATGGATATTAAGCCACAAGTTAATCATGGTGGCAAATGAGGCACAAATGTGTTCATTAACTTGCATGTTACATTCTTAAGCCTCAAAACATGCATAAACCCAAACTTGGCACGTAAGCGAATCATGGTGACAAAAGATATGGAATGATGACTAGTAACTCGCATATATCATCATATAAGGGTTATGACTTCATATGCAAGTTGACATAAAGGTTATGAGGGTTCTCATGTTGCCTAATGCAACATTTCAACATAAAGGTTGTAGCTTTTAGCTCACAAGATCAAGATAATGACTTCATAAACTTGCATGACATGATAGCATGTATCATACTCAATGATCAAACCCCAAACTTGCAACATGAACATTTAACTTCATAGTTAATATCTAAGAGTAGGGAAAGGGCTTACATTGCTATGAAGGCACAAAAGATATGACAAAGCCCTTATGCAATCAAATAGACCCAAAATGCAAGCTCTAACATAAAAACCCTTGAGCCAAAATGATCAAAACCCTTGCTTTATGATGCAAAGATAGAAACTTGACTTGAATGCAAGCTAATGACACTCATACAAGCTTGAAAACACTTGTATGCATGGAAAATCTCTCATAGAAACCATTTAGAAATTTTATGAAGAGAGTGGAGGCCATGAGAGGTAAAATTTTGCCATAGTTTAGTTGCATGAATGAATAATGAGGATTTAGGATAGGTTAGGGTCTTATTTATAGATTAGGCAAGTGTTTTAGGCCATAGGATTAAACCTAGATTCAATCCAAGCCATCAAAGCATGTCTTGGGGAAGAAGTCAAGTGTAGGAACCATCTAGGGCCTTTAGATTAAAGATGAACCATGAGAACCATCCAAATGCAAAATCTGCATTTGAGCGAATCGGCCCACGGGTTGACAGCCAAACACCTTGGATTAACCCCTAGTCGACCCAGCGGGCTCGGGTCGACCTCAAAAATCGGCCGGTTCGGTTATTCCCCTCTCCCAATTCGCTATTTTGAACATTTTTGCATATTTATTTATTTAATTTTCAATTATATATATATATATATGTATATCAATATATATATATTTCTCTGCGCAACCCATTTCACTTAATTAAGTATACTTTAATTTGGGAATTTTTCGTGAAACTTCGCGAGGCCATATCTTGGTCATGCGGACTCCGATTCTCGAAAACTCAGACTCTATTTCGCGTATTTTTCCGAGACGAACGCAATGGCATAGCCCTTTTTACTTGATTCAGAATTTAAAATTAAATTCTGCCTTGATTCTCGTCTTAACACGTTATCGAAAAATACGGGTTGTTACATTCTCCTTACCTTTTAGGATTTCGTCCCCGAAATCTCCAAGTTAGGAAGAACATATCCTACCATCCATCATCCATCTACTCAAAACATCATCCACAAGCAACCATTGTCCTTAGATGATTTCTAATGCTGTATGAATATATGCAAAACGTGTGTGTACATGTTCCTTAGCTAATGCTAATGATCAGGCCTGAATAATCTTTCTAATGCAAAATATGTATAGTGCCATGAATCCAACATGTATGCAAATAGTCCTAGTCATATAGATACTATATGCGTACACAATCATTCATTCATATGCAACAACCGCATGAAAATACATTCGATTTCATCCATAAACAAGTATAAATACTCGTGCATATGCAATATGAAATGTGACCGAGTCGAGCTAGTATCTAATGTGTATTCGCGCATCCACGGGCAACCACTTGCAACTACTTGCAACTACTTGCAACCATATCAATCATAACATGTTTCAAATACATGTTTACATCCATAGGGTTCTACCTAGAATTCCCTAAAACAGGGTCGAGAAGATAAACAGGACAAACTCCTTACAGGGTTTGTAACAGAAAGTAGGACCGAGAGGATGTCCACAAAAGATAACCTACAAGTAAGCTCTACAGAAACAAGGATCAAGGATATACTCCCAAAAAGAGATATCATGCACGTATCTAGTCTTTGACCATCAAAGTCGTATTTCCTCGGGCTTACTTCCATTGTGCCTTGACCGCCCTTTAACTTCGCGATTTCGTAGCTTCTTATTTCCTGCTTCCATAACATGAGCTGAAACTCATTTCTTCGTCGCCTCTCGTTCCACTTGCACTTATCCTTTTCCTAGAATACTTGACGCAAACATGACTACGTACTCATGATCTCATGCAAGCTTTCCAAAATTCACTAGTGAATCTTGGATCTCGTTTATATACTATAAGGCATTCCATGTAGAAGAACTTTCTCTTGAAAGTAAACAGATGTCAATCAGGTTATCATGCGCACTTACTAGGGTGATCTCTATAACCCATGCATAAATGAAGTAAACCATCCGTCTTATTGGCGAACACCACTCGATCGGGCTTCAAATTTCCAATAAAGGCATCAAGGGATTCTAAGTAACTAGTCATGACAGAACCTCAAAAAGGTTACCCGATACTTCGAGGGCATTACCAAGGCTAGTCAAAAGGTCTAACTACCCTCCTATCAAAACTGAGAGTGGCACCCCCTACTGGATAATCACTTCATCCCTAGAATCCATCCATAGCTTATAAACATAAGCATTATTTCCAAACTCAACACTTGGCATAGACATTCCCAAATCCAAACAAGTCTTGTATAAATGGACTGATTCTCCAATAGGACTTTGAGACAAAAATGGGATTCTCTATTACGTTAGTACTTAAGGTGCAGAGACTCAACTACCGAAGCGGACTTAAATGATGCGGGGATCAAAACAAAGTCTTGGCGGGATGATAGAAAAGAATAACTAGATCTTCAACAAGGATGTTATCCCCCTACTCAGGTACTCTAGTGAGGGTATACAACGATGATCTTGTCCTTGTCCCACAATACTTAACTATCCGTCCCGTTTCACCATACCAAAGATACTTTCTCGTCATGGGTTTCATTGTTCATCTTTCTCCCTCCTTTGAGGACTAAGCCATACCAACAAGTTGCTCACCCTTAAGCTCGTATCCTTTATCCTCTTTCTCACTATCCTTTCTTATAACGCGACCACTGGTCTCTTGAAAACCACCTCCATCGCATGGAAAGCACTTTCGTAGATAGAAAAGACTAGTCGCAGTTAAAACTACTGTGACTACAGATGGAGGAAAGAAAGGAAAAGAGACTCAATTAAGGAAACAAGGATAGTGCTAATGGCCTTTGGGGAATAGACTTTTTCTTTTAAAAGAAAATTCTCTTGAAAATTGCTTCTTTGTAAACGTTTTTTTTTCAAATAGTTTTCAGAAGGTCTTTAAAAACTTTTGCCCAGTCTGGTAACCTTCTGCTCTGATACCACGTGTAACACCCCGCCTCCGCTAGGGTCACTTGCAAAGGAATGCACTAGCTTTATAGGGGCATTATTGGTAAACATGCACAGAAATATCACAAGACAGAACATATAAAAATAGCAGAAGTAAAATCAAACTTTCATAACATGAATAAATAAGGTCTAAAGCCTTTTACATCAGAGTACATCAAAACCTGTCTTGCAATAGTAAAGAAGCATAAAGACATTTTCATAAATTATTCCCCAAGTAAAAACAGTAAAGTAGCCATTAGCCAAGAAAAGTCCAAGCCATCCATGATGACCTTCAAGCAGAAGAAGTCCGAACTAAACAACAGTATTTCCTCCCTGTAACGGGGGAGGGGGGGGGGGGAACGGAAGAAAAGAGGCGAAACAAAACGGGTCAGTCAAAAAGACTGAGTAAGCCCTATCTACTATTAGCATAAAAACTAGTAAAGTTAACTGACATGAGAAACTGAGATGAACATAAGCATGATGACAAGATAGATAAGCTAAATCAAAATAACAGGATGAACTACTGAACTCAGATAAACTAAGGTGTCATGATAAATTACGATGTCAAGATAAAACAAGGTATCACATCGTCAGGTTTCTATCAAGTATAATATCCCCAAGATATCTATCACGTATAACGTCCCATGATATCTATCCTGCATTTTAGCTCTGCACCTACCGTACTAGTATCCCCACCGTATCATGTGTTAACCAAGAATGACCCTCACTCAAAAGTCGTGTAATGGTCCATGTCAACCTAATATATCGCATATATAGGTTACTCAACTTGTATGTTTTATTCCATGTAAATGTTCAGTCCCTTGCCGTAGACCATACGGGCTTTCCCATGAGATTCTACATTACTTTAACATAGTTCCATGATCCTTAAGATCGGTTTGGACTGTTACCCTAAACCTAGCTAGGGTCTTCCAACATGAATTATCGTTTGTACAACTAGGAATTATGCTACCTAGGGCCACTAGGGATTACGCTTACCTATTGCACGTTTTCGTATCTCGGTTTTGGTTCAACCACCCAGGGCCACTGGGATTTACGCTAACCGTCAACCGCGCCCTTTTCCCACGCATTCATCGTGAATCGTTTTCCATGACTGTATGCACATGTATCACATTGTGCCATCCGAGTCCTGTCACAGGGCAGATCGAGAAATACAGGACTCGGTCGGGAGCTTTCGATTTATCTGCCGATGCAGATGCTAAGGTCTGTTTTTCTATACGTGGCTATGGTCCCACGCGACCCCTCCCTCAACTAGTGAAAGACAAGATAGGATAAATCCTGTATGAGAACACACTACTGGCCAACCCACAATCCTAGCCTTACCGCAACCATAATTAGATAGCAATTATGGTCTATTGGGTGTTCTCTGCCTTTCCGTACGTACACGCTTGACCAAAGATGGTAGGTAGTCTGACGAAATGCTATCTAGGGTACGACCGTGTATCGTCGACTATCCCCTATCCATCCCCGTCTTTAGGTCGCTCGCATAGCAACCAAGGCATACTCTTGGTTCTTCTAACGCATACCTTAACCTCTCATGAGCCTAGTATAATCATCTGGCAGCTCATAGAGGGATACCAAGAATACCCTCACGTTCCCCGAAGCCGCTGCTTCGTTACCCAGTTCGCTGGAGCCTTTATCTAAATCAGATACTTGCTCCTACTCGTATACTTAAACGATGACCTACCGTATCAGGTTACTCATCTATCTATGAACTGGTCTAAATTTCCTTGACTAAGAATCATTACTTAGTTATTCCTCAACTAAGGTTTAACACTTAGCCTTATTCCCGTTATCCTTGTTAACTACGGTTATCCCCTATCCTCAGAACTAGGGTTTACATAATGGATTAAGTGTCACTTAAGTTCATGACTTAACCCGTCTACCAATCATGTCAAAATTGGCTAAGTATCCAAGTCCAAGACTTAACCCGTCTTCAAATCATGTCAAAATTGGCTAAGTATCCAAGTCCAAGACTTAACCCTACAAACCATGCTCACGTTGGTTAAGTATGTATTAAGCAATTCACGACTTAACCTCGTCCAATTATCATTCTAGATTGGTTAAGTATATATTAACTTGACCCTATCAATTTACTCAGTCAAATCGGTCAAGTGTATTCAAGCGATTCGTGACTTAGCCTTATCATGTTTTCACGTTAGATCGGTTAAGTATAGGTTAACTTAACCTCAATAAATTCACGAGTTAGATTGGTTAAGTATAGGTCACTTAACCACATCAATTCATCATGTTTAGTTTAGTTAAGTGTTTAACTTAACCCCATTAAACTACCAAGTGGGATTAATTAAGTCTAGGCTAACTTAACCCCATCCGATTTCCATGTTTAGACTAGCTGAGTCTAATCTTAACCCCATTCGTTAACCGTATTTTTCGGTTAAGTGTCATTAAGAAAACTTACTTAACCTTACCAAGTTATCGCGTTGGATTGATTAAGTGTTGGTTAACTTAACCCCATCCACTAGTCATATAAAAATGGTTAAGTGTCATTAGGCAAATCAAGTTACTTAACCTACCCAACCTTGTCATGTTTTGTTAAGTATCATTAGCCTAATCAAATTACTTAACCCATTTGTCCATGTCATATTTGGTTAAGAGTCATTAATCAAATTAACTTAACCCTATCATGTGGCATTAATTACTTAATGCACCTTCACCTCTCACATTAGACTTTGTTGTGGTTACTAGTTAAGCCGGTCGGTTCCGGGTAGCTTTACACCACAACTTGGTCTAACCTCGGGTTCAAGCACAACATGACCAACTTCTCACATTGGGTCCTATTGTTTGCAACTACTAGTTAGGCCGGTCGGTTCCGGCTAGTTTTACGTTGCAAACTCAACCCAACCTCGAGTTGGCCACACTTATATTATCTAAGTGTCATGTCCATCATGTTTCCCAAAACATGTTACAAGTTTTCAAGCATTTGGGTAGACCTAACTTAATAGGTAAATTCCCAAAGGGTAGACCTAACTTAATAGGTAAATTCCCAAGCTTATGTTTTTATGCATACTTACATGTCAACTTCCATGTTATATTTCAAGTCATGTTTTCAAGTTGTATTTTCATGTCATTAGAAATTACCCATAACATAACCCAACGCTTTTAAACTTGCATATACGTTCGCGACAACGTAATGGATTAAAAGAAGAGACTTGGCAAAGTCATGACAAAAATGGATATTAAGCCACAAGTTAATCATGGTGGCAAATGAGGCACAAATGTGTTCATTAACTTGCATGTTACATTCTTAAGCCTCAAAACATGCATAAACCCAAACTTGGCACATAAGCGAATCATGGTGACAAAAGATATGGAATGATGACTAGTAACTCGCATATATCATCATATAAGGGTTATGACTTCATATGCAAGTTGACATAAAGGTTATGAGGGTTCTCATGTTGCCTAATGCAACATTTCAACATAAAGGTTGTAGCTTTTAGCTCACAAGATCAAGATAATGACTTCATAAACTTGCATGATATGATAACATGTATCATACTCAATGATCAAACCCCAAACTTGCAACATGAACATTTAACTTCATAGTTAATATCTAAGAGTAGGGAAAGGGCTTACACTGCTATGAAGGCACAAAAGATATGACAAAACCCTTATGCAATCAAATAGACCCAAAATGCAAGCTCTAACATAAAAACCCTTGAGCCAAAATGATCAAAACCCTTGCTTTATGATGCAAAGATAGAAACTTGACTTGAATGCAAGCTAATGACACTCATACAAGCTTGAAAACACTTGTATGCATGGAAAATCTCTCATAGAAACCATTTAGAAATTTTATGAAGAGAGTGGAGGCCATGAGAGGTAAAATTTTGCCATAGTTTAGTTGCATGAATGAATAATGAGGATTTAGGATAGGTTAGGGTCTTATTTATAGATTAGGCAAGTGTTTTAGGCCATAGGATTAAACCTAGATTCAATCCAAGCCATCAAAGCATGTCTTGGGGAAGAAGTCAAGTGTAGGAACCATCTAGGGCCTTTAGATTAAAGATGAACCATGAGAACCATCCAAATGCAAAATCTGCATTTGAGCGAATCGGCCCACGGGTTGACAGCCAAACACCCTGGATTAACCCCTAGTCGACCCAGCGGGCTCGGGTCGACCTCAAAAATCGGCCGGTTCGGTTATTCCCCTCTCCCAATTCGCTGTTTTGAACAATTTTGCATATTTATTTATTTAATTTTCAATTATATATATATATATATATATCAATATATATATAGATATTTCTCTGCGCAACCCATTTCACTTAATTAAGTATACTTTAATTTGGGAATTTTTCGTGAAACTTCGCGAGGACATATCTTGGTCATACGGACTCCGATTCTCGAAAACTCAGACTCTATTTCGCGTATTTTTCCGACACGAACGCAATGGCATAGCCCGTTTTACTTGATTCAGAATTTAAAATTAAATTCTGCCTTGATTCTCGTCTTAACACGTTATCGAAAAATACGGGTTGTTACACAAAGATTTCCGTAAAGAAGTGGATTCATAAACTGAATAGAGAGTTATGTAAATAGCTTTGTATATAAGAAATTAAGAAATGGGGTTAAGAACATTAGAAATGACTAGAAATTTGTTATGTTGAATGGCTGTCTGGGTATCGATCTGATGTTGGTCTTGGCCTTCGGGGTTTATACTTACGGAATTGTTCTCTTACTAGTTTACGGTTAGAGACTGATGGTTGTGGAAGGGTAGTGATGCGTGAATGAGAAATGGAAAATTTTCCAAAGTTAGTAACGTATATTTTTGGAAAACGGGAAAATAAGAAATTGAATATATGGAAATGTTTTCCAAGAAATCGTGAGAGGCTAAGAGAGTAGGAAAAATACTTGGATAAAGATATAAAAAAAGGAAATTGGGCAATGAAATGATGATTGATTGGTAAGATTTCCATTTGGGAATACGACCATTATTTGTACACATGTTTTCCTTTGATATTTAAATAACCGACTATTAAAGGTTTTGACCATTTTCGTTGTCAATACGGAGAGACCGGGATCATATTTATAATCTGAAAACCACTCCGTACGGGCATTAGCGTTGCGAATCAAATATGATGAAGATAATTGAAGACAGAGTTTATGCAAGGGGATTTCTGGCAATCCTAGGTAGAAATTGCTTATGATGGATTTACAAAATGGTGCCTTCGGGTCGTTGTCCAGTCCCAGGACAACTTGAATGGACGAATGTTTGACAGAGTATATCTGGTAGATCGCGTAAGTTGATCGTTTCAAACGTATCTACGTTGGTGGCGGAGGAATTCGTTCCTCTTAGCTTATACCTATGGTATTTTTGGGGATACCAATTTGTGATTTGATGGGAATGACGATATGGCATTCCAAGTAAATAAAGGAGTGATATGTTAAAAGATACGTTATGACCTCAAGCCTCATCAACTGGGAAATGACAAAAATCGGGCAGGCAGCATGGCTAAGTGGGTCGCACCCAGTTAGGATATATTGTCACCATCTAGAGAATATTCATATTTGTTACTTCTTTCGCTTCTGTATCTCCCAGGAACAATTATGTTGGTATATCAACCGTAAGGTGACAATATATTCAGAACATTCAAGCAAAATGAATGGCGCGTCATGTGTGGCCGAGTTACAAGATGTTCTTGTTGAACTCCAGTGTATTGCTTCCAGAGTACACTGATCGGAAGGTGGTTCTATACCTTGTCATAGTTGGAAATCCATTACCCAATAAGAGCCCACGGTTTTTGATTGTATATTATATATGTAGAGCGTGAGATGAAAGCGTTTCGCTCGAATGTTATTTACTTGATTTAGACATTATTATAATATCAGATAAGTATTGATTTTAAGAAATATTTTGGGTTATCGTAAGGTAAAAACCATCCATGTTTATGTGTGGATTGGTCTTACGATTATCGTTGCTTTTTAAAAGGATTTGGAAATGTTAAACCAAGTGTTTGGAGTTTACTCACACCAGTCACATGACTGTCCCAGTTTTTATTTTGTTTTGTTTTCCCTAAACTCTTGGGTGCCCAAATTTGTACGGGCAGTCAATTAGTCGGGGTTTTACAGATACCATTGAAGGAGTTCGGAGAAGGAGGCTTCAGAGTTAGTCATATGTAGAGTTTATTTCCGCTGTGATGTTATGCGAAAATGGTATGTATACACAGTTACCAATTTGTAATTCCAAAGTTTTTATATAATATATTTTATTCATTTTGCTGTGAGATTCGTGTTACTCTGATTCTATTTTGTGGTGATCTTCTTCTTCTTCTATTCTAATTTTCTTTCTTTCTATTTCTCACCCTCTAACTTCTTTCTATTAATGATCCAGTATTTACAATGTTTGAATTGTCAACATGGTATGTTATGTTGATTTTTGGGGTCAAAAATCCGTGTTCGTTAAAGAATTCTTCTCAAAACATCATATATTTTTACTCATATATCGCACGGTTAATCGTGTTTTATAATTCATTTTTTTTATACAATTTTGAATTATTACTCTTACTACTAATTATTGAATATAGGTGTTATTGCATTATCACTATCAAATCTAAATAAAGCAAGAGGAAGCTTTGAGAAATGGTCTCAAAGATATGTTGATTTCGGTTTAATTCAACCAGATGCATTTCCAAATGCTATTGAAGACAAATTTGAAGTTGATGATGGTATTACAAATGATAATGAAGAAAACCAGCAAGAGGAATCGATGATTGAAGCATCGATGGGACCTCTATTTGTTGATGGAGGAGAGGTAGAAACTGGTTTACGAGATTTTGATACCTCGCATAATTGGAATGAATCGCTTGAACGATATCCTAATATAGATGTTGAACGTAATTTTATACATGTCAATTTGCGTTCAACTACTGAATATACAAATGAAACTATGAACAATTGTACTGATATTCCTTTACATATGTTATCAAACGATCAACGAATTGCACATGATATAGTATATAAAACTATATCGCAAGGAAAGTCAATTGGAATGATCATATGTGGTGCAGATGGTATAGGAAAATCAACTCTTATAAATGCCATTGTTCGTACAATTATTACTCATTTTGGAAGTAGTAAAGCAATTAGCATTATGGCTCCGACCGGAGTGGCCGCATTCAACAATGGTGGCAGTACTATCCATCATGAACTTTCAATCTCTACAGAAAGAAAGTCATGCTATAAAGAAATTTCAGGAGAGTAATGTCATCGTATGCAAGAAGAATTTAAAGATACCAAGTTGATTATAATTGACGAATATAGCATACTTGGTAGAACAATGATTGCGAATGTTGATTTACGTTGCCGTGATATTTTTTCAGTGAATGACTTGTTCAGTGGTATTTTGGTTGTTTTAGTTGGGGATATGCGACAACTGCCTCCTGTGTGTGATAGTTCATTGTATCTTAAAGGTGGAAATCTTTTGCAACAACGTGGAGGAGTTGCATATTCATGTTTCAATAAGTGTGTAAGACTATCATATATATTCCGCCAAGCTGGAGATAAGCAACTACCTTTACAGCAGGCTTTAGAAAGATTAAGTAGAGGTGCGTCTACTTTAGACGATTGGAAACTATTCAAAACAAGAGATTGGGCATTGCCATCGAACGAAGTTAAAAGACTTTTAAGAACTCTCTTTATCTTTTTCCAACAAGGACGGCTGCAAATGAACACAACAAAAATCGTCTAATTGAAGTTGGAAAATCCATTGCACGTGTTCCTTCAGTAAATAATTGTGAAACAACATCTAACGCTTCTTCTGATGATGCAAAAGGTTTAGAAAAATATGTTTATCTCCCAGTAGGTGCACGAGTGATGTTGCGGTCAAATCTTTCAGTGAAAAATGGGTTAGTCAACGGTGCAATGGGTACTATTGTGGATATCGTGTATTCTCATTCATCAAGCTCTCCTAATGATCAACCACTGACAGTGATGGTGGATTTTGATAATTATCACGGTAGTCGATTTCGTGAACATTATTCCAATAACTCCTCAAACGGGAAATTGGAAAACTTCTTCTAGTACATCGTGTATGAGGACTCAATTACCTTTTGTATTATGTTGTGCACTAACGATACATAAAAGTCAAGGACTCACACTTGATTGAGCAATCATTAATATTAGCGATCGGGAAAGTTTTGGTTTAATTTTTGTTGTAATATCACGAACTAGGAAATTAGAGGATCTTGCTTTCAACCCTATGTTTATGAAAGACATACACAAATTGGAGAATCCAAAGGCTTACATTCAAGATTAATGGAGGAAGAACGGTTGCATAAAATGTCTCTTGAATAAATGGTAAATAAATCAATTATTTTTTTCTTCAATTCTTTTGATATATTTATAACCTAATAAAAATTCATGGTCAAACGACTCATATGTTATACCTATAACACATTAGACACATACTTGATTTTTTATTCATACTTGATTTTTTAATTCATGGACTAGATTATTATTTAGCATTTTTATTCATAATGTAGGTGAGTCGATGAAATTATTTGTTGCCTTCATATGGCAAAAGGAGAGAGTTACATATATGCGGAACCAAATGCTGTAAGTTTTGTATCACTTCTGAATGTATGTTCATTCGGAAAATTTAAATCTATTCTCTTTCTTTGGCAGATTAATAGATTTATATCTAATTTCCATTGATAGTTGTTGGAATGCACTGCATCTTTCGTAGTTGGAAAGTTTCATGTGAATTCTGGTTCAATACATTTTGCTATACTCTATTGTTACCTTATTTTATTTGTAGTCTCTTTATTTTACTCAGTTTATTAGTGTTGTTTATATTTTTATTTGATCTCATCGTACAACTTTATAAAAGGAAGGTGCACTCTATCTACAGCAATTTCTACGTTATTACGTAGTAGTTTTAATAACTCCTTATCTTATTCCTTTTATAACATTTGTTGTCGATTTATTATGTGGTTTTCAAGTGTTCGAGCTAATTGCAAAGGAAGTTAAACTGATTTGATGTTCTGTGATGGTGAACATATTAAAAGGTATTATCAGTCTATTTATTTTTTCTTTTGACATTCAATGCAAGTCAATATGATATTTGATATTTTCATTTTTTTTCTAGTTAATATCTGATTATTAATACTCCTACAGTCCTATTATTTTATTTGAGATTCCATATTTTTCCGTATGTTTTCGGGTAATTGGAGTCTACACATAATGAATAAACTCATCAAGATGCTATGCCAAAAAAAAACTCATCAAGATTATGAATAGAGTCTGATCAAGGAGGAATCATTGTAGTGAAAATGAAAATGATACTTACAATATTTATAGTTCATTAAAAGAAGTCTATGATTGTTCTGACTTTTAACATATGTGCTTCATTTTATGCAAATAGAGTTGATGCAATTCAAATTAACGCTATGTCAATAGCATAGACTATGAAATGACATTGGAAATCAGGTTAATATGTATGATCTATTTGAATATATGCACTTGATTGGTCAGTTTCTTATTCGAAATGGTAGCATTATGTTTAATCTAACCCATGGCTGTTAGATAATTGCCAGCTCAATTTATACTATTTGTTAAGGTCTACTTTTGCCAATAACTTATTCTTACATCCAATCTACATTTACTTTTCTAGTACATAAATATCAAACTTATCATAGAGCTTTAAGAAAGTGCATGTGCTGGTGTACATGGCACACTGAACATGTATTATAACTTTATGAGCATGCACGGATAAACATTATGTTGCCAACTAGAACATTTACTTAAAATCTACTACATAAATTTTTCCTACAGCTGCAAGTCCCTAGCTCTAATGCTTCACCCTCTATTTCTTTGAAATTTTGTATACTTGAAAAGTGAATTTATCCATCTAGTTTTGGATTCTGCAACAACGATTTTAAGTATTCGAATGGCTAAGCTCAGGTTGCTTTTCAGTGTTCATATATGAATGGCAGGCCTATCAGTGAGTACCTGTTTTGTTTCAGATAGGTATTTTTGGCTTTCCACACTAAGGACCATAATGACTTTTATCACTAATACATATTGGGTATTTTATAAAGAACATCTTATCATGCTGTCAAAGTGTAAAAGAGATATAAAACACTCCACTATGTAATTTGGCAACTTCATGTAGAACTATTACAAACAAATCATTGAACAACGTAATTGGTTAAACCATCAACATCTGTTCATTCCATAATGTGAAATATCATATATGGAAGCATCTATTTACCATTTGGAAAGCTTTTAACTTCATGTGCCAATGCAAAATTGGATCCATTTCTTTATTCTACCATGGGCGTCTAGACACACGTGCACATGCATTCACATATAAGTGCATGTGTGCATGTACATGTGCTTGTGCACCGACTTTCTCACATATACATCATTATGGCAATTAAAACTTTGATATTATATGTTATGATTTATAGATATCATTGATTAATTGATTTTACTTTATTTTTGTAATATTAAGTCTTGTTAGGGATAAAATTACAATTATGTAATTTGTGTACTTTTGGAGATGCTCTAAGACCAAATTAAGGGAAATCCTTAGGCCAGTTTTACATACATACTATTATCACATGATATTCTTATGAAAAATGAAACAAAATAATTCAGAGCTGATTTATAGTCACGACGCAAATATTACAACCATACTATAGGCAAAGAATGCGACAATAATTCTGAGCTTCTGCATGACTATTACAATAGTCGATGCATGATTGAATTCTCACGAAACCTTTTATAATCTTCAGAACAAATGGTTTTGCTGCTTCTAGCGATGTTCTGTGCCTTGGCGAGTTGTAAGCCCGTACTTGTTAAGTATTGATTTGCTTAAATTTGAGGAAGTGAAATTTGATTTTGGTTGGAAACCTTTGTTAAAGTATTTTTATGGCGATGATGATTGTATATTACAAACCTATATTTTTGTATCTTATCGCATGTGGGACTGTTACCATGTCTTGATGTGTTTCTCTGTATTTAGAAAAATATCGTCTTTTTTTCCTGTTGCATGAAAAATATCTTTGGTAATATTTATGTTTGCCAACAGAGAAATATAAACCTAACTATGAAATCCTCTAATATATCCCCCACGTTTGAGGATTTGAACATGTGCATATTTACATTGAGTGATGAAGAGGATGTGCCAAAGCATTACCAGAGAATTAATTATTTTCATAAAAGCAATTGATGATTTGAAGAGCGATTTCTTAGTAATTCATGATTTTGTATGGCGTATTTGGGAGGTAAAAATCGATTGCATTCCTTCTTAATGGTTCTCGCCACCTCAGTAGTCATTAGTTAGATCAACTCTTTTTATTTTATTTATTTCCTACTGAAAATGCGTTCATATGATTATATGACTGGAGTACTTTTGCAAACTAAAGTTCAATTTATTAATAGCTCATTTTTTTGTGGTCTCCGTAGGTTACATACACATGCTATGCTTCTTCTTCCCCGGTTGGCAGTTGTAACTTTGTTTTAAAATCTAAATTTGCTGGACATTACAGTTTCCGAGATGGTTTGTGGATAGTGTCCCTTCTTCGACTTTTGGCAATTCTGTGGTTATCCTTTTTTCGGATGAATGTTGCTAATTTGTATATGATATTTGTGGTAATTTGGTGCATGTTTCACCACTGATATGCACTACATGGACAAAATCTCTTCTATACATTTATATTTGCCTGACTCATTCAGTGGGAAGGCTTTTGGTTTGATGGAGGCTGTTTTATCTATTATTCCTTCTGCGTCTGTTACTTTAGGTGGTATGCTTTAGAATTGTAAGGAGATTGGTGTGAATTATTATGAGAATGTATTCATTTGGTGTTTCATTGCATGAGACTGCTCATAGCTCAGTTTCTGAAAACGGAGATATTAATTTTTACGCGAAAACTATTGTTTTGATGGAACCTGAAAATGGTGATAATAAATTTTATGACCCAACTATTGGTTTCTGAAATTAGTGATAATAAGTATATCCAAAAGGTTGTTGACTGGATCATTTTTTGTTTTGTTTTGTGGACTATATGTAAATTTGTGTCAGATTATTTTTACTGTAATAGAAAAGCAGTGGGCATGTATTCACATTTTTTGCATTTTGTCACCAAATAGGTGATTCATACAATTTGTGGTATAAATCCAGCACATGCTACTTGATCGTGACAACTATAATAGTTTGAGGTGAATTAATAAATAGAAACTATAATATAGGGATATATTTTACCATGTAGTTTCAAATAGGTAGGTTATTAAATAACATTAAAACGGAAACTAGATTTACACTTTTTCAAATACTTCCATCTTCCTTCAAATTATGCTATATAATTACTCCACTAAAATCTAATTTAAAATAAATTTTAATAAATAATTGTATATTTTATATTGAACATTTTAACGGTCGGTTTTCCCACCGTGTGCGGTTATACTATAATTTATTTTAAATTTGATGTTTTGTATTTAAATTTGTTCAACTTAGGTAAGGTATGAAAATCAACTGACATTATATGGCAGGTGGGAACAAAACCGAAACTAAAAAGGAATCATTCGAAATTTTCGAAATTCATCGAAACTAAGAAAAATTTAAATGGTCAAAAAATCGAGACCGGAATCTTGAAGTTTGCTTTCATCCCCATCGAAAATGCGTTTTCAAAATATTAATCAACTCGCAAAATTAGGGGCTTCAACTAAGATCATAGATTGAAAATGTGTTTAAAAATTGATTTGCAAGAAACTTTTGACATTATAATTAACTAGTTCAGTTCATTTCACAATTAATAGTTTCTCTACACTTGTTCCAGACTCCCAAGAGGTTTTATTAGCATATTTTGAGGTTTCAAGCAAATACTTCGAAATTTTTGGTGGTATGGTACTAATATCGGCGGTAACCAGACTGTAACTAAATACAAATTTAAGTTACGTTTGGGGTTCACAAAAAAAAATCAAATGCATATTGCCAAATCACAGGAATCAACGTAAATTGCAACAAAATCAAAAGTGGGTAAACGGAAAAATCCAAATAAATAGTACATTATTGCAAATCAACTTCTTTATCCAGAAAATGTGGTTATACATTTTGTATTAAGATTTTATTTTATTTTGAAGTCAACTGAACAAACTACGCGAGTGAAATCAAATTTCCACCTCATCTTCATCAAATCGAGCACGACTTTGAAGTTTGAACTAAACTAGCCAAGTTTAAGCTTCAGTGTTTTTTTTCTCCTTCTTACCTCCATGCCTTAGCAATCAACGTAAACTTTAAAAGGAGTGGGAAATAATGTTCCATAATCGGTTATAGCTAGAATTTTACATTTGTTCAATTAATTTAGGTTTAACAACCTCAAATTTTAAGTGTATTTTATTTAATTATTTAATTTAAATTTTGTTATATTTATTTTATTTGTTTGGATTTTATTAAGATAATATTTATTTTGATTAAAATCAAATTTATTTTCTATTTTATAAAACAAATGAATGTGTTTTGATATAGATATAATTTAATAATACAAATAAATATTGGGTATTTTAGAATCTTATTTATTGTAAATTATAATTGAGTTATTTATGTGAATTCAATCTTGAATTTTTATTTAATTATTTAAAACTCGTATAATTATACAATCCGTTTTCAATATTAATGGAATTATTATATCTTTGATTAAATTTCAATTCGTATTGATTATTGTTATGCAAACATTACCAAATTTTATTTGTCACATTTGTTTTTCTTTTAATATCATCTATTATATATTTGATTTGCAAAATCGGTCGTTAATACATATTGCCAAAGCCGTTTGTCCTTTGAATTAAAATTTTGTACTATTTTCCATTTATTTGCAAATACATTTATATTGGTTCCTTTTATTTGCCAAAACTGTTTACATTTTAAAGGTTCGATGTCCATTTATTTCTGTTATTCCTTTCCTTAACTGATTGTTATTTTCAAAATTAAAACGTTCATCTTCTTCCGTATATTTTCCTACGTTCATTCCTTTTTGATTCTTTGTGACATTTACTTTTCCCTTTCCGTTTCAATGCACCGTTCGAATTAATATTACATTTGTTCATTTCCCAAATTAGTCATTATGTGTTCTGAATTTCAAAACGTTTGTTTTTATTATTATTTATTTATTACCTAAAGTTCACCTCGTTTAATCCCCAATCGTTTCCTTTATATTTATTTCAAAGCCATCATTCCCATTTGCGAATCCGTTTTTATTCTCATTTGCTCCATTCTTTTATTCCTCCCACCCATTTTCTTCACCAAGCCACGCCAGTTTTCCTTTTCCTTTACCATTGCTGAAGTTTAAACGCACCCTCCTCTGAATCGCACCCAGCTCCAACCGCAACCACCCCTTGTCCCCGCCCACATCAGTAGTGCTCCGACCATCGGCCTTCGCTCTCTCTTCCCCAACCGCACCTGCTCCTCTCCATAGCCGACCAAGCCAAACCCCAAACCCATTGCAGTCGCTGACCTTCACTGTGATTCCCTGGTCCACCCGACAACCCAACCTCCAACTCTAGCACCTTAGACTGCCGCAACTCTGATTCTCTCCTCTTCTATTATTTGTGTGTGCACTTTTTTGTGTGTTCTGAGATTACAAGTGCTCTTGGGTTTGAGATCTGCTGCTGAGTATTGAAGTTGGCGTGAGTTGCTTATTTTTATTTTTTGTTTGATATTTTTTTATTATATGTGTGCGGGAGTTGTATCAGTGCGTGTGTTTTGTTTGCTTTGCCTATGTGTTATGATGTTTTTGTATGGAGTTATATATGTGTGTATTGTTTAGTGCGTGCATATTTGTGTATGCGTTTGGGCGAGTTAATTTGAAAATTTAATTTTTTTTAAAATGTACATAGATATAAATTTGTTTAAAAGTTTATATATATTTACATAATAATTTTGGTGCGATTATACAACTTATAATATATATATGGTTTTGAAGTATATTGATATGTTGTGTATACATATATAATATATATATGTACATATTTATTGTTATGGTGTTTACATAATTTATAATATATATGTTATAAATTTGTGTTGTGTGTACGGTGTGTGTGTTTCAAATTATATATTATATATAAGTGTATATGATTTAGTATGCGTTACTATTGTGTTTTATTTAAATGTATAATTTATAAAATATACTTTTGTACGTCGAATTATATATATATATATATATATATATATGTATTAAAATTTTCTGTGTGTTTGTATATATAAAAATATTTTTTTATGTAAAGAATTTATTGGGTTTATTTGAGTCAAGTTTGGTGTTGAGTTTGAGAACCGTTCCAAAACCCAAATAGCCGTACCGATCCATTGAAAATCCCCTAGCCTCCTCTTATAAAATTAAATAAAATATTGAGCGATCATCAAGTAAAAATCCATTCTGAATCATACCTGGAAGTCATCGTTTTATTCAGTGTCAATTCATCTACTGTCTCCAATCTGTGTCGCTAAAGTAGAGTTTATCTCATACCTAACCTACATTGTTTCATGGTTGTTAGATCAGCATAAATGAATTATTATGAAATGTATAGGACTGCTGACAGAAATTGTTTTTGTTGATATGTATGCACAATATATATGACACAATGATATTCATATGACACGTAGGCGCACTTATAATATATGATTTGTGATGTAATGATATTAATGCTATGGATAATCTATATTGTTTATCTATGTTGTTTGTAACGACCCAGGTTTTTCAACTGTTGAGTTTTGGATATTTAAATTTGTTTTAAATATTTATTTGAATTAGATAGGAATTTATGTAATAAAATGATATTTAAATGTATAATTTATAATATAATTAAAACGAGTTCAAAATGGTGCGGTAGTTTGAATATTCGATTTCATATTTCAAATGTATGTACAGGATTCAAAATAAATCGGATTTTAGCGAAATAAGAAATATTTAAATCTGTTTGAAAATATCTTTCCAACGAATCTGGAAAATCCAGATTTCATAGCGGGAATAAAAAGTTACAACCAAATCAAATTTTAAAATAGTCGTTGTAGAATCGTATATATGCCATGATAGTTATTTAAATATATTTAAATATTGGCTACGAATTTGGACAAGGTACTTTGGGGGCGTAGTTATAGTTTAATTTTTAGAATTTTACTGTAATTTTTAATTAATTAAATACGCAACTTTTTATTCGAAGTATTTTGCACCCTTTAATCAATATTGTGGGGTTTCATAATATTAAGTTAAACTCCCGATATTATTATATTTTTGGGACCATGGCACCTCGCTGGGCACGACCATATTCTTAATTCTGTCTGTAACATCCCGTAATAAACGAAATTATATATATACATCACTAGCGCATAAACTTTAAAGAGGTATACACCCCATACGTTTACTAACTATTGATTAAACAGACCCATAATACCCTATTCTTATCATTATGAAAAGGACTATAGGACCAGCTAGAGAACGTGCCATCCAAACAAATCACATTACTATCTTTTCATGTCGGCTAAGTAGTATACATTATTAAAAAAGATTTCGCTTGGGAATATCATGGCATATCATTAGAAATTCTTGCTAATCTTTACTTTAAATGTTCAAATCTAAGTGAATAGCTCGGGTAAGGGTATTCTGTGTTCCAGTTAACTATTTTGGCGTGTTCACTTTCACACAGAAAAAAGAAGAACATGTGAGAAGATGTTGGTACAAACGATAGAAACGCTGTCACTATCTTAGCTCTATTTTAAGTTGGATTCTTTTTGCCAACTTTCAAAACGAAAGCCACTGTTTGTACTGTACCAAGCAGAACGCACATGAAAATGCAAATCTAATTAATACTGCACATGCAAGTGTACATCTTCCATTCTATATTGACTAGTCTGTCACTCTGGCGAGCTTGCATTTTCCTTTCACTGACATAGGAAATAGGAACCTTGCCGACCAAGGGGAATCCCGTATGAAGTGACATCCCAGTAGCTTGCTGGCCAAATTTTCTTGTCGTATATATATATATATATATATGTGCCTTTTTCACTTCTCCATTTCATTATAAAAACCGAAACTCTAAACAAAATAAAATAAAAGTATTATGAGCTGAGCATAGTGTATACGGTACTGGGATAAAACGAAAGGGGGAGCGGCAGTTTCCATGAAGAATAAATAGGGGATATTTTTGAATGAAAGCATGATGAGGAGTGCATGGGGGAGTTCCTGCGGATGGTTCGCCGAGTTCGGAAGGGAACTGCGTGGGAAAAACTTTTCAGCGAGGGGGTACTGGTGTTGTGGCGTTGGGTAGCGTGAGCAGTGGGAAATTTTACACAGTTGGTGAATTATTGGCAAGACACGGTTATGGTGGAGGCTGTCATCGGCAGTAAGGGGTGGTTTTCTGGTTGACTATGGTATTTCGGTAGGAAGAAGGAATATTGACAGTAGACCAAGATAAATGGTGCCTCATTCAGTAAATATTTAAAGAATAACTATGAGACTGTCCATTCACGTGAAGACAAGGGGTTAATTTCATGTTGAGGTGGAGCTGTGTTCACTGCAAGAAGAGCTGCGCTGGGCATGAACGAGGGGCGTGGGTGTTTTTGGCAGATACTGAACAAAGTAGCAGGAACAAACTAGAAGAAAAGGTAGGAGGATTTAGCTCTAATTATTCTAATGCAGAAAGTAATTAGTAAAACTAATTTCTAATTAAGGAAATTGTTTAGTCAATTAAAATTATGTTAATTATGACGTTAATAACTTCAAAATATGTTAACAGAATTCCGTGAAACTGGTTACTTTGTGATCACAATAGAGAAATCTACGTTGTAGAACCATTTTCGCGGAGAACAAAGTCATTGGAATTTCATGATAAAATCAAGCGTCTATTTGATTTTAGAACGACAATAAAAGCAGAACCGTCAACTGCAAAATCAGGTGAGTAAACTCACTAACTCTGCCTTGTTTATATTTTTATAAACGAGTTTCAAATTTATTTACAGTAATTTTATACTGTGTGATGATTGCATGGTTGAATAGTTGATAAAATTGGTTGATAGGATTACATCGTTGATCGATTATTAGTTCTGATATTTCTATTGATGTAAAATAATATTATTGATGTTGATTATAATCTGTGGATGCAGGGAAACAGGTTGGAGGGACCCAACTGGGTTCCTCAATATTTATACTACTGTTTTCCTTGATTTTGATGTGTGGTGTGATATAGTCAGTAATTGACTTTGTTGTGGTTGAGCTACCCTAATCTAGAATTTTGGTATTTAAATACCATAAAAATATTTTCAAATATTGAAAAGGAAATTTGAGTGTTAAAAAGAAATTTTATTTTCAAAAATAAAAATTTAAATTTTGAGTAGAGAAAACCTGTTCGAATAAATGAATCAAGAATTTGTTTATGAATGGAAATATATGAATTGAATTATTTATCATTGGATACATTGAATTTATATAGCGAAGTAGAAATGGGTTTTGAAGCCAATATTTGAAATGAGATGTAAACTTAGAATTTTTAAGGAAATGTTGAGAGAGATTTTAAATGATTAAATAAAAGGAAATGAGACTTATATGAATTATTCTGAATAGACATAGAAGTTTGGTTTCAAACATTATTTTTAGTACGGAAATCAAACGGATTTGATTATATATAAAAGGAATATGTTCATGATTTAGGTGAATAATGGTTTAAAGTAAAGATCTTGCAAATGAAATATTTATAAAGGAAATTTAGATGATTTGAAATATAAATCCAAATTGAAAATGTAGTGGAAAGGGAGAATGGTAATCGTTTTAAAAGAAGCGATGAGTTTTAGTTCAAAGTTCGGAATATGATCGAATATAGATTATTCGAGAGAGTTATTGGAATTTGATTGTATCGAATTTAGGAAAGTAGTTATTTCTACTTCCTGTTTTGAATCAAATTTAATTAATTACTTATTAATTGAAATTAATAAGTACAAGTTATATTTTTATATACCAAATATTTGAAAATAGCGATTATAATGCTACTGCTACAATAAATGTTTTGTAAATTTATACAACGATTATAATGCTATTGTTATAGTAAATGTTTTGTAAATTCTAAACAGCAATTTTAATGCTGTCGTTATAATACGATCCTAACGTTATTGTAAAAGTAAATGTTCTACAATTTTAGACAGCGATTGTAACGCTGTTGTTAAAAAGCAATGTTTCATAAACTAAATATTTGGAAACAGCGATTATAACACTATCGTTATAATCAATATTTTTCTGTAAAGGAAGTGTGTTCTTAGATCGAATCCGAGAGTCGTGTAAGTGATGTTTTGGTTAAAGTTGTGAGTTTTGACTATTTCGAAGTTGAGAATGTGGTTCAGTTAAGGTCTGAGAAGTAAATATACCCCAACTTGATTGACTTCATGATCGATGGAGGAATGGTTAAGGTTCGATGGTGGAATTTGGTTAAGCAATATGGTTAGCTAATAAAGGATCTATGGATTGAGTAATAAGTAATGATGTTTTATAACATCGCGTTCATTTAAAGGGTTTTGAAATATTTTTCCCAAATAGAAAATGAAATGAATTGGCCAAGGAGGAATTAAGGGATGAATATGAAAATATTTTCCGATATTAATAAAGTATATTTTCTGAATAAAGAAATAAGGATTCATTAATATAGATGTTTCCTAACTGGAATAAGGAGATATTTTCTCGAATAATGAAATTACTTATTGGAAATGTTTTTCAAAGAATCGAGAGGGAAATCGAGCTTTTAAAGGATACGAAAGATAGGAAAAGAGAATTGTAAATGATAATATAATAAGGAATTAGTTTGAAGGGGCCAATTTTGATTGATGATCGATCGAATCCCTACCTGGAAATAAGATCGTTGGTTGTACACTTATTTTTCTTTGATAGTTAAATCACCGACTATCGAAGTTTTTAACCATTTTTCCGTCGTCAATACGGAGAGACCGAGATCAGATTTATTATCTGGAAACCACTCTGTATGGGCGTTAGCGTTGCGATCAAATATGATGGAAATAATTGAAGACGGAGTTATGCAAGGGCTATCCTGTTTACGGGATAGTGCCTTCGGTTTGTCCTGTCCTTGGACAACTTGTATGGATGAATGTCTGACAGAGTATGCCTAACAAATTGCATAAGTTGATCTCTTCAAACGTATCTACGTTTGGTGGCGGAGGAATTCGTTTCTCTTAGCTTTATACCCATGATATTTTTGGGGAAATCAATTTGTAATTTGGCGGGTTTGATGATGTGGCATTCAAAGTAAAATGAAGACGTATTATATCTGAAGGTAAGATCAGCCTCAAGCCTCACAACCGGGAAATGACAAAAATCGGGTAGGCAGCATGGCTATGTGGGTCGCACCCATTAGGATGTATAATCACCTATCTAGAGAAATTCCATTTGTTCTTAATCTATCGATGCTGTCCCTTTCGGGAAACGGTTGCTAATCCCAACCATTGGTGATATACATTCGATACACTCAAGCGAAATGAGTGGTCGGTCATGTGAGGGCCGGGTTGCAAGATGTTCTTGTTGAACCCAGTGTATTCGTCTCTAGAGATGCACTATCGGAAGGTGGTCCCATACTTTGTCATGTTGGAAATCCAATCTCCAATAAGAACCCTGCGGTTTTAGATTTTATATCATATATGGAGCGTGAGATGCAAGCGTTCCGCTAAATTTTGTTTATTTGTTGTAGACATTATTATAATATCACCAGATTTTGATATCAAAATATTTTTGGTTATCGTAAGGTAAAAACCATCCGTGTTTATGTGTGGATCGGTCTTACGATTATCTTTTCTTTCGAAAGAATTTTGATAGTTAAACAAATGGTTGGAGTTTACTCACACCAGTCCCATGACTGACCCATAGTTTATTTTGTCTGTTTTCCCTAAACTCTTGGGTGCCCAAATTTGTATGGGCAGTCAAGTAGTCGGGATTTTTCAGATTCACTTGGAGGAGCTGGAAGCAGGAGGCTTCACCAGTTAGATATAAACTATCATATTTTCCGCTATATACTATGTTGTATCTGGACACATGTGTTTATAACTGTTCCAGAGATAACTGTTGTGCTCTGATGATGGTATGTATACACAAATACTGATTTGTATTTCAAAGTTATGTTATATAATATATTTTATTCATTCCGCTGTGAGTTGTATGATCTTCGTTTTCTTCTATTCTAATATTTCTTCTTTCTATTTCTCATCCTCTAACTTCTTTCTAATAATGATTCGTATTTCTGTGCAATTTGGGTTGGACGTGTGGTGTTATTAGTTGACTCAAAGGGTACAGATTTGCGGGTCATTACAGTTGGTATCAGAGCTGAAGGTTGAGTGATAACCTTGGATCTGTGGCATGATTCAATAGAGATAGGGTTAGTAATACCCTAGATTGAATTTGAGTGTATATATATGAGCGCATATTTGTAGATTTGATATAAAATTGCTTTATATTGTGTTGACTGGTTTGTTGAGTGTTTTATGAATTCTAGTCGATACAGAATGTACAACTATATCGATAAGTGTTTCTAAACGCTCGAATAGAACAATTTGACACAGTATTGTTTTAAGGTGGGTAAATGTTATAATTTTGCCCAATAGATATTTTTGATACAAAAGGGATAATTTTCTGAAATTATTGAATGAGTTGATTGTTATTACAATCAAATGGAATTGTGAAATATTGAAAAGGTTATGTAATTTGTATACAGATAATGTATACAAAAGAGATAAGCCAAGATTTAGTTCAAACCAGAAGGGGAATTCGAATTCCGGGTTATTAGAAGTATTTTCTGAAGTATTTTTAAAGTAATATAACATTACTTTGAAGGACTTTTCAGTAGAAATTGTTTTAAATAGATTTTGAAATTGATTAAGCATTGAAATCGCTTTAGTGGAAAGAAAATAATTCGGATAATGGGTCGCGACATTATCGATATTCATTTTCGAGTTTCTGAGTGGTGGATTGCTACCATGAAAATTCTTTGATTGAAAATTGGTTTGAAAAGAACAAGTTATTTCTATAAAATCCAAGTGTTTTGAATTTGCAAAAATATTTTAAATATATGTGTATAGTTATATGATTTCAAACTAATTTGAAATAAACCTTGGGAATTCGAATTCTGAATTTAATATAAGTTAAATAGATTAAAAAGGTGGAAGAAAAATCAATGGATTAAATTTAACTAAAGTTTAGTTAAATGGAGCGGGACGACCCTAAAGAAAACAAAATTTGTTCGAAATCCACTGAAATGGAATCTATTTGAAATTAGATGGAAAACTTGGCCCGATAAATGGTTTATAAGAAAATGATATGAACTGGGTTATCATTGGATATATATTGAAGCATACAAAATTGTGTGAACCCTTGAAAGTAAATAAACTAGTTTAAACCCAATATGCAAAAAAAAAGGATTGAATGCAAAATTGTATTGGATTGGAATTTAATTTAAGTTAAATGGAAATTAGATTGGAGGGAGATAATCTCGAATGAAATTTAAGTAGAGAGAAATGTTGAGATTTGAACTTTTAAGTGAATTCGATGTAAACAAGTTGAACATATATTGGATAGTGTTGTTTGAAATAAAATTATGAATTGAAATGGAAACTCAAACTAAGTAAGTGGATTGATTAGTGAAATGCAAATCAAATTGAATTGGTAGAATGGAGATGAACTAATCATGAAGTTGATTAGTGAATTAAAAATCAAGAGTTGGATTGATTTGGAACCAACTGGAAATGGATATATGTGTGCTGAGCAGATATTGAATGGAAGCAAATGCAAGAGATAAAATTATGCCCGACAAAAAGGTACACGTTTACAATATTACTTGGATTGATGGTTTTATGAGCCTAGGGGCAAGCCGCTTGGCTTTTTGATATTCTTTTGGATTGGAGAAGGCCTAGAAAGGCGAGTTGGGGTTGTACCAATGGAACCGTGCAGAGGAGATGCTGCTGGAATTTTCAGAATTTAAAGTGTTAGAAAATTTTCAGAATTTTTGAAAAATTTCGTTAGTAAGAATAAATAAATATTTTAATTAAAATAAATTGGTCCAGTTAAACTGAAGTTAAGAAGTAAACTAAAGGATTTTTGGACCTAGTTAATAGGGTATATGGCATCTTTTCCTACCTTAGCAATTTCGAGGACGAAATTATTTTAAGGGGGAATGAATGTAACGACCCAGGTTTTTCAACTGTTGAGTTTTGAATATTTAATTTTGTTTTAAATATTTACTTGAATTAGATAGGAATATATGCAATAAAACGATATTTAAATGTATAATTTATAATATAATTAAAACGAGTTCAAAATTGCGCGGCAGTTTGAATATTCGATTTCATATTTCAAATGTATGTACAGGATTCAAAATAAATCGGATTTTAGCAAAACAGAAAATATTTAAATCTGTTTGAAAATATCTTTCCAACGAATGTGGAAAATCCAGATTTCATAGCGGGAATAAAAAGTTACGTCCAAATCAAATTTTCAAATAGTCGTTGTAGAATCGTATATATGCCATGACAGTTATTTAAATATATTTAAATATTGGTTACGAATTTGGATAAGGTTCTTTTGGGGCTTAGTTATAGTTTAGTTTTTAGAATTTTACTGTAATTTTTAATTAATTAAATACGGAACTTTTTATTCGAAGTATTTTGCATCCTTTTATCAATATTGTGGGGTTTCATAATATTAAGTTAAACTACCGATATTATTATATTTTTGGGACCATGGCACCTCGCTGGGTACGACCGTATTCTTAATTCTGTCTGTAACATCCCGTAATAAACGAAATTATATATATACAACATTAGCGCATAAACTTTAAAGAGGAGTACACCCCATACGTTTACTAACTATTGATTAAACAGACCCATAATACCCTATTCTTATCATTATGAAAAGGACTGTAGGACCAGCTAGAGAACGTGCCATCCAAACAAATCACACTACTATCTTTTCATGTCGGCTCAGTAGTATACATTATTTAAAAAGATTTCGCTTGGGAAGATCATGGCATATCAGTAGAAAATCTTGCTAATCTTTACTTTAAATGTTCAAATCTAAGTGAATAGCTCAGGTAAGGGTATTCTGTGTTCCAGTTAACTATTTTGGCGTGTTCATTTTCACACAGAAAAAAAGGAGAACATGTGAGAAGATATCGGTACAAACGATAGAAGCGATGTCACTATCTTAGCTCTATTCTAAGTTGGATTCTTTTTGCCAACTTTCAAAACGAAAGCCACTGTTTGTACTGTGCCAAGCAGAACGCACATGAAAATGCAGATCTAATTAATACTGCACATGCAAGTGTACATCTTCCATTCTATATTGACTAGTCTGTCACTCTAGCGAGCTTGCATTTTCCTTTCACTGACATAGGAAATATGAACCTTGCCGACCAAGGGGAAACCAGTATGAAGTGACATCCTAGTAGCTTGCTGGCCAAATTTTCTTGCCGTATATATATATGTGCCTTTTTCATTTCTCCATTTCATTATAAAAACCGAAACTCTAAACAAAATAAAATAAAAGTATTATGAGCTGAGCGTAGTGTATACGGTACTGGGATAAAACGAAAGGGGGAGCGGCAGTTTCCGTGAAGAATAAATGGGGGATATTTTTGAATGAAAGCGTGATGAGGAGTGCATGGGGGAGTTCCTGCGGATGGTTCGCCGAGTTCGGAAGGGAACTGCGTGGGAAAAACTTTTCAGCGAGGGGGTACTGGTGTTGTGGCGTTGGGTGGCGTGAGCAGTGGGAAATTTTACACAGTTGGTGAATTATTGGCAAGACACGGTTATGGTGGAGGCTGTCATCGGCAGTAAGGGGTGGTTTTCTGGTTGACTATGGTATTTCGGTAGGAAGAAGGAATATTGACAGTAGACCAAGATAAATGGTGCCTCATTCAGTAAATATTTAAAGAATAACTATGAGACTGTCCATTCACGTGAAGACAAGGGGTTAATTTCATGTTGAGGTGGAGCTGTGTTCACTGCAAGAAGAGCTGCGCTGGGCATGAACGATGGGCGTGGGTGTTTTTGGCAGGTACTGAAAAAGTAGCAGGAACAAACTAGAAGAAAAGGTAGGAGGATTTAGCTCTAATTATTCTAATGCAGAAAGTAATTAGTAAAACTAATTTCTAATTAAGGAAATTGTTTAGTCAATTAAAATTATGTTAATTATATCGTTAATAACTTCCAAATATGTTGATAGAATTCCGTGAAACTGGTTACTTTGTGATCACAATAGAGAAATCTACGTTGTAGAACCATTTTCGCGGAGAACAAAGTCATTGGAATTTCATGATAAAATCAAGCATCTATTTGATTTTAGAACGAAAATAAATGCAGAACCGTCAACTGCAAAATCAGGTGAGTAAACTCACTAATACTGCCTTGTTTATATTTTTATAAACGAGTTTCAAATTTATTTACAGTAATTTTATACTGTGTGATGATTGCATGGTTGAATAGCTGATAAAATTGGTTGATAGGATTACATCGTTGATCGATTATTAGTTCTGATATTTCTATTGATATGAAATAATATTATTGATGTTGATTAACATCTGTGGATGCAGGGAAACAGGTTGGAGGGACCCAACTGGGTTCCTCAATATTTATACTACTATTTTCCTTGATTTTGATGTGTGGTGTGATATAGTCAGTAATTGACTTTGTTGTGGCTGAGCTACCCTAATCTAGAATTTTGGTATTTAAATACCGTAAAAATATTTTCAAATATAGAAAAGGAAAATTGAGTGTTAAAAAGAAATTTTATTTTCAAAAATAGAAATTTAAATTTTGAATAGAGAAAACCTGTTCGAATAAATGAATCAAGAATTTGTTTATGAATGGAAATATATGAATTGAATTATTTATCATTGGATACATTGAATTTATATAGCTAAGTAGAAATGGGTTTTGAAGCCAATATTTGAAATGAGATGTAAACTTAGAAATTTTTAAGGAAATGTTGAGAGAAATTTTAAATGATTAAATAAAAGGAAATGAGACTTATATGAATTATTCTGAATAGATATAGAAGTTGGGTTTTAAACATTATTTTTAGTATGGAAATCAAACGGATTTGATTATATATAAAAGGAATATGTTCACGATTTAGGTGAATAATGGTTTAAAGTAAAGATTTTGCAAATGAAATATTTATAAAGGAAATTTAGATGATTTGAAATATAAATCCAAATTGAAAATGTAGTGGAAAGGGAGAATGGTAACCGTTTTAAAAGAAGCGATGAGTTTTAGTTCAAAGTTCGGAATATGATCGAATATAGATTATTCTCGAGAGAGTTATTGGAATTGGATTATATCGAATTTAGGAAAGTAGTTATTTCTACTTCCCGTTTTGAATCAAATTTAATTATTTAATTAATTACTTATTAATTGAAATTAATAAGTACAAGTTATATTTTTATATACCAAATATTTGAAAATAGCGATTATCATGCTACTGCTATAATAAATGTTTTGTAAATTTATACAGTGATTATAATGCTATTGTTATAGTAAATGTTTTGTAAATTCTAAACAACAATTTTAATGCTGTCGTTATTATACGATCTTAACGCTATTGTTAAAATAAATGTTTTATAATTTTAGACAGCGATTGTAACGTTGTTGTTAAAAAGCAATGTTTCATAAACTAAATATTTGGAAACAGCGATTATAACACTATCGTTATAATCAATATTTTTCTGTAAAGGAAGTGTGTTCTTAGATCGAATCCGAGAGTCGTGTAAGTGATGTTTTGGTTAAAGTTGTGAGTTTTGATTATTTCAAAGTTGAGAATGTGGTTCAGTTAAGGTCTGAGAGGTAAATATACCCCAACTTGATTGACTTCATGATCGATGGAGGAATGGTTAAGGTTCGATGGTGGAATTTGGTTAAGTAATATGGTTAGCTAATAAAGGATTTATGGATTGAGTTATAAGTAATGATGTTTTATAACATCGCGTTCATTTAAAGGGTTTTGCAATATTTTTCCCAAATAGAAAATGAAATGAATTGGCCAAGGAGGAATTAAGGGATGAATATGAAAATATTTTCCGATATTAATAAAGTATATTTTCTGAATATAGAAATAAGGATTCGTTAATATAGATGTTTCCTAACTGGAATAAGGAGATATTTTCTCGAATAAAGGAATTACTTATTGGAAATGTTTTTCAAAGAATCGAGAGGGAAATCGAGCTTTTAAAGGATACGAAAGATGGGAAAAGAGAATTGTAAATGATAATATAATAAGGAATTAATTTAAAGGGGCCAATGTTGATTGATGATTGATCGATCGAATCCCTACTTGGAAATAAGATCGTTGGTTGTACACTTATTTTTCTTTGATAGTTAAATCACCGACTATCGAAGTTTTTGACCATTTTTCCATCGTCAATACGGAGAGACCGGGATCAGATTTATTATCTGGAAACCACTCTGTATGGGCGTTAGCGTTGCGATCAAATATGGTGGAAATAATTGAAGACGGAGTTATGCAAGGGCTATCCTGTTTACGGGATAGTGCCTTCGGTTTGTCCAGTCCTAGGACAACTTGTATGGACGAATGTCTGACAGAGTGTACCTAACAAATTGCATAAGTTGATCTCTTCAAACGTATCTACGTTTGGTGGCGGAGGAATTCGTTTCTCTTAGCTGTATACTCGTGATATTTTTGGGGAAATCAATTTGTAATTTGGCGGGTTTGACGATGTGGCATTCAAAGTAAAGTGAAGACGTATTATATCTGAAGGTAAGATCAGCCTCAAGCCTCACAACCGGGAAATGACAAAAATCGGGCAGGCAGCATGGCTATGTGGGTCGCACCCATTAGGATATATAATCACCTATCCAGAGAAATTCCATTTGTTCTTAATCTATCGATGCTGTCCCTTTCGGGAAACGGTTGCTTATCCCAACCATTGGTGATATACATTCGATACACTCAAGCGAAATGAGTGGTCGGTCATGTGAGGGCCGGGTTGCAAGACGTTCTTGTTGAACCCAGTGTATTTGTCTTTAGAGATGCATATCGGAAGGTGGTCCCATACCTTGTCATGTTGGAAATCCAATCTCCAATAAGCGCCCCGCGGTTTTTGATTTTATATCATATATGGAGCGTGAGATGCAAGCGTTCCGCTAGATTCTGTTTATTTGTAGTAGACATTATTATAATATCACCAGATTTTGATATCAAAATATTTTTGGTTATCGTAAGGTAAAAACCATCCGTGTTTATGTATGGATCGGTCTTACGATTATCTTTTCTTTCGAAAGAATTTTGAAAGTTAAACAAATGGTTGGAGTTTACTCACACCAGTTCCATGACCGACCCAAAGTTTATTTTGTTTGTTTTCCCTAAACTCTTGGGTGCCCAAATTTGTACGGGTAGTCAAGTAGTCGGGATTTTTCAGATTCACTTGGAGGAGCTGGAAGCAGGAGGCTTCACCAGTTTGATATAGACTATCATATTTTCCGCTGTGTACTATGTTGTATCTGGAAACATGTGTTTATAACTGTTCCAGAGATAACTGTTGTGCTCTGATGATGGTATGTATATACAAATACTGATTTGTATTTCAAAGTTATGTTATATAATATATTTTATTCATTCCGCTGTGAGTTGTATGATCTTCGTTTTCTTCTATTCTAATATTTCTTTCTTTCTATTTCTCATCCTCTTACTTCTTTCTAATAATGATTCGTATTTCTGTGCAATTTGGGTTGGACGTGTGTGTTATTAGTCGACTCAAAGGGTACGGATTTGCGGGTCATTACATTGTTGATTCCCTTAGTATAGGAAAATCACTAAGGGTTGAAATGATACATACCCGAATGGACATTAGATTAGTGAAAAATCATTATAGGTTGAAATTATAGACCTGAATGATTTTATTGAATTTGGGATTGCGGGCTGAAATGATAGACCTGTAGAAATGTTATAAATTGCGGGTTGAAATGATAAATATCAGTATCGCTTGGCCATAGGGTAGAAAACTATATACAGACACCGTTGGTCATGTTTTCGAAGTAAAATGATTTGGAATTTGATTTTTGAATAATAATTTAAGATTTTATATTTTAAAGATTTTAAAACTTAAGTTTTCTAAATTTTAAATTATATATTTTAAAATGATTTTATGAGTAAATATGGATTTAAATATTTATTTAAGATTTTTACTTATAATTTATTTATTTTAAACCATATAATTTAATCATATATGTATTTTAAACTTTAAATTAAATATTATTTTAAATTATTCTTCTTAAAACCTCTTTCTAAATTATTTTAAACTTATATATGTTCATAAAGTTATTTTCTATATAAATGTATAACTTATATTTTTTTCAATGCTTATTTTTATATATTTTATAAACTTTAATAATAAAATCAAAGATGCATAGGTTAAGATTCGTGATTTGAATTCGAGGTTGAAGATCAAAATTTATATAACGATAGTTGACTTAGCAAATGAACTCTTATTTTGAATATGAATGGGAATCGATATAAACTTATAAGGGATGAACTTGAATCATGATTTTTTTTTCTAAATTTGAATTTCCAAATTTAAATAATGAATATGAACTTATAATGGTACGAAATGAATTTGATTATAATAGACTGAATGTGAATTTGAATGTATATATATAATTGATTTTGTATGGAACTGGTTATATAAATCGATTTGTGTGAAGTAAAGAAGTTGTTAAAATGAATGTATAGGAATGAGTTAGTATTGTTATAATTTTTAAATAACGATTTTGAATTGTGCGACTTGAATTATGAAATACGATAGGATTGCTGAATTGAAACATAAAGATTTTGATTTGAATTTTATATTGAACTCGAACCAAAATGTTGGATTTTATGAATCGACTTGAAATGATTTCTTAGAGGTGAAAAATAGGATTGTATGAATAGTTTGAACTTGGACTTTGATGAATTATCTCAAAATAAAATAGAATTGAAGTTAATTATTTTAGTTTTGATTTGTACTAAAATTTGAGACCTTTAAGATATGATCGTCTTATTCAATTTAGTAACGCGATTTAAGTGAGTAGTTTTCAAAATTAAATATAATAGAAGTGTATATTTAATTTTGATTTCGAAGTTGAATATGAGATTCCATATAAATTATTATTTTTAAAAGTGATTATAAAATGACCACGGTGTGAAAAGTGTAAACGATTGGTTGTTAAAGAGATCGGGATTGGATATTGTCATACTTTCTGCCAATACCGAAAACCACTTTAATAATTGTGTATTCGGTGGAGTTCCAGAATGAAGTAGGATGGTTTGGTGGCGATTACTAGATTTGAAGAAAGAGAACGATGATGGATAGCCTTGACCTTCATGTCGTAATAGAAATGACTAAAACATGAGCCATACCCAGGCCAATGTAAGTTAGCCACTCTTAGCAGGCATGCTTCTTCGATACCATATATATTACTTTGTGATTGATTTGGGTGCCTTTGATTTTGGGAGTATTGTCTGAGGTGGGCGGTAGTCGCGGCTATGCATTACCACCAGCCTGGTTCCGCAATCCGGTAGAATCCTACTGATGGGTATTGCCTCGATGCCTTGTCATATTTATCATAATTAAGCCCCTACGATTTTGATTTGACGTTGTCGTATAGCGGAACATCCCTATCCACCAACCGTTACTGGTGTTTTATATGCAATGTTTATGATAATGTTTATAAATAGTGTAAGGGTAAAAATGTAATCCTGCTTACGTTATTTTAATATGTTATATTTAACCATAGATATTATAATAGCATATTATATGATATTAGTTTAACGGATCCTTAAAGGATGGTGATCCCAAATATCCTTTAAGTTACTGAAGCATTTTATTGAACATTTCATTTAAGTTGACTTACGTCCAAGAGAATGTTAGTCCTGATCCGAGTTTTTTTTTTTTGCATTATTGCTCGGGTCAGATCGAGTATTGCAGTATTGAGATTTCACCCATTGAAGCTTGAGATTGTTGAAGACATCACCTCTACCTATTGATTCTGGCTATTTCTTCTTTGTGTTCGAAATTCATGTATTTAGGCTTTCGTTTTATTTAATTTTATAACTCTGATATTATGTATAAATTTTGATTTTTATTTAGTAGCTTCATGAACTACCATTGTATAATTTATTTATTCCACTGCGAGATATTCTGTTTTTCTATGTCTATGATTCTGTGATTTATTCTATTTACCTTAGAAGCTAATAACATTCTGTCATTTCGAATGGTTTGAGTTGGTTTAATTACCAGCTTGAAGTGGACGAAAGACAACATGCTACATTTGGTATCAGAGCTTTGGTTTATTAAAGCTTTAGCCTATGAGGTAAAAGCTCATTAGAGATAGGGTAGTAATATCCTAGAATGAGTGGAATCAATCGCTGAATCCTTCTTGCGAGAGAGCGTATTTTTAAAGTATAAATGGTTTTAAATGTTTTAAACAAATATTTTCGAATATAATTTTTTTTATATTTAAATTCTTTTTCTGAAATTTCCTTTCCATTGAATCTATCTTCCTTCATAGATCCTCTTTGATTAGGTTCTTTCGATCATTTAGCTTTTACCTCGAATTCTATAACTTATCATTGTCAATAACAAGGTAAGAAGTAAAAGAAGAGTATTCTTATTTTATACTGATTTGAAATTTTATTTTGAACAATATTACAACATAATTTCTTTACACATTATTGAAATTTTGATATATATATATATTTGTAAATAATATTATGTTTTGGTAATACCAATATTTTGAAAGTATTTGATGTTTATACTTTAAGACTTTATATTTTATAAATAATAAATTTTGAATAAGAGGTAAAGATGTAGATTTTGTAAGAAAATGATATTATCTTAATTGAAATCTATAATGATGTAGTTTAAAAAGTTATGCATATATCGGAATTTATAAATTTAAATAGATTAAAAAGATTTTAATTTGTATATATATATGTGTAGAAATTATGGAATTAAACTAGTTTATAAGTTTAAATATAGATAATATGGGTTTGAAATATTTAAGTATAACAAAGGATAATATCATTACATATTTGATTTAATAATAATATTATTTGTATATTTATTATGGATTGAGTTTGAATTTTTATAAATAGTAGGGGAGACATATAATTTTCCCTACTTAGAATTTAATTCTTATGATTTAATATATATGATTGAAAATGTGGTATACATATTGTTTAAATAAAGAAAAATTTCTTGAGTATTTATTTGATGTTAAAATTGGCCTATCGAATACTTAGTGATTTGGGTATATGTATGATCAACGTATATGTTAAATCCTATGTGTATTAGATCAATATAGAGTCACACTCTAGTCGCTTGAAAATGATTCTAGTGATGACTGCGGTATCATCGATATCTATTTTTAGGTTTCAAAAGTGGGATAGATATATATTGCCAATCGAAACGTCGAGTGAATACCTAAAACTATTTTGAAATATGTTTGAAAATATTTTAACTTTTTAATTTATATATATATTTATATATATAAGTATGAATATAAATATGAACCAATTGGTTTAAATATATTATGTATTTAACTACTATTTCCCTACCTCGTTTCTTTTCGGAGACGAAAAGGTTTGATTGGGGGAGATTGTAACAACCTCAAATTTTAAGTGTATTTTATTTAATTATTTAATTTAAATTTTGTTATATTTATTTTATTTGTTTGGATTTTATTAAAATAATATTTATTTTGATTAAAAACAAAATTTATATTCTATTTTATAAAACAAATGAATGTGTTTTTATATAGATATAATTTAATAACACAAATAAATATTGTGTATTTTAGAATTTTATTTATTGTAAATTTTAATTGAGTTATTTATGTGAATTCATTCTTGAATTTTTATTTAATTATTTAAAACTTGTATAATTATACAATCCATTTTCAATATTAATGGATTATATCTTTGATTTAATTTCAATTCGTATTGATTATTGTTATGCAAACATCACCAAACTTTATTTATCACATTTATTTTCTTTTAATATCGTCTATTATATATTTGATTTGCAAAATCAGTCGTTAATATATATATTTCCAAAACCGTTTGTCCTTCGAATTAAAAATTTGTACTGTTTTCCATTTATTTGCAAACACATTTATGTTGGTTCCTTTTATTTGCCAACACTATCTACATTTTTATGGTTCAGCGCCCATTTATTTCTATTATTCCTTTCTTTACCTGGTTGTTATTTTCAAAATTAAAACGTTCATCTCCTTCCATTATTTTCCTACGTTCATTCCTTTTTGGTTCTTCGTGACATTTACTTTTCCATTTCCATTTCAATGCACCATTCGAATTAATATCGCATCCGTACATTTCCCAAATTAGTCATTATGCATTTTGAATTTCAAAACGTTTGTTTTTATTATTACTTATTTATTGCCTAAAGTTCACCTCGTTTAATCCCCAATCGGTTCCTTTATATTTATTTCAAAGCCATCATTCCCATTTGCAAATCCGTTTTTATTCCCATCTGCACCATTATTTTATTCCTCCCACCCATTTTCTTCACCAAGCCACACCAATTTTCCTTTTTCTTTACCATTGCTAAAGTCCGAACCCACCCTCCACCGAATCTCACCCAGCTCCAACCGCTGGCAACCCTCATCTCCGCCCACGTCAGCAGCGTTCCGACCATCGACCTCCATTCTCTCTTCCCGAACCACACCTGCTCCTCTCCATAGCCGACTGAGCCAAACCCCAAACCCACCGCAATTGCTGACCTCCACTGTGATTCCTTGGTCCACCCAACAGCCCAACCTCCAACTCCAGCACATCAGACCACCGCAACTCTGATCCTTTCCTCTTCTATTATATGTGTTTTTTTTGTGTTATGGGACTGCAAGTGTTCTTGGGTTTGAAATCTGCTGCTGAGTATTGAAGTTGGCATGAGTTGTTTATTTTTATTATTTCGTTTGATATTGTTGGGGTTTTGTGCACAGCGGAAGTTTGACAAAACGCCCCAAAAAATGGAATCTTTTACACCAATCACTTGAAGATGAATTTTATTGAAAATAAACAACACAAAAAATATCGGAAATATGAACACATGATATTCCACCCAACCACCCTCTTTATGATTCACCAATAAAAAATTATTTACAATCGATCTCAACTATCATTACAAACAATTACAATTTGAACCAATAACCTTACTGAGAAATAGATAGAAAATATCTAATGGCTAAATAATTTGAAGGAGAACACTCAATTTGGAATAGCTAGAATGATCGCTCTTGGTGGCTCTCACCCACACCTAATGAAGATGTTCCTAGGCCTTTTATAGAGCGAAATGCTTCATACCCAAGTAAATTTGGCACCCAAATTATCTTCATATATGTTAAAAAACTATTTGGATAAGCACCAATTAATTATAGCCTTCAATTCCAAATATCCCATAAATATAGCAACAAATCTACCACAAAATCTTCATAGATTATTTGTTGCCCAAAATTGTTGTGATTTTTGTATAACAAATTTCAACACTCCACCTTGATACCAAATCACAAAATTTCCTCCACTCAAAACCAGCCAACTTAGCTCTCAATTTAAACCTTCTTTTCTCAATTAACACCATCTCGATTTTAGCGGCTATTAGATAAAACCATCATGTCTTCTCTTCGAGTCCAAGCTCAATTGATTTCCAGGCTCAATCACACCTTCTGTTTATCGATATATGCCTACCACTTGATCCCTCTTCATCTACATGGATCCCTCGAGAATTATCAACGTGAAGACAACAATCGATAACATGATCCTCAACGGATCCTCAACAGTGATCAAAACTGTAACACCCCGTAATTCTGTAACACTAGGATTCACAAATCAAGGCAGAATTAAATCTTAAAATCAAAATCAAGGGAAATGGGTTGCGCCATTGCGTTCGTCTCGAAATTCTACTTGGAAACGAGTCCGAGTTTGCGAGAATCGGAGTCCGTATAAGGGAGATATGACCTTCCGAAGTTTCAGGAGTTTTCAGAATCGAAAACAGCTCGAAATTCGAATTCAAACCCAGAAGCGGGCTGGGCGGGAAAATTCCCGCCCAGGACCCAGGTCGACTGGGGAGTCGACTGGGTAGTCGACCCCCCCTGACTAGGTTGACTACCCAGTCGACATGGGTGTCGACCTTGGTGCAAAACCCACTTTTGGGCCTGGGTGCATTCTGATGTACCTGGTCTCGTTTTCTGCCTAGGTTCGTCCGCCTAATCCTATATAAACAACCTCCTGGCCTCCTTCTCTCTACACCATTTCATTCTATCCTTATGCTTCCTCTGAGAAAATGTATAAATAAATAAAATAATATATAAAATAAATCAAGACGAGGAAATGCTGCTCAAGACTTTCAAGAGGAGATTCAAAACATGCTAGGATTCAAGTGAAGATTCAAACGACTTCAACGAATGTTTTTCTACGAATCTAATATAGTCTCTGTAAGTCGGTTACTTTTTAGATTTGAACGTTTTCTCTATTCGTGACATGAAATTAAAGGAATAAAAGAATATGCCAAATCTTTCTATTCGAACCAGTGCTTATATCTTTGGACCTAATTAAGGACTGTTATGATTTGATGACCAATAAGACTGTGACTATGAAACTATGGACCTTAAAACCATATGCCTTTTTGACTATGAACATTGCCTATGAACGTTGCCTATGACTCATGACTGTGAGAACTGTTTTCCTTTGACTATGAACATCGCCTATGACTGTGACTCATTAACTGTGAGGATTTATTGCCTATGACTATGGATATAAGATTATTATTTATGCCCAATGATACTGTAGTTACAAAACCATGGTGTACCCCAAACTGGCATTATATTGGATCTAGGCTTGACTCTCTATTTCAGTTTATTCTTAGTTATCGTTGGATCTTGATCTTGGTAATTTACCTATTAAGTTAGGTCTACCCATGTTCTTGAACCTATACTATTCAACCCTTTTCATGTCGTAATATTACCAGATCTATATGCCTATGAATTATCATCTTATGCCAGTTATTATGTCTATTCTTTCATGGCATTTTGGTTCATTCCCTTTTATCCACGAATCTAGATTTATTTATAATCTAGGTTGAATCACGATTATACGAACGATGGGAATACGATTTGGGCAAAATATGAAATTTACTAAAACGTAGTTATAAACTTGGAAATTGGCATAAATTGGGAACATGTATTATGGCATGTTCATAAAAATGCAAATTGGATAAATTTGACATGAATTATAGGATGTGTAATTTGAATCTAGTATTGACTTGTAAATCTAGCATTTACATGAACTGTGAACTAGAATAATTAGTCTAGTTTTAGAATGTTAAATCAGAATTGGATTAGCTAATTTGGCATAATAAGTATATTGGCATAAATTTGAAATTGGCCATAATTGTGAGTAATTGTCATGTTTAGCAAAATCATGGTTAGTGACACTTAATTTGGTATATTTTACATACCAAAAAGCATAAATATGATATAGAGGGGAAAATGGGCCATAATAATAAATGTTGACAATTTACCTTAAAAGAGTAATTAGGAAATAAGTAAATTAGGAATAATTTACTTATAGAATTTGTCCTAAATGAGAAAATGTAAATTTAGACAAATTAAAGGTTTATTAACGACATCTCTTTTAATAATACACCAGAAAGTTCTAGGGTGACAGAGAGGATAGTGTCTAGGCTTGGGTTTGGAAAATACAAGTTTCCTGCTCTCCCTGGCTATCCCTAACTGATCCGATGGACGGGATGGTTACTTTCAAAACCTGATTTGAAAATTTATCAAAACCCTTTGAACTTAGAAAACACGAATATGCCTAACCCGAGGTTAGACTGAGTTGCGATGTAAACCTGCCCGGAACCAACCGGCACATCCAGTAATCGCAACAATATCTGTCTAATGTGAGTGGTCGCGGCTTTAATTTATTTAGTTAAAGCTAGAATGGGAGGGTTAAGTCCATAGGAACACTTAACCAACTTAACACAGTTAAAGCTAGAATAGGAGGGTTAAGTCCATAGGAACACTTAACCAACTTAACACAGTTAAGCTAGAATGGGAGGGTTAAGTCCATAGGAACACTTAACCAAACTTAACATCGTAACAAGACAAGATTTGTAGGGGTTAAGTAACTAAGAAAACACTTATCCAAATTAACATGTTAACTAGACTAGAAGGTGGGGTTAAGTAAAGTTAATACACTTAGCCAAATTAACATGTTAACTAGACTAGAGGTTGGGGTTAAGTAAAATTTAATACACTTAGCCAATTTGATATGTTAGCTGGACTAGACCGTAGGGTTAAGTAAACTTGAACACTTAACCATTAGGTTGTGATAAATGAATAGGGTTAAGTCTAAAACAGGAAGGGTTAATACTTAACCATTAATAAAATGTTAGTTAAAACAAATGGGCAAGGTTAAGTTAAAAAGGAACACTTAACCAATACAAGATGAATGAATAGGGTTAAGTAATGAGAAATACTTAACCAATATAACTTGGTTTGTGGTAGGGTTAAGTCAACATGAATTACTGATAACATTTAACCAGTTTATAAGGATAAATGAAGAGGGTTAAGTTAGCTTGAATTGACCAATGACGCTTAACCAATCCAAAGTAACGAGAAAGAGAACTAAGTAGCAAACCTTAGTTAAAAGGAGCTAAGTAGTAAACCTTAGTTAAGAAAACAACGATTCTGGAAACTAAGTGGTAAACCTTAGTTAGCAAAACTAAGTAGTAATTCTTAGTATAACATGGGAAGGAGCGAACGTCCGTCTGAGTAAAAAGAAGGCTCCAACGAATTGAGTTACGAAGCCCGAGGCTTCGAGGGGACGTGAGGGTACTCTTGGTATCCCTCTGTGAGGCTGTAGATGATCCTCCTGGGCTCACAGAGGTTAAGGTCTGCGTTAGAAGAACCAGGGGTATGCTTTGGTTGCAATATATGGCAACCTAAAGACTAGGATGGACCAGCGTGATTCGGCGAGAAAACGGTAGCCCTGTGATAGCAATTCGTCGTCTACCATCCATCTTGAGTCAAATCGAGATACGTGAAGCGGAAAGCTGGAGAACTCCAAAAGACCATATACTAGCTATCTAGTTATGGGTGAGTATGGCCATAGGTTAGTGGGGGCATAGGGGGCCTGCGTATTGTTCTCATTTTTCAAGGTGTGCCTTTCATTAGTTGAGGGAGGGGTCGAGTGGGACCATAGCCACTGGAATAAAAACAGACCTTAGCATCTGCATCGGCAGATATCTGAAAGCTCCCGACCGAGTTCTGTGTTTCTTGATTTTCCCTGCCACAGGACTCGGGCCGCACATTACAGGACACGTGCATCTAGACATGCGATAACGATTCGCAATACATGCGTGGGGAAGTCTAGGAACATATACCACTCTAGGTAGTGTGTCCTAGACTAGGGGGCATCGTTCGACAGGTAGCATAATCCCTAGTTAGACTAGGTGGCATAAACCCTGAATCCGAGAAGCGTTCAGCAGATAGCGTAAACTCTAGTTGAATCTAGAAAGCACTTGATAGAAAACCCTAGATTAGATCTAGGTAATAAATAATAAATGTATGCCTGAAGGCAACCGAAATTACCGGGATTGGGATCACGTTATCATTACTAGTTGGGACACTAGTTAGGTGGTGCAGAGATATATAAGCCAGTATAGCAAGGAAATAGCAAAGCGGCGAAAGTATTAGAGCATATCCAGTTTATCTTATCTTAGCATATATTGTGATTAATCTTGTCTAATCTTGCTGACCCTATCATCATGGTGTTATCTTGTATTCAGTTAATTCATGTCGTTTGTTTTTCCATGTTCACATGCTAGAAGTAACTGAACTTACTCAGACTTTATGTCTGACTCTGTTTTTCTTTTGTCTTCTTTTCTTCCGTTCCCCCCCCAGGTAGTAAAGGAGGGAATAGTATAGCTCAGGTTAAGTTGGACTGTCACTCTTTCCCAGCTTGAAGATTTGTCAAAGTTTTGCTTGGATTCTCTTTTCAGATGCTACGGCTGGCTCTTGCTACATTGGGGAATATAAATGTTGTTTTATGCTTCTTTATTTTGTAGGATAGATGATACTCTGATATTGTAAAGAAATCGTTGTACAAACTATTTTATCAATAAAGCAAAGTTTTATTTTCCACTGTTTTAATTTTTGTCTGTCTTGTAATTCATCTGCATCTTTTACCTTAAAATGCTCCACAGAACTTAGTGCATTCCCTTTGTGAGTGACACTAACGGATGTGGGTTGTTACACGTGGTATCAGAGCTGAAGGCTACCAGATCAGATAAAGGATTTGAAAAATTATTTTCAAAACGGTTTTAAAAGAAGCATTTTCAAGAGAAAAGATTTGTTTTAAAGGCATATTCCCCAAAGCCATACGCACTATCTTCTCTTCCTCTGTTTGAATTCTTATCTCCTTCTTTCTTGAGTCTCTGGGGCTCCTGGCTTTCTGGGAGGTAACCTCATCGAAGGGCGAAGTCGTGCCTGGCTTCCATCCATAGCCATAGTTGTTTCACCTACGGCCAGTTTTCTTTCAAGCTTATAGGGTTTTCTGTACGATGGAAGCAGCTTTCGAGAGATTTGTCAACATGACTACACACGGAAGAGGATGAGGAATTCATGGATGTAGATTTAGCTCACGAAAGAAGGAATTATAAAACCTAAGACAAGAGGAGGTATCTTTACTAAGGTGTAATTATGGGAAAAGGACAAGATTTTCCGAAGGTCAAGTACCTACTTTCACCACCAAGTGTACCTAGGAGAAAGGTAGTAAAGTTCTGTTGGAAGAGTCTAGTTTTGCTGTTCGTACTCTTTCCTTTGGTTTTAGTGCTTCGCATTTGTTCATATCCACTTCCATAGTTGAGTCTCTGCACCATAGTACTTGTATAGTGGAAAGATCCCACTAGAGTCTCAAATCCAATTGGTGGTCCGACCAGTTTATTTTTGGTTAGTAGGGATTTGAGAATAACTATCGAGTTTGCTTATATCATCTCACATAGATCGTCTAAATTCGTAGGAGATATTCCTTGGGTGCTTGTCTGATATTGGTTTAGGCCTTTGGGGCTTGTACTTGAGGAATGTCGAGTTCGACTAGGATGGTTTGTGTGAGAGATGAATAGTTGTGGCAGGCACTCTAAAAAGCACGTAGCGACCTTTCGACCCTTATATTTATGGCATGGTGGATAAGAGGGAGACCTCTAATCATCTTAGTACATACACTTGGTACCGTGATTGACATCTGTTTATTTTGGAAATGAAGGTCAGAAACTTCACAATCGTGAAGTTAAATTACAGTGGAGTAAAGCTCAAGAAGGCTAGATACTAGCATCATACCCTTTTCCTTAAGGGTGCATCCTTGATTTCTTTTTTTGTAGGAGCTTTACGCATAATTGTTTCTCTCTTTCCAAAGTATATCCTCTAAGTCGTATCTTCGATCCTTAGGTAGAAACTCTTTTGGATGTAAACATGTATTTGAAACATGTTATGGTTGATGGTTGCGAGTGGTTGCTAATGGTTGCTTGTGAATGCATATACGTACGTATTAGGCACTAGATCAGTTCAGATGCTTTCATATTGCATTTACAGATATGTATTTGTTTGTAAGTTGAACTTGATACGTTATCACATGGATGTTGCATATGGATGAATGGCTATGCACACATGTGGTATTTACATAACTAGGGATGCTTGCATACATGATTGGACGCATAGCACTGACATGATTCGCATTAAGGAGGTCGACTGAATCAGTAGACCGCCTGATTTTGCACTAGATAAAGACATATACACACACTATGCATAATAACATGAAAGCATCAGAAATATTTTAAGGACAATGAATGCCTGTGATTTAATGGTTGAGTAGATGGGTGATTGGATGGTAGGACACATTCTTCCCAACTTGAAGATTTCGGGGACGAAATCCTTTTAAGTGGGGGAGAATGTAACACCCCGTAATTCTGTAACACTAGGATTCACAAATCAAGGCAGAATTAAATCTTAAAGTCAAAATCAAGGGAAATGGGTTGTGCCATTGCGTTCGTCTCGAAATTTTGCTTGGAAACGAGTCTGAGTTTGCGAGAATCGGAGTCCGTATGAGGGAGATATGACCCTCCGAAGTTTCAGGAGTTTTCAGAATCGAAAACAGCTCGAAATTCGAATTCGAAATTCGAATTCAAACCCAGAAGCGGGTTGGGCGGGAAAATTCTCACCCAGGACCCAGGTCGACTGCCCAGTCGACATGGGTGTCGACCTGGGTGCAAAACCCACTTTTGGGCCTGGGTGCATTCTGATGTACCTGGTCTCGTTTTCTGCCTAGGTTCGTCCGCCTAATCCTATATAAACAACCTCCTGGCCTCCTTCTCTCTACACCATTTCATTCTATCCTTATGCTGCCTCTGAGAAAATGTATAAATAAATAAAATAATATATAAAATAAATCAAGACGAGGAAATGCTGCTCAAGACTTTCAAGAGGAGATTCAAAACAAGCTAGGATTCAAGTGAAGATTCAAACGACTTCAACGACTGTTTTTCTACGAATATAATATAGTCTCTGTAAGTCAGTTACTTTTTAGATTTGAACGTTTTCTCTATTCGTGACATGAAATTAAAGGAATAAAAGAATATCCCAAATCTTTCTATTCGAACCAGTGCTTATATCTTTGGACCTAATTAAGGACTGTTATGATTTGATGACCAATAAGACTGTGACTATGAAACTATGGACCTTAAAACCATATGCCTTTTTGACTATGAACATTGCCTATGAACATTGCCTATGACTCATGACTGTGAGAATTATCTTCCTTTTACTATGAACATCGCCTATGACTGTGACTCATTAACTGTGAGGATTTATTGCCTATGACTATGGATATAAGATTATTATTTATGCCCAATGACACTGTAGTTACAAAACCATGGTGTACCCCAAACTGGCATTATATTGGATCTAGGCTTGACTTTCTATTTCAGTTTATTCTTAGTTATCCTTGGATCTTGATCTTGGGAATTTACCTATTAAGTTAGGTCTAGCCATGTTCTTGAACCTATACTATTCAACCCTTTTCATGTCGTAATATTACCAGATCTATATGCCTGTGAATTATCATCTTATGCCAATTATTGTGTCTATTCTTTCATGGCATTTTGGTTCATTCCCTTTTATCCACGAATCTAGATTTATTTATAATCTAGGTTGAATCACGATTATACGAATGATGGGAATACGATTTGGGCAAAATATGAAATTTACTAAAACGTAGTTATAAACTTGGAAATTGGCATAAATTGGGAACATGTATTATGGCATGTTCATAAAAATGCAAATTGGATAAATTTGACATGAATTATAGGATGTGTAATTTGAATCTAGTATTGACTTGTAAATCTAGCATTTACATGAATTGTGAACTAGAATAATAAGTCTAGTTTGACATGAACTATAATTAGAATGTTAAATCAGAATTGGATTAGCTAATTTGGCATAATAAGTATGTCGACATAAATTTGAAATTGGCCATAAATGTGAGTAATTGTCATGTTTAGCAAAATCATGGTTAGTGACACTTAATTTGGTATATTTTACATACCAAAAAGCATAAATATGATATAGAGGGGAAAATGGGCCATAATAATAAATGTTGACAATTTACATTAAAAGAGTAATTAAGAAATAAGTAAATTAGGAATAATTTACTTATAGAATTTGTCCTAAATGAGAAAATGTAAATTTAGACAAATTAAAGGTTTATTAACGACATCTCTTTTAATAATACACCAGAAAGTTCTAGGGTGACAGAGAGGATAGTGTCTAGGCTTGGGTTTGGAAAATACAAGTTTCCTGCTCTCCCTAACTGATCCGATGGACGGGATGGTTACTTTCAAAACCTGATTTGAAAATTTATCAAAACCCTTTGAACTTAGAAAACACGAATATGCCTAACCCGAGGTTAGACTGAGTTGCGATGTAAACCTACCCGGAACTAACCGGCACATCCAGTAATCGCAACAATATCTGTCTAATGTGAGTGGTCGCGGCTTTAATTTATTTAGTTAAAGATAGAATGGGAGGGTTAAGTCCATAGGAACACTTAACCAACTTAACACAGTTAAAGCTAGAATGGGAGGGTTAAGTCCATAGGAACACTTAACCAACTTAACACAGTTAAGCTAGAATGGGAGGGTTAAGTCCATAGGAACACTTAACCAAACTTAATATCGTAACAAGACAAGATTTGTAGGGGTTAAGTAACTAAGAAAACACTTATCCAAATTAACATGTTAACTAGACTAGAAGGTGGGGTTAAGTAAAGTTAATACACTTAGCCAAATTAACATGTTAACTAGACTAGAGGTTGGGGTTAAGTAAAATTTAATACACTTAGCCAATTTGATATGTTAGCTGGACTAGACCGTAGGGTTAAGTAAACTTGAACACTTAACCATCAGGTTGTGATAAATGAATAGGGTTAAGTCTAAAACAGGAAGGGATAATACTTAACCATTAATAAAATGTTAGTTAAAATAGATGGGCAAGGTTAAGTTAAAACGGAACACTTAACCAATACAGGATGAATGAATAGGGTTAAGTAATGAGAAATACTTAACCAATATAACTTGGTTTGTGGTAGGGTTAAGTCAACATGAATTACTGATAACACTTAACCAGTTTAACAGGATAAATGAAGAGGGTTAAGTTAGCTTGAATTGACTAATGACGCTTAACCAATCCAAATTAACGAGAAAGAGAACTAAGTAGTAAACCTTAGTTAAAAGGAGCTAATAAGTAAACCTTAGTTAAGAAAACAACGATTCTGGAAACTAAGTGGTAAACCTTAGTTAGCAAAACTAAGTAGTAATTCTTAGTATAACACGGGAAGGAGCGAACGTCCGTTTGAGTAAAAAGAAGGCTCCAACGAATTGGGTTACGAAGCCCGAGGCTTCGAGGGGACGTGAGGGTACTCTTGGTATCCCTATGTGAGGCTGCAGATGATCCTCCTGGGCTCACAGAGGTTAAGGTCTACGTTAGAAGAACCAGGGGTATGCCTTGGTTGCAATATATGGCAACCTAAAGACTAGGATGGACCAACGTGATTCGACGAGAAAACGGTAGCCCTGTAATAGCAACTCGTCGTCTACCATCCATCTTGAGTCAAATAGAGATACGTGAAGTGGAAAGGCGGAGAACTCCAAAAGACCATATACTTGCTATCTAGTTATGGGTGAGGATGGCCATAGGTTAGTGGGGCATAGGGTGCCTGCGCATAGTTCTCATTTTTCAAGGTGTGCCTTTCATTAGTTGAGGGAGGGGTCGAGTGGGACCATAGCCACTGGAATAAAAACAGACCTTAGCATCTGCATCGGCAGATATCTGAAAGCTCCGGACCGAGTTCTGTGTTTCTTGATTTGCCCTGCCACAGGACTTGGGCCGCACATTATAGGACACGTGCATCTAGACAAGCGATAACGATTCGCGATACATGCGTGGGGAAGTCTAGGAACATATACCACTCTAGGTAGTGTGTCCTAGACTAGGGGGCATCGTTCGACAGGTAGCATAATCCCTAGTTAGACTAGGTGGTATAAACCCTGAATCCGAGAAGCGTTCAGCAGATAGCGTAAACTCTAGTTGAATCTAGAAAGCACTTGATAGAAAACCCTAGATTAGATCTAGGTAATAAATAATAAATGTATGCCTGAAGGCAACCGAAATTACCGGGATTGGGATCACGTTATCATTACTAGTTGGGACACTAGTTAGGTGGTGCAGAGATATATAAACTAGTATAGCAAGGAAATAGCAAAGCGGCGAAAGTATTAGAGCATATCCAGTTTATCTTATCTTAGCATATCTTGTGATTAATCTTGTCTAATCTTGCTGACCCTATCATCATGGTGTTATCTTGTATTCAGTTTATTCATGTCATTTTGTTTTTCCATGTTCACATGCTAGAAGTAACTGAACTTACTCAGACTTTATGTCTGACTCTGTTTTTCTTTCGTCTTCTTTTCTTCCGTTCCCCCCAGGTAGTAATGGAGGGAATAATATAGCTCAGGTTGAGTTGGACTGTCACTCTTTCCCAGCTTGAAGATTTGTCGAAGTTTTGCTTGGATTTTCTTTTCAGATGCTATGGCTGGCTCTTGCTACATTGGGGAATATAAATGTTGTTTTATGCTTCTTTATTTTGTAGGAACGGTGGTACTCTGATATTGTAAAGAAATCCTTGTACAAACTATTTTATCAATAAAGCAAAGTTTTATTTTCCGCTGTTTTAATTTTTGTCTGTCTTGTAATTCATCTGCATCTTTTACCTTAAAATGCTCCACAGAACTTAGTGCATTCCCTTTGTGAGTGACACTAACGGATGTGGGGTGTTACAAAAACCAACCTCTCCACCTTGCTGCTGTGATAACCCCAAACTTTTGTAGACGAAAGCTGAGATGATCATTGGAATACAACATGAATTTAGCAACACATAACACAGATAACAGCATAAATATAAGAAACTATAAAACAACAACATCAACATAGCAGCGGAATATGGATGTTATCATAACACAGAATCCCAGTCATAGAGTCCTACTTATTACATCAAAATCCGAACAAAAAGGAAACAAGTACAATATGTCAAAAGTATAGTTTGAAATGAAATGGAATACGATCAAAATATCTCAAAGACCAAGCAGAAATAAAGATAAAGATGAGGGTCTGCATTGTCCAGCAAAGCACCTAGATAAGCAGCAACACCAAAACAAATAAGCAAGCTCCAAGATCAGCAACTCCAAGGAAGCAAACTAACAACCTGTCAATTGGCTGACCGTGTGGAAAGAGGGCACCCAAATTTGCAAAGTGAAACAAAATTCGAGTCAGTCGTGGGACTGGTATGAGAAATCTTTCTATACTAACTAATCATATGGCGAATCGCAGGACCACGCCGCTAAGGCGGAATGGGTTTACTCCATTGGATTGCCAGTGCATAATTAAGTAAATCGTTTAAATAACGCTATATGTTTAAAGAAAAAATGAGATCGTTATAAGACCTAAGTCCCATCACACAATGCAACGCACACCAGAGGAAAGGGTTTCTCCTTATAACGATCAAAAGATGATAAATACGTCAAACGTATTACTATTAGTGTGTGTAACGGCTGGAAATTTTCGACTCCTCGAGAGTCGAAAATTCCGCGACGTTAGTGAAAGAATTTAGAAGGTGAGAAAGAAAAGATAGAACTAATAGAATAGAAGAAGAAGAAGAACATCAGAATCATCAAAGTAACACGAATCTCACAGCGGAACGAATAACATATAATATATAACATAACTTTGAAGTAAACAGTTATATATATACAATAGCACTTATCAGAGTACAACACTTACAGCACAGCGGAAATAACTATAGCTATAAAATCTTGCAGCCTCCTGCTCCAAGCTCTCCAAGTATTTCTGTAAATCCCGACTACTTGACTGCCCGTAGAAATTTAGGCACCCAAGAGTTTAGGGAAAACAACAAAGTAAACTCCGGGTCTGTCATGGGACTGGTATGAGTAAAATAGTTTAAAACAGGTATAGGATATCTCATAAGACCACGCCGTGAATACGGAATGGGTTTTTCCCTTATGAGTATCTGAACAACTTTGACAAGCAATATCATTGTGATATTATAATAATGTCTAAGTACAAATAGGTATCAATCTAGCAGAAACGCTTGCATCTCACGTTCTACATACATAGTATAAAATCATAAACCGCAGGGCGCTTATCGGAGAATGGATTCCAACAGACAAGGTATGGGAGCACCTTCTGAATAGTGTACTCTAGAGGTGATACACTCAGGTTCAACAAGAACGTCTTGCAACCCGGCCACACATGACCGCTCACTCATTTAGCTTGAGTGTCGCGAATATATTGCCACCACGGTTATAGGCCATCAAACCGTCATCCGAAGATACAGAATCAAAAAGAAGTATAAATATGAATATTCCCTAGATCGGTGACAATACACCCTGCTTGGGGATGACCCAACTAGCCATGCTGCCTAGCCCAACTTTTGTTACTTCCCGGTGTGAGGCTAGAAGCTACGTCTATCTTCAGAACATCTAATCACCATTCACTTTGAATGCCACATCGTCATACCCGCCAAATCACAAATTGACTTATCCAAAAATAACACGGGTATATAGCTAAGAGAAACGAATTCCTCCGCCACCAAACGTGAATACGTTTGAACAGATCAACTTACGTGATCCATTGGATATACTCTGTCAGATCTTCTTCAATATACGTTGTCCCGGGACTGGACAAACCGAAGGCACTATTCAGTATATCCATCTTAGTCACTGTTATCTAAGACTTATACAACAGCCCTTGCACTTTACTCCGTCTTCAATTTATCTTTGGCAGATATTGCTCGCAACGCTTATGCCAATACATAGTGGTTCTTTGGATAATAATCCAACCGGTCTCTCCATATTAACAACGTTAAAATGGTAAAAACTTTGATAGTCTGTGATTCAACTATCAAATGAAAACATGTCGGTGTACAAACAACGATCTTATTTCCAAATGGAAATTCGATCGATCAATCATCATATGTTCATATTTCCTTATTTCATATATTTAGAAAATATATGTTATTAATCATTGGAAAACATTTCCATAGCTTATTTTCACATCACTATTATTTCGCAACTATCAGTCCCTAACTGTAACTAGTATGAGAACAATTCTCTAAGTATCAATCCGGAAGGTCGAAACCAACATCAGATCGTCACTTAGAAAACCGTTCAACTTACCCTCTCCAGTTAGTTCTGAATTTGCTTAACTCTATTTCTTAAATTCTTATCATGAAAACATTTCATTTTCTATGTTTAGAAAACATATCTGACTATATTTGGAAAACGTTTCCAAAACTCATTTACGGATTTCCAATGAACGTTGTATAAAACATCGTTACGCTTAATCCATTAATCGCTTATTACTTAACTATATTTCAAATCAACCTTTTCTATCGAACCACAACTATTCCTTTGTCAATTCTGAAGTCAATCAAGTTGGGGTATAATTACCTCTCAGACCTTAATTGAAGAACGTCCTTTACTGTGAAATAGATGAAGCTCGTCACTCACTTTTTCCAATCATCTGTTTACGCAAATTCTCGGATTCAGGTTACGAATCTACTTCTTATATGACAACGTTTGATTATAACTATAACGTTGTAATTCCTACTTCTACAATATCTAACCTAAATTATAACTTTATCTCCTAACTCGAATAATTAAACGAACACCTAATTTCTTAATCAATAACTAAACCTTGATTTAAAACCCGGAAGGTAAATAGTACTTTCCCGAATTCGATATAATTGAATTCGACGTATTACTCTCTTTCGAGTAATCTCTATTCGATTAACTCTCCCTTTTTAATATCTGATATTCGATAAACTCTATTTCGATTAACTCCTATCGAATAACTAATATTCGAATAACTCTTCTTGGTTGGCTCTATTTCATTAACTCTTATCGAATAAAAAATATTCGATTTTCTTAAATGTGTCAATTCTTATCGAATAACTAACATCCGATTTAACTTAAATGGATTTACTCTTATCGAATAACTTTTTCGATTAACTCAACTTGATTTTCTTAACTCGATTATCTCAACTCGATTACTTAACTCGATTACTTAACTCGATAAATCTTAATTCTAATCGATTTACTCCATTTCGATTCAACTTAATTCAAATCGATTAACTTAACTCAAATTGATTAACTCTTTTCGAACAACTAAATTCGATTTAACTCTTCTCGAATAACTACATTCGATTAACTCAAATTGAATAACTAATATTCAATTAACTCTTACGTGTTTAACTCTATTCGAATAACTAATTCGAATAACTCTAATGTGTTTAACTAATTCGAATAACTCTAATGTGTTTAACTCTATTCAAATATCTAATTCGAATAACTCATTTCGAATAACTAAATTCGATTAACTCTTTTAACTTTACTCGAATAACTATATTCGATTAACACCTTCTTTCGAATAACTATATTCGATTAACTCTTCGACTAACTCCTTTGGATTAACTAACTTCGAATAACTCCTTTGGATTAGCTAACTTCGAATAACTCCTTTGGATTAACTAACTTCGAATAACTCCTTTGGATTAACTAACTTCGAATAACTCCTTTGGATTAACTAACTTCGAATAACTCTTTTGGATTAACTAACTTTGAATAACTCCTTTGGATTAACTAACTTTGAATAACTCCTTTGGATTAACTAACTTCGAATAACCAATATTCGATAGCTACTCTTCGAATAAATAATATTCGGTAACTCTTCTCAAATGAATAACATTTGATTCCTCCACTCGAATAAACTATATTCGATTACTCTTCCCTCGAATACACTATATTCGATAACTCTACTTCGAATAAGTGATATTCGGCAACTATACTCGATTAACTCTACTTGGATAACTCTAACTGGTCAACTCTAACTGGTCAACTCTAACTGGTCAACTCTAACTGGTCAACTCAACTGGTTAATTCTAACTGGTTAACTCAACTGGTTAACTCTAACAGATTAACTCTAACTGGTTAACTCTAACTGGTCAACTCAACTGGTTTAACCTAACTGGTTAACTCTAACTGGTTAACTCAACTAGTTAACTCTACTGGTTTAACCTAACTGGTTAACTCTAACTGGTTAACTCAACTATTTAACTCTACTGGTTTAACCTAACTGGTTAACTCTAACTGGTTAACTCAACTAGTTAACTCTACTGGTTTAACCTAACTGGTTAACTCGTCTTGATTAACTGAACAAATCCACTTAGTTTAACTTAGCTAATTCACGTTGATTAACTCTAACCGATTCACTTAGTTTAACTCAACTAATTCACTTTGATTAACCACTTAGTTAACTTAACTAATTTACTTCGATTAACCACTTAGTTTAACCTAACTAATTCACATCGATTTATCGCTTAGTTTAACTTAACTAACTTACTTTGGTTAACCTAACCAATTACTTTGTTTAACTCGACTAACTCGCTTTGGTTAACTTATGGTTTTTAACACATCATCTAACAACGGTGAATATTTGTCCCAACACGCATAATCACAATGGATTATATACATCACATTATATGTCACAATATATAAATCACAGTAAAAATAACTGTTGAGGAATCCAGTTGGATTCCTCCAACCTGTTCCCCTGCACCACAGATGTTAGACAACACCAGTATAATATTCTGATAACAGAATCAACATATAACTATTTGACGGTTTATATATATATATACATACATATATATATATACGTAAATATATATATATATATATAAAATCTCTACTAACTGACTAGCAGTTCAATCAAACAGTCAACATACAGTCAAACAGACAATAATTAACAGTCCTAAGAATACACTGTAAAAATAGAACTATTCAGAGTTGGTGAGTTTTACTCACCTTTGGATGATCATCGTCAATGACGATAACCATCGCTTTATTCAGCTGGACAATTTATTTTGCTATAAATTGTGACGGACTCCAATTGACACGCGGTCAGTTCCATCGTGAAGTGCTCGTCCATACGATCCAAACGGATCCTACGGTTCGTCAATTTGATATCGTGCGACCAAGATATGAATTTACGAAGTTCATACACTATTTTAAATAAATTAAAAACTTAGAAATTTTACTTTATGGGCTCACAATTATCTCAAGGCCCAAACCCCTTCACCAAATACCAAGCCCGCCTGCGTTCATACCAGTCTTCCCCAAACATACATTTCCGCCGTGACCTCCTGTAGCAACTACCCAAACTCACGAATCATCTCTCCACCCATGCTCTTTCTCTAGTTGCTTAAAAATCAAACAAAAGAAATGGAAATTCATCTCTTTGATTACACTCCATCCCTATACCAAACTTACTGAACTCGAGCTTCTGGAACCCCTCACGTCGCAACAGTTCATCGCGCAACCTCCAGGAACCAGCGAACTCTTTTCTCACCGAACACCACTAAAACTTCACACTCGATGCTCCTCTCCACCACCAATTCAAATATTACCATGGATTTGCCAATCGATGGTCGAACAGTAACCAAAGTCGAACCCTACTTGCAAAACACGGTCGCTGTTCAAAACTTGCGATGAATCAAGAGCCGTCGAACTACACAAATGGTACACCAAATTGAAGGGAAACCACATACAAATTCATATATATACATATTGGATTTTATAGTATTTGTTTTGATTTTTCTTTAAATTTTCAAACTCAAGTCTTTGCTGAGAAAACTGGGAGGAAGTGGCGGCTTGTTTTTAGATGAGAAACTAGGTTTTAGAAAGTTAAGGTGATTATATAGGAAAATTAAAATATTTTTATATTCAATTTTATATTTATTTTTAAGCCCACGCTGTTTTTATTTGTCCTTAAAAATTCCTGTGATCACATACAATACCCAAAAATCACCAAACTGGACATGCACCTTCAGCTCGACATTACGGTCCCAACGAAACTGGTTTCGTCGAATTCCGACTTCGTATGCTCACACAGCGTATTTTTAACCATCGAAATACTGACTTTTTCTCACTCTAAAAATCCCCACGGTCACACAGTGACTCTAAAAATCACGAAACTTGGAATCTAACAACTATTTGACATTGCGGATCCAACAAAACTGGTTTCGTCGAATTCCGACTTCATATGCAAAAGTGGCTATTTTTAACGCTCTACATAGCCTATTTAAATATATAAATATATTTAAATATAATTAAGTTAATTGTTTAAAATTAATTATTATCATCTGTATTCACAGTGGCATACCATACAGCTCCAGAATATTCCTGTATGTATTTACAACTCGATATTACCTCGTCAGAGTTATATCGACGCTCGATTTCTATTTAAATCCTTATTTAAAATATAATTAAATCGTTATGGTCAGGGCGCTGCATCTCTGAGAATTTAATTTGGACATAACTAAAAATTTACACGACGAAATCCTGATATTTCTCTTCCACTAGAAAGATATACTCCGCCAGCTCCACACGTTTCTTGTTTCACAGAAATCCGATTTAAAACGGACCCTGTACATCCAGTTGAAGTCTAAATCGCCAAATAGCGAACTGCCGCGTCGTTTCGCGCTCTATTTTAATTATATTATAATTCTAGGCTTCCAACTGATCTCGTCTGAATATATTCATCAATATAATTCAACTCTAAACTGAACTAAATCTCGGGGATGACCCCGTCCATATTATATCGTCAATTCACTATTTCTGGTTAGTCCTGTATTAAATATATTATTTAATTATTTAAATTAATTAAATATTCCCAGTTATTTAATTAAACGACGATTTAATCCCCTACCTCACGATATATATAATTAAATAAATTAATTATACCTCTGGAAAATCGCGCCGTTACAGACTTCCCCACTTAAAATAATTTCGTCCTCGAAATTGCTAAGTTAGAGGTTGACCCTATATATTGGAACTCCTAAGATTGGTTTACCCCTTATTTCTGATTTCAACCGAACCAATTAATATCGACTGAAATATTTATTCTTCCGACAAACTAAAATTTTCAAAAATTCTGAAAATTTTCTAACACTTTAAATTTTCGGAAAATTTCGCCATAACCTCCTTTGTACAGCCCTATCGGTAAAACCACAACTCACCTCTCTAGGCCATCTCCAACCCAAAAGAAAATCAAATAGCCAAGCGGCTTGCCGATTCGGCTCATAAATCTCATGCTTATATCAAAAATAAACTTGTACCTTTTTGTCGGGCATATCAACCTTATCACTTTCAACTGTATCAACCCAACATATACCAAGGTCTTCTCAATCCAATCTTCAACTCAACCACTTGGTTCTATCCAAGTCAAATTCTATTCAAACTCCAATATCAGATTTCAAACTCTTAACCCATCAACTTAATTCCAATCCAAATTATTCTCTAACCGAATCCCGATTTATTTAACTTGGTTCAAGTTAAATTTTAATTTACTATTTGTTTTTACCATCTTGATTCATTCAACTTAACAAGTTAAATTTTAAATTTCAAGATTTAAATTCCTGGGATTTATTTCAAATCAATTTCAAATCCTAACACCAATTCAAAACTTTTGAATTTCTAAACAACTTGTTTTCCTCAACACCATTTGAAAACAAAACCATTGGTAGTAATCCGCCACTTAGAAACTCGAAAATTACACCGACGATGTATCGATCCATCCTCGAAATTATTTTCCAGTCATCCAGGTGAGTTAGATACTATATTTATTTCTAATTGAAAAACATTTTCAAAATCTCCCAGGAACTTAAAATTTCCTTATTTTAATTCCAATTCTGATTTAATTTCAGATTTTAATTCAACTGATTCCACGTATTTTACTTATAGGAATTCTTATTGGTTATATATATATAACCATTTAATTTATAATCTTACTCGATTATAATAACAACCAATATATCCAATATATTAAAATTTTGATACATATATATATATATATATATATATATATATATATCAAAATATACTTTGGGTAAAGTTAAATTCACTTACCCTCTTTCAAAACATATCGTGACGACCCATCGTATTCGAGTGTTTATTAACTCCTACCGATACAGTGGATCAAACTGATCGACCAGAACTCATAAACAACTCAACCAATGAATCTCCACAATATAAAACCATTTTAATATCAAATACAAATACGCACTCGTATATATACACTCAAACTCAATCTAGGGTATTACTAACCCTATCTCTACCGAGTCACGCCACAGAGCCAAGTAATTCTTAACTTAAGCTCTGATACCAACTGTAACGGCTGGAAATTTTCGACTCCTCGCGAGTCGAAAATTCCGCGACGTTAGTGAAAGAATTTAGAAGGTGAGAAAGAAAAGATAGAACTAATAGAATAGAAGAAGAAGAAGAACATCAGAATCATCAAAGTAACACGAATCTCACAGCGGAACGAATAACATATAATATATAACATAACTTTGAAGTAAACAGTTATATATATACAATAGCACTTATCAGAGTACAACACTTACAACACAACGGAAATAACTATAGCTATAAAATCTTGCAGCCTCCTGCTCCAAGCTCTCCAAGTATATCTGTAAATCCCGACTACTTGACTGCCCGTAGAAATTTAGGCACCCAAGAGTTTAGGGAAAACAACAAAGTAAACTCCGGGTCTGTCATGGGACTGGTATGAGTAAAATAGTTTAAAACAGGTATAGGATATCTCATAAGACCACGCCGTGAATACGGAACGGGTTTTTCCCTTATGAGTATCTGAACAACTTTGACAAGCAATATCATTGTGATATTATAATAATGTCTAAGTACAAATAGGTATCAATCTAGCAGAAACGCTTGCATCTCACGTTCTACATACATAGTATAAAATCATAAACCGCAGGGCGCTTATCGGAGAATGGATTCCAACAGACAAGGTATGGGAGCACCTTCTGAATAGTGTACTCTAGAGGTGATACACTCAGGTTCAACAAGAACGTCTTGCAACCCGGCCACACATGACCGCTCACTCATTTAGCTTGAGTGTCGCGAATATATTGCCACCACGGTTATAGGCCATCAAACCGTCATCCGAAGATACAGAATCATAAAGAAGTATAAATATGAATATTCCCTAGATCGGTGACAATACACCCTGCTTGGGGATGACCCAACTAGCCATGCTGCCTAGCCCAACTTTTGTTACTTCCCGATGTGAGGCTAGAAGCTACGTCTATCTTCAGAACATCTGATCACCATTCACTTTGAATGCCACATCGTCATACCCGCCAAATCACAAATTGACTTATCCAAAAATAACACGGGTGTATAGCTAAGAGAAACGAATTCCTCCGCCACCAAACGTGAATACGTTTGAACAGATCAACTTACGCGATCCATTGGATATACTCTGTCAGACCTTCTTCCATATACGTTGTCCTGGGACTGGACAAACCGAAGGCACTATTCAGTATATCCATCTTAGTCACTGTTATCTAAGACTTATACAACAGCCCTTGCACTTTACTCCGTCTTCAATTTATCTTTGTCAGATATTGCTCGCAACGCTTATGCCAATACAGAGTGGTTCTTTGGATAATAATCCAACCGGTCTCTCCATATTAACAACGTTAAAATGGTAAAAACTTTGATAGTCTGTGATTCAACTATCAAATGAAAACATGTCGGTGTACAAACAACGATCTTATTTCCAAATGGAAATTCGATCGATCAATCATCATATGTTCATATTTCCTTATTTCATATATTTAGAAAATATATGTTATTAATCATTGGAAAACATTTCCATAGCTTATTTTCACATCACTATTATTTCGCAACTATCAGTCCCTAACTGTAACTAGTATGAGAACAATTCTCTAAGTATCAATCCGGAAGGTCGAAACCAACATCAGATCGTCACTTAGAAAACCGTTCAACTTACCCTCTCCAGTTAGTTTCTGAATTTGCTTAACTCTATTTCTTAAATTCTTATCATGAAAACATTTCATTTTCTATGTTTAGAAAACATATCTGACTATATTTGGAAAACGTTTCCAAAACTCATTTACGGATTTCCAATGAACGTTGTATAAAACATCGTTACGCTTAATCCATTAATCGCTTATTACTTAACTATATTTCAAATCAACCTTTTCTATCGAACCACAACTATTCCTTTGTCAATTCTGAAGTCAATCAAGTTGGGGTATAATTACCTCTCAGACCTTAATTGAACAACGTCCTTTATTGTGAAATAGATGAAGCTCGTCACTCACTTTTTCCAATCATCTGTTTACGCAAATTCTCGGATTCAGGTTACGAATCTACTTCTTATATGACAACGTTTGATTATAACTATAACGTTATAATTCCTACTTCTACAATATCTAACCTAAATTATAACTTTATCTCCTAACTCAAATAATTAAACGAACACCTAATTTCTTAATCAATAACTAAACCTTGATTTAAAACCTGGAAGGTAAATAGTACTTTCCCGAATTCGATATAATTGAATTCGACGTGTTACTCTCTTTCGAGTAATCTCTATTCGATTAACTCTCCCATTTTAATAACTGATATTCGATAAACTCTATTTCGATTAACTCCTATCGAATAACTAATATTCGAATAACTCTTCTTGGTTGGTTCTATTTCATTAACTCTTATCGAATAACAAATATTCGATTTTCTTAAATGTGTCAATTCTTATCGAATAACTAACATCCGATTTAACTTAAATGGATTTACTCTTATCGAATAACTTATTCGATTAACTCAACTTGATTTTCTTAACTCGATTATCTCAACTCGATTACTTAACTCGATTACTTAACTCGATAAATCTTAATTCTAATCGATTTACTCCATTTCGATTCAACTTAATTCAAATCGATTAACTTAACTTAAATTGATTAACTCTTTTCGAATAACTAAATTCGATTTAACTCTTCTCGAATAACTACATTCGATTAACTCAAATTGAATAACTAATATTCAATTAACTCTTACGTGTTTAACTCTATTCGAATAACTAATTCGAATAACTCTAATGTGTTTAACTCTATTCGAATAACTAATTCGAATAACTCTAATGTGTTTAACTCTATTCAAATATCTAATTCGAATAACTCATTTCGAATAACTAAATTCGATTAACTCTTTTAACTTTACTCGAATAACTATATTCGATTAACACCTTCTTTCGAATAACTATATTCGATTAACTCTTCGACTAACTCCTTTGGATTAACTAACTTTGAATAACTCCTTTGGATTAGCTAACTTCGAATAACTCCTTTGGATTAACTAACTTCGAATAACTCCTTTGGATTAACTAACTTCGAATAACTCCTTTGGATTAACTAACTTCGAATAACTCTTTTGGATTAACTAACTTTAAATAACTCCTTTGGATTAACTAACTTTGAATAACTCCTTTGGATTAACTAACTTCGAATAACCAATATTCGATAACTACTCTTCGAATAAATAATATTCGGTAACTCTTCTCAAATGAATAACATTTGATTTCTCTACTCGAATAAACTATATTCGATTACTCTTCCCTCGAATACACTATATTCGATAACTCTACTTCGAATAAGTGATATTCTGCAACTCTACTCGATTAACTCTACTTGGATAACTCTAACTGGTCAACTCTAACTGGTCAACTCTAACTGGTCAACTCTAACTGGTCAACTCTAACTGGTTAACTCAACTGGTTAATTCTAACTGGTTAACTCAACTGGTTAACTATAACAGATTAACTCTAACTGGTTAACTCTAACTGGTCAACTCAACTGGTTTAACCTAACTGGTTAACTCTAACTGGTTAACTCAACTAGTCAACTCTACTGGTTTAACCTAACTGGTTAACTCTAACTGGTTAACTCAACTAGTTAACTCTACTGGTTTAACCTAACTGGTTAACTCTAACTGGTTAACTCAACTAGTTAACTCTACTGGTTTAACCTAACTGGTTAACTCGTCTTGATTAACTGAACAAATCCACTTAGTTTAACTTAGCTAATTCACGTTGATTAACTCTAACCGATTCACTTAGTTTAACTCAACTAATTCACTTTGATTAACCACTTAGTTAACTTAACTAATTTACTTCGATTAACCACTTAGTTTAACCTAACTAATTCACATCGATTTATCGCTTAGTTTAACTTAACTAACTTACTTTGGTTAACCTAACCAATTACTTTGTTTAACTCGACTAACTCGCTTTGGTTAACTTATGGTTTTTAACACATCATCTAACAACGGTGAATATTTGTCCCAACACGCATAATCACAATGGATTATATACATCACATTATATGTCACAATATATAAATCACAGTAAAAATAACTGTTGAGGAATCCAGTTGGATTCCTCCAACCTGTTCCCCTGCACCACAGATGTTAGACAACACCAGTATAATATTCTGATAACAGAATCAACATATAACTATTTGACGGTTTATATATATATATATACATACATATATATATATACGTAAATATATATATATATATAAAATCTCTACTAACTGACTAGCAGTTCAATCAAACAGTCAACATACAGTCAAACAGACAATAATTAACAGTCCTAAGAATACACTGTAAAAATAGAACTATTCAGAGTTGGTGAGTTTTACTCACCTTTGGACGATCATCGTCAATGACGATAACCATCGCTTTATTCAGCTGGACAATTTATTTTGCTATAAATTGTGACGGACTCCAATTGACACGCGGTCAGTTCCATCGTGAAGTGCTCGTCCATGCGATCCAAACGGATCCTACGGTTCGTCAATCTGATATCGTGCGACCAAGATATGAATTTACGAAGTTCATACACTATTTTAAATAAATTAAAAACTTAGAAATTTTACTTTATGGGCTCACAATTATCTCAAGGCCCAACCCCCTTCACCAAATACCAAGCCCGCCTGCGTTCATACCAGTCTTCCCCAAACATACATTTCCGCCGTGACCTCCTGTAGCAACTACCCAAACTCACGAATCATCTCTCCACCCATTCTCTTTCTCTAGTTGCTTAAAAATCAAACAAAAGAAATGGAAATTCATCTCTTTGATTACACTCCATCCCTATACCAAACTTACTGAACTCGAGCTTCTGGAACCCCTCACGTCGCAACAGTTCATCGCGCAACCTCCAGGAACCAGCGAACTCTTTTCTCACTGAACACCACTAAAACTTCACACTCGATGCTCCTCTCCACCACCAATTCAAATATTACCATGGATTTGCCAATCGATGGTCGAACAATAACCAAAGTCGAACCCTACTTGCAAAACATGGTCGCTGTTCAAAACTTGCGATGAATCAAGAGCCGTCGAACTACACAAATGGTACACCAAATTGAAGGGAAACCACATACAAATTCATATATATACATATTGGATTTTATAGTATTTGTTTTCATTTTTCTTTAAATTTTCAAACTCAAGTCTTTGCTGAGAAAACTGGGAGGAAGTGGCGGCTTGTTTTTAGATGAGAAACTAGGTTTTAGAAAGTTAAGGTGATTATATAGGAAAATTAAAATATTTTTATATTCAATTTTATATTTATTTTTAAGCCCACGCTGTTTTTATTTGTCCTTAAAAATTCCTGTGATCACATACAATACCCAAAAATCACCAAACTGGACATGCACCTTCAGCTCGACATTACGGTCCCAACGAAACTGGTTTCGTCGAATTCCGACTTCGTATGCTCACACAGCGTATTTTTAACCGTCGAAATACTGACTGTTTCTCACTCTAAAAATCCCCACGGTCACACAGTGACTCTAAAAATCACGAAACTTGGAATCTAACAACTATTTGACATTGCGGATCCAACAAAACTGGTTTCGTCGAATTCCGACTTCATATGCAAAAGTGGCTATTTTTAACGCTCTACATAGCCTATTTAAATATATAAATATATTTAAATATAATTAAGTTAATTGTTTAAAATTAATTATTATCGTCTGTATTCACAGTGGCATACCATACAGCTCCAGAATATTCCTGTATGTATTTACAGCTCGATATTACCTCGTCAGAGTTATATCGACGCTCGATTTCTATTTAAATCCTTATTTAAAATATAATTAAATCGTTATGGTCAGGGCGCTGCATCTTTGAGAATTTGATTTGGACATAACTCAAAATTTACACGACGAAATCCTGATATTTCTCTTCCACTAGAAAGATATACTCCGCCAGCTCCACACGTTTCTTGTTTCACAGAAATCCGATTTAAAACGGACCCTGTACATCCAGTTGAAGTCTAAATCGCCAAATAGCGAACTGCCGCGTCGTTTCGCGCTTTATTTTAATTATATTATAATTCTAGGCTTCCAACCGATCTCGTCTGAATATATTCATCAATATAATTCAACTCTAAACTGAACTAAATCTCGGGGATGACCCCGTCCATATTATATCGTCAATTCACTATTTCTGGTTAGTCCTGAATTAAATATATTATTTAATTATTTAAATTAATTAAATATTCCCAGTTATTTAATTAAACGACGATTTAATCCCCTACCTCACGATATATATAATTAAATAAATTAATTATACCTCTGGAAAATCGCGCCGTTACAGTGTGTGTATGTTTTCATAAATCATTCAATATAAATGTATTAATCCTAGACGACATAGGTACCATATATTATGCCGCCGTATATAAGTATACAACTAAAATCGTAATGTCGTATTGGAGAATTGTTTTCCATCACGAGTTGAGGCTAGGGGCAAGCTCCTCTTCGAGACACTCTAGCAAATGCCTCAAGATCCCCCGCAGTGAACCCTTGGATCTTCAGGGCCGGTCCACACATATGTGTATGGATTAGTTATGCCTGAACACACGCTTCCCGGTTCCTTTGAACCTATAATGTGACCACCAACGGCCTATAAACAACGAGGTACCTCAAAATCCATCATCCACATAAGTAAAATGTCAGCGCTGGTAGGTCCCTGACATCACTCTAGCTAGAAAGAAACGTGTGCACTCCCTGCAGTCCGTATCCCGTTTTGACTCATACCGGGGTGTGAGGCTCGTGAGGTTACGCTATACACAAAGATACGCCTAAACAGGCCGTGCTTTGATCATTTTTCACAAGGCCTGCTTTTCAACAAAACCTTGATCATTCGCATCTTAGCGGGCCACATTGACAATTCGCGTCATGCTCAAAAACTACTAACATATACCAGGGTGTTAAGCAGAGAATAAATTCTCTACCACCAAACAAGCATACATTAATAAAAATTGATTTAGTTACACGAAACGAATTCCAACGTCAGACACGCATCCCTTTACAAGCTTATGCTCTAGGTCCGAGCGAAAACCAAATCCGTACAAATCAACACTACGTCCGAATAACTCCTATCTTAGCCCCGTCATGGGAGCAAATCAATCAAGGGCCTCAACACTAATTACCCATTCGATGTGAAGATCGTCGGTCTTCAGTCGCCGTCTTCCATATCTTCGATTTACTCGTCGTGTAATTATTTGAAATGAGTTAAACACGGTCTTTTCAAATAATTATTCGCAAAATTATCTTTTAAATCATTTCATATCGTTAATAACTATTTATAACGATTTACTGCTATTTTTATTTATTTAAAAATAGCTCAAAATAAATAAACGACGCTTCGGGTCAGTGGGTGGCCCTGGCGCTGTTTTTACCAAATTTTGATTTACACATATCTTGAATTCTAACCGTTGGATTTTGATGAAATTTATATCGTTGGAAAGCTCTTCCGAAAGCGGTCCTAAGGGTTCCAGTTTTGGGAAAATCCGACGGTCGGACCTTTCGGTATAATCGTTTAAAGGTACGATTGTTGAAACGCGAACTACAGCGCGTGTTTCGTCAAATTTTATATTTATATATAAATATATATATATATATATAAATCGTTGGGTGATTTCAACTACAAAAGTTCATTCCTTTATTCTAGGAAGACTACGACGCAAAAACGTACTTCATATTTTCATGAAATAAACATGACATTTTTGTTCGCCAATTCTAATGCGACAAAATAATGGTTTCAACAACGTATATTTTTATTTCAACCAAAATAATATTTTTCCCTAATTCATTTTTATTACATAAAAATGTACCTTTCTCTAATTCATTTTTATTACATAAAAAAATGTACTTTTTTTCTTTTATTTATTCTTAAAACATAAGAATGTACTTTCTCCTTTTATTCATTTTTTTAAAAACATAAAAATGAACCTTTTCTTTGCATTGGAAAATACAAGTTTTCTACTTCTTTTGTTTACATTGGAAAAAAAATGTAAATTCTTATTTTCTAATTCTTATTTTCTATTTCTTTTACATTGAAAATGTAAATACTAATTTTCTATTTCTTTTACATTGAAATGTGAATCCTTTTCTCTTTATTTTTCTTTACATAGAAAAAAGAAAAGAAAAAACTCTTTCTCTTATTTTTCTTTAAATTAGAAAAATGTAACTCTTTTCTTTACCTTTTCTTTACATTGAGAAACGTAAGTCTTTCTCTTATTTTTCTTTACGTTGAAATCGATGTTATCTTTTTATCTCTTTTACATTGAAATCAATGTTATCCTTTTTTTTCATTGAAATCAATGTTATCTTTTATTTAATATTTGCATTGCAAAATGCAAATAAAGAAGTGAACTTTATTTCTAATGTAAACATCTTTTCTAGTGTTAACATTTCTAATATAAATATATTTTCTAACGTCAATATTTGATCCATTTCAACTATATTAAAATAACGATGAAATTTTGGTTCATTTCAACTATATTATAATAACAAGGAACTTTGTGTCATTACACTTAAATTAACACAATGATGAATTTTGTCATTATACTAAAATTAATCCAACGATGAATTTTGTGTCATAATACTTAAATTAACATAGCAATGAATTTTGTGTCATAACAACTAAATTAACACAACGATGAATTTTGTGTCATACTAACTAAATTAACACAACAATGAATTTCGTGTCATAATAACTAAATTAACACAACAATGAATTTCGTGTCATAATAACTAAATTAACACAACAATGAATTTCGTGTCATAATTTCTATGAATCAAAATAAAAGCTCCATCTTTATTTATTTTGTGAATCAAAACAAAATCTCTAAACTTTGTTTATATTATAAATTAGAATAAAAGATCAAATCTTTATTATATAAATCCAACTTTCTTTTATTTTTAAAAATCAAAATAAAAGATCAAACTTTGTTTTGTGACATATATCAACTTTCTTTTATTTTAAAAATCAAAATAAAAGATCAAACTTTCTTTTATGTTATTTAAAACAAACTTCCTTTTTATTTTGTTACAAAAGAAAAATACATAAATAAAAGATTCAACTTTGTTTTGCTTTATTTCAAAAACCAAAAGATCAAAACTTTATTATATTTTGTTAATCAAATTTAAATCCTAGCTTTGCTTTTTTTTTTGTTTTTTTTTAAATCAAAATAAAATTCAACTTTAATAGAAATGAAAAAAAGAGAGCTTTATTATGATTACATTAAAAATTACAGATCTAAATAACATAGCTATTTCACGGCATCACAACATATTACAATAACCATACAATAATCGTCACATCGCAGATCAGGAACAGTAATATACAAACCATTATTTCACCATTATAATTTAATTATTTAATTATTTAATTATTATAAATTAGAGATCTCACATTCGTTCGCGAATTAGTCCAAATTTTCAGCAGTCTAGAATGGTCCCGTTTCAGTCTAGGAATGAAGATCTCGTCAATACGATCACGATGTCACTGAAATCATCGAATTCCGAGTTGGAATGAATTAGCTATGGTTAAATGAAGTTTTAAAATAATTAATTTTTTTAATTAATTAATTAAATTAGGAATTACCCTCCTTCTTCCTTTCAGAAAACTCAGCCGACCTTTCTACCTTTTGTTCAATCCTAGGTCTGCAATTTTCTCGCGGTCTGGGTGTCTGGAAGCCGAACTGACGATGTCACAGGGGAGAGAGGGGTGTGGCGCTGCTACGCCGGCGACAGGGAGCGGCTCGGTGGCGGATTCCGGGCTGGGGAGCGGTCGACGCGGGTCGACTTTGGGGCCTTCGTTCTCGGGTTACGGGTCACGTGGAAGTGTGGTTCGGGTATGGGTGGAAAGGTGGAAGAAAGTTCTTCAGAGTGGTGGTGGAGTTGGGTGGTAATTCGAGGAGTGGAGGGAGAAATTTGGGAAGAAAAATTCGACTGCAAATGAAGGTGGCGGCGGCCTTGGTTATGAACGATGAACAGTGGAATTTGTTTAGGGTTATCATCCATTTTATATTATTAAATTGTAATTTTTACAAATAAATCCCTACCTTTTAATCCGTACCGATTCCGGTCCAACTGGAAGTGTCTTTAGCAAATAACCCATATTCCGGACCCAACGGGCCAGGTCCCGTCAGCCCAAACGGCTGTCTGTGGCCTGGTTTATTTATTTTAATATTTACTTTCTTTATTAAATTAATTCTGTCGCACAAATAAATTCACTGAGGCCACATACGGACTCAGAAAAATCCAAGAAAAACATTTCTGGCTTCGTGATGACGATACGGTCCTAACAAAATTAATTTCGTCTCATTCTGAGACTGTTTGAAAATTGGCTATTTTTCAGTCGTTAAATTTTGACCGAACTGAACAAAACACAGTTTCTTTTGCCATGCTCACATACTAACTCGGAAAATTCTAAAAATTGAAACCTAGCAATAATTCGACATTCCGGTTCCAACGAAAGTGGTTTCGTCGAAAACAGAGGTCGTTTGAAAATTGGTTATTTTCACTGGATTTAAATATTATTTAGAATGAAAATTTTAAATTCTTCCACATTTTCTAGTCAAAATAATTAAAATAAAAAAATTTAAATTGGCTCGGATTTTCCGGGTCGTTACATTCTCCCCCACTTAAAAGCTTTTCGTCCTCGAAAAGAAAATAAAAGTAGGAAACAAGACGGAAATTGTAAATTATGATAAATGTACCTTAACACAAGAGTTAGTTGGAGATGTCTACTTTGCACTTGGGTTAAGCCTTTCTGATGCTCTCCTCTGTCTCCCAAGTACAGTCTCTAGAATCCGCACTCCATTGCACCTTGACTAGGTGGATCTTCTTGTTCCTCGGCTCTCGGGTTTCTTTGCCAACAATTTTCATCGGCTCTCTCCTTACAGCTAGGCTCGGTGTGATCTCCAGATCCCATTGTGCTGCCTCCTCCACAACTAGGTCTGGATCATGAACATGTTTGCGAAGTTGAGACACATGAAAAACATCATGCACCCCAGGCAACCAGTCAGGTAGCTGTACTCGATAAGCAAAAGTACCAATCCTTTCGAGGATAGGAAATGGACCAATGAATCTCGGTGCCAATTTCCCAGTCTTCCCAAAACGAATTACGCCTCTTAATGGAGAAACCTTCAAGAAAACATGATCGCTAACAGAGAATTCTACATGTCTTCTTCCCTTATCTGCATAGCTTTTCTGTCGGCTCTGAGCAGTCAATAGGCGCTTCTTAATCATATCAACCTTATCTGATGCTTCCTTAATCATATCAGGGCCTAAGACTAATCGATTTCCTTGCTCCACCCAACACGCTGGAGATCTGCATGGCATGTCGTATAGAGCTTCAAATGGCGACATCCCCAGGCTTTCTTGGTAGCTATTATTATAAGAAAACTCCACCAAGTGCAAATGATCCTCCCATGAACCTCCATAATCTAGTATGCATGCTCGCAGCAAATCTTCCAAAATGCAGTTCACCCTCTCAGTCTGGCCATCTGTCTCAGGGTGATAAGCTGTGCTCAGATTTAATTTGGTCCCAAGCTCTTCTTGAAAAGCGTCCCAGAATTTGCTAGTGAATAATGGATCCCGATCACTGACAATGTATTTGGGCACTCCATGCAGTCTGACAATCTCCTTTAAATAAAGCTGTGCTAGACTACGAGCTGTTCTATTGGACCGGACAGGGATGAAGTGGGCAGTCTTAGTTAAGCGGTCTACAATCACCCATATGCTATCATTCCCTTTTCTGCTACGGGGTAAGCCATCAATAAAGTCCATGGAGATTTCCTCCCACTTCCAACTTGGAACATTCAGCGGTTTCAACAATCCTGCCGGCTTCTACTGGTCGGCTTTTACTAGCTGACAAGTGGGGCATCTAGCAACATACATAGAAATGTCTCTCTTCATAGATTTCCACCAAAATGTGCGCTTAAGATCATTGTACATCTTGCTCACCCCTGGATGAATACTTAGCTTAGATTTATGACATTCATCCATAACTTCCCTTCTGAGCTCAGGAATGTACGGGACACAAATCCGACCATGGAGTCTCAGAACCCCTTTGTCATCAATTCAAAAACTCGTGGTTTCGCCATCTCGAATTCTTTGGCTAATCTTCTGGATAAACTTATCATCCCTCTGAAGTGCAGAAATCTTATCAATCAGAGTAGGAGTGATAATGAGATTGGCGAGGATGAGATTGACGCTGTCAGCATTCTTTCTACTCAGCGCATCGGCCACAACGTTGGCTTTCCCTGGAGTGTATAAAATATCCAAGTCATAGGGTGCAAGAAATTCAACCCAACGTTGCTGCCTCATGTTCAAGTCTTTTTGGGAAAATAGATGCTTCAAAGATTTGTGATCAGTATAAAGCTTGAACTTCTCGCCCAAGAGATATTTCCTCCATATCTTCATAGCAAACACGATGGCCATCAACTCGAGATCATGAACGACATATTTCTTCTCATGCTCTTTTAATTGGCGGCTGGCATATGCGACTACTTTGCCTCTTTGCATCAGCACCGCACCAATACCTTAAATAGAAAAGGATAAACACGTTAAAATGAGATTTAATCATTAAAAGGAAAATGTTATCTCAGACATGTTAATTTAGATAAGGAGAATGACCTTCCTTAGAAGCATCTACCCAGTCCTCCAAACCCTCATTGCCATCAATAATGGTCAATACTGGAGCAATGGTCAACCTTCGTTTCAGCTCTTGGAAAGCTGCCTCACATTCAGGTGTCCAAATGAACTTTGTATGCTTCTTAGTAAGCTTCGTCAATGGACAAGATAATTTCGAAAAATCCTTAACGAATTTTCGATAATAGCCAGCCAGTCCTAAGAAACTTCTGACTTCTGTGGGGGTTCGAGGCTGTTTCCAATCTTGGATGGCTGAGATCTTCCCTGGATCAACTGAAATGCCTTCTTTAGAAACAACATGGCCAAGGAATTTTACCTCTTCTTGCCAGAAAATGCATTTGGAGAATTTAGCTTTCAGCACATTTTTATGCAAAATCTCCAAGACCTCTTTCAGATGCTTTTCGTGCTCAGCGGTGGTTTTAGAAAAGATGAGAATGTCATCGATGAATACTAGCACGAATTTGTTTAAAACATCTCTGAATACTCTATTCATCAAATCAACAAAATATGCTGGAGCATTACAAAGACCGAAGGGCATTACTAGCCATTCATAAAAGATATCCGGTCCTCTGAAAGCAGTTAAGGGCACACATTCTTCTGCAATGCGAAGTTGATGGAAGCCTGTAGCTAGGTCCATCCTAGAAAATACTCGAGCTCCATGTAAGCGGTCGAGCAAGTCATCAATACGAGGCAGTGGGTATTTGTTCTTCAGAGTTTGTTTGTTGAGATCACGGTAGTCCACACATAACCTGAGGGTACCGTCTGATTTTGGGACGAACACCACTGCTGCGCCCCCATTCTGAGAAGCTAGGCCTGATTAGACCCTTAAACAAAAGCTGCTTGGTTTGATTCCTCAGCTCTTCTTTTTCTTTGGGTGACATTCTCCGAATAGGATGTACGACAGGCCTTGCATTCAGAGCCAAGTCAATTCTGAAGTTGATTTCTCTGCGTGGGGGTAAGCCTTCAACTTCCTTGAACACATCAGCATAATCTCTGACAATAGGAATTTCTTCAATAGAAGTAGGAGTGACTTCTAGAGAGGACCAAAATTCTTTTCTGTCAGTGGCTGAGCCGTGGAAGGGTATGGTGATATTGCCAAGCTTAGTTTTGACTTTGATAATCCTCTTAGCACATACCAACTCAGCCTTAAATTTGGTTAGCCAATCCATTCCCAATATAATGTCATAACTAGAGAAATTCATGACAATCAGATTAAAGGTGAACTGATAACAAGAATAGGAGATCAGCACTCTACAGTATTGATCTAGAACAAGGGAACCTCCTATCGGACTATGAGCTCTAATTAATTCCTTAAGTTTCCTTGGATTAAATTTTAGCTATTTAATGGTTTCAGAAGAAATAAAACTACATGCTGCACCGGTGTCAAATAGGACAGTAATAGGGATATTTTTAATGTTAAGAGTACCACTTAAAACATCAGGTGTACCTGGGCCCTCGGTAGGAGCTGGTGTAGTCGTACCCTCATAGACATGTGCCACTTGAGCATTCTTCAACAATGGGAAATTTGGCTTGATATGCCCCTTCTGGTGGCAGTTGTAGCAATCTAGGTTGCGGTGAGGATTCTGGCCACTATTCTGAGAATTCTGACCCCGATTCTACGAGCTCTGACCACGGTTCTGACTGGGGTATGAATCATTTCTCTTGACTCTTTTAGGCGCTTTACACTCGTAATCAAAGTGCCCGGTCTTGCCACAATTAAGGCATGTCAACTTGCTCCGGTATCTCTTCTTCCCCTGTGGCTTTGCAGCTGAAGAATTTCCTGTCTCTGATTTCTTGCTAGTCTGCTCCTTCTGGCTATTATTCTGATTCTTTGCTCTCTCTTGTTGGGCAGACTCATCATTTTCTTCGTAGCGGCTGTCAAAGGTGATAACTTCATGGAAGGGAAGATCGATATGAGTTGTGACCCTATTCAGATACTTTGTAGTGAGGCCCTTAATGAATTTCTTGTTCTTCTCAGTTGGGTCTTGAATTAGGTTAGGGGCATAACGGGAAAGCTCATCAAATTTCATCGCATATTCAGCAACTGTCATATTTCCTTGTTTCAGATTGACAAATTGTTCACGAAGGCGTTCTCTTGCTTGTGGAGGGATGTATTTCTCATTGAAAAGTTCTTTGAATTTTGCCCAGGACATGTTGGCTACATCATTTCCAATCTTAACGGTGTCCCACCAGTGCTCAGCTTGATCTTTGAGTTGCCATGCTGCCAGGAAACGCTTTCTCTGATCCTCAAGTTCCATCCCTTCTAAGATCTTCTCACAATTCTTGAGCCATGACTCTGCTTCAACAGCAGACTCTCTACCAGTGAAAGGAACTCCGCCCAAGTTTTTGAATTTCTTTGACATCTGTTCTAGGTCGAATGGCTGTGCGACCCTGGGGTCGGGCTGCTCATGAATGTGCTCTTCTCTGGGTGGCCCTCTAGCTCCACCTCTCCCTCTTCCACGGGTACTAGCTCTAGTACTCATAATGAATTAGTCTGTAACATCAAGAGGAGAGTCAGACCAACAGAAATGAAATTTTTTCAAAGGAAAGGCTAAGAGGTGAAAATGATGTAACGACTGATAAATATGTGCTATTATGTTATGCTCACTCTAGGACTTTAGTCCTATCTCTAATGAGACGTATTGCTATAAATATGTTATATCCCAAAACTAAGGTTAAACCAAAGCTCTGATACCAACTGTGATAACCCCAAACTTCCGTAGACGAAAGCTGAGATGATCATTGGAATACAACATGAATATAGCAACATATAACACAGAGAACAACATAAATATAAGAAACTATAAAACAACAACATCAACATAGCAGCGGAATATGGATGTTATCATAACACAGAATCCCAGTCACAGAGTCCTACTTATTACATCAAAATCCCAACAAAAGGAAACAAGTACAATATGTCAAAAGTATAGTTTGAAATGAAATGGAATACGATCAAAATGTCTCAAAGACCAAGCAGAAATAAAGATAAAGATGAGGGTCTGCATAGTCCAGCAAAGCACCTAGATAAGCAGCAACACCAAAACAAATAAGCAAGCTCCAAGATCAGCAACTCCAAGGAAGCAAACTAACAACCTGTCAATTGGCTGCCCGTGTGGAAAGAGGGCACCCAAATTTGCAAAGTGAAACAAAATTCGAGTCAGTCGTGGGACTGGTATGAGAAATCTTTCTATACTAACTAATCATATGGCGAATCGCAGGACCACGCCGCTAAGGCGGAACGGGTTTACTCCATTGGATTGCCAGTGCATAATTAAGTAAATCGTTTAAATAACGCTATGTGTTTAAAGAAAAAATGAGATCGTTATAAGACCCAAGTCCCATCACACAATGCAACGTACACCAGAGGAAAGGGTTTTTCCTTATAACGATCAAAAGATGATAAATACGTCAAACGTATTACTATTAGTGTGTGTATGTTTTCATAAATCATTCAATATAAATGTATTAATCCTAGACGACATAGGTACCATATATTATGCCGCCGTTTATAAGTATACAACTAAAATCGTAATGTCGTATTGGAGAATTGTTTTCCATCATGAGTCGAGGCTAGGGGCAAGCTCCTCTCCGATTCGAGACACTCTAGCAAATGCCTCAGGATCCCCCGCAGTGAACCCTTGGATCTTCAGGGCCGGTCCACACATATGTGTATGGATTAGTTATGCCTGAACACATGCTTCCCGGTTCCTTTGAACCTATAATGTGACCACCAACGGCCTATAAACAACGAGGTACCTCAAAATCCATCATCCACATAAGTAAAATGTCAGCGCTGGTAGGTCCCTGACATCACTCTAGCTAGAAAGAAACATGTGCACTCCCTGCAGTCCGTATCCCGTTTTGACTCATACCGGGGTGTGAGGCTCGTGAGGTTACGCTATACTCAAAGCTACGCCTAAACAGGCCGTGCTTTGATCATTTTTCACAAGGCCTGCTTTTCAACAAAACCTTGATCATTCGCATCTTAGCGGGCCACATTGACAATTCGCGTCATGCTATCGATAACTACTAACATATACCAGGGTGTTAAGCAGAGAATAAATTCTCTACCACCAAACAAGCATACATTAATAAAAATTGATTTAGTTACACGAAACAAATTCCAACGTCAGACACGCTTCCCTTTACAAGCTTATGCTCTAGGTCCGAGCGAAAACCAAATCCATACAAATCAACACTACGTCCGGATAACTCCTATCTTAGCCCCATCATGGGAGCAAATCAATCAAGGGCCTCAACACTAATTACCCATTCGATGTGAAGATCGTCGGTCTTCAGTCGCCGTCTTCCATATCTTCGATTTACTCGTCGTGTAATTATTTGAAATGAGTTAAACTCGGTCTTTTCAAATAATTATTCACAAAATTATCTTTTAAATCATTTCATATCGTTAATAACTATTTATAACGATTTACTGCTATTTTTATTTATTTAAAAATAGCTCAAAATAAATAAACGACGCTTCGGGTCAGTGGGTGGCCCTGGCGCTGTTTTTACCAAATTTTGATTTACACATATCTTGAATTCTAACCGTTGGATTTTGATGAAATTTATATCATTGGAAAGCTCTTCCCAAAGCGGTCCTAATGGTTCCAGTTTTGGGAAAATCCGACGGTCGGATCTTTCGGTATAATCGTTTAAAGGTACGATTGTCGAAACGCGAACTACAGCGCGTGTTTCGTTAAATTTTATATTTATATATAAATATATATATATATAAATCGTTGGGTGATTTCAACTACAAAAGTTCATTCCTTTATTCTAGGAAGACTGCGACGCATAAACGTACTTCATATTTTCACGAAATAAACCCGACATTTTTGTTCGCCAATTCTAATGCGACAAAATAATGGTTTCAACAACGTATATTTTTATTTCAACCAAAATAATATTTTTCCCTAATTCATTTTTATTACATAAAAATGTACCTTTCTCTAATTCATTTTTATTACATAAAAAAATGTACTTTTTTCTTTTATTTATTCTTAAAACATAAGAATGTACTTTCTCCTTTTATTCATTTTTTTAAAAACATAAAAATGAACCTTTTCTTTGCATTGGAAAATACAAGTTTTCTACTTCTTTTGTTTACATTGGAAAAAATGTAAATTCTTATTTTCTTTTTCATTGAAAATGTAAATTCTTATTTTCTAATTCTTATTTTCTATTTCTTTTACATTGAAAATGTAAATACTAATTTTCTATTTCTTTTACATTGAAATGTGAATCCTTTTCTCTTTATTTTTCTTTACATAGAAAAAAGAAAAAAATATATAACTCTTTCTCTTATTTTTCTTTACATTAGAAAAAGGTAACTCTTTTCTTTACCTTTTCTTTACATTGAGAAATGTAAGTCTTTCTCTTATTTTTCTTTACATTGAAATCGATGTTATCTTTTTATCTTTTTTACATTGAAATCAATGTTATCCTTTTTTTTTCATTGAAATCACTGTTATCTTTTATTTAATATTTGCATTGCAAAATGCAAATAAAGAAGTGAACTTTATTTCTAATGTAAACATCTTTTCTGGTGTTAACATTTCTAATATAAATATATTTTCTAACGTCAATATTTGATCCATTTCAACTATATTAAAATAACGATGAAATTTTGGTTCATTTCAACTATATTAAAATAACAAGGAACTTTGTGTCATTACACTTAAATTAACACAATGATGAATTTTGTCATTATACTAAAATTAATCCAACGATGAATTTTGTGTCATAATACTTAAATTAACACAACAATGAATTTTGTGTCATAACAACTAAATTAACGCAACGATGAATTTTGTGTCATACTAACTAAATTAACACAACAATGAATTTCGTGTCATAATAACTAAATTAACACAATAACGAATTTCGTGTCATAATAACTAAATTAACACAACAATGAATTTCGTGTCATAATTTCTATGAATCAAAATAAAAGCTCCATCTTTATTTATTTTGTGAATCAAAACAAAATCTCTGAACTTTGTTTATATTATAAATTAGAATAAAAGATCAAATCTTTATTATATAAATCCAACTTTCTTTTATTTTTAAAAATCAAAATAAAAGATCAAACTTTCTTTTGTGACATAAATCAACTTTTTTTTATTTTAAAAATCAAAACAAAAGATCAAACTTTCTTTTATGTTATTTAAAACAAACTTCCTTTTTATTTTGTTACAAAAGAAAAATACATAAATAAAAGATTCAACTTTGTTTTGCTTTATTTCAAAAACCAAAAGATCAAAACTTTATTATATTTTGTTAATCAAATTTAAATCCTAACTTTGCTTTTTTTTTGTTTATTTTTTTTAAATCAAAATAAAATTCAACTTTAATAGAAATGAAAAAAAGAGAGCTTTATTATGATTACATTAAAAATTACAGATCTAAATAACATAGCTATTTCACGGCATCACAACATATTACAATAACCATACAATAATCACATACAATAATCGTCACATCACAGATCAGGAACAGTAATATACAAACCATGATTTCACCATTATAATTTAATTATTTAATTATTATAAATTAGAGAACTCACATTCGTTCGCGAATTAGTCCAAATTTTCAGCCGTCCAGAATGGTCCCGTTTCAGTCTAGGAATGAAGATCTCGTCAATACGATCACGATGTCACTGAAATCATCGAATTCCGAGTTGGAATGAATTAGCTATGGTTAAACGAAGATTTAAAATAATTAAATTTTTTAATTAATTAATTAAATTAGGAATTACCCTCCTTCTTCCTTTCAGAAAACTCGGCCGACCTTTATACCTTTTGTTCAATCCTAGGTCTGCAATTTTCTCACGGTCTGGGTGTCTGGAAGCCGAACTGACGATGTCACAGGGGAGAGGGGAGTGTGGCGCTGCTACGCCGGCGACAGGGAGCGGCTCGGTGGCGGATTCCGGGCTGGGGAGCGGTCGACGCGGGTCGACTTTGGAGCCTTCGTTCTCGGGTTACGGGTCACGTGGAAGTGTGGTTCGGGTATGGGTGGAAAGGTGGAAGAAAGTTCTTCGGAGTGGTGGTGGAGTTGGGTGGTAATTCGAGGAGTGGAGGGAGAAATTTGGGAAGAAAAATTCGACTGCAAATGAAGGTGGCGGCGGCCTTGGTTATGAACGATGAACAGTGGAATTTGTTTAGGGTTATCATCCATTTTATATTATTAAATTGTAATTTTTACAAATAAATCCCTACCTTTTAATCCGTACCGATTCCGGTCCAACTGGAAGTGTCTTTAGCAAATAACCCATATTTCGGACCCAACGGGCCAGGTCCCGTCAGCCCAAACGGCTGTCTGTGGCCTGGTTTATTTATTTTAATATTTACTTTCTTTATTAAATTAATTCTGTCGCACAAATAAATTCACCGAGGCCACATACGGACTCAGAAAAATCCAAGAAAAATATTTCTGGCTTCGTGATGACGATACGGTCCTAACAAAATTAATTTCGTCTCATTCTGAGACTGTTTGAAAATTGGCTATTTTTCAGTCGTTAAATTTTGACCGAACTGAACAAAACACAGTTTCTTTTGCCTGCTCACATACTAACTCGGAAAATTCTAAAAATTGAAACTTAGCAATAATTCGACATTCCGGTTCCAACGAAAGTGGTTTCGTCGAAAACAGAGGTCGTTTGAAAATTGGTTATTTTCACTGGCTTTAAATATTATTTAAAATGAAAATTTTAAATTCTTCCACATTTTCTAGTCAAAATAATTAAAATAAATTTTTTTAAATTGGCTCGGATTTTCCGGGTCGTTACAGCTGTGAACTAATTTCTTCATTCCAAATTCTCAGAATCTCCAACTCCACAATAGCCATCCATGAAAGCAACATTATCTCCGACATCTACAATCTTCAATCCAAAATCACTCCAAGCTATGCGATGAACTGAGCTCTGATACCAAACTAATGGGGTTTTATGCACAATGGAAGTTTGACAAAACGCCAAGAAAAATAGGATCTTTTTCACCCAATCGCTTAAAGATGAATTAGATTGAAAATAAACAACAACACAAAATATCGGAAATATGAACAAAAAATATTCCACCCAACCACCCTCTTTATTGATTCACCAATAAAAAATTGTTTACAATCGATCTCAACTATCGTTTCAAACAATTACAATTTGAACCAATAACCTTACTGAAGAATAGGTGGATAATATCTAATGGCTAAATAATTTGAAGGAGAACACTCAATTTGGAATAGCTAACTAGAATGATCACTCTTGGAGGCTCTCACTCACACCTGGTGAAGATGTTCACTAGACCTTTTATAGAGTGAAATGCTTCATACCTAAGTAAATTTGGCACCCAAATTATCTTCATATATGTTAAAAAACTATTTGGATAATCCCCAATTAATTATAGCCTTCAATTCCAAATATCCCACAAATATAGCAACAAATCTTCCACAAAATCTTCATAGATTACTTGTCGCCCAAAGTTGTTGTGATTTGTGTATCACAAATTTCAACAGATATTTCTTTTATCATATGTGCGCGGGAGTTGTATCAATGCATGTGTTTTATTTTGTTTGCCTGTGTGTTATGGTGTTTTTGTGTGGAGTTGTATATGTGTGTATTGTGTGCATATTTGTGTATGTGTTTGGGTGATTTATTTTGAAAATTTAATTGTTTTTTTAAATGTATATATATATATATTTGTTTAAAAGTTTATGCATATTTATATAATAGTTTTGGTATGTTTATACAACTTATAATATATATATATGGTTCTGAAGTATATTGATGTGTTGTGTATACATATAATATATATATATATATATACTATTATGGTGTTTACATAATTTATAATATACATATATTATAAATTTGTGTTGTGTGTACGATGTGTATGTATGAGTTTATGTGTGTGTTTCAAATTATGTATTATATATAGGTGTATATGATTAAGTATGCGTTATCATTGTGTTTTATTTAAATGTATAATTTATAAAAAGGGTGCGTTTTTTACAGGTCCCTATTAAGTTTCAAAATATAAAAAAAACCTGGTGATAAAAATAATATAGAATACATCCCTATTTTTGAATTTCCGCTAAAAAATTTCCAGATCTACCCTTACACACCTAAAAAACTATCCAACAACTGTTTGTCCTCATTTACTCAGTCTATCGCTCCTATAATCTCGCTCATAAACCTAATCCTACAATTCTAGAAAACCGTCAATCACTCCAACAACGATTTTTTTATTACTTTTTTTGATTTTTACGAAAAAATAGACAATTAGATCAATATATAACATAAAATTGCATACATTCATGCAACTAAGTGGAATAATTGCATACAATTATTAATATTATGCAGAAAATAAATTATTAGTTTTGCGCAACAATAAAGTAGACGTGCATACATTAATATTACAGAAATAAATAATTACTTGAATGTAGGGACTACAATTTTTTAATTAAGATTTTTTGATTTTTATGAAAAACTAGACAAATAGATACAAATATTAATTAAAATTGCATACATTTATGCAAAAAAGCGAAATAATTGCATACATATACAGAACTGTACTGCATAATTGCTAAAGCAAAATAAATGACAAAAAAGTACATACATATAATAATAACAAGATGCATATATATATATATATATATATATATATATATATATATATATATATGCAAATAACAGAAATATGTGCATACTTACATGAAAATTTTCATAACAATTACACGTATTACATCAAAAAAAAGTACAGACCACATTTACATGTACTACATCAAAAATTTCAGAACATTTACAAAGCAAAGATGATGGTCTGTTGAAGAACAAATAAATTTGTTAAGACCCAGCTTATTGCGCAAACCACATCTAGTAGTCTCGGTAGAAACAACTGAAGATTTCAATCATTTGGAAAAGGATGGAGGACCAAACTTTAACAACACCACTAGACCAATATCCACCGGAGCACTGTTATCCAAAAAAAAAAATCAACATTAATAAGCTTATTGAAGTAACCTAAAGTACAAAAACTGCTTCAGAATAATATAAATACATGCGAACAATTCAGCAAAAAACAATAATTTATGAATATTTATATGCACGTATTCTAGATATATGCATAGAAATATGAATATATTTGTAAAATAATATGTTTTTCTGTTTTTCTGATAAAAAATTGCATACATATATGCATGTATGAAGAATAGATGCATTTATGTCCGCAACTTTTAATGAGAAGTTCAGCAAAAAATTACAAAAAATGCTTCAGAATAATATAAATACATGGTTACAATTCAGCAAAAAACAATAATTTATGAATATTTATATGCATGTATTCCAGATATATGCATAGAAATATGAATTTATTTGTAAAATACTATGTTTTTCTGATAAAAAAAATGCATACATATATGCATGTATGAAGAAAAGATGCATATATGTCCGCAACTTTTAATGAAAAGTTCAACAAAAAAATTACAAAAAATGCTTCAGAATAATATAAATACATGGTTACAATTCAGCAAAAAAACAATAATTTATGAATATTTATATGCACATATTCTAGATATATGCATAGAAATATGAATATATTTGTAAAATAATATGGTTTTCTGTTTTTCTGATAAAAAAATGCATACATATATGCATGTATGAAGAAAAGATGCATATATGTCCGCAACTTTTAATGAGAAGTTCAGCAAAAAATTACAAAAAATGCTTCAGAATAATATAATTTCTTGTTGCATTCTGAACTCTGGTTTAACAGAGGATAATTAGGTTTTAATTACATATGAAGGAGAAGTTGTTCCAGTTCTCTTCTACGAGGGAATTGATTTGACCCAGTTACTCAGGTGATTGTAACCCTCTTAAAAATTACATGATTCAAACATAGAAAAATGCAAAGACTATTTAAATATAACAAATAAATTTAAACAAAATCAAACTACTGTCATCGAATTACTAACCGCCCGTGAAAGATTAGAAGATGACCCTACATTGGAATAATGGAATTGCTACGTTGCCGTTCCCGGATAGCTTTAGAACTGGAATCGCTGCCGTTCCTGGATCCCAGAAGGAATTTGTTCGGATTCAGTTACTGCGTGAAAATCGAATGAGGGTTCTCTTGTGTAATAACCCGAAAATGCGAGCCAGTTTGAAATTTTTATTTTAGCGATTTTAGCGAATTTTGAATATTTAAAATAGATTATTTTAAATAATATCGACGAGAAAATTTATTTTGAATAGAATTCGAACGTATATATTATATACGTCGTCGTTAGAATATAAATATTTATATATAATTATAAATAGAATTGAAAATGGCGCGGTAGTTCGATAATTCGATTTCAAACTTCAATTGAATATACCGGGTGCAAAACAATCCGGATTTTAGTGAAACCAAAAACATCAGGATCTAATTGGTGATATCTTTCCAACGAATCCGAAAGATCAAGATTTTATAGCGGGAATCAAAAGATATGTCCAGATGAAAATTCTGAATAGTCGCTATGGAATTCAGGCCCTTAAAAATGGACATTTTGCAAGCGACCTCGGATTTCGACGAAACCACTTTTGTTGGGTCCGTGATGTAAAGTTATTACTAGGTTTCAAATTTCATAATTTTTCGAATCAATATGTGAGCGTGGCAAAGGAAAACGAGTTTGACCAGTTTCAGTTGATTTTAATCGACTGGAAATTGGCCATTTTTCCAACGGTCTCAGAATTCGACGAAACTAGTTTTGTTAGGACCGTATCGTCAATACGAAGCTAGAAAATATTTTTCTGGAATTTTTCTAGTTAGTATGCGACCCCGGTAATTTGAAATGTACGTTTAAAGTTCAATACAGTGATTTAAATGTAAATTAAACGAAAACTAATCGAAACGATCAAATCAGCTTGCGATACATATCCCATTGTGTTCGGAATGGGGGTAAAACGCTATGGACGACAGGCGGTGTACCTCGTTTAGAGGTCGTATGTGAAAGTCAACTTTTTAATAATTAAATATTAAAAAAAAATATCCTCCTTACCCTTCCTCCTTTATACTCTGGCCCCCCTTTTTTATTTTTTTCGATTTCATTTCACAGAATAAAAAAAAAGGAGAACCCAAACGAACGCCGACGGCCAGCCTCCTCGCCCCCAATCACCGTCGCGTGCCCCTCCCGCCGGCGCTCCCTCCCTTCGCAAAGCCCAAACGCCCAAAACCCACGAACGCATCGTGCCTCCGACCCAGAGCGCCGCCGCCGCCGGCCTCCGATCAACCCCTCCTCTCTTCTGCGCCGCTTCTCCCTCCTCTTGAAGCCCACTGCGAACCCAACCCCCAAATCGAGACAAGGGCTGCCGCCACCGCCTGAAGAGGACCCGCAGCACCTCTGACACGCGACCGCGCCACCAACCACCTCCCGTCCGCCCCCTAAGCAAACCCAAGCAAGCACGGCTCCTTCCCCTTTTCAATGTAAGCTTTTACTTTTAAATTCAAATCGGTTTTTATGTTAAAAATGAATTCTTTTAAATCAGTTTTTATATTCTGAAAATATATTTTTAGAACCAGTTCATGAAGTAATAAAAATTTGAATTTTGTTTTGTTTGAGTAGCAATAAAAAGATATCATTTTTGTTAATGGAAGTATATGATTTTCATGAATGGGAATATACGATTTTTGTGAGTGAAAGAATATGATTTATACATATATAATTTGCAAGTCAAAAATATGATTTTAGCATTATAAAAATATATTTTTTATATAATGTGAAGCTTAAAAATATGGTTTTTATAAAGTAGAGGTATTAAAAATATAATCTTTACTATATAGAAATATTAAAAATATGATTTTTATATTTTTAAAGTATTAAAAATATAATCTTTATAGGATAGAGAATATAAAAATATCATCTTTGTATATGTAGCGAAATAAAAATCTGATTTTTATTTTATATACGTTTAAATAAAGTGGTGATTTTCATAACGAGGAAATCTATATTTTTGTAAGGGTGAAGTCTTTATAGTTAAAAAGGCGAGATCTTTATATAGAAAATAGAGAAATAAAAATATGATTTTTATATATTGAATAACATAGTAAAAATTCGATTTTTAAATATATGAAGTGATTATAAAAATATGATTTTTAAATTGAAAGTGGATAAATAAAAATGTGATTTTTATTTTAAAGACATCAAAATATAAAAATGTGTGATTTCTATATGTAGTGGCTACGGGCAACGAAGATGATAAAAAGGCGAGAATGAAGAAGATTTCTATAAAAGAAGAGTCAAGATGATTGGATAGCTATTGGTGAGAACTTCTCACTCAAAATTCTTTTTCTAGTTATATTTATATACTAGGATGTAGACGGTGCTTAGTAGCACCCGACACCCGTCATCCACAGACCATGGATGGCTTGTTTGTTAAATTGTTTGGTTGTGTAGTTGGTTAGTCTAATTGATTGAAATTTTAATTGTTTGGTGAATTTAAATTGATTTGATTGATGTGTGAATGGCGTGGGCCTTCACTAGACCGGGGATAAGGCTAGGCCTCGTCCCGTTTCTAGTATCGTGCCGTTATGCCGCCGAAATTTTCTAAAATATGTTAGAGAAATAAAAATATCATTTTATTGAAGAAATGAACTGAATAGAAATTCATGTGTTAAAATAAATTGTTTTATCGTTAAAAATATAATTTTTAACGTGAAAATGAATAAACGAATATTTATAAACAAATCGGCCGATTTGTTTATATACACTGATTTGACTGATATTGATTGGGATGATAAATTTTACACATCACCCAACTGCACAAATAAAATCTGTGTTTGATTGTTTGAAACCCCACACGGGTGTTGGGATGAAATTTGAAGTTCACTCATCCTGATTGATCAAATATGTCGATCGATTGATTGACAGGCTGTTATAAGCGTTAGATATCTATATTTGATGCTTATACAGTGTAGTGCACTTTGGTTGATGGTTGATCGTTTATTATTGCTATTATATACATGTGTTGTATGGAAATCCATATAATTAACGTTATATGGTGATTGATTGGGCCTCATTCCAATTGGGACAATAAGGAATATTATAAAAGAAAATTCATGTGTTGAATATAAAAATAGTCATGTGTTGACAATGTGCATGTGTTGAGTGAAATATTTTATACAATGAAATTTACATCTTTATCATATTTAAAATTAGAACTACTTCCCAGTAGAAGTCTAATTAAAATCAAACGATAGATACCATAGTTTTATAAAATATTTTACACAACAAAAATAGTGATGTGTTGACAGTACTCATGTGTTGAGATTAGTCGTGTGTGGAAAGAAATATAGATTCATGTGTTGAATGAAATAAATATTCATTTGTTGAATAGAATAACGAATTTATTGAAATATATAAAGCCGTGTTGAGTAGAGTTGCGTTATTTTGACGCGAACGATATTTATATCGATTTTATTCGTTTTATAATGAATATTGAAAAGTGATTTCAAAATTTAATATTTTGAAAGGAAATTCAAATTGAATTAGATTAAAAATTGAAATTTTATTGAATCAATTTGAAATGAATTCGAATCGAATAGAAAATGAATTCGATTCGAATTAAATAGAAAGTGAATTTGAATTCGAGTAAAATAGAAATGAATTCAAATTGAATTAGATTGAAATTGAAATTTAAACAAACTGAAATTGAATTGAAATCAATTTGAAACGAATTCGAATTAGATCAAATAGAAGGTAAATTCGAATTGAATTGAAACGAATTCAATTTGAATTGAATTGAAACGAATTTGAATTTGAATTGAATTGAAATGAACTCGAATTGAATTGAAATCAAATCGATTTGAAATTAAATGTAGTGTTGAAATGGGTTTGAAAACGACTTTAAAACGATTTATAAAATACGTTTTAAAAGGAAATCGACGAAATATATATAATATATATTATATATATATATATATATATAATGGCCTGAATAGAACGCGCCGCGCCGCGGCAGTTCGTGAATTTCGACCATTTATTTCAAACGGACATTGCGGGAGATCCGACCGTCGGATTCTCCTAAAACCGGAACCGTTGGGTTCGTATCGAAAAGAGCTTTCCAATAAATGTTAGAGATTTGAAATCTAACGGTTGGATTTGGAATTATGTCCAAATCAAATTCGAAAAAGGTCGCTGTAAGTGCAGTTCGATGGCCGTTGTTGGAAATCGACTGTACGGGCCTTGATAAAATTATCAAAAATATCTATAATTTGTGTAAAATTATAATATGTGAATTGGAAAGAATTGGGCTGGAAAATTCCACATTTGAATAGGTAAAAATAGATTTCTATCGAAATGAACTAGTTTTGAACTAGAATTAAAATCAATTTATTTTTGAAATAAATAAATTGAATTTGAAAGTGATTTTGAAAATAATCAACATTTCCAATACGTGAATTGGACTGGAGTTGAATCGAAATTATCTTCGGAATATTTCGATGTTGGATTTCGTGACCATACAGATATTGTTATGGGAATTTGAAAGATATATTTTATATCGTTATTTCCAATACGATATTTGTTGGTTTCAGAATTTGATATTGAATATAAGCCGGTATATTTTCTATTCAGAGCCTTGTATTTAATATCAAATGTGATTTGGGTTTATCGTGAATCGTGTTTTAGATAACATTGGTTCTTTAACCCAGTTAAAGGCAAGATATCGATTTCTGAAAAGATTAAAACTAAGTGGAGTTTTAATGAATCTTTAATTAGATTAAAATGTTAATTGATAATTTAAATTATCAAATCTGAAAAGTGATCGAGAGTGGAGTATCACCAGTTTTGCTCCAAAGCGATAGTTAAATCTTTAATTAGATTTGAACGTGAAATGGTAATTAATTTTACCGATAACACCGTGGTGTTAGATATGGAGTATCACCAGTTTTGCTCCATGGGATATATAGGTTGGGATTGGGAAATAAAACAAATAATTACTTCGGTGTGGTTCGCTAATCCGGACTAGTTTGAAATGATATCCAAAGGAAGATTATAGGATAAATTTAGAAGAATTTATCTTTGATAAAATTAATGGGAACATTTCCCTAAGAATGTGATTTTGTGAATAAAAGAATATTCTGAATTGGAATGAGGCGTTCATTGTGTTTGTGTAACATTTGTTAATTATATACGTGGGTTATTCAGAAAGGCCGGGTTATACCCATTCTGAATAACCGATTCGACGAGATGTCGAAGATGAAGACGGTGGTTGAAGACCGGAAGTCTTCACATCGTTTGGGTGATTACTGATGATCTTGATTGGGCAGTACACCCAAGATGAGGGAATCAGTTGGTGATCGTCCAGACGTACCTGGAGATGGATGGATATGCGAGGAAAGTGCCTCCGGTTTCGTTCAGACCCAGAACGAACTTGTAAATGGATTGTGTGTCTGACATTGGATTTTATTCTGTGTTGATTGATCTCTATTAAATATACATCTGTTTGGCGGCGGAGAATTTATTCTCTTGCTTAACGCCCTTCTCTGAGACGTACGAGCTCAGAGGTTGTATATCGATGGACATCAGTCGCATGGAGTGAATTGCCAATGTGGCACGCGTAAGTGGCAATTGATCAAGGCTTCTGTTGAAAAGCAAAGTCTTGTGGTTGATGATCAAAGCATGGCCTGTGTGGCGTAGCTTTGTGTATAACATGAATTCGCGAGCCTCACACCTCGGTATGAGTCAAAAACGGGATAGTGACTGCAGGGAGAGCACGACGTTTCTTTCTAGCTAGGGTGGTGTCAGTGACCTACCAGCCCTGACATTTATATACTTCTCACCTGTGTGGTTGTTGGATACGAGGCGCCTCGGATATAGGTCTGTAAGGACCGGGAAACGTGTGTTCAGGAATAACTAATCCTCAAAAGTAAGAGAGGACCGGCCCTGAAGATCCAAGGATCATAGTGGGGTCCTGAGGCATTTGCTAGAGTGTCTCGAATCGGAGAGGAGCTTGCCCCTTGCCTTGGCTCATGACGGAAATCCAATTTCCAATACGTGATATTGCGGTTTTAATTGTAGAACTAGTATGGCGACATGATAGATGGTACCCATGCCGCCTATGATTGATATTTATGATTTGAAATTGTTTTGACACTATACACCTATAATAGTATCAAATAATGTGATTTAAACGTATCAAGCATGCTTTGGCTGTTATAAGGGAAAACCCTATCCTCCGGCTTGCGTTGCATTGTGTGATGGGACCTGGGTCTTATAACAGCTTCATTTTTCTTTATTTAGCATTGCGCTGTTTGTTTTATGCACTGGTATTCTTGGGAGGAAACCCGTTCCGTGTTATGCGGCGTGGTCCCTTGATTTACCTAACTTTAAAAATAAAGATTAATAACTGTTTTAGTTCTCACACCAGTCACATGACTGACCTGGAGTTTATTGTTTTAACCTAAATTCTGGGTGCCCCTATTTTCCACATGGGCAGCTAGTAGTTTTGGTTTTGCAGATTTATATTCACAGGGTCCTGATTTACAGCTGGAACGATGCTCGGAAAGCTCTGTATCCGTGTATTACTTCTAGTTGTGTTTTATATATTTTTCCGCTGCTATGTAATTTATTGTAATCTCTGATATTTGTCGAATGTAATTTATTCATTTATACTCTGTATATTCTTGTATCTGATGGAGTTGTTGTAATAACAATGAAATGTTCTTCCGTCTGCGTCCTATTTTGTCTTGTCCTCAATTCTATCCGTGCTTTCCTTCATGGGGAAGTTCGGGTCGTCTCATTTTGGTATCAGAGCTTTGGTTTACAGAGCTCGAGAACAAGACACATTAGAACCATACGAAAGAATTCATCAGATATTGGATTAGTAATATCCAATTAGAATGACTCGTTAGAGATAGGATCAGTAGTATCCTAGAACGGGTGTGAAGAGTATATTTTCCAAATGAAAACAATTTTTTTTTAAAAAAATTTAAATCTCTTTATATGTATTTGATTAATTATTTATTTTGAATATGGACAATCGAGTATATATAGATTTCGCGTATACGCGTCATGAACGTATATTCGAAGTTTTAATATACTGGATAGATATAGAATCACATTCTAGACACCCGGGGGTAATTCTGAGGATGTGGCCACATCGTCAGTATTTATATTCGTGTTTCGAAGGTGTGATATCTATATATTTCCATTAGGCTGGTGTGAGAACCAAAACTTATATAGATAGATTTATTGTTGTGAATTGGCATCAAAAACATGATTTTTTTGTATATGTATCAAAAAATTTATGGATTTGAAACTCTAATTCACTAATTGATTGATGTTTGTGTTGTTTGTTTAATTGTTTGATAATTTTTAACCATTATGCTTAATTGAACCGAATATTGAATTGTATTGAAATTGGTCGCATTTGCTTGCATATACATATACTTACATTGAACAGGTCATAGCAAGGAGGCTAGAGCAGAGAATAAAATTTGTTTGCCCGACAAATAGGTACATGTTTACTACATAATTTCCTGTTTTGTTTGGGTGATGATGATTTTGTGAGCCTGTTGGCTAGCTGCTTGGCTTTTTCTTTTTCTTTTTGAGATCTGAAGGACCGGGGAAGCTATTTGAAATTCCCCGATGCTCCCGGTGCAGGGGAGGTTATGGCGAAATTTTTCGAAAATTTAGGGTGTTAGCCAAATTTTTGAAAATTTGAAAATTCTCAAAAACTGAAAAGTTGGAAAATGGAAGCCAGATCGAACGTAGAGTTGATTAATCAAACCACTTTCGACTTTGTTCCTTTTCGGGGACGAAAAGTTTTAAGTGGGAGAGATTGTAATAACCCGAAAATGCGAGCCAGTTTGAAATTTTTATTTTAGCGATTTTAGCGAATTTTGAATATTTAAAATAGATTATTTTAAATAATATCGACGAGAAAATTTATTTTGAATAGAATTCGAACGTATATATTATATACGTTGTCGTTAGAATATAAATATTTATATATAACTATAAATAGAATTGAAAATGGCGCGGTAGTTCGATAATTCGATTTCAAACTTCAATTGAATATACCGGGTGCAAAACAATCCGGATTTTAGTGAAACCAAAAACATCAGGATCTAATTGGTGATATCTTTCCAACGAATCCGAAAGATCAAGATTTCATAGCGGGAATCAAAAGATATGTCCAGATGAAAATTCTGAATAGTCGCTATGGAATTCAGGCCCTTAAAAATGGACATTTTGCAAGCGACCTCGGATTTCGACGAAACCACTTTTGTTGGGTCCGTGATGTAAAGTTATTGCTAGGTTTCAAATTTCATAATTTTTCGAATCAATATGTGAGCATGGCAAAGGAAAACGAGTTTGACCAGTTTCAGTTGATTTTAATCGACTGGAAATTGACCATTTTTCCAACGGTCTCAGAATTCGACGAAACTAGTTTTGTTAGGACCGTATCGTCAATACGAAGCTAGAAAATATTTTTCTGGAATTTTTCTAGTTAGTATGCGACCCCGGTAATTTGAAATGTACGTTTAAAGTTCAATACAGTGATTTAAATGTAAATTAAACGGAAACTAATCGAAACGATCAAATCAGCTTGCGATACATATCCCATTGTGTTCGGAATGGGGGTAAAACGCTATGGACGACAGGCGGTGGACCTCGTTTAGAGGTCGTATGTGAAAGTCAACTTTTTAATAATTAAATATTAAAAAAAATATATATATCCTCCTTACCCTTCCTCCTTTATACTCTGGCCCCCCTTTTTTATTTTTTTCGATTTCATTTCACAGAATAAAAAAAAGGAGAACCCAAACGAACGCCGACGGCCAGCCTCCTCGCCCCCAATCACCGTCGCGCGCCCCTCCCGCCGGCGCTCCCTCCCTTCGCAAAGCCCAAACGCCCAAAACCCACGAACGCATCGCGCCTCCGACCCAGAGCGCCGCCGCCGCCGGCCTCCGATCAACCCCTCCTCTCTTCTGCGCCGCTTCTCCCTCCTCTTGAAGCCCACTGCGAACCCAACCCCCAAATCGAGACAAGGGCTGCCGCCACCGCCTGAAGAGGACCCGCAGCACCTCTGACACGCGACCGCGCCACCAACCACCTCCCGTCCGCCCCCTAAGCAAACCCAAGCAAGCATGGCTCCTTCCCCTTTTCAATGTAAGCTTTTACTTTTAAATTCAAATCAGTTTTTATGTTAAAAATGAATTCTTTTAAATCAGTTTTTATATTCTGAAAATATATTTTTAGAACCAGTTCATGAAGTAATAAAAATTTGAATTTTGTTTTGTTTGAGTAGCAATAAAAAGATATCATTTTTGTTGATGGAAGTATATGATTTTCATGAATGGGAATATACGATTTTTGTGAGTGAAAGAATATGATTTATACATATATAATTTGCAAGTCAAAAATATGATTTTAGCATTATAAAAATATAATTTTTATATAATGTGAAGCTTAAAAATATGGTTTTTATAAAGTAGAGGTATTAAAAATATAATCTTTACTATATAGAAATATTAAAAATATGATTTTTATATTTTTAAAGTATTAAAAATATAATCTTTATAGGATAGAGAATATAAAAATATCATCTTTGTATATGTAGCGAAATAAAAATCTGATTTTTATTTTATATACGTTGAAATAAAGTGGTGATTTTCATAACGAGGAAATCTATATTTTTGTAAGGGTGAAGTCTTTATAGTTAAAAAGGCGAGATCTTTATATAGAAAATAGAGAAATAAAAATATGATTTTTATATATTGAATAGCGTAGTAAAAATTCGATTTTTAAATATATGAAGTGATTATAAAAATATGATTTTTAAATTGAAAGTGGATAAATAAAAATGTGATTTTTATTTTAAAGACATCAAAATATAAAAATGTGTGATTTCTATATGTAGTGGCTACGGGCAACGAAGATGGTAAAAAGGCGAGAATGAAGAAGATTTCTATAAAAGAAGAGTCAAGATGATTGGATAGCTATTGGTGAGAACTTCTCACTCAAAATTCTTTTTCTAGTTATATTTATATACTAGGATGTAGACGGTGCTTAGTAGCACCCGACACCCGTCATCCACAGACCATGGATGGCTTGTTTGTTAAATTGTTTGGTTGTGTAGTTGGTTAGTCTAATTGATTGAAATTTTAATTGTTTGGTGAATTGAAATTGATTTGATTGATGTGTGAATGGCGTGGGCCTTCACTAGACCGGGGATAAGGCTAGGCCTCGTCCCGTTTCTAGTATCGTGCCGTTATGCTGCCGAAATTTTCTAAAATATGTTAGAGAAATAAAAATATCATTTTATTGAAGAAATGAACTGAATAGAAATTCATGTGTTAAAATAAATTGTTTTATCGTTAAAAATATAATTTTTAACGTGAAAATGAATAAACGAATATTTATAAACAAATCGGCCGATTTGTTTATATACACTGATTTGACTGATATTGATTGGGATGATAAATTTTACACATCACCCAACTGCACAAATAAAATCTGTGTTTGATTGTTTGAAACCCCACACGGGTGTTGGGATGAAATTTGAAGTTCACTCATCCTGATTGATCAAATATGTCGATCGATTGATTGACAGGCTGTTATAAGCGTTAGATATCTATATTTGATGCTTATACAGTGTAGTGCACTTTGGTTGATGGTTGATCGTTTATTATTGCTATTATATACATGTGTTGTATGGAAATCCATATAATTAACGTTATATGGTGATTGATTGGGCCTCATTCCAATTGGGACAATAAGGAATATTATAAAAGAAAATTCATGTGTTGAATATAAAAATAGTCATGTGTTGACGATGTGCATGTGTTGAGTGAAATATTTTATACAATGAAATTTACATCTTTATCATATTTAAAATTAGAACTACTTCCCAGTAGAAGTCTAATTAAAAATCAAACGATAGATACCATAGTTTTATAAAATATTTTACACAACAAAAATAGTGATGTGTTGACAGTACTCATGTGTTGAGATTAGTCGTGTGTGGAAAGAAATATAGATTCATGTGTTGAATGAAATAAATATTCATTTGTTGAATAGAATAACGAATTTATTGAAATATATAAAGCCGTGTTGAGTAGAGTTGCGTTATTTTGACGCGAACGATATTTATATCGATTTTATTCGTTTTATAATGAATATTGAAAAGTGATTTCAAAATTTAATATTTTGAAAGGAAATTCAAATTGAATTAGATTAAAAATTGAAATTTTATTGAATCAATTTGAAATGAATTCGAATCGAACAGAAAATGAATTCGATTCGAATTAAATAGAAAGTGAATTTGAATTCGAGTAAAATAGAAATGAATTCAAATTGAATTAGATTGAAATTGAAATTTAAACAAACTGAAATTGAATTGAAATCAATTTGAAACGAATTCGAATTAGATCAAATAGAAGGTAAATTCGAATTGAATTGAATTGAAACGAATTCAATTTGAATTGAATTGAAATGAATTTGAATTTGAATTGAATTGAAACGAATTTGAATTTGAATTGAATTGAAATGAACTCGAATTGAATTGAAATCAAATCGATTTGAAATTAAATGTAGTGTTGAAATGGGTTTGAAAACGAATTTAAAACGATTTATAAAATACGTTTTAAAAGGAAATCGACGAAATATATATAATATATATATTATATATATATAATGGCCTGAATAGAACGCACCGCGCCGCGGCAGTTCGTGAATTTCGACCATTTATTTCAAACGGACATTGCGGGAGATCCGACCGTCGGATTCTCCTAAAACCGGATCCGTTGGGTTCGTATCGAAAAGAGCTTTCCAATAAATGTTAGAGATTTGAAATCTAACGGTTGGATTTGGAATTATGTCCAAATCAAATTCGAAAAAGGTCGCTGTAAGTGCAGTTCGATGGCCGTTGTTGGAAATCGACTGTACGGGCCTTGATAAAATTATCAAAAATATCTATAATTTGTGTAAAATTATAATATGTGAATTGGAAAGAATTGGGCTGGAAAATTCCACATTTGAATAGGTAAAAATAGATTTCTATCGAAATGAACTAGTTTTGAACTAGAATTAAAATCAATTTATTTTTGAAATAAATAAATTGAATTTGAAAGTGATTTTGAAAATAATCAATATTTCCAATACGTGAATTGGACTGGAGTTGAATCGAAATTATCTTCTGAATATTTCGATGTTGGATTTCGTGACCATACAGATATTGTTATGGGAATTTGAAAGATATATTTTATATCGTTATTTCCAATACGATATTTGTTGGTTTCAGAATTTGATATTGAATATAAGCCGGTATATTTTCTATTCAGAGCCTTGTATTTAATATCAAATGTGATTTGGGTTTATCGTGAATCGTGTTTTAGATAACATTGGTTCTTTAACCCAGTTAAAGGCAAGATATCGATTTCTGAAAAGATTAAAACTAAGTGGAGTTTTAATGGATCTTTAATTAGATTAAAATGTGAATTGATAATTTAAATTATCAAATCTGAAAAGTGATCGAGAGTGGAGTATCACCAGTTTTGCTCCAAAGCGATAGTTAAATCTTTAATTAGATTTGAACGTGAAATGGTAATTAATTTTACCGATAACACCGTGGTGTTAGATATGGAGTATCACCAGTTTTGCTCCATGGGATATATAGGTTGGGATTGGGAAATAAAACAAATAATTACTTCGGTGTGGTTCGCTAATCCCGACTAGTTTGAAATGATATCCAAAGGAAGATTATAGGATAAATTTAGAAGAATTTATCTTTGATAAAATTAATGGGAACATTTCCCTAAGAATGTGATTTTGTGAATAAAAGAATATTCTGAATTGGAATGAGGCGTTCATTGTGTTTGTGTAACATTTGTTAATTATATACGTGGGTTATTCAGAAAGGCCAGGTTATACCCATTCTGAATAACCGATTCGACGAGATGTCGAAGATGAAGACGGTGGTTGAAGACCGGAAGTCTTCACATCGTTTGGGTGATTACTGATGATCTTGATTGGGCAGTACACCCAAGATGAGGGAATCAGTTGGTGATCGTCCAGACGTACCTGGAGATGGATGGATATGCGAGGAAAGTGCCTCCGGTTTCGTTCAGACCCAGAACGAACTTGTAAATGGATTGTGTGTCTGACATTGGATTTTATTCTGTGTTGATTGATCTCTATTAAATATACATCTGTTTGGCGGCGGAGAATTTATTCTCTTGCTTAACGCCCTTCTCTGAGACGTACGAGCTCAGAGGTTGTATATCGATGGACATCAGTCGCATGGAGTGAATTGCCAATGTGGCACGCGTAAGTGGCAATTGATCGAGGCTTCTGTTGAAAAGCAAAGTCTTGTGGTTGATGATCAAAGCACGGCCTGTGTGGCGTAGCTTTGTGTATAACGTGAATTCGCGAGCCTCACACCTCGGTATGAGTCAAAAACGGGATAGTGACTGCAGGGAGAGCACGACGTTTACCAGCCCTGACATTTATATACTTCTCACCTGTGTGGTTGTTGGATACGAGGCGCCTCGGATATAGGTCTGTAAGGACCGGGAAACGTGTGTTCAGGAATAACTAATCCTCAAAAGTAAGAGAGGACCGGCCCTGAAGATCCAAGGATCATAGTGGGGTCCTGAGGCATTTGCTAGAGTGTCTCGAATCGGAGAGGAGCTTGCCCCTTGCCTCGGCTCATGACGGAAATCCAATTTCCAATACGTGATATTGCGGTTTTAATTGTAGAACTAGTATGGCGACATGATAGATGGTACCCATGCCGCCTATGATTGATATTTATGATTTGAAATTGTTTTGACACTATACACCTATAATAGTATCAAATAATGTGATTTAAACGTATCAAGCATGCTTTGGCTGTTATAAGGGAAAACCCTATCCTCCGGCTTGCGTTGCATTGTGTGATGGGACCTGGGTCTTATAACAGCTTCATTTTTCTTTATTTAGCATTGCGCTGTTTGTTTTATGCACTGGTATTCTTGGGAGGAAACCCGTTCCGTGTTATGCGGCGTGGTCCCTTGATTTACCTAACTTTAAAAATAAAGATTAATAACTATTTTAGTTCTCACACCAGTCACATGACTGACCTGGAGTTTATTGTTTTAACCTAAACTCTGGGTGCCCCTATTTTCCACACGGGCAGCTAGTAGTTTTGGTTTTGCAGATTTATATTCACAGGGTCCTGATTTACAACTGGAACGATGCTCGGAAAGCTCTGTATCCGTGTATTACTTCTAGTTGTGTTTTATATATTTTTCCGCTGCTATGTAATTTATTGTAATCTCTGATATTTGTCGAATGTAATTTATTCATTTATACTCTGTATATTCTTGTATCTGATGGAGTTGTTGTAATAACAATGAAATGTTCTTCCGTCTGCGTCCTATTTTGTCTTGTCCTCAATTCTATCCGTGCTTTCCTTCACGGGGAAGTTCGGGTCGTCTCATTTTGAATCGCAACCGTTCAGGGTCAGGATTTCTGGAAACTGACGATTCAGGGTTCTCTTGATTGGAGTTCCTAGAGCGGCGTGATCTAGAAGAAGAAGGAGGAGAATCTTGGTGCTGGAGCCGCCGCCGCCATGAAATAGAAAATTAGGTTTCTGTAAAGAATAAAACCCTAATACATAACCTATAAACAAAAACGAACCGTGAAAATCAAACAAGGGCATTTCTATAAAAATAAAAGCTGTGTTTTGAAAATAGGGATGAGAATTATATATTTCAAAAGGGGAGGATGTGAGTCTAATTAAGTTTGGTTTTAAGGATGTAAGCCTAATTTTCACTCATAAAAATATATTTTTATGCGTCAAATTTTAAATATATATATATATATATGTTATATTTTTTTGTGTGTTTGTATATATAAAAATATATTTTTTGGTGTAAAGAATTTATTGGGTTTATTTGAGTCAAGTTTGGTGTTGAGTTTGAGAACCGTTCCAAAATCCAAATAGCCGTACCGATCCATTGAAAATTTCCTAGCCTCCTCTTATAAAATTAAATAAAATATTGAGCAATCATCGAGTTAAAATCCATTCTGAATCGTACCTGGAAGTCGTCGTTTTATTTAGCATCAATTCATCTGTTGTCTCTAATCTGTGTCACGAAAGGTGAGTTTATCTCATACCTAACCTACATCATTTCATGGTTGTTAGATCATCATAAATGAATTGTTATGAAATGCATAGGACTGCTGATAGAAACTGTTTTATTTGATATGTATACACAATTCATATATACAATGATATTCATATGACACGCAGGTGCACTGTAATATATGGTTTGATTGAAAATGAATTTGATTGAAAATAAACAACAACACAAAATATCGGAAATATGAACACAAAATATTCTATCCAACCACCATCTTTATAGGTTCACCAATAAAAAATTGTTTTCAATCGATCTCAACTATCATTTCAAACAATTACAGTTTGAGCCAATAACCTTACTGAGAAATAGGTAGATAATATCTAATGGCTAAATAATTTGAAGGAGAACACTCAATTTGGAATATCTAGAATGATCACTATTGGTGTCTCTCACCCACACCTAATGAAGATGTTCACTAGGCCTTTTATAGAGTGAAATGCTTCATACCCAAGTAAATTTGGCACCCAAACTATCTTCATATATGTTAAAAAATTATTTGGATAATCATCAATTAATTATAGCCTTCAATTCCAAATATCTCACAAATATAGCAACAAATCCGGAAAATCTTCATAGATTACTTGTTGCCCAAAATTGTAGTGATTTGTGTATCACAAATTTCAACAGATATTTTTTTTATTATATTTGTGCGGGAGTTGTATCAGTGCATGTGTTTTATTTTGTTTGCCTATGTATTACGGTGTTTTTGTGTGGAGTTATATATGTGTGTATTATGTAGTGTGTGCATATTTGTGTATGTATTTGGGTGAGTTATTTTGGAAATTTAATTGTTTTTTTTAAATGTATATAAATATATACATTTTTAAAAGTTTTTATATTTTTATATAATAGTTTAGGTATGTTTATACAACTTATAATATATATATATGGTTCTGAAGTATATTGATGTGTTGTGTATACATATATATATATATATATTGTAATAACCCGGAAAATACGAGCCAATTTAAAATTTTTAAATTGATTATTTCAAAGCAATTTGAACCATTGAAATAGAATATTTCAATAAATTAGTGAATTAGAAATAGTAAGTCAGTTTGAAAATTTGAATTCGAACTTTGACCGACTATGCAGGGTGGAAAATTGATATTTTTCATATGGCCTCGGAATTCGACGAAACCACTTTTGTTGGGTCCGGGATGTCAAACTATTGCTAGGTTTCAAATTTCATAATTTTTCGAATCAATATGTGAGCGTGGCAAAAGAAAACGCGTTTGACCAGTTTCTATTGAATTTAATCGACAGGAAATTGGCCATTTTTCAAACGGTCTCAGAATTCGACGAAACTAGTTTTGTTAGGACCGTATCGTCAATACGAAACTAGAAAATATTTTTCTGGAATTTTTCTAGTTAGTATGTGACCCCGGTAATTTGAAATGTACGTTTAAAATTCAATATAAGGATTTAAATGTAAATTCAACGGGAACTGATTGTAACGATCAAACCAGCTTACGATACATATCCCATTGTGTTCGGAATGGGGGTAAAACGCTATGGACGACAGGCGGTGGGCCTCGTTTCGAGGTCGTATGTAAAAGTCAACCCTTATGCAAATTTAAATAATTAAATAATAAAAAAAAATAAATAAATAAAAAATAATATACTCCCTCCCTTTTTCTTCTGCTTGCCCCCCCCCCCCCCGATTCAGTTATTCACAGGAAAAAAAATAAGAAAAAAACCTAAATCGCGCCGCCCCTGACCCTCGAACCCGCCGCCGCCTGACCCTCGAACGCGCCGCCGCCTGACCCACGAACACACCGACGATCGAGCAGAAGCCCCCACCACCCTCGCGACCTCCTCCTTCCAGCGAAGACGCCGCCGACCATCGAACCGAAGCCTGGAACCCTGCCGCGAACCTCCGAACCTCGACGCGACACCTCCCTGAACCACCGACCGCCAACCCTGCTGCCGAAGCCTCTTCTTCCCTCCTCCACTTCGAGATCCACGGTGAGTGATTTAGGTTAATTTATTTTATTTTTATTTTTGTTTTATAAAACTGATTTATAAACCGATTTAAAACTAATTACTGTATTTTTTTTAAGATTTGAAAACTGTTTTTTTTTAGTTTTATAAACTGAAATTATAAAAGGCAAAAACTGATTTTTGTTTTAGGATTTAAAAACTGAAATTTTAAAAAGAATATAGAAAACAGAATTTTAAAAAGAATATAGAAAACAGAATTTTAAAAAGAATATAGAAAACAGAATTTTTAAAAGAATTTAGAAAACTGAAATTTTAAAAAAGAATGTAAAAACAGAATTTTTAAAAGAATGTAAAAACAGAATTTTTAAAAGAATGTAAAAACAGAATTTTTAAAAGAAAATAAAAACTGGATTTTTAAAAGAAATAAAAACTGATTTATTAAAGTTTTAAAACTGATTTGATAAAGTTTAAAAACTGATTTAAAAAGAAATAAAAACTGAGTTGATTTTAAGGTTTGGAAAAAAAAAAAAGGTTTTAAACTTTGAAATAGAAAAAAAAGGTTTTAAACTTTGAAATAGAAAAAAAGGGGGTTTAAACTTTGAAATTAAAAAGGTTGAATCTTTTAAAAGAAAAAGATTTGAACTTGCAAAAATAAAGATCATATTTTTAAAAAGAGAAAAGTCGGAATTTTTGTTAAGTAGAAGTAAAATATGATTCTTATATTTTTAAAGCAATAAAAATATAATTTTTACATCATAGGAATATTAAAAATATAATCTTTGTTTTTAAAATATGATCTTTATATATTGAATAACATAGTAAAAATTCGATTTTTACCTATGTAGAGAATACGGGAAACGAAAGCGACAAGAAGAAGAAATAGACGAAGATTTCTAGAAAAGGAAGAGTCGTGTTATTGGATAGCTACTGGTGAGAAATTCTCACTCTTCAATTTCTTTTTATATATATATATATATATGTGTGGAAATAAAAGTGAATTGCTATATATAAATAAATAAATATATATATATATATATATATATATATATATATATATACGCCCCCTCGTCCACAAACCATGGACGATATTTATTGGTTGAAATTGTTGTGAAAATTGGTTGACGGCAAATTGTTGTTTGGGATTGTTTGTGGTTGGTTTTGAATTGATTGAGGTTGAAAAATACCCGTTTGTGATTGGAAAATATTTGGTTGAAACCACATAGGATTAGTTTGTGGAAATGAAATAAATATAAACATGCCGCCTGCGTGCGAATTAGATGCATGATCCCCATTGTCAAAAACCGCGAGGTTTTAAGGTAGAGCGAGGAGCTGTACTAGGGACGGTGCCGGTTTAACTACCCTGCCGTTATGCTGCCGAAATTTTGAATAATCTTTGTGTGTTAGAATTATTTTCATATGTTGAAATTATTTGCATGCATAGAAATTAAAGCCATATGTTGAAACTATATCCATGTGTGGAAATGTTCATGTGTTGAAAAGTGTTGTGTGAAAATAAAATTCATTTGTGAATGAATGAAGTGTATAAACAATAAAAATCACATTTTTATATATATATATGAAGTATGAAAAATATTCGCCTTATATAAATAATTTCAATCATAAAAATCCCATCTTTCTAATATGAACAACATAAATAAATTGTCCATGTGTGGAAATACTCATTTGTTGAGAAATGTGTGTAGTGGAAAGGTGCATGTGTTGAATAAAAAGATTGAACGATAAAAATTACCTTTTTATTGAAACTATGAAGTGTTGAAACCATACGTTTGTTGAATAAATATTTTAAATGATAAAAATATCATTTTTATCCTATGTGTGATATGCTAAAAATATGCGGACGTTGAAATAAATATTTGTGATAGAAATATTATTTTTAACATGCATAGGAACTAAATAAAATAGTCATGTGTTGAAATCTATTTTAGTTCGCCAAAATTATCATCTTTGAAATGTGAAGTGTTAAGAATAGCCACTGGTTCGAATAAACGTGCATGAGTTGAAATATACATTAACTAGCTAATGTTATGATTTTAGCCTATGCATGCGATATTAGAATGAGTGGTGTTTTTAAACCAAAGCAAATCAAATATGAAGTTGAATAGAAAATGATAAATGTTAGAAATTGTGTATATGTGCATGCATATCTATTGAACAGGTTAAAGCAAAAAGGGGCTAGAGAAGAGGAATAAAATTTTGTGCCCGACAAATAGGTACACGTTTACTGTTTGTTTGGGTGATGATTTTATGAGCCTATTGGCTAGCCGCTTGGCTTTTTCTGTTTCTTTTTGAGATTAGAAGGACCGGGAACGCTATTTGCGATTTCCCGATGCCCCCGGTACAGGGGAGGTTATGGCGAAATTTTCCAAAATTTTAGGGTGTTAGAAAAATATTTGAAGTGAAAACGATATAGAAATTATTGAATGGACTATATTTATATAAATATATAAATATAAATAGAATTAAAACGAAACGTGGCCGTGCAGTTCATATTTTGAAACCGTGATTTCAAATGACTAGTGCGGGAGATCCGACCATTGGATTTTCCTGAAACCTCAACCGTTGGGTTCGCCTTGAAAATATCTTTCCAACGGCACCAACTTTGTGAAGATCCGACGGTTGGATTGTCTGGAATGTTTAATTCAAAATTAGTGAAAAACAGCGCCAGAAACGATTATATTTATATATATATAAATATAATTAAATTAAATCGAATAACGACGCTGCAGTTCGTAAATTGAAATCGTAACTTCAAATGGTTAGTGTGGAAGATCCGACCGTCGGATTTTCCTAAAACTGGAACCGTTGGGTTCGTTTTGAAAAGACCTTCCTAATGATGTAGAATTTGTGAAGATCCAACGGTTAGATTTTCCTATATGTGTAAAACAAAATTAGTGGAAAGCAGCGCCAGTGCGTCGACACGACCTGAAACGTCGTTTAATTAAATATGGCCGTTTTAAATTAAATAAAAATGGCGATATATCGTTATTAAGTGCTATAGACGATATAGAGTGAAAATAAACCAATTTTGTTGTGTTTGCTTGATATGTGATGGTTGAATGTGTTTGACGTGAAAATTATAACTAAACAACTGAAGTGTGAATGTTGAATAGTTCAACCCTGTGATTAATTGGTTTGAAAATCCAAATATACGTGGGTTATTTGAAAAGGCCGAGTTTATCTCATTTCAAATAATCGATCGACGTTGAGAAGTCGAAGAGTCGAAGACGACTGAAGACCGACGATCTCCACGTTGGATGGATGGGCGCTACTGATGCTCGTGATTGGAGTAGCTACCATGAAGGAATTGAAGTAGTAGCCGTCCAAACATAGTGTTGATTGTACGGATATGCGAGGAATTGGTGCCTCCGGTTTCGTTCAGACCCAGAATGGACTTGTAAATGGACTGTGTGTCTGACATTGGATTTTGTTCTGTGTTGATTGATCTCTGTTAAATATATATCTGTTTGGCGGCGGAGAATTTATTCTCTTGCTTAACGCCCTTCTCTGAGACGTACGAGCTTAGAGGTTATGTATTGACAGAAATCAGTCGCATGGAGTGGATTGCCTGTGTGGCACGCCTAAGTGGCATGTGATCAAGGCTTCTGTTGCAAAGCAAAGTCTTGTGGTTGATGATCAAAGCATGGTCTGTGTGACTAGCTTTGTGTATAACGTGAATTCGCGAGCCTCACACCTCGGTATGAGTCAAAAACGGGAGACGGACCGCTGGGAGTGCACGACGTTTCTTTCTAGCTATGGTGGTGTCAGTGACCTACCAGCCCTGACATTATAGATACTTTTCACCTGTGTGGTTGTTGGAATGCGAGGCGCCTCGATTATAGGTCTGTAAGGACCGGGAAACGTGTGTTCAAGAATTGCCAATCCTCAAAAGTAAGAGAGGACCGGCCCAGCCGATTCTAAGGATCATAGTGGGGTCCTGGGACATTTGCTAGAGTGTCTCGAACGGAGAGGAGCTTGTCCCTTGCCTCGACTCATGAAGGAATCCAATTTCCAATACGATATGTGCGGTTGTGATTGTATTACTAGTATGGCGACATGATATATGGTACCCATGCCGTCTAGGATTGATATTTATGATTGAATTTGCTTTTGAAACATATATGCACTAGTAATAATATCAAACACTTTGTTTTATTCGTATGAAGCATCTTTGGCCATTATAAGGGAAAACTCTATCCTCCGGCTTGCGTTGCATTGTGTGATGGGACCTGAGTCTTATAATGGCTTCATTTTAGAAAAAGCATTGCGTTGATTTAATCATTTACTTTACTTCATGCACTAGCACTCATTGGAGTAAACCCGTTCCGCGAAAGTGGCGTGGTCCTTTGATTTGCCTTATTATTGTTGTTAATAATATGCAATAGATTTCTCATACCAGTCCCATGACTGACTCGTAGTTTGTTTCACCTTGCAAACTCGGGTGCCCTCATTTTCACACGGGCAGCCTAGTTACAGGTTTCTGATGCACCTTTTGGCTCATGGCGAGGCTTGACTACACTGTGCTGACTTGGATTTTCTCCGCCATTATTGTATCTATATTATGATTCCGCCACTGGCGATGTAGACTGATATTCCTTTTGTGTACTCTTTATGTATGATCCGCCTCAGGCGATGGTGACTGATTATGTATCATTATGCACTAAGTTGTATCCTGTACTGTGCTTCTCTGATGTGATATTATCTATATGATTCCGCTGTCATATGTGTGTAAATTATTCTAATTTCTGTTTATGCTATTATCTGTGATCTGCCAATGATGATTAATGTGTTATACTCCAATGATTATCCTTAACACCGTGCTACGGGGTTTTGGGATCGTCACATATATACTGTTATGGTGTTTACGTAATTTATAATATATATGATATAAATTTGTGTTGTGTGTACGGTGTGTATGTACGAGTTTATGTGTTTGTTTCAAATTATATATTATATATAAGTGTATATGATTTAGTATGCGTTACCGTTGTGTTTTATTTAAATGTATAATTTATAAAATATATTTTTATGTGTCGAATTTTAAATATATATATATATATATACACGTTATTTTTTTTTTGTGTGTTAGTATATATATAAATATATATTTTTGTGTAAAGAATTTATTGGGTTTATTTGATTCAATTTTGGTATTGAGTTTGAGAATCCTTCCAAAACCCAAATAGCCGTACCGATCCATTGAAAATTCCCTAGCCTCCTCTCATAAAATAAAATAAAATATTGAGCGATCGTCGAGTTAAAATCCATTTTGAATCGTACCTGGAAGTCGTCGTTTTATTCAATGTTAATTCATCTGCTGTCTCCAATCTGTGTCACGAAAGGTGAGTTTATCTCATACCTAACCTACATTATTTCATGGTTGTTAGATCAACATAAATGAATTATTATGAAATGTATAGGACACTTGATAGAAATTGTTTTATTTGATATGTATACACAATTCATATATGACACAATGATATTCATATGAAACGTAGGCGCACTGATAATATATGATTTGTGATGTAATGATATTAATGCTATGAATAATCTATATTTTTTATCTATGTTGTTGATTCCCTTGGTTTAGGAAAAATCACTAAGGGTTGAAATGATACATACCCGAATGGACATAAGATTAGGGAAAAATCATCATGGGTTGAAATGATAGACCTGAATGATTTTATTGAATTTGGGATTGCGGGTTTAAATGATAGACCCGTAGAAATGTTATAAATTGCGAGTTGAAATGATAAATATTCGTATCACTTGACCATAGGGTAGAAAACTATATACAAACACCGTTGGTCATGTTTTCGAAGTAAAATGATTTGGAATTTGATTTTTAAAATAATAATTTAAGATTTTATATATTAAAGATTTTAAAACTTAAGTTTTGTAAATTTTAAATTATATATTTTAAAATGATTTTATGAATAAATATGGATTTAAATATTTATTTAAGATTTTTACTTATAGTTTATTTATTTTAAACCATATAATTTAATCATATATGTATTTTAAACTTTAAATTAAATATTATATTAAATTATTCTTTTTAAAACCTATTTCTAAATTATTTTAACTTATATATGTTTATAAAGTTGTTTTCTATATAAACTTATTAATTTAGAACTTATATATATATATATATATTCAATGCTTATTTTTATATATTTTATAAACTTTAATAATAAATTCAAAGATGGATATGTTAAGATTCACGATTTGAATTTGAGGTTGAAGATCAAAATTTATATAAAGATACTTGATTTAGCGAATGAACTCATATTTAGAATACGAATCGGAATCGATATAAACTTATAAGAGATGAACTTGAATCATGATTTTTTTCTTCTAAATTTGAATTTCCAAATTTAAGTAATGAATTTGAACTTATAATAGTACGAAATGAATTTGATTATAATAGAGTTAATGTAAATTTGAATATATGTATATAATTGATTTTGTATGGAACATGCTATATAAATCTATTTGTGTGAAGTAAGGAAGTTGTTAAAATGAATGTATAGGAATGATTTAGTATTGTTTTGAATTTGTAAATAAAGATTTTGAATTATGCGACTTGAATTATGAAATATGATAGAATTGTTGAATTTAAATATAAAGATTTTGATTTGAATTGTATATTGAACTAGAACCAAAATGTTGATTTTATGAATCGACTTAAAATGACTTCCAAGAGGTAAAAATAGGATTATATAAATAGTTTGAACTTGGACTTTGATGAACTATTTCAAAATAAAATAGAATTGAAGTTAATTATTTTAGTTTTGATTTATACTAAAATTTGAGACCTTTAAGATATGATCGTCTAATTCAATTTACTAACGCGATTTAAGTGAGTAGTTTTCAAAATTAAATATAATAGAAGTAGATATTTAATTTTGATTTCAAAGTTGAATATGAGATTCCATATAAGTGAACTTTTTTAAAAGTGATTATAAAATGACCACGGTGTGAAAAATGTAAACAATTGGTTGTTAAAGAGACTGGGATCGGATATTGTCATACTCTCTGCCAATACCGAAAACTACTTTAACAATTGTGTACGCATTGGAGTTCCAGAATGAAGTAGGATGGTTTGCAGGCGATTACTGGATTTGAAGAAAGAGAACGATGATGGATAGCTGAAACGACCCAAACTTCCCCATAAAGGAAAGCCCATATTGCTTTGGGAACAATTCTCATCAGAACACAAACGGAAGAACATTTCATTACTTATTACAACAGTTTACATCAGAGTATAGGGATATTCCAGAGTATGAATAAATTACATTTTAAATAGCAGCGGAAAAATAATACAAAACACAACTGAAAGAAATATACGGATATAGAGCTTTCCGAATATTACTTCAGCTGTAAACCAGGATCCTGTGAATATACATTTGCAAAACCAAAACTACTAGCTGCCCGTGTGGAAAATATGGGCACCCAGAGTTTAGGTTAAAATAATAAACTCCAGGTCAGTCATGGGACTGGTGTGAGAACTAAAACAGTTATTAACTTGATTTTAAAGTTGGGTAAACCATGGGACCATGCCGTATAACACGGAACAGATTTACTCTGCATGACCTCTATTTTAAAAGAAAACAACGCAATGCTTTTTGGAAAGATGAAGCTATTATAAGACTCAGGTCCCATCACACAATGCAACGCAAGCCGAAGGATAGAGTTTTCCCTTATAATAGCCAAAAAATGCTTGATACGCGAAATTTCAACTTTTATTATTACTATAAGTGAAGAATTCAACTTCGAATATAAATGTGTCAATCGTAGGTGGCATGGGTACCATATATGATGTCACCATACTAGTTCTACAATCAAAACCGCATGATGTCGTATTGGAAGTTGGATTTCCATCTATGAACCAAGGCGAGGGATTGTCCTTACCAAATTCGAGACACTCTAGCTCGTTACTCATGACTCGGCCGCAACTGCACCTAGGAGCGCCAGGGCCGGTCATCCGTCGATGATTAGTTATACCATAAACTATATGTTAGCCTGCCCTGTGGGGCATAAAATAATCTGGTTAGTAATGCCGACCAGACCACTATCGATATATATATCCGAGGCGCCTCTCTGTCCATCAAGTAATAAGCAACGTCCACATGAGTAAACAATCTGGGCTCCATACCATGACATTACTCTTAGCTAGAAAATAATATATATATATCAATTTCCCTTGGGTCCTTCTCCCGATTCTTGTTCATACCGCGGTGTGAGGCTCGCGAAGTAACGCTATACACAAAGCTATGCCTAAATAAGATGTGCTTTGATCATCAACCACAAGGCTATGCTTTTCAACAAAAGCCTTGATCATTTGCATCTTAGCATGCCACATTGTCAGCTCATACCATACCATTGATTTCTGCCAATATATAACCTCTAAGCTTGTACGTCTCAGAGAAGGGTGTTAAGCAAGAGGATAAATTCTTTGCCACCAAACATATATATATATATATATATATATATATTTAGTAGAGATCAACGAATACAACATAAAGGAATACAACACCAGACATACCATCCATTTACAAGTCCGTTCTGGGTCTAAACGAAACCGGAGGCACCTTATTCCTCGTCCCATATGTCCAATACAGGAGAGAGGTCCTCGCATTGTAATAACCCAGAAATTCTGGGCCAGTTTAAAATTTTTATTTTGGCAATTTTAGCGAATTTTGAGTATTTAAAATGAATTATTTTAAATAATATTGACGAGAAATTTATTTTGAATATAATTCGAACGAATATATTTATATACGTCGTCGTTAGAATATAAATAATTATATATAATTATAAAAGGAATCGAAATGGCGCGGTAGTTCGATAATTCGATTTTTTATATAAGCAGCAGATAAGAAAATATGATTTTTATAAGGAAGGAAGATAAAAATTCGATCTTTTTATATCTGGCAAATTAAAAATATGGTTTTTATATAATAGAGGGTATATAAAAATGTGATTTTTATATATGTAGTGAACACGCACGACAAAAGTGACAAAAGGGCAGGAACGACAGGATTTCCTACATATGAAGAGTCGTGGCATTTGGAATAGCTTTCGGTGAGAACTTCTCACCTTTAATTTATTTTTCTAGTTGAAATATATATACTAGGATGCAGACGGTGTTTAGTAGCACCCGACACCCGTCATCCACAGACCATGGATGGTTGTATGCTTGATTGATGTGTTGTAAAATTTGTTTGTGTTATTGATGTGAAATCGATAATAAATTGTGGATGTGTTGAAATAAATTAATTATCGTTAAAAATATAATTTTTAACGTGAATGTGAATAAATAAATATTTATAAACAAATCGACCGATTTGTTTATATACACTGATTTGACTGATATTGATTGGGACGATAAATTTTACACATCGCCCAACTACACAAATAAAATCTGTGTTTGATTGTTTGAAACCCCACACGGGTATTGGGATAAAATACGACATACACTAATCCCAATAGTTAGTTGTATGTCGATCGATTGATTGACAGACTGTTATAAGCGTTAAATATTTATATTCGATGCTTATACAGTGTAGAGTGCACTTTGGATGATGGTTGATTATTCGTCGTTGTTATTGTATACATGTGTTGTAGAAAATCCATATAATAAACGTTATATGGTAATTGATTGGGCTTCATTCAATATTTGAAAAAGAAATATTTGAAATAGAAATATTTGAATAGAAATATTTGAAAAAGAAATATTTGAAAATAGAAATATATGAAGCCGTGTTGATTAGATTGATGCCATTTTGACGTGAACGATATTTATATCGATTTTATTCATTTTATAATGAATATCGATTTTATTCATTTTATAATGAATATCGAAAGTGAGTCCAAAATCTAATATTTTGAAAAGAATTGAAATTCAAACTGAATCTGAATTGAATTGAATAGAAAATGAATTCGAATTGAAATTGAATATAAATGAATTCGAATTGAAATTGAATATAAATGAATTCGAATTGAAATTGAATAAAAACGAATTCGAATTGAAACGAATTCGAATTGAAATTGAATATAAATGAATTCGAATTGAAATTGAATAGAAACAAATTCGAATTGAAGTTGAATATAAATGAATTCGAATTGGAATTGAATTGAATAGAAAACGAATTCAAATTGAATTGAATAGAAAACAAATCTGAATTGAATTAAATTCAATTGAAAAAGAATTGAAATAGAATTGAAATCGATTTGAATTGAAATCAAATAGAAGTGAATGGAAAAAGAATTTATAAGGGAAAATTCAATTTTGATTTAAATTTGAAATAAAGGTTGAAATTGTTTTGAAACAAATTTGAAATGATTTATAAAATTCGTTTTAAAAAGGAAATCGACAAAATATATATATAATATATATATTATATATATAATGGCCTGAATAGAACGTGCCGCGCCGCGACAGTTCGTGAATTTCGACCATTGACTTCGAACGGACATTGCGGGAGATCCGACCGTTGGATTCTCCTAAAACCGGAACCTTTGGGTTCGTATCGAAAAGAGCTTTCTAACGAATATTAGAAATTTGAAATCTAGCGGTTGGATTTGGAATTATGTCAAAATCAAATTTGGAAAAGGTCGCTGTAAGTGCAGTTCGATGGCCATTGATGGAAATCGACTGTACGGGCCTTGATAAAATTATTAAAAATAGTAATAATTTGTGTAAAATCATAAGAAATGATTTGGGAAAAATTGGGATGAAAAACTCCATATTTGAAAAGATAAAAATAGATTTTTATCGAAATGAACTAGTTTTGGACTAGAATTAAAATTCTATTTATTTTTAAATAAATAAATTTGATTTGAAAGGGTTTTAAAAGTAACTAGGATTTCCAATAATTGAATTGGAATGGATTTGAATCGAAATTGTCTTTGGATTATTTCGATGTTGGATTTCGTGATTATATAGATATTGTTATGGAAATTTGAAAGATATATTTATATCGTTATTTCCAATACGATATTTGTTGGTCGTAGAATTTGATATTGAATATAAGCCGATATATTTTCTATTCAGAGCCTTGTATTTAATATCAAATGTGATTTGGGTTTGTCGTGAATGGTGTCTTCATTAACACTGTTCTTAAGCCCAGTTGAGAAAAAGATTAAATCTTTTATTTAGATTTAATGAAGTGTGCCAATTAAATAATATTTAATTGGAATTGAATTGCTATTATTTTTGGGTTTATCGTGAACAGTGTTTTAAATAACACTTGTTCTTTAACCCGATAATTAATAGAATGTGATTTTGGGTTGTCGTGAAGGGTATCTTCAATAATACTATTCTTAGACCCAAAGGAGTTAAGAAAATCAGAAACTAACTGTAGATTAGTTAAGTTGAATGGTTTCTGGGGTATTGATCTGATGTTGGTTTCGGCCTTCGGGGTTAATACTTAGGGAATTGCTCACTTGCTAATTTATGGTTAGGTTCCGATTGAAATGTAATGTGATTTTGGGTTTATAGTGAACCGTGTTTTAAATGACACCGATTCTTTAACCCAGTTAAAGATTAAAACTAAGTGGAGTTTTAATGAATCTTTAATTAGATTGAAAAGATCGAGAATGGAGTATCACCAGTTTTGCTCCAAAGCGATAGTTAAATCTTTAATTAGATTTGAGCATGAAATGGTAATTGAATTTACCGATAACACCGTGGTGCTAAATATGAAGTATTACCAGTTTTGCTTCATGGGATGAATAGGCAGGGATTGGGAAATAAAATAAATAATTACTTCGGTGTGGTTCGCTAATCCCGACTAGTTTGGAAAACCATAATTTGGTTTGAAATGACATCCAAAGGAAGATCAAAGAATAAATTTTAAAGAATTGATCTTTGATAAAATTAATGGGAACCTTTCCCTAAGAACGTGAAATTTAGAAACTAACTGTAGGTTAGCTAAGAAGGATGGTTTCCTGGGTATTGATCTGATGTTGGTTTCGGCCTTCGGGGTTAATATTTGGGGAATTGTTCTCTTGCTAATTTACGGTTAGGGACTGTTGAATTGGGATGAGGCGTATGTTGTGTTTAGGTAACATTTGTTTACTATATACGCGGGTTATTCGGAAAGGCCGGGTTTATACCCATTCTGAATAACCGATTCGATGAAAAGTCGAAGATGATGACGGTGGCCGAAGACCGGAAGTCTTCACATCGTTTGGGTGATTACTGATGATCTTGATTGGGCTGTACACCCAAAATGAGGGAATCAGTTGGTGGTCGTCCAGACGTACTTGGAGATCGACGGATATGCGAGGAAAGTGCCTCCGGTTTCGTTCAGACCTAGAACGGACTTGTAGATGGATGGTGTGTCTGACATTGTATTCCTTTATATTGTATTCGTTGATCTCTGCTAAATATATATATGTTTGGTGGCGGGGAATTTATTCTCTTGCTTAACGCCCTTCTCTGAGAAATACGAGCTCACAGGTTATATATTGGCAGAAATCAGTGGTACGATATGGATTGATAGTGTGGCATGCTGAGATGCAGTGATCCAGACTTTTGTTGAAAAGCAAAGTTTGGTGGATGATGATCAAAGCGCAGCTTTAATATAGCATGGCTTTGTGTATAGCGTTGATTCGCGAGCCTCACATCCCGGTATGGTGGTAAACTGATGGTTTGATCAATATGCTTTTTAGTGGATGGGCACCTTAGTGGTGTCGTGGATTCGGTCGACCGAGATGAGCTTAGTGCTCAGGGATATATAAAGTAAGCGATGTTTACTCTCGCTGGGACGTAAGCCGCGGTGATACTCTGGTCCCAAAAGTGCGGATGTGCAGACGGTGTTTTCTCTTGCTGGGACGTAAGCCGTGGGGAATTGCACTACGCGATCGATCTTTCAAATCAGGAGCCACCATGATGGAAATCCAATTTCCAATACATGTATTTCGGTTTTATTTGTAGAGCCTAGTATGGCGACATAGTGGGATGGGGCGCTTATGCCATCTTTGATTGATACTTATGATTTGGAGATATTTTATACAATATGCACTTATCATAGTATCAAATGATTTGTTTAAACGTATCAAGCATTCTTAGCTATTATAAGGTAAAAACCCTATCCTCCGGCTTGCGTTGCATTGTGTGATGGGACCTGGGTCTTATAATAGCTTCATTTTTCTTTATTTAGCATTGCGCTGTTGTTTTATGCACTGGTATTCTTGGGAGGAAACCCGTTCCGTGTTATACGGCGTGGTCCCTTGATTTACCTAACTTTAAAATAAAGATTTACAACTGTTTTAGTTCTCACACCAGTCACATGACTGACCTGGAGTTTATTGTTTTAACCTAAACTCTGGGTGCCCCTATTTTCCACACGGGCAGCTAGTAGTTTTGGTTTTGCAGATTTATATTCACAGGATCCTGGTTTACAGCTGGAATGATATCCGGAAAGCTTTGTATTCGTATATCTCTTCTAGTCGTGTATTGTATTATTTTCCGCTGCGATGTATTTAAATGTAATTTAAATCTCTGATATTTCTGTGTAATATTTATTTATACTCTGTATATTCTTGTATTCTGGTGCATTGTTGTAATATACAATGAAATGTTCTTTCGTCTACGTTCTATTGTGGATTGTTCTCGAACTATCCGCGCTTTCCTCACCGGGGAAGTTACGGGTTTTCACACGCATATCCGTCGATCTCCAAATACGTTTGGATGATCACCACTTATATAACAACCCAGATTACGACAGACCGAATTTTTTTCGAAAATCCCAATCCATTGAAACCCGAGTTGGTTTGCTCTGGTATCCTGCAAAAAAGACAGAGACATAAAACATGTTAGAGCTCAGAAAAATATCTCACAACGGAAAGGATAAAATATAGTATAATCAAAACATAACCTTACCGTATTATTAATACTGCCTAACCAGTATCCAAAGCAATCATGTCTCTACCACAATCTAACCTGCGAGTGTGTTATGAGGAGCGGGTCAGAACACAAGTTCTGGTGACTGGATTTAAACTATACACTTCGGATAATCTTACATATGTCGTTCAATCATATTATCTTATTTATTAGGTTACTTGGGTTAACAACACTCAAGGCTTACACACACGTCGTACCCATTTACTTCCCAGTGAATTAACCTAATACAATATATGTAGCTATCTCTCAATATTGAGATACACCCCATGGTACCCCACTCACATGGTCTCCACTGTATCATCGCAGGAATATAGCAGTCCCTAATCCTATGCCTGAATGTCGTACGGATTTCTGTATATATGTCAACGCTGCATCTGAAAAGATCCATCACTTCTATATTACGTAAGCGTTCGGACTGCCATCTTTGAACCATTCGATCGAATTAGGTTCCATCCTCGAATAATGCCCTCTAGTCTTATGGTACACCACCCAAAGCGACATGAGTGTACCTAGACTTTCCCACATACGTATCGTCAATCGTTCTCGATGTCTATTGCACATGTTCTCTATACGTGCACCCGAGTCTCGTGGCAGGGCTAATCAAGAAACACGGAACTCGGTCGGGAGCTTTCAGATATCTGTTGATTGTAGATGCTAAGGTCTGCTTTTACAGTGGCTATGGTCCCACTAGACCCCTCCCTCAACTAATGAAAGGCACCCAGGAATATCAAGAATGAGAACTTAACCCCGCCCCCTATGCCCTTCAAACGTATTGGCCAACCTCACCCATAACTAGATGGAAAAGTATATGGTCTTTTGGAGTTCTCCGCCTTTCCGCTTTGCGTTCTAACTGAAGATGGTAGGAAGACGACGAGTTGCTATCACAGGGCACTAACTGGTCTCGCGGAATCACGCTGGTCCATCTTAGTCTTTTGATTGCCCCTTATTATTGCAATCAAGGCATACTCATTGGTTCACCCACACAGTCCTAACCTCTGAGCACAGGCGGATCATCTGCCACTCACAGAGGAATACAAAGTGTACCCTACATCCCCAGAAGCCACGTGTAACGACCCAAGGATTTTCGACCCCGAAAATCAACATGAATACCTTTACCTCAATCCCATGTCGACCTTCCAAACACCAAAAACACTGGATAGTTATTAGAAAGAAATTAGAGGGTGAGATAAGAAAGAAAGAAACATTAGAATAGAAGAAGAAGAAGTGTAACGATCCGCCTTTTTGCCCAGTTCTCGCCGGTAATTAAACCGACTTAAACCGTTAACGAAGACGAATTGTTATGGGTACATGCATATATTAACAAAATAACAGGACTTTTGATTTCATTACAAAATGTTACATCAGAGTTACATAGAATATCAGAGTTGCAAATATACACAGCGGAAGAAAAGAAAATAACTTTACTCTCAGCGGAAGATCAAAACACAGCGGAAATTTCAACTCTATCGTGGACTCCAACTCTAAAAGCGCTCTAAATCCTGCTCCAGCGATCCATAACTGCAAAACTAAACTACTGGCTGCCCGTGCGAAAAATCATGGGCACCCAGAGTTTAGGTGAGGGAACAATAACTCCAGGTCAGTCGTGGGACTGGCGTGAGAACTCAAAACAGTTAGATTCATTTTAAAAAATTGGGAACTTCACCGGATCACGCCGCTAACGCGGAACGGATTTACTCCATGTGAATACCCGTGCATATAAATACGCAATGTCTTTTGAAAATGAAGCTATCATAAGCTCGTCCCACATCACACAATGCAAGCGCACACCAGATGAGCGAGTTTTATCTTATGATAACCAAATATGCTTTCATACGTAGAATCCTCTTCAATACCATAATATATATAGTGTGGAAAACATTTCGCAAGTAAATGTATTAATCCTAGACAGCATATACCCCATAATATATGTTGCCATATATATACAATCAAAATCGTATGGCTCGCATAAGAAATTTGGGTTTCCAACTTGATGATTCCTGGCACGAAAGATCAATCAGGGATACAAAACGAAGTGCCTCAACGACTTTTTCGACCATACGCGGACACCGACTACACATCGTCAGGGCAGATCAACGGTTTTCGACCAGACACGGCCCCCCGAACATACCCAACTTCCCCAAGTTCATAAGTGGTTTCCCACTGCTGCACAGCTTCATCATCAATTCATATATAAGTATAAAACCTAACCGCCAGTTTCTCATCAATCCGGGGTGTGAGGTTTGTCGAAGTCACGTCATACGCAAAGCGATGCTTCGATAAGCCATTCTTTGATCATCACTAGCTCGTCTCATAACTTGGGTATGTCATATTGACAATTCACGACATATCACTGATTTAAATCAATGCATACCCCCTAAGTTCATATGACTTAGAGACAAGGATAATATATTGCCACAAATCCGATATACATTAACGGAAATCAGTGCTATGCGGTCAATTTCAATGTCAGGCACACCATCCATGCAAGTCCGTTCTGGGTCTGAACGGAACAACAACCCGAAAATACTTGAACATGTTCAGGTCTCAAGCAACCCATACCTCGTATTGGGTGGCCTACCCAACCGAGACATAAATCAACAATCAATCTAAACCATTCAAATATTCCCGATCTTCATTCGTCATTACCAAGTCTTGAATAACGTCGTATTACTACTTAGAATAGTTTTCGAACATATACTCGATCCCGGTCTTTCCAAGTAATAAGCGTACTTTAAAATAGTAGCTATGGTTAAACAGGCCTTTCAATTCAAGTCTCCTTCTAAATAGTTATCAATTCATTTACGACTCAAGATTTGAATTACTATAAATTTCATACATCTCGTTATCATCTTATCTCTTCTTTGAAATTAAAGATTATACCTTTGCTTCAATTTCTTACTCTAATTTCTTCGAATCCAAGATTTGACTAAATCCCAATTACTATATGAGTTCCACCACTCAATCTCATTGGGTTTCAAGAATGATATTACTGAAGATACGATTCACGACAAAACCCAAATCAATCGATTTTGAATCATAAGTTACACAGAAATTTAATCCACTTACATTCGATATAAATTCTCATAATCAATGAATACCATAAGTAGAATAACGATATAATAATATCTTCTAAATTCCCCAGATAATATCCATTTTCGCCATGAAATTTTATACCAAATATTGAAGATTATTTCTATCTAACTCATTTCAATCAGGTGGAAAACCCATATCTTAATTAAACGATTTACTAAATTCTTCGACATTAGATCTGGCTAGAAACACCATCAACTTATCTTCAATATTAATCTCCGTATCCAACTCATATTATAAGTGGAATAACGGTGAATTACCTTTTTAAATTCCTCAGATAATATGACTTTTCATCCACCGAGTAAATATCAAACATCCGAAGATTTATCTCCAACCATATCCAAATTTTAAAATTGAAAAAAAAAGAAAAAAAACATTTCAATCCCATATACATGTTTCCAATACTTGAATAAATCTTCGGACTATTCTTATAGTCAACCCATAGTTCATGCTTATAAATTTTAACCCAATAACAACATTTGGGAGTGTTACCAAAAGCATTGTTGTTACAATATCTATTTAAATCAAATAGATTAAAAATTTATTTAAAATTCAAATATTCAAATTTCTATTCGCCTTTGAAATTTATAAATCATAAATTTCTCCAATTTAATAATTTGTTTCATTCGACTTCCATTACGATCGGCAACACACGTATTTCAAATTTGTTTTGTGTATCACATAAAAAATCATATGTCGAAAATTGAAAATTTTCTTTCTATCCAAATGTTATTATTCTTTGAAATCCAACGCGTCATATTTTCAAGTCAACCCAATTTAAAAAAAACCATACATAAATTATTCAAATCCTTTTTCACACTTGATTTGTATCTCTAAATCATTTGAAATAATTCCAAACTATATTTCAAATTTGATTTCAAATTTACCATCCCGTTTGTCGGACCAGTTAGGGATAGCCAGGGAGAGCAGGAAACTGAATTTCCAAACCCAAGCCTAGACACTATCCTCTCTATCATCCTAGAACGTTCTGGTGGATATTATATATTACCATGTTATGTTTTCAACGACATATTAAGCCATAATCAAATTTTCAAAAATCTCATATTGAAATAAATTGAACCTGATAATTTTTAATATTAGAAAATCACTTTGTTGATATGGAAGGGGAATAAATCGATCACCTGTATAATCCCATAACCATGGTATTGTGTGTGCATCATACAACAGAATGAATTCAACCATATATATATACGATGATAATGAATTATCGTTATCATCAACAACAACCAATTCAGTTGTGCACAAGCGTTACTCTCGATAACGCTTCCCAGTGTTCAGTGTATTATCTAACTACATGCACATCCATTCACATAATAACATCCATCACACAATCATCATCAACAAGTTATAATTAACTCAGCTAATTATAATTAACTAATTTAAAAAAATAAATTTAAATTAGAAGTTCTCACCGAATTAGCTCCATATACTTCTTAACCAAGACGGACAAGCCCTCGAACATAGACATCGTTACTTGTATTGCTTCCAATGCTATTCCCATTATCAGCCGGTGAGTATTCTGCTGACTATGCATGTTGGAATTGCATTAATAATGTTGTTCGTTAAATTTTGTCATATATATATAACGGCGTTCATTATATTTTCCATAATTTATTCTTAACTAAGATTACCAAACATATATATAAATGGATTCTAAGTTCTGTTACGATTCCAACGGACCCGACGGTGAGTCAAACGGATTTAAATTGAGTGAGTTATTAACCTTTAAAGTCTTAGAAATGAAATAACTAAAAATATTTAAATTCTCACCCAAATCTTAAGAATCCCAGCCCAAACAATGCTCTGATCCAACCAGCTCATGGCCCGTCCGCTCTCTCTCCTTCTTCTTCTTCTTCTTCTTCTTCTTCTCTGCCACGCTCCTCTCCTAATTCACGCAATAGGAACCCAACACAACCGTGCGCTGTGTGCACGTGCACCACCTATTCTCTCCACTAACCTCGAATCTGAAAGCATAGGCAAACTCATCTTCGCGCCCCCGTTCATCTGCACCTCACCACCATCGACCCATCATCTCCGTTCGATTCCCGATGCAACAGCCGAGACCTGCTCAAAAAAAAAAAACGCATGGAGCTCCCATGTCGCACCCTCCAATCCTCCACCAAAATCCGCCAAACTTCGCCAAATCGAAGCCTTCTCCATCCTCACCACAACTCCATCATCCATTTTGCCTATCGCCACCCCAATCTCCGTCAAACCTTAGACCTAGTTTTCAACTTTCAAAATCATCATCACAGAATCGAACCAAACAAACACCAAAAATACTACACCTCCTGCTGATCACAACGGCACCAACGACACGATCTAATTCTTCTTGGTTTGTGAGATTTTATTTTTCGAAGTTTTCTTCACAAAATTTCACTTTGCTGTAAATTGAAAAATTCTCTTTTGATAGTTGATGAAATCAAGATCCGATAACTTCTAAAAATCAGAAATGAAAAACCGAACAATCTTCGTATGAATCGTTTTGGCTAGAATTGAGTGATTCGTGAGCTTGGGATATATATATATATATTTTTTTGTGAGAGGAAGACATGCATTTTCATATATTGGAAGTAAAACGTGAAGCCAGGAGGATGTGACGAAGTCGATAATGTCTGAAGTGGGAGTGAGAAGGAAGCTCATTTATATTTATTTAAAATTTTCTTATCCCTTACTTCTAAGACACTTGGCAGATCAAGTTACATGCATGGAGACAAATACACCTTCATTTATTTTAATTAAATTCCAACCAATGCATGCTTGCCATAATTACCTCACTTATTTATTTGTTAAGTTTTTAAATTTAGTTACACCTTAGTAACATTTATAGATGAAGCAAGTTTTCAATACATATATATGTAATAAATAATTTATTTAAGATTGTAACCTACATAATACTTCAAAAATACTTATTCATTATTATATAAATTATAAAAAGGGTTTTTAGAAACACAAAAAAAATCCTTTATGGAAACCAATATATTTTATAAACTAAATAATATTACTACTTACAAATTAAAAAAATATATTTATTACTTATTACCATTAAAAATATTTATTTCAATAAAATCTCAAAAGTGATCTTTAAAATAAGTTATTCATATCAATAAACCAAAACAAAGTATTTATTCAAACTCATATATAATAATCTAGAACAATATTCGTATTTAAAACATATTAAATTCACTTGACAATCAAAAAAAAAATTAATTTTTATTTTATTGTCATCATTGAAATTCCGGTTCGTTACAAGAAGAACCAACACAACATAATCAAAGTATCACATCGCAGCGGAACAAAATATAATATAGAAATAAATCTTTATCGAGAAATTTGAATAAAACTTACAATATCAGAGTGCATCAACATCACTGGACAGTTATAATAATCTGTCCCATATACGTCACACAACGGAATAGTAGCTATATAATATCATACGTCTGAACCCCTTCAGCTCGTCTCTTCACAGCATTTGATAACCTGAACCTGTACACCTCGGGCTAACCTTACAAAACACTTGGTTAGTCTAGTGAACCAGAGTGAGGAAAACTCGCACAGTATTAAGGGTATCACACAACTTGGTTTTAAAGTTAAAATCATTTCGAAAGAAAAGGATAATCGTAAGACCAAATCCACACATAAATACAGACGGTTTTTACCTTACGATAACCCAAAACATTTTTGAAACCAATATCCTTTCTGATATTATGATAGTGTCTAAATACAAGCAAATATCAATCTAATGGAACGCTTGCATCTCACGCTCCACATATATAGTATGCAATCAAAACCGCAGGTGCTTATTGGAGATTGGATTCTAACTATGACCAGGTATGGGACCACCTGCCGATATTGTATCTCTAGAGACGAATACACTTGGTTCAACAAGAACGTCTTCCAACCCGACCCACATATGACCACCACTCATTTCGCTTGAGTGTATCGAATGTATACCACCAATGGTTGGGATCAGCAACCGTTTCCCGAAAAGGGACAACATCGAAATATAGAATAAAGAAGCAAAAGGAATTTCTCTAGATAGGGTGATTATACACCCTAATGGGAGCGACCCACATAGCCATGCTTCCTGCCTGATTTTTGTCATTTCCCGGTTGATGAGGCTTGAGGTTTAGATTAACTTTTGGAACACTTGGTCACCATTCACTTTGAATGCTACATCGTCAGATCCGCTAGATATCACTAATGACGTCCACAAAATACACTAGTTGGGAGCAAACCAACTATGGCACGTTTGATGAAATCAACGTACGTGATCCTTTGGAAATACCCTGTCAGACACTCGTCCATATAAGTCATCCAGGAACATGATGAACCGAAGGTACTCTCCTACTGCATCCAATATAGGAATCACCCCATGGATAAGTAGCGAGAAGTCCTTGCAACCCATAGATTCCAACCACGACATAACCATAGTTTATCTCTGGTTGCAATCCCAGAGATTATTAGCGGTCCTTCCGTTTAATGAAGATCCACGGTCTTCAATGCTCCATCTCGATCATCTTCAAATATATTCACGTATTTGTTGGTCGAAATGGTTTTCGAATATAAATTCGATCCCGGTCTTTTCGTAACAACAATCGTATTGGATAGATTTTATAGTCGATGATTTAACTATCAAAATAAACAGTGTTTCAATCATGACAACCCAATGAGTTCACTGGTTCAATATTCTGCATCACTTGGCCTTTTTTAATTAAAACAAACTAATTCGCTTCTGTTTAATTAAAACTTCTAACTCTTTTAATATTTAAAACATGATAATTAAATTCTTATATACCAATGTTCTCAAAACCAATTCTTAGTACAATAACTTATAACTGTATTCACTTTCCACTTAATCGTCCGTTCAAAAACATTGGTTACATCATTCTTTATTATTTAACTTGGGAAAGGCATTTAACTTATTATTCGTAAATAGCGTTACGCAATATCGTTTATTACATTCTTGAAACAATAACTAATATTTATTAGTATAGAATAAAACTAACTTTACATTTCCATTACTTCGGATCTCTCGTTATATATTTCCTAATTTCCACCAATGGTTGCTTTATTATTTCCCCAATGGAAATAATAGATTATCACTAACCTCTCTTACGATTACCAACTAATATTATCTTCAGATAATCCTGAAGTCATTCAAGTTGGGGTATTTTAATTACCTCTCAGACCTTTATCAACAACGATCTTATCCTCAGATAAATATAAGTTGTAATTAAAAACCCATATTCCATTCCAGCCTCAAAACAAATTCCATTTTAACTATTTAAAATATAGTTTCACAAACCTTCTTTCTTAATTCCATAATAAAGAACTTTCTTATTGACAACACCTTTTTAACTCCGCCTCTTTAAACAAATTTCTTTTAAAAAAACCGGATTTGGTTATACAACCTTATGTCCTACTTCTTTACCGAAATTCACGCTTATCAATCTCCTTTCCAATCTATTCAACCATTCCATGCTTTGGAAATCTCATTTCATTTTTCCCCTTTTTACTTGATTTCAATTTTAAGTAACGTTAATGTAAAATTAATGCCTTTACACTTTAAATCTCATTTACACAACTCTGGTTTAATATAAACCCTTCTGTTCTCAATTCCTTTTACATAACTCAAATATTAAGTAAACATTTAATTTACTCTCTCGTATTCTGTAATGACCCAGATTTCCGTAACATCAGAGTTGACTATATACATCATACGTCCAACCCAAATATCACGAAAATACGAGACATTTTTTTTTAGAAGAAAGAGGTAGAAGAAGAACAGAAATAACAACACAGAATCTCACATCGCAGCGGAACAAAATATAATATATCACATCTTTGAAATACAAAATCTTAACTGTATAACATACACTTATCAGAGTACAACACTTACAACATAGCGGAACAAACTATAACTAGATAACGCTGAAGCCTCCTGCTCCAAGCTCCTTTAGATATATCTAAAAAATCCTGAACTACTTGACTGCCCGTACAAATTTAGGCACCCAAGAGTTTAGGTAGAACAAAACAAATAAACTCTGGGTCAGTCATGGGACTGGTATGAGTAAACAGTTTAAAACAGTTTCAGAAAAACTAAATGATATCTCATAAGACCACGCCGTATAACACGGAACGGGTTTTTCCCTTATGAAAATCCAAACACTTGACTTATCTTTATATCAAACTCTTTTGATATTATAATAATGTCTAAATCAATTAAATAAAAATCTAGTGGAACGTTTGCATCTCACGTTCCACATATATATACAATCAAAACCGCTAGCACGTATTGGGTAATGGATTTCCAACTATGACAAGGTATGGGACCACCTTCCGCTGGTATATCTCTAGAGGAGAATACACCGAGTTCAACAAGAACATCTTGCAACTCCGCCACACATGACCGACCACTCATTTCGCTTGAGTGTATCGAATGTATATCACCAACGATTGGGATCAGCAACCGTTTCCCGAATGGGACAACATCGACAATAGATTTTTAGAAGTAAATGAAATTCTAGATCAGGTGATTATACACCCTAATAGGTGCGACCTACATAGCCATGTTGCCTGCCCGATTTCTGTCATTTACCGGATGATGAGGCTAGAAGCTACGCTTTATCATCACACCAGATTCACTTCGAATGCCACATCGTCAAATCCATCAAATCACCGATTGACGTCCTCAACAGTACATTACGTGTTAGCTAAAAGAAGTTTCCTTCTCCGCTTCCACTCTTGGTACGGTTGAAGAAATCAATGTACGTGACCTTTCTAGAAATACTCTGTCAGACATTCATCAATACACGTCACCCAGGAACCGGATGAACCGAAGGTGCTATTTCTATAAATAGAAAAAGTCCTTGCACTCTACTCCGTCTTCGATTATCTTTATATAATCTGATTCGCACGCTACTGCCAATACGGAGTGGTTCTTCGGATAATAATCCAACCGGTCTCTCCATATTGACAACGATGGTCAAAACTCCGATAGTCTGTGATTTAACTATCGAATAAAAACAAGTGTTTCGATAGTCGATGATTTAACTATCGAATAAAACAAGTGTTCATCCAAACATCCAACAAATCACTGATCCTTTAATTAATATCCCATTAATTAAATCACTTCTCTATTTCTTTATCAATATTTGTTAACCAAATATTTTCAAAAACCATATTGGCCTTATACGTTCTTTGGAAAACATTTCCATATATTGCCTTCCTTAAATTTCTAGCTTTAGAAATATTCTTTATTCTATTTCCAAGCTTTGCACATATTTTGGGTTAAAACAGATGTTGTGTAAAACATCGTTACGACAACCCAAATACAGTATTTAACGAATTCTGATTCCATATTGATCTTCGAGCCTGAATCTTGCTACTTATCGGTATATCATGAAATCAACCAAGTTGGGGTATAATTACCTCTCAGACCTTGACTGAATAACATTTAACGTCAAAGCAGACAAGACTACTTACTCGAATAATCAATACCATACTACTACTTCTTCACTTTTAAACACATATATACTTTCTCTTTTATCCTTACGAGGTTTTATTCTTATACTTCCTTTTTGATTATACTATTCTATTTCTACATTCGTTTTCTTATCGACTTCTATATATTTTGATACGTAAATTTCTAACTATCAAATTATCTTAAAAATATTCTATCTCCTTAAATTTCCGGAAAAATTCGCCATAACATCCTTTGTACCGGGAGCATCGGGAAATTTCAAATAGCTTTCCCGGTCCTTCTCATCTCAAAAAGAAAAAGAAAAAGCCAAGCGGCTAGCCGATACGGCGCATAAAATCTCAAATGGAAATTAAATACGTACCTTTTTGTCGGGCATTCTATTTATTTCACTTCTATACTTTATTCCATACCTGTCTCCTGTATATTTATGCATGTCCAATCTATTTTAACTATACCAATCGTTTTAACTCAATTTTTTAATTAAATCTGTTAATTAACTTCTTAGTCTAATCCACTTCTATTTATCCAAATCTATTTATTTTAAATCCCATTTGAATTTCTATTGATTATCTGAATCAATTTCAGTATAGTCTGAACTCTTGAATTCAATTAACTTCGTATTTCGAAAATTATATAAATTCAAAGTAAATCATATTTCGGCTTTTAAATCGATAATCAAATATAAAATTTCTTTTATATTTTTATTTCAATATTTAAACCTCATTAAATATTCTAAATTTACCGACGAAATATCCGGGTCATTACATTCTTCCCCACTTAAAATAATTTCGTCCTCGAAATTGCTAAGGTAGAAAAAGTGCTACCAACCCATTTTCTTTTCAAAACTTATTTATGTTGATACTCAACATTTCAAACTTCCTTACGTAACTCTCTTTCGAATAAATACTTAGTCGATAACTCCTCCCTTCGAATAACTATATTCGATAATCTCTCTATCGAATAACTAGATTCGCAAACCTTTCTTCGAATAAACTATATTCGATTTACTCTATTTGATTTACTCTTATCAATTAACTCTATTGGATTTAACTCTTTTCGATTAACTCCATCGAATAACTAAATTCGATAACTTCTTCGAATAACCAATATTCTATAACTCACTTCGATTAAACTAATCGATAACTCTTTTCGATTAAACTATAATCGATAACTCATTTCGATTAACAAATAATCGATAACTCCTTTGATTTACTAATAATTGATAACTCCTTCGAATAACTAATATTCGGTAACTCCATTGATTTTCTAATAATCGATAACTCCTTTGATTTACTAATAATTGATAACTCCTTCGAATAACTAATATTCGGTAACTCCATTGATTTTCTAATAATCGATAACTCCTTCGAATAACTAATATTCGGTAACTCCATTGATTTACTAATAATCGATAACTCCTTCAATTCTATTCGAATAAACTAATATTCGATTAACTCCTTTAATTCTATTCGAATAAACTAATATTCGATTAACTCCTTTCGGTTGACTCTAGATTTCAGCGATCACAATGGTTATGCCCGATTCTCCCAGGAAACATCCGACCGCCCTAGGCTATCTGTAGCCCTGCAAATTTCGCTAGCAGTCGTACGAAATGGCAACTTATCCTGAGTAACTATGGTTGACTAACTCTATCTCAATAACTATATTCGATCAACTTTAATTGAATAACTAACATTCAATTAAATCATAATTCGATTAACTATGTTCAATTAACTCTATCGGGTTAACTCTAAATTTGAATAACAAATATTCGATAAATTCTGATTGAATCACTAATATTCAATTAACTCTATGGATTAACCCTAACTGATTAACTCTAACTGGTAAATTCTTATTCTAATCGATTTATTCTAACTCTAATCGACTTCTATTCAAATAACTCCTATTGGATAACGTTTATTCATTTTTAAAGATTTACTTTTAGTAACGGTTCTTCACTTTATAAATGTTCTCTTTAATAAAGTTACTTCACTTTACAAGTGTTGTGTACCCCTTCTATTTAAAACTATCGGTGTTAAAAACCAATATCTCTTCTCTATATAAGTCCAGACTTATATATTCCATTTATCGCATGATAAATATTCAATTTAATTTAACTGTTATTTATAAATTAATCCTTCTATTTATCTGTTAAAAACAGATTTCCATTTTCCATTCATCTTCTAAATGTTCCTTTGATTAAATTCTATTTATTTAACAAATAAATATTTCCTTTATAACATTCTATTTATTTACTATAAATAAATATTTCCATTTAATCTATTTGTAAATGTTTTTACAAATATTCCTTTTTTTTTAAATTCCATTTGTAAATGTTTTTACAAATATTTCTCCTTCTATTTGTTTGCAAATAACTTCCTTTGTATTTGCGTTACAAATATATTTCCTTTATATTTCCCAATTCATATTTCATTCACATTGATTTTACTCAATTTATTCATTTCGATCCATTTAACTTACTTAAGTTAAATTCAATTTCAATCATTCAAATTCCCATTAACTAGTTGCTGATTAACCGTTTTGCCTAGTTCACCCTTTTTATTTGAATATAACTTGTTCAAATATATGTCAACTAAATTATAAACTAATCTAATTATATTTTCAACTCGAGTTATATATTCGATTTCGAATATAAATTCTCAATCTCTTTCACTTATCCAGAAACCCAATTTCGATTCAACTTTCCTTTAACTAATTACTCTTTTACTTAGTTAATTCTATTCACTAATCAGAAATATGATAATTGTTTCCCAAATCATTTTATCTACTTCACTTGAGTTCACATTCATTTTATAACTTAAGTCTATATTTTTCTCATGGCCATTCGGATTTTATTTACTTTAAAAATCCTTTTACTTAAATATATATACCATTGTGATTTTAAATGGTTTCTGGCGCTGCACTTTTTGAAATTTGATTTTGACCTATCTCAAAATCTATACGACGAAATCCAGATTTTTCTCTTTCATTAGAAAACCATTGTTCAACCGGTCCCGACGATTCTTGTTTCAAAGAATTCCGACTTCAATTGAGTTCTGTATACTAAATTGAAGTTCGAATCGCCAATTTACGAACTGCCGCATTATGGCAAGCTCGTTTTAATTATATTTATAAATATAAACGTTTTAACTTTGTTTATAATAAATTCAATCTCCATTCTGATATATTTTTAATATATATCAAATCCATTTTTCCATTTCAACATAATATTTCCGATCTATTTCTCTTCAAATATTCAAGTCCTCTATATCTACAATATTCAAATTCCATTTGAATTTCTTTATTCAAACTCTATATTTGAATTTCCTTCTATTCAATTTCTATTTGAATTTCTCATTTTCAATTCCTATTTGAAATCCTTTATTCAAAACCCATTTCAAATCCCTTATTCAAATTCCATTTGAAATCCTTTATTCAATTTCTATTTGAAATTCTTTGTTCAATTTCTATTTGAAATTCTTTATTCAATTTCTATTTGAAATCCTTTGAATTTAAATTCTATTTTAACTCCTTTTGTTTTCTTTGAATTCTATTTAACCATTCTCCATTTGGATTCAAATATTCAAATCTCTATTTGACTTTTCTTTATTCAAATCCATTTGAATTCCTTTGAATTCAAATTCCATTTCAATTTTTCTTATACAATTTCTATTTGAATTTTTCCTTTTTTTATTCAAACTCATTTGAATTCCTTTGAATTGAAATTCTATTTCACTTCTATTTGAATTATATATATATATATTCAAATTCCTTTATTTTACTTCTATTTGAAATCTATATTCCCATTTCACATTTCAAAATTCCTTTGAAGTTATATAAATATATACATATATTTATACCTATCCCGAATTCAAAACATTTGAATTTTCAAACAGCTTGTTTTCTTTTCAAACAAATTTCCATCAAAACTTTTCTAAGGCAGCAATTCATCACTTAGAAACTCGGAAATGAACACTGATGATGTTGCGACCATCATCAGAATTATTTCCCAGCTACTGAATGAGTTCAGTGCTTTATTTCTTTCAAAACCCATTTAGAAAAATATTTTCCAAACTCCCAGGATTTTAAATTCTGAATTCTGGTTGGAATTCAATTTCAACTTATCACATTTGTATATTTGATTTTATATACAAATTCCATTGGTTATATATATAATTATTTCATTTTATAATCTAATTTGATTATAATCCTAACAATCAACTTAACTATTTAAAAACAATATCGTGTCCAATCTTCTGTTCAAATGTTTATAAACTTCTATCGACTTCGTGGCATCCCACGATTCGACCAAAATTTATAATCCACTCAACAAACTAGTCAACACAATATAAAACAATTTTTATATCAAATAACAAGTACGCTCTCTCGTATATATATACACTCAACTCATTCTAGGATACTACTGATCCTATCTCTAATGAGCACATTCCAACAAGCCTAGGTATTCGCTCAACCTAAGCTCTGATACCAACTGTAATGACCCAGATTTCCGTAACATCAGAGTTGACTATATACATCATACGTCCAACCCAAATATCACGAAAATACGAGACATTTTTTTTAGAAGAAAGAGGTAGAAGAAGAACAGAAATAACAACACAGAATCTCACATCGCAGCGGAACAAAATATAATATATCACATCTTTGAAATACAAAATCTTAACTGTATAACATACACTTATCAGAGTACAACACTTACAACATAGCGGAACAAACTATAACTAGATAACGCTGAAGCCTCCTGCTCCAAGCTCCTTTAGATATATTTGAAAAATCCTGAACTACTTGACTGCCCGTACAAATTTAGGAACCCAAGAGTTTAGGTAGAACAAAACAAATAAACTCCGGGTCAGTCATGGGACTGGTATGAGTAAACAGTTTAAAACAGTTTCAGAAAAACTAAATGATATCTCATAAGACCACGCCGTATAACACGGAACGGGTTTTTCCTTTATGAAAATCAAAACACTTGACTTATCTTTATATCAAACTCTTTTGATATTATAATAATGTCTAAATCAATTAAATAAAAATCTAGTGGAACGTTTGCATCTCACGTTCCACATATATATACAATCAAAACCGCTAGCACGTATTGGGTAATGGATTTCCAACTATGACAAGGTATGGGACCACCTTCCGCTGGTATATCTCTAGAGGAGAATACACCGAGTTCAACAAGAACATCTTGCAACTCCGCCACACATGACCGACCACTCATTTCGCTTGAGTGTATCGAATGTATATCACCAACGATTGGGATCAGCAACCGTTTCCCGAATGGGACAGCATCGACAATAGATTTTTAGAAGTAAATGAAACTCTAGATCAGGTGATTATACACCCTAATAGGTGCGACCTACATAGCCATGTTGCCTGCCCGATTTCTGTCATTTACCGGATGATGAGGCTAGAAGCTATGCTTTATCATCACACCAGATTCACTTCGAATGCCACATCGTCAAATCCATCAAATCACCGATTGACGTCCTCAACAGTACATTACGTGTTAGCTAAAAGAAGTTTCCTTCTCCGCTTCCACTCTTGGTACGGTTGAAGAAATCAATGTACGTGACCTTTCTGGAAATACTCTGTCAGACATTCATCCATACACGTCACCCAGGAACCGGATGAACCGAAGGTACTATTTCTATAAATAGAAAAAGTCCTTGCACTCTACTCCGTCTTCGATTATCTTTATATAATCTGATTCGCACGCTACTGCCAATACGGAGTGGTTCTTCGGATAATAATCCAACCGGCCTCTCCATATTGACAACGATGGTCAAAACTCCGATAGTCCTGTGATTTAACTATCGAATAAAAACAAGTGTTTCGATAGTCGATGATTTAACTATCGAATAAAACAAGTGTTCATCCAAACATCCAACAAATCACTAATCCTTTAATTAATATCCCATTAATTAAATCACTTCTCTATTTCTTTATCAATATTTGTTAACCAAATATTTTCAAAAACCATATTGGCCTTATACGTTCTTTGGAAAACATTTCCATATATTGCCTTCCTTAAATTTCTAGCTTTAGAAATATTCTTTATTCTATTTCCAAGCTTTGCACATATTTTGGGTTAAAACAGGTGTTGTGTAAAACATCGTTACGACAACCCAAATACAGTATTTAACGAATTCTTATTCCACATTGATCTTCGAGCCTGAATCTTGCTACTTATCGGTATATCATGAAATCAACCAAGTTGGGGTATAATTACCTCTCAGACCTTGACTGAATAACATTTAACGTCAAAGCAGACAAGACTACTTACTCGAATAATCAATACCATACTACTACTTCTTCACTTTTAAACACATATATACTTTCTCTTTTATCCTTACGAGGTTTTATTCTTATACTTCCTTTTTGATTATACTATTCTATTTCTACATTCGTTTTCTTATCGACTTCTATATATTTTGATACGTAAATTTCTAACTATCAAATTATCTTAAAAATATTCTATCTCCTTAAATTTTTGGAAAAATTCGCCATAACCTCCTTTGTACCGGGAGCATCGGGAAATTTCAAATAGCTTTCCTGGTCCTTCTCATCTCAAAAAGAAAAAGAAAAAGCCAAGCGGCTAGCCGATACGGCGCATAAAATCTCAAATGGAAATTAAATACGTACCTTTTTGTCGGGCATTCTATTTATTTCACTTCTATACTTTATTCCATACCTGTCTCCTGTATATTTATGCATGTCCAATCTATTTTAACTATACCAATCGTTTTAACTCAATTTGTTAATTAAATCTGTTAATTAACTTCTTAGTCTAATCCACTTCTATTTATCCAAATCTATTTATTTTAAATCCCATTTGAATTTCTATATTCAAATTCCATTTGAAATACTATGTTCAAATCCTATAGTTAAACTCCATTTGAATTCTATTATTCGAATTCTATTTCAATTCCTTATATTCAAAGTCCATTTGAATTCTCTGCATTATTTATAAACAACGTTTATAACTTCCATTCAAATCCCATATTTTCATTTATAAACAAAGTTTATAAATTCGATTCAAAACCCACCTTTCATTTATAAACAAAGTTTATAAATTCGATCACTTGTTTTATATACCTTCAAAACAAGTTAATATTTTCTATAGTTTTAAAGTCTATTTGAATTCTATATTCAAATTCTATATTCAAATTCTATCGTTTAAAGTCCATTTGAATTCCCTGCATTATTTATAAACAACATTTATAACTTCAATTCAAATCTCATCTTTGCATTTATAAACAACGTTTATAAATTCAATTCAAATCCCATATTTTTCATTTATAAACAAAGTTTATAAATTCGATTCAAATTCCATAATTTCCTTTTATAAACAACTTTATAAATTCGATTCCTTGTTCATATGTATTCAAAACAAGTTAATGTTTCTATACTTCATTTAAAATTCAAATTCTATTTATAAAAATAGAATTCCCCTTTTAAATTTCAAATACCCTTTTTGATATTTTTATAAATCAATATCCCAAGCCCCAGTGATATTTAAACAATCAAATCAACCAATTTTCAATCACTTGATTTTTAACACATCATATAGGAATATGTATGAAATCAAACAAACAACAAACAGATAATAAATTTTTGAGGAATCCAGTTGGATTCCTCCAACCTGTTTTCCTGCATCCACAGACGTTAGTCAACATAGTAATACCCATCCTGCTTCGAGGCAGGATATCGCGGTATAGAAGGTCATCCACTAATCATAACGTGGGGCGTATAGGGTAATCATCCGCTATGGTACCGCGGGCATCCGCTAATGAGACTGCGGCAATCCAACCAATCATTAACCCAATATATATATAATAGTCAACCAATCCTAAATAACTATATATATTTTAAAATAATCAGACAGCATTCAAACAAGCAACAACAATTATTTTTAACACTAAAAATAATTCTAATTAAATGGTGAGTGAGATTTACTCACCGTGATTTCATTTTCCAAATAACGATTTGGTTTCTGATTAAAAATCCTTTCAAATTGGTTCCATTGCGCAAATTCTTACTACGAGTCTAATGCCTTTTCTTCGATCAAATCTGATAATGTATGAAAGAATGGTATCATTCCTCAAGTTGGAATTATATATATATATATATATATATATATATATATATATATATAATTAGCACTTTAGTTACTAATCATTTACCGCTAATTAACCACCTAAATTGTTAAATTTACTATGTACATTTAAAATTTCTTAAAATGAATACCTTATCCTTTGCGATCAACTACGAAGCACATCTCAAAAACCGTCAATCGATTCCTACTGAAATCAGCCTATAAACAGAAATCCTCCATCTCGGCATACCAACAAACTTATTGTCAATCTGCATCCCCTCCTATCATCGCTGTAGCACCACCATCGACTTCCACTCATCTGCATCGCGTTGTCCACTTCCTCAAATTTTCGCTTCCTTCCAGCTTCATCTTAGTCCTCCCTATGTGAGCGTTCGAGCTTGAATCGAGCCTCAGAAAAATTAGTGGCCTTTGAATCGCGGTACCCTATTCACGAGCATCTTCACTGTTGAGTCAAGCTCAAGGATGTCGCGGTCTACTCAATCGCAGCTGGTGCTCCTACTGTCGTGACCAGCGACATCGCTCTCCAGGTCGATGGTCAGAACCTTGCCCTAGCTTGGTTCGAGCTTCCGTCTTCAATCGCGATCTCTGATTGCAGATGAAAGAGGCGAATTTGTTTGATAGCAGGCAGCGGTTGTTTCCACTTCTCGATTTCGAATTTGAGGAATTCGATTTAGGTACAAATGAGGGTATCGATTTCGTATTACTGGATAAGGAATGAAATGAAGATCGATGCTTTTGGTTTGGGTTTCTTTTATAGAGTGAATGAATGAAATCAAAGAGGCCACGTTCTGATTTAGTTTGTGGAAGAGGGAAGGAGCCACGGCTGTTATACTTAGTGGAGGAAAGGAAGCCACCGTGCCTTGTTTTGGACCATACAAAAAAAAAGATTTATTATATATATATATATTATTATTTTAAAATAAACCGATATCCTTTAAATTGAATATTCCTTGACTGCGAACTCGTTTTTGAACCCAACGAGTGACAATCCTAGGGTAATACCCCTGTTCCGGACACACTGGGACAGGTCACGAAGTCCAATTTGATCTTCTGGAGAAGATAATAATTTAAATCCTATATAAATTAAATTCCACAACAATTAATTCCCTCGAAAATAAATTAATATTATCGTTATTATTCAGTTTTGAATTTCTATTGATTATCTGAATCAATTTCAGTATAGTCTGAACTCTTGAATTCAATTAACTTCGTATTTCGAAAATTATATAAATTCAAAGTAAATCATATTTCGGCTTTTAAATCGATAATCAAATATAAAATTTCTTTTATATTTTTATTTCAATATTTAAACCTCATTAAATATTCTAAATTTACCGACGAAATATCCGGGTCATTACATATTCGCTTAAACTTCTCTTTATAACTTTGTTATAAAAATTCGGATTTTTAAATATAAAACCCGTTCATTAACTTCTTTCACCATTCCACTTGATTTCGCTTCACTTTGATTACTCTTTAAATGAATTTTCCATTTAAATTGTACTTCCCTCAATTATTATTATTTAAAATAATAATTTACTTTAATCACTAACTACTTCAGTAGTTAATTTCTTTATTACTAAAATAAATAGTAAATTCCCTTTTTAAAACTTAATAAATTAAAAAAATGTCCGTTAAACTATTTTATTAGATTAATTCAAATCAAACTAATTTAAATCAATTCCAATTACGATGGTTGACTTAGTCAACTCAAGGCGCGGTTATCTTGTTAACCCATTCCATTTCGTTCTCACTTTAAATTAATTAATAATATCATTAATTTAAATAATTCCATTAAATAAATTCTTAACAAACCAATTATCCACATTCTAATTGTCACGGTTAATTTCTATTCCCATATTCATAAATCTGGTTAATCTTAGATTTACTTTGTAAAATCAATTTATAATAAATAAAAGTATTTAATAAATAAATTATTTATTTATTTCCCTTTTATAAACTTTTATTCAAAATAATATATTTGAAAAATCTATCTCCAGTTATAAAATAAATTTTATAACTTCATCTCTATCGGCTCACCTGACGATGAATCAATATTTATAAAATGATTGATTTCATAGGCCATATGCTGCTAAATACTCCACCAATACTGCCCATTGGTTTAAACTAACAGATGTTGAATATTCAATAATCAACAATCAAATCAATCACCCCAAACAGGACAGTTCATAAATGATAATAAATAATATATTTGAGGAATCTGGTTGGATCCCTCCAACCTGTTCTTCCCTGTATTCAAAACGGTTATCACAAACCAGATCATTCTGTTTCATTTAACTGATAACAATAAATAATGTCCATTTAACATTAACCACACGCCATTCAAACAATTCAACAACTTAAACACGTTTATTTTATAAACGTGACCAACCAAGGTAAGTTACCTTTATTGGAACCAATCGTTAAAATAATGATTTGTCATTTCATTGAAATTAAACGACGGTTTAATTTCATCATTTAAATCAACAAATAATTATAATACTAGCAAACAGGCAACCATAACAAACAGAGCACACAAAATAAAAACCCAATTTATATATAAATGGGAAAACTGAATGAGTTTAACTCACCTTGAGTTGATTTGCTGTTGAGTGACTCATTTCAGTTAAATTAAACAAACCTTTAATTTAACTGAAAATATCAGTTGATTCCAATCCTCTCCAAATTTGTTTCATGACATAGCGTTCGTCGATGCGAGTCCAATGCACGTTAAATTTTCTGATTCTGGTAATGTATGATAATGTTATTAACATTTAAAGTTAATATTATTAAATTAATTATAAATATTCTCTAATTGTGGTTTAATTTTAACTAACTACATTTAGATAAAAGTTGGGTCAAGTTCCTCTTCTCTATGTCCGGTTAGGCTTCAACATCTTTAACAGGCCTGTAAAAATTTCCATGACTTAGTTAATATAATTTAATTAATATAATTAAACATCAAATCATTTATTAAATAATTAATTGCGTTCTTTGTTCAAACCATTAGACTGGTCTCTGCTTTGCTCAAGAAACTCCAAAACTTCATTTTGCCCACGCTGCATAAGATATAAGATTTTTAATTACTAACAGTTGAAGTAATAACTTAAATCTCCATTAACTTTTTGGTCAATGCTAATTACAGTGGGTTTGGAGTTTTAAACCTCCAATTACTGTCCTGATCCACCGGATCTTCACGTTGGTCTTCAGCTCGAGACCCTGGATCAACTCTAGTTAAGTATGATGCAAGATTACATTATAAAACTATATCCTTAAATTAAAATTTATTAACTTAACTACTGTTAGAAATCTTCAGTTAGAACAAAACATTTTTGTCCGACTCCATCTTTCCTTTCGATATTCCAGACTTTCCATTGTAATATACTTTTCGATCTGAAACAAGGTGGGTAAAGACTAATTAAGGAATGGTTTTAATTAATGGTTAACACTAAATTAAAAAATTATATAACTAATTACGGTTAAAGTTTAATTCCGACCAATATCATCTGTTTCTCTTCCCCCGTTTGAAATGCTTCGGCACCCAAACCATCATCATTCGCCGCACCCTCCACCTACTGCCTGAAACACGATCGGTCACCGTCGTTCTCGGCGCCTCTATCTCCTCGACCACTGCCCAAAATTTCGCCAGACCCGATGTTGTCAATTTCCAGCAGGAACCCTATGACCTGCGCCGCATCCTGATCAGTTTCTGGCCATCCCAGTCCGTGCTTTCCGATCACCACTGCACGATTCGAGGATTTCGACATGCTCTACACTTTTGTATTTGGGGAGTACTGGGGCAGATCACAGATTTGGGTGGATTTTAGGGGAAAATTCATGAGATACTGTTCGTTCATTTTCTTTGGGTGGTGGCTTGAGTGATTGACCGCGCGAGGCATTCTTCAAGGGTTGTTGACCTTGTCTAGTATTTATAGGGAATGATTTATATAAAATATTATCTACCAAAACTTGATGTTGAAGTAACTTAATAAAACCATACCATATGACGTCCTTTTTAGTGAAAATATGTAATTCTAACATAGAAAAATATTCCGGACCCGATGGAATAGGTTTCGTCAAATTCCGAGGCCATTTGTGAAAAGTCCTTTTTAAATCACATGCTAAAAATCACGCGTTTTAAATTTCCCACAGTCATAAAATAAATCCGATCAACTTGAATCTTTGAAATTATACTAGACATCTTCCTTACGGATCCAATGAAATTTATTTCGTTAAAATCGAAGTATATTTGGCCAGTCGTTTATTCCCTTAAATTTACCCCTGTCAAATAATATAAATGATTTAATATAAACAGAGGCATTTATTATTGCCACGATCAAATGGTAGATTCAATTGACACGAAAATTGAAATTTCTATAATAATTAATTAATACGAATCCAACGACACTAGTTTCGTTGCATTCCGAGACTGTTTCCCGGTATGCTATTTTTGCACGCACAGCAATGCCATTTTGGGCACCCAATTACCCGTTCTCCAAAAATAACAAACTATATAGCTATCCTAACTCTAATCGATGATACAAACTCAACAGAATTAGTTTCGTGGCTTAATTCGATCGTTGTTAAAGTTACACTCAAATATCCCTTTATTAATTTAACTACGAGTTATATAAAATGAACGGACGTTTATGGCTACCGTGGTCACATATGACATCGGTTTGCCATGCAATTTAATATTGTATGATAATTTAACGTTACGGTTCCAATGAAACTGATTTCGTCAAAAACGGGGTCCATTTGCAAAACGGCCATTTTAAAGGCCTATAATTTAATAACAATTTCCATAGCGACTATTTCAAATTTTGTTTTGGCCATAACTTACTATATATAATACGAAATTTGTATTTTTCTTTTCCATATGAAAATTATAATCAATACGATTACAACGTTTCTTGTTTCACAGAAATCCGACTTATATCGGATCCTGTATATCGAGTTGAAGTTCAAAACTCCATATTATGAACTGCTGCGCGATTTCGTGCTCGTTTCATATTATAAATAAAATTAACATTAAAACTTTGTTTTTAACAACGAATTAAATATTAAAATCCATTAATACTCCAAATATAATAATTTAATATAATAAAATAAATAAAATATTTGGTTACCAAAAATACAGGACGTTACATTCTTCCCCCCTTAAAATAATTTCGTCCTCGAAATTTCTAATAAGAAAGAACGTTACAACCCATTAATTTCTAAATCCATTTTATTTTAAATCAAAACCATTTTATTATAATCAGTATAAATTTTCAAAAATATCGAAAATTTTCAAACACATTAAATTCCCGGAAAAATTCGGCAGAGTCTCCCCTATACGGAGTGACATCTGCGATATCATAGGAACAAATAATATATATACATCGATCAATACGGTCGAAAAACAAAATCAGAACCCAAAATTTCATATTTTCGCGTAGGCGTACCTTTTACGAGTGCTATTTATTTTATCGCGATCTACTCAATAAAATCTAATCCTTAAAAGCCATCTGGCAACTGTACTTAACTCAACTATCATATCAGTAATAAATATTGGAAATTCTGAGTTAATATTTCACAAATCAGTAAGTATAACTACACCAACTCAAAAATCCAACAAATAACATCAATTTATTATCACATACAGGGATAAATCACAAATTCCAATTCATATGTAGTTGCAGTCCAGTTTAATTATACCAAAATTTATTCTTTCATTTATAATTTATTTAGCTCCGTTAAATTATCGATTATTCCATTCAAATAAATTACCATCCACTAACAAACAATTTACAATCAACAACCAATACACAACCAAATCAACCAATTCAATCAAATCAACTGAATTTACATTCAATACTAAAATTTTACTTTAGTTTCACTTATTTGTACATTAATCGATCAATATCCGATTGATTTCTATTTGATTATTATTTTTTATTTAATTTTTTTATTTCCAACTCCTTTTATTAAATTCCGATATCATTATTAATTATACTTAACCAAGTTAAGTTTTCAATTCAAATTTTCAATTCGATTTGAATTCCATTAATATCAATCAAACACATTAGTATCTCAATAGTTTGGTAAAATTATTTCTTCTCTATACAAAAATATAATTTGGGTAAAATTATTTCATTTACCCTCTTTACAAAACAATATTGTATCCATTGACAGTTCAGCGCTTCTCAACACTTGAACTGATCAACCAACACAATACAAAACATTTGTATATAAAATTTACAAATACGCTCTCATATATAACACTCAATCTCGATTTAGGGTATTACTAACCCAATCTCTATCGAGTTATACCACAGAACCAAGGTTATTACTAAACCAATAGCTCTGATACCATTATAATGACCTAAGGATTTTCAGCCCCGAAAATCAACATGAATACCTTTACCTTAATCCCATGTCGACCTTCCAAACACCGAAAACACTCGATAGTTATTAGAAAGAAATTAGAGGGTGAGATAAGAAAGAAAGAAATATTAGAATAGAAGAAGAAGAACCAACACAACATAATCAGAGTCTCACATCGCAGTGGAACAAAATATAATATAGAAATAAATCTTTATTGAGAGCTTTGAATAAAATTTACAATATCAGAGTACATCAACATCACTGGATAGTTATAATAATCTGTCCCATATACGACACACAGTGGAATAGTAGCTATATAATATCATACGTATGAACCCCTCCAGAGCATTTGATAACCTGAACCTGTACACCCTGGGCTAACCCGAGCATTTACAAAACACCGAGTTAGTCTGTGAACCAAAGTGAGAAAAACTCGCACAGTATTTAGGGTATCACATAACTTGATTTTAAAGTTAAAATCATTTCGAAAGAAAAGGATAATCGTAAGACCAAATCAACACATAAATAAGGACGGTTTTTACCTTATGATAACCCAAAACATTTTTGAAACCAATATCCTTTCTGATATTATGATAGTGTCTAAATACAAGTAAATATCAATCTAGAGGAATACTTGCATCTCACGCTCCACATATATAGTATGCAATCAAAACTGCAGGCGCTTATTGGAGATTGGATTCCAACTATGACCAGGTATGGGACCACCTGCCAATATTGTATCTCTAGAGGCGAATACACTGGGTTCAACAAGAACGTCTTGCAACCCGGCCCACACATGACAGACCACTCATTTCGCTTGAGCGTATCGAATGTATATCACCAACGGTTGGGATCAGCAACCGTTTCCAAAAAGGGACAACATCGAAATATAGAATAAAGAAGCAAAAGGAATTTCTCTAGATAGGTGATTATACACACTAATCGGAGCGACCCACATAGCCATGCTTCCTGCCCGATTTTTGTCATTTCCCGGTTGATGAGGCTTGAGGTTTAGATTAACTTTTGGAACACTTGGTCACCATTCACTTTGAATGCCACATCGTCAGATCCGCTAGATATCACTAATTGACGTCCACAAAAATACTCTAGTTGGGAGCTAACCAACTATGGCACGTTTGAAGAAATCAACTTACGTGATCCTTTGGAAATACTCTGTCAGACACTCGTCCATACAAGTCATCCAGGAACAGGATGAACTGAAGGTACTCTCCTACTGCATCCAATATAGGAATCACCCCATGGATCAGTAGCGAGAAGTCCTTGCGACCCGTAGATTCCAACCACGACAGAACCACTGTTTATCTCTGGTTGCAATTCCAGAGATTATTAGCGGTCCTTTCGTTTAATGAAGATCCACGATCTTCAATGCTCCATCTCGATCATCTTCTAATATATTCACGTATTTGTTGGTCGGAATGGGTTTCGAATATAAATTCGATCCCGGTCTTTCCGTAACAACAATCGTATTGGACAGATTTTATAGTAAATGATTTAACTATCAAAATAAACGATGTTTCAATCATGACAACCCAATTAGTTCACTGGTTCAATATTCCACATCAATTGGCCCTTTTTAATTAAAACAAACTAATTCGCTTCTGTTTAATTAAAACTTCTAACTCTTTTAATATTTAAAACACGATAATTAAATTCTTATATACTAATGTTCTCAAAACCAATTCTTACTGAAATAACTAATAACCGTATTCACTTTCCACTTAATCCTCCTTTCAAAAACATTAGTTACATCATTCTTTATTATTTAACTTGGTAAAGCCATTTAACTTATTATTCGTAAACAGCGTTACACAATATCGTTTATTACATTCTTGAAACAATAACTAATATTTATTAGTATAGAATAAAACTAACTTTACATTTCCATTATCTCTCGTTATATATTTCCTAATTTTCACCAACGGTTGAGTTATTATTTCCCTAATGGAAATAATAAATTATCACTAACCTCTCTTTTGATTACCAACTAATATTATCTTCAGATAATCCTGAAGTCATTCAAGTTGGGTATTTTAATTACCTCTCAGACCTTGACCAACAACGATCTTATCCTCAGATAAATATAAGTTGTAATCAAAAACCCATATTCCATTCCAGCCTCAAAACAAATTCCATTTTAACTATTTAAAATATAGTTTCACAAACCTTCTTTCTTAATTCCATAATTAAGAACTTTCTAATCAACAACACCTTTTTAACTCTGCCTCTTTAAACAAATTTCTTTTAAAAAAATCGGATTTGGTTATACAACCCTATGTCCCACTTCTTTACCCAAATTCATGCTTACCAATCTCCTTTCCAATCTATTAAACCATTCCTTGCTTTGGAAATCTCATTTCATTTTTCCCCTTTTTACTTGATTTCATTTTTATGTAACGTTAATGTAAAATTAACGCCTTTACACTTTAAATCTCATTTACACAACTCTGGTTTAATATAAACCCTTCGGTTCTCAATTCCTTTTACTTAACTCAAATATTAAGTAAACATTTAATTTACTCTCTCGTATTCGCTTAAACTTCTCTTTATAACTTTTTATAAAAATTCGGATTTTTAAATATAAAACCCGTTCATAAACTTCTTTCACCATTCCACTCTATTTCGCTTTATTTTGATTACTCTTTAAATGAATTTTCCATTTAAAAGGTACTTCCCTCCATTATTATTATTTAAAATAATAATTTACTTTAATCACTAACTACTTCAGTAGTTAATTTCTTTATTACTAAAATAAATAATAAATTCCCTTTTTAAAACTTATTAAAATTAAAACAGTGTCCATTAAACTATTTTATTAGATTAATTCAAATCAAACTAATTTAAATCAATTCCAATTACGATGGTTGACTTAGTTAACACAAGGCGCGGTTATCTTGTTAACCCATTCCAATTCGTTCTCACTTTAAATTAATTAATAATATCATTAATTTAAATAATTCCATTAAATAAATTCTTAACAAACCAAATATCCACATTCTAACAGCTACGGTTAATTTCTATCCCCAGATTCATAAATCTGGTTAATCTCAGATTTACTTTGTAAAATCAATTTATAATAAATCAAGGAATTTAATAAATAAAATATTTATTTATTTCCCTTTTATAAACTTTTATTCAAAATAATATATTTGAAAAATCTATCTCCAGTTATAAAATAAATTTTATAACATCATGTCTATCGGGTTACCTGACGGTGAATCAATATTTATAAAATGATTGATTTCATAGGCCATACGCTGCCAAATACTCCACCAGTACCGCCCATTGGTTTAAAATAACAGATGCTGAATATTCAATAATCAATAATCAAATCAATCACCCTAAACAGAACAGTTCATACATGATAATAAATAATATATTTGCGGAATCCGGTTGGATCCCTCCAACCTGTTCTTCCCTGTATTCAAAACGGTTATCACAAACCAGATCACTCTGTTTCATTTAACTGATAACAATAAATAATGGTCACTTAACATCAACTACACGCCATACAAACAATTCAACAATTTAAACACGTTTATTTTATAAACGTAACCAACCAAGGTAAGTTACCTTTATTAGAACCAATCGTTAAAATAACAATTTGGTATTTCATTGAAATTAAATGACGGTTTAATTTCATCATTTAAATCAACAAATAATTATAATACTAGCAAACAGTCAACCATAGCAAACAGAGCACACAAAATAAAAACCCACTTTATATATAAATGGGACAGCTGAGTGAGTTTAACTCACCTTGAGTTGATTTGCTGTTGAATGGATCATTTCGGTTAAATTAAACAAACATTTAATTTAACTGAAAATATCAGTTGATTCCAATCCTCTCCAACTTTGTTTCATGACATAGCGTTCATCGATGTGAGTCCAATGCACTTTAAATTTTCTGACTCTAGTAATGTATGATATTGTTATTAACATTTAAAGTTAATATTATTAAATTAATTATAAATATTCTCTAATTGTGGTTTAATTTTAACTAACTACATTTAGATTAAAGTTGGGTCAAGTTCCTCTTCTCTACGTCCGGTTAGGCTTCAACATCTTTAATAGGCCTGTAACAATTTCCATGACTTAGTTAATATAATTAAATTAATATAGTTAAATATCAAATCATTTATTAATTAATAAATTGCGTTCTTTGTTCAAACCATTAGACTGGTCTCTGCTTTTCTCAAGAAACTCCAGAACTTCATTTTGCCCACGCTGCATAAGATATGAGGTTTTTAATCACTAATAGTTGAAGTAATAACTTAAATCTCCATTAACTTTTTGGTTGTAACATCCCGGAAAATTTTGACAACTGAGATATGGAATCCATTAAAGATTTAATTATTAATTTTGAGACTTGGATTTAAAAATTTAAAATCAAATATTAATTGTTGAATTGAAATTTAGTGGACATTCAAATTGGATTTGAAATTCGACAAGCGAAATATTGATGGTTAAATTTAAAAATATATGTTTTATTCATTTAAAAATGAAGTTGAACGTATAGGTATATATATAATTGAAACAAGCTTAAGATAGTCGCGGTAGTTCATAATTTACGATCTGTTTTGAAATTAAAGATATTTTATCGATACGATATCGGCCTTTAAAATAATTAATTTTCAAACGACCTTGGTCTGTGGTAAAATGGATTTTTTATATGTATAATTAATTATTGCTGTATTTCGAATGTGGAACTAAAACGTAATTGTTTTGGCGGCAAACAAAATGTAAACGCGAACCGGCATAAAAAAATTGAATTTTTTTTAAATAAACATCTTCCTTGTATGTGCCTCCCCGAATATCACCGTCCCTAGCTAAATACGTAAGATACTGTTCCTGCCTTGCTTCCCACGGTTCTGCTTTTATAAATCGCACCCTTCATTCCTCAATTCCTTCAGAGAAGTCAATCTGTTTTCCCCTAAATTCAATTTTTAATAGCCATTGGAAGTTCCTTTCCCCAAATCCGTATAATTCAATCGTCTTCTCCAAATCGATGTCGCCTCCTTCGTCAAAACCATGGAAGCCAGCGCCGCCTTGTCTCTTAATTGAAGCTACCACAGATCAAAGACCTAGGAGCTACTGCAACACACGCACCGCCTTTGCCTTGACCCAAGCCGACACCCATCTACGTTTTTCTTCTACTATAGGTGAGTTTCTTTTGGAACTCACGGTTGATTAATTTCAGTTCAAGTATTTTAATTTCAGCAGAACTGAATTAAAAATAGTTAGATTTGGGTAAGATAGTGATGTCTGGATGTTTGGGTGGGTGCTCTGTGGTAATTTGGTTGATGTAAATTACGTTGCATTGGTACCCGATTTCTTTGAACTGAGAAGTCTAATCAACACCTTTCCTATCTGATTGTTCTGTTACACTATCGGCCCTATTAACAATAGAACTTAAATTGTGTAAGTTGGTAGGGAAATTATGCATTGGTTGACAGTACTCACTAATCACCACGTTACCTGTTTATAGGGCAATTAGGTAGTGTATTTGATGTTATTTTCCTTTGACACTGATGGTCAGTAGCCATGTTTATGCCTTTGGTTGAAGATTATTATGTTAAATAGATATTTGTTCATGTGTGTTCGTTTATAAGGTCAGTTAACATAATACTCCTTTTTTTCATGTGTGCTGGTGAGGACAGTAGCTGTTGATAGTAAATACAAACAACTATGATTATCTCATTCTATATTCAGCCAATTTATAACTTAGTTTGTAGTGATTTATCTGTGTGGCATTTAGGATATATAGCAATAGAAGAGAGGGCAAAAATTTTAATATTCAGTCAGTAAATTATAATAACTTGTTTTACATGTACATTCCCCCTTTGTTTTAAGTGTTTTTAGGATATATGGATTAAATAAGTACTTGGAAGTAATACTCCTGTTTATTAGCATGCAAATATCATTTTTAATAATGTATATGTTTAGTGACTGTAAGCATTTGGTAATTTGCCAGCTGAAATTTGACAGAAAGTAGCTAGAAATTTGACCAAATATACTTTAACACACTGATAGATACTGATATATATATACACACACTGATATATACACACACACACTGATATGGAGATTTCCACTTCATTGAACCTGTTAATGCAAATGGAAACTACTGCCGGTTGTTTTGCTTTGAAACTGAAACGTTCACATATATTTAACCATGAAACTAGGGCATATATTGTGGTTGGCTCATAATTGAAATTAAATTGGGCAGTATCATATCTGTCCACTGAAACTGGGTATACTCTATTGTCTACATCCTTTACATTGGATGCATTTGATTTCTAGGTACATATCTATATATTTCAGTTCATTTGGGTAATGCACGTTTTGTGTCATAGCATGTCTGCTCACTAAAAATCAGTTCCCTATGAAATAACATAATTATTTGTTCACAATTGAATATTTTTAATAGTAAAGTATTTTGTGTTCTGCCAACCATATTTTTAAATTTGCTCTTGAAATGCCTTTGAAAACCTTTGTGCTGTGCTGCTCAACTGCCTTTGAGTACATTCTTTTTGCTGAATTGATTTGCTGTTCTAATGCTGTTGGAGTCATTTTTGTTTTTCAAAATGCATTTGAAAATATATATTTTTAAAGAAATTTTTGAAATGTTTTAAAGGTCTGCAAAGCCGTCTCAGTTTCATAGTTTGTGGAGAGGAGCCTACCCGTCTCAGTTTCCCAATTCAGTTCCAACTCATAAAATGATTGAACTATTTTATAAGATTTCAAGCAATTTGATTGGTCCAACACATGAGAACACAATATTTAGATCAAGAAAGTTGATTGATTGTTGAGACACCAAGATTAAAAGTCATTAGACTTCCAAAACAGATGAATTGTCACTTCCTGAAATACATAGGGCTATTTTGTAACCTACTATTTTTTTCCAACTTGAAATTTATATTCAATGCTACTCTGAAATGTCACTTCCTGTTTAATCTTGGCATATATTGTATTTAATTTGATCAGAGATTTGGGGTGTTTATTGTCTTAAGAAATGTACACATTAGATTTCAGGCAGGTAGGTAACAAAAAACCGCCTCCTTACTTTTTCCTGTATATATATATATTCCTCAATCCTTCTCTGAAACTGTTGTGAAATAATTGTATAACACATAGCCTTGCTGCCTTGTGTTCGGCCTATGTACATATGCTATTGCATTTTGAATCGGGCAAGTTATTGGCCCTGCCACATGTCACTTTTGTGATCACCATCCTATTATCTGTTGCACTCTGGCTCCATGTACACCCCTACTCACATTTTTATTTTAGCTGAAGTTTATATTTCATTCAGTGGTGAAATTTCCATTATCAGCTAAGGGTTATTTCCACTGTTTCACGCTGGCAATATGGGAACACCATTGTACTCGCATTGTCTTTTCTTCCTGGATTTTATTTATGGCCGAGCCTTGTATTCCAACACATGTTTGTGCATTCTTAATCATGGTTTTTGTATACATGTGGTGGCCGATGCATATGTGTATGTATATACTATTGCATGTGTATACACGTATCATCGACATACATGTATACATGAATGTATATGTTGTCCGGATTTGTGTCATCCTCGGTTGTTAGGCTATTATCTCATGTGATGCTGAGGCCGTCCGCATGTGTATACACGTGTGGATAGGCAGGCTCTCATGACTACCGGTCCTTAAAATATAACTGATATGAACAGACACTCACTTGATCCTGTCATTGACATAGAACAGATACTTCATCCTGAATGTTTGCTATGTCATGAGTTAGGATTAATCAATATATTTCAGTTTCAGTTGAAGTTAATTTACTTGAACAATGATTAATCCTGACTCGAGTATTTTATGTTTTTGCATGAAATGCTCGGGCCAGACCCGAGCAGTATAGATTTAAAGAATACAGCTTAGGATTCGAAGATTGGCAAAGCTGAGGATTCCAGGAGACGCGCACTCTGAAGATTTTTAAACAATAAATACTTCTTTGTATTCAAACTATATTTTTATTTCCACTGTATAGAAAAATGTTGTATCAAAATTCCGATTTATAAATAAAGATTTATCTTGCCATTCAATACTGTGTTGTCTATTATTCTGTATTTCCGTATTGATCTAATTTTAAACTCGGTAAGCTAAATAATGATCCGTCATTTTGGACGTTTTAAATTGGTTTAATCACCAATTTGAAGCGGTCAAAAGGGCGGGACGTTACATTGGTCAATGCTAATTACAGTGGGTTTGGATTTTTAAACCACCGATTACTGTATGATCCACCAGATCTTCACGTTGGTCTTCAGCTCGAGACCCTGGGTCATCTCTAGTTTAGTATGATGCATGTTTACATTATAAAACTATATCCTTAAATTAAAATTTATTAACTTTACTACTGTTAGAAATCTTTAGTTAGAACAAAACATTTCTGTCCGACTCCATCTTTCCTTTTCATATTCCGGACTTTCCATTGTAATATACTTTCCGATCTGAAACAAAGTGGGTAAAGATTAATTAAGGAATGGTTTTAATTAATGATTAATACTAAATTGCAAAATTATATAACTAATTAAGGTTGAAGTTTAATTCCGACCGATATTATCTATTTCTCTTCCCTCGTTTGAACTAATTCAGCACCCAAACCATCATCATTCGCCGCACCCTCCACCTACTGCCTGAAGCACGATCGGTCACCGTCGTTCTCGGCACCTCTGTCTCCTCGACCACTGCCCAAAATTTCGCCAGACCCGGTGTTGTCAATTGCCAGCAGGAATCCTATGACCTGCGCCGCTTCCTGATCAATTTCTAGCCATCCCAGTCCGTGCTTTCCGATCACCACTGCACGATTCGAGGAGTTCGACATGCTCTACACTTTTGTATTTGGGGAAAACTAGGGCAGATCACAGATCTAGGAGGATTTTAGGGGAAAATTCGTGAAATACTATTCGTTCATTTTCTTTGGGTGGCGGCTTGTCTGATTGACCACACGAGGCATTCTTCAAGGGTTGCTGATCTTTTCCAGTATTTATAGGGAATGATTTATATAAAATATTATCTACCAAAACTTGATGTTGAAATAATTTAATAAAACCATAACATATGACGTCCATTTTTAGTGAAAATATGTAATTCTAACCGTTTGTGAAAAGTTCTTTATAAATCACAGGCTAGAAATCATACGTTTAAATTTCCCGCAGTCATAAAATAAATCCAATCAACTAGAATCTTTGAAATTATACTAGACATCTTCCTTACGGATCCAATGAAATTTATTTCGTTAAAATCGGAGTATATTTGGCCAGTCGTTTATTCCATTAAAGTTAACCCTATCAAGTAATATAAATGATTTAATAAAAATAGAGGCATTTATTATTGCCACGATCAAACGTTAGATCCAATTGACACGAAAATTGAAATTTCTATATTAATTAATTAATACGAATCCAACGGCACCAATTTCGTTGCATTCCGAGACTGTTTCCCGGTACGCTATTTTTACACGCACCGCAATGCCATTTTGGGCACCAAATTACCCGGTCTCCAAAAATAACAAACTATATAGCTATCCTGACTCTAATCGACGATACGAACTCAACGGAATTAGTTTCACGACTTAATTCGATCGTCTGTTCAAGTTACACTCAAATATCCCTTTATTAATTTAACTACGCGTTATATAACATGAACGGACGTTTATGGCTACCGTGGTCACATACGACATCGGTTTGCCACGCAATTTAATATCGTACGATAATTTAACATTATGGATCCAATGAAACTGATTTCGTCGAAAATGGAGTCCATTTGCAAAACGACCATTTTAAAGGCCTATAATTTAATAACGATTTCCATAACGACTATTTCAAATTTTGTTTTGGCCATAACTTACTATCTATAACACAAAATCTGTATTTTTCTTTTCCATATGAAAATTATAATCAATACGATTACAACGTTTCTTATTTCACAGAAATCCGACTTATATCGGATCCTGTATATCGAGTTAAAGTTCAAAACTCCATATTACGAACTGCCACGCGATTTCGAGCTCGTTTTAAATTATAAATAAAATTAACGTTAAAACTTCATTTTTAATAATGAATTAAATATTAAAATCCATTAATACTCCAAATATAATAATTTAAAATAATAAATTAAATAAAATATTTGGCTACCAAAAATACGGGATGTTACATCGCGTGCTTCTTAACCCAGTCTGTTGGAGACTACAAGAATATCTAGATGGACATGCCCTCCCCTTTGTGTCTTTTGACATCCCGATGATCTATCCCTTAGGGTTACTCATCCTCTAACGTATGGTCTGGTCCAAATGCCTTAGTTTTATATGTCATTAGACCCTACGTCTAACCATTAATTAAGCGCTTGCGCCGCCTCGTGAGTTTTCTCAATTAACTTGGTTATTCTCATTCACATTGACTTCCTTTTCAAGTTTACCAAGTTACCTTGCTTATTAATTCAATTTATAACTTAACCCATTTAAGTTTATTAATAAGCTTACAACATGTTATTATCTAGATTGTGGCCCAAGGTCTGTGATCCACAATCCCTTTTATATTCTTGTTTGATTTCAATAACCTGTTTTAATTAAAATGTAATTAAGTATATCCAATTCACATGTTTCCAATTAACATGTCACTTACCATTTATGATTAAATATAACTTATTTCATTTCATAAGTTTTCCTCGTCCTTTCTCATTTAATCGTAATCCCACTTTACGTCGTCAATACGACTTACCTTGTTTACTTATTAACTTAGTTCTATTAACTAAGGCCTATTAATAAGTTTCTCTACCCATTTATTATAACCTATGTTATAATTTCCCCTTGTCCCTAGGACAAGTCTAAACATGTTATTCTTACTAGCGGGTCTCAGACTCCCAGACTACTTAATTTATAATTAAGTACAATTATATTTTCCCCCTTTTTTTAACTGGTTTTAGGTTTTCCCCGTTTCTGATTACTTAATTTACAATTAAGTGTCACTTAACTTAATTCACCAGTTATCCCATTCCCTTATTAGTTTATTATAACCTAAGTTATAATATTCACTTGTTCCTAGGACAAGTCTATCTATTATAAAACATTTTCATTAATGTTATTTATTTATAGTAGGTCATTATCATTCCCCTTTTAAACCATTTTCTATTGTAAGCCATTATTCTTCATTCTCTCTAATATATGTTCCTTATTATATTAAGGAAAACACTTCATGCACCTTATCAGTTTGATAGAAGGAATCAACGATTTATTTTCATAACGTTTTCCCATCTAAATCCGTGGTAGCAAGTAATTTTTTTACTTTTCTATATTTGTTGTGGCTTACTTGCAACAACATTTTCAGAAATAAGTCATTTAGGGAAATACATCACTTTTCCCTATTATCACACTAACTCAGTTCAATACATCCCTTCCTTTCTTATTTTCTGTGTTAGACATTTAATCACCATCCTTGCCATTTATTCATATCTTGTTATGTACATATATTTATTTTTATATATAAGCACTAGACCTCTCACATTAAGCCTACACTTGTGGACGCTGGATTTGCCGAGCGGGTCCGGGCAGACTTCTACCACAAGCTGACTTAACCTCATGTCTTAGAACATGTTGTTAATTCTTGCACTTAGGCCTCTCACATTAGGTTCAACATTAGTGGCTGCTTGATATGTCGGTCAGGTCCGGGCAGACTTCCGCCACTAATGCAACCTAACCTCGTTCCATAAGTGTATTTACAATTTCTAATTGTAATCCTTAGCATATTCATTTTCATTCAATCACTTATGTTCATATCAAATTGCGCTTCCAAATTAAAATCTCAAAACATAATATATGTTATGTTCATTACATGAAAATTTTCAACATATTATCCTTTTTACTATAATATAGTTTACAGTAATCTAATTTACATGTCGTCCAATTTTTGCCTATATTTTGTTGCATGTTATTTTCAACATATGTTTAATTCTACTAGGACATGTAAACATTCAATCGGGTAATTATTTTAACATGTCGTTCAATCAATAATATGTCCCAATTAAAGCATGTAATTACAACCACTGAATTGGCTATTCATATCCTAACAAGTTTATTTTCTCCAACATGTAAACATTCAATAACTTAGCCAGTTCAACATAGGAATTTCCTGACATATTCATATCAACATTTCAATTCGTTACAACATCAATTCATAATTAAACTGGCCATTTCAAAATTTATTAAAAAGGGGAATGCTAAACGATAGTCATAACATTATCTAAAGGCTATAGCTTAAACCCACTCACCTTTAAACTTTCCCCAAATTTTGGATCTGATCCATTCTATCATCCATGGTTTCGTTTTCCCTTTAATTTGATTCACGACCTAACGACCATGGATTTATTATTTCATGAAAAGAGAAGGAAAAGAGAAATAATTTAAATAGATTGGTTCTTAGAGGTTTAGCTTGCTTTTATGATTCAATAATCTTTTTTATTAACGTTGATTCCCTCTTCCATATCTAAATTCATAATCCTCCTAGGCTAACATTTTAATTTCAGAATAGATTTATGAGGAGAGAGAGGGAGCCATGGCAGAGCTCTAGCGTAGCTGCTGAATCATGATGTTTAGGGTTAGGTCTAGGGTCTTATTTATAGGTGCTCAAAATCTTATCATACACGCAGCGCTGAGTCAACATTGAACCCAGTTAAGAAAATAGTCCTGGTTTGCAGATGAATCTAGCCAAATCTTATCGTTCACGTAGTGCTGAGTCAGCATTGGGTCCCGCAAGCTGTTTTGGCGTAGAAATTTGAATTTCGAATGTTTGAATTGTTTTGGCGTAGAAATTTGATTTTTGAACTTTTGAATTTCCGGAATTTATTTAACTATTTTATTCACATGAAATATTCTTATATGTATACAATTCCTCTACCGACCATTTTACGCATATATATATACGCACAATTTTTGTTTTATTTTCAAAATTCAAACGATGTTGCACCGTTATTTGATTCTTGCCATATTTCATTGACTGTAGCCTTATCTTAAATTTTATATTTTGTATACATATATTTATGCATATATATATATATATATATTCTCATATATACATATATTTTCTTTATTTCCTTATATGTACGTTCTTATCCTTTCAAATTTTGAATTTGTATACGTACATATATTTGCATGTTCAGTTGGTCCTCTCTAAAACAAAGATAAAAATTATGCCACCGCCAGGGTTCGAACCCCCGACCTCCATGTTACAAATCCAATGCCTTAACCAATTGAGCTATGAAGTCTTTTGTTAATAAGTCTTAGAACAATGATAATTATTGTTTTCTCCTTACTTCTCTTTTTCATGTTAGTTACAATAGTTAAATTAAACCATTGCATGAATCTTTTTCTTTTAATGTTAATGCATTATGTTGGCAAATCAGTGCATGCAACATATTTACATTGCGTGCAACCAATCCTTTCTTTCTTTCAATGCATGCATTACATTTTTTTTCAATGCATGTATTTATTACATACAATCCTTATTTTATTATTTATTTTACAATTTAATTTGTTTGTGTGTATATATGTATATTTTTCTTGTGTGTATACAAACTTTTAGGCTTAATAACTTCTTCATATGATGTCCGTTTTACGCAAACTAGGTGTCTATCTTGACCAAAATTCCGAGACGGACCCAATGGCGCAATCCTTTTTACTTAATTCTCATTATTTAATTATGTTATTCTTATTTTATTATCTTAAAAATACGGGGTGTTACATTCTCCCATCCTTAGGAAATTTCGTCCCTGAAATTTAATAAGGGTAAAATCAATTAACCCCTCGCATAATATACATCCATGTTGTGTGCATCCAATTTTAGAAAACATTGTGCACTTGTGCAAAGTGAAATACAACATAATAATGCATGTATGCCTAAGTGGTACCTCCTATGTGTATGCAAATTTCTCAAAAATCCTTCTTTATATATGATGCTCACATCCTAGACATACTGGCAGTTCTACATGAATGCAATATTTTGAAAATCAAAATTCTTTTTCATCCAAATTTTCCCACACTCTTACCGAGTAAGAGCATAGTTCATCCAATTGTTGCATCCATAATCCTACCAACCAACTTTATTTTTCGAATTTCAGAAAAATCTAATTTTCTAAATTTGATTCTTATGTTACAAAAAGCTGGAAAATGGAAAATTTCACACCTTCCATTTTTCTTTTATATACCTTTTTCCAGCCGTACTTAGATTTTATGAAACAATGTAAAAAGATTTCCTATTTTCCTATCCAAGCACATCCCATATAACAAAATTTTCTTAATTGTAGCTTTTCTTTTTCGTCTTATCTTGCAAAAAAAAATTCAAATCGCAAAACTGGAGTAGATACGGACAACTATTTTCCTTAATCGGGTTTATGACTTGCTCTTACCTATAAGGTCAGTTCAGTCTCATACTAAAGGTGCCAACATCCACTCTATTCTCATTTTCTACAACTTATTTTGTTCACACAACAAAATTCTCTTTTAAACAATTTATCAAAAATAATTGTCAAAAGACTAGAGACTTCAAAACTTTCTTGATTAAAAATTCTTGTATGAAATATAACAAGAAAAACTAGCGAGCTATACTTGCTCTATAATATGCACCTTTTACTGTGAGAATTTTACTTTAAAACTCAATATGTACTTCTTTACATATTTTAAAACTATAACTTTTAAGATTAAAACTTGAAAACACCATAAGACGTTTTTTCCCCAACTTTTATAATCTCAGGTTCTTAAAAGTTAATAATGGGGTTAGACTCAAAGCGGGTTTCCAACTTTTCTAGGTTCTCCTAGACACTCCCCAAGGTCAATTCTATCAACTATATATATTCCTAATCCATTTTTCTCTGTTCTACCTTTTCCAATTTGTAAGGTTTTAGTGCTAAACCCACTAACCCAAAATACTAATCAAATTGGATTTACTTTACTTTCGTACAAAGTATATTATACACTTCCCAACCAAACTTCCTAAGGGTCTCAAATTTCCTTATCCATTCCTTTAGTATACAAAACAAACATTCCATTTCATGCCATATTATACTCTTTCTATTTAGTGGGTTCCTCTATGGATCTAGGAATATATATAATATATTTATATTTTTAAAAATACAAATACGCTCACTCACTATTTATATAGGAATCCTAAACCTAAGCTCTGATACTAGATGTAACAACCCGAATTCCGACAGACTGAATTTTTTTCAAAAATCCCGATCCATCGAAACCCGAGTTGGTTTGCTCTGGTATCCTGCAAAAAAGACAGAGACATAAAATATGTTAGAGCTCAGAAAAAATATCTCACAGCGGAAAGGATAAAATATAGTATAATCAAAACATAACCTTACCGTATTATTAATACTGCCTAACCAGTATCCAAAGATATCATGTCTCTGCCACAATCTAACCTGGGAGTGTGTTATGAGGACGGGTCAGAACACAAGTTCTGGTGACTGGATTTAAACTATACACTTTGGATAATCTTACATATACCATTCAATCATATTTTCTTATTTAGGTTACTTGGGTTAACAACACTCAAGGCTTACACACACGTCGTACCCATTTACTTCCCAGTGAATTAACCCAATACAGTATATGTAGCTATCTCTCAATATTGAGATACACCCCATGATACCCCACTCACACGGTCTCCACCATATCATCGCAGGAATACAACAGTCCCTAATCCTACGCCCGAATGTCGTACGGATTTATGTATATATGTCAACGCTACGTCTGCAAAGAACCACTACTTCTATATTACGTAAGCGTTCGGACTGCCATCTTTGAACCATTCGATCGAATTAGGTTCCATTTTCGAATAATGCCCTCTAGTCTTATGATACACAACCTAGAGCGACATGAGTGTACCTAAACTCTCCCACGTACGTATCATCAATCGTTCTCGATGTCTATTGCACATGTTCTCTATATGTGCACCCGAGTCCCGTGGCATGGCTAATCAAGAAACACGGAACTCGGTCGGGAGCTTTCAGATATCTGCCGATTGCAGATGCTAAGGTCTGCTTTTACAGCGGCTATGGCCCCACTAGACCCCTCCCTCAACTAATGAAAGGCACCCAAGAATATCTAGAATGAGAACTTAACCCCGCCCCCTATGCCCTTCAAACCTATTGGCCAACGTCACACATAACTAGATAGCAAAGTATATGGTCTTTTGGAGTTCTCTGCCTTTTCACTTTACATACTGACTGAAGATGGTAGGAAGACGACGAGTTGCTATCACAGGGCACTAACTAGTCTCGCCGAATTACCCTGGTCCATCTTAGTCTTTTGATTGCCCCTTATTATTGCAATCAAGGCATACTCATTGTTTCACCCATGCAGACCTAACCTCTGTGAGCATATGAGGATCATCTGCCACTCACAGAGGAATACCAAGAGTACCCTACATCCCTAGAAGCCGCGTGCTTCTTAACCCAGTCTGTTGGATCCTACAAGAATATCTAGACGGACATGCACTCCTATTTGTGTCTTTTGACATCCCGATGATCTACCCCATAGGGTTATTCATCCTCTAACATATGGACTGGTCCAAATGCCTCAGTTTTATATGTCATTAGACCCTACGTCTAACCATTAATTAAGCGCTTGCGCCACCTCGTGAGTTTTCTCAATTAACTTGGTTATTCTCCTTCACATTGACTTCCTTTTCAAGTTTACCAAGTTACCCTTGCTTATTAATTCAATTTATAACTTAACCCATTTAAGTTTATTAATAAGCTTACAACAGGTTATTCTCTAGATTGTGGCCCAAGGTTTGTGATCCACAATCCCTTTTATATTCTTGTTTGATTTCAATAACATGTTTCAATTAATATGTAATTAAGTATATCCAATTCACATGTTTCCAATTAACATGTCACTTACCATTTATGATTAAATATAACTTATTTCATTTCATAAGTTTTCCTCATCCTTTCTCATTTAATCATAATCCCACTTTACCTTGTCAATACGACTTACCGTTGTTTACATATTAACTTAGTTCTATTAACTAAGGCCTATTAATAAGTTTCTCTACCAATTTATTATAACCTATGTTATAATTTCCCCTTGTCCCCCTAGGACAAGTCTAAACATGTTATTCTTACCAACGGGTTTCAGACTCCCAAACTACTAAATTTATAATTAAGTACAATACATTTTTCCCCTTTTCTTAACTGGTTTCAGGTTTTCCCCTTTTCTGATTACTTAATTTACAATTAAGTGTCACTTAATTCACCATTTATCCCATTACCTTACTAGTTTATTATAACCTAAGTTATAATATTCACTTGTCCCTAGGACAAGTCTGTCTATTATACAACATTTTCATTAATGTTATTTATTTATAATAGGTCATTATCATTCCCCTTTTAAACCATTTACTGTTGTAAACCATTATTCTTCATTCTCTGTAATATATGTTCCTTATTATATTAAGGAAAACACTTCATGCACCTTATCAGTTTGATAGAAGGAATCGACGATTTATTTTCATAACGTTTTCCATCTAAATCCGTGGTAGCAAGTAATTTCTTTACTTTTCTATATTTATTGTGGCTTACTTGCAACAACGTTTTCAGAAATAAGTCATTTAGGGAAATACATCACTTTTCCCTCTTATCACACTTACTCAGTTCATTACTTCCCTTCCATTCTGATTTTCTGTATTAGACATTTAACTACCATCCTTGTCATTTATTCATATCTTGTTATGTACATATATTTATTTTTATATATATAAGCACTAGACCTATCACATTAAGCCTACACTTGTGGATGCTGGATTTGCCGGGTGGGTGCGGGCAGACTTCTACCACAAGCTGACTTAATCTCGTGTCTTAGCACATGTTAATTCTTGCACTTAGGCCTCTCACATTTGGTTCAACATTAGTGGCTACTGGATATGCCGGTCGGGTCCGGGCGGACTTCCGCCACTAATGCAACCTAACCTCGTGCCATAAGTGTATGTACAATTTCTAATTGTAATCCTAGGCATATTCATTTTCATTCAATCACTTATGTTCATATCAAATTGCGCTTCCAAATCAAAATCTCAAAACATAATATATGTTATGTTCATTACATGAAAATTTTCGACATATTATCCTTTTTACTGTAATAAAGTTTACAGTAATCTAATTTACATGTCGTCCAATTTTTGCCGATATTTTGTTGCATGTCATTTTCAACATTTGTTTAATTCTATTAGGACATGTAAACATTCAGTCGGGTAATTATTTTAACATGTCGTTCAATCAATAATATGTCCCAATTAAAGCATGTAATTATAATCACTGAATTGGCTATTCATATCCTAACAAGTTTATTTTCTCCAACATGTAAACATTCAATAACTTAGCCAATTCAACATAGGAATTTCCTGACATATTCATATCAACATTTCAATTCGTTACAGCAACAATTTATAATTAAACTGGCCATTTCAAAATTTATTAAAAAGGGGAATGCTAAACGATAGTCATAACATTATCTAAAGGCTATAGCTTAAACCCACTCACCTTTAAGCTTTCCCCAGATTTTGGATCTGATCCATTCTATCATCCATGGTTTCCTTTTCCCTTTAATTTGATTCACGACCTAACGACCATGGATTTATTATCTCATGAAAAGAGAAGGGAAAGAGAAATAATTTAAATAGATTGGTTCTTAGAGGTTTAGCTTGCTTTTATGATTCAATACTCTTTTTTAATTAACGCTGATTCCCTCTTCCATATCTGAATTCATAATCCTCCTGGGCTAACATTTTTATTTCAGAATAGATTTGAGAAGAGAGAGAGAGAGAGGGAGCCATGGCAAAGCTCTAGCATAGCTGCTGAATTATGATGTTTAGGGTTAGGTCTATGGTCTTATTTATAGGTGCTTAAGACCTTATCGTACACGCAGCGCTAAGTCAGCATTGAACCCAGTTAAGAAAATAGTCCAGGTTCGCAGATGAATCTAGCCAAATCTTATCGTACACGTAGTGCTGAGTGAGCATTGGGTCCCACAAGCTGTTTTGGCGCAGAAATTTGAATTTCGAATGTTTGAATTGTTTTGGCGTAGAAATTTGATTTTTGAATTTCTGGAATCTATTTAACTATTTTATTCACATGAAATATTCTTATATGTATACAATTCCTCTACCAACCATTTTACGCGTATATATACACACACAATTTTTGTTTTATTTTCAAAATTCAAACGATGTTGCACCGTTATTTGATTCTTGCCATGTTTCATTGACTATAGCCTTATCTTGAATTTTATATTTTGTATACATATATTTATGCATATATATATATTCTCATATATACATATTTTTTTCTTTATTTCCTTATATGTGCGTTCTTGTCCTTTCAAATTCTGAATTTGTATACGTACATATATTTGCATGTTCAATTGGCCCTCTCTAAAACAACGATAAAAATTATGCCGCCGCCAGGGTTCGAACCGCTGACCTCCATATTACAAATCCAATGCCTTAACCTACTGAGCTATGAAGTCTTTTGTTATTATGTCTTAGAACAATGATAATTATTGTTCTCTCCTTACTTCTCTTTTTCATGTTAGTTACAATACTTAAATTAAACCATTGCATGAATCTTTGTCTTTTAATGTCAATGCATTATGTTTGCAAATCAGTTCATGCAACATATTTACATTGCATACAACCAATCCTTTCTTTCTTTCAATGCATGCATTACATTTTTTTTTTCAGTGCATGTATTTATTACATGCAATCCTTATTTTATTCTTTATTTTACATTTTAATTTGTTTGTGTGTGTATATATATATTTCTCTTATGCATTTACAAACTTCGAGGCTTAATAACTTCTTCATATGATGTCCGTTTTATGCAAGCCAGGTGTCTATCTTGACCAAAATTCTGAGATGGACACAATGGCGCAGTCCGTTTTACTTAATTCTCATTATTTAATTAACTTATTCTTATTTTATTATCTTAAAAATACAGGGTGTTACAACTTATTACCTTGTTTTTGGTGTACAACCCAATCAAGACATCAGTAATCACCCAAACGATGTGAAGAACTCCGGTCTTCCACCACCGTCTTCATCTTCGACTCTTAATCGTCGTAGAAATTATTCAAAATGGTTTAACCCGGTCTTTCCGAATAATTCACGTATTTTATAATCAAGTGTTATAAAATCACATCATATGCCTCATTCCAATTCAGAATATTCTTTTAAATAAGATATTCAAATTTTTAATCTAATTAAAGATTCATTAAAACTCTAGTTCGGTTTTAATCTCAAAAGTCATTACTTAATGATTTCCCGATTTAAGAAATTAATCTTGTCTTTAACTGGGCTAAAGAACCAAGGTTATTTAAAACATTGTTCACGATAAATCCAAAATCATTTTCCATTAAATAAGGAATCTTCACAGAAATCAGACCAATATATAATCAATATAAATTTCTGTATCAGACTGATAATGTAACAACCCAGAAAATTAGAACTAATTTAAAATTTTTATTTTGGCGATTTTAACGGATTTTGAATATTTAAAATGATTTATTTTAAATAATAACGATTAAAATTTTATTTTTGACGAAGCTAGAGCGAATGAATTTATTTTAATTATATACGAATAAACCTATTTTAATTATATAACGAGCCTGAAATGGCGTGGTAGTTTGGAAATTCGATTTCAAAATTCAAATTTCAAATGAATGTACATGATTCAAATTAAACTAGATTTTAGCAAAACCAGAAATATTTGAATCTATTTAAAAATATCTTTCCAACGAATCCGAAAAAACCCAAATTTCATAGCGGGAATAAAAAGTTATGCCCAATTGAAAATTCAGAATAGTCGCTATGGAAATATAGCCCTTAAAAATGAAGATTTTGCAAACAACCTCCTTTTTCGATGAAACCACTTTTGTTGGATCCAAGATGTCAAATTATTGCTAGGTTCCAAAATTCATAACTTTTGGAATCAATATGTGATTGTGGTGAATTTAAACGTGTTTGGTCAATTCAGTTTGAATTTAATCGACTGGAAAATGACCATTTTTCAAACGATCTCCAAATTCGACGAAATTAGTTTTGTTAGGAGCGTATCATTAAAACATAGCTAGATTTATTTTTCTGGAATTTTGGGGGTCAGTATGTGGCCCCAATAAATTGAAATGTACGTTTAAATTAAATATATATTGATTTATATTTTAATTTTGATGGAAACTGATCATAATAGCCGAATTGGGTTACAAAACATATCCCATTGTGTTCGAAATGGGGGTAATTAGCTAGGGACGACAGTCGCTGGGTTCAGTTTGGAGTTCGAATAAAAATTAACTTTTAGGAATAAAAATTAAATTAAATATTTAATTATATACTTCCCACTCCTTTCCTCCACCCTTCAAATCAGTAGATAGAAAAAAAACCCTAACTAAAAACCCATTGACCCTCAGCCCTCCCCAAAACCGATTTGGTCACTGCCTCCCTAGGGCTCACCGTCGCCGCCTCGGATAGGCCGCCACCCGCTCCAGTCGGCGGCGCAACCCCCTCTCTCTCCTCCCTCCCTCCGACGAGAACAACTCCAAACCGCAAGAACCTACGCCCTTGACTAGAAACCCTCTGTTGTTGGCCTTTCCCTGGCCTACCACTGCGCGTGCGACACCCCTTTCACCTCCCTGACCCCAGCGCTGCAACCCCTACCTCCGGCGAAACACGCAGCCCCTTTTCTCCGTTTGCAGTGAGCCCCTTTCTTCGACAACAAGCGACAACATTTGGGGAAGACGATGGACACGATAACGTTGTTAAAACATTATACAAGGGTTTGTTAAATTTAATTCTATTTAATATAGTTAATTTTATTTCAAAAATCTGATTTTTAAATTAATGACATTGAAATAAAATTTTGTTATTTTTATATATATAGTGATATGAAAAGATTTGATTTTTATGTACGACAAGATTAGATTTTTAAACATGACAAGATTAGATTTTTTTATATAAATATAAAGTTTATATTTTTAGTTAAGAAAAGATAAGATTTTGGAATGAGAAAAGATTTGATTTTTAATAATGGAAATATAGGATTTTTAGTAAGTAAAAATAGGATTTTTAGTTAGATAAAAATTTGATTTTTAGTTGGACAATATAAAGAAAAGATTTTTAAAAATGTTAAGAAGAAATTTTTAAAAATATAAAGAAGAGATTTTAATCATATGAATCATAATATTTGTAGTGAGATAAAAATATGATTTTTTATCGTACGCGTGTTACTAATAGAATAGTCAGACCAAGAAATGATCATTGATTGGTTAAAAATATGATTTTTAACGTAGGGATGCTAGATCGACCGTCAAATAAAAAATGGAGGAGTGGAACCCACTGTGAGAACTTCTCATTTAATTTAATTTTCTAGTTAAAATATATACTAGGATGCAGACGGTGCTTAGCAGTACCCGACACCGTCGTCCACAGACTATGGATGACTTGTTTGTCTGATTGTGTGTGGAAATTGTTTGTAATGTGAAATGGACTGTATAAAATATTCACGGGTTGAAATAAAATATTTTATCATTAAAAATATAATTTTTAATGTGCATATGAATAAAATAAATATTCATTTATAAACCGAACGATTAATTTATGTACACCCATTTGACTGATATTGATTGGGACGATATATTTTACACATCGCCCAACTGCACAAATAATAATCAGTGTTTGTTAATTGAAACCCCACACGGGTGTTGGGATGATATTTGATGTACACCAATCCCAATTATTTACTTGTATGTCGATCGATTGGTTGACAAGTTGTTGTAAGCATTAATTACTTATAATTAATGCTTATACAGTGTAGAATGCACTCTGGTTAATGGACGATTATTTATCACTGTTGTTGTATACATGTTTTGTACGAAATCCACATAAATAACATTATATGGTAATTGACTGTGTCTGATTGCAGTTCAGAAAGAATGAATATTTTAAAATAATGATTATATTAAAATAACGAATATTTTAAAATAATGAATATTTTAAAATAATATTCAGAAAAAAATCAAAATATGATTTTGATGTCCGATTTGGGATGGACACGAATTTATTTAAATATATAAAGCCGTGTTGATTATATTAACCCCATTTAGACGTGAACGATACTTATATCGATTTTATTCATTTTTATAATGAATATCGAAAAGGGAATGATTTCAAAATCTTATGTTTTGAAAATATTATCATTTATATATTAATGATATGGAATATTCAATTTTGATTTAAAATTGAATATGAAGTTGAAATCATTTTTAAAACGAAGTCAAAACGATTTATAAAATACGTTTTTAAATGGAAATCGATGAAATATATATTATATATATTATATATATTAAATGGCCTGAATAGAATGCGCCACGCCGCGGCAGTTCGTGAATTTTGACCATTGATTTCGAACTGACGTTACGAAAGATCCGACTGTCGAATCCTCCTAAAACCGGAACAGTTGGGTTCGTATCGAAAAGAGTTTTCCAACGAATATAAGAGATTTGGAATCTAACGGTTGGATTTGGAATTATGTCCAAATCAAATTTGGAAAAGGTCGTTGTAAGTGTAGTTCGGTGGCCATTATTGGAAACCGGCTATACGGGCCTTGATAAAATTATTAAAAATATTAATAATTTGTGTGAAATCATAATAAATAATTTGGAAGGAATTGGGATGAAAAATTCCACATTTGTGAGGATAAAAATATATTTTTATCGAAATGAACTAGTTATTGAGTAGAATTATAATCCAATTATTCTCTCATTCGTACTCTTTGTGGTCCCTTCTTATCTGGCTGGTCACACGTGGATGCTGTTGACACCCGTAGTGGTCTAATCACAGCGTGGAATGAGCACGTGTGGGCTTTTGAACAATCTTTATCTCATTCTTCTATTTTACACGTGTCCCTTCGTCATATTCCTTCTAACACCATTTACCACTTCACTAATGTGTACGCTTCTAATGATCATCCGAGTAGAGCTGAAACAAGGCATCATTGTCATAACTTATCGCAAAATATAAATGAGCCTTGGATAACTGGTGGCGACTTCAACACAACTCGTTCATTAGATGATCATAATTCAGGCAACTTATCCTCAGATTCTTCTCTTTTTAACGCATTTATTCAATCTTGTTCACTTATTGAACCACTATCAACAATCGCCATTTTACATGGTCAAGTAGAAGAGAAAATCCATCATTATCCAAGCTTGATCGTTTCTCCTTTAATCTCATCTGGGATGACCTCTTTCCGTTGACCTTGGTCAATGGTCTTGCCACTACCATTTCAGATCACTACCCAGTTCTTCTTGACACTTGTTCAAACACAACACTTAAGCACCCATTCTGATTCGAGCGTCTCTGGCTATTAGAGCCATCTTTTGACGACTTTATCAAAACCAACTGGGATCAACTTCCATCTCACCACTCTGCCATAGTTAGAATTGTTAACAAGTGTCGCTCTCTTCGTAAATTGATTCGACCATGGGCTAAACATGTTTGGAATTCCTTAAAAAGTCGTATTTCATCCACACAAGATGCCATTCTTAATCTTAATATCATTGAAGAACTTCGACCTTTATCTGATTCTGAATGGCATGTTTTGAAAGAACATGAAGTAGAACTGGACAAACTAATCAAACAAGAAGAGATTGGATGGAAGCAAATATCTAAAGTGAAATGGATTAAAGATGGCGATAAAAACACTGCATATTTTCATAGAATTGCCAATTGTCGTAGATGCTCCTCATTCATCTCTGAAATTGTTCACAATAACATCACCTTCACTGACTCTAAAGACATTTGCCATCAATTTACTATCTTCTACAGAAGCATACTTGGTTCATCTCCACCCCCCTCTCCAAACATAGATTGGCACTATCTATATCCAAACCCAACACCCATTAACATTGATCATCCTTTCTCAGAGGAGGAAATATGGAATGCTGTTAAGGGTATGGCCGATGATAAGGCTCCTGGGCCTGATGGCTTTGGCCCATCTTTTTTCAAACAATTTTGGCCCATCTTAAAAATTGGCATCATTGATATGTGTTATGAATTCTACTCAAACCCCTCATCAATTGCAAAATTGAATTATGCTAACATTATCCTTATTCCAAAACATTCTGGTGCTAACACTGTCTCCTCCTTTAGACCTATTAGTCTTCTCAATACAACTTTCAAAATCATCACTACAATTCTATCTAACAGACTTCAACAACACATTGACTCTCTGGTGGGTAACGAACAATCAACTTTCATCTCTGGTAGAAATATCCTTGATTGTGTAGCAGCCACACAAGAAGTAATCTCTCATTGTCATTCCTCTAACTCCCCTGGTGTCCTGCTCAAACTTGACTTTTCAAAATCTTTTGACTCAGTCAATTGGGAAGTCATTTTATCCCTGATGATGCATAGGGGTTTCCCATTAAGGTGGTGTAACTGGATCAAAGAAATTTTTCACACTAGCATTTCTACTGTGTTTATCAATGGTGAATATGGAGGGAAAATTAAATCTAAGAGTGGCTTAAGACAAGGGGATCCTCTCTCTCCTCTCATTTTTGTTCTAATAGCTGATGTCTTTAATCAAATGGTAAAACAAGCCCTATCTCATTGCATTCTTTCTGGTATTCCAATCCCAAATTCTGAAATTTGAATAACCAATTTGCAATTTGCAGATGATACAATTCTTTTCACCATCCCCTCCCCAAAAAACATTCACTCTCTCAAAGTTCTTCTATACTCATTTGAAATGTTTCCAGGGCTCTCAATTAATTTTAACAAAAGTTCCATTATTATGCTTGGTAATTGTGCTCACCTGGGTCCTGCTATAGATGATTGCCTTAATTGCAAGCTTGGTTCATTTCCCAATTGATTATCTTGGTATTCCTCTCTGCCCTACTAAACTCCACAAATCAGATTGGAAACCACTCATTTCAAAGATTGAAAGTAGGCTTTCAAGTTAGAAAGCGAATTCTTTGTCCTCTGCTGGCCGTCTTGTTCTTGTAAAGCACGCACTCTCATCACTTCCAACTTACTGGATGTCATTCCACAAACTCCCCAATTGGGTTATCAAAAGAATTGATTCAATTCGTAGTACATTCCTTTGGAATGGGAGTAAGCTGAAAAAATTAATCAACTGGCAAACTGTTGGTCCCCAACTAACCATGGTGGCCTTGGTGTTCTGAACCTCTCGACCTTTAATATTGCACTGCTTGCTAAATGGCTATGGCAAGCTCTCTTGCCTGGTCAATTCATCTGGAAAGACTGGATCTTGAATCGCTTGTACAATTCTAACCCCTTCATCATTCTCCACTTTGGACCTGATGTCAGACCCTCACCATTCTGGAATGGAATTCTATCCACCATAACGAGAGTTAAATCTCCTTTTCATGTTAAAGTTGGTAATAGGGAATCTTGCCTCTTCTGGTTGGATATTTGGAAAGAACAAATCCCTCTTCACTCTCTTTTTCCCATCCTTGCATCAAGCAGAAATAGCATACTCACGATAGCTGAGGCCCATGAGCTTGGCCCAATGGGCTTTTTTCCTGAAACCTTTCTGGGCTTTGAAGAATTAAACGAAATAAATTCAGTGGATCATATTCTCAGCTCTACTCATCTATTACCAGAACCAGATTCATTAGTTTGGGCTTTGGGCCCATCCAACATCTTCTCGGTAGCATCCTGCTAAAAGTTCTTAATACACCCTGGACGAAGCTTCTCCTTCTCGAGAATCTGGAAATGCCACCTTCCTCCTCGCATTATTTTCTTTCAATGGCTTCTCATACATGACCGTATTAATACCAGAGACAGGTTTCATCGCTTCAATATCAATATTGATCCCATATGTGTGTTGTGCAAACAATGTAACGAATCCATTTCACATCTCTTCTTTGATTGTGAATTCTCATATGCAGTGTGGGCTGCAGTCAGTTCTTTCATCCTTGGTTTCATCCCTTCTTTCAACTCATTCTTCGATTACTGGCAACATCACCCCCTGACCCCTTAGTAGATTCTTTAGTGGCCTTTTTTCATGGTGTTTTTGGTTAGAACGTAATGCAATCATCTTCGGCAGACCCTCGAAGCTCATGATGGGTACATGTTATCATATCCTGCATCTATTTGAATCATGGACAGGAACAAACAGGCATGCGCACTTCAGGCTTTCCCTTCCAATACCTTAGTCTCTTGGATCTCAAGAAAGCAGTACCTTTGTCCCTTGTTGATCTAGATGTAGCTGCTCAGTATTACATATGTAGTATTTTGACTGTGTACTCTTACCTTATGCTCAGTTCTCTATGATGTATATATTTAGATCAGTACTTGTATTATCTTTTTGACCATCTAGGTCTAGACAACTTGCTACTGGTTGGGCCTGTCAACTAGTTCATATTATTACCTACTATGTTTTACGGGTAACCGGCTGTGTAGTTTCATGCTACACACCCGTCTTCCTCTAAAAAAAATTGGATTTGTGGACGGTTTTAATATAAATAGAATTTTCCAATATATGAACTGGAATGGATTTGAATCGAAATTATCTTCGGAATATTTCAATATTGGATTCTGTGATTATACGGATATTGTGGAGGAATTTGGAAGATATACATATCGTTATTCCAATATGATATTTGTTGATTTGAGAATTTGATATTGAATATAAGCCGATATATTTTCTATTCAGAGCTGTGTATTTAATATCAAACTGGATTTTGGGTTTGTCGTGAACGGTGTCTTCATTAACACTATTCTTAACCCAAATGAGAAAAGAATAAATCTTTTAAATGAGATTTAAAGGAGTTCACCAATTAATTTATATTTAATTGGAATTGAATTGAAATTGGTTTTTGGGTTTATCATGAACAGTGTTTTAAATAACACTTGTTCTTTAACCTGATAAACAATGGAAAGTGATTTTGGGTTTGTCGTGAACGGTGTAACACTATTCTTAAACCCCGTGTGAAAAGAATTAATCTTTTAATTGAGATTTAAAGAAGAATTACCAATTAACTGACATTTAATTGGAATTGTAATGGAATGTGAATTGGGTTTATTTTTGAATTGCATTTTCAATGAAATGGATTTTGGGTTTGTCATAAATGGTATTTTTAAAAATACTATTCTTAAACCCAATGTAGTTAAGAAAATTTAAAACTAACTGGAGGTTAGCAAAGTTGAATGGTTCCTAGTTATTGATCTGATGTTGGTTTCGGTCTTCAAGATTAATACTTAGGGAATTGTTCTCTTAGTAATTTACGGTAAGAGACTGATGGATGTGATTTTGGGTCTATCGTGAACCGTGTTTTAAACATTGGTTCTTTAACCCAGTTAAAGATAAGATTAATTTCTTAACTTTGAATAATCATTAATATTGATATTTAGGAGGATTAAATCTGAATTAGGGTTTTAATGAACCTTTAATTAGGTTGAAATGAGAATTTGATAACTTAAATTCTCAAACTTGGGAAAAGATCGAGAATGGAGTATCACCAGTTTTGCTCCAAACGATAGTTAAATCTTTAATTAGATTTGAACGTGAAATGGTAACTAATATTTACCGATAACACTGTGGTGTTAGATATGGAGTAGTACCACTTTTGCTACATGTGATGAATAGGTTGAGATTGGGAAATATAATAAATGACTACTTCGATAAGGATCACTAATCCCAACTAGGTTGGATAAACCTTAATAAGGTTTAAAATTATGAAAAGAATATTTGAATATAAGAATATTCTGGATTGGAATGAGGCGTATGTTGTGTTTGTGTAACACTTGTTTATAAAGTACGCGAGCTATTCGAAAAGCCCGGGTTTATACTCATTCTGAATAACTGATTCGACGATAAGTTGGCGATGAAGACGGTGGTTGAAGACCGGAGGTCTTCACATCATTTGGATGATTACTGATGTCTTGATTGGGCTGTACACCCAAGATGAGGTAATAAGTGGTGATCGTCTAGACGTACTTGGAGATCGATGGATATGCGAAGGCCTCTCTCCTGTATCGGACATATGGGATGAGAAATAAGGTGCCTCCGGTTTCGTTCAGACCCAAAACGAACTTGTAAATGGATGTGTGTCTGACATTGGATTTTATTCCGTGTGATTGATTTCTATTAAATATATATATGTTTGGCAGCGGAGAATTTATTCTCTTGCTTAACTCCCTTCTCTGAGACGTACGAGCTCAGAGGTTATATATTGATGGATATCAGTTGCATGGCAAGAATTGCCTGTGTGGCATGCTGAGTTGCATGGATCAAGGCTTTTGTTGAAAAGAAAAGTCCTGTGGTTGATGATCAAAGCATAGCTTTAATATAGCGCCGCTTTATGTATAACGTTAATTCGCGAGCCTCACACCCCGGTGTGAACTAGAAACGGGAGAAGGATCCAGGGAGGACAAGCGTTTCCTTCTAACTAGGAGTGGTGTTAGAGTTTACAAGCCCTAACATTTTACTTATGTGGATTATGGAAAGCGAGGCGCCTCGGTTATATCGGTTACTACGGTGCGGATGGATGGTTTAGTTGGTACATTACTAGTTTACGCCCCATAGGGCGGGGAAACGTATTGTACACCCCACATCCGTTAAGGTCACTCACAAAGGGAATGCCTTAACTTCGGTGGAGAGTTATAGGTAAAAGATACAGATAAATTACAAGACTGACAAAATTTAAAACAACGGAAAATAGAATTTACATTATTGATAAAATAGTTTGTACAACTATAATTTTCCAATGCTAGGATATCTGTCTTACAAAATAAAGAAGCATAAAAATACATTTATATTCCCCAATGTAGCATGAGCCAGCCATAGCAATGGAAAAGAGAATCCAAGCAAAACTTCGACTAACCTTCAGCTTGGAAGAAAACTGGGCTAAGTAGTAATATTCCCTCCCTGCGAACCGGGGGGGGAGGGGGGATGGAAGACAAGAAAGCGAAAGAAAACAGAGTCAGACATAAAGTCTGGTAAGTTCAGTAATTTTCAGCATGTGAACAGGTAAAAGCAACATGACATGAATTAACTGTATACAAGACTACACCATGATGACGAGACTCATAAAGTTAGCACAAGATATGGTAAGGTAAGGTAAACTGGATGCACTTCTATATGTTCTCTGCTTCGCCACTACCTTGTTATTCTAATTTTTATATCCCTGCACCACCTAACTAGTAATCCGTATAAACTGACAAGAACAGATACGTGATCCCAATTCCCACAACTTTTGTTTGTTTCAAGTGTACATTTGTCATTTATTACCTAGGTCTAACCTAGGGTTTTTCTATCGAGTGCTTCCTAGATTTAACTAGGATTTACGCGACTTATCTAATGCTTCTCGGATTTTAGGGTTTACGCGACCTAGTTCCAACTAGGGATTATGCTACCTATCAAATGACGCCCCTACTCTAGGACATAATACCTAGGGCGGTACATGTTCCTAGACTTTCCCCACGTATGTGTCGTGGATCGTTATTGCTGTCTAGATGCACATGTCCTCTATATGTGCGACCCGAGTCTCATGGCATGGCAAATCAAGAAACACGGAACTCGGTCGGGAGCTTTCAGATATCTGCCGATGCAGATGCTAAGGTCTGTTTTTCTAGTGGCTATGGTCCCACCTGACCCCTCCCTCAACTAATGAAAGGCACACCTTGAAAAATGAGAACTATACGCAGGCCCTCTATGCCCCACTAACCTATGGTCATCCACACCCATAACTAGATAGCAAGTATATGGTCTGTTGGAGTTCTCCGCCTTTCCGCTTCATGTATCTCGGTTGACTCAAGATGGTAGGTAGATGACGAGTTGCTATCACAGGGCTACTGGTCTCGCCGAATCACGCTGGTCCATCCTAGTCTTTAGGTTGCCCTATATTGCAACCAAGGCATACCCTTGGTTCTTCTAACGCAGACCTTAACCTCTATGAGCCCAGGCGGATCATCTGCAGCCTCATAGAGGGATACCAAGAGTACCCTCACGTCCCCTCGAAGTCGCGTGCTTCGTCCCCAGTTCGTTGGAGCCTTCTTTAAAATCAGATGGACGTTCGCTCCTTCTCGTGTCGTACTAAGGTTTACTACTTAGTCCCCTTAACTAAGGTTTACTACTTAGTCCCCGAACCGTTGTTTTCTTAACTAAGGTTTACAACTTAGTCCTTTTAACTAAGGTTTACTACTTAGTTCTCTTTCTCGTCAAGTTGGATTGGTTAAGTGTCATTAGTCAATTCAAGTTATCTTAACCCATTCATTTGTCATGATAAACTGATTAAGTGTTATCAGTAGTTCATGTTGACTTAACCCTACCACAAATCAAGTTATATTGGTTAAGTATTTCTTATTACTTAACCCCACCCCTTCACCTTGTATTGGCTAAGTGTTCCCTTTTACTTAACTGTAATGACCCGCATTGGCAGAGGTATTATAATTAATTTATTTAATTATATAAATGGTGGTTTAGAGAATTTAATGGTCGTAGAATTAAATAATGGTGAATATTTAATTGAAATAATAAATTAAATAATATATTTAATTCTGAAATAATCAGAATTGGCTGAAATGGCGATATGGTGTGAACTGGATCATCGGTGATATTTAATTCAGCTTGGAATTGAATTTGAATAACGAATATATTATATAAACGACAGATTGAACGGATAATTATATTATAATTAAAATCGAGCTTGAAATGGCGCTGCAGTTCGTAATTTGGCGATTCGAACTTCAACTGAATGTACAGGATTCGTTTTAAGCCGGATTTCTGTGAGACATGAAACGTGTGGAGCTGGTGGAGTATATCTTTCTAGTGGAAGAGAAAAATCAGGATTTCGTCGTGTAGATTTTGATTTACGTCCAAATCAAATTTTAGAAAAGTCACTGTGGAATTCCTTTATAATTTATAAAGGAATTATTTATATTTTAAAAAGGAATTTCAATATAAATCGAATATCGGGTTGACCTAGAAGTGAATATCAAGTTAGAAATTCATATAGGAATATTCTAGAGCTGTATGGTATTCCACTGTGAATACATACGATAATATTTATTTTTAAATATCAAATTTAATTATATTTAAATATATTTATATATTTAAATGGGTCATCCAGAGCTTTAAAAATACACTGTGTGAGCATACGAAGTCGGAATTCGACGAAACTAATTTTGTTAGATCCGCAATGTCAAATAATTGTTGGATTTCCAGTTTCGTGATTTTTAGATTCACTGTGTGGTCGTACAAATTTTTAGAGTGGGAAACAGTCACCTTTCTCAACCACTCAAAAGAAATCTCATCCCGTATAAGTATCGTTCTTGGCCGCCAAAAAAAAAACAAGTTCAACAGCAAAAACCAAAGAAGGAAAAATCAAAAACAATTCATGTAAAAATCTATAAATTACTTCATGAGTATATTTGTGTTCATAGTGATGAACTCTTCAATCTCATGTACATTTTGAGGGGTTCGAATATGCTTGGGTTCGCTGTTATCAACACAGCGTGGGTTTTTATTAGCTAGGGTTGGGTTCGGTTGATTCTCGAAGCAACGATTCATCCTTTCAATGTTGAAATTAGAATGAGGAGATGTTTTGGAGTTCGTGTGACCCAATTTCAGGGTATTCGGTGCAGAAAGAAGTCGCTCGACTTCTGGAGGTGCTCACGGAAAAACCTGGAGTCGCGATGCAGGGGTAGCACGAGTTGGATCTCGTGAGGATGGAGATGAGGAGGATGGGAAGAGAAGCGAAACCATGAAATCGGTTTTGAATTTAGCTAAGAGATGGAGGATGTTTGGATCAGTGGAAGTGGTGTAATGGAGGAGCAAAGTGCTCGACGGGTTTGAGCAGGTCACGACAGAAATTGGGGAAGAAAGGTTGGACGGGTTGGGCTTTAAGGGTGTGAGTGGGCCTTAGTTTAAATGGTGAGGCCTTTTGTTGATAAGTTAATCCCTTTTCTTTTATTTAAAATAGTGTATTTAACTTTGTTTTATCGTACCTTGATCATACGATATCAGAAATTCGAACGGTCGGATCCATTAGGATCATATGGACGGGAGCTCCACAATGAAGCTGACTGGGAGTGGATCGGTGCTCGTTACAATTTATGGCGAAATAAATTGTCCGACTGAATCAAATAACGCAAACCGTTATTTAACGGCTAACGCGCAAATGTGAGTAAATCTCACTAACTCTGAACAGTTTATAATTTCATGTTGTATTTTTAGAACTGTTAAATACTGGTTGATTGACTGTGTGTTGACTGTTTGATTGAACTGCTAGTCAGTTAGTTGAATTTCTATATTGATTCTGTTCAACAGAATATATCATATGGAACTGAAAGTGATGTTTTCTATATTCTTTAACATCTGTGATGCAGGGAAACAGGTTGGAGGAATCCAACTGGATTACTCAACATTTATTTTACTGTGATTCATGTATTGTGATATATGATGTGATATATAATCTGTTGTTGACTACGTGTGTTTGGATGATATTTATCGTTGTTATATGTTATGTTAAATACCATAAGAAATACTGGATATGGGAAAGTGGATTTTTCAAAGTGTATTTTGAAAATGAATTATTTATATAAAATTGAAGGATTTTATATAGAAAAGGAAAAGGATTTTTATAAAAGAAATATTTATAAAATCAAAGGATAAGTTAGAATAAAAGGAAATCATTGGTAAAGTGAAGAACCGTTACTTAAAGTAAATCTTTATTAATGAATAGTTTATTCGTAAAGGAGTTAATCGAATTAGTTATTCGAATAGAATAAAGGAAATTATCAAATAAAGTTAAAAGGATGTATTCGAATATAGTTTAGCCAAAAGGAGTTATTCGATCAGAATTCATCGAATAGAATAAATTGATTAGAGTTAACCAGTTAGAGTTAATCAGTTAGGGTTAACCAGTTAGAGTTAATTGGTTAGAGTAAATCAGTTAGGTTAAACCATTAGGGTTAACCAGTTAGAGTTAATTGGTTAGAGTAAATCAGTTGGGCAAACCATTAGGGTAAACCAGTTAGAGTTAAACAGTTAGTGTTAATCAGTTAAAGTAAATCGATAGAGTTATATCGAACTAGAATTTATTAAATAGAGTTAAATCGAATAGAGTTAGAGGAGTTAATCGAATACAGTTTATTCGAATAGAGTTAGAGGAGTTATCGAATATAGTTTATTCGACAGGGGTTAAGTGAATAGAGTAAATCAAATAGAGTAAATCAATAGAATAAACCGAATAGAGTTAAGTGAAAAGAGTCAATCGAATATAGTTATTCGAAAGAAAGGTTAAGTAAGGAAGTTAGTTAAAGAAATTTAAAGTGAACTTTGCCTATTTCAAGGTTAGAAACGTTGTTCAGTTAAGGTCTGAGAGGTAGTATTACCCCAACTTGATTGGCTTCGTATTTAACTAAGGAATGGTTAAGGTTAGATAGTAAAGGATGGTTAAGTGAATTTAGTAATTAAAGGAAATGGTTTGAGTTGGCATCACGATGGTTTGTTAAAACATCTGTCTAAGTCCAATGAAGAATCTTTGGAAATGTTTTCCAAATAAGAAACCAGAAATGTTTTCTAATAAAGAAAACAAGAAATGGAAATGTTTTCCATTGTTAATAACGTATATTTTCCAAATTTAGAAAATAAGAAATATTGAATATAGGGAAACAGGAGATAAGTAAATTAATGAAATAAAGAGATAAATGTTGAATGATGATTGATCGATATAATTTCCATCTGGAAATAATATCGTTGTTTGCACACCTGATTTCCTTCGATAGTTAAGTCATAGACTATCGAAGTTTTGACCATTTTAACGTTGTTAATATGGAGAGACCGGTTGGATTATTATCCAAAGAACCACTATGTATTGGCATAAGCGTTGCGAATCATATATGCCAAAGGAAATTGAAGACGGAGTTATGCAAGGGCTATCCTGTTTACAGAATAGTGCCTTCGATTCATCCTGTTCCTGGATGACTTGTATGGATGGATGTCTGACAGAGTATTTCCAGGCGATCACGTATATTGATTTCTCCAACCGTACCAAGAGTGGAAGCGGAGAAGGAAACTTCTTTTAGCTAACACATAATGTATGGTTGAGGACGTCAAATTGGTGATTTGATGGATTTGACGATGTGACATTCGAAGTGAATCTGGTGTGATGACAAAGCGTAGCTTCTAGCCTCATCAACCGGTAAATGACAGAAATCGGGCAGGCAACATGGCTAAGTCGATCGCACCGAAGTAGGGTGTATAATCACCTGATCTAGAGTTTCATTTATTTCTAAAAATCTATTGTCGATGCTGTCCCATTCAGTAAACGGTTGCTGATCCCAACCGTTGGTGAGATACATTCGATACACTCAAGCGAAATGAGTGGTCGGTCATGTGTGGCCAGGTTGCAAGATGTTCTTGTTGAACCCAGTGTATTCCTCTCTAGAGGTACACTAGCGAAAGGTGGTTCCATACCTTGTCATAGTTGGAAATCCATTACCCAATACGTGCTTGCGGTTTTGATTGTATACTATATATGTAGAACGTGAGATGAAAGCGTTTCTGCTAGATGATTATTATATTGTGTTGATAGACATTATTATAATATCAAAAGGTTTTTGATATAAAGATATTTGGATTCTCATAAGGGAAAAACCCGTTCCGTTATACGGCGTGGTCTTATGAGATATCGATTACCTACTTGAACTGTTTTTAAACTGTTTTACTCATACCAGTCCCATGATTGACCCGGAGTTTTTTTGTTTGTTTCCCTAAACTCTTGGGTGCCTAAATTTGTATGGGCAGTCAAGTAGTCAGGATTTACAGATATACTGGAAGAGCTTGGAGCAGGAGGCTTCAGGATCATATAGCTATAGTTATTTCCGCTGTGTTGTAAGTGCTGTACTTTGATAATGATATGTATATTCAAGTACAGATTTGTATGTCAAAGTTATGTTATGAAATATATTTATATGTTCCGCTGTGAGATTCGTGTTACTCTGATATTGTGTTATTCTTCTTCTTCTGTTCCAAGTTTCTATCTTATCTTTCCTCACCCTCTAATTTCTTTCACTAATGACCAGTATTTTTCGATGTTTGGTTAGTCGTCATCGTGTTTATGTCGATAACCAAAGTCATCAAAATCCCGGGTCATCACATTAACCCTGCCCTTTCTGTTTAGCTAACATGCTAAAGCGGTTAAGTGTTCTCTTAGTTAACTTAACCCTAACATCTGTTTAATTCACATGTTCTAATGGTTAAGTATTGTCCCTCCCTGTTTTAACTTAACCTTGTTCATTCGGCACACCACGATGGCTAAGTGTTCTAAGTTTACTTAACTCCACCTTCTAGTCTAGTAAACATGCTAAATTGGCTAAGTGTATTTTACTTAACCTCACCCACTTGTCTAGCTTAATTGTTTCTTAGCTTTAAATTATTCATTTAAAGCACCAACCACTGACATTAGACAGATATTGTAGCGGTCACTGGATGTGCTGGTCGGTTCCGGGCAGATTTACACCGCAACTCAGTCTAACCTCGGGTCCTTTTTGGGCTCAATGCTCTAACCACCCACATTAGATAGGTATTGTTACGGTTGGTGGATTTTCCGGGTGGTTCCGAGCAGTCTTATACCGTAACTCAATCTAACCTCGGGTGAAACGACCCAAACTTCCCAGTAAAGGAAAGGCTGGATTGCCTTGAGAACAACACACATCAAAACACAAACTGAAGAACATTTTATTGCTGATTACAACAATTACATCAGAGTACAAGAATATAACAGAGTATGAACTTATGATATACATTGGAAATACAATAATATCAGAGTTTTAAATTACATTTAAATAGCAGCGGAAAGATGATACAAATATACAACTGGAAGGAATACACAGATACAGAGCTTTCCGAATACCGCTTCAGCTGTAAGCCAGGATCCTGTAAACATATCTGCAAAAAGCTACTCAACTGCCCTTGTGGAAAATATGGGCACCCGAGTTTGCCAGTGAAACAAACTACAGGCCAGTCATGGGACGGGTATGAGAAATCTTACTTCTCCTATTAAATAATAAGGCTAATCACAGGACCACGCCGCTAACGCGGAACGGGTTTACTCCATTGGATTGCCGGTGCATAAAATAAGGTAAATCGTAAAACAACGCAATGCTTTTTAGAAAAATGAAACCATTATAAGACCCAAGTCCCATCACACAATGCAACGCAAACCGGAGGATAGGGTTTTACCTTATAATGGTTAAAAGATGCTTGATACGATAAAAACGGATTTGATATTAGTGTGTATATACATGGGTATATATATTCAAAAACATTTCAATCATAATGTATTAATCATAGACGGCATAGTACCCCATCCTACTATGTCGCCATACTAGTTCTACAATCAAAACCGCAAGGTCGTATTGGAAATTGAATTTCCATCATGAGTCGAGGCTAGGGGAAAGCTCCTCTCCGATTTCGAGAGACTCTAGAAAATGCCTCAGGATCCCCCGCAGTGAACCCTTGGATGTGGTAGGGCCGGTCCCCGCCTATCGGCAGTGGATTTGTTATGCCTGAACACACGTTTCCCGGTTCCTTTGAACCTATAATATGACCACTATCAGCCTATAAAAATCCGAGGCGCCTCAAAATCCGTCATCCACATAAGTAAAATGCCAGGCCGAGTTAAAGCACTGACACTACCACTAGCTAGAAAGAAACGTGTGCACTCCCAACGGTCCATATCCCGTTTTTGACTCATACCGGGGTGTGAGGCTCGTGAAGTCACGATATACACAAAGCTATGCCGTAATAGGCTATGCTTTGATCATCCCACAAGGCCCTACTTTTCAACAAAAGCCTTGACCATTTGCAACTTGGCGTGCCACATTGACAATTCACTTCATGCGATCAATCACTATTAATATATACCCGGGTGTTAAGTAGAGGATAAGTCCTTTACCACCAAACAGACATACATTAACATAAATTGATTTAATTCACATGGAACGAAATCCAATGTTAGACACGCATCCATTTACTAGCTTATGCTCTGGGTCTGAGCAAAAACCAAATCCGAACAATCAACAATAGTCCGGACGGCCACCACTGAAATCCCTTCAAGGTAGCTACTCCCATCAGGGTCTCTGTAGCAACACATCCATTCGATGTGAAGATCGTCGGTCTTCAACCACCGTCTTCGTCTTCGACTCTTCATCGTCGTAGAAAATATTCAGAATGGGTTAAACCCGGTCTTTCCGAATAACTCACGTATTTTATAATAAAATCAAGTACTATAAAACACATCCAACGTCTCATTCCAATTCAGAATATTCTTTTAAATAAAATATTCAAATTATACTATCAAAGATAAATTCTTTAACTTTGCACTTAAATCTTTCTTTTAAAAGGTTTATTAAAATCTCAATTTGATTTTAGATATTAAAAATCATTATTCAATGATTATTTAAATCCAAGAAATTAATCTTATCTTTAACTGGGTTAAAGAACTAATGTCATTTAAAAACATAGTTCACGGTAAACCCAAAATCTAATTTATTTAATTTAACTTCAATTAAATCTTAACAAATTGGAAAACTCATTAAATCTAAATTTTATGATTTGTTCTAATTAATAACTAGTTTATTTCAATACAAATATATTTTCTCAAAATATATTCTTCTTCTAAAATATTCTTTTCAAAAGTATATTTTCTAAAATATTGTTTTCCTAGAATATTCTTTATTGGAATGTGACTCAACCAACAACCATATATTTTGTATGGAATTGACAATCATGATAAATAATTATCAAACATCCAAATGATGACCAAAGTGGAATCTATAACTGTGTGAGCATAAGAGTAAAGAAATGACGCTCATCACAGACTGTCAATCCATCGATTGACAGATAATTTAACATTGGGATTAGTGTGTATCCAATATCATCCCAATACCCGTGTGGGGTTTTATCCATCAAGCAATTAATAATTCATTTGTGCACTTGGGCGATGTGTAAAAAATATCGTCCCAATCACATAAACAAGTCGGGTAACATGTAAATGGATGTGTAATATTCAATTTTGAACACACAACATTTATCTTTAGTATATCGAATACTTCTATACAACAACCATATATTTCAAACCATCTCTAACATCATATTCAAATGATTAATTCTTCTCAATGAAACTATTTTACATTGAAAATGTATTTTCTAATGTAGACTCTTGTTATTGAAATCAAATGGTCATAAAGCCATGATTTCAATTCTACTAATTTTATTTCAACTTTTATTACATTAAAAAAATGTAGTGTTCTATTCAATCTTACATTGAAAAATGTAGTGTTTTATTCAATCCTTTTATGACTTTGAAAAATGTAATTTTTCCCGTCATTCTTTAATTACACGGAAAAATGTAATTTTAAAATCTATTCTATTTATTCTATTCTTTTTATTGTCTCTATTCTAACAATAAAAATGTGACATTTACATCTATTCTTTTTATTGCATACATAATGGCAATAAAAATGTAGCTTTAAAATCTATGCTTTTATTTACATCTAAAATGTAAAAATATAACTTTAATTCTAATAATAACATAAGAATGAAAATGTCACCTTTTATTTTAATTTACATTTTCTAAACAAAAATGTCCTTCTTATTCTAAATTACATAAAAATGTAATTCTTTAACTTTATTCTTTAATTACATAAAAAATGTAATTTCTATTTAATCCTTTATTTACATTGAAAAATGTAAATACTTTACTTCCTCTTATTCTCATGGGGAATGTAAATTCTTTAATTCCTTTTATATAAACAAAAATGTTCATTTCTAACTCATCCTTTCTAATGTATAAAAATATACATTCTTACCTCATTCCTTTAAAATGTATACAAATATACATTTTTAATTCATTTCAAAAGTAACGGATTTTAATCCAATAAACATTTATAACAAAAATGTTATTTTATGTCTAGTGTAACATTTCATACCAAAAATGTTATTTTGTCCTTAATTGAAAAAAATGTAAATTTTGTTTATAAACTTTTAATGCAAACCAAAATGTGAATTCTGTTTATAAGCTTTTAATGCAGACAAAAATGTAAATTTTGATGTGACTACAAATTATATATTAACATGACAAATAAAATTAATGTTTTTATTTGTTTACAATTCTATTTTAACATGTAACATAAAAATAATGTTTTTATGTAAACAAGTCTATACACTATCATGACAAATAAAAATAATGTTTTTATTTGTTTATTATTCTGTTTTTAACATAAATGACACTTTTATATTTGACGTTTCTAATTCAACAAAAATAACATTATGGTTTTGTCAATTCTAATTTAACAATAGTAACAAATTTAGATGTAAATTCTAAATTTTGACAAAGGTGACAAATTTATATGTAAATTCTAATTTTAACAAAAGTGGACATTTTTGTCTCATTCTCCTTTACTGGTAAAAATAAATGGTTTGTTTACATTCATCAAAAGAAATGAATGTTCTCAATTCATTCTTTAAAAATAACAAAAATGAATGTTTTTGTTTTATTCTTATAAAATGAACAGAAAGAATGTTTTATTTTAAAGTAGCATTTTATCAAAAATGTGATTTTATTTCCAATGCATCATTTTTAACAAAAATGAAATTTTATTTCTTGTGCAACATTTTATAAAATAAAATAAAATGTCACCTTTCTATGCTAACATTTTATTTAATAAAAATGATCTTTTCTCTTCTAATGCTAACACCTTATAGAATAAAATGATGATTTTATAATGTTAACATCTTATAGGATAAAATGGTGATTTTATAATGTTACATCTTATAGAATAAAATGATGATTTTTTCTAATTTTAACATTCTATAAAATAAAATGTTACTTTTTCCTATGTTAATATTTTATACATAAAAATGAGATTTTATTATGTTAACATCTCATATACTAGGAATGTTACTTTTCTTTCTATATGCTAACCATTTATAAAATAAAATGTTCTTTTATATACCGACATAAAAATGAGATTTTATTATGTAAACATTTTATACAAAGAAATGTTTCTTTTCTAATGTTAACATTTATAAATAAAAATGTTATTTTTCTATTCTAACAATTTATATAACAAAGGAATGAATATTTTGTTTCGCTAAACAATTTCTAATGCAAATATGTCATTTCTTTCTAATGCACATTTTATACCAAAAATGTTAATTTTACACTAACATGACAATTATAACTAAAGTGACATTGTATAACTAAAATGATATTGTATAACTAAAATGATATTTAACATGACACATTTTTTTATAACTAAAATGACAATGTTATATTAAAATAACATTATCTAACTAAAATGTCTATTTTTAATATAACTTAACATTATCTAACCAAATGTAGATTTTATATATATTTTTTGATATCCTTACAAAATATAATTCGACGAACCAACATCAACACAGTACATCAATCAAACTAAATTTTATACAGCACATACATTACAATCGATTTTTCAATAAACATACGCATAACACCACATGAATTTTATAGAACATGAACATAAATTTCACAAAATAAATAATTAATTTTAAATAAAAAAACATAGAAATCTCACCAATAGCTTTTCAGATCTGAAATTGCTTTAAAATTTGATTCGCTCTGTTTCAGTTCTAGTTTGTCCCATGCTGTAGTGTTCTTCAATACGATCGCAACGACCTTGAAATCATTAAATTCCGAGTTCGTATGAATCGGTTATGGACTTATTTAGATTGTTAACTTTTTAAAATAATTAATTAATTAATTAAGTATGAAAAATACCCCTTCTTCTCCAATTGAAACCCAGGCCGCCGTGTTTCACCATTAGTTCAATTTTAGGGTTCCATTTTTCGAGTTGCACCACCACTTAGGTGCTGATCGGAAACCACCATGCTCTGGAGCTTCGAAGGGTGCACTCGGGGGGTCCCGTCTCGTCGAGCTCGGCTGAGGAAGGAGAGGCCAATCCAGTCGCGAACGGCCTGCCTTAGGGGTGCTGCTGCGGCCAAATCGAAGCGCCATATACGATCATCGCCTTATGAATTCGAAGCTCTTGTAGAGCTCTTGGATTTCGATCTGAAATCATGTTTTAATTCGCAGTATAGAGGGAGAGATTAAGGATCAAATTGGACAGTTTTCGGCCATTGGTTTTGCTTGAAGAACGGCGGCTAGGTTTACTGTATTAGGGTTAGGCGTATAGGAAGAGTATATATACCATATTTCCTATTTTATTTATTTTATTTAATTCAACTTAATCCATTTATTATTTGTCTATCGCAATGAGCTCCAAACGAGGCCCAACGAGTGTCGCCCACAGCTAAATACCCCTGTACCGGACACAATGGAACATGTTTCGTAACCCAATTCGGCTGTTACGATATGTTTTTCTTTAAATTTAATTAAAAATCATTTAATTATTAAATTCAAACGTATATTTTAAATTACTGGGGCCACATACTGACTCTAAAAATTATAGAAAAATTATTTCTAGGTATGTTTTGACGATACGGTTCTAACGAGACTAATTTTGTCGAATTCTGAGACCATTGGAAAAATGGCCATTTTCAAGTCGATTAAATTTGACTGAAACAGTCAAAACACATTTTCCTTTGCCACGCTCACATATTAATTCGAAAAATTATGAAAATTGGAATCTAGCAACAATTTAACATTCTGGTTCCAATAAAAGTGGTTTCATCGAAAACCGAGGTCGTTTGAAAAATGGCTATTTTCAAGGCCAATATATTTAATATTAAAAATACATTTTTAAACAAATAAATTCCGAAACTCAAAATATATAAGTGTTTACTATTTTTCAATGCAGAAACATCATTCCGAACTCAATGGAAGTGGTTTCGAGTCGAAATTCCTTCATATGTGAAAAGTAGCCTTTCGGGCCCTATATAATATATATGTATATAAATTCTACAACGACCTTCCTAAAAATTGAATTGGCCATAACTTTTGATTTTTAAAACGAAATTTCAGTTTTTCAGATTCGTTAGAAAGATATGACTAAACAGATTTAAATATTTCTGATTTCGTTCAATTCTGATTTATTTTGAATCCTGTACATTCAGTCAAAGTTCAAATTCAAATTTTCAAACTGCAGCGCTGTTTTAAACTCCTTTTATAATTAAATTGAATTTATTCATTTCAAACTAAATTTTTAGTCGTTCTTATTTAAAATAGATTATTTTAATTATTAAAATCCACTAAAATTTCTAAAATATAAAAAAAAATTAAATTTGCCCCAAAATTCCGGGTCGTTACATCGGGTTAGGCATATTCGTATTTTCTACAATGTTCATATTTCTCATTTAGGACAAATTCTTCTTGTAAATTATTACTAATTTACTTATGCCATAATTACTCTTTTATTGTACATTGTCAACCTTTATTATTATGGCCCACTTTCCCTCTAAACCATGTTTATAAGATTATACCAAATTAAGTGTCACTAACCATGGTTATGCTAAACATGACAATTACATGTAATTTCAAGTTATTAATCAGAATAGGCTATAACCTACCTTCCCAAACTTGCCATAATAGTTATGCCCAAAATCACTATGCCACATATTTGGCGTTCCAAATAAGTTGTTAAGCCTAATCTAGACTCAATATTCTTATTTACATTTTTGGCCCAACTTAGATTAAATATCCAATTTTTCAATTCATGTTAGAACTAGATTTAATATTCTAGTTTACAATTTATGCCAAAACTAGACTCACATGCCAACTACATGGTTTGCGGCCAATTAACAATTTACCGTTATACGCCCAAGTCTAATATGCATGTAATATTTACTATTATAGCCAATTCAGATTTATATCAACATATTTATTATGCCAAATTATATAAATTAAGCTACGCCCAAATTCCCCCGCTGTAGTCATACGTATAACATGATTTCACAAGTTTCTAAGTACTTATGAAATGAAACTAGCAAAAGGATCCGAGGATAAGCAGGAGAATTTGGCATAAAAGAATAGGCATGGGAAAGCGAACCAATTACAAAGATAATTGTTCCAATAAGTTTGATGTACATAACAGTGAATAGGAATAAACTAGACAAGCTACATCATAAATACAAGATCAACACAATTTAGGGAATAGGCATAGGTGATTTGGTCTAACATAATGCCAATTCGGTGTACAACATGATTTACAACTATAGTGTTATGGGCATAAGCAACTAACCGTACTAGTCATTGGCAATTAACCTCAATAGTCATAGTCATGGTTTCATAGTTATGAATCATGGGCGATTAAACATAATAGTCATGGATAATAGTCTTATAATCATAGGTAGTAATCTCATAGTCATCAGTCATAAGTGATTAGCCATAATTGTCCTTGTCATAGTCATAGGCAATAGTTTTATGTTCACGGTCTTAGGCATAGGCATAGTCTTATGTTCACAGTCATAGGCATAGGCATAGTCTTGTGTTCAGTCATAGACATAGGCATAGTCTCATGTTAACAGTCATAGGCATAGGCTATTAACAATAGTTTCAACGTCATAATCGAGAATCAGATCCAGAGGCATATACAAGCATCGATTCAAGCGAAAGGATTAGGCATATTCTTATATCCATTCAATTACATGCCACAAATAGATCTAGACGTTCAAATCTTAAAAGTAACTGACTTACATTGATCGGAGAAAGGATAATCAAATAGCGTTGTGATAATTTTACTAGGATTTGCACGACGTTGCCCGAAGCCACTGAACTAGCCTTTGATCCTTTTCTTAAAGCTCTAATCCTGATTTGAATCTCCAATTTGCAATTCCTAGCCGTAGTCTTCAAGAACAGCCTTCATGTTTTATTTTAATTTATTTATTTCAATTATTCCAGAAGCAGCATAAGGAGAGAATAGAATGGTGTAAAGAGAATGAGGCTAGGAGGCTGTTTATATAGGATTAGGCGGACGAATCTAGACTGAAAACGTGATCAGATACATCAGAATGAACCCAGTCTTAGAACTGGGTTCTGGCACCAGGACGACCCCCAGGTCGACCATAGGGTCGACCTAGTCCCTGGGAGGTCGACTATAGTGTCGACCCCCAGGTCGACCTAGTCCTGGGCGGGAAGATTCCCGCCCAGTCTGCGCTGGCGTTTGAATTCGAATTTCGTATTCGAATTTCGAGCTGTTTTTGATTTTGAAAATTCCTAAAACTTCGGAGGGTCATATCTCCCTTATACGGACTCTGTTTTTCGAAAACTCAGACTCGTTTCCAAGCAGAATTTCGAGACGAATGCAATGGCGCAATTCGTTTCCCTGATTCTTATTTTAAAATTTAATTCTGCCTTGATTTATGGTTTTAACATGTTATACAAATACGGGGTGATACATTCTCCCCTCTTAAAAGGATTTCGTCCCCGAAATCTTCAAGTTAGGAAGAATGTATCCTACCATCCAATCACCCATCTACTCGACCATTCAATCACATGCATTCGATATCCTTAAAAAGATTTCTAATGCTTTCATGTTCATATGCATAGTGTGTGTATATGTCTTTATCTAATGCAAAAATCAGGCGGTCTACTGATTCAGTTGACCTCCTTAATGCGAATTATGTCAGTGCAATGCGTCCAATCATGTATGCAAGCATACCTAGTTATGTAAATACTACATGTGTGCATAGCCATTCATCCATATGCAATATCCATATGATAACATATTCAGTTAAATCCGTTAAGCAAACACATATATGCTAATGAAATATGAAAGTGACTGAGTCGTTCTAACGCCTATGGTGTGTATATGCATCCACGAGTAACCATTTGCAACCATCAATCATAACATGTTTCAAATATATGTTTATATTCATTGGCTTCTCCCTAAAGATCGATGATACGCCCTAGCGGATATACCTTAAAAGCTAGGAGGTATGTATAAAATTCCTAGAAAAAGAGATCAAGAACGTACCCTTAAGAAAAAGGGTATGATGCATGTATCTAGTCTTCAGTCTTCTAAGTCACATCTTCTTGAGCTTCACTCTTTTGTACCTTATTTAATTAATCTTTACGATTGCGAAGCTTCTTGACCTCCATTCCCAAAACTACCATTGACCGAATAGTTGGTTTTCCACTGTCAACTGGATACATGTGGAAGTCTATCCCGCGTCTTACAGGTAAACTCCTAACCTAATCAAAAACATCTGCGTACTCATGGACTACCCTAACGGATTGCAAATCATCGATAAATGTATTAAGCGATTCTAGCTAGCTAAGCCTAACTGATTCTTTACACGGAATCTCGAGGTTATTCCAAGGCAAGTCAAAAGTCAAACTACCCTCCTTTCAGAATTACTAGCCAACTGACCCATGCCTAGAATCAACTCATAGCCCATGGAACCAAAAACATAAGCATTACTCTTAGACTCAACACTTAATATAGTTATTCTCAAATCCTTACAAACCAAAGGTAAATGGGCCGAACCACCAATTGGATTTGAGACACTAGTGGGATCTTCTACTATACAAGTACTAAGGTGCAGAGATTCAACTATGGAAGCAGATATGAACAAATGTGAAGCGCTAAGATCAAAAGAGTACCAATTGGTTGATCAAAACGAGAAGCTAAACTTTTCCAATAGAGACTTTTACTATCTCTCTCCCAGGTATTCTGATGGTGGAAGTATGCACTCTCCCTTCTGAAAATCCTTTCCCTCGTCCTTTCCCTTGTCCTTAATTATATGTCTTATCATACCATGGAAAAGATACTTCCTCTCGTCTTAGGTTTTATGATTCCTTCTTTCTTCGGGAGTCGAGTATATATCCACGAATTTCTCATCCTTGTGTTGAGCTCCCTAGCCAAGCTCCCTCATCCTCATCTTTACCATCCCTATGAAATCATATTGACAAGTTTCTCAAAAGCTGCCCCCATCGCACGGAAAACCCTCCAAAACTAGTTGCAGGTGAAACTACTATGGCTATAGATGGGAGTCAGGCACTACTTTTCCCTTCTATAGGTATCACAGTCTTATCAAGCCTATGGAATCGTGCCGCGATGAGGTTACCTCCCAGAAAGCCAGGAGCCCCTAAGATTCAAGAAAGAAGGGGACAAGGATTCAAACAGAGGATCAGAAGATAGTGCATATGACTTTTGGGGAATATGCCTTTAAAACAAAACTTTTCTTTTGAAAATGCTTCTTTTAAAAACCGTTTTGAAAATAACTTTTCAAATTTTTTTATCTGATCTAGTAACCTTCAGCTTTGATACCACGTGTAACACCCCACATCCGTTAAGGTCACTCACAAAGGGAATGCCTTAACTTCGGTGGAGAGTTATAGGTAAAAGATACAGATAAATTACAAGACAGACCAAATTTAAAACAGCGGAAAATAGAACTTTACTTTATTGATAAAATAGTTTGTACAACAATTATTTTCCAATGCCAGGATATCTATCTTACAAAATAAAGAAGCATAAAAATACATTTATATTCCCCAATGTAGCATGAGCCAGCCATAGCAATGGAAAAGAGAATTCAAGCAAAACTTCGACTAACCTTTAGCTTGGAAGAAAACTGGGATAAGTAGTAATATTCCCTCCCTGCGAAGCTGGGGGGGGGGGGGGGGGAGGGAACGGAAGACAAGAAAGCAAAAGAAAACAGAGTTAGACATAAAGTCTGGTAAGTTCAGTAACTTTCAGCATGTGAACAGGTAAAAGCAACATGGCATGAATTAACTGTATACAAGACTACACCATGATGACGGGAATCATAACGTCAGCACAAGATATGGTAAGATAAGATAAACTGGATGCACTTCTATACGTTCTCTGCTTCGCCACTACCTTGTTATTCTAATTTTTATATCCCTGCACCACCTGACTAGCAATTCGTATAAACTGACAAGAACAGATACGTGATCCCAATTCCCACAATTTTTGTTTGTCTCAAGTGTACATTTGTCATTTATTACCTAGGTCCAACGTAGTGTTTTTCTATCGAGTGCTTCCTAGATTTAACTAGCATTTATGCGACTTATCTAATGCTTCTCGGATTTTAGGGTTTACGCGACCTAGTTCCAACTAGGGATTATGCTACCTATCAAACGACGCCCCTACTTTAGGACACAATACCTAGGGCGGTATATGTTCCTAGACTTTCCCCACGTATGTGTCGTGGATCGTTATTGCTGTCTAGATGCACATGTCCTCTATATGTGCGACCCGAGTCTCGTGGCAGGGCAAATCAAGAAACATGGAACTCGGTGGGGAAGCTTTCAGATATCTGCCGATGCAGATGCTAAGGTCTGTTTTTCCAGTGGCTATGGTCCCACCTGACCCCTCCCTCAACTAATGAAAGGCACACCTTGAAAAATGAGAACTATACGCAGGCCCTCTATGCCCCCACTAACCTATGGCCATCCACACCCATAACTAGATACCAAGTATATGGTCTGTTGGAGTTCTCCACCTTTCCGCTTCACGTATCTCGATTGACTCAAGATGGTAGGTAGACGACGAGTCGCTATCACAGGGCCACTGGTCTCGCCAAATCGCGCTGGGCCATCCTAGTCTTTAGGTTGCCCTATATTGCAACCAAGGCATACCCTTGGTTCTTCTAATGCAGACCTTAACCATTGTGAGCCCAGGCGGATCATCTGCAGCCTCACAGAGGGATACCAAGAGTACCCTCACGTCCCCTCGAAGCCGCATGCTTCGTCCCCCAGTTCGTTGGAGCCTTCTTTAAGATCAGATGGACGTTCGCTCCTTCTCGTGTCGTACTAAGGTTTACTACTTAGTTCCCTTAACTAAGGTTTACTACTTAGTCCCCGAACCGTCGTTTTCTTAACTAAGGTTTACAACTTAGTCCTTTTAACTAAGGTTTACTACTTAGTTCTCTTTCTCGTCAAGTTGGATTGGTTAAGTGTCATTAGTCAATTCAAGTTATCTTAACCCATTCATTTGTCATGATAAACTGATTAAGTGTTATCAGTAGTTCATGTTGACTTAACCCTACCACAAATCAAGTTATATTGGTTAAGTATTTCTTATTACTTAACCCCACCCCTTCACTTTGTATTGGCTAAGTGTTCCCTTTTACTTAACCCTGCCCTTTCTTTTTAGCTAACATGCTAAAGAGGTTAAGTGTTCTCTTAGTTAACTTAACCCTAACATCTGTTTAATTCACATGTTCTAATGGTTAAGTATTGTCCCTCCCTGTTTTAACTTAACCTTGTTCATTCGGCACACCACGATGGCTAAGTGTTCTACGTTTACTTAACTCCACCTTTTAGTCTAGTAAACATGTTAAATTGGCTAAGTGTATTTTACTTAACCTCACCCACTTGTCTAGTTTAATTGTTTCTTTGCTTTAAATTATTCATTTAAATCATCAACCACTCACATTAGACAGATATTGTTGCGGTCACTGGATGTGCCGGTCGGTTCCGGGCAGATTTACACCGCAACTCGGTCTAACCTCGGGTCCCTTTTGGGCTCAATTCTCTAACCACCCACATTAGATAGGTATTGTTATGGTTGCTGGATTTGCCGGGCGGTTCCGGGTAGTCTTATACCGTAACTCAATCTAACCTCGGGTTAGGCATATTCGTATTTTCTACAATGTACATATTTCTCATTTAGGACAAATTCATCTTGTAAATTATTACTAATTTACTTATGCCATAATTACTCTTTTATCGTACATTGCCAACCATTATTATTATGACCCACTTTCCCTCTAAACCATGTTTATAAGATTATACCAAATTAAGTGTCGCTAACCATGGTTATGCTAAACATGACAATTACATGTAATTTCAAGTTATTAATCAGAATAGGCTACAACCTACCTTCCCAAACTTGCCATAATAGTTATGCCCAAAATCACTATGCCACATATTTGGCGTTCCAAATAAGTTGTTAAGCCTAATCTAGACTCAATATTCTTATTTACATTTTGGCCCAACTTAGATTAAATATCCAATTTTTCAATTCATGTTAGAACTAGATTTAATATTCTAGTTTACAATTTATGCCAAAACTAGACTCGCATGCCAACTACATGGTTTGCGGCCAATTAACAATTTACCATTATACGCCCAAGTCTAATATGCATGTAATATTTACTATCATAGCCAATTCGGATTTATATCAATATATTTATTATGCCAAATTATATAAATTAAGCTACGCCCAAATTCCCTGCCGTAGTCATACGTATAACATGATTTCACAAATTTCTAAGTATTTATGAAATGAAACTAGCAAAAGGATCAGGGGATAAGCACGAGAATTTGACATAAAAGAATAGGCATGCGAAAGTGAACCAATTACAAAGATAATTGTTCCAATAAATTTAATGTACGTAACAATGAATAGGAATAAACTAGACAAGCTACATCATAAATACAAGATCAACACAATTTAGGGAATAGGCATAGGTGATTTGGTCTAACATAATGCCAATTCGGTGTATAACATGATTTACAACTATAGTGTTATGGGCATAAGCAACTAACCATACTAGTCATAGGCAATTAACCTCAATAGTCATGGTCATGGTTTCATAGTTATGAATCATAGGCTATTAAACACAATAGTCATGGATAATAGTCTTATAATCATAGGCAGTAATCTCATAGTCATGAGTCATAGGTGATTAGCCACAGTTGTCCTTGTCATAGTCATAGGCAATTGTTTTATGTTCACGGTCTTAGGCATAGGCATAGTCTTATGTTCACAGTCATAGGCATAGGCATAGTCTTATGTTCAGTCATAGGCATAGGCATAGTCTCATGTTCACAGTCATAGCATAGGTATAGGCTATTAACAATAGTTTCAACGTCATAATCGAGAATCAGATCCAGAGGCATATACAAGCAGCGATTCAAGCGAAAGCATTAGGCACATTCTTATATCCATTCAATTACATGCCACAAATAGATCTAGACATTCAAATCTAAAAAGTAACTGACTTACATTGATCGGAGAAAGGATAATCAAATAGCGTTGTGATAATTTTGCTAGGATTTGTACGACGTTGCCCGAAGCCGCTGAACTAGCCTTTGATCCTTTTCTTAAAGCTCTAATCCTGATTTGAATCTCCAATTTGCAATTCCTAGCCGTAGTCTTCAAGAACAGTCTTCATGTTTTATTTTAATTTATTTATTTCAATTATTCCAGAAGCAGCATAAGGAGAGAATAGAATGGTGTAAAGAGAATGAGGCTAGGAGGCTGTTTATATAGGATTAGGCGGACGAATCTAGACTAAAAACGTGATCAGATACATCAGAATGAACCCAGGCTCAGAACTGGGTTCTGGCACTAGATCGACCCCCAGGTTGACCATAGGGTCGACCTGGTCCCTGGGAGGTCGACCATAGTGTCGACCTGGTCCTGGGTGGAAAAATTCCCGCCCAGTCTGCGCTGGCGTTTGAATTCGAATTTCGAATTCGAATTTCGAGCTGTTTTCGATTTTGAAAATTCTTGAAACTTCGGAGGGTCATATCTCCCTCATACGGACTCCGTTTTTCGAAAGCACAGACTCGTTTCCAAGTAGAATTTCGAGACGAACGCAATTGCGCAATCCATTTCCCCTGATTCTTATTTTAAAATTTAATTCTTCCTTGATTTATGGTTTTAATATGTTATAAAAATACGGGGTGTTACACGTATTGTTCAGGGATTTTTAATCCACTTAAAATGTGGACTGGCCCTGTGGCTCCTAAGGGTCAATGTGCTCTGATCCTGAGACTCGGACTGGACAGTCTCAAATTTGGTAAGGACGATCCCTTGCGTAGGTTCACAGATGGAAATCCAACTTCCAATACGACATTTTTCGATTTTGATTGTAGAGCCTAGTATGGCAACATAGTGGGTTAGGGCACTCATGTCGTCTATGATTGATACATTTATATTTGAAGTTGATTTCTTCACTTATAGTAACAATAAAAGATAAAATTTCACGTACCAAGCATTTTTCGCTATTATAACGTAAAAACTCTATCCTCCGGCTTGCGTTGCATTGTGTGATGAGACCTGCGTCTTATAATAGCTTCATTGTTCTTTATTTAGCATTGCGCTGTTTGTCTATGCACTGGTATTCTTAGGGTTAAAACCCATTCCATGTTATACAGCGTGGTCCCTTGATTTGCCTAACTTTAAAATGAAGATTAATAACTGTTTTAGTTCTCATACCAGTCATACGACTGACCTGGAGTTTATTGTTTTAACCTAAACTCTGGGTGCCCCTATTTTCCACATGGGCAGCTAGCAGTTGGGTTTTGCAGATATTATATTCACGGGATCCTGGTTTATAGCTGAAGGGATATTCGGAAAGCTCTGTATCTGTGTGTTTCTTTCAGTTGTGTTTTGTATTATTTTTCCGCTGCTATATATTTAAATGTAATTTAAATCTCAGATATTTGTCAAATGTATTTTATTCATTCATACACTGTAATATTCTTGTATTCTGATAGAATTTTTGTAATAAGTAATGAAATGTTCTTCTATTTGTGTTCTGATTCGTCTTGTCCTCAAAGCAATCTGGGCTTTTCTTTACGGGGAAGTTCGGGTCGTTATAGATAATATAAATGGAATAACGACAAAGCCTTGTAAATTCCATATATAGTAATGGTCTTTATTTGCAGAAGCTCATCTCGATTATTATTAAATCGAATTCAATTCAATTCCAATTTAATGTATTAAATTGGAAAACTTTACTTTGGAAAATTTCCATTTAAATCTTAATAAAATATTTATAAATTCCAAAATTATATTTTCATTGTTAATTGGGTTAAAGAACAAATTTCGTTTAAAACACCGTTCACAATATACCCAATTCACATTTCAATTCAATTCCAACCAAATATTATCTAATTGGCAAAATTTCCCAAATCTTAATTAAAAGATTTATTCTTTTCTAAACTGGGTTTAAGAATAGTGTTATTAAAGACACTATTCATGACAAACCCAAAATCCAATTTGACATCAAATATAAGGTTCTGAATAGAAATTATATCGGCTTATGTTCAATATCAAATTCTGAAACCAACAAATATTTGTATTGGAAATAACTATATATATATCTTCCAAATTCCTCACAATATTCGTATAATAACATAATCCAATATCGAAATATTCCGAAGATAATTTCTATTCAAATCCATTCCAATATATATGAATATATTGCAAAATTCTAGTTATTTTAAAACCACTTTCAAATCCAATTTATTTATTTCTAAAAATAATTAAATTATTATTCTAGTTAATAACTAGTTCATTTCAATAAAAATATATTTTATCTTTTCAAAACTAGAATTTTTCATCAAAAATCTTTCTAAATCATTTATTATGATTTTACATAATTTTTCCATATTTTTTAATAATTTTATTATCGCCCGTACAGTCGGTTTCCAATAACGGCCACCGAACTACATCCATAGCGACCTTTTTCAAATTTGATTTAGACATAATTCCAAATCCAACTATTAAATTTCAAATTTCTTATATTCATTGGAAAGCTCTTTTCGATACGAACCCAACGATTGCAGTTTTCGGAGAATCCGACGGTCGGATCTCCCGTTACACCCATTTGAAGTTAATGGTCGAAATTCGTGAACGGTCGCTGCGCGACGCATTTTATTCAGGCCATTTAAATATATAATATATATATTATATATATATCTTCGATTTCTATTTAAAACGTATTTATAAAATATTTATAATTTGATTTCAAAACGATTTCAACTTCATTTTTTCAATTTTAAATAAAAATTGAATATTCTATATCTTTATCATATTAAAGTGGTAATATTTTCATAATATTAAATTTTGAAATCACTTCTTTTCGATATTCATTACAAAATAAATAAAATCGAACGATAAACCGGTTCAGGTTAAAAAAAGGCGTTTGCTACTTAATTCGGCTTCATATTTGTAATGTCCCGCCCTTTGACCGCTTTAAACCAGCAATTAAACTAATTTAAAACGTTCAAACCGACGGGTCGTTATTTAGCTTACAGAGTTTAGAACACAGAAAATACAGAATAAATAAACAATACAATATTGAATGGAAAATGGAACTTTTATATATAACAGAATTTGAATACAAGATTTTTATTTCAATACAGCGGAATATAAAACTACAGTCTGAGTACAAAAAAAATATTTACTGGTTCAAAATCTTCAGAGTGCGCGTCTTCGGAATTCCCAGTTTGCCAGTCTTCGAATCCTAAGATGAAATCTTTAAATCTGTACTGCTCGGGTCTAACCCGAGCGTTCCATGCAAAAACATAAAACATTCGAGTCAAGATTTAATCATAGTTCATGTAAATTATCTTCAACAGAAACTGAAATATAATAGTTAATCCTAACTTAGTCAATGACGAGATCAGGTGGATATCTTGTTCATATTGGTTATATCTTTAGGGACCAGTGATCATAAGAGCTTTCCTATCCACACGTGTATACACATGTGGACAACCTCAACTTCCTATTCCAAACATAAGATCATGGCGTAATAACTTGGGATGGAACAAATTCGGACAGTATGTGCATCCAGATATACACGAATGCTGATGATATGTATATACGCATATGATAGTATATGTATACACATATGCACCGACCACCACGTATGTGTATATATATATATGTCAAAGTCATACTTTGAATAACAAGAATTTCACAAGGGGTACGAGACAGAATATACAATATGGCTAATATGAAATGATTATTGCTTGTAACCAGGTGCACTTAACGCCACTCTATATTATAGGGTGTAAGGCTCAAAGGCCACAGCTGTAATACAACTGTGATCAGCGAGGCTCACACTACTGAAGTAGGTAACAAATGCATCACCATAACATAGGAGACCAGCGTGGGGCAATATCAAGACAGTTGAACAAATGGGGAAAAATAAAGATTTAGTTCCCACGGTATTTCAGCAAACAGGGGTGTGTGCTTCTTTTTCTTTTAGGTTATTAGAATACCACATAACTCAATGAATGGAACTATGCCATACTTAGGATTTCCAGTTCGCACACTAGGTAAGGAAAAACAAAACATGAAAACCATTACCTAACTTCCTTAAATAACTGAACATACATATGTAAATAACATATGACAGTTAGTTGTATAATCCAGTTTTAAGGCATAAAAAGCCAAAGGAAATGTGGTATAGTTCTATACACAATTCAATATATTCAATTGAGCAAAATTGCCGAACCAGATTATTTATTTGCAAGAAAAATCAACATGCATACCTAAGTTCACAAACAAGGCACGCACATATATCCAGGTCAGCAGGTGTTCTAAAGTAGGGGAAGGGTGTTTGTATGTTTTCACTTTTCCACAAAACAAGGAATGATTATTCCAGAACCCACATATGTACAACTTTGACTAGTATAAGTTTTTAGTTCATTGACATGTACTGCGTTGTACACTTATCTACATGTAGAAAACTGCATTTATATTCATACGGTTCACCTTGGCCTAATACAACCAAATTAGCGGTTATTGTTCTCAGGATATCAATGTTTTTGGTCTCCACTTGATTTTTATATAATTTACATTAAGGCCTCCATTTTAACTAGCTTTTACTCAACAATATATGAAAAAAAAAATCTGTATTCTCAAGTAAACCAATAACACTAGTATTCACCTATTTATATCTTTAGGTTTTCGTCATGGGTCTTACCATATTAATAAAATATATTAACCCGTCCATTGAGTACTCAAAAATAGGTAGATATGCATTTCAAATTCAGGGTAGTGTAAGTATGCATGAGAGAATCTTTTAGTTTCAATACACACAAATATGATACTGCAATTTCAATGTGACATGGTACCAAGCAACTCTAGTTTGCAAACCAGGTTCAAAGGGAAATATATACATCAAGGTGTAAATTTCCAGTTTTGAAGACATTAGATATGACAGCTGCATATATGTTGTCAATACAGAATAGTTTGAATTCCTATAAATATACTTATGCACAGTGGTGTAGCTATAAAACCATGGGATAGTCGTAAATTAAAAGTATCATCTATATTTTTTTATATAAGGAATGACTTAGGTTCAACACAGAAGGAAAACAAGGGTACAGTCAACATTTTCATGGAAACATAGAGATAACCGCATCAGTCCACACCATGTATATAGTATCACTCCAAGAATGCTAGTTCACAATGCAAAGACAAAGCATAGTACACGTGAAACAAGCCCAATACAAGTGCAGTGTAGGTCAACAGGCCATTGTGCATGTATTGCCGGACAATACAACAATATATAAATCATTTTAAAAAAAATCTAAAGGCTTTAAATTAACACAAAGAACTAGTTAATTTAAAACATCTGCTCATTTACTTTATAATGAGCTTCAGTCTAATTTAATACTGACCTAGTAGGGTTCTATAGTGTAAATCTATCAGGAAACCAATAGCGATAGTTGTTACAAAGGTATATCAGCATAAATCATTTACCAGCCGCTACTGAGTGGAGATTTGGTGATAATATACTTTAAAGTGATCACTTATTATTGACCTGTCAAACTAAGCCAACCATACTTCAAGACCTGTATTCTTGATTTTCATAAATAACACTAATACTTAAATATAAATAAATACTCATGTTCAAAATTTTTTCATAAATAACAGTAATACTTTGGTATAAACAAGTCTCATGTTTCAAATACGTTTTCGGAAATAACAATATCTTTAACGTTGCTGAGATGCTCTACTACACCTTAAGATGAAATGCATGTAACGACCCGTATTTTTATGGTACAGTAATTAATTAATTTAATTATTTAAAATAGTGATATTGAAATTTAATGGTTGTTTAATTAAATAAAAGTGAATATTTAATTTAATTAAATAATAGAGTAATATATTTAATTCCGAAATAGTCGGAAATAAGGAATTGATGATATAGTGTGAACTGGACAATTCAAAAGATATAATTCAGTTTAGTATTGAATTACGATAACGAATAAAATTAAATAACGACAGTTTGAACGTAGAATTATATTATAATTATATTCGAGCTCGAAATGATGCGGCAGTTCGCTATTTGGCGATTTGAACTTGAACTGAATATACAGGGTCCGTTTTAAATCGGATTTCTATGAAACAAGAAACGTTCGGAGTTGGTGACGTATATTTTTCTAATGGAAGAGAAAAATCAGGATTTTATCGTGTAGATTTTGATTTATGTCCAAATCAAATTTTAGAAAAGTCGCTATGGAATTCCTTTGGCATTTATAAATATATATTTATATTATAAAAGGGTTTTATATATAAATCGAATATCGATATAACTGGGAGTTTTGAAATATCAAGTTATAAATCCAATTGGAGCTGTATGGTATTCTATTGTGAATAGATACGATAATATTTATTTTTAAATATTCAATTTAACTATTTTTAAATATATTTATATATTTAAATGGGTTATTTAGAGCTTTAAAAATAGCCAGTTTTGCAAATGAACTCCGTTTTCGATGAAATTAATTTTGTTGGATTCACAATGTTAAATTATTGTTAGATGTCAAGTTTCATGACTTTTGAAGTCAGTGTGTGGTCGTACGGATTTTTAATGTGAAAAACAGTTAGTATTTTGATGGTTAAAAATACGTTGTGTGAGCAAACTGAGTCGGAATTCGACGAAACCAGTTTCGTTGGGTTCGTAATGTCAAACTGCAGCTGCATGTCCATTTTCGTGATTTTTGAATATCATGTGAGATCATAGGAATTTTTAATAATAAATATTGATAGCGTTTGATTAAAAATAAATAATAATCAAATAAAAAATATAAAACCTTCATATAAATACACCACAAATTCTCTAAACCTAAATTTAGTTTTCCTCTGGTCGAAAACAAGCATCCCGCCACCATAACATTTCCCCAAACCCAATCGTGATAATAAAAAATTCAAAGAATATAGAAATAAATTTCTATAAATTGCAAGAGTTAATTCTTTGCATTAGTTTTCCATTTCTCTTCAATCTGGTATACAAATGGGAGCGTGCGCATTCACTTTCTGGGCATCGAATTTGAACAGCGACAGTCTTTTTGGGCTTGGGTTCAATGTTTGAGGATTTGATGGGGCTAATGCTTGAAACTGAAATCGGTTTGGGGTTTCTGATGTTGGGAAGAAAGTCGCGGTGGAATTTTGGAAGATTCCATGATAGTCAAAGTCACGATTTGCTGTAGGTCACGAGAAGCTCTTGTCATCGCTATTGGGGTTTGTTGTTTTGAGTTAAACAAGAATAACATGATGAGAAAGAGGAGATGATGAGGAGAATGATGGATGTCTTAGTTGAATTGATTTTGAAGTAGATGGGAGGTTGTAATCGATGAAAGTAGAAATGGTGTTGAACGAAATACCGGAGCACCATGGAGCTGGAGGACGTGATAAATCATTAGGGAAGAAGGGGATTAACGCGACTAGGGTTTAGGGGTGGGAGATGGGCCTTAGGCCCAGTGAAATAATATTTAAAGATGGTTAGCGGGATGTTCTTTTTGAAAGGATGATGGTTGGTCCAAACATTTACAGTGGGAAGGATTAACCCGTGGTTTAAAGGGGACATGAGCAAGCTACAGGTTGTCTAGACTGAGCAAACAAGAAGGAGAAGATCAGAAATAACAAATGGTAATTATAATTCATTAATAATGGCAGTTAAAGAATTTTTTTAGTTATGTTTATTTAAAATTGAATTAAATCGTATAACGGCGAGAACTATTTCGTACGTTATCAGATTGAGGCAAAATGAGGTCCATTGGAATCGTACAGTCACAGGCTTTGTAACAATCCGGAAAATACGAGCCAATTTAAAAATTTTAAATTGGTTATTTCAAAGGAATTTGAACAATTGAAATAGAATATTTCAATAAAATATGAATTAGAAATAGTGAGGTAGTTTGAAAAATTGAATTCAAACTTTGACTGACTACACTAGGTGCAAAATATAACGGATTTTGGTGAAACCAAAAACATTTAAATCTGCTTATGAATATCTTTCTAACGAATCTGAAAAATTGAAGTTTCATAGCGGGAATCAAAAGTTATGGCCAAATGAATTTTCAGAAAGGTCGCTATATAGAATATACAGCCCTTGAAAATAGACATTTTGCAAACGACCTCGGAATTCGACGAAACTACTTTTGTTGGGTCCAGGATGTCAAACTATTGCTAGATTTCAAATTTCATAATTTTTGAAGCTAGTATGTGAACGTGGAAAAAGAAAATGTGTTTGGTCAATTTCTGTTAAATAGGATCGACCAGAAAATGGCCATTTTTCAAACGATCTCAGAATTCGACGAAACTAGTTTTGTTAGGACCATAGTTTCAAAACATAGCTAGATTTATTTTTCTGGAATTTTTCAAATCAGTTTGTGGCCCTGGCAAATTGAAATGTACGTTAAAATTGAATATAAAATGTTTTATATTTTAATTTGAGAAATAATTGACTGTAATAGTCGAACTGGCCTACGAAACATATCGCATTGTGTCCGGGATGGGGGTATTTAGCTAGGGGCGATGGTCGTTGGGTTTGAATTGGTGTCCGTGTGGAGAAACAGTATTTTAAAATATAATAAAACCACGGGCCAATGGAAAATTCCTTTCATTATTTAAAAAAAAATCTCCAAAAAACCCTCGTTCTCCCCCGATAGACGGCGACGCGACTTCCTCCCTTCCCAGCCAAATCGTCGCCGCCTCAGCCACCTTCAAGCGCCGCCACCACCTGCAATCGACGCCGCCGCCTCCCCTCTTCAAATCTGACCCACCCTCGTCTCCTCCCTCCTCCCCATCGATGAGAACGAGGCCCAAGAAGTTCCGACCTTCCCAGCGCCGCCTCCGCCGCTACAGGCGTTCGCTCCGGCCAAGACCACCACCGACCGACTCCCTTCTCTTCCCTCTTCCACGTTGTACCCTCCGATCGTCATATCGTGCCTCGATTTTCACGAAAACTGAAAACCTAGTTTTGAACAATCGTGAAAGGTGAGACCTTTATTATATTTGAACTTTGAAAAATCATATCTTTATGATGTTTTAATGAAATTCGATGAAATAGGAAACATTGGGACCACAAGGAGGCTCTCTACCACATAGAAGAGACCGCGGATTTTTCTGAGCCATCTACGATTTTTAGCACTCCAAAAACCAATGTGAGAAATCTAAATTAAAAAAAAATTAATGGAAAATAACATGTTTAAATTATATAAGCGAAATATAAATTATACACGTGTTGTATACCTCATGTACATGCGTTGTGTAAGCTATATGAGCGAAGTATGAATTATACATGCATAGTATAAATGATATGTGTGTTGAAATGCAAGTGAAATATAGAAATATATATATATATATATATATATATATATATATATATATATATATATATACTCCCCTCGTCCACAAACCATGGACGATATTTATTGTTGTGAATTGGTGCGAAAAATTGGGTGAAAAATGCGAATGGTTGAATAATTGTTTGTGGTTGAAAAATACCCATTGGTGATTGAAACAAATAGGAAATAATTGTGGAAATGAAAATAAAACATGCCGCTGCGTGCAAATTAGATGCATGTGTAACAACCCGAATTTTAACAACACGTTAAAACAAGAAATCAAGGCAGAATTAAATTTTAAAATTTGAATTAGGTAAAATGGACATCACCATTGCGTTCATCTCGGAAAATACGCGAAATAGAGTCCAAGTTTTCGAAAATCGGAGTCCGTATGACCAAGATATGGCCAAAACAAGTTTTCAGCAGACTTTCTGGCAGACTGGCCCTGGGTCGACTGTAGTGTCGACTGCCCAGTCGACCTACCCCCCTTTGTGTCGACTTTACAGTCGACCTCCCTCCTGTACAGGTCGACTTTTTCGGCCTGGGGTGGCCCAGAACCCATTTTTAAGGCCCGGGATGAGTTTTGATGGCCCGGATTGACTCTAGGGTTGATCTAAAGGCCCTAAATGGTTCCTACACTTGACTTCTTCCCCAAGACATGCTTTGGGTCTAGTTTGTTGGCTTGTGATGGATTTTGATGGCTAGGATCTAAACTAGGGATTATCCTATGGCCTAAACTATCCTAGTCTTCTATAAAAAAGACCCCTAACCTAATCTAAAACCCCTCATAAATCATTCCTACAACTAAACTATGCCAAAATGATTCTTGATCATGGCCTCCACTCAAAACCCTAGCCTCCATCCTCTTGTCATAAATTCTATCTTCATTCACATGAGAGATTACATGATCATATGAGTGTATGAGAGTTTCTATGTTCATATGAGAGCCTCTAAACTTGATTTCAAGGCAAATCTTCATCAAAGCAAGGATCTTTCTTATTATTTTTCTCAAGGGTTTTATTGAAGCTTATTGATTTGGGTTTTTTGCTAGTGTGGCTTCGTCTCAATCTTTTTATATATTGATTTGTGCCTTCATAGCATTGTAAGCCCCCTCCTACTCTTAGATATTAACTATGAAGTTAAATGTTCATGTTGCAAGTTTGGGTTTGAACTTAAGTATGATTCATGCTTTGAAACTATCATGTTATGCATAGATTTATCTTATGCATGTTCGTAATGTTATCATCTTGATTTTGTGGGCTAAAAGCTATAAGCTTTATGTGGGATGTTGCATTATGCAACATGAGAACTCTCATATCCCTTAAGTTAACTTACATATAATGCTATATGCGGACTCCTAGTCATCTTTCTATGTCATCTATCACCTTGATTCACCTATGTGCTAAATTTGGGGCTATGCATGTTTTTGAGGCTTGATAATGTAACATGCAAGTTAATGAACACATTTATGCCTCATATGCCACCATGTCTAACTTGTGGCCTTATACCCCTTTTTGTCATGCTTTTGCCAAGCTCCTTCTTGAAATCCATTATGCGTTGTTACGAATGTATATGCGAGCTTAAAAGCGTTGGGGTTACGTTGTGGATAAACTTTAATGACATGAAACATGATTTGGGTAAATTGGTATAAACATGACAACATGTAATTTTGGCTATGAACATGGAACATGAAAACTAGACATGTATGGGTTGTAAGTGTAATATGACACTAGACTAAACATGAAAGTGACCAACTCGAGGTTGGGTTGAGTTTGCAACGTAAAACTACCCGGACCCGACCGGCTTAACTAGTAGTTGCAAACAATAGGACCCAATGTGAGAAGTTGGTCATGTCGCGCTTAAGACCCGAAGTTAGACCAAGTTGTGGTGTAAAACTACCCGGACCCACCCGGCTTAACTAGTAACCACAACAAGGTCTAATGTGAGAGGTTGGGGTGCATTAAGTTAATTAATGCCACATGATAAGGTTACGTAAATTTGACTAATAACACTTAACCGATATGACATGAATGGGTAGGTTAAGTTAAACCGGACTTGATTTCTTAATGACACTTAACCGTAAAATACAATTAGGGGATGGGGTTAAGTAATTTACACTTAACTAATCCAACTTGGTAATTAGATGGGGTTAAGTAACCTACACTTAACTAATCTAAACACGGTAATTAGATGGGGTTAAGTAATCCATACTTAACTAATCTAACACGGTAAATTCGATGGGGTTAATTAATTTACACTTAACTAATCCGACTTGGTAATTAGATGGGGTTAAGTAACTTAGACTTAACTAACCTAAACACGGTAATTAGATGGGGCTAAGTAACCTTCACTTAACTAATCTAAGCACGGTAATTCGATGGGGTTAAGTTAAACACTTAACCAATCTAAACTTAGTAATTTAATGAGGTTAAGTAGCCAATACTTAACCAACTTGACATGATAATTTAATGGGGTTAAGTAACTTATACTTAACCAATTATACATGAAGATTTGATGAGGTTAAGCAACCATACTTAACCAATCTAATATGAGAGCTTGATAGGGTTAAGCCACGAAACCGTTTGAATATACTTAACCATTATAATACGATTAGTGGATGGGGTTAAGCTAACCTATACTTAACCAATCAGACTCGATAATCCGATGAGGTTAAGATAATCTATGCTTAACCAATCTAACACGATAACCTGATAGGGTTAAGATAAACAAATACTTAACCAAATTGACTTGATGATTGAATAGGGTTAAGTCATGAGCTTCTTGGTATACTTAACCAACTTGTAGGGCTAGGAATTGAATACTTAGCCAAATCTTGACATGATTCGTAGGGAGGTTAAGTCATGAACTTAAATGACAATACTTAACCCATTAGACAAAACCCTAGTTCAGGGGACTAGGTGGAAGACAGGGGTCCACAAGGATAACGGGAAAGGAGACTAAGTGGTAAACCTTAGTTTGGGAAACTAAGTAATAATTCTTAGTCAAGGGATTTGGACCAGTTCACAGATAGATGAGTAACCCGATACGGCAGGTCATCGCTTAAAACACGAGGAGGAGCCAATTATCTGACTTAGATAAAGGCTCCAACGAACCGGGTGACGAAGCGGTAGCTTCGGGGGACGTGAGGGTAATCTTGGTATCCCTCTGTGAGGTGGCAGATGGTCCATGAAACCCGGCCTCATAGGGGTTAAGGCCTGCGGTAGAAGAGCCAAGAGTATGCCTTGGTTGCTATGCGAGCGACCTAAAGACTAGGATGGATTAGCGTGGAGTCGACGATACTTGATTTTGCCCTGGATAGCACGTCGCCGACTACCTACCATCTTTAGTCAATCGTGTACGAACGGAAAGGCAGAGAACCCCCAACAGACCATGTTCTTGCTATCGAGTCATGGGTGAGGTTGGCCCATAGGAAAGTGGGGCTATAGTGGGGTCGGGATGTGGTTCTCATACATGATTTTTCTTGGATTGCCTTTCAGTAGTTGAGGGAGGGGTTACGTGGGACCATAGCCACGGGTACAAAAACAGACCTTGATATCTGCATCAGCAGACGACTTAAAGCTCCCGACCGAGTCCTGTATTTCTTGATTTGCCCTGGCACGGAACTCGGATGGCACATTGAGGAACATGTGCGTCTAGACATGGAAAACGATTCATGATACATACGCGGGATAAAGGGCGCGGTTGACGGGTGACATAATCCCTAGTGGCCCTAGGTGGCCTGAACCCAAACCGAGACACGGAAACGTTCATTAGGTAGCATAATCCCTAGTGGTCCTAGGTGGCATAAATCCTAAGTGAACACGCGATAGTTCATGGTAAGGAAACATAACTAGATCAAGGGTAGCAGTCCAAAATAACCTCAAGGATAAAACGGTACTACGTTGAAGTGGTATAGATTTACATAAGAAAGCCCGTACGGCCTATGGCAAAGGACTGAACTTATGCATGGAAAGAATCATACGAATCAGGAAACCTACATATACGATATACTAGGATGACATGGACCATTACATGACATTGGGCAAGAGACATTCATAGTTAACACATGACGCGGGCCGGGATACTAGTACGGGAGGTGCAGAGCGAATATACATGATAGATACCCTGCAATATTGTACTTGATAGAAACCTGACGATGTGATAGCTTGACTTATCTTGACACCGTAGTTTATCATGACACACTTGTTTATCTTAGTACAGTAGTTCATCCTGTTATTTTGGTTTAGCTTATCTATCTTGTCATCATACTTATGTTCATCTCAGTTCCTCATGCCAGTTAACTTTACTAGTTTATATACTGATAGTAGATAGGGCTTACCAGTCTTTGTGACTGACCCCGTTTTGTTTCGCCTCTTCGTCTTCCGTTTCCCCCCAGGTTACAGGGAGGAAATGCTATTGTTAGTTCGGACTTCTTCTGTTTGAAGGTCATCATGTATGGCTTGGACTTTTCTTGGCTATGGCTACTTTACTGTTTCACTTGGGGAATAATTTATGAAAAGGTTTTATGCTTCTTTACTATTGCAAGACAGGTTTTGATGTATTCTGATGTAAAAGGCTTTAGACCTTATTTTATAAGGTAATGAAATTTGTTCCGATGTTTTATATATATGTTCTGTCTTGTAATATTTCTGTGCATGTTTACCTCGATAATGCTTCACCAAACCTAGTGCATTCCCTTTGTGAGTGACCCTAGCGGAGGTGGGGTATTACATTTGGTATCAGAACATAAGGTTACCAGACTGGGCAAAAGGTTTTTTAAAAACCTTCTGAAAACTATTTGAGAAACCGTTTACAAAGAAGCATTTTTCAAGAAAAGTTTTTAAAAGGCTATTCCCCAAAAGCCATTAGCACTATCCTTTGTTTCCTTAATCGAATCTCTTTTCCTTTCTTTCCTCCATCTGTAGTCACAGTAGTTTTAACTGCGACTAATCCTTGTCTAGCTACGTAAGTGTTTTCCCGTGCGATGGAGGAAGTTCTCGAGAGACCTGTTACCGAAGCTATAAGAAGGGATAATAAGAGCAAGGATAAAGGACACGAGCTTAAGAATAAGCAACTTGTTGGTATGGCTGGATCCACAAAGGAAGATAAGGACAAGATCAGCTAGAGGGCAATTGTATGCTCTCATTTCTAGTGTACCCAAGAGGAATGGTACCGTTTCTGTTAAAGGCTTAGCCTTTCTTTTCTATCACCACGTCCAGACTTTGTATTGATCATCGCATCATTTAATCCTACCTCGATAGTTAAGTCTCTGCACCTTAGTACTAGCATGGTAGAAGATCCCACTTTAAGTCCCAAAATCTGGTTGGAGAGTCGGTCCATTTATTCATGACTTGTTTGGATTTGAGAACGTCTATGCCAAGTGTTGAGGTTAGAAGCAATGCTTCTATTGTTGAGCTATGGATGGATTCTAGGGATGAAGTGTTTATCCAGTAAGGGATGCCATTCTCGATTTTGAAAGAAGGGCAGTTAAACTCTTAACTTGCCTTGGTAATACCCTCGAAGTCTTGTGTAACCTTTTGGGTTCTGTCATGGTTAGTTATCTAGAATCTCTTGATGCATTTATCGGAAATCTCTGATCCAATCGAGTAACGTTCGCCAATAAGACGGATGGTTCATTCCGCCTAAGCATGGGTTATAGGAATCACCCTAGTAAGTGCACGTGGTAACATGAATTGGCATCGGTAAACGAGATCCAGAATTCACTAGTGAATTTTGGAGAGCTTGCATGAGTACGCAGGTATATTTGGGCCGAGCATACAAGGGAAAGAATAAGTGGAAGTGAAACGAGAGGCGATAGTGAAATGAGTTCTGACTCATACCTTGGAAATAGGAATCAAGGAGCTACGAAATCACGAAGTCAAAGGCGGTCAAGGTACAATGGAATTAAGCTCAAGGAAATACGGCTTAGATGCGCGCATCATGTCTCTTTTTAAGAGTATATCGTTGATCCTTGGTTCTCCTGTAGAGCTCGCTTGCATGCTATCGCTTGGTGGATATCCTCTCGGTCTTGTTTCTGTTGCAAACCTCGTAAGGAGTTTGTCTTGTTTATCTTCTCGACCCTATCTTGGGAACCTTAGGTAGAACTCTATGGATGTAAACATGTATTTGAAACATGTTATGATTGATATGGTTGCAAATGGTTGCAAGTGGTTGCTCGTGGATGCGCGAATACACGTTAGATACTAGATTGACGCACTCACATTTTGCATTGCATATGCACGAGTATTTATACTTGTTTGAATGTTAATGTGCTGTCATGCGGATGTTGCATATGAATGAATGTTTGTGCACACATGTAGTACTTATATGACTAGGATTATTTGCATACATGTTGGATTCATGGCACTAAACATACTTTGCATTAGAAAGATCATTCAGGCCTGATCATTAGCATTAGCTAAGGAGCATATACACACACGCTTTGCATATGTTCATATGGCATTAGAAATCATCTAAGGACAATGGTTGCCTGTGGATGGTGTTTTGAGTAGATGGATGATGGATGGTAGGATACGTTCTTCCTAACTTGGAGATTTCGGGGACGAAATCCTTTAAGGAGGGGAGAATGTAACAACCCGAATTTTAACAACACGTTAAAACAAGAAATCAAGGCAGAATTAAATTTTAAAATTTGAATTAGGAAAAATGGACATCACCATTGCGTTCGTCTCGGCAAATATGCGAAATAGAGTCCGAGTTTTCGAAAATCGGAGTCCGTATGACCAAGATATGGCCAAAACAAGTTTTCAGCAGACTTTCTGGCAGACTGGCCCTGGGTCGACTGTAGTGTCGACTGCCCAGTCGACCTACCCCCCTTTGTGTCGACTTTACAGTCGACCTCCCCCCTGTACAGGTCGACTTTTTCGGCCTGGGGTGGCCCAGAACCCATTTTTGAGGCCCGGGATGAGTTTTGATGGCCCGGATTGACTCTAGGGTTGATCTAAAGGCCCTAAATGGTTCCTACACTTGACTTCTTCCCCAAGACATGCTTTGGGTCTAGTTTGTTGGCTTGTGATGGATTTTTATGGCTAGGATCTAAACTAGGGATTATCCTACGGCCTAAACTATCCTAGTCTTCTATAAAAAGACCCCTAACCTAATCTAAAACCCCTTATAAATCATTCCTACAACTAACTATGCAAAAATGATTCTTGATCATGGCCTCCACTCAAAACCCTAGCCTCCATCCTCTTGTCATAAATTCTATCTTCATTCACATGAGAGATTACATGATCATATGAGTGTATGAGAGTTTCTATGTTCATATGAGAGCTTCTAAACTTGATTTCAAGGCAAATCTTCATCAAAGCAAGGATCTTTCTTATTATTTTTCTCAAGGGTTTTATTGAAGCTTATTGATTTGGGGTTTTTGCTAGTGTGGCTTCGTCTCAATCTTTTTATATATTGATTTGTGCCTTCATAGCATTGTAAGCCCCCTCCTACTCTTAGATATTAACTATGAAGTTAAATGTTCATGTTGCAAGTTTGGGTTTGAACTTAAGTATGATTCATGCTTTGAAACTATCATGTTATGCATAGATTTATCTTATGCATGTTTGTAATGTTATCATCTTGATTTTGTGGGCTAAAAGCTATAAGCTTTATGTGGGATGTTGCATTATGCAACATGAGAACTCTCATATCCCTTAAGTTAATTTGCATATAATGCTATATGCGGACTCCTAGTCATCTTTCTATGTCATCTATCACCTTGATTCACCTATGTGCTAAGTTTGGGGTTATGCATGTTTTTGAGGCTTGATAATGTAACATGCAAGTTAATGAACACATTTATGCCTCATATGCCACCATGTCTAACTTGTGGCCTTATACCCCTTTTTGTCATGCTTTTGCCAAGCTCCTTCTTGAAATCCATTATGCGTTGTTGCGAATGTATATGCGAGCTTAAAAGCGTTGGGGTTACGTTGTGGATAAACTTTAATGACATGAAACATGATTTGGGTAAATTGGTATAAACATGACAACATGTAATTTTGGCTATGAACATGGAACTTGAAAACTAGACATGTATGGGTTGTAAGTGTAATATGACACTAGACTAAACATGAAAGTGACCAACTCGAGGTTGGGTTGAGTTTGCAACGTAAAACTACCCGGACCCGACCGGCTTAACTAGTAGTTGCAAACAATAGGACCCAATGTGAGAAGTTGGTCATGTCGCGCTTAAGACCCGAGGTTAGACCAAGTTGTGGTGTAAAACTACCCGGACCCGCCGGGCTTAACTAGTAACCACAACAAGGTCTAATGTGAGAGGTTGGGGTGCATTAAGTTAATTAATGCCACATGATAAGGTTACGTAAATTTGACTAATAACACTTAACCGATATGACATGAATGGGTAGGTTAAGTTAAACCGGACTTGATTTCTTAATGACACTGAACCGTAAAATACAATTAGGGGATGGGGTTAAGTAATTTACACTTAACTAATCCAACTTGGTAATTAGATGGGGTTAAGTAACCTACACTTAACTAATCTAAACACGGTAATTAGATGGGGTTAAGTAATCCATACTTAACTAATCTAACACGGTAAATTCGATGGGGTTAAGTAATTTACACTTAACTAATCCGACTTGGTAATTAGATGGGGTTAAATAACTTAGACTTAACTAATCTAAACACGGTAATTAGATGGGGCTAAGCAACCTTCACTTAACTAATCTAAGCACGGTAATTCGATGGGGTTAAGTTAAATACTTAACCAATCTAAACTTGGTAATTTAATGAGGTTAAGTAGCCAATACTTAACCAACTTAGCATGATAATTTAATGGGGTTAAGTAACTTATACTTAACCAATTATACATGATGATTTGATGAGGTTAAGCAACCATACTTAACTAATCTAATATGAGAGCTTGATAGGGTTAAGTCACGAGACCGTTTGAATATACTTAACCATTATAATACGATTAGTGGATGGGGTTAAGCTAACCTATACTTAACCAATCCGACTCGATAATCCGATGAGGTTAAGATAATCTATGCTTAACCAATCTAACACGATAACCTGATAGGGTTAAGATAAACAAATACTTAACCAAATTGACTTGATGATTGAATAGGGTTAAGTCATGAGCTTCTTGGTATACTAAACCAACTTGTAGGGCTAGGACTTGAATACTTAGCCAAATCTTGACATGATTCGTAGGGAGGTTAAGTCATGAACTTAAATGACAATACTTAACCCATTAGACAAAACCCTAGTTCAGGGGACTAGGTGGAAGACAGGGGTCCACAAGGATAATGGAAAAGGAGACTAAGTGGTAAACCTTAGTTTGGGAAACTAAGTAATAATTCTTAGTCAAGGGATTTGGACCAGTTCACAGATAGATGAGTAACCCGATACGGTAGGTCATCGCTTAAAACACGAGGAGGAGCCAATTATCTGACTTAGATAAAGGCTCCAACAAACCGGGTGACGAAGCGGTAGCTTCGGGGGACGTGAGGGTACTCTTGGTATCCCTCTATGAGGTGGCAGATGGTCCATGAAACCCGGCCTCAAAGGGGTTAAGGTCTGCGGTAGAAGAGCCAAGAGTATGCCTTGGTTGCTATGCGAGCAACCTAAAGACTGGGATGGATTAGCGTGGAGTCGACGATACTTGATTTTTCCCTGGATAGCACGTCGCCGACTACCTACCATCTTTAGTCAATCGTGTACGAACGGAAAGGCAGAAAACCCCCAACAGACCATGTTCTTGCTATCGAGTCATGGGTGAGGTTGGCCCATAGGAAAGTGGGGCTATAGTGGGGCTGGGATGTGGTTCTCATACATGATTTTTCTTGGATTGCCTTTCAGTAGTTGAGGGAGGGGTCACGTGGGACCATAGCCACGGGTACAAAAACAGACCTTGATATCTGCATCAGCAGACGACTTAAAGCTCCCGACCGAGTCCTGTATTTCTTGATTTGCCCTGGCACGGAACTCGGATGGAACATTGAGGAACATGTGCATCTAGACATGGAAAACGATTCATGATACATACGCGAGATAAAGGGCGCGGTTGACGGGTGGCATAATCCCTAGTGGCCCTAGGTGGCCTGAACCCAAACCGAGACACGGAAACGTTCATTAGGTAGCATAATCCCTAGTGGTCCTAGGTGGCATAAATCCTAAGTGAACACGCGATAGTTCATGGTAAGGAAACAAAACTAGATCAAGGGTAGCAGTCCAAAATAACCTCAAGGATAAAACGGTACTACGTTGAAGTGGTATAGATTTACATAAGAAAGCCCGTACGGCCTACGACAAAGGACTGAACTTATGCATGGAAAGAATCATACGAATCAGGAAACCTACATATACGATATATTAGGATGACATGGACCATTACATGACATTGGGCAAGAGACATTCATAGTTAACACATGACGCGGGCCGAGATACTAGTACGGGAGGTGCAGAGCGAATATACATGATAGATACCTTGCGATATTGTACTTGATAGAAACCTGACGATGTGATACCTTGACTTATCTTGCAACCTTAGTTTATCATGACACACTTGTTTATCTTAGTACAGTAGTTCATCCTGTTATTTTGGTTTAGCTTATCTATCTTGTCATCATACTTATGTTCATCTCAGTTCCTCATACCAGTTAACTTTACTAGTTTATATACTGATAGTAGATAGGGCTTACCAGTCTTTGTGACTGACCCCGTTTTGTTTCGCCTCTTTGTCTTCCGTTTCCCCCCAGGTTACAGGGAGGAAATGCTATTGTTAGTTCGGACTTCTTCTATTTGAAGGTCATCATGTATGGCTTGGACTTTTCTTGGCTATGGCTACTTTACTGTTTCACTTGGGGAATAATTTATGAAAAGGTTTTATGCTTCTTTACTATTGCAAGACAGGTTTTGATGTATTCTGATGTAAAAGGCTTTAGACCTTATTTTATAAGGTAATGAAATTTGTTCCGCTGTTTTATATATATGTTCTGTCTTGTAATATTTCTGTGCATGTTTACCTCGATAATGCTTCACCAAACCTAGTGCATTCCCTTTGTGAGTGACCCTAGCGGAGGTGGGGTGTTACAGCACGAAATCCCCATTGTCAAAAACCGCGAGGTTTTAAGGTAGAGCGAGGAGCCGTACTCGGGACAGTGCCGGTTTTAACTACCCTGCCGTTATGCTGCCGAAATTTTGAATAATATTCATGTGTTAGAATTATTTTCATATGTTGAAATTATTTTCATGCATTGAAACTAAAGTCATGTGTTGAAACTATATCCATGCGTGGAAATGCTCATGTGTTGAGAAGTGATGTGTGAAAATTAAATTCATGTGTGAATGAATAAAGTGTTTAAATAATAAAAATCACATTTTTATAATATATATGAAGTATGTAAAATATTCTCCTTATATATAAATAGTTTCAACAATAAAAATTTCATCTTTCTTATATGAACAAACTATATAAAATATCCATGTGTGGAAATGCTCATGTGTTGAGAAGTGTGTGTGTTGGAAAGGTTCATGTGTTGAATAAAAGATCGAACAATAAAAGTTACATTTTTATTGAAATTATGATGTGTTAAAAACATTCATGTGTTGAATAAATATTTTAGATGATAAAAATACCATTTTTATCATATTTGTGATTTTCTAAAAATATGCGAGCGTTGAAATAAATATTTGTGAAAGGAATATTATTTTTAACATGCACAGGAACTAAATAAAATAGTCATGTGTTGAAATATACTTTAGTTCGCCAAAATCATCATTTTTGAAATGAAGGTTAAAAATAACCACTAGTTCAAATAAATATGCATGAGTGGAAATATTCATTAATTAGCTAATGATATGATTTTTGCTTGTGTATGCAACACGTGAATGAATGGTGTCTTTAAACCAAATTGAATCAAATATGATGTTGAGTGGAAAATGATAATTGATGAGAATTGCACATATGTACATGCATATTTATTGAACAGGTTATAGCAAAGAGGCTAGAGAAGAGGATTAAAATTGTTTGCCCGACAAATAGGTACACGTTTACTGTTTTGCTTGGTTGATGATTTAATGAGCCTATTGGCTTTTTCTTTTTCTTTTTGAGATGAGACGCCCGTATGGCTATTTGGGAATTTCCCCAGCCCCTCTCGTACAAAGGAGGTTATGGCAAAATTTTCCAAAATATAAAGGCATTAGTGAAATATTTGAAGTAAAAACGATATTGAAGTCGTCGAATGAACTATATTTATATATATATATATAAATAAATTAAAACGAATCATGGCCGTGCAGTTCGTGTTTTGAAACCGTGATTTCAGACGATTAGTGCGGGAAATCCGACCATCGGATTTTCCCGAAACCGCAACCGTTGGGTTCGCCTTGGAAATATCTTTCCAACGGCACCAACTTTGTAAAGATCCAACGGTTGGATTGTCTGGAATGTTTAATTCAAATCTAAAGAAAAACAGGGCCAGAATCGATTATATTTATATATAAATATAAATATAATTAAATTAAATCGAATAACGACGCTGCAGTTCGTAATTTGAAATCGTAACTTCAAACGACTAGTGTGGGAGATCCGACCGTCGGATTTTCCCAAAACTGAAACCATTGGATTCGTTTTGAAATGATCTTCCTAATGATATAAAATTTGTGAAGGTCCAACGGTTAGACTTTCAGATATGTGTAAAACAAATTTAGTGAAAAACAGTGCCAGTGCCTCGGCACGACCTGAAACGTCATTTAATTAAATATAGCCGTTTTTAAATAAATAAAAACGGCGATATATCGTTATAAAATATTATAGATGATATGGAGTGGAAATAAACCAATTTTGTTGTGTTTCCTTGATATGTGATGGTTGAATGTGTTTAGCATGAAAATTTTACTAAGAAACTGGAATGTGAATGTTGAATAATTTAACCATGTGAAAAATTGATTTGAAAATCTAAATGTACGTGGATTATTTGAAAAGGCCGAGTTCATTCTCATTTCAAATAATCGATCGACGGTGAGAAGTCGAAGAGTTGAAGACGGTTGAAGACCGACGATCTTCACATTGGATGGATGGGCGCTACTGCTGCTCATGATTGGAGTAGCTACCTTGAAGGAGCTAAAGTAGTAGCCGTCCAGACGTATTGTTGATTGTGCGGATAAGCGAGGAATTTGGTGCCTCCGGTTTCGTTCAAATCTAGAACGAACTTGTAAATGGACTGTGTGTCTGACATTGGATTTTGTTCTGTGTTGATTGATCGCTATTAAATATATATCTGTTTGGCGGCAGAGAATTTATTCTCTTGCTTGACGCCCTTCTCTGAGACGTACGAGCTCAGAGGTTATATATCGATAGAAATCAGTCGCATGGAGTGAATTGCCTGTGTGGCACACCTAAGTGGCATATGATCAAGGATTCTGTTGCAAAGCAAAGTCTTGTGGTTGATGATCAAAGCATGGTCTGTGTGACGTAGCTTTGTGTATAACGTGGATTCACGATCCTTACACCCCGGTATGAGTCAAAAACGGGAGAAGGACCCAAGGAGTGCACGGCGTTTCTTTCTACCTATAGTGGTGTCAGTGACCTACCAGCCCTGACATTATATATATTTTTCACCTGTGTGGTTGTTGGAATGCGAGGCGCCTCGATTATAGGTCTGTAAGGACCGGGAAACATGTGTTCAGGAATAATTAATCCTCAAAAGTAAGAGAGGACCGACCTTGGAGGATCCAGGGATTGCTGTGTGCGGTCCCAAGGCATTTGCTAGAGTGTCTCGATCGGAGAGGAGCTTGCCCCCTTGCCTCGACTCATGATGGAATCCAATTTCCGATACGAAATTGCGGATGTGATTGTATTACTAGTATGGCAACATAGTAGATGGTAGCTATGCCGCCTAGGATTGATATCTATGATTGAATTTGCTTTTGAAAACATGTATGCACTAGTAATAATATCAAACACTTTTGTTTTATACGTATGAAGAATTTTTGGCCATTATAAGGTAAAACTCTATCCTCCGGCTTGCGTTGCATTGTGTGATAGGACCTGAGTCTTATAATGGCTTCATTTTTATAAAAAGCATTGCGATGATTTAATCATTTACTTTATTTCATGCACTAGCACTCATTGGAGTAAACCCGTTCCGCGAAAGTTGCGTGGTCCTTTAATTTGCCTTATTATTGTTGTTTAATAAGTTAAGTAGATTTCTCATACCAGTCCCATGACTGACTCGTAGTTTGTTTCACCTTGCAAACTCAGGTGCCCTCATTTTCACACGGGCAGCCTAGTTGCAGGTTGCTGATATATTTTGGCTTGGCACCGCAGTAGAGGTTCACTTTTGGACTCATGGCGAGGCTTGACTACATTGTGATGATTGTGACTTTTCCGCCATTATTGTCTATGTATTATGATTCTGCCACTGGCGATGTAGACTGATGTTTAGTTTATGTATTCTCTATGTATGATTCCACCGCTGGCGATGTAGACTGATTATGTACTATTATGCACTAAGTAGTATCCTGCACTGTGCTCTCTGATGTGGTGATATCTATATGATTCCGCTGTCATACGTGTGTAAATTATTCTATTTCTCGTTTATGTTATTATCTGTGATATGCTAATGATGATTAATGTGTTATATTCCAATGATTATCCTTAACACCGTACCACGGGGTTTTGGGATCGTCACAGCTGGTATCTGAGCTTTGGTTAACCTTAGTTCTGGAATCTAGCACATTAAACACTTCGTCAAAATAGAATCAGTAGTATTTTAAGGCGAGTAGCTCATTAGAGATAGGACTAGTAATGTCCTAGAATGAGCTAAGCAGAATAGCAAAAACAATTTGATCAGTACATCGTTGTCTTTCCTTAAGCTCTTCTGCTTTACCATACAATAAAATTATCATTTCTGTAGGTTGACTCTTTTCATGCTTATACAGAACTTGAACAATGGCTACCCGAGCAGCCACTGCTAGAGGAGGCCGAGCTGGCCGTGGAAGAGGACGAGGAGAAGTCCCAGTTGAAGAAGGACCCTTGATACAACCCCCGGCCGCTCAACAATTCGAGTTGGACCGCGTGGCTAAGAGGTACAAGAACCTAGGAGGCAAAACCTTTTCTGGAACTGGCACTGTAATAGAGGCCCTTGCATGGCTGAAAACATGCGAGAAAATACTTGGAGGCCTAAGGCTAGGTGATCAAGACAAAGCTTTCATGGGTGCTTGGCTCCTACAAGAAGAAGCCGAACTATGGTGGGAAGCTCTCACCGCCGGGAACAGAAATGCTGGTAGGACCCGGGACGAATTCAAAGAATTATTCAAAGAGAAGTATGTCCCTGAGCAAGCCCTTGAGCGCTTGCACGACGAATTCACAAACATCCAGCAGGGGGATCTCTCGGTGCAAGATTATCTGAACAAGTTTATACAATTATCCCACTATGCTCCAGAGCTCGTCGCCACCACAAAGTCCAAGAATAAGAGGTTCATCCTCGGGCTGAAGCGACAGTTCCAAGATAGGGCAATGGCCCACATCAAGTTGGCTTTTAATGAATTAGTGGAAATGGCGTGCAACTACGAAGACCTGGATCAAAGGCACCTGGATCAGGATTGTGCTAAAAGCCAAGCCAGGAATAAACGCAAGCCCGTTGCAAATCAAGCTGAGTCAAGCCAAGCGGCATCCTCGAAACCACAGACTAGCAGGCCGCTAAAAGGAAGATGCTACAATTGTGGCAAGGTGGGGCACTACTCAAATGTTTGCACAGCCCCGAAGAGGCAGAAGACAAATTCTCAAGGTTCAAGCCAAGGCTCCCAGAACCCTCGCTCCTGCTTTAATTGTCGTAAGACGGATCATCTTATTAAAGACTGTCCCTTGCTTAAGAAGGCCGCAGTAGCCCACGTATATGACGGGACGAACCCACCAGCTGCTTCCGATGGAGCAGGTAAACCCAATGTTTTGGGAGGTACCCTTACAATTAAAAATATTTCTGTTTCTGTATTATTTGACACAGGTGCATCATGTAGCTTCATTTCTAGTAACACTGTTAGTAAGTTAAAATTTAAAGTAAGAAAGCTCAAGGAACCAATTAGAGTTCAAAATCCGATAGGGGGCTCTCTTGTCCTCAGTTCATATTGCAGAGTGCCCATCTCCTATTCCTTCAACAAGTTTCCCATCAATTTAATCGTCATGAACTTTTTTGAATTCGACGTTATTCCCGGGTTAGAATGGTTAACGAAGTATAAGATAGAAGTTAAATGTGCCGAAAGAATCGTTAAAATTGAAACGAAGCTAGGACCAATATTTATACCCTGTCATGGCTCAGATGCAAATAGAGAGGAATTTTGGTCTGCGTTAGAAGTTATCCCCACTTCCTTAGAAAAGATTCCGATTATTAGAAACTATGCAGATGTGTTTGAAGAAGTTGAAAACTTACCTGCGCAAAGAGAAATAGAATTTAGGATTGATCTAATTCCCAATGCCAGACCAGTAGTACATCCAATTCGCAGAATGAATCCAAAGGAAAAGGAAGAATTAGGTGATCAAACTCGTCAACTGCTATGGTAGGGTCTGATCAGACCTAGCTTTTCTAGTTGGGGTGCAGCTGTAGTGTTTGTCCCAAAGTCAGACGGTACTCTTCGATTATGTGTTGATTACCGAGACCTCAACAAACAGACGCTCAAAAACAAATACCCATTACCCCGCATCGATGATCTGTTAGACCAATTAAATGGGGCGAGAGTATTTTCCTGAATGGACCTAGCTACGGGTTTTCATCAATTGAGAATTGCAGAGGAGTGTGTTCCTTTGACAACTTTCAGAGGTCCAGACATATTTTATGAATGGTTAGTACTGCCGTTCGGCCTATGCAATGCTCCAACATACTTTGTCGATCTAATGAATAGAGTGTTCAGGGGAGTTCTGAATAAATTTGTCCGCGTATTCATCGATGATATTTTAATCTACTCCAAATCAAAACTCGAGCATGAAAAACACTTAGAACAAGTATTGGAGATCCTAAGAAAGAATGTCTTCAAAGCCAAATTCTCTAAATGTGTCTTCTGGCAAGAAGAAGTGAAGTTCTTTGGCCACGTCGTGTCAAAGGAAGAGATTTCTGTCGATCCGAGCAAAATAACAGCAATTCAAGACTGGAAACAGCCTACTACACCCACAGAGGTCAGAAGTTTTATGGGGTTGGCTAGTTATTATCGAAAGTTCGTTAAGGATTTTTCGAAGATATCTGGTCCGTTAACAAAGCTTACGAAGAAGCATGAGAAATTTAAGTGGACTTCCGACTGTGAGGAAGCTTTCCAGGAATTGAAATCGAAATTGACAACTGCTCCAGTGTTAACCATTATCGATGGCAATCAGGATTTGGCGGTTTGGACAGATGCTTCTGTTAGAGGTCTTGGTGCAGTGTTAATACAAAGAGGCCAAGTAGTCACTTATGCAAGCCGCCAACTGAAACCACATGAGAAGAATTATGAAACTCATGATCTTGAGTTGCTAGCCATCATTTTTGCTTTGAAAATCTGGAGGCATTACTTTTTGGGTGAGAAATTTGAACTGTACACAGATCATCAATCATTGAAGTATTTATACACCCAGAAAGAACTGAATTTGAGATAGCAGCGTTGGCTAGAATTTCTTGCAGCGTATGATCTGGATATCCTGTATACGCCAGGAAAGGCTAACGTTGTAGCGGATGCGCTTAGTAGAAAAACCGCAATCATTGCCAATCTTATAATTACACCTGGATTGATTGATAAGATTTCAGCCCTTCAAAAAGACGATGAATTTATTCAGAGAATCAGTCAGAGGATCAAGGAAGGTGAAACCACAAGTTTCCGTATTGACGATAAAGGGGTTCTCAGGTTAAATGACAGGATTTGCATCCCAAATATTCCAGGCCTTCGAAGAGAGGTGCTGGATGAATGCCATAAATCCAAACTTTGCATTCATCCTGGAGTAAGTAAAATGTACAATGATATCAAACGCACTTTTTGGTGGAAGACGATGGAAAGGGACATTTCTTTATATGTTAGCAGATGCCCTACTTGTCAATTAGTCAAGAGAGACCAACGAAAGCTAGCTGGATTGTTGCAACCGTTGGAAGTTCCAGGTTGGAAATGGAAACAGATTTCCATGGATTTTATAGATGGTTTACCCCGAACCAAGAAAGGTAATGACAGTATTTGGGTAATCGTAGATCGCTTCACGAAGACTGCCCATTTCATACCTGTCAGATCCAATAGAACCGCTCAAAGTCTAGCACAGATATATTTCAAAGAAATTGTTTGGCTGCACAGAATTCCCATCAGAATAGTCAGTGATAGAGACCCAATATTTGCTAGCAAATTCTGAGAGGCATTCCAGACAGAATTGTGAACGAAACTGAATATGAGCCCGCTTATCACCCTCAGACATATGGCCAAACTGAGCGAGTGAATAGAATTCTGGAAGATTTTCTGCGGGCTTGTATAATTGATTTTGGTGGGTCATGGGAAGATCACTTACATTTGGCAGAATTCTCATATAACAATAGCTATCAAGTAAGTTTGGGAATGTCGCCATTTGAAGCAATATATGGCAGACCGTGCAGATTTCCAGCATGTTGGGTAGAACCTGGCAACAGACTTGTGTTAGGACCTGATATGATTAGAGAAGCATCTGATAAAGTCGACTTCATCAAAAATTGATTGAGAACCGCACAAAGCCGACAGAAAAGTTATGCAGATTCTAGAAGAAGAGATTTATCATATGCCATAGGTGATCATGTTTATTTGAAGGTTTCTCCGATGAGGGGAGTAATCAGATTTGGCAAAACTGGGAAGTTGGCACCGAGATTTTTTGGTCCCTTTCCTATAATAGAACGAATTGGAACTCTTGCTTATAGGGTTCAATTACCAGATTGGTTGCCTGGAGTGCATGATGTATTTCACGTATCTCAACTTAGAAAACATGTGCATGATAAAGATCTTGTTGTAGAAGAAGCAGGGCAACAGGACTTGGAAATTACTCCAGAATTAGCAGTCTGAAGAGAGCCATTAAAGATTGTGGGCAAAGAAACTAGAGAGCTAAGGAGCAAAAAGGTTCATTTAGTTAAAGTGCAGTGGAGTAGTGATCCTAGAGACTGTACTTGGGAGACTGAGGAGAGCATTAAGCAAGCTTACCCCAAATGCAGAGTGCATATCTCTGACTAACTCCGGTGCAAGGTACCTTCACAATACTTTGCATTTACATTTTTGTTTCCTACTTTACTATTGTTTCCTTTTCGGGGACGAAAAGTTTTAAGTGGGGGAGATTGTAACAACCCAAAAAATACAAGTCAATTTAAAAATTTTAAATTGGTTATTTCAAAGGGATTTGAACAATTGAAATAGAATATTTCAATAAAATATGAAATAGAAATAGTGGGGCAGTTTGAAAATTTGAATTCAAACTTTGACTGACTACACCAGGTGCAAAATATAACGGATTTTGGTGAAACCAAAAATATTTGAATCTTCTTATGAATATCTTTCTAACGAATCTGAAAAATCGAAGTTTCATAGCGGGAATCAAAAGTTATGGCCAAATGAATTTTCAGAAAGGTCGCTATATAGAATATAAAGCCCTTGAAAATAGACATTTTGCAAACGACCTCGGAATTTGACGAAACCACTTTTGTTGGGTCCGGGATGTCAAACTATTGCTAGGTTTCAAATTTCATAATTTTTGAAGCTAGTATGTGAGCGTGGCAAAAGAAAATGTGTTTGGTCAACTTCTGTTAAATAGGATCGACCAGAAAATGGCCATTTTTCAAACGATCTCAGAATTCGACGAAACTAGTTTTGTTAGGATCGTAGTGTCAAAACATAGCTAGATTTATTTTTCTGGAATTTTTCGAATCAGTTTGTGGCCTTGGCAAATTGAAATGTATGTTCAAATTGAATATAAAATGTTTTATATTTTAATTTGAGAAATAACTGACTGTAACAGTCGAATTGGCCTACGAAACATATCCCATTGTGTCCGCGATGGGGGTATTTAGCTAGGGCCGACTGTCATCGGGTTTGAATTGGTGTCCATGTGGAGAAACAGTATTTTAAAATATAATAAAACCACGGGCCAATGGAAAAATTCCTTTCATTATTTAAAAATAAAAAAATTCTCCAAAAAACCCTCGTTCTCCCCCGATAGATGGCGACGCGACTTCCTCCCTTCCCAGCCAAATCGCCGCCGCCTTAGCCACCTTCAAGCGCCGCCACCACCTGCAATCGACGCCGCCACCTTCCCTCTTCAAATCCGACCCACCCTCATCTCCTCCCCCCTCCCCATCGATGAGAACGAGGCCCAGGAAGTTCCGACCTTCCCAGTGCCGCCTCCGCCGCTACAGGCGTTCGCTCCGGCCAAGACCACCAGCGACCGACTCCCCTCTCTTCCCTCTTCCACGCTGTACCCTCCGATCGTCGTATCGTGCCTCGGTTTTCGCGAAAACTGAATACCTAGTTTTGAACAATCGTGAAAGGTGAGACCTTTATTATATTTGAACTTTGAAAAATCATATCTTTATGATGTGTTAACGAAATTCGATGAAACAGGAAACATTGGGACTGCAAGGAGGCTCTCTACCACATAGAAGAGACCGCAGATTTTTCTAAGCCATCTATGATTTTTAGCACTCCGAAAACCAATGTGAGAAATCTAAATTAAATAAAATTGAATGGAAAATGTCATGTATAAATTATATAAGCGAAATATAAATTATATACGTGTTGTATACCTCATGTACATGCGTTGTGAATTATACATGCATAGTATAAATGATATGTGTGTTGAAATGCAAGTGAAATATATATATATATATATATATATATATATATATATATATACTCCTCTCGTCCACAAACCACGGACGATATTTATTGTTGTGAATTGGTGTGAAAAATTGGGTGAAAAATGCGAATGGTTGAATAATTGTTTGTGGTTGATATTGATTGGTTGTGGTTGAAAAATACCCATTGGTGGTTGAAACAAGTTGGAAATAATTGTGGAAATGAAAATAAAACATGCCGCCTGCGTGCGAATTAGATGCATGAAATCCCCATTGTCAAAAACCGTGAGGTTTTAAGGTAGAGCGAGGAGCCGTACTCGGGACGGTGCCGGTTTTAACAACCCTGCTGTTATGCTACCGAAATTTTGAATAATATTCATGTGTTAGAATTATTTTCATATGTTGAAATTATTTTCATGCTTTGAAACTAAAGTCATGTGTTGAAACTATATCCATGCGCGGAAATGCTCATGTGTTGAGAAGTGATGTGTGAAAATTAAATTCATGTGTGAATGAATAATGTGTTTAAATAATAAAAATCACATTTTTATAATATATATGAAGTATGTAAAATATTCTCCTTATATATAAATAGTTTCAACAATAAAAATTCCATCTTTCTTATATGAACAAACTATATAAAATATCCATGTGTGGAAATGCTCATGTGTTGAGAAGTGTGTGTGTTGGAAAGGTTCATGTGTTGAATAAAAGATCGAACAATAAAAAATTACGTTTTTATTGAAATTATGATGTGTTAAAAACATTCATGTGTTGAATAAATATTTTAGATGATAAAAATACCATTTTTATCATATATGTGATTAGCTAAAAATATGCGAGCGTTGAAATAAATATTTGTGAAAGGAATATTATTTTTAACCTGCATAGGAACTAAATAAAATAGTCATGTGTTGAAATATACTTTAGTTCGCCAAAATTATCATTTTTGAAATGAAGGTTAAAAATAACCACTAGTTCAAATAAATATGCATGAGTGGAAAAATTCATTAATTAGCTAATGATATGATTTTTGCTTGTGTATGCATCACGTGAATGAATGGTGTCTTTAAACCAAATTGAATCAAATATGAAGTTGAGTGGAAAATGATAAGTGATGAGAATTGCACATATATACATGCATATTTATTGAACAGGTTATAGCAAAGAGGCTAGAGAAGAGGATTAAAATTATTTGCCAGACAAATAGGTACGTGTTTACTGTTTTGCTTGGGGGATGATTTTATGAGCCTGTTGGCAAGCCGCTTGGCTTTTTCTTTTTCTTTTTGAGATGAGACGCCCGTGTGGCTATTTGGGAATTTTCCCAGCCCCTCCCTTACAAAGGAGGTTATGGCGAAATTTTCCAAAATATAAAGGCATTAATGGAATATTTGAAGTAAAAACGATATTGAAATCGTCGAATGAACTATATATATATATATATATATATATATATATATATATAAATTAAAAAGAATCATGGCCGTGCAGTTCGTGTTTTGAAACCGTGTTTTCAAAGGATTAGTGCGGGAAATCCGACCATCGGATTTTCCCGAAACCGCAACCGTTGGGTTCGCCTTGGAAATATCTTTCCAATGGCACCAACTTTGTAAAGATCCGACGGTTGGATTGTCTGGAATGTTTAATTCAAATCTGAAGAAAAACAGCGCCAGAATCGATTATATTTATATATAAATATAAATATAATTAAATCAAATCGAATAACGACGCTGCAGTTCGTAATTTGAAATCGTAGCTTCAAACGACTAGTGTGGGAGATCCGACCATCGGATTTTCCCAAAAGTGAAACTGTTGGATTCGTTTTGAAATAATCTTCCTAATGATATAAAATTTGTGAAGGTCCAACGGTTAGATTTTCAGATATGTGTAAAACAAATTTAGTGAAAAACAGCACCAGTGCCTCGGCACGACCTGAAACGTCATTTAATTAAATATAGCCGTTTTTAAATAAATAAAAATTGCGATATATCGTTATAAAATATTATAGACGATATAGAGTGGAAATAAACCAATTTTGTTGTGTTTGCTTGATATGTGATGGTTGAATGTGTTTAACATGAAAATTTTACTAAGAAACTAAAATGTGAATGTTGAATAATTTAACCATGTGAAAAACTGATTTGAAAATCTAAATATATGTGGATTATTTGAAAAGGCCGAGTTCATTCTCATTTCAAATAATCGATCGACGTTGAGAAGTCGAAGAGTTGAAGACGGTTGAAGAACGACGATCTTCACATTGGATGGATGGGCGCTACTGATGCTCATGATTGGAGTAGCTACCTTGAAGGAGCTGAAGTAGTAGCCGTCCGGACGTATTATTGATTGTGCGGATAAGCGAGGAATTTGGTGCCTCCGATTTCATTCAAACCCAGAACGAACTTGTAAATGGACTGTGTGTCGGACATTGGATTTTTTCTGTGCTGATTGATCTCTATTAAATATATATCTGTTTGGCGGCGGAGAATTTATTCTCTTGCTTAACGCCCTTCTTTGAGACGTACGAGCTCAGAGGTTATATATCGATAGAAATCAGTCGCATGGAGTGAACTGCCTGTGTGGCACGCCTAAGTGGCATATGATTAAGGCTTCTGTTGCAAAGCAAAGTCTTCTGGTTGATGATCAAAGCATGGTCTGTGTGACGTAGCTTTGTGTATAACATGGATTCGCGAGCCTCACACCCCGGTATGAGTCAAAAACGGGAGAAGGACCCAAGGAGTGCACGACGTTTCTTTCTAGCTATGGTGGTGTCAGTGACCTACCAGCCCTGACATTATATATACTTTTCACCTGTGTGGTTGTTGGAATGCGAGGCGCCTCGATTATAGGTCTGTAAGGAACGGGAAACGTATGTTCAGGAATAATTAATCCTCAAAAGTAAGAGAGGACCGGCCTTGGAGGATCCAGGGATTGCTGCGTGCGGTCCCGAGGCATTTGCTAGAGTGTCTCAAACGGAGAGGAGCTTGCCCCTTGCCTCGACTCATGATGGAATCCAATTTCCGATACGAAATTACGGATGTAATTGTATTACTAGTATGGCGACATAGTAGATGGTAGCTATGCCACCTAGGATTGATATTTACGATTGAATTTGCTTTTGAAAACATATATGCACTAGTAATAATATCAAACACTTTTGTTTTATACGTATGAAGCATTTTAGGCCATTATAAGTTAAAACTCTATCCTCCGGCTTGCGTTGCATTGTGTGATGGGACCTCAGTCTTATAATGGATTCATTTTTATAAAAAGCATTGCGATGATTTAATCATTTACTTTATTTCAAGCACTAGCACTCACTGGAGTAAACCCGTTCCGCGAAAGTGGCATGGTCCTTTGATTTGTCTTATTATTGTTGTTTAATAAGTTAAGTAGATTTCTCATACCAGTCCCATGACTGACTCGTAGTTTGTTTCACCTTGCAAACTCGGATGCCCTCATTTCCTCACGGGCAACCTAGTTACAGGTAGTTGATATATTTTGGCTTGGCACCGCAGTAGAGGTGCACTTTTGGACTCATGGCGAGGCTTGACTACATTGTGATGATTGTGAATTTTCCACCATTATTGTATATGTATTATGATTTCGCTACTGGCGATGTAGACTGATGTTTAGTTTATGCATTCTCTATGTATGATTCCGCCACTGGCGATGTAGACTGATTATGTACTGTTATGCACTAAGTAGTATCCTGCACTGTGCTCTCTGATGTGGTGATATCTATATGATTCCGCTATCATATGTTTGTAAATTATTCTATTTCTCGTTTATGCTATTATCTGTGATCTGCTAATGATGATTATTGTGTTATATTCCAATGATTATCCTTAACACCGTACCACGGGGTTTTGGGATCGTCACAGGCTTCACAAGGAAATGATCTAGGGTCATTTAGAGTTCGTTTGAAATTATGGAAAAATAACACGCCTGATTGAATTGACCAACGTTTATTGTTATTTAACGGTTAACAACCAATGTGAGTAAGACTCACTAACTCTTCCCAGTTATATTTTTATAACGTATTTTTAGAAATGATAAATGATGGTTGTTTGCTGTGTGTTGGCTGTTTGGTTGAATTTCTAGTTAATTAGTTGAAAATACAGATTACGATATATGTATAAATCGTTAATCGAATATTAATTCTGTTTATTAGTATATTTCATATTCGTATTATTCATGTGATTAACATCTGTGGATGCAGGGAAGCAGGTCGGAGGAATCCAACTGGATTCCTCTACATTTATTTTACTGTTTTTATATATTGTGATATATGATGTGATTTATAATCTATTGTTGATTATGTGTGTTTGATCATTGCTATTTGGTACTTTTAAATACCAAAGGAAATACTGGAGTGTGAAAAGGGAAATTTCAAAACTATAATTTGAAATAAAATATTTATACAAAATCAAAGGATTTTATATAAAAAGGAATATATTTGTAAAACAAATAGAAAAGGAAACTATTTTTAAAACAAATAAAAAAGGAATATATTTGTAAAACAAATAGAAAAGGAATATATTTGTAAAACAAATAAGAAAGGAATATATTTGTAAAACAAATAGAATTGAAAGGAAAATAATTGTGAAACAAATAGAAAAAAAGAAGTATTTGTAAAACAATTACAAATAGAATTGAAAGGAAATATTTGTAAAACATTTACAAATAGAATTGAAAGGAAGTATTTGTAAAACAATTACAAATATAATTGAAGGGAAATATTTGTAAAAGGTTGACAAATAGAATTGAAAAGGGAAATATTTGTAAAACATTTACAAATAGATTAAAAAGGAATATTTATTTGTTAAATAAATAGAAAGATAAAAAGAATATTTATTTAGAAAATAAATAAGATATCATGAAATGAAATACTTGAAAAGTGAATAGAATAGTATAAAAGAGAATTTTAAATTTGAAAGGTTTAGACCCATGCTTCGCACACGGGTATAACATGATATGGATTTAAAGCAAATATTTTAAATAGAATCTATTCTAACTGATAGATTGAGAAGATAAATTTATAAATAATATTTTATAAATTAAATGAAATGTTTATCATTGGATAAATAGGATATATAAGTCGGGACTTATATAGAGAAGTAAGAATCGATTTCAACATCGATAATTGAAACTGAATATATACGTATAGTTAATCAAAGGAGTTAATCAAAATGTGTTAATCAAAATGTGTTAATCAAATTGTAAGAGAGTTAATCGAATATTAGTTATTTGACTAGAGTAATTGATTAGAGTTAATCAAATTAGGTTAATCGATAAGAGTTAATCGAATTAGAATTAATCGATTTGAGTTAATCAAGTTAGAGTTAATTGATAGGAGTTAATCGAGTGGAGTTAATCAAATTAGAATTAATCGATTTGAGTTAATCAAGTTACAGTTAATTGATAGGAGTTAATCGAGTGGAGCTAATCGAATTAGAATTAATTGATTTAAGTTAATCAAGTTAGACTTAATTGATAGGAGTTAAGCCAAGTTAGAGTTAATTGATAGGAGTTAATCGAGTGGAGTTAATCGATTAGAGTTAATTGAATTAGAGTAATTGAATTAGAGATAATCGTAATAGAGTAAATCGAATTATAGTTAATCGAATATTAGTTATTCGAATAGAGTTAAAAGGAGTAATCGAATATAGTTTATTCGAAAGAGAGATTATCGAATATAGTTTATTCGAAAGAAAGATTATCGAATATAGTTTATTCGAAAGAGAGAATATCGAATATTAGTTATTCGAAGAGAGTTAATCGAATATAGTTAATTCGAAAGGAGTTATCGAACAGAGATTTTTCAAAAGAGAATTATACGTTGAATTCGATTATATCGAATTAGGGAAAGTACTATTTACTTTCCGTCTTTAAATCAAGATTTATTTATTATTCAGTTAGTTATTTGTTATTTATTCAAAATAAGAAATAAGAGTTATATTTAAGTTATTTTGTTTCGAAAGTATGGGATTATAACACCATCGTTATAATCAAACGATTTTGGTAAAAGAAGTGGATGCATAAATAGAATCTGAGTTACGCAAGGAAGTTGGTTACAAGATTTAAAAGGGTGAACTTTGTCTATTTCGAGGTTAGAAATGTTGTTCAGTTAAGGTCTTAGAGAGGTAATTATACCCCAACTTGATTGACTTCATTTTTAACTAAGGGATGGGTAAGGTTCGATAGTGAAGATTGGTTAAGCGAATTCAGTTAATGAGTGTAATGGTTTGAATTGGCTTAGGGATGTTTTATTTAAACATCTGTTTTTTCGAATGAAGGAGTTTTGGAATGTTTTCCAAATAAGAATCAGAAATGCGTTCTAATTTAGAAAATAAGGAGTGGAGCTAATATGGAGATGTTTTCAAATGATTAATAAAGTACATTTCCTAAATTTAGGAAATAAGAATTTACAATATATAGAAATGGGAAATGAATAAATTAATGATAAATTAAATTAAAGGAGATCAGTGTTGATTGATGATTGATCGAATTTCTATCTGGAAATAAGATCGTTGGTTGTACACCTATTTTTTCTTTGATAGTTAAATCACCGACTATCGAAGTTTTGACCATTTTTCCATCGTCAATACGGAGAGACCGGGATCAGATTCATTTTCTGAAAACTACTCTGTATGGACGTTTGCGTTGCGATCAAATATTATGAAAATAATTGAAGACGGAGTTATGCGAGGGCTATCTTGTTTACAGAATAGTGCCTTATGTTTGTCCAGTCCCAGGACAACGTGAATAGAAGAATGACTGACAAAGTATATCTAACGGATCGCGTAAGTTGATCTCTTCAAACGTACTTACGTTTGGTGGTGGAGGAATTCGTTTCTCTTAGCTTTATACCCATGGTATTTTTAGGGAAATCAATTTGTGATTTGGCGGGTATGACGATGTGGCATTCAAAGTGAAAGGTGGTCAGGTGTTCCAAAAGATATGTTATGACCTAAAGCCTTATCATTCAGGAAATGACAGAAATTGGGCAGGCAGCATGGCTAGGTGGGTCGCTCCCATTAGGGTGTATATCACCTATCTGGAGAAAACCCATTTCATTCTTTTATCTATTTTTGATGTTGTCCCTTTTTGGGAAACGGTGGGTAGCTCCAAACCATTGGTGACATACATTCGATACACTCAAGAAAAATGAGTGGTCGGTCATGTGTGGGCCAGGTAGCAAGACGTTCTTGTTGAACCCAAGGTATTCGCCTCTAGAGATACACTATCAGCAGGTGGTCCCATACCTTGTCATAGTCGGAATCCAATCCCCAATAAGAGCCCGCGATTTTGATTTGTATACTATATATGTGGAACCTGAGATGAAAGCATTCTGCTAGATTGTTAATTACTTGTGATTAGACATTATTATAATATTAGAGAAGTATTGATTTCCAAAACTGTTTGGGTTATCGTAAGGTAAAAACCGTCCGTGTTTATGTGTGGATTGGTCTTACGATTACCATTCCTTTGAAAAGGATTTTGAAAAGTTAAACCAAATGTTTTGAGTTCACTCACACCAGTCCCATGACTGACCCAGAGTTTATTTTGTTTTGTTTTCCCTAAACTCTTGGGTGCCCAAATTTGCATGGGCAGTCAAGCAGTTCAGGTCTTTACAGATATACTTAGAAGAGCTTGAAGCAGGAGGCTTCATGATTATATGGCTACTGTTTATTTCCGATGTGTGTAAGAGTTGTACTCTGATAAACATTCTATATATATACTGTTTTATTGCAAAGTTATGTTATATATTATATTTTATTCGTTCTGCTGTGAGATTCGTATTACATTGATTTTGCTCTGTGGTGTCCTTCTTCTTCTATTCTAATTTTCTATCTTACCTATTCTCACCCTTTAACTTCTTTCTATTAATGATCAGGTATTTCCGATGTCTAAATAGTCAATATGGTAGTTTTGTTTGGATTTTCGAAGTCGAAAATCCCAGTTCGTTGCAGTGGTATCAGAGCTGAAGGTTAAGTGATTACCTTGGCTTTGTGGCGTGACTCAGTAGAGATGGGGTTAGTAATACCCTAGATTGAGTTTGAGTATATATATATATGAGAGAACGTATTTGTAAATTTTATTATAAAGATTATTTTAAATTGTGGAGATTCATTGGTTGAGCTGTTTATGAGTTCTGGTCGATCGGTTTGATCCACTGTATAGATGGAGTTTCTAAACACTCGAATACGATGGGCCGACACGATATGTTTTGAAAAGAGGGTAAATGAGATAATTTTATCCCAAAGTGTATTTCGATATAAAGAATATATATATACATATATTGGAAATACTATAGTATATTGGATGCGTTGTTTGTTATTGTAATCGAGTAAGATTATAAATAAAATTGTTATGTAAATAACTAATCAGAATTCATATAAGTGTAGTATATGGAATCAAGTTAATTAAATCTGAAATTTAAATCAGATTTGGAATTAAAATTCCTAAAAGTTATAAAAGTGTTGGTAAATGAATTTGGATTGAATATATGAGAATTTTAAAATCTTGGGAGATTTTAAATTGTTTTGAGAATGATATTTTGAAACGTATTTCAAAAAGGAAATGTTTAAAAATGAGTTTTGAAATGATATAGTATTGAACTCACTTTGATAGCTGGGAAACAACTCTGATGATGCTGGCTACGTCATCAGTGTTCATTTTCGGGTTGTAAGTGACAGATTACTACCAAGGTTTTGTGTTGAATTGTTTTGAGAAAACAAGTTGTTTTGAATCCTAAAAAGGAATATTTGATTTTCGAAAGAGCTAAACTGTTTAAAAACTCCCAGGAGGGATTGGTTGAACAAAAACAAATTTAAATAGAAATTTGCGAAAGCAAATTGAAATTAAAGTAGAATTGGATTAGAATGATACTGAGACAAGTTGGATTTGTGAGATTTGAATTTGAAATGTTATTAGATAATGGAATCAAGAATGGTATTTTGGTTTGAAATAAAGTTCGGTTTGGATATAAGCGAATGTATGTGTTGAGGATAAAAACTGATTGGAGTTTGATTAGAATAACATTGATATATGCTGAATTTATAACAGATGGTAGGGATATAATGATATTGTAATGTCCTGCCTTGTTGAACGCTCCAAGTCAGTATTTTAAACCAACTCGGAACGTTCAATACAACAGTTCGTTATTTAGTTTACCGGGTTTAACAGAATAAATCACATAGAATCACATAACAGAAATTTGCAGCGAAATAAATTTATACAAATATTAGAGTTTTACAAAATATTTATATAGCAAAAGAATCAATATAATGTATACATAAGAATTTTAAACGAATAAAAGTTTTACGGTTTTGTCGAGCCTTGCGTGCACATAAGCGTCTTGCGTCTTCGCGTTCCTCTCCAATTTGCGAGCTGAAATATCTAAATCTGGAACACTTAGGATCTGACCCGAGCGTTCCATGCAAAACACAAAACACCCGAGTCAGGATTAAACTTAGTTCAAGTTAGCAAACTTCGATAAGCACATAAATATAATTTTTTAACCCCAACGAATTATTAAAATGACTCGATCATAGTATTTAGTGATCTGCCCAAAATATAAACATTATAGACATAACAAACAAAACTGCATGTAGCATTTAACAAAATTTAACACCTGACTCAGTAAGCATTTACCCGGTAAGCATGTTTGTTAAATGGAAGTAGCAACTGCTGGAATCTTCTCTTATAGCCAGTAAAAAGAAAATTCTGAGAATACATGATCTGGATTCTTTTTTCCAATTCAGTCTGCCATGTTACATAATTCCTGCCTTATGGTTTTATCGCTTATTCAATCTACATTTTTTCACTATTCCTGTTTGTTAAAAAATTTACTTATCTTTTTTTTCCACTTTTCTCATAGCTAACGTCCTAGCTACTCATGCAATGATTAATGTATGAAATAAACATGACAAATGTAAAAATGCTTGCATGCTCACCAGCCCTGATGAGAAGAATATGAGAATCAACTTTTATTATTGTCAATATACTCTTTCTTTATAAACAGTGACTGCATGTGTGAGGCATGTAAGGGACATGACCAGCAAATGTAGGATATGTGACAATAACTTTAAGCAGCAATCACTATTAACCTATGCAAGATTCCCCTTAATTCCACTTACTTTTATATCACTTGCATTGCTTTCTCAGATCATAGCAGTATATTTCTTTTTTTTTAAAAAATGGATTTCAAATGGTATCAAGATTCAAATCGAAGGAGAACTTAACAAGAAACTATCGAAGAAAATGGATTTGAGGAGTAGAGAGTTCGAAGGGATTTGAATTTTAAAATTCTTCACGTTTCAAAATAATTTATATTTTCAAAATACGCTCTCTCACAAGAAGGATTCTGCGACTGATTCCACCCATTCTAGGGTATCACTAACCTATCTCTAATGAGCTTTTACCCCCATAAGCTAAAGCTTTGATAAACCAAAGCTCTGATACCAACTGCAACGTCCTGCCTTTTTGACCGCTCCAAGTTAGTATTTAAACCAACTCGGAACGTTCAATACAACAGTTCGTTATTTAACTTACCTGGTTTAATAGAATAAATCACACAGAATCACATAACAGAAATTTGCAGTGAAATAAATTTATACAAATATAAGAGTTTTACAAAATATTTATACAGCGGAAGAATCAATATAACGTATACATAAGAATTTTAAATGAATAAAAGTTTTACGGTTTTGTCGAGCCTTACGTGCACATAACCGTCTTGCGTCTTCGTGTTGCTCTCCAATTTGCGAGCTGAAATATCTAAATCTGGAACACTTAGGATCTGACCCGAGCATTCCATGCAAAACACAAAACACCCGAGTCAGGATTGAACTTATTTCAAGTTAGCAAACTTCGATAAGCAATAATATATAATTTTCTTCATATAGTATTGAAATTTTCACATATATTCTGGTTAAATATAGAAAGATGTTTTGAGTATTTATTAATGTTAAAGTTGGCCTATCAAATGCCTAGTGATTTGGGTATACGTCTGATCAACGTATATGTTAAATCCTATAAGTATTTGATAAATATAGAGTGTGACGACCCTGATTTTTAGAACCAATTTAAAATTTTTATTTTAGTTATTTTTAATGAATTTTGAATATTTAAAATGATTATTTTAAATAATAACGACTAAAAATTTAGTTTAATCGAAGTTAGAACGTATATATTTATTTTAATTATATAACGAGCCTGAAATGGCGCGATTGTTTGAAAAATCGATTTTAAATTTCAAATGAATGTACAGGATTCAAAATAAATCGGATTTCAGTAAAACCAGAAATATTTGAATATGTTTAATTATATCTTTCTAACAAATGTAAGAAACTGAGATTTCACTTTATAAATTGAAAGTAATGTCCGGTTTAAAATTTATAAAAGTCGTTGTGGGATTTATATATATTATAATATAATATATAGCCCTTAAAAAATAGCCATTTTGCAAACGATCTCTGTTTTCGACGAAACCACTTTTGTTGGATTCGGAATGTCAAATTATTGTTAGGTTTCAATTTTCATAATTTTTGAAATTAATATGTGAGCGTGGCAAAAGAAAACGTGTTTGTTCAATTTTAGTCAAATTGGATCAAACAGAAAAATTCCAATTTTCAAACGGACTCAGAATTCGACGAAATTAGTTTTATTAGGACCGTATCGTCAAAATATAGCTAGATTTATTTTTTTGTAATTTTTGGAGTTAGTATGTGGCCTCGGTAAATAAAAAATGTACGTTTAAAATTCAAAATATTGATTTATATATTAATTTTGATGAAAACTGATCGAACCAGTCGAACTGGCTTACAAAACATATCTCATTATGTCCGGAATGAGGGTATTTAGCTAAGTGCGACAGTTGTTGGGTTAGATTTGGAGTTCGAACAAAAAATGAACCATTTAGAGAAATAATAATAAAATATATAATAGGTATATATATTCTCCTAAGGGTCAACAAAGGTCAAAACCCCATTCTCGTTACACGCACGGTCAAACCTCATTAGAGTTGCCTCTTTTCCATTCGACAGCTAGAAGCGAACAAGAATTCCACAATTGAAAATTCAATATAAATTCAAATCAAATCCCTAAAATCTCTAAACTCATATTGTAACACCCCTCTCAAAAAGCTAACACAAAGATCTTTTAGCACAGTGGTTAGTGCGTGGTGTTGCTTTCCGGGAGGTCGGGGGTTCGAATCCCGTGGGTGTCACACATATATTGGCAATCCTTAAGCCTTCCTCTTCAATTCGCTCTAACCGTTGTGGTGTTCTAACACTGCTTGGTGGCTGCGAAAATTTACAGCACCCCTCTTTCTTCCTAAGGTTCGAGAGTTCTGGTATTTGAAGCTTCGATGGTAGTTTTCATTCTTAGAATTGGATAGAGGAGGAGATTTCGAGGTTGTACACAAAATTTTGATGAAGCCGGTGATAATTTTTGTCGTGGGTTCTACTGTACGATGCCGCGTGGAAGCCGACGTCGCACCTTCGAGATATGCGCCGAGTTCACTGGCCGTTACAGGGTGGAGATGGGAGGATTCGCGGAGGAGGGGCCATTGGTGTGGTCGCCGGTGGGTTTCGTGGGGAAACGTGCTTGGAAAGGTGGGTGGAAGGTGCGCTGGAATTGGGTTTCTCTTTAGAAGCTGCTGTCATGATTTTTAATGGGAGGAAGAAGAAACGTAGCGGGTGCGTTTGGTTTTGGGCCAAGTGGTAAGGCCCGTTTGGTTTAAAATAAATTAAGTTGCAATTTATTATTATATGAACTTGTATTGTGTATAACCAACTCATACATTATCAGAATTGAGAACCGCTGGATCTGTGGAACCGTATCGACGACCACTACAACACATAACTGACCATAACAAATTCAAAAGCATTCAGGAATTTTGATTGAATTAAACGTAGAGTTTAATTCAGTTAAAAACAATCGTTATCAACGATTTCAAAACCGATCAAAGTGAGTTTTCTCACACTGCAAAAATATTCACATTTTTGTGAAATTGAATTCTGTGATTGTTTGATTATTTGTTTGTTGATTTTTATTTTAAATGGACATCAAATTTAAACTGTAGAAATTGAATTGACAATTAGTTTATTTTTGAATTAAATTGCTAGTTAAACCCCGACATGTTACATCAGTTAATTATTGCAAATTGAACTGTTTTTGATGATGGTTGTGATGGATGTTTATTTATGGATATATTGAACTGTGCTGATGTTGTCTATATTTTTATATCACTGTTATCACCTTGGATTGAAATGATATATGTCCATTCCCTGAAATTAAAATTGAATAAATTTGAAATGTTGAAATTGAATATATTGAAATGTCGAAATTGAATTATATTGAAATGTTGAAATTGAATAAATTTGAAATGTCGAAAGTGAAATATATTGAAATGTCGAAATTGAATTATATTGAAATGTTGAAAGTGAATTATATTGAAATGTCGAAAGTGAAATATATTGAAATGTCGAAAGTGAAATATATTGAAATGTCGAAATTGAATTATATTGAAATGTTGAAATTAAATTCAAATTGAAATGATCTAAAATTTGTTATTTGAATTTTGAACTAAAAAAAGATTATGATTTAAATTATTTCAAAGGTTTAAATCTTTATTTAAACTTTGAAATTAAATTCAAATTGAAATGATCTAAAATTTGTTATTTGAAATTTGAACTGAAATTGAATTATTTCAGAGGTTTAAATCTTTATTTAAACTTTGAAATAAAATTCAAATTGAAATGATCTAAAATTTGTTATTTGAAATTTGAACTAAAATTTATTATAATTTAAATTATTTCAAAGGTTTAAATCTTTATTTAAACTTTGAAATTAAATTCAAATTGAAATGATCTAAAATTTGTTATTTGAAATTTGAACTAAAATTTATTATAATTTAAATTATTTCAAAGGTTTAAATCTTTATTTAAACTTTGAAATTAAATTCAAATTGAAATGATCTAAAATTTGTTATTTGAAATTTGAACTGAAATTGAATTATTTCAAATGTTTAAATCTTTATTTAAAACTTTGAAATAAATTCGAATTGAATTGATCTAAAATTTGTTATGTGAAATTTGAACTAAAATTGATTATAATTTAAATTATTTCAAAGGTTTAAATCTTTGTTTAAACTTTGAAATTAAATTCGAATTGAAATGATCTAAAGTTTGTTATTTGAAATTTGAACTAAAATTGAAATGATCTAAAGTTGTTAAATTGAAATTGAACTAAAATTGGTTATAAATTGAAATCATTCAAAATTGAATTATATTTGAAATGTTATAAATATGAATTGTTTCAAAGGTTTAAATCTTTATTTAAACTTTGAAATTAAATTTGAATTAAATGGTTTAAATAAATATTATGAATTTGAACTCGAACTCGAACTCGGATTTGATTTGAATCGAATAGATTCAAAATAATATTTTGAAATTGGAAGTTATCCTTTAAAATGGATTGTTCTCAAATGATTTTGATTTTGGAATCGATTTGGACTGGATATTGGAAATCGATTTGGTTTGTTTTGAGTTCTGAACTTAGGTTCAGATTTATTGGAAATGGAAAGAAACAGTTGATTTGAAATAATTTCTATATAAACAAATTTATATGTATACTATTTTATGAAATTTATTCCTTCGATATATGGAGTATTCTATATAAATTGTAGGGGTGGGCGCGGTTCGGTGCGGTTTGGAGCTCAAACCGCTTCCGCACCGCATCAAACGGTTAATCAAAAATACAAACCATTATACTAATCATTTAAACGGTTTGGTTTCGGTTCGGTTTTGATGTAATACGGTCCGGTTTTGGTTCGGTTCAGTTTAAACCCGTATTAAGTATGAAACTAGAGAATTACTTCCATCAGTAATCAATTTATGATTGTATGACGTTGTGTCACCTGAAGGTTAAAATACGTAGTGTTATCTTGAATTGATATAACTACAACATACGCTGAATATAGAATGTATATGGTTAAAATAAAAAGTCAGAAAGGAATTTGTCAATTTTTTATCGCAATATTACCGGTGTAGCTATGCGGTTCGGTTCGGTTTAATACGGTTTGATAATAGTTCAAACCGCAACCGAACCGTATCGTTGCGGGTCGGTTCGGTTTGGGTTGTTAGCGTTATAGAGAGAATCTGGTGCGGTTTTCTGCACCGTTTAAGCGGTCTGGTCTGGGCGGTTTCCGCATTGCGGTGCGGTTTATGCCCACCCCTAATAATTTGTTTCCAAAACCTATTTTTCTATATATAAAAGTAGTTTATTTTATAAAATATTTTAATATATATAAAACCATTTTCAATACTCAAGCTGTTTTGATTTCCAAATCTCTTAACTATTTAAAAATTATTCAAAAAATTATTTAAACCCCAAAACTATTTCAAACTTATAAACTGTTTTAGAATTGAAAATTGTTTACATTTAAATCTCTGATTTAAAAGTAAATATGATTATTTTGATGTTAAAGTCAGAAATGAATTCAAAACTATTTCCGAAGTAAATTGAATGATTCGAATGAAATGTGGTTAATTGAAGTTATAACAAATTATTGAATTTGAAATTTACCTCAAAGTGACTATGAATTTTGGAAGTAAATATTATTGTGATTAAAATAATATGATATTTTAAAGTGAAATATGTTTAGTTGAATATGATATCATAACGATTCATTTTTGAAATATAAAAGTACCAATCGGTGTGTAACATGACGTTTTGTTGTTAAAGAGACCGGAGCCTCTTATTGACATACTCTCTGTCAAAGTTGGAACCACTTTAACAACTGTGAACGCGGTGGAGTTCCAGAAATGAAGTGGGATGAATTTGGAGGCGATTACTGGATTTGAAGAAATTGAACGATAGTGGATGACCCCGACACTTGTGTCGATTTGAAATGACTAAAACAGGAGCCGTGCCAGACCAAATGAGGCTTGACTACCTCTTAGTGGACATCTGCTGTTCGATTTTCCTGGGCCTCGGGTCCATACTATTACTATTCAGTTGTTGTTGTTTTGTTGGTGCGCACCCTTGATGGGAGGCATTTCCCTTTGATTCGATATGGGGCGGATGTCTACGGTGGGCCGTTAGGGGTAACCACCAGTCGGGATCAGGAAAACTAGTAGCATACTACTTTGGGTATAGCCTCATGTGCCTTGTCATAAGTTTATCCTTATGCGAGACAACTACAATTTTGATTTTTGGCATAGGTCTATAGGGGACTCACTGGCTACCGACGTTTTACTGGTTGTGTTACAGGACCTGCATAGACCATGTGCTTATAAACTGCGTAAGGGTAATCAATGTAACCCCGCTTACGCTATTTTTCTGACAAGTATTTGTGAATAGACACTAGTATAATATCGAAATTATATTATATAGTATCTAGTTTGACGGATCCTTAGGAGATGGAATTTCTCGTAATATCTCTTGAGTTATGTGTGTGCATGTTCATATGATATCGATTTGACTTAGATGAGAATATTTTTGCCTGATCCGAGCTTGTTTTATTTTCACGCTATTACGCTCGGGTCAGACTTGAGCATTCCAGTTTCAACGGTTATCTTCTGAAGGATGAAGACAAAGATGGTATACTATTATTACTATTGTATTCCACTACTATTCTGTTGCATTACTCTGTAATATCAGTTATGTATATAAATGTATAACTCTGATAAATGTTGTAAAATGATCAAATGTTTATTTTAAACAGCTTCATGAACTGTTATTTGATTATTATATTTTGTTCATTCCGTTGCGAGATTCTGTGCTTGTTTTCTTCTTTCTTTCTAATTCTAAATTAATCCCCTTGATTATCTATATTTTTGACTATAGCGGTTAAGGATGTGGATCATCATTTAACAATCTGTAAATACGTACAGTTTTGAGTTAGACATGTGTGGATTATTGTCGATTCAAGGGTACGGGTTTCCGGGTCGTTATAGTTGGTATCAGAGCTTATGGTTTAGCAGTAAACCTTGACTCTATTGGGATTTACTCATTAGAGATAGGGTTAGTAATACCCTAGAATGAGTTTTGAGTGTACATATATACGAGAAAGCGTACTTGTGTTTTGATATAAAATATTTTTGTATTGTGTTGTTTGGCTTGTTGAGTTTGAGTTTGGAGTTCTGGTCGATGCGTCTGGACAATGTTATCGACAGGAGTTCTAAAACACTTGAATAAGGTATATTAACACAATATAGTTTTCGATTATATATTTTGTATACGAAGGATATACTTTGAAATTCAGAGAGGTAATGGTTTAGTAATCAATATTTTTAACCTATTGATTACAATAAAAAAATCAAAATTTATATTTGATTTATAATTAATGAGGAAGTATAAATAAAATAAAATAAAATGGAGAATTTGAGATATTTAAATCCAATTGGTTTTAAATGATTTTCGAGACTTTAAAAAATTTATAGTAGTAATATTTGAAGGATATTCAAATAAAAAAATTTGGGTAAGTACTCTATTTGGCTACTGGAAAATAAATTTCGGTGATGAGATGATCATAGTCATCGACTTTCATTTTTGAGTCTCAAAGCGGGGGAGACCACTTGGTAGCATTGCTACCTATTCGTTTTTGAAATTTTAAATTTGAAATCTTGAGTATGTTTTGATATAAAAAAAATTATTTATGTATAGTATATATTATTTCAAAATGTTTTGAAAAGAAACTGGTATTTAAGATTCTCAAGTCTCTATTTATACGAATTACTATCCTTGTTGATAATCAACGAAATAAATAATTGTCAGTATTAATATCAAATGAAATTTGAATAGGTGAATAAAGAAATATGATAAATGAATAAGAAAAATATAAATGAAAATATAATATAATATTATAAAATTGAAACATAAAGTAAGGAAATGTTAAATAAAAAAAATGAAACAAATACTCCTGTTACTTTGATAAATAAGAGTAAAGTTGTGAAATACTAAAATTTCATTTGTTATATATACAAACCTACCTAAATGAGAAGTTTAAGAGTATATATATGTACTGAAATATTTTACAAGTGAGATTTAAATGAATAACATGTTCAAAATGATGTGTTGAATCATAGAAATGTTATGAAGATAATGAAAAGTAAAGAAAAAAATTGAAAATGAATTTGAACCAAAGAAATGTTTATAAAGGTAAATCAAGTGGTTGTAATAAAATTTTTAATTTGTTTTTAATGTTCTGAAATGATTAACAAATGGATGGAATATTTGCAAAGGATTGGTAATAACTAAAATTGTAACCTCCTGATATAATTGTAAACTTGAATAGAATTGTATCAAAAAGGAAATGAGTGTTAAGTAATGTATAAACTTAAGAAATTAAGTAACAAGTCATTTCATAGGTATAAATTTATAAAGTAATGTAAATAACAAAGGAACTAAAGTCTATAAGGTGTGAAATAATGTGAATTAACAATAAATTACAAATTTGGTTAGTTATGAATAAAGGAAAATGGACTTAGATTCTGATTGAATAAAAGGTCAAAGATATGCTTAAGAAAATTTACAATAATATTTAAGCAAGTTAATTAATAACATGGAGAGCTTAAGATGTAGATGAAATTAAAGTATTAACATATATAGAAATTGAAATGAGTAAGTATGTAAATTTCAAATGTGCTGAGAATAAGTATAGATAAAACGAAATACTAGCATATAGAAAATTTTAATATAGTTGAAATAAGTAGTATAAAAAAATACCAACAGTTTTAAATAACAAATTGGATTTTGGGTTGTCGTGAACGGTATCTTAAATAACACTGTTCTTGAACCCATTTGGGAAAAAAATCTTTTAACTAAGGTTTAAAGAAGTTTTCCAGTTAATAAATATAATTAGAAGTTAAGTGGAAGTTGGTTTTGGGTTGATTGTGAACATTGTTTTAAATGACATTAGTTTTTTTTTAAAAAACCCGATTAACAGTGAAATTATGATCTGAAATTTATTAGTCTTTTAACTAAGATTTAATGGAAAAGATTTGGTTTACAAAGCTCGAGAACCAAAACTTAGTTAGAGTTCAATGGTTGTGATTTGGCATCAAAAATATGATTTTTGAGTATATACAAAAGTTATATGTTTTGGAAAGCTAGTTAACAAATTGATTGCTTGTTGCGATGTGTGATTATTAAGTTAATTAATAAAATATTGGAATGATAACACCAATATGAGTAAAAAAAGGGAAAAATTAGCCAAATAGAATTTAATATGAACTAAATTGAAATTTATGAAAATATACATATACAATATATTGAACAGGTCATAACAAGGAGGCTAGAGAAGAGGAATAAAATTGTATGCCCGACAAATAGGTACATATTTACTGTTTTGTTTGGGTATGATGATTTTATGAGCCGATTGGCTAGCCGCTTGGCATTTTCTTTTTCTTTTGAGATGAGAGGGCCTGTGTGGTGATTTGGGGATTTTCCCGATGCTCCCCGTACAAAGGATGTTATGGCAAAAAAATTCGAAAATTTAGGGTGTTAGCCAAATTTTTGAGAAATTTGAAATTTCTTAGAAACTGAAAAGTTGAAGAATGAAAGCCAGAATGAAAGTTGAGTTGGTTGGTTAAACGACTTTCGGCTTCGTTACTTTTCGAGAACGAAAAGTTTTAAGTGGGGGAGATTGTGACGACCCTGATTTTTAGAACCAGTTTAAAAATTTTATTTTAGTTATTTTTAATGAATTTTGAATATTTAAAATGATTATTTTAAATAATAAAGACTAAAAATTTAGTTTAATCGAAGTTAGAACGTATAAATTTATTTTAATTATATAACGACCCTGAAATGGTGTGGTAGTTTGAAAATTCGATTTTAAATTTCAAATGAATGTACAGGATTCAAAATAAATCGGATTTCAGTAAAACCGGAAATATTTGAATCTGTTTAATTATATATTTCTAACCAATGTAATAAACTGAGATTTCACTTTATAAATTGAAAGTTATGTCTGGTTTAAAATTTAGAAAAGTTGCTGTGGAATTATATATTTTAATATAATATATAGCCCTTAAAAAATAGCTATTTTGCAAATGACCTCTGTTTTCGACGAAACCACTTTTGTTGGATTCGGAATGTCAAATTATTGTTAAGTTTCAATTTTCATAATTTTTGAAATTAATATGTGAGCGTGACAAAAGAAAACGTGTTTGTTCAGTTTTAGTCAAATTGGATCGAACAGAAAAAGCCCAATTTTCAAACGGACTCAGAATACGATGAAATTAGTTTTGTTAGGACTGTATCGTCAAAACATAGCTAGATTTATTTTTCTGTAATTTTTGGAGTTAGTATGTGGCCTCGGTAAATAAAAAATGTACGTTTAAAATTCAAAATATTGATTTATATATTAATTTTGATGAAAACTGATCGAACCAGTCGAACTGGCTTACGAAATATATCTCATTATGTCCGGAATGAGGGTATTTAACTAAGTGCAACAGTCGTTGGGTTCGATTTGGAGTTCGAACAAAAAATGAACCATTTAGAGAAATAATAATAAAATTTATAATAGGTATATATATTCTCCTAAGGGTCAACAAAGGTCAAAACCCCATTCTCGTTACACGCACGGTCAAACCTCGTTAGAGTAGCCTCTTTTCCATTCGACAGCCAGAAGCGAACGAGAATTCCACAATTGAAAAAATCAATATAAATTCATATCAAATCCCTAAAATCTCTAAACTCATATGTTGCTAATGTAACAACCCGTATTTTGATAACGTGTTATAACCATAAATCTAGGCAAAATTAAATTTTAAAATAAGAACCATGGGAAACGGGTTGCGCCATTGCGTTCATCTCAGAATTCTACATGAAATCGAGTCCGAGTTTTCAAAAATCGGAGTCCGTATGACCAAGTTATGGCTCCCTAAAGTTTCAGAAATTTTCAGAGTTCAAAACAATTCGAATTCGAGTTCAAATTCGAATTTCAAAACCCAGATAGACTGGGCGGGAAATTTCCCGCCCAGCACCCCAGGTCGACTGGGGAGTCGACTGGGCAGTCGACACCCCTAGGACCAGGTCGACTGCGCAGTCGACTTGGGTGTCGACCTGGTCCCCGAACCTGGTTTGGGCCTGGTTGCTCATGCTTGACCCTGTTGGCTTGTTTGAGGGACTGTGACGATTTTTGGTGGTTCAGATCGATTATAGGGTTTATCCTATGGCCTAAACTAGTTGTTGCAACTATAAAAACACCCTAAGACCTAGGCTAATCCACAATAAATCTTTCTAACACCATTATGCTGCTAAGTCTCCTCTTGAACCATGGTCGCCGCCTCCAACTTGAAGCTTAAACATTCAAACTAGATCCAAATCGAAGGCCAATGTTTCTACAACAATTCAAGGGAATAGATCAACATCTCAACAATGATCCTACGACAATTTCTGTTCATAGTTCTCAACAACCACGATCTGTAAGCCCCAGTTACTCTTAGATCTAAACTCTAAACTTAATATGGACATGTGTAAATTGAAGTTGAACATAAAAATGATAACTACTTGAGACCTATTCTTGTATATCCTTGATCTATGACTATTCCTTTTTGATCTATTATTTTAGATCTACTCTTATTCACCCTAGATCTATTCACCTTGAACCTAGTACCGTTCATATTAAACCTTGATTTATGGGATACTGATAAGGACATGATTTAGGGGCCTATTCATGTCATAACCTAAACCCTATCATGTCCATTATTTTATCATGCCTGTGATGTTGTGATATTGAAACTATTGCTAGTCGCAAGTTTAGGATTATCATCTTATGTCATTTATTGCTAGGTTTATCACCCTATTTCATATGCCAGTGATGTTATGATCATATCTCAAGTTACACCATGCTTGCCTTGAAATCACCTTTGCCACTTTATACCCATCCTTGTTATGTTATTCCCTAGTTACATCTATTGCCTTGATTCGAATTCACGAGCGTTGGGGATGCGATTTGGGTAGTTTACGAAAACCTAAATTTAGTAAGAACTTGAAAACATAAATATCGTTATAACTTGAGCTTGGATAGGAACATGAACTTGACATGAAATTATACTTGAAAATATGAATTTTGGGACATGACACTTAGATAACTTGAACGTGGCCAACTCGAGGTTGGGTTGAGTTTGCAGTATAAATCTGCCCGGAACCGCCCGGCAAATCCAGTAACTGCAAACAATAGGAATCAATGTGAGTAGTTGGTCATATCGCACTCGAAACCCGAGGTTAGACTAGGTTATGGTGTAAAACTGCCCGGACCCGCCCGGCACATCCAGTAACCATAACCAAGTCTAATGTGAGAGGATAGGGGTGCATTAAGTAAATTAATGCCACTGGATAGGGTTAAGTCATGGACCACTTGAATATACTTAACCAATTTGACACGTTGATTTGATAGGGTTAAGTCATGAACCGCTTGAACACACTTAACCAACCTGACACATGATTCGTAGGTCTAAGTCTTGAACTAGAACGACACACTTAGTCAATTTGACATGACACGTAGATGGGGTTAAGTCTCGATTTTAAATGACAACTTAACCTGCTGAACGAAACCCTAGTTACGCGGTCCTTTTCAGCAGTAACCCACTAGATGTATCACGGTACCCTGGGACTAGGCAGGGTGGGGCATGATTGCTGGGCTGATTGTAAGCGACCAGAACGACGGCTGAGTTGGTGCGCCATTGTAGGTTCAGGTGGACTAGGGTCGTGCACTTAGTCCGGAGTTGAAAAAGCAGGCATTGGGCATCAGTAGGATTATCTATGCATTCTTGATTCGTGTCGGTGGTTGGCACCCTAGGGCTTGATACACCCTATGGTGGACCTAGCACAAGTGACTACATTCGTGATAGGGCCGTATGACACAGACACACGACAAGCTAGACTTGTAAGGAGCCGTTCAATTAGATCATACCGTTGGACCCCGAATTGGGTCACTTCACGATATTGGGCCAAGAGATTATTTCTTGATTTATAGTTGACACGGGATTAGTATACCAGTATAGTTGGTATGGCGAACCTTGAATACGCAATGTTAGACTTGAGTTATCTTGTTAGCTTAGTTATCATGTCAGACTTATCATCATTCCTATGTTTAATTCCAGTTTATTCATGTCTTATTAACTTTACTAGTTTCCATGCTGATAGTTGCTAGGGCTTACCAGTCTTTTTGACTGACCCGTTTTCTTTTGCCTCTTTGTCTTTCGTTCCCCCCCCCCCCCAGGTTCTCAGGGAGGAAACTCTAGCTCTTAGCTTGGACTTTGCTTGCTTTCTGACCGCTCATATACGGTTTGGTCTTGAGCTATGCTATGGCTGCACTCATGCACTTTTTGGGGAATAATATTTTACTTATGTTGTTTTAAGTACTTTGCTTCTTTAGAACTTGATGTAATGAAATAATGACTTGGCATTTTGATGTAAGAGGTTTTGACTCTATTTTTCAGTAATGAGATTTGGTTTTAAAGTTTATATCCGCTGCTTTATATACTCTATTTTATCTATGTTCTGTCTTGTGTTATCTCTGTGCCTGTTTACTAGATAATACCCCTCCAAAACTAGGGCATTGCTTTTGTGAGTGACCCTAGCGGAGGTGGGGTGTTACATTTGGTATCAGAGCAGAAGGTTACCAGACTGGGCAAAAGTTTTAAAAACCTTCTGAAGCTATTTTCAAAACTGTTTATAAAGAAGCATTTTTCAAGAAATGTTTTATTTTTAAGAAAAGGCTATTCCCCAAAAGCCATTAGCACTTTCCTTTGTTTCCTCGTTTGAATCTATTTCCTTTTCGCTTTTCAGCATGTCTAATCTTAACCTTCCTGAGGGAGTACCCATACCTGGCTGGTTCCGAAGATACTTGGAAGCTAGGGCCAACGGCGCGGGCCCGACAGATATCCCTCCTCCTCCTCCCCCGGTGACCACGGTTCCTCCTCCTCCTCCGGGTACCGCCTTCGCCAAAATATGCAAGGACTTTATAGGAATGGGCGGCAAGAACTTCGTTGGAACTGAAACCTTCGTTGAGGCGCGAAACTGGCTAAAAGAGACTGAAGAATTGTTTGTTATTTTCGATATGGAGGATCATAGGAAAGTTCAGTTGGCAGCATGGTTGTTGAAAGAGGAAGCTGCATTTTGGTGGGAAGTCACCAACGCTACCAGGCCAATTGAGACTTGGGCAGACTTTAGAGAGAGGTTTGGGCTTAAGTTTTTATCATCCGCAGAAGGGAGTCTTCCGATGGAGAGGTTCCTGGCACTCAAGCAAGGGGACATGTCAGTTAGGGAATACGTGAATAAGATTAATCAGCTTGCTCAGTTTGGTTTGGACTTAGTCAACACGGCTGATAAGAAGGCTCTACGCTTTGCTCGAGGATTGAGCGAGCCACTCCACACTATGGCCATGACTCATGTACCCATGAGGGCGACCTTTGAAAGCTTGGTGAATATGGCCCTACTTCAAGAATAAGACGAGAATGGCAAGAAGAAGGTCAAGGCGAATGAGTCTCAAGACAAGAAGGTAGACTCCGAGAAAGGAGGAAAGAACAGCAACAACAAGAATGACAAGTCACGTGAGAAAAGAAAATGCAACTTCTGTGGTATTGACGGGCATATAGTCCAGGACTGTTGGAAGAAGAAGATGAAGATAGGAGCATGTTTTCAATGCTGTGAAACTGGACACATCGGCAAGAACTGCCCTAAGAAGCAAGGGCAAGCCCCGCAAGAAGGACCTTCTAGGGGTACATCTTTAACTTCTTTTCCCTAGATATTCTGTTTTATCTTGTATCTCCTTTCGATCCTGTCTTGAGAACCTTAGGTAGAATCCTATGAATGTAAACATGTATTTGAAACATGTTATGCATGATGTTTGCGAATGGTTGCAAGTGGTTGCAAGTGATTGCTCGTGGTTGCATAACACACATTAGGCAGTAGATCGACTCAGACACATTTTCATATTGCATATGCATGAGTGTTTATACTTATTTATGGATGAAATTGAATGTGTTATCATATGAATGTTGCATATGGATGAATGTTTGTGCACACATATAGTGCTTACGTGACTAGGATTAATTGCATACATGTTGGATTCATGACACTAAACATATTTTGCATTAGAAAGATCAATCAGGCCTGATCATTTGCATTAGATAAGGAACATATACACACACTTTCTGCATATGTTCATACAGCATTAGAAATCTCTTAAGGACAATATTTGCTTGTGGATGTTGCTTTGAGTAGATGGATGATGGATGGTATGATACGTTCTTCCTAACTTAGAGATTTCGGGGACGAAATCCTTTAAGGAGGGGAGAATGTAACAACCCGTATTTTGATAACGTGTTATAACCATAAATCTAGGCAGAATTAAATTTTAAACTAATAACCAAGGGAAACGGGTTACACCATTGCGTTCGTCACGGAATTCTGCATGAAATCGAGTCCGAGTTTTCGAAAATCGGAGTCCGTATGACCAAGTTATGGCTCCCCAAAGTTTCAGAGTTCAAAACAGTTTGAATTTGAGTTCAAATTCGAATTTCAAAACCCAGATAGACTGGGCGGGAAATTTCCCGCCCAACACCCCAGGTCGACTGGGGAGTCGACTGGGCAGTCGACACCCCCTGGACCAGGTCGACTGCGCAGTCGACTTGGGTGTCGACCTGGTCCCCGAATCTGGTTTGGGCCTGGTTGCTCCTGCTTGACCCTGTTGGCTTGTTTGAGGGCCTGTGATGATTTTTGGCGGTTAAGATCGATTCTAGGGTTTATCCTATGGCCTAAACTAGTTGTTGCAACTATAAAAACACCCTAAGACCTAGGCTAATCCACAACAAATCTTTCTAACACCATTATGCTGCTAAGTCTCCTCTTGAACCATGGTCGCCGCCTCCAACTTGAAGCTTAAACATTCAAACTAGATCCAAATCGAAGGCCAACGTTTCTACAACAATTCAAGGGAATAAATCAACATCTCAACAACGATCCTACGACAATTTCTGTTCTTAGTTCTCAAAAACCACGATCTGTAAGCCCCAGTTACTCTTAGATCTAAACTCTAAACTTAATATGGACATGTGTAAATTGAAGTTGAACATAAACATGATAACTACTTGAGACCTATTCTTGTATATCTTTGATCTATGACTATTCCTTTTTGATCTATAATTTTAGATCTACTCTTGTTCACCCTAGATCTATTCACCTTGAACCTAGTACCGTTCATATTAAACCTTGATTTGTGGAATACTGATAATGACTTGATTTAGGGGCCTATTCATGTCATAACCTAAACCCCTATCATGTCCATTATTTTAACATGCCTGTGATGTTGTGATGTTGAAACTATTGCTAGTCGCAAGTTTAGGATTATCATCTTATGTCACTTATTGCTAGGTTTATCACCCTATTTCATATGCCAGTGATGTTATGTTCATATCTCAAGTTACACCATGCTTGCCTTGAAATCACCTTTGCCACTTTATACCCATCCTTTTTATGTTATTCCCTAGTTACATCTATTGCCTTGATTCGAATTCACGAGCGTTGGGGATGCGATTTGGGTAGTTTAGGAAAACCTGAATTTATTATGAACTTGAAAACATGAATATCGTTATAACTTGAGCTTGGATAGGAACATGAACTTGACATGAAATTATACTTGAAAATATGAATTTTGGGACATGACACTTAGATAACTTGAACGTGGCCAACTCGAAGTTGGGTTGAGTTTGCAGTATAAATCTGCCCGGAACCGCCCGCCAAATCCACTAACTGCAAACAATAGGACTCAATGTGAGTAGTTGGTCATATCGTACTCGAAACCCGAGGTTAGACTAGGTTATGGTGTAAAACTACCCGGACCCGCCCGGCACAACCAGTAACCATAACCAAGTCTAATGTGAGAGTTAGGGGAGCATTAAGTAAATTAATGCCACTGGATAGGGTTAAGTCATGGACCACTTGAATATACTTAACCAATTTGACACGTTGATTTGATAGGGTTAAGTCATGAACCGCTTGAACACACTTAACCAACCTGACACATGATTCGTAGGACTAAGTCTTGAACTAGAACGACACACTTAGTCAATTTGACATGACATGTAGATGGGGTTAAGTCTCGATTTTAAATGACAACTTAACCCGCTGAACGAAACCCTAGTTACGCTGTCCTTTTCATCAGTAACCCACTAGATGTATCACGGTACCCTGGGACTAGGCAGGGTGGGGCACGATTGTTGGGCTGATTGTAAGCGACCAGAACGACGGCTGAGTTGGTGCGCCATTGTAGGTTCAGGTGGACTAGGGTCGTGCACTTAGTCCGGAGTTGAAAAAGCAGGCATTGGGCATCAGTAGGATTATCTGTGCATTCTTGATTCGTGTCGGTGGTTGGCACCCTAGGGCTTGATACACCCTACGGTGGACCTAGCACAGGTGACTACATTCGTGATAGGGCCATATGACACAGACACACGACGAGCTAGACTTGTAGGGAGCCGATCGATTAGATCATACCATTGGACCCTGAATTGGGTCACTTCACGATATTGGGCCAAGGGATTATTTCTTGATTTATAATTGACACGGGATTAGTATGCTAGTATAGTTGGTATGGCGAACCTTGATTACGTAGTGTTAGACTTGAGTTATCTTATTAGCTTAGTTATCATGTTAGAATTATCATGATTCCTATGTTTAATTCCAGTTTATTCACGTCTTGTTAACTTTACTAGTTTCCATGCTGATAGTCACTAGGGCTTACCAGTCATTTTGACTGACCCGTTTTCTTTCGCCTCTTTGTCTTTCGTTTCCCCCCTCCCCCAGGTTCTCAGGGAGGAAACTCTAGCTCTTACCTTGGACTTTGCTTGCTTTCTGACAGCTCATGTACAGTTTGGTCTTGAGCAATGCTATGGCTGCACTCATGCACTTTTTGGGGAATAATATTTTACTTATGTTGTTTTAAGTACTTTTCTTCTTTAGAACTTGATGTAATGAAATAATGACTTGGCATTTTGATGTAAGAGGTTTTGACTCTATTTTTCAGTAATGAGATTTGGTTTTAAAGTTTATATCCACTGCTTTATATACTCTATTTTATCTATGTTATGTCTTGTGTTATCTCTGTGCCTGTTTACTAGATAATACCCCTCCAAAACTAGGGCATTCCTTTTGTGAGTGACCATAGCGGAGGTGGGGTGTTACATTTGGTATCAGAGCAGAAGGTTACCAGACTGGGCAAAAGTCTTAAAAACCTTCTGAAACTATTTTCAAAACCGTTTATAAAGAAGCATTTTTCAAGAAAAGTTTTATTTTTAAGAAAAGGCTATTCCCCAAAAGCCATTAGCACTTTCCTTTGTTTCCTCATTTGAATCTTTTCCCTTTTCGCTTTTCAGCATGTCTGATCTTAACCGTCCTGAGGGAGTACCCATACCTGGCTGGTTCCGAAGATACTTGGAAGTTAGGGCCAACGGCGCGGGCCCGACAGATTTCCCTCCTCCTCCTCCCCTGGTGACCACGGTTCCTCCTCCTCCTCCGGGTACCGCCTTCGCCAAAATATGCAAGGACTTTATAGGAATGGGCGGCAAGAACTTCGTTGGAACTGAAACCTTCGTTGAGGCGCGAAACTGGCTAAAAGAGACTGAAGACTTGTTTGTTATTTTCGATATGGAGGATCATAGGAAAGTTCAGTTGGCAGCATGGTTGTTGAAAGAGGAAGCTACATTTTGGTGGGAAGTCACCAACGCTACCAGGCCAATTGAGACTTGGGCAGACTTTAGAGTGAGGTTTGGGCTTAAGTTTTTATCATCCGCAGAAGCGAGTCTTCAGATGGAGAGGTTCCTGGTACTCAAGCAAGGGGACATGTCACTTAGGGAATACGTGAATAAGTTTAATCAGCTTGCACGGTTTGGTTTGGACTTAGTCAACACGGCTGAGAAGAAGGCTCTACGCTTTGCTCGAGGATTGAGCGAGCCACTCCACACTATGGCCATGACTCATGTACCGATGAGGGCGACCTTTGAAAGCTTGGTGAATATGGACCTACTTCATGAAGAAGACGAGAATGGCAAGAAGAAGGTCAAGGCGAATGAGTCTCAAGACAAGAAGGTAGACTCCGAGAAAGGAGGGAAGAACAGCAACAACAAGAATGACAAGTCACGTGAGAAAAGAAAATGCAACTTCTGTGGTATTGACGGGCATATAGTCCAGGACTGTAGGAATAAGAAGATGAAGATAGGAGCATGTTTTCGATGCGGTGAAACTAGAAACATCAGCAAGAACTGCCCTAAGAAACAAGGGCAAGCCCCGCAAGAAGGACCTTCTAGGGGTACATCTTTAACTTCTTTTCCCTAGATATTCTGTTTTATCGTGTATATCCTTTCGATCCTGTCTTGAGAACCTTAGGTAGAATCCTATGAATGTAAACATGTATTTGAAACATGTTATCCTTGATGTTTGTGAATGGTTGCAAGTGATTGCTCGTGGTTGCATAACACACATTAGGCACTAGATCGGCTCAGACACATTTTCATATTGCATATGCATGAATGTTTATACTTATTTATGGATGAAATTGAATGTGTTATCATATGAATGTTACATATGGATGAATGTTTGTGCACACATATAGTGCTTACGTGACTAGGATTAATTGCATACATGTTGGATTCATGACACTAAACATATTTTGCATTAGAAAGATCAATCAGGCATGATCATTTGCATTAGATAAGGAACATATACACACACTTTCTGCATATGTTCATACAGCATTAGAAATCTCTTAAGGACAATGTTTTCTTGTGGATGATGTTTTGAGTAGATGGATGATGGATGGTAGGATACGTTCTTCCTAACTTAGAGATTTCGGGGACGAAATCCTTTAAGGAGGGGAGAATGTAACAACCCGTATTTTGATAACTTGTTATAACCATAAATCTAGGAAGAATTAAATTTTAAAATAAGAACCAAGGGAAACGGGTTGCGCCATTGCATTCGTCTCGGAATTCTACATGAAATCGTGTTCGAGTTTTCGAAAATCGGAGTCCGTATGACCAACTTATGGCTCCCCAAAGTTTCAGAAATTTTCAGAGTTCAAAACAGTTCGAATTCGAGTTCAAATTCGAATTTCAAAACCCAGATAGACTGGGCAAGAAATTTCCCGCCCAGCACCCCAGGTCGACTGGGGAGTCGACTTGGTAGTCAACACCCGCAGGACAAGGTCGACTGCGCAGTCGACTTGGGTGTCGACCTGGTCCCCGAACCTGGTTTGGGCCTGGTTGCTCCTGCTTGACCCTGTTGGCTTGTTTGAGGGACTGTGGCGATTTTTGGCGGTTCAGATCGATTCTAGGGTTTATCCTATGGCCTAAACTAGTTGTGGCAACTATAAAAACACCCTATGACCTAGGCTATTCCACAACAAATCTTTCTAACACCATTATGCTGCTAAGTCTCCTCTTGAACCATGGCCGCCGCCTCCAACTTGAATCTTAAACATTCAAACTAGATCCAAATCGAAGGCCAACGTTTCTACAACAATTCAAGGGAATAGATCAACATCTCAACAACGATTCTACGACAATTTCTGTTCTTAGTTCTCAAAAACCACGATCTGTAAGCCCCAGTTACACTTAGATCTAAACTCTAAACTTAATATGGACATGTGTAAATTGAAGTTGAACATAAACATGATAACTACTTGAGACCTATTATTGTATATCTTTGATCTATGACTATTCCTTTTTGATCTATTATTTTAGATCTACTCTTGTTCACCCTAGATCTATTCACCTTGAACCTAGTACCGTTCATATTAAACCTTGATTTTTGGAATACTGATAAGGACTTGATTTAGGGGCCTATTCATGTCATAACCTAATCCCTATCATGTCCATTATTTTAACATGCCTATGATGTTGTGATGTTGAAACTATTGCTAGTCGCAAGTTTAGGATTATCATCTTTTGTCATTTATTGCTAGGTTTATCACCCTATTTCATATGCCAGTGATGTTATGATCATATCTCAAGTTACACCATGCTTGCCTTGAAATCACCTTTGCCACTTTATACCCATCCTTGTTATGTTATTCCCTAGTTACATCTATTGCCTTGATTCGAATTCACGAGCGTTGGGGATGCGATTTGGGTAGTTTAGGAAAACCTGAATTTAGTATGAACTTGAAAACATGAATATCGTTATAACTTGAGCTTGGATAGGAACATGAAATTGACATGAAATTATTCTTGAAAATATGAATTTTGGGACATGACACTTAGATATCTTGAACGTGGCCAACTCGAGGTTGGGTTGAGTTTGTAGTATAAATATGTCCGGAACCGCCCGCCAAATCCAGTAACTGCAAACAATAGGACTCAATGTGAGTAGTTGGTCATATCGCACTCGAAACCCGAGGTTAGACTAGGTTATGGTGTAAAACTGCCCGGACCCGGCCGGCACATCTAGTAACCATAACCAAGTCTAATGTGAGAGGTTAGTGGTGCATTAAGTAAATTAATGCCACTGGATAGGGTTAAGTCATGGACCACTTGAATATACTTAACCAATTTGACACGTTGATTTGATAGGGTTAAGTCATGAACCGCTTGAACACACTTAACCAACTTGACACATGATTCGTAGGACTAAGTCTTGAACTAGAACGACACACTTAGTCAATTTGACATGACACGTAGATGGGGTTAAGTCTCGATTTTTAATGACAAATTAACCTGCTGAACGAAACCCCAGTTACGCGGTCCTTTTCAGCAGTAACCCACTAGATGTATCACGGTACCCTGGGACTAGGCAGGGTGAGGCACGATTGCTGGGCTGATTGTAAGCGACCAGAACGACGGCTGAGTTGGTGCGCCATTGTAGGTTCATGCGGACTAGGGTCGTGCACTTAGTCCGAAGTTGAAAAAGCAGGCATTGGGCATCAGTAGGATTATCTGTGCATTCTTGATTCGTGTCGGTGGTTGGCACCCTAGGGCTTGATACACCCTATGGTGGACCTAGCAAAGGTGACTACATTCGTGATAGAGTCGTATGACACAGACACGCGACGAGCTAGACTTGTAGGGAGCCGATCGATTAGATCATACCGTTGGACCCCGAATTGGGTCACTTCACGATACTAGGCCAAGGGATTATTTCTTGATTTATAGTTGACACGGGATTAGTATAGCAGTATAGTCGATATGGTGAACCTTGAATACACAATGTTAGACTTGAGTTATCTTGTTAGCTTAGTTATCATGTCAGACTTATCATCATTCCTTTGTTTAATTCCAGTTTATTCACGTCTTGTTAACTTTACTAGTTTCCATGCTGATAGTCACTAGGGCTTACCAGTCTTTTTGACTAATTCATTTTCTTTCGCCTCTTTGTCTTTCGTTTAACCCCCCTGGTTCTCAGGGAGGAAACTCTAGCTCTTAGCTTGGACTTTGCTAGCTTTCTGACAGCTCATGTACGGTTTGGTCTTGAGCTATGCTATGGCTGCACTCATGCACTTTTTGGGGAATAATATTTTACTTATGTTGTTTTAAGGTACTTTGCTTCTTTAGAACTTGATGTAATGAAATAATGACTTGGCATTTTGATGTAAGAGGTTTTGACTCTATTTTTCAGTAATGAGATTTCGTTTTAAATCTTATATCCGCTGATTTATATGCTCTATTTTATCTATGTTCTGTCTTGTGTTATCTCTGTGCCTGTTTACTAGATAATACCTCTCCAAAACTAGGGCATTCCTTTTGTGAGTGACCCTAGTGGAGGTGGGGTGTTACAGCTAATCCTTAAGCCTTCCTTCAATTCGCTCTAACCGTTCTGGTGTTCTAACACTGCTTGGTGGCTGCGAAAATTTACAGCACCCCTCTTTCTTCCTAGGGTTCGGGAGTTCTAGTATTTGAAGCTTCGATGGTAGTTTTCATTCTTAGAATTGGATAGAAGAGGAGATTTCGAGGTTGTACACAAAATTTTGATGAAGCCGGTGATAATTTTTGTCGTGGGTTCTACTGTACTATGCCGCGTGGAAGCCGACGTCGCACCTTCGGGATGTGCGCCGAGTTCACTGGCCGTTACAGGGTGGAGATGGGTGGATCCGCGGAGGAGGGGCCATTGGTATGTTCGCCGGTGGGTTTCGTGGGGAAACGTGGTTGGAAAGGTGGGTGGAAGGTGCGCTGGAATTGGGCTTCTCATTAGAAGCTGCTGTCATGATTTTTAATGAGAGGAAGAAGAAACATAGCGGGTGTGTTTGGTTTTGGGCCAAGTGGTAAGGCCCGTTTGGTTTAAAAATAAATTAAGTTGCAATTTATGTATTATACGAACTTGTATTGTGTATAACGAACTCATACATTATCAGAATTGAGAACCGCTGGATCCGTGGAACTGTATCGACGACCACTACAACACATAACTGACCGTAACAAATTCAAAAACAGTCAGGAATTTTGATTGAATTAAACGTAGAGTTTAATTCAGTTAGAAACAATCGTTATCAACGATTTCAAAACCGATCAAAGTGGGTTTTCTCACACTGCAAAAATATTCACATTTTTGTGAAATTGAATTCTGTGATTGTTTGATTATTTGTTTGTTGATTTTTATTTTAAATGGACATCAAATTTAAACTGTAGAAATTGAATTGACAATTAGTTTATTTTTGAATTAAATTGCTAGTTAAACCCCGACATGTTACATCGGTTAATTATTGCAAATTGAATTGTTTTGGATGATGGTTGTGATGGATGTTCATTTATGGATATATTGAACTGTGCTGATATTGTCTATATTTTTATATCACTGTTATCACCTTGGATTGAAATGATATATGTCCATTCCCTAAAATTAAAATTGAATAAATTTGAAATGTTGAAACTGAATATACTGAAATGTCGAAATTGAATTATATTGAAATGTTGAAATTGAATAAATTTGAAATGTCGAAAGTGAAATATATTGAAATGTCGAAAGTGAAATATATTGAAATGTCGAAATTGAATTATATTGAAATGTTGAAACTAAATTCAAATTGAAATGATCTAAAATTTGTTATTTGAATTTTGAATTAAAAATTGAATATAATTTAAATTATTCAAAGGTTTAAATCTTTATTTAAACTTTGAAATTAAATTCAAATTGAAATGATCTAAAATTTGTTATTTGAAATTTGAACTGAAATTGAATTATTTCAAAGGTTTAAATCTTTATTTAAACTTTGAAATAAAATTCAAATTGAAATGATCTAAAATTTGTTATTTGAAATTTGAACTAAAATTTATTATAATTTAAATTATTTCAAAGGTTTAAATCTTTATTTAAACTTTGAAATTAAACTCAAATTGAAATGATCTAAAATTTGTTATTTGAAATTTGAACTAAAATTTATTATAATTTAAATTATTTCAAAGGTTTAAATCTTTATTTAAACTTTGAAATTAAATTCAAATTGAAATGATCTAAAATTTGTTATTTGAAATTTGAACTGAAATTGAATTATTTCAGAGGTTTAAATCTTTATTTAAAACTTTGAAATAAAATTTGAATTGAATTGATCTAAAATTTGTTATTTGAAATTTGAACTAAAATTGATTATAATTTAAATTATTTCAAAGGTTTAAATCTTTATTTAAACTTTGATATTAAATTCGAATTGAAATGATGTAAAATTTGTTATTTGAAATTTGAACTAAAATTGAAATGATCTGAAGTTGTTAAATTGAAATTGAACTAAAATTGGTTATGAATTGAAATCATTCCAAATTGAATTATATTTGAAATGTTATAAATTTGAATTGTTTCAAAGGTTTAAATCTTTATTTAAACTTTGAAATTAAATTCGAATTAAATGGTTTAAATAAATATTATGAATTTGAACTTGAACTTGGATTTGATTTGAATCGAATAGATTCAAAATAATATTTTGAAATTGGAAGTTATCCTTTGTAATGGATTGTTCTCAAATGATTTTGATTTTGGAATCGATTTGGACTGGATATTGGAAATCGATTTGGTTTGTTTCCAAAACCTATTTATATATATACTATTTTATGAAATTTATTCCTTCGATATATGGAGTATTCTATATAAATTGTTTCCAAAACCTATTTTTCTATACATAAAAGTAGTTTATTTTATAAAATATTTTAATATATATAAAACCATTTTCAATACTCAAGCTGTTTTGATTTCCAAACTATTCCAAATCTATTAACTATTTAAAAATTATTCGAAAATTTATTTAAACCCTAAAACTATTTCAAACTTATAAACTGTTTAAGAATTGAAAATTGTTTACATTTAAATCTCTGATTTAAAAGTAAATATGATTATTTTGATGTTAAAGTCAGAAAAGAATTCAAAACTATTTCCGAAGTAAATTGAATGGTTCGAATGAAATGTGGTTAATTGAAGTTATAACAAATTATTGAATTTGAAATTTATGTAACGACCCGAATTTCGCCCGACCCCAACCGATCGCAAGATCGATTAAGACCGTTCAAAACCCGCGTACGTTAACTTTGGGAATACAACACATCAGAACAACAACACAGACTTTTATAACATCCATAATAAATGTTACATCAGAGTACAGAATATATCAGAGTACATTGATAAATAATACAGCGGAAGATACATTTACAATAAATTGAATACATTGCAGCGGAACTAATCTCAGCGGAAGGCCATCAATATTCTGGACCCAGCTTCATACTTCAATCTAGGATCCTGCTTAACTATATCTGCAAAAAGCTACTCGACTGCTCGTGTGAAAAGAGGGCACCCGAGCTTGCAAAGTGAAACAAACTACAGGTCAGTCGTGGGACTGGTGTGAGAATTCTATACTTAACTCACCTAATAAGTAGGCTGATCACAGGACCACGCCGCTAACGCGGAACGGGTTTACTCCATTGGATTGCCAGTGCATAATTAAAGTAAATCGTCAGATAACGCAATGCTTTTTAGAAAAATGAAACCATTCTAAGACCCAGGTCCCATCACACAATGCAACGCACACCAGAGGATAGGGTTTTACCTTATAATGGTCAAAAGATGCTTGATACGTAAAAACGATATTATTATTAGTGTGTATATATATACTTAAAACATTTCAATATAAATGTATTAATCTTAGACGGCATAGGTACCATGTACTATGTCGCCGTATATAAGTTTACAATCAAAACCGTGGTGTCGTATTGGGAATTGGTTTTCTGTCATGAAATCGAGGCTATTTACATTTGTGAAAGTAAAAGAGCAAATTTTATTTTCAATATATATATATATATATTTACATTTGTGAATGAAAATAAAAGAAATAATCTTATTTTCAATGTATATTTGCATTGCAGAATGCAAATAAAAGAACAAATTTTATCTTTAGAATATATTTGCATTTGTGAATGCAAATAAAGGGCAAACTCTATTTTCAAAATATATTTGCATTAGGGAATGCAGATAAAAGAACAATTTATATTTTAATGTATATTTGCATTAGAGAATGCAAACAAAAGAATCAAATTTAATTTCCATGTATACTTACATTAGTGATTCCAAATAAAAGAACAATTATTCATTTTAGTCAATTTATACTAGTTAAACCAAATTATACAATTTGTCAGAAATATTCATTTTTGTCAGAATGAATTAGTTGTGGCGATATATATATATATATATATATATATATATATATATATATATATATATATATATATATATATGTTTGGCAAGATATATACTCGTCAAGATAGGTTAGTTAAAACAAAATATTTATCTTTTTTGTCTCATTAGAATTGCCATAACAAAAAAACCATTTTTATTTAGAGTTTAAATTTGCAAAATAGAAATTGTCAATAGAGACGAAGTTATTATGCTTATTCATTCATTGCAATAGAGATATTTTTCTTGTCATCATTATATGTATTGTGTATTACACTTCCATTCACAAGTTACCCGACTTGTGTATGTGATTGGGACGATAATTTTTCACACATCGCCCAAGTGCACAAATTAGTTTATTATTTGTTTATTGGTTGAAAACCCCTCACGGGTGTTTGGATGAAATTTATATACACTAATCCCAATTTTTGGTTGTATGTTGATCATTAGATCGACAAGCTGCGATGAGCGTTATTATTTAATTTTAACGCTTACATAGTGGAAATTAAACTTTGGATGTAGATGGATGATTTAATGATTTTACTGTTATTATCATATATATGATGTGTGTGAAATCCATGTAATCCAAATTATATGGTAAATGTTAGAGTCGCATTTCGATTCAGGTGTTCTTTTAAATAAGAATATTTTTACATTAGAAATACTTTTTTTAATATAAAGTGCATATATTTTCATAACATATTTTTAATCAACTATATGTTTAAAACAAAGAATATTTGTAAAAGATAAAGAATTTGTAATATAAAGAATACTTCTCATTTGGAGTCTTTATATAAAGTATATTTTTAGGATTATTTTAAAATATGTTTTTTAAAGATTACTAGCATTTACAATTATATTTTGTGATATGAAATAAATTGAGATGTGAAGTGGATTTATCGTGGACGATGTTTTAAACGACATTTGCCCTTTAATCCAATTTACATTGAAAATTATTATTTGAAATTTATAAATCTATTTTATAGATTTAAAAAGGGCATTTTCTAAAATTCAAGTTTTTCAATTTAATATATTAAATTGGAATTAAGTGGAAATTCGATTGGTAACAATCGAAATGGGCTTCTGTAAAAGAAGACCGATATTATATATGGAATTTAAGAGGCTTTGCCGTTATTCCATTTATATTATTAGTCCGATACAGAAATCTATTTCGATTATGTATTGATTTGATTTCTGTGGAATTCCATATTTCGGAAATGGATTTATAGATTTTATTTTCAGAATTTTATGTTTAATAAAATTAATGAGAATCTCTTAAATCGAATATCTTATTAAAAGAATACTTGGAGTTGGAATGTGGCGTAATGTGTGATTCTCCAATATTTGCTTTTTAATCCCAAAATACGCGAGTTATTCAGAAAGACCGGGTTTAACCCATTCTGAATAATCATCACGACGATCAAGAGTCGAAGATGAAGACGGTGATTAAAGACCGAAGGTTTTCACATCGTTGGGATGATGATGACTGGTATCTTGAATTGGGATTGGCCTTCCAAGGCAAGGTATTTGGTAATGATCGTCCAAACACATTTGGAGATCGACGAAACGTTGTTTCGCTCAGACCCAGAGCGGACTTGTAAATGGATTGTGTATCTGACATTGTATTCATTTCTGCTGTATTTGTTGAACGCTATTGATTATATATTTCTGTTTGGTGGTGAAGAATTTATTCTTTACTTATCACCCTTCTCTAAGACGTATGAGCTTGGAGGTTATATATATTGGTAGATGATCAATAATATTGTAGGGTCTGACAATGTGACATGCTAAGATGCAAATGATCAAGGCTTTGTTGAAAAGCAGGCCTTGTGGCTGATGATCAAAGCATAGCCTGTTTAAGCATAGCTTTGTGTATAACGTGACTTCGCGAGCCTCACACCCCGGTATGAGTCAAAAACAGGATTAGGACTGTAGGGAGTGCACACGTTTCTTTCTAGCTAGTGGTGTTTGGGCTTTAACACGACCCGGCATTTTACTTATGTGGATTTTGGATTGAGGTACCTCGGGTTTTTATAGGCCGGAAGTGGTCATACTATAGGTTCATAGGAACCGGGAAACGTGTGTTCAGGCATAATTAATCCACTACCGTTAGGTGGGGACCGACCCTGAAGATCCAAGGGTTCACTGCGGGGGATCCTGAGGCATTTGCTAGAGTGTCTCGAATCGGAAGAGGACGATCCCTAGCCTCGATTTTATGACAGAAAACCAATTCCCAAAACGACACCACGGTTTTGATTGTAAACTTATATACGACGACATAGTATATGGTACCTATGTCGTCTAAGATTAATACATTTATATTGAAATGTTTTAAGTATATATATACACACTAATAATAATATCGTTTTTACGTATCAAGCATCTTTTGACCATTACAAGGTAAAACCCTATCCTCTGGTGTGCGTTGCATTGTGTGATGGGACCTGGGTCTTATAATGGTTTCATTTTTGTAAAAAGCATTGCGTTATCTGACGATTTACTTTAATTATGCACTGGCAATCCAATGGAGTAAACCCGTTCCGCGTTAGCGGCGTGGTCCTGTGATCAGCCTACTTATTAGGTGAGTTAAGTATAGAATTCTCACACCAATCCCACGACTGACCTGTAGTTTGTTTCACTTTGCAAACTCGGGTGCCCTCTTTTCACACGGGCAGTCGAGTAGCTTTTTGCAGATATAGTTAAGCAGGATCCTGGACTGAAGTCTGAAGCTGGGTCCAGAATATTGATGGCCTTCCGCTGAGAATAGTTCCGCTGCAATGTATTCAATTTATTGTAAATGTATCTTCCGCTGTATTATTTATCAATGTACTTTGATATATTCTGTACTCTGGTGTAACATTTATTATGGATGTTATAAAAGTCTGTGTTGTTGTTCTGATGTGTTGTATTCCCAAAGTTAACGTACGTGGGTTTTGAACGGTCTTAACCGATCTTGCAATCGGTTGGGGTCAGGCGAAATCCGGGTCGTTACAATTTACCTCAAAGTGAATATGAATTTTGGAAGTAAATATTATTGTGATTAAAATAATATGATATTTTAAAGTGAAATTTGTTTAGTTGAATACGATATTTTGATATCATAACGATTCACTTTTGAAATATAAAAGTACCAATCGGTGTGTAACATGACGTTTTGTTGTTAAAGAGTCCAGGGCCTCTTATTGACATACTCTCTGTCAATGTTGGAACCACCTTAACAACTGTGTACGCGGTGGAGTTCCAGAAATGAAGTAAGATGAATTTGGAGGTGATTACTGGATTTGAAGAAAGTGAACAATAATGGATGACCCGACACAAGTGTCGATTTGAAATGACTAAAACAGGAGTCGTGCCAGACCAAATGAGGCTTGACTACCTCTTAGTGGACATCTGCTCTTCAATTTTCCTGGGCCTTGGGTCCATACTATTACAATTCAGTTGTTGTTGTTTTGTTGGTGCACACCATTGATGGGAGGTATTTCCCTTTGATTCGATATGGGACGGATGTCTACGGTGGGCCGTTAGGAGTAACCACCAGTCTGGATCAGGCAAACTAGTAGCATACTACTTTGGATATAGCCTCATGTGCCTTGTCATACGTTTATACTTATGCGCGACAACTACGATTTTGATTTTCGGCATAGGTCTATAGGGGACCCACTGGCTACCAATGTTTTACTGGTTGTGTTACAGGACCTGCATAGACCATGTGCTTATAAACTGTGTAAGGGTAATCAATGTAACCCCGCTTACGCTATTTTTCTGACAAGTATTTGTTAATAGACACTAGTATAATATTGAAATTATATTATATAGTATCTAGTTTGACGGATCCTTAGGAGATGGAATTTCCCGTAACATCTCTTGAGTTATGTGTGTGCATGTTCATATGATATCGATTTGACTTAGATGAGAATATTTTTGCCTGATCCGAGCTTGTTTTATTTTCACGCTATTACGCTCGGGTCAGACTTGAGCATTCCAGTTTCAAAGGTTATCTTCTGAAGGATGAAAACGAATACGGTATACTATTATTACTATTGTATTCCACTACTATTCTGTTGCATTACTCTGTATTATTAGTTATGTATATAAATGTATAACTCTGATAAATGTTGTAAAATGATCAAATGTTTATTTTAAACAGCTTCACGAACTGTTATTTGATTATTATATTTTGTTCGTTCCGTTGCGAGATTCTGTGCTTGTTTTCTTGTTTCTTTCTAATTCTAAATTAATCCCCTTGATTATCTATATTTTTGACTATAACGGTTAAAGATGTGGATCATCATTTAACAATCTGTAAATATGTACAGTTTTTAGTTAGACATGTGTGGATTATTGTCGATTCAAGGGTACGGTTTCCGGGTCATTATATAGAGTCACACTCTAGTCGCTTGAAAATGCTTCTGGTGATGACTGCGCAACATCATTGATATCTATTTTCGGGTTTCGAAAGTGGGATTGATATATGTCACCAATCGAGACGTCGAGTGAATACTAAAAATCATTTTTGAAATGTTTGTAAATATTTTAACATTGATTTTTATATATATAATTTTCAAAGTATATATGGATATGAAGAAAAATTTGAACTATTGTTTTAAATATATTAATTATTTAATTACTATTTCTCGACCTCGTTCCTTTTCGGGGACGAAAAGGTTTAAGTGTGGGAGAATGTAACAACCCGGAATTTTAAATGTATTTTTATTTAATTATTTAATTATTTAATTTAAATTTCATTTGATTTTATTTTATTCGTTTGGAACTCAGTTTTGACGACTATTTGCAGTAGCGGCAACCGATATATTTTAAATAAAAATGAAAATGTAATATAAAAATAAAAATCCAAAAAAAAAATATTTGAGATGCGTCTAACCAGACATAGCGTAAAAATTAATTTTGTCGGAAAATTTGAATGTTTGTCGATTGTGCAATTTTCAGTGCAAAGTTGCGCATATCAGTTCAAAATTTAACGATTTTGAAATATCTCTGAATCCAGTTCGGATAAACATGAAAAATATTCTATTCGTTGTCAGTAATCCAACGGTGAAATTTGTTTTGTGAAAATCTGACGTTTTGACCTCTGTTTTCCATCTGCGGTTTACGTTAAAAGGGGTCCGTAAAGCATTTTTGAACAGTGCATCATGACACTGCAAATTATATATCGTTGTGTCCGTCTCGTCACGCTGATTACCTATATGCATTTCTCAATTTCGGTGCTCAGTTCGCTCTGAAATTGCGAAAAGGCTTACGCAATTCATTTTTGAAACAAAGTCATTTGAGTTCGAAGTGTCCATATTCGGATCCCTCATATTTTTCTAGTCATTTTGAGTCTACAAAACATGTCATTTTATTCTAGAAAGTCATCCATTTGTTTTTTTGTTTATGCAAGTGGACACTTTTTACACGCAAATGCATGCACGTTCTATTTTCTATTTGATTTTTGCTAAATGAAATCACCTGTACCCAAATTTCTCTGTCCCTCTATACCCAACCAATCAAAACCCCTGAATTCCACCTTTTTGTAATTAAACCCTTGTTTTATCTTGGACCTAATTGTAAAAAGGTAAAAACCAAGGATTCTTATTGATTGGGTATAGAGGGTCAGAGAATTTTGGGTACAGAGGATTAACTCTCGATTTTTGCTATGTGGTTTGTTTTCTTTACCATTCCTAACCCATTCTTTTATTTAACTACACCATCCATTTTTTTTTAAAAAGCCTTAGGAAATGGACACATTTAGTCCATATTTTCAAAGTATACATGCACGTTTTATTTTGTTTTCATGCATTTCATCTTAGTTTCAATAATTCTATGTTGCATGCATGCGTTTATTACAACTTATGGCCATAGTCTTCCTATTCCCTTCATTGTTTTAATGCATGCTTTCATCTTTTGATTTTTTAGTATATAAAAGGGAAAATGGCATAAGCGATGGTATGCTGTAATGTTTTAACAAGGTGCATGGGAACGTTTTCATGCATGTATATCAAAACTTTCACATGCATATGATACGTTAAAAGAATATTAATTAAAAAAATTGTAGAATGCACGCACTAGAACGTTCAACTTTCTTTAGCATTTTTAGCAAACCCAACTTAATTAAATTTCAATGCTACAACTAACTTTCAAATGTATTTTAGAATCCAATTTGTATATAGCTGCATTGGAAAATGTTGCGTCACCTTTCCAGATTTAAACTTTTTATCGAGTCAATACAAAAACATTTGGATTTGAGTCATGAATACCATATTTATAGGAATGATGGAATGGTAAAGTACATTCAAACTTTTGAGTTGTATCTTGAACCATTCAATTTTTGAAACCAAAAACTACTGCTCTTTCCCCATTAATAGTTCCAAGACACGTGAAGATGCGTACGCGTGCAAGCCCGACTAAAAGTGTAAAGTATTATTTAAAAATTCATGTATATATTTTATCTTCTGTTGTGAAAAATGTTTGTAAATCTCTGATATTTTTATATCTAAATTTCGCTATGAGATATACTGTAATCTTTCCGTGATATGTGATTCCGTGATTTATTCTATTTACCTCAGAGGCTAATAACGATTCACCATTTTGACCATTTCGAGTTGGTTTGAATACCGACTTGGAACGGTCAAAATGGAAGATCGTTACAGATATGCCTGACAAAAAAAGTACAAGTTTATTTTTATATGGGTTTGGTGATTTATGAGTCGATTTGGCAAGCCGCTTGGCTGTTTAATTTTCTTTTGGGTTGGAGAAGGCCCAGAGAGGCGAGTGGGGATTTGAACTATTGACCGGTACAAGGGAGGTGCTGGCGAAATTTTTCGAAAATTTCGGGTGTTAGAAAATTTTCAGGATTTTTGAAAATTTTCGTTAGTAGGAATAAATTAATATCTTAATTGGAATTAAAGGGGTTCAGTTGAAACTGAAGTTAAAGGTAAATATATAAATTTTAACTCAGTTAGTAGGGTTTGTTTTCTACCTTAGCAATTCCGAGGACGATATTATTTTAAGGGGGGAGGAATGTATCGACCCGTATTTTTACGGTATAGTAATTAATTTATTTAATTATTTAAAATAGTGATTTAGAGATTTAATGGTTGTTTAATTAAATAATATTGAATATTTAGTTTAATTAAATAATAAAGTAATATATTTAATTCCGAAATAATCGAAAATAGGGAATTGACGATATAGTGTGAACTGGACAATTCAAAAGATATAATTCAATTTAGTATTGAATTAAGATAACGAATAAAATAAAATAACGACAGTTTGAATGTAGGATTATATTATAATTATAATCATAATTGAGCTCGAAATGACGCGGCAGTTCGCTGTTTGGTGATTTGAACTTCAACTGAATATACAGGGTCCGTTTTAAATCGGATTTCTATGAAACAAGAAACGTTCGGAGCTGGTGACATACATTTTTCTAATGGAATAGAAAATTCGGGATTTTATTGTGTAGATTTTGATTTGTCCAAATCAAATTTTAGAAAAGTCGCTGTGGAATTCCTTTGGAATTTATAAATATATATTTAAATTATAAAAGTGTTTTATAAATAAATCGAATATCGATATAACTGGGAGTTTTGAAATATCGAGTTATAAATCCAATTGGAGCTATATGGTATTCTATTGTGAATATATATGATAATATTTATTTTTAAATATTTAATTTAATTATTTTTAAATATACTTATATATTTAAATGGGTTATTTAGAGCTTTAAAAATAGCCAGTTTTTCAAACGAACTCCGTTTTTGACAAAACTAATTTTGTTGGATCCGCAATGTCAAATTATTGTTAGATGTCAAGTTTCGTGATTTTTGAAGTCAGTGTGTGGTCGTACGGATTTTTAATGTGAAAAAAGTTAGTATTTTGACGGTTCAAAATACGCTATGTGAGCAAATGGAGTCGGAATTCGACGAAACCAGTTTCATTGGGTTCGTAATGTCGAACTGTAGCTGCATGTCCATTTTCGTGATTTTTGAATATCATGTGAGATCATAGGAATTTTTAATAATAAATATTGACAACATTTGATTAAAAATAAATAAAATAATCGAATAAAAAAACCAAAACAAACACGCCGCCACCAAAACATTTCCTCAAACCCAATCGTGACAATCAAAATTTCAAAGGAAATAGAAATAAATTTCTATAAATTGAAAGAGTTAACTCTTTGCACTAGTTTTCCATTTCTCTTCAATCTGGTATACAAATGTGTAACGACACAGTGGATTTTCGACCCTGAAAATCAACATAAAATCACCATGTCGACTATTCAAGCATAAAAAACACTGGATTGTCAATAGAAAGAAATTAGAGGGTGAGAAAAGAAAGAAAGAATATTAGAATAGAAGAAAGAAGAAGAAACACCACATCAGAATCTCACAGCGGAATGAATAAAATATAATATAACAAATCCTTTTATACAAAAAAACTGTATATACATACCAATCATCAGAGTACAAAAGATATCAGTCACAACGGAAAATAACTTTATATAACTAATGGTGAAGCCACCTGCTTCCAGCTCCTGAAACTCCATGCGAACCTAATCTGGAACATACTCGGTCTGACCCGAGCACATTTGAGGAAAATCAAATTACACCAGGTCAGTTTGGAATGCTATCAGTTATAAATTCACAGAACACACACTTATTTAACTTTGCAAAATCCTTTATGAAATCAAAGGATAATATTAAGACCAGCTCACACATAAACACGGATGGTTTTTACCTTACTATAACCCAAAATGTTTTTGAAATCATAACTTGCTCTGATATTATCATAATGACTAAATACAAATAAATAACAATCTAGAGGAATGCTTGCATCTCACGTTCTCTATATATATTATACAATTAAAAACCGCAGGCTCTTATTGGATATTGGATTCCAACCTTGACAAGGTATGGGACCACCTGCCGGTAGTGTATCTCTAGAGGTGAATACACTGGGTTCAACAAGAACGTCTTGCAACCCGACCCTCACATGATTGACCACTCATTTCGCTTGAGTGTATCGAATGTACATCACCGACGGTTGGGATCAGCAACGTCCTCCTGAAAAAGGGACAGCATCGAATATAGATTAAAGAAGCAAATGGAATTTCTCTAGATAGGTGATCATACACCCTAATGGGAGCGACCCACATAGCCATGCTGCCTGCCCGATTTTTGTCATTTCTCGGTTGATGAGGCTTGAGGTCAGAACACATCTGGCCATCATTCACTTTGAATGCCACATCGTCATATCCGCCAGATATCACTAATTGATGTCCATAAAAATACTCTACGGTTAGCTAAGAGAAGGTGTACGGCCTTCTCTGCTGGCAACAGAAATACGTTTGAAGAAATCAACGTATGTGACCCCTTTTGAAATACTCTGTCAGACACTCGTCCATACAAGTCATCCAGGAACAAGATGAACCGAAGGTACTCTTCTACCGCATCCAATATAGGAATCACCCCATGGATCAGTAGCCAGTAGTCCTTCAAACCTGTAGATTCCACCAACGACAGAACCACAGTTTATCTCTGGGAGCTAACCAAAGATTATTAGCTATTCTTCCGCTTATGAGGATCCACGGTCTTCAATGCTCCATCTCGACCGTCTTCAAATATCTTCATGTATTTGTTGGTCGGAATGGTTTTAGAATATAATTTGGTCCCGGTCTTTCCATACCAACAATCGTATTGGTCAGGTTTGATAGTCGGTGTTTTAACTATCAAATAACAATAGCGTGAATACACTGAGTTTGCTGATTCAGTACTTGGCATGACTTGGCCTCTTTACAAATAAATGGTAATTCAACCTTTAATACTTTCAATATATTAAGCCTTATATTTATTCTTAATTATAACAAACTATTTTTAATACTTTAAAACACGTATATATGTATAAACTCAGCTTTCCATTCCTTTTGGAAATATCGATATATTTCTTTAAGACCTTTTTCCGTTTTTCTTCCTTATTTAGCATCTCAATATATATATATATATATATATATATATATTATTTAAATGGTATTAACACATTACGAAGTAAATGTCGACTTATACTTTAAAACCAAATATTTCTTATTTACATTGAAACTACATAGTAGTATCATTTATAATCCCAATATCGCACTTATGTTCACTTCATCTCGTATGGAATACCACACTAATTTCAACACTCTTTTCCTCGTTTCAAACCAATACCATTCCTCGGCAATAATGAAGTCGTTCAAGTTGGGGTATTTTATTTACCTCTCAGACCTTGATCGACAACGTTCTTATATCAGATTGAATACCAATTTGTCACTTAACCATTAAAATCTCATTTTCCCTTTTGATTTCAAATCTGGTTTTATAAACCTTTTCTTACATTTGACCACTTTGTTCGATAAATCTCTTTACTTAATTCCCTTAATTAATAAACACATTATTTCACTTATAACATTTTGATTTAAAATATAATTTTCTTGTCAACTAATTTGATTCCATCTATTTGGCATTTCAAAAATAAAACACTTACTTTGATTCCATAACTAAATCCGCTTGTTTCATTCTTTACAATAAAAACCCCTTTTAACTTAGATTTTAATTTCAAAATCCATTTATAACTACAAAAAATACTTATGTACTTTCCTTTTTGTTATAATCCTTATTTCAATTCCAGCGTTTACTTAATTTAATTCCTTAACAATTGAGTCACCAATTTGGTTTAAAAACCCTTTTTAAAACTTCACTTTGATTTCTTTGTAACCAACCATTTACTATCCTTTCACTAACTTAGATTTCGCTTTTAAATACCATTAACACATTTCAATCACTTACTAACCTACTTATAAATTTCATTATTCAATTCACTTCACTTAATAAAAAAAATCTTATTTAAATCTTCTCATTCACTTTAAAATCTCATTTACAATCTCGTTTTGGAAAACTGGTATTTTTAATCCTTTCATAACTCGATTAAAAATATTTATTTAAAAATTTCCAATTCAATTACTCGCATAAAATAACTGAAAACTTCAGTTCAGTTATAAAATAATTTATAACTTTAAAACAACGTCAATTCACCAAACGGTAAACCAACGTTTGAAACAACACATTTTAGGCCATTCACTGCCAATTACCCAATCAACACTGTCGATTGATTTTAAACACAGCACAGGTGAATATTTATTCAACCATCATGTTCAACTAGTTTTTCTACCATATGGGGTTCAATCAGTTCAAATATCAACGATATAAAACAAACAAACAACATATACAATATTTGAGGAATCCGATCGGATCCGTCCAACCTGTCCATCCCCGCATCACAGCTCGTTATACATTTCATAGTGATATATGAAATAAGTTTCATATGATCAACTAATTTAAACGATGAAATATAACTGCAGCAACCAATCAAACAGTAAACAACTAATAACAACCAAGCAAACAAATTATATATTTAAAGGTAAATTATATTTTAATATGAATTTACCACATCACAGGATTCCAGAAGGTGTGAGAATTAACTCACCAAATTTATTCTGTTGACGATGGACGCGTTTGTTTCTTTTAATTTGAATCAAACGTTCAGAATTTGCTAAAATTTCAACTGTGTCAGATCAGTGCCTAGTCAGAGCCATCGTCTAGGCCTCGTCCCTGCGATCCCAACGGATCCAGTTTCATCAGATTTCGTTCACGTATGAGAAAGTTATGAACATTTAAAGTTTATAAGGATTTTACGAAATTATAACTAAACAAACTATTTATTAACTAATTAAATATTAAATTAATAATTACCTTTAAATTACCTTACTAATCTTGGTCGCCATGTCATTCTCGTATAAACAAATCAATGCATTTTGTATTTTTCCTATTGCCTGAAACCCGATCGTATTCTTTTTCCTTCATAAAACCACGAGCTCGAAACCTTCTACCACCGCCGGTCGTCACCTCAGGCGATCTGAGCCTTGCCTCGACACTCCATCCGAATCGCGCCTCCAAGACCTCCCTCCGTCCTGGACGCCGTCGCCCAGAAGTTCATCACTGCACCGGAATTCCTGGATGAACGGCAAAAGCCTCGATGTCAAATTCTCCGACCACAGGCCACGTGGGACCGCCGGACCACTCCAGAACTGACCGTCGTTGACCCCTTCACCATCGTGCTTCGGCTACCTAGCCCTACGACCACCAGATCCGCCGGAAAATGAGAAAATGTAATAACCCGAAAATCTGAGCCAGTTTGAAATTTTTATTTTGGCAATTTTAGCGAGTTTTGATTATTTAAAATAGATTATTTTAAATAAAATCAACGAGAAATTTATTTTGAATATAATTCAAACGTATATATTTATACACGTCGTCGTTAGAATATAAATATTTATATATAATTATAAATGGAATTGAAAATGGCGCGGTAGTTCGATAATTCGATTTCAAACTTCAATTGAATGTACCGGGTGCAAAACAATCCGGATTTTAGTGAAACCAAAAATGATAGGATCTAATTGATAATATCTTTCTATCGAATCCGAAAAATCAGGATTTCATAGCGGGAATCAAAAGATATGTCCAGTTGAAAATTCTAAATAGTCGCTATGGAATTCAGGCCCATAAAAATGGACATTTTGTAAATGGCCTCGGATTTCGACGAAACCACTTTTGTTGGGTCCGTGATGTAAAGTTATTGCTAGGTTTCAAATTTCATAATTTTCCGAATCAATATGTGAGCGTGGCAAAGGAAAACGCGTTTGACCAGTTTCAGTTGATTTTAATCGACTGGAAATTGGCCATTTTTCCAACGTTCTCAGAATTCGACGAATCTAGTTTTGTTGGGACCGTATCGTCAATACGAAGCTAGAAAATATTTTTCTGGAATTTTTCTAGTTAGTATGTGATCCCGGTAATTTGAAATGTACGTTTAAAATTCAATATAATTATTTTATATTAATAAATTCAACGGAAACTGATCGAGACAGTCGAATCAGCTTGCGTGGCATATCCCATTGTGTTCGGAATGGGGGTAATTAGCTAGGGACGACAGTCGGTGGATTCGATTCTGAGTTCAAATGAACAGTCAACAATTAGAGTTTGGAAAAAAATATAAAATAATAAAATAAATAATTAAATATGAAAACCCCCCCTATATTTTCCCTTCCCCCGTTCATTCGATCAGAAAAAAAACCTAAATCAAAAAAAAAAAAAAAAATCGAACGAGGTCGATCCTCGTCGCCTCTGCCTGGCGATGCTCCAACGCACAGGCGCCACCCCCAAAACCGACCTCGTCTCCGCCCCAACCTCGTCAGCGCCACCCCCACCCAGTTCCGAACCCTAGCACCCCAAATCAACTGCTGACGCCCAAACCCTTCGCTGCCACACTCCGACGACGCCCGCCACCCACCAGCAGTCTCCGGCGAACCAGTTCCCCCCTGCTCCAGCACCCCGACGCGACAACCTCCTGCCCTCTGCGATGGAAGAAACCCCGAGCTCCTCCGCCCTGCTGATGAACGCGAACCCCCACCCTCTTAGAAAAAAAAAACAATGCTGTAAGTCTATTTTCTTCATTTAATTATTATTCATTTATTTTCTTTTCTTTTGTGTAGTTAATATAGAGATTAAAACCTTGTTTAATTTCAGTTTTTAAATGAAGAGAGTATGATTTATTTATTTTAATGAAAAAGAAGGGGTTTTAATAAAAACAAAGACATGATTTTTAACAATTAAAAAGCTTAGATTTTTAACATTTGAAAGTGGTGATTTTCAAACGAGTAAAGATTTGATTTTTATTTAGAAAGATCATATTTTGTTATAGAAAAAAATCCTATTTTGTTATAAGAAAATTTATATTTTTACAAAGGAAAAGAAATAATTTTACAAAGAAAAGAACTGATTTTTAAATAAGAAAAGATTTGATTTTTAAATTAGAAAAGATTTGATTTTTAAATTAGAAAAGATTTGATTTTTAAATTAGAAAAGATTTGATTTTTAAATTGGAAAAGATTTGATTTTTAAAGTGTAAAAAGGCAAGATCTTTATATGTAAAAAGGCGAGATCTTTATATGAAAAATAGCGTGATAAGAATATAATTTTTATCTATTTGATAGCATGATAAAAATTCGATTTTTATATATGTAGTGAAAGCGGACAACGTAAGCGACAAAAGGCGAGTTGGCGAAGATTTCCTGCATTAGAAGTGCCGTGGAGCTTGGATAGCTATTTGTGAGAATTTCTCACCTTTCAATTTCTTTTCTAATTATATATATATACTAGGATGCAGACGGTGCTTAGTAGCACCCGACACAATCGTCCACAGACCATGGACTTGTTTGTTTGATTACAAAAATTAGTTAGATTATTTGATTGAAATTGAATTGTGTGGTGAAATGAATTGATTTGATTGATGTGTGAATGGCGTGGGCCTTCACTAGACCGGGGATAAGGCTAGGCCTCGTCCCGTTTCTAGTATCGTGCCGTTATGCCGCCGAAATTTTCTAAAATATGTTAGAAAAATAAAAATATCATTTTATTTAAAGGATGAACTGAATAGAAATTCATATGTTGGAATAAAATGTTTTTATCGTTAAAAATATAATTTTTAACGTGAAGTGAATAAAATAAATATTCATTTACAAACCGGACGGTTTGTTTGTGTACACCTATTTGAAAGACATTGATTGGGACGATAAATTTCACACATCGCCCAACTGCACAAATAAAATCTGTGTTTGATTGTTTGAAACCCCACACGGGTGTTGGGATGAAATTTGAAGCTCACTCATCCTGATTGATTAAATATGTCGATCGATTGATTGACAGGCTGTTATAAGCGTTAGATATCTATATTTGATGCTTATACAGTGTAGTGCACTTTGGTTGATGGTTGATCATTTTTCAATGCTATTATACATGTGTTGTATGAAAATCCATATAATTAACTTTATATGGTAATTGATTGGGCCTCATTCCAGTTTTAAAATAGAAATATTTGAAATAGAAATATTCGAAATGGAATATTTGAGAATATCAATATATGAAGCCATGTTGATTAGATTGACGCTATTTTGACGTGAACGATATTTATATCGATTTTATTCATTTTAAAATGAATATTAAAAAGTAATTTTGAAAACGATTTCGAAATGAATTGAATTGAAAACGATTTCGAAATGAATTGAATTGAAAACGATTTCGAAATGAATTGAATTGAAAACGATTTCGAAATGAATTGAATTGAAAACGATTTCGAAATGAATTGAATTGAAAACGATTTCGAAATGAATTGAATTGAAAACGATTTCGAAATGAATTGAATTGAAAACGATTTCGAAATGAATTGAAAACGATTTCAAATTGAATTGAAAGCGAATTGAAATGAATTCAAATTGAATTGAAATTTGAATTGAATAGAAATGAATTTTAAAACGAATTTATAAAGATGAATTCAATTTTGATTTGAATTGAAATGGAAGTTGAAATTGCTTTTGAAACGAATTTAAAACTGTTTATATAATTCGTTTTAAATAGAAATCGACGAAGTATATTTTATATATATTATATATATAATATAATGGCCTGAATAGAACGCGCCGCGCCGCGGTAGTTCGCGAATTTCGACCATTTATTTCAAACGAACATTATGGGAGATCCGACCGTCGGATTCTCCTAAAACCGGAACCGTTGGGTTCGTATCGAAGAGAGCTTTCTAACGAATATTAGAAATTCAAAATCTAACGGTTGGATTTGGAGTTATGTCCAAATCAAATTTGAAAAAGGTCGCTGTAAGTGTAGTTCGATGGCCATTGATGGAAATCGACTGTACGGGCCTTGATAAAATTATTAAAAATAGTAATAATTTGTGTAAAATCATAAGAAATGATATAGAAAGGATTGGGATGAAAAACTCCATATTTGAAAGGATAAAAATAGATTTTTATCGAAATGAACTAGTTTTGAACTAGAATTATAATTCTATTTATTTTTAAATAAATAAATCGAATTTAAAAAGGGTTTTGAAAATAACCAAAATTTCCAATGATTGCATTGGAGTGGATTTGAATCGAAATTGTCTTCGGAATATTTCGATGTTGGAATTCGTGATTATACAGATGTTGTTATGGAAATTTGAAAGATATATATTTATATCGTTATTTCCAATACGACATTTGTTAGTCGTAGAATTTGATATTGAATATAAGCCGATATATTTTCTATTCAGAGCCTTGTGTTGAATATCAAATGTGATTTGGGTTTGTCGTGAATGGTGTCTTCACTAACACTGTTCTTGAACCCAGTTGAGAAAAAAATTAAATCTTTTTATTTTAGATTTAATGAAGTGTACCAATTAAACGATATTTAACTGGAATTGAATTGGTATTGATTTTTGGGTTTATCGTGAACAGTGTTTTAAATAACACTTGTTCTTTAACCCGATAATTAATGGAATGTGATTTTGGGTTTATCGTGAACCGTGTTTTAAATGACACTGATTCTTTAACCCAGTTAAAGATTAAAACTAAGTGGAGTTTTAATGAATCTTTAATTAGATTGAAATGATCGAAAAGGGAGTACCACCAGTTTTGCTCCAGGCGATAGTTAAATCTTTAATTAGATTTGAACGTGAAATGGTAATTGAATTACCGATAACACTGTGGTGTTAGATATGAAGTACTACCAGTTTTACTTCATGGGATGAATAGGTTGGGATTGGGAAAATAAAATAAATGATTATTTCGGTGTGGTTCGATAATCCCGACTAGTTGGAATTGATATCCAAAGGAGATTAAAGAATAAATTTAAAGAATTTATCTTGGATAAAATTAATGGGAACTTTTTCCCAAAGTATAGGAATATTTGAATAAAAGAATATTCTGAATTGGAATGAGGCGTATGTTGTGTTTATGTAACACTTTTATAATATATACGCGAGTTATTCAGAAAGACCGGGTTTATCCCATTCTGAATAACTGATTCGACGTGGTGTCGAAGATGAAGACGGTGGTCGAAGACCAGAAGTCTTCACGTCGTTTGGGTGATTACTGATGATCTTGATTGGGCTGTACACCCGAGAAGATGGAAACAGTTAGTGATCGTCCAGACGTACTTGGAGATCGATGGATATGCGGGGTACTAGGTGCCTCCGGTTTCGTTCAGACCCAGAACGGACTTGTAAATGGACTGTGTGTCTGACATTGGATTTTAGTCCGTGTGATTGATCTCTATTAAATATATATCTGCTTGGCGGCGGAGAATTTATTCTCTTGCTTAACGCCCTTCTCTGAGACGTACGAGCTCAGGGGTTATATATTGATGGATATCAAACGCATGGAGTGAATTGCCTGTGTGGCATGCCTAAGTGGCAATTGATCGAGGCTTCTGTTGAAAAGCAAAGTCTTGTGGTGATGATCGAAGCACGGCCTTTGTGGTGTAGCTTTGTGTAATGCTTACTTCGCGAGTTTCACACCCGGTATGAACCAAAAACGGGAGACGGACCTCAGGGAGGACTTGCGTTTCTTTCTAGTTAGAAGTGGCGTCAGTGGTTTTACACGCCCTGACGAGTTTGACTTATGTGGTTGTTGTTGTTGCGAGGCGCCTCGGTTATATCGGTTTCGGCCGATGCATTCTGGTCGGCAGACGGACCAGACTTACACCCCATAGGGTGGGGAAACGTAGTGTTCAGGCATAATAATCCACATTGGTGGACCGGCCCTAACGATCTAAAGGCTTGCCTGCGCGCTTGCCTGTGGCTCGGGCTAGAGAGTCACGAATCGGTTGAGGACAATCCCTAGCCTCGGTTCATACCATAAATGATAACCCAGCTTCCAATACGACATTTGCGGTTTTATTTGTAAACCTATATATGGTGACATAGTGGGATGGGGCGCTCATGCCGCCTATGATTGATACTTATGATTTGAAGTTGGTTTATACACTATGCACTTATAATAGTATCAAATGATTTGTTTTAAACGTATCAAGCATTCTTGGCTATTATAAGGTAAAAACCCTATCCTCCGGCTTGCGTTGCATTGTGTGATGGGAACTGGGTCTTATAATAGCTTCATTCTTCTTTATTTAGCATTGCGCTGATGTTTTATGCACTGGTATTCTTGAGAGGAAACCCGTTCCGTGTTATACGGCGTGGTCCCTTGATTTACCTATCTTTAAAATAAAGATTTATAACTGTTTTAGTTCTCACACCAGTCCCATGACTGACCTGGAGTTTATTGTTTTAACCTAAACTCTGGGTGCCCTTATTTCGACACGGGCAGCTAGTAGTTTCGGTTTTGTAGATTTATATTCATAGGATCCTGGTTTACAGCTGGAACGATATCCGGAAAGCTTTGTATCCGTATATCTACTTCTAGTTGTGCATTGTATTATTTTCCGCTGCGATGTATTTTAATGTAATTTAAATCTCTGATATTTCTGTGTAATATTTATTCATTTATACTCTGTATATTCTTGTAATCTGATGCATTGGTGTAATAACAATGAAATGTGCTTCTGTATGCGTTCTGTTTTGTCGTGTTCTCAAACGATAGGGCGTTTCGAACGGCCTGGATCGGTTTAGCGACTGGTTCAGACCGAGCGAAATTCCTTCTCGTCACAGAAAACCCGATCTTGACTTTGAAAAACAACCAAAAACACTCATCCACGTTCATCTCGACATTCCGACCACCACACTCCGTTTTAGAACCTCCGACCAGTGCCAAATTAAAGACCTTTCTCTCCTTTTTCATTCCCCTATGGTCTGGGATCCTAATATCGAACACATCTCTCCAATTTCTAAAAGGAACGAAAGACATTTTCTGCGGTTTAACCCCGATTCCGGCCACCACAATCGATGAAACTCACCCAACTTTTTATAATAAGTAGATAACAACCCGATCTACAACTTTTGTTCAGGTTGCCTTCACAAATTCTCAACAGATTGGAAGATATAATTAATTTTGTAAAGAGGGGATTTTCTACAAATATGCTTGGCTGAAAATTGTTTTGGGTGGAATGAACTGAAATATAGGCTGAGGGGGTTCATATTTATAAAAGGAAATAATATTTATTTAAGTCGATGTGACGAACAATATTTTATTTCGTGTCTATCGCATTTTCGAATGTCGTTTATTCGCTGCTGCACTCACATACAAACCCCGTTCGAGATGCAAATGGACAACATAATATAATTTGACGATACGGTCCTAATGAAACTTGTTTCGTCGAATTTCGAGTTCGTTTGCTCGAATGGCTCTCGTTCACGTTCAAATGGTCGTTTTTATTTGTATTTTATTTTGCTGCGCTCACAAATTAACCCCGATTGACGCGCCACTTGAAATCTAGCAATAATTTACTGTTACGGTCCCAACAAAATTTGTTTCGTCGAAAACAGAGGTCGTTTGAATAAAGGCCCTTTCATAACTGGCCAATTCAAATAAAATAAACCAATTTTAAATACCATAATATAATAATATTAAAATATTGAAATTGGCCATATACGACCAGAATATCGTATACAATCACAATAAAATATCACGGGTTGAATTTGAAGCCAAATCGATATTTAAAGTATTTAAAAATCCTTTATTTTATATAAATGCAACGCTATATATATATATGTATATATATATAAAGGAAATTCCATAGCGTTTTTTCCAAAATTTGATTTGGACATAAAATAAAATCAACATGATGAAAACTAGATTTTTCTCTGCCATTGGAAAGTTATCGTCAAACTGGTCCCGACGTTTCTTGTTTCGAGGAAATCCGACTTATTTTGAAACCGATACAACCAATTGGAGTTCAAAACGCCAAATCGCGAACTGCCACGCCGCTGCAGCTCGTTATTTAATAAATTATAAACCATATCGCTCAACCGTCGTTTTCGAATCGAAATCGTCACTATATCTTCAATATAACCAATATTTGACCACTTTAAACTACCTGATCACAATATATTTCAAATTCCACATTTTCCAGTATTCTAGAAATTAAAAATAATATTTTATTATTTATTTAAATAATATATTCCAAATAAATCGTTAAATTCGATTATTTAAATCCAAACCAATATTTTAAATAATTAAAATAATCCAAATACATAGGCAGAAAAATACGGGTCGTTACATTCCTTCCCCCTTAAAATAATTTCGTCCTCGAAATTGCGAAGGTAGAAAGAATGTTAAATCCCATTATTTTTTTCAAAAATAATTAATTTTAAAACTCGAATTTATTTCCAAACCGACCCAATTGGTTTTAAAACCAATTTATTTCAAATAAAAGAATTTCCCAAAAATTTCCAAAAATTTTCTAACACCATAAATTTTGGAGAAATTTCGCCAGAGTCTCCCATGCACGAAGGACATTTGCAAAATCACAGGTTCAAGAAATGAATATTCCTCGACTCTCATGGTCGGAAAAATCAAAAACCAAACTCACATCCCAAACAAAAACCAAAATTCATATTTTCGTAGGCGTACCTTTTTGTGAGCGCTATTACGCGATAAACGATATATTATACACGAGCTTGCTTAGTTATTAAACAGCTCTATTCGAACTGGATTCAACTGACTCCAGAATTTCTTCTGAATGAATTTTAAAACTGAATAACCAAGTCTGCACCTATTTCTCAACTCAAATGAATTCATTAGTCATTAAACAAATGTCAGTTAGGTTCAAAACATCCATACCGTACATATCAACTAATTTTACACACAATTCAATTCACACGGGATTATAACCACGTCTTAACAATCCATTTATCTCTTTAATTATCCATTCAAATTTTATTTATCTAGATTTCTTTATTCGAATTATTTATTTCAGATTGGTTTTAACCAAGTCGATTCAGATTCAGGTTTATAACCCTGAGATCGAGCATACATCCAAACATACCACACAATCAATATTAAAAAATCCAAATAATTTGCCTATACTATAATAAATTTTACTTTTATTTTATTATAAAATAAATTGGGCAAAAATAATTTCAAAACTAATTTTGATATCAAATTACGAATACGCGCTCTTATATATACACACAAACTCAATCTAGGGTATTGCTAACCCCATCTCTATTGAGTCACACCACAGAGCCAAGGTTATCTCTAAACCAATAGCTCTGATACCACTGTAATGACCCAGTGGATTTTCGACCCCGAAAATCAACATAAAATCACCATGTCGACTATTCAAGCATCGAAAACACTGGATTGTCAATAGAAAGAAATTAGAGAGTAAGAAAAGAATATTAGAATAGAAGAAAGAAGAAGAACACCACATCAGAATCTCACAGCGGAATGAATAAAATATAATATAACAAATCCTTTTATACAATGAAACTGTATATACATACAAAAAATATCAGTCACAGTGGAAAATAACTTTATATAACTAATGGTGAAGCCACCTGCTTCCAGCTCCTGAAACTCCATGCGAACCTAACCTGGAACATACTCGGTCTGACCCGAGCACATTTGAGGAAAAGCAAATTACACCGGGTCAGTCTGGATTACTATCAGTGATAAATTCACAGAACACACACTTGTTTAACTTTGCAAAATCCTTTATGAAATCAAAGGATAATAGTAAGACCAGCCCACACATAAACACGGACGGTTTTTACCTTACTATAACCCAAAATGTTTTTGAAATCATAACTTGCTCTGATATTATCATAATGTCTAAATAAAAATAAATAACAATCTAGAGGAACGCTTGCATCTCACACTCCCCATATATAATATATAATTAAAAACTGCAGGCGCTTATTGGATATTGGATTCCAACCTTGACAAGGTATGGGACCACCTGCCGATAGTGTATCTCTAGAGGCGAATACACTGGGTTCAACAAGAACGTCTTGCAACCCGACCCTCACATGACCGACCACTCATTTCGCTTGAGTGTATCGAATGTACATCACCGACGGTTGGGATCAGCAACCGCCTCCCAAAAAGGGACAACATCGAATATAGATTAAAGAAGCAAATGGAATTTCTCTAGACAGGTGATCATACACCCTAATGGGAGCGACCCACGTAGCCATGCTGCCTGCCCGATTTTTGTCATTTCTCGGTTGATGAGGCTTGAGGTCAGAACACATCTGGTCATCATTCACTTTGAATGCCACATCGTCAGATCCGCCAGATATCACTAATTGACGTCCACAAAAATACTCTGCGGTTAGCTAAGAGAAGGTGTACGGCCTTCTTTGCTGTCAATAGAAATACGTTTGAAGAAATCAACGTACGTGAACCCTTTGGAAATACTCTGTCAGACGCTCGTCCATACAAGTCATCCAGAAACAAGATGAATCGAAGGTACTCTCCTACCGCATCCAACATAGGAATCGTCCCATGGATCAGTAGCAAGTAGTCCTTGCAACCCGTAGATTCCAACCACGACAGAACCACAGTTTATCTCTGGGAGCTAAACAAAGATTATTAGCTGTTCTTCCGCTTATGAGGATCCACGGTATTCAATGCTCCATCTCGACCGTCTTCAGATATCTTCACGTATTTGTTGGTCGGAATGGTTTTCTAATATAAATCGATCACGGTCTTTCCATACCAACAATCATATTAGTCAGGTTTGATAGTCAGTGTTTTAACTATCAAATAACAATAGTGTGAATACACTGAGTTTGTTGATTCAGTACTTGGCATGACTTGGCCTCTTTACAAATAAATGGTAATTCAACCTTTAATATTTTCAATATATTAAGCCTTATATTTATTCTTAATTATAATAAACTATTTTAAATACTTTAAAACATGTATATATGTATAAACTCAGCTTTCCATTCCTTTTGGAAATATCGATATATTTCTTTAAGACCCTTTTCCCTTTTTCTTCCTTATTTAGCATCTCAATATATATATATATATATATATATATATATATATATTATTTAAATGGTATTAAACATTACCAAGTAAATGTCGACTTATACATTAAAACCAAATATTTCTTATTTACATTGAAACTACATAGTAGTATCATTTATAATCCTAATATCGCACTTATGTTCACTTCATCTCGTATGGAATACCACACTAATTTCAACACTCTTTTCCTCGTTTCAAACCAATACCATTCCTCGACAATAATGAAGCCGTTCAAGTTGGGGTATTTTATTTACCTCTCAGACCTTGATCAACAACGTTCTTATCTCAGAAATGAATACCAATTTGTCACTTAACCATTAAAATCTCATTTTTCCCTTTTGATTTCAAATCTGGTTTTATAAACCTTTTACCTCCTCTTTTTTATGAGGAGAATGAATCTTTTTATCGAAGGATCAGAAAAAATTGGTCCGGATCCACTGCGGGAATGATTTGGAAGATCCAAAACTAAAAACAACGGTATTTGCTAGCAACAACATCATGGAGGCACTCTTTGTTCGATAAATCTCTTTACTTAATTCCCTTACTTAAGTAAACGCATTATTTCACTTATAACATTTTGATTTAAAATATAAATTTCTCGTCAACTAATTTGATTCCATCTATTTGGCATTTCAAAAATAAAACTCTTACTTGGATTCCATAACTAAATCCGCTTGTTTCATTCTTTACAATAAAAACCCCTTTCAACTTAGATTTTAATTTCAAAATCCATTTATCAGTACAAAAATATACTTATGTATTTTCCTTTTTGTTATAATCCTTATTTCAATTCCAGCGTTTGCTTAATTTAATTCCTTAACAATTGAGTCACCAATTTGGTTTAAAAACCCTTTTTAAAACTTCTCTTTGATTTCTTTATAACCAACCATTTACTATCCTTTCACTAACTTAGATTTTGCTTTTAAAAACCATTAACACATTTCAATCACTTACTAATCTACTTACAAATTTCATTATTGAATTCACTTCACTTAATAATAAAAAAAATCTTATTTAAATCTTCTCATTCACTTTAAAATCTCATTTACAATCTCGTTTTGGAAAACTTGTATTTTCAATCCTTTCATAACTCGATTAAAAATATTTATTTAAAAATTTCCAATCTAATTACTCGCATAAAATAACTGAAAAATTAAGTTCAGTTATAAAATAATTTATAACCTTAAAACTGCGTCAATTCACTAAACGGTAAACCGACGTTTGAAACAACACATTTTAGGCCATTCATTGCCAATTACCCAATCAACACTGTCGATTGATTTTAAACACAACACAGGTGAATATTTATTCAACCATCATGTTCAACAAGGTTTTTCTACCATATGGGGTTCAATCAGTTCAAATATCAACGATATAAAACAAACAAACAACATATACAATATTTGAGGAATCTAGTCGGATCCCTCCAACCTGTCCGTCCCTGCATCACAGCTCGTTATACATTTCATAGTGATATATGAAATAAGTTTCATATGATCAACTAATTTAAACAATGAAATATAACTGCAGCAACCAATCAAACAGTAAACAACCAATAACAACCAAGCAACCAATTTATATCTTTAAAGGTAAATTATATTTTAATATGAATTTACCCCATCACAGGGTTCCAGAAGGTGTGAGAATTAACTCACCAGATTTATTCTGTTGACGGTGGACGCGTTTGTTCCTTTTAATTTGAATCGAATGTTCAGAATTTGCTGAAATTTCAACTGCGTCAGATCAGTGCCTAGTCAGCGCCATCGTCTAGGCCTCATCTCTGCGATCCCAACAGATCCAGTTTCGTTAGATTTCGTTTATGTATGAGAAAGTTATGAACGTTTAAAGTTTATAAAGATTTTACGAAATTAAAACTAAACAAACTATTTAATAACTAATTAAATATTAAATTAATAATTACCTTTTAATTACCTTACTAATCTCGGTCGCCACGTCATTCTCGTATAAAAAAACCAACGCGTTTTCTATTTTCTTATTGCCTGAAACCCGATCGTATTCTTCTTCCATCACAAAACCACGATCTCGAAACCTTCTACCACCGCCGGTCGTCACCTCAGGCGATCTGAGCCTTGCCTCGACACTCCATCCGAACCGTGCCTCCAAGATCTCCCTCCATCCTAGACGCCGTCGCCCAGAAGTTCATCACTGCGCCAGAATTCCTGGATGAACGGAAAAAGCCTCGACATCGAATTATCCGACCACAGGCCACGTGGGACCGCCGGACCACTCCAGAACTGACAGCCGTCGACCCCTTCACCATCGTGCTTCAGCCCTCTGGCCCCACGACCACCAGATCTGCCGAAAAATGAGAAAACCCGACCTCGACTTTGAAAAACAACCCAAAAACACTCATCCACGTTCATCTCGACATTCCGACCACCACGCTCTGTTTCAGAACCTCCGACCAGTGCCAAATCAAATCCCTTTCTCTCCTCTTTCATTCCCCTAAGGTCTAGGTTCCTTAAATCGAACATATCTCTCCAATTTCTGAAAGGAAAGAAAGTCATTTTCTGTAGTTTAACCCCGATTTCGGCCACCACAGTCGACGAAACTCACCCAACTTTTTACGGTAAGTAGATAACAACTTGATCTACAACTTTTGTTCAGGTTGCCTTCACAAATTCTCAATAGATTGGAAGATATAACTGATTTTGTAAAGAGGGGCTTTTCTGCAAATATGCTTGGCTGAAAATTGTTTTGAGTGGAATGAACTGAAATATAGGCTGAGGGGGTTCATATTTATAAAAGGAAATAATATTTATTTAAGTCGATGTGATGAACGATATTTTATTTCGTGTCTATCGCATTTTCGAACGTCGTTTATTCGCTGCTGCACTCACATACAAACCGCGTTCGAGATGCAAATGGACAGCGTAGTATAATTTGACGATATGGTCCTAATGAAACTTGTTTCGTTGAATTTCGAGTTCATTTGCTCGAATGACTCTCGTTCACGTTCAAATGGTCGTTTTTATTTGTATTTTATTTTGCTGCGCTCACAAATTAACCCCGATTGATGCACCACTTGAAATCTAGCAATAATTTACTGTTACGGTCCCAACAAAATTTGTTTCATCGAAAACAGAGGTCGTTTGAATAAAGGCCCTTTCATAACTGGCCAATTCAAATAAAATAAACCAATTTTAAAATACCATAATATAATAATATTAAAATATTGAAATTGGTCATATACGACCAGAATATCGTATACAATCACAATAAAATATCCCGGGTTGAATTTGAAGCCAAATCGATATTTAAAGTATTTAAAAATCCTTTATTTTATATAAACGCAGCGCTATATATATATATATACACACACACACAAATATTCATATATATATATATATATATATATATATTATATATATATATAGGAAATTCCATAGCGTTTTTTCAAAAAATTTGATTTGGACATAAAATAAAATCTACACGATGAAAACTGGATTTTTCTCTGCCATTGGAAAGATATCGTCAAACCGGTCCCAACGTTTCTTGTTTTGAGGAAATCCGACTTATTTTGAACCCGGTACAACCAATTGGAGTTCAGAACGCCAAATCGCGAACTGCCGCGCCGCTGCAGCTCGTTATTTAATTAAATTATAAACCATATCGCTCAACCGTCGTTTTCGAATCGAAATTGTCACTATATCTTCAATATAACCAATATTTGACCACTTTAAACTGCCTGATCACAATATATTTCAAATTCCACATTTTCCAATATTTTGGAAATTAAAAACAATATTTTATTATTTATTTAAATAATATATTCCAAATAAATCGTTAAATTCGATTATTTGGGAGGGTGCGCGTTCACTTTCTGGGCATCGAATGTGAACTGCGATAGTCTTTTTTGGAGAGGGTTCAATGTTTGAGGATTTGATGGGGTTAATGCTTGAATCCGAAATAGGTTTGGGGTTTCTGATGTTGGGAAGGAAGCTGCGATGGAATTTCGGAGGATTCCGTGATAGTCAAAGTCGCGATTTGCTGTAGGTCACGAGAAGCTCCTGTCTTCGCCATTGGGGTTTGTTGTTTCGAGTTAAACAAGAATAACATGATGAGAAAGAAGAGACGATGAGGAGAATGATGGATGTCTTAGTTGAATTGGTTTTGAAGTAGATGGGAAGTTGTAATCGATGAAAGCAGAAATGGTGTTGAACGAAATACCGGAGCACCCTGGAGCTGGAGGACGCGATAAATCATTAGGGAAAAAGGGGATTAACGCGGCTTGGGATTAGGGGTGGGAGATGGGCCAGTAAAACACATTAGGCCCAGTGAAATAATATATAATGATGGTTAGCGGGATGTTCTTTTTGAAAGGATGATGGTTGGTCCAAACGTTTACAGTGGGAATGATTAACCCGTGGTTTAAAGGGGATGTGAGCAAGCTACAGGTTGTCTGGACTGAGCAAACAAGAAGGAGAAGTTCAGAAATAATGAATGGTAATTATAATTCACTAATAACGGTAGTTAAAGATTTTTTTTAGTTATGTTTATTTAAAATTGAATTAAATCGTATAACGGCGAGAACTATTTCATATGTTATCAGATTGAGGCAAAAAGGGTCCATTGGAATCATACAGTCACAGGCTTCACAACGGAAATGATCTGGGGTCATTTAGAGTTCGTTTGAAATTATGGCAAAATAACACGTCCAATTGAATCGACCAACGTTGACTGTTATTTAACGGTTAACAACCAATGTGAGTAAAACTCACTAACTCTTCTCAGTTATATTTTTATAACGTATTTTTAGAAATGATAAATGATGGTTATTTGCTGTGTGTTGGCTGTTTGGTTGAATTGCTAGTTAATTGGTAGAAAATATAGATAACGATATATATTTAAATCGTTAATCGAATATTAATTCTGTTTATCAGTATATTTCATATTCGTGTTATTCATGTGATTAACATCTGTGGAAGCAGGGAAACAGGTCCGAGGAATCCGACTGGATTCCTCAACATTTATTTAACTGTTTTTCATATATTGTGAAATATGATGTGATTTATAATCTTTTGTTGATTATGTGTGTTTGATCATTGTTATTTGGTACTTTTAAATACCAAAGGAAATATTGGAGTGTGAAAAGGGAAATTTCAAAACTATAATTTGAAATAAAACATTTATATAAAATCAAAGGATTTTATATAAAAAGGAATATATTTATAAAACAAATAGAAAAGGAATCTATTTGTAAAACAAATAAAAAAAGGAATATATTTGTAAAACAAATAGAAAGGAATATATTTGTAAAACAAATAAAAAAGGAATATATTTGTAAAAAAAATAGAATTGAAAAGAAAATAATTGTGAAACAAATAGAAAAAGGGAAGTATTTGTAAATCAATTACAAATAGAATTGAAAGGAAATATTTGTAAAACATTTACAAACAGGATTGAAAGGAAGTATTTGTAAAACAGTTACAAATAGAATTGAAGGGAAATATTTGTGAAACATTGACAAATAGAATTGAAAGGGGAAATATTTATAAAACATTTACAAATAGATTAAAAAGGAATATTTATTTGTTAAATAAATAGAAAGATAAAAGAAATATTTATTTAGAAAATAAATAAGATATCATAAAAGGAAATACTTGAAAAGTGAATAGAATAGTATAAAAGAGAATTTTATATTTGAAAGGTTTAGACCCGTGCTTCGCACACCGATATAACATGATATGGATTTAAAGCAAAGATTTTAAATAGAATCTATTCTAACTGATAGATTGAGAAGATAAATTAATAAACATTATTTTATAAATTAAATGAAATGTTTATCATTGGATAAATAGGATATATAAGTTAGGACTTATATAGAGAAGTAAGAATCGATTTCAACATCGATAATTGAAACTGAATATGGGCGTAGAGTTAATCAAAGGAGTTGATCAAAATGTATTAATCGAATTGTAAGAGAGTTAATCGAATATTAGTTATTTGAATAGTGTAATTGATTAGAGTTAATCAAATTAGGTTAATCGATTAGAGTTAATCGAATTAGAATTAATCGATTTGAGTTAATCAAGTTAGAGTCAATTGATAGGAGTTAATCGAGTGGAGTTAATTGAATTAGAATTAATCGATTTGAGTTAATCAAGTTAGAGTTAATTGATAGGAGTTAATCGAGTGGAGTTAATCGAATTAGAATTAATCGATTTGAGTTAATCAAATTAGAGTTAATTGATAGGAGTTAAGTCAAGTTAGAGTTAATTGATAGGAGTTAATCGAGTGGAGTTAATCGATTAGAGTTAATCGAATTAGAGTAATTAAATTAGAGTTAATCGTAATAGAGTTAATCAAATTATAGTTAATGGAATATTAGTTATTCGAATAGAGTTAAAAGGAGTAATCGAATAGTTTATTCAAAAGAGAGATTATCGAATATAGTTTATTCAAAAGAGAGATTATCGAATATAGTTTATTCGAAAGAGAGATTATAAAATATTAGTTATTCGAAGAGAGTTAATTGAATATAAATGCCCATAAAATAAAAAATTGAGCGTGAAAGCCAAATGAATCGAAAGATTCATGTTTTGTTCGGGAAGAGATCATGGAAGTTGTAAAATTAATGGTAAGATAATCTACTTTCATTAAATGATTTATTAGATAATCGAAAACAGAGGATTTTGAGTACTATTCGAAACTCAGAAGAATTGCGTAGTTTATTCGAAAGGAGTTATCGAATAGAGATTTTTCGAAAGGGAATTATACGTTGAATTCGATTATATTGAATTAGGGAAAGTACTATTTACTTTTCGTCTTTAAATCAAGATTTATTTATTATTCAATTAGTTATTTGTTATTTATTCAAAATAAGAGTTATATTTAAGTTATTTTATTTTGAAAGTATGGGATTATAACACCATCGTTATAATCAAAGGATTTTGGTAAAAGAAGTGGATGCATAAATAGAATCTGAATTATGCAAGGAAGTTGGTTAAAAGATTTAAAAGGGTGAACTTTGTCTATTTCGTGGTTAGAAATGTTGTTCAGTTAAGGTCTAAGAGGTAATTATACCCCAACTTGATTGACTTCATTTTTAACTAAGGGATGGGTAAGGTTCGATAGTGAAGATTAGTTAAGTGAATTTAGTTAATGAGTGTAATGGTTTGAATTGGCTTAGGGATGTTTTATTTAAACATCTGTTTATTCGAATGAAGAAGTTTTGGAAATGTTTTCCAAACAAGAATCAGAAATGTGTTCTAATATAGAAAATAAGGAATGGAGCAAATATGGAGATGTTTTCAAATGATTAATAACGTACATTTCCTAAATTTAGGAAATAAGAATTTACAATATATAGAAATGGGAAATGAATAAATTAATGATAAATTAAATTAAAGGAGATCAGTTTGGATTGATGATTGATTGATCGAATTACTATCTGGAAATAAGATCGTTGGTTGTACACCTATTTTTCTTTGATAGTTAAATCACCGACTATCGAAGTTTTTGACCTTTTTTCCATCATCAATACGGAGAGACCGGGATCAAATTCATTATCTGAAAACCACTCTGTATGGACGTTAGCGTTGCGATCAAATATGATGAAAATAATTGAAGACGGAGTTATGCGAGGGCTATCCTGTTTACAAAATAGTGCCTTAGGTTTGTGCAGTCCCAGGACAACATGAATGGACCAATGACTGACAAAGTATATCTAACGGATCGCGTAAGTTGATCTTTTCAAACGTACTTACGTTTGGTGGGGGAGGAATTCGTTTCTCTTAGCTTTATACTCGTGGTATTTTTGGGGAAATCAATTTGTGATTTGGCGAGTATGACGATATAGCATTCAAAGTGAAGGGTGGTCATGTGTTCCAAAAGATACGTTATGACCTCAAGCTTCATCAATCGGGAAATGACAAAAATCGGGCAAGCAACATGGCTAGGTGGGTCGCTCCCATTAGGGTGTATATCGCCTATCTAGAGAAAATTCATTTCATTCTTTTATCTATTTTTGATGCTGTCCCTTTTCGGGAAACGGTGGGTAGCTCCCAACCGTCGGTGATATACATTTGATATACTCAAGCGAAATGAGTGGTCGGTCATGCATGGGCCGGGTTGCAAGACGTTCTTGTTGAACCCAGTGTATTCGCCTCTAGAGATACACTATCTGCAGATGGTCCCATACCTTGTCATAGTCGGAATCCAATCCCCAATAAGAGCCCGCGATTTTGATTTGTATACTATATATGTGGAACATGAGATGCAAGCGTTTTGCTAGATTCTATTTATTTGTATTTCGACACTATTATAATATCAGAGAAGTATTGATTTTGAAAGTGTTTAGGGTTATCATAAGGTAAAAACCGTCGGTGTTTATGTGTAACGACCCGCATTCTACGCATCATAGGATCGTAGAATATTTATTTCTGTCACATACGAAGTCGTATGGTCATGTAACTTTGGGAGACGACTATTGGGGTCATTTCCCATGTTCATGATTTTTCCCGATTTTTAAATGACCATTTTACCCCTAGTTGGCACTGTTTTGGCCATAACTTTTGACTGGAAAGGAATTTTGACCTGAAACCACTTCCATTGGCTTCGGATGATGGTTTCTCTTTCCGTAGAGTGGTCACATTAGCCAAACGGACTTACCGTTTGGGAGATATGGCTGAAACAAGTTTCAGATGGTGAAAAACAGCTTAATTGGGCTTAACCGGGTGATTAGCAGCTAGGCCCAAGGGGAATTTCGGGTTTAGAGGTATAGGAGGACTGATTAGGGTTAGGTTATCACTTCCATTTCAGTTTTGAGCCGCCACTTTCATTCCTCTTAACCTAGTCATGGCCTCCACTCTCTAAATCTCTTTAAAACACCCCAAATCACTCTCTAATTGAAGATTAGGCTTAGCAACACCAAATTAAGGAGAAAAAGCACCAAAGCAAAGTTGGAGCCGCTGTTAGACATCAGTATTCGCCCTAAATCAGAGGAGTTTCAGTTCTGAGAATTTCATTTGTGGCCAAGGTGAGTGATTTGCATAGTTTTTGCACTAATTACGGTGATTAGGGGTAATTAGTGAAGATTAGCGAATTTATACGTAAATAAATTCTGGAAAAATTCTTAAAATTCTAAAATAATGTTTTAAGGCTCTGTTAGAAATTTGGGTTAATTTCGATGTGTTTTGCTAATCGTATGCTTAAACATGATTAAGAGGGATTATAGGCAAATGTGAGGTTTTAGCCACTTTTGATTCATTTTGATTCATTTAGATTGTTGTTTGCTGTTGTGGTTGCTATTACATGTTGCTATGACTCTATGGTATGTTTCATGATTGATTAGAATAGTTAAGTTGTTCGAAAACGTCGTCGAATGGCGTAGAAAGCTCGCTGGAAAGTTGCAGAAGTGTGCAGGTTCCGAACCGGTTCGGATCGGAGAAAGGGGTCGGATCGGATTAGGGAACTGACCAAGGGAATCCGAACTGGATGGGGACTTGCCACTGGAAGAAGTTTGGCAGGAAGGAAGGCCATTGCTTAGAGTTGGAGTTGGAGCAGATCGGATCGGAGTAGGCTAGGGAGCGGAGCGGATCGGACTGAAGTAAAGCGAAGTGATCGGACCGGAGTAGAAGAAACGAGGGAGCTGATCGAAGAAGGAGCATGAACTGGAAGGAGGATAGCAACCCGACCCGACCCGGAGTGAAGAAACCCGAACCGAACAGACGAGGGCAATGATTGCCGAACCGAACTGAAGGGGGAGAATCACTGAACCGACCCGACCCGGAGGGAGACACCGACCTGACCCGAAGTGGACTACCGACCCGACCCGATGATGGTGATGACTACCGAACCGAATTCCAGGACTGTTACTGCGTGACAACTCTTCTGAAGACCCACTCCAATTCGATCAAAACCCGAGATGCAAAGGAAGTCCAGATGAGAAGTTAGAGCTCAAGATTTAGATGGGAATCAATGAGTTCGCTTCATGGTTGGGCTTTGCTGCGGGACGCGTGCCAAGGAGTTATCGACGTCTATAGCTTTGAACCACTATGGTAGGAGGTACGAAGGCGGATTCAGGGCCATTATGGCATCGGTAGAACCAAGGGCTACGACCAATGAAGTGGGTCATTGAAATGTTTGGTCATGACTCCAAGTGTTTGGCTTGGTCACAGCAGGGTTTCTACAAGTCGGGATTCGTCGTTGCCTCAGTTTGTCTAGTGTTCCAAAGTGGTAGATGTCGTACGCTTTACGCACTGAGTGAGAGATGCGAGGATGGTTGCTATGGATGATTTGTTTGCTATCGTTGTGACATGCACACCCCACCCCCGTATTCTTACACTATTTATTATGGCACCTTGGAGTATTGTACGGTATGTGGTACTAACTCTTTGGTTGCAGGTCCAGGTTCAGGTATGGTTTAGTATACCTGTTATTTCTCTGTTTAGATGCTTATCGCTCATACCAGGCTTTATGTTTGACCCAGAGTTTTATGTCTCTTCTTATTACTCTGGGTGCTCACACGAGCAGACTAGAGACAGGTTAGCTGGTGATGCACGGGTAGATGATCCGGAGACGAGCAGGAGGCTTCCACGTAATATATATCTAGTATTCTCCCTGTGTTGGTGAAGATCACTGCTTGGGCATTGGTGGTGCATCTTCTACTTTAGCTTTCTTTTGTTTAGAGACAGTAAATTTGGAAAAATTGTAATAAGCTGTATTTGGATTTCCGCTGCTTTGAGATTGATGTTGGTTTTAGTTATCAGCTTATGCACTGTCTCGCCTGTTTTATGTCAAGTATGTTATTATTATATTTTATTCCATGCGCTGTGAGACATTCTACAGGTTCTTTGATTAGTTCATTCTCTTCTTTCCTTTCTTCTGACGACCGTCTTGTGCTAGTCGGGCATGTGTACAGCGCACTTTTGGAGGAAATGCAGGCTGGTGCGAGGCGGGCCGTCACACTTGGTATCAGAGCTCTAGGTTGCGTAGTTAACCTAGGGAAGTTATCAGGGAGAGATAATATACGTACACGAGAGAGCGTATTTGTGATTACTTTGGTTTTTAAAAGCTATATATATATATATATATACTATTAGTAGTATATGGATGAAGGTTGTACTGCACTAACACCACTATGGAATCGTTAATCGTTTCCTTTTTCAGATTGACGATGAGCCGAGATACTAGAGGTGCTGGTAGGGGAGCCAATAATGGGAATGCTGCTGACATGAGGACGATGTTTACTGACCTCATGAGGGAGATGCTTAGAGATGTACAGAGGGCAGCTCCCAATGGTGGAAATGGTGGTGGTCCAATAGTGCAAGCGCCGAGGGTCGACTTCGCCAAGCTGAATAAGGACTATACTAGCCTTGGTGGGAAGCCGTTCCACGGAACGGAGTCGGCTACGGATGTTCAAGATTGGTTGGATAGTTGCGAACGTATCTTCGAGGATTTGGGTATCAAGGATGCGATGAAGAGAAAGCTAGCGTCCCGTCAGCTGCAAGGGCGGGCAATGAATTGGTGGAATGCTATAAAAGCAGCTACTCCCGAAGACCAGATTACTTGGGTTCAGTTCAAGGCTCGCTTTAGCGAGAAGTTCATTCCAGCGGCCCAGAAGTCAGTGTTGTTCAAGAGGTTCTTGGAACTAAAGCAGAATGGAAGGGCAGTTTCTGATTATATTGCTGAATTCGACACTTTGTCAAAGTATGGGTTATCTCTTATTGATACTGCCGAGAAGAAGAATGAGAAATTCATAACTGGGTTAGATCAGTACTTAGGGGAAAGGCTTATTAACCACATCGATGAGACGTTTGAGTCGATTGTGGGGAAAGCATTAAGATCAGAGAGTCTATACCCTAAGTCAAAGACTGAGGTTACATCCGCAGATGAGCCAAAGCCACAAGCTAGTGGTGGAGGCAAAGGTGGTTCTCAGAATAAGAGAAAGCAGAGTCAGACTAAGGATGGCCAGAAGAAAAAGAATAAACAAGATGTGGAGTGCTTCAGCTGTGGTAAGAAGGGCCATTATGCTAGTAATTGTCGGGCCAAGCCAGCGGATAGGAAGTGCTTCAATTGTGGCCAATTGGGACATCACAAGGACAAGTGTCCACAGCCCCCTAAGGAAAAGCAAATGGTGAAAGCATATGCTCTTAATGCTATTCCTTCTTCGTCGAATGCCCCAACTGCGGCGGAGAAGGGAAAGAATGTCGTCATTCAAGGTATGCTTTCTGTTTACGATGTTCCTGTTAGAGTTTTGTTTGATACCGGAGCTTCCAGTTCTTTCATATCTAGTGACCTGGTAGGTAGGTTGGAATTGGAGCCCGAGATTGTCGATAGACCTTTAGTAGTGACGAACCCGATTGGTGGTTCGACTAGCCTTAGCATGATTTGTCGTAATGTGGTCTTATCGAGTCATGGATGCATGTTTGTTTGTGATTGCTTTGTTTTGGGCTTTACTGGGTTTGGCATTATTTTGGGAGTAGATTGGCTCCAAAGATACGGGGTGGTGGTAGACTGTGAGGGCTTGTTGGTGACAGCTAGAGCGGATGATGGGCGGAGGATAGTGTTTGGTGGTCTACCCAGTAAGGGGGTATTGGCTAGTTTTCTAAACTCCCTCGACATTCCGCACAGTGAGTTGTCAGGTTTGCCCGTGGTTGGCCAGTATCCGGATGTTTTCGAAGAAGTGACCGGACTTCCACCACACCGAGAGATTGAGTTTCGTATTGATTTGGTAAAGGATGCCAGACCTATAGTGATGCCACTTCGTCGTATGGCACCAAGAGAGCAGCGTGAGCTCGAGGTGCAAGTCAGCGATCTTTTGAAGAAGGGATTTATCAGAAGGAGTGTTTCTGAATGGGGAGCACCAGTTGTGTTTGCTACCAAGGCGGATGGTTCCCTTCGTTTGTGTGTAGACTACCGCGAGTTGAATAAAGTGACGAGGAAGAACAAGTATCCTCTACCGCGGATAGATGATTTGTTTGATCAGTTGAGTGGCGCGAGAGTATTTTCTCAGTTGGATCTCGCGACAGGTTTTCATCAGCTTAGAGTGGAAGCTGAGAGTATAGCTAAAACGGCATTTCGGACGCCGTCTGGGTTTTATGAGTGGTTGGTCATGCCATTCGGGCTGACCAATGCCCCAGCATATTTTGTGGATCTTATGAATAGGGTATTCAGAGATCAGTTGAATAAGTTTGTCCTTGTGTTCGTTGATGATATTTTGGTCTATTCGAGGACAGAGGAAGGACACAAGGAACATTTAAGAGTAGCGATGGAGGTGTTGAGAAAACACCAATTGAAAGCAAAGTTTTCTAAGTGTCACTTCTGGAAGAGGGAAGTGAGGTTCTTGGGCCATGTTGTATCAGAGAGTGGTATTGCCGTGGACCCAGCAAAGGTGGCTACGGTACAAGATTGGCCTACGCCCAAGAATGCAACAGATGTAAGAAGTTTCTTGGGATTAGCTGGATATTATCGTAAGTTTATCCAAGGTTTCTCCAAGATAGCAGCACCATTGACCCAGTTGACCAAGAAGAATCAAGCTTTTATTTGGGATGAAAGGTGCGAGAATGCATTTAAAAGCCTAAAGGACAAGTTGACAAGCGCACCAGTGTTAGTCATTCCTAAGGGGGATGAAGAGATGACGGTATACACGGATGCCTGTGGTACCGGACTGGGTGCTGTATTGATGCAAGGCGGTAGGGTTGTAGCTTATGCAAGTCGGCAATTGAAACCGCACGAGAGAAGATACCCTACCCATGATTTAGAATTGGCAGCGATCGTGTTCGCGTTAAAGATGTGGAGACACTATCTCTTGGGAGAAAGATTTGAGCTGTTTACAGATCATAAGTCGTTGAAGTATCTATTCTCCCAGAAGGATTTAAATCTCCGTCAGCAGAGGTGGTTAGAGTTCTTAGCTTCCTATGATTTTGACATCGCGTACACACCAGGAAAGGGAAATGCGGTGGCTGATGCATTGAGTAGAAGACATGCCAGCTTAGGGGCTATGTTCCTTGAATGGGAGCAACTGGAGTTTATCGCGGGGTTTGATTTCAGACCAAAGTGCGAATTGGATCCAGAAATGTTAGCAAGTTTGACGATCAGACCCACTTTGATTGAGCGGATCGGCTCTAGTCAGAGGGACGATCCTAACCTATTGGAAATCATCTCCAAGTTAGAGATGGGTATCGATGAGGAGATGAACAAGTATAGGCTTGATCGAGAAAGATGGCTTAGAAAGAATGGAAAGCTTGTTGTACCCAATGTCAATGGATTGAGAGATGAAGTGCTTAGAGAATGTCATCACTCAAAGTTGACCATACACCCCGGTGGTAACAAGATGTATCGAGATATGAAGCAGACTTACTACTGGGAAGGGATGAAAAGAGACGTTGGGAAGTTTATATCGAAATGCATGAATTGCCAGCTAGTTAAAGCCGAGCAAAAGAAGCCTAGTGGGTTGTTACAGCCATTAGAAATTCCCGAATGGAAATGGGAGCAAGTCTCGATGGATTTCATCGATGGATTACCAAGGACTAGATCGGGAAATGACAGCATTTGGGTAATCGTAGATCGACTAACTAAAAGCGCAAGGTTTATACCAGTCAAATCGACCAGAACAACAGTTAAGTTAGCAGAGTTGTATATGAAGTGGGTAGTGAGATTTCATGGAGTACCCAAAAGCATTGTGAGCGACCGAGACCCGTTGTTCACTAGTGGGTTTTGGAAGAGCTTGCAAGAGGCGCTAGGGTCAGAGTTACATCTCAGTACCGCATATCATCCTCAGACCGACGGTCAGACGGAAAGGGTGAATCGTATTTTGGAAGATCTCTTGAGGGCATGTATGTTGGACTTTGGTGGATCATGGGATGACCATTTGCATCTAGTAGAGTTTGCATATAATAATAGTTACCAATCCAGTATCGGTATGGCTCCGTTTGAAGCTTTGTACGGAAGACCGTGCAACTCACCATCATGTTGGATAGAGACTGGCGAGAAGTTTGTGCTTGGACCAGATGTGGTGAGAGAAACGTCGGATAAGATTAAGATCATTCAGCAACGAATGAAAGCTGCTCAAGATAGGCAGAAGAGCTATGCTGATAAGAGGAGAAGAGACTTGAAATTCTCCGTTGGCGACTTGGTGTTTGTCAAGATTTCTCCGTTGAAGAGCGTAATACGATTTGGCAGGAAAGGCAAGTTGGCACCAAGATTCGTTGGCCCATTCCCTGTTCTCGAACTAGTCGGGAATTTGGCGTATAGGATTGACTTACCAGAGAAGATGGCGGGAGTTCATAACGTATTTCATGTTTCCCAACTAAGGAAGTTCGTTCACGACTCAGATACGACTATTTCACCTGATCAGTTGGAGGACTTCGAAGTAGAACCCGAGGCGGTTGGGAACCGCAAGCCGGCCCGTATTGTCGAGCACGACATGAAGCAACTTCGAAGGAAGGCGGTGAAACTAGTCAAGGTTCAGTGGGGCGAGGACGAGAATGATTGTACTTGGGAGACAGAGGAGAACATTAGGAAGACTTATCCTGAACTCTTTGCCTGGTAAGATTTTGACTTCGATTTAGTTTTTCCGCATGCTAGGATAGGCTTGTTTGCTTGTTTTGCATGTTTGGTTGTTGTTATATGTGGTTGTTAGGCATGCGGGATCCTTTGTATGTTTTGAGTTAAGGAATTTCGGGGACGAAATTTCTTAAGGGGGGGAGAGTGTAACGACCCGCATTCTACGCATCATAGGATCGTAGAATATTTATTTCTGTCACATACGAAGTCGTATGGTCATGTAACTTTGGGAGACGACTATTGGGGTCATTTCCCATGTTCATGATTTTTCCCGATTTTTAAATGACCATTTTACCCCTAGTTGGCACTGTTTTGGCCATAACTTTTGACTGGAAAGGAATTTTGACCTGAAACCACTTCCATTGGCTTCGGATGATGGTTTCTCTTTCCGTAGAGTGGTCACATTAGCCAAACGGACTTACCGTTTGGGAGATATGGCTGAAACAAGTTTCAGATGGTGAAAAACAGCTTAATTGGGCTTAACTGGGTGATTAGCAGCTAGGCCCAAGGGGAATTTCGGGTTTAGAGGTATAGGAGGACTGATTAGGGTTAGGTTATCACTTCCATTTCAGTTTTGAGCCGCCACTTTCATTCCTCTTAACCTAGTCATGGCCTCCACTCTCTAAATCTCTTTAAAACACCCCAAATCACTCTCTAATTGAAGATTAGGCTTAGCAACACCAAATTAAGGAGAAAAAGCACCAAAGCAAAGTTGGAGCCGCTGTTAGACATCAGTATTCGCCCTAAATCAGAGGAGTTTCAGTTCTGAGAATTTCATTTGTGGCCAAGGTGAGTGATTTGCATAGTTTTTGCACTAATTACGGTGATTAGGGGTAATTAGTGAAGATTAGCGAATTTATACGTAAATAAATTCTGGAAAAATTCTTAAAATTCTAAAATAATGTTTTAAGGCTCTGTTAGAAATTTGGGTTAATTTCGATGTGTTTTGCTAATCGTATGCTTAAACATGATTAAGAGGGATTATAGGCAAATGTGAGGTTTTAGCCACTTTTGATTCATTTTGATTCATTTAGATTGTTGTTTGCTGTTGTGGTTGCTATTACATGTTGCTATGACTCTATGGTATGTTTCATGATTGATTAGAATAGTTAAGTTGTTCGAAAACGTCGTCGAATGGCGTAGAAAGCTCGCTGGAAAGTTGCAGAAGTGTGCAGGTTCCGAACCGGTTCGGATCGGAGAAAGGGGTCGGATCGGATTAGGGAACTGACCAAGGGAATCCGAACTGGATGGGGACTTGCCACTGGAAGAAGTTTGGCAGGAAGGAAGGCCATTGCTTAGAGTTGGAGTTGGAGCAGATCGGATCGGAGTAGGCTAGGGAGCGGAGCGGATCGGACTGAAGTAAAGCGAAGTGATCGGACCGGAGTAGAAGAAACGAGGGAGCTGATCGAAGAAGGAGCATGAACTGGAAGGAGGATAGCAACCCGACCCGACCCGGAGTGAAGAAACCCGAACCGAACAGACGAGGGCAATGATTGCCGAACCGAACTGAAGGGGGAGAATCACTGAATCGACCCGACCCGGAGGGAGACACCGACCCGACCCGAAGTGGACTACCGACCCGACCCGATGATGGTGATGACTACCGAACCGAATTCCAGGACTGTTACTGCGTGACAACTCTTCTGAAGACCCACTCCAATTCGATCAAAACCCGAGATGCAAAGGAAGTCCAGATGAGAAGTTAGAGCTCAAGATTTAGATGAGAATCAATGAGTTCGCTTCATGGTTGGGCTTTGCTGCGGGACGCGTGCCAAGGAGTTATCGACGTCTATAGCTTTGAACCACTATGGTAGGAGGTACGAAGGCGGATTCAGGGCCATTATGGCATCGGTAGAACCAAGGGCTACGACCAATGAAGTGGGTCATTGAAATGTTTGGTCATGACTCCAAGTGTTTGGCTTGGTCACAGCAGGGTTTCTACAAGTCGGGATTCGTCGTTGCCTCAGTTTGTCTAGTGTTCCAAAGTGGTAGATGTCGTACGCTTTACGCACTGAGTGAGAGATGCGAGGATGGTTGCTATGGATGATTTGTTTGCTATCGTTGTGACATGCACACCCCACCCCCGTATTCTTACACTATTTATTATGGCACCTTGGAGTATTGTACGGTATGTGGTACTAACTCTTTGGTTGCAGGTCCAGGTTCAGGTATGGTTTAGTATACCTGTTATTTCTCTGTTTAGATGCTTATCGCTCATACCAGGCTTTATGTTTGACCCAGAGTTTTATGTCTCTTCTTATTACTCTGGGTGCTCACACGAGCAGACTAGAGACAGGTTAGCTGGTGATGCACGGGTAGATGATCCAGAGACGAGCAGGAGGCTTCCACGTAATATATATCTAGTATTCTCCCTGTGTTGGTGAAGATCACTGCTTGGGCATTGGTGGTGCATCTTCTACTTTAGCTTTCTTTTGTTTAGAGACAGTAAATTTGGAAAAATTGTAATAAGCTGTATTTGGATTTCCGCTGCTTTGAGATTGATGTTGGTTTTAGTTATCAGCTTATGCACTGTCTCGCCTGTTTTATGTCAAGTATGTTATTATTATATTTTATTCCATGCGCTGTGAGACATTCTACAGGTTCTTTGATTAGTTCATTCTCTTCTTTCCTTTCTTCTGACGACCGTCTTGTGCTAGTCGGGCATGTGTACAGCGCACTTTTGGAGGAAATGCAGGCTGGTGCGAGGCGGGCCGTCACATTATGTGTGGATCTGTCTTACGATTACCTTTTCTTTCGAAAAGGTTTTTGAAAAGTTAAACAAAATGATTTGAGTTTACTCACACCAGTCCCATGACTGACCCAGAGTTTATTTTGTTTTGTTTTTCCCTAAACTCTTGGGTGCCTAAATTTGTACGGGCAGTCAAGTAGTTCAGGTCTTTACAGATATGCTTGGAGGAGCTTGAAGCAGGAGGCTTCAGGATTATATGGCTACTGTTTAATTCCGATGTGTGTGAGTGTTGTACTCTGATAAACATTATATATATATGTACTGTTTTATTGCAAAGTTATGTTATATATTATATTTTATTCGTTCCGCTGTGAGATTCGTATTATTCTGATTCTATTCTGTGGTGACCTTCTTCTTCTATTCTAATTTTCTATCTTATCTATTCTCACCCTCTGACTTCTTTCTATTAATGATCAGGTATTTCCGATGTCTGAATGGTCAACATGGTAGTTTTGTATTGATTTTCGAAGTCGAAAATCCCAATTCATTACAATGCATCTCTCGAGATATAATTAAAATATCATTTTTATTTCATCGCTGAGAGGAAAAATTTCGCATTACCATCAAGGTAAAAGTACACAAATCCTAATAGCACACGAACAGGGTTCAATAACAAAGCACGACAGCTAATAGGATTAAACCCACATTTCACTATCCTAATTTAGTTTCTACTGAAATTATGATACTTGAATTAGGAGTTAATCGTGAGTGAGATGCTCACCATAAAACAACATTGCTTAAGAATGTCGAAGCTGCTGGAATTTCGCCAACCAGAACTGACAGTCGCGGGTGAACCATCCAGACACACAGCAGATCCTTTCGTTTGCTTTCCTTCCCCCTAAATTTTGTTGGCTCCATTGTAAAAGGGACTCTGCGACTTTGAAGGGATGGAGCGGACTTCAATAAGTGGTACAAAGGCAAATCTCGAATGATGGTGGCGAACGCCAGCAGGCTGCAGTGGAGCGATTTCTTGGAAGTGGGTGCACGATCTACGGGTCCGAATTGAAAAGAGGGAGAACGGTGAGCGATTTTTGCCAGCAGTCATTTTTCATTGATTTGGGAAAAGGGTTTTATTTTGATTTTAGGGCAGGAAATAAATGGAGAATTCAGCCATTAACAATTGGAAACGGAGGACGTTCTGACTAAGGAAAATTGGGGAAAAAACCTAGGCTTCGGTCATTAGAAATTTGGAAGAGAGAAATTCGTTGAAGAAATGAAAGGGATGTTAATTTTTTTTATAAATGCAAATTGAAGGGATAAGAATGATGTTACATCATAGGCTTTAGGGGGGAAGTGTAGTACGGAGGGTAGGTCGGTGTAGATGCATTTAGGGGAGGTTATATCTGTTTAATTAGATATTTATTTTCTACCATGAACTAGAGTTGAACCCTCAATCATTGTACCATTGATCTAATTTCCGAACGCAACAAAAATACACGCACTGTCATATTTCGATAATCTGAACCCAATAAAATCAGTCTAATTATAATCTGATTCTGTTTGCGTACAACGATATTTTATATTTCAAAGTAGTTATCGGTTAACCGATTTAATTCCGATCGTTCACCGATAACTTTGTCCGTTCCCAAATTTCTAAAATTGAAAATTTCACAAATATGCACATACCCAAGCCAATTTCCTCATAAAACATTCAATATATTTAGCATTATTAATGTTTATTATTATTATTATTATTAAATTCAACCGTTTATATTTATCAGTCGGATTTCAGATTCAATTCAAATATTCAACTGAATCTAATTCAAATATTCAAAAACAAATATTTGTTTCTCAATCAAGCATTCCAAATTTAGTATCGAATACAATTAATAGTCAAAACCATGTATTTGATTTTAAATTTTCTAACATAAATGTTAGTATAAATTTGATCGTTCATAGTTAAATCTTTAATTAATTCTATTTTAAATTGCCAAATTTCTGGGATGTTACAATCTTCCCCCCTTTAAGACTTTTCCTCCTCGAAAAGGAGAGATCATTAAAATTTTACCACTGTATACTTCATATTTTCATATCTATGTGAAATTTCCTACAACTAATTTAAATATCACTATTTAAGCCATCGATCCTATTTGTTTACCCATCATATTCAATTGACCAGGAAAATCAAATTTCTTTTCCAAAACCAAACTCTTATTAAAGTTTAAATCATGCATAAGTCGAATTTATGCATCTCAAATTATTCCAAATCTCTTCTTTCAATGTTTACTTATCCATTTATACACTTACTTTTTATAATCCAAGCTTAACTTTATTTCCTTACAATCAATTCAATATTTTCCAACACTCATTGAAGAGTGAAAATAACATTTCCTCTTCAAGTCACAAATTATCGACTTAAAAATTTTCAAAATTTTAGATCATTTATAATTTTTTTGTTGGAAAATTTTTGTATCATTACTCTGAAATTCCCTTATTTAACTCAACTAGTTAGGTATAGCTTAATTTCAAATTATTTATTTAAAATATTAATAACTCGAAGTTTGATAAGTATATTGTCGTTCCTACAGATGTTAGGCATATGTGGCCAGGCACACGACTAAAATCTCTAAGTACTAAATATCCTTGCTTCAACTCCCAGTGAAAATATTTCAAAAATTCTTTTAAAGATAGATAAGGAAAGTACCAATGTGATATTGATATGTTGATTGCTCATGAATCACAGATACACAATGGTTTCGTCTGAATCCCCCAGAAAACATCTGTATCCATCGGAAATCACTTCCCTGCGAATTTCGTCGTGAACAGATCAACAGAAGATATTTAAGAATCAAAAGACAATCTGAGGTCATTGAGCGTTGACTGCTCTATCTCAGGGTCATGAAAACAAATCATGAACATGAATCAAGTCACGATGACAAATCCCGTCATGGATAAACATCAAGTCGCGAAGGACAAACTCAGTCACAAAGACACATCATGTCACGAAGACACAGTGCTGCATCAAACAGGTGGCTCCACATCACTAAGATATCTCAAACATCGCATGGCTCCATTCCACCTTTAGTAACTCTAGTGGTTACATCTCTTTCACTTGTAGATATGCCATGGGGACCGAAGGCACACAATGGTTACACTTGATTCCCTCAGGAAACATCCATACCCATAAGCTTTCACAGCTATGCGGATTACGCCTTTTGTCACGACTGCATATCGCATCAGACACAATGGTTACGCTTGGTTCCCCCAAGAAACATCCGTCTTCCGTAGGCCATCTACAGCCCTGCGAATTATGCTACACGGTCATGTTCCTCCAGATAACTTGAGTTTTATGTCCGGACAACCTACTACCACCAATAGCACATTTCACTAAGTTCGAAATTCAAAGAAGAAGGATAGTACTTTCCTTATCTTGCTTTGAAAATATATAATACTATATATAGTACTTCATTGCAAACTCATCATAATTCATACTTATGTCTATTTACATAAGATTTTCTTCCCAAACCATATTTTCAAACCTCTCATTCTTGTATAAATTCTATTGTATAAAATTTCATTTCAAAACGATTACCTTCCAAATTAGTGATCTCCGAATTTACTATATTCTTATATACTTTCATACAAGTTTCAGAACTTCTACATCCAGTATCCAAAATTGAATATCCTCAAATTTTCATTCAATTTTCAAAATTTCTTTTTTGATCTCTTAATCATCTTAGTTTTCTGGTATGTTCTCCAACTCCAATTTTCGAATTTATTTGTTTCAAACCAAAATCTCTTCTAATTTCCAATTATTAAGTTCATTACTTAATTCTAACCTTGCCAATTTAACTTTTTCCTTCAAATCAATTAACTATTAGATTTCATACATCCTTGTATTAATAAACTCGAATTCAAATTCAATTACTATTTAAATCCTTCTTTTCTTCTCCTTCATTATTATTATTATTATTATTTTAATTGATCAATTCATTTTAATTTAAAACCTAAACCTTTATTGGCAAAGATTTAATTATCCCATAATCGACAATTTACTTTCCAATTCAGTAATTGGAAATTTCGAATTCAATTATTCCAACCAATCATCTCTTAAGATGTACAAATTCATTATTTTGACATATTGGATTACCATTCAACCCAACTCGATAATCAGTTCCGAATTTTATTTCAAATATTTAAAAACTATATGTCAAATCATGCTTCAAAAATCAAGTTACTTTGTCCAAAATAAATAAACAGCAAAGCTACCAAAATGGTCTTTCTCCAATATTTATATTTGAAAGTATTTATATATACTACTAATATTGATTTTCAAAACAACTGAAATCAATTTTAAAATATTCCGGAATCAAATTTTCTACTCAAATCGAACGATCTCCTTAATTGCAGTCCAATTTGAAATGCAATTTAATTCACACTCTGGTTTCATTCTGAATATGCCTTTTCATCTCCTTCACCAATCATTTATTTGGATGAATGAAATACGTTCCTTTTCATCTCCTTTAGCGGCTTAATACTCTCAAATTCATTAATGCTTATTCCATTTCTGTAACAACCCGGAAAATTAGAACCAATTTAAAAAATTTATTTTGGCAATTTTAATGAATTTTGAATATCTAAAATGAATTATTTTAAATATTCAACGCCGAGAAATTTATTTTGAATAGAATTGGAATGTATATATTTATTTAAATCAAAGTTAGAATATAAATATTTATTTTAATTATAAAATAAATTGGAAATGGCGCGGTAGTTTGAAAATTTTCAAATTTCAAATGATTGTACAGGATTCAAAATAAACCGGATTTTAGTGAAACCAGAAATATTAGAATCTATTTGGAAATATATTTCCAACGAATCCAAAAAATTGAAATTTCATAGAGGAATAAAAAGTTACGCTCAGTTGAAAATTTAGAATAGTCGCTATGGAAAATATAGCCCTTAAAATGGAAATTTTGCAAACGACCCCCGTTTTTGACGAAACCACTTTTGTTGGATCCGAGATGTCAAGTTATTGCTACATTCCAAAATTCAAAATTTTTGGAATCAATATGTGAACGTGGCAAAAGAAAATGCATTTGACCAATTTCAATTGAATTTAATCGACTGGAAAATGGCCAATTTTCAAACGGCCTATAAATTCGATGAAATTAGTTTTGTTAGGACCGTATCATCAAAACATAGCTAGATTTATTTTTTTGGAATTTTCAGAGTCAGTAGATGGCCCTCGGTAAATCGAAATGTAGGGTCAAATGAATATATATTGATTTATATTTTAATTTTGACGAAAACTGATCGAAACGGTCGAATCAGCTTACCGGACACTACCCATTGCATTCGAAAGGGGGGTAATGTGCTAGGGGCGATAGTCGCTAGGTTCGATTTGGGATTCGAAAGAAAAGTCAACATTTTTGGGATATATAAATAAATAATAAAATATAAAACCTTTTTGCTATAACCCCCTTCCCCCTTTTCTTATTTTTTTTTCAAACAGATTTATTCCCCCTAAATCAAAAATGGCAGAGCAGCTCATGCGCTTGTTGACGCCGCCGCCCTTGGCTCCTGCGCCCCTGCGCCAGGCCGCTCCGCGTCCCCTCAGATCACTGCCTCCTTCCCCATCCTCTCTCCTCCTTGCCCTGATCCCCCTTCTTCCTCTCTCTCCTCTTATTCGAACGAAACCCGCCACACCCCAATCCGCCACTCCAGCTCCACCGTCGTGCCACCGCAGTCAACCCCCCAATCACCTCGAGCCACTAACGAACCCCCTCCTCCAACGCAGCAGCGAACCTTCCCCCCTCTCCCAATTCGTATGGTAAGTTTTTATTTATACTCTTTATTCATATACAGTTTATAAAATAGGATTTTCAGTTTATAAAATAAGATTTTTCTAAGTAAAAAGATTAGATCTTTGAGAAAGAAAAGATATGATTTTTCCTTGAAGAGAAATATGCTTTTTCATTGTAGAAAAATGTGATTTTTTATTGTAGAAAACTTTGATTTTTCAATAATGAAAGCTATGATTTTTAATCAAATAAAAATGTGATTTTGATTTATACATGTATAGTGAAGATAAAAATATGATTTTTATTACTTGAATAGTGATGTAAAAATATGTTGTAGCGAAAAGATTTGATTTTTAGTTATATAAAAAATCGATTTTTAGTGCTATAAGAAAATATGATTTTTATTATATAAACATAAAAAAAATGATTTTTATCCATGTAGCGTTGTCATAAAAATGGGATTTTTATACAAATAACATCATATTAAAAATGAGATTTTTAATATGAATTTCATGAAACAAATTGCATTGAAATCAAAACAGCGAATCCGAGCGTCCATTAAAGATTGACGGAGTGGAAAACCAAGGTGAGAACTCCTCGCTATAATTTTCTTTGTACAATTATTTATTTTATAACTGCATATATGAACTATTCCCCGTCATCCATAAACCATGGACGATTTGTTTGATTGTTTGGTTTGGTTGATTAGATTATTTGGTTGAATTTGGTAGTTTGGGTGAACTGAATTTATTAGAATTGTTATGTGCGTGGCACGAGCCAATATCAGGAGAGGGGTAATGCTAGACATTACCCGGTTTTGATACCGCGCCGTTGTGCCGCCAAAATTTTCTAAAATATGTTAGAACAATAAAAATATCATTTTTATTGTGTAAATGAACCGAATAAATATTTTATCGTTAAAAATATAATTTTTAACGGGTATATGAATAAAATAAATATTCATTTACAAATCATATGATTTGTTTATATACACCCATTTTACTGATATGGATTGGGACGATAAATTTTGCACATCGCCCAACTGCACAAATAAAATTCATTATTTGTTGATTGAAACCCCACACGGGTGTTGGAATGAAATTTGGTGTACACTAATCCCAATTATTTAGTTGTATGTCGATCGATTGATTGAAAGGTTGTCGTAAGCGTTAAATATTTATATTTAATGCTTATGCAGTGTAGAATGCACTCTGGTTGATGGTTGACTGTGTTTGATTGTTGTTATATACATGTATTGCATGAAATCCATATAATCAGATTATATGGTAATTGACTGTGTCTGATTCCAGTTCAAAAAGAATGAATATTTTAAAATAACGAATATTTAAAAACAATGAATATTTTAAAATAATATTCAGTAAAAGATCAAAATATGATTTTGATGTCCGATTTGGGATGGACATGAATATATTTAAATATATGAACCTGTGTTGATTAGAATAACGCCATTTGTACGCAAACGATAGTTATATCGATTTTATTCATTTTTATAATGAATATTAAAAAGGAATTGATTTCAAAACCTGATTTTTGAAAAATATTATCATTTATATATTAATGATATGGAATATTCAATTTTGATTAGAAATTGAATATGAAGTTGAAAACGAATTTAAAATGATTTATAAAATACGTTTAAATGGAAATCGACGAAATATATATTATATATTATATATATATATATAATATATTGGCCTGAATAGAACGCGCCGCACTGCGGTAGTTCGCGAATTTCGACCATTGACTTCGAACGAACATTATGGGAGATCCAACCGTCAGATTCTCCTAAAACCAGAACCGTTGGCTTCATATCGAAAAGAGTTTTCCAAAGAATATTAGTGATTTGAAATCTAATGGTTGGATTTGGAATTATGTCCAAATCAAATTTAGAAAAGGTCGATGTAAGTGTAGTTCGATGGCCATTTATGGAAATCGACTGTACGGGCCTTGATAAAATTATTAAAAATATCGATAATTTGTGTAAAATCATAATAAATGATATGGAAAGAATTGGAATGAAAAATTCCATATTTGAAAAGATAAAAATGTATTTTTATCGAAATGAACTAAAATAATAAATCCAATATTTTTAAATAAATAAATTGGATTTGAAAAGGTTTTAAAAATAACCAGGATTTCCATTATGTAAATTGGAATGGATTTGAATTGAAATTGTCTTCGAAATATTTCGATGTTGGATTTCGTGATTATACAGATATAGTTACGGAAATTTGAAAGATATATTTGTAACAACCCTGAATTTTGGGGGTAAATTTAAAAATTTATTTTAAGTGATTTTAATGAGTTTTCGATATTTAAAATAATTTACTTAAAATAAAAATGATTGAAAGTTAATTTAAATCAAAGTTAGAATGAATAATTTAATTTTAATTATAAAAAGAGTTAGAAATAGCGCGGTAGTTTGAAAAGTCAAACTTGAACTTTGACTGATCGTACAGGACGCAAAATTTAACGGATTTTAGTGAAACCCAAAATATTAGAATCTATTTAAAAATATCTTTCCAACGAATCCGAAAAATTGAAATTCCATAGCGGAAATCAAAAGTTATAGCCAATTCAATTTTTAGAAAGGCCGTTGTAGAATTTGTATATATATATTTTATATGGCCCGAAAGGCTACTTTGCACATATGAAGGAATTTCGACTCGAAATCACTTCCATTGAGTTCGAAATGATGTTTCTGCATTGAAAAACAGTAAACGCTTATATATTTTGAGTTTTGAAAATTATTTGTTTAAAAATGTATTTTTAGTATTAAATATATCGCCCTTGAAAATCGACATTTTGCATACGACCTCGGAATTCGACGAAACCACTTTTGTTGGATCCGGGATGTAAAATTGTGGCTAGGTTTCAAATTTCATGATTTTTAAAGCTGAGCGTGACAAAAGAAACTGTGTTTTGTCAATTTCGGTCAAAATTAATTGACTGAAAAATAGCCATTTCTCAAACAGTCTCAGAATTCGACGAAATAAATTTTGTTGGGTTCGTATCGTCAAAACATAACCAAAAATAATTTTTTCGGATTTTTCTGACTTCGTTTGTGACCCCAGTAAAATTAGAAAGTACGTTCGTATTAAAAATTAAAGAATTAATTTAAAAATAAAAGAAACATGCTTTTTACTTCAGAATTGGACTTCGGCAATAGCGCTATTGCGTTCAGAAGGCGTCAAAACCTTAAGAACGACAGTAAGCAGGCCAAATTCCGAGTTAGTGGCCAAACGGACCTTTATTGGGCTAATTAAATAATTAATTAATAAATTAAACCTAATATTATATTATATATATCCGTCCGCTACAGTAAACTTCTTCTTCCCGATGGATTCAGCCGCAACAAAACCCATAAAGCTTCAAATCTTTAAACTCTGATTTCTTCTTCGTTTCTCAACGAAATCCTTCGCCGTAAATCACGTTTCGAAGGGATTTTCGAGCTCTTCGAATACATACCGAACACAACCCATCTCGTTGCTGGAAATCGCCGCACCCTCCACCCAAAGCCACCTCCGTTCGGCCTCCCCCACCCCCTCCTCGGCGAACCGCACGTCCCCCCTCTGGCCGAACATCCGCCTCGTATAGCTCTCCAATCTCCCGCAAACCGTTCGCAAAACCATTGACTATAGCTCCCGAAATCTGGATTCAAAGATTTGAACATTTCTGAAAATTTAAGGTATGAATATTTCATATTTTCCGACGCTTTTAAGCGTTACAGCGACAGTTGTTAAAAGTCAGTTCTGATTTATTTGTATGAACTTCGAATTGAAATCTTTCAGATCCGTAACTACCGTGACTTTGAATACAAGATCTGATTGAATCCGAACCTTCCTTTCAAATCCGAGCTAGGTGAGAATTTATTTTTATTTGAATTTAATTAATTTAATTATTATTATTATTATGGCGTTATGTGAAATTGAAAGTCAAACACAATTGAATTTGCGATGAAATGTTACTATGGGATGGATTCAAATTGTTGTGATGCTATGATTGTAGATCCATTATTTTTATTCATAGATCTGTTAATTATAAACAAAGATCGGTAGGAAAAAATAGATTTTTCCTCGTTTAAATTTGTTGAAGTATGCCTTATGGTTATGAATCATATATCAATCTATCATCATATACGTCGTTATGCAATTCACATTATTTTAACGTGAATTAAAGTAGGAAATTCGCATCGTCATGAAATTTACATCGTTATGCAATTTACATTATTTTTATTTGAATTAAAGTAGGAAAATTTACATTTTTATAATGTTAAATTAAAGTAGATTTTGCATTATGTCAAAAATTACATTTTTCTTTGTAATTAACAAGTGAATTCCATCGTATGTCAAAATTTACATTTTTATATGTAAATTATAAAGTGAATTAATGTCGTATGTTAAAAATTACATTTTTCTTTGTAATTAACATGGGAATTTCATCGTATGTTAAAATCTACATTTTTATATATGCAATTATATAGGGAATTACACCATAGGATAAAATTACCTTTTTATATGTAATTAAAACATGAATTTACATTGTGTATTAAATATTACATTTTTATATGTAATGTCTATAGGAAAGTATACCGTATGAAAAAATCATATTTTTACAATGTGAATTAGAAGTAGTGTTTGCATTGTAATTAAAAATCATATTTTTACAATGTGAATTAGAAGTAGTGTTTGCATTGTAATTAAAAATCATATTTTTACAATGTGAATTAGAAGTAGTGTTTGCATTGTAATTAAAAATCATATTTTTACAATGTGAATTAGAAGTAGTGTTTGCATTGTAATTAAAAATCATATTTTTACAATGTGAATTAGAAGTAGTGTTTGCATTGTAATTAAAAATCATATTTTTACAATGTGAATTAGAAGTAGTGTTTGCGCTGTAATTAAAAATCATATTTTTACAATGTGAATTAGAAGTAGTGTTTGCATTGTAATTAAAAATCATATTTTTACAATGTGAATTAGAAGTAGTTGTAGTAACCCGGATTTTTAATCGACTTTGGTTATCGACGTAAGCCCGACGTCGATAACCAAAACATCGAAAAATCCCGGTAATTAATGAAAGAAATTAGAGGGTGAGGAAAGATAAGGTAGAACTAATAGAATAGAAGAAGAAGAAGAAGAACATCATCATCAGAGTAAACACGAATCTCACAGCGGAACGAATAAAATATAACATAACTTTTGAAATACAAACAGTTATATATACAATAGCACTTATCAGAGTACAACACTTACAACAACAGCGGAAATAATAATAGCTGTAGAATCCTGAAGCCTCCTGCTCCAAGCTCTCCAAGTTTATCTGTAAAATCCCGACTACTTGACTGCCCGTACAAAATTAGGCACCCAAGAGTTTAGGGAAACAACAAAGTAAACTCCGGGTCAGTCATGGGACTGGTATGAGTAAAACAGTTTAAAATAGTTTGAACAGGTATATGATATCTCATAAGACCACGCCGTGAAAACGGAACGGGTTTTTCCCTTATGAGAATCCAAACAACTTTGTAAACAATATCATTCTGATATTATAATAATGTCTAAGTACAAATAGATATCAATCTAGCAGAAACGCTTTCATCTCACGTTCTACATATATAGTATACAATCAAAACCGCAAGCACGTATTGGGTAATTGGATTTCCAACTATGACAAGGTATGGAACCACCTTCCGATCAGTGTACTCTAGGAACGATACACTGGAGTTCAACAAGAACATCTTGCAACTCAGCCACACATGACCGACCACTCATTTCGCTTGAGTGTATCGAATGTACATCACCAACGGTTGGGATCAGCAACCGTTTCCCGTATATATATGGGACAGCATTGATAGATTTAAGAAACAAATGAATATTCACTAGATAGGTGCTTATACACCCTACTTCGGTGCGACCGACTTAGCCATGCTGCCTGCCCGATTTCTGTCATTTACCGGATGTGAGGCTAGAAGCTACGCTTTGTCATCACAATAGATTCACTTCGAATGCCACATTGTCAAATCCATCGAAAATCACTAATTGACGTCTACACCCATACATTACGTGTCAGCTAAAAGAAGTTTCCTTCTCCGCTTCCACTCTTAATATAGTTGAAGAAATCAATGTACGTGATCGTCTGGAAATACTATGTCAGACATCTATCTTCATTCACTTAGAAATGTCACATCGTCATACCCGCCAAATCACAAATTGACTTATCCAAAAATAACACGGTATACAGCTAAGAGAAACGAATTCCTCCGCCACCAAACGTGAATACGTTTGAACAAATCAACTTACACGATCCATTGGATATACTCTGTCAGACCTTCGTCCATACAAGTTGTCCTGGGACTGGACAAACCGAATGCACTATTCTGTAAACAGGATAGCCCTTGCATTTTACTCCGTCTTCAATTATCTTTGGCATATATGATTCGCGACGCTTATGCCAATACAGAGTGGTTCTATGGATAATAATCCAACCGTTCTCTCCATATTAACAACGTTAAAATGGTCAAAAACTTCGATAGTCTGTGAGTTAACTATCAAAGAAAAACAAGTGTGCAAACAACGATATTATTTCCAAATGGAAATTATATCGAACAAACATCATTTAACATAAATCTCTTTAGTTCATTTATTTACTTATCTCCTGTTTCCCTATATTCTAAATTCTTATTTTCTTTTATCAGAAAACATTTCTGATTCTCGTTTGGAAAACATTTCCAAAACTCCTTTACGATCAAACCTTACCATTTCTTAGTTAAGAAGGAAGTCACTCAAGTTGGGGTATAATTACCTTTCAGATCTTAACTGAACAACGTTATAACTTCGAAATGGTCAAAGTTTATCTTTTAATCTTTAACAACTTCTTTATGCCTTTCTCGGATTCAATTTTACTAATCCACTTCTATATTTAAAACATTGGTTATAACGATAACGTTATAATCCTTACTTTCGAATTATCTAACTTTAATTATAACTTCTATTCTTATTATTGAATAATTAACCTAACACTTATTTATTTATAAATAAATAAATCTCTATTTAGACACTGGAAAGTATAAGTACTTTCCCGAATTCGATATAATCGAATTTGCCGATTAACTCTCTTCGAGAAATCTCTATTTGATTAACTCTTCTTCGAATAACCTATATTCGATTAACTTCTTCCTTTTCAAATATCTCATATTTGAAAATCTTACTTTCGAATAAACTATATTCGTAAATCTCTTTTCGAATAACTCTTGTTCGATAAATCTCACTTCGATCAACTAATATTCGATAACTTTTCCTTTTCAAATATCTCATCTTTGATAAACCTCATTTCGATTAAACTATAATCGATAACTCCCTTCGATGAAACTAACATCGATAACTCCTTTCGATGAAACTAACATCGATAACTCCTTTCGATGAAACTAACATCGATAACTCCTTTCGATGAAACTAACATCGATTTATTTAACTCGACGAACTTAACTCGACTAACTTAACTTACTTGGTTCGACCAATTCGATTCAATTAACTTGGCTCGACTAACTTGGTTTATTTAACTCAACTTGATTTACTCCTATCGAATAACTAATATTCGATTTAACTCCATTTAACTCTATTCGAATAACTACTATTCGATTAACTCTATTCAACTCTATTCGAATAAACTATATTCGACTAACTCTATTTAACTCCATTCGAACAACTACTATTCGACAACTCTATTTAACTCCATTCGAACAACTACTATTCGACAACTCTATTTAACTCCATTCGAACAACTACTATTCGACAACTCTATTTAACTCCATTCGCTTGACTCTAGATCGCAGCGATCACAATGGTTATGCCTGATTCCCTCAGGAAACATCCGACCGCCTTAGGCTATTTGCAGCCCTGCGAATTACGCTAGCAGTCGTGCTAAATGGCATATTATTTGGATTAACTCTAACTGATTAACTCTATTGGTTTAACTTTAACTGATTACTCTAATTGGTTAACTCTATTTGACTAACTCGACTCGACTAACCCCTTTCGAATAACATATTCGATTAACTAACATCGAATACCATATTCGATTTCTCTAACTTCGAATACCATATTCGATTAACTTCTTCGAATGTCTATATTCGATTAACTAACTTCGAATACCATATTCGATTAACTTCTTCAAATACCATATTCGATTTACTTTATTCACTTTATAAAGATTTCCTTTTTAACAATGTTTTATTCATTGGAAAAGATTTACTTTTAAATAACGGTTCTACCCTTTAAAAATGATTTCCCTTTTTATAATGTTTCCTTTCCAATTCTATTTGTAAATGGTTTACAAATATTTCCTTTTCAAATTTATTCTTGAAATACTCTAACTCCTTAAATTCCCGGGAAAATTCGCCATAACCTCCTTTGTATCGGGAGCATCGGGAAAATCCCCAAACTCGCCACACAGGCCTTTCCATTCAAAAAGAAAATGTTTTGAATTTATTTTCCTTTTTTAAAATATCTCCTATTTATAAATATCCCAATTTATAAATATTCCGTATTTATAAATATTCCAATTTATAAATATTCTATTTTTCAATATCACTTTGAAAAATCTCCTTTATCTACATTCCGGTATGTCATGGTATTCAATCATATCAAATCACGATGTTCAATATCGTCCATACACACACAATCAACAACAGGTTATAATTCACATCATATATCAAAATATATGAAAAACAATAAAATAACTGTTGAGGAATCCAGTCGGATTCCTCCAACCTGTTTCCCTGCATCACAGATGTTAGACAATATACATAACATCACTTTCAGTTCCATATGATATATTCTGTTAAACAGAATCAATATAGAAATTTAACTAACTGACTAGCAGTTCAATCAAACAGTCAACACACAATCAATCAGTCCATATTTAACAGTTCTAAAAATATAACATGAAAATATAAACTGTTCAGAGTTAGTGAGATTTACTCACATTTGGACGATCATCGTCAATGACGATAACCATCGCTTGATTCAGACAATTTATTTTGCTATAAATTTTGACGGACTCCAATTGACTCGCGGTCAGTTCCATTGTGTAGTGCTCGTCCATACGATCCCAACGTAACTTACGGTTCGTCAATCTGATTTCATATGGATAAGATACAGCGTTTATAAGTTGATACGATATTTAAATTGAATTTAAACTAAACAATTAAATAACTAAACGGGCCCTCACCCTTTTAAACTTTTCGGCCCATAACCTAACCATACCCGAACCCGCTCTGTACTCCTTCTCCCTCAACAAACGGCCGTGACCTCCTGTAGCCTCTTTACCATTAACGAAACTTGCTCCCATCCTCTTTCCCTTTACACTTCACTACAGATCAAACCAACCATACCGTCAACCTTCTCTTGCCGAGCTCTCCATCATCGACCCAAAATCTTTCAACTCGACCTCAAATTCTCGGTCGTGACATCAAAACCATCCAGTAACGCTGCGTCAAACTTTGAAACCGAACTGCACAGGATTTCCGCAGCAAGTGCGGTTTCCGATTACAAACCCAAATCTCCACTTGAAATGAGCTTAAACCCATTGTATTCGGATCGAAATCCAACCCTAGTTTACTGCCCTAAAAATGCCGAACCCAACCACTGCATCGCACCACACGAGATCGCCACAGAATCGAAGAACACATTGATACGAACTCAAATACAATTGTACTTTGATTTATGGCTTTTCTTTTGATTTGTTTGGATTTTTTTCCTTTGATTTCATTGCTGCGTTTTTGGTTCTTTTAGAAAGAGAACTGACGGCGCGAGAAATATGAGATTGTAATTAGGTTTAGAAGGGTATGAGGAGTATTTATAGGGTGTTTAGATATTTTAGATATTTTAGAAAAGGAATATTCCCAGTATATTCTCATATATATATATATTCGTTCTAGTCTTCTAAAAATTCGTGTGATCACACACGATACCCAAAAATCACGAAAATTGACATGCAGCTACACCTCGACATTACGGTCCCAACGAAACTGGTTTCGTCAAATTCCGACTTCGTATGCTCACATAGTGTATTTTTAACTGTCAAAATACTGACTGTTTCTCACTCTAAAAATCCGTACGGCAAAACAGTGACTCTAAAAATCACGAAACTTCATATCTAACAACTATTTGACATTGCGGATCCAACAAAACTGGTTTCGTCGAATTCCGACTTCGTATGCAAAAGTGGCTATTTTTAACGCTCTAAATAGCCTATTTAAATATATAAATATATTTAAATATTATTAAATTAATTGTTTAAAATTAATTATTATCGTCTATCTTCACATATGATATCGTACAGCCCCAGAATATCATATCAGAATTTACAGCTTGATATTTCAGATTCCAGATTATCTCGATATTCAGTTTATGCTGAAAATCCATTTATAACGTATATAAAGCGTCGCAAATTATAAAGGAATTCCACAGCGACTTTTTCTGAAATTTGATTTGGACGTACATCAAAATCTACACGATGAAATCCCTATTTTTCTCTTCCACTAGAAAGATATACTCCACCAGCTCCACACGTTTCTTGTTTCACAGAAATCCGGCTTAAAACGAATCATGTACATTCAGTTGAAGTTCAAATCGCCAAATAGCGAACTGCAGCGCCATTTCGAGCTCTATTTTAATTATATTATAAATTATAAATTCAATTGGCTTATATAAATATATTCGTCAATATAATTCAATATAACTGAATTATATATTTTCAACTGTCCAGTTTACACAATATTGTCAATTCCACTATTTCTGACTAATTCAGAAATAAATATATTTTATCCTATTATTTAAATTAATTAAATAATCATTTTTATTTAATTCAGGTCGTCGATATCGCCAAAACGATATTTAAATAATTAAATAATTTAATTATTCGGCAGCTAAAAATGCGGGTTACTACAATCTTCTCCCCTTAATAAAATTTCGTCCTCGAAATTGCTAAGCTAGGGGACGACCCTATCCACTGGGTAAAAATTTATCTGATTACCTCTTATCTATGGTTTCAACTGAACCAATTAATATCGACTAAAATATTAATTTATTCCGACTAACTAAATTTTCAAAAATTCTGAAAATTTTCTAACGCCTTAACTTTTCGAAAAATTTCGCCAGCACCTCCTTTGTACTGGTCGATATCTCAAACTCCAACTCGCCTCTCTGGGCCTTCTTTAACCCAAAAGAAATCAAACAGCCAAGCGGCTTGCCAATTCGGCTCATAAATTCCAAATTCATATAAAATATAAAGTTGTACCTTTTTGTTGGGCATATCACTCTATCACTTCCATATGCTATCAACTCAGCATATACCAGTGTTATCTCAATCAAATTCCAATCAATTCATATCCTCAAATCCAAACCGAATTTTATTTGAACCCCAATATCAAATTTCAAATTCTTAACCCATCAACCCAATTCTATAACAGATTATTCTCTAATCCAATTCAATTCTATTTAAATCTGTTCATGTTAAATTTCAATTTATTTTTACCATCTCATTTTATTTAACTTCATTAGTTAAATTTTAATTTCTAGAACTTAAATTCCTGGGAAAATTTCAAATCAATTTGAAATCATACTACCAATTCAAAACCTTTGAATTTCTAAACACTTGTTTTCTCAAAACAATTCAAATCAAAATCTCTGGTAGTAATCCACCACTTAGAACTCGAAAATCACACCGATGATACTGCGCAGTCATCATCAGAATTATTTTCCAGCGACCCAAGTGATTTCAATACTATATCATTTTCAAAATCATTACCAAATACTTCCATTCTGAAAACATTTCAAAATCTCCCAGGAACTTAAAATTTCCTTATTTTAATTCCAAATCTAATTTAAATTCATATTTAATTCATCTTATTTCATATACTTTACTTATATGAATTCTGATTGGTTATTTACATAACCATTTCACTTTATAATCTTACTCGATTATAGTTACAACCAATATATCTAATATATGATAATATATTACATATCCATACTGTGTCGGTCCATCGTATTCAAGTGTTTATTTACTCCTACCGATACAGTGGATCAAACTGATCGACCAGAACTCATAAACAACTCAGCCAATGAATCTCCACAATATAAAACAATTTTTATATCAAATAAAAATACGCACTCGTATATATATACTCAACTCAATCTAGGGTGTTACTAACCCTATCTATACCGAGTCACGCCACAGAGCCAAGTAATTCTTAACTTAAGCTCTGATACCAACTGTAGTAACCCGGATTTTTAATCGACTTTGGTTATCGACGTAAGCCCGACGTCGATAACCAAAACATCGAAAAATCCCGGTAATTAATGAAAGAAATTAGAGGGTGAGGAAAGATAAGGTAGAACTAATAGAATAGAAGAAGAAGAAGAACATCATCAGAGTAAACACGAATCTCACAGCGGAACGAATAAAATATAACATAACTTTTGAAATACAAACAGTTATATATACAATAGCACTTATCAGAGTACAGCACTTACAACAACAGCGGAAATAATAATAGCTATAGAATCCTGAAGCCTCCTGCTCCAAGCTCTCCAAGTGTATCTGTAAAATCCCGACTACTTGACTGCCCGTACAAATTTAGGCACCCAAGAGTTTAGGGAAACAACAAAGTAAACTCCGGGTCAGTCATGGGACTGGTATGAGTAAAACAGTTTAAAATAGTTTGAACAGGTATATGATATCTCATAAGACCACGCCGTGAAAACGGAACGGGTTTTTCCCTTATGAGAATCCAAACAACTTTGTAAACAATATCATTCTGATATTATAATAATGTCTAAGTACAAATAGATATCAATCTAGCAGAAACGCTTTCATCTCACGTTCTACATATATAGTATACAATCAAAACCGTAAGCACGTATTGGGTAATTGGATTTCCAACTATGACAAGGTATGGAACCACCTTCCGATCAGTGTACTCTAGGAACGATACACTGGAGTTCAACAAGAACATCCTGCAACTCAGCCACACATGACCGACCACTCATTTCGCTTGAGTGTATCGAATGTATATCACCAACGGTTGGGATCACCAACCGTTTCCCGTATATATATGGGACATCATTGATAGATTTAAGAAACAAATGAATATTCACTAGATAGGTGCTTATACACCCTACTTCGGTGCGACCGACTTAGCCATGCTGCCTGCCCGATTTCTGTCATTTACCGGATGTGAGGCTAGAAGCTACGCTTTGTCATCACAATAGATTCACTTCGAATGCCACATTGTCAGATCCATCGAAAATCACTAATTGACTGTAACGACCCGGATTTTTGGCCGTGGAAGTCTGAATATTTAAATTTTGTTTTAAAATTTTAATTGAATTACATATAGGAAATTATTAATTAAAAACGATGTTTGAACGTAAATTTATAATATAATTATAAAACGAGCTTGAAAACGCGCGGCAGTTCGTAATATGGAGTTTTGAACTTCAACTGAGTATACAGGATTCGTTATAACTTGGATTTCTGTGAAACAAGACACGTTGGAACTGTATTGATTATAATTTTCATATGAAAGAGAAAAATCTAGATTTCGTATTATAATTTGTTAGTTATGGTCAAATCAAATTTTGAAATAGTCGCTGTGGAAAATCGTTATTTAAAATATACGCGTTAAAATAGCCGTTTTGCAAACGGACTCGGATTTCGACGAAATCAGTTTCATTGGGACCGTATCATTAAATTATTATACGGTGTTGAATTGCGTGGCAAACCGATGTCGTATGTGACCACGGTAGCCGTAAACGCTCGTTCAGTGCAATTAAATTAATTCAACTGAATAAAGGGATATTAGAGTGTAACTTGAACAGACGATCGAATCAGGCCACGAAACCAGTTCCGGTGAATTCGTAGCGTCGGATATAGTCAGGGTAGGTATATGGTTTGTTATCGGCAAATTTGGTGTTCAGAAGGGCAGTGCGGTACGCGCTAAAAATAGCCTACCGGGGCGACAGTCTCAGAATGCGACGAAACTAGTGCCGTTGGGTTCGTATCGAAAAGTTATTGTCGACGTTCGCAGTTTCGAGGTGATTTGATTTATCTGGTGATCGTGAAAAATTTAAACGTGTGTTCATTTCTGGTTTTATAAAGGAAATTTTTTCATACGATGTCAGAATGCGACGAAACTTGTCCCATTGGGTTCAGAATACCTTTTTACACCATGATTAGCTTTTTAATCAGTAAACAAAATATCACTACAAACTCATTCTAAAAGAAACTACAGTTACCATGCAATAGTACAATGACCCATGTTCTTCCTACACTCTTCGTGCTTAAGAAATACATTAAGTATGGCCCAAATCAACTTCAACTACCTACATAAGATGTGAGCAAACATGCTGACGAAAATTCAAACAATTCATCAAACAACTAGCCGACATGAAATTTACAACAGTCTATATATGCACATGCTACTCACAGCCTACAGCTGTATAAGTCCAGAACTTTGAATTCCATAAATTGGGTTGGCCAATTAAAAAGGGAAGAGTAGAAACTTGTCTGTCCTATGCGAGACATATCCTTGATGGATTGAAAGCAAAACTCGGTTAAAAATAAATAGAAAACTCTGTGTGTTTTCACAATCGAAATAACCATTCGAGACAGCAAATGAATATGTACAACCGTACTGTCTAAATTTGTCACAATCCTTGAAACATCAGAACGTGCCTCGACAGCTGGAATTCTTATCAAACATCTCGTGCGTTATTAATTAAAGTAACAGTAATCTATAATAAAATGCAAACCTATCCTGTAGTGGTACAGCTACCTATTATCAATTCCTTGCATATCACGGGTTCGCAACTATAAATACACATGTAAACAGCTCCATACCATTCTTGACCGATACTCTTTTTCTTCTCTTTTTCTGAGTCGCAAGTTTTACTGGCACATTAAAATCCGATTTCATTCGTTCTGATGGACTGGTGTATGCGCAAGCTTCTTACTGAAATCATTTACCTTGAGTTCGAAAACTGTTTCATATGTGAACACAGCGTGGTTAAGGCTTGAGAGCGTGGCGACCTAAGGCGATTGTAGGAGGAACAACAGTGGGTCTGGTGGGTGCTGGGCGGTTTGCTTCTGACTGGTGTTTCTTCGATGGAGGAGGCCTTAGTCGAGGCTGGAGGAGGACGCAAACAGGAGCAGTTCTAGTGTGTACTCATTGACGTAGGGAGGGTCGGTGTCGCGGTCAGCCTCCGGTGGCTCACAGTAGTGACACTTGGTAGTTTTGGTTTCAAAAACCGAAGTTATTTATAGGCTGAAGTATTCAATGGTGTAGTGGTGGGTGGGTACTCGCATGTACAGAGAATTCAAACAGAGGGTCTAAAGTAGGGTAGTCAGTACGGGAAGCTGAAAGGGACGCTGGATATTTTGGCTTTTAGAATAGTGGAGCAAACAAGGAAACAGAGGCGTGTAAGGGATCTGATGCGGTGAAGTTCCGCTCTGGCCGATGACACGTTTAAAAAGGAAGTGAGACTTTATAACATGGTTAGTGTTTTGGTTTCAAGGCCAAGGTCTTGCCTGGCAATGCAATCCAGTTCCAGAAAGCGTGGAGTTCAAGTATCGGGTAGTGAAAAGGGCGCCGCTGATCACACTGATGTGTTAACAAAGTGACGGAGTGATGATTGTGAGGGTGTGAAGGAATTAATTGTAGAAAAGGGAGATGATGAGTTGAAGGGAAAAACCAATATCACTTTTGTAGATGAGCAAATGCGAAAGGAACATTGGGCTTGGGGTACGATCTTAACCATAAACGGAATCATACAAAACCAGATTCATTAGAATCGTAACGATGAGATCTTTGTCGTGGAACTGATTTCGCTAAGGACTGAGCTACTAAAATTTCAAGGAAAAATCAAACTGTCTGTTTGATTTTAAATAAAACCGGAAACAGAACCGTCAGCTGCGAACCAAGGTGAGTAAACTCACTCGTTTAAAAATTATTTTATAATGTGAAATGGTTGCTTGGTTGAATAGTTGATAAATTGGTTGATATAATCACATCGTTGATTGATTTTCCATTTATGCGATATTTTTGATGTTACTAACATCTGTGGATGCAGGGAAACAGGTTGGAGGGATCCAACTGGATCCCTCAATATTTTATTTATTGTTTTATTTAATAGTGATATATGTTATGCTACATTATCCATGGTTGAATTTGTGTGTTTGATTTACCCTGGCCTTAGGAACCTGGTATTTTAGATACCGTAAAATATCATCGAATGTGAAAAAGAAATTAGAATTTAAAAGTAGAATTTATTTCCAAATTAGAAACAATTTCTTTTCATTGAGTTGCAAATGGAGACCTATTCTATTGGATAAACCAAGAAAAATGTTATAAATAAAGATATAAATGAAGTGGATCATTAACCATTGGATAAATAAGAAAGGTGAGTTCAAACATGAATGTATATTTGAAAGTGAGTATCGGTTTTGAAACCAATATTTGGAAATGGATTTGAATTTAGCAAATTACAAAGGGAAGTTTAAAGAAAGATTTCCAAATGCTTTAAATTAAAAGAATAAATAGTTTAAACAAGGAAATATTTTGCAAATAAAATATATATAAAAAGGGGATTTATAGAAATCGAATTAAGTGGTTAGAAGAATGTATAGTTATAAATATGAACTTGAATTGTTTAAAACAAACAGAAATTATAAATGAACAACGGAAGCGTGTGCGCCGCACACGGTATTTTATTCAAAACAACAATCATAGCGCTGGTGTTATAATAGATGTTGTAAATCTATATAGCAATTTTAACGCTGCCGTTATAATAACTGTTTTAATAGCAATCTTAATGCTATGGTTATGATAAGTGTTTTATAATGCTAGATAGCGGTTTTAACGCTGTTGTTGAAAGCAATGTTTGGTTTAAAGTTGGGAGCTCTGAATATTTCAAAGTGAATGATAGAAAGGGTTGATTAGTGATATCGTTAATTAACGAATGATTTATGATTTAAGTCATAATAACGATGTTATAACATCAGTAAATTCAAAGGGTTTAGAAATGTTTTTCTAACCGGAATAAAAGATGTTTTCTCAATAAAGGAATTATATATTGGAAATGTTTTCTGATATTCAAGTTAGAAAATAAAAGTCATATTAAAGTTATTATATTTCGGATGCAGGGAATTATAACATCATTGTTATAATCAAGTGATTCCTGAAAAGGAAGTGGATTCATAATCGAATCCGAGAGCAACGTGAGGAAGTGTGTTAAAAGATTGGAAAGATGAACCTTGTCTATTTCGAAGTTAGAAATGTTGCTCAGTTAAGGTCTGAGAGGTAATTATACCCCAACTTGATTGACTTCGTTTTAACTAAGAAATGATTAAGGTTCGATAGTGGAAAGTGGTTAAGTGGAAACCAAATGAAGGAGATTTGGCATAGTGATGTTTATTCAAACATCTGTTTAATCCAATGAAGGAGATTTGGAAACGTTTTCCAAACGAGAGTCAGAAATGTTTTCTGAATATAGAGGACAGGAGATGGAAATGTTTGCCAATGTTAATAGCGTATATTTTCTAAATATATTAAATAAGGAATGTAAATGAAAATGAGAAGGGAAATGAATGAATGAACTAAAAGGGATAAACATTGAATGATGTTTGGTCGATAGAACTTCCTTTTGGAAATAATATCATTGTTTGCACACCGACATGTTTTCATTTGATAGTTAAATCACCGACTATCAAAGTTTTGACCATTTTAACGTTGTTAATATGGAGAGACCGGTTGGATTATTATCCAGAGAACCACTCCGCATTGGCATAAGCGTTGCGAATCAAGTATGCTGAATATCTTGAAGACGGAGTGAAGTGCAAGGGCTATCCTGTTTACAGAATAGTGCCTTCGGTTTGTCCAGTCCCAGGACAAACGTGTATGGACGAGTGTCTGACAGAGTATATCCAATGGATCGCATAAGTTGATCTCTTCAAACGTACTTACGTTTGGTGGCGGAGGAATTCGTTTCTCTTAGCTGTATACCCGTGGTATTTTTGGTGAAATCAATTTGTGATTTGGCGGGTATGACGATGTGGCATTCAAAGTAATGGAGGTGTGGTCTGTCAAAAGATACGTTATGACCTCGAGCCTCATCAAACGGGGAAGGACAAAAATCGGACAGGCAGCATGGCTATGTGGGTCGCACCCATTAGGATGTATGATCACTTATCTAGAGAAATTTCTTTTGTTCTTAAATCTATCGATGCTGTCCCTTATCGGGAGGCGGTTGCTGATCCCAACCGTCGGTGGTATACGTTCGATACACTCAAGCGAAATGAGTGGTCGGTCATGTGTGGGCCGGGTTGCAAGATGTTCTTGTTGAACCCAGTGTATTTGCCTCTAGAGATACACGTTCGGAAGGTGGTCCCATACCTTGTCAAGTTGGAATCCAATCTCCAATAAGTGCCTGCGAGTTTGATTGTATATTATATATGTAGAGCGTGAGATGCAAGCGCTCTACTAGATTTTAATTACTTGTGATTAGACATTATTATAATATCAGATAATGTATGATTTCCAAAGTGTTTTGGGTTATCGTAAGGTAAAAACCATCCGTGTTTATGTGTGGATTGGTCTTACGATTATCTTTTCTTTTGAAAAGGATTTTGAAAGTTAAACAAATGGTTGGAGTTTACTCACACCAGTCCCATGACTGACCCAGAGTTTATTTTGTTTGTTTTCCCTAAACTCTTGGGTGCCCAAATTTGTACGGGCAGTCAAGTAGTCAGGATTTTACAGATTCACCTGAAGGAGATTCAAGCAGGAGGTTGCACCTGTCAGCTATAGACTATCATATTTTCCGCTGTGTACTATGTTGTATCTGGAAACAGGTGTTTATAACTGTTCCAGGGATAATCGTTGTGCTCCGATAATGGTATGTATATACAAATACTGATTTGTGCTTCAAAGTTATGTTATCTAATATAATTTATTCGTTCCGCTGTGAGTTTGTGATCTTCGTTTTCTTCTATTCTAATATTTCTTTCTTTCTATTTCTCATCCTCTAACTTCTTTCTAATAATGGTTCGTATTTCTGTGCAATTTGAGTTGTATGTGTGGTGTTATTAGTCGACTCAAAGGGTACAGATTTGCGGGTCGTTTCATTTGGTATCAGAGCCAGGTTAAGTGATTACCTTGGCTCTGTGGCGTGACTCAGTAGAGATGGGGTTAGTAATACCCTAGATTGAGTTTGAGTGTATATATATGAGCGCGTATTTGTAAATTCGATATAAAAATTGTTTTATATTGTGTTGACTGGTTTGTTGAGTGGTTTATGAATTCTGGTCGATACAGGAAGTACAACCGTATCGATAGGTGTTTCTAAACTCTCGAACAGAACAAATCGACTCAGTATTGTTTTAAAGTGGGTAAGTGATATAATTTGCCCAAAAGTTATTTTGATATAAAGGGATAATTTCCTGAAATTGTCGAATGTGTGGATTGTTATTGCAATCAAAAGGAAATTATAAAATATTGAAATGGTTGTATAAAACCAAGTTGAATTTGTATAAGAATAGGATATACAAATAGGCCGAACTAAAATTTAATTCAAACCATAATTTGAATTTAAATCCCGGAAGTTTTGAAATATTCCTTGAAGTATTTTAAAGGTAATATGGCATTAGTTTAAAGTATTTTTGAATAAGAATGATTTTAAATGGATTTGAAAGTAATTAAGCACTGAAATCACTTCAGTGGCGAGAAAATAATTCTGATAATGGATCGCGACATTATCGGTATTCATTTTCAAGTTTCTGAGTGATGGATTGCTACCATAAGTAATTTGGGAATGAAAATATGTTTGGAAAGGACAAGATGATTTAGAAATTCAAATTTTAATTGAGATATATATATGATTTCAAATTAATTTGAAATAAAACCCGGAATTTGAATTCTGGAATTAAAATTTAACTTGTGTAAGTTGAATAGAATGAATTGGTAAAGAGGTACCAAAGGAACTGAAATTTAACTTAAGTCGAGTTAAATTAAAAGTGGATTAGATTAGAAATTATTTCGAATGAAGTAAATAAAGAAGATGTTGAGATTCGAATTATTAATATGAACTCGACTTATGAATAAGAAAGTTGAATATATTAGATGTTGTTGAATGGGATTGAATTGGATTCAAGGATAATAAGTGGATTGGTTTAAATAGAAATCAGATTTGAATTGATAGAATGGAAGAGACTAATCAGAAGTTGATTAGAGATCTGACAACTGGAAGTTGTATTGATTTGAAACCAAGTGGAAATGATATATGCTGAGCAGATATTGAATGGAAGCAAATGCAAGAGATAGAATTATGCTCGACAAAAAGGTACATGTTTACAATATTGTTTGGGTTGATGATTTTATGAGCCTATGAGGCAAGCCACTTGGCTTTTTGATTTTATTTTGGATTGGAGAAGGCCTAGAAAGGCGAGTTGTGGTTGTACCGATTGAGCCATGCAGAGGAGATGCTGCCGAAATTTTTCAGAATTTAAAGGGTTAGAAAATTTTCAGAAATTTTTTTCGTTAGTAAGAATAAATGAATATTTTAATTGAAATAAATTGGTCCAGTTAAACTAGAGTTAAGAAGTGGGAAAAACAAAAAGGAATTTCAAACCTAGTTAATAGGATACGTGGCATTTTCCCTACTTAGCAATTTCGAGGACGAAATTATTTTAAGGGGGAAGGAATGTAACGACCCGGATTTTTGGCCGTGGAAGTCTGAATATTTAAATTTTGTTTTAAAATTTTAATTGAATTACATATAGGAAATTATTAATTAAAAACGATGTTTGAACGTAAATTTATAATATAATTATAAAACGAGCTTGAAAACGCGCGGCAGTTCGTAATATGGAGTTTTGAACTTCAACTGAGTATACAGGATTCGTTATAACTTGGATTTCTGTGAAACAAGACACGTTGGAACTGTATTGATTATAATTTTCATATGAAAGAGAAAAATCTAGATTTCGTATTATAATTTGTTAGTTATGGTCAAATCAAATTTTGAAATAGTCGCTGTGGAAAATCGTTATTTAAAATATACGCGTTAAAATAGCCGTTTTGCAAACGGACTCGGATTTCGACGAAATCAGTTTCATTGGGACCGTATCATTAAATTATTATACGGTGTTGAATTGCGTGGCAAACCGATGTCGTATGTGACCACGGTAGCCGTAAACGCTCGTTCAGTGCAATTAAATTAATTCAACTGAATAAAGGGATATTAGAGTGTAACTTGAACAGACGATCGAATCAGGCCACGAAACCAGTTCCGGTGAATTCGTAGCGTCGGATATAGTCAGGGTAGGTATATGGTTTGTTATCGGCAAATTTGGTGTTCAGAAGGGCAGTGCGGTACGCGCTAAAAATAGCCTACCGGGGCGACAGTCTCAGAATGCGACGAAACTAGTGCCGTTGGGTTCGTATCGAAAAGTTATTGTCGACGTTCGCAGTTTCGAGGTGATTTGATTTATCTGGTGATCGTGAAAAATTTAAACGTGTGTTCATTTCTGGTTTTATAAAGGAAATTTTTTCATACGATGTCAGAATGCGACGAAACTTGTCCCATTGGGTTCAGAATACCTTTTTACACCATGATTAGCTTTTTAATCAGTAAACAAAATATCACTACAAACTCATTCTAAAAGAAACTACAGTTACCATGCAATAGTACAATGACCCATGTTCTTCCTACACTCTTCGTGCTTAAGAAATACATTAAGTATGGCCCAAATCAACTTCAACTACCTACATAAGATGTGAGCAAACATGCTGACGAAAATTCAAACAATTCATCAAACAACTAGCCGACATGAAATTTACAACAGTCTATATATGCACATGCTACTCACAGCCTACAGCTGTATAAGTCCAGAACTTTGAATTCCATAAATTGGGTTGGCCAATTAAAAAGGGAAGAGTAGAAACTTGTCTGTCCTATGCGAGACATATCCTTGATGGATTGAAAGCAAAACTCGGTTAAAAATAAATAGAAAACTCTGTGTGTTTTCACAATCGAAATAACCATTCGAGACAGCAAATGAATATGTACAACCGTACTGTCTAAATTTGTCACAATCCTTGAAACATCAGAACGTGCCTCGACAGCTGGAATTCTTATCAAACATCTCGTGCGTTATTAATTAAAGTAACAGTAATCTATAATAAAATGCAAACCTATCCTGTAGTGGTACAGCTACCTATTATCAATTCCTTGCATATCACGGGTTCGCAACTATAAATACACATGTAAACAGCTCCATACCATTCTTGACCGATACTCTTTTTCTTCTCTTTTTCTGAGTCGCAAGTTTTACTGGCACATTAAAATCCGATTTCATTCGTTCTGATGGACTGGTGTATGCGCAAGCTTCTTACTGAAATCATTTACCTTGAGTTCGAAAACTGTTTCATATGTGAACACAGCGTGGTTAAGGCTTGAGAGCGTGGCGACCTAAGGCGATTGTAGGAGGAACAACAGTGGGTCTGGTGGGTGCTGGGCGGTTTGCTTCTGACTGGTGTTTCTTCGATGGAGGAGGCCTTAGTCGAGGCTGGAGGAGGACGCAAACAGGAGCAGTTCTAGTGTGTACTCATTGACGTAGGGAGGGTCGGTGTCGCGGTCAGCCTCCGGTGGCTCACAGTAGTGACACTTGGTAGTTTTGGTTTCAAAAACCGAAGTTATTTATAGGCTGAAGTATTCAATGGTGTAGTGGTGGGTGGGTACTCGCATGTACAGAGAATTCAAACAGAGGGTCTAAAGTAGGGTAGTCAGTACGGGAAGCTGAAAGGGACGCTGGATATTTTGGCTTTTAGAATAGTGGAGCAAACAAGGAAACAGAGGCGTGTAAGGGATCTGATGCGGTGAAGTTCCGCTCTGGCCGATGACACGTTTAAAAAGGAAGTGAGACTTTATAACATGGTTAGTGTTTTGGTTTCAAGGCCAAGGTCTTGCCTGGCAATGCAATCCAGTTCCAGAAAGCGTGGAGTTCAAGTATCGGGTAGTGAAAAGGGCGCCGCTGATCACACTGATGTGTTAACAAAGTGACGGAGTGATGATTGTGAGGGTGTGAAGGAATTAATTGTAGAAAAGGGAGATGATGAGTTGAAGGGAAAAACCAATATCACTTTTGTAGATGAGCAAATGCGAAAGGAACATTGGGCTTGGGGTACGATCTTAACCATAAACGGAATCATACAAAACCAGATTCATTAGAATCGTAACGATGAGATCTTTGTCGTGGAACTGATTTCGCTAAGGACTGAGCTACTAAAATTTCAAGGAAAAATCAAACTGTCTGTTTGATTTTAAATAAAACCGGAAACAGAACCGTCAGCTGCGAACCAAGGTGAGTAAACTCACTCGTTTAAAAATTATTTTATAATGTGAAATGGTTGCTTGGTTGAATAGTTGATAAATTGGTTGATATAATCACATCGTTGATTGATTTTCCATTTATGCGATATTTTTGATGTTACTAACATCTGTGGATGCAGGGAAACAGGTTGGAGGGATCCAACTGGATCCCTCAATATTTTATTTATTGTTTTATTTAATAGTGATATATGTTATGCTACATTATCCATGGTTGAATTTGTGTGTTTGATTTACCCTGGCCTTAGGAACCTGGTATTTTAGATACCGTAAAATATCATCGAATGTGAAAAAGAAATTAGAATTTAAAAGTAGAATTTATTTCCAAATTAGAAACAATTTCTTTTCATTGAGTTGCAAATGGAGACCTATTCTATTGGATAAACCAAGAAAAATGTTATAAATAAAGATATAAATGAAGTGGATCATTAACCATTGGATAAATAAGAAAGGTGAGTTCAAACATGAATGTATATTTGAAAGTGAGTATCGGTTTTGAAACCAATATTTGGAAATGGATTTGAATTTAGCAAATTACAAAGGGAAGTTTAAAGAAAGATTTCCAAATGCTTTAAATTAAAAGAATAAATAGTTTAAACAAGGAAATATTTTGCAAATAAAATATATATAAAAAGGGGATTTATAGAAATCGAATTAAGTGGTTAGAAGAATGTATAGTTATAAATATGAACTTGAATTGTTTAAAACAAACAGAAATTATAAATGAACAACGGAAGCGTGTGCGCCGCACACGGTATTTTATTCAAAACAACAATCATAGCGCTGGTGTTATAATAGATGTTGTAAATCTATATAGCAATTTTAACGCTGCCGTTATAATAACTGTTTTAATAGCAATCTTAATGCTATGGTTATGATAAGTGTTTTATAATGCTAGATAGCGGTTTTAACGCTGTTGTTGAAAGCAATGTTTGGTTTAAAGTTGGGAGCTCTGAATATTTCAAAGTGAATGATAGAAAGGGTTGATTAGTGATATCGTTAATTAACGAATGATTTATGATTTAAGTCATAATAACGATGTTATAACATCAGTAAATTCAAAGGGTTTAGAAATGTTTTTCTAACCGGAATAAAAGATGTTTTCTCAATAAAGGAATTATATATTGGAAATGTTTTCTGATATTCAAGTTAGAAAATAAAAGTCATATTAAAGTTATTATATTTCGGATGCAGGGAATTATAACATCATTGTTATAATCAAGTGATTCCTGAAAAGGAAGTGGATTCATAATCGAATCCGAGAGCAACGTGAGGAAGTGTGTTAAAAGATTGGAAAGATGAACCTTGTCTATTTCGAAGTTAGAAATGTTGCTCAGTTAAGGTCTGAGAGGTAATTATACCCCAACTTGATTGACTTCGTTTTAACTAAGAAATGATTAAGGTTCGATAGTGGAAAGTGGTTAAGTGGAAACCAAATGAAGGAGATTTGGCATAGTGATGTTTATTCAAACATCTGTTTAATCCAATGAAGGAGATTTGGAAACGTTTTCCAAACGAGAGTCAGAAATGTTTTCTGAATATAGAGGACAGGAGATGGAAATGTTTGCCAATGTTAATAGCGTATATTTTCTAAATATATTAAATAAGGAATGTAAATGAAAATGAGAAGGGAAATGAATGAATGAACTAAAAGGGATAAACATTGAATGATGTTTGGTCGATAGAACTTCCTTTTGGAAATAATATCATTGTTTGCACACCGACATGTTTTCATTTGATAGTTAAATCACCGACTATCAAAGTTTTGACCATTTTAACGTTGTTAATATGGAGAGACCGGTTGGATTATTATCCAGAGAACCACTCCGTATTGGCATAAGCGTTGCGAATCAAGTATGCTGAATATCTTGAAGACGGAGTGAAGTGCAAGGGCTATCCTGTTTACAGAATAGTGCCTTCGGTTTGTCCAGTCCCAGGACAAACGTGTATGGACGAGTGTCTGACAGAGTATATCCAATGGATCGCATAAGTTGATCTCTTCAAACGTACTTACGTTTGGTGGCGGAGGAATTCGTTTCTCTTAGCTGTATACCCGTGGTATTTTTGGTGAAATCAATTTGTGATTTGGCGGGTATGACGATGTGGCATTCAAAGTAATGGAGGTGTGGTCTGTCAAAAGATACGTTATGACCTCGAGCCTCATCAAACGGGGAAGGACAAAAATCGGACAGGCAGCATGGCTATGTGGGTCGCACCCATTAGGATGTATGATCACTTATCTAGAGAAATTTCTTTTGTTCTTAAATCTATCGATGCTGTCCCTTATCGGGAGGCGGTTGCTGATCCCAACCGTCGGTGGTATACGTTCGATACACTCAAGCGAAATGAGTGGTCGGTCATGTGTGGGCCGGGTTGCAAGATGTTCTTGTTGAACCCAGTGTATTTGCCTCTAGAGATACACGTTCGGAAGGTGGTCCCATACCTTGTCAAGTTGGAATCCAATCTCCAATAAGTGCCTGCGAGTTTGATTGTATATTATATATGTAGAGCGTGAGATGCAAGCGCTCTACTAGATTTTAATTACTTGTGATTAGACATTATTATAATATCAGATAATGTATGATTTCCAAAGTGTTTTGGGTTATCGTAAGGTAAAAACCATCCGTGTTTATGTGTGGATTGGTCTTACGATTATCTTTTCTTTTGAAAAGGATTTTGAAAGTTAAACAAATGGTTGGAGTTTACTCACACCAGTCCCATGACTGACCCAGAGTTTATTTTGTTTGTTTTCCCTAAACTCTTGGGTGCCCAAATTTGTACGGGCAGTCAAGTAGTCAGGATTTTACAGATTCACCTGAAGGAGATTCAAGCAGGAGGTTGCACCTGTCAGCTATAGACTATCATATTTTCCGCTGTGTACTATGTTGTATCTGGAAACAGGTGTTTATAACTGTTCCAGGGATAATCGTTGTGCTCCGATAATGGTATGTATATACAAATACTGATTTGTGCTTCAAAGTTATGTTATCTAATATAATTTATTCGTTCCGCTGTGAGTTTGTGATCTTCGTTTTCTTCTATTCTAATATTTCTTTCTTTCTATTTCTCATCCTCTAACTTCTTTCTAATAATGGTTCGTATTTCTGTGCAATTTGAGTTGTATGTGTGGTGTTATTAGTCGACTCAAAGGGTACAGATTTGCGGGTCGTTTCATTGACGTCTACACCCATACATTACGTGTCAGCTAAAAGAAGTTTCCTTCTCCGCTTCCACTCTTGGTATAGTTGAAGAAATCAATGTACGTGATCGTTTGGAAATACTATGTCAGACATCCATCTTCATTCACTTAGAAATGTCACATCGTCATACCCGCCAAATCACAAATTGACTTATCCAAAAATAACACGGGTATACAGCTAAGAGAAACGAATTCCTCCGCCACCAAACGTGAATACGTTTGAACAGATCAACTTACGCGATCCATTGGATATACTCTGTCAGACCTTCGTCCATACAAGTTGTCCTAGGACTGGACAAACTGAAGGCACTATTCTGTAAACAGGATAGCCCTTGCATTTTACTCCGTCTTCAATTATCTTTGGCATATATGATTCGCGACGCTTATGCCAATACAGAGTGGTTCTATGGATAATAATCCAACCGGTCTCTCTATATTAACAACGTTAAAATGGTCAAAAACTTCGATAGTCTGTGAGTTAACTATCAAAGAAAAACAAGTGTGCAAACAAAGTTATTATTTCCAAATGGAAATTATATCGAACAAACATCATTTAACATAAATCTCTTTAGTTCATTTATTTACTTATCTCCTGTTTCCCTATATTCTAAATTCTTATTTTCCTTTATCAGAAAACATTTCTGATTCTCGTTTGGAAAACATTTCCAAAACTCCTTTACGATCAAACCTTACCATTTCTTAGTTAAGAAGGAAGTCACTCAAGTTGGGGTATAATTACCTTTCAGACCTTAACTGAACAACGTTATAACTTCGAAATGGTCAAAGTTTATCTTTTAATCTTTAACAACTTCTTTATGCCTTTCTCAGATTCAATTTTACTAATCCACTTCTATATTTAAAACATTGGTTATAACGATAACGTTATAGTCCTTACTTTTGAATTATCTAACTTTAATTATAACTTCTATTCTTATTAGTGAATAATTAACCTAACACTTATTTATTTATAAATAAATAAATCTCTATTTAGACACTGGAAAGTATAAGTACTTTCCCGAATTCGATATAATCGAATTTGCCGATTAACTATCTTCGAGAAATCTCTATTTGATTAACTCTTCTTCGAATAACCTATATTCGATTAACTTCTTCCTTTTCAAATATCTCATATTTGAAAATCTTACTTACGAATAAACTATATTCGAAAATCTCTTTTCGAATAACTCTTGTTCGATAAATCTCACTTCGATCAACTAATATTCGATAACTTTTCCTTTTCGAATATCTCATCTTTGAAAAACCTCACTTCGATTAAACTATAATCGATAACTCCCTTCGATGAAACTAACATCGATAACTCCTTTCGACGAAACTAACATCGATAACTCCTTTCGATGAAACTAACATCGATAACTCCTTTCGATGAAACTAACATCGATAACTCCTTTCTATGAAACTAACATCGATTTATTTAACTCGACGAACTTAACTCGACTAACTTAACTTACTTGGTTCGACCAATTCGATTCAATTAACTAGGCTTGACTAACTTGGTTTATTTAACTCAACCTGATTTACTCCTATCGAATAACTAATATTCGATTTAACTCCATTTAACTCTATTCGAATAACTACTATTCGATTAACTCTATTCGAATAAACTATATTCGACTAACTCTATTTAACTCCATTCGAACAACTACTATTCGACAACTCTATTTAACTCCATTCGAACAACTACTATTCGACAACTCTATTTAACTCCATTCGCTTGACTCTAGATCGCATCGATCACAATGGTTATGCCTGATTCCCTCAGGAAACATCCGACCGCCTTAGGCTATTTGCAGCCCTGCGAATTACGCTAGCAGTCGTGCTAAATGGCATATTATTTGGATTAACTCTAACTGATTAACTCTATTGGTTTAACTCTAACTGATTACTCTAATTGGTTAACTCTATTTGACTAACTCGACTCGACTAACCCCTTTCGAAAAACATATTCGATTAACTAACTTCGAATACCATATTCGATTTCTCTAACTTCGAATACCATATTCGATTAACTTCTTCGAATGTCTATATTCGATTAACTAACTTCGAATACCATATTCGATTAACTTCTTCGAATACCATATTCGATTTACTTTATTCACTTTATAAAGATTTTCTTTTTAACAATGTTTTATTCATTGGAAAAGATTTACTTTTAAATATCGGTTCTACCCTTTAAAAATGATTTCCCTTTTTATAATGTTTCCTTTCCAATTCTATTTGTAAATGGTTTACAAATATTTCCTTTTCAAATTTATTCTTGAAATATTCTAACTCCTTAAATTCCCGGGAAAATTCGCCATAACCTCCTTTGTATCGGGAGCATCGGGAAAATCCCCAAACTCGCCACACAGGCCTTTCCATTCAAAAAGAAAATGTTTTGAATTTATTTTCCTTTTTTAAAATATCTCCTATTTATAAATATCCCAATTTATAAATATTCCGTATTTATAAATATTCCACTTTATAAATATTCTATTTTTCAATATCACTTTGAAAAATCTCCTTTATCTACATTCCGGTATGTCATGGTATTCAATCATATCAAATCACGCTGTTCAATATCGTCCATACACACACAATCAACAACAGGTTATAATTCACATCATATATCAAAATATATGAAAAACAATAAAATAACTGTTGAGGAATCCAGTCGGATTCCTCCAACCTGTTTCCCTGCATCACAGATGTTAGACAATATAGATAACATCACTTTCAGTTCCATATGATATATTCTGTTAAACAGAATCAATATAGAAATTTAACTAACTGACTAGCAGTTCAATCAAACAGTCAACACACAATCAATCAGTCCATATTTAACAGTTCTAAAAATATAACATGAAAATATAAACTGTTCAGAGTTAGTGGGATTTACTCACATTTGGACGATCATCGTCAATGACGATAACCATCGCTTGATTCAGACAATTTATTTTGCTATAAATTTTGACGGACTCCAATTGACTCGCGGTCAGTTCCATTGTGTAGTGCTCGTCCATACGATCCCAACGTAACTTACGGTTCGTCAATCTGATTTCGTATGGATAAGATACAGCGTTTATAAGTTGATACGATATTTAAATTGAATTTAAACTAAACAATTAAATAACTAAACGGGCCCTCACCCTTTTAAACTTTTCGGCCCATAACCTAACCATACCCGAACCCGCTCTGTACTCCTTCTCCCTCAACAAACGGCCGTGACCTCCTGTAGCCTCTTTACCATTAACGAAACTTGCTCCCATCCTCTTTCCCTTTACACTTCACTACAGATCAAACCAACCATACCGTCAACCTTCTCTTGCCGAGCTCTCCATCATCGACCCAAAATCTTTCAACTCGACCTCAAATTCTCGGTCGCGACATCGAAACCATCCAGTAGCGCTGCGTCAAACTTTGAAACCGAACTGCACAGGATTTCCGCAGCAAGTGCGGTTTCTGATTACAAACCCAAATCTCCACTTGAAATGAGCTTAAACCCATTGTATTCGGATCGAAATCCAACCCTAGTTTACTGCCCTAAAAATGCCGAACCCAACCACTGCATCGCACTACACGAGATCGCCACAGAAACGAAGAACGCATTGATAAGAACTCAAATACAATTGTACTTTGATTTATGGCTTTTCTTTTGATTTGTTTGGATTTTTTTCCTTTGATTTCATTGCTGCGTTTTTGGTTCTTTTAGAAAGAGAACTGACGGCGCGAGAAATATGAGATTGTAATTAGGTTTAGAAGGGTATGAGGAGTATTTATAGGGTGTTTAGATATTTTAGATATTTTAGAAAAGGAATATTCCCAGTATATTCTCATATATATATATATTCGTTCTAGTCTTCTAAAAATTCGTGTGATCACACACGATACCCAAAAATCACGAAAATTGACATGCAGCTACACCTCGACATTACGGTCCCAACGAAACTGGTTTCGTCAAATTCCGACTTCGTATGCTCACACAGTGTATTTTTAACTGTCAAAATACTGACTGTTTCTCACTCTAAAAATCCGTACGGCAAAACAGTGACTCTAAAAATCACGAAACTTCATATCTAACAACTATTTGACATTGCGGATCCAACAAAACTGGTTTCGTCGAATTCCGACTTCGTATGCAAAAGTGGCTATTTTTAACGCTCTAAATAGCCTATTTAAATATATAAATATATTTAAATTTTATTAAATTAATTGTTTAAAATTAATTATTATCGTCTATCTTCACATATGATATCGTACAGCCTCAGAATATCATATCAGAATTTACAGCTTGATATTTCAGATTCCAGATTATCTCGATATTCAGTTTATGCTGAAAATCCATTTATAACGTATATAAAGCGTCGCAAATTATAAAGGAATTCCACAGCGACTTTTTCTGAAATTTGATTTGGACGTACATCAAAATCTACACGACGAAATCCCTATTTTTCTCTTCCACTAGAAAGATATACTCCACCAGCTCCACATGTTTCTTGTTTCACAGAAATCCGGCTTAAAACGAATCATGTACATTCAGTTGAAGTTCAAATCGCCAAATAGCGAACTGCAGCGCCATTTCGAGCTCTATTTTAATTATATTATAAATTATAATTTCAATTGGCTTATATAAATATATTCGTCAATATAATACAATATAACTGAATTATATATTTTCAACTGTCCAGTTTACACAATATTGTCAATTCCACTATTTCTGACTAATTCAGAAATAAATATATTTTATCCTATTATTTAAATTAATTAAATAATCATTTTTATTTAATTCAAGTCGTCGATATTGCCAAAACGATATTTAAATAATTAAATAATTTAATTATTCGGCAGCTAAAAATGCGGGTTACTACAATCTTCCCCCCTTAATAAAATTTCGTCCTCGAAATTGCTAAGCTAGGGGACGACCCTATCCACTGGGTAAAAATTTATCTGATTACCTCTTATCTATGGTTTCAACTGAACCAATTAATATCGACTAAAATATTAATTTATTCCGACTAACTAAATTTTCAAAAATTCTGAAAATTTTCTAACGCCTTACCTTTTCGAAAAATTTCGCCAGCACCTCCTTTGTACTGGTCGATATCTCAAACTCCAACTAGCCTCTCTGGGCCTTCTTTAACCCAAAAGAAATCAAACAGCCAAGCGGCTTGCCAATTCGGCTCATAAATTCCAAATTCATATAAAATATAAAGTTGTACCTTTTTGTTGGGCATATCACTCTATCACTTCCATATGCTATCAACTCAGCATACACCAGTGTTATCTCAATCAAATTCCAATCAATTCATATCCTCAAATCCAAACCGAATTTTATTTGAACCCCAATATCAAATTTCAAATTCTTAACCCATCAACCCAATTCTTTAACAGATTATTCTCTAATCAAATTCAATTCTATTTAACTCTGTTCAAGTTAAATTTCAATTTATTTTTACCATCTCATTTTATTTAACTTCATTAGTTAAATTTTAATTTCTAGAACTTAAATTCCTGGGCAAATTTCAAATCAATTTGAAATCATACTGCCAATTCAAAACCTTTGAATTTCTAAACACTTGTTTTCTCAAAACAATTCAAATCAAAATCTCTGGTAGTAATCCACTACTTAGAACTCGAAAATCACACCGATGATACTGCGCAGTATTCATCAGAATTATTTTCCAGCGACCCAAGTGATTTCAATACTATATCATTTTCAAAATCATTACCAAATACTTCCATTTTCAAAACATTTCAAAATCTCCCAGGAACTTAAAATTTCCTTATTTTAATTCCAAATCTAATTTAAATTCATATTTAATTCATCTTATTTCATAAACTTTACTTATATGAATTCTGATTGGTTATTTACATAACCATTTCACTTTATAATCTTACTCGATTATAGTTACAACCAATATATCTAATATATGATAATATATTACATATCCATACTGTGTCGGTCCATCGTATTCAAGTGTTTATTTACTCCTACCGATACAGTGGATCAAACTGATCGACCAGAACTCATAAACAACTCAGCCAATGAATCTCCACAATATAAAACCATTTTTATATCAAATACAAATACGCACTCATATATATATACTCAACTCAATCTAGGGTGTTACTAACCCTATCTCTACCGAGTCACGCCACAGAGCCAAGTAATTCTTAACTTAAGCTCTGATACCAACTGTAGTAACCCGGATTTTTAATCGACTTTGGTTATCGACGTAAGCCCGACGTCGATAACCAAAACATCGAAAAATCCCGGTAATTAATGAAAGAAATTAGAGGGTGAGGAAAGATAAGGTAGAACGAATAGAATAGAAGAAGAAGAAGAACATCATCATCAGAGTACACACGAATCTCACAGCGGAACGAATAAAATATAACATAACTTTTGAAATACAAACAGTTATATATACAACAGCACTTATCAGAGTACAACACTTACCATAACAGCGGAAATAATAATAGCTATAGAATCCTGAAGCCTCCTGCTCCAAGCTCTCCAAGTGTATCTGTAAAATCCCGACTACTTGACTGCCCGTACAAATTTAGGCACCCAAGAGTTTAGGGAAACAACAAAGTAAACTCCGGGTCAGTCATGGGACTGGTATGAGTAAAACAGTTTAAAATAGTTTGAACAGGTATATGATATCTCATAAGACCACGCCGTGAAAACGGAACGGGTTTTTCCCTTATGAGAATCCAAACAACTTTGTAAACAATATCATTCTGATATTATAATAATGTCTAAGTACAAATAGATATCAATCTAGCAGAAACGCTTTCATCTCACGTTCTACATATATAGTATACAATCAAAACCGCAAGCACGTATTGGGTAATTGGATTTCCAACTATGACAAGGTATGGAACCACCTTCCGATCAGTGTACTCTAGGAACGATACACTGGAGTTCAACAAGAACATCTTGCAACTCAGCCACACATGACCGACCACTCATTTCGCTTGAGTGTATCGAATGTACATCACCAAAGGTTGGGATCAGCAACCGTTTCCCGTATATATATGGGACAGCATTGATAGATTTAAGAAACAAATGAATATTCACTAGATAGGTGCTTATACACCCTACTTCGGTGCGACCGACTTAGCCATGCTGCCTGCCCGATTTCTGTCATTTACCGGATGTGAGGCTAGAAGCTACGCTTTGTCATCACAATAGATTCACTTCGAATGCCACATTTTCAGATCCATCGAAAATCACTAATTGACGTCTACACCCATACATTACGTGTCAGCTAAAAGAAGTTTCCTTCTCCGCTTCCACTCTTGGTATAGTTGAAGAAATCAATGTACGTGATCGTCTGGAAATACTATGTCAGACATCCAACTTCATTCACTTAGAAATGTCACATCGTCATACCCGCCAAATCACAAATTGACTTATCCAAAAATAACACGGGTATACAGCTAAGAGAAACGAATTCCTCCGCCACCAAACGTGAATATGTTTGAATAGATCAACTTACGCGATCCATTGGATATACTCTGTCAGACCTTCGTCCATACAAGTTGTCCTGGGACTAGACAAACCGAAGGCACTATTCTGTAAACAGGATAGCCCTTGCATTTTACTCTGTCTTCAATTATCTTTGGCATATATGATCCGCGACGCTTATGCCAATACAGAGTGGTTCTATGGATAATAATCCAACCGGTCTCTCCATATTAACAACGTTAAAATGGTCAAAAACTTTGATAGTCTGTGAGTTAACTATCAAAGAAAAACAAGTGTGCAAACAACGATATTATTTCCAAATGGAAATTATATCGAACAAACATCATTTAACATAAATCTCTTTAGTTCATTTATTTACTTATCTCCTGTTTCCCTATATTCTAAATTCTTATTTTCCTTTATCAGAAAACATTTCTGATTCTCGTTTGGAAAACATTTCCAAAACTCCTTTACGATCAAACCTTACCATTTCTTAGTTAAGAAGGAAGTCACTCAAGTTGGGGTATAATTCCCTTTCAGACCTTAACTGAACAACGTTATAACTTCGAAATGGTCAAAGTTTATCTTTTAATCTTTAACAACTTCTTTATGCCTTTCTCGGATTCAATTTTACTAATCCACTTCTATATTTAAAACATTGGTTATAACGATAACGTTATAATCCTTACTTTCGAATTATCTAACTTTAATTATAACTTCTATTCTTATTAGTGAATAATTAACCTAACACTTATTTATTTATAAATAAATAAATCTCTATTTAGACACTAGAAAGTATAAGTACTTTCCCGAATTCGATATAATCGAATTTGCCGATTAACTCTCTTCGAGAAATCTCTATTTGATTAACTCTTCTTCGAATAACCTATATTCGATTAACTTCTTCCTTTTCAAATATCTCATATTTGAAAATCTTACTTTCAAATAAACTATATTCGAAAATCTCTTTTCGAATAACTCTTGTTCGATAAATCTCACTTCGATCAACTAATATTCGATAACTTTTCCTTTTCGAATATCTCATCTTTGAAAAACCTCACATCGATTAAACTATAATCGATAACTCCCTTCGATGAAACTAACATCGATAACTCCTTTCGATGAAACTAACATCGATAACTCCTTTCGATGAAACTAACATCGATAACTCCTTTCGATGAAACTAACATCGATTTATTTAACTCGACGAACTTAACTCGACTAACTTAACTTACTTGGTTCGACCAATTCGATTCAATTAACTAGGCTCGACTAACTTGGTTTATTTAACTCAACTTGATTTACTCCTATCGAATAACTTATATTCGATTTAACTCCATTTAACTCTATTCGAATAACTACTATTCGATTAACTCTATTCAACTCTATTCGAATAAACTATATTCGACTAACTCTATTTAACTCCATTCGAACAACTACTATTCGACAACTCTATTTAACTCCATTCGAACAACTACTATTCGACAACTCTATTTAACTCCATTCGAACAACTACTATTCAACAACTCTATTTAACTCCATTCGCTTGACTCTAGATCGCAGTGATCACAATGGTTATGCCTGATTCCCTCAGGAAACATCCGACCGCCTTAGGCTATTTGCAGCCCTGCGAATTACGCTAGCAGTCGTGCTAAATGGCATATTATTTGGATTAACTCTAACTGATTAACTCTATTGGTTTAACTCTAACTGATTACTCTAATTGGTTAACTCTATTTGACTAACTCGACTCGACTAACCCCTTTCGAATAACATATTCGATTAACTAACTTCGAATACCATATTCGATTTCTCTAACTTCGAATACCATATTCGATTAACTTCTTCGAATGTCTATATTCGATTAACTAACTTCGAATACCATATTCGATTAACTTCTTCGAATACCATATTCGATTTACTTTATTCACTTTATAAAGATTTCCTTTTTAACAATGTTTTATTCATTGGAAAAGATTTACTTTTAAATAACGGTTCTCCCCTTTAAAAATGATTTCCCTTTTTATAATGTTTCCTTTCCAATTCTATTTGTAAATGGTTTACAAATATTTCCTTTTCAAATTTATTCTTGAAATATTCTAACTCCTTAAATTCCCGGGAAAATTCGCCATAACCTCCTTTGTATCGGGAGCATCGGGAAAATCCCCAAACTCGCCACACAGGCCTTTCCATTCAAAAAGAAAATGTTTTGAATTTATTTTCCTTTTTTAAAATATCTCCTATTTATAAATATCCCAATTTATAAATATTCCGTATTTATAAATATTCCACTTTATAAATATTCTATTTTTCAATATCACTTTGAAAAATCTCCTTTATCTACATTCCGGTATGTCATGGTATTCAATCATATCAAATCACGATGTTCAATATCATCCATACACACACAATCAACAACAGGTTACAATTCACATCATATATCAAAATATATGAAAAACAATAAAATAACTGTTGAGGAATCCAGTCGGATTCCTCCAACCTGTTTCCCTGCATCACAGATGTTAGATAATATAGATAACATCACTTTCAGTTCCATATGATATATTCTGTTAAACAGAATCAATATAGAAATTTAACTAACTGACTAGCAGTTCAATCAAACAGTCAACACACAATCAATCAGTCCATATTTAACAGTTCTAAAAATATAACATGAAAATATAAACTGTTCAGAGTTAGTGAGATTTACTCACATTTGGACGATCATCGTCAATGACGATAACCATCGCTTGATTCAGACAATTTATTTTGCTATAAATTTTGACGGACTCCAATTGACTCGCGGTCAGTTCCATTGTGTAGTGCTCGTCCATACGATCCCAACGTAACTTACGGTTCGTCAATCTGATTTCATATGGATAAGATACAGCGTTTATAAGTTGATACGATATTTAAATTGAATTTAAACTAAACAATTAAATAACTAAACGGGCCCTCACCCTTTTAAACTTTTCAGCCCATAACCTAACCATACCCGAACCCGCTCTGTACTCCTTCTCCCTCAACAAACGGCCATGACCTCCTGTAGCCTCTTTACCATTAACGAAACTTGCTCCCATCCTCTTTCCCTTTACACTTCACTACAGATCAAACCAACCATACCGTCAACCTTCTCTTGCCAAGCTCTCCATCATCGACCCAAAATCTTTCAACTCGACCTCAAATACTCGGTCGCGACATTGAAACCATCCAGTAACGCTGCGTCAAACTTTGAAACCGAACTGCATAGGATTTCCGCAGCAAGTGCGGTTTCCGATTACAAACCCAAATCTCCACTTGAAATGAGCTTAAACCCATTGTATTCGGATCGAAATCCAACCCTAGTTTACTGCCCTAAAAATGCCGAACCTAACCACTGCATCGCACCACACGAGATCGCCACAGAAACGAAGAACACATTGATACGAACTCAAATACAATTGTACTTTGATTTATGGCTTTTCTTTTGATTTGTTTGGATTTTTTTCCTTTGATTTCATTGCTGCGTTTTTGGTTCTTTTTGAAAGAGAACTGACGGCGCAAGAAATATGAGATTGTAATTAGGTTTAGAAGGGTATGAGGAGTATTTATAGGGTGTTTAGATATTTTAGATATTTTAGAAAAGGAATATTCCCAGTATATTCTCATATATATATTCGTTCTAGTCTTCTAAAAATTCGTGTGATCACACACGATACCCAAAAATCACGAAAATTGACATGCAGCTACACCTCGACATTACGGTCCCAACGAAACTGGTTTCGTCAAATTCCGACTTCGTATGCTCACACAGTGTATTTTTAACTGTCAAAATACTGACTGTTTCGCACTCTAAAAATCCGTACGGCCACACAGTGACTCTAAAAATCACGAAACTTCATATCTAACAACTATTTGACATTGCGGATCCAACAAAACTGGTTTCGTCGAATTCTGACTTCGTATGCAAAAGTGGCTATTTTTAACGCTCTAAATAGCCTATTTAAATATATAAATATATTTAAATATTATTAAATTAATTGTTTAAAATTAATTATTATCGTCTATCTTCACATATGATATCGTACAGCCCCAGAATATCATATCAGAATTTACAGCTTGATATTTCAGATTCCAGATTATCTCGATATTCAGTTTATGCTGAAAATCCATTTATAACGTATATAAAGCTTCGCAAATTATAAAGGAATTCCACAGCGACTTTTTCTGAAATTTGATTTGGACGTACATCAAAATCTACACGACGAAATCCCTATTTTTCTCTTCCACTAGAAAGATATACTCCACCAGCTCCACACGTTTCTTGTTTCACAGAAATCCGGCTTAAAACGAATCATGTACATTCAGTTGAAGTTCAAATCGCCAAATAGCGAACTGCAGCGCCATTTCGAGCTCTATTTTAATTATATTATAAATTATAAATTCAATTGGCTTATATAAATATATTCGTCAGTATAACTGAATTATATATTTTCAACTGTCCAGTTTACACAATATTGTCAATTCCACTATTTCTGACTAATTCAGAAATAAATATATTTTATCCTATTATTTAAATTAATTAAATAATCATTTTTATTTAATTCAGGTCGTCGATATCGCCAAAACGATATTTAAATAATTAAATAATTTAATTATTCGGCAGCTAAAAATGCGGGTTACTACAGTAGTGTTTGCATTGTAATTAAAAATCATATTTTTACAATGTGAATTAGAAGTAGTGTTTGCATTGTAATTAAAAATCATATTTTACAATGTGAATTAGAAGTAGTGTTTGCATTGTAATTAAAAATCATATTTTTACAATGTGAATTAGAAGTAGTGTTTGCATTGTAATTAAAAATCATATTTTTACAATGTAAATTAGAAGTAGAGTTTGCATTGTGAATAAAACTTACATTTTGATATGTAAATTTAAAATAGGATTCACTGCAAATATAAGTTACATTTTTATAATGTAACTAAGATGAGAATGTACATTGAAGTTGAAATCTACGTTTTTATATGTAATTTAAAAGTAGGATTTTGAATGTATCAAAATTTACATTTGTTTTTACATGTAAATAAAGAATATAGGAATTTGCATAGGAATTAAAATTACATTTTTATGTAAATAAAAAGGATGGAATTTACGTTTTCAATGTAAGGAAAGAATGAATTTAGGATGCGGTAATATTATCTTCATTTTCAAATGAATTAAAATTTAGTAAGTATCGGTAATTGTGTAGAGCGTTGTTTTAATCAAACGACATTATTACGATTCAATGATTATATATATATAATTAAAATTAAACGAATAGGGCGCGGTAGTTCCCGTTTTGAAATCGTACTTTTAAACAACTATACAAGAAGATCCGACCGTCGGATTTTCTTGAAACTGAAACCGATAGGACCATCTTGGAAAGATCTTTCCAATGATATATACTACGTTAAGACCCAACGGTTAGATTCTGAGAAATGTAAAAATCAAAATTGGTTGAATGCAGCGCCATAGTCGCCCATGGACTTAAGGCGCCGCTATATAAAAATTTAATTATTTTAAATAATTAAAATAGGAATGAATCGTTAATAAAAATAATAATTAATGTGTAAGAAGGATTTTAAATATATATATATACATATATATATACGAGGATTATTTGGAAAGTCCGAGTTTATCTCATTCCAAATAATTAAACGACATTTAAAAATCCAAGATTGGAAGATGGCGATTGAAGACCGTCAAATCTCCACATCGAATGGATGATGATGACTGTTGCCTTAGAATGGCTCGCTACCATGATAAGGTAATAGTATGAGTTGCCCGGACGTAGTGTTGATTTGTACGGGTTTGGCTTTTGCTCAGACCCAGAGCATAAGCTTATAAATGGATTGTGTGTCTGACATCGTACTCCATTATATATCATGTTATTAATCTTCTGTCGAATGTATGGATGTTTGGTGGCAGAGAATTTATTCTCTTGCTTAACACCCATTCATATATTTCGGCAAAGGATTGGTAGTGTGATATGGAGTGATGATGTGGCATGCTACGATGCATATGATCAAGGCTTTGTTGAAAAGCAGGCCTTGTGGGACGATCAAAGCATAGCCTGTTTAGGCATAGCCTTGTGTATAGCGTGACTTCGCAAGCCTCACACACCGACGGAGTCTAAAACGGGAGAAGGGAACGCAGGGAGAGCAGCACATTTCTTTCTAGCTAGAAGTGGTATTTGGGCTTTAACACAGCCCAGCATTTTACTTATGTGGATGATGGAATGAGGCGCCTCGGATGAAAGGTCCTATAGGACTGGGAAACGTGTGTTCAGGAATAACTAATCCGCAACTCGTATGGCGGACCGGCCCTGCAGCTTTACAAGGGTTCACTGCGGGGGATACTGAGACATTAGCTAGAGTGTCTCGAATCGGTAGGAGCTCCTCCCTAGCCTTGACTCATGATGGAAACCCAATTTCCAATACGACCCCATTCGGATTTGATTGTATTACTAGTATGGAGGCATAGTAGTATGGGATACTATTCTTCCTAGGATTTATACATTTACTTTGAAATGTTTTGATATATACTAATAATAATAATATTAACTCGTATTTGCCGTATTTAGCATGTTTAATCACTATAAGGTAAAACCCTATCCTCTGGTTTGTGTTGCATTGTATGATGGGACCTCGGTCTTATGGTGATTCCATTTTTCTAAAAAGCATAACGTTGTTGTACGATTTACTTATTAGTCGTTTTTGACACTTTTATGCACGACAATCCATTAGAGCAAACCCGTTCCGCATTAGCGGCGTGGTCTTTGGATTTGCCCTACTAATAGTGATTTATTAGTTAAGAATTCTCACACCAGTCCCACGACTGACCCGTTGTTTGTTTCCACCTTTTTGCAAACTCAGGTGCCCCGAAAATCGACATAAATACCTTTGTTGTATCTCATGCCGACCTTTCAACCACCGAGAACACCAGATTGTTAATGAAAGAAATTAGAGGGTGAGATAAGAAAGAAAGAAATATAAGAATAGAAGTAGACGAAGAACACAACACATAGTCTCACATCGCAGCGGAACAAAATATAATATAGAAATAAATCTTTATTGAAAGCTTTAAATAAAAACTTACAATCTCAGAGTACATCAACATCACTGGACAGTTATAATAATCTGCCCTTATAAACAACACAGCGGAATAACACTCAATATGTCTGGACTTCTCCAGCACGCCTTTCATGGTGTTCAATAACCTGAACCTGCAAACCCGGGCTAACCCGAGTATTTACAAAACATCGGGTCAGTCTGGTGAACCAGAGTGAGATAAACTCGCACAGTTTTAAGGGTGAATCATCCAATCATGATTTTAAAGTTTAAAATCTTTTCAAAAGAAAAAGATAATCTTAAGACCTAATCCACACAGAAACACGGACGGTTTTTACCTTACGATAACCCAAAACAGTTTTGAAACCAATATCTTTTCTGATATTATAATAATGTCTAAATATAAGTAAATAACAATCTAGTGGAACGCTTGCATCTCACGCTCCACATATATAGTATACAATTAAAACCGCGGGCACTTATTTGTAACGGATGGAATTTTCGACCCAGAAAATCAACATAAAAACACACTGTTGACTATTCAAGCATCGAAAACACCAGGACATTAATAGAAGAATTTAGAGGGTGAGAAAGAAAAGATAGAACTAATAGAATAGAAGAAGAAGAAGATCACAACTGAACAGAATCAGAGTAACACGAAACTCGCAGCGGAACAAAATAAGATGTATTATATAACATAACTTTGAATACAAAACTGTATTGTATATACATACCATTATCAGAGTACAATACATCTTATCACAGCGGAAATAATATCTAAATACCAAGGGTGGAGCCTTCTGCTTTGAGCTCCTCCAAGTGAATCTGCAAAGCCTGAAACACTTGACTGCCCGTACAAATTTGGGCACCCAAGAGTTTAGGGAAAACAACAAAATAAACTCTGGGTCAGTCATGGGCCTGGTGTGAGTAAATTCCAACCATACTGTTTTACTTTGAAAATCCTTTTCAAAACAAGAAGATAATAGTAAGACCAGCCCACACATAAACATGGACGGTTTTTACCTTACTATAACCCGAAATATTCTTGATATCAAAACTAGTGATATTATGATAATGTCTAAACAAATAATTATACAAGTAGCAGAACGCTTGCTTCTCACGTTCCACATATATATAGTATAAAACCATAAACCGCAGGGCGCTTATCGGAGAATGGATTTCAACAGACAAGGTATGGGAGCACCTTCTGAATAGTGTACTATAGAGGAGATACACTCAGGGTTCAACAAGAACGTCTTGCAACCCGGCCACACATGACCACTCACTCATTTAGCTTGAGTGTCGCGAATATATTGCCACCACGGTTGCAAGCCATCCAACCGTCATCCGAAGATACAGAATCGAAAAGAAGTATAAATATGAATTTTCTCTAGATCGGTGACAATACACCCTGCTTGGGGATGACCCAACTAGCCATGCTGCCAAGCCCAACTTCTGTCATTCTCGGTTGTGAGGCTAGAGGCTACGTTTATCTTCAGAACATCTGATCACCATTCACTTTGAATGTCACATCGTCAAATCCGTAATCACACCTTGATTACACAAATGCACACTGGGTGTAGAATAAAGAGAAGTCACCTTCTCCCCACCAACTTGGTATATTCATAAAATCAATGGTGTGACCGTTGTAAATACTCTGTCAGACACTCGTCCATACAAGTTGCCCTGGGACTGGACAAACAAATAAACATCATTCTAGAACTGGACGACCCTTGCATTTAACTCCGTCTTCAATTATCTTCAGCATATCTAATTCGCAGCGCTTATGCCTATACGGAGTGGTTTTCGGATAACGTATCCAACTGGTCTCTCCATATTGACAACGATGGTCAAAACACTTCGATAGTCGGTTATTTAACTATCGAAGTAAAAACAACATCCATTCTAATGTATAACTAACATCACACAATCACGGGTATTTTTAATTTTAACATTCGGCTTTATTATTCGAATTCTCATATCTTATCAGCTATTTCTCAAATCCCGTTTTAGCCTTTTTACACTTCTTGGAAACATTTCCAGTTATTATAAAATCTTATTCTTTCATGTTCCAGAAACATACGTTATTAACGTTCGAACTCTTTCCATTAATTTCACATTCTTTATTTCTACACTTGGATAATTTACACTCTTTATATTGGAAAATATTTCCAATTTCATTATAAATATTTTAATCGGCCAAACATTTACCTTTAAAAACATTATTCACGTAAAAATGTGAATACCATTCCTGTTATAGAAATCTGAATACCTTTATCAAATAACTCTTTATTTAGAAAATCAATAACATTATCTCGTTTACCGAAATCTCTTTCATACTTTATATTCACAATCCACTTTATAAACTCTGTTCTCTAAGTCAACTTCTTATCAATATCCAGTTGATAACTAAATATTGATTCTTATCCTATTAACATTTATTTGTTTAAAACTAAATGTTAATTATCCTATCAGATTATAATTCCTAAAAATAATTTACTTTTAATACATTCGACATCGTCGAATCCCAGTTCCAAATCCTAATAGTTTAATTCGAACATCGAAATGCTGTCATCAGTTTCTAATACGATTCCCCAATTCTTTTTCTAAACTCTTTCTTATATTTCTTTGAACAAACATCGTTACTTATTACTCTAGAATAAGTGGATTTCAAACCAAACTGTTACATTTCCGAGGAAGTGCTGCTATATATAAAAGTCATGCTTAAGTCAAATCAACAGCAGTTAATTTGTCGTTATAGTTATAAACTTGTCATACGCTGTAATATTCTCCTTATAACTAATTACAGTCACACTTACCTTATCAACAGCGTTATTTTATTTCTATAGTTCAACTTGTAATACGCTGTAATATTCTTTGTTATAACTAATCTTGACATAACAGTCACACTTATCTTATCAACAGCGTTATTTTATCGCTATAATTCTAAGACTGGCAATACGCTGCCGTATTCCTTTTATACACATCTTGACATCTCTTTCCGTTACAACTGTTATCGTTCCTCGATAATAGTGAAGCCGTTCAAGTTGGGGTATTCTATTTACCTCTCAGACCTTGATCGACAACGTTCTTATCTTAGAACAGATATACGTTCGTAACTCTAAACTCCTTATTACTTATAATATACATCAAATCGTATTTCCTTGTTTTAATTTGGAATATGGTTTTATAATACCTCATCTTTATTTTGCTTTCTCTATTCCACAGTTCTGTTGATAACTTCTTAAATAAAAAGGTAATTAAATCTCATTTATTTCTAAACTGTTTTCATTAGATTAATTAAAGGCCAATTAATCTAATAATCATTTTCCAAATAACAGTTGATTAAATCAACTTCATTTCATCAGTAAATTCGTTAACTGATCTTAATTACTTCCCATTAGATTAATATAATAAATCTAATAATATTTCTAAAATTGTTTATCTTAAATATAATTATCCAAATATTTAATCGTCGGATAATTTCTGCTTTATAAACTTATATAAATATCAACAAATCGTTTTTATTTATTTTATAAAAACGAACTCTAAAATACTGGTTTATAATAGAACTTCTATTATAAATTTAAATCTTCTTTTTAATTACAAAAATAAACTTTTTATAATTAACCTCATTGATTTGCCTGACGGCCAATCAACTCCTTATCAAAACGATGGTTTTACGGTCGACTGTTATCACTTTCTAAATTGATATCGTTTATTGATTTATCGAAACAGATGTTGAATTTTCCGTTCAACATCAATATTCACTGGGGTTTTAAATATAATTCGGGTTCATACAAAACAAACAGTACATATAATTATCAAGGAATTCGGTCGGATTCCTCCAACCGGTTTCCGCATTCACAGATGTCAGTCAACACAATTTACACTAACTCTATACTAGGAGATATTCTAATCGATGGAATTAGTGTCCAACCGATGATGTGTACATATGGAACGGTATATAATATTCAACCAATTTACTTGTAATCTACCTAATCGACCATCACACAACAATCAAACAACATTAAAATATAATTAAAATAAATCAGAGTTAGTGATTTTACTCACCTTGGCGCGTTGACCGTTATATAACGATTTGCGTCGGTTGATGAGATCAGGCGTTTCTATGACGGTCTCCAAGTCATTCCAAAACAGACCCTACGCACTTGTACATGTTCTTCATTTACAAATATTAACTCCGAGAACCCTGCCTTCTTCATGCCCGTCTCAGTCCGCATTTGTTTTCTTTTTCTTATTGGACTTCGTACTTTAAATTCGGCCCATTGCATAATGACCCATCCACTTAGAATGAATTCATCTTCTCCAAATGATTTTCCTGCTTCTATTTTTCGAATAGTCTTGGCCGAGCTCGTACTCTTACTTTCTCCCATACTATATTACACACTTACACCATAACACTGGTTCACGCTCAGTCCAAAACCGCAACATCCTTTCCGTGATATTCGTTTAGTTAATAACTGGGCCTCGCCAAAAAGAACTGGCCCACGTACGTTTTCACAACCCAACAAAAATAGGACATACCCGCTTGTGTCGAACACCCTACAGCTCCTCAAACTCCACATCTTATTTCCATTTGTTATGCAACCACCATTTTTCTTCTTTGCCAAACCATCCATCCTACACCAAAACATCACAACAGACTCCATTTCACACTCATACCCCCATCGAAACACGTCCAGACCAATACATGAAAACATCCCATTAGCTTCATCACATATCTATCAGCATTTACAACCCTTCTTCTTACCATATATGAAACACCCCACTTGCACAAGCCAGTACACCTTTTATGCTGTCGCCCTTCCCCGTGCACACTTCGTGCTTGCTGTTTATCCCCTTTTCCCCATACATGTATGCGTTTAAGCTCCAATGCGCTAACACCTTGCCAACATCACCATATCACTAGCGCGCCTGCCCCCCTGTACACACATTTGAATATTTGCCTGTAGCCCCTCTTTCCATTTGCTTGCTTGCGCCCTCAACGTTTTGGCCCACTTCCATGCAGCACGTCCTCTTCATTAAAGCTTCTACTTCATTTCGACAGCCACCCCATGCATGCTTGAACCGCCCTCACCTCATCATTACAGTGCACATCCTTTACTTCCCCACTGGTAAATGCCTCGCGTCCCTTTTCCTTTTCCTTGAATTAAAACTTGTAATGAGCAGATCCTCCCACTACATTCTTCTTAAATTTGAACCTCCCATTCAAGATCCCACTACGCTACCGCACTTTCATGCCGAGATTCTATCATACGCTTGTATTTCAAAAAGAAAGATGAAGAGTAAAAACTAAATAGGACGCTGGGTTTTAGTTCGCTAAAAAGCAAGCAAAGGTGAACGTATATTTAGAAGATAACTAGGTATAACATCGATGTCACAGAGTCGCCATTCTCTCCCTTAACCCTATGTTTTGTCGAGAAGCACAAGGAGTATGGGCTTGCTGTTCCTACATGGTATGTTTATATAAATATATTATAGATGCTTAAAAGCTAAGGAAGATTTCATAGCTGCTAGGTACACAGCTTCTTTTTTTAGAATATGGGGTAGACACCTTATTTTCAACGTAGGCGTATGGGTTGTTTTCTGTATTAGGGGAGTGATTTAAAATATCAGGGTAGGTTAGCTTTGGTTTCTAGCATGTATAGTAGCTTGCATCAGTCTAAACTTCATGCTATTCCTTTGTAGGGGAGAGGTTTGCACGTTCTTCTGCTAGTTTAGGGTGGGATTTAATTCAATAGGTCATTGTCTGTTGCTTTATCAGTAAGCAATAGGTTAGAAGTAACATGCTTAGTCTAGAGTAGGTGACATTTCCCAAATTATAGGTTGGAAGGAAAAATTGTTTGCATTACGTAATGGTTAAGGCACTGGAACGTGCTACTTCATAGGATAGAATAGGTCCGTATAATATCCCCCTTTGATTTTTATTTTTAAAGTTGAACCTAACCGTTTCGAAGAATTCTATTTACGTACGGACTGCTACGGACAGAACAAAATATACGGTTGTGTCCAATGAAATGTCAGGGTCCTAAAAATATAATAATATCGGTATGTTGATTCATATTTTGAAATTCCGAAATATCAATACAGGGTACACAATACTCCAAATAAAAAGTTGCATATTTAATTAATTAAAAATTACAGTAAAATTCTAAAAATTAAATTATCGCCGCGCCTCAAAAGAACCTTGTCCCGGTTTGCATCCGATATCAAGTTATATTCAAATAACTGTTACGGTCGATATATGATTTCACATCGACTTTTTGAATATTTGATTTGGACGTATCTTGCAATCTATACGACGAAATCTTCATTTTCCACTTCTGTTAGAAAGATACAGTTCAACAGATTCCAACGTTTCTTGTTTTGAAGAAATCTGATTCGAAACGAGTCCGGTATACTCAGTTGAAGTTCAGAACGTTAAATTACGAACTACAGCGTCGTTATGGGCTCGATTATAATTAATATATATCTTTATACGTTCAACTTCGTTTTAGTTAATATATAAATCCACTTATATTACAAATTCAATATTTAAACTGATTTAAATATTCAAATACCCACCGACAAAAATGCGAGACGTTACAGACCTTCCCCCTTAAAATAATTTCGTCCTCGAAATTGCTAAGATAGGGAAAATGCTACAATCTCTGTTATAACATGGTTAAAAATCTTTTTGGTTTACTTCATAATTCCAGTTTCCACTGAACTGATTATTTCCAATTAAAATATTAATTCCTTATTATTTCGAATATTTTCAAAATTTCTGAAAATTTCCTAACAGCTTAAATTTTCAGAGAATCTCGCCAGCATCTCCTCTGCACGGCTCACTCGGTACTACAACAACTTGCCTCTCTGGGATTTTTTCCCATTTCAATAGAAAATCAAACAGCCAAATGGCTTTCTCAAACCGACTCATAGAAATCCTGTACTCGTATATAAACGTGTACCTTCTTTGTTGGGCATTCAACTCTATCTGCCATCTGCTATCAAACCAGCATATCCAAGCATCCTTGGTTGATCTCCCATCAATCCGTTCTCAAACCAGTCTTTCGCTTTTACTAAGCCAAATTTCTATTTCAACTCTGATTCCACTCTCAGTTCTTAACCTTGTTAAGTTTTATTATGACATTCCATTTACTGATTTATTTCTCAAATCAGTTATCTCCATCTCTAATTCAAAATTCGATTCTTATTCTCCAAGAATCAATTAATTTTTAATAACTCGAATCTTCAATATTTTTCTTTTATAATTTTCATTCTGGATCTTTCCAAATTCAGTCCAGTTTTGTTATCTTTGTTTAAATTCCATTTTTACCATTTTAACTCCATAAGTTAAATTTTTATTTCAGAATTCAAATTCCTGGGATTTATTTCAAATCAGTTTGAAATCATATATAATTCAAAACATTTGAGTTTCTGACAACTTGTTTCTCAAACAATACAAAACAAAATCTTTGGCAGTAATCCGTCACTTAGCAACTCGAAAATGAACACCGATAATGTCGCGATCATCATCGGAATTTATTTTCCAACCATCGAAGTGAGTTCAATACTATATTGCTTTAAAAAATCATTTATAATCACTCTATTTTTGAAATTACTTCAAAATATCTTTCATAGAACTTGGAAAACAAATTTTCAAATCTCCCAGGATTTTAAAATTCCCTTATATTTAATTCAAATTCAATTTCAATTCTTTTCCAAGTTTCTAGAGTTTTATTTCAATTCTGGTTTTTAATTCAGATCCATCTCATCTGATTTTGCATATCATACTTATATAATATTTCGATTGGTAGTTTATATAACCAACTCCATTATAATCCTGTTCGATCATAATAATGATCACATATCCAATATATTATACTAATATCAAGATATACACTTCTTTTTATATCAAAATATACTTTGGGTAAAATTATTTCATTTACCCTCTTTCCAAAACATACTGTGTCGAATTACTCTGTTCAAGAGTTTAGAAACACCTATCGACTCAGTTTGCATTACTGTTTCGACCAGAATTCATAACTACTCGATTGACCAGTCAACACAATATAAAACAGTTTTATATTAATTTACAAGTACGCGCTCATATATATACACTCAACTCAATCTAGAGTATTACTAACTCCATCTATATTGAGTTACGCCACAGAGCCAAGGTAATAACTTAACCTTCAGCTCTGATACCAACTGTAATGGATGGAATTTTCGACCCAGAAAATCAACATAAAAACACATTGTTGACTATTCAAGCATCGAAAACACCAGGACATTAATAGAAGAATTTAGAGGGTGAGAAAGAAAAGATAGAACTAATAGAATAGAAGAAGAAGATCACAACTGAACAGAATCAGAGTAACACGAAACTCGCAGCGGAACAAAATAAGATGTATTATATAACATAACTTTGAATACAAAACTGTATTGTATATACATACCATTATCAGAGTACAATACATCTTATCACAGCAGAAATAATCTCTAAATACTAAGGGTGGAGCCTTCTGCTTCGAGCTCCTCCAAGTGAATCTGCAAAGCCTGAAACACTTGACTGCCCGTACAAATTTGGGCACCCAAGAGTTTAGGGAAAACAACAAAATAAACTCTGGGTCAGTCATGGGACTGGTGTGAGTAAATTCCAACCATACTGTTTTACTTTGAAAATCCTTTTCAAAACAAGAAGATAATAGTAATACCAGCCCACACATAAACATGGACGGTTTTTACCTTACTATAACCCGAAATATTCTTGATATCAAAACTAGTGATATTATGATAATGTCTAAACAAATAATTATACAAGTAGCAGAACGCTTGCATCTCACGTTCCACATATATATAGTATAAAACCATAAACCGCAGGGCGCTTATCGGAGAATGGATTTCAACAGACAAGGTATGGGAGCACCTTCTGAATAGTGTACTCTAGAGGAGATACACTCAGGGTTCAACAAGAACGTCTTGCAACCCGGCCACACATGACCGGTCACTCATTTAGCTTGAGTGTCGCGAATATATTGCCACCACGGTTGCAGGCCATCCAACCGTCATCCGAAGATACAGAATCGAAAAGAAGTATAAATATGAATTTTCTCTATATCGGTGACAATACAGCCTGCTTGGGGATGACCCAACTAGCCATGCTGCCTAGCCCAACTTCTATCATTCTCGGTTGTGAGGCTAGAGGCTACGTTTATCTTCAGAACATCTGATCACCATTCACTTTGAATGTCACATCGTCAAATCCGTAATCACACCTTGATTACACAAATGCACACTGGGTGTAGAATAAAGAGAAGTCACCTTCTCCCCACCAACTTGGTATATTCATAAAATCAACGGTGTGACCGATGGAAATACTCTGTCAGACACTCGTCCATACAAGTTGCCCTGGGATTGGACAAACAAATAAACATCATTCTAGAACTGGACGACCCTTGCATTTAACTCCGTCTTCAATTATCTTCAGCATATCTAATTCACAGCGCTTATGCCTATACAGAGTGGTTTTCGGATAACGTATCCAACCGGTCTCTCCATATTGACAACGATGGTCAAAACACTTCGATAGTCGGTTATTTAACTATCGAAGTAAAAACAACATCCATTCTAATGTATAACTAACATCACAAAATCACGGGTATTTTTAATTTTAACATTCGGCTTTATTATTCGAATTCTCATATCTTATCAGCTATTTCTCAAATCCCGTTTTAGCCTTTTTACACTTCTTGGAAACATTTCCAGTTATTATAAACTCTTATTCTTTCATGTTCCAGAAACATACGTTATTAACGTTCGAACTCTTTCCATTAATTTCACATTCTTTATTTCTATACTTGGATAATCTACCCTCTTTATATTGGAAAATATTTCCAATTTCATTATAAATATTTTAATCGGCCAACCATTTACCTTTAAAAACATTATTCACTTAAAAATGTGAATACCATTCCTGTTATAGAAATCTGAATACCTTTATCAAATAACTCTTTATTTAGAAAATCAATAACATTATCTCGTTTACCGAAATCTCTTTCATACTTTACATTCACAATCCACTTTATAAACTATGTTCTCTAAGTCAACTTCTTATCAATATCCAGTTGATAACTAAATATTGATTCTTATCCTATTAACATTTATTTGAATAAAACTAAATGTTAATTATCCTATCAGATTATAATTCCTAAAAATAATTTACTTTTAATACATTCGACATCGTCGAATCCCAGTTCCAAATCCTAATAGTTTAATTCGAACATCGAAATGCTGTCATCAGTTTCTAATACGATTCCCCAATTCTTTTTCTAAACTCTTTCTTATATTTCTTTGAACAAACATCGTTACTTATTACTCTAGAATAAGTGGATTTCAAACCAAACTGTTACATTTCCGAGGAAGTGCTGCTATATATAAAAGTCATGCTTAAGTCAAATCAACAGCAGTTAATTTGTCGTTATAGTTATAAACTTGTCATACGCTGTAATATTCTCCTTATAACTAATTACAGTCACACTTACCTTATCAACAGCGTTATTTTATTTCTATAGTTCAACTTGTAATACGCTGTAATATTCTTTGTTATAACTAATCTTGACATAACAGTCACACTTATCTTATCAACAGCGTTATTTTATCGCTATAATTCTAAGACTGGCAATACGCTGCCGTATTCCTTTTATACACATCTTGACATCTCTTTCCGTTACAACTGTTATCGTTCCTCGATAATAGTGAAGCCGTTCAAGTTGGGGTATTCTATTTACCTCTCAGACCTTGATCGACAACGTTCTTATCTTAGAACAGATATACGTTCGTAACTCTAAACTCCTTATTACTTATAATATACATCAAATCGTATTTCCTTGTTTTAATTTGGAATATGGTTTTATAATACCTCATCTTTATTTTGCTTTCTCTATTCCACAGTTCTGTTGATAACTTCTTAAATAAAAAGGTAATTAAATCTCATTTATTTCTAAACTGTTTTCATTAGATTAATTAAAGGCCAATTAATCTAATAATCATTTTCCAAATAACAGTTGATTAAATCAACTTCATTTCATCAGTAAATTCGTTAACTGATCTTAATTACTTCCCATTAGATTAATATAATAAATCTAATAATATTTCTAAAATTGTTTATCTTAAATATAATTATCCAAATATTTAATCGTCGGATAATTTCTGCTTTATAAACTTATTTAAATATCAACAAATCGTTTTTATTTATTTTATAAAAACGAACTCTAAAATACTGGTTTATAATAGAACTTCTATTATAAATTTAAATCTTCTTTTTAATTACAAAAATAAACTTTTTATAATTAACCTCATTGATTTGCCTGACGGCCAATCAACTCCTTATCAAAACGATGGTTTTACGGTCGACTGTTATCACTTTCTAAATTGATATCGTTTATTGATTTATCGAAACAGATGTTGAATTTTTCGTTCAACATCAATATTCACTGGGGTTTTAAATATAATTCGGGTTCATACAAAACAAACAGTACATATAATTATCAAGGAATTCGGTCGGATTCCTCCAACCGGTTTCCGCATTCACAGATGTCAGTCAACACAATTTACACTAACTCTATACTAGGAGATATTCTAATCGATGGAATTAGTGTCCAACCGATGATGTGTACATATGGAACGGTATATAATATTCAACCAATTTACTTGTAATCTACCTAATCGACCATCACACAGCAATCAAACAACATTAAAATATAATTAAAATAAATCAGAGTTAGTGATTTTACTCACCTTGGCGCGTTGACCGTTATATAACGATTTGCGTCGGTTGATGAGATCAGGCGTTTCTGTGACGGTCTCCAAGTCATTCCAAAACAGACCCTACGCACTTGTACATGTTCTTCATTTACAAATATTAACTCCGGGAACCCTGCCTTCTTCATGCCCGTCTCAGTCCGCATTTGTTTTCTTTTTCTTATTGGACTTCGTACTTTAAATTCGGCCCATTGCATACTGACCCATCCACTTAGAATGAATTCATCTTCTCCAAATGATTTTCCTGCTTCTATTTTTCGAATAGTCTTGGCCGAGCTCGTACTCTTACTTTCTCCCATACTATATTACACACTTACACCATAACACTGGTTCACGCTCAGTCCAAAACCGCAACATCCTTTCCGTGATATTCGTTTAGTTAATAACTGGGCCTCGCCAAAAAGAACTGGCCCACGTACGTTTTCACAACCCAACAAAAATAGGACATACCCGCTTGTGTCGAACACCCTACAGCTCCTCAAACTCCACATCTTATTTCCATTTGTTATGCAACCACCATTTTTCTTCTTTGCCAAACCGTCCATCCTACGCCAAAACATCACAACAGACTCCAATTCACACTCATACCCCCATCGAAACACGTCCAGACCAATACATGAAAACATCCCATTAGCTTCATCACATATCTATCAGCATTTACAACCCTTCTTCTTACCATATATGAAACACCCCACTTGCACAAGCCAGTACACCTTTTATGCTGTCGCGCTTCCCCGTGCACACTTCGTGCTTGCTGTTTATCCCCTTTTCCCCATACATGTATGCGTTTAAGCTCCAATGCGCTAACACCTTGCCAACATCACCATATCACTAGCGCGCCTGCCCCCCTATACACACATTTGAATATTTGCCTGTAGCCCCTCTTTCCATTTGCTTGCTTGCGCCCTCAACGTTTTGGCCCACTTCCATGCAGCACGTCCTCTTCATTAAAGCTTCTACTTCATTTCGACAGCCACCCCATGCATGCTTGAACCGCCCTCACCTCATCATTACAGTGCACATCCTTTACTTCCCCACTGGTAAATGCCTTGCGTCCCTTTTCCTTTTCCTTGAATTAAAACTTGTGATGAGCAGATCCTCCCACTACATTCTTCTTAAGTTTGAACTCCCATTCAAGATCCCACTACGCTACCGCACTTTCATGCCGAGATTTTATCATATGCTTGTATTTCAAAAAGAAAGATGAAGAGTAAAAACTAAATAGGACACTGGGTTTTAGTTCGCTAAAAAGCAAGCAAAGGTGAACGTATATATAGAAGATAACTAGGTATAACATCGATGTCACAGAGTCGCCAGTCTCTCCCTTAACCCTATGTTTTGTCGAGAAGCACAAGGAGTATGGGCTTGCTGTTCCTACGTGGTATGTTTATATAAATATATTATAGATGCTTAAAAGCTAAGGAAGATTTCATAGCTGCTAGGTACACAGCTTCTTTTTTTAGAATATGGGGTAGACACCTTATTTTCAACGTAGGCGTATGGGTTGTTTTCTGTATTAGGGGAGTGATTTAAAATATCAGGGTAGGTTAGCTTTGGTTTCTAGCATGTACAGTAGCTTGCATCAGTCTAAACTTCATGCTATTCCTTTGTAGGGGAGTGGTTTGCACATTCTTCTGCTAGTTTAGGGTGGGATTTAATTCAATAGGTCATGGTCTGTTGCTTTATCAGTAAGCAATAGGTTAGAAGTAACATGCTTAGTCTAGGGTAGGTGACATTTCCCAAATTATAGGTTGGTAGGAAAAATTGTTTGCCTTACTTAACGGTTAAGGCACTAGAACGTGCTACTTCATAGGATATAATAGGTCCGTATAATATCCCCCTTTGATTTTTATTTTTAAAGTTGAACCTAACCGTTTCGAAGAATTCTATTTACGTACGGACTGCTACGGACAGAATAAAATATACGGTTGTGTCCAATGAAATGTCAGGGTCCTAAAAATATAATAATATCGGTATGTTGATTCATATTTTGAAATTCCGAAATACCGATACAGGGTACACAATACTCCAAATAAAAAGTTGCATATTTAATTAATTAAAAATTACAGTAAAATTCTAAAAATTAAATTATCGCCGCGCCTCAAAAGAACCTTGTCCCGGTTTGCATCCGATATCAAGTTATATTCAAATAACTGTTACGGTCGATATATGATTTCACAGCGACTTTTCGAATATTTGATTTGGACGTATCTTGCAATCTATACGACGAAATCTTCATTTTCCACTTCTGTTAGAAAGATACAGTTCAACAGATTCCAACGTTTCTTGTTTTGAAGAAATCCGATTCAAAACGAGTCCGGTACACTCAGTTGAAGTTCAGAACGTTAAATTACTAACTACAGCGTCGTTATGGGCTCGATTATAATTAATATATATCTTTATACGTTCAACTTCATTTTAGTTAATATATAAATCCACTTATATTACAAATTCAATATTTAAACTGATTTAAATATTCAAATACCCACCGACAAAAATGCGAGACGTTACATTATTGGTGATTAGATTCCGACCTTGACAAGGTATGGGACCACCTTCCGACGATGTATCTCTAGAGGCGAATACACTTGGGTTCAACAAGAATGTCTTGCAACCCGGCCCACATATGACCGACCACTCATTTCTCTTGAGTGTATCGAATGTATATCACCAACGGTTGGACTCAAACCACCGTTCCCGAATGGGCTGATTCGACAGAATAAGAAACAAAAGGAATTTCTCTAGATAAGTGATTATACACCCTAATGGGAGCGACCCACATAGCCATGCTGCCTGCCCGATTTTTGTCATCTCCTGGTTGATGAGGCTTGAGGTCAGAATTTCCTTTACAGCACCTGACCACCATTCACTTTGAATGCCACATCGTCAGATCCGCCAGATATCACACTGATTGACGTCCACAAAATACTCTAATTTATTTGGCTAGAGAATAACCATTTCTCTGCCATCGACTATGGTACGTTTGGAGAAATCAACACATGTAATTCCTTTGGAAATACTCTGTCAGACACCCATCCATACAAGTCATCCAGGAACAGGATGAACCGAAGGCACCCTCCTACTGCATCCTAGGAATCACCCTACAAATCAGTAGCGAGAAGCCCTTGCAATCCGTAGATTTCAATCACAATAGAATCACTGTTGAAATATCTACGGCTGCTAAACCAGAGAAATCCAATCAGTAGTCCTTCCGCTTATGAATATCAACGGTTTTTCATTGCTCCATCTTCGATAATCTTTTTCCATGTATTCGCTGGTCAGAATGGTTTTTGAATATATATTCGATCCCGGTCTTTCCGTACCAACGATCGTATGGTCAGGTTTTGATAGTTGGTGTTTTAACTATCAAATAAATAATTGTGTGAATGACATGAGTTTACCAGTTCAGTACCAACACCACATGGCCTCTTTAATTCAAAACGATTAAAGATAGAAATCTCAAATTCTTAACATTTCAAATAAAAACGTATTTGACGTAAGGTTCTTATTTCATACTATTTCACTTTCATATTCAATCATCGTTTCAAACCCAATTACTATTTTATTAACCATATTGGGAAAACGACTTACCTTACTTCAAGTGAAAACGATGTTATAACATCTTCTTTATTTCATCACTTGAAAATAACCAGCTATTATTCTCTTAAATTATTCTCAAAACTTTACTTTTTAAATTTCCTTTAACATTGGAAATACCAATCTAACTTTCCCATCATACACTAATATCATCCTCAGATAATCCTGAGGTCGTTCATGTTGGGGTATTTATTTACCTCTCAGACCTTGATCAACAACGGTCTTACCTTTAGATAGACGTTAGTTGTGATTCAAAAACCGAACTTATTTTGATATCAATTACACCTCATATATTTATAAAAACTTCTTATCTTTTGAATCTTCCATCTCAAGTATAACCACCATTCTTAATTCATTGATTAAGAAAATCATTTATAAAATATCACATTCTCTTTAACTTCTCTGAACGATACCTTTTCTACTTGGATTTTTGTTAAAATCCTATTACGCACTCCTTTCACCACATTTACCTTTTAGCCTTTCGCTTAAAATCTTATTTCATAAATTTCACTTAATTCCCTTATTAAGTAACACTTATTTATACCTCATTTCCTTTTCCTAAACTTCGTTCATAAAACATGGTTCAACATAAACCCTATTACCATCACTTTCCTTTTTATTTGCTTAGAATTTCCTTTTTTATTTATTTCTCACAAACGGTTATTCAAATTTATAATATTAAATAAATTTCTGTTTATACACTTATAAATCTGACAAATATCAGAAAGCTTCTTTATAAAATCATTTAAAAACCAATTATAACTCAATTCATAAATAATAAATATTTATTTTCTTTTTACAACTTTAATTCAAATAATAGATTTAAAAATTTATTTTCAGTTATAAAATAAATTTTATAACTTTAACTCGTTGATTTACCTGACAGTAGATCGATATTTATAAAACAGTTAATTCATAGGCCATGTACTGCCAATCACTTAATCAATAATACCCATTGGTTTAAATCAAACAAATGGTGAATTTTAGGTCAATATTCAACCATCAAATCAAACAATTCAATAATGGTCTCATAACAGTCTATAACGACAATCCAATATCAAACACAACAATCAATCAGCCAATTCGTTTATTAAAACACGTTTATTTCATAAACGTGACCTATATGGTAACTTACCTCAATTGGAACCAATTGTTAGAAATAATGATTTGGGTTTCACTGAAATTAAACGATGTTTAATTTCATCAGTTCAAACAATAACTGAATATATATATATATATATATATATATATATATATATATATATATCAGCAATCAGTCAATCACTAGCAACCATAGCACACAAAATAAAAACCCAACTTATAAAACATAAGCGGGAAATAACTGAGTGAGTTTAACTCACCTTGAATTTGATTTGTCGATAAATCAGCTTGTTTTCAGTTGAATTAAACGACGTTTCATTTTTCTGAAAAATCCAACTGCTGCCTGCCCTGCTCGGTTCCCTTCCATCACGTAGTACCCGTCTTCACGGTCCCGACGTTTTTCGTTTCGTTGAATTCTGAAATCGTGGGTGCTCTAAATTATTATTTAAATTTTTTATAAAACCTTAACTAAGTAAAGTTTAAAATAAAATAAAAAAATAATGGGCCTTACCTTTATACCCGTTCAACCCAACATGAAAAAAGCCCGGCCCCTTTCCACTATAACAAAACCCTCTGATCCTCCTTCACATTCATCCGATCCCTTTTTATTTCACAACCCTCAGCTGCCATCAAAACACAGAAACGAAAACCCAACCACCATCAAGATTATTAGCTTCCCTTCCATCGACGGACGCTGCGCCTTCCTTCCACTCGATTCAGCCAGGCCGAGGCCTCTTCTAGCAATCATGGCGCCACTCCCAATTCCCTAAACGCTAAGTACTTTTTTCCCAAAATTTAATTCTGTTTTGATTTTCTTTTGCTTTTGAATTCGGTTTTCTTCTTTGCATCGACCTGGTTTTGTTGTGGCAATTTCATTACCCCACCTGTGTATTTATACTAGTAAATGACCACCGTACCTCTCGAATTGTTATATCCTAGTTAAAATTTACAGTGCTTAGGTTTTTTAGGTGTTTACTTTTCGTTACCAGAGGTGATGTGATCGAACAGTCGGTACTTGGGAACATGGATGTTGCTTGGTGTTTAACAGGGAGGTCTACATATTTGGATTGGATTTTAGGTACGGTCACTGGTCAAAATTTGAACTGTGCCCATGTGAATTGTCCATCGTTGTGTTCGAATTAACCATTCGAATTTTATTGTCAGTTCATCTTGTAAATTGTCTGTTCGTACTTGTATACACCACTGTATCTTTGTGAATTGGATGTATCAATTTCTAATTTCTAACTGCAGCTTCACTGTTTTTAATGGAGACATTGTCATCCTATTAGCTTTTAGCCTCTGTAGTTGTTATCTTACTATTTCATGAGTTGTTGAATAAATGTTTTCGTATCTGTTATTTCACTATCTCTCTTTTTCTCTTCTTTACAGGTTGAAATATATTTACCTATTAGCTACTAATAGCTGTTTTCTTCTTTTTCTCCTTCCAGGATAGTGGTGCCTTGAAGTGATGGCTACGCTAGTGTAGATTTTTGTGGGGTTTCCAGTACCACACATGATCTATCCGACTTGTTTTTGGTGATTCATTTGAATATTTTGGGATTGTGATCTATATAACTTGTATTTGGGATAGGGCCCAACTGTCCTTGTATGAATATGTATATACGAAACTGTCTTGTTTGTGATTAAATATTTAGCTGATATGTTTGTCTACCTCCATTATACATTGTACTTTTTATGTTCTTGTAGCAAAGCTCTATTTGTTGGCAAGTATGGTTAAATTATGTGTTCGGGTTTTCTTGTTTTTATTCCTCTTTTCTTTTTCTTCTTTTTCTATTCAGTTAGTTGCATTTGAACTTCTAGTTATTTTTTTCGTTTCTTTTTCTCCTATGTTTTTAGCGGCTCATTTCCATGTGTTAGTTACGATTATTAGCCTTATTATCGAAATCATGATTTTATGGAAATAACTCACGTACAAATTTTGATCGTGTATATATGCTTAGCCTGTGAGAAATGATTATTTTAAAGCTTATAAATATCCATACGGTATAACTGAAATTCAAACAGTTGAATTAAATGATAATGACCTACTGTTATCGAGTATATTCAAATGAGATACCGTACAGTCCAAATCAGACTAAGACTGATTTTCAAACTCAACATTCGAAAATTTGGTTTAAGCGATATAAATTTCTTATTTAATTTATTAAATAATGTTATCGTTTATAACGATTTCCATAGCGACTATCTCAAAATTTCAACTGGATATGACTAACAAATTATAACACGAAATCTCGATTTTTCTCTTTCATATGAAGAACATAATCAAATCGATTCCAACGTCTCTGATTTCATAGAATTTTGACTTAAAATGAATTCTGTATACTCCGTTAAAGTTCAGCATGAAATTTACGAACTACCGCGCCATTTCTAGTTCATTTATAATATAATTATAAATTAAACGTTCTGACGCCGTTTTAATAACGAATATATAAATATAATTCGATATAAACCATATTTAAATCACTTTAAAATGCTCGTTCACCTTACACAGTAAATTCAACATTTTCCCAATATCCCGAAATTAAAATATTATATATTATTAATATAAATTTAAATATTTAAACTAAAATTGTCAAATCCATTTATTAAACATAAATCAATATTTTAAATAAATAAAAATATTTCAAATAAATGGCCAAAAAATCCGGGACATTACAATGTCTTTGAAAAAGAAAAGATATGATCTTTGAAAAAGAAAAGATATGATTTTTCCTTGAAGAGAACTATGCTTTTTCATTATAGAAAAATATGATTTTTCATTGTAGAAAACTTTGATTTTTCAATATGGAAAGCTATGATTTTTAATCGAATAATAATGTGATTTTGATTTATACATGTATAGTGAAGATAAAAATATGATTTTTATTACTTGGATAGCATGTAAAAATATGTTGTAGCGAAAAGATTTGATTTTTATTTATATAAAAATTCGATTTTTAGCGCTATAAGAAAATATGATTTTTATTATGTAAACATCGAAATAAAAATGATTTTTATCCATGTAGCATTGTCATAAAAATGGGATTTTTATATAAATAGCATCATAATAAAAATGAGATTTTTAATATGAATTTCATGAAACAGATTGCATTGAAATCAAAACAGCGAATCTGAGCGTCCATTAAAGATTGGCGGAGTGGAAACCCAAGGTGAGAACTTCTCACTATAATTTTCTTTGTACAGTTATTTATTTTATAGCTGCATATATGAACTGCTCCCCGTCGTCCACATACCATGGACAACTTGTTTGATTGTTTGGTTTGGTTGATTAGATTATTTGGTTGAATTTTGGTAGTTTGGGTGAACTGAATTGATTAGAATTGTTATGTATGTGGCGCGAGCCAATACCAGGAGAGGGGTAATGTTAGACATTACCCGATCTTGATATCGCGCTGTTATGCCGCCAAAATTTTCTAAAATTTGTTAGAACAATAAAAATATCATTTTTATTGTGTAAATGAACTAAATAAATATTTTATTGTTAAAAATATAATTTTTAATGGGTATATGAATAAAATAAATATTCATTTACAAAATAGACAAGTTGTTTATGTACACCCATTTTACTAATACGGTTTGGGATGGTAAATTTTACACATCGCCCAACTACACAAATAAAATTCATTATTTGTTGATTGAAACCCCACATAGGTGTTGGGATGAAATTTGACGTACTATAATCCCAATTGTTTAGTTGTATGTCGATCGATTGATTGACATGCTGTCGTAAGTGTTAAATATTTATATTTAATGCTTATGTAGTGTAGAATGCACTGTGGATGAGGGTGGACTATGTTTGATTGTTGTTATATACATGTATTGCATGAAATTCATATAATCAGATTATATGGTAATTGACTGTGTCTGATTCCAGTTCAGAAAGAATGAATATTTTAAATAATGAGTATTTTAAAATAATATTCAGTAAAAGATCAAAATATGATTTTGATGTCCGATTTGGGATGGACACGAATATATTTAAATATATGAAGTCGTGTTGATTAGATTAACGCCATTTGTACGTGAACAATATTTATATCGATTTTATTCATTTTTATAATGAATATTGAAATGGAATTGATTTCAAAACCTGATGTTTGAAAAATATTATCATTTATATATTAACGATATGGAATATTCAATTTTGATTAGAAATTGAATATGAAGTTGAAATCATTTTGAAAACGAATTTAAAACGATTTGTAAAATACGTTTTAAATGGAAATCGATGAAATATATATTATATATATACTATAATGGCCTGAATAGAACGCGCCTCGCTGCGGCAGTTCGCGAATTTCGACCATTGACTTCGAACAGACATTATTGGAGTTCCGACCGTCGGATTCTCCTAAAACCAGAACCATTGGGTTTGTATCGAAAAAGGCTTTCCAAAGAATATTAGAGATTTGAAATCTATTGGTTGGATTTGGAATTACGTCCAAATCAAATTTGGAAAAGGTCGTTGTAAGTGCAATTCGATGCCCGTTTATGGAAATCGACTGTACGAGCCTTGATAAAATTATTAAAAATATCATAATTTGTGTAAAATCATAATAAATGATATGGAAAGAATTGGGATGAAAAATTCCATATTTAAAAAGATAAAAATGTATTTTTATCGAAATGAACTAGTTATGAACTAGAATAATAAATCCAATATTTTTAAATAAATAAATTGTATTTGAAAGGGTTTTAAAAATAACCAGGATTTCCAATATGTAAATTAGAATGGATATGAATCGAAATTGTCTTGGGAATATTTCGATGTCGGATTTCGTGATTATATAGATATTGTTACGGAAATTTGAAAGATATATTTATATCGTTATTTCCAATACGGTATTTGTTGGTTGTATAATTTGATATTGAATATAAGCAGATATATTTTCTATTCAGAGTCTTGTTTTTAATATCAAATAGGATTTTAGGTTTGTCGTGAATGGTGTCTTTAGTAACACTGTTATTGAACCCCACGTGAAGAGGAAAAATCTTTTAATTAAGATTGTTAGAGTTTCCAATTATATTTAATAATTGGAATAAAATGGAATGTGAATTGGGTTTATCATGAACTATGTTTTTAACGATATTCGTTCTTTAACCCGATTTACAGTGAAATGTGATTAGGACTTCTGTGGAGGAAGACTGTTACTATATATGGAATTTAAGAGGCTTTGCCGTTATTCCATTTATAGTATCGGTTGGATATGGAAGTTCATATGATTATATATATTGAGCTGTTTTCCATGAAGATTCCATTGTTAATGGAATGTGATTTTGGGTTTATCTTGAGTTGTGTTTTAAATGACATTAGTTCTTAACCCAGTTAAAGATAAGATTTATTTCTTAACTTTGAATAATCATTAAGTGATGATTTTTGGAAATTAAAACTAAATTAGAGTTTTAATGAATCTTTAAATAGATTGGAAGGTGAATTTGATAACTAAAATTATCCAATTCAAGAAATGATCGAGAATGGAGTATCACCAGTTTTTCTCCCGGCAATAATTAAGTCTTTAATTAGATTTGAACATGAAATGGTAATTGAATTTACCAGTAACACCGTGATGTTAGATATCGAGTATTGCCAGTTTTGCTTCATGGGATGAATAGGTTGGATTGGGAAATTAAACAAATGATTACTTCGGTAAGGTACGCTAATCCCGACTAGTTTGGCTAAACCATAATTTGGCTTGAATTGAAATCCAAAAGAAGATTAAAGAATAAATTTAAAGAATTTTTCTTTGATAAAATTAATGCGAACCTTTCCCAAGGTATATGAATATTTGGATAAAGAAATATCCTGGATTAGAATAAGGCGCATATTGTGTTTTTATAGCACTTGTTTATTATATATGCGAGTTATTCAGAAAGACCGGGTTTATCCCATTCTGAATAACTGATTCGACGATATGTCGAGGAAAAAGACGGTGGTTGAAGACCGGAGTTCTTCACATCGTTTGGATGATTACTGATGTCTTGATTGGGCTATACACCCAAGACAAGATAATAAGTGGTGATCGTCCAGACGTATTTGGAGTTCGACCGGATACGTGAGGACCTCTCTTCTGTATTGGACATACGGGATGAGGAATAAGGTGCCTCTGATTTCGTTCAGACCCGGAACGAACTTGTAAATGGATGTGCTTCTGACATCGGATTTCATTCTATGTGATTGATAGACATCGGTTACATAGCATGAATTGCCTGTGTAGCATGCTGAGATGCAAATGATTAAGGCTTCTGTTGAAAAATAGAGTCTTGTGGTTGATGATCAAAGCACGTCTTTAATATAGCATAGCTTTGTGTAGCCTTAATTCGCGAGCCTCGCACCCTGGTTTGAACCAAAAACGAGAGAGGACATCAGGGAGGACATGCGTTTCCTTCTAGCTAGGAGTGGTGTCAGCGTTTTGCAAGCCCTGATGTTTTACTTATGTGGATGATGGATAGCAAAGCGCCTCAGTTATATCGGTTGTTTCGAGGCCGATGGTTTTGTCGGGATATGACCAGTTTATGCCCCATAGGGCGTGGAAACGCAGTATTCAGGCATTTTAATCCACTCTGTGTGGACCGGCCCTGATGATCCAAGGGCCCACCTGAGTCTGGGTCCTGAGACATGGTCGGCTAGAATGTCTCGAAGTGGTAAGGACGAACCCTTGCCTTAGTTCACAGATGGAAATCCAACTTCCAATACATGACTTTGCGGTTTTATTTGTAGAGCCTAGTACTATGATTGATACATTTATATTTGAAGTTGATTTCTTTACTTATTGTAATAATAAAAGATGAAATTTCACGTACCAAGCATATTTGGCTATTATAAGGTGAAACTCTGTCCTCGGCTTGCGTTGCATTGTGTGATGGGACCTGAGTCTTATAATAGCTTCATTGTTCTTTATTTAACATTGTGCTGTTTGTTTTATGCACTGGTATTCTTGGGGGTAAACCCATTCCATGTTATATGGCATGGTCCCTTGATTAACCTAACTTTAAAATCAAATAATAACTGTTTTTAATTCTCACACCAGTCACATGACTGACCTGGATTTTATTGTTTTAACCTAAACTCTGGGTGCCCCTATTTTCCACATGGGCAGCTGGTCGATTTGGTTTTGCAGATTTATATTCACAAGATCTTGGTTTACAGCTGGAATGATATTTAGAAAGCTCTGTATCCGTTTATCTATTTCAGTTGTGTTTTTTTTATTATTTTCCGCTGCCATGTAATGTATTAAAACTCTGATATTTTTCTGATGTATAAAATTTATTCATACTATGTATATTCTTGTACTCTGATGTAAATTGTTGTAATAAGCAATGAAATGTTCTTCTGTTTGCGTTCTGATTCATCTTGTCCTCAAAGCAATCCATGCTTCCTCTTCTCTTCGAAGACCGGGGAAGTTTCGGGTCCTTACAATTTCGATGGAACTCGCAAGGAAGACGAGAATAAGTTTAAACAGTTTCAAACCATCGTTTCTTTACTAGTTCATAAGTAGATATCATCAATGCGATTTTCACTATATTATCGCTTTAAATTCCAACAACCCTTCTATAAAATCATTTGCACTTCTACAAATAGAGATTCCAATTTTTTTTATTAATTGGTGTCTACAACCATCGATAATTGTCTTCTTGCATAACTGTCTCTATGTTATTCGTCATCCTTATTTATCGTAATTTCCAAAAATTTACGTGCTTCAACAAATCTTCTCACACCATTATCTTTTCCTCAATTCCCTTTATATTATTTTCATTTTTTTTAAATATCACTATATATACTTAACCAAATGGTTATGTATTATCATACGTTTTTATCCTCCCATATTCATCAATTCCTAACTGTAAATTAGTGAGTGAACTACTCTCTAAGTATCAACCCCGAAGGCCGAAACATACATCAGATAAACATTCAGAAAGTTGTTCAACTTGATTAGTCTCCAGTCTGTTTCCAATTCCTTTAACTTCCTTTTTTTTCAAACCATTGCTCAAACAATTCTCGAATTTACTGACGAATCCACTTCTCTTACATTTTGTCATCCTTTGTTTTTGACGTGCGGCTTTTTATTCTTTAGTTCTCGCCATTTTGGTTTATCAAAACCAGTTAGCCTCCCACGATCCATTGAAAACTTCCCAAACTATTATATTTATCTCCCATAATTTTAATTGGAAAACATTTCCATATATCCACAAAACTTTATTTTCCATAGAAAATATATTTTATTCATCATGGGAAACATTTCTAAATTCGTTATTTGGATTAAAATAGATGTTAAATAAAACATCGTTATTCCCACTCAGTTGTTGACATTTATTAAATTAAACAACTCTTGCTATCGAATCTTAACCATTTCTTAGTCATCAATGAAATCACTCAAGTTGAGGTATATATACCTCTCAGACCTTAACCGAACAACATTATTAACTTCGAAACAGATAAAATTCACCACTTTAAACAACAAAACATTTATTCTTAAATTCCTGATTTTAAGTTAAGAATTCATTTCCTTTACAAAAATTGTTGATTATAATAATTCATGTCTTCAAGATTTTTAACTTTAAAATATACTTTATTATTTAATCTGAATAAACTATTAATTTTTAGCATATTAAATTTTGAGTTAAAATAAAAATGAATAATATTTTCCTGCATAAGCTCCTTTCGAATAATCCATTATTTGATAATATACTCCGAACTTTGAACATATCGCATTTGATTATATTCCAAACTTCAGAATAATCTCACCGTACTAGTCAATTCCATTTCCTTTATTCCCAATCTCATTTACAACATTCTTTCTTTCAAACATTACTTCTAAAAGTAAATATTATTTCCTTTTTATACGAATCAAATCAGCTTTGATTTCATTTAAATATGGGTTCACATCTTTTTAAAATCCTTATTCATATCTCACTTCACTTCATTTACGATTCTCACAATTTAAAACTCTCGTTTACCATTCACTTCTTGTTTATTAATTAACATGTTTACATCTTACTATCTAATTCACATATTCCACTTTATCTTATTGGTTTAAAACGAATAGTAATTTATCTCGCCAAGTTAGTAATGCAATTTAACATAATCGAATTCCAATATAACATTCCTGATTTTATCATCATTTATTAATATTCTGAATATCCAAATCAAATCCATTGTTCCATTCTTTGAAACAATTTCCCTTTCCTTTCAAATTCACATTGGAATTCTTACCTTCAATAAATTTCAATTGTCTTCGACTGCCAAATACATCCTTAGGGAAATTAATTTATTGGTTCGTTTATATAATCCTTCTTTTGATACCATTTGATGACGGATTCGAGATTCAAATCTAAGGGGGACTTATCGAAGAAAACTCTCGCAAACCTGGATTCGAAGACGTACGAAGACTGGGGATTCCGAACAGAATTTTCAAATCTCAAAATAAATTTTCATTTCCGCCATATTTATTTCAAAATACTAATTTCAAAATACTTAATATTTCAAAATTTTACATTTCAAAATCACTTATACATTCGAAAATTTATATTTCTAAATCTTTTCATTTTCAAAATTCGCTTTTCTAGTGTCGACTCTATTCATTCAAACTCAATAAGCTAAGCTTTGAATAAACCAAAGCTCAGATACCACTTGTAACGTCCCTCCCTTTGACCGCTTTAAACCAACAATTAAACTAATTTAAAACATTCAAACCGACGGTTCATTATTTAGCTTACAGATTTTAAAACGTAGAATCAACACAGAAAATACAGAATAAATAAATAACATAATATTGAATGGAAAATGGAACTTTTATATATAACATAATTTGAATCTTTTATTTCAATACAGCGGAATATAAAACTACAGTTTGAATACAGAAAAATATTTACTGGTTCAAAATCTTCAGAGTGCGCGCCTTTGGAATTCCCAGTTTTCCAGTCTTCGAATCCTAAGCTGAAATCTTTAAATCTGCACTGCTTGGGTCTGACCCGATCGTTCGAAGCAAAAACATAAAACACTCGAGTCATGATTTAATCATAGTTCAAGTAAATTAACTTCAACAGAAACTGAAATATAATAGCTAATCCTTACTTAGTCAATGACGAGATCAGGTGGATATCTTGTTCATATTGGTTATATCTTCAGGGACCAGTGATCATGAGAGCTTGCCTATCCACACGTGTATACATGTGTGGACAACCTCAGCTTCCTATTCAAAACATAAGATCATGGCATAACAACTTGGGATGGAACAAATTCGGACAGTATATGTCTCCATGTATACACATATGCTGATGATATGTATATACGCATACGATAGTATACGTACACACATATGCACTAGCCACCATGTGTGTGTGTGCGTATATATATATATATATATATATATATATATATATCAAATTCATACTTTGAATAACAAAAATTTCACAAGGGGTACGAGGCAGAACATACAACATGGCTAATACGAAATTATCATTGCTTGCAACCAGGACCACTTAATGCCACTCCATATTATAGGGTGTAAGGCTCAAAGGACACAACTGTAATACGACTATGATCAGCGAGACTCACACTACTGGAGTAGGTAACAAATGCATCACCATAACATAGGAGACCAGCATGGGGCAATATCTAGACAGTCGAACAAATGGGGAAAAATAAAGATTTAGTTCCCACAGTATTTCAGCAAACAGGGGTGTGTGCTTCTTTTTCTTTTAGGTTATTAGAATACCACATAACTCAATGAATGGCACTATGCAATACTTAGGATTTCTAGTTCACACACCAGGCAAGGAAAAACAAAACATAAAAACCATTACCTAACTTCCTTAAATAACGGAACATACATATGTAAATAACATATGACAGTAAGTTGTATAATCCAGTTTTAAGGCATAACAAGCCAAAGGAAATGTGGTATAGTTCTATACACATATCAATATATTCAATTGAGCAAAATTGCCGAACCAGATTATTTGTTTGCAAGAAAAATCAACATGCATACCTAAGTTCACAAACAAGGCATGCACATATATCCAGGTCAGCAGGTGTTCTAAAATAGGGGAAGGGTGTTTGTATATTTTCACTTTTCCATAAAACAACTAATGATTATACCTGAACCCATATATGTACAACTTTGACCAGTATAAGTTTTTAGTTCATTGACATGTACTGCGTTGAACACTTATCTACATGTAGAAAACTGCATATATATTCATACGGTTCACCGTGGCCTAATACAACCAAATTAGCTGCTATAGTTCTCAGGATATCAATGTTTTTAGTCTCCTCTTGATTTTTATATAATTTACATTAAGGGCCTCCATTTTAACTGGCTTTTACTCAATAATATAAGAAAAAAATTCTGCGTTCTCAAGTAAACCAATAATACTAGTATTCACCTATTTGTATCTTTAGGTTTTCGTCATGGGTCTTACCATATTAATAAAATATATTAACCCGTCCATTAAGTACTCAAAAACAGGTAGAGATTTCAAATTCAGGGTAGTGTAAGTATGCATGAGAGAATATATCATTTTCAATACACACAAATAGGATACTGCAATTTCAATGCGACAGGGTACCAAACAGCTCTAGTTTGCAAAACAGGTTCAAAGGAAATATATACATCATGGTGTAAATTTCCAGTTTTGAAGACATTAGATATGACAGCTGCATAAATGTTGTCAATATAGAATACATATATTTGAATTCCTATAAATGTACTTATGCACAGTGGTGTAGTTGTAAAACCATGGGGTGGTCGCAAATTAAAAGTATCATCTATATTTTTTAATATAAGGAATGACTCAGGTTCAACACAGTAGGAAAACAAGGGTAGAGTCAACATTTTCATGGCAACATAGAGACATATGCCTCAGTCCACACCATGTATATAGCATCACCCCAAATACGCTAGTTCACAATGCAAAGGCAAAGCATTGTACACGTGAAACAAGCCCAATACAAGTGCAGGTGCGGGACAATAGGCCATTGCGCATGTATTGCAGGATAATACAAAAATATATAAATCATTTTAAAAAAATTTAATGGCTTTAAACTAACACAAAGAACTAGTTAATTTAAAACATCTGCTCATTTACTTTATAATGAGCTTCAATCTAATTTAGTACTGTCCTATTAGGGTTCTCTAGTGCATATCTCTCAGGAAACCAATAGCGACAGTTGTTATAAAATTATATCAGCATAAATCGTTTACCAGCCGCTACTAAGTGGAGATTTGGTGATAATATACTTTAAAGTGATCACTTATTATTTACCTGTCAAACTAAGCCAGCCATACTTCAAGACATGTATTCTAGATTTTTATAAATAACAATAATACTTTAATATAAATAAATTCGCATTTTCAAATATTTTTCAGAAATAACTGTAATACTTTGGTATAAACAAGTCTCATGTTTCAAATATGTTTTCAGAAAAACCAGTATCTTTAACGTTGCTGAGATGCTCTACTACACCTTAAGATGGAATGCATCTCTCGAGATATAATTAAAACATCATTGTTATTTCATTGCTGAGAGGAAAAACTTCGCATTAACATCAAGGTAAACGTACACAAATCCTAATAGCGCACGAACAGGGTTTAATAACAAAGCACGGTAGCTAATAGGATTTAACCCACATTTCACTATCCTAATTTAGTTTCTACTGAAATTATGATACTTGAATTAGGAGTTAATCATGAGTGAGATGCTCACCCTAAAACAGCATTGCTTAAGGATGTCGGAGCTGCTGGAATTTCGCCGACCAGAATTGACAGTCGCGGGTGAACCATCTAGACACACAGCAGATCCTTTTGTTTACTTTCCTTCTTCCTAACTCGTGTTGGCTATGTTGTACAAGGGAATCTGCGGCTTTGAAGGGATGGAGAGGACTTCAATCAGTGGTACAAAGGAAAATCTCGAACAACGGTGGCGAACGCCAGCAGGCTACAGTGGAGCGATTTCTTGGAAGTGGGTGCACGATCTATGGGTCCGAATTGAAAAGAGGGAGAACGGTGAGCGATTTTTGTCAGCGATCATTTTCCATTGATTTGGGAAAAGGGTTTTATTTTGATTTTAGGGTAGGAAGCAAATGGAGAATTCAGCCATTAACAATTGGAAAAGGAGGACGTTCTGACTAAAGAAAATTGGGGAAAAAACCTAGGCTTCAGTCATTAGAAATTTGGAAGAGAGAAATTAATTTTCTTTGTTGAAGAAATGAAAGGGATGCTGATTTTTTTTATAGATGCAAACTGAAGGGATAAGAACGATGTTACATCGTAGGCTTTAGGGGGGCTGTGTAGTACGGAGGGTAGGTCGGTGTAGATGCATTTTGGGGAGGTTATATCTGTTTAATTAGATATTTATTTTCTACCGTGAACTGGCGTTGAACCCTCAGACATTGTACCGTTGACACAATTTCAGAATGCAACAAAAACACATGCACTGTCTTATTTCGATATTCTGAACCCAATAAAATCAATCTAATTATAATCTGATTCCGTTTGTATACAACAATATTTTATATTTCAAAGTAGTTATCGGTTCACTAATTAAATTCCGATCGTTCACCGATAATTTTGTCCGTACCCAAACTCGTAAAATTCAATTTTTAACAAATACGCACATACCCAAGCCAATCTCCAGATAAATCATTCAATATATTTAACATTATTAACGTTTATTTTTATTATTATTATTTAATTCAACTGTTTATATTTATCAGTCAGATTTCAGATTCAATTCAAACATTCAACAAAATTTAATTCAAATATTCAAAAACAAATATTCGTTTCTCAATCAACCATTTTAAATTTAGCATCAAATACAATTCATATTCAAAATCAAATATTTGATTTTAAATTTTCTAACACAAGTGTTAGAATAAATTTGATCATTCATTATTAAATCTTTAATTAATTATATTTTAAATTGCCCAAATTTCTTGGATGTTACAATATTTTTATATTTTTGCGTCCTTTCAAAGCCGGACATGAAAACCATAATTTTATCCTTCACTATATATTATTTTAAAATATTGTTTATTTTAAAATATTCTTTATTTCATAGATTCTTTATTTAAAATATTCTTTACATTAAAATGTTCTGTTACATTAAAAATGTTCCTTTACATTATTTACATTAAAATTGTTCTTTTATATAAAAATGTCCTTTTACATTATTTACATTAAAAATGTTCTTTATCATTAAAAATGTTTCTTTACAATTAAAAGTGATTCTTTTACATAAAATGTTTCTTTAACATTTAAACGATACTTTTTCATGTAAATGATTATTTTTACATTATTTCTTACAAAAAATATAAATGTAAATTTCTTATATACAATAAAAATTTGAGTTTTTATTGTCAAACCTTTTTCTACAAACAATGATTATTTGGTACATATAATAAAAATATAACCTTCATTGCTTTAAACAATTTTCATTTCTTATATGAATATTTTTCATATTTTGTACATTCAATAAAAATGTAAATTTTTATTGTTTCAACATTTTATTTTAAAATATTCTTTATATTCTGAATCGGAACGCGACGCAATCAATTACCATATTATTTTCAGTTATATGATTTCATACATCGCATGTGTGCAACAATAATGACAAATAATCATCAGACAATCCAGTCACATCCAAAGTGAAATTTACAACCGTGTGAGCATTAAAATAAATAAATAACGCTCATCACAGACTGTCAATTCATCGATTGACATACAACTAAATATTGGAAATAGTGTATGTCAAATATCATCCCAATACCCATGTGAGGTTTTCAAATAACAACAGTTTATTTATTTGTGCAGTTGGACGATGTGTACAATTTTATCGTCCCTATCCATATAATGTTAACATTTCATACAAAATGATAATTCTATAATGTTTACATTTCATACAAATGATAATTCTATAATGTTTACTTTTTATGCAAAAAATCCTATAATGTTTACATTTCATACAAATGATAACTATATAATGTTTACTTTTTACACCATGAAAATGGTCTCTTTATAATGATAACTTTTTTACAATGAAAATGGTCTTTTTATAATGATAACTTTTTATACAATGAAAATGGTCTTTTTTATAATGATAACTTTTTATACAATGAAAATGGTCTTTTTTATAATGAATTTTTTTTTACAACACATACAATCAACAAACACAATACAGTCCATCCAATCAAAACAAACAATCATGGTTTGTATAATAATTGGTGTCGGGTGCTGCTAAGCACCGTCTGCATCCTAGTATATTTTTAACCGTAAAATAATTAGATTGAAAGGAGTTCTTACCGTGGTCGATTTTGAAATCGTTAATAACGATTGTTTTTAATTGAACTAAATTCTGCATTTAATTCAATCAAAATTCCAACCTGCTTATGAATTTGCTCCGGTCCATTCTATTGCGCAATTCTCGATTTTACGGTTCCGACGAACTTCGTTTCGTTGAATTCTGTGTTCGCGATCAAAAATTATAGATGTCTAACCATTTAAACAATTGAATATATAATTTAATTAATTAATTAATTAAAACACTAATTTATATTTTCTGTTAATTACCTTGCTTAATTATCTGCAAATCCCTCCCCATCGTCTTCTTGTTTGTCTCGCCAAAACAAGAACCCGTCGCTCAAAAAACTTCATCGCCACGACCTAAAGCCCCCGGACTCCACCTTCCTACTCGTGCCACCATGGAAGATCCGAACCCCCTCGTGTCTTGGAAACCCACGTGAACTCGGCGCCTTCACGGCAGAAATTCTCTTGATCTATTAACAATTAGAAGATCATGACCATTCAGTTTTTTGAGCTTGAAGAGCTCTTCAATTTAGTGTTTGGAGTTTGGGAAGATATTGCGGGGATTGGGAGAATGAGGGAGAAGAAGTCTGGAGCAAATCAGCCATTGAAAGTGTGACGGCCCGCCCCGCGCCAACCGACATTTACTCCAAAAGTGCGCTGTGCACATGTCCAGTTAGCACGGGACGAGTCGTCAAAAGGAAAGGGAAGAAGGAAATGAACTAACAAGGAACCTGTAAAATGTCTCATAGCGCATGGAACAAAATATAATAACAACATACTTGACATAAAACAGGCGAGACAGTGCATAAGCTGAAAACAAACTAACATAGCAGCGGAAAATCCAAGTACAGCTTATGGTCCAAAGATAACATTATTACAACTTTTCAAACTGTCTCAAAAAGCAAAAGTAAGATAAAGGAGGTACACTACTAATGCCCAAGTAGCGACCACCAACGACATAGGGAGAATATCTATATATCATACGTGGAAGCCTCCTGCTCGCCTCCGAATCAGCTACTCGCACATCACTAGCTAACCTGTCTCTAGTCTGCTCGTGTGAGCACCCAGAGTAATAAGAAGAGACATAAAACTCTGGGTCACACATAAAGCCTAGTATGAGCGATAAGCATCTAAACAGAACAATAATAGGTAGACTAAAACATACCTGAACCTGGACCTGCAACCAAAGAGTTAGCACTACATACTGTACAACACTCTAAGATGCCATTTCAAGTAGTGTAAAGATAACGGGGGTGGGGGTGTGCATGTCATAGTGATGGCAAACAATCAAACGTAGCAACCATCCTCACATCTCTCACTCAGTGCGTAAAGCATACGATGTTCACCACTTCGATCACCCAACATAACTTGCTATGATCACTTTGCCCCATGAAGTCATAAATGGCTTCACTGCACAGATACGTAGCCACTAATCCTTTTCTATGTCCACTTTGTCCCATGGAGTCACAATGACCCCACTGCACTGGCTCATAGCCTCACTAATCCTTTACTATGTCCACTCTGCCCCATGGAGTCACAATGACCCCACTGCACTGGCTCATAGTCTTACTACGCATCACTTTGCCCCTCGAGTCATAAGGACCCTACTGCACTGATAACGTAGTCTCGCTACCATCACCTTGCCCCTCGAGTCATAATGACTCTACTGCACTGATAAGTAGCCCATCATCCACTTTCAGTGGTGAATCAAAGTTATGAACGTTGACAACTCCTTAGCACACGTCCCGCAGCAAAGCCCAACCATGAAGTGAACTCATTGGTTCCCAACTGGATCATGAGCTCTAACTTCCATTTGGACTACCTTTGCATCTCGGGTTATTGGCCATCACCGGATCGGTTCGGATTTACCCATAGTCATCAATTCGGTTCGGATTGGAGTGCTCCTTCTCCTCTGGATCGGATCGGGTCATCTTCACCTCAGCGGATCGGATCGAATCTCCACGTTCAGTCGCCATCATTGGTTCGGATCGGCTTCTTCTAATCAACTCGGGTCGGTTCGTAGTCTCCAAGCCTCGTCATACATCGGTTCGGGTCGGGGTACCATGGCGGATCGGGTCGGATGTTGCATGCCACGAGAAGTACAAGTAAATCGAAGTGTGGAGTGTGAGGGCAGATCGGGTCCTCCTACCGATCCGATCCGGTTCGGATGCCTTCCTGCACTTTTTCCAGCAAGCAATTTATGCCACTCGACGGCGTTTTCGACCATTATACCTATTCTAATCAATCACAAAGCATACCATACAGTCAAAGTGTTAGACCAAAAAATGGTCCTAACACCCAAATCGTCGTATTTTGAGCATAGGATATGAAGAAATAACTGAAAAAATATAGAAAAAGTGAGACAACAGGATTTTTATAGTGGTTCGGCGTTAACGAGCCTACGTCCACTTCATATTTTCTCATTTCACTCATAGATTACAATTACATTGAATATTGTCTTTCAATCACTTGAATTCATTGAATAATTCTCTCCGAATCCATTGAATTTATTGAGGAAGATGGTGGTTATTCATGGAGAAGTGTTGGCCATGGCAGCCATGAAAGTTGAGATGCCAAAAGTCCCCTGAAAATGCCCTCTGAAGGTGTATTTATAGCTGTAGGAAAGCTCCTGGGAGGACTGGTTCGTGATGGGGTACGTGGCAGGCGATCCAGAAAAATAGGAGAGCCAGTAGCCTTGAGAATAGGTCAAAACAAGCTACATGTGAACAGGTCCGAAGTTCGGATCGCGGTCATGGGTCGGATCGCGGTCATGGGTTGGATCGCGTAGGCAAGGGCGGATCGGATCGCGGTCATATGCCAACTTACACTCGTTCACGGAAATGGGCGTAACTTTCAAACCGTAAGTCCGATTGAGCCAAACCAAAGCTCAAACTGAAGCTAATTCAAAGGGCTATGAGTATATGAGGTGAATAGATCCAAATGAGGTAATTTGATAGGGGTTTCGGGCCTGTTTATACTGATGTTGTGATTTTGACCAAACTGCCTTGTGTCTTCTGACGATGCTCCCAATGCTAGAGAGCGATGTTATCCAAAGATTCCATATGTGACAGCATCTGCCGAAAAGTGTTTCAACATGATATTTGCTTTGGGTAGCCTGGTCACAAAGCAGGCTAACACATAGCAACAAGTAGAAGTGACCTCAAACACCAAAACATCAATATGATAGGTTAAAATGGATCAAGCATACCCAAAACCCCATATTTCCCCTTAAGCATGTTTAGGTGAAACTAATTATGTGATTAGCAAAACTTAACCAAATTAACCCAAATTCATATCAGAGGTCTAAAACATCATTTCGGATTTTATAAATATTTTTCCAGAATTTTATCATGTTTAAATTCGCTAATTAACACTAATTACCCTTAATTAGCCATAATTAGTGAGGAACTATGCAAATCACTCACCTTAGCCACAAATAAACTTAGATATGAAATAAATCTCTAATTTGGTGCGAATCCCGATGCTAAGCAGCAGCTCTAACGTTGATTTGGTGTAGATCTCCCTTGATTTGATGTTGCTAAGCCTAATCCTTGATTAGAAAGTGATTTGGAGGTGATTTAGAGGTTGGAGGCCATTTTTAGGGTTTCTTAGAGGTAAGTGGGGGCTAGAAAACTGAAATGGAATGAATCTCTAACTCCATTCAGCCTCCCCATAACCCTAATCCCGAAATGGGTTATGGGCCCATTCACTAATCACCCTATTTGGCCCGGTTAAGTAGTTTTTCACCTTCCAAACCTTATTTCAGCCATATCTCCCAAACGGTAAGTCCGTTTTTCACATATGACTACTCTACGGAAAGGTAAACCATCAAACGAATCTAATGGAAGTGGTTTTAGGTCAAAATTCCTTTCCAATCAAAAGTTATGGCCGAAACAAGATTAGCTAGGGGCAAAACGGTCATTTAAAAATCGACAAAAATCATGAACATGGGAAATGACTCTAATGGTTGTTTCCTAAAGTTACATGACCATACGACTTCATATGGGAAAGAAATAAATATTTTACGATCCTCCGATGCGTAGAATGCGGGTTGTTACATTCTCCCCCCCTTAAGAAATTTCGCCCCCGAAATTTCCTAACCAAAACACACAAAGGTTCCCGCATGCCTATCAACCATAAAACAACTATCAAACATGCAAAACAAGTCTATCCTAGCATGCGGAATAACTAAATTACCAGGTAAATCTTACCAGGCAAAGAGTTCTGGATACGTCTTTCTAATGCTCTCCTCTGTCTCCCAAGTACAGTCATTTTCGTTCTCGCCCCACTGAACCTTGACTAGCTTCACTGCCTTCCTTCGAAGTTGCTTCGTATCGTGCTTGACAACACGGATCAGCTTGCGGTTCCCAACCGCCTCGGGTTCTACTTCGAAGTCCTCTAACTGATCAGGTGAAATAGTCAAATCTGGGTCGTGTACGAATTTCCTTAGTTGGGAAACATGAAATACGTTGTGAACTCCCGCCATCTTCTCTGGTAAGTCAACTCTATATGCAAAATTCCCAACTAGTTCAAGAACAGGGAATGGGCCAACAAATCTTGGTGCCAACTTGCCTCTCCTGCCAAATCGTATCACGCTCTTCAATGGAGAAATCTTGACAAACACCAAGTCACCAACGGAGAATTTTAAGTCTCTTCTCCTCTTATCAGCATAACTCTTCTACTTATCTTGGGCAGCCTTCATGCGTTGTTGAATGGTCTTAATCTTATCCGAGGTTTCCCTCACCACATCTGGTCCAAGCATGAACTTCTCGCCAGTCTCTATCCAACATGATGGTGAGTTGCATGGTCTTCCGTATAAAGCTTCATATGGAGCCATACCGATATTGGATTGGTAGTTATTATTACATGCAAACTCTACTAGATGCAAATGGTCATCCCATGATCCACCAAAATCCAATATACAAGCTCTCAAGAGATCTTCCAATATACGATTCACCCTCTCCGTCTGACCGTCGGTCTGAGGATGATATGCGGTACAGAGATGTAATTCCGACCCTAGAGCCTCTTGTAAGCTCTTCCAAAACCCACTAGTAAACAACGGGTCTCGGTCACTCACAATGCTTTTAGGTACTCCATGAAATCTCACTACCCACTTCATATACAATTCTGCCAACTTAGCTGCCGTTCTGGTCGATTTCACTGGTATAAATCTTGCACTCTTAGTCAATCGATCCACAATTACCCAAATGCTATCATGTCCCGATCTAGTCCTTGGTAAACCATCGATGAAATCCATCGAGACTTGCTCCCATTTCCATTTGGGAATTTCTAATGGTTGCATCAACCCACTAGGCTTCTTTTGCTCGGCTTTAACTAGCTGGCAATTCATGCATTTGGATATAAACTTCCCAACATCTCTTTTCATCCCTTCCCAGTAGTAAGTCCGCTTCATGTCTCAGTACATCTTATTACCACCGAGATGTATAGTCAGTTTTGAGTGATGACATTCTCTAAGCACTTCATCTCTCAAACCATTTACGTTGGGTACAACTAGTCTTCCATTCTTTCTAAGCCATCCATCTCGATCAAGCCCATACAAATTCATCTCATCACCGTCGATGTCCATCTCTAACTTGGAGATGATTTCCAATAGATTAGGATCGTCCCTCTGGCTGGAACCAATCCGCTCTATCAAAGTAGGTCTGATCGCCAAACAAGCTAGCACTTCTGGATCCAATTCGCACTTTGGTCTGAAATCAAACCCTGCGATATACTCCAGTTGCTTCCATTCAAGAAACTTAGCCCCTAAACTGGCATGTATCCTTCTCAAGGCATCGGCTACCGCATTATGTTTCCCAGGTGTGTATGCGATATCAAAATCATACGAAGCCAAGAACTCTAACCATCTCTGCTGACGGAGATTCAGATCTTTCTGAGAGAAGAGATACTTTAACGACTTATGGTCGGTAAACAACTCAAATCTTTCTCCCAAGAGATAGTGTCTCCACATCTTTAATGCGAACACAATCGCTGCCAGTTCCAAATCATGGGTTGGATACTTCTTCTCATGCGGCTTTAGCTGCCGACTAGCATAAGCTACAACCCTACCTCCTTGCATCAATATAGCACCTAGTCCGGTACCACAAGCATCCGTGTATATCGTCATTTCTTCATTCCCTTTAGGAATGACTAATACTGGCGCATGCGTCAACTTTTCTTTTAGACTCTTGAATGCATTCTCACACACTCCGTCCCAGATGAAGGACTGATTCTTCTTAGTCAACTGAGTCAACGGTGCTGCTATCTTGGAGAAGTCCTGGATAAACTTACGATAATATCCAGCTAACCCCAAGAAACTTCTTACATCTGTTGCATTCTTGGGCGTAGGCCAATCCTGTACCGTAGCCACCTTCGCAGGGTCCACAGCAATACCATTCTCTGAAACAACATGGCCCAAGAATCTCACTTCCCTTCTCCAAAAGTGACACTTAGAGAATTTCGCTTTCAATTGGTGTTTCCTTAACACCTCCATCGCTATCCTCAAGTGTCCCTTGTGTTCCTCCTCTGTCCTCGAGTAAACAAGGATATCGTCTACGAACACAAGAACAAACTTATTCAACTGATCTCTGAATACTCGATTCATAAGATCCACAAAGTAGGCTGGTGCATTGGTCAGCCCAAATGGCATGACCAACCACTCATAGAATCCAGACGGCGTCCTAAATGCTGTTTTCGGAACACTCTCATCCGCTACTCGAAGCTGATGAAATCATGTCGCGAGGTCCAACTGGGAGAACACTCTTGCTCCTTCCAGTTGATCAAACAAATCATCTATCTGCAGTAGAGGATACTTATTCTTCCTCGTTACCTTATTCAACTCGCGATAGTCCACACACAAACGAAGGGAACCATCTGCCTTAGTGGCAAACACAACTGGTGCTCCCCACTCGGAGACACTTCTTCTAATAAATCCCTTCTTCAAAAGATTGCTGACTTGCACCCCGAGCTCTCGCTGCTCCCTTGGTGCCATACGACGAAGTGGCATCACTATAGGTCTGGCTTCTTTCACTAAATCAATACGGAACTCAATCTCTCGGTGTGGTGGAAGCCCGGTCACCTCCTCGAAGACGTCCGGATACTGGCCAACCACGGGCACGTCTGACAACTCATCATGCGGGATGTCGAGGGAATTTATAAAACTAGCCACTACCCCATCACTAGGTAGACTACAAAACACTGCCCTCCGCCCATCATCCTCTCTAACTGTCACCAAAAAGCCCTCGCAGTCTACCACCACCCCGTATCTTTAGAGCCAATCGACCCCCAATATAATGCCATACCCAGTAAAGCCCAAAACAACGCAATCACAAACAAACATACATCCATGACTCGATAAGACCAAATTTCGGCAAATCATATTAAGGCTAGTCGAACCACCAATCGGGTTCGCCACAACCAACGGTCTATCGACTATCTCGTGTTCCAGTCCCAACCTATCTACCAGGTCATTAGATATGAAGGAACGGGAAGCCCCAGTATCAAACAAATCTCGAACTGGTACATCGTAAATAGAAAGCATACCTTGAATAAAAACATTCTTTCCTTTCTCCGCCGCAGTTGGGGCATTCGACGAAGAAGGAACATCATCAATAGCATATGCTTTCACAATCTGCTTCTCCTTAAGAGGTTGCGGACACTTATCCTTATGATGTCCCACTTGGCCACAGTTGTAGCACTTCCTTTCTGCAGGCTTGGCCCGACATTCTTTACCATATGGCCCTTCTTACCACAGCTGAAACACTCAACATCTTTCTTGTTCTTTTTCTGGCCATCCTTAGATTGGTTCTGTTTCCTCTTATTCTGAGAGTTATTCTTTCCTCCACCGCCTGCTTGCGGCTTCAGCCCTTCTGCAGATGCAGCCTCAATCTTTGGCTTAGGGTAAAGACTCTCTGATCTCAAAGCTTTCCCCACAATCGATTCAAAAGTCTCATCGATGTGGTTGATAAGTCTTTCCCCCAAGTATCCATCCAACCTAGTAATGAACTTCTCATTCTTCTTCTCAGGAGTATCGATAAGAGATAGTCCATACTTCGACAAAGTGTCGAACTCAGCAATATATTCAGAGATTGCCCGACCATTCTGCTTGAGTTCCAAGAATCTCTTAAACAACACTGACTTCTGGGCAGCTGGAATAAACTTCTCGCTAAAGCGAGCCTTGAACTGATCCCAAGTAACCTGATCTTCTGGAGTAGCTGTTCTAATGGCATTCCACCGATTCATCGCTCGCCCTTGCAGCTGACGAGACGCTAGCCTTCTCTTCATCGCATCCTCGATACCCAAGTCATCGAAGATACGATCACAACTATCCAACCAATCCTGAACATCTGTGGCTGACTCCGTTCCGTGGAACGGCTTCCCACCAAGGTTAGTGTAATCCTTGCACAACTTGGCGAAATCGACCCTAGGCGCCTGCACTACTGAACCACCACCAATTCCGGGATTGGGAACTGCCCCTTGCACCTCCCAAATCATGCCTCTCATGAGGTTAGTAAACATCGCCCTCATGTCAGCGGCATTCCCATTATTGGCTCCCTTACCAGCACCTCTAGCATACCGGCTCATCGTCAATCTGTAAAAGGGGAAACGATTAACGACTCCATAGTGGTGCTAGTGCAGTACGACTTCATTCTTATACTACTAATAGTATATACATATAGCTTTTGAAAACCAAAGTAATCACAAATACATGCTCTCATATACGTACTATCACTCCCTAGTGTCTTTCCCTAGGTTAACTACGCAAGCTAGAGCTCTGATACCAAATGTGACGGCCCGCCCCGCGCCAGCCGACATTTACTCCAAAAGTGCGTTGTACACATGTCCAGTTAGCACGGGACGGGTCGTCAAAAGGAAAGGGAAGAAGGAAATGAACTAACAAGGAACCTGTAAAATGTCTCACAGTGCATGGAACAAAATATAATAACAACATACTTGACATAAAACAGGCGAGACAGTGCATAAGCTGAAAACAAACTAACATAGCAGCGGAAAATCCAAGTATAGCTTATGATCCAAAGCTAACATTATTACAACTTTTCAAACTGTCTCAAAAAGCAAAAGTAAGATAAAGGAGGTACACTACTAATGCCCAAGTAGTGACCACCAACGACATAGGGAGAATATCTATATATCATACGTGGAAGCCTCCTGCTCGCCTCCGAACCAGCTACTCGCGCATCACCAGCTAACCTCTCTCTAGTCTGCTCGTGTGAGCACCCAGAGTAATAAGAAGAGACATAAAACTCTGGGTCGGACATAAAGCCTGGTATAAGCGATAAGCATCTAAACAAAACAATAACAAGTAGACTAAAACATACCTGAACCTGGACCTGCAACCAAAGAGTTAGCACTACATACTGTACAACACTCTAAGGTGCCATTTCAAATAGTGTAAAGATAACGGGGGTGGAGGTGTGCATGTCATAGTGATGGCAAAGAATCAAACATAGCAAACATCCTCACATCTCTCACTCAGTGCGTAAAGCATACGATGTTCGCCACTTCGATCACCCAACATACCTTGCTATGATCACTTTGCCCCATGAAGTCATAAATGGCTTCACTGCACTGATACATAGCCACTAATCCTTTGCTATGTCCATTTTGCCCCATGGAGTCACAATGACCCCACTGCACTGGCTCACAGCCTCACTAATCCTTTACTATGTCCACTTTTCCCCCACGGAGTCACAATGACCCCACTGCACTGGCTCATAGTCTTACTACGCATCACTTTGACCCTCGAGTCATAAGGACCCTACTGCACTGATAACGTAGTCTCGCTACCATCACCTTGCCCCTCGAGTCATAATGACTCTACTGCACTGATAAGTAGCCCATCATCCATTTTCAGTGGTGAATCGAAGTTATGAACGTCGACAACTCCTTAGCACACGTCCCGCAGCAAAGCCCAACCATGAAGTGAACTCATTGGTTCCCAACTGGATCCTGAGCTCTAACTTCCATTTGGACTACCTTTGCATCTCGGGTTATTGGTCATCACCGGATCGGTTCGGATCTACCCCTAGTCATCAATTCGGTTTGGATCGGAGTGCTCCTTCTCCTCTGGATCGGATCGGGTCATCTTCACCTCAGCGGATCGGATCGAATCTCCACGTTCAGTTGCCATCACTGGTTCGGATCGGCTTCTTCTAATCAACTCGAGTCGGTTCGTAGTCTCCAAGCCTTGTCATACATCGGTTCGGGTCGGGGTACCATGGCGGATCGGGTCGGATGTTGCATGCCACGAGAAGTACAAGTGAATCGAAGTGTGGAGTGTGAGGGCGGATCGGGTCCTCCTACCGATCCGATCCGGTTCGGATGCCTTCCTGCACTTCTTCCAGTAAGCAATTTACACCACTCGACGGCGTTTTCGACCATTCTACCTATTCTAATCAATCACAAAGCATACCATACAGTCATAGCAACAAGTAGAAGTGACCTTAAACACCAAAACATCAATATGATAGGTTAAAATGGATCAAACATACCCAAAACCCCATATTTCCCCTTAAGCATGTTTAGGTGAAACTAATTATGTGATTAGAAAAACTTAACCAAATTAACCCAAATTCATATCAGAGGTCTAAAACATCATTTCAGATTTTATAAATATTTTTCTAGAATTTTATCATGTATAAATTCGCTAATTAACACTAATTACCCTTAATTAGCCATAATTAGTGAGGAACTATGCAAATCACTCACCTTAGCCACAAATAAACTTAGATATGAAATAAATCTCTAATTTGGTGCGAATCCCGATGCTAAGCAGCAGCTCTAACGTTGATTTGGTGTAGATCTCCCTTGATTTTATGTTGCTAAGCCTAATCCTTGATTAGAAAGTGATTTGGAGGTGATTTAGAGGTTGGAGGCCATTTTTAGGGTTTCTTAGAGGTAAGTGGGGGCTAGAAAACTGAAATGGAATGAATCTCTAACTCCATTCAGCCTCCCCATAACCCTAATCCCGAAATGGGTTATGGGCCCATTCACTAATCACCCTATTTGGCCCGGTTAAGTAGTTTTTCACCTTCCAAACCTTATTTCAGCCATATCTCCCAAACGGTAAGTCCGTTTTTCACATATGACCACTCTACGGAAAGGTAAACCATCAAACGAATCTAATGGAAGTGGTTTCAGGTCAAAATTCCTTTCCAATCAAAAGTTATGGCTGAAACAAGATTAGCTAGGGGCAAAACGGTCATTTAAAAATCGAAAAAAATCATGAACATGGGAAATGACTCTAATGGTTGTTTCCCAAAGTTACATGACCATACGACTTCATATGGGAAAGAAATAAATATTCTACGATCCTCCGATGCGTAGAATGCGGGTTGTTAAAGAAAGAAGGAGCGGCGGCTGAATAAAAAGTTAGGGCTTCAATTATTATTTTAATATTATTTTTCTTGTTTAACGTGTTTTAAAGCAAAAATTCGGACTGAGTCCAAATCAGGTCCGCTTACAGTCAAGCAATATGTTTTGACGCCTTCTGAACGCAATGGAATATGTTTCAAGGCCCAATTTAAAAGTCTATTGCAGTGATCATGAGAGCTTTCCTATCCACACGTGTATGCACGTGTGGACAACCTCAGCTTCCTATTTCAAACATAAGATCTTGGCATAACAACTTAGGATGGAACAAATTCGGACAGTATGTTTATCCATGTATACACGTATGCTGATGATATGTATATACGCATGCGATAGTATATGTATACACATATGCACCGGCCACCACGTATATATATATATATATATATATATATATATATATATATATATATATATCAAAGTCATACTTTGAATAACAAGAATTTCACAAGGGTTACGAGACAGAATCTACAACATGGCTAATAATCATTGCTTGCAACCAGGAGCACTTAATGCCACTCCATATTATAGGGTGTAAGGCTCAAAAGCCACAGCTGTAATACAACTGTGATCAGCGAGAATCACACTACTGAAATAGGTAACAAATGCACCACCATAACATAAGAGACCAGCATAGGGCAATATCAAGATAGTCGAACAAATTGGGAAAAACAAAGACTTAATTCCCATAGTATTTTAGAAAATAGGGGTGTGTGCTTCTTTTTCTTTTAGGTTATTAGAATACCACATAACTCAATGAATGGCACTGTGCCACACTTAGGATTTCCAGTACACACACCAGGCAAGGAAAAAAAAAACATGAAAACCATTACCTAACTTCCTTAAATAACCGAACATACAGATGTAAATAACATAGGACAGTAAGTTGTATAATCCAGTTTTAAGGCATAACAAGGCAAAGGAAATGTGGTATAGTTCAATACATAATTCAATATATTCAATTGAGAAAAATTGCCAAACCAGATTATTTGTTTGCAAGAAAAATCAACATGGATACCTAAGTTCAAAAACAAGGCACGCATATATATCTAGGTCAACAGGTGTTCTAAAGTAAGGGAATGGTGTTTGCATATTTTCACTTTTCCACAAAACAAGGAACGATTATTCCTGAACCCATATATGTACAACTTTGACCAGTATAAGTTTTCAGTTCATTGACATGTAATGCGTTGAACACTTATCTACATGTAGAAAACTGCATTTATATTCATATGGTTCACCTTGGCCTAATACATCCAAATTAGCTGCTATAGTTCTCAGGATATCAATATTTTTAGTCTCCTCTTGATTTTTATATAATTTACGTTAAGGGCCTCCATTTTAATTGGCTTTTACTCAATAATATATGAAAAAATTTATGCGTTCTCAAGTAAACCAATAACACTAGTATTCACTTATTTATATCTTTAGGTTTTCGTCACGAGTCTTACCATATTAATAAAATATATTAACTCATCCATTAAGTACTCAAAAACAGGTAGATATGCATTTCAAATTCAGGATAGTGTAAGTATGCATGAGAGAATCTTTCAATTTCAATACACACAAATAGGATACTGCAATTTCAATGTGACAGGGTACCAAACAGCTCTAGTTTGCAGAACAGGTTCAAAGGGAAATATATACATCAAGGTGTAAATTTCCAATTTTGAAGACATTAGATATGACACCATAAATGTTGTCAATACAGAATAATTTAAATTCCTATAAATATACTTATGCACAGTGGTGCAGCTGTAAAACCATGGGGTGGTCGCAAATTAAAAGTATCATTTATATTTTTTTATATAAGGAATGACTTAGGTTCAACACAGTAGGAAAACAAGGGTACAGTCTACATTTTCATGGCAATATAGAGAAACACCCATCAGTCCACACCATGTATATAGCATCACCCAAATATGCTAGTTCACAATGCAAAGGCAAAGCATAGTACATGTGATACAAGCCTAATACAAGTGCAAGTATGGTTCAACAGGCCACTGCGCATGTATTGCAGGACAATAAAAAAAATATAAATCATGTAAAAAAAATATCTAAGGCCTTTAAATTAACACAAAGAACTAGTTAATATAAAACATTTGCTCATTTACTTTATAATGAGCTTCAATCTAATTTAATACTGTCCTAATAGGGTTCTCTGGTGCAAATCTCTCGGAAAACCAATAGCGATGGTTGTTATAAAGGTATATCAGCTAAATCATTTACCAGCCGCTACTAAGTGGAGATTTAGTGATAATATACTTTAAAGTGATCACTTATTATTTACTTGTCAAACTAAGCCAACCATACTTCAAGACATGTATTCCAGATTTTCATAAATATCACTAATGCTTTAATATAAATAAATTCTCATGTTCAAATATTTTTCAAAATAACAGCAATACCTTGGTATAAACAAGTCTCATGTTTCAAATACGTTTTCAGAAATAACAGTATCTTTAATGTTGCTGAGATGCTCTACTACACCTTAAGATTGAATGCATCTCTCGAGATATAATTAAAACATCATTTTTATTTCATCGCTGAGAGGAAAAACTTTGATATCTAGGTAAACGTACACAACTCCTAACAGCACACAGACAGAGTTCAATAACAAAGCATGGCAGCTAATAGGATTAAACCCACATTTCACTATCCCAATTTAGTTTCTACTAAAATTATGATACTTGAATTAGGAGTTAATCGTGAGTAAGATGCTCAACATAAAACAACGTTGCTTAAGGATGTCGGAGCTGCTGGAATTTCGCCAACCAGAACTGACAGTCGCGGGTGAACCAGACACACAGCAGATCCTTTTGTTTGCTTTCCTTCTCCCTAACTCGTGTTGGCTCCGTTGTACAAGGGAATCTGCGGCTTTGAAGGGATGGAGCGGACTTCAATCAGTGGTACAAAGGCAAACCTCGAACGACTGTGGCGAACATCAGCAGGTTGAAGTGGAGTGATTTCTTGGAAGTGGGTGCATGATCTACGGGTCCGAACTGAAAAGAGGGAGAATGGCGAGCGATTTTTGTCGACGGTCATTTTTCATTGATTTGGGAAAAGGGTTTTATTTTGATTTTAGGGTAGGAAGCAAATGGAGAATTCAGCCATTAACAATTGGAAAAGGAGGACGTTCTGACTGAAGAAAATTGGGGAAAAAACCTATACTTCGGTTATTAGAAATTTGGAAGAGAGAAATGAATTTTCTTCATTGAAGAAATGAAAGGGGTGCTGATTTTTTTTTATAAATGCAAAATTAAGGGATAAGAATGATGTTACATCGTAGGCTTTAGGGGGGCTATGTAGTACGGAGGGTAGGTCAGTGTAGATGCATTTTAGGGAGGTTATATCTGTTTAATTAGATATTTATTTTCTACCGTGAACTGGAGTTGAACCCTCAGTCATTGTACCGTTGACACAATTTCCGACATACAACAAAAATACACGCACTGTCATATTTCGATATTCTGAACCCAATAAAATCAATCTAATTATAATCTGATTCCATTTGCATACAATGATATTTTATATTTCACAGTAGTTATCGGTTCACCGATTTAATTCTGATCATTCAACGATAACTTTGTCCATTCCCAAACTTCTAAAATTCATTTTTTCACAAATACGCACATAACCAAGCCAATCTCCACATAAAACATTCAATATATTTAACATTGTTAATGTTTATTATTATTATTATTATTAAATTCAACCGTTTATATTTATCAGTCGAATTTCGGATTCAATTCAAATATTCAACCGAATCTAATTCAAATATTCAAAAACAAATATTTGTTTCTCAATCAACCATTCTAAATTTAGTATCGAATACAGTTCATATTCAAAACCATATGTTTGATTTTAAATTTTCTAACATAGATGTCAGTATAAATTTGATCATTCATATTTAAATCTTTAATTAATTCTATTTTAAATTGCCCAAATTTCTGGGATGTTACAATCTTCCCCCCTTTAAGACTTTTCGTCCTTGAAAAGGAGAGATCTTAAAATTTTACCACTATATACTTCACATTTTCATATCTACGTGAAATTTCCCACCACTAATTTAAATATCACTATTTAAGCCATCGATCCTCTTTGTTTACCCATCATATTCAGTTGACCAGGAAAATCAAATTACTTTCCCAAAATCAAACTCTTATTAAAGTTTAAATCCTGCATAAGTCGAATTTATGCATCTCAAATTATTCCAAATCTCTTCTGTCAATGTTTACTTATCCATATATACACTTACTTTTTATAATCCAAGCTTAACTTTATTTTCGTACATTCAATTTAATTGTTCCCAACACTCATTGAAGAGTGTAAATAATATTTCCTCTTCAAGTCACAAATTATCGACTTAAAAATTTTCAAAATTTGAGATCATTTATAAAAAAAATTGTCGAAAAAATTTGTATCATTACTCCGGAATTCCGATATTTAACTTATCTAGTTAGGTATATCTTAATTTCAAATTAGTTATTTAAAATATTAATAACTCGAAGTTTGACAAGTAAAGTTTGACAAGTATATTGTCGTTCCTACAGATGTTAGGCATACGCTGGCCAGGCGCATGACTAAAATCTTTGAGTACTAAATATCCTTGCTTCAAATCCTAGTGAAAATATTTCAAAAATTCTTTTAATGATAGATACGGAAAGTACCAATGTGATATTGATATGTTGATTGCTCATGAATCGCAGATACACAATGGTTTTGTCTGAATCCCCCAGAAAACATCTGTATCCGTTGGAAATCACTTCCTTGCGAATTTCGTCATGGACAGATAAACAGAAGATATTTAAGAATCAAAAGACAATCTGAGGTCATTGAGTGTTGACTGCTCTATCTCAGGGTCATGAAAACAAATCATGAACATAAATCAAGTCACGATGACAAATCCCTTCACGGAGACACGTCAAGTCGCGAAGGACAAACTCAGTCACAAAGACACATCATGTCACGAAGACACAGTGTTGCATCAAACAGGTGGCTCCACATCACTAAGATATCTCAAACATCACATGGCTCCATTCCACCTTTAGTAACTCTAGTGGTTACATCTCTTTCACTTGTAGATATGCCATAGGGAGCGTAGGTACACAATGGTTACGTCAGATTCCCTCAGGAAACATCCATGCCCACAAGCTTTCACAACTCTGCGGATTATGCCCTTTATCACGACTGTAGATCGCAGTAGACACAATGGTTATGCTTGGTTCCCCCAAGAAACATCCGTCCGCCGTAGGCCATCTACAGCCTTGCGAATTACGCTACACGGTCGTGTTCTTCCAGATAACTTGAGTTGTATGTCCGGACAACCTACTACCACCAGCATCACATTTCACTAAGTTCGAAATTCAAAGAAGAAGGATGGTACTTTCCTTATCTTGCTTTGAAAATATATAATACTATATATAGTACTTCATTTCCATACTCATCATAATTCATACTTATGTCTATTTACATAAGATTTTCTTCCCAAACCATATTTTCAAACCTCTCATTCTTGTATAAATTCTATTGTATAAAATTTCATTTCAAAACGATTACCTTCCAAATTAGTGATCTCCGAAATTACTATATTCTTATATACTTTCAAAGAAGTTTTGGAACATCTACATCCAGTATCCAAAATTGAATATCCTCAAATTTTCATTCGATTTTCAAAATTTCAGTTTTGATCTCTTAATCATCTTAGCTTTCTGATATGTTCTCCAACTCCGATTTCCGAATTTATTTGTTACAAACCAAAACCTCTTCTAATTTCCAATTATTAAGTTCATTATTTAATTCTAACTTTGCCGATTTAACTTTTCCTTCAAATCTATTAACTATTAGATTTCATACATCCTTGTATTAATAAACTCGAATTCAAATTCAATTACTATTTAAATCCTTCTTTTCTTATTCTTCTTCATCATTATTATTATTATTATTATTATTTTAGTTGATCAATTCATTTTAATTTGAAACCTAAACCTTTATTGGCAAATATTTAATTGTCCCGTAATCGACAATTTACTTTCCAATTCAGTAATTGGAAATTTCAAATTCAATTATTCCAACCAATCATCTCTTAATATGTACAAATTCATTATTTTGACATATTGGATTACCATTCAACCCAACTCGATAATCAATTCCGAATATTATTTCAAATATTTAAAAAATATATATAAAAACATGCTTCAAAAATCAAGTTGCATTGTCCAAAATAAATAAACAGCAAAGCTACCAAAATGGACTTTCTCTAAAATTTCTATTTGAAAGTATTTGTATATACTGCTAATATTGATTTTCAAAAGAACTGAAATCAATTTCAAAATATTCCGGAACCGAATTCTCTACTCAAATCGAACAATCTCCATAATTGCAGTCCAAATTGAAATGCAATTAAATTCACACTCTGGTTTCATCGTGAATATGCCTTTTCATCTCCTCCACCGATCAATTATTTGGCTGAATGAAATACGTTCCTTTTCATCTCCTTTAGCGGCTAAATACTCTCAAGTTCATCATTCCTCATTCGATTTCGACGGAACTCGCAAGGAAGACGAGAATAAGTCAATACAGTTTCAAACCATCGTTTCTTTACTAATTCATAAGTTGATATCATCAATGCGATTTTCACTATATTATCGCTTTAAATTCCAACAACCCTTCTATAAAATCATTTGCACTTCTACAAATAGAGATTCCAATTTTTTTTATTAATTGGCGTCTACAACCATCGATAATTTTCTTCTTGCATAACTGTCTCTATGGTATTCATCATCCTTATTTATCATAATTTCCAAAATTTTACGAGCTTCAACAAATCTTCTCACACCATTATCTTTTCTTCAATTCTCTTTATATTATTTTCATTTTTTTTTAAATATCACTATATATAGTTAACCAAATGGTTATGTATTATCATACATTTTTATCCTCACACATTCTTCAATTCCTGACCGTAAATTAGTGAATGAACGACTCTCTAAGTATCAACCCCGAAGGTCGAAATCAACATCAAATAAACACTCAGAAAGTCATTCAACTTGATCAGTCTCCAGTCAGTTTGCAATTCTTTTAATTCCCTTTTTTTCAAATCATTGCTCAAACAATTCTCGAATTTACTTACAAATCCACTTCTCTTACTTTTAGCCGTCCTTTGTTTTTGACGTGCGGCTTTTTATTCTTTAGTTCTCGCCATTTTGGTTTATCAAAACCAGTTAGCCTCCCACGATCCATTGAAAACTTCCCTAATTATTATATTTATCTCCCATAATTTTAATTGGAAAACATTTCCATATATCTGCAAATCTTTATTTTCCGTAGAAAATATATTTTATTCATCATGAGAAACATTTTTGAATTCGTTATTTGGATTAAAACATTTATTAAATAAAACATCGTTATTCCCACTCAGTTGTTGAAACTTATTAATTTAAACAACTCTTGCTATCGAATCTTAACCATTTCTTAGTCATCAATGAAGTCAATCAAGTTGGAGTATATTTACCTCTCAGACCTTAACTGAACAACATTATCAACTTCGAAACAGATAAAATTCACCACTTCAAACACCAAAACATTTATTATTGAAATTCATAATTTTAAGTTAAGAATTCATTTCCTTTACAAAAATTGTTGATTATAATAATTCATGTCTTCAAGATTTTTAACTTTAAAATATACTTTATTATTTAATCTAAATAAACAATTAATTTATAACAGATTAAATTTTGATTAAAAATGGAAAATGAATAATATTTTCCTGCATAAGCTCCTTTCGAATAATCCCTTATTTGATAATATATTCCGAACATTGAACATATTGCATTTGATTAAATTTCAAACTTCGGAATAATCCCACCATACTAGTCAATTCCATTTCCTTTATTCCCAATCTCATTTGCAATATTCTTGCTTTCAAACGTTACTTCTAAAAGTAAATATTATTTCCTTTTTATACGAATCAAATCAGCTTTGATTTCATTTAAATATGGGTTCACATCTCTTTAAAATCCTTACTCATATCTCACTTCACTTTATTTACGATTCTTACAATTTAAAACTCTCGTTTACCATTCACTTCTTGTTTATTAATTTACATGTTAATATCTTACTATCGAATTCACATATTCCATTATACCTTACTGGTTTAAAACAAATAGTAATTTATCTCGCCAAGTTAGTAATACAATTTAACATAATCGAATTCCAATATAACATTCCTGATTTTATTATCATTTATTAATATTTTGAATATCAAAATCAAATCCATCATTCCATTCTGTGAAACAATTTCCCTTTCCTTTCAAATTCCCATTGGAATTCTTATCTTCAATAAATTTCAATTGCTAAATACATCCTTAGAGAAATTAATTTATTGATTCTTTTATATAATCCTTCTTTTGATACCGTTTGATGATGGATTCGAGATTCAAATCTAAGGGGGTCTTATCAAAGAAAACTCTCGCAAACCTGGATTCGAAGACTTCGGAAGACAGGGTATTCCGAACAGAGTTTTCAAATCTCAAAATAAATTTTCATTTCCGCCGTATTTATTTCAAAATACTAATTTCAAAATACTTAATATTTCAAAATTTTACCTTTCAAAAATCATTTATACATTCGAAAATTTATATTTCTAAATCTTTTCATTTTCAAAATTCGCTTTTCTAGTGTCGACTCTACTCATTCAAACTCAATAAGCTAAGCTTTGAATAAACCAAAGCTTTGATACCATTTGTAACGTCCTACCCTTAGACCTCTTTAAACCAGCAATTAAACTAATTTAAAAAATTCAAACCGACGGTTCGTTATTTAGCTTACAGAGTTTAAAACATAGAATCAACACAGAAAATACAGAATAAATAAATAACACAATATTGAACGGAAAATGGAGCTTTTATATATAAAATAATTTGAATACAAGATTTTTATTTCAATATAGCGGAATAAAAAACTACAGTTTGAATAAAGAAAAATATTTACTGGTTCAAAATCTTCAGTGTGCGCGTCTTTGGAATTCCCAGTTTGCCAGTCTTCGAATCCTAAGCTGAAATCTTTAAATTCGTACTGCTCGGGTCTGACCCGAGCATTCCATGAAAAACATAAAACACTCGAGTCAGGATTTAATCATAGTTCAAGTAAATTAACTTCAATAGAAACTGAAATATAATAGCTAATCCTAACTTAATCAATGACGAGATCAGGTGGATATCTTGTTCATATTGGTTATATCTTCAAGGACCAGTGATCATGAGAGCTTGCCTATCCACACGTGTATACACGTGTGGACAACCTCATCATCCTATTCCAAACATAAGATCATGGTATAAAAACTTGGGATGGAACAAATTCAGACAGTATGTGTATCAATGTATACATGTATGCTGATGATATGTATACACGCATACAATAGTATACGTACACACATATGCACCGGCCACCACGTGCACACACACACACACACACACACATATATATATATCAAAGTCATACTTTGATTAATAAGAATTTCACAAGGGGTACGAGACCGAATATACAACGTGGCTAATACGAAATGATCATTGCTTGCAACCAGGAGCACTTAATGCCACTCCATATTATAGGGTGTAAGGCTCAAAGGCCACAGCTGTAATACAAGTGTTATCAGCGATACTCACACTACAGAAGTAGGTAACAAGTGCATCACCATAACATAGGAGCCCAGCATGGGGCAATATCAAGGCAGTCGAACAAATAGGGAAAAAATATAGATTTAGTTCCTATAGTATTTCAGCAAACAGGGGTGTGTGCTTCTTTTTCTTTTAGGTTATTAGAATACCACATAACTCAATGAATAGCACTATGAAATACTTAGGATTTCCAGTTCACACACCATGCAAGGAAAAACAAAACATGAAACCCATTACCTAACTTCCTTAAATAACTGAACATACATATATAAATAACATATGACAATAAGTTGTATAATCCAGTTTTAAGGCATAACAAGCCAAAGGAAATGTGATATAGTTCTATACATAATTCAATATATTCAGTTGAGCAAAATTGCCGAACTAGATTATTTATTTGCAAGAAAAATCAACATGCGTACCTAAGTTCACAAACAAGGCACGCACATATATCCAGGTCAGCAGGTGTTCTAAAGTAGGGGAAGGGTGTTTGCATATTTTCACTTTTCCACAAAACAAGGAATGATTATTCCTGAACCCATATATGTACAACTTTGACCAGTATAAGTTTTCAGTTCATTGACATGTACTGCGTTGAACACTTATCTACATGTAGAAAGTTGCATTTATATTCATATGGTTCACCTTGGCCTAATACAACCAAATTAGCAGCTATAGTTCTCAAGATATCAATGTTTTTAGTCTCCATATTGATTTTTATATAATTTGCGTTAAGGGCCTCCATTTTAACTGGCTTTTACTCAACAATATATGAAAAAAATTCTGCGTTCTCAGGTAAACCAATAACACTAGTATTCACTTATTTATATCTTTAGGTTTTCGTCACGAGTCTTACCATATTAATAAAATATATTAACCTGTCCATTAAGTACACAAAAACAGGTAGATATGCATTTCAAATTCAGGGTAGTGTAAGTATGCTTGAGAGAATCTTTCAGTTTCAATACACACAAATAGGACACTGCAATTTCAATGTGACAGGGTACCAAACAGCTCTAGTTTGCAAAACAGGTTCAAAGGGAAATATATACATCAAGGTGTAAATTTCCAGTTTTGAAGACATTAGATATGACAGCTGCATAAATGTTGTCAATACTGAATAATTTAAATTCCTATAAATATACTTATGCACAGTGTTGTAGCTGTAAAACCATGGGGTGGTCCCAAATTAAAAGTATCACCTATTTTTTTTTATATAAGGTATAAATTAGGTTCAACACAGTAGGAAAACTAGGGTACAGTCAACATTTTCATGGCAACATAGATGTAATAACCCGGAAATTCTGAGCCAGTTTAAAATTTTTATTTTGGCGATTTCAGCGAATTTTGAATATTTAAAATGAATTATTTTAAATAATATCGACGAGAAAATTTATTTTGAATATAATTCGAACGTATATATTATATACGTCGTCGTTAGAATATAAATATTTATATATAATTAAAATGGAATTGAAAATGGCGCGGTAGTTCGATAATTTGATTTCAAAATTCAATTGAATGTACCGGGTGCAAAACAATCCGGATTTTAGTGAAACCAAAAACATTAGGATCTAATTGATAATATCTTTCCAACGAATCCGACAGATCAAGATTTCATAGTGGGAATCAAAAGATATGTCCAGTTGAAAATTCTGAATAGTCGCTATGAAATTCAGGCCCTTAAAAATGGAAATTTTGCAAATGACCTCGGATTTCGACGAAACCACTTTTGTTGGGTCTGCAATGTCAAGTTATTGCTAGGTTTCAAATTTCGTAATTTTTCGAATCAATATGTGAGCGTGGTAAAGGAAAACGTGTTTGACCAGTTTCAGTTGATTTTAATCGACTGGAAAATGGCCATTTTTCAAACGGTCTCAGAATTCGACGAAACTAGTTTTGTTAGGACCGTATCGTCAATACGAAGCTAGAAAATATTTTTCTAGAATTTTTATAGTTAGTATGTGACCCCAGTAATTCGAAATGTACGTTTAAAATTCAATACAGTGATTTAAATGTAAATTTAATGGAAACTGATTCAAACAATCGAATCAGCTTGCGATACATATCCCATTGGGTTCGGAATGGGGGTAAAACGCTATGGACGACAGGCGGTGGACCTCGTTTAGAGGTCGTATGTAAAAGTACCTTTTTAGAAATTAAATAATTAAAAAATTAAAAAAAAAACCTTCCTTCTCCTTAACTACCCAGGCCCCGTTCATTTCAAAACAAGAAGAAAAAAAATTGGAAAACCCCAAATCGATCGAGCCCCCACCCTCTCGACGTCGATCGACGTCGGCCTCCGCTACCGGTGGCGCACCGACCCCCTCCCTCCTCCGCTGTAGGCCGCGACCCTCCCTCCAACTCCCCGCCCCTGTAACAGCGCTCGACCGCGAAGGCCCCACCTCGACCAACCTGCACCGCACCCAACCCTAGCCCACCTCCGACGTCCCCGACCCCCCCCCCCCCCCCCTGCGCGCCTCAGCCCCGTCCCCCTATTCTCCTTTTTCCTCCTCTGAAATCCGCAGCCCCTCTACCCTCCTTCGTCGGACGATTGTAAGTATTTTAGTTATATAAATTGGTTTTAATTTTCAGTTTTATGTTTAGTGATTTTTGAATTAAAAAAATATATATTTTTATTTATAAAAAATATGATTTTTATATGAGGTAAGGGTAGAAAAGATTTTATTCAGTTAAAGATAGGATTTTTATACTATGAAAAGGAATAAAAATATGATTTTTATATTTTTAAAGTATTAAAAATATAATCTTTACTATGTAGAAGGTGTAAAAATATGATTTTTATATTTTTAAAGTATTAAAAATATAATCTTTACTATGTAGAAGGTGTAAGAATATGATTTTTATATTTTTAAAGTATTAAAAATATAGTCTTTACTATGTAGATGATAAATATGAAAAGGCGATATTTTTAAATATGAAAAAGCGATATTTTTAAATATGAAAAGACGATATTTTGATATGAGTAGTGAAGTAAAAATATGATTTTTACTTCGAGAAAAATATAAACTTTATATTTGAAAGGCGAAATCTTTATTTTTATAAAGGCGAAATCTATATTTCTGAAAAGGCGAAATCTTTATTTTTATAAAGGCGAAATCTATATTTCTGAAAAGGTGAAGTCTTTATTTTTGAAAAGGCGAAATCTTTATATGAGGAATAGCGTGAAAAAAATATAATTTTTATCTATATAACATAGTAATAAAAAGTCGATTTTTATATATTGAATAACATAGTAAAAAATTGATTTTTATATAAAGTATAGCGAAGTAAAAATTCAATTCTTAAAGGTATGAAGCGATTATAAAAATATGATTTTTAAATTGAAAGTGAATAAATAAAAATGTGATTTTTTATTTTAAAGACATCACAATATAAAAATGTGTGATTTTTATATATGTAGTGGCTACGGGCAACAAAGATGACGAAGATGCGATAGCGATGAAGATTTCTATCAATGAAGTGTCGTGAAGTTGGATAGCTAAATGTGAGAATTTCTCACCTTTCAATTTCTTTTCTAATTATATATTTATACTAGGATGCAGACGGTGCTTAGTAGCACCCGACACAATCGTCCACAGACCATGGACTTGTTTGTTTGATTGCCAAAAATTAGTTAGATTATTTGATTGAAATTGAATGGTGTGGTGAAATGAATTGATGTGATTGATGTGTGAATGGCGTGGGCCTTCACTAGACCGGGGATAAGGCTAGGCCTTGTCCCGTTTCTAGTATCGTGCCGTTATGCCGCCGAAATTTTCTAAAATATGTTAGAAAAATAAAAATATCATTTTACTTGATTAATGAACTGAATAGAAATTCATATGTTAAAATAAAATGTTTTATCGTTAAAAATATAATTTTTAACGTGAATATGAATATAGTGAATGCGAATAAATAAATATTCATTTACAAACCGGACGGTTTGTTTATGTACACCTATTTGAATGACATTGATTGGGACGATAAATTTTACACATCGCCCAACTGCACAAATAAAATCTGTGTTTGATTGTTTGAAACCCCACACGGGTGTTGGGATGAAATATGAAGTTCACTCATCCTGATTAATTAAATATGTCGATCGATGGATTGACAGGCTGTTATAAGCGTTAGATATCTATATTTGATGCTTATGCAGTGTAGTGCACTTTGGTTGATGGTTGATTATTTTTCAATGCTATTATATACACGTGTTGTATGAAAATCCATATAATTAACTTTATATGGTAATTGATTGGGCCTCATTCCAATTTATAAAATAAAGAATATTATAAAATAAAGGTTCATGTGTTGACTGTACTCATCCGTTGAGATTAGTCATGTGTTGAACGAATTATTTTTATAATAAAATTTACATCTTTATCAATATAAAATAAAGGTTCATGTGTTGATTGTACTCATCCGTTGAGATTAGTCATGTGTTGAACGAATTATTTTTATAATAAAATTTACATCTTTATCAATATAAAATAAAGGTTCATGTGTTGACTGTACTCATCCGTTGAGATTAGTCATGTGTTGAACGAATTATTTTTATAATAAAGTTTACATCTTTATCAATATAAAATAAAGGTTCATGTGTTGACTATACTCATCCGTTGAGATTAGTCATGTGTTGAACGAAATATTTTAACAAAAATAGTCAAACATGGACGGTACTCATTCATTGAGATTAGTCGTGTGTTGACAAAAAGAAATATTTGAAATAGAATATATAAAGCCGTGTTGATTAGTGATGCGCCATTTTGACGCGAACGATATTTATATCGATTACATTCGGAATTGAATATATAACGATTTCGAAATGAATTGAATATATAACGATTTCGAAATGAATTGAATATATAACGATTTCGAAATAAATTGAATATATAACGATTTCAAAATGAATTGAATATATAACGATTTCGAAATGAATTGAATATATAACGATTTCGATTTGAATTGAATATAAAACGATTTCGAATTGAATGGAATAGAAAACCAATTTGATTTCAATTGAATATATAATGAATTTGATTCAAATAGAAAACGAAATGAATTTGAATCGAATATAAAACCAATTTAAATTGAATTGAATTGAAAACGAATTCAAATTGAATTGAAAGCGAATTGAAATGAATTCAAATTTAATTGAAATTTGAATTGAATAGAAATGAATTTTAAAACGAATTTATAAAGAAGAATTCAATTTTGATTTGAATTGAAATGGAAGTTGAAATTGCTTTTGAAACGAATTTAAAACTATTTATATAATTCGTTTTAAATAGAAATCGACGAGATATATATTATATATATATTATATATATATATAATATAATGGCCTGAATAGAACGTGCCGCGCCGCGGCAGTTCGTGAATTTCGACCATTTATTTCAAACGGACATTACGGGAGATACGACCGTCGGATTCTCCTAAAACCGGAACCGTTGGGTTCGTATCGAAAAGAGATTTCTGACGAATATTAGAAATTCAAAATCTAACGGTTGGATTTGGAGATACGTCCAAATCAAATTCGAAAAAGGTCGCTATAGGTGCAGTTCGATGGCCGTTGTTGGAAATCGACTGTACGGGCCTTGATAAAATTATTAAAAATAGTAACAATTTGTGTAAAATCATAAGAAGTGATTTGAGAAAAATTGGGATGAAAAAACTCCGTATTTGAAAAGATAAAAATAAATTTTTATCAAAATGAACTAGTTTGAACTAAATTTAAAACCCGATTTATTTTTAAATAAATAAATTAGGTTTAAAAAGGGGTTTTAAATAATTGGAATTCCTAATATATTTGATTGGATTTGAAATGGGTTGTAACGACCTGGGAAAAAGCGACTTTGGTTATCCGATATATAACACCTATCGAACAATCAAAAGTCGAAATTACCGGATAGTCCAAGAAAGAAATTAGAGGGTGAGGATAGATAAGATAGAAAATTAGAACAGAAGAAGAAGAAGAAGAACACAACAACATCAGAGTAACACGAATCTCACAGCGGAACGAATAAAATATAATAGACAACATATCTTGAAATCAAAGTAGTATATGTATATCATACCATTATCAGAGTACAACACTTTCATCACAGCGGAATAATCAATAGCTAGAAAAATCTTGAAGCCTCCTGCTCCAAGCTCTTCAAGCATACCTGTAAATCCTGACTACTTGACTGCCCGTACAAATTTGGGCACCCAAGAGTTTAGGGAAAACAAAACAAAATAAAACTCTGGGTCAGTCATGGGACTGGTGTGAGTAAACTCCAATCATTTGGTTTAATTTTTCAAAATCCTTTACAAAAGAAAAGATAATCGTAACACCAATCCACTCATAAATACGGATGGCTTTTACCTTACGATAACCCAAAACACTTTGGAAATCATATATTATCTGATATTATAATAATGTCTAATCACAAGTAATTAAAATCTAGTAGAATGCTTGCATCTCATGCTCTACATATATAATATACAATCAAACTCGCAGGCACTTATTGGAGATTGGATTCCAACTTGACAAGGTATGGAACCACCTTCCGAACGTGTATCTCTAGAGGAAAATACACTGGGTTCAACAAGAACATCTTGCAACCCGGCCCACACATGACCGACCACTCATTTCGCTTGAGTGTATCGAATGTATATCACCAACGGTTGGGATCAACAACCATCTCCCGATAAGGGACAGTATCGATAGATTTAAGAACAAAAGGAATTTCTCAAGATAGGTGATCATACGTCCTAATGGGTGCGACCCACATAGCCATGCTGCCTGCCCGATTTTTGTCATTTCCTGGTGGATGAGGCTTGAGGTCATAACGTATCTTTTGACAGATCCCACCTCCATTACTTTGAATGCCACATCGTCATACCCGCCAAATCACAAATTGATTTCACCAAAAATACCACGGGTATACAGCTAAGAGAAACGAATTCCTCCGCCACCAAACGTAAGTACGTTTGAAGAGATCAACTTACGCGATCCTTTGAATATACTCTGTCGGACATTCGTCCATTCACGTTTGTCCTGTGACTGGACAAACCGAAGGCACTATTCTGTAAATAGGATAGCCCTTGCATAACTCCGTCTTCAATATATTCAGCATACTTGATTCGCAACGCTTATGCCAATACAGAGTGGTTCTCTGGATAATAATCCGACCGGTCTCTCCATATTAACAACGTTAAAATGGTCAAAACTTTGATAGTCGGTGATTTAACTATCAATTAAAAACATGTCGGTGTGCAAACAACGATATTATTTCCAGATGGAAATTCTATCGATCAATCATCATTCATCATCAAATTTTCATAAATTTACCCTTTTCCTTATTCTTGTTTTCTTATATTTCTTATTTACTATATTTAGAAAATATACGTTATTAACAATGGAAAACAATTCCATTTCTCATTTTCTATATTCAGAAAACATTTCTGATTTTCATTTGGAAGACATTTCCAAATCTCCTTCATTGGGTTTAAACTGATGTTTGAATAAACATCGCTATGCCAACACCAACCATTTCGCTCATTAACTAAATTCACTTAACCCCTTTCACTCTCGAACCTTATCCACTTCTTAGTTAAAAACGAAGTCAATCAAGTTGTGGTATAATTACCTCTCAGACCTTAACTGAACAACATTTCTAATTTCGAAATAGACAAAGTTCAAACATTACTCTTTAAGAAACTTCCTTGCGAACTCTCGGATTCTATTTATGAATCCACTTCCTTTACTGAATCATTTGATTATAACTGTAAATGTTATAATTCCATGCTTTCAAAATATGTTAACTTAAATATATTTCCATATCTTAATTTGGATAAATAAACAACCAACTACTTTATTAACAGATAATTAAAACTTGATTTGAAATGGAAAGTAAACATTACTTCCCTTGATTCGATATAATCGAATTTCCATGTATGATTCACTCTCGAATAATCACTATCCGATAATTCTCTTTCGAATAAACTATATTCGATTCCCCTGTTCGAATAACTAATATTCGATAATCCTTTTCTTCGAATAACTAATATTCGAAAAATCTCACTTCGAATAAACCATATTCGATAATTCTCTCCTTCGAATAACTATATTCGATTTAACACACTTCGAACGAACTATATTCGATTACTCTTCTCGAATAAACTATATTCGATAACTCTACTTCGAATAGGTGATATTCGATTAATTCCCTTTTTGACTAACCCTACTTAATTTACTAATACTCGACTAACTCGACTTAATTAACTTCTATTGATTAATTACTATTTGATTTAACACCATTTGCTTGACTCTAGATCGCAGCGATCACAATGGTTACGCCTGATTCCCTCAGGAAACATCCGACCGCCGTAGGCTATCTGCAGCCCTGCGAATTACGCTAGCAGTCGTGCTAAATGGAAATTCATCCTTAAATAACTTTGTCTATTTTTAACTCTATCTCGAATAATTAGATTCGATCAATTCTAATTGAATAACTAATATTCAATTAACCCTTATTCGATTACTATATTTGAATAACTCTAGTTCGATTTGACTCAAAACGATTAACTCTAACTGATTAACTCTAACTGGTTAATTCTAACTGAATAACTCTAACTGGATAACTCTAACTGAATAACTCTAACTGGTTAACTCTAACTAACTAACTCTAACTGTTTAACTTTACGGTTTAACTCTGACAGTTTAACTTCAACGGTTTAACTCTAACAGTTTAACTCCAACTGTTTAACTCTAACAGTTTAACTCCAACTGTTTAACTCTAACAGTTTAACTCCAACTGTTTAACTCTAACAGTTTAACTCCAACGGTTTAACTCTAGTTGATTAACTCTTTTGAATTAATCCCTTTGACTTTTCTCTTTTGAATAATTCCTTTGGAATAATTCCTTTGAATTACTTCCCTTGAATAGATTCTTTTTCTATTCGTTTACTCAACAAATAACTATTCTCTTTCCGCTTCTATTTATTTAACAAATAAATATTCCCTTTAACTTTTCTATTTATTCAACAAATAAATATTTCTTTTAACTTTTCTATTTATTTAACAAATAAGTACTTCTGTCAACTTTTCTTTATTCCCTACATGAATATTCCCTTTTCAATTCCATTTGTAAATACTTTTACGAATGTTTCCCTTTGTATTTCTATTTGTAATCGTTTCACAAATATTTCCCTTCTATTTGATTTCACCAATATTTTCCCTTCTATTTGATTTCACCAATATTTTCCCTTCTATTTGATTTCACCAATATTTGTTTTTTTACAAATGCTTTGATTATATAATCATTTTCTCTCATGAAATTCTCTTCCTTTTATATATAAAATCTATTGATTTTATATAAATAATTTATTTTCAAAATAAACTTTGAAAATCCCTTTTCACTTTCTAGTATCACTTATGGTATAAAAATACCAAATCAAAAGGTTCAATCATCATCCAAACACACAGGTTCAACAACAGATGATATAACACATCATATATCAGAATATATGAAAAACGGTAAATAAATGTTGAGGAATCCAGTTGGATTCCTCCGACCTGTTTCCCTGCATCCACAGATGTTACACAATATAATTCACATCAATTTCATTTCAATATGAGGTATTCTGATAAACAAAATCAACATCGGTTAACGATATATATAACTATATCGGTATTTTCAATCAATTGACTAGCAGTTCAACCAAACAATCAACACTCAGCAATTCAACCAATAATTATCAGTGCTAAAAATACTTTATAAAAATATAAAGTGCTCAAAGTTAGTGAGATTTACTCACCTTGGACGGTTTATCGTTGAATAACGATAATCGGTCATTGATTTGGTTCAGACGTTAAATTTCACCATAAATCCAAACGAGCTCCAATCCACTTGCGGTCAGTTCCATTGCGTAGTGCTCGTCCATACGATCCCAACGGATCCTGTTTCGTTAAATTTCGTTAATGTATGCAAAAGTTATGCTATTTACAATATTTACCTAATTTAAATGAATATATATTTAATTAAATTAATTAAATTATTTTTATCTTATTTAATTTCTAATTGCGTTATTAGCCAAATTACCTTGCCTGCCCTTCTAAAAAATCATACTTTCCCATCTCTAGCCATATCCAAATTTTTTTAAAATTGAAAAACCATTTTAATATTAATTAAATTTAATTTTCAAATAAAATATTTAAAAATATTCATTTAATTATAACTTAAAATTTTTAACCCGGATCAAAAATCTGCTTCCACTCATTTTAAAGTATTTTCCGATAAGAATCCAACGGTCCTTGTTTCATGGAAATCCGACTTGTTTTGAAAAAGTTATAAGCTTTTAAAGTTTATGGTTAAAAATTACGAAAATGCCCCTGGTCTGTTTTAAATTCAAATTAAATTTTAAATTTAAATTTAAATTAATCATCCCATCCGTCGGATCAGTTAGGGATAGCCAGGGAGAGCAGGAAACTATATTTTCCAAACTCAAGCCTTAGACACTATCCTCTCTGTCACCCTTAGAATGTTCTGATATTTATTTTTACAAATTCTATTTTAATTATAATATATATATATATAATATACAAATAAATAAATATTATTTAAAAACTTACCCCGTGAAGCCCAAGCCTCTGCCTAAGAGTCCCTAGCTCCCCGTCTTGCCCTCCTTTCTCCCTTCCTTCCATTTTCCCTATTTCCTAATATTTTATTATTATTTCTGCCATTGCCAAAGCTTGAAAGAGGAGGAGGAGGAGTGAGTTTAAAAATGAAGGGGGGGGGGCTATTTATAGCCGAAGGAGTCACATGGATTGCTAAGGTGGCGCGAATCCAACGGTCGAAAATGGATGGCTAGGATTAATCCTTAAATTTATTAAATTATAAATAAATTTAATAATTTATGAATAGTAAAGTGTGTTTTCTCAACCCTATTCGGACGTTAATTTGACTTACTTATTGATACCTTATCCAAAATCTTTTTCAACCATGTTGTTCAATTTTTCTTGCTCTTCAATAATATATAAAAATATTTAAATTTTGAATTCGTTTGAACTTTCAAATAATTTAAATTTAAATTCAAAATAATGTTTTGTGTTAGTTTCAACACCTTCCGGTCTCATGTTGGAGTATCAAACGATAACGGTTTTCAGAAATTCTTCCACCACCTGGTCCGGTTTTTAACGTACTTCAATCCTATGTATTCAAATCAAAAATCGGAGTTTGTTTAGATTTTCAAATAATTTATTTAAATTTTGTTTCCTTAATAACTTTCTATATCCGTTATAGGATTTTCCCAGATTTCATATATAGCTAATATCCTATGTTTAGAATTTTCCTGGATAGGTCTCAGGTTCCAGTTTTGCCGTTAGCATTAGCAAATTCCAATTACCGTCAAAATTTAGTTCAAATTTTGGCCTTTTATTTTTTCTTTTCCACATACGGATGCCATTTTTGACGTAACTTGGTTGGTTACCTAATTTCATCATTTCAGATTTAATGAAACTGATTTCATCGAAATCCGAGTTCGTTAGCTACTACATCCTTTGTAAACGTACTATTTTAAATTAAAAATTTATCCTTTTATACTGCCAGTTCACATTATATTGCAGATCCACTAAATTTCTACCATTTCGGAATAAAATAAAATATTCAAAATTATTGAAATTAAACCATTTAAACTTCCAAAACAATAAAAAAACATTTTTAAATAATAACTAAATGGTCAAAAAAATCTGGGCCGTTACATTCTTTCCCCCTTAAAATAATTTCGTCCTCGAAATTGCTAAGGTAGAAAATTGAACTTTATAACTAGGTTAAAATTATTTATTTACTCCGGTTTCACTAAACCAATTAATTCTAATTAATTTATTAATTTATTTCTATAAACGAAAATTTCAAAAATTCTGAAAATTTTCTAACATTCGAAATTTCTGAAAAATTTCGCCAGCATCTCCTTTGTACTGGTCAATAGCTCTAACTCCAACTCGCCTCGCTAGGCCTTCTTCAACCCAAAAGAAAATCAAACAGCCAAGTGGCTTGCCAAACAGGCTCATAAATCTCATCCAACTCATATGAATATGTACGTGTACCTTTTTGTCGGCATTCAATTCTGCTATCAATTTAGCATATACCACTATCATCCCAATCAAACTCCCAATCACTTTTATCTTCAGCACGACCATCCGCTTATAACCAAGCCAAATTTCAATCAAACTGCAATTCCAATCTCAATTCAAATTTCTTGCTCGACCATCCATTTCTATCCCAGATAATCTCTAATTCAGTCCAATTCTACTTGATACCATTTTATTTCAATTCAACTCAATTTCCACTGAACTGACTTCAACTCAATTTCAAATTAGCTTTCACAAATTTCTATTTAATTTGTGTTTATTTCAAACAATCTTACCTGGGATTTTCAAATAGCTTTGCCTTTTCCAAAAACCAAATATCCCTTTGGAATATCAAAACAACTTGGTTTCTCAAAACAATTCAAAAACAAAATCTTTGGTAGTAATCTGTCACTTACAAACACGAAAATGAACACCGATGATGTCCGGATCAACATCGGAATTTAATTTCTAGCTATCGAAGTGAGTTCAATACTATGTCACTTTCAAAACCATTTCTAAACACTTTCATTTTGAAATTCATTTCAAAATATCCCTTTTTAATGCTTGTAACAAATTTAAAATCTCCCAGGATTTTAAAATTCACATATATTCAATTTAATTCCATTTACAATGCTTATTCAAATTTTAGCAATTTTAATTCCAATTCTGAACTTAAATTCAGATTTAATTCATCTGATTTCATATATTTCACTTATATGAATTTTGATTTTTTATTTACATAACCATTCCACATTTTATAATCTTATTCGATTATAATCACAACCAACACATTCAATATACTATAATTATTTCAAATATCTGTAATTTGCTTATATCAAAATATAATTTGGGTAAAATTATTTCATTCACCCTTTTTCAAAACATACTGTGTCGGTTCATCGTATTCAAGCGTTTAGAAACCCCTATCGATACAGTGGATCAAACTGATCGACCAGAATTCATAAACAACTCAACCAATAAATCTCCACAATATAAAATCATTTTATATCAAATAGCAAATACGTTCACTCGTATATATACACTCAAACTCAGTCTAGGGTATTACTAACCCCATCTCTACTGAATCACGCCACAGAGCCAAGGTAATACTTAACCTTCAGCTCTGATACCAACTGTAACGACCTGGGAAAAAGCGACTTTGGTTATCCGATATATAACACCTATCGAACAATCAAAAGTCGAAACTACCGGATAGTCCAAGAAAGAAATTAGAGGGTGAGGATAGATAAGATAGAAAATTAGAACAGAAGAAGAAGAAGAACACAACAACATCAGAGTAACACGAATCTCACAGCGGAACGAATAAAATATAATAGACAACATATCTTGAAATCAAAGTAGTATATGTATATCATACCATTATCAGAGTACAACACTTTCATCACAGCGGAATAATCAATAGCTAGAAAAATCTTGAAGCCTCCTGCTCCAAGCTCTTCAAGCATACCTGTAAATCCTGACTACTTGACTGCCCGTACAAATTTGGGCACCCAAGAGTTTAGGGAAAACAAAACAAAATAAAACTCTGGGTCAGTCATGGGACTGGTGTGAGTAAACTCCAATCATTTGGTTTAATTTTTCAAAATCCTTTTCAAAAGAAAAGATAATCGTAACACCAATCCACTCATAAATACGGATGGCTTTTACCTTACGATAACCCAAAACACTTTGGAAATCATATATTATCTGATATTATAATAATGTCTAATCACAAGTAATTAAAATCTAGTAGAATGCTTGCATCTCACGCTCTACATATATAATATACAATCAAACTCACAGGCACTTATTGGAGATTGGATTCCAACTTGACTAGGTATGGAACCACCTTCCGAACGTGTATCTCTAGAGGAAAATACACTGGGTTCAACAAGAACATCTTGCAACCCGGCCCACACATGACCGACCACTCATTTCGCTTGAGTGTATCGAATGTATATCACCAACGGTTGGGATCAGCAACCATCTCCCGATAAGGGACAGCATTGATAGATTTAAGAACAAAAGGAATTTCTCAAGATAGGTGATCATACGTCCTAATGGGTGCGACCCACATAGCCATGCTGCCTGCCCGATTTTTGTCATTTCCTGGTGAATGAGGCTTGAGGTCATAACGTATCTTTTGACAGATCCCACCTCCATTACTTTGAATGCCACATCGTCATACCCGCCAAATCACAAATTGATTTCACCAAAAATACCACGGGTATACAGCTAAGAGAAACGAATTCCTCCGCCACCAAACGTAAGTACGTTTGAAGAGATCAACTTACGCGATCCTTTGAATATACTCTGTCGGACATTCGTCCATTCACGTTTGTCCTGTGACTGGACAAACCGAAGGCACTATTCTGTAAATAGGATAGCCCTTGCATAACTCCGTCTTCAATATATTCAGCATACTTGATTCGCAACGCTTATGCCAATACAGAGTGGTTCTCTGGATAATAATCCGATCGGTCTCTCCATATTAACAACGTTAAAATGGTCAAAACTTTGATAGTCGGTGATTTAACTATCAATTAAAAACATGTCGGTGTGCAAACAACGATATTATTTCCAGATGGAAATTCTATCGATCAATCATCATTCATCATCAAATTTTCATAAATTTACCCTTTTCCTTATTCTTGTTTTCTTATATTTCTTATTTACTATATTTAGAAAATATACGTTATTAACAATGGAAAACAATTCCATTTCTCATTTTCTATATTCAGAAAACATTTCTGATTTTCATTTGGAAGACATTTCCAAATCTCCTTCATTGGGTTTAAACTGATGTTTGAATAAACATCGCTATGCCAACACCAACCATTTCGCTCATTAACTAAATTCACTTAACCCCTTTCACTCTCGAACCTTATCCACTTCTTAGTTAAAAACGAAGTCAATCAAGTTGTGGTATAATTACCTCTCAGACCTTAACTGAACAACATTTCTAATTTCGAAATAGACAAAGTTCAAACATTACTCTTTAAGAAACTTCCTTGCGAACTCTCGGATTCTATTTATGAATCCACTTCCTTTACTGAATCATTTGATTATAACTGTAAATGTTATAATTCCATGCTTTCAAAATATGTTAACTTAAATATATTTCCATATCTTAATTTGGATAAATAAACAACCAACTACTTTATTAACAGATAATTAAAACTTGATTTGAAATGGAAAGTAAACATTACTTCCCTTGATTCGATATAATCGAATTTCCATGTATGATTCACTCTCGAATAATCACTATCCGATAATTCTCTTTCGAATAAACTATATTCGATTCCCCTGTTCGAATAACTAATATTCGATAATCCTTTTCTTCGAATAACTAATATTCGAAAAATCTCACTTCGAATAAACCATATTCGATAATTCTCTCCTTCGAATAACTATATTCGATTTAACACACTTCGAACGAACTATATTCGATTACTCTTCTCGAATAAACTATATTCGATAACTCTACTTCGAATAGGTGATATTCGATTAATTCCCTTTTTGACTAACCCTACTTAATTTACTAATACTCGACTAACTCGACTTAATTAACTTCTATTGATTAATTACTATTTGATTTAACACCATTTGCTTGACTCTAGATCGCAGCGATCACAATGGTTACGCCTGATTCCCTCAGGAAACATCCGACCGCCGTAGGCTATCTGCAGCCCTGCGAATTACGCTAGCAGTCGTGCTAAATGGAAATTCATCCTTAAATAACTTTGTCTATTTTTAACTCTATCTCGAATAATTAGATTCGATCAATTCTAATTGAATAACTAATATTCAATTAACCCTTATTCGATTACTATATTTGAATAACTCTAGTTCGATTTGACTCAAAACGATTAACTCTAACTGATTAACTCTAACTGGTTAATTCTAACTGAATAACTCTAACTGGATAACTCTAACTGAATAACTCTAACTGGTTAACTCTAACTAACTAACTCTAACTGTTTAACTTTACGGTTTAACTCTGACAGTTTAACTTCAACGGTTTAACTCTAACAGTTTAACTCCAACTGTTTAACTCTAACAGTTTAACTCCAACTGTTTAACTCTAACAGTTTAACTCCAACTGTTTAACTCTAACAGTTTAACTCCAACGGTTTAACTCTAGTTGATTAACTCTTTTGAATTAATCCCTTTGACTTTTCTCTTTTGAATAATTCCTTTGGAATAATTCCTTTGAATTACTTCCCTTGAATAGATTCTTTTTCTATTCGTTTACTCAACAAATAACTATTCTCTTTCCGCTTCTATTTATTTAACAAATAAATATTCCCTTTAACTTTTCTATTTATTCAACAAATAAATATTTCTTTTAACTTTTCTATTTATTTAACAAATAAGTACTTCTGTCAACTTTTCTTTATTCCCTACATGAGTATTCCCTTTTCAATTCCATTTGTAAATACTTTTACGAATGTTTCCCTTTGTATTTCTATTTGTAATCGTTTCACAAATATTTCCCTTCTATTTGATTTCACCAATATTTTCCCTTCTATTTGATTTCACCAATATTTTCCCTTCTATTTGATTTCACCAATATTTGTTTTTTTACAAATGCTTTGATTCTATAATCATTTTCTCTCATGAAATTCTCTTCCTTTTATATATAAAATCTATTGATTTTATATAAATAATTTATTTTCAAAATAAACTTTGAAAATCCCTTTTCACTTTCTAGTATCACTTATGGTATAAAAATACCAAATCAAAAGGTTCAATCATCATCCAAACACACAGGTTCAACAACAGATGATATAACACATCATATATCAGAATATATGAAAAACGGTAAATAAATGTTGAGGAATCCAGTTGGATTCCTCCGACCTGTTTCCCTGCATCCACAGATGTTACACAATATAATTCACATCAATTTCATTTCAATATGAGGTATTCTGATAAACAAAATCAACATCGGTTAACGATATATATAACTATATCGGTATTTTCAATCAATTGACTAGCAGTTCAACCAAACAATCAACACTCAGCAATTCAACCAATAATTATCAGTTCTAAAAATACTTTATAAAAATATAAAGTGCTCAGAGTTAGTGAGATTTACTCACCTTGGACGGTTTATCGTTGAATAACGATAATCGGTCATTGATTTGGTTCAGACGTTAAATTTCACCATAAATCCAAACGAGCTCCAATCCACTTGCGGTCAGTTCCATTGCGTAGTGCTCGTCCATACGATCCCAACGGATCCTGTTTCATTAAATTTCGTTAATGTATGCAAAAGTTATGCTATTTACAATATTTACCTAATTTAAATGAATATATATTTAATTAAATTAATTAAATTATTTTTATCTTATTTAATTTCTAATTGCGTTATTAGCCAAATTACCTTGCCTGCCCTTCTAAAAAATCATACTTTCCCATCTCTAGCCATATCCAAATTTTTTTAAAATTGAAAAACCATTTTAATATTAATTAAATTTAATTTTCAAATAAAATATTTAAAAATATTCATTTAATTATAACTTAAAATTTTTAACCCGGATCAAAAATCTGCTTCCACTCATTTTAAAGTATTTTCCGATAAGAATCCAACGGTCCTTGTTTCATGGAAATCCGACTTGTTTTGAAAAAGTTATAAGCTTTTAAAGTTTATGGTTAAAAATTACGAAAATGCCCCTGGTCTGTTTTAAATTCAAATTAAATTTTAAATTTAAATTTAAATTAATCATCCCATCCGTCGGATCAGTTAGGGAGAGCAGGAAACTATATTTTCCAAACTCAAGCCTTAGACACTATCCTCTCTGTCACCCTTAGAATGTTCTGATATTTATTTTTACAAATTCTGTTTTAATTATAATATATATATATATAATACACAAATAAATAAATATTATTTAAAAACTTACCCCGCGAAGCCCAAGCCTCTGCCTAAGAGTCCCTAGCTCCCCGTCTTGCCCTCCTTTCTCCCTTCCTTCCATTTTCCCTATTTTCTAATATTTTATTATTATTTCTGCCATTGCCAAAGCTTGAAAGAGGAGGAGGAGGAGTGAGTTTAAAAATGAAGGGGGAGGGGGGGCTATTTATAGCCGAAGGAGTCACATGGATTGCTAAGGTGGCGCGAATCCAACGGTCGAAAATGGATGGCTAGGATTAATCCTTAAATTTATTAAATTATAAATAAATTTAATAATTTATGAATAGTAAAGTGTGTTTTCTCAACCCTATTCGGACGTTAATTTGACTTACTTATTGATACCTTATCCAAAATCTTTTTCAACCATGTTGTTCAATTTTTCTTGCTCTTCAATAATATATAAAAATATTTAAATTTTGAATTCGTTTGAACTTTCAAATAATTTAAATTTAAATTCAAAATAGTGTTTTGTGTTAGTTTCAACACCTTCCGGTCTCATGTTGGAGTATCAAACGATAACGGTTTTCAGAAATTCTTCCACCACCTGGTCCGGTTTTTAACGTACTTCAATCCTATGTATTCAAATCAAAAATCGGAGTTTGTTTAGATTTTCAAATAATTTATTTAAATTTTGTTTCCTTAATAACTTTCTATATCCGTTATAGGATTTTCCCAGATTTCATATATAGCTAATATCCTATGTTTAGAATTTTCCTGGATAGGTCTCAGGTTCCAGTTTTGCCGTTAGCATTAGCAAATTCCAATTACCGTCAAAATTTAGTTCAAATTTTGGCCTTTTATTTTTTCTTTTCCACATACGGATGCCATTTTTGACGTAACTTGGTTGGTTACCTAATTTCATCATTTCAGATTTAATGAAACTGATTTCATCGAAATCCGAGTTCGTTAGCTACTACATCCTTTGTAAACGTACTATTTTAAATTAAAAATTTATCCTTTTATACTGCCAGTTCACATTATATTGCAGATCCACTAAATTTCTACCATTTCGGAATAAAATAAAATATTCAAAATTATTGAAATTAAACCATTTAAACTTCCAAAACAATAAAAAACATTTTTAAATAATAATTAAATGGTCAAAAAAATCTGGGCCGTTACATGGGTTTATCGTGAACTGTGTTTTAAATAACACTAGTTCTTTAACCCAATAATAAATAAAATGTGATTTGGGTTTGTCGTGAACTGTGTTTTAAATAACACATAGTTCTTTAACCCAGTAAAAGGAGTTTTAACGAATCTGCAATTAGATTGAAATGTGAATTTATAATCTAAATTTCCAAATTTAGAAAATGAACGAGAATGGAGTATTACCAGTTTTGCTCCAAAGCGATAATTAAATCTTTAATTAGATTTGAACGTGAAATGGTAATTAATTTTACCGATAACACCGTGGTGTTAGATATGGAGTATTACCAGTTTTGCTTCATGGGATGAATAGGTTGGGATTGGGAAATAAAATAAATAATTACTTCGGTGTGGTTCGCTAATCTCGACTAGTTTAGAAAAACCATAATTTGGTTTTAAATGACATCCAAAGGAAGATTACAGGATAAATTTTAAAGAATTTATCTTGGATAAAATTAATGGGAACCTTTCCCTAAGAATGTGGAATTTAGAAACTAGCTGTAGGTTGGCTAAGAAGAATGGTTTCCTGGGTATTGATCTGATGTTGGTTTCGGCCTTCGGGGTTAATGTTTGGGAAATTGTTCTCTTGCTAATTTGCGGTTAGTGACTAATGAATTGGAATGAGGCGTATGTTGTGTTTGTGTAACATTTGTTTTTAATATACGCAGGTTGTTCGGAAATCCGGGTTTATACCCATTCTGAATAACCGATTCGACGATATGTCGAAGATGAAGACGGTGGTCGAAGACCGGAAGTCTTCACATCGTTTGGATAATTACTGACGATCCTGATTGGGCTGTACACCCAAGAGGATGGAAATAGTTGGTGGTCGTCTAGACGTACTTGGAGATGGATGGATATGCGAGGAAAGTGCCTCCGGTTTCGTTCAGACCCAGAACGGACTTGTAAAGGGATTGTGTGTCTGACACTGGATTTTATTCTGTGTTGATTGATTTCTATTAAATATACATCTGTTTGGCTGCGGAGAATTTATTCTTTTGCTTAACGCCCTTCTCTGAGACGTACGAGCTCAGAGGTTATATATCGATGGACATCAGTCGCATGGCATGAATTGCCTGTGTGGCACGCTAAGATGCAATGATCAAGGCTTCTGTTGAAAAGCAAAGTCTTGTGGTTGATGATCAAAGCACGCCTACGTGGCAGCTTTGTGTATAACGTGTATTCGCGAACCTCACACCTCGGTATGAGTTAAAAACGGGATACGGACCGCTGGGAGAGCACGACCTTTCTTTCTAGCTATGGTGGTGTCAGTGACATACCAGCCCTGACATTTATATACTTTTCACCTTTGTGGTTGTTGGAATGAGGCGCCTCGATTATAGGTCTGTAAGGACCGGGAAACGTGTGTTCAGGAATAACCAATCCTCTAACGTAAGTGAGGACCGGCCCAGCCGCATCCAGGGTTGCCCAGAGTGCGTAACCCTGAGGCATTTGCTAGAGTGTCTCGAACGCGGAGAGGATCTTGCCCCTTGCCTCGACTCATGACGGAATCCAATTTCTAATACGTGTAATTCGTCTTTAATTGTAGAACTAGTATGGCGACATAGTAGATGGTAGCTATGCCGCCTATGATTTATATTTATGATTGAAATGTTTTGACACTATACACTTATTATAGTATCAAATGATTTGTTTTAAACGTATCAAGCATGCTTTGGCTGTTATAAGGGAAAACCCTATCCCCCGGCTTGCGTTGCATTGTGTGATAGGACCTGGGTCTTATAACAGCTTCATTTTTCTTTATTTAGCATTGCGCTGTTGTTTTATGCACTGGTATTCTTGGGAGGAAACCCGTTCCGTGTTATACGGCGTGGTCCCTTGATTTACTTAACTTTGAAAGTAAAGCTTTAAATAACTGTTTTAGTTCTCACACAAGTCACATGACTGACCTGGAGTTTATTGTTTTAACCTAAACTCTGGGTGCCCCTATTTTCCGCACGGGCAGCTAGTAGTTTTGGTTTTGCAGATTTATATTCACAGGATCCTGGTTTACAGCTGGAATGATATCCGGAAAGCTCTGTATCCGTATATCACCTTCAGTTGTGCTTTATATTACCTTCCGCTGCTATGTAATTTATTGTAATCTCTGATATTTATCGAATGTAATTTATTCATTTATACTCTGTATATTCTTGTATTCTGATGGAATTGTTGTAACAACAATGAAATGTTCTTCTGTTTGTGTTCTGTTTTGTCCTGTTCTCAAACGTTCAGGGGTTTCAAACGGTCTAGATCGGTTTAACGACTGATTCAGATCGAGCGAAATTCCAGGCCGTCACATTAGAGACACATGCATCAGTCTACACCATGTATATACCATCACGCCAAATATGCTAGTTCACAATGCAAAGACAAAGCATAGTACACGTGAAACAAGCCTAATACAAGTGCAGGTATGGGTTAACAGGCCACTGCGCATGTATTGCAGGACAATACAAAAATATATAAATCATGTAAAAAAAAACTAAAGGCTTTAAATTAACATAAAGAACTAGTTAGTTTAAAACATCTGCTCAATTACTTTATAATGAGCTTTAATCTAATTCAATATTGTCCTAGTAGGGTTCTCTAGTGCAAATCTCTCAGGAAACCAATAGCAATAGTTGTTATAAAGGTATATCAGCATAAATCATTTACCAGCCGCTACTAAGTGGAGATTTGGTGATAATGTACTTTAAAGTGATCACTAATTATTTACCTGTCAAACTGAGCCAACCATACTTCAAGACATGTATTCTAGATTTTCATAAATAACACTAATACATTAATGTAAATAAATTCTCATGTTCAAATAATTTTCAGAAATAACAGTAATACTTTGGTATAAACAAGTCTCATGTTCCAAATACGTTTTCAAAAATAACAGTATCTTTAATGTTGCGAAGATGTTCTACTACACCTTAAGATGGAATGCATCTCTCGAGATATAATTAAAACATCATTTTTATTTCATCGCTGAGAGGAAAAACTTCGCATTAACATCAAGGTAAACGTACACAAATCCTAACAGCACACGAACAGGGCTCAATAATAAAGCACGACAGCTAATAGGATTAAACCCACATTTCACTATACTAATTTAGTTTCTATTGAAATTATGATGCTTGAATTAGGAGTTAATCGTGAGTGAGATGCTCACCATAAAACAACGTTGCTTAAGGATGTCGGAGCTGCGGGAATATCTCCGACCAGAACTAACAGTCGCAGGGAACCATCCAGACACACAACAGATCCTTTCGTTTGCTTTCCTTCTCCCTAACTCGTGTTGGCTCCATTGTACAAGGCAATCTGCGGCTTTGAAGGGATGGAGCGGACTTCAATAAGTGGTGCAATGGAAAATCTCGAACGACGGTGGCGAACGCCAGCAGGCTAGTAGAGCGATTTCTTGGAAGTGGGTGCATGATCTACAGGTCCGAATTGAAAAGAGGGAGAACGGTGAGCGATTTTTGCCAGCGGTCATTTTTCATTGATTTGGGAAAAGAGTTTTATTTTGATTTTAGGGTAGGAAGAAAATGGAGAACTCAGCCATTAACAATTGGAAAAGGAGGACTTTTTGACTAAATAAAATTAGGGAAAAAACCTAGGCTTCGGTCATTAGAAATTTGGAAGAGGGAAATGAATTTTCTTTGTTGAAGAAATGAAAGGGATGCTGATTTTTTTTATAGACGCAAACTGAAGGGATAAGAACAATGTTACATCGTAGGCTTTAAGGGGGCTATTTAGTACGGAGGGTAGGTCGGTGTAGATGCATTTTGGGGAGGTTATATCTGTTTAATTAGATATTTATTTTCTACCGTGAACCGGCGTTTGAACCCTCAGTCAATGTACCGTCGACAATTTCCAAACGCAACAAAAATATACGCACTGTCGTATTTCGATATTCTGAGCCCAATAAAATCAATCTAATTAAAATCTGATTCTGTTTGTGTACAGCGATATTTTATATTTTAAAGTAGTTATCGGTTCACTGATTTAATTCCGATCGTTCACCGATAACTTTGTCCTTTCCCAAACTTGTAAAATTCAATTTTTCACAAATGCGCACATACCGATGCCAATCTCCACATAAAACATTCAATATATTTAACATTATTAACGTTTATTATTATTATTATTATTATTAAAAAGGTCAACCGTTTATATTTATTAATCGGATTTCAGATTCAATTCAAATATTCAACCGAATCTAATTCAAATATTCAAAAACAAATATTTGCCTCTCAATCAACCATTCTAAATTTTGTATCGAATACAATTCATATTCAAAACCATATATTTGATTTTAAATTTTCTAACACAAGTGTCAATATAAATTTGATCGTTCATAGTTAAATCTTTAATTAATTCTATTTGAAATTGCCCAAATTTCTGGGATGTTACAATATTTTTATATTTTTGCATCCATTCAAAGTCGGACATCAAAATCATAATTTTATCTTCAGTGTATATTATTTTAAAATATTGTTTATTTTAAAATATTCTTTATTTTCAAAGGTTCTCTATTTAAAATATTCTTTACACCAAAATGTTCAGTTATATTAAAAATGTTCCTTTACATTATTTACATTAAAATTGTTCTTTCATATAAAAATGTCTTTTACATTATTTACATTAAAAATGTTCTTTATCATTAAAAATGTTTCTTTACAATTAAAAGTGATTCTTTTACATAAAATGTTTCTTTAACATTGAAATGATTCTTTTTCATATATATGATTCATTTTACATTATTTCTTATAAACAATAAAAATATAAATTTCTTATATACAATAAAAATTTGAGTTTTTATTGTTAAACCTTTTTCTATAGACAATGAGTATTTGGTACATACAATAAAAATATAACCTTTATCGCTTCAAACAATTTTCATTTCTTATATGAATATATTTCATATTTTGTACATTCGATAAAAATGTAAATTTTTATTGTTTCAATATTTTATTTTAAAACATTCTTTATATTCTGAATCGGAATGCGACTCAATCAATTACCATATAATTTTCAGTTATATGGATTTCATACATCGCATGTGTGCAACAATAATGACAAATAATCATCAAACAGTCAAATCACATCCAAAGTAAAATTTACAACCGTATGAGCACTAAAATAAATAAATAACGCTCATCACAGACTGTCAATTCATCGATTGACATACAACTAAATATTGGAAATAGTGTATGTCAAACATCATCCCAATACCCATGTGGGGTTTTCAAACAACAACAGTTTATTTATTTGTGTAGTTGGACGATGTGTAAAATTTTATCAACCCAATCCATATAATGTTAACATTTCATACAAAATAATAATTCTATAATGTTTACATTTCATACAAATGATAATTCTATAATGTTTACTTTTTATACAAAATGATAATCCTATAATGTTTACATTTCATACAAATGATAACTCTATACTGTTTACTTTTTATACAATGAAAATAGTCTTTTCATAATGATAACATTTTATACAATGAAAATGTTCTTTTTATAATAATTACTTTTTATACAATGAAAATGGTCTTTTTTATAATGATAATTTTTTATACAATGAAAATGGTCTTTTTTATAATGATAACTTTTTATACAACACATACAATCAACAAACACAATACAGTCCATCCAATCAAAACAAACAATCATGGTTTGTACAATAATTGGTGTCGGGTGCTGCTAAGCACCGTCTACATACTAGTATATTTTTAACTGTAAAATAATTAGACTGAAAGGAGTTCTCATCTTGGTCGGTTTTGAAATCGTTAATAACGATTGTTTTTAACTGAATTAAATTCTGCATTTAATTCAATCAAAACTTCAGACTGCTTCTGAATTTACTCCGGTCCATTCCATTGCACAGTTCTCGATTTTACGGTTCCGACGAACTTCATTTCGTTGAATTATGTGTTCGCAATAAAAAATTAAAGGTGTTTTACCATTTAAACAAATGAATATATAATTTAATTAATTAATTAAAACACTAATTAATATTTTTTGTTAATTGCCTTGCTTAATTATCTGCTAATCCCTCCCCATTGTCTTCTTCTTTGTCTCGCCAAAACAAGAACCCGTCGCTCAAAAAACTTCATTGCCACCACCTAAAGCCCCCGGACGCCACCTTCTCACTCGCGCCACCATGGAAGATCCGAACCCCCCTCGTGTCCTGGAAACCCGCGTGAACCCGGCGCCTTGACGGCAGAAATTCTCTCGATCTATTAACAATTAGAAGATCATGACCGTTCAGTTTGTTGAGCTTGAAGACCACTTCAATTTAGTGTTTGGAGTTTGGGAAGTTATTGCGGGGATTGGGAGAATGAGGGAGAAGAAGTCTGGAGAAAATCGGCCATTGAAAGAAGGAGCGGCAGCTGAATAAAAAGTTAGGGTTTCGATTATAATTTCAATATTATTTTCTTATTTAACGTGTTTTAAAGCTAAAATTCGGACTGAGTCCAAATCAGGCCTGCTTACTGTATAACAATATGTTTTGACACCTTCTAAACGCAATGAAATATGTTTCAAGGCCCAATTCCAAAGTCTGTAGCAATTTTCTTTTAAATTAAAATATAAATCAATACATATTGAATTTGAACGTACATTTTAATTTACCGGGGCCACATACTGACTCCAAAAATTACAGAAAAATTATATCTAGCTTTGTTTTGATGATACGGTCCTAACAAAACTAATTTCGTCGAATTTGGAGACCGTTGAAAAATGGCCATTTTCTAGTCGATCAAATTTGACTGAAATTGACAATACACATTTTCTTTTGCCACGCTCACATATTAATTCCAAAAATTTATGGAATTGGAATCTAGCAAAACTTTGACATTCTGGATCCAACCAAAGTGGTTTCGTCGAAAACGGAGTTCGTTTGCAAAATGGCTATTTATCATATTAAAATATATATATATATATATATATATATATATTCCACACCGACTATTCTGAATATTTAACTGTCCATAACTTTTGATTCCCGTTATGAAATTTCAATTTTTTAGATCCATTAGAAAGATATTTTTAAGCAGATTCAAATATTTCTTGTTTCACTGAAATCTGATTTATTTTGAATCATGTACATTCATTTGAAATTTGAAATCGAATTTTCAAACTACCGCGCCATTTCAGGCTCATTATATAATAAAAATAAATTTATTCGTTCTAGCTTCAATTTAAATAAATTTTTCGTCATTATTATTTAAAAGAAATTATTTTAAATATACTAAATCGATTAAAATTGTTAAAATAAAAATTTTAAATTGGTTCCGATTTTCCGGGTTGTTACAATCTCCCCCACTTAAAATCTTTTCATCCCCGAAAAGGAGCGGAGCATAATGTTGTTTTACTAATCAACTCAACTTTCATTTCTAATAAATTTCCAGTTCAGTTCAATTTTAAATTCGATTTAGCTAAATTTATCATTCCAATATTTTAATTAGTTAAACTAATTATCAAACATTGCAACCAGCAATCAATTAGGTGATTAACTTTTCAAATATATATAACTCTTATATATAGTCAAAAATCATATTTTTAGTGCAAATCACAACAATAAATTCTATCTAGTTTTGTTTCTCACACCAGTCAAGGGAAATATATAGATATCTCACTTTCGAAACTCGAACATAAAATATTGATGCTGACATGTCAATCACCAGTATCATCAGAGTCATCTCCGAGCGACTAGAGTGTGATTCTATATCTACCCAGTATATTTATGGCTTCGTATATACGCTAGCTAGGCATATATGCAAATCTCTATATACTCTATTATCCAAAATAAAACAATATACTCAAATACGTATTTTAAGATAAATTTTCAAAACTAAATTTGTTTTCATTTTTATTTTAAAATTAATACTCTTCACACTCGTTCTAGGATACTACCGATCCCATCTCTAACGAGTCATTCTTATTGGATATTACTAATCCAATCTGTGATGAATTATTTCGTTTGGTCCTAATGTGTCTTGTTCTCTAGCTCTGTAAACCAAAGCTCTTATACCAAATGAAACGACCCAAACTTCCCCGTAAAGAAAAGCCCGGATATCTTTGAGAATAATATTCATCAAAACACAAATAGAAGAACATTTCATTGCTTATTACAACAATTTACATCAGAGTATAAGAATATTCCAGAGTATGAATAAATAATATACAATAGAAATACAATATCAGAGATTTAAATTACATTTTAAATAACAGCGGAAAAATAATACAAAATACAACTGAAAGAAATACACGGATACAGAGGCTTCACAATTTCGCTTCAGCTGCAAACCAGGATCCTGTGAATATAATATTTGCAAAACCAAAACTACTAGCTGCTCGTGTGGAAAATATGGGCACCCAGAGTTTAGGTTAAAACAATAAACTCCAGGTCAGCCATGGGACTCGTGTGAGAACTAAGACTGTTATTAGCTTGATTTTAAAGTTGGCTAAATCACGGAACCACGCTGTATAACACGGAACGGGTTTACTCCACATGACCCTTAGTTTAAAAGAAAACAATGCAATGCTTTTTGGAAAGATGAAGTTATTATAAGACTCAGGTCCCATCACACAATGCAACGCAAGCCGGAGAACAGAGTTTTCCCTTATAATAGCCAACAATGCTTGATATGTGAAATTTCATCTTTTATTATTACTATAAGTGAAGAAATCAACTCCGAATATAAATGTATCAATCATAGGCAACATGGGTACCATATATCATGTCGCCATACTAGTTCTACAATCAAAACCGCCTGATGTCGTATTGGAAGTTAGATTTCTATCTATGAACCAAGGCAAGGGATCGTCCTTACCGAATTCGAGGCACTCTAGCCCGTGCCTCGGGACTTTGCTGCAACTGCACCTAAGAGCGCCAGGGCCGGTCATCCGTCGATAACCACCTCTTCATCTTCGACTCAATCAAGACATCAATAATCACCCAAAGAATGTGAAGAACTCCGGTCTTCAACCACCTCTTCATCTTCGACTCTTAATCGTCATAGAAATTATTCACAATGGGTTAAACTCGGTCTTTCCGTATAATTCGCGTATTTTATAATCAAGTGTTATAAAATCACATCATATGCCTCATTCCAATTCAGAATATTCGTTTAAATAATATATTCACATTTTTAATCTAATTAAATATTAATTAAAACTCTAATTCGGTTTTAATCTAAAAAATCACTACTTAATGATTATTGTAACGACCCGCATTTTTCAGCAATATAATTAATTTATTTAATTATTTAAATAGTGATTTAGGGAATTAAATGGTCGTTAAATTAAATAATATTGAATACTTAATTAATATAATAATATAATTGATTTCTGAAATTATTAGAAATAGTAGAATTCACAAAATGGTGTGAATTGGATCATCGATGATATTTAATTCAGTTTGAATTGAATTTGAATGACAAATATATTATAATAACGACAGTTTGAACGTATAATTATAATATAATTATAATCGAGCTCGAAATGGCGTGGCAGTTCGCTATTTGGCGATTTGAGCTTCAATTGAACGTACAGGATTCGGTTTAAATCGGATTTCTGTGAAACAAGAAACGTTAGGAGCCGGTGAAGTATATTTTTCTGCTGGAAGAGAAAAATCGAGATTTTGTCGTGTAGATTTTTAGTTATGTCCAAATCAAAATTTTAGAAAAGTCGTTATGGAATTCCTTTATAATTTATATCGATTTATTTATATTTTAAAATGGATTTTTAAATATAAATCGAATATCGATGTAACACTGGATTTGAAATATCAAGTTATAAATCCCAGTGGAGTTGTATGATATTCTATTGAGAATATATACGATAAAATATATTTATTGATATTAAATTTAAATGTTTTTAAATATATTCATATATTTAAATGGGTTATTTAGAGCTTTAAAAATAGCCAGTTTTGCAAACGACCCCGGTTTTCGACGAAACTAAGTTTGTTGGATCCGCAATATTTAATTATTGTTAAATTTCAATTTCCGTGATTTTTGAAGTCAGTATGTGGCCATACGGGATTTTAATGTGAAAAACAGTCAGTATTGTGACGGTTAATGCTGTGTGAACAAACAGAGTCGGAATTCGACGAAACCAGTTTCATTGGGACCGTAATGTCAAACTGAAGCTGCATGTCCAGTTTCGTGATTTTTGGGTATCGTGGGTGGTCATAGGAATTTTTAAACAGCGTATACAAGTAGCGATTGATTAAAATAAATATAAAAATCGAATAAAAAAATAATAAAACCATCCTATAAAATACCTTTACCTTTCCTAACCCTAACCCATTTTCATTCTCAAGCAAAAACATTGTGCCCCACAAAACAAAACCCAACGGTGAATAACTGAGTTCAAAAATCAATATAAATTTGACGAAAAATCCTATAAATCCTTATACATATGTATTTAGATTCAACAAAGGATGCTTTTCGACCTCATGGCAGTTTCACAGTGTTCGACGCCAGTTTTCTGGTTGGGTATTTTTGCATCATGAACTAGGGTTGAAGATGGCGCATCGTATAACCTTTAACTCACGAAATCAAGTTCGGTTTTGGGTTCAGGGAGGAAATCCGCACCTAGAGTGCAAGATTGGGGGTGTTCGGTTGTGAGTGGCATCGGGGTTCTTCCTGTAGCCGACTCGATGTCGCAGTCAAAGGGGGATGTTGAGTTCGATAAAACCTACATAGGGAGGAAGAGATTGGAAGGAGATGAAGTGTGGTGTGATTTATTTGTGAAACGATGATGAAAGGAAGGAGAAAAGGGTGGAGAAGGGAATCGAAATGGCTATGTGAGGAGCGGTATTAGTCATCGGGGAAGATGGATTGTTGATGGGTGGGCTTTGGCTAAGTGGGTCGGCGATTTTAAAGGTGAAGGCCCATGGATTTAATAACTTAGTTTTATTCTAAAAATATAAATAGTATGTTTAACTTGTGACTCTAATATCTTGTTCATCCATTATCAGAATTGAACAAAACTGGCCGCGTTGGGATCGTATGAACGGTGGCTACACCACGGAACGGACCGGGAGTGGATAGGCGCTCGTTTGGATTTATGGTGGAATTTAACGCCTGAATCAAATTAACGACCAATTATCATTATTTAACGATAACCGTCCAATGTGAGTAAATCTCACCAACTCTACTCAATTTATATTTTTATAAAATATTTTTAGAATCTATAAATGATGAGTGTTTGCTGCGTGTTGGCTGTTTGGTTGAACTGCTAGTCAGTTGATTGAAAATATAGATAACGATATAAATATAAATCGTTAATCAAAAATTGATTCTGTTTAGCAGAATATTTCATAGTAAAATGAAATTGATGTTAATTTTATTGTTTAACATCTGTGGATGCAGGGAAACAGGTTGGAGGGACCCAACTAGGTTCCTCAACATTTATTTCACTATTTATCATATATTGTGTTATATGATGTGATATGAAATCTGTTGTTGATTTTGTATAGTTGAATGATACTGATCATTGTTGTATGGTATGTTAAATACTATAGGGAATAATGGAATGTTAAAAAGGAAATTTTCAATGTTATATTGAAAAAGAAATATTTATAAAGTCAAAAGATTTTATAAAAAGAAATTAATTTATTTTTAAAATAAATAGATTAAAAAGGAATACCCATTTGTAAATCAAACAGATAGAATTAAAGGGAAATATCTGAAAAAATTTACAAATAGAATTGAAAAAGAAATATTTGTAAACAATTTACAAATAGAATTGAAAGGGGTATTTGTTTGAAAAATAGATAGAATAGAAAGAGGAAATATTTGTATAATAAATAGAAAAGAAATAGTTAGATTATCAAAGGAATTACTCATAAAATCAATAGATTTTATAAAAACGAATTTTTTTACAGATTAAACAGAATTATCAAAAGGGGATTTACTTTGTAAATAAATAGATTATAAAAGGAAATACTTGAAAAGTGACTAGAATTCTATAAATGGAGAATATTACATTTGAAAAGTTTAGACCCGTGCTTCGCACACGGGTATAACATGTTATGGATTTAAAGATAAGATTTTAAATACAATCCATTCTGGCAGATAGATTGAGAAGAATAATTTATAAATAATATTTTATAAATTAAATAAGATGTTTATCATTGTATGAATAGAATATATAAGTCAGGACTTATATAGAGAAGTAAGAATCGATTTCAACATCGATATTTGAAACTGAATAAACGTAGAGTTAATCAAAGAAGTTAATCAGTTAGATAGAGTTAATCAAATTAGAATTAATTGAATAGTAGTTATTCAATTAGAGTTGATCAAATATACTTATTTGAGATAGGGTTAGTCAACATAGTTAATTAGGATGTGTTGCCATTTCGTACGACTGCTAGTGTAATTCACAGGGCTGCAGATAGCCTACGGCGGTCGGATGTTTCCTGAGGGAATTAGGCGTAACCAGTGTGATCACTGCAATCTAGAGTCAAATGAATGGAGTTAAATCGAATATTAGCCATTCGAAATAAAGTTAAAAACTGACATAGTTATTCGAATATAAGTTAATCGAATATTAGTTACTTGATAGAAGTTAAATAAGTTGAGTTAATCGAGTTAAGTTAGTCAAGATGAGTTAAGCAAATCGAGTTAATCCAAAGGAGCTATTCGAAATAGTTTATTCGAATAGAATTAAAGGAGTTATTCGAAATGGTTTATTCGAATAGAATTAAAGGAGTTAATCGAATATAGTTTATTCGAAAGGAGATTTATCGAATGTAAATCATTCGTAGAAAGTTGATCGAATGTAAATCATTCGAAGAGAGATTATAGAATATCGTTATGCAAAGAAAGAGTTATCGAATATAGTTTATTCGAAAAGGAGTTATCGAATAGAGATTATTCGAAAAAGAGAATTATACGTTGAATTCGATTATATCGAATTAGGAAAAGTTCTATTTACTTTCCGGCTTTAAATCAAAATGTATATTATTATTCAATTAGTTATTTGTTATTTATTCAAAATAAGGAATAAGAAATTATATTTAAGTTAATATATTTTGAAAGCATGGAATTATAACATTTTAGTTATAATCAATTGATTTATAAAGGAAGTGGATTCGTAAATAGAATCCGAGAGTTTCACAAGGAAGTTTCTTAAAGATTTAAAGTTTGAACTTTGCCTATTTCGAGGTTAGAAATGTCGTTCAGTTAAGGTCTGAGAGGTAATTATACCCCAACTTGATTGACTTCAGTTTTAACTAAGAAGTGGTTAAGGTTCGATAGTGAAAGTTGGTTAAGAAGTTGAGTTAATGACCGTAATGGTTTGAATTGTCTTAGTGATGTTTTATTTAAACATCTATTTAAATCTATTGAATAAATTTTGGAAACATTTTCCAAATATAACCAGAGATATTTTCTAATCATAGAAAATGAAATGTTAATGAGAAAGAATACTGGAATGACAGTGATACGTGGAACAGAGATGGAAATGTTTTCCAATGATTGATGGTGTATATTTTCTAAATTTAGAAAATAAGAATTTACGAATATATAGAAATGGGGAATGGATAAATTAAAGATAATTTTATAGAAAGAGATAAATGTGGATTGATGATCAATTGATAGAATTTCCATCTGGAAATAATATCGTTGGTTGCACACCTGTCTTTCTTTGATAGTTAAATCACCGACTATTGAAGTTTTTGACCATTTTATCGTCGTCAATATAGAGAGACCGGGATCAGATATATTATCTGATAACCACTCTGTATGGACATTAGCGTTGTGATCAAATATAGAAGACGGAGTTATGCAAGGGCTATCCTGTTTATAGAATAGTGCCTTCGGTTTGTCCAGTCCCAGGACAATCGTGAATGGACGAATGTTTGACAGAGTATATTTAATGGATCGCGTTAGTTGATCTCTTCAAACGTACTTACATTTGGTGGCGGAGGAATTTGTTTCTCTTAGCTTTATACCCGTGGTATTTTTGAGGAAATCAATTTGTGATTTGACGGGTATGACGATGTGGCATTCAAAGTGAATGGTGGTCAAGTGTTTCGAAAGATACGTTTTGACCTCAAGACTCATCAATCAGGAAATGACAGAAATCGGGCAGGCAGCATGGCTAAGTGGGTCGCTCCCATTAGGGTGTATATAACCTATCTAGAGAAAATCCAATTCATTCTTTTATATATTTGATGTTGTCCCTTTCGGGAAGACGATGGGTAGCTCTCAACCGTTGGTGATATACATTCGATACACTCAAGCGAAATGAGTGGTTGGTCATGTGTGGGCCGGGTTGCAAGACGTTCTTGTTGAACCCACTGTATTTGCCTCTAGAGATACACTATCGGCATGTGGTCCCATACCTTGTCATAGTTGGAATACAATCTCCAATAAGCGCCCGTGGTTTTGTTTGTATACTATATATATGTGGAACGTGAGATGCAAGCGTTCTGCTAGATTCTAATTACTAGACATTATTATAATATCGGAGGAGTATTGATTTCCAAAACTGTTTTTGGTTATCGTAAGGTAAAAGCCGTCCGTGTTTATGTGTGGATCGGTCTTACGACTACCTTTTCTTTTGAAAAGGATTTTGAAAAGTTAAACCAAATGATTTGAGTTTACTCACACCAGTCCCATGACTGACCCAGAGTTTATTTTGTTTTGTTTTTCCTAAACTCTTGGGTGCTCAAATTTGTACGGGCAGTAAAGTAGTTCTGGTCTTTATAGATATACGTGGAGGAGCTAGAATCAGGAGGCTTCAGGATTTTATGGCTATTGTTATTTCCGCTGTGTGTAAGCATTGTACTCTGATAATGTTATTGTATACTATTTTATTTCAAAGTTAGGTTATAATATATTTTATTCGTTCCGCTGTGAGATTCGTGTTTACTCTGATTGTGATCTAGTTCTTCTTCTATTCTATTTTCTATCTTATCTATTCTCACCCTCTAACCTCTTTCTATTAATGATCAGGTATTTCCGATGTCTGAATAGTCAACATGGTAGTTTTGTGTTGATTTTTGGAGTCGAAAATCCCAGTTCGTTACAGTGGTATCAGAGCTGAAGGTTAAGTGATTACCTTGGCTCTGTGGCGTGACTCAGTAGAGATGGGGTTAGTAATGCCCTAGATTGAGTTGAGTGTATGTATACGAGTGAACGTATTTGTAGATTTTTATAAATTGTTTTATATTGTGGATATTTGTTGGTTGAGTTGTTGAAAATTCTGGTCGATCAGTTTGATCCACTGTATTGGTAGGAGTTTCTAAACACTCAAATATGATGAACCGACATAGTATGTTTTGCAAGAGGGTAAATGAAATAATTTTACCCAAATTATTTTTGGATATAAAAGAAAATATTTATATTTAAAGTATTATAGTATATTGGATGTGTTGGTTGATTATAATTGAAATGGTTATATAAATAACCAATTTGAGCTCGTATAATATAAAAGTAGATTAATTAAATCTGAATTAAATCAGGATTGGAATTAAAATTCTGAAAACTGGGAAAAATGTTCGTATATGAATTTTAATTAAGTATAAGAAAATTTTAAGATCCTGTGAGATTTTAATTTGTTTACAAGCATCGTGAATGATAATTGAAAAAGATTTCAAAATGGAATTGTTTAAAAATGGTTTTTAGAGTGATATAGTATTGAACTCACTTCGATAGCTAGGAAATAACTTTGATGATACTGGCCACATCATCAGTGTTCATTTCAAGTTGTAAGTGACGGATTACTACCAAATATTTTGATTTGAACCGTTTTGAGAGACAAGTGGTTTTGATTTCCAAAAAGGAGTCTGGATTTTTGAAAAAGGAACTGTTTAAAACTCCCAATAAGATAGTATGAATTAAAAATAAATTAAAGAAATTTGTTAAAGAAAATATGAATTGAATTGAAACCAATTAACTGGAAATTTAATTGGAATATAATATATCTAGTAGAGTCAGATTTTGAATTGTGAGATAGAATCTGAAACGATATTGGATTGGTGAGTTAGGAATTTGGAATCAAGAACGAAACTTGAGGTTGAAATACAATTTGGCTTGTTTAAGCGAATAGCTGTGTTGAGGATAAATTGATCAGAGATTGATTGGGATGACTTTGTTAAATGCTGAATTGGCATCAGAATAAAAGGATATAATAATATGCCCGACAAAAATTTATTTTTATGAATTTGGTGATTTATGGGCCAATTTGGCAAGCCGCTTGGCTGTTTGATTTTCTTTTGGATTGGAAATGGCCTAGAGAGGCGAGTTGGGGTTTGAACTATTGACCGGTACAAAGGAGGTGCTGCAAAAAATTTCGAAAATTTCGGGTGTTAGAAAATTTTTAGGATTTTTGAAAATTTTCGTTAGTAGGAATAAATAAATATTTAATTGGAATTAAATTAGTTCAGTTGAAAATAAGGTTGGTAAGTAAACAAATAAATTTGTACTAGTCAGTAGGGTTTGTTCTCTACCTTAGCAATTTCGAGGACGAAATTATTTTAAGGGGGGAAGAATGTAACGACCCGCATTTTTCAGCGATATAATTAATTAATTTAACTATTTAAATAGTGATTTAGGGAATTAAATGGTCGTTAAATTAAATATTATTGAATACTTAATTAATATAATAATATAATAATATATTTGATTTCTGAAATAATCAGAAATAGTAGAATTCACAAAATGGGGTGAATTGAATCATCGGTGATATTTAATTCAGTTTGAATTGAATTTAAATGACGAATATATTATAATAACGACAGTTCGAACATATAATTATAATATAGTTATTATCGAGCTCGAAATGGCGCGACAATTCGCTATTTGGCGATTTGAACTTCAATTGAATGTACATGATTCGTTTTAAATCAGATTTCTGTGAAACAAGAAACGTTAGGAGCTCGTGAAGTATATTTTTCTGATGGAAGAGAAAAATTGAGATTTCATCGGGTAGATTTTTAGTTATTTCCAAATCAAATTTTAGAAAAGTCGTTATGGAATTCATTTATAATTTATATCGATTTATTTATATTTTAAAATGGATTTTTAAATATAAATCGAATATCGATGTAACACTAGATTTGAAATATCGATTTATATATCCCAGTGGAGTTATATGATATTTTATTGAGAATATATACAATAAAATATATTTATTGATATTAAATTTAAATGTTTTTAAATATATTAATATGTTTAAATGGGTTATTTAGAGCTTTAAAAATAGCCAGTTTTGCAAACGACCGCGGTTTTCGACGAAACTAAGTTTATTGGATCCGCAATATTTAATTATTGTTATATTTCAATTTCCGCGATTTTTGAAGTCAGTATGTGGCCGTACGTGATTTTAATGTGAAAAACAGTTAGTATTGTGATGGTTAAAAATACGCTGTGTGAACAAACAGAGTCGGAATTCGACGAAACCAGTTTCTTTGGGACCGTAATGTCAAACTGAAGCTGCATGTCCAGTTTCGTGATTTTTGGGTATCGTGGGTGGTCACAGGAATTTTTAAACAGCGTATACAAGTAGCGATTGATTAAAATAAATATAATAATCGAATACAAAAATAATAAAACCATCCTATAAAATACCTTTACCTTTCCTAACCCTAACCCATTTTCATTCTCAGGCAAAAACATTGCGCCGCCACAAAACAAAACCCAATGGTGAAAAACCGAGTTCAATAATTAATATAAATTCGACGAAAAATCCTATAAATCCTCATACATATGTATTTCGATTCAACATAGGATGCTCTTCGACCTCATGGCGGTTTCACAATGTTCGACGCCAGTTTTTTGGTTGGGTATTTTTGTGTCATGAACGAGGGTTGAAGATGGCGCATCGTATAACCTTTAACTCACGAAATCAAGTTCGGTTTTGGGTTCAGGGTGGAAATCCGCACCTAGAGTGCAAGATTGGGGGTGTTCTGTTGCGAGTGGCATCGGGTTTCTTCCTGTAGACGACTCGAAGTTGCAGTCAAAGGGGGATGTGGAGTTCGATAAAACGTACATAGGGAGGAAGAAATTGGAAGGAGATGAAGTGTGGTGTGATTTGTTTGTGAAACGGTGATGAAAGGAAGGAGAAAAGGGTGGAGAAGGGAATCGAAATGGCTGTGTGAGGAGCGGTATTAGTCATCGGGGAAAATGGATTGTTGATGGGTGGGCTTTGGCTAAGTGGGCCGGTGGTTTTAAAGGTGAAGGCCTGTGACGAACCCAAACCCTGTACTGACGGTGGCAAGGGTAATCTTTGGAATATAACACATAAACAGATAATAGCAGAACAGAAATAAATAAATACACCAGATAATGTACAAATAATACACTGGATAAACATAATCATCCGAGTTACGCAATATACATGATCATACTTAGTACAAGTACAGTTCAGCTATACATAAATGTCTACAGTGGAAAACAAACATAATATATACAATAGGAGCTGAACAGCATAAAAAGAGATAAATGATAGAATCCATCTTCAGCTCCAGCTATCCAGAAAGAGCCTGCTAAAACCTGAATCCGCCCGAATTTGCAAGTGAAACAAACTACGAGTCAGTCATGGGACTGGTATGAGAAATTTACTTAACACATTTTATAATATGGCTAATCACAGGACCACGCCACTTTTGCGGAACGGGTTTACTCCATTGGATTGCCAGTGCTTTAAAACAAGTAATTCTTTTAAACATCACAATGCTTTTTATAAAAATGAAGCCATTATAAGACTCAGTTCCCATCACACAATGCAACGCAAACCGGAGGATAGAGTTTTACCTTATAATGACCAAAATATGCTTGATACGAATAAAACAAAAGAATTTGATATTATTACTAGTGTTTATAAGTTTCAAAAACAATTTCAATCATAACTATCAATCATAGACGGCATGAGTACCATATATCATGTCGCCATATATAGGTATACAATCAAAACCGAACAGTCACGTATTTGGAAATTGGATTTCCATCATGAACCAAGGCAAAAGATAGTCCTTACCGACTTCGAGACGCTCTAGCCCGCCCCTCAGGACCCATACTCAGGTGGGCCCTTGGATCGTCAGGGCCGATCCACACGGAGTGGATTAAAATGCCTGAACAATGCGTTCCCCCGCCCTTTGGGTCGTAGATGAGCCAACGAATGACTCCATCGGTCCCGGATCAACAGATATAACCGAGGCGCCTCACAACAGCAACAACCACATAGGTGAAAAATAGTATAAATGTCATCCAGTTTAGGCACTGACACCACCACTAGCTAGAAAGGAACGCATGTCCTCCCTGGGGTCCTCTCCATTTTTTGGTTCATACCGGGGTGTGAGGCTCGCGAATTCACATTATACACAAAGCTACGCAACACAGGCAGTACTTTGATCATTAACCACAAGACTTGGCTTTTCAACAGAAGCCTTGATCACTGCATCTTAGTATGCCACACAAGCAATTCACACCATGCAACTGATGGCTATCAATCACACAGAATGAATTCCAATGTCAGACACACAGTCCATTTGCAAGTCCGTTCTGGGTCTAAACGAAACCGGAGGCACTATATACCTCACATTCCCATCGATCTCCACGTACGTCTGCACGATCAGCACTCATTATCCATATTTTGGGATGCCTCCCAATCAGGACATCAGTTATAATCCTACCGAGGTGAAGATCTTCGATCTTCAACCACCGTCTTCATCTTCGACTTCTTATAGTCGATTCAGTTATTCAGAATGGGATAAACCCGGTCTTTCTGAGTAACTCGCGCATGTAATTAACGGTGATACACAAACACAACATATGCTTCATTCCAATTCATTATTCACTAACCGTAAATTAGTAAGAGAATGATTTCCCAGATATTAACCTCGAAGGCAGAAACCAACATCAGATCAAAACCCAGGAAACCATCCGACTTAGCTAACCTCCAGTTAGTTTATAAATTTCACATTCAACCATCAAATATTCAATAAACCGGGTAAATTCAGTTTATTTCCATTCCATATCATTTATAATATTTTATAACAATTTATCGCTATTTTTATTCATTTATTTATAGCCAATTCATTCAAACGACGCTTCGGGCCATAACGCGGCGTGGCGCTGTTTTTCTTCAGATTTGATTTACACATATCTGAAAATATAGTCATTGGATCTTCACAAATTTTATATCATTAGAAAGATCTTTTCAAAACGAATCCAACGGTTTCAGTTTTGGGAAAATCCCACGGTCGGATCTCCCGTTACACTCGTTTGAAGTTTCGATTTCAAAATACGAACTACGGCGTCGTTATTCGATTTAATTTAATTATATATATATATATAATTGTAATCGATTCTGGCAATGTTTTTCCTCAGATTTGAATTAAACATTCCAGACAATCCAACCGTTGGATCTTCACAAAGTTGGTGTCGTTGGAAAGATATTTCCAAAGCGAACCCAACGGTTTCGGTTTCGGGAAAATCCGATGGTTGGATCTCCCGCACTAATCGTTTGAAATCACGGTTTCAAAATATGAACTGCAGCTTCGTTATTCGATATATTTCAATTATATATATATATATATATAAATATAATCGATTCTTCGATTTCAAAACTATTTTCTTTTCATACATCTGATAAAAATGATATTTTATCCAACCGACATTTATTTCGACACTTCACTATTTTTAACAATTCATGTATATAATAAAAATGTGATTTTTATTGTAAAACAATTTATTTCAAAATACGACTATTTTATATAGTTCATACAGATGATAAAAATATGACTTTTATTATAACACAATTTATTTCAAAACACGAATACCATTCAACACATGAATTTCTATTCAACGAATGAATTTCTATTCAACACATGAATGTTTTCTATAGTTCGTATATATAATAAAAATGTGATTTTTATTGTTAAAGCAATTTATTTAAAACACGAATACCATTCAACACATGAATTTCTATTCAACAAATGAATTTCTATTCAACACATGAATGCAGTTTCAACATATGAAAATAATTTCAACAAATGAAAATAATTCTAACACATGAATATTTCAGAAAATTTCGGCAGCATAACGGCAGGGTAGTTAAAACCGGGGCCGTCCTTAGTACAGCTCCTCGCTCTACCTTAAAGCCTCGCAACTTTTGACAATGGGGATTTCATGCATCTAGTTCGCACGAAGGCAGTATGTATATTTTTTTCATTTCCACAAACTAATCCTATATGGTTTCAACCAAATAATTCTCAACCACAAACGGGTATTTTTCAACCACAATCAATCAATTTCAACCACAAACAATTCTAATCAACCATTCGCTATCAACCAATTTTCACACTAATCACAACCAATAAATATCGTCCATGGTTTATGGACGAGGGGCGTACATATATATATATATATATATATATATAAGTATATTTCACTTCACTTTCAACACATATATAATCTTTACAACGCATATATAACTTATACATTGAACGTACAACTTATACAATGCTTATACATGAGGTGTACAATGCTTATATAACTCACACATCGACTATATAATTTATACATCGTCGTTTTCCATATCGTTTATAATTTAGAAATCTCACATTGGGTTCCACTCAACCAAAAATAACAGAAGGCTCAGAAAAATATGTGGTCTCTTCTAGAATGTAGAAGATGTCCACACGAGTCCACTGTCTCTTATTTCACTGAATTTCGTCAAAAAACGAAAAAGATATGATTTTTACAGTGAAATCAAAAACTATAGCGCTTTAAAGTGCTACAATATAGTTTAATTAAAACCAGCCGTATACCTTTCTTTCGATGTTCAAAACTAGGTTTGCAAAAATCTTTCAATCCGTGGCACGGGGACAAGATCGGGTTTCATGACGTGGAAGAGGCTGTAAAACCGCACCTGGACCCGGCGGTCTCGTTCAGATCGGTGTCCTGTGGAGGGAGATCGACGGCGATGAAGTCGGCGACTTCGAGGGCTTCGTTCTCGATACACACTTCACTAGAGAGGTCGAGACCAGTTCGGATTTGTAGAGGGCGTTAGGATCTTCAAAAAGTTCCAAAGGGGTAGGGGGTTTTGGTGAGAGGAATCACCGGAAAATGGACGGGAAAGAAAGAGAGGCAGCCGTCGTCGATCGCAATGGGGGGGAGAGAGATTTTTTTTATATAAAATTCTGATTGGCCGGGAGCTATTTAAAGTTTTAAAAGAAGGTTTCCTAACACGACCTCCAATCCAAACCGAATGACTATCGCCCCTAGCTAAATACCCCCATTCCGAACATAATGGGATATGTTTCGTAGGTCCATTCGACAGTTTCAGTCAGTTTTTCTTCAAATTAAAATATAAAACATTCAATATTTAATTTGAATGTATATTTCAATTTGCCGGGGCCACATACTGATTCTAAAAATTCCCGAAAAAATAAATCTAGTTATGTTTTGACGATACGGTCCCAACAAAACTAGTTTTGTTGAATTCTGAGACCGTTTGAAAAATGGCCCTTTTCTGGTCGATCCAATTTAATAGAAATCGACCAAACATATTTTCCTTTGTCGCGCTCACATACTAGCTTCAAAAATTATGAAATTTGAAACCTAGCAATAATTTGACATCCCGGATCCAACAAAAGTGGTTTCGTCGAATTCCGAGGTCGTGTGCAAAATGGCCATTTTCACGGGCTATATTTACTCTATAGCGACCTTTCTGAAAATTCGTTTGGCCATAACTTTTGCTTCCCGCTACGAAACTTTGACTTTTCAGATTTGTTAGAAAGATATTCACTAACAGATTTAAATATTTTTGGTTTCACTCAAATCCGTTTTGTTTTGCACCCGGTATAATCAATCAAAGTTTGAATTCAAATTTTGAAACTACCGCGCCATTTCAAGCATTGTTTATAATTAGAAATAATTATATCATTTTCAAACATTGATTCAAACTCACTTTTCTTTGTTATTATTTAAAATATTTATTTTAAATATTTTAAATTCGCTAAAATAGTCAAATTAAAATTTTCAAACTGGTTCAGATTTTCCGGGTTGTTACAATGCCCATGGATTTAATAACTTAGTTTTATTCTAAAAATCTAAATACTATGTTTAACTTGCGACTCTAATATCTTATTCATACGTTATCAGAATTGAACAAAACTGGTCATGTTGGGATCGTATGAACGGTGGCTACACCTTGGAATTGACTGGGAGTGGATAGGCACTCGTTTGGATTTATGGTGGAATTTAATGCCTGAATCAAATCAACGACCAATTATCGTTATTTAACGATAACCGTCCAATGTGAGTAAATCTTACTAACTCTACTCAGTTTATATTTTTATAAAATATTTTTAGAATCTATAAATGATGAGTGTTTGCTGTGTGTTGGCTGTTTGGTTGAACTGCTAGTCAGTTGATTGAAAATATAGATAACGATATAAATATAAATCATTAATCAAATATTTATTCTGTTTAGCAAAATATTTCATAGTAAAATGAAATTGATGTTAATTTTATTGTTTAAAATCTGTGGATGCAGGGAAACAAGTTGAAGGGACCCAACTGGGTTCCTCAACATTTATTTTACTATTTTTCATATATTGTGTTATATGATGTGATATGAAATCTATTGTTGATTTTGTATGGTTGAATGATACTGATCATTGTTGTATGGTATGTTAAATACTATAGGGAATAATGGAATGTTAAAAAGGAAATTTTCAATGTTATATTGAAAAAGAAATATTTATAAAGTCAAAAGATTTTATAAAAAGAAATTAATTTATTTTTAAAATAAATAGATTAAAAAGGAATACCCATTTGTAAATCAAACAGATAGAATTAAAGGGAAATATCTGAAAAAATTTACAAATAGAATTGAAAAAGAAATATTTGTAAACAATTTACAAATAGAATTGAAAGGGGTATTTGTTTGAAAAATAGATCGAATAGAAAGAGGAAATATTTGTATAATAAATAGAAAAGAAATAGTTAGATTATCAAAGGAATTACTCATAAAATCAATAGATTTTATAAAAACGATTTTTTTTACAGATTAAACAGAATTATCAAAAGGGGATTTATTTTGTAAATAAATAGATTATAAAAGGAAATACTTGAAAAGTGACTAGAATTCTATAAATGGAGAATATTACATTTGAAAAGTTTAGACCCGTGCTTCGCACACGGGTATAACATGTTATGGATTTAAAGATAAGATTTTAAATACAATCCATTCTGGCAGATAGATTGAGAAGAATAATTTATAAATAATATTTTATAAATTAAATAAGATGTTTATCATTGTATGAATAGAATATATAAGTCAGGACTTATATAGAGAAGTAAGAATCGATTTCAACATCGATATTTGAAACTGAATAAACGTAGAGTTAATCAAAGAAGTTAATCAGTTAGATAGAGTTATTCAAATTAGAATTAATTGAATATTAGTTATTCAATTAGAGTTGATCAAATATCGTTATTTGAGATAGGGTTAGTCAACGTAGTTAATTAGGATGTGTTGCCATTTAGTACGACTGCTAGTGTAATTCGCAGGGCTGCAGATAGCCTACGACGGTCGGATGTTTCCTGAGGGAATCAGGCGTAACTATTGTGATCGGTGCAATCTAGAGTCAAGCGAATGGAGTTAAATCGAATATTAGCCATTCGAAATAAAGTTAAAAACTAACATAGTTATTCGAATATAAGTTAATCGAATATTAGTTACTCGATAGAAGTTAAATAAATTGAGTTAATCGAGTTAAGTTAGTCAAGATGAGTTAAGAAAACCGAGTTAATCCAAATGAGTTAATCCAAAGGAGCTATTCGAAATAGTTTATTCGAATAGAATTAAAGGAGTTATTCGAAATGGTTTATTCGAATAGAATTAAAGGAGTTAATCGAATATAGTTTATTCGAAAGGAGATTTATTGAATGTAAATCATTCGTAGAAAGTTGATCAAATGTAAATCATTCGAAGAGAGATTATAGAATATCGTTATGTGAAGAAAGAGTTATCAAATATAGTTTATTCGAAAAGGAGTTATCGAATAGAGATTATTCGAAAAAGAAAATTATACGTTGAATTTGATTATATCGAATTAGGGAAAGTTCTATTTACTTTCCGTCTTTCAATCAAAATTTATATTATTATTCAATTAGTTATTTGTTATTTATTCAAAATAAGGAATAAGAATTATATTCAAGTTAATATATTTTGAAAGCATGGAATTATAACATTTTAGTTATAATCAAATGATTTATAAAGGAAGTGGATTCGTAAATAGAATCCGAGAGTTTCGCAAGGAAGTTTCTTAAAGATTTAAAGTTTGAACTTTGTCTATTTCGAGGTGAGAAATGTCGTTCAGTTAAGGTCTGAGAGGTAATTATACCCCAACTTGATTGACTTCTGTTTTAACTAAGAAGTGGTTAAGGTTCGATAGTGAAAGTTGGTTATGAAGTTGAATTAATGACCGTAATGGTTTGAATTGGCTTAGTGATGATTTATTTAAACATCTGTTTAAATCTATTGAATAAACTTTGGAAACATTTTCCAAATATAACCAGAGATATTTTCTAATCATAGAAAATGAAATGTTAATGAGAAAGAATAATAGAATGACAGTGATACATGAAACGGAGATGGAAATGTTTTCCAATGATTGATGGTGTATATTTCTAAATTTAGAAAATAAGAATTTACGAATATATTGAAATGGGGAATGGATAAATTAAAGATAATTTTATTGAAAGAGATAAATGTGGATTGATGATTGATCAATAGAATTTCCATCTGGAAATAATATCGTTGGTTGCACACCTGTTTTTCTTTGATAGTTAAATCACCGACTATCGAAGTTTTTGACCATTTTATCATCGTCAATATAGAGAGACCGGGATCAAATATATTATCTGGAAACCACTCTGCATGGACGTTAGCGTTGCGATCAAATATTGAAGACGGAGTTATGCAAGGGCTATCCTGTTTACAGAATAGTGCCTTTGGTTTGTCCAGTCCCAGGACAAACGTGAATGGACGAATGTCTGACAGAGTATATCTAACGGATCGCGTAAGTTGATCTCTTCAAACATACTTACGTTTGGTGGCAGAGGAATTCGTTTCTCTTAGCTTTATACCCGTGGTATTTTTGAGGAAGTGAATTTGTGATTTGACGGTAATGACGATGTGGCATTCAAAGTGAATGGTGGTCAAGTGTTTCGAAAGATACGTTTTGACCTCAAGCCTCATCAATCGGGAAATGACAGAAATCGGGCAGGCAGCATGGCTAAGTGGGTCGCTCCCATTAGGGTGTATATCACCTATCTAGAGAAAATCCAATTCATTCTTGTTCCTATTCGATGTTGTCCCTTTCGGGAAGATGGTGGGTAGCCCCCAACCGTTTGTGATATACATTTGATACACTCAAGCGAAATGAGTGGTCGGTCATGTGTGGGCCGGGTTGCAAGACGTTCTTGTTCAACCCACTGTATTTGCCCCTAGAGATACACTATTGGCAGGTGGTCCCATACCTTGTCATAGTTGGAATCCAATCTCGAATAAGCGCCCGTGGTTTAGTTTGTATACTATATATATATGGAACGTGAGATGCAAGCGTTCTGCTAGATTCTAATTACTTGTGATTAGACATTATTATAATATCAGAGGAGTATTGATTTCCAAAACTATTTTTGGTTATCGTAAGGTAAAAGTCGTATGTGTTTATGTGTGGATCGGTCTTACGACTACCTTTTATTTTGAATAGGATTTTGAAAAGTTAAACCAAATGATTTGAGTTTACTCACACCAGTCCCATGACTGACCCAGAGTTTATATTGTTTTGTTTTCCCTAAACTCTAGGGTGCCCAAATTTGTATGGGCAGTCAAGTAGTTCAGGTCTTTACAGATATACGTGGAGGAGCTTGAAGTAGGAGGCTTCAGGATTTTATGGCTATTGTTATTTCCGCTGTGTGTAAGCATTGTACTCTGATAACGTTATTGTATACTGTTTTATTTCAAAGTTATGTTATAATATATTTTATTCGTTCCGCTGTGAGATTCTTGTTTACTCTGATTGTGTTCTTCTTCTTCTTCTATTATAATTTTCTATCTTATCTATTCTCACCCTCTAACTTGTTCTTATTAATGATCAGGTATTTCTGATGTCTGAATAGTCAACATGGTAGTTTTGTGTTGATTTTCAGAGTCGAATATCCCAGTTCGTTACAATTATCCAGATTTAAGAAATTAATCTTGTCTTCAACTGGGTTAAAGAACTAATGTTATTTAAAATATGTTCACGATAAACTCAAAATCATCTTCCATTATATATGGAATCTTCACAGAAATCAGATCAATATATAATCGATATAAATTTATGTATCAGACTGATAATATTAATGGAATAACGGCAAAGCCTTTTAAATTCCATATATAGTAATGGTCTTCATTTACAGAAGCTCATCTCGATTATTATTAAATCGAATTCCATTCAATTCCAATTTAATATATTAAATTGGAAAACTTTAATTTGGAAAATTTCCATTTAAATCTTAATAAAAGATTTATAAATTCCAAAATTATATTTTCATTGTTATTTGGGTTAAAGAACAAATTTCATTTAAAACACCGTTCACAATAAACCCAATTCACATTTCAATTCAATTCCAATCAAATATTAATTAATTGGTAAAATTTCCTAAATCTTAATTAAAAGATTTATTCTTTTCTAAACCGAGTTTAAGAACAGTGTTATTAAAGACACTATTCACGACAAACCCAAAATCCAATTTGACATCAAGTATAAGGTTCCGAATAGTAATTATATCGGTTTATATTCAATATCAAATTCTGAAACCAACAAATATTGTATTGGGAATAACGATATATATATATCTTCCAAATTCCTCACAATATTTGCATAATAACGAAATTCAATATCAAAATATTCCAGAGATAATTTCCATTCAAATCCATTCCAATATATATGAATATATATATATATATATTGGAAAATTCTGGTTATTTTAAAAACATTTTCAAATCCAATTTATTTATTTGTAAAATTAAATAAATTATTATTCTACTTAATAACTAGTTCATTAAATAGTTCATTTCAATAAAAATATATTTTATCTTTTCAAAACTGGAATTTTTCATCAAAAATCTTTCCAAATCATCTATTATGATTTTACATAATTTTTCCATATTTTTTTTTAATAATTTTGTTATCGCCCGTACAGTCGGTTTCCAATAACGGCCACCGAACTACATCCATGGTGACCTTTTTCAAATTTTATTTGGACATAATTCCAAATCCAATCGTTAGATTTCAAATTTCTTATATTCATTAGAAAGCTCTTTTCGATACAAACCAAACGATTCCGGTTTTAGGAGAATCCGGTAGTCGAATCTCTCGTTACGCCCATTTGAAGTTAATGGTCGAAATTCGCGAACGGTCGCTGCTGGACGCGTTCTATTCAGGCCATTTAAATATATATTATACATATCATCGATTTCTATTTAAAACGTATTTATAAAATATTTGTAATTTCATTTCAAAATGATTTCAACTTCATTTTTCAATTTTGAATAAAAATTGAATATTCTATATCTTTATCATATTAAAATGATAATATTTTCAAAATATTAAATTTTGAAATCACTTCTTTTCGGTATTCACTATAAAATAAATAAAATCGATCGATAAACTTGTTCAGGTTAAAAATGGCGTTTGCTACTTAACTCGGCTTCGTATTTTTATATTTTTGCGTCCATTCAAAATCGGACATCAAAATCGTAATTTTATCCTTCACTGTATATTATTTTAAAATATTGTTTATTTTAAAATATTCTTTATTTTCAAAGATTCTTTATTTAAAATATTCCTTACATTAAAATGTTCTGTTACATTAAAAATATTCCTTTACATTATTTACATTAAAATTGTTCTTTCATATAAAGATGTCCTTTTTCATTATTTACATTAAAAATGTCCTTTATCATTAAAAATGTTTCTTTACAATTAAAAGTGATTCTTTTACAGAAAATGTTTCTTTAACATTGAAATGATTCTTTTTCATATAAATGATTATTTTTAAATTATTTCTTATAAACAATAAAAATGTAAATTTCTTATATACAATAAAAATTTGAGTCTTTATTGTTAAACCTTTTTCTACAAACAATGAGTATTTGGTATATACAATAAAAATATAACCTTTATTGCTTCAAACAATTTTCATTTCTTATATGAATATTTTTCATATTTTGTACATTCATTAAAAATGTAATTTTTTATTGTTTCAACATTTTATTTTAAAATATTCTTTATATTCTGAATCGGAATGCGACTCAATCAATTACCATATAATTTTCAGTTATATGGATTTCATACATCGCATGTGTGCAACAATAAAGATAAATAATCATCTAACAGTCCAATCACATCTAAAGTGAAATTTACAACTGTGTGAGCATTAAAATAAATAAACAAATAACGCTCATCAGAGACTGTCAATCCATCGATTGACAAACAACTAAATATTGGTAATAGTGCATGTCAAATATCATCCTAATACCCATATGGGGTTTTCAAACAAAAACAGTTTATATTTGTGTAGTTCGACGATAGGTAAAATTTTATCGTCCCAATCCATATAATGTTAACATTTCATACAAAATGATAATTCTATAATGTTTACTATAACACCCCGTATTTTCTGAGAATATTAAATTAACAAATTGGAGAATACTTAATTGTAAAAGTGAGAATTAAGGGAAAGGTTGTGCCATTGCGTTCGTCTTGGAATTCTGCTTGAGATAGATTCCGAGTTTGCGTGAATCAGACTCCGAATGAAGAAGTTATGGAGTTTAGAAGATTTCATGTTTAAACAGAAAATTATATAATATAATAATTAAATGAACAAAACAGTTCGAATTTTGAAAATATCAGCTAGGCGGGACAAATCCGGCCCATAGGGGTCGACTCCCCCCGGGGGGGTCGACATAGGTGTCGACCCCCCTATAAGGGTCGACCACCTCGCCTAGATCCAAACAGTGATGATTTCTGATCTGTTGCTGAGTCACTAGGGCATAGGTGGAAATTTATGGATAGCTCTATCTATTCTGGACAGTTCTAATTGCTCCTAGGTTGATCTAACGGCTCACAAATGCCTAAACCTCTATAAAAGCAACCCCAACCCTCAACCCTAAATCACACAATTTCATTCCAAGGAGCCACCATGTTGTCCATGGTCTATTTATGCTGATTTTTTTTAATGTTTTGGATCCTTTTAATGTTTCCTGTCTAACAGTATTCCTGTTTTAAGCATATTACGATTTACAGTATGAATGATCCTTCGCAAAATAAAGAATAATAAAGTTATTTTGCATTTTAAGTTTAAGTTACTATGTTTTTGATAGCATTCATAAAAATCACTTTGTTAAAATATCATTTTTAACATATCACGTACCCCGAGATTGTTCCAATATGAACTTTCAGACCCGAGATGAAAATCTGAGATGTACTCCCGAGTTAGACTCATCTCATCCAAGATCACCCCCGATATGAGACCGAGTCTATAAAATCCCCGAGATGAAACGCGGCCGATATCCGAGATTTGAAACCTTGGGTGAGACGACCCGAACTTCCCCGTGAAGGAAAGCACGGATAGAATTGAGGACAAGACAAAATAGGACGCAAACGGAAGGACATTTCATTGTATATTACAACAATTCCCTCAGATACAAGAATATACAGAGTATAAAGGAATAAATTACATTCGATAAACATCAGAGATTACAATAAATTACATAGCAGCGGAAAATAATACAATACACAACTAGAAATTATACACGGATACAGAGCTTTCCGAGTATCGTTCCAGCTATAAATCAGGACCCTGTGAATATAAATCTGCAAAACCAAAACTACTAGCTGCCCGTGTCGAAAATAGGGGCACCAGAGTTTAGGTTAAAACAATAAACTCCAGGTCAGTCATGGGACTGGTGTGAGAACTAAAACAGTTATTAATATTCGTTTTAAAGTTAGGTAAATCAAGGGACCACGCCGTATAACACGGAACGGGTTTCCTCCCAAGAATACCAGTGCATAGAACAAACAGCGCAATGCTAAATAAAGAAAAATGAAGCTGTTATAAGACCCAGGCCCCATCACACAATGCAACGCAAGCCGGAGGATAGGGTTTTTACCTTGTAACAGCCAAAGCATGCTTGATACGTTTTAAACACATTATTTGATACTATTATAGGCGTATAGTGTCAAAACAATTCAAATCATAGATATCAATCATAGGCGGCATAGCTATCATCTACTACGTCGCCATACTAGGCTCTACAAATAAAACCGCAATACACATATTGGAAATTGGATTTCCGTCATGAGTCGAGGCAAGGGGGAAGCTCCTCTCCGCGTTCGAGACACTCTAGCAAATGTCCCAGGACCCCGCTATGATCCTTGGATCTTCAGGGCCGGTCCTCTCTTACTTTTGAGGATTAATTATTCCTGAACACACGTTTCCCGGTCCTTACAGACCTATATCTGAGGCGCCTCGTATCCAACAACCACACAGGTGAAAAGTATATAAATGTCAGGCCTGGTAGGTCACTGACACCACCCTAACTAGAAAGAAACGTCGTGCTCTCCCTGCAGTCACTATCCCGTTTTTGACTCATACCGAGGTGTGAGGCTAGCGAATTCACGCTATACACAAAGCTATGCCACACAGGCCGTGCTTTGATCATCAACCACAAGACTTTGCTTTTCAACAGAAGCCTTGATCAATTGCCACTTACGCATGCCACACTGGCAATTCACTCCATGCGATTGATGTCTATCGATATACAACCTCTAAGCTCGTACGTCTCAGAGAAGGGCGTTAAGCAAGAGAATAAATTCTCTGCCGCCAAACAGATGTATAATTAATAGAGATCAATCAACACAGAATAAAATCCAATGTCAGACACACAATCCATTTACAAGTTCGTTCTGGATCTGAACGAAACCGGAGGCACTTTCCTCGCATATCCATCCATCTCCAGGTACGTCTGGACGATCACCAACTGATTCCCTCATCTTGGGTGTACAGCCCAATCAAGATCATCAGTAATCACCCAAACGATGTGAAGACTTCCGGTCTTCAACCACCGTCTTCATCTTCGAAATCTCGTCGAATCGGTTATTCAGAATGGGTATAAACCCGGCCTTTCTGAATAACCCACGTATATAATAAACGAATGTTACATAAACACAACAAACGCCTCATTCCAATTCATAATATTCTTTTATTCACAAAATCACATTCTTAGGGAAATGTTCCCATTAATTTTATCCAAGATAAATTCTTCTAAATTTATCCTATAATCTTCCTTTGGATATCATTTCAAACCATTTTATGGTTTTCCAAACTAGTCGGGATTAGCGAACCACACCGAAGTAATTATTTATTTTATTTCCCTATCCCAACCTATATATCCCTTGGAGCAAAACGGGTGATACTCCATTCCTAACACCACGGTGTTATCGGTAAAATTAATTACCATTTCACGTTCAAATCTAATTAAAGACTTAACTATCGCTTTGGAGCAAAACTGGTGATACTCCACTCTCGATCACTTTTCAGATTTGATAATTTAAATTATCAATTCACATTTTAATCTAATTAAAGATTCATTAAAACTCCACTTAGTTTTAATCTTCTCAAAAATCAATATTCTGTCTTTAACTGGGTTAAAGAACCAATGTCTTCTAAAACACGATTCACGACAAACCCAAATCACATTTGATATTAAATACAAGGCTCTGAATAGAAAATATACCGGCTTATATTCAATATCAAATTCTGAAACCAACAAATATCGTATTGGAAATAACGATATAAAATATATCTTTCAAATTCCCAAAACAATATCTGCATAGTCACGAAATCCAAGATCGAAATATTCCGAAGATAATTTCGATTCAACTCCAGTCCAATCCATGTATTGGGAATATTGATTATTTTTAAAATCCCTTTCAAATTCAATTTATTTATTTCAAAAATAAATTGATTTTAATTCTAGTTCAAAACTAGTTCATTTCGATAAAAATCTATTTTTATCTTTTCAAATATGGAGTTTTTCATCCCAGTTCTTTCCAATTCATATATTATGATTTTACACAAATTATTGATATTTTTAATAATTTTATCAAGGCCCGTACAGTCGATTTCCGACAACGGCCATCGAAGTGCACTTACAGCGACCCTTTTTACATTTGATTTGGACATAATTCCAAATCCAACCGTTAGATTTCAAATTCCAAATATTCATTGGAAAGCTATTTTCGATACGAACCCAATGATTCCGGTTTTAGGAGAATCCGGCGGTCGGATCTCCCGTAATGTCAATTCGAAGTCAATGGTCGAAATTCACGAACTGCCGCGGTGCGGCGCGTTCTATTCAGGCCATTATATTATATATATAATATATATTTCGTCGATTCCTATTTAAAACGAATTTTATAAATAGTTTTGAATTCGTTTCAAAAACAATTTCAACTTGCATTTCAATTCAAATCAAAATTGAATTTTTCCTTATAAATTCGTTTTAAAATTCATTTCTATTCAATTCAAATTTCAATTCAATTTGAATTCAATTCAATTCGTTTTCCATTCAATTCGAATTCGTTTTCAATTCAATTCATTTCGTATTCGTTTCATATTCAATTCATTTCGAATTCGTTTTATATTCCATTTATTTCGAATTCGTTTTATATTCAATTCATTTCGAAATCGTTTTATATTCAATTCATTTCGAATTCGTTTTATATTCAATTCATTTCGAAATCGTTTTATATTCAATTCATTTCAAATTGGTTTTCATTTCAATTCAATTCAAATTGGTTTTCATTTCAATTCAATTCAAATTGGTTTTCATTCAATTCAATTCAAATTGGTTTTCATTTCAATTCAAACTGGTTTTCAATTCAATTCAAATTGGTTTTCATTTCAATTCAATTCAAATTGGTTTTCATTTCAATTCAATTCAAATTGGTTTTCTATTCAAATCAAAATCAAATTTCATTTCAAAATATTCGATTTTGAAATCACTTTTCAGTATTCATTTAAAAATGAATAAAATCGATATAAATATCGTTCACGTCAAAATGGTGTCAATCTAATCAACACGGCTTCATATATTTCTATTTTCAAATATTCTATTTCAAATATTTCTATTATTAGAGTATTTCGTTCAATACATGACTAATCTCAACGGATGAGTACGGTCAACACATGAACCTTTATTTTATATTATTCTTTATTTTCTAAATTGGAATGAGGCCCAATCAATCACCATATAATGTTAATTATATTTATTTTCATACATCACACGTATATAATAGCACTGAAAAATAATCAACCATCAACCAAAGTGCACTACACTGTATAAGCATCAAATACAGATATCTAACGCTTATAACAGCCTGTCAATCAATCGATCGACATATTTAATCAATCAGGATGAGTGAACTTCAAATTTCATCCCAACATCCGTGTGGGGTTTCAAACAATCAAACACAGATTTTATTTGTGCAGTTGGGTGATGTGTAAAATTTATCGACCCAATCAATATCAGTCAAATCAGTGTATATAAACAAATCGGTCGATTTATTTATAAATATTTATTTATTCACCTTCACGTTAAAAAATATATTTTTAATGATAAAATATTTTATTTCAACACATAAATTCCTATTCAGTTCATTTACACAATAAAAATGATATTTTTATTTTTCTAACATATTTTAGAAAATTTCGGCGGCATAACGGCACGATACTAGAAACGGTACGAGGCCTAGCCTTATCCCCGGTCTAGTGAAGGCCCACGCCATTCACACATCAATCAAATCCATTCCATTTCACCCAACAATTCAATTCAAACCAAATAAACTAACCAACTACTCAACCAAACAATTTAACAAACAAGCCATCCATGGTCTGTGGATGACGGGTGTCGGGTGCTACTAAACACCGTCTGCATCCTAGTATATATATATATATATATATATAACTAGAAAAAGAGAATTTAGAGTGAGAAGTTCTCACAGATAGCTATCCCAACTCCACGACTCTTCTTTGTGGGAAATCATCGATGATCTCGCCTTTCTTCACTTTCGTTGCACGTATTCACTACATATGTAAAAATTGAATTTTTACTTTGCTATTCAATATATAAAAATCGAATTTTTACTTGGTTATTCAATATATAAAAATCGAATTTTTACTTGGTTATTCAATATATAAAAATCGAATTTTTACTTCGCTATTCAATATATAAAAATCGAATTTTTACTTCGCTATTCAATATATAAAAATCGAATTTTTACTTCGCTATTCAATATATAAAAATCGATTTTTTACTTTGTTATTCAGTATATAAAAATCGAATTTTTACTTCGCTATTCAATATATAAAAATCGAATTTTTACTTTGTTATTCAATATATAAAAATCGAATTTTTACTTTGTTATTCAGTATATAAAAATCGAATTTTTATACCGCTACTATATAGATAAAAATTCTATTTTTACAACGCTATTATCTATATAAAGTCTCCGCCTTTTCAACTATATCATTATAAAAATCACATCTTTATTTTGCTACACATATAAAGATGCTATTTTTAATATTCCTATCATGTAAAAATTATATTTTTAATTCTCTATATAAACAAAAATCATATTTTTACATCTTCTATATAGTAAAGATTATATTTTTAATACTTTAAAAATATAAAAATCATATTTTTAATTCTTTAAAAATATAAAAATCATATTTTTAACTGAATAAAATCTTTTCTTCACCAACATCATAGGTAAAAACTGATTTTAACAATTATTTTTAAATTAAACTAAACGAATTTTATAAAACAAATTAAATAATATGTATATAAAAACTTACAGCTGGAATTATGTGGAGGGGGGGCTGCTGTGCACCGAGGTGGCGGCGCTGGTGGAGCTCCGGCGTCGGGTTCAGGCAGTGGAGGCGGCGGCTTTTGGGTGATGGGGTTTCTAGGGTTTCGGGGGGGGTTCGAGCTTCGAACGCGGGGAAGAAGAGAAGCGAGGAGGAAGAAGGGCGGTGGGGCACTGATGGAGGGTGGCGGCTCGTCGGCGATGGAGGAGGGTGGAGTAGGCGGCGGTCCCCCCTCCCCCCGATCGACGCGTTTCATTTTTTTTCTGATTCGTTTTTTACGGGTGGGGGGGCAGAGTGAATATAGAGGGGAGAGAGAATTTTTAATTTTTAATTATTTAATTTTAAACCAAAAAGCAACTTTTATTTTCGACCTCTAAACGAGGCCCACCGCCTGTCGTCCATAGCGTTTTACCCCCGTTCTGAACACAATGGGGTATGTATCGTCAGCTGATTCGGCTGTTTCAATCAGTTTCCATCAAATTTACAATTAAATAATTATATTGAATTTTAAACGTACATTTCAATTTACCGGGGCCACATACTAACTAGAAAAATTCCAGAAAAATATTTTCTAGCTTCGTATTGACGATACGGTCCTAACAAAACTAGTTTCATCGAATTCTGAGACCATTGGAAAAATGGCCATTTTTCAGTCGATTAAAATTAACTGAAACTGGTCAAACGCGTTTTCCTTTGCCACGCTCACATATTGATTCGAAAAATTATGAAATTTGAAACCTAGCAATAATTTGACATCACGGACCCAACAAAAGTGGTTTCGTCGAAATCCGAGGCCATTTGCAAAATTCCCATTTTTAAGGGCCTGAATTCCATAGCGACTATTCAGAATCTTCAACAAGAAATATCCTTTGATTCCCGCTATGAAATCTCAATTTTTCGGATTCGTTGGAAAGATATTCTCAAATAGATCCTAATGTTTTTGGTTTCACTAAAATCCGGATTGTTTTGCACCCAGTACATTCAATTGAAGTTTGAAATCGAATTATCGAACTACCGCGCCATTTTCAATTCTATTTATAATTATATATATAATTATTTATATTCTAACGACGACGTATATAATATATACGTTCTAATTCTATTCAAAATAAATTTCTCGTCGATATTATTTAAAATAATCCATTTTAAATGTTCAAAATTCGTTAAAATTGCCAAAATAAAAAATTTAAACTGGCCCAGATTTTCGGGTTGTTACATTGGGTTTAAGACCTAAAATTGGGGCATATTATATATAATAGTTTATGATATGAAAGAAGGAGATTATGCATGAAAACCTATAGTAAGATAGGGATAACTATTAAATGTGAACACGCCTAAATTGGGATGTTGGGTAAATTGGCATGCACTATAATTAAAGGCTATAATTTGGCATAGTTTATACTATGAATCATGATTGGGGGTTCTTGGAGAATATTTTGTACGGTGCAATATGACTAGACCTTAGGGCATGTGTTGTATTGTGGATTATAACCATGATTTTGGGCATGTAAGTTTATAGGCTTAATTTATTAGGAGAGATATGTTAATGGAACTTTAAGTGGGGTTTAATTTGTTAAACTGACTAATATGCTGAAATCTGTTAAAAGTGAATTTATGGAGCATAACTTGAAATTAGCTTTGTTGAGGTATAACTTGAGAATTGGAACATGACTAGTTTTGTAAATTTAGGATAATTAGCATATTAAAAAAATCTAGAATTGGACATGTATGGTAAATATGCTAAAAGTTAAACATGCCTAACCCGAGGTTAGATTGAGTTGCGGTGTAAAACTACCCAGAACCGCCCAGCACATCCAGTAACCGCAACAATACCTATCTAATGTGAGAGATTAGTGCATCATGCCCAAGAAAAACCTGAGGCTAGATTGAGTTGTGGTGTAAAACTGCCCATAACTGCGCGGCATATCCAGTAACCGCAACGACATAGATCAAATGTGAGAGGTTGGTGCATTAATAAATCAATTAATGCTAATGAACAAGACATGATAAGAATGGTAGGGTTAAGTTAACTAAGGCAACACTTAACCATTATAACATGCTAATTAGAAAAGTGAGAAGGGTTAAGTTAATAAGAAACACTTAACCAATATGACATGATGAATGGGTAGGGTTAAGTTAAAACGAGAGAGCAACACTTTACCAATATAACAAGGTGCGTGGAAGGGTTAAGGTAACACAAGAAGGCAACACTTAACCAATGTAACACGACAAGTGGGTGGGTTAAGTTAACTTGAATTGATTGATGACACTTAACCAATAAGGCATGATGAACGCGTGGGGTTAAGTTAATAACACACACTTAACTAGTGTAACCTGATGAATGAATGGGTTAAGTTAATGGGAAATACTTAGCCAATATAACATGACGAACGAACGGGGTTAAGTTAATAGGAAACACTTAACCAACCCAACATGACGAGTGAGAAGGGTTAATAAGAAACACTTAACCAACATGACATGATGAGTGGGTGGGTTAAGTTGACATGGATGGACAACACTTAACCAATATGACATAATATGCGGAAGGGTTAAGTACATATCGGGTTGGTGGGTAATATTAGTAAATATAGGCCCACAAACTTAACCATTAAGTAAACATGTTTGAATCAGTAGGAGGGTTAAGTACATATCGGGTTGGTGGGTAATATTAGTAAATATAGACCCACAAACTTAACCAGTAAGAAACCCTAGTAACGGGGACCCATTTCAGCAGTAACCCACATGGATGTATCAAGGTACCCTGAAACTAGGAAGGATAGGGCATGATTACTGGGCTGATTATAAGCGGTCAAAATAGCAGCAGGGGGTACGTTAGTGTACGTTCCGACGGATTACGGGCGTGCACGTACTCCGCAGTGCGAAAAAGCAGGCACTGGGTACCAGTAGTTATACACTGCATCTTGAATCGTGTCGGGTCACTATCATAAGAATTGATACACATTATGGTGGGACCAGCACAGGGTATCTACATGCAAGAGAGGGCCGAATTGACACAAACACATGGAAAATTAATAAGAGTAAGGATCCGACCGATAGGGTAGTAAGGATACATCTAACATCTTCATGGCAATTAGGCTGATTGAGGTAAGATCCTCATACTAGATGTACACCTAGAGGCTACCACAATTGCGGGGATTGGGATCACGTTGTAATATTATCATTTTACACAAATTACTAGTTGGAACACTTGTTAGGTGGTTCGGAGATATAAAAATCAGAATATCAAGGTAGTAGCGAAGCAGAAATCAGAGTAGAAGCGCATTCAGTTTATCGTACCTTATCATATTTATACTAATCATGTGTTATCTTGTTATCTATGTTATCACGGTATTGTCTTATATTCAGTTTATTCTTGTCATGATGCTTTTGCTTATTTTCATGCTGAAAGTCACTGGACTTACCAGACTTATGTATGACCTAGTTTGTTTGGCCTATTTTCTTCCGTTTTCCCCCAGGTTCACAGGGAGTAAATGTTACCTCTATGCTCAGTTTTCTTTCCAAGGGCGAAGATAGTCGATGTATTTCTTGAACTCTCTCTTCCACTGCTATGCTATGGCTGGTTCATGCTTTATTGGGGAATATTATTGTTATTTTTATGCTTTTTTTTATACTTGGAAGTTTTTGAATCAAGACAGAAATTCTGTATATTGTTTTTAAGTATGATTAAGACAATTGTTGTAAAAGTTTTACTAAACCACATTGTTTATAAAATGACTTTATTTCCCGCTGCTTTATTTGTCTGTCTTCTAATTTATCTACATCTTTTACCTAAAACGCTCCACCGAAGTTAAGGCATTCCCTTTGTGAGTGATCTTAACGGAGGTGGGGTGTTTCACTTGGTATTAGAGCTGAAGGTTGTCGGATCAGATCAAAGATTTGAAAAATTATTTTCAAAATGGTTTTAAAAGAAACATTTTCTAAAGAAAAAGTTTTGTTTTAAAGGCATATTCCCCAAAGCCATACGCACTATCTTTTGATCCTCGGTTTGAATCCTTGTTTCCTTCTTTCGTTAGTCTCCGAGGATCCGGACTTTCTGGGGGGTAACCTCATCGCGGCATGGTTCTGTAGGCATGACGAGACTACGACACCTGTCAAAGGGTGAAGGAGTGCCCAACTTCCATCTATAGCCGCTATAGTTTCATATACGACTAATTTTTTTTCAAGCTTTGTAGGGTTTTCCGTGCGATGGAGGCAGCTTTCAAGAGACTTGTCAATAAGTTACACAAGGATGGCAAAGATGAGAATAAGGGAGTCTTGCTAAGGAGCACAACCCAAGGATGAGGAACTCATGGATATAGACTTGTTTCACAAAGGAGGTAAAAAGAAAGAGGTGTAAGTTGAAGAATCACAGGACAAGAAGGGAAGGAAGAATAGGAAAATCTAAGACAAAAGGATGTTTCATTATTATGGTATAACAAGTCATACAATTTAGAGACAAAGGCAAGAACAAAGGACATGATTTTATGGAGGGCAAGTGCAAGCTCTCACCGCCAGCGTACCGAGAGAGAGGTATTAAAGTTTCTGTTGAAAAAGTCTAGTTTTTCTTTTTGATCATCCTGTTAGTACTCTTTTTGATTTTAGCTCTTCACATTCGTTTATATCTGCTTCCATAGTTGAGTCTCTACACCTTAGTACTTGTATAATAGAAGATCCCATTATTGTCTCAAACCCAATTGGTGGTTCGGCTCATTTATCTTTAATTTGTAAGGATTTGAGAATAGCTATGTTAAGTATTAAGTTTAAGTGTAATGCTTATGTTTTTGGTTTCATGGGCTATGGGTTGATTCTAGGCATGGATTAGTTAGCTTGTAATTGTGAAAGGAGGGTAGTTAGACTTTCGACTTGCCTCGGAAATACCCTCGATATTTCGTGCGATCCTAAGTGATCAGTTTGTCTTGGCTACCTAGAATCACTTGATGCATCTATCGACGATTTATGATCCGTTAGAGTAGTCCACAAATACGCAGATGTTTGTGATCAGGATAGGGATTTGTCCCCTAAAACGCGAGATAGACTTCTGCACATATCTAGTTGACAATGCAAAACCAATTGCATTACCTGTATGAATCCAAGGGAAAGGAAGGTCTCAGTAAACAAGTTAAGGAGTTACTTGAAAAAGGGTGCATATGGCGAAGTATTTCTGAATGGGGTGCTCCAGTCATTTTCATTACAAAGGCAGAATGTTCACTTCGCTTATGCATAGATGATATTTTGGAATGAGGAAGAACATGCTTTGCATCTAAGGGAAGTCTCAGATACCCTCCAAGCGCATCAACTTAAGGCGAAGTTCTCTAAAAAAAGTCATTTTTAGAGAGAAGAAGTAAGGTTTTTAGGACATGTGGCGCCTAAAGAAGGGATAGCGGTAGATCCCACAAAAGTAATTGCGGTGCAAGAGTAGAAGGTCCCAAGGAATGCAACAGAAGTAAGAAGCTTTCTTGGACTAGCGGGCTAATATAGGAAGTTAATTAAGAACTTTATGAAGGTATCGACCCCACTTACTAGAATTGACGAAGAAGAATCTGATCATCTTAGTATGTGCACTTGGTAACATGGTTAGCATCTGTCTATTTTCAAGAGATAGTTCTGGGAATGTTAGCATGACATGGAAGATGTTGTAGTGCCAAGTATACTATAAGAAGAAAAGGTGGAACAAGAGGCGGCAGTGAAATGAGTTCCAACGCATATTCTGGAAACGGAAATTTAGAAGCTACACAATCGTGAAGTTACGGCAGTCAGAGCAATATGGAATGAAGCTCAAGAAGATGCGACTTAGAAGGTTGAAGACTAGATACGCGCATCATACCCTTTTTGAGGGAATATCATTGATCTCTCTTTTTTTGTAAAATTTATTTTCATGCTAGTCTTTATCCTTTAAGTATATCCTCTCAGTTCTATCCTCGATCCTTAGGTAGAAGCCAATGGATGTAAACATGTGTTTGATACATGTCATGTTTGGTGGATGCAAGTGGAAGTAAGTGTTTGCTAGTGGTTGCTTGTGGATGCATATACACACATTAGGCACTAGATCGGCTCAGTCACCTTCATATTGCATATGCATGAGTGAATTTATATATATATATATATATATATATGAATTTAAACTTGATGTGTTGTCATATGGATGTTGCATTTGTATGAATGATTGTGCACTCATGTAGAAGTTATAAAGTACAATTAGGAATAATTGCATACATGATGGACTTATGGCACTGACATAATTCGCATTAAGGAGGTCAACTGAATCAGTAGACCACCTGATTTTGCATTAGATAAGGACATGTACACACACTATGCATATGATCATGGAAGCATTAAAAATATTTTTAAGTACAATGGACGCCTGTGATTGAATGGTTGAGTAGATGGATGTTGGATGTTAGGATACATTCTCCTTGACCTGGAGATTTCGGGGATGAAATCCTTTAAAGGAGTGGAGAATGTAACACCCCTTATTTTTTGAGAATATTAAATTGACAAATTAAAGAATACTTAATTGTAAAAATGAGAATTAAGGGAAACGGGTTGTGCCATTGCGTTCGTCTCGGAATTCTACTTGAGATAGAGTCCGAGTTTGCGTGAATCGGACTTCGTATGAAGAAGTTATGGAGTTCAGAAGATTTCATGTTTAAACAGAAAATTATATAATTTAATAATTAAATAAACAAAACAATTCGAATTTTGAAAATCATAAAAATCAGCTAGGCGGGAAAAATCCCATCCATAGGGGTCGACTCCCCCCGGGGGGTCGACATAGGTGTCGACCCCCCAAGGGGGGTGTCGACCCCCCTATAGGGGTCGACACCCTCGCCCATATCCAAATAGTGATGATTTCTGATCTGTTGCTGAGTCACTAAGGCAAAGGTGGCAATTTCTGGATAGCTCTATTTAGTCTGGACGGTTCTGATTGCTCCTAGGTTGATCTAACGGCTCACATAAGTCTAAACCTCTATAAAAGCAATCCCAACCCTCAACCCTAAATCACACAATTTCATTCCAAGGATCCACCATGCTGTCCATGGTCAACTTAGCATAGCTACCATTCTTCTCCAACTAGAAAGCAAGTTAGAAGCAATGAATCAAATCTAAATTAGAGAATCGATAGTCTATGTCAAGGGATAGCTAATAAAATTCAGAAATCAGATCCCAGAATTCAAGACCGTTCTATAATTTGTAAGTTCATGTTACTTTCAAAAGTAAAATTCAATTGTGATTCTGACATTGTAATAAATCTGAATCTGAGATTATGACTATTTCTATCTGTCTTTCTATATCTATTGGATCTAGCTCATTTGATAATATTATGTCCATCTTTGTCTCTACTTTCCTTCTTCCCTTTTTGTTTGTATAGCCAGGCTACTGCGAGCCTGAGCTAAATCTCATAAGAGATAAACGTACGTTGGAAATAAAATTGGGCATAATATATGATTTGAACATGACCAACGCTAAGATTTGGGCATAATATATGATTTGAACATGACCAGCGCTAAGATTTGGGCATAATATATGATTTGGACATGACCAGCGCTAAAATTGGGAAAAGTATTAAATTATGTATAATTGGGCATAACTGATTTGAGGACATAACATACGTTGTATTTTAAAACATAAAGTGTATCAAACATATGACTTGAGATTTGAGACATAAAGTATATTGGACATATGACTTGGGATTTGGGGCATAAATTTAAATGTAAACATGTAAAGCATAGTACATGTTGTGGTTTAATACCTAAAAATTGGGGCATATTATATATAATAGTTTATGATTTGGAAGAAGGAGATTATGCATGAAAACCTATAGTAAGATAGGGATAACTATTAAATGTGAACACGCCTAAATTGGGATTTTGGGTAAATTGGCATGCACTATAATTAAAGGCTATAATTTGGCATGTTTTATACTATGAATCATGATTAGGGGTTCTTGGAGAATATTTTGTACGGTGCAATATGACTAAACCTTAGGGCATGTGTTGTATTATGGATTTTGACCATGATTTTGGAAATGTAAGTTTATAGGCTTAATTTATTAGGTGAGATATGTTAATGGAACTTTAAGTGAGGTTTAATTTGTTAAACTGACTAACATGCTGAAATCTGTTGAACGTGAATTTGTGGAGCATAACTTGAAATTAGCTTTGTTGAGGTATAACATGAGAATTGGACCATGACTAGTTTTGTGAATTTGGGATAATTAACATATAAAAAATATCTAGATGTTAATCCCCAAAAAACCATACACACATTGGGCAGAGTGGTACAAGGTGGGTCCTACCAGCTTCGGCCTTACATAACATAACCGCATTAAGAAGGATCCAAATATCAAGCCCGGTGCACGTCAAGTCTATCAGTGCGACCGGGCCATGAGAAGCGTGACTTGACAAAAATGAAGGCTGCACATCAAGCGAACCGCTCAGGCGCTAAAATAAGACAGGCCACCTGCGTTGCACGAGATAGAGCAACCTCGTAGTATAACCGTAAAGCCAAGAAGCACCATGCAAAGGCAACAAGAGGATGATCATCCTTGGTTCAAGAAGGCCGATCGCGCAAGGAACAAAGGAGGATCGATCTCGGCTCCACACTCTGCTCTTACGAAATCTCCCAAAGCATCCACGCCCGCAATTAAGAACCCGCTCAGCTATTCAAGACACTCGGCAAGTCGTCCGCACATACCACCGAATGCGACCACAGACAATTGGTTACAGCTGTCCGGTGGCATGGTCGTAATTAGCAGAATGAACGACCCACAGCCTGGATAAACAGATTCCAGATCATTCACCAAGGGGAGTTCACTTATAAATACACCATGACTACCCACATCAATAGGGGGGCTTTTTGGGAAGAACCACGAAGTGCTGCTAAACTTCAAACTCAACCACAGATCTGGCCATGGCATCAAGTACCAATTTAGAGTGAAGGCATCTGCTCTCTCAATCATTCATCCATCCTTTTTCTCCTCAAAACTCTATTATTCTCCTGTATAATTCTTTAGATCAAAACATATAAACGAGGGGAAATTGAGTAGATATAGAGATGTATGAGGTCAGAGAATTGATGTACTTTGTAATTCTTATTATAAGACAGGAAATCGCCTTCATAGTCGACGTAGGCCTCATTAACGGCTGAACCACTCTAAATGTCGTCTTTACTTTACTTTTTCTCGCATTTTTTTCTATTTATTGCTAACTGGACACGGTTCCATTTATTTCTTACCGAATTGGTGAAGTATAGTTTAGTATCTTGGGTGTTTAGACCATTTTTGGTGTAAACATTTTGGCGCCCACCGTGGGGCCGTGTTCGTTTTTCTTCCCGTTCAAATCTGACGAGATTTTCTGGGAAACGTGGTACCCGAAGTCATGAGCATGCTGGGAAGAATTGCCACCTACAGAATCGGTGACGTCTTTGGCCCTGACACATCACCCACCATCCATCCCGGAGAAAAGGAACCGGCCCAAGTCGAGATGGCCATAACCAGGAAGGAGCTAGAAGAAGCAGTAGCAGGGATAACGAATCAAATAACTATAGCAAACAACGCATTGATAAAGAAGATCGAATCAATGTTCGCTACCCAGGCCTCCACCATGAAAGTCGCACCAGCCTCTTGTTAGAATTATGGATCCTGGCAAAGATCCGATGAGGAGAAAAGCGCTCACTCCGCGAAACGGAATGAAAAGCAAAGGTATATCTTAGGTGCAAGACATGAAGCCAAGCAGCATTGGAAGAGGCCGCGTTTTTTCAAAAATTTTGTGTTCACCTCCCTCAATGACACCATAGAGAATATCTTCAGGGTAACAAAGGACATTATAAATTATCCGGTCCAAGAATGGATGCAAGTCAAAGATGCTACTATGAAGTCAGGGAGTTTCTGTCAATTCCGTGACCAACCAGGGCACAATACTAAAGAATGCAGACACTTGAAGTCGGTGATCGAGAGGCTGGTCAGAAAGAACCATTTGCAACAATATGTGCGCGGCCGCCATCCCATTTCTCCACAAACAACGGGCAGCAAACTCTCCGAAGAAAGGATCTAAAATAGCCTGAAGCTGACATGTGACTCCACCTTATTACACAGTTTACTTTTGTATTCTGTTCTCTTAAGCAAAAGTAGTCAATCTACCGTGTTCTGCCACTTACTATATTCATGTTTGATGATGAATCACTTACAAATTTCTTATGCAAAGAAAAGTTGTCATGTACTCATTTGAGTATCGTACTCATTACTGTACACTAGAGACTGATTTCTCAAATGTAGGCATGATGGAAGCAGTTAATTATTCTCACCCTAACCGCAAGAGGAAGGTTCTTAAAGCATCTCTTGAGCAGGATGACACAAAAGCATCGTGAGAGACGTGCAAACCAAATCAGAAATATAGGCACGTCATCCTAATTGGATATGCTGTCTAAAGACAAACAAGAAGCCAAAAATTGGAGCTTACCTAAGCAAGCATTTGCTGGAGAAACTGACATCAGGCTTTTCTTCTTAAAAAAGAAAAGACGAGGGAAATGACAAAAATGTCCCACGGATAAATACCTAGGATGGAAACATCAGTCCTAGTGTTGGAAGGACCGACAAAACACGCTGGAAGGACCAACACAAAACAAAAACCCGACTGAAAGGAAGGTGGACCTCCTTGTTCCTTATTTTTAAACAAGTCAAACAAGGCCGAGGATGGACTACAACAGCAAAAATCCAAGCCGAAATTGGGTAACAGAAATCCTAGCCATTTGGGGGTATCCAACAAGGTCTTTCAGTCCTAGAAAAATCAGGACTAATAAGACTGAACTTGGGTTGAAATTGGAGCCCAAGACCTCCCATGGGGGCACCCAAAAGAAAACGCATAATAACCACGCGTTACTTCTAAGAAATCATGAATTGACCAAACTACGATCTGAAAACAATAGAATCTATGGAATTAAAAAGAGCTTTGGTATGGGTACATCACCATTGTGTAAAAAAATCACCAATGCCCACCTAAGACATACCGCAACCTAGTTATAACTTCGTTACGAGAACAATTCGAACGATAAGATTTGCGCGAACAACAAACTAAAAGTACAACCCATAAGAATGAAAGCTATAATACTGCAATAGCCCCTAAACGATACAAACGTAAGCTCGCAAGTATAAAACATTAAGCGAGGGCCAACACTTGCACAAACGACCGATTTGAGTGCGTGTTAAAAAATAAAATAAACTGAAATCAGACCACAAAGGTCATAAGTGCTATTTTTTATATAGGGCAAGGTGGACCAATTATTCAGGCTTTTGCTGATCCAGTCGCACGAAAGAATCATCAAAGGAGAAAGACATTTGATATTCAGCCATTAACCAATCAGTTTTTTTTGCGTTTCAGGGTGGACACAGCCTTGGTATTCCAAATCTCATCATCATCATCCGGATCAGACGCATTTGGTAAAAGTGGGTCACCCGATGAGGGTATGGTGGAAGGATTAATACTGGTAGAGACCAAAATGGAGTCGATGGCAGCAGGCTGAGCAACAACACCACCAACAGCTAAAAAAGAGGTCGAAAGCACACCTGATGCAAAAGGGGAACAAGCACTGGACTCAGCAATCTCGGGTGAAGAAATAAGGAAATCCAGATCCAGGGCAGATTGATAGATGTAAATTTTACCTGAAGCTGCGGGATATGCAAAGTCAGCTCCACGATCTTCCACATTTGAAGAAGTGTAACCGTAATTCGAGCACTGTGCCACAACGTCTTCTTGGTCTGGGCACCCAACAACGGATTGAGCTCTAAAAACATCGAAGGTAGGACAATCCGCTGGGAGAGGAAAGGGGCTCGAAGTGTTAACCCCAACAGAGTCAGATGGGGCACAAGGAATCAAGCGTCCGAGCGTTCCATCATAAGCGATTGAGCTCGCTCGTTTACCAATATTTTCTTACCTTTAGCTAAAGCTTCACGATCTTTCTCCTTCATGAGCTTCCCTTGAAGTAATTCATCATCAATGTTGTCGGAATACGAAAGTATTCGCTCCCAAACAAGTGCCAGAGTTCGTGGGAAATCCTTGTCCAAATAACTCAAGCTTCCACGGCTCATGACGCTGCAAACATAGAAGTGAAACAAAGTATTGTCAATTCCGTTTCTGGCTTCATCAAGATCCTTTTGCAACTTGGTCTTATCCTTTTCAAGGGTTCTAAGGATTTCTTTCTGGGAAGCAAGTTGGCCTTTGAGAGCCATGTTCTCCTATTCTATAGAAATTGAAGCCTGTTTTCTAAGACCGTGCGACGCTCAGCAAACTGACGAGCAGACCGGGCATCTAGAAGTTGCGCTCGTACGCTTTCCATCTCCTCCTTGAGCTCAACATTCCTGGCTTCCATTTTGTCCATCTTAGCACGACCACTCCTTAGAGAAGCCATCTCAGATTCTTGAGATTCAATCAGATGAATCAAGCCATCTTTGTCATTCTCCAAGATTTCAATATGATTGAGGTGTCGAGCATTTAATCCCTGGAATTCATAACCAAATTTGACCCAATGCTCCAACTGCTTATCGACATCTTTCATAACTAGATTCAACTGTGCCTCGAACTGATTCATAACAGCACCAAGTTGATCCCTCACACCGCTCTTTAAGACATCCAAATTTTCCATTGCAATTTGCTCATCGTGAGGATGTAAATTCAGCTCAAAGGGCACTCCCCTCAAGTCCCAACAGCTGAAACGCTTCTTCAGTGTCAAATTCCCCGGAGAAACTTTATAAGATGGGCGATCACATATTATCCGAATTTGAGCAGGAGTCGGAACGATAGACCTCACAGAAGATTTAGTCGACGTATGCATCTTGGCCTGGTCGAGCACCTCATGCCTTAAGGAATCAACCATTGAGGATTCAGGGGTATGTCAGTTCTAAGAGCTTGAGGGTAATTGGGGGCACTTCGAATAACAGGAAAGAGAAGATAGCAGGAGGCTTCGTGGATCAGTAAGATCATCCTGTTGTGAGAAACTGCCAAATAGCGAGCAGCCTGTGTTTTCACCTGGGAAATGAAACATGAAGCTCAACAAGTATTCAAAAATTATCAAACTAATGGGAGATTGTGCCACAATTAAAAATCAAAACCAGTTCCGAGGGATGCCACGAAAACTGAGGCTTTCTCGGGGCGTAGGGCAGGCCCTCGCATTCCTCCCACATCAGGTGCAGCAGGGACAGGCATCACCACATCACCCTGGTTCAAATATTTGGTAGAGTCCAAATCCCCCAAATCTCCAAATGTCCCTGAGAAACCCTCCGTCTGAACAGTAGAAAGAGAAAAACTTCCAACGATCGTTTCAGGAGACATATCAATCCCCAAACCACATGCGTTCTCGTCAACTTCCTTATCACCGCCTTCGATAATCAGCAACGAAGGGCGATCGCTCACATCAAGGGATAAGTGTTTCACTTTAAGAGGTTTACTGCCAGGACACTGGAGGTGAACAAGAGCTTTTCCAAGAGATCGTGTAGGGCAAATTAACTAATACTTACTGAGATTTTCCTCCGAAAGCAACACCTCTCCACTCCTTTCCCTTTTATCGACACAAATTAAAGAATTAAGAAGACCTTGGTCCAAAGTAAGTCCCACAATAGGAGGGATCACTACAAAAGTCAGGAAAAGCCGGATGAGGAAGAGAAAAGGGACAAGAGTTCTAGGAGCAAAGATGTAGTTACCTCCTTCGGTCCATCGACCGTAGAATCTAGCAGGACATCAGACAAAGAAATATTGATCCGGAAGCCCCCTAACTCCTTCCGTCAGGCCAGTGATAATTCTGTCATGCATATTTTCCAGAAAAAAGAAAGAAGGACCATCTACCTCCTTTTTCTTAAAAGAATATAAAGAGCAAATATCCGCGAACATGGGTTCCCGCTGTCAAACCTTCATGAAAAGTATGTACAGTCCAAGCAGGATTTTATACCCACTAGGATGAAGTTGATTCGGGGCAATGGCCAGCCACCGCAAAATGGACTCTAGACAAGGATTGAATGGGGGAATCGCTCCACTGGATAGCATATGGTAATTGACTGCCACATACTTGGAGGGCGGACAGTCCGCCAATTCTTCCTTCCTGGGATATCTGGTTTCTTCTGACGAAAGCCAAAAGCATTTGCACATTTGTAAAAACTGATCAAAAGGAAGCGTCGATTTACGACAGCTGGCCGCCACCCTATCAAAAGGGCAAGGCTGGGGATACGTTTCATTAACAGCCAAACAGAACCAGTAGCCGGGGCAACCTCCATTGCCCGATCCAAATCCTCTTGTTCCCCAGACATAATGGGTTAGCTAGGGGAGAGATGAGCAGACAGTTAGTCGCATGTCAACATAGATAAGTATGCTAAAAAAAGGAACTACAAATTGAATTATTAAGAATCAAAGGAAAAATAGGAGTGTCGCCATGACATAAGTACTTCATTGAACAGCCGGTTAAAGCGTGGCGAATTGGGGAGTATCGTTTCCTAGTCATTTCAATAAACGACTTGCCGGCATAAAAAGGGCTAAGGCTTATCAATTGAGGATCCTATCTGAAGTCCAAATGCAAACCCAGTCAAATCGATGTTTCCCAAATATCACAACTATCTATCCCAACAGCTCGGCGTTGCCAACAGAGAACCCTCCTTTATGAAGCTAGAGGAATTGACCTAGGATCATAAATAAAGGGAGGAAAAATCACTTACAAGCGAAACTTAACTCGAAGAGAGGAGTGTTATAGCCGGAAATAAAGTTGAAGAAAACCGTTGACCAGAGTGGGACGGGCAAGACGATCGACCAAGTAAGAAAAATCGAAGTCTCAAGAAACAACAACGAGGTCTTCTACATTGAAGCCGTTATTAAAATGAGTTTATTAAGGAAGTACTAAGGCGGGAAAATGAAGAGACGATGCTAAAGAAGACTAGAAGCCTCTTTTTATGGTATGACAGCTCAATTAGGGCCTAGTGATCCGGTATGACGCACCCGGGAAATATCCCGCCAAATGTCCAAAAACCAGAAGTTGTCAAAATATCCAAAAATTGAAATATGAGAACGCAGAACGATGAACCTGATTCATCTAGTACATTCTCTCCATGTCACCTCAACACTCGATTACACAAAAAGTGTCTCATCAAGTTCCAGTTGGCATCCCATTCAGTCATTCGCACAGTAATTAAGAAAGTACAACGAGCCTCTCGCCCGCAAGGAAAGACAATGCCAGTTAGCTACAACAAAGCGGCCCCAGCCCTTGCACGAACGACTTGGATAAACCTACCACCCAATGTGCGATCAAATATATCAAAGCTCGTAATTCCTTACCAAAAGGAAATCACGGACTTCGAGGGGCAAGTGTTAATCCCCAAAAAACCATACACGCATTGGGCAGAGTGGTACAGGGCGGGTCCTACCAGAATCGGTCGTACATAAAATAACCGCACTAAGCAAGATCCAAATATCAAGCCCGATGCAGCTCAAGTCTATCAGTGCGACCGGGCCATGAGAAGCACGACTCGACAAAAATGAAGGCTGCACATCAAGAGAACCGCTCAGGCGCTAAAATAAGACAGGTCACCCGCTTTGCACGAGTTAGAGCAACCTCGTAGTATAACCGTAAAGCCAAGAGGCACCATGCAAAGGCAACAAGAGGACAAGCGTCCTTGGTTCAAGAAGGGTGATCGTGTAAGGACTAAAGGAGGATCGATCTCGGCTCCACACTCCGCTCTTACGAAATCTCCCAAAGCATCCGCGCCCGCACTTAAGAACCCGCTCAGCTATTCAAGACACTCGGCAAGTCGTCCGCACATAACACCGAATGCAACCACAAACAACTGGCTACAGTTGTCCGGTGGCATGGTCGTAATTAGCAGAATGAATGACCCACAGCCTGGATAAACAAATTCCAGATCATTCACCAAGGGGAGTTCACCTATAAATACACCATGACTACCCACATCGGGGGGGGGGGGGGGAGGGGGGGACTTTTTGGGAAGAACCACAAAGTTCTGCTAAACTTCAAACTCAACCACAGATCTGGCCATGGCATCAAGTACCATTTTAGAGTGAAGGCGTTTGCTCTCTCAATCATTGATACATCCTTTTTCTCCTCAAAACTCTATTATTCTCCTGTATAATTCTTTAGATCAAAACATATAAACGAGGGGATATTGAGTAGATATAGAGATGTATGAGGTCAGAGAATTGATGTACTTTGTAATTCTTATTATAAGACAGGAAATCGCCTTCATAGTCAACGTAGGCCTCGTTAACGGCTGAACCACTCTAAATGTCATCTCTACTTTACTTTTTCTCGGATTTTTTTACTGTTTATTGCTAACCGGTCACGGTTCCATTTATTTCTTACCGAATTGGTGAATTACAGTTTAGTACCTTGGGTATTTAGACCATTTTTGGTGTAAACACTAGACTTGGACATGTATGGTAAATATGCTAAAAGATAAACATGCCTAACCCGAGGTTAGATTGAGTTGTGGTGTACAACTGCCCGGAACCACCCGACACGTCTAGTAACCGCAACAACACCTATCTAATATGAGAGGTTAGTGCATCATGCCCAAGAAAAACCCGAGATTAGACTGACTTGTGGTGTAAAATTGCCCGGAACCGCCCGATACGTCCAGTAATCGCAACGACATAGATCTAATGTGAGAAGTTGGTGCATTAATAAATCAATTAATGCTAATGAACAAGAAATGATAAGAATGGTATGGTTAAGTTAACTAAGGCAACACTTAACCTTTATAACATGCTAATTAGAAAAGTGAGGAGGGTTAAATTAATAAGAAACACTTAACCAATATGACATGATGAATGGGTAGGTTAAGTTAAAATGAGAAAGCAACACTTAACCAATATAACAGGATGTGCGGAAGGGTTAAGTTAACACAAGAAGGCAACACTTAACCAATGTAACACGACAAGTGGGTGGGTTAAGTTAACTTGAATTGATTGATGACACTTAACCAAAACAACATGATGAACGTGTGGGGTTAAGTTAATAAGATACACTTAACCGATATAACCTGATGAACGAATGGGGTTAAGTTAATGGTAAATACCTAACTAGTATAATATGATGAATGAATGGGGTTAAGTTAATAGGAAACACTTAACCAGCCCAACATGACGAGTGAGAAGGGTTAATAAGAAACACTTAACTAACATGACATGATGAGTGGGTGGGTTAAGTTGACATGGATGGAAGATACTTAACCAATATGACATAATGTGTTGAAGGGTTAAGTATATATCGGGTTGGTGGGTAATATTAGTAAATATAGGCCCACAAACTTAACCATTAAGTAAACTTGTTTGAATCAGTAGGAGGGTTAAGTACATATCGGGTTGGTGGGTAATATTAGTAAATATAGGCCCACAAACTTAACCAGTAGGAAACCCTAGTAATGGGGACCCATTTCAGTAGTAACCCACATGGATGTATCAAGGAACCCTAAAACTAGGCAGGGTAGGGCAGGATTACTGGGCTGATTATAAGCGGTCAAAATAGCGGTAAGGGGTACGTCGGTGTAGGTTCCGACGGATTACGGGCGTGCACGTACTCTGGAGTGGGAAAATGCAGGCATTGGGTACCAGTAGTTATACACTGTGCATCTTGAATCGTGTCGGGTCGCTATCATAAGGATTGATACACCTTATGGTGGGACCAGCACAGGGTATCTACATGCAAGAGAGGGCCGAATTGACACAGACACATGGAAAATTAATACACGTAAGGAGCCGATCGATAGGGTAGTAAGGGTACATCTAACATTTTCATGGCAATTAGGCTGATTGAGGTAAGATACTCATACTAGATGTACACCTAGAGGCTACCACAATTGCGGGAATTGGGACCACGTTGTAATATTATCATTTTACATAGATTACTAGTTGGGACACTAGTTAGGCAGTGTAGAGATACAAAAATCAGAATAGCAAGGTAGTAGCGAAGCGGAAATCAGAGTAGAAGCGCATTTAATTTATCTTGCCTTATCATATCTATACTAATCGTGTGTTATCTTGTTATCTATGTTATCACGGTGTTGTCTTATATTCAGTTTATTCATGTGATGATGCTTTTGCCTATTTTCATGTTGAAAGTCACTGAACTTACCAGACTTATGTCTGACCTGGTTTGTTTCGCCTCTTTTCTTCAGTTTCCCCAAGGTTCACAGGGAGGAAATGTTATCTCTTAGCTCAGTTTTCTTTCCAAGGGCGAAGATAGTCGATGTATTGCTTTGGACTCTCTCTTCCACTGCTTTGGCTAGTTTATGCTTTATTGGGGAATATCATTGTTATTTTTATGTTTTTATTATACTTGGTAGTTTTTGAATCGAGACAGAAAATCTATGTATTGTTTTTAAGTATGATTGAGACAATTATTGTAAAAGTTTGACTAAACCACATTGTATATAAAAATGACTTTATTTCCCGCTGCTTTATTTGTTTGTCTTGTAATTTATCTGCATCTTTTACCTAAAACGCTCCACCGAAGTTAAGGCGTCCCCTTTGTGAGTGACCTTAAAGAGGTGGGGTGTTTCATTTACATTTCATACAAATGATAATTCTATAATGTTTACTTTTTATTCAAAATGATAATCCTATAATGTATACATTTCAGACAAATGATAACTCTGTAATGTTTACTTTTTATACAATGAAAATGGTCTTTTTATAATGATAACTTTTTATATAATGAAAATGGTCTTTTTTATAATGATAACTTTTTATACAATGAAAATGGTCTTTTTTATAAGTCTTTTTTAAAATGATAACTTTTTATACAACACATGCAATCAACAAACACAATACAGTCCATCCAATCAAAACAAATAATCATGGTTTGTACAATAATTGATGTCGGGTGCTGCTAAGCACCGTCTGCATCCTAGTATATTTTTAACTGTAAAATAATTAGAGTGAAAGGAGTTCTCACCTTGGTTGGTTTTGAAATTGTTAATAATGATTGTTTTTAATTGAATTAAATTCTGCATTTAATTCAGTCAAAATTCCAGACTGCTTCTGAATTTGCTCCTGTCCATTCCATTGCACAGTTCTCAATTTTACGGTTCCGACGAACTTCGTTTCGTTAAATTCTGTGTTCGCAGTCAAAAATTATATATGTTTAACCATTTAAACAATTGAATATATAATTTAATTAATTAATTAATTAAAACACTAGTTAATATTTTCTGTTAATTACCTTACTTAATTATATGCTTATCCCTCCCCATCGTCTTCTTCTTTGTCTCGCTAAAACAAGAACCCATTGATCAAAAAACTTCATCGCCACCGCCTAAAGCCCTCGGATGCCACCTTCCTACTCGCGCTACCAAGGAAGATCCGAACCCCCCTCGTGTCCTGGAAACCCACGTGAACTCGGTGCCTTCAAGGTAGAAATTCTCTCGATCTATTAACAATTAGAAGATCTTGACCATTCAGTTTGTTGAGCTTTTCAACTTAGTGTTTGGAGTTTGGGAAGATATTGCGGGGATTGGGAGAATAAGGGAGAAGAAGTCTAGAGCAAATCAACCATTGAAAGAAGGAGCGGCGGCTAAATAAAAAGTTAGGGTTTTGATTATTATTTTAATATTATTTTTCTTATTTAACGTGTTTTAAAGAAAAATTCGGACTGAGTCCAAATCAGGCCCTCTTATTGTCAAACAATATGTATTGACGCCTTCTGAACGCAATGGAATATGTTTCAAGGCCCAATTCCAAAGTGTGTAGCGGTTTTCTTTTAAATTAAAATATAAATCTATAGATATTAAACTTGAACGTACATTTTAATTTATCAGGGCCACATATTGACTCCAAAAATTACAGAAAAATTATATCTAGCTTTGCTTTGACGATACGGTCCTAACAAAACTAATTTCGTCGAATTTGGAGACTGTTGAAAAATGGCCATTTTCTGGTCAATCCAAATTGACTGAAATTGACAAAACACATTTTCTTTTTTCATGCTCACATATTAATTCAAAAAATTTATGAAATTGAAATCTAGCAATAATTTGGCATTCCGGATTCAACCAAAGTGGTTTCGTCCAAAACGGAGGTCGTTTGCAAAATGGCTATTTATTATAATAAAAAATATATATATATATGTAAATTCCATAACGACATTTCTGAATATTTAACTGGCCATAACTTTTGATTCCCGTTATGAAATTTCAATTTTTTAGATCCGTTAGAAAGATATTTTTAAACAGATTCAAATATTTCTTGTTTCACTGAAATCCGATTTTTTTTTAATCATGTACATTCATTTGAAATTTGAAATCGAATTTTCAAACTACAGCGCCATTTCAGGTTCATTATATAATTAAAATAAATTTATTCATTCTAACTTTGATTTAAATAAATTTTTCGTTGTTATTATTTAAAATAAATTATTTTAAATATACTAAATCCATTAAAATTGTTAAAATAATTTTTTTTAAATTGGTTCCGATTTTCCGGGTTGTTTCAATAGCCTTGACCTTCGAGTCATAATAGAAATGACTAAAACAGGAGCCATACCCATGCCAATGTGAGTTAGCCACTCTTAGCAGACATGCTTCTTCGATGCCATTATATTACTTTTGATTGATTTGGGCGCCTTTGATTTTGGGAGTATTGTCTGAGGTGGGCGGTAGTCGTGGTTATGCGTTACCACCAGCCTGGTTCCGCAATCCGGTAGAATCCTACTGATAGGTATTGCCTCGATGCCTTGTCATATTTTTCCTGATCGAGCCCCTACGGTTTTGATTTGACGTTGTCATTAGAGGCGCATCCCTATCCACCGACCATTACTGGTGATCTATATGCAATGCTTACGATAATGTTTATAAACAATGTAAGGGTAAAAATGTAATCCCGCTTATGCTATTTTAATATGTTATATTTAACCATAGATATTATAATAGCATATTATATTATATGATATTAGTTTAATGGATCCTTAGAGGATAGTGATCCCAAACATCCTTTAAGTTACTGATGCATTTTATTGAACATTCCATTTGAGTTGATTTACTTCCAAGAGAATGTTATTCCTGATCCGAGTTGTTTTGTTTTGCATTATTGCTCGGGTCAGATCGAGTATTGCAATGTTGAGATTTCACCTTTTGAAGCTGGAGATTGTTGAAGACATCACCTCTACTTGTTGATTCAGGCTCTTTCTCCTTTGTATTAGAAATTATTTTATTTAGACTTCCACTGTATTTAATTTTGTAACTATGATATTATGTATAAATTTTGATTTTTATTTAGTAGCTTCATGAACTACTATTGTATAATTTATTTATTCCGCTGCGAGATATTCTATTTTTCTATGTCTATGATTCTATGATTTATTCTATTTACCTCAGAAGCTAATAACATTTTGTCATTTCGAACAGTTTGAGTTGGTTTAATTACCATCTTGAAGTGGACGAAAGACATTATGTTGCATTGGGATTGGGCTGGGTTGAACTAACAATTAATATCTTGTTTCAATTAGTTAATCACTACATCAAAAAGTAGTTTTAGCTACTCCACATATGATACGGTTGTTAGCCGTTACAAATATAATATGGTCATAACTCATATTTATGTGTGTCGATATGCTACAAAAAACTTTCCTGCTGATCAATCTGTTTTTACTCTCATTTAGGTGTGGATCATAGCCGTATCAGATTGGACACGGCTAATAGCCATATCCAATCTAGTGCCTAATTTTGGTGCACGCATAAACTGTCATATCCCTCTTCGTTTCCCCCACCTATCCATATTCCTTAAATCATTTTTCATTTTATAGGGCAAACAAACCGATGCTAAAAAAATTAGCGGCAGCTTCCAGCACCGACCCTCGATACAACCTCTAGCACCAACCCCCGACGACAGCAATAGAACCAACATGCACAACATCCAACAACTCGTCACCAACCTTTAGTACCAAACTCCAGCACCTCGTCGTCACTAGAGCACCAAGGTGAGATTTTGAACAGTTATATTTATCAATTCCACAATCCTCCAAGTGCTTTCGGTTCATTAATTCCGCAATATGTTTGTTAACTGATAGGTATACAATATTCTTGACTTTTTCATGCATGTTTTTATCTCTTCTCTTTTGGTTGTGAACTTTAGTTATATTTAAGTGTAAACGGTTGTTTGGCATATTGGAACCACTGATGCTTGAACATAAGCGAATGTTTAGTTGCATGTGTCGTATTGTGAGTTGGTTGTTGGGTTTGTGGTGAGTGTTTAGTTGCATGTGTCGTCTTGTGAGCTAGAGGCAGTGGCTTTACATGACTGTTAGGTTTCAATACTGTTTGATCAATGAAATATGTCTGCATTAAAATCATAATATTCAAACTTGCAGCATCGAGCTCATAACTGAGCGAGTCCCAGCTCAATTGGGTGATGAATGTAGAGTTGTTATGTACCACACAGGTATAACTTGAATTTATCTCCTAATAATGTTTGATTAAATTGTTTGTGTCTTATAAATAGATACTGTGGTAGATAACAAAGTCTGTCATCCTAGGAACTATGATTTTTACTTATGTTTCCATACAGGGATGATCGAGTCCTTAACTGAGACCAGATTAGAATGGATTGAGCGTGTCCCAGTTCAATCAAGCAATGAATGTAGAGTTGTTATCTACTACACAAGTATAACTTGTTTAATCATAGAGGTATAGCTTGAATTTTTCTCCTAATAATGTTTGATTAAATTGTATAACTTGTGTCTTATAAATAGGTGTTGTGGTAGATAACAAAGTCTGCCATCCAAGGAACTACAATTTCTACTTGCGCTCTCATGCAGGAATGAGGGGTAAGTAATAATTTCCAAAAGATCAAATTTCCAAAGGTGCAATTCGTTGCATAAGTTATTACTTGTGCAACCAACAATACCTTTGGAAATTTTGATCTTTTGGAAATTATTACTTATGCTTGAGGTTTCGGTGGAGCTGTTCGCAACAATAGGAACATCATTCGAGTTGTTAGGGATAAGGCTAGTCAAACGGGGCGCTTTTGATTACTCTAATCCCACCAACTTATGACAACGTTCCTATTGCTATCAGACAGCTCTGCAGGAACCACAATTAAGCCTCATCCCAAGCTTGAATAGGGAGCACAACTACTGTAGGTATGTTAGACACTTTATATATCAATTTCTGCTTTACGTTACATTTAATAGCTATTGGTCATCTTGTTTACTATGAACTCAGACTATGATACACTTGATAACACTTAGTATCACTTGGTACTTATATGATAATCATGAACCCAGATTTGGACTTAACGGTTTTGAACCAAAGTTCATTTACATGATGTTATGTATACGTTTTTTTCTATGACTTTTGTTCTATCTTGCTGTCCATTTTATTTTGTACTTGGATTTGGACTTGGACTGCCTGCTTTGTCATGCCATGAATAATGTGCAAACTGGTTGAAACTTACATGTTTGTGCACACTTCATTTTTTAGCCTTATTCACTGACTTGTACAGCTGCATGTTTGTGTACACTTCATTTTTTCAATATGTTTGTAACCCAAATATCATGAGTAGTGAGAGAAATTAATAACACGTCGATGTTTTGGTTGATACTGGCAGGTGCAAGCAGGCACTCTGATAACTGGTGGTAATCTAAAGGAGATTATTTGGGAGGCAGCGGAACAAACACAAGCTAGTCTTCTTATTGTTGGAATTCGTAGGTTATTAAAAGGTGTTTGTGTGCACTTCATTTTTTTAGCCTTGTTCACTGACTTGTACAGCTGCATATTAATCTAAATACATGTATTATTGTGGGTATATAAAGCTATTGAATAGTGCGGGAAAACCATTTGTCTTCTTATGATATGTGCTTAAATAAGATGTATTATTGATCTTGATCATGTGTTAAATAAGATGTTTTAATGTTCTTGATGATGTGTTAAATAAGAAGTTTTATTCCTCTTGATTATGTATTATAGTATTATCGTTTGATATCTCTCAGAGTGATTACATATGTATGGGCAGCAGAATAATTAGTTATGGCTTTAAACCGTATATAACGGATTAGTTAGATACAACCATATGTCGTATCTGTTGAGAAAATAAGGCTCGATTTAAAGGCGTATCTATTCATTAAAGACGCCATTTTTAGCTATGGATAAAACCAATATTAGACATCGTTAGAAACGGCTATTAGCCATAGCTAAATTACATTTATGTTGTAATGAATAGTAAAATAAGACAATAAAATAATTAGGATTTAGTTTAACTTTTATTTTAGTTTACTTTTTTTTCAAAAACAATAAAATCCAACTTCATTGGTAACAACAGAGGAAAAATACGGGCAGTTTTTCCATTAACTATACCCTAATTTAGCCAGCCCTTTAGAGTGACTATGTGTGGTTGTCTAGACTCAAACTCACAACCTATTTTGAGGGAGGATTTTGCTCTTTCCAACAGTAATTTAACTTAACTTTTAGATTTAATTTAATTAGGAATCAGAATTTAGTATATAATTTAATTCTTACCATTGTTGACACTCTAATTTTGTGTATAAAGATATAATTTTCTTTATATATTTTTTTATTGATTAAATAAGCATCCTTGTAAAATTAAAGTTGAGTTGTCTTAATTCGCTTTTATTTATTTATTTTGATTTTCTCTTAATATTGATTAGTTTTAGATCCAAATCATTAATTAAATAAGAAGAACTCATACTCACCACCTAATGTATCACAACTGATAAATATACAGTATTGATTCTTTTCTTAGAAAGCATTCGATACAGTAAATTTAAACTCTTCGCTTTTACCACATGAAAAAAATACTCAATAAATTAGATAACAAAATTGCATTTCCATAAACTTCTCAACAGAGTTTGGATCTGATTGTGAAGATTATAATGAATTTGTAACGACCCGGGAAAAGACGACCTTGATTATCCGATATACAACACATATCGAACATCAAGGGTCGACAATTACCGAATAGTTAATGAAAGAATTTAGAGGGTGAGGATAGATAAGATAGAAAATTAGAATAGAAGAAGAAAAAGAAGAACACAACATCAGAGTAACACGAATCTCACAGCGGAACGAATAAAATATAATATATCACATAACTTGAAATCAAAAGCAGTATATGCATACAATACCATTATCAGAGTACAACCCTTGCATCACAGCGGAAATAAACAATAGCTATATAAGTCCTGAAGCCTCCTGCTCCAAGCTCTCCAAGTCTATCTGTAAAATCCTGACTACTTTACTGCCCGTACAAATTTGGGCACCCAAGAGTTTAGGGAAAACAAAACAAAATAAAACTCTGGGTCAGTCATGGGACTGGTGTGAGTAAACTCAAATCATTTGGTTTAACTTTTCAAAATCCTTTTTGAAAGAAAAGATAATCATAAGACCAATCCACACATAAATACGGATGGCTTTTACCTTACGATAACCCAAAACACTTTGGAAATCATATATTATCTGATATTATAATAATGTCTAATCACAAGTAATTAAAATCTAGTAGAACGCTTGCATCTCACGCTCTACATATATAGTATACAAATCAAACTCGTGGGCACTTATTGGAGATTGGATTCCGACTTTGACAAGGTATGGGACCACCTGCCGATAGTGTATCTCTAGAGGCGAATACACTGGGTTCAACAAGAACATCTTGCAACCCGGCCCTCACATGACCGACCACTCATTTCGCTTGAGTGTATCGAATATATATCACCAACGGTTGGGATCAGCAACCGTCTCCCGAATGGGGCAGCATCGATAGATTTAAGAAGCAATTGGAATTTCTCTAGATAGGTGATCATACATCCTAATGGGTGCGACCCACATAGCCATGCTGCCTTCCCGATTTTTGTCATTTCCCGGTGGATGAGGCTTGAGGTCATAACGTATCTTTTGACAGATCACACCTCCATTACTTTGAATGCCACATCGTCATACCCGCCAAATCACAAATTGATTTCACCAAAAATACCACGGGTATACAGCTAAGAGAAACGAATTCCTCCGCCACCAAACGTAAGTACGTTTGAAGAGATCAACTTACGCGATCTTTTGAATATACTCTGTCAGACATTCGTCCATTCACGTTTGTCCTGGGACTGGACAAACCGAAGGCACTATTCTGTAAATAGGATAGCCCTTGCATAACTCCGTCTTCAATATATTCAGCATACTTGATTCGCAACGCTTATGCCAATACGGAGTGGTTCTCTGGATAATAATCCAACCGTTCTCTCCATATTAACAACGTTAAAATGGTCAAAACTTTGATAGTTGGTGATTTAACTATCAAAGAAAAACAGGTGTGCAACCAGCAATATTTTTTCCAGATGGAAACTCTATCGATCAATCATCGTTCAACGTTTATCCCTTTTAGTTCATTCATTTATTCATTTCCCTTTTTCGGTTATTTAACATTTCTTATTTAATATATTTAGAAAAATATACATTATTAACATTGGAAAACATTTCCATTTCTTGTTCCCTATATTCAGAAAACATTCCTGATTTTTCATTTGGAAGACATTTCCAAATCTCCTTCATTGGGTTTAAACTGATGTTTGAATAAACATCGCTATACCAACACCAACCATTTCGCTCATTAACTAAATTCACTTAACCACTTTCACTCTCGAACCTTATCCACTTCTTAGTTAAAAACGAAGTCAATCAAGTTGGGGTATAATTACCTCTCAGACCTTAACTGAACAACATTTCTAACTTCGAAATAGACAGAGTTCAAACTTCACTCTTTAAGAAACTTCCTTGCGAACTCTCGGATTCTATTTATGAATCCACTTCCTTTACTGAATCATTTGATTATAACTATAAATGTTATAATTCCATGCTTTCAAAATATGTTGACTTAAATATATTTCCATATCTTAATTTGGATAAATAAACAACCAACTACTTTATTAACAGATAATTAAAACTTGATTTGAAATGGAAGGTAAACATTACTTCCCTTGATTCGATATAATCGAATTTCCATGTATGATTCACTCTCGAATAATCACTATCCGATAATTCTCTTTCGAATAAACTATATTCGATTCCCCTCTTCGAATAACTAATATTCGTAATCCTTTTCTTCGAATAACTAATATTCGAAAAATCTCACTTCGAATAAACCATATTCGATAATTCTCTCCTTCGAATAACTACATTCGATTTAACACACTTCGAACGAACTATATTCGATTACTCTTCTCGAATAAACTATATTCGATAACTCTACTTCGAATAAGTGATATTCGATTAATTCCCTTTTTGACTAACCCTACTTAATTTACTAATACTCGACTAACTCGACTTAATTAACTTCTATTGAGTAATTACTATTTGATTTAACACCATTTTTTTGACTCTAGATCGCAGCGATCACAATGGTTACGCCTGATTCCCCCAGGAAACATCCGTCCGCCTTAGGCTATCTGCAGCCCTGCGAATTACGCTAGCAGTCGTGCTTACTGATAAATTATCTTAAATGACTACTTCTGTTTAACTCTATCTCAAATAATTAGATTCGAGCAGATCAAATTGAATAACTAACATTCAATAAACTTCCTATCGAATAAACTGATATTCGATAACTTTACTTCGAATAACTCTTATTCGATAAATTCTCCTTCGTCCTTATTCAGTTTCAAACATCGATGTGGAAATCGATTTTTATTTCTCTATATAAGTCTTGACTTATATACTCTATTTATCCAAGGATAAATAACTAAATTAATTTATAAAACTTTATTTATAAATTAACCCTCTCACTTTATCTGTTAAAACAGATCTCTCTTAAATATTCACTTTGAATTCATGATCTGTTTACCCGTGTGCGAAGCACGGGTCGAAACTCTTCCTAGTGTAAAATTCTCCTTTATTACACTTCTATCCATTTTCAAGTATTCCATTATTCTATTTAATTTCTAAATAAATAATTCCTTTCCATAACTCAGTTCATTTTCTTAATAAATATTCCCTTTAATCCATTTAAAATTGTTTTACAATATTCTTTCTATTTCCATTTTGTAAATATTTCTCAAATGATTTCCTTTTTATTCCTATTTGTAATTGTTTACAAATAATCCCCTTTCTAACTTATTTGTAAATGATTTACAAATATTTCCCTTTTTCTTTTCTATTTATTCTATTTGCAAAATGATTTGCAAATATCTCCCTTTTTCCTTATTTTGCCAATATTTGTCCTTATATTTGTTTTACAAATATTTTCTCTATATTTATTTACAAATATGTTTTCTCTATATTCTTTGATTTATAAAATGTTTTCTTTAATAAAACAATATTTTCCATATATAAAATCCGTTGATTTTATATAAATAATCTATTTTCAAAATATTCTTGGAAATTCCTTTTCACTTTTCAGTATCGCTTATGGTATAAAAATACCAATTCAAAAAGGTCAATTTTCATCCAAAACACACAGGGTCAGCCCGATGATATAGCACATCATATATAAGAATACATATATGAAAAATAGTAAAATAAATGTTGAGGAACCCAGTTGGGTCCCTCCAACCTGTTCCCCTGCATCCACAAATGTCAGTCCACATAAATAACATGAGTATAAAATATTCTGATAAACAGAATTAATATCTCGATACGATTTATATATATCGTTATTGACAATTTCAATCAACTGACTAGCAGTTCAACCAAACAGCCAACACACAACAATTCAGCCAATATTTATCAATTCTAAAAATACTTTATAAGAATATAAAGTGTTCAGAGTTAGTGAGATTTACTCACATTGGACGGTTTATCGTTGAATAACGATAATCGGTCATTGATTTGGTTCAGACGTTAAATTTCACCATAAATCCAAACGAGCTCCAATCCACTTGCGGTCAGTTCCATTGCGTAGTGCTCGTCCATACGATCCCAACGGATCCTGTTTCGTTAAATTTCGTTAATGTATGCAAAAGTTATGCTATTTACAATATTTACATAATTTAAATGAATATATATTTAATTAAATTAATTAAATTATTTTTATCTTAATTAATTTCTAATTGCGTTATTAGCCAAATTACCTTTCCTGCCCTTCTAAAAAATCCTACTTTCCCATCTCTAGCCGTATCCAATTTTTTTTAAAATTGAAAAATCATTTTAATATTAATTAAATTTAATTTTCAAATAAAATATTTAAAAATATTCATTTAATTATAACTTAAAAATTTTAACCCGGATCAAAAATCTGCTTCCACTCATTTTAAAGTATTTTTCGATAAGAATCCAACGGTCCTTGTTTCGTGGAAATCCGACTTGTTATGAAAAAGTTATAAGCTTTTAAAGTTTATGGTTAAAAATTACGAAAATGCCCCTGGTCTGTTTTAAATTCAAATTAAATTCAAATTAAATTTTAAATTTAAATTAATCATCCCATCCGTCGGATCAGTTAGGTATAGCCAGGGAGAGCAGGAAACTATATTTTCCAAACTCAAGCCTTAGACACTATCCTCTCTGTCACCCTTAAAATGTTCTGATATTTATTTTTACAAATTCTATTTTAATTATAATATATATATATATATTACACAAATAAATAAATAAATAAATATTATTTAAAAACTTACCCCGCAAAGCCCAAGCCTCTGCCTAAGAGTCCCTAGCTCCCCGTCTTGCCCTCCTTTCTCCCTTCCTTCCCTTTTCCCTATTTCCTAATATTTTATTATTATTTCTGCCATTGCCAAAGCTTGAAAGAGGAGGAGGAGGAGTGAGTTTAAAATGAAGGGGGGAGGGGCTATTTATAGCCGAAGGAGTCACATGGATTGCTGAGGTGGCGCGAATCCAACGGTCGAAAATGGATGGCTAGGATTAATCCTTAAATTAATTAAATTATAAATAAATTTAATAATTTATGAATAGTAAAGTGTGTTTTCTCAACCCTATTCGGACATTAATTTGACTTACTTATTGATACCTTATCCAAAATCTTTTTCAACCATGTTGTTCAATTTTTCTTGCTCTTCAATACTATATAAAAATATATCAATTTTGAATTTGTTTGAACTTTCAAATAATTTAAATTCGAATTCAAAATAGTGTTTTGTGTTAGTTTCAACACTTTCCGGTCTCATGTTGGAGTATTAAACGATAACGGTTTTCAGAAATTCTTCCACCATCTGGTCCGGTTTTTAACGTACTTCAATCCTATGTATTCAAATCAAAAATCGGAGTTCGTTTAGATTTTCATATAATTTATTTAAATTTTGTTTCCTTAATAACTTTCTATATCCGTTATAGGATTTTCCCAGATTTCATATATAGCTAATATCCTATGTTTAGAATTTTCCTGGATAGGTCTCAGGTTCCAGTTTTGCCGTTAGCATTAGCAAATTTAAATTACCGTCAAAATTTAGTTCAAATTTTGGCCTTTTATTTTTTCTTTTCCACATACGGATGCCATTTTTGACGTAACTTGGTTGGTTACCTAATTTCATCATTTCGGATTTAATGAAACTGATTTCATCGAAATCCGAGTTCGTTAGCTACTACATCCTTTGTAAACGTACTATTTTAAATTAAAATTTTATCCTTTTATACTGCCAGTTCACATTATATTGCAGATCCACTAAATTTCTATCATTTCAGAATAAAATAAAATATTCAAAATTATTGAAATTAAACCATTTAAAATTCCAAAACAATAAAAACATTTTTAAAAATTAAACTAAATGGTCAAAAAATCTGGGCCATTACATTCTTTCCCCCTTAAAATAATTTCGTCCTCGAAATTGCTACGGTAGAAAAATGAACTTTATAACTAGGTTAAAATTATTTGGTTACTCTGATTTCACTAAACCAATCTATTCTAATTAATTTATTAATTTATTTCTATAAACGAAAATTTTCAAAAATTCTGAAAATTTTCTAACATTCGAAATTTCTGAAAAATTTCGCCAGCATCTCCTTTGTACTGGTCGATAGCTCAAACTCCAACTCGCCTCTCTAGGCCTTCTTCAACCCAAAAGAAAATCAAACAGCCAAGTGGCTTGCCCAACAGGTTCATAAATCTCATCAAACTCATATGAATATATACGTGTACCTTTTTGTCGACATTCAATTCTGCTATCAATTTAGCATATACCACTATCATCCCAATCAAACTCCCAATCACTTTTACCTTCAACACGACCATCCGCTTATAACCAAGACAAATTTCAATCAAACTGCAATTCCAATCTCAATTCAAATTTCTTGCTCAACCATCCATTTCTATCCCAGATTATCTCTAATCTAGTCCAATTCTACTTGATACCATTCTATTTCAATTCAACTCAATTTCCACTGAACTGCCTTCAATTCAATATCAAATTTTCTTTCACAAATTTCTATTTAATTTGTGTTTATTTCAATAATCTGTACCTGGGAGTTTCAAATAGCTTTGCCTTTTCCAAAAATCAAATATCCCTTTGGAATATCAAAACAACTCGGTTTCTCAAAACAATTCAAAAACAAAATCTTTGGTGGTAATCCGTCACTTACAAACTCGAAAATGAGCACCGATGATGTCCGGATCAACATCGGAATTTATTTTCCAGCTATCGAAGTGAGTTCAATACTATAGCACTTTCAAAACCCATTTTTAAACATTTTCATTTTGAAATTCATTTCAAAATATCCCTTTTCAATGCTTGTAACAAATTTAAAATCTCCCAAGATTTTAAAATTCACATATATTCAATTTAATTCCATTTACAACGCTTATTCAAATTTTAGGAATTTTAATTCCAATTCTGAACTTAAATTCAGATTTAATTCATCTGATTTCATATATTTCACTTATATGAGTTTTCATTTGTTATTTACATAACCATTTCACATTTTATAATCTTATTCGATTATAATCACAACCAACACATTCAATATACTATAATAATTTCAAATATCTATACTTTGCTTATATCAAAATATAATTTGGGTAAAATTATTTCATTTACCCTTTTTTCAAAACATATCGTGTCGACCCATCGTATTCAAGTGTTTATAAACTCCTATCGATACAGTGGATCAAACTGATCGACTAGAACTCATAAACGACTCAACCAATAAATCTCCACGGTATAAAATCATTTTATATAAAATAACAAATACGTTCACTCTTATATATACACTCAAACTCAGTCTAGGGCATTACTAACCCCATCTCTACTGAGTCACGCCACAGAGCCAAGGTAAATCACCTAACCTTCAGCTCTGATACCAACTGTAACGACCCGGGAAAAGACGACCTTGATTATCCGATATACAACACATATCGAACATCAAGGGTCGACAATTACCGAATAGTTAATGAAAGAATTTAGAGGGTGAGGATAGATAAGATAGAAAATTAGAATAGAAGAAGAAAAAGAAGAACACAACATCAGAGTAACACGAATCTCACAGCGGAACGAATAAAATATAATATATCACATAACTTGAAATCAAAAGCAGTATATGCATACAATACCATTATCAGAGTACAACCCTTGCATCACAGCGGAAATAAACAATAGCTATATAAGTCCTGAAGCCTCCTGCTCCAAGCTCTCCAAGTCTATCTGTAAAATCCTGACTACTTGACTGCCCGTACAAATTTGGGCACCCAAGAGTTTAGGGAAAACAAAACAAAATAAAACTCTGGGTCAGTCATGGGACTGGTGTGAGTAAACTCAAATCATTTGGTTTAACTTTTCAAAATCCTTTTTGAAAGAAAAGATAATCGTAAGACCAATCCACACATAAATACGGATGGCTTTTACCTTACGATAACCCAAAACACTTTGGAAATCATATATTATCTGATATTATAATAATGTCTAATCACAAGTAATTAAAATCTAGTAGAACGCTTGCATCTCACGCTCTACATATATAGTATACAAATCAAACTCGTGGGCACTTATTGGAGATTGGATTCCGACTTTGACAAGGTATGGGACCACCTGCCGATAGTGTATCTCTAGAGGCGAATACACTGGGTTCAACAAGAACATCTTGCAACCCGGCCCTCACATGACCGACCACTCATTTCGCTTGAGTGTATCGAATATATATCACCAACGGTTGGGATCAGCAACCGTCTCCCGAATGGGGCAGCATCGATAGATTTAAGAAGCAATTGGAATTTCTCTAGATAGGTGATCATACATCCTAATAGGTGCGACCCACATAGCCATGCTGCCTGCCCGATTTTTGTCATTTCCCGGTGGATGAGGCTTGAGGTCATAACGTATCTTTTGACAGATCACACCTCCATTACTTTGAATGCCACATCGTCATACCCGCCAAATCACAAATTGATTTCACCAAAAATACCACGGGTATACAGCTAAGAGAAACGAATTCCTCCGCCACCAAACGCAAGTACGTTTGAAGAGATCAACTTATGTGATCTTTTGAATATACTCTGTCAGACATTCGTCCATTCACGTTTGTCCTGGGACTGGACAAACCGAAGGCACTATTCTGTAAATAGGATAGCCCTTGCATTACTCCGTCTTCAATATATTCAGCATACTTGATTCGCAACGCTTATGCCAATACGGAGTGGTTCTCTGGATAATAATCCAACCGGTCTCTCCATATTAACAACGTTAAAATGGTCAAAACTTTGATAGTTGGTGATTTAACTATCAAAGAAAAACAGGTGTGCAACCAGCGATATTGTTTCCAGATGGAAACTCTATCGATCAATCATCGTTCAACGTTTATCCCTTTTAGTTCATTCATTTATTCATTTCCCTTTTTCGGTTATTTAACATTTCTTATTTAATATATTTAGAAAAATATACATTATTAACATTGGAAAACATTTCCATTTCTTGTTCCCTATATTCAGAAAAAATTTCTGATTTTTCATTTGGAAGACATTTCCAAATCTCCTTCATTGGGTTTAAACTGATGTTTGAATAAACATCGCTATGCCAACACCAACCATTTCGCTCATTAACTAAATTCACTTAACCACTTTCACTCTCGAACCTTATCCACTTCTTAGTTAAAAACGAAGTCAATCAAGTTGGGGTATAATTACCTCTCAGACCTTAACTGAACAACATTTCTAACTTCGAAATAGACAGAGTTCAAACTTCAATCTTTAAGAAACTTCCTTGCGAACTCTCGGATTCTATTTATGAATCCACTTCCTTTACTGAATCATTTGATTATAACTATAAATGTTATAATTCCATGCTTTCAAAATATGTTAACTTAAATATATTTCCATATCTTAATTTGGATAAATAAACAACCAACTACTTTATTAACAGATAATTAAAACTTGATTTGAAATGGAAGGTAAACATTACTTCCCTTGATTCGATATAATCGAATTTCCATGTATGATTCACTCTCGAATAATCACTATCCGATAATTCTCTTTCGAATACACTATATTCGATTCCCCTCTTCGAATAACTAATATTCGTAATCCTTTTCTTCGAATAACTAATATTCGAAAAATCTCACTTCGAATAAACCATATTCGATAATTCTCTCCTTCGAATAACTATATTCGATTTAACACACTTCGAACGAACTATATTCGATTACTCTTCTCAAATAAACTATATTCGATAACTCTACTTCGAATAAGTGATATTCGATTAATTCCCTTTTTGACTAACCCTACTTAATTTACTAATACTCGACTAACTCGACTTAATTAACTTCTATTGATTAATTACTATTTGATTTAACACCATTTTTTTGACTCTAGATCGCAGCGATCACAATGGTTACGCCTGATTCCCCCAGGAAACATCCGTCCGCCTTAGGCTATCTGCAGCCCTGCGAATTACGCTAGCAGTCGTGCTTACTGATAAATTATCTTAAATGACTACTACTGTTTAACTCTATCTCAAATAATTAGATTCGAGCAGATCAAATTGAATAACTAATATTCAATAAACTTCCTATCGAATAAACTGATATTCGATAACTTTACTTCGAATAACTCTTATTCGATAAATTCTCCTTCGTCCTTATTCAGTTTCAAACATCGATGTTGTAACGACCCGCAACTTCCCCGTAAAGGAAAGCGTCGGATAGTTCGAGAAAAAGCCACAACAGAACACATACAGAAGAACATTTCATTGTATATTACAACAATGCATCAGATCACAAGAATATACAGAGTATAAATGAATAAATATTACACAAAAATATCAGAGATTTAAATTACATTTAAATACATAGCAGCGGAAAATAATACAATACACAACTAGAAGAGATATACGGATACAAAGCTTTCCGGATATCATTCCAGCTGTAAACCAGGATCCTGTGAATATAAATCTGCAAAACCAAAACTACTAGCTGCCCGTGTCAAAATAAGGGCACCCAGAGTTTAGGTTAAAACAATAAACTCCAGGTCAGTCATGTGACTGGTGTGAGAACTAAAACAGTTATTAATCTTTATTTTAAATCATTAGGTAAATCAAGGGACCACGCCGTATAACACGGAACGGGTTTCCTCCCAAGAATACCAGTGCATAAAACAAACGGCGCAATGCTAAATAAAGAAAAATGAAGCTGTTATAAGACCCAGGTCCCATCACACAATGCAACGCAGCCGAGGATAGGGTTTTTCCTTATAACAGCCAAAGAATGCTTGATACGGTTAAAACAAATCGTTTGATACTATTATAAGTGCATAGTGTATAAAACAACTTCAAATCATAAGTATCAATCATAGGCGGCATGAGTGCCCCATCCCACTATGTCGCCATACTAGGCTCTACAAATAAAACCGCAAAAGTCACGTATCTGGAAATTGGGTTTCCATCTATGAACCGAGGCAAAAGATAGTCCTCAACCGATTCAAGACTGCCTAGCCCGAGTCTCAGGATCAGAGCTCGAGTGACCCTTGGATCGTCAGGGCCGGTCCACCGATGTGGATTAAAATGCCTGAACACTGCGTTTCCCCGCCCTTTGGGGCGTAAATGAGCCAACTAAATGACTCCATCGGTTCGAGAACGACCGATCAATCCGAGGCGCCTCGCAACAGCAACAACCACATAAGTCAAACTCGTCAGGGCGTGTAAAACCACTGACGCCACTTCTAGCTAGGAGGAAATGCAGGCCCTCCCTGAGGTCCGTCTCCCGTTTTTGGTTCATACCGGGTGTGAAACTCGCGAAGCAAACGTTACACAAAGCTACGCCACAAAGGCCTTGCTTTGATCATCACCACAAGACTTTGCTTTTCAACAGAAGCCTCGATCAATTGCCACTTAGGCATGCCACACAGGCAATTCACTCCATGTGTTTGATATCCATCAATATATAACCCCTGAGCTCGTACGTCTCAGAGAAGGGCGTTAAGCAAGAGAATAAATTCTCCTCCGCCAGACAGATATATATTTAATAGAGATCAATCACACGGACTAAAATCCAATGTCAGACACACAGTCCATTTACAAGTTCGTTCTGGGTCTGAACGAAACCGGAGGCACCTAGTACCCTGCATATCCATCGATCTCCAAGTACGTCTGGACGATCACCAACTGTTTCCATCTTCTTGGGTGTACAGCCCAATCAAGATCATCAGTTATCACCCAAACGACGTGAAGACTTCCGGTCTTCGACCACCGTCTTCATCTTCGACACCACGTCGAATCAGTTATTCAGAATGGGATAAACCCGGTCTTTCTGAATAACTCGCGTATATATTATAAAAGTGTTACACAAACACAACATACGCCTCATTCCAATTCAGAATATTCTTTTATTCAAATATTCCTATACTTTGGGAAAAGTTCCCATTAATTTTATCCAAGATAAATTCTTTAAATTTATTCTTTAATCTCCTTTGAATATCAATTCAAACTAGTCGGGATTAGCGAACCACACCGAAGTAATCATTTATTTTATTTCCCAATCCCAACCTATTCATCCCATGAAGTAAAACTGGTAATACTTCATATCTAACACCACAGTGTTATCGGTAAATTCAATTACCATTTCACGTTCAAATCTAAATTAAGATTTAACTATCTCTTGGAGTGCAACTGGTGATACTCCATTTTCGATCTTTTCAATCTAATTAAAGATTCATTAAAACTCCACTTAGTTTTAATATTTCTCTGGGTTAAAGAATCAGTGTCATTTAAAAACACAGTTCACGATAAACCCAGAATCACATTCATTAATTATCGGGTTAAAGAACGAGTGTTATTTAAAACACTGTTCACGATAAACCCAAAAATCAATATCAATTCAATTCCAATTAAATCTCATTTAATTGGTACACTTCATTAAATCCAAATAAAAAGATTTAATCTTTTCTCAACTGGGTTCAAGAACAGTGTTAGTGAAGGCACCATTCACGACAAACCCAAATCACATTCGATATTCAATACAAGGCTCTGAATAGAAAATATATCGGCTTATATTCAATATCAAATTCTACGACTAACAAATGTCGTATTGGAAATAACGATATAAATATATATCTTTCAAATTTCCGTAACAACACCTGTATAATCACGAATTCCAACATCGAAATATTCCGAAGACAATTTCGATTCAAATCCACTCCAATGCAATCATTGGATATTCTGGTTATTTTTAAAACCCTTTCAAATTCAATTTATTTATTTAAAAATAAATAGAATTATAATTCTAGTTCAAAACTAGTTTATTTCGATAAAAATCTATTTTTATCTTTTCAAATATGGAGTTTTTCATCCCAAATCTTCACAAATCATTTCTTATGATTTTACACAAATTATTACTATTTTTAATAATTTTATCAAGGCCCGTACAGTCGATTTCCAACAACGGCCATCGAACTGCACTTACAACGACCTTTTTCAAATTTGATTTGGACGTATCTCCAAATCCAACCGTTAGATTTCAAATTTCTAACATTCGTTAGATAGCTCTTTTCGATACGAACCCAACGGTTCCGGTTTTAGGAGAATCCGACGGTCGGATCTCCCGTAATGTCCGTTTGAAATAAATGGTCGAAATTCACGAACTACCGCGGCGCGGCGCGTTCTATTCAGGCCATTATATTATATATATAATATATATAATATATATATCGTCGATTTCCATTTAAAACGAATTATATAAATAGTTTTAAATTCGTTTCAAAAGCAATTTCAACTTCCATTTCAATTCAAATCGAAATTGAATTCTTCTTTATAAATTCGTTTTAAAATTCATTTCTATTCAATTCAAATTTCAATTCAATTTGAATTCATTTCAATTCGCTTTCAATTCAATTTGAATTCGTTTTCAATTCATTTCATTTCGAAATCGTTTTCAATTCAATTTATTTCGAAATCGTTCTCAATTCATTTCATTTCGAAATCGTTTTCAATTCAATTCATTTCGAAATCGTTTTCAATTCAATTCATTTCGAAATCGTTTTCAATTCAATTCATTTCGAAATCGTTTTCAATTCAATTCATTTCGAAATCGTTTTCAATTCAATTCATTTCGAAATCGTTTTCAATTCAATTCATTTCGAAATCGTTTTCAATTCAATTCATTTCGAAATCGTTTTCAATTCAATTCATTTCGAAATCGTTTTCAATTCAATTCATTTCGACATCGTTTTCAATTCAATTCATTTCGAAATCGTTTTCAATTCAATTCATTTCGAAAACGTCGATTTCCATTTCACTTTTCAATATTCATTTTTAAAATGAATAAAGTCGATATAAATATCGTTCACGTCAAAATGGCGTCAATCTAATCAACACGGCTTCATAAATTTCTATTTTCAAATTTTCTTTATTTTTCAAATTGGAATGAGGCCCAATCAATTACCATATAAAATTAATTATATGGATTTCCATACAACACATATATATAATAGCATTGAAAAATAATCAACCATCAACCAAAGTGCACTACACTGTATAAGCATCAAATATAGATATTCAATGCTTATAACAGCCCGTCAATCAATCGATCGACATATTTAATCAATCAGGATGAGTGAAATTCATATTTCATCCCAACACCCGTGTGGGGTTTCAAATCAACAAACACACATTTTTGTTTGTGCAGTTGGGCGATGTGTAAAATTTATCAACCCAATCAATATCCGTCAAATCAGTGTAAATAAACAAATCGGCCGATTTGTTTATAAATATTTATTTATTCACTTTCACGTTAAAAATTATATTTTTAACGTCAAAAATATTTATTTCAACACTTGAATTTGTATTCAGTTCACTTACACAATAAAAATGATATTTTTATTTTTCTAACATATTTTAGAAAATTTCGGCGGCATAACGGCACGATACTAGAAACGGGACGAGGCCTAGCCTTATCCCCGGTCTAGTGAAGGCCCATGCCATTCACACATCAATCAAATCAATTCATTTCACCACACAATTCAATTTCAATCAAATAATCCAACTAATCTACGCAACCAAACAAACAAGTCCATGGTCTGTGGACGATTGTGTCGGGTGCTACTAAGCACCGTCTGCATCCTAGTATATATATATAACTAGAAAAGAAATTGAAAGGTGAGAAGTTCTCACCGATAGCTATCCAATCATCTTGACTCTTCTTCTCGCCTTTTTATCATCTTCTTGCGCCCGTAGTCACTATATATAAAAATCACACATTTTTATATTTCGATGTCTTTAAATAAAAATCACATTTTTATTTATTCACTTTCAATTTAAAAATCATATTTTTATTTCGAAGTTCAATATATAAAAATTCTATTTTTATTTCGAAGTTCAATATATAAAAATCACATTTTTAAAATATCGCTTCATGTATAAAAATCACGTTTTTATAACTTCAACTTTATTTTAAAAACCGTATTTTTATATTTCTAATAATCATATCTTTTCATCATTCACATACATAAGAAGTTCATATCTTTACTTGTATAAAAATCAATCCTTGTATAAAAATCAATCCTTTGTATGATAAAAATTGCCACTTGTCTATAGTAAAAATATGACCTTTCCAAATTAAAAATCCTATGTTTTCTAAATCAAAAATTCCGTCGTTTCTACTCTTAAAAATCTTGCTAAAATTTTATATATATATATATATATATATATATATTTCACAAACAAAATCAGATTAAACAATATAAATAAAATAAAGAAATAATTAAAATAAACTTACAGGGGGTTTCCACTGTTGAACTTCGAAGGGGGGGGAGCGATGGTTTCTGAACGGGTCTGGGGTTTTAAAGGGGGCTGGTGAGAGAGAGAGCGCGCCAGGGAGGAGCGCCGGAGGTCTGGAGGGACTGGTGGTGGAGGGCGCTTCTGCGGCGGAGCTAGGGTTTGATTTGGGGGGGGGGGGGTTACGGGTTCGAATTGGGAAAAGAAGCGAGGAGGGCGAGCTGAGGACGGAGAGGGGGGGGGTTATCGATCACCGGCGGAGGCTTGTGGGGGGGGGGGGGGGCGGTGGTGGCCTTGGCGGAGTGGGAGCGCGGAGCGCGATTCCGTCGATGCTTCTCCCCATTTTTTTTTTTTTTTTTCTGAAATGATTTTGAAAATAAGGGGGGGGCCTAAGCGGGTTAACGGGGAGAGGCTTCCTTTTTTTTCATTCTAATTAATTAATTAATTTTCAAAAAGCTGAATTTTACATACGACCTTGAAACGAGGCCCACCGCCTGTCGTCCATAGCATTTTACCCCCATTCCGAACACAATGGGATATGCATCGTAAGCTGATTCGAACGTTACAATCAGTTTTCGTTAGATTTACATTTAAATCACTATATTGAATTTTAAACGTACATTTCAAATTACCGGGGTCACATACTAACTCTATAAATTGCAGAAAAATATTTTCTAGCTTCGTATTGACGATACGGTCCTAACAAAACTAGTTTCGTCGAATTCTGAGACCGATGGAAAAATGGCCATTTTCCAGTCGATTAAAATCAACTGAAACTGGTCAAACGCGTTTTCCTTTGCCACGCTCACATATTGATTCGAAAAATTATGAAATTTGGAATCTAGCAATAACTTAACATCACGGACCCAACAAAACTGGTTTCGTCGAAATCCGAGGTCGTTTGCAAAATTGCTATTTTTAAGGGCCTTATATATATAAAAATATATATAAATTCCACAGCGACTATTTCTAATTTTAAACTGGACATATCTTATCATTTCTAAGATGAAATCTCAATTTGTTAACTTCGTTACAAAGATATAGTTATACAGATTCAAATATTTCTTGTTTCGTTCAATTCTGCCTTATATTGAATTCTGTATATTCATTTGAAATTAGAAATCGAATTTTCGAACTATCGCGCCATTTTCAATTCCTTTTATAATTATATATAATTATTATATATTCTAACGACGACGTATATAATATATACGTTCGAATTATATTAAAAATAAATTTCTCGTCGATATTATTTAAAATAATTCATTTTAAATATTCAAAATTCGCTAAAATTGCCAAAATAAAATTTTCAAACTGGCTCGCATTTTCCGGGTTGTTACAATCTCCCCCACTTAAAACTTTTCGTCCCCGAAAAGGAACAAAGTCGAAAGTGGTTTGATTATTCAGCTCAACTTCCATTGTTTTGATTACGGCTTAAGTTCTTCAACTTTTCAGTTTCTAAGAACTTTTCAAAAATTTCAAAAATTTGGCTAACACCCTAAATTTTTGAAAAATTTCGCCATAACCTCCCCTGCACCGGGAGCATCGGGGAATTTCAAATAGCTTCCCCGGTCCTTCAGATCTCAAAAAGAAAAAGAAAAAAGCCAAGCGGCTAGCCAATAGGCTCATAAAATCATCATCACCCAAACAAAACAGTAAATTATGTAGTAAACATGTACCTATTTGTCGGGCAAACAAATTTTATTCTCTGCTCTAGCCTCCTTGCTATGACCTGTTCAATGTAAGTATATGTATATGCAAACAAATGCGACCAAATTTCAATACAATTCAATATTCGATTCAATTAGGCTAAATGGCTAAAAACTAGCAAACAAATAAACAAACAAATAAACAAACAACACAAACATCAATCAATTAGTGGATTAACGTTTCAAATTCATAATTTTGATACCTATACAAAAATCAGATTTTTGATGCCAAATCACAACAATAAGCCCTATCTAATTTTGGTTCTCACACCAGTCAATAGGAAGTATATAGATATTACACGTTCGTCACTCGAATATAAATTCTAATGATGGAGCTCCATCGTCAAAATCATCTCCGGGCGATTAGAGTGTAATTCTATATCTATCCAATATATCAAAACTTCGAATACACGCTAGCTAGGCGCATACGCAAAAATCTTTATATTTTGGATTGTCCTAATCAATATAAAATAAATAATCAAATACGAATAATCGATTTAAATTTTCAAAACAAAAATTTGTTTTCATTTTAAAAATATACTCTTCACACTCGTTCTAGGATACTACTGATCCCATCTCTAACGAGTCATTCTAATTGGATATTACTAATCCAATATCTGATGAATTCTTTCGTATGGTTCTAATGTGTCTTGTTCTCTGAGCTTTGTAAACCAAAGCTCTGATACCACGTGTAACGACCCGCAACTTCCCCGTAAAGGAAAGCGTCGGATAGTTCGAGAACAAGCCACAACAGAACACATACAGAAGAACATTTCATTGTATATTACAACAATGCATCAGATCACAAGAATATACAGAGTATAAATGAATAAATATTACACAGAAATATCAGAGATTTAAATTACATTTAAATACATAGCAGCGGAAAATAATACAATACACAACTAGAAGAGATATACGGATACAAAGCTTTCCGGATATCATTCCAGCTGTAAACCAGGATCCTGTGAATATAAATCTGCAAAACCAAAACTACTAGCTGCACGTGTCAAAATAAGGGCACCCAGAGTTTAGGTTAAAACAATAAACTCCAGGTCAGTCATGTGACTGGTGTGAGAACTAAAACAGTTATTAATCTTTATTTTAAATCATTAGGTAAATCAAGGGACCACGCCGTATAACACGGAACGGGTTTCCTCCCAAGAATACCAGTGCATAAAACAAACGGCGCAATGCTAAATAAAGAAAAATGAAGCTGTTATAAGACCCAGGTCCCATCACACAATGCAACGCAGCCGAGGATAGGGTTTTTCCTTATAACAGCCAAAGAATGCTTGATACGGTTAAAACAAATCGTTTGATACTATTATAAGTGCATAGTGTATAAAACAACTTCAAATCATAAGTATCAATCATAGGCGGCATGAGTGCCCCATCCCACTATGTCGCCATACTAGGCTCTACAAATAAAACCGCAAAAGTCACGTATCTGGAAATTGGGTTTCCATCTATGAACCGAGGCAAAAGATAGTCCTCAACCGATTCGAGACTGCCTAGCCCGAGTCTCAGGATCAGAGCTCGAGTGACCCTTGGATCGTCAGGGCCGGTCCACCGATGTGGATTAAAATGCCTGAACACTGCGTTTCCCCGCCCTTTGGGGCGTAAATGAGCCAACTAAATGACTCCATCGGTTCGAGAACGACCGATCAATCCGAGGCGCCTCGCAACAGCAACAACCACATAAGTCAAACTCGTCAGGGCGTGTAAAACCACTGACGCCACTTCTAGCTAGGAGGAAACGCAGGCCCTCCCTGAGGTCCGTCTCCCGTTTTTGGTTCATACCGGGTGTGAAACTCGCGAAGCAAACGTTACACAAAGCTACGCCACAAAGGCCTTGCTTTGATCATCACCACAAGACTTTGCTTTTCAACAGAAGCCTCGATCAATTGCCACTTAGGCATGCCACACAGGCAATTCACTCCATGCGTTTGATATCCATCAATATATAACCCCTGAGCTCGTACGTCTCAGAGAAGGGCGTTAAGCAAGAGAATAAATTCTCCGCCGCCAAACAGATATATATTTAATAGAGATCAATCACACGGACTAAAATCCAATGTCAGACACACAGTCCATTTACAAGTTCGTTCTGGGTCTGAACGAAACCGGAGGCACCTAGTACCCCGCATATCCATCGATCTCCAAGTACGTCTGGACGATCACCAACTGTTTCCATCTTCTTGGGTGTACAGCCCAATCAAGATCATCAGTTATCACCCAAACGACGTGAAGACTTCCGGTCTTCGACCACCGTCTTCATCTTCGACACCACGTCGAATCAGTTATTCAGAATGGGATAAACCCGGTCTTTCTGAATAACTCGCGTATATATTATAAAAGTGTTACACAAACACAACATACGCCTCATTCCAATTCAGAATATTCTTTTATTCAAATATTCCTATACTTTGGGAAAAGTTCCCATTAATTTTATCCAAGATAAATTCTTTAAATTTATTCTTTAATCTCCTTTGAATATCAATTCAAACTAGTCGGGATTAGCGAACCACACCGAAGTAATCATTTATTTTATTTCCCAATCCCAACCTATTCATCCCATGAAGTAAAACTGGTAATACTTCATATCTAACACCACAGTGTTATCGGTAAATTCAATTACCATTTCACGTTCAAATCTAAATTAAGATTTAACTATCGCTTGGAGTGCAACTGGTGATACTCCATTTTCGATCTTTTCAATCTAATTAAAGATTCATTAAAACTCCACTTAGTTTTAATATTTCTCTGGGTTAAAGAATCAGTGTCATTTAAAAACACAGTTCACGATAAACCCAGAATCACATTCATTAATTATCGGGTTAAAGAACGAGTGTTATTTAAAACACTGTTCACGATAAACCCAAAAATCAATATCAATTCAATTCCAATTAAATCTCATTTAATTGGTACACTTCATTAAATCCAAATAAAAAGATTTAATCTTTTCTCAACTGGGTTCAAGAACAATGTTAGTGAAGGCACCATTCACGAAAAACCCAAATCACATTCGATATTCAATACAAGGCTCTGAATAGAAAATATATCGGCTTATATTCAATATCAAATTCTACGACTAACAAATGTCGTATTGGAAATAACGATATAAATATATATCTTTCAAATTTCCGTAACAACACCTGTATAATCACGAATTCCAACATCGAAATATTCCGAAAACAATTTCGATTCAAATCCACTCCAATGCAATCATTGGATATTCTGGTTATTTTTAAAACCCTTTCAAATTCAATTTATTTATTTAAAAATAAATAGAATTATAATTCTAGTTCAAAACTAGTTCATTTCGATAAAAATCTATTTTTATCTTTTCAAATATGGAGTTTTTCATCCCAAATCTTCACAAATCATTTCTTATGATTTTACACAAATTATTACTATTTTTAATAATTTTATCAAGGCCCGTACAGTCGATTTCCAACAACGGCCATCGAACTGCACTTACAACGACCTTTTTCAAATTTGATTTGGACGTATCTCCAAATCCAACCGTTAGATTTCAAATTTCTAACATTCGTTAGAAAGCTCTTTTCGATACGAACCCAACGGTTCCGGTTTTAGGAGAATCCGACGGTCGGATCTCCCGTAATGTCCGTTTGAAATAAATGGTCGAAATTCACGAACTGCCGCGGCGCGGCGCGTTCTATTCAGGCCATTATATTATATGTATAATATATATAATATATATATCGTCGATTTCCATTTAAAACGAATTATATAAATAGTTTTAAATTCGTTTCAAAAGCAATTTCAACTTCCATTTCAATTCAAATCGAAATTGAATTCTTCTTTATAAATTCGTTTTAAAATTCATTTCTATTCAATTCAAATTTCAATTCAATTTGAATTCATTTCAATTCGCTTTCAATTCAATTTGAATTCGTTTTCAATTCATTTCATTTCGAAATCGTTTTCAATTCAATTTATTTCGAAATCGTTCTCAATTCATTTCATTTCGAAATCGTTTTCAATTCAATTCATTTCGAAATCGTTTTCAATTCAATTCATTTCGAAATCGTTTTCAATTCAATTCATTTCGAAATCGTTTTCAATTCAATTCATTTCGAAATCGTTTTCAATTCAATTCATTTCGAAATCGTTTTCAATTCAATTCATTTCGAAATCGTTTTCAATTCAATTCATTTCGAAATCGTTTTCAATTCAATTCATTTCGAAATCGTCGATTTCCATTTCACTTTTCAATATTCATTTTTAAAATGAATAAAGTCGATATAAATATCGTTCACGTCAAAATGGCGTCAATCTAATCAACACGGCTTCATAAATTTCTATTTTCAAATTTTCTTTATTTTTCAAATTGGAATGAGGCCCAATCAATTACCATATAAAATTAATTATATGGATTTCCATACAACACATGTATATAATAGCATTGAAAAATAATCAACCATCAACCAAAGTGCACTACACTGTATAAGCATCAAATATAGATATTCAACGCTTATAACAGCCTGTCAATCAATCGATCGACATATTTAATCAATCAGGATGAGTGAAATTCATATTTCATCCCAACACCCGTGTGGGGTTTCAAATCAACAAACACACATTTTTGTTTGTGCAGTTGGGCGATGTGTAAAATTTATCAACCCAATCAATATCCGTCAAATCAGTGTAAATAAACAAATCGGCCGATTTGTTTATAAATATTTATTTATTCACTTTCACGTTAAAAATTATATTTTTAACGTCAAAAATATTTATTTCAACACTTGAATTTGTATTCAGTTCACTTGCACAATAAAAATGATATTTTTATTTTTCTAACATATTTTAGAAAATTTCGGCGGCATAACGGCACGATACTAGAAACGGGACGAGGCCTAGCCTTATCCCCGGTCTAGTGAAGGCCCACGCCATTCACACATCAATCAAATCAATTCATTTCACCACACAATTCAATTTCAATCAAATAATCCAACTAATCTACGCAACCAAACAAACAAGTCCATGGTCTGTGGACGATTGTGTCGGGTGCTACTAAGCACCGTCTGCATCATAGTATATATATATAACTAGAAAAGAAATTGAAAGGTGAGAAGTTCTCACCGATAGCTATCCAATCATCTTGACTCTTCTTCTCGCCTTTTTATCATCTTCTTGCGCCCGTAGTCACTATATATAAAAATCACACATTTTTATATTTCGATGTCTTTAAATAAAAATCACATTTTTATTTATTCACTTTCAATTTAAAAATCATATTTTTATTTCGAAGTTCAATATATAAAAATTCTATTTTTATTTCGAAGTTCAATATATAAAAATCACATTTTTAAAATATCGCTTCATGTATAAAAATCACGTTTTTATAACTTCAACTTTATTTTAAAAACCGTATTTTTATATTTCTAATAATCATATCTTTTCATCATTCACATACATAAGAAGTTCATATCTTTACTTGTATAAAAATCAATCCTTTGTATGATAAAAATTGCCACTTGTCTATAGTAAAAATATGACCTTTCCAAATTAAAAATCCTATGTTTTCTAAATCAAAAATTCCGTCGTTTCTACTCTTAAAAATCTTGCTAAAATTTTATATATATATATATATATATATATTTTTTTTTTCACAAACAAAATCAGATTAAACAATATAAATAAAATAAAGAAATAATTAAAATAAACTTACAGGGGGTTTCCACTGTTGAACTTCGAAGGGGGGGGAGCGATGGTTTCTGAACGGGTCTGGGGTTTTAAAGGGGGCTGGAGAGAGAGAGAGCGCGCCAGGGAGGAGCGCCGGAGGTCTGGAGGGACTGGTGGTGGAGGGCGCTTCTGCGGCGGAGCTAGGGTTTGATTTGGGGGGGGGGGTTACGGGTTCGAATTGGGGAAAGAAGCGAGGAGGGCGAGTTGAGGACGGAGAGGGGGGGTTATCGATCACCGGCGGAGGCTTGTGGGGGGGGGGGGGGGGGCGGTGGTGGCCTTGGCGGAGCGGGAGCGCGGAGCGCGATTTCGTCGATGCTTCTCCCCATTTTTTTTCCTGAAATGATTTTGAAAATAAGGGGGGGCCTAAGCGGGTTAACGGGGAGAGGCTTCCTTTTCTTTTTTTTCATTCTAATTAATTAATTAATTTTCAAAAAGCTGACTTTTACATACGACCTCGAAACGAGGCCCACCACCTGTCGTCCATAGCATTTTACCCCCATTCCGAACACAATGGGATATGCATCGTAAGCTGATTCGAACGTTACAATCAGTTTTCATTAGATTTACATTTAAATCACTATATTGAATTTTAAACGTACATTTCAAATTACCGGGGTCACATACTAACTCTATAAATTGCAGAAAAATATTTTCTAGCTTCGTATTGACGATACGGTCCTAACAAAACTAGTTTCGTCGAATTCTGAGACCGTTGGAAAAATGGCCATTTTCCAGTCGATTAAAATCAACTGAAACTGGTCAAACGCGTTTTCCTTTGCCACGCTCACATATTGATTCGAAAAATTATGAAATTTGGAATCTAGCAATAACTTAACATCACGGACCCAACAAAACTGGTTTCGTCGAAATCCGAGGTCGTTTGCAAAATTGCTATTTTTAAGGGCCTTATATATATAAAAATATATATAAATTCAACAACGACTATTTCTAATTTTAAACTGGACATATCTTGTCATTTCTAAGATGAAATCTCAGTTTGTTAACTTCGTTACAAAGATATAGTTATACAGATTCAAATATTTCTTGTTTCGTTCAATTCTGACTTATATTGAATTCTGTATATTCATTTGAAATTAGAAATCGAATTTTCGAACTACCGCGCCATTTTCAATTCCTTTTATAATTATATATAATTATTATATATTCTAACGACGACGTATATAATATATACGTTCGAATTATATTCAAAATAAATTTCTCGTCGATATTATTTAAAATAATTCATTTTAAATATTCAAAATTCGCTAAAATTGCCAAAATAAAAATTTCAAACTGGCTCGCATTTTCCGGGTTGTTACAGATGTGGAAATCGATTTTTATTTCTATATATAAGTCTTGACTTATATACTCTATTTATCCAAGGATAAATAACTAAATTAATTTATAAAACTTTATTTATAAATTAACCCTCTCACTTTATCTATTAAAACAGATCTCTCTTAAATATTCACTTTGAATTCATGATTTGTTTACCCGTGTGCGAAGCACGGGTCGAAACTCTTCCTAGTGTAAAATTCTCCTTTATTACACTTCTATCCATTTTCAAGTATTCCATTATTCTATTTAATTTCTAAATAAATAATTCCTTTCCATAACTCAGTTCATTTTCTTAATAAATATTCCCTTTAATCCATTTAAAATTGTTTTACAATATTCTTTCTATTTCCATTTTGTAAATATTTCTCAAATGATTTCCTTTTTATTCCTATTTGTAATTGTTTACAAATAATCCCCTTTCTAACTTATTTGTAAATGATTTGCAAATATTTCCCTTTTTCTTTTCTATTTATTCTATTTGCAAAATGATTTGCAAATATCTCCCTTTTTCCTTATTTTGCCAATATTTGTCCTTATATTTGTTTTACAAATATTTTCTCTATATTTATTTACAAATATGTTTTCTCTATATTCTTTGATTTATAAAATGTTTTCTTTAATAAAACAATATTTTCCATATATAAAATCCGTTGATTTTATATAAATAATCTATTTTCAAAATATTCTTGGAAATTCCTTTTCACTTTTCAGTATCGCTTATGGTATAAAAATACCAATTCAAAAAGGTCAATTTTCATCCAAAACACACAGGGTCAGCCCGATGATATAGCACATCATATATAAGAATACATATATGAAAAATAGTAAAATAAATGTTGAGGAACCCAGTTGGGTCCCTCCAACCTGTTCCCCTGCATCCACAAATGTCAGTCCACATAAATAACATGAGTATAAAATATTCTGATAAACAGAATCAATATCTCGATACGATTTATATATATCGTTATTGATAATTTCAATCAACTGACTAGCAGTTCAACCAAACAGCCAACACACAACAATTCAACCAATATTTATCAATTCTAAAAATACTTTATATTGAGTTAGTGAGATTTACTCACATTGGACGGTTTATCGTTGAATAACGATAATCGGTCATTGATTTGGTTCAGACGTTAAATTTCACCATAAATCCAAACGAGCTCCAATCCACTTGCGGTCAGTTCCATTGCGTAGTGCTCGTCCATACGATCCCAACGGATCCTGTTTCGTTAAATTTCGTTAATGTATGCAAAAGTTATGCTATTTACAATATTTACATAATTTAAATGAATATATATTTAATTAAATTAATTAAATTATTTTTATCTTAATTAATTTCTAATTGCGTTATTAGCCAAATTACCTTTCCTACCCTTCTAAAAAATCCTACTTTCCCATCTCTAGCCGTATCCAATTTTTTTAAAATTGAAAAATCATTTTAATATTAATTAAATTTAATTTTCAAATAAAATATTTAAAAATATTCATTTAATTATAACTTAAAATTTTTAACCCGGATCAAAAATCTGCTTCCACTCATTTTAAAGTATTTTTCGATAAGAATCCAACGGTCCTTGTTTCGTGGAAATCCGACTTGTTTTGAAAAAGTTATAAGCTTTTAAAGTTTATGGTTAAAAATTACGAAAATGCCCCTGGTCTGTTTTAAATTCAAATTAAATTCAAATTAAATTTTAAATTTAAATTAATCATCCCATCCGTCGGATCAGTTAGGGATAGCCAGGGAGAGCAGGAAACTATATTTTCCAAACTCAAGCCTTAGACACTATCCTCTCTGTCACCCTTAAAATGTTCTGATATTTATTTTTACAAATTCTATTTTAATTATAATATATATATATATATATATATATATATATATATTACACAAACAAATAAATAAATAAATATTATTTAAAAACTTACCCCGCAAAGCCCAAGCCTCTGCCTAAGAGTCCCTAGCTCCCCGTCTTGCCCTCCTTTCTCTCTTCCTTCCCTTTTCCCTATTTCCTAATATTTTATTATTATTTCTGCCATTGCCAAAGCTTGAAAGAGGAGGAGGAGGAGTGAGTTTAAAATGAAGGGGGGAGGGGCTATTTATAGCCGAAGGAGTCACATGGATTGCTGAGGTGGCGCGAATCCAATGGTCGAAAATGGATGGCTAGGATTAATCCTTAAATTAATTAAATTATAAATAAATTTAATAATTTATGAATAGTAAAGTGTGTTTTCTCAACCCTATTCGGACGTTAATTTGACTTACTTATTGATACCTTATCCAAAATCTTTTTCAACCATGTTGTTCAATTTTTCTTGCTCTTCAATACTATATAAAAATATATCAATTTTGAATTTGTTTGAACTTTCAAATAATTTAAATTCGAATTCAAAATAGTGTTTTGTGTTAGTTTCAACACTTTCCGGTCTCATGTTGGAGTATCAAACGATAACGGTTTTCAGAAATTCTTCCACCATCTGGTCCGGTTTTTAACGTACTTCAATCCTATGTATTCAAATCAAAAATCGGAGTTCGTTTAGATTTTCAAATAATTTATTTAAATTTTGTTTCCTTAATAACTTTCTATATCCGTTATAGGATTTTCCCAGATTTCATATATAGCTAATATCCTATGTTTAGAATTTTCCTGGATAGGTCTCAGGTTCCAGTTTTGCCGTTAGCATTAGCAAATTTCAATTACCGTCAAAATTTAGTTCAAATTTTGGCCTTTTATTTTTTCTTTTCCACATACGGATGCCCTTTTTGACGTAACTTGGTTGGTTACCTAATTTCATCATTTCGGATTTAATGAAACTGATTTCATCGAAATCCGAGTTCGTTAGCTACTACATCCTTTGTAAACGTACTATTTTAAATTAAAATTTTATCCTTTTATACTGCCAGTTCACATTATATTGCAGATCCACTAAATTTCTATCATTTCGGAATAAAATAAAATATTCAAAATTATTGAAATTAAACCATTTAAAATTCTAAAACAATAAAAACATTTTTAAAAATTAAACTAAATGGTCAAAAAATCTGGGCCATTACAGAATTTTTCGTTCTCGTTGTTATTTACTTTTTTAAAAAGTAAAGAAGGAAGAGAAAATAAATGGAAGCGTTTAGGATTTTGATATTTTAAAGAAGGACAAGAAAATGTATGTGTACTGCTCATGGCAATTTGAATTTATAAGGAGTTCTCATAATATTTAGCATCCAAAACTGTAGTACTAATAACAATATCCAATTTAATTTAATTGTTAATTTCATTATGATATAATTGTTGAAAATTTAATGTACAATATGAAACAAGATTATCAAAACTGGATTCAAATCGCCAGTCATAAAGTTCAGATTTTAAATCAAAATGGAAATTAGAGATTCAAATGATATATATTTAAGTTTTGTACAAACTTTGAAATTGATTATGATGTTTGAAATTTAATATCTTAACTTAAAAAAATAGTTTTCTTCTGTTGTTTCATTGCTGTTTTGTTTAGAAAACACTAGCATTGGAATTGAGGATTCAAATAAGCATAATGAATGTATAAGCATATATTGAATAAATTTTTCTCAACTGCATTTTTAAACGAGTTTGAATCGAAATGTGAGTCTAATTGAAGCATGAGAGATTCGAATCAAAATAAGATATAAATCATAAGACCTTAAGATTCTTAATAACAATGCTACTAAAAATTACAAAATACGCTAATTTGAATCTTGAACATGGAAATTAATTTGGATGTTGAATATGGATGGAAATAAACTTATGATTACATGTAATCCATATGTTTCAAATTAACCACTTTGCATATATTGAAGGTTATTCATATTGCACAACAAGCTAGACATATAATGGCGAAATATTAGGCAATTAAAATAGTCAAGCTGCATATACAACACAAGATGAAGTTCTCCATATTTCAGAACATAATAGCAACATTTTTAGCTCAGGAAAAATGCAATATAGCTATCCATCATGTCACACAGGTTGATAAAGAGGACAATGAAAACAATCCATATGCAATTCCAAAATATATTTTTTAATGTAATAAATTTATAATGTTATATTCTATTTTTTGTATCGTATACTTATTATTTTGTTTACAAAGATCATTATTATATTTTTGTTAAAAAACCATTGAAAACTAGAACTTTCATAATTTTCAAAAACGTCTGAAACTAAGAAAATTTCAAAACAACTAAAACCGAATTTTCGAGCTTAGCATATTCAAACTAATAGATGAATTGAATGTCTTTTGCTTTGCTTGTTTTGTATCGATTATAGAACTTTTCTTCTCTCTTGGGGGAAGGAAAATTAAAGTTAGGATGAATTAATCCTAATTGTAAAGATGAAAAAAAAATCCAAACTTCTCAAAACTGGAAAGGTCAATTAGTCAAAAACCACAAAAGACCAGCTTAATTCAAGAAGGAGTGAAAATCATGAGTACCCTATCATTCCCACCTTATGTAACTCAATGATCTTATGATTTTTTGTAAAGCAAGAGAAGGAACAGAAAAAGTGCTTTAAAATGCGGTACATTTGATGGAAACCAGTTGCACTGGATATGTTGTTTTTTTAAATGAAAATTGCAAAAACAAGTCACTTATTCAAGATCTCTGAAGTATTATTGATGGTAGACTAAGTATTGCTGATTTGGGTCTGTGACGAGCCAAGAAATTTGACATTCGATTTCAACACTAATACATTATTTGTATTCACGTGTCTAGACTCAAGGACCGAAATCTCAGCAGCTAGAAAAATGAAGGTAGAGGGTGAGAAAGAAGAAAGAGATGTTCGAATAGAAGAAGAAGTACACAGACACATCAAACTAGAGAATATCAGAATCTCACAGCGGAATGAATAAAATAAAATATACCAATAATCTTTTCATAAAGAGAAAGTTGTATATATGTACATGAATAAATTATCAGAGTACATAAATAAATCAACCTATACAATCATAAAAATTGCCCACACAATGGTTGATAAATACGACACACACATCACAGTAGAATACAACAAACATCATGACGTGGTGAAATAAGATCATATAAGAAATAAGAGAATACGTCTCGACTCCAGCTCTTGTCCGGCAACTTCCAAAAAATGCAATGTAATTTGGAACATATACTCGATCTGACCTGAGCATATTTCAGAGAAACAAAAACGGCTGGATTAGTCTGGAATACCAGAATGAGAAACCCACATCACAAACAACTTGCTGAATTTTATAAATCTTTTAAAAGAATGAAACTCACATAAGACATGAAAAACAATAAATATGGCTCATGTTTTTCCCTTACAATAACCAAAACACTTTTATAATAAACATCCAGTGATATATAATAATGTAAACAATCCACAAGTAAATGTATTAAAATAGTCAGAATGCATGCATCTCATGTTCCAACATAATATGTATACAATCAAAAATGAATGTTTGTACTGGAGAATGAATTCTAACTATGAAAGGGTAAGGGTCTACCCACTGAATCTGTACACATATGGATCAAATTTACAAGAGGCAACAACACCTTGCACCTCAACTATTCAGAACCGGGAATCATACTGGATACCGCTGAATATGATTATCCCGATTGATAAACAACCATTGGATGCTAAAACATACAAAGAGATGGACACTAGATATGGGATGATCATATCAATGGAAGCGATCCACATATCCCTATCATTTTCACCTGTTTTGTTCATTTATTGGTGATGAGGCTAGGGTTACATTTACCTTACAAATACAGAATATCTTGAATTATTTTTTTAGTAGAGAATATCTTAGAGTTCTAACATTGCCTTCCAAGAAGATATACAATGCTAGCATTCATTCATACAAGTTCATTTTGGGATTGAACAAAACCAACTAACTCCATTATCAATCATCTTCAAAATGTTTCCAATTCAAAATACATTAGCCAGAACGAAGTTGTATTCGAGCAAGCAGACCCAATCCCGGTCTCTTAAAAATGACATCCATATAAGATAAAAGGGAATTTATTTGTAGTTGTTTCTTTTAACTGTCAATCTAAAATTATATAGTGAAGTACATTAGCAGCACAGACCCTTTTAATTTAATCATTCATTTAAAATCATTTCATCGATTCTTAAAAAACGATTCCATATACTTATCTCAACGGAATAAACATATTCACAATTCTCTTGTTTTCACTACTATGAAAACCATAGTCATACACTTATCTTTTTGGAATAAGTATATTCACAAAATTATGTTACTTTCACTATTTAGAAAATATTGTTATATACTTAGTCAAATGGTATAGGTATAATTACGCATCTTATATGGGCCCAAAACAATGTCACATAATACATTATTTATTATAAACCTAAATAGATTTATTTAACTTCTAAATTTTACACATAATATAAACATCACATCATCATCTGAAATCAAATTAGGAAGATCTATGAATAAAGATCATACTTATGCCTCTTCGTTGTTTCTTCTTCAATTCACCGTATAGATGTTCAGCTCATTCCAACGATTAAAAGAGAAACTTGCATAAGAAAGACTTTATTTACTATAGCATTTTACAACTCAATATTCATTGCTCTTATGATCATTAAACTGACTATGGGTGTTAATATATATTGCGTAACACACCTGGTTACAAGCATACTACTGCCGTAGGAGAACTGATAGGTTTACAATACGAAACAAAGTGGGTAGTATTTTGTTTCCACTAACAATTATTTAATTAAAAGTATCCTTGCACTTATGTCTTTATCTTTCCACGTTTGTACCATTGAGTAGATGTATTTTAGTGCGGTAGGTTCCATTCAAATCATACCATCATGTTAGGAATTTTATTATCGACCTTCATTTTTACTGATGTTAGATTCGTCGTCATCTTCTTGAAGCTTTATTTGGAGTTTTTTGTAAATATTTATAATATTTGGCCTATGGTGAAAATGTCAAAAAGCCTATATTCTAGTTTGAATTCTTCTATGTTTTGGATATATAGATTTTTTTAACAGGAGATTCAACATATAATTTGAAGCATCTTTTATCTCTACCATCCTAATTTAGATTTCTTCCAATTATATAGGCTTTGTATTTTTCATAATGTTGTTGTTCATTCATTTTGGAAGTAGATTTTTCCAAGAGTTCTGTATGATATTCCTAATCTAGAAAATCTAAATTAAAAAAATTGTGCTTTAATTTCAACAATATGTCTGGTTGGATCTAGCATATCATTGCCATAGTGTGGAGGGACTATTGTAATTCAAGATCTAATTCTGTATTAAGAACTTCTGTGAAGTAATCTATAATCGATCAAAAAGGTTCTATAATTCTGTCTGATGTCATCCATTTTTGTATACGTCCTTGATAAATCTATAATTTATCGAGGTAGTTGGATCCAAAGTGAATTTTTATGTACTAAGTATTTGTATTGTGAAAGCCTTAAACTTAAGAGTGGCATGGATGCAATTATTGTGCAACTTCAGCCTGTTTGGAAGTTTGTTTAGTACATGGGATTTTTGAATTATTTTATATTTCCTACGTAATTTCGAATCTAGAGATTTTCTATGTTGAGATTTTTGCCAGTGGAGAATAGATCTCTATATATGTGGCAGCATTTGTTCTTTTGTAGATTGGAGAAATTCAATTTCTCTATTGAAGGTTTCAAAAAAAGATATTGTCATATTTTTACTTGCAGGAGGGTAGTTTATGGAATATGGCCAAGTTGGGTCATCTTTGTAGGATTTAATTAACCCTAAAGGCAGTGGTGAATAAGGTTTATTGCAGTTTTCCATAGAGTAATAAATAATAGTAACACAGATAATAATCAGAGTAAATGCGGAAAAAGAAATAACACAGAATTTACCTAACTTCGGCAAAACTCTTCCTACTGCTGCATTCCCCAAGGTTTTTACTAGGAATTAAAATTTCTACGCTTACAATCCCCTATAAACTCGCGACACCCTCTCCCAACTATTCTAATCCTACGCTCAAAACCTTACACTAATCTCTATCCCCAAGATCAGATTTCCCCGAATTACAAACCCGTAACTCGTAAACCCTAAACTATAATATAATGTAGTTTGTCACCCAGTAAAAACTAGAGTTCAATTTTTTTTTTTTAAAAAATACAATGCAAGAAGGTAATTATAAAGAGGACCTAAACCATTATTGATACCCTAGTTTATAATAGTAAAGACACTAAAAAAAATAAGATTGTATCCCTATTATTGTCATTGGCTTTATTTTCTTGTTTAATGATTGACCCGTTATTCTTTTGACCTGCTTTGCTTACTTTTCCCGTATTCCTTTGCTTTTGGAAAATGGAGGCGATTCAACCTAGAGTTTCTAATCCCCTTTGATTTGTGAAGAATTATGTTGCCTCTTCTTTGTAGATGCTCTTGAATTTCCAATAGCTATATTCATTTGCTTTATTCGAGTTGAAATACTTTGATTGGATCCAAGTTATTTTCGTTCTTGGGTATGAATTTTCAATTCAAATTATGGTTTGATTTATGCTCGAACTTGGATGGGTTAATTGCCAATGATGAATGGTGTATAAATAGGATTAAAATGCCGATATAATCTCTAATTTCATCATTAGACTTGGTTGTTATTTGTTCCTATGATTTTGCCGAGTTTGAAATATTCAAACTTTTTGGAATAAATTGCGTGATATGTGACCTATTCGTTGCTTTCTGGTTTTGAATTGGCACAACTTCAATTGAAATGCTATACTCCTATTGTTTAGCTATGGTGAAATTCGAATTGGCTAAAAATAAATTCCTTGCATGTTGTTTTCTAGAAATTAAGAATTTTAATCTTAGTACTCTGCATTGGTTTCTTCCTGAACTTGATATTGCACTTGACATGCTTTTGTTCATCATGACTATTGCTCTTCATGCTTTACTAATAAGAACTCATACTACAGTTAATCACTTTACTTTAATCTCTGATGAATCGAAACATATATTATACTTGATTTTGGCTTTGTGTAGTTGTCACTGCTTGGCTTGAATTTGCTTATGAAATGTGCCTGTGGTCTCTTGTGTATATTGTCTTATGCATTGCTATATTTCAACCTACTTCATTGTTTACTGTTTGTGTATGTGCACTTTGTCCTTACTTGCCAACATAAACATGCATATGCATATTTATGTATGCTAGCCTTTGTTCCTCATATATCATTGACACCTGAACCATTTTGTTGTGCCATTTGCATGCTATAATTGTTGTGGCCCTACCCTGCAGCTGCCTTGATGCAAGCTTTCTCTTAGTTTCATCATCCAACCCCAAGTCTCCAAAGATACGGGCACAAGAATCCATCCACCTATGAACCTCTTCAGCTGGCTCAGTACCTTTAAATGGTTTCCCTCCTAGAGATGTAATTTTTTTACACAGCTTCACAAAAACCACAATACTAGGCAACTGAACACCTACATCTACCTTGGTTGCCACTGGAGTCGGTGCCCTTCGCATGAATGCTTCCATCATGGCCTCAAACATGGCTGGGTAATTTGGGATACCTCCACTACCCCCTCCAAGCACAGCCTCTTCCCTACAAGTATGTCGTGAAGCATGTCGACTCATTCTAAATCTACAAATTAGAATGATTTGCCACTTGCAAGAAACGTTGCTAAAGAAGTACAAACGCTAATATACTATATAGTATTATATATTATACATCCAACTGAAATCTACAAATATGTCTCTCATATGTAATTACGTCTTCGAACTTTGGATAAAATTATTAACTAGAGCTCTGATACCAAATGTGATGACCGCCCATAACTCCTGCACTATATAAGAGGAATAGTGCGTTGAAAGGTGTGCAAGGCAGCTATGACCGATCATCATAGGTAAATAACACAATCGGAACCTGTCGTAAATATCATAGCGCATGGATAAAATATAATATAATATATACAACAGGTATAAATAGTGAAGCAGGAAATACTAAACTTTCATAACGACTAGAAAGTGATATCCGTAGACTTGAATTACAACAATAGTGTTTGTACAAATTGCCTCACTACAACACCTAGAGAATAAAAAACAGCGGAAATCCAAATACAATATAGTAGAAAGATAGTGCGATAGCCTCCTGCTTGCCTCCGAATAGCTACATCGTCCTGACTAAGCAATCACCTGTTACCTACCACTTAGTCTGCCCATCCACAACCGGAAGAACATCCCGAGGTAATAAGAGGAAAATGTAAAATCATGAGTCAGACAATAGTCTTAGTGAGCGATAAAACAACTAACAAACATCAACAATAAAGTATATGAGAATGGATAGATAAACATACTAATCTACCCACAACACCGGAGAAGAACTCAACCCTATCTTCCCCACATCGAACATTGATAACCTTTACAATAACATTTTAACCATACATCCATGGAAACTAGAACACCTATTCAATCATGGCAAAGCACTCATGACATCCAAATTATGTATCTTATGTAAACCATCCTAACCGAACTCAACATCCCTCAAGTACAAGCCACAAAAGCCTAAACCAATATCAGATAAGCACCAAGGAATATCTCCTTCGATGTTGGAAAATCTACGTGAGACAGTTCAAACAAGGCAACCAATCAACCATGACAGACTCTGGCTATCACTGCCAATCTTGCTTTGAAACCATCGTTAATCGTATGACGACCAACCTTGCCGTATGTCAAGGGCTAATGGTGACCACAGTTCTAGCATAAACTGCATATGCCTTTCAATGATACGTATGTTTGTCCAACCTTGACAATTAGGCCTTTCAATGATATGTATGCTTGTCCAACCTTGACAATTAGGCCTTTCAACGATACCCAGGGTACCCGACCTACAACCAGTCTTTTAGATGTCTCTATTGTACCCTTTCTTCAAGCCTGCTGGAACTTACGATAATGATAATCTCTCGGCCTTCATATCTCTAGTCATCCAACCTAACTACTTTTCTTAACTCAAGCAACCATCTCGAGCAACCATTATCCACCAACTCATAACCTTTGAGTTGTCGCCTTATTCGTTGTTATACACCGATCAACGAACACCTTTCAACACTTCGAACCCTCCTACTTGAATTTTTTTCGAAGTCATACCATCAACGAGCCAAATTACATCACTGCGCTGCGGCTAGGGTCCGGGGGGTAGCCCCCTTTTTTCCAAGCTCTTTTGTTTAAATCTAGGTCATACCCGAAAATATAATTTTTCAGAAATGGCCCCGCCTTCTGGTGCGACCGACCCTCTGACTGCTGCTCGACCGACTCTGTATATGTCCAAACTCATGCATGACCGACCAGCTTTGGGTTGCATGACCGACCGCTTCACGAAAATACGATCGACCGTCCTGTTGAATCCAAATCCTGACTGACCCGCCCCTGCTCTACCCCACCATGCACCAAAACCATGACCGACCCTTCCCATGTTCGAGCCAACACTGGTCGGCTAGGAATACTTTCCTCCATAACCATGCTCGAGCCCATGCTCGACTGACCTATTCCCCTTGCTCGACCTATTCTAGTGCGACCGATCCTGTGTCCCCGAAGCCCAACCATGTTCGAATGACCCCTGTTGGTTCGTCCCTCTGCTACGTGTGACCGACCCTATGTTGTACTGCACATTGTACTACGTTGTACTGTCTGCTCGACTCGCGGCCTATATAGCCCCAATTACTCAATCTCACGCATACAATTAATAATCTCTCAAAATCCATAGAATTATACTCAATAATTAGAGGACAATCTGAATAAAAGAAGAAATATTGGTAATGGTGTAGTTCAAGTGTCCAAAGTGCCAAAAGATCCTTCAAAATGTCAAGTCCTGGTGTATTTATAGGCTTGAAGGGAAGGCGGGTCACATGATGATGTGGGCCTGATCCCTGATATCTTGAAGAAAATCATGAGAGAGTGAAGAATCTGCCTTTGGATCAGGTCCCACTGCATATACCTCGATCCGCAATAATATGCAAGAGAAACGGTCAACGTTGTTGTGCACGATTACACCTCCAAGCGATTCGGATAATGGGTTCTCCAATCCGATCCAATGAAATAAAGGAGTTTCGTCATCTCTATGTGCGATGGGGGTGGGGTCATGGTTCCCCCGACCCATTTTGATGCTTTCATTCTGGAGTCGGCTCTTTCGTGTGCGAGTGGGTTGAGCCTGATCCGGTCTGCTTAGCGATTGTTGGTACATGAGTTTCCCTTTCAACTTGAAACTTCTCTATCGATCCGAACTGACTCTGTTATTCATAAATAACCATCTGAACTTTGTGTGACCTAGTCACAAAGTAGGCCAACAGCTGTATATTTCGCAAATTTTCGACGGTTTCCAACTGCCACTAACGGGCCGTCATAAGCCGTCGAAAACCGGCGGTCCCTTGCCAAAATTCAAGAATTTTCTATTAGTATTGCTAGATACGAAAATATTTTTATTTTTATTGATAGCAGTTCATAAGTGAATGGATTTTATGTAATGGGGTAGTGAAAAACTTGAAAGTTTAAATATATACTTTACATCACACTATCCTGTCATTTACTTCCATACTAGTTACTCTTCATCATTTCATTCATTTAATACCCGATACCCTTCTCTAGGTATACCTATCTTACATGTAACATCCTGGGTTTTTGACCATTCAAATTGACAATGATCCTCAATGTCGACTTAAACAAATCAAAAATATAGATAGTTATTGGGATTAAGAAAGAAGAAAAACAATTATAGAATCTCACAACGGAAGGACAAAATATAATAAATAAATAACAGTTCATGAAGCTGTTAAAAACATACGTTTGATTATATTTACAATAATTATCAGAGTAAGTTAACATACAACATACCCATATATGCAGCAGAATAATAATTTTATACATCTGTTGAGCTCCATCTTCATCTTCATAGTGGTATCTTAAAGCAAGGGAAATCTTCGCTAGTTGTAACCCAGTCTGACTTGAGCATTTTACATAAAAAGAAACAGAACAAACACTCGGATCAGAACTAAATCATTCTCATATTAATTAAATTAAATTCAGGTGCAATAACTTAAGAGATGTTATGGGAATTTCCATTTCTTAAGGATCCATCAAACGAATACTATATAATATAATACGCTATTATAATAATGTCTATAGTTAAATATAACATAATAAAATAATGTAAGCGGGATTACCATTATTACCCTTACACCGTTTGTACCGTTGCCGTAAAGTTTGCATGTAACACACCCGTACATCGGCGAATAGGGATGCACTGTGATACGACAACATTGAATCAAAATCGTATGAGGCTCGATTAGGATAATATGACAAGGCACACGAGGAATGCCCAGAGTATGAAAATACTAGTTGCACGCCCAGACTGGTGGTAACGCATAGCCGCGACTACCGCCCACCTCGGATAACACTCCTGAATCATGGATGCACATCAAATCAATCAAACCGAGGGACTATAGCAATAAAGGAAGAAGTGTTGCCGTGGAGGTAGCTAACCCACTTGGTCACGGTGATAGTATAGCCCTGTTTTAGTCATTTTAATTATGACCCGAAGGTTAAGGATATCCATCATCGTTCTCTTTCTTCAAATCCAGTAATCGCCTCCAAATCCATCCATTTCTGGAACTCCATCGCGTACACAGTTGTTAAAGTGATTTTTGGTATTGGCAGAGAGTATGACAATATCTGCTCCCGGTCTCTTTAACAACCAATCGTTTACACTTTTCACACCGGTCAGTCCTTTTACATTTCGAAGAGGTTCATACTTCATATCAAAATATTAGATTTCCAAAATCATTCAATATTCAAGATAGAATATTATTCATACTAAAATCTCCATTTTTCACACCGGTCGTTTCTCTAACATTTTCAATTAAACTTGAAGTCATATTTCATTCTTCAATTCAACCAACTCAATTTTCAATAATCCCATCGATTAAACTTCCAATTTACATTCATTTCAATTCCATCAAATTAATTCAAGTAGTTACATCCCAAATCAGATTCTCATTTTCAATGATTTTGATTTATAACAAATATCAAGTTCACAATTCATATATAGTTCAAATCAATGTTGATTGATAATAAATTTCAATGGTGGGTGAAACCATTCAATTTCAATAAATTCGATTTACATTATATTTCACTTTATTTAGCTTCGGTTACAATACTAATTTATTTCCCCTTTTTGTTTATATTTCAAAATTCAAGGTTCAAATTCAATGGAAATAAATTATAAAACATCGCTCATATTCTCTTTAAAACAATATTTCAAAATTCGTGGCTAAATCAAATTTTATTTAACCAACCGGTGTCTGTAATTAATTTTCTATCCTATGGCCAAGTGATATTTAAATTTTAATTTTAGAATTTTTGGAAAGGATATATATCATTTCAATCCAAATCAGGGTCATAGGTATTTATTATTTCAACCTACGTTATTAATTCATTTTAATGATTAATCCCGGGTTTATTCGATGCCCGTAACAGTTAGGGTAATGATTGGGATTAATAAGCACATACAATGGTCATATATGAATAACAGGTAGATTCACACAATTAACATCAATAGGTCAAACATATTAAATTCACGCCATTCACCACATTAATACACACAAACGGTCCAATATCATATAAATTTTTAAATTTTCAGATGTCAGGTTTTAAACAGAAATTAATTATCAGATTTCTAACTTAACTGTAAAATTATATTTAACAATCAAATTTAACTACACTATCGATACAAATAAATATAAACATGCAATTTAAACTGTCAAACATCAATCCATACAATCATATCATGACATGATATTAATTTAACTAATATTAGAATACTTTAGTTACGCGTGAGCAAGTTTAATCACTCACCTTTGGTTTTAAACGAGATTGAAATTCAAATTTAGCCCAAAAATCATTGTTCTCAGAATTAGTTCAAATCAGTGTTATCACGAAGAGCTTGTTGATACAATCCCAACGCAATTTATTTCATCCAAAACCGACCTCGTAGCAGAAAGTTATGAACGTTTAAACATTGGAGTCTAAATTATATAAAATAAATTACTCACCACTAAAATAATTGCCACATCATCACTCCTTTATCTCCTTCCTCTTCTTCTTTTACACTTCACGCTACAGCAAAAAAAACACGCACGTTTTTCATGTCCAAACTCATTCTAGATGAAGAACTCACCAAACCAAGCATAAGGATTCACGCCTTGATTTTTGATTGAATTTCTTTTCAGTCGCCTTTGAATATTTTTTAACGTCCTCTTTTTTTTATTATGACAAGAAAAAGTAGCGGCTCTTCCATTGTACAGGAGAAAGAAAGATGGATTTGTTTTAAAGAGATTGGTTAGGTTAAAGTCTATAATTATTTATACGTAAAGAATTTCAATGGTTTAGTTAATGAATAAAACATTCCATCTTTTTGTATTCATCACTAATTAACGTAAATAAATAAATTCTAATAGTCAAATTAGGACTGATATTAATTATAGAAATAAATTTCATATACTTTAGATCTAAAATTCAACTTTCCACAATTTAAATTGAGCAAATTTTTTTTCATGCGCAGGAAACATTAATGTCATTGCCATTTTTCATTTTATATATATCACGAAACACTCAGCAAAATTAAGGGAAGAAAAAAAAATATGACAGTAAATTTCTCTTAACATATACATACATGCATGCATAAATTTCTATTCACCTGTTGCCTTTCTATCTTCACTTGTTACCTTTATATCCATTTGTTTGGTTTCACACGTATATACAAAGTATGCTACATACATGCATGGAAATATGACAATAAATTTTGTGTATTAATTGTAATTTATTTCCAATTTATCACCTATGAATTGAATAGCAACTGGTTTTCCACACTAGTCAATTAATCTATTGCAATCGTTATTTTTAAAATTAGTTAACATTCAATGTATTCCTTTAATTACCATTCTTAATTAATGTTATCATTTGCCTTATAATTTATACAAACATAATTTCCAAATATATATATTACAACACAATGTAAAATACACATTAATTCATGTATATATCCTATGCGTTGATTATTTAATTAATTATACATGCAAATTTAAACGCGTTTTAAATTTCCGTTTATTCGCCTTTAAATTAAATTCAAAGGTTTATAAACTCTATTCAAATCCGTACAAATAAATTCATAAATCGATTATCATTAATTGTTAATTCAATTTTTCATTATATACCAAATTTTAATTTTATTATAAATATAAATTTCACAACCAATTTCATTAAATATATTATATCAATTCCAACTTTTACCGTCAATCAATTTAGACAAATCATAAATTTTTTAGGAATCAAAACAAGTCACAATTTACATAATAGATTGAGTTTCATTACTTAACCATTCAATTAAGTTTTCACTGTAATTTTTTCAAAACTTTTAATCCTTACAGTTTTAAATTACAAATTCACTGACTCAATATAATTCATATAATTTAATATTAAAGTCCACATCTCTATCTTTAATAATATATACCCAAACTTACTTATCATTATAATCAATGCAAGTTATTTCAATTTACAACAAATATAAATTCAGTACAATTCATTACATAATCAAATGATTTATATTATTCATATTCCATTGATTAAAATTACCAATACAAAATAAATCTCAAATTTAGTTAATCCATTTTATCTTATTAACTCAATATAAATTTCACATTCCATTTTAAATAGATTATCAAACACTGTCATCATCATACATAGCTATTACAGTTCATTGTTCAACAAGTCAAATTTAGTTCATACATTATTAATATATGACATAAATCATAAAATTTAATATTTAAAACAACTTTGTTCAAAAGCACATTAAATTTAATATTTAAATTGTCGTAAAATCTCGGGATGTTACATTACATTTAATTATCCTCTTTCTATTTTCTCTCCTTTCTATAAAATATAAAACATACTCATAGCTCAAGCATAAACTCACACATGTGTGACATTCATTTTCTATGGAGAAACTCCAATTTCTCCTCTCTTATTGCTTTAACAATATACGAACATATATATGCACGTCCAGGTGGACTTACATTTGACTGTAGAACCATATTTTATAGCATAGCTATTTTAAAAAATGACAATAAAATCGGTAAAATGATTACTTAACATATCAATTGCTCTCTGAATTTGTTCAACATACACGAATAGTCAAATACAAATTATAACAAATAATAATGTTTCATGTATCAATTTTAGTTTAAACCAATTGTTTACAGTCAATCATCATTTCAAAAAGGAAATCAAAATAATCCTCTACAATCAATCATTTAACGAGTACGTTTATGTCTTCAAAACATAGCAGTACATCTACAACTGTAAATGGTAATTTTGAGGGAACATATATTGATCCAAAACACAAACCTGCTTCAACCATTTATGCATCACCTCTTTAAATCCACTTACATATGCATTATAATGATTTGCAGCTTTAAACAGTACAACATTAATAAAATACCAAAAAAAAAAAAATTTGAAGTGTTCCAAATTCATAGCGAACCGGCAAATACTAAAGTCTACTCTATACTCACAATGGAAAACTTAATTTGATTGTAATTAACCTAGATGAATTTGAATCTAAATTGCCAGCATATTTGACTTTACATTATTTGGTTATCTACATTCAGCCTAATACAAAACAAAAAGAGTCAAAGTGCGACGGCAGGGAATTTCGCTCGGTCCGAACCAGTCGCTAAACCGACCCAGACCGCTCGAAACGCCCTATCGTTTTGGAACAAGCCACAACAGAACGCATACAAAAGAACATTTCATTGTTATTACAACAATGCATCAGATTACAAGAATATACAGAGTATAAATGAATATTACACAGAAATATCAGAGATTTAAATTACATTTAAATACATAGCAGCGGAAAATAATACAATACACAACTAGAAGTAGATATACGGATACAAAGCTTTCCGGATATCGTTCCAGCTGTAAACCAGGATCCTGTGAATATAAATCTGCAAAACCAAAACTACTAGCTGCCCGTGTCAAAATAGGGGCACCCAGAGTTTAGGTTAAAACAATAAACTCCAGGTCAGTCATGTGACTGGTGTGAGAACTAAAACAGTTAATCTTTATTTTTAAAGTTAGGTAAATCAAGGGACCACGCCGTATAACACGGAACGGGTTTCCTCCCAAGAATACCAGTGCATAAAACAAACAACGCAACGCTAAATAAAGAAAAATGAAGCTGTTATAAGACCCAGGCCCCATCACACAATGCAACGCAGCCGAGGATAGGGTTTTCCCTTATAACAGCCAAAGAATGCTTAGTACGTTTAAAACAAATCGTTTGATACTATTATACGTGCATAGTGTATAAAACAACTTCAAGTCATAAGTATCAATCATAGGCGGCATGAGCGTCCCATGCCACTATGTCGCCATAAATAGGTTTACAAATAAAACCGCAAAGTCACGTATTTGGAAATTGGGTTTCCGTCTGTGAACCGAGGCAAAAGATAGTCCTCAACCGATTCGAGACGCTCTAGCCCATGTCTCAGGAACAGCCGCAACTGCCCCTTGGATCCTCAGGGCCGGTCCACCGATGTGGATTATTATGCCTGAACACTACGTCTCCCCGCCCTTTGGGGCGTCAATGAGCCAACGAATGACTCCATCGGACCCGGATCGTCCGATCAAACCGAGGCGCCTCGCAACAGCAACAACCACACAGGTGAAAAGTATATAAATGTCAGGGCTGGTAGGTCACTGACACCACCCTAGCTAGAAAGAAACGCATGCCCTCCCTGATGTCCTCTCCCGTTTTTGGTTCACAACCGGGGTGCGAAACTCGCGAAGCAAACGTTACACAAAGTTGTGCCACACAGGCTGTGCTTTGATCATCACCACAAGACTTTGCTTTTCAACAGAAGCCTCGATCAATTGCCACTTAGGCATGCCACACAGGCAATTCACTCCATGCGTTTGATATCCATCAATATATAACCCCTGAGCTCGTACGTCTCAGAGAAGGGCGTTAAGCAAGAGAATAAATCCTCCGCCGCCAAACAGATATATATTTAATAGAGATCAATCACAATGACTAAAATCCAATGTCAGACATACAGTCCATTTACAAGTCCGTTCTGGGTCTGAACGAAACCGGAGGCACCTAGTACCCCGCATATCCATCGATCTCCAAGTACGTCTGGACGATCACTAACTGTTTCCATCTTCTTGGGTGTACAGCCCAATCAAGATCATCAGTAATCACCCAAACGACGTGAAGACTTCCGGTCTTCGACCACCGTCTTCATCTTCGACACCACGTCGAATCAGTTATTCAGAATGGGATAAACCCGGTCTTTCTGAATAACTCGCATATATATTATAAAAGTGTTACACAAATACAACATACGCCTCATTCCAATTCAGAATATTCTTTTATTCAAATATTCCTATACTTTGGGAAAAGTTCCCATTAATTTTATCCAAGATAAATTCTTTAAATTTATTCTTTAATCTCCTTTGAATATCAATTCAAACTAGTCGGGATTAGCGAACCACACCGAAGTAATCATTTATTTTATTTCCCAATCCCAACCTATTCATCCCATGAAGTAAAACTGGTAATACTTCATATCTAACACCACAGTGTTATCGGTAAATTCAATTACCATTTCACGTTTAAATCTAATTAAAGATTTAACCATCGCCTGGAGCAAAACTGGTGATACTCCATTTTCGATCATTTCAATCTAATTAAAGATTCATTAAAACTCCACTTAGTTTTAATCTTTAACTGGGTTAAAGAATCAGTGTCATTTAAAAAAAACACGGTTCACGATAAACCCCAAAATCACATTCCATTAATTATCGGGTTAAAGAACAAGTGTTATTTAAAACACTGTTCACGATAAACCAAAAAATCAATACCAATTCAATTCCAATTAAATATCATTTAATTGATACACTTCATTAAATCTAAAAAAAAAGATTTAATCTTTTCTCAACTGGGTTCAAGAACAGTGTTAGTGAAGACACCATTCACGACAAACCCAAATCACATTTGATATTCAATATAAGGCTCTGAATAGAAAATATATCGGCTTATATTCAATATCAAATTCTACGATTAACCAATGTCGTATTGGAAATAACGATATAAATATATATCTTTCAAATTTCCATAACAACATCTGTATAATCACGAATTCCAACATCGAAATATTCCGAAGACAATTTCGATTCAAATCCACTCCAATGCAATCATTGGAAATTCTGGTTATTTTTAAAACCCTTTTCAAATTCAATTTATTTATTTAAAAATAAATAGAATTATAATTCTAGTTCAAAACTAGTTCATTTCGATAAAAATCTATTTTTATCCTTTCAAATATGGAGTTTTTCATCCCAATTTTTCCCCAATCATTTCTTATGATTTTACACAAATTATTACTACTTTTAATAATTTTATCAAGGCCCGTACAGTCGATTTCCATCAACGGCCATCGAACTGCACTTACAGCGACCTTTTTCAAATTTGATTTGGACATAATTCCCGATCCAACCGTTAGATTTCAAATTTCTAATATTCATTAGAAAGCTCTTTTCGATACGAACCCAACGGTTCCGGTTTTAGGCGAATCCGACGGTCGGATCTCCCGTAATGTCCGTTTGAAATAAATGGTCGAAATTCACGAACTGCCGCGGCGCGGCGCGTTCTATTCAGGCCATTATATTATATATATAATATATATTTCGTCGATTTCTATTTAAAACGAATTATATAAATAGTTTTAAAATTCGTTTCAAAAGCAATTTCAACTTCCATTTCAATTCAAATCAAAATTGAATTCTTCTTTATAAATTCGATTTAAAATTCATTTCTATTCAATTCAAATTTCAATTCAATTTGAATTCATTTCAATTCGTTTTCAATTCAATTTGAATTCATTTCAATTCATTTTGAAATCGTTTTCAATTCAATTCATTTCGAAATCGTTTTCAATTCAATTCATTTCGAAATCGTTTTCAATTCAATTCATTTCAAAATCATTTTCAATTTAATTCATTTCGAAATCGTTTTCAATTCAATTCATTTCGAAATCGTTTTCAATTCAATTCATTTCGAAATCGTTTTCAATTCAATTCATTTCAAAATCGTTTTCAATTCAATTCATTTCGAAATCGAATAAAATCGATATAAATATCGTTCACGTCAAAATGGCGTCAATCTAATCAACACGGCTTCATATATTGATATTTTCAAATATTCCATTTCGAATATTTCTATTTCAAATATTTCTATTTTAAAACTGGAATGAGGCCCAATCAATTTCCATATAATGTTAATTATATGGATTTTCATACATTACACCCATATAATAGCATTGCAAAATAATCAACCATCAACCAAAGTGCACTACACTGTATAAGCATCAAATATAGATATCTAACGCTTATAACAGCCTGTCAATCCATCGATCGACATATTTAATCAATCAGGATGAGTGAACTTCAAATTTCATCCCAACACCCGTGTGGGGTTTCAAACAAACAAACACAGATTTTATTTGTGCAGTTGGGCGATGTGTAAAATTTATCGACCCAATCAATGTCCTTCAAATAGGTGTACATAAACAAACCGTCTGGTTTGTAAATGAATATTTATTTATTCACATTCACGTTAAAAATTATATTTTTAACGATAAAACATTTTATTTTAACTTATGAATTTCTATTCAGTTCATTCTATAGATAAAATGATATTTTTATTTTTCTAAATTATTTTAGAAAATTTCGGCGGCATAACGGCACGATACTAGAAACGGGACGAGGCCTAGCCTTATCCCCGGTCTAGTGAAGGCCCACGCCATTCACACATCAATCAAACCAATTTCTAGTCAATTCAAGTTCACCAAACAACCAAATTCAAATCAAGTAATCTAACCAACTATACAACCAAACAAACAAGTCCATGGTCTGTGGACGGGTGTCGGGTGCTACTAAACACCGTCTGCATCCTAGTATATATTATATATAACTAGAAAAATTAAATTGAAAGGTGAGAAGTTCTCACCGATAGCTATCCAACCATCTCGACTCTTCTTTTGCAGAATTCTTCGTCGTTCTCGCCTTTTTGTCACCATCGTTGCTGTAGCCACTACCTATCTAAAGATCGAATTTTTACTTCGCTACTCAATATATAAAAATCATATTTTTATTTCGAAGTTCAACATATAAAAATCCTACTTTTATTTCGAAGTTCAATATATAAAAGCCATATTTTTATACTCGATGCTTACATTTTAAAAATTCCATTTTTACAATTTCACTTTCATCATAAAAATCACATTCTTTTATAAGGATGTTTATATCATAAAAACCAAATCATTTTATATTTAAAAGTCCTAACTTTCTTTTAAACTAGAATCTCTAATTCTTTAAATAAAAATCTCTTCCTTCTTCTATGTTATTTCTATTTTTTTTCTATTTTCAATAAACAATGTTATTTTGCTAAAGTATAAAAATTATATTTTTATCTAGTTAAAGATCGTATTTTTATTTCAATTCTATTTACATAAAAGTCACATTTTTTTTTATCGTTACTTCTATAATGTAAAAATAGAATTTTTTTTTATCGTTACTTCTATAATGTAAAAATAGAATATTTTTTTTATCGTTACTTCTATAATGTAAAAATAGAATTTTTACTTCACGAATCTATATTTCTATTTCTAAACCATACGTGTAAAATTCGTATTTTTACAATGCTATCATATACATAAAGATCGTATCTTTTCCAATATAAAAATCAAATCTTTTCTCGCCTCTTCTTACATATAAATATAATTTTTTTTCTTCTTTTGGAAAATATAATATTTCATAAATTAAAAATATAGTCTTCTCATCATAAAAAGATCACATTTTTACATATACATTTATATATAAAAACTGAAATTAAAAATAAAAATCACCTTTTCCTTGTTGAAAATCGGATCTTGTTGAAGTCGGGGATGCTGAGGGGTGGTGGGGGAGCATTGGAGCAGCGCAGGGGGGGTTGCGGATTTGATGGGGTGGTGCTGCGTTGGTCTTCGCCGGAGCAGGGGGTCTCGATTCAGGGTGCTGCTGGGTGCTGGTGGGTGGCTCGTCGGAGGTGGGTCATGCTCTGGCCGAAGGCGTCAGGTGTGGCGGATCTCGATTCGGGAATTAGGGAGAAAGGGGCGTCGGTCTTTGGTTGGACGAGGAGGGAGCACGAGAATGGAGAGGAGAGAGAAGAGAGGAGGGAAGGGGGTGGGTCCCAGGAGATAGCGGCGCGGCGTCGGATGGAGGCGCCAGCGACCGTGGTCGTCTTGAGAGGGCGACGGTTTTCCAGGAGGGGGGCGGGTTTTTTTTTGATTTCTGAATTTAGGTTAGATGTGAAAAAGGGGAGGATAGAATATAATATAATATATATATATATATATTAATTTAATTTTCCAACTAGGTTGACTTTTATTTCGAACCCCGATTCAAACCCAACGACTGTCATCGCTAGCTAATTACCCCTATTCCGAACACAATGGGATATGTTTTGTAAGCTGATTCGACTGTTTCGATCAGTTTTCGTCAAAATCAAAATATAATTCTTTATATTTTGAATTTGAATGCACATTTCAACTTACCGGGGCCACATACGAACCCAGAAAATTACAGAAAAATTATTTCTAGCTTCGTATTGACGATACGGTCCTAACAAAACTAATTTCATCAAATTCTGAGACCGTTTGAAATATGGCCATTTTCCAGTCGATCGAAAATGACTGAAACTGTTAAAACACTTTTAAGTGTACCACGCTCACATATTGATTCGGAAAATTATGAAATTTGAAACCTAGCAATAACTTAACATCACGGACCCAACAAAACTGGTTTCGTCGAAATCCGAGGTCGTTTGCAAAATGTCCATTTTTAAGGGCCTGAATTCCATAGCGACTATTCAGAAATTTCAACTGGACATATCTTTTGGTTCCCGTTATGAAATCTCGATTGGTCGAATTCGCTGGAAAGATATTATTAATTAGATCCTAATATTTTTGGTTTCACTAAAATCCGGATTGTTTTGCACCCGGTACATTCAATTGAAGTTTGAAATTGAATTATCGAACTACCGCGCCATTTTCAATTCTATTTATAATTATATATAATTATTTATAGTCTAACGACGACGCGCATATAATATATACGTTCTATTATATTCAAAATAAATTTCTCGTCGATATTATTTAAAATAATTCATTTTAAATAATTAAAATTCGCTAAAATCGCCAAAATAAAAATTTTAAACTGGCCTAGATTTTCCGGGTTGTTACACAAAGTAACATATCTAACACAGCAATACACAGAGTAAACGTAGATCCTTAGAAAGCAAGTAGCAAAATGTAGATCCGGGAACACCATCTATTAATTATATTACTTGAAATTTTTTAATTAATTTGGTGGTACTCTTGTTTTTCAGTGTGGTAAAAGTGGATATAATGGAAGATAAATAGTACTCTAGTATTGTTTGTTGTGAACCAAATGTATAAGGAAAAAGAGCAACAAAATAAAATCAATTGTTCCCTATTCAATGCAACTATTTATGACTAATATTAATGTAAAAAAATCAAGTTTTTTTAATAATCAGTTCATTATTTATTGCCATTTATAACATGTAGAACAACACCTAGCAATCTCATCAATTACAACATTATTCCAAAAGAAGAAACAGAGAAACACAAAAGAAAAACGATGCGTGCAGATAAGTTCCAAGTACAAAGAGTAGCTGGGTACAAAAAAATGTTAAGCTTAAATAGACTGTGGAGAGTTCTTGGTACTTAAAAGAAGACCATCATAAGAATTAGTCGTCAGGTTCCTTTTCTGAGTATTTCTCTTAAAATACCAAGTCAGATATAGAGCCAAATTTTTTGATGCCTAAATTTCAGTAATAAACATTAGATTTGTGACAATATCAAAGAAATAAGGATGAAACAATTGGAAGCTAACATATCAAATGTAAAATACAACTATAAATATAGTGTGGTGCTAAGGGCATCCCAATATGTTCTTCCTAATACCGCAATTTAAAAAATAAAACTTATTAAATTTTATGTGCTTCCTAATACCACATTACTTCTCCATTCTAATCTCCCACTCAATCATTATTTGCCAAGCTAATCACGTACTAAGCTAATCTAAAAACCCTAATCTCTCGTAATCGATGCTTCTTTGCATCTCATGCGGGAAAATTCAAATTTATACGGTAATCTCTCAATTGTTTGGTGATCAGAAAACCTAAGTTCTCACTTCCTCTTCTAGTTTGCTTAATTCAAACCTTATATATGCCTTTTGTATATTGTGGCGTCAAATTCGTTGATCGGTTATAGATCTAGGGTTTAGCTCGTCGATCGGTTTTACAAATGAGGATGAACGAATATCAGTGAAATAGAAAGAGGATAAAACAGTGTGGTAGCCCCTATTTTTTAAGTGTGTGGTATTAAGAAGAGTGTAATGCAATTTTTGCGGTATTTTTTAATCGCGGTATTAGGAAGAACATATTGGGGTGCTCTTAGCACCACTCTAATGTATTATCATATTAAAGAAGTCAATTGAATAAATTGATCTAATGTCAAAATATGAAGAAAATGCGAACATAATCAAATGTAACAACCTTCGTGAATTCCCTGCATGCACCTGAGTAAGAAGATTATTTGAAGGCATCCACCATGACCTTTTGTGATGGAGTTAAAGCTTAAAAATGAAGAATCATTACGTTTGATTTAAAATTAGCAAGATAAAATATAAAGAGCAGCTTAGATAAGAACAACCAACCTGATACCTCACCCGTCTAACTGAAGCCTCAACATCAATCGTGCCTTGAATGTGGTTCAAATGGCTGTGCACAGATTTGGAGATCATCCGCTGTTGATAGGGAAAGTTTAGCCTTTAGCGTAATTAAGGCATTGGAAAGGTAGGAGGTGAAGTTACAGTCAAAGTGGAACCCTGTGAAGGGAAAACAGCCTCGTCGAAAGGTGTGGGAGCTCAAGTCCAATCGAAGCAGGTGTGTCGTTTAATATTTTTTGACAATGGCATTTGAAAGCCATTTCTCTTCCAAAAGACCTTTTTTCTGGGAAAGGAACTTGTAGATAATTCCTGTAACAACCCGAAAATCTGGGCCAGTTTAAATTTTTTATTTTGGCAATTTTAGCGAATTTTGATTATTTAAAATGAATTATTTTAAATAATATCGACAAGAAATTTATTTTGAATATAATTCGAACGAGTATATATTATACAGATCGTCGTTAGAATATAAATATTTATTTTAAATTATAAAAGGAATTGAAAATGGCGCGGTAGTTCGATAATTCGATTTCAAACTTCAATTGAATGTACCGGGTGCAAAACAAACCGGATTTTAGCGAAACTGAAATCACTAGGATCTAATTGAGAATATCTTTCCAACGAATCCGAAAAATTGAAATTTCATAGCGGGAATCAAAAGATATGTCCAGTTGAAAATTCTGAATAGTCGCTATGGAATTCAGGCCCTTAAAAATGGAAATTTTGCAAACGACCTCGGATTTTGACGAAACCACTTTTGTTGGGTCTGTGATGTCAAATTATTGTTAGATTCCAAATTTCGTAATTTTTCGAATCAATATGTGAGCGTGGCAAAGGAAAACGCGTTTGACCAGTTTTAGTTGATTTTAATCGACTGGAAAATGGCCATTTTTCAAACGGTCTCAGAATTCGACGAAACTAGTTTTGTTAGGACTGTATCATCAACACGAAGCTAGAAAATATTTCTCTGGAATTTTTAGAGTTCGTATGTGACCCCGGTAAATTGAAATGCGCGTTCAAATTCAATATATAGAGTTATTTGTTGATTTTGACGGAAACTGATCGAAACGATCGAATCAGCCTACGATACATATCCCATTGTGTTCGGAATGGGGGTAATTAGCTATGGACGACAGGCGGTGGGTCCATTTTTGAGTCTGAAATTTTAAGTTACTTTTGGTGGAAAATAAAACAATTAAAAATTAAAAATCTCTCTCCTCCACCTTAAATCCCTCTGGCCCCCCCTTTTTTCCGATTTAATTCATTTCAGAAGAAGAAGAAAAAAAGAAGAGAAACGAATCGCGCCGCCGCCTGGGGGCCCTCGAGCCACCGCCGACGCCTCGCGATACCCCCCCCATCTGCTGCGCCGCCGGAGATCGACCCCCCCTCCATCTGCTGCGACGCCTCGCGATACCCCCCTCCTCCTGCAGCCTCGCGACACCCCCCCTTCCCTGCTGAGTCGCGACAGAAACCCCCCCTTCCCTGCTGAGTCACGACAGAACCCCCTCCTCCTGCCGCCAAACAGAATCCCCCCTCTCTGCAAATCACTGTGAGTTGCTATTGTATTTTATTTTTATTATTTAATTAAGTGTAATTAGAAATAGGATTTTTAATTTGAAAAGATTATAATTTTTTTGATGACAAAGTTATGAGATATTCTTTAAGTAAAAAGTCGATTTTTAACCATATGGAAGCGAAGATATAGGAAGAGTAAAAATTCGATTTTTATATATTGAATAGCATAGTAAAAATTTGATTTTTATATATTGAATAGCATAGTAAAAATTCGATTTTTATATATTGAATAGCATAGTAAAAATTCGATTTTATATATTGAATAACATAGTAAAAATCCGATTTTTATATATTGAATAGCGAAGAAAAAATTCGATTTTTATATATTGAATAGCGAAGAAAAAATTCGATTTTTATATATTGAATAGCGAAGTAAAAATTCGATTTTTATATATTGAATAGCGAAGAAAAAATTCGATTTTTATATATTGAATAGAGAAGTAAAAAAATTCGATTTTTACATATGTAGAGAATACGGGCAAAGAAAGTGACAAGAGGCAAGAACGACGAAGATTTCTACATAAGAAGAGTCGTGGCGTTGGATTAGCAATTCTGTGAGAACTTCTCACCTTTTAATTTTGTTTTTCTAGTTATATAAATATATACTAGGATGCAGACGGTGTTTAGTAGCACCCGACACCCGTCGTCCACAGACCATGGACGGCTTGTATGCTTGTTTGTTTGATTTTGATGTGTAGTTGATTGTGTGATGTGAAGGGAAATGGAATAAAATATTTATATAGTTAAAAATATTTTATAGTTAAAAATAAAAAAATTTAACGTGTATATGAAATGAAATAAATAAAAATAAACAAATCGGATGATTTGTTTGTATACACACATTTGACTGATATTGATTGGGATGATAAATTTTACACATCACCCAACTGCACAAATAAAATCTGTGTTTGATTGTTTGAAACCCCACACGGGTATCGGGATGATATTTGGCGTACACTAATCCCGATTGTTTAGTTGTATGTCGATCGATTGATTGACAGACTGTTATAAGCGTTAAATATTTATATTTGATGCTTATACAGTGTAGAATGCACTTTGGATGATGGTTGATTATTCATCGTTGTTACTGTATACATGTGTTGTAGAAAATCCATATAATTAACATTATATGGTAATTGATTGGGCCTCATTCCAGTTTCGAAAAAGAAATATTTGAAAAAAAAAATATTTGAAATAGAAATATTTGAAGAGAAATATTTGAAGAGAAATATTTGAATAGAAATATTTGAAGATAAATATTTAAATAGAAATATTTGAAATAGAAATATTTGAATAGAAATATTTGAAATAGAATATTTGAAAATAGAAACATATGAAGCCGTGTTGATTAGATTTACGCCATTTTGACGTGAACGATATTTATATCGGTTTTATTCATTTTATAATGAATATCGAAAGTGATTTCAAAATCTGATTTTTCGAAAAGAATTGAAATTCAAATTGGAATTGAAATTGAATATAAATGAATTTGAATTGAAATTGAATATAAATGAATTCGAATTGAAATTGAATATAAATGAATTCGAATTGAAATTGAATTGAAATCGATTTGAAACGAATTTAAAACGAATTTATATTGGAAAAATTCAATTTAGATTTGAAATTGAATATGAAGTTAAAACCGTTTTGAAAATGAATTTTAAAACGATTTATAAAGTACATTTTGAATTGAAACCGACGAAGTATATATTATATATATATATAATATAATGGCCTGAATAGAACGCGCCGCGCCGCGGCAGCTCACGAATTTCGACCATTGACTTCGAATGGATATTGCGGGAGATCCGACCGCCGGATTCTCCTAAAACCGGAACCGTTGGGTTCGTATCGAAAAGAGCATTCTAATGAATATTAGAAATTTGAAATCTAACGGTTGGATTTGGAATTATGTCCAAATCAAATTTGGAAAAGGTCGCTATAAGTGCAGTTCGATGGCCGTTGATGGAAATCGACTGTACGGGCCTTGATAAAATTATTAAAAATAGTAATAATTTGTGTAAAATCATAAGAAATAATTTGTGAAGAATTGGGATGAAAAACTCCATATTTGAAAGGATAAATATAGATTTTTATCGAAATGAACTAATTTTGAACTAGAATTATAATTCGATTTGTTTTTAAATAAATAAATTGAATTTGAAATGGTTTTGAAAATAACCAGAATTTCCAATGATTGCATTGGGATGGATTTGAATCGAAATTGTCTTCGAAATATTTCGATGTTGGATTTCGTGATCAGACAGATGTTATTATGGAAATTTGAAAGATATGTATATATATCGTTATTTCCAATACGATATTTGTTGGTCGTAGAATTTGATATTGAATATAAGCCGATATATTTTCTATTCAGAGCCTCGTATTTAATATCAAATGTGATTTGGGTTTGTCGTGAATGGTGTCTTTATTAACACTGTTCTTGAACCAAGTTGAGAAAAGATTAAATCATTTTATTTAGATTTAATGAAGTTTACCAATTAAATAATATTTAATTGGAATTGAACTGGTATTGATTTTTGGGTTTATTGTGAACAGTGTTTTAAATAACACTTGTTCTTTAACCCGATAATTAATGAATGTGATTTTGGGTTTATCGTGAACCGTGTTTTGAATGACACCGATTCTTTAACCCAGTTAAAGATTAAAACTAAGTGGAGTTTTAATGAATCTTTAATTAGATTGAAATGATCGAGAATGGAGTAGCACCAGTTTTGTTCCAGGCGATAGTTAAATCTTTAATTAGATTTGAACATGAAATGGTAATTGAATTTACCGATAACACCGTGGTGTTAGATATGAAGTATTACCAATTTTACTTCATGGGATGAATAGGTTGGGATTGGGAAATTAAAACAACTGATTACTTCTGTAAGGTTCGTTAATCCCGACTAGTTGAATCGAAATTCAAAAGAAGATTAGAGAATAAATTCAAGGAATTTATCTTGGATAAAATTAATGGGAACCTTTCCCTATGAATGTGAAATTTAGAAACTAACTGTCGGTTAGCCAAGCAGAATGGTTTTCTGGATATTGATCTGATGTTGGTTTCGGCCTTCGGGGTTAATATTTGGGAAATTATACTCTTGATTAATTTACGGCTAGTGACTGATGAATTGGAATGAGGCGTATGTTGTGTTTGTGTAACACTTATTTAAAATATACGCGAGTTATTCGGAAAGACCGGGTTTATCCCATTCTGAATAACTAATACGACGATAAGTCGAAGATGAAGACGGTGGTTGAAGACCGGAAGTCTTCACATCGTTTGGGTGATTACTGATGATCTTGATTGGGCTGTACACCCAAGATGAGGGAATCAATCGGTGGTCGTCCAGATGTGCTTGGAGATCGATGGATATGCGAGGAAAGTGCCTCCGGTTTCGTTCAGACCCAGAACGGACTTGTAAATGGACTGTGTGTCTGACATGGGATTTCATTCTGTGTGACTGATATCGGTTGCATAGAGTGGTTTGCCTGTGTGGCATGCTAAGATGTAATTGATCGAGGCTTCTGTTGAAAAGCAAAGTCTTGTGGTGATGATCAAAGCACAGCCTGTGTGGCACAGCTTTGTGTAACGTGAATTCGCGAGCCTCACACCCTGGTTGTGAACCAAAAACGGGAGACGGACCTCAGGGAGGGCATGCGTTTCTTTCTAGCTAAGTTGGTGTCAGTGACCTACTGGCCCTGGCATTTATATACTTTTCACCTGTGTGGTTGTTGCTGTTGCGAGGCGCCTCGGTTAGATCGGACGATCCGGGTCCGATGGAGCCATTCGTTGGCTCATTTACGCCCCAAAGGGCGGGGAAACGCAGTGTTCAGGCATTTTAATTCACATCGGTGGACCGGCCCGGTCGCTCCAAGGCTTGACTGAGTACTTGCCTGAGGCTTGGGCTAGAGAGTTTCGAATCGGTTGAGGACTATCTTTTGCCTCGGTTCATAGATGGAAATCAAATTTCCAAATACGTGACTTTGCGGTTTTAATTGTAGAACCTAGTATGGCGACATGATATATGGTACCCATGTCGTCTATGATTGATACTTATGATTTGAAGTTGTTTTATACACTATACACTTATAGTAGTATCGAATGATTTGTTTTAAAAATGTATCAAGCATTCTTTGGTTGTTATAAGGGAAAACCCTATCCCCCGGCTTGCATTGCATTGTGTGATAGGACCTGGGTCTTATAACAGCTTCATTTTTCTTTATTTAGCATTGCGCTGTTTGTTTTATGCACTGGTATTCTTGGGAGGAAACCCGTTCCGTGTTATACGGCGTGGTCCCTTGATTTACCTAAATTTAAAATAAAGATTTACAACTGTTTTAGTTCTCACACCAGTCCCATGACTGACCTGGAGTTTATTGTTTTAACCTAAACTCTAGGTGCCCCTATTTTGACACGGGCAGCTAGTAGTTTTGGTTTTGCAGATTTATATTCACAGGATCCTGGTTTACAGCTAGAACGATATCCGGAAAGCTTTGTATCCGTATATCTCCTCTAGTTGTGTATTGTATTATTTTCCGCTGCAATGTATTTAAATGTAATTTAAATCTCTGATATTTCTATGTAATGTATATTCATTTATACTCTATATATTCTTGTAATCTGATGCATTGTTGTAATTAACAATGAAACGTTCTTCCATCTGCGTTCTATTTTGTCGTGTTCTCAAAACAATCAGGCGTTTCGAACGGTCTAGATCGGTTTAGCGACTGGTTTAGATCGAGCGAAATTCCTTATTGTCACAATTCCACCGTTTATAAAAGCAATGTATGTTTACAGTAATACAGGGGAAACAGTTTTCCTGAAAATCAGTACACATAACATTATTCATAAATGTCACCACATAAAATAGGAAAAACGTACCAAAAGCATGCTCAGTTATGTACACTTTTTTGCTCTGGCACATTTTGAGATCAGATCAATTAAGCCTTCTCATAGTTACCGCCTATAAGTACATCTGTCTGAGGCCAACTAGCAATTCTCTGATCAAAGCACTTCGCAGGCTTGACACTAACATAAAGCTTTTGGATGTTTTTTTTCTTTCAATTAACCTAAGTATAACTTAAACAACAGTCTAAAGACCGGACATAAACCAATCAGTATCAGGTTGTCGCATGTAAATTGTAGCTAGTAACCTTACTCTAAACTCTTGCATATTATTCTTAAGCTTCATAGACTAAAAAACTTTAAAAGTGTATTATTTATAACTTGAAATAGTGCCATTACAGGGTATTTATTTGTATTGAGTTCAAGTTAATGGAGTAAATATTTTAATGAAAAGAAATAAATAAATAAATCGTTGTCATCATTCTTTAATATACAACCATGTTTACTAATCTTGCTTTGATCTATAGCTTACAGAATCAAGCGTACAATCATAATTTAGTATTATGAGATATGTGCAAAACCAAATTAATCTTTCATTCCACTTTGATTATACCAACATCATACTGTAAATTCTATGGCATGGCATGTTAAGAAGAATTCGTTCAAGTGTCATTCTTTCATCGAAGATCATACTATTCTTTATGTTTAATAATTTTTCAAAACAAAACTACTTTAATCTCCTATAGTGAAACCTGAAGAGAACAAATAACGATCATGTTTTTACTATAAAACATAGCATATTCCTGAATGACACAGTCGCAATTTACTTGGCATTTAATGTATACTTGCTATTTTTATCATTAACTAAAAATAGAGATCAATAATATCAACATGAAAGTTTATTTGTCAGCTGCATTTATGGCAAATGTATATAGATTTTGATAATGCGTCTGTTATGACTCCTACTTCAGAAAAGGTTAACTGGCACTGGACCTAGGAAATAGTGATTCATCCGCTAACATTAGATTAAAAAATTATGAAATAAGTCAACAAATGCCTAACTGATCCACTGCACTTCAGTTGCATTTTCTCACCAAAATAAAAAAAATCTATTCTTATGTTGCTGCAATCTATTTAGTTCAAAAGATATGAGTTGAATATACCGTTGCAATCTTTTTTCTACAATCTTCGATGCTCCAATATTGTATGCCTTCATGGATGATCAGCAGTTATGTAGTACAACATGCAGATTACATAAAAACCTATGTTTGCAATTGAAATTCTATAATAAACCAGAAGGAACCATATGTATGAGTATATACATTTTGTAGTGTACACAGATAGCGCATAGTGTCATTTTATCATTGGTTAAAAGAGTTTTGAATAAAATCTATTTGCAATTTTGAATGATTGATTTTGATATTGTAAAAGAAACAGAACTTCTAATTGTATTAAAAAAAATATTAACAACAGTGTTGAGCCTTATATATAGGCTTTTATGATACAGATAATGAAATACACGGTGGACCAAATTGTAATGCTGATGGGCTGAGTAAGTGGGCTTTGGCCTTGAGTATATATTATCTTATGTACAACCGACTGTTTTATTTGCTCTTTTACTCCCCCTCAAATCGAGATTAGGGTTTTCCTCTTCATGCCCTTTGATATGGCGATCTGTCGATTCAGACATCCTTGAACAAATCATCAAAGATGCGTGACTATTCTCTCTTCCTTCTTCACTCAATTTGCTTTGATTTTCTCTGGAATTCCAGATCTGAACATTACTAACAGTAGCTTCACTTGTGTTGTCGATGTTAGTGTTTTTGTCAGAGAAGCTTCCTCCTTTCAAGTCTGTGTTAGATTGACGATCTCTGGTGAGCTTGGCTTCTGATTTGTGGTGAGTGATTTCAATGACCTTTAGCTCATCTCGAAATTTTGTGAAGTTTTGAGATGATAAGGCTTTCGTTAGTGTATCAGCTCGTTGGTAAGTAGCAGGTACGTTTCTGACCTCTATGGTCCCCTTTATTACTTGATCTCTGACGAAATGTTGATCTATTTCAATGTGCTTAGTCCTTGAGTGTAAAATAGGGTTTGATGTCATGTATACTGCACTTTGATTATCACACCATAAGATCGATTTGTCTGTTTTGATATTTAATTCAGATAGTAGAGAGGTTATCCACATTATTTCTGATGTAGCATTAGCCACACTCCTGTATTCAGCTTCAACACTTGACCTAGATATTGTAGATTGCTTCTTAGAACACCATGATACAATGTTGTTTCCCATAAAAATACAATATCCAGTTGTAGATTTCCTGTCATCAGGGTCTGATGCCCAATCTGCATCAGCATATCCAGTTACATTGTAGTTGTTGTTTGCCTTTATGTGCAGTCCATAGCTCATTGTGGCCTTTAGATATCTCAGAATTCTCTTTACTGCTTTCCAATGATTGTCCAAAGGAGCCTGCATAAATTGACAAACTTTATTCACACTAAACACAATATCTGGTCTAGTGACAGTTGCATACTGTAAAGCACCGATTACACTTCTATGCTGTTTAATGTTACATATGGGTTCTCCCTTGTGTTTTGAGTAATGTTGACTGCTAATCATGGGTGTAGGCATTCCCTTTGCAGTGCTCATTTGTGTCCTTTCCAGTAGTTCAGCTATGTATTTCTTTTGAGACAAGATGATTTCTGTTGATGACCTTTTTATGACTTCAATTCCCAAAAAGTAATTTAGCTGTCCCAGATCTTTGACAGAGAATTCTTTATCCAGCCTTTTGATAATTGATTCAATCTCATCTGTATTATTATCTGTCACAATGAGATCATCAACATATATTAGGACATAAATTGTAGAATGCTTGCTGGTTTTGATAAATAGAGAGTTATCTGATTTGGTAGATTGAAATTTTGATTGTGTGCAATGTGTTTTTCAATTTGTCAAACCAAACTCTAGGAGCCTGTTTTAGTCCATATATAGCCTTGTTGAGCTTGCAAACATATTCTGAGTTTTCACAATATCCCTGTGGTTGAGTCATATATACATCCTCTTTAAGTATGCCATTGAGAAATGCATTATTGACATCAAGTTGCCTTAGAATCCACCCCTTGCTTATGGCAATGCTGAGAATAATCCTGATTGTTGATGATTTAACTACTGGAAAGAATGTCTCCTTGTAATCAAATCCTAGTTGTTGAGTATATCCCTTTGCAACTAGTCTGGCTTTGTATCTGTTTATGCTTCCATCTGGGTTCCTCTTTATTCTGTAGGTCCATTTACACCCAATTATATTTTTGTCCCTTGGTGGTTTCACTAAAGTCCAAGTTTTATTCTGTATGAGTGCTTGATATTCTTCATTCATGGCTTCTTTCCATCTTGTATCTGTCTTTGCTTGATCATAACTTGCTGGTTCTTCAAGTAGGGTGACAGCTGTGAAAAGTTTGGGTTTGAAAATCCCACTTTTTTCTCTTGTCACCATAGGGTGTATGGATGTTGCCTGAGGTACATACACAGGTTGTTCCTGACTCTCACTTTGATTGATTCCTTCTTCATCTTCCCTGTTTTGATCATCATTGATGTGTTAATTGTTTTCATCTCTTGTAGGTGATTCACTGATATGGTCTGAATGCTGATCAGTGTTACTGACAGATGGCACTGATCTTACATTCTCATGCATTGGTTCACATGCACTTATTATATCAGAGTACACAGGTATAGATGGTATGGACACACTTGTGTCATATATTTTGTTTGTAGTTTTTATGCTTTCAGATTGATATGGGAATACTTTTTCATTGAACACAACATGTCTTCTTATAAAGAGTTTTCCATTTTCATCTAAACATTTATACCCTTTTTGATTATGAGCATAACCTATAAAGGTACATGGCTTAGACCTAAAGTCCAATTTGTGTCTATTGTATAGTCTGGTGTATAGGTAACATAAACATCCAAAAGTTTTTAGATAGTGATAATCTGGTTTGACATTCAATATCTTTTCATGAGGATTATTGCCTTTAAGAACTTTAGTAGGTAGTCTGTTTATTAAATAAACAGCAGTACTAAAGGATTCTAGCCAAAATTTCAATGGCATTTTGGCATTAGCTAGGAGTGTCAACCCAGTTTCAACAATATGTCTATGTTTCCTTTCCACAAGACCATTCTATTCAGATGTATAAGGACATGTAGTTCTGTGAACTATTCCTCTTTTAGAAAAATAGTCCTTTAGTGGTTTGTATTCAGTTCCACCATCTGACTGAAAAATTTTCACATGTGCATTAGTCTGTTTTTCCACTTGAGTTATGAAGTGTATAACTATATTACATGTTTCAGACTAGCACTTCATAAAATAAATCCATGTATATCTACTAAAAGCATCTACAAAGGCAATGTAATATATGTATCCATAATCTGAACTGATTGGTGAAGGACCCCACAAGTCAGTTGCAATTAAGTTTAGGGGTTCAGTGTATTCAGATTCAGATGCATTAAAAGGTAATTTGTGATTCTTGCCCATTTGACAGTATTTACAAACATGATATGAGTGATTTCTGTCAAATTTGACATTATTTTCAACAAGAATAGACTTTACAATATCATAACTTGGATGACCAAGTTATTATGCCACACATCTAAGGTATTACAGTGATTTTCATCATTGACTTCACTGTGATTACACTGCATACTTTTCTTCATATCACTATTGTAGTGACTGGTAGTGAACTTGTATAGTCCTTTTCTTTCATTGCCCTGCAATAAAATAGTTTTAGTAAGTATGTCCCTGATCAAGCAATACTTTGGGTGAAATTCAAAATATACTTGATTGTCATTAGCAAATTGTGATACACTTAAAAGATTTTTCTTGATATCAGGGACTCTTAGTAAGTTATTTAGAATTAAATGTTTATTGCCATTGATGTATCCACTACCAGTATGAGTAATAGAGATTGACTCACCATTTCCCATGCTAACTGATTTGTTACCTTTGTACTCCCTACATCCAGTGTTGAGATTTTCCAGATTGTTTGTTAGATGAATTGTAGCTCCAGAATCAGGATACCAGGTTTCATCATTTATGTGATCTATTCTTGCAATGTCTGATTGTCCTGTGTTGTCACTTTGAGTCCCTTGATCAGATTGAACATTTGCCATATTAGCATTAGGGTTCCTTTGATTTGTATTGGTCTGATTTGAGGTGTAATTCTGGTTGAACCTAAAATAGCACTTGAGTGTAGTGTGTCCAACTCTTTCACAGATTTGACACTTTGGTCTATTTCCTGTGTTGTTGTTCCTACCCCTTCCTCTGGCTCGACCACTGAAACCACCCCTTTGTGTTTGATTATTGCTTCTTGTGTCTTTTCCTTTGAAACTGTTGGCACAATTGATCGATAGATCCAGTTCTTGTGGTTTCTTGCTTTCCAATCTGGCTTCATGTGCCAAGAGTATTGAGTGTACCTCTTTAATTGGTGGAGTCACTCTTTGAGAGGAAATGATTGCCTCTACGGCCTCATACTCATTTCCTGATCCATGTAAAATAGTCATAACATGTTCAGATTCAGGAACCTTTTGACCAGCAGCCTCTAACTTGTCACATATGTTTTTAATTCTTGCCAAATATTCTCTCATGTTGCTGTTATCCTTTCTTGAATCGTGTAACTGCCTTCTGTATTGCATGATTTTTGCAGAGGATTGAGAATTGAAGTTCTTTTCAATGTAGTCCCATATTTCATTTGCAGAATTGCATCCTATTACTTGTGATAGAAGGTTGTTGCTTATTGATGATAACAGCCATGCACTTATCAGTCTGCCTTGTCTGTGATACTTTGTATATTCTTCATTTGGTATAAACTTGTTTTCTTGATCAATCACAAGCTTTGCTGGTATTTGCAGGGTACCATACAAGTGTCCCTCTAATCCATATCCTTCAATAGCAGTTTGCACCTGAAACTTCCACAACAGATAGTTGTTTTCATCAAGCTTGGTTGTGAAGAGTTGACTTTGAGGCCTTATCACAGTCTTTACCAGTTGATCAACTGCTGTTAGTAGTGGCACAGGTGGATTAGAGGATGCAGTTGATCCAAGAACAGAGCCTTGAACAGGAGTTGAGTCCACCATCATGAACTCTCCGATGAACAGAAATGATCAGAAATCAACAAACGGTTGAGATTCAAGATAGGTCACCTTCTTGATGCTGAATGCCTTGAATGATGCTCAGGTATGATGCAATCAGATGCCTATCAAATGATGATGGTTTTCTGATGATAAGCACTGGTATGGCACTTTCTTGAGTTGATTTCTTGATTTTCTTGGTGGCAGATGGTGATTTTCCTTGATTCTTTTACTGTTACGGCTGGAGCAGATCAGATTTGATGCAGCCAAATTAAAGTTTGGCGAGGCACTGATCTGAGATGAAGGCCAACTCTCAAATGATGAGTTTTCAACTCAGATGAGAGGATTAACCTAAATGATGATAATTTTCTGATGGGTTAATTTCTTTTTCCACAATAGAGAATTGTTTTAATTGATTTCGCCGTTGAGCTTTGGCTCTGATACCATAAAAGGGTTTTGAATAAAATCTATTTGCAATTTTGAATGATTGATTTTGATATTGTAAAAGAAACAGAACTTCTGATTGTATTAAAAAAAATATTACAAACAGTTTTGAGCCTTATATATAGGCTTTTATGATACAGATAATGAAATACACGGTGGACCAAATTGTAATGCTGATGGGCTGAGTAAGTGGGCTTTGGCCTTGAGTATATATTATCTTATGTACAGCCGACTGTTTTAGTTGCTCTTTTATTGGTTGCCCTAGTATATGCAAGTTTCCAAAGACTTTCCAGTTGAAAATCAACTGCTGAGCCAATGACGTTTAAACCAATCTCATTGCAAAAAAAATTTGGGTATAACTCAAATGCTTCACAACAATCATCCCAAATTCAAGTGTAACTTCAAATTCTTCAGGAAATTGATCTGATGTTTGGTGTCCTTATAATTGGTTATAGTCGGCGTGGGAATGGTTTAATCTTTCGGTTAAGATAAACTTCTTCAGAACACATATGTACACTCTTAAGAGGTTCATGAGAAATTTAGCAAGCAGAACATGAATTACATCTTCCGCAGCTGTTTATAAACACACCAGCATTGGCTGAAAACAAATCTATAAACACACCATCATTGGCTGTATTGTGTCACTTTGATAAGCAGTTGCAGTGTAATGCTTATTTTTCACAGAGAAACACACAAATTAATTGACCCCAATAAAAATTCAAAAGAGCTATTAAGTTGGTCCACTTGTATGTTCCCATTCTTGTTATTTTATTTCTAACAGCCAGTCATATATTCTTGGGTAATCTGACAAAATAGTTAATAATTAGTTAAAAACTAACGAAAAAACGAATGATTATTAGTAGCTACAAAATTTAGAACAAAAATTGATAGAATTGTTATTATCGTTGAATTTTGAACAGATGACTAATTCAATTGTGTGCTTTGTATAACATGCATTAGTAAAGGTTCAATAAATATAGGAACGTATCTGCGAGTCCTCACAGTCTTATTATCAAATAGTAGAATCTTATACAATTTTCTTTCGAATGGAACAATCAACAATCCAAAATATTGAAATTCACATCTTCAAAGAAACATTTTTCATCCAGTAGTAATAAAATTGGCATCCTTGTCCATGGAAATAATCACTTATTGGAGGAAACAATTAATAGGCTTAGGAAATATTAAACAATTATACAAATATGTTCACATAATGACTCAACTAATCTTTTTATTTTTTTGAAAATTACCGGCACGTCAGACTGACATAGTATCACACATGGGAACCAATTCTTGAACAAATTTGCAAGTGTTTTAAAGCATCATGCTCATACATATCACATTAGAACCTCATTTTAAGGTAATTCAGCTTTCATGTTCTGTTTATGTTACTATTTTGTAACCATTTTAATTTGGAATAAGATAAGACCAATCAAATTTCGATAGAATTTGATACATCACTTTTCAAATAACCGTGAAGTTCAGTAAAAAGCATTAGAATGTCAAGTCTAACGCCATGTCTCAAATTTATATTTAACTTCCACTAATTTGTCGCGTTACTTGCTTAAAGGCAAAGCACATTGCTTATCATATCTACACAGCTTTGGCCAGGTCACAAAACCTTCTAAAGTTTGTCATATATCATAAAGTGATTAGTTCTAAAGCAATAATCTCTTATGATGACAACAACATATTTCTAAAAATATTGAGTAAGATATTATTATTCTATTCATACAAATGTAAAAAAAGGTAGGGCATTAAATGACCTTTTAAACTAAGAAAAAAGGTAACGTTATATAAATGTAGAATTGAAAGCATATTTCGCGCTTGGATGCAAATGAGGAATGTATTTTATCATCCTTATTATACAAATGGATATTACTTAGAAAGATATAATAATAATTATACTTTACTTAAAATGAAGATTACGTGCTAGAGGAATAACATTTAGCAAAAAGAATTAACATTTTCAGATTATGGTAATTGGAGAAAACAAACAAATATTTAACAAAACATAAATAATAAGTTATCTTGTGACTACCCCAAACTTCCATGGTACGAAAGTAAGGAAAATCATAGGAGTATAACATAATTACAACAATAACAGATCTCAGTTAATAACATAACACATAAATCATTGCATCGGAAATGGAGATATCATCACAACATAACATAACAGACATCAGAGTACGTATTCACAGGATACACTTAGCAAAATAGAAGTCTCAAAGAAGAAAGAAATAAGTCTCAATCTCCACCAAATACATCAAAGCTCAATAATATCTAAATGTCTCAAGAAGCAAATAAAAGAAAAAGAAAAGGGTTCTTCATCTTCTTCATAACTAACAATATGGCAAATCACAAGACCACGCCGCTAACGCAGAACGGGTTTACTCCATTGGATTGCCAGTGCATAGGTTTCATAAATTTTATTTCAAAAACAACGCAATGCTTTATAGAAAATGAAATCATTATAAGACTCAAGTCCCATCACACAATGCAACGCAAACCGGAGGGTAGAGTTTTACCTTATAATGATCAAAAATGCATGATACATAGAGAATAATATTTTTTATATTATTATTACTGTCTAATAGGTTTTTAAAATACTTCAAAGTAAATGTATCAATCCTAGATGACATAGTACCACATCCTGCTATGTCGCCATATATAGGTTGACAATCTAATCCGTAATGTCATATTGGAGATTAGGTTTCCATCATGAGTCAAGGCTAGGGACGATCTCCTAACCGATTCGAGACACCCTAGAAATGTCTCAGGATCACACCTACGAGCAACCCTTGGATCCTATAGGGCCGGTCCACAAATAAAGTTAGTGGATTAGTTATGCCTGAACACGCGCTTCCCGGTCCTATTGAACATATAAAATGGTCACAATCGACCAAAAAAACCGAGGTGCCTCATTCCATCAACCACATAAGTAAAAATGTCAGGGCTCGTAAACGTTGGCACCACTTCTAGCAAGAAAGAGACCTGTGCACTCCCTGCGTTCCCTTGTCTCGTTTCTGACTCTACCGGCATGTGAGGCTCGCGAGGTAACGTTATACACAAAGCTATGCCGAAAATAGGCTATGCTTTGATTATCATCCACAAGGCCCTGCTTTTCAATAAAAGCCTTGATCAAATGCATCTTGGCATGTCACATTGACAATTCACGCCATGCGATCGAAAACTACCAATATATAACCTCTGAGCTCATGCGTCTCAAAGAAGGGTGTTAAGGAAGAGAATAAATTCTCTACCACCACAGATATGTATTAAATATAAATCAATTTAATTACATGGAATGAAATTCAATGTCGGACGAGTTGTATATAACAGTGTTGTATACACAATTATATGATTTTTGTTTGATGATAACAACCAAATATTTATTATTTGAAATGTGTTTGTTACTATACTGTTCTATATATACATCAAAGACAGGAATATAATATTTATATTTAAATAGAATATGATTGTACAGACATTCATATATTCATACAATATTTTATTTAAGTTGAATATTCTATTTCAACATTCAAACAGTACAGCTATTTAATACTCCACTATTTAAATACATTCACAGAATATTTTTACTTGTACATTGACTGAATAAAATAAACAAGTTTGTTTGACAACAACGAAATAATATTTTGTTTCAAACAAATTTGTTTATTAAAATAACAGTACAAATTCATATATACTTACGTGTTCACTGTCTGACTCATATACAGTTCACTCTACACTATTTGTATATTCATTTACAATTCATTTATATTCACTCCGTGCAATTTCATATATACAGACACACACTGACACTCTCATTCACTGTCTTCAGTCTTCTGTCTTCACAACTCTTAGTCAGTCCAGTCACCATCTGCTTACCTATCACAATAGAAACACACACAGTATCTAGAACAGAAATAATATTCTAATTTCTAGCAAAAACTTTTTAATTTTAAAATTTTATTTGTCTCAGTTTTCTAGTGTGTTTCTCGTCATTTTTCATGACTTGATCTGATTCATCTGCGTCTAGGCAGACAGTTTGTATATGTATAGGGACAGGAAATTTTTAGAATGGCTGCATATACACACGTTTATATATATACACGTGTGCACTGCCACACCTATTCAGTGTGCAACTGAGGAGTAGCCATGTGGACCTTCTCGACTCAGTGCACATGAAAACAAAGTGAAAATGGCAGCTCAAAGGATCAATGCAATACAAACTAGCCCAAGTGTCGAGCAAAGAAATTTCAAGTCAAAAATTAATACAATTCAGCATGATATTAAAAACAGTGGTAAATGCAACAGAGTCAAGCTCAACAGCATGGTCGAGCTAGTGCAAAATGGACAGTGCAACAATACACATGCAACATCAATATAAAACAGCCCAAACATGGTGTCAACTCAGTTTTCACAAGCTAGGACTACACGACAGCAAAATGGTCATAACAGTGGTGACATTCAGCTCACAACATGGCAATGCAGATGCACATGAATAGGTGCAAGTCAAAGTGGTAGAGAGCAATGAGAACAAGTGCATATGCTACTCAGGAAACACAGCAATAATTCAGTTTTAAAGCAAATACCATGGTTCAGCATGGAAACTCAGTGGGACAAATGATGCAGCATACAGGTCTACAAATATATATATACATGGATATGCACAAAGAAAAATGGACAAGCATGGAAGCAAGAAGTGGTGCATATTTTTATAATCAAGCAGCTCAGAAAATGCTCAAGATAGAAAGCAAGTTGTGATTCAAACACTGATTCAACAAATAATACATGTATCATTCAAACTAAACAGTAATAAAGGAAGTATACATGATGATTGGTTTACATGGGTCAAGTGGAAAGAGCTCAAACAGGTGCAGCTTGGAGGTGCACATTACAAACTGATGAACATAAGCCATGTACAACAAGACAGACCTCAATGCAAGTCATATTGGCACATACGCAATGAACAACAAGTTTAAGGCAGCCAGAACCCAAGTACAAGAATATATGGACAAGCATATATGAACATGGTGAAACATGTTTTTAATCAAATTACAAGCAAATGATTCATATTCAAGTCAGAAAGTTGGGCAGGTCAAAAATTCTCTTACACAGTATTGTTTCAAGGAGAAATTCAACTAATTGATGAAACAAGAGGAAACAAATAAAGTGAGGAATTACAACACCATTTTGTGCAAAGAAAATCATTAAACTTGTTTCCAGAAAATCAGTTCTGTTTTCAAAAAGCATTGAAGAAATACTCGGCAAGAAATCTATCAATGGACAAAGGGAATTTATGTTGGCAAGTTTTTAATTGTTTCCTGAAAAAGTTTGCCAAATATGGTTACAGTGTCTCTACAAATCATCTCCACATAGTCAAGTAAATAAGGTAATTTATCAACCAGGAATTTCATGCAGAATCAAGACTATTTAATTGCCGAGGAAATCAAGTTCAAATGGTTCAAATATTTTCCAGAATTTCCATAGTCAAATCAAGCCGATTTTATCAAGGTATCAAAGGGGGATTGCTTGCGAGAATTGTTCAAGGGGCCACAAACATTTCAGGAAAGTTCATCACAACAAAACAGGAAAGCTATTAAAGCCAAAGCAACAAATTCAAATTCATTTTTCTATGCCGAGGTGATTAAATCAAAAGAGGAAAACACGCACAAATCAGATCGACCACATAAAGAAATCAGAGCAATAATTAGGATTTTATAATCCTATATTATACACCAATTCATCACAGGCAAACCAGAGATCAAAAACCACAAAACAACTCGCAAGCAATTAAAAAAGCCCAGAAAATTCAGAAAACTCACAGTTTTCAATCGCAGAAGAAAAAGGAGCACTAATAGTCGATCAAGAACATCAACAAGAATTCGAGAATCAGAGAACTAATTTAAATCAACTTTGAATATCGAGATTTGGCAACCAGAGAAACCCTAGCATTAGCATTCCTTTTTGAAGCCGCCATTTTTAGAAGGAGTAAACAATCGGGCAAAAGCAATTGAAGATGGCCGGCCTATTTTTGCTTTGGGTTTAGTCAATCCTAATTATATTAAAAAGGGTTTTTTTTTTATTTTGTTTATTGTTTTGTATTTTGTTTTGCATTTGAAGATCAGTCCATCAGTTCTAGAGTCTGTAAAATCTAGGAATTCAGTCAGGGTGTTGACCGACAGTTGACAGAGTCTGTAAAATCTGGGTTACTGTTTACAGGGTCGTAAACAGGGAAATCTGATCGAGTGGATATCGGTCAGTCTAGAGTTTTGAGCGTAGGGTTAGAATAGGAGCAGGGTTTGCGAGTGTACATGGTCTTGTATGCGGGATCTATTCTATCACCTAGTAGAAATCTTAGAAATGCAGCAGTAGGCAGGGTGTTGCCAAAGCTGGGTATATCTGTGTGTGATTTATTTTCTGCATTTCCGTTTCTGCTATATTCTGTTATTTGTTTATTATTATATATCTCGTTAGATTTTTAAATCAGTTAAAAACTGTGATAAACCATATTCACCCCCCTTTAGGGTTAATCTAGATCCAACAAGTGGTATCAGAGCCTGGTAATCTTATTAACCCTAGAATCACGGATCCTAGTTGTCGGCTGATAGAGAGTCAGTCCAGTTCATTTCCAACTATTTTCGATAGAACAGATTTTTCAAATTGGAAATCCAAAATGGAATTTTATTTAAAATCTGTTAATATTAAATGTTGGGATGTTGTTATTAGTGGGTTTAATAGTGTAGATATTACTTTCAATGCTCATGCTATGAAAATTATGTTTGATTATCTCAGTACTAAACAGTTTAATCTTATCTGTCATTGTTTATCTTCACAGGAAATCTGGGATACTCTCAATACGAAGTATGGAAGATTTGACTACCACAGCTCAAAACCCCAGAATGTTTACTCTGATTCAGATCTATGCTTGACAAGTCCTAGAGATGAAAATTCAGATGGATCAGATGATGGAGAATCAACAAATGTTGAAACAGAAAATCTCTCATATGAAAATTTGGTTTACATGTGCCTTGATTTAACGAAATATGTTGATAAACTCCAACTGAAAAATAAGCCTTTGAAATCTAAGAATTTTGAGTTAACCAGCAAAATTGATAATTTGGAGTCATAACTAGAATATGTTAAAAATTCTTCAAATTTAGTTTGCAAAAATTGTTTGAAATTGAAAACCAATCTTGTTTATCTCAATAAAAATATTCAAATGTTTGAAAATGAAATTCTGATCTTAAATGAGAACAAGACTGAGTTATCAAATTTAAATAACCTTCTGCAAAAGGAATTTGAAAATTTTAAAATAGATATAAATTCCAAATTTGAAATTACTAAAAAGGGGAACTTGTTGAAATCAAATTTGATTTTAGAAGAACTTGAAAATGAGATTGAAAAATCCAAGAAATTTGAGTCTGAAAAGTAAAAACGATTTGAACTTGGAATTTCTGAATCCCAAGCCAAAGTTAAATTTCTTGAAAATGAGAATTTGTTTTTGAACAGTCCAATGCTGAACAGAAGATTGCTATAAATAATTCCTCAAATTTATTAAAAGAAAACAGCGATCTAAAATCCAAAATTCAACGATTAGAATCAACTTTGGATAAATTTTATAATAGGGAAAAATCATTGAATATGCTGTTACAAAACCAAGTTTCTATTGGAAATAAATTTGGTCTTGGCTTTGGGAATATCCATCATTTTGATAGGATGAATTCAAATGATTTTAAAGACAATTCGAATTATCTTGGAAAAGATTGTTTTGAATTTTTAAACTTTGGCAATTCAAAAGATTTTTTGAAACATAAACAAAATAAGAATTTGTTTTGTAACAAACTATTCTATCATTCTTAGACCTCAAAAAGAAGTAAAGTGAATTCGTCTAATTTCAAACAGATCTGGGTCCCTAAAGGTACTTTGGTAAATTCTGATGGATTGTTATATAAACAAGTTTGGGTACCTAAAGCTATGAACAAAACTATGAGTGGTTTTACAAATTTTGTTAGACCACTTGATTCTCTAAACTATTAGGTACCAGAGGAGGCTGAGGAACTGCTATTCAAAAGAGATTCAAATTCAAACTATTTTATGATTCTATATCACTCAGAGTTCCTTAGCCAAGAGTGTTGAGTTAGAGATTCATTTGCTTACATCGATTTCAGGTATGATCTCTAAATTCATCTTTGTAAATATTCTTTGTTTTTATTTTCGTTGTTTATTCCTCCTTCTACCCCCTTCTGTTTTTGTTTTGTTTTGACTTTTCACTGCCATATCTTTCTTCTTGAGCTATCTTAACTTCCAATTGTAGAATTCATATTTTCTGGAAATTCACTTCATTTGTATAAAACTCTAATGTTTTAATCCTTTCCGGTTTTTGAATTTAAATTTGTAAATATCTGTAATTGTTTTGAAGTTTATTTTCTAATCTCTGAATTCATAACAGTGTTGATGTATTCTTGTCATATCTTGAACACTGTTGATTTGAATTCTAAATTTTGAAGATCTTAAAATTTAATGAAATTTCACACACCTATGCTATTTTGAGTTTCTTCTAATTCTTTTTAGAAAAGCTTGAAATATTATACTCATTACAACACATTGCTACTTATCAGTCATGATAATTTCATTGATTTTCAGATTGGCTTAGATATTCTTGTATCACATTGTTTACATCTTGGAATTCATCTTATATTCATGATCATTTTTGTTTGGAATTTGTTTGTTTGAAATAAACTGAAATTCCTGATATTTTGAATCTCACACTCCACGTAAATTTGAAATTATTAATCTTGTGTGACTGATTCATTATATCTCAAACTTGACATTGATTCAAGTGATTTCAAATAAATTATTTTCTAAATTTTCTGGATCATGAATACCTCTCAAACTAGATGTAAATGATCTGAAATATCTCTTATACTTGTCAGAAATATCTTGAAAATTTCTTTGAAAAATGGTCTTTGAAAATCACTGTTATTTCATGATGATTTGATTTAAATATTTGTTCGCTTAAAATCATTTGAAATTATTGATTTACTGAATCACACACATATCTTGAATATGAAACTAATAATTTGGTGTGATCAATTCATTGAATCTAGAGTTTTTCATATTCCTCGAATGATTTCAAATAAACTATATTTCTAATCTTGGATCATGAATGATCTTATGTGACCATCCTATGACAAGTCGACTGTGATATTGTTTTCTGTTCTGCTCTGATACTGTTTCAAATAACTGCTTGTTCTTGTCTACAGCTTTGAAAAATGTGCAAATTTGTTAATTCTGTCTGTTTGGGCTTTGTGATTAAGATTTGTTAATAGAGACACCAAGTGGTATCAGATTAGAAGTGTTGAATATTTTTTTTGTATATATTTTTGTCTTGTATATATCTCTCTAAATTCCTCCTGTAATTTATTTTCAATTTTAAAATTATTAATTTTTTGTTCATTCAGAAATTGAAATCAATATCCAATTTGCGCCGTATTTATAATTCATCAAAATTGTTATCAGATTTTGAAATTGTGATGAATTGTGACTGCAGTATATTTCACAACAAGAGGAGATTTTATCTGGATTTTCATGATGGTTGAATATTTATTATAATATCTTTGAACTGGCTATTATTTCACAACCATCTTCATTATCAATCATCCTTCTACCATCCATTATGTTTTTATATAAATATGGAGAGTTAATTTTTTTTTTAAAACAGTGGAAATATTTGTGATAAAAATGGGACTATGTTATTATTCAGAATTAGTGATAATTGAAAATTTTCAATGATCCCGATACAATCGAGCATATTTCATAATATAATTAATTTAGAAATTTATTTCACAGTCCATTTCTGTACCTATCACATTTCTATCACTCATATTAGTTGTATATACCAAGGAGTTTTCTATTTAAAGCTGAACACTATGAATATATAATTAATATATAAATGTGTCTCTAACCTCATTTAAAAATCCAAGCTCTGGTCATGCATGGTTAAGAGACAACTTATAATTTAAGCTGCAACTAACCTCATTTAAAAATCCAAGCTCTGGTTATGCGTGGTCAGTATGCTCTTAAATTAAAAAAAAGGGGAATTATTGTGCTATAAATTGAACTTAATCTGAAATTCTCCTTGGTGTATAAAAACGAGCTTATCAATCCATCTTTCTAATCTGTGATGTGTGTTAATATTTTATGACATATTATGATTTGTTGATTGATAGGTATTGGGATTTGAGAGTATTTGATTTTGTCACTTAAATTGAATTATTGATTATCGTCCAAAATCCATCACTGTTTTTTTTAACCTCATTTTTATAAAAATTCTTTGGAAAATAACTGGAACTCACTTTTGTAATTTTCTCCATTTTATATGAAATTCATCGTAAATCCGTCATTCTCTAAAATGTGAAATATGCCACTAGTTCTCAGTTTATTATGATTTTTGTTTGACTGATTGAGATTTGTGATGACCATTCTTCCTTTTAAGCTGAAATTATATTTTTTAGTCAATTCTCATCTATATTTTAAATTTTGTATCCTTATGATGATAACAAAAGGGGGAGAATGGGTTGATATTTTGATTTATGAGTGAATATTTTATAAAATATTATTAATTTTGAATTTTTTTTATTATACATATCATTCATTTCACTCATGCGCAATTATAGGGGAAGTTGTCTGTTGTAGGGGGAGCTGATAAATAGGGGGAGTTCAGTTTTCACTGTCAAACAAAACACATTTATTTTGCTCAAAATCTTTTATTTGTTTGTCATCATCAAATGGGGGACATTATTGTATATAACGGTGTTGTATACACAATTATATGATTTTTGTTTGATGATAACAACCAAATATTTATTATTTGAAATGTGTTTGTTACTGTACTGTTCTATATATACATCAAAGACAGGAATATAATATTTATATTTAAATAGAATACGACTGTACAGACATTCATATATTCATACAGTATTTTATTTAAATTGAATATTCTATTTCAACATTCAAACAGTATAGCTATTTAATACTCCACTATTTAAATACATTCACAAAATATTTGTACTTGTATATTGACTGAATAAAATAAACAAGTTTGTTTGACAACAATGAAACAATATTTTATTTCAAACAAATTTGTTTATTACAAATAACAGTACAAATTCATATATACTTACATGTTCACTGTCTGACTCATATACAGTTCACTCTACACTATTCGTACATTCATTTACAATTCATTTATATTCACTCTGTGCAATTTCATATATACAGACACACACTAACACTCTCATTCACTGTCTTCAGTCTTCTGTCATCACAGCTCTTAGTCAGTCCAGTCACCATCTGCTTACTTGTCACAGTAGAAACACATACAGTATCTAGAACAGAAATAATATTCTAATTTCTAGAAAATATTTTTTATTTTTAAAATTTTATTTACCTCAGTTTTCTGGTGTGTTTCTCAACATTTTTCATGACTTGATCTGATTCATCTGTGTCTAGGTAGACAATTTGTATATGTAAAGGGACAGGAAATTTTCTGAATGGCTACATATACACACGTTTATATACATACACGTGTGCACTGCCATGCCAATTCAGTGTGCAACTGAGGAGTATCCACGTGGACCTTCTCGACTCAGTGCACATGAAAACAAAGTGAAAATGGCAGCTTAAAGGATAAAAGCAATACAAACTAGCCCAAGTGTCGAGCAAAGAAATTTCAAGTCAAAAATTAATACAATTCAGCATGATATTAAAAACAGTGGTAAATGCAACAGAGTCAAGCTCAACAGCATGATCGAGCTAGTGCAAAATGGACAGTGCAACAATACACATGCAGCATCAATATAAAACAGCCCAAACATGGTGTCAACTCATTTTTCACAAGCTATGACTACACGGAACCAAAATGGTCATAACAGTGGTGACATTCAGCTCACAACATGGCAATGCATATGCACATGAACAGGTGCAAGTCAAAGTGGCAGAGAGCAATGAGAACAAGTGCATATGCTACTCAGGAAACACGACAATAATTCAATTTTAAAGCAAATACTATGGTTCAGCATGGAAACTCAGTGGGACAAATGGTGCAGCATACAGGTCTAAAAATATATATATACATGGAGATGCACAAAGAAAAATGGACAAGCATGGAAGCAAGAAGTGGTGCATGTTTTTATAATCAAGCAGCTTAGAAAATGCTCAAGACAGAAAGCAAGCTGTGATTCAAACACTGATTCAAAAAATAATACATGTATCATTCAAACTAAACAGCAATAAGGGAAGTATACATGATGATTGATTTACATGGGTCAAGTGGAAACAGCTCAAACAGGTACAGCTTGGAGGTTCACATTACAAACTGATGAACACAAGCCATGTATAACAAGACAGACCTCAATGCAAGTCATATTGGCACATATGCAATGAACAGCAAGTTTAAGGCAGCCAGAACCCAAGTACAAGAATATATGGACAAGCATATATGAACATGATGAAACATGTTTTTAATCAAGTTACAAGCAAATGATTCATATTCAAGTCAGAAAGTTGTGCAGGTCAAAAATTCTCTTACACATTATTGTTTCAAGGAGAAATTCAACTAATTGATGAAACAAGAGGAAACAAATAAAGTGAGGAATTACAGCAACATTTTGTGCCAAGAAAATCAATAAACTTGTTTCCAGAAAATCAGTTGTGTTTTCAAAAAGCATTGAAGAAATACTCGGCAAGAAATCTATCAATGGACAAAGGGAATTTATGTTGGCAAGTTTTTAATTGTTTCCTGAAAAAGTTTGCCAAATATGGTTACAGTGTCTCTACAAATCATTTCCACATAGTCAAGTAAATAAGGCAATTTATCAACCAGGGATTTCATGCAGAATCAAGACTATTTAATTGCCGAGGAAATCTAGATCAAATGGTTCAAATATTTTCCAGAATTTCCATAATCAAATCAAGCCGATTTTATCAAGGTATCAAAGGGGGATTGCTTGCGAGAATTGTTCAAGGGGCCACAAACATTTCAAGAAAGTTCATCATAACAAAACAGGAAGGCTATTAAAGCCAAAGCAACAAATTCAAATTCATTTTTCTATGCCGAGGTGATTAAATCAAAAGAGGAAAACACACACAAATTAGATCGGCCATATAAAGAAATCAGAACAATAATTAGGATTTTATAATCCTATATTATACACCAATTCATCATAGGCAAATCAGAGATCAAAAACCACAAAACAACTCCTGCAAGCAATTAAAAAAAAGGCCAGAAAATTTAGAAAACTCATGGTTTTCGATCGTAGAAGAAAACCCCAAATTGGTGAAGAAAGGAGGACCAGGAGTTGATCAATAACATCAACAAGAATTCGAGAATTAGAGAACTAATTTAAATCAACTTTGAATAACGAGCTTTGGCGACCAGAGAAACCCTAGCATTCCTTTTTGAAGCCGCCATTTTTAGAAGGAGTAAACAATCGGGCAACAGCAATTGAAGATGGCCGACCTATTTTTGCTTTGGGTTTAGTCAATCCTAATTATATTAAAAAGGGGGTTATTTTTGTTTTTATTTTGTTTATTATTTTGTATTTTGTTTTGTATTTGAAGATCAGTCCATCAGTTTTAGAGTCTATAAAATCTAGGAATTCAGTCAGGGTGTTGACTGACAATTGACAGAGTCTGTAAAATCTGGGTCACTGTTTACGAGGTCATAAACAGGGTAATCTGATCGAGTGGATATTGGTCAATCTAGGTTTTTGAGCGTAGGGTTAGAATAGGAGCAGGGTTTGCGAGTGTACATGGTCTTGTATGTGGGATCTGTTCTATCACCTAGTAGAAACCTTAGAAATGCAGCAGTAGGCAGGGTTTTGCCGAAGCTGGGTATATCTGTATGTGATTTATTTTCTGCATTTCCGTTTCTGCTATATTCTATGATCTGTTAATTATTATATATCTCGTTAGATTTTTAATTCAGTTAAAAACTGCGATAAACCTTATTCACCCCCCTCCTCTAGGGTTAATCTTGATCCAACAGGACACACATCCTTTTACAAGTCCGTTCTGGGTCTGAATGAAATCGGAGTCACCTTATTCCTCGTCCTGTATGTCCAATACGGAAGATAGGTGCTCGCATATCCGGAAAATCAAAAGTACGTCCAAATAACTACCACTTTGACCCTTTACTGGTAGCTAACTAATGCCAGGTATTAGTAGTTATCCTTTCGATGTGAAGATCGCCAGTCTTCAATCGCCGTCTTCAATATCTTTGAATTAAATCGTCATATAATCATTTGAAATGAGATTAAACTCGGCCTTTTCAAATGATCCTCACATATATATAGTTAAAACCATTTCATATCGTTAATATTATTTAATGACGATTTATCGCTATTTTTATATATTTAAAAATAGCTAAATTAATTTAACGACGCTTCGGGTCAATAGGCGGCCCTAGCAGTGTTTTTATCAAAATTTGATTATCACTTATCTTGAAATCTAACTGTTGGATTTTAACAAAATTTATATCGTTGGAAAGATCTTCCCAAAGCGGCCCTAACGGTTCCAGTTTTGGGAAAATCCGATGGTTGGATCTTTCGGTATAATCGTTTAAAGTTACGATTTCGAAACGCGAACTACCGCGCGTGATTCGTTTAATTTTAATTTATATTTATATATATGTGATTATATATATAAACCATTTGACGATTCTCTAACGTGTTTAACATGCCAAATAAAAGAATATTTTCATTGTCACCTCATATCTATGTACAGTCAAACAGAATATAGTTCATTTACATGAAAATTGATCCAATGACGAATCAACTTTGCATATAAATTCTAATATATGCAAATGTAAATATAAATGTAATTTTGAAAGTGAATATAAAATTCTAATATATGCAATGTAATATAAATGTGATTTTAACAACGCATATAAATTCTAATATATGCGGTGTAATTATAAATGTAATTTTAACAACGCATATAAATTCTAATATATGTGATGTAATTATAAATGTAATTTTAACAGCGCATATAAATTCTAAAATATGCGATGTAATTATAAATGTAATTTTAACAATGCATATAAATTCTAATATGTGCGATGTAATTATAAATGTACTTTTAACAACGCATATAAATTCCAATATATGCGATGTAAATATAAATGTAATTATAACAAAGCATATAAATTCTGATATGTGCGATGTAATTATAAATGTAATTTTAACAACGAATATAAATTCTAATATATGTGATGTATATATAAATGTAATTGTAACAACACATATAAATACTAATATGTGCGATGTAATTATAAATGTACTTTTAACAACGCGTATAAATTTTAATATATGCGATGTAAATATAAATGTAATTTTAATAACACATATAAATTCTAATATGTGCGATGTAATTATAAATGTACTTTTAACAACGCATATAAATTCTAATATATGTGATATAAATATAAATGTAATTATAACAACGCATATAAATTCTAATATGTGCGATGTAATTATAAATGTACTTTTAACAATGCATATAAATTCTGATATATACGATGTAAATATAAATGTACTTTTAACAACGCAAATAGATTCTAATATATGCGATTTAAATATAAATATAATTATAACAACGCATATAAATTCTAATATGTGCGATGTAATTATAAATGTACTTTTAATAATGCATATAAATTCTAATATATGCGATGTAAATATAAATGTAATTATAACAACGCATATAAATTCTAATATACGCGATGTAATTATAAATGTACTTTTAATCCATTTCATTAAAAGCAAAAAATTTAATGTAATCATGTTTTGTTTTGAAAACATGCATGTTTGTCAAACTTCTATTATTACATTAAAAGTGAATTTTTAAAATAAAACATATTTTTTTTAAACATGTTTCTTTACCTAAATTTCTAATATTACATTAAAAAGTGAATTTTTAATGTAAAACATGTTTTCATTTTAATACATGTTTCTTTTTCTACATTTCTATTATTACATTAAAAAGTGGATTTTTAATGTAAAACATAATTTCATTTTAAAACATGAATCTTTTTCTACATTTCTATTATTACATTAAAAAGTATATTTTTTAAGTAATAATGTTTTGATTTTAAAACATGAACACTTTTCTTCTTTTCAATATTACATTAAAAATGTATATTTGTAAGGAATTCATGTGTTGATTAAAAACATGTACAATTTTCACTACTTTCAACATTACATTAAAAACGTATATTTTTAATGAAATCATGTTTTGATTAAAAACATGTACATTTTCTATATCCTAACATTATATTAAAAATGTGAACTTTTTAATGTAATGTTCTTATTTATTTTCTTTTTCTAAAACATGAGCATTTCTATTTTTATAGTAATTCCATAAAATGATAGAAATCTATATTTCATTTTTTTTGAATATTCTAATTCAACAAAATGACAGAATTTGATATTTCCTTTTTGATTGGAAATTCTAACTCATTCAAATAACAAAAGAGTATGTTTCATTTTGGTTGGAAATTTTATTTCAATCAAATAACAGAAGTGATGTTTTATTTGATTGAAAATTCTAGTTCAATCAAACAATAACAAAAGTGATATTTTATTTGATTGAAAATTCTTGTTCAACTAAACAATAACAAAAGTGATATTTTATTTTATTGAAAATTCTAATTCAATCAAACAATAAAAAAAGTGATATTTTATTTTATTGAAAATTCTAATTCAATCAAACAATAACAAAAGTGGTATTTTATTTGATTGAAAATTCTAATTCAATCAAACAATATCAAAAGTAATATTTTATTTGATTGAAAATTCTAATCCAATCAAACAATATCAGAAGCAATATTTTATTTGATTGAAAATTCTAATTCAATCAAACAATTTCAAAAGTGATATTTTATTTGATTCAAAATTCTAATAATATCAAAAGTAATATTTTATTTGGTTGAAAATTCTATTTCAATCAAACAACAAACAAAAGTGTATATTTCAATCTGACTATAAAAATGATCATTTTATTGTTGATCTATATTTGACAAAACGGTGTCTCATGTCCCCAAACAAAGTATAAAATTTATATCATAACATTAAATCACTATATATAGATCTGAAATAAAAATAAATTTTTTATTTCAAATCCAAATCAGATAATAAACCATAGATTCAAACAAGATCCAATCAAATATGAGAGTCATGATCAATAATCAATCATTCAACAGATTCAAATCACATATCTGATTTAATTATCATAACTATATGGATTCAACTGATGATAATTAATTAAAAATTTTAATTATAAAAATATGGTAGGGATTTCCAATCAGCACAGGACACGGGAGACCGATCGGATTTCACCACGGTGGAGGGCTTGGAGGCGCGCACGAACGGCGGCGGCGGGGCCCATCTCGGTGGCACCTAGGTGACGTGGCGGCGGTGTAAATTGCCAATGTTTGGGCAGTTGGTTCTCGGGCTACGTGCAGTTTCAGGGGATGTTAAATGTATGGACTTAAAGGGGATGAAAATCTCTTTGAAAGCTTGAACTAGAGGGAGGGATTTCGGTGAGAGGATTGACTGATTTTAGAGGGAGAAGCAAAGAGTGTTATCGGCCATGGATAAAGGGAGTGGAGGCTATGTTACGATGGAATTTTGGTTTGGTAGAGATAAAGTGTATTTTTATGATATTTTAATCCTAATTTTTACAAATAAGTCCATAAATTCTTAACAACTCCATTTTCAGTCCAGTAGGAGTTGTTCCTGCCAAATTTCCCTTGTTTCGGAACTAATGGGCTAGGTCCCATCGGCCCAAACACTGTTTTTGGCCTGATTTCATTGATTTAAAATTTAAATCCTTTATTTAATTAATTCGATCGTATATTTAAATTCACCGGGGCCACATACGGATTTCGAAAATTCCCGAAAAATAAATCTGGCTATGTTTTGATGATACGGTCCTAAGAAAATTAATTTCGTCGAATTTGGAGACCGTTTGAAAAATGGCCTTTTTAACGGTCCATCAAATTCAATAGAAATTATCAAATTAGAGTTTAATTTACTACGCTCACAATTTGATTCCAAAAATTGTGGAAAATTAAACTTAGTAATAAATTGACATTCCGGATCCGACAAAAGTGGTTTCGTCGAAAACGGAGGTCGTTTGTAAAATGGCCTTTTATACGGGCTATAAATTATACTATATTCAATAACAACTATTCTGAATATTCAACTGGCCATAACTTTTGATTTCCGCTATGAAAATTTGATTTTTCGGATTCATTGAAAAGATAATTTTTAAACAGATTTAGATATTTTTGGTTTCGCTAAAATCCATTAACTTTTGAATCATGTACATTCAGTCAAAGTTCAGATTTGACTTTTCAAACTACCGTATTATTTTTAATTCCTTTTGAAATCAAAATAAATATATTCATTCTGACTTTGATTAAAATAAAATTTTAATCGTCAATATTTAAAATAAATTAATTTAACTATTCAAAATTCATTGAAATAGCCAAAATAAAAAAAATTAATTGGTTCTGATTTTCCGGCTTGTTATAATCTCCCCCACTTAAAAGCTTTTCGTCCCCGAAAAGGAAACAATAGTAAAGTAGGAAACAAAAAGGAAAATGCAAGGTATTGTAAATGTACCTCAACACAAGAGTTACTCGGAGGTGTCCACTCTGCACTTGGGATAAGCCTGTTTGATGTTATCCTCAGTCTCCCATGTACTGTCTCTAGGATCCCCGCTCCACTGCAGCTTGACTAAATGGATCGTCTTGTTCCTCAGGACTCGGGTCTCTTTGCCAACAATTTTCACTGGCTCCCTTCTTACTGCTAAGCTTGGGGTAATCTCCAAATCTTGTTGTGCTGCTTCCTCCACAACCAAATCTGGATCATGAACATGCTTTCGGAGTTGGGACACATGAAATACATCGTGAACCCCTGGCAACCAGTCAGGCAACTGCACCCTATAAGCGAGGGATCCAATTCTCTCAAGAATAGAGAATGGACCAATGAATCTCGGCGCCAATTTCTCAGTAATCGAATTACACCTCTCAATGGGGAAACCCTTAAGTATACAAAATCACCAACAGAGAATTCTAACTCCCTTCTTCGTGAGTCTACATTGCTCTTCTGTCGGCTTTGAGCAGCCAGTAGTCGCTTCTTAATAAAACCAACTTTATCTGATGCTTCATGAATCATGTCGGGACCCAATACTAATCGATTGCCGGGTTCCACCCAACATGAGGGAGATCTGCATGGCCCGCCATATAATGCTTCAAATGGCGACATCTGCAAGCTTGCTTGGTAACTGTTATTGTAAGAGAATTCAACCAAGTGCAAATGATCTTCCCATGACCCACCAAAATCTAGAATGCATGCTCGCAATAAGTCTTCCAATATGCAGTTCACCCTCTCAGTCTGGCCATCTGTCTGAGGATGATAAGTGGTGCTCATATTCAACTTGCCAAGCTCTTCTTGGAAAAGCTTCCCAGAACTTGCTAGCAAATATCAGACCTCGATCACTAACGATGCTACTGGGAACTCCATGTAGTCTGAGAATCTCTCTGAAATAAAGCTGTGGCAAATTTCGAGCTGTTCTATTAGATTTGACAGGGATAAAATGGGCAGTCTTTGTGAAGCGGTCAACAATCACTCAAATGCTATCATTGCCTTTTCTAGTTCGAGGCAAGCCATCAATAAAGTCCATAGAAATTTGGTCCCACTTCCAACCTGGAACCTCTAACGGTTGCAACAATCCTGCTAGCTTCTGCTGATCGCTTTTGACTTGCTGGCGGGTGGGACATCTAGCAATATATATAGAAATGTCTCTCTTCATCGCCTTCCACCAAAAAGTACGCTTAAGATCATGATACATCTTGCTTACTCTTGGATGGACGCTGAGCTTAGATTTGTGACATTCATCCATAACTTCTCTTTTTAGCTCAGGAATATCCGACACACATATTCGCCCTTGCAGTCTAAGGGCTCCCTTGCTGTCTATTTGGAAGCTTGACACTTCGCCCTTTTGAACTCACTCACTAATCATCTGAATAATTTTATCAAGAGCAGAAATCTTATCCATCATGGAAGGTATAATAATGAGGTTGGCAAGGATAAGATTAGTGCTGGTCGTATTCTTCCTGCTGAGTGCATTGGCTACTACATTGGCTTTCCCTGGAGTATATAAGTTGCCCAGGTCATAGGGTGCAAGGAATTCAGCCCAACGCTGTTGTCTCAAGTTCAAATCTCTTTGGGTGAACAAATGCTTTAAGGATTTGTGATCAGTATACAGCTCGAATTTCTCACCCAAGAAATAGTGCCTCCATATCTTTAGAGCAAATACGATGGCCATTAGCTCAAGATCATGAGTGGCGTAATTCTTCTCATGTGGTTTCAACTGGCGGCTAGCATATGCGACTACTTTGTCCCTTTGCGTTAGCACCGCACCAGTACCTTATATAGATAGAAGGATAACATGTTAAAATAAAATTGACATTAAAAATGTCATCTCTAACATGTTTATTTAGATAAAAAGAATAACCTTCTCTAGAAGCGTCTGTCCAAACTTTTAGATCCTAATTGCCATAAATAACGGTCAACACAGGAGCAGTGATCAACCTCCGTTTCAGTTCTTGCAAAGTTGCCTCACATTCGGGTGTCCAAATGAACTTGTATGCTTCTTAGTCAGCTTGATGGACAAGATAATTTCAAAAAATCCTTAACGAATTTCCGATAATAGCCAGCCAGTCCTAAGAAACTTCTGACTTCTGTGGGAGTGCTAGGCTGCTTCCAATCTTGGATGGCTGAGATCTTTCCTGGATCTACTGAAATCCCTTCCTTTGATACAATATGGCCGAGGAATTTCACCTCTTCTTGCTAGAATATGCATTTGGAGAATTTGGCTTCCAACACATTACTTCGCAAAATCTCTAAAACTTCTTTCAGATGCTTTTCGTGTTCAGCAGTGGATTTAGAAAAGATCAGGGTGTCATCGATGAACACCAACACGAATTTATTTAAAACATCTCGGAATACTCTGTTCATCAGGTCTACAAAGTATGCTAAAGCGTTGCATAGGCCGAAGGGCATCACTAGCCAATCATAAAATAAGTCTGGTCCTCTGAAATCTGTCAAAGGCACACATTCTTCGGCAATGCGTAATTGGTGGAAACCTGTAGCTAGGTCCAACCTAGAGAATACTCGTGCTCCATTCAAGCGGTCAAGCAGATCATCAATACGTGGCAGTGGATATTTATTTTTCAGTGTTTGCTTATTTAGGCCACGGTAGTCCACACATAGTCTGAGGGTACCGTCTGACTTTGGGACAAACACCACTGCTGCACCCTAGCTTGAGAAGCTAGGCCTGATCAGACCCTTCCACAAAAGTTGCTTAGTTTGATTTCTCAATTCCTCTTTTTCTTTCAGTGTCATTCTCCGAATAGGTTGCACAACGGGCCTTGCATTAGGAACCAGATCAATCCTGAAGTCGATTTCTCTGCGCGGAGGTAAGCTGTCAACTTCGAACACATCCGCCTAATCTCTGACGACAGGAATATCCTCAATAGAAGCAGGAGTGACTTCTAGATATAACCAGAATTCTTTCCTATATGTGGCTGAGCCGTGGCATAGAATAAAAATAATATCCCCGAATTTGGTTTTAATTCTGACTACTCTTTCAGCGCATAGTACCTCAGCCTCAAACTTCGTTAGCCAATCCATTCCAAGTATGATATCATACCCGGAGAAATTCATAATGATCAAATTAAAAGGGAATTGAAAGTAGGAATAAGAAACAGGCACTCTATAATACTGGTCAAGAATAAGTGAACCTCCTATCGGACTATGGGTTCTAATCCGTTCTTTAAGTTTTCTTGGTTTCAATTTAAGCTTTTTAATAGTGTCACTAGAAATGAAACTTCTTGATGCACTAGTGTCAAACAAAACTGTAATAGGAATGTTCATGTTAAGAGTACCTCCTAAAACATCAGATTTACCTGCTCCTTCAGAAGAAGCTGGTGCAGCTACTCCATCATAGACATGTGCCACTTCATATTTCTTGATCAGAGGACAATTTCTGATAAAGTGCCCCGTCTTATGGAAATTAAAGCACTCCTAAGTGTTCCGAGAATTCTGACCGCGGTTCTGACTCGGTCCAGACTCATTTCTTCTAGGTTTCTTCGGGGCTTGGAATTCGTAGTCAAAATGCCCCATTTTCTGACAATTGAAGCATTTCACCTTGAATTACCCTTTTTCTTTTTCCCCTGGGGCTTGGCGGTAGAAGAATCGCTCGCCTCTGCTTTCTTATCAGCTTGCTTTCTTTTGTTGTTGTTCTGATTCTTTTCACGCTCCTGATGTGCATTTCTATCATTACCTCATAGCGGTTAGCCATCTCGATCATTTCATTGAAGAGGATTTTGATGTGAGCAGTGACCCTGTTCAGGTACTTCTTGGAGAGGCTATTGATAAATCTCTTGTTCTTCTGCACTGGTTCCTGAACTAGCGCTGGAGCATAGAGGGAAAGTTCCTCAAACTTCCGCACATATTTTGAAATAATCATCTCTCCCTACTGCAGATTTGCAAATTGATCATGGAGCCTCTCAACTTCCTGTGGAGGGATATACTTATCGTTGAAGAGCTATTTGAACTTGGCCCAAGACATGTTGGCCACATCATTGCCAATTTTAACTGTGTCCGACCAAATTTCAGCTTGGCCTTTCAATAGCCATGTTGCCAGAAAGCACTTGCGTTGATCTTCCAATTCCAAGCCTTCAAAGATTTTCTCGCATTTATTAAGCTACGCCTGCGCCTCGATCACACTCTCTCGCCCGGTAAAGGATATGCCCCCTAGATTACTGAACTTCTTGGACATTTTATCCAAGTCAAACGGTTGCGGGGGTAGAGGTGGTGTTACAGCCTCTGGAGTGGGCTGTCTCTGGGCCGTAGGAGTCTCATCTCTAGTTGTGCCTCTAGCCCCACCTCTTCCTCGGGCTCTAGTTCGTGCTCTGTGCTCATTCCTTAGTTAGTTCTGTACCATCAAGGAATGAGTCAGACTAACAGAAATGATAATTTTAAAGGAAAGGTTAAAAGTAGAGACATATGATAAGATGATAATGATGTAATGACTGATTAATATGTGTTATTCCGCTGTGCTCATTCTAGGATATTACTAATCCTATCTCTATTGAGCTACTCGTCTTAGAATACCACTGATTCTATCTAGACGAATTGTTCTAAAAATGTTATACTCCGAAGCTAAGGTTAACCTTTAGCTCTGATACCAACTGTGACGACCCTAAACTTCTGTGGTATGAAAGTAAGGATAATCATAGGAGTATAACATAATTACAACAATAACAGATCTCATATAATAGCATAACACATAAATCATTACAACGGAAATGGAGATATCATCACAACATAACATCAAAGACATCAGAGTACACAGTTACAGGATACACTTAGCAAAATAAAAGTCTCAACAAAGAAAGAAATAAGTCTCAATCTGCACCAAATACATCAAAGCTCAAAAATGTCTAAATGTCTCAAGAAGCAAATAAAAGATTAAAAGAAAAGGGTTGTTTATCTTCTTCATAAGCAAGCTCCAGTCCAGAATGTGTCCATACCTAAAACCTGTCATTTGGTTGCCCGTGTGGAAAGAGGGCACCCAAGTTTGCAAAGTGAAACAAACTACGAGTCAGTCACGGGACTGGTATGAGAAATTTTTCCTAACTAACAATATGGCAAATCACAGGACCATGCCACTAACGCGGAACGGGTTTACTCCATTGGATTTCCAGTGCATAAGTTAATAAATTTTATTTCAAAAACAATGCAATGCTTTTTAGAAAATGAAATCATTATAAGACTCAAGTCCCATCACACAATGCAACACAAACCAGAGGATAAAGTTTTACCTTATAATGATCAAAAATGCTTGATACGTAGAAAATAATACTTTTTATATTATTATTACTATCTAATAGGTTTCAAAAATACTTCAAAGTAAATGTATCAATCCTAGATAGCATAGTACCCCATCCTACTATGTCGCCATATATAGGTTAACAATCAAAACCGAATGTTGTATTGGAGATTGGGTTTCCATCACGAGTCAAGGCTAGGGACGATCTCCTAACTGATTCGAGACACTCTAGAAATGTCTCAAGATCACACCTACGGGCAACCCTTGGATCCTGCAAGTTCGGTCCACAAATAAAGTTAGTGGATTAGTTATGCTTGAACACACGCTTCCCGGTCCTATTGAACCTATAAAATGGTCACAATCGACCAATAACACCAAGGTGCCTCATTCCATCAACCACATAAGTAAAAATGTCAGGGCTTGTAAACGCTGAAACCAATTCTAGCTAGAAAGAAACATGCTCACTCCCTGCGTTCCCTTGTCCCGTTTCTGACTCTACTGAGGTATGAGGCTCGCAAGGTTACGTTATACACAAAGCTATGCCGAAAATAGGCTATGCTTTGATCATCATCCACCACGCCATGCTTTTCAACAAAAGCCTCGATCAAATGCATCTTGGCATGTCACATTGACAATTCATGCCATGCGATCGATAACTACCAATATATAACCTCTGAGCTTATGCGTCTCAAAGAAGGGTGTTAAGAAGGAGAACAAATTCTCCGCCACCACAGATATATATTAAATAGAAATCAATTTAATTACATGGAATGAAATTCAATGTCAGACACACATCCTTTTACAAGTCCATTCTGGGTCTGAACGAAACAATAGTCACCTTATTCCTCGTCCCGTATGTCCAATACGGAAGAGAGGTGCTCGCATATCCGAACAATCAACAAGTACGTCCGACTAACTACCACTTTAACCCTTTACTGGTAGCTAACCAATGCCAGGCATCAATATTCATCCTTTATATGTGAAGATCGCCATCTTCAATATCTTTGAATTAAATCGTTGTATAATCATTTGAAATGAGATTGAACTCGATCTTTTCAAATGATCCTCACATATATAGTTTAAAACCATTTCATATCGTTAATAGTATTCAATGACGATTTATCGCTATTTTCATATATATAAAAAAGCTAAATTAATTTAACGACGCTTCGGGTCAATAGGCGGCCCTGGCGCTGTTTTTATCAAAATTTGATTTACAATTATCTCGAAATCTAACTGTTGGAGTTTAACAAAGTTTATATCGTTGGAAAGATCCTCCCAAAGCGGCCCTAACGGTTCCAGATTTGGGAAAATCCGATGGTTGGATCTTTCGGTATAATCGTTTAAAGTTACGATTTCGAAACGTGAACTACCACGCGCGATTCATTTAATTTTAATTTAAATATATATATAATTGTATATATAAACCATTCGACGATTTCTCTAACGTATCTAACATGCCAAATAAAAGAATATTTTCATTGGCACCTCATATCTATGTACTGTCGAACAGAATATAATTCATTTACATGAAAATTGATCCAATAATGAATCAATTTTGCATATAAATTCCAATATATGAAAATGTAAATATAAATGTAATTTTGACAGTGCATGTAAATTTTAATATGTGCAATGTAATATAAATGTGATTTTAACAAGGCATATAAATTCTAATATATGCGATGTAATTATAAATGTAATTTTAGCAACGCATATAAATTCTAATATATGCGATGTAATTATGAATGTAATTTTAACAACGCATATAAATTCTAATATGTGCCATGTAATTATAAATGTACTTTTGACAACGCATATAAATTCTAGTATATGCGATATAAATATAAATGTAATTATAACAACAAATATAAATTCTAATATGTGCGATGTAATTATAAATGTACTTTTAACAATGCATATAAATTCTAATATATGCGATGTAAATATAATGTAATTATAACAACGCATATAAATTCTAATATGTGCGATGTAATTATAAATGTACTTTAAACAACGCATATAAATTCTAATATATGCAATGTAAATATAAATATAATTTTAACAACGCATATAAATTTTAATATGTGTGATGTAATTATAAATGTACTTTTAACAACGCATAAAAATTCTAATATTTGCTGTGCAAATATAAATGAAATTATAACAGTGCATATAAAATCTAATATGTGCGATGTAATTATAAATGTACTGATAACAACACATATAAATTCTAAAATATGCGATGTAAATATAAATGTACTTTTAACAACGCATATAAATTTTAATATATGCGATGTAAATATAAATGTAATTATAACAATGCATATAAATTCTAGTATGTGCGATGTAATTATAAATGTACTTTTAACAACGAATATAAATTCTAATATATGCGATGTAAATATAAATGTAATTATAACAATGCTTATAAATTCTAATTTATGCCATGTAATTATAAATGTACCTTTAATCCATTTCATTAAAAGCAAAGTTTTTAATGTAACAATGTTTTATTTTGAAAACATGCATGTTTATCAAACTTCTATTATTACATTAAAAGTGAATTTTTAATGTAAAACATATTTTTTTTTTAAAAAAAACATGTTTCTTTACCTAAATTTCTACTATTACATTAAAAAGTGAATTTTTAATGTAAAACATATTTTCATTTTGAAACATGTCTCTTTTTCTACATTTCTATTATTACATTAAAAAGTGAATTTTTAATGTAAAACATAATTTCATTTTAAAACATGAATCTTTTTCATATTTCTATTATTAAATTAAAAAGTATATTTTTAATGTAATCATGTTTTGATTTTAAAACATGAACACTTTTCTTATTTTCAACATTGCATTAAAAATGTATATTTTTAAGGAATTCATGTTTTGATTAAAAACGTGTACAATTTTCACTACTTTCAACATTACATTAAAAATGTATATTTTTAATGAAATCATTTTTTGATTAAAAACATGTACATTTTCTATATCCTATTATTATATTAAAAATGTGAACTTTTTAATGTAATGTTCTTATTTATTTTATTTTTCTAAAACATGAACATTTCTATTTTTATAGTAATTCCATAAAATGATAGAAATCTATATTTAATTTTTTTTAATATTCTAATTCAACAAAATGACAGAATTAGATATTTCATTTTTGATTGGAAATTCTAACTCATTCAAATAACAAAAGTGTATGTTTCATTTTGGTTGGAAATTCTATTTCAATCAAATAACAGAAGTGATGTTTTATTTGATTGAAAATTCTAGTTCAATCAAACAATAACAAAAGTGATATTTTATTTGATTGAAAATTATAGTTCAACCAAACAATAAAAAAAGTGATATTTTATTTGATTGAAAATTCTAGTTCAACCAAACAATAACAAAAGTGATATTTTATTTAATTGGAAATTCGAATTCAATCAAACAATAACAAAAGTGATATTTTATTTGATTGGAAATTCTAATTCAATCAAACAATATCAAAAGTAATATTTTATTTGACTGAAAAATCTAATTCAATCAAACAATATCAAAAGCAATATTTTATTTGATTGAAAATTCTAATTTATTCAAACAATATCAAAAGTGATATGATTGAAAATTCTAATAATATCAAAAGTAATATTTTATTTGATTGAAAATTCTAATTCAATCAAACAACAACAAAAAGTGTATATTTCAATTTGACAATAAAAATTATCATTTTATTGTTGATCTATATTTGACAAGACGGTGTCTCATGTCCCCAAATAAAATATGAAATTTATATCATAACATCAAATCACTATATATAGATCTAAAATAAAAATAAACTTTTTATTTAAAATCCAAATCAGATAATAAACCATAGATTCAAACAAGATCCAATTAAACATGAGAATCATGATCAAAAATCAATCATTCAACAGATTCGAATCATAGATCTTATTTAATTATCATAATTATATGGATTCAACTGACGATAATTAATTAAATTTTTTTATTATAAAAATATAAGAAATCTCACAGTCGTATGAATCTGAGTGGTTGAGATCTGCAATTTTTTTGGCCAAAATTCGTTTAGCTCAGAATCGGTTCTAGTCATGACAGCAGCTTAGATTTTGGTTTCACGATCGTACAGGATCTAAAATCATTCAATTCTGATTCAGTATGAGCGGGCTATGAATTAATTTGTATTATTAACATTTTAAATTAAATTAATAAATTAATTAAAGAGGAACACCACCCTTCTTCCTCTCAGATAAAGGCCGCCATAATTTAGTGAATGCTCGATTCTTTGGTAGGGATTTTCGATCAACATAGGACACGGGAGGGCGATCAGATCTCACCACGGTGGAGGGCTTGGAGGCGCGCACGAACAGTGGCGGCGGGGCCCAACTCGGTGGCGCCTAGGTGGTGTGGCGGTGGTGTAAACAGCTGACGCTTGGGCGGTTGGCTCTCGGGCTACGTGTAGTTTTAGGGGATGTTAGCCATATAGATTTAAAGGGGATGAAAATCTCTTCGAAAGCTTGAACTGGAGGAAGGGATCTCGGTGAGAGGATTGATGTATTTTAGAGGGAGAAGCAAGGAGTGATATCGGCCATGGATAAAGGGAGTGGCGGATATGTTATGATGGAATTAGGGTTTGGTAAAGACAAAGCGTATTTTTATAATATTTTAATCCTAATTTTTACAAATAAGTCCATAAATTCTTAACAACTCCAATTTCATTCCAATAGGAGTTGTTTCTACCTAATTGCCCCTGTTCCGGAAATAATGGGCTAGGTCCCGTCAGCCCAAACGACAATTTTTGGTCTGATTTCATCAATTTAAAATTTAAATCCTTTATTTAATTAATTCGATCGTATATTTAAATTCACGGGGGCCACATACGGACTTCGAAAATTCCTGAAAAATAAATCTAGCTATGTTTTGACGATATGGTCCTAACAAAATTAATTTCGTCAAATTTGGAGACCGTTTGAAAAATGGCCTTTTTAATGGTTGATCAAATTCAACAGAAATTATCAAATCAGACTTTAATTTACTACGCTCACAATTTAATTCCTAAAATTCTGGAAAATTAAACTTAGCAATAAATTGACATTCCAGACCCGATAAAAGTGGTATCGTCGAAAACGAAGATCGTTTGTAAAATGGCTTTTTATACGGGCTATAAATTATATTATATTCCATAGTGGCTATTCTGAATATTCAACTAGCCATAACTTCTGATTTCCGCATGAAATTTTGATTTTTCGGATTCCTTGGAAAGATAATTTTTAAACATATTTAGATATTTTTGGTTTTACTAAAATCCGTTAAATTTTGAATCCTGTACATTCAGTCAAAGTTCATATTTGACTTTTCAAACTACCGTACTATTTCTATTTCCTTTTGAAATCAAAATAAATATATTCGTTCAAACTTTGATTAAAATAAATTTTTAATCGTTATTATTTAAAATAAATTATTTTAACTATTCAAAATTCATTGAAATAGCCAAATAAAAATTTTAAATTGGTTCTAATTTTCCGGGTAGTTACATATCTAGTGCTTGTAGTCCATTTGTTTTTGTTTGCCTAGTTGCAAGGGTTTTCAGTCTTGCCTGAAATCTAAGAACTTTAGTATCCAAATGAGTAGGAGCAAAATGAATAATAAACATAGAAAAAAAATCACTGTGGTATTAGGAAAATGGATAGAAATGACCTTAAATAAGTATATATCAATATTGTTATATGCTGACTACTTTTTTGGGAAAGAAAATGATTTGTTCAAAAAATTGGTAAAAGGCAGAATAAGGAACACATCGTTTGGAAGAAAACCTCATTAATTGGAAATAACTAAAATATGAGCAACAACAACAACAAAGCCATATATCCCAAACATGTTAGGGTTGGCTAGATATGGAACCCATAATTAAAATAAAATAAAATTAAAAATGATGATAATATTTATATATATACACATAAAGGGTTTAAAATAACCAACAAATAAAAAGTCGTCCGATAAAGGGTTTTTTTAAAATAATAATAATAATAAGTAAAAAGGTTCAATAAAAGTGAAATAAAATCTAAAATAGTAATAAAAAGTAAAAAGTTTCAGTAAACGTGAAATAAAGTCTAAAAAAAACCTATGGTTCTGGTACATGGATTGCCAATTTCCATGCACTCCTATCAACTACCAGCTCTTCTGATAAACTCCAGTTACTTAAATCTCTCTTTATTATCTCCTCCCATGTCATTTTAGGTCGACCTCTATCTCTTTTTGGGCCTTCGGCGAGGCCTAGAATTCCAACGCGTACAGGTGCATTGTATGGTCGACGTTGGATATGTCCAAACCATCCCAAGCGGTATTGGACTAACTTCTCTTCAATAGGTGCAACTCCAAGTTTTTCTCGAATATCCTCGTTTCTAATCCGATCTCGTCTGGTATGCCCACAGCTCCAACGCAGCATCCGCATCTCTGCTACGCTTATCTTCTCGACGTGTTGCCTCTTAGTAGGCCAACATTCTGCACCATATAACATTGCAAGCCTAATTGCAGTCCTATAGAACTTTCCTTTAAGCTTCTGAGGAATCGTCCGATCACAGAGAATGCCAGATGCTAGTCTCCATTTCACCCATCCTGCATGAATTCTAAAACTAACATCCTTACCAATCTCTCCATCAAACTGCAAAATAGATCCTAAGTATCGAAACGATTCCTTCTTGGGTACTACTCTACCGGCCAGGGTAACATCTCTGTCATCTGACCTGACACTGCTAAACTCACACTTCATATATGTAACGACCCAGATTTTTGAATAAATTATTTTAAATATTTAATATTGTTTTAAATATTTAGTTGATAATATAAATGATATTTTATATTGAGTTATCAATTTAATATGGCCGTTTATAGTTACATTCGAATGTAAATTTCAATATCAGTCCCGTGGAGTTCAAAATAACGTTATAATCCGAGAATATTGGTCGTTAAGTTAAAATAAGCGGTTCGGGTTTTCAAAACTAGGGACCGTGAGATATATTATATAAAATAAAATCAAATATAAAAGTAAATAAATATAGGATAGCCGACCTAAACTGTATGTGTCGTCCTATTTTACCTTGAGCAGTAAAATTTGTTTCCTCCCCCAGCTATGTAAACATGAATTAATGGCGCCACCCTAACCTTTCAATATCGCAGACCTATCATTTCCTCGAGCTGAAATTTTTGCTCCTTCTTCGTGTATAAAACCACACATAAATCAATTCGTTCTGGCATAATAAAAATGGCCACTGCCTTAAAATTCAAAACCGAACAAAGCCATCCTCAAAAGCAAATAGGAATCACAAGTTAATCTATGAAGCCGTGAAGCTATTCCCTGCTCTCGTTCGTTTATTAGGGAGGTCGCATAATTTTTCGAAGCTCGACGTCAGCTAAGGGTTCGCGACTCATGGAGACGGGGTGTCAATTGGTGCTGAAGGGCATAGGAGATGTGCGATGGGTTTCAGAGAAGGCACGATGGTTTGGGAAGAGGCCGACCTAGGTTTTTGAGGCCATCTGGAGTTCATCTATTTTAGAGTTCAAAGTAGATGTTCGATTTTAGTTAGTGCGATTTTGGGGTAATTCGATTTCGAACAGGGAAGTTGCGAACTGAGGATTGAGAAATAGCGACAGTAGACAAGCGGAGTCAACGTTGAAATTCATGAAGCTTAATACACACCAAGTCAGTTCAACGATTCGTTGCTCGATTATGTTGGGGTCGAGGATTTTGAAGGGGATGTGAAGGTGCTGCAGTGTTGAACATGAAGAAGATGAATTGTTGAATCTTTTGGTGGGTTCATGAGAGCAGGCTACGAGAGTTGTACTGTGAAAGGTTCGGCAATGCGAAGGAGACTATTGTAAGGAGAAGAACCTAAATGAAAAAAAGAGGTAATATGGTTTAAATAGTCATGGTTAGTTAATTTAAACTTAACTTAATTCGATTTTAACTGTAACAAGTATATCTATTACATACATTATTAGATTCGAGTGAAACCGGTTACGTTGGAGTCTAATTGGCAAAAGCTTTTCATTGGAATTGAACCGAGGATTCAGAACCTAGGAGGATTTTCGATTAAATTGAACTTATGTTTAATTTAATCAAAATAAATCGTTATCTCTACAAAAGAAATCAGGTGAGTAAATCTCACTCACCTTTGGAATTATTTCTATTTCATTAAAAATAATTGACTGTTGCTTGTATGAATGTTTTATGGTTGATTTATATATATTAGTTATTTAGGCTATATATATATATATATTGGGTTGATTGATTGGTTGAATTCCCGCAGTCTCATTAGCGGATGCCCGCAGTTTCATAGCGGATGATTACCCTATACGCCCCACGCTATGATTAGTGGATGACCTTCTATACCGCGATATTCTGCCACGAAGCAGAATGGGTATTATTTATGTGTTAACATCTGTGGATGCAGGAAAACAGGTTGGAGGAATCCAACTGGATTCCTCAAAAATATATTATCTGTTTGTTTATTTGTTTGCATATATATTGTTATATATGACGTGTTAGAAAAATAAATAATTCGTTGCTTTGTGTGTTTAAATATCACTGGGCCAATTAAAAGGACATTTGAGATTTAAAAGGAAAAATTCTATTTTTAAATAGAATTTGAATTTTAATGGAAATAAAAAAAATATAAACTTGTTTTGAAAAATAAAACAAGTAGTTTCTTTATAAACGAAGTTTATAAATAGTTCTTTTATAACGAAGTTATAAAAGAAGTGAAAAGAATTATCATTTGATAATTCAGGAATAGAAATACAAGTGTGAAATTGGAATTTGAAATGAAATTTCAAAATAGGATGTGAAAGGAAATTTTAAATATATAACTCAAATGAAATTTGAGTATAACATTTGAATAGTAGCATTAGAAACGAAGTTTAAATATTTGAATTTTTAATAAAAGAAAAAAAGAGATTAAATATTAGAAGTTCAAATAGAATTTGAATAGACAAAATTAAAATGAAAAATAGAATTTGAATTCAAAGGGATAAAAATAGAATTTTGAATTCGAAGGAAATTCAAATAAAGAAAATTCAAACAGAGATTTGGATATAGAATTCGAATGAAATTCAAATATAGAAATTTGAATATGGAAGTTCAAATGGAATTTTAAATATAGAGTTTGAATAAGAGAGTTCAAAATGGAATTTGAATAAGAGAGTTCAAATGGAATTTGAATAAGAAAAATTGAAATAGAATTTGAATAAAGAAATTCAAATAGGGATTTGAATATAGAATTTCAAAATAGAATTTGAAATAAACTTTGAAAATAGGATTTCAAAGTAGAATAGGAAATCCAAATGGTTTTGAAATGGAATTTGAATTCAAGGGAATTCAAATGGATTTGAATGGAGAAATTCGAATGGGATTTAAATAATGGATTTTAAATAAAGAGGATTTAAATATAAGATTTCAAATAGAAATTTAAATGGAGTTTAATTCAAATATGATTTTCAAATATAACCATTTGAAAGGGATTTGATTATAGAATTCAAAGTGGAATTTAATTCAAAGGATTTCAAAGGGAATTCAAAATGGAGTTTGAATATCTAAATTCAAGTATGAATTCCAAATATAGAAATTCAAAAAGGAGTTGAATTAAAGTGGAAGTTAAATAAAGGATTTGAAATGGAATTCGAATAAAGAATTTCAAAGAGAATTTGAATACAAGATTTAAACTATGGAATTGAAATGTAAAAGATTCAAATGGAATTTGGAATATATATATATTAGAAGGGAGTTGAATTCATTTAACGAAGTTTTAAAAAGTTTTATATAAATATAATTAAAACGAACTCGCCGCAGCGCTGCAGTTCGTAAATTGGCGATTCGAACTTCAATCGAGTATACAGAACGCAATTGAAGTCGAAATTCTTCGAAACAAGAAACGTCAGGACCAGTTTGATAATAGTTTTCTAATGAAAGAGAAAAATATGAATTTCGTCGTATAGATTTTGAGTTATGTCAAAATCAAATTTTCAGAAAAACAGCGCCAAAACTATTTGAAAACCATAACGGTTTATTTCATGTTATAAAAGGATTTTAAGCGTAAAAATCCGAAGTTCTATTTAGAAAATTTCAGAGTGAGTTGTAAAATATATGCGAATTCAAGTTGTGTAAATGAATATGATTTTTGAAACAGAAACCAGATTTTGATTTATTGAATGGAATTAACTAAATTGAATAGAAATTAGTTAAGAAGCTTTCAAATGGATATTGGGGTTTGAATAAGTAAATTCGATTTGAAAATTTATATTCGAAATAGAAAAGAGAACTAGAATTGAAATTGAAATTCAATTTGGTTATGAACAAGTTAAACATTTTGTTTGAACATGTTATGTTCAAACAAAGAAGTGAAATAGGCAAAAAGGCTAATTAAAGAATAATTAAGCGAAACCGAATTCAAACGATTCAAATTTGAATTCAAACGAATGGATTGAGTTGAATTGAATTGGAAACAGGTGAACAGGTGTTAAACAGATATGGGATGGAGTATATGAAGATTTTTATTTATGTGCCCGACAAAAAGGTACATGTTTAAATTCATATATGGGTTTTATGCGCCGTATCGGCTAGCCGCTTGGCTTTTTCTTTTTCTTTTTGAGATTAGAAGGTACCGGGAAGCTATTTGAAATTTCCCGATGCTCCCGATACAGGGGAGGTTATGGCGAATTTTTCCGGAAATTTAAGGAGTTAGAATATTTTTAAGAAATTTGACAATTAGAAATCTATATATCGATATATATAGAATTCGATAAGGAAACGAAATCAAAAATAGCGTAAAGGGCCAATATGGTTATTGAAAATATTTGGTTAACAAATATTGATAAGAGAATATAGAAGAGATTTAATTAATGAAATATTAATTAAAGAGCCCAGTGATTTGGTTGATATGTTTGGATGAACACTTGTTTTTATTCGATAGTTAAATCACAGACTATCGAAATTTTGACCATCGTTGTCAATATGGAGAGACCGGTTGGATTATTATCCGAAGAACCACTCCGTATCGGCATAAGCGTTGCGAACCAAGTATGCTGAATATATTGAAGACGGAGAAAAGTGCAAGGGCTTTTTCTATTTATAGAAATTGTGCCTTCGGTTTCGTTCAATCCCAGAACGAACGTAAATGGACGAATGTCTGACAGAGTATTTCCAATGATCAAATGGGTTGGTCTGGATAAATATATATGGTTGCAACGGATTTATCCCTTAGCATAATATCCAGAATATTTGTGCAAACTCAACTAGTGATTAACGGATCTGACAATGTGGCATTCAAAGTGATTGTGCTATCAATGAATGGTAAGTATTCGTAGCCTCAGGCCTCAACAACCAGGAAAGGACAAAAATCGGGCAGGCAGCATGGCTATGTGGGTCGCACCCATTAGGGTGTATAATCACCTATCTAGAGAAATTCCTTTTGTTTCTAAATCTATCGATTCTGCCCATTCGGGAAACGGTGGTTTGAGTCCAACCGTTGGTGGTATACATTCGATACACTCAAGCGAAATGAGTGGTCGGTCATGTGTGGGCCGGGTTACAAGATGTTCTTGTTGAACCCAGTGTATTCCTCTCTAGAGATACACAGTCGGAAGGTGGTTCCATACCTTGTCATGTTGGAAATCCAATCTCCAATAAGCGCCATGCGGTTTTTGATTATATACTATATATGTGGAGCGTGAGATGCAAGCGTTCTGCTATTTGGTTATTTACTTGATGTAGACATTATTATAATATCACTGGATTGATATCAAAGTATTTTGGGTTATAGTAAGGTAAAAACCGTCCGTGTTTATGTGTGGGCTGGTCTTACTATTATCCTTTTCTTTCGAAAGATTTTTGAAAGTTAAACAAGTGGTTGGAGTTTACTCACACCAGTCCCATGACTGACCCAGAGTTTATTTTGTTTTGTTTTTCCTAAACTCTTGGGTGCCCAAATTTGTACGGGCAGTCAAGTGTTTCAGGCTTTTACAGATACACTTGGAGGAGCTTGAAGCAGGAGGCTTCAACATTAGTTATTTAGAGTTACTTCCGCTGAATCAAATGTTATGTGTACTCTGATGATGGTATGTATATATGCACCAAACAGATTTGTATTTCAAAGCTTATGTTATATAATATATTTTATTCGTTCCGCTGTGAGTTGTGATCTTCGTTTTTTCTTCTATTCTAATATTTCTTTCTTTCTATTTCTCATCCTCTAACTTCTTTCTAATAATGAGTCGTATTTCTGTGTTATTTGGGTTGGACGTGTGGTGTATTTAGTCAACTAAGATAGCTCGGATTTGCGGGCCATTACAGTGGTATCAGAGCTTAGGTTGAGCAAACACCTAGGCTTGTGTGGCATGTGCTCATTAGAGATAGGGTCAGTAGTACCCTAGAATGAGTTGAGTGTATATATACGAGGGAGCGTATTTGTAAATTGATATTAAAGTTGTTTTATATTGTGTTGGCTAGTCTGTTGAGTGGTTTATGAATTCTGGTCGAATCGTGGGACGCCACGACGTCGATAAGAGTTTCTAAATACTTGAACAGAAGATTGAACACGATATACTTTTAAAGAGGGTAAATGAAATAATTTTACCGAAAATTTCTATTTTGATATAGAAAGAATAATTTTTGAAATTGTTATATTATATGGATGTGTTGATTGATATCATTATAATCCGATACGATTATAAAAAAATTGAAATGGTTATTTATAACCAAACTGAATTTGTATATGAATGAAATATATACAAATGAATTGAAATTGAATTCAAACCAGAATTAAGAATTCAAAATCCTGGGAAGTTAAAAAATATTTTTCAAAGTATATTAAAATAATATAGATTTGTTTAGAAGGATTTGAAAGAAAATCATTTTAGATGGATTTAGAAATAATAAAGCACTGAACTCACTTCAGTGGCTGGGAAATAATTCTGATGATATCTGCAGCATCATCAGTGTTCATTTTCGAGTTCTAAGTGATGAATTGCTACCTTAGAAAAGTTTTTGATGGAAATTTGTTTTGAAAGAAAACAAGTAGATTGAAAATTCAAATGTTTTGAATTGAGATGAAAATAAATATAAGTATACATTTATGTATTTCAAAGGATTTGAAATGAAAACCCAGGGATTTGGATTCTGGAATTAAAATTTAACTGAAGCAAGTTAAATGGTTCAAGGTGAATAAATTGACTAGAATCAATTTGAAATAGATTGAAATGAATATGAATTAGAATGCAAATGAATGGAAACCAAAAGTTTTGGTTGAAATTAAAGTCATAGAAATATGAGGAGGTGAGTTTCAACATAAAGGAGTTGTGAAAAGTAATGGATTTGTACCATGTTTCCTACCTTAGCAATTTCGAGGACGAAATTATTTTAAGGGGGAAAGAATGTAACGACCCAGATTTTTGAATAAATTATTTTAAATATTTAATATTGTTTTAAATATTTAGTTGATAATATAAATGATATTTTATATTGAGTTATCAATTTAATATGGCCGTTTATAGTTACATTCGAATGTAAATTTCAATATCAGTCCCGTGGAGTTCAAAATAACGTTATAATCCGAGAATATTGGTCGTTAAGTTAAAATAAGCGGTTCGGGTTTTCAAAACTAGGGACCGTGAGATATATTATATAAAATAAAATCAAATATAAAAGTAAATAAATATAGGATAGCCGACCTAAACTGTATGTGTCGTCCTATTTTACCTTGAGCAGTAAAATTTGTTTCCTCCTCCAGCTATGTAAACATGAATTAATGGCGCCACCCTAACCTTTCAATATCGCAGACCTATCATTTCCTCGAGCTGAAATTTTTGCTCCTTCTTCGTGTATAAAACCACACATAAATCAATTCGTTCTGGCATAATAAAAATGGCCACTGCCTTAAAATTCAAAACCGAACAAAGCCATCCTCAAAAGCAAATAGGAATCACAAGTTAATCTATGAAGCCGTGAAGCTATTCCCTGCTCTCGTTCGTTTATTAGGGAGGTCGCATAATTTTTCGAAGCTCGACGTCAGCTAAGGGTTCGCGACTCATGGAGACGGGGTGTCAATTGGTGCTGAAGGGCATAGGAGATGTGCGATGGGTTTCAGAGAAGGCACGATGGTTTGGGAAGAGGCCGACCTAGGTTTTTGAGGCCATCTGGAGTTCATCTATTTTAGAGTTCAAAGTAGATGTTCGATTTTAGTTAGTGCGATTTTGGGGTAATTCGATTTCGAACAGGGAAGTTGCGAACTGAGGATTGAGAAATAGCGACAGTAGACAAGCGGAGTCAACGTTGAAATTCATGAAGCTTAATACACACCAAGTCAGTTCAACGATTCGTTGCTCGATTATGTTGGGGTCGAGGATTTTGAAGGGGATGTGAAGGTGTTGCAGTGTTGAACATGAAGAAGATGAATTGTTGAATCTTTTGGTGGGTTCATGAGAGCAGGCTACGAGAGTTGTACTGTGAAAGGTTCGGCAATGCGAAGGAGACTACTGTAAGGAGAAGAACCTAAATGAAAAAAAGAGGTAATATGGTTTAAATAGTCATGGTTAGTTAATTTAAACTTAACTTAATTCGATTTTAACTGTAACAAGTATATCTATTACATACATTATTAGATTCGAGTGAAACCGGTTACGTTGGAGTCTAATTGGCAAAAGCTTTTCATTGGAATTGAACCGAGGATTCAGAACCTAGGAGGATTTTCGATTAAATTGAACTTATGTTTAATTTAATCAAAATAAATCGTTATCTCTACAAAAGAAATCAGGTGAGTAAATCTCACTCACCTTTGGAATTATTTCTATTTCATTAAAAATAATTGACTGTTGCTTGTATGAATGTTTTATGGTTGATTTATATATATTAGTTATTTAGGCTATATATATATATATATATATATATATATTGGGTTGATTGATTGGTTGAATTCCCGCAGTCTCATTAGCGGATGCCCGCAGTTTCATAGCGGATGATTACCCTATACGCCCCACGCTATGATTAGTGGATGACCTTCTATACCGCGATATTCTGCCACGAAGCAGAATGGGTATTATTTATGTGCTAACATCTGTGGATGCAGGAAAACAGGTTGGAGGAATCCAACTGGATTCCTCAAAAATATATTATCTGTTTGTTTATTTGTTTGCATATATATTGTTATATATGACGTGTTAGAAAAATAAATAATTCGTTGCTTTGTGTGTTTAAATATCACTGGGCCAATTAAAAGGACATTTGAGATTTAAAAGGAAAAATTCTATTTTTAAATAGAATTTGAATTTTAATGGAAATAAAAAAATATAAACTTGTTTTGAAAAATAAAACAAGTAGTTTCTTTATAAACGAAGTTTATAAATAGTTCTTTTATAACGAAGTTATAAAAGAAGTGAAAAGAATTATCATTTGATAATTCAGGAATAGAAATACAAGTGTGAAATTGGAATTTGAAATGAAATTTAAAAATAGGATGTGAAAGGAAATTTTAAATATATAACTCAAATGAAATTTGAGTATAACATTTGAATAGTAGCATTAGAAACGAAGTTTAAATATTTGAATTTTTAATAAAAGAAAAAAAGAGATTAAATATTAGAAGTTCAAATAGAATTTGAATAGACAAAATTAAAATGAAAAATAGAATTTGAATTCAAAGGGATAAAAATAGAATTTTGAATTCGAAGGAAATTCAAATAAAGAAAATTCAAACAGAGATTTGGATATAGAATTCGAATGAAATTCAAATATAGAAATTTGAATATGGAAGTTCAAATGGAATTTTAAATATAGAGTTTGAATAAGAGAGTTCAAAATGGAATTTGAATAAGAGAGTTCAAATGGAATTTGAATAAGAAAAATTGAAATAGAATTTGAATAAAGAAATTCAAATAGGGATTTGAATATAGAATTTCAAAATAGAATTTGAAATAAACTTTGAAAATAGGATTTCAAAGTAGAATAGGAAATCCAAATGGTTTTGAAATGGAATTTGAATTCAAGGGAATTCAAATGGATTTGAATGGAGAAATTCGAATGGGATTTAAATAATGGATTTTAAATAAAGAGGATTTAAATATAAGATTTCAAATAGAAATTTAAATGGAGTTTAATTCAAATATGATTTTCAAATATAACCATTTGAAAGGGATTTGATTATAAAATTCAAAGTGGAATTTAATTCAAAGGATTTCAAAGGGAATTCAAAATGGAGTTTGAATATCTAAATTCAAGTATGAATTCCAAATATAGAAATTCAAAAAGGAGTTGAATTAAAGTGGAAGTTAAATAAAGGATTTGAAATGGAATTCGAATAAAGAATTTCAAAGAGAATTTGAATACAAGATTTAAACTATGGAATTGAAATGTAAAAGATTCAAATGGAATTTGGAATATATATATATTAGAAGGGAGTTGAATTCATTTAACGAAGTTTTAAAAAGTTTTATATAAATATAATTAAAACGAACTCGCCGCAGCGCTGCAGTTCGTAAATTGGCGATTCGAACTTCAATCGAGTATACAGAACGCAATTGAAGTCGAAATTCTTCGAAACAAGAAACGTCAGGACCAGTTTGATAATAGTTTTCTAATGAAAGAGAAAAATATGAATTTCGTCGTATAGATTTTGAGTTATGTCAAAATCAAATTTTCAGAAAAACAGCGCCAAAACTATTTGAAAACCATAACGGTTTATTTCATGTTATAAAAGGATTTTAAGCGTAAAAATCCGAAGTTCTATTTAGAAAATTTCAGAGTGAGTTGTAAAATATATGCGAATTCAAGTTGTGTAAATGAATATGATTTTTGAAACAGAAACCAGATTTTGATTTATTGAATGGAATTAACTAAATTGAATAGAAATTAGTTAAGAAGCTTTCAAATGGATATTGGGGTTTGAATAAGTAAATTCGATTTGAAAATTTATATTCGAAATAGAAAAGAGAACTAGAATTGAAATTGAAATTCAATTTGGTTATGAACAAGTTAAACATTTTGTTTGAACATGTTATGTTCAAACAAAGAAGTGAAATAGGCAAAAAGGCTAATTAAAGAATAATTAAGCGAAACCGAATTCAAACGATTCAAATTTGAATTCAAACGAATGGATTGAGTTGAATTGAATTGGAAACAGGTGAACAGGTGTTAAACAGATATGGGATGGAGTATATGAAGATTTTTATTTATGTGCCCGACAAAAAGGTACATGTTTAAATTCATATATGGGTTTTATGCGCCGTATCGGCTAGCCGCTTGGCTTTTTCTTTTTCTTTTTGAGATTAGAAGGTACCGGGAAGCTATTTGAAATTTCCCGATGCTCCCGATACAGGGGAGGTTATGGTGAATTTTTCCGGAAATTTAAGGAGTTAGAATATTTTTAAGAAATTTGACAATTAGAAATCTATATATCGATATATATAGAATTCGATAAGGAAACGAAATCAAAAATAGCGTAAAGGGCCAATATGGTTATTGAAAATATTTGGTTAACAAATATTGATAAGAGAATATAGAAGAGATTTAATTAATGAAATATTAATTAAAGAGCCCAGTGATTTGGTTGATATGTTTGGATGAACACTTGTTTTTATTCGATAGTTAAATCACAGACTATCGAAGTTTTGACCATCGTTGTCAATATGGAGAGACCGGTTGGATTATTATCCGAAGAACCACTCCGTATCGGCATAAGCGTTGCGAACCAAGTATGCTGAATATATTGAAGACGGAGAAAAGTGCAAGGGCTTTTTCTATTTATAGAAATTGTGCCTTCGGTTTCGTTCAATCCCAGAACGAACGTAAATGGACGAATGTCTGACAGAGTATTTCCAATGATCAAATGGGTTGGTCTGTATAAATATATATGGTTGCAACGGATTTATCCCTTAGCATAATATCCAGAATATTTGTGCAAACTCAACTAGTGATTAACGGATCTGACAATGTGGCATTCAAAGTGATTGTGCTATCAATGAATGGTAAGTATTCGTAGCCTCAGGCCTCAACAACCAGGAAAGGACAAAAATCGGGCAGGCAGCATGGCTATGTGGGTCGCACCCATTAGGGTGTATAATCACCTATCTAGAGAAATTCCTTTTGTTTCTAAATCTATCGATTCTGCCCATTCGGGAAACGGTGGTTTGAGTCCAACCGTTGGTGGTATACATTCAATACACTCAAGCGAAATGAGTGGTCGGTCATGTGTGGGCCGGGTTACAAGATGTTCTTGTTGAACCCAGTGTATTCCTCTCTAGAGATACACAGTCGGAAGGTGGTTCCATACCTTGTCATGTTGGAAATCCAATCTCCAATAAGCGCCATGCGGTTTTTGATTATATACTATATATGTGGAGCGTGAGATGCAAGCGTTCTGCTATTTGGTTATTTACTTGATGTAGACATTATTATAATATCACTGGATTGATATCAAAGTGTTTTGGGTTATAGTAAGGTAAAAACCATCCGTGTTTATGTGTGGGCTGGTCTTACTATTATCTTTTTCTTTCGAAAGATTTTTGAAAGTTAAACAAGTGGTTGGAGTTTACTCACACCAGTCCCATGACTGACCCAGAGTTTATTTTGTTTTGTTTTTCCTAAACTCTTGGGCGCCCAAATTTGTACGGGCAGTCAAGTGTTTCAGGCTTTTACAGATACACTTGGAGGAGCTTGAAGCAGGAGGCTTCAACATTAGTTATTTAGAGTTACTTCCGCTGAATCAAATGTTATGTGTACTCTGATGATGGTATGTATATATGCACCAAACAGATTTGTATTTCAAAGCTTATGTTATATAATATATTTTATTCGTTCCGCTGTGAGTTGTGATCTTCGTTTTTTCTTCTATTCTAATATTTCTTTCTTTCTATTTCTCATCCTCTAACTTCTTTCTAATAATGAGTCGTATTTCTGTGTTATTTGGGTTGGACGTGTGGTGTATTTAGTCAACTCAGATAGCTCGGATTTGCGGGCCATTACAATATACTCTGTTTTAGTTCTGCTAAGCCTAAAACCCTTTGATTCTATGGTCTCCCTCCACAACTCCAGCTGTCGATTAACCCCTATTCGACTTTCATCAATCAGCACAACATCATCGGCAAAGAGCATACACCAGGGAGTCTCCCTTTGTATATCTTTTGTGATTTCATCCATCACTAATGCAGAAATATAGGGGCTCAAAGTCGAACCTTGATGTAACCCTATGTTAATTGGAAAGTTTCTGGTCTCACCATCGCATGCCCTAACACTAGTCACAACCCCCTCGTACATATCCTTAATAAGGGTAATATATTTTGATGGCACTCTCTTCCATTCTAGCGCCTACCACATAACCCTCCTCGTCACTCTGTCATAAGCTTTCTCCAGGTCAATAAAAACCATATGGGGATCTTTCTTCTGCTCCCTGTATCTCTCCATAAGTTGCCTAACCAAGAAAATCGCCTCAGTGGTTGACCTTCTAGGCATAAAACCAAATTGATTCCTAGAGACACTTGTCAACCTCCTCAAACGCTGCTCGCAAACTCTCTCCCAAAGCTTCATTGTATGACTCATAAGCTTAATTCCTCTATAGTTTGTACAACTTTGAATATCTCCTTTATTCTTGAAGATCGGAACTAAAATGCTTCTTCTCCACTCATCTGGCATTTTGTTTGATTTGAAAATATTATTGAACAACTTAGTTAGCCATCTTATCCCTGCATCACCAAAGCATCTCCACACCTCAATAGGAATGTCATCAAGCCCTACCGACTTGCCTGATTTCATACGTTTCAACGCCTCCTTACCTCAGCTTCTTGAAATCTCCGCACAAAATGTCTATTGGTGCTGTCAGCTAAGTCTTCCAACTCGATCGAAGAGCTATCACTTTCTTCGTTGAAAAGCTTATCAAAGTATTCTCCCCACCAATTCTTTATCTCGTCTTCCTTCACCAAAAGTGTAACGATCCGGAAAATCTGAACCAATTTAAAATTTTTATTTTAAATTATTGGGTGGAAAAATGTGGCAGAAATTAAAATTCCATTTTTAAATAATATTAAAGCCAATGAAAATAGCCAATTTTCAAACGATCTCCGTTTTCGACGAAACCACTTTCATTGGAACTAGAATGTCATATTATTGCTAGGTTTCAATTTTTAGAATTTTTCGATTTAATATGTGAGCGTGGCGACGGAAAATGTGTTTGGTCGATTTCAGTCAAATTTAATCGACTGGAAAATAGCCATTTTTCAAACACTGTCAGAATTCGACGAAATTAACTTTGTTAGGACTATATTGTCATAACATAGACAAATATATTTTTTCTGGATTTTTCTGAGTCCGTTTGTGGCCTCGGTGACTTTATTTATGCAGACGAATTAAATTAATAAAGGAATTAAATATTAAATTAAATAAAACAGGCCACAGACAGCTGTTTGGGCTGACGGGACCTGTCCCATTGGGTCCGGAATATGGGCTTTTGGCTAGGGTCACTTTCTGTTGGGTTGGAATCGGACCAGTTGAAAAGATAGGGATTTATTGGTAAAAGTACATTGAAAATATTATATAAATCAAGAAAATCAAAACCCTAAAATCTACTTTACTATACATCTTCGTTGACGCCGCCCTCTTCTAAATCCATGGCCACCAATTTCTGAACTTCCTCCACTTCGTTCTCCCTCTCCTTCAAGAATTAAACCCCATACTTCACACCATTTCAAAGCTCTCATCCTCCTCTACAATTCCATACCACCTGATCATTCCTAGTGTCGCAATCACCAAGCACCGACGACCCAAACCCGCGCCCGTTCGTGCTCCGCCCTGACCTCCAGGCGCCACCGAGTGGGCCCCTCTGCACCGTGCGTGCGCCTCCCCTAGCACGCCAGCGTGCCACATCCTGATCGATGAACCCTGCAACTGATTTGAACAAAAATCGAACCCTAGTATTGAAGGAGGAACCCAAAACGTGCGGCCTGTAGTGTCTGAGAAGAGGAAGAAGGTGATTTACCTTATTAATTTATTATTTAATTAATTTAAATTATTTTAAAACTTCGATTAGCCATATCTAACTCATTTCAATTCAAAATTCGATGATTTCAGCGACGTTGTAATCGTGTGACTGAGATCTACGCATCGAAACTGACTGGAGTTGATTCTAAACAGTTTGAATTTTGGCCAAAAAATCGTCAACGACTGTGAGACTCTGAATTTAAATAATTAAATAATTTATTTTAAATTCTATTCGATCAGTTGAATCATTGTATATTATTCTGATCTGTTATGTGGTGATTGTTGTATTATTGAATCTTATTCATTGTGATGTCATGTTATAATTTGACTGTTTGGATCTGTAAAATTCTGGTGTAATCATAATAAAGTTCTCGCCTTTGTTTTTATTTATTTTTATTTTTATTCCTTTCTCTTGAAACTAATCTTGTGATTTGAAAATAAAATATAATAAAGTTGGGATCTTAGTGTAAAGGTTTGATCTTTTGATTTGAAATAAAATATAATTAAGTTTTAATCCTTTGTTTTGAAAACAAAATTAAGTTTGGATCTTATGTTTTGAAAACAAAATAAAGTTCTAATCTTTTGTTTTTGAAAACAAATTAAAGTTGAATCTTTTGTTTTTGATTTACGAATAAAACAAAGTTTTAGTCTTTTGTTGTGATTAATAGAATTTTGTTTTTCAAAAACAAATATAAAAGAAGGTTTGATCTTTTTTTTTTTGAGAACAAAATATAAAGGAAAGTTTGATCTTTTTTTTTTTTTGAAAGCAAATTAAAATAAAGTTCAATCTTTTGTTTTCCTTTCATTTTGTTTAAAATAATAAATAAAGATTTGATCTTCTATTTTGACATATAAAATAAAAGAAGTTGAATTTATATAATGAATAAAGATTTGATCTTTTATCCTATAAAATGAATAAAGTTCATATATTTTTTTTTATTTCACAAAATAAAGGTGGGATCTTTTATTTTTGATTCACAGAAATTTTACAACCAATCATATGTTGCCATTGTTGTAATGCACAAAATTCATCGTATGTTAAATTAGTTGTAATGATACCCAAATTTCATCGTCATGTTAGTATAGTTGAAATGAACCAAATTTCATCGCCATGTTAGTATAGTTGAAATGAATCAAATCTTGACATTAGAAATTATATTTATTTTAGGAATGTTGACGCTAGAAAAGATGTTTACATTGGAAATAAAGTCCACCTTTTTAATTGCATTTTACAATGCAAATATTACATAGAAAGATGAATTAACTTCTAAAATTGAGTTCTCTTAGTTATAGAAAAGAATAAAAGACATTTTCATTTTTAAAGTAATAGAAATGAATAAAAAGACATTTTTCATTTTCAATGTAAATAAAAAAAGACATTTTCATTTTCAATGTAATTGGAAAGAATAAAAAGAGATTTACATTTTATATGTAAATAAAAGAATAAGGGACTTTTACCTTTTTATTTATTATACATTTTTAAAATATCATTTTTGATCGCATTAGAGTTGGCGAACAAAAATGTCATTTTGTTGAATATTAAAATATATATCGTTGAAACAACATTTTTGGTCGCATTAGAATTGGCGAACAAAAATGTCATTTTGTTGAACATTGAAATTATACATTGTTAAAAATATCATTTTTGATCGCATTAGAATTGGCGAACAAAAATGTCATTTTGTTGAATATTAAAATATATATCGTTGAAACAACATTTTTGGTCGCATTAGAATTGGCGAACAAAAATGTCATTTTATTGAACATTGAAATTATACATTGTTAAAAATATCATTTTTGATCGCATTAGAGTTGGCGAACAAAATGTCATTTTGTTGAATATTAAAATATATATCGTTGAAACAACAATTTTGATTGCATTAGAATTGGCGAACAAAAATGTCATTTTTATTTGATATAAAATGATACATTGTTGAAATCCTCATTTTTAATAAAGGAAATCGCACAAATGGTTTATATATTATATATAAATATTAAAAAAAATTAAACGAAACGAGCGTTGCAGTTCACGTATCGACAATCGTAACTTCAAACGAATATATAGAAAGATCCATCCGTTGGATTTTCCCAAAACTGGAACCATTAGGACCGCTTTGGGAAGAGATTTCCAACGATATAAATTTCATCAAAATCCGACGGTTGGATTTTAAGATATGTGTAAATCAAAGTTTGGAAAAAGCAGCTCCAGCGCCACCCATTGACCCGAAACGTCGTTTATATATTTCGAGCTATTTTTAATAAATAAAAATAGCGATAAATAGTTATAAATATATATGAAATGTTTTAAACTATAATTATGCGACAATTATTTGAAAAGGTCGAGTTTAACTCATTTCAAATAATTGAACGGCGATTAAATCAAAGATGTAACAAGACGGTGTAGAAGACCGGCGATCTTCACATCGAATGGGCGATGACTTCTGATATCTTGGACTGACTTGCTCCTAGGACTAGGTTGAAGCAGTAATTGTCTAGACGTGTGTGTTGATCGTGCGGATTAGCGAGCACCTTTTTGGTGTCTCCGGTTTCGTTCAGACCCAGAACGGACTTGTAAATGGATGCGTGTCTGACGTTGGAATTCGCTACATGTAATTAAATCGATTTCTATTAATATATGTCTGTTTAGTGGTGGAGAATTTATTCTCTACTTAACACCCAGATACGTAGTAGTAGTTATCGATAGCATGGCGTTGAATTGTCAACGTGGCACGCCAAGATGCAATGATCAAGGCTTTGTTGAAAAGCAAGCCTTGTGGCTAATGATCAAAGCATAGCCTGTTTGAGCATAGCTTTGTGCATAACGTAACTTCGCGAAACTCACACCCCGGTATGAGTCAAAAACGGGATTAGGACTGCAGGGAGTGCACACATTTCTTTCTAGCTAGTGGTGTTTGGGTTTTAACACGGCCCGGCATTTTACTTATGTGGATTTTGGATTGAGGTACCTCGGGTTTTTATAGGCCGGAAGTGGTCATACTATAGGTTCAAAGGAACCGAGAAACGTGTGTTCAGGAATTGCCAATCCACACCGTTAGGTGGGGACCGGCCCTGAAGATCCAAGGGTTCACTGCGGGGGATCCTGAGGCATTTGCTAGAGTATCTCGAATCGGAAGAGGATGATCCCTAGCCTCGATTTCATGACAGATAACCAATTCCCAATACGACGACATTTCGGTTTTGATTGTAAACTTATATACGTCGACATAGTAGGATGGGGTACTATGCCGTATAAGATTGATATATTTATATTGAAGTATTTTGATACTGCTTAAACACTAATGATAATATTAAAATATTACTTTTCACGTATTAAGCATGTTTGATCATCATAAGGGAAAACTCTATCCTCCTGTGTGCGTTGCATTGTGTGATAGGACTTGAGTCTTATGATGGTTTCATTTTTCAAAAGTCATTTCGCTGTTTTATGTAAACTTTATAAAATATTGCACTGGAAATTCAATGGAGTAAACTCATTCCGCGTTAGCGGTATGGTCCTGAGATTCGCCATCTTGATAGTTAATTTAGTTAAGAATTCTCACACCAGTCCCATGGCTGACTCGTAGTTTGTTTCACTTTTGCAAACTCGGGTGCCCTCTTTCCACGGGCAGCCAATTGACAGGTTTCTAGGTGATACTTTCTGGTGGGAGCTTGCTTTGGGAGGAAGAAGAAGAAGACCTTTTCTCCATCTTTTATTCTGCTTCTGAGACATTTTTCTATCTCTTGCTTTTGATGTATGTAATGGGATTTGAAACTCATTTCTTTTCATTTGAGACTTGTTTCTCTTTTGTTAAGACTTCTATTATGCTAAGTGGATCCTGTAAAACTGCATACTCTGATGTTTTGCTGATGACATTTATTTCCGCTGAATGTTTATGTGTTATGATAATTATTTGAGATCTATTTTTGTTGTAAATATGTTGTATTCCAAAATGATTATCCTTACTTTCGGTCTACGGAAGTTTGGGGTCATCACAAAAAGTCTATCATTCTCATCCTTAATGCATTTAACCTGATTGAAATCCCTTGTCCTCCTGTCGCGTAGCCTAGCTATTCTGTAAACGTCTTTTTCACCATCCTTTGTACTTATCCTTTGATACAAATATTCTTACGCTCGTCCCCTTGCTTCACTCACTGCTCTCTTTGCAGTCTTCTTTTCCACTTTGTACCTGTGCATGCTCTCTTCGCTTCTATGACGGTACATGCATTTGTAGCATTCCTTCTTCTCTTTGATAGCCTTTTGCACCTCGTCATTCCACCACCACGAATCCTTGGGTTCTCGCTTGCTTCATCTTGTTATCCCAAATACCTCAGTGGCGACTCTCCAAATGTAGGTTATCATCGTATTCCACATGACATTTTCTTCTCCTTCCACATTCCAAGCCCCTTCTCCCATCACTCAATCTTTAAACACCCGTGAAGCATCTCCTTTGATTTTCCACCATTTCGTCCTGCTAATCTTCGCTCTCTTATCCTTCACCACCCGAAGACGAAACATTCATACCAAGAGCTGGTGTTGTGAGACGATACATTCTCCAAGTATGACCTTGTAATTAACACAATCTCGTTTACTATCTCTCCTAATTAGGACAAAGTCAATCTATCTGGCCACTACTGAAGGTGATTAGATGTGATTGCCTCTTTCTAAAGAAGGTATTAGTAATCATGAGATCAAAAGAAAGAGAAAAATTCAAAATATCTTCACCCTCTTGGTTCCTACTGCCAAATCCAAAACCACCATGCACTCGCTCAAAACCCCCGCTAGATGAGCCAACATGGCCATTGAAGTCTCCTCCTATAAAAAGTTTCTCGCTACTATGCACATTCCTAACCATGACATCCAAGTCTTCCCAGAACTTCCTTTTGGCTTCTTCACTTAGACCTACCTGTGGGGCATATGCGCTAATGACATTCAAAACTGCCTCGCCAACTACTAGCTTAACTAGGATGATCCTATCCCCTCGTCTTTTGACGTCAACCACATTGTTCTGAAGGTTCTTGTCAATCAATATACCTACCCCGTTCTTGTTACGTACTTCTCCCGTGTACCACAATTTGAAGCCAGTGTTCACTTCCTTCGCCTTCTGACCCACCCATTTAGTCTCTTGAATGCACAAGATGTTAACCCGTCTCCTAATCATAGTATCCACTATCTCTCTTAATTTTCCTGTTAAGGACCCTACATTCCAACTACCTAACCAAACCATATTATCCTCGACTAGCTTCCTTGCCCCTCGCATCCGCCGAGAAAAATGCGAGGACCCTTGCTCACTTATCACTACACCGGGGCGTCGGTGTAGCGCGCCACTAAAATATGAGCAAAAACTCAAAATTCCATCTTTAACATTTAATAATTATTAATTTAAGGTATTGTGTATTATTATCTCACATTGCACATTTATATTACACTAATTTGCTAAGTAACTTGGTTTTTTTTCATAATGAATGTAAGAGTACAAATTTCTTCCACCAATACTAGTATTTCCACAAATTTGCACTTGTCTTTGAAAAAATTTGTAATAAACGTACTAAATTCAGTAATTTGAGTAGAAATGAGATATGGGAGTTCACATATAGAAATAAACATAGAAACAAATTGCAATAACAATTATTTCTACATTTCTATTTAGAAATGAGACAGGTTTACTCACACAACATTCTCCTTGATCATAATTTTGCATGTGTAACAACAAATGGTTATAACATGAAACCAAATAGTAATAAGGCTTGACACAGTTATAACAATTATATCATAAAAAATAGTAATAATGCTTGAATAATGAATATCAAAGAAGAATGGTAACAACTATTAGTATTAACTTTTGTCCATATATGGCCCAAATAGTGGTAGATTAACAATAATGGAAAATGAGGAATATAATTTGTCATCTATATTACATTATTGGATATTATTAGAAAGATACAATAATAATTAAACTTTCCTAAATGAAGATTATATGCTAGAGGAATAACATTTAGCAATAAGAATTAACATGTTCAGATTATGGTAATTGGAGAAAATAAACAAATGTTTAACAAAACATAAATAATAAGTTACCTTGTGATTGTAGTCCATTCAACTGTGTCTGCCTACTTGCAATGGCTTTCAGTCATGTTTGAAATCTAAAAAGAACTTTAGTATCCAAATGACTTGGAGCAAAATGAACGATAAACATAGAAAAAAAATCGGTGTAGTATTAGTAAAATGAATAGAAGTGACCTTAATTAAGTATATACCAATATTGTTATTGAGATGCAAACTACTTTTTTGGGGAAAAAAATGATTCATTCAAAAATTTGATAAAAGGCAGAATGAGGAACAAATTGTTTGGCAGAAACCTCATTAATTGGAAACAACTAAAATGTGAGCAAAATCTAAAAATTCCATATTTAACATTTAATAATTACTGATTTAAGGTTTTGTGTGTTATTATCTCACATTGCACATTTACATTTATATTACACTAAGTTGTTAGTAGATTACCAAACCAACTTTCAATCTCCAAGATCAGACTAGTCGAAGCTTCAATATAATGTACGATCTAAATAAGGGATGATGACAAAGGATTTGCTCATGTACATGTTACGCTCATAGTTATTATTTGGCATTAATATCCATAGGCTATATTTGATACCTAATTGACATTAAACTTCAAAACATTTAATGGGTCAAAGGAAGGCTAAGTTTTCAAGAATACAAATTACGTTTCCATATATGGAAAAAATATAAAATTATTCAGATATCTTCAAAAATTATATACAAAACATAGTTTGATCTCCATAAAAGACTATGTTTTTGTATTTTGCACTATTTTATAGAGCAATCTGAGAAGTCAATTCATTCAACTTAATTTTTTAAGGATAATGGACAATAGTGAAAAGAAAATATGATTGCTAGATGATTCATGAGATAGATTAAATTACAGGAAAACTTTTTAATGGAATAGATGTAAAATTTAAACCATTTAATACTCTAGTTCAAAAAATAATTTCAGCCTATAAGCAAAGTTCCTTTACATGTTTTTTGCACTACTTCAAACTCTTTTCATTGTAAAAATATTGATGAATTATTCAAAGTCATTACTTTGAAATTGTCTACTACCATTGATCATATTTCATAATTGTAATCTGAAGGCATAGCTAGTAAAAAAGGGTGTTTAAAAAATATTCAACATATCAACTACATTTTCCAACTCATTATAGTTAAACAACATAATGATTAAATGTAATTAACAATTTATTTGAAGATGTAAAAAAAATAGATGGAAAACATGATAATTTGTTAGTAAGTTAAAAAAAATCACTTTAAACTATACCAATATTAACCTATATGTTTGCTGGAAGACTATACTATTTTTGAATGTAAAAAGCAGTTACAGGGAAACAGAACAATAAATCCAGCAGTACTATTGCATGCTATTTTTACTAAAGTGGAAATATCAAAACACTTAAGGAAAACATGATACTTTAGTAATAAGTAAAAAGATCACTTTAAACACTATACTGACATTAATCAATTTGTTTACTGGAAGATAAAACGATTTGTAGCTGTAAAAAGTGGTTTAATAGAAACAAAAGCAATATATGCAACTTTACTATTGCATGTTATTTTTATAAAAATGGATATATCATTGATTACAGCAATAACTCTAAATATAAAACTAAGAGACTCATCTAATACCGTAAAGCGAAAATGGTAATACCATAAAAACATGGAACTAAATTTTTAGGCTTGCATCATATGAGATAAAAAAAGAAGTTATTTATCATGAATCGAAGCTAAATCTGAAGTCCAACATGAAGCATATCCTAGTAATGGTAGTTGATGTTGGACTACTTCATCTGAATGCAAAACTAAATATCACTGAATACAAATTACTGTTAAAACAGAAATGGAAACGTAAATTAGATCTTACCATAAATGAAAAATTAGAAAGTTATCATATTCTTAGTTGTGCATTTGGTAGAACAAATTATCTATAATAAAAACCAAAATGAGTGGGTTGCGTTGTAACTTATTTGTAATATAAATAGACACCAAGATAAAGAAGAAAGAAAATCTCTACTCAAATCATATAATAGAAATTCAACAATATTTCATATTTTAATTATTATCTAAGAAAAAAAACGAAAACATTACAGGTGCATATTGATAGATTGGAAACTGATATTTTGAGACTTATTTCATCTTCCATTGCAGCACATCATCATAGGGCTCATTATTGGAAACTTTTTGTTGTTTATGGTGAATATTTTTCTCCGTGATGCAACATCTTCTACTTAAAAGTATTGTCCTCTTCCTCACCTGAAACGAAACAAATCATATTTGTATACAACAATTTCAGATTAATCGATGGTACTATCAGCTAAACAATGCAAGTAATATAGATTTAGGTAAAAAGCCGAGTAATTCTTCAAAAGTTACCTTTTAGAGCATCCCCAATATGGGGGTTGCTCGTCGTCAATTCGAGGGGGCTGACTCGAGCAACCCCCCCCCCCCCCCCCACATCACGGTCAAGGGTTAAAACCCTTAACCGTTGTTGGGAAAACTGGTTAAGATTGATCGGTTTCCCCAACACCGGCTAAGGGGTTTAACCCTTTAGACGCTCCTTCGGGTCCCAATACCCCTCATTTGCGAACCTATTGTCTTCATCCTCAAACCCTCTCGCAGCTGCCACCCCTTTCCTCCCTTCCACTTCCGCCGCAAGCTCCAAACCTCTAAAAAAATTATGAGAAGATTAGTTAAAGCTAATTTTAGTTCTAGGAGTAGTAATTCCTCCAACAACAATGCAGAAGAGGAGAATGAAGCGGTTGAAGACACTTGTCCAACCGACGCTCGTCGTTCAAGGCCCGTTCAGAGAAGAGAGGTTGCTAATGCTGGTGTTTATGCTATGATGGATCCACACATCGATGTTAATTTGAGTATAAACAAAGCATTGGTTGATTTTTGCGAACTGCCTGAAGGCGAAAGACACCTTACCGATTCTTTGAAGTCGTCGTTAGAGGTATAACTTCTAAACTAGTTATTGTACTAGTCGGTAATCGAAAAAGAAGTGTCTCGTACAAAAATTAGTTATTCTTTTGTATGTTTTAGGCTCATAATGATCATACACGAGGATCGTGGGTTAGTATCATCTGTTTATATAGGATGATTCGTGCATACGACACAGACGGCATTATTGCGGGATGCCTTAGAAGTATTGGGTTTGGAGATTTCTTGAGAACATAATTTTGATGAGCCCACTTACATAATACGTATGTTGGAAAACGTAATATATTTACTTGATTTTAATGTTTTTAATTTGCATCTTAGGCATTGAAAACCTGTACAATAGTGATGTTCAGTTATGTGTTGCATTAGCCGTGTGTTGGTGGAAAACTACACATACATTTCACTTTAGCTTTGGAGAGATGGGTTTTACGCCACTAGATTTTACCATGCTTACTGGCATACCAATTGGTAGGAGTGCAACTTTACCTTATGATGAGCTATATCAACAGTATGACTTATTGGCTAGTATATTTCCACATTTGGACTTACGAGGGGGAGGCTGAACAAACAATCATCATATCAGATCCTCGTTCATGAAGCAGGCCATAATGAAATTACTGGTACCTCGGCCTATAGTTATCCACTTAGAGATTCTTAGATTGTTTATATTATATATGTTGGTTATTTATTCTTTACGAATTCATCAACCACATTGCCATGTAGATATGTAGCTGTTGTTGCGGGCATGTCGTTCGAAAGTACTCCTGTTACATATGACTAGGTTACGCCAATTGTAGCTCATTTGTATAGGGGTTTGGACCAGCAGTGCACTATTAGGGCTCGTGGGTCGTCGATTACTGGTTTTTGGGAGGTTCTGCAATACGGTATTTTGAGTACTTTATAACATGACCTTTCCGACATTGGATCCTACATTATCACATTTCTACCCTCGTGTGAAAGCTTGGGCGCCCAAAAACCGGCGGGTTGTACCAAGAAGTGATTTTCGTCATGTATTTGTAGTGGCTCGTACTCAGATAGAGATGAGGACCACATGAGAGTCAGTTATGTGGTGTCTGTTTAATGTTTCCCCTTTCTTGTTAGGCCCAGCCCAGCAGTACGCTCAGTATCCGTCAGTAGATGATTTCCATTGGTATCGTCACCACCCGGTTTAGGATGTTACTGGAACTTGGGGGAGCGCTATTGATATAGTTTACCGGTAGAGACAGATTTATCATTACCGGTAGAGATGACATTTCTTTTTGGGGATCTTTTATACGCCTTCTAATACAGCAACGTTCGTTCATGCCGTCGCAGTTGATATAGTTTGTCCTTCCGCCTACACTTCGTTTGGTGCTCCAGCTGTATTACGCGACATGTCTCAGAGTACACTTAATTTGCATAAGCCTCCATGTCATCAACCTCCTCAGCCTCCTCGGCAACCTTGTCAGTCTGTTCATTCGCACCAGCCTCGCCAGTCTCCTCATTCGGACTAGCCTCGTCCGACTCCTCAGTTGTAGCAGCATGCCCAGCCACCTCATTCGACTATGCCGACGAGTCACGGTTGGACTATGGGCATTCCTAGCACATCTGGTCCAGATATGTACGTTGATACTTCACGGCCTACTATACACAGTTTCCAGATCCCGCTGTTCTTCCTTATGAGGAACTATATCTTATGCATATTGGCCTTCGCGATACGATGTATAGAGAGCATAAGCGCGCAGTTGATCAGTTAACGGCTCGTATTAACGATGAGGATGACGAGCGATATCATCCGACACGACGAGTAGATGACAATGATGATGACCATGTCGATAGTGGACCAGCAGCACCTCTTAGGGATGATTCGTGGTTCTTTGATGATATACTTTAGACTCATTTTATGTGGTATGTTAATGTAGCTGTTTGTATTCGTACGTTATCATATTGGTCTGTTGTACTAGTAATTTTATGTAGTCTGATATGTAAGATGTACGTGTGTAAGAAGCATGTATTTTGGGTATGATATGTAATTTGATATGTAAGATCCTATGTAGTCTGATTTTATGTAGTCTTATTTGTACGATCTTATGTAGTCTCATTTTATGTAGTCTGATTTTATGTTGTCTGATTTTGGGTATGATACGTTATCATACAAGCATTTATTTTATGTAGTCTGATTTGTACGATCTTATTGTTATCTTATTTGTTAGACTGTAATCTGATATGTAAGATGTATGTGTGTAAGAAGCATGTATTTCGGGTATGATCTTGTGATGGTTGTATTGTATTGTTATCTTTCTGTCTCTTTCTTTTGTACCTTGTAACTTATCTTGTTATTGTTAATACTCGTAGTGTTGATTTTTAATAATAGCACCAACAGATCCAACAATAAACTTAAGGATACAACTATAGCATCAATAGATCCAACAATAAGCATAAAGATACAAAGCTTATAAAGATACAACAGCTTACGATAGTAGATTCAGTACGCAAGCACATTAATTGTTACGCTTAATCTGAAGGGATTCTAAAGAGGTTCGAAGTCTCCTGTTCTCTTGTTCTAACTCGTTGGCATAAGAAATAGCCCTTGGACATAAACGGCCGCCTCTCCACTCAAAATAATTGCATCTGTTAGGCCATAACGAGCATAACTGGATCCTACAACCAATATTCTCTACGTCCCCTCGGACCACCACCTCCACCGCGTAACCACAGTGGCAACGAACAGGATAAGAGTTAACTTCCTACTCGTTAGGAGACTGGTTAACTGAAACTTGTCGTATCTCTTGATGACCTACATCTGGAACAGTTGGAGGACGAGGGATTATAGCCACTCGTAACCATTCTTCATTTACAGTTTGGCCTACTTGATGACCTACATCTGGAACATGAGCAATTGGTGGATGAATCGTCAGGCAGGCCAACTCCGGGCACAATGCAGGTCCTCGTAGTGTTGCTCTTGGTATTTGATATTCCAATCAAAATATGTTCTTGGACTTGAAGGCGGACGCTCAGGAAAATGTTGATCATAGTTCGAATTCATTGATGAAGGCCATGACCATGAAGACATTTTATTATTTTGATGAAAATTTTGGTTCCAGCTAACTAAAATGTAGTAACCGTAGATATTTATAGAGGCAATATGTGGAGTAAACATATGTATGATGGTGCAACATTAGACTAGTCAATGTAGGGTTGTAGTACTGTACATTTGACGACCCCTTAACTTATGGAGTTATTAATCTTTCCTGATAAGACTATTTAATGTAGGGTACAAGCAGTGTACATGTGACGACCCTTTCAACTAAGGTGATATGACAAGTCAGTGGCCTCAGTTCAGAAAATGTCTCCCATAGTGATTCTTTAATCTAGACATTGATACCACTGTAGGGAATCTGTTTTTGATTGATAATGTATATTGAGGATGACCCAAATAGGACAAAGGACTAAGGACTGCTCTACAATTCGGAAACTCACGAAAAAGAGTGACATGACTCCACTCTACCATAAAACATGAATGCACTATGGGAACTGTGCAAGACTTGACCAGTAAATGAGCATCACTCACTATTGGCTACTAAGACACTAACGCTCACACTCAGAGAGTGTCCCCTTAGGAACACTATAGCACTAATATATAATTGACTTCGAAGATGTATTTATATGGCCCAGTTTTATGCTCTATAAATTCATAATTAAATTACCACACATTCACAATTTTAGCTGTGACAACTGGGAAAATGACGATGAAGATTCCATTAATCGAAGACCTGGAAAAGAAATTGTACTTGAAGGGAAGGTTTCTGAGCCGCCACGTATGATTGTATCCAACCCTATCTACCATTGTGGACAAGAATCGGTCATGGTTGTTGCCAATATAGACAAAAATTACGGTCGTCGATTTTTCGCTTATGAAGCCTACAAGGACCACAAGGTTTTTCCTATTGAAATTGATTGTTGTAACTTTAAGCAGTGGATTGACCCTCCCATGTGTGAACGTGGACGTTAGTATGCATTGTAAGCGTAAGCCGAAATAAGACGCTTGGACAAGATTATTTCCGATAAACCTAGAGCTGGACCTTTCCCAAGGCCATGGTAGATGTATTTGTTTAGTAGATGTTTAATTTTTATTGTACTTTGAATTTGATTTTTGTGTGTTTAGTGTTGTAGTTTGTATGATTGTGGTTTGGTCGTAAGCTTCTAAGTTGTTGTTGTTGAAGTTCGTATGATTTTTGTTGTAGTTTGTATAATTGTTGTTGTTGTAAGCTTCTAAGCTTCATTGTTGTTGTAAGCTTTGAATTTGATGTCCGTGTGTACAGTGGTTGTAGAAGTGCCACCGTTGTTGATAAAAATCGTAAGCGTCGACGTGTAATGAATAAAAACCAAAAGTTATTGTGATGTGAATGGTCATTGTAGGGAATCTAACATAATAGCACGAGATGAATAGTACTGCGTTGATGTGAACGGTCACTGTAGTGAATCTAACATAATATCACGAGAACTCAGTAATGAGTAGTCTACTCTATTGAACGTAGTTATTGGTAGTACATTATCCTTATAAGTAATGCATATGTGATAATCCTTCCTATACCTTTTATATCTTCAAGTAGAACCATTCCATACATAAGTGAGAAATTTATTTCCTTCTTTGCTTAAAGGTAACGTTTATTATCAAAATACTTTGTACTTCTAGTAACTCTAGCTATATTACTGATGCGTAGGTTACATGGATGATTCCGAAATAAGTTATGAACAAATGGGAAGGATTTTTGATGAGTATGAACGGAACCTAGTCAATGACAACAAAGTTGGATTAGTTCATGATACACAAATTGAAGAGGTGCTTGGAGCGATTCAGCATCGAGCGGTTACAGCTCCGCGTCCATCTCCAGTAAATCCACGACCTAGTAATAGTGTTCAAACATTGAATTCTGTAACTCGAGAATTTTCTTCCAAGGATTTGTTGGCCCTCGTAAAAGCCTATATTGAGGTTGAAAAAAGAGATGAGTTACTAATGCAAGGTGGAGGGGGGTTTAACATATGAAGAAAGATGGGCAATGATCATGAGGCTATACAACAACCATTGTTCCCGACCGACTAGTCGAACATCAGTTGAAATCCAAATGGCTAATCGTCATTTTGCAAATCCTTATTATCGGTACACAAAGATTATCAAAACTGTTGAAGACAAAAACATGTTTAAAACAAACCAAGCAACATATGATTCCCGTTACCTTTTCGAGTATGGTGAGGAATTTGTTGGCCACAAAGCATATAAACTCCGCTACAGTTGGTTGACCCACTGTAACAACCCGTATTTTAATAACGTGTTAAAAACCATAAATCAAGGCATAATTAATTTTTAAAATAAGAATCAAGGGAAGCGGGATGCACCATTGCATTCATCTCAAAATTCTGCTTGAAAACGAGTCCGAGTTTTTGAAAATCGGAGTTTGTATGAGGGAGATATAACCCTCCGAAGTTTCGGAAATTTTTGAATTGAAAAGAGCTCGAAAATTCGAATTCAAATTCGAATTCAAAACCCAGAACAGGCTGGGCAGGAAATTTCCCACCCAGGACCAGGTCGACCTGGGGGTCGACTATAGTGTCAAACTCCCAGGGACCAGGTCGACCATAGTGTCGACCTGGGGGTCGACCTACCTCCCGAACCCAGTTTTTGAACCTGATGCATTCTGATGTATTTAGACTCATTTCGTGACCAGATTCATCCGCCTAACCCTATATAAATAGCCTCCTATCCTCATTCTCTTTACACCATTCTTCTCTAACCTTATGCTGCACAAATTCTTGATAGACATGGCTTCTTCTTCTTCCTCTAAATTAAATTAAATTAAAACGCGAAGATTATTTCTTGAAGACTACGGCTAGGAATTTCATATTGGGGATTTGCTTCTACAATGAAAGCAAAATTCAATGATTCAACAATTCAACGACAAATTTCTAGACTTGACTTCTGCATCTAAATTTCTTAGACCACGATCTGTAAGTTCAAGTTACTTTTAGATAAAAACTATAAACTTAATATGAACATGTTATAAATTGGAATTGGATTTATGTATGATTCATATCTGTTCTTGTTCATCTTGGACCTTGACTTTTGGGAATATTACTATGAAATCAGTTTGGGCCTATTCATGTTGTAAATCAAACTCTCTCATGTCCATAACACTATTATGCCTATGACGTTGAAACTATTGTTAATGGCCTAAGACTATGACGGTGAACATAAGACTATACCTATGCCTATGCCTATGACTGTGAACATAAGACTATGCATATGCCTATGACTGTGAACATAAGACTATGCCTATGTCTATGACTGTGAACATAAGACTATTGCCTATGACTATGACAAGGATAATTGTGGCTAATCACCTATGATTCATGACCATGAGGTTATTGCCTAGGATTATGACAATGAAATTGGATCTAAGCTTGATTTTCTATTCAGACCTATTTTCTTTATTTGTCCTTGGATCTTGATTTTGGGGATTTTTCTATTTAAATTAGATCTATCCATGTTCTTGAACCTAGATTATTATTCAAACCTTTTCATGTTCATAATGTTATCAGATCTATATGCCTGCGATATTTTACTCAATTTATTCAGTTATGTTATGCCTTGGAAATAAATTGATAATAGACCAATTTTTATTATGTTATATGTGAAATTGAATGATATTCTATTTTATTATCATGTTGAATTGGGAATCAATGAATAAGTCTATTCATATGTATATTGGAGTATAACCTGTTATGATAAGTTGTGTAGTTTATTATGTTATGCAAGTTTTAGGTTGTAAAATCATATCACATATGTGACCACATGTTAGATCTACATGTTTATGTGTATATGTTAAACCTATGTCATATTTCAAGATCACACTTATTCATATGCTCATGGTTGATTTGCAAGTTCACATATAAGTAAGTTGATTTAGTCTATGTTGCAAATTCACATATATGTATGTTGATTTAGTCTACATTGCAAGATCACACCTATGATATTCACATTGATTATTATGCAAGTACACACCTATGGTTTTCATATTGACTATGCCGAGAATGCCAAGTTTACACCTATGTCATGTTTATGTTAATGGATTTCTTTATGCAAATTTTGTGTACGTTAAATTAGGCTAAGTTTTAGCCTAATATTATGTGTAAAAAAAATCATGCGGATGGAAAATTAGGCTAAGATTGTTAGCCTAATATTTAGACGGGGTAATGTTGGAAAAAATTGGTAATTTTAGGAAACTTGGCATGAAACTCGCGATGAAATTTGACACGAACTTGACATGAATCTTGAACATGGACATGACACTAGAATGAACTTGAAAATGGCCAACTCCAGGTTGGGTTGAGTTTGCAGTGTAATTCTACCCGGAACCGCCCGGCAAATCCAGTTACTACAAACAATAGGATCTAATGTGGGTAGTTGGTCATATCGCACTTGAAAACCCGAGGTCAGACTGTGTTGCGGTGTAATTCTGCCCAGAACCGCCCGGCATATCTAGTGACCACAACAACAGGTCTGATGTGAGAGGTTGGGGTGCATTAATGAATTAATGCCACATGATAGGGTTAAGTCATGAACATGAAAGACAACACTTAACCAACTTGATATATGATTCGTAGGCGGGTTAAGTCACGAACTTGAATGACAACACTTAACCAACTTGACATGCTAGACTGATAAGGGTTAAGTCATGAATTTAAATGATAACACTTAACCTATTGGATGAAAACCCTAGTTACGCGACCCATTTCAGCAGTAACCCACTAGATGTATCATGGTACCCTGGAACTAGGCAGGGTGGGGCACGATTACTGGGCTGATTGTAAGCGACCAGAATGACGGCTGTGTTGGTGCGCCAGTGTAGGTTCAGGCGGGCTACGGTCGTGAACGTGGTCCGGAGTTGAAAAAGCAGGCATTGGGCATTAATAGGTTTATCTGTGCATGCTGGATTCGTGTCGGTTGTTGACACCCTAGGGCTTGATACACCCTATGGTGGACCTAGCACAGGTGACTACATTCGTGATAGGGCCGTATGACACAGACACACAACGAGCTAGGACTTGTAGGGAGCCGATCGATTAGTGGATCGTTCCGTTGGACCTAGTAATGGGTCATTTCATGATATTGGGCCAAGGGATCATTTCATGATTAATATAAGGCATGGGTTTGGGATTCTAGTATAGTTGATGCACAGAACCTTGAATATGTGATGCTATACTTGATTTATACTTGATTTTATCATGTTATCTTATACTATCTTGCCCATCTTGTCATCATCCTTATGTTTACTTTCAGTTTGTACATGTCATGTTACCTTTACCTGTTTTTATGCTGAAAGTCACTAGGACTTACCAGTCTTTATGACTGACCCGTTTTCTTTCGCCTCTTTTCCTTTTGTTTCCCCCCTAGGTTCTCAGGGAGGAAACTGTAGCACTTAGCTTGGATTTCGCTTGCTTTCGGTTCAGCTCATGTGCGGTTTGATCTTGAGCTATGCTATGGCTGCATTTCTGCTACCTTTGGGGAATTAAGCTACTTTTGTTGTTTTAAGATTATGCTTCTTTATTTATGCAAGACAGATTTTTTTGTAATGGAAAATAATGACCTTGGCTATTTGATGTAAAAGGTTTTGACTCCTTTTGAAAGTAATGAAATTTATCTTTTGATTCTTCCGTTGTTCTGTCTATGTTCTGTTTTGTAATATTTCTGTGTTTGTTTACCTCGATAACGCTCCTCCAAAACTAGTGCATTCCCTTTGTGAGTGACCCTAGTGGAGGTGGGGTGTTACACCCACTATGGAGCTGAGTAGGCTTAGGGTATTATGATTTTATTGTTGTTTGAATGTCTATTTAATTTGATGTTTGTACGTTGAATACTTAGAATATGGAACTGAAGAGGGCAATTACAAACGTTAAGACATTACCAACTACACTTACAAGAACTAGAACAACAAAACATACCAACATCAAATTCAAAGTACAGTAAAAAAAACAACGTTCCAAGAAAAACCAAATACTACTGATTTCTGAGATATCCAGCTCTAGTTGCCTCAGCAACAATCTTGTTCAACCGCCTTATTTCCGCTTGTGCTTCCAGTGCACACTAAAGTTCACGTTGGCACATCGGGGGGGGGGGGAGGGGGGTCTATTCACTGCATAAAGTTACAACACTGAACATCATTAGGGTAATGCCGATGGTCCTCGAAGGTAGTACATCCGAAAAACCGACGCCCAACATCTTTTTTAGTTTTGGCAACAATAAAAGCCGATTCATTTCCACAACGACAAATGGGGTAAGCTCCACTAGGTAGTGTTGGACCGATAGGATGTAAGGGCTCGATTACTTGCCCTTCGTATACGATCTGTTTAACTGGTCGTTGATTTGCTACAACTTCGCGAAATCGAGCATTCAAAGATTTTGTTTTCGGCTACACTGATGTACACTGAACTTGTACTCCTTCACCGAATTCCACCATAGCCTTGTTGTGTTGTAGACTATTCCTTGACCATTCAAACGCTTCGTAACAATTATTCATTGTTTCATCGTCAATCTCCAAGTTGTCCATAGCCGGAACTAAAAACAAAGACGTACATAAAATGAAATGACTACAAAGTGTATGAATTTTTTTTATGTTAGAGAAATAAATAAGGTGCATATATATATTGTTGTGTTTGCGCACTAGGTAGGGCTAAATTTGTAAAATGAAATGGTGCACTTCCTAATAAGGACTTGTCTATTATGGGAATTCGTTGCAATTCAATGGTGTAGGGTTAAATTTTTAAATGGTTTCATTTAATTTCCAATAAAGGCTGGTCCAATATGTGGAGAAACGTGATAAAGTGACAGAAAGATGAAGTGAAGCCATATTTCATGTTGATGGAATCCACACTACACACTTACAGTAGACAGCAGTGTTCACTATATAACTTTGGATATTGAAAGGTCATACTTCATGTAAAAGGATTTGTTGTAATTTCCACTAAAAAATTGTCTAATCTCTGGAGACCCACGTAACCTTAATTATAGTGATACAACCTATCTTTGTAATAAAGTGACAAAAAGATAAAGTTCATCCATATTTCATGTAGAAGGAATCCACACTATACACTATATACTGGCATAAAAAACAAATCAATGTTGCGTCTTCTACTAAACAATATTACTTTTTCAACCACCCTCCGTAGGCCCCCCTTCATTGAATACTTCTTCTTCACCCGTGACTTCTTGGAAGATAATCAAATTAGCCAAAACTCATATAATGTATAATTAATCCAATTTGTAATTTGCTGGGACCCCAAGGTTGCTTTAAAGTAACCGTAGTGCTGTTCTTCCAACTCAACCAATTTTCATTGATTAGAAATTAGCATTAACACCATGAATTCTTTAAAGCGATTATGGTCCCTCACAAATGCCTCATCATCTTCGTCTTTTAGTTTAGATGAAGTCGAAGAAAACTACAACAAACAACAACTAATGTATCAACGAGAAACTTTAAACGCGATGCAACGTGATATCGCAGAGAGCTCCATATCAACCCAAAGAGGAAGCCAAGTGGGTAGAAGAGATATATGCGATGGACGAGACCATCCGGGAGGACACAATCAGTTGATGAAGGACTACTTTGTGCCAAACCCAGTATATGGCGACGTTTACTTTCGTCGTAGATTTCGTATGTTGAGGACAATGTTCGATCGAGTTCTGAACAAGATTTCTGAATCCAATATATTTTTTACCTACAGAAAAATGCTATCAAAGAACTAGGAGTTTCACTGCTACAAAAGTAACTATGGCACTTCATATGATTTCATACAGAAGTTCAACTGATTCGTTAGATGAGAAATTACGAATTGGTGAATCAGCATCATTTCAGTGCTTGAAAGAGTTATACAAAATAGTTGTTCGTGTCTTTGGTGAAGAGTATCTACGATCCCCCACCGCACGCGATGTTGAACGATTGTTAAAAATGGGAGATCAACGTGGTTTGCCAGGTATGTTAGGAAGCTTAGATTGTATGCATTCAACGAGGAAAAACTGTCTAGTAGCACTACAAGGCCAATACAGAGGCCACACAAAAAAGGCAACGTTGGTGTTAGAAGCGGTCGCTTCTTTCGATTCGTACATATGGCACACTTTTTTTGGTGTTCCTGGATCATTAAACGATATTAATGTCCTTAGTCAATCATACTTGTTTAATGATTTGTACAACAATCTGTCACCACCATCCAACTATAAAATTGGTGATACTAACCATTCTGTTGCTTATTATTTGGTTGATGGAATATATCCGAAATGGAAAACACTTGTGCAGGCATTTAAAAAGCCGAACAATGCCAAAGAGGTGAAATTTACGGAACAACAAGAGAGTCTGAGAAAAGACGCAGAAAGAGCATTTGGAGTTCTACAGGGACGGTTTCATATTTTGAGAAATGAGGTGCACTATCATGAACAAGCAGTTATATCAGATATTATGTATTGTTGTACTATACTACATAATATGACAGTTGAAGAAGAAAGGGGAGGATTCAAACTGCAACTTAAAAACTATCCGGATATAGCAGTGGCGTCTACAAGTAAGCCGTACAAGGACCCGAATAATTTTGCCGAGTACTTGCAGCGTATCCAGGACCTTAGAGATCCCGAGGAACATCTACAATTAAGGGATGAATTAGTTGAACGTAATTGGGAGCATGCTGGCAATCAATAGGAAGTGGTTTACTGTATCTGAAGGTTTAAGTTAAATTACTTTCGTTTGTTTAGTTATATGTATGTGTTAATACTTTTATGTATCATTTATTACTAGAGTTATGAAATACTACGTTTATGTTCTATTATTACATGTTCATACTTGCGATATTGCTAGTAATAGTTAAAAAGGCAATTTTAACTGAGGAGCTGTTACAATACTGACACCTAATATTGAACTAAAGACACTTACCTTAATGACTCCTACAACAATGGTACTTAATAATTAAAAACTAGATAACGACATTGCAACAAACAACTACAATGAAACGACCAAAACATAAATATGTCCTATCCCATTCGTCTTCTGCAACACGCTTCTAGTTCTTGATCCATTAGTAATCGTTGCATTGTGTTTAATGTATCCAAGTTGACAGTCATAAATGCCCTATCATCAATTCGTTAGAGTCGAGCCAACTCACGCTCCCTAACAGCCAACTCACGCTCTCTTGATATTTGAAGTTCTTGATGTCTTTATTACTTCTCCTGGGCTCTCTTATCTCTCTTAGCTTCCCTCGCTTCCGCCAAAAGTCGATTAGATTCTTCAGAAGCTACCATTCGACTATGTAGTTTTTTGTAGTACGGACTGTAATCAGCGACTATTTTTTTCTTACCTTTATATTTACCTGGAGCCCTACCACCAGAACATGTATAAAATGGGGTGTTTTCTTGAGGATCGGGACTTCCCGGGCTTGATTCCTCCATTGGCCTTCTTGGCATAAATCGCGCTGCAGAATGTTCTTGGCGTATGTTGCTCCATTATTCTTCTCCAGATAGAATGGCGTAACAATTATGCAAATTGAATGGTTTGTTTTTGTGATCTGCCATATAAGCTTCATTAGCACTCTTGAGATGTGTGTGTTGAAAAAATGTAAGTTACTACAATTATACATTAAATATATATAATAATAATTTAAGTAAATAAAAATTACCAAGTCCATATAGTTGGCACCGCTTTGCTGTCTACTTTGTAGTCCAACCATAATCTGATTCCAACTTTGACAATTAGCATTGATTCTCTTCCAGGACTGTTTCAAAGAGTCGACTGTTCTTGGTGGGTTTTCGGGACTACGAACGTTCAATAATCTCGAAACAGCACTCCAAAATGAATTATCAGTCTGACTAGTCCCTTTTACATTGTCTCTGGAGCACTCCACCCAACAAAAAGCTAATTCTGCTTGTTCTTCTGGAGGCCATTTCACTATTTCGTTTGATCTTCTCAATTACGTGGTGGCAATAACATCTGGATTTTCAGTATCATCGACTTCTATTTCTTCGTTCAAGCCGTTGTTATCTCCAAACAAACAATTCAAATTTCTTGATAGATTTGGACAAGTTTCAGGCGAGACTAACTGTTGTTGGCTGCTTGGAGAAGCGTAGTGATGATCACTGTAGTTTTGCTGAAAATACGCATTCTGTCTGGAACCAGAAATTTGAGTACTCAGATAATGATTGGAATTTTGCTGGGATTGATAGAAATTCAAGTTCTGTTCAGGATAATTACAGTTTGGAACATTTGGGAAGTTTCCATAACTGGAATGTTGATTCTGCTAGAACGACGGATGGATAGGAACCTGATTGTTGCCGGAATGATTATTGTGTTGCTTTTGTGCAGAATCGGAGACACCCTTCTTCCCTTTACCACGGTTTGACATTGCAAACAAATTGAGCAGTTAATGAAGAAGGAAGAGAAGTGTATTTTGATGTTGAAATGTTGTGTGTTATGATGTATATAGGTTTGTTGTATATAAAGCCTTCAATCAAACGGTGATTAAGAGCAACAGTCTTATTTACAACATTTAAATCCTAATGGCCAGAAATTTAAAATATATATATACAGTTTAAACAAAGCCGGCAATGGGGGGAGATTAAATTATTCCTCCCCATGGCCGGCTTCATAGAAACCGGCTTACCCCTAGCCAGTTTCATTGAAGCCGGCCAGGGGTCGGTTGTTGGAGCAACCATCTGGTTGCTCCAACAACCTCCAGGTTTGCTGAAGCAACCCTTGCTCACCCCACGACTCAAGCATTGGGGGTCGGTTTCTTTTCACCCGACCCCGCGTTGGGGTTGGCCTTAATAGCATGCTTTATGTCGACTCCACCTCTGTGTCGGCGACATTTTCTATCATCAAATTCCGCTTAATAAGGAAAGAAAATACTGATGGAGATAGTATATTCAATATCATTTTTTCAAAGCCAAATACAAATCTGAAATCAGGTCTATGATTAGAGCAGACTGTGACAATTTCATATTACTACATTGTACTATCAGCTAAACCATGCAAGTAATAAAGGTTTAGGAGAAAAAGTTACCTGATTCATCAAAACTTACCGCAGTTGCAAATATGAAATCGGATCTGTGATTAAAGCCAACTAACCAGCCTGGGCTAAAGAAGAAAAAACCAAGGTTGCTTTGATGGTCGCTTAGAATCTGGGTTGATTAGAAGGTATTCAGTTCTTTCTCCTAATTTTCCCTTTTCCGAAAATCATTTTTTGTGTTGTAGGAAGAAGACGAGTCGTTCGTTGGGATAGAAGCGATGAAAGATACAGGCAACGTCGGTCAGTAGGAGGCTTCTTCCTAGATCAAAATTTGGTTACTGAAAAAAAAATACCAAAATTAAAAACGATGAACACTTTGGCTGAAAAAGAAAAGTTCTCCTTAGTTTCCGTGGACGATGAGGAAAATCAAATCAGAGGAGGAATTGAATCGGGGGTGAATGGAAGCGATGATTCTTTGGAGTAAAATCGAAGACGAAGAAAATTAGGTTTTAGGAGATGGTAATGGAAACGAAGTAAAATTAGCGAGGGCAAACATGTGATGACGTAAAAATTACAGGGGCATTTCTGGTATTTCAAAAATACGTCAAGTAAATTAGTATAAGTAATTTATTAGTAGTAGATATGGTTATATGGGGACTCTGTGGTGTTGGTTGTGCGAGTATACATACATAAGAATGCCATGTATGAGCATGCCTTTGTATGACTTAGTGCAAGCATAGGGGAGTGTGTGTGTTTGTATATAGGTGCACATTCCCTAAAGCATGGATATGAAGCAAATTTCTGCAGAGAGCGAAGAGAGTAGGGAAGTGTCATGTGTATGGCCAGGGGAAGTAATGTTCATGCATGTTGAATAGCCGAGTGTGTTTGGGTGTCCATGGAAGTAACAAGAGTGTAGTGGATGAAAGAATAAAGAGGGGAGTTGCAGTACGATATACATCATGGGGAGTGCAAGTTAAATTTGGCTTGCTAGGCTTGTAATGGGAAGTGGAATTCACACATTATTTTTCACTGGCTCCCTTCCATGCAAATATACAAAAATGCAAGAATAATTATTATTATGCCACATTATTTCCAATTTCTTCTTAGCCAACATGAGTACATAGCAACATAAAAGCAATGCCATCTTTTTTCTTTTGGCTTGCTGCAAATAGAAAATGGGTACATACAGAGATTCACTTCTTTACTTATGTTCAATACTCACGCATATGAAAATGACTAACAACAATTTTCTTTTCTCAACTGTTTTTTCCTTTTGTTGTGCGAGTGAGCGCAAGTTTGGGTGAGTACACAAGGACAAATATATGGGTATGGCTCTCTGGCTGCGTTCATGCATGGATATGAAGGTTTGAAAATGAGGTGCGGATATGCAAAATACAAGAAAAGAAAGAATTGGAGTTTGTTGCCTTTGGAACATTGCACACAAGAACGTGTGCATGCATGTGAAACGAACAGTAGATAAGATGTATGAGAGAGGAAAATTGCATATGAATTAAAGAAAGGAGTGAAAATATGAAGCACTGTTCATGACAAATGATTTTGCATATAAATCCAGCATAATATGTTCTTTTGCATGGCAAGGAAAAGGATGTCTAGCGGACGTATTTATAATCCAATCGGATGTTAACTTATGGCATGCACTGCTAGATTATGGGTGAGATCGTTAATAAATTTGTTTAATTACAGTAAATTTAGTTAAGTTTAAATTATTTAAACGTTAGAAACAAATAACTAACACGAAGTCCTTTTAACTCTATTTGGATATTAGATTCGTATTACCGAATAGAACATGTTAGTAATATCGTTTGACGAATTTTATTAAATATAAAATATGATTAAAATACTAGTTACGGATTTAATTACGACTAACGTAATTAAATAATTATATTTTATGGTGTCACCGATTAGCCAAATCAAACACCATTCTTCTATTGAATTGGACATTTGTCTATATGTTATTAAGTAAATATAGATAGATGTTGCGTCATCATTTATCGTTGAGTGTTATTTTTGGATTGATCGTGTTGATTGCACTTGACTAGTTTATAAGCAAATATTTGCTCTTATTTAACATTGGGTTGTGTAAAAAAATATTTGCATGCTGACGCTTTGTGATTCATTTCACGATTTGATTGAAAGGTGCTTAGCAACAATATTTGGTTCATTTAATTTATGAACATAAATTTAAATGAATGGTTTTGAAAGATGGTTCACATAAAATAATATTGATTTTAAATAAATAGAAATATTTGAAAATAAATATTTTTAGGATAATAAATGGTTTATAAAAAGATGTTTTATAAGAATTTTGATGACTTAAATCCCATTGTTTGAAATATTTTGAAAACAACAACACTATGATTTGTAAATATTTATAATTATTTTTGCGAAATGATTTATAATTTTGGGATGTGAAATGATTTGATGTGTTACTGGAGATTCGGGTAATCCATGACTTAAAACTGGGAATAGGTTTGTTATGACCCTTGGAGACTGTCTGCTCTAAAGTAATAGAGGACACTATTTATTTATTGTAGGATGGCTAGGACCTAGGGGCCTTGTTATCGGGAGAACCATCCTGATCTGACGATATATATATATATATGTTGATATGTTTTTATTGTAAGATTTTGAAGATTATCGAAAATGATTTTTTTTTTTAATCCCGAAATGATGTATGATTTGATATGAAAGAAATGTATATTATTTCAATGATTTGAAATGAAATCGGGATTTTAAGTTCAAATAAATTATTTTAAAAAAGAATCTATTTTGAAATAAATGAATTTGATTTGATTTGATTTGATAAATCAAACTATGAGATTGAGCCTAAAGGATAGTTTGGGAATTGCATTGTTGTTCATGCATCATAGGTTTGATGAGTTCTATTTGTGAATTGAAGAACTATTTTGGCTTGATCCATTATCTAATTGGATGCCCAAGATAGGGGTACGCAGGTAGTCCCAAGTGGTAGTGATGCATTCCCCGTAATAACAAACATTTCTGTTTGTTGATTGTTATTCATCTTATAATGACGTATATTTATTACTTACTATACTATTCCTAATCTGACTTGCCTGTTGAGTTTGCAGGAGTAGCTACTATTGTGACGGCAAAGAATTTCGCTCGGTCCGAACCAGTCGCTAAACCGACCCAGACCATTCGAAACGCCCTATCGTTGAGAACACGACAAAATAGAACGCATACAGAAGAACATTTCATTGTATATTACAACAATGCATCAAATTACAAGAATATACAGAGTATAAAAGAATATTACACAGAAATACCAGAGATTAAAATTACATTTAAATACATCGCAACGGAAAATAATACAATACACAACTAGAAGAGATATACGGATACAAAGCTTTCCGGATATCATTCCAGCTGTAAACCAGGATCCTGTGAATATAAATCTGCAAAACCAAAACTACTAGCTGCCCGTGTCAAAATAGGGGCACCCAGAGTTTAGGTTAAAACAATAAACTCCAGGTTAGTCATGTGACTGGTGTGAGAACTAAAACAGTTATTAATCTTTATTTTTAAAGTTAGGTAAATCAAGGGACCACGCCGTATAACACGGAACGGGTTTCCTCCCAAGAATACCGGTGCATAAAACAAACAGCGCAATGCTAAATAAAGAAAAATGAAGCTATTATAAGACACAGGTCCCATCACACAATGCAACGCAGCCGAGGATAGTGTTTTTCCTTATAATGGCCAAGAATGCTTGATACGTTTAAAACAAATCATTTGATACTATTATAAATGCATATTGTATAAAACAACTTCAAATCATAAGTATCAATCATAGACGACATGAGCGTCCCATGCCACTATGTCGCCATGTATAGGTTTACAAATAAAACCGCAAATGTCACGTATTTGGAAATTGGATTTCCTTCTATGAACCGAGGCCAGGGATCGTCCTCTACCGATTCGTGACTCTCTAGCCCGAGCCACAGGAACAGCCGCAACTGCCCCATGGAGCGACAGGGCCGGTCCACCGATGTGGATTATAGTGCCTGAACAATACGTTTCCCCGCCCTTTGGGGCGTAAATGAGCCAACTAAATGACTCCATCGGTTCGAGAATGACCGATCAATCCGAGGCGCCTCGCAACAGCAACAACCACATAAGTCAAACTCGTCAGGGCGTGTAAAACCACTGACGCCACTTCTAACTAGAAAGAAACGCATGCCCTCCCTGAGGTCCTCTCCCGTTTTTGGTTCATAACCGGGGTGCGAAACTCGCGAAGCAAACGTTACACAAAGCTACGCCACAAAGGCCGTGCTTTGATCATCACCACAAGACTTTGCTTTTCAACAAAAGCCTCGATCAATTGCCACCTAGGCATGCCACACAGGCAATTCACTCCATGCGTTTGATATCCATCAATATATAACCCCTGAGCTCGTACGTCTCAGAGAAGGGAGTTAAGCAAGAGAATAAATTCTCTGCCGCCAAACAGATATATATTTAATGGAGATCAACCACACGGACTGAAATCCAATGTCAGACACACAGTCCATTTACAAGTCCGTTCTGGGTCTGAACGAAACCGGAGGCACTTTCCTCGCATATCCATCCATCTCCAAGTACGTCTGGACGATCACCAACTGTTTCCATCTTCTTGGGTGTACAGCCCAATCAAGATCATCAGTTATCACCCAAACGACGTGAAGACTTCCGGTCTTCCCATCGTCTTCATCTTCGACTTATCGTCGTATCAGTTATTCAGAATGGGATAAACCCGGTCTTTCCGAATAACTCGCGTATATTTTAAATAAGTGTTACACAAACACAACATACGCCTCATTCCAATTCATCAGTCATTAACCGTAAATTAATCAAGAGAATAATTCCCCAAATATTAACCCCGAAGGCCGAAACCAACATCAGATCAATATCCAGAAAACCATTCTGCTTGGCTAACCGACAGTTAATTTCTAATTTCACATTCATAGGGAAAGGTTCCCATTAATTTTATCAAAGATAAATTCTTTAATTTATTCTTTAATCTACTTTTGAATATCAATTCAAACTAGTCGGGATTAACGAAACTTACCGAAGTAATCATTTGTTTTAATTTCCCAATCCCAACCTATTTATCCCATGAAGTAAAACTGGTAATACTTCATATCTAACACCACAGTGTTATCGGTAAATTCAATTACCATTTCACGTTCAAATCTAATTAAAGATTTAACTATCGCCTGGAGTAAAACTGGTGATACTCCATTCTCGATTATTTCAATCTAATTAAAGATTCATTAAAACTCCACTTAGTTTTAATCGTTAACTGGGTTAAAGAATCAGTGTCATTTAAAACACGGTTCACGGTAAACCCAAAATATCATTCCATTAATTATCGGGTTAAAGAACAAGTGTTATTTAAAACACTGTCCACGATAAACCCAAAAATCAATATCAATTCAATTCCAATTAAATATTATTTAATTGGTACCTTTCATTAAATCTAAATAAAAAGATTTAATCATTTCTCAATTGGGTTCAAGAACAGTGTTAGTGATGACACCATTCACGACAAACCCAAATCATATTCGATATTCAATACAAGGCTCTGAATAGAAAATATATCGGCTTATATTCAATATCAAATTCTACGACTAACAAATGTCGTATTGGAAATAACGATATAAATATATATCTTTCATATTTCCATAACAACACCTGTATAATCACGAATTCCAACATCGAAATATTCCGAAGACAATTTCGATTCAAATCCACTCCAATGCAATCATTGGATATTCTGGTTATTTTTAAAACCCTTTTTAAATTCAATTTATTTATTTAAAAATAAATAGAATTATAATTCTAGTTCAAAACTAGTTCATTTCGATAAAAATCTATTTTTATCTTTTCAAATATGGAGTTTTTCATCCCAATTCTTTCTAAATCATTTCTTATGATTTTACATAAATTATTACTATTTTTATTAATTTTATCAAGGCCCGTACAGTCGATTTCCATCAATGGCCATCGAACTGCACTTACAGCGACCTTTTTCGGATTTGATTTGGATGTATCTCCAAATCCAACCGTTAGATTTCAAATTTCTAACATTCATTAGAAAGCTCTTTTCGATACGAACCCAACGGTTCCGGTTTTAGGAGAATCCGACGGTCGGATCTCCCGCAATGTCCGTTTGAAATCAATGGTCGAAATTCACGAACTGCCGCGGCGCGGCGCGTTCTATTCAGGCCATTATATTATTTATATAATATATATAATATATATTTCGTCGATTTCAATTTAAAACGAATTATATAAATAGTTTTAAATTCGTTTCAAAAGCAATTTCAACTTCCATTTCAATTCAAATCAAAATTGAATTCTTCTTTATAAATTCGTTTCAAAATTCATTTTTATTCAATTCAAATTTCAATTCAATTTGAATTCATTTCAATTCGCTTTCAATTCATTTCGGAATCGTTTTCAATTCAATTCATTTCGTAATAGTTTTCAATTCAATTCATTTCGAAATCGCTTTCAATTCAATTCATTTCGAAATCGTTTTCAATTCAATTCATTTCGAAATCGTTTTCAATTCAATTCATTTCGAAATCGTTTTCAATTCAATTCATTTCGAAATCGTTATATATTCAATTCATTTCGAAATCGTTATATATTCAATTCATTTCGAAATCGTTATATATTCAATTCATTTCGAAATCGAATAAAATCGATATAAATATCGTTCACGTCAAAATGGCGTCAATCTAATCAACACGGCTTCATAAATTTCTATTTTCAAATATTCTATTTCAAATATTTCTTTTTCAAAATAGTTGTTATTATCAAAATATTTCGTTCAACACATGACCCATCTCAATGGATGAAACTGTCAACACATGAACCTTTATTTTATATTGATAAAGATGTAAACTTTATTATTCTTTATTTTCAAATTGGAATGAAGCCCAATCAATTACCATATAAAATTAATTATATGGATTTTCATACAACACATGTATATAATAACATTGAAAATAATCAACCATCAACCAAAGTGCACTACACCGTATAAGCATCAAATATAGATATTCAACGCTTATAACAGCCTGTCAATCAATCGATCGACATATTTAATCAATCAGGATGAGTGAAATTCATATTTCATCCCAACACCCGTGTGGGGTTTCAAACAATCAAACACAGATTTTAGTTGTGCAGTTGGGCGATGTGTAAAATTTATCGTCCCAATCAATGTCATTCAAATAAGTGTACATAAACAAACCATCTGGTTTGTAAATGAATATTTATTTATTCACTTCACTATTTTCATATTCACGTTAAAAATTATATTTTTAACGATAAAACATTTTATTTCAACCTATGAATTTCTATTCAATTCATTTATTCAATAAAATGATATTTTTATTTTTCTAACATATTTTAGAAAATTTCGGCGGCATAACGACACGATACTAGAAACGGGACAAGGCCTAGCCTTATCCCCGGTCTAGTGAAGGCCCACGCCATTCACACATCAATCAAAATCATTCATTTCACCAAACAATTCAATTTCAAATCACATCATCTAACTAATCTATGCAACCAAACAAACAAGTCCATGGTCTGTGGACGATTGTGTCGGGTGCTACTAAGCACCGTCTGCATCCTAGTGTATAAATATAACTAGAAAAATTAAATTGAAAGGTGAGAAGTTCTCACATATAGCTATCCTAGCTCCACGGCTCTTCCTTGATAGAAAACTTCATCGCTATCGCATCTTCGTCATATTCGTTGTCCGCTTTCACTACCTATGTAAAAATCGAATTTTTACTTCGCTATTCCATATATAAAAATCATATTTTTCTTATTTCGAAGTTCAATATATAAAAATCGAATTTTTAGTTCGCTATTCAAAAAAAATCGAATTTTTAGTTCGCTATTCAATATATAAAAATCACATTTTCACTTCGATGTTAAATATATAAAAATCACATTTTTACTTTTCTAACTTCTAATCTTGTCTTGTTTAAAAATCCGTTCTTTACTTGTTTAAAAATCCAAAATATATTTTCTTTCAAAACAATGCATGTATTTGTTTTCAAATGAAAGAGGTTTCTATTTTTCTATAACAATGCTATTTTTCTACAACAATGCTATTTTTCTTTTCAAACCAATTCTATTTTATTTTTAACAAAACTATTTGTATTATTTTATTTTATTTTTTTACCTATGCAATTTTCATTAAAAAAAAACTGCATTTTATTCATTTTAAAAAACTGCATTTCATCCATTTTAAAAACTCAGATTTTATCCATTTTAAAAACTGCATTTTATCCATTTTAAAAACTCAGATTTTATCCATTTTAAAAACTCAGATTTATATATATATTAAAAACCCACATTTTTAAATCGAAGTTCAGTATATAAAAATCACATTCCATTATGCAGGAATAAATATAACTGAAATAAAACAAAAAGCTTACTTTTTTTTAAGAATCGGATAATCGGAGAGGGGAGGAGCAAGGTGGGGGAGGGGCGGATTCCGCAGCTCTGGACGGAGGGAGAGTGGCATTGGCGAACTCAAGGGGAGGAGCGGTGGGTCCTGACATTGGCGACGGAGGAGGGTCTTTAAGGGGGCTAGGGTTTCGTCGATTGATCGGATGAGGAGGTGGAGCGGAAGGGGAGAACGGAGGAGCAGGCGATCGGAGGTCTCGGGGAGGGGGCGGTGGCGTGCGTCGATGGGGCAGCGCGTTGGGGCAAAGAGGCAGCGGCGGCTTCTTCTTTCTCTCTCTCTCTCTCTTTTTTTTTTTTTTTTTTAGAAAACCGGTTTCACCTGATAAAGAGAAAGGGGGGGGGGAGGATTTAAATGAAGATATAAAGGGTATATATTATTTTTTATTATTTTTAATTAAATTGTTTAATTTCAAAAGCAACTTTCATTTTCGAACTCGAAATCAAGTCCACCGCCTGTCGTCCATAGCGTTTCACCCCCATTCCGAACACAATGGGTTATGTACCGCAAGCTGAATCGACCGTTACAATCAGTTTCCGTTAAATTTACATTTAAATCACTATATTGAATTTTAAACGTACAATTCAAATTACCGGGGTCACATACCAACTCTAAAAATTCAATAAAAATATTTTCTAGCCTCGTATTAACGATACGGTCCTAACAAAACTAGTTTCGTCGAATTCTGAGAACGTTTGAAAAATGGTCATTTTCCAGTCGATTAAAATCAACTGAAACTGGTCAAACGCGTTTTCCTTCGCCACGCCCACATATTGATTCGAAAAATTATGAAATTTGGAATCTAGCAATAACTTAACATCACGGACCCAACAAAACTGGTTTCGTCGAAATCCGAGGTCGTTTGCAAAATTGCTATTTTTAAGGGCCTTATATATATAAAAATATATATAAATTCCACAGCGACTATTTCTAATTTTAAACTGGACATATCTTATCATTTCTAAGATGAAATCTCAGTTTGTTAACTTCGTTACAAAGATATAGTTATACAGATTCAAATATTTCTTGTTTCGTTCAATTCTGACTTATATTGAATTCTGTATATTCATTTGAAATTAGAAATCGAATTTTCGAACTACCGCGCCATTTTCAATTCCTTTTATAATTATATATAATTATTATATATTCTAACGACGACGTATATAATATATACGTTCTAATTATATTCAAAATAAATTTCTCGTCGATATTATTTAAAATAATTCATTTTAAATATTCAAAATTCGCTAAAATTGCCAAAATAAAAATTTTAAACTGGCGCAGATTTTCCGGGTTATTACAATCTTCCCCACTTAAAACTTTTCGTCCCCGAAAAGGAACAAAGTCGAAAGTGGTTTGATTAATCAACTCTACGTTCGATCTGGTTTCCATTCTCCAACTCTTTAGTTTCTGAGAATTTTCAAAATTTCAAAAATTTGGCTAACACCCTAAATTTTTGAAAAATTTCGCCATAACCTCCCCTGCACCGGGAGCATCGGGGAATTTCAAATAGCTTCCCCGGTCCTTTGGATCTCAAAAAGAAAAAGAAAAAGCCAAGCGGCTAGCCAATAGGCTCACAAAATCATCATCACCCAAACAAAAAAGGAAATTATGTAGTAAACATGTACCTATTTGTCGGGCAAACAAATTTTATTCTTCGGCTCTAGCCTCCTTGCTATGACCTGTTCAATGTAAGTATATATATACAAGCAAATGCGACCAATTTTCAATATAACTCAATATTTGATGCTATTAGGCATAATGGTTCAAAATTATCAAACAAATAAACAAACAACACTAACATCAATCAATTAGTGAATTTAACGTTTCAAATTGATAATTTTGATATATATACAAAAATCATGTTTTTGATGCTAATTCACAACAATGTGTTCTAACTATATTAGTTTTGGTTCTCACACCAGTCTAATGGAAATATATAGGTATCACACCTTCGAAACACGAAACTAATTACTAATGATGACGCGTCAATCATCAGAATCAGGTCCGGGCGACTAGAGTATGATTCTATATCTATCCAGTATATTAAAACTTCGAATATACGTTCATGACGCGTATATACAAAACCTTTATATATTGGATTGTCCATATTCAAAATAAATAAATAATCAAATACGTTTAAAATGGTTTAAATTTTCAAAACAAAATTGTTTTCATTTGGGAAATATACTCTTCACACTCGTTCTAGGATACTACTGATCCTATCTCTAACGAGTCATTCTAATTGGATACTACTAATCCAATATCTGATGAATTCTTTCGTATGGTTCTAATGTGTCTTGTTCTCGAGCTCTGTAAACCAAAGCTCTGATACCAACTGTGACGGCAAAGAATTTCGCTCGGTCCGAACCAGTCGCTAAACCGACCCAGACCATTCGAAACGCCCTATCGTTGAGAACACGACAAAATAGAACGCATACAGAAGAACATTTCATTGTATATTACAACAATGCATCAAATTACAAGAATATACAGAGTATAAAAGAATATTACACAGAAATATCAGAGATTAAAATTACATTTAAATACATCGCAGCGGAAAATAATACAATACACAACTAGAAGAGATATACGGATACAAAGCTTTCCGGATATCATTCCAGCTGTAAACCAGGATCCTGTGAATATAAATCTGCAAAACCAAAACTACTAGCTGCCCGTGTCAAAATAGGGGCACCCAGAGTTTAGGTTAAAACAATAAACTCCAGGTCAGTCATGTGACTGGTGTGAGAACTAAAACAGTTATTAATCTTTATTTTTAAAGTTAGGTAAATCAAGGGACCACGCCGTATAACACGGAACGGGTTTCCTCCCAAGAATACCGGTGCATAAAACAAACAGCGCAATGCTAAATAAAGAAAAATGAAGCTATTATAAGACCCAGGTCCCATCACACAATGCAACGCAGCCGAGGATAGGGTTTTTCCTTATAATGGCCAAGAATGCTTGATACGTTTAAAACAAATCATTTGATACTATTATAAGTGCATATTGTATAAAACAACTTCAAATCATAAGTATCAATCATAGACGACATGAGCGTACCATGCCACTATGTCGCCATGTATAGGTTTACAAATAAAACCGCAAATGTCACGTATTTGGAAATTGGATTTCCTTCTATGAACCGAGGCCAGGGATCGTCCTCTACCGATTCGTGACTCTCTAGCCCGAGCCACAGGAACAACCGCAACTGCCCCATGGAGCGACAGGGCCGGTCCACCGATGTGGATTATAGTGCCTGAACAATACGTTTCCCCGCCCTTTGGGGCGTAAATGAGCCAACTAATTGACTCCATCGGTTCGAGAACAACCGATCAATCCAAGGCGCCTCGCAACAGCAACAACCACATAAGTCAAACTCGTCAGGGCGTGTAAAACCACTGACGCCACTTCTAACTAGAAAGAAACGCATGCCCTCCCTGAGGTCCTCTCCCGTTTTTGGTTCATAACCGGGGTGCGAAACTCGCGAAGCAAACGTTACACAAAGCTACGCCACAAAGGCCGTGCTTTGATCATCACCACAAGACTTTGCTTTTCAACAAAAGCCTCGATCAATTGCCACTTAGGCATGCCACACAGGCAATTCACTCCATGCGTTTGATATCCATCAATATATAACCCCTGAGCTCGTACGTCTCAGAGAAGGGAGTTAAGCAAGAGAATAAATTCTCTGCCGCCAAACAGATATATATTTAATGGAGATCAACCACACGGACTGAAATCCAATGTCAGACACACAGTCCATTTACAAGTCCGTTCTGGGTCTGAACGAAACCGGAGGCACTTTCCTCGCATATCCATCCATCTCCAAGTACGTCTGGACGATCACCAACTGTTTCCATCTTCTTGGGTGTACAGCCCAATCAAGATCATCAGTTATCACCCAAACGACGTGAAGACTTCCGGTCTTCCCATCGTCTTCATCTTCGACTTATCGTCGTATCAGTTATTCAGAATGGGATAAACCCGGTCTTTCCGAATAACTCGCGTATATTTTAAATAAGTGTTACACAAACACAACATACGCCTCATTCCAATTCATCAGTCATTAACCGTAAATTAATCAAGAGAATAATTCCCCAAATATTAACCCCGAAGGCCGAAACCAACATCAGATCAATATCCAGAAAACCATTCTGCTTGGCTAACCGACAGTTAATTTCTAATTTCACATTCATAGGGAAAGGTTCCCATTAATTTTATCAAAGATAAATTCTTTAATTTATTCTTTAATCTACTTTTGAATATCAATTCAAACTAGTCGGGATTAACGAAACTTACCGAAGTAATCATTTGTTTTAATTTCCCAATCCCAACCTATTTATCCCATGAAGTAAAACTGGTAATACTTCATATCTAACACCACAGTGTTATCGGTAAATTCAATTACCATTTCACGTTCAAATCTAATTAAAGATTTAACTATCGCCTGGAGTAAAACTGGTGATACTCCATTCTCGATTATTTCAATCTAATTAAAGATTCATTAAAACTCCACTTAGTTTTAATCGTTAACTGGGTTAAAGAATCAGTGTCATTTAAAACACGGTTCACGGTAAACCCAAAATATCATTCCATTAATTATCGGGTTAAAGAACAAGTGTTATTTAAAACACTGTCCACGATAAACCCAAAAATCAATATCAATTCAATTCCAATTAAATATTATTTAATTGGTACCTTTCATTAAATCTAAATAAAAAGATTTAATCATTTCTCAATTGGGTTCAAGAACAGTGTTAGTGATGACACCATTCACGACAAACCCAAATCATATTCGATATTCAATACAAGGCTCTGAATAGAAAATATATCGGCTTATATTCAATATCAAATTCTACGACTAACAAATGTCGTATTGGAAATAACGATATAAATATATATCTTTCATATTTCCATAACAACACCTGTATAATCACGAATTCCAACATCGAAATATTCCGAAGACAATTTCGATTCAAATCCACTCCAATGCAATCATTGGATATTCTGGTTATTTTTAAAACCCTTTTTAAATTCAATTTATTTATTTAAAAATAAATAGAATTATAATTCTAGTTCAAAACTAGTTCATTTCGATAAAAATCTATTTTTATCTTTTCAAATATGGAGTTTTTCATCCCAATTCTTTCTAAATCATTTCTTATGATTTTACATAAATTATTACTATTTTTATTAATTTTATCAAGGCCCGTACAGTCGATTTCCATCAATGGCCATCGAACTGCACTTACAGCGACCTTTTTCGGATTTGATTTGGACGTATCTCCAAATCCAACCGTTAGATTTCAAATTTCTAGCATTCATTAGAAAGCTCTTTTCGATACGAACCCAACGGTTCCGGTTTTAGGAGAATCCGACGGTCGGATCTCCCGCAATGTCCGTTTGAAATCAATGGTCGAAATTCACGAACTGCCGCGGCGCGGCGCGTTCTATTCAGGCCATTATATTATATATATAATATATATAATATATATTTCGTCGATTTCAATTTAAAACGAATTATATAAATAGTTTTAAATTCGTTTCAAAAGCAATTTCAACTTCCATTTCAATTCAAATCAAAATTGAATTCTTCTTTATAAATTCGTTTCAAAATTCATTTTTATTCAATTCAAATTTCAATTCAATTTGAATTCATTTCAATTCGCTTTCAATTCATTTCGGAATCGTTTTCAATTCAATTCATTTCGAAATCGTTTTCAATTCAATTCATTTCGAAATCGTTTTCAATTCAATTCATTTCGAAATCGTTTTCAATTCAATTCATTTCGAAATCGTTTTCAATTCAATTCATTTCGAAATCGTTTTCAATTCAATTCATTTCGAAATCGTTTTCAATTCAATTCATTTTGAAATCGTTATATATTCAATTCATTTTGAAATCGTTATATATTCAATTCATTTCGAAATCGTTATATATTCAATTCATTTGGAAATCGAATAAAATCGATATAAATATCGTTCACGTCAAAATGGCGTCAATCTAATCAACACGGCTTCATAAATTTCTATTTTCAAATATTCTATTTCAAATATTTCTTTTTCAAAATAGTTGTTATTATCAAAATATTTCGTTCAACACATGACCCATCTCAATGGATGAAACTGTCAACACATGAACCTTTATTTTATATTGATAAAGATGTAAACTTTATTATTCTTTATTTTCAAATTGGAATGAAGCCCAATCAATTACCATATAAAATTAATTATATGGATTTTCATACAACACATGTATATAATAACATTGAAAATAATCAACCATCAACCAAAGTGCACTACACCGTATAAGCATCAAATATAGATATTCAACGCTTATAACAACCTGTCAATCAATCGATCGACATATTTAATCAATCAAGATGAGTGAAATTCATATTTCATCCCAACACCCGTGTGGGGTTTCAAACAATCAAACACAGATTTTAGTTGTGCAGTTGGGCAATGTGTAAAATTTATCGTCCCAATAAATGTCATTCAAATAAGTGTACATAAACAAACCATCTGGTTTGTAAATGAATATTTATTTATTCACTTCACTATTTTCATATTCACGTTAAAAATTATATTTTTAACGATAAAACATTTTATTTCAACCTATGAATTTCTATTCAATTCATTTATTCAATAAAATGATATTTTTATTTTTCTAACATATTTTAGAAAATTTCGGCGGCATAACGGCACGATACTAGAAACGGGACAAGGCCTAGCCTTATCCCCGGTCTAGTGAAGGCCCACGCCATTCACACATCAATCAAAATCATTCATTTCACCAAACAATTCAATTTCAAATCACATCATCTAACTAATCTATGCAACCAAACAAACAAGTCCATGGTCTGTGGACGATTGTGTCGGGTGCTACTAAGCACCGTCTGCATCCTAGTGTATAAATATAACTAGAAAAATTAAATTGAAAAGTGAGAAGTTCTCACATATAGCTATCCTAGCTCCACGGCTCTTCCTTGATAGAAAACTTCATCGCTATCGCATCTTCGTCATCTTCGTTGTCCGCTTTCACTACCTATGTAAAAATCGAATTTTTACTTCGCTATTCCATATATAAAAATCATATTTTTCTTATTTCGAAGTTCAATATATAAAAATCGAATTTTTAGTTCGCTATTCAAAAAAAATCGAATTTTTAGTTCGCTATTCAATATATAAAAATCACATTTTCACTTCGATGTTAAATATATAAAAATCACATTTTTACTTTTCTAACTTCTAATCTTGTCTTGTTTAAAAATCCGTTCTTTACTTGTTTAAAAATCCAAAATATATTTTCTTTCAAAACAATGCATGTATTTGTTTTCAAATGAAAGAGGTTTCTATTTTTCTATAACAATGCTATTTTTCTACAACAATGCTATTTTTCTTTTCAAACCAATTCTATTTTATTTTTAACAAAACTATTTGTATTATTTTATTTTATTTTTTTACCTATGCAATTTTCATTAAAAAAAAACTGCATTTTATTCATTTTAAAAAACTGCATTTCATCCATTTTAAAAACTCAGGTTTTATCCATTTTAAAAACTGCATTTTATCCATTTTAAAAACTCAGATTTTATCCATTTTAAAAACTCAGATTTTATCCATTTTAAAAACTCAGATTTATATATATTTAAAAACCCACATTTTTAAATCGAAGTTCAGTATATAAAAATCACATTCCATTATGCAGGAATAAATATAACTGAAATAAAACAAAAAGCTTACTTTTTTTTCAGAATCGGATAATCGGAGAGGGGAGGAGCAAGGTGGGGGAGGGGCGGATTCCGCAGCTCTGGACGGAGGGAGAGTGGCATTGGCGAACTCAAGGGGAGGAGCGGTGGGTCCTGACATTGGCGACGGAGGAGGGTCTTTAAGGGGGCTAGGGTTTCGTCGATTGATCGGATGAGGAGGTGGAGCGAAAGGGGAGAACGGAGGAGCAGGCGATCGGAGGTCTCGGGGAGGGGGCGGTGGCGTGCGTCGATGGGGCGGCGCGTTGGGGCAAAGAGGCAGCGGCGGCTTCTTCTTTCTCTCTCTCTCTCTTTTTTTTTTTTTTTTTTTTTAGAAAACGGGTTTCACCCGATAAAGAGAAAAAGGGGGGGAGGATTTAAATGAAGATATAAAGGGTATATATTATTTTTTTATTATTTTTAATTGAATTGTTTAATTTCAAAAGCAACTTTCATTTTCGAACTCGAAATCAAGTCCACCGCCTGTCGTCCATAGCGTTTCACCCCCATTCCGAACACAATGGGTTATGTACCGCAAGCTGAATCGACCGTTACAATCAGTTTCCGTTAAATTTACATTTAAATCACTATATTGAATTTTAAACGTACAATTCAAATTACCGGGGTCACATACCAACTCTAAAAATTCAATAAAAATATTTTCTAGCTTCGTATTAACGATACGGTCCTAACAAAACTAGTTTCGTCGAATTCTGAGAACGTTTGAAAAATGGTCATTTTCCAGTCAATTAAAATCAACTGAAACTGGTCAAACGCGTTTTCCTTCGCCACGCCCACATATTGATTCAAAAAATTATGAAATTTGGAATCTAGCAATAACTTAACATCACGGACCCAACAAAACTGGTTTCGTCGAAATCCGAGGTCGTTTGCAAAATTGCTATTTTTAAGGGCCTTATATATATAAAAATATATATAAATTCCACAACGACTATTTCTAATTTTAAACTGGACATATCTTATCATTTCTAAGATGAAATCTCAGTTTGTTAACTTCGTTACAAAGATATAGTTATACATATTCAAATATTTCTTGTTTCGTTCAATTCTGACTTATATTGAATTCTGTATATTCATTTGAAATTAGAAATCGAATTTTCAAACTACCGCGCCATTTTCAATTCCTTTTATAATTATATATAATTATTATATATTCTAACGACGACGTATATAATATATACGTTCTAATTATATTCAAAATAAATTTCTCGTCGATATTATTTAAAATAATTCATTTTAAATATTCAAAATTCGCTAAAATTGCCAAAATAAAAATTTTAAACTGGCGCAGATTTTCCGGGTTATTACAACTATTGTCTATCTCATCCGAGTTACTCAGCGATAGATTTACTATATTGTTTGTATTATAGCACACCCTATAAAGTAGATGAACTCTAATAGTTGTATTATTATAACTAAATCCTATACATTTAGAGTGTTGATTTTTTATCAAATATTGTGTAGTAAATTGGTAGTTTTCATTATTAGATTTATAGCGAACAGATATTTTGGCTATTTTGACTGTTCTGAAACTCGGGGTCCTTTGGATTTTGAATTGTCCATTGATGACCAGCTAATATAGAAGAATCTATTTCCAATGATTTTAAGAATTAAATTCCAATAGAGTTTAGTGTTATATTACTTCATTTAGTTTTATTTTTATTTTAGGAGCCTATTTTTTTATACATTTTCTACTTCATTTGGTTTTATTTTTATTTTAGGAGTCTATTTTGTATACATTTTCTCAAAAATGTTATGTCAAGTAAAATATATTTTCCATTCAAATTATCAAATCCTTTAGCTTGAATAATCATTTTTATATATTTGTAAAATTCAGATGGTGCCATTGTAAAATTAGGTGAAATATAAACAATTCCAGTATTATTGTTCACATCTAACTCTATTGCTCGAAAAATTGCTCTATTTAAGTCTTGATGTCTTTCATCAGTTAATACAATTAGTAATTTAGATCCTATTTTTGTCTTACTACTTCTCTTACTCCAATGATAATTTGTCCTATGTGGATTAATTTATAATTTTTTATTCTTAGTTGTTTAACTGCTTCTGTTGACATTAATTTTATGATATGTTGATGTCCATCACTAATAGAAGGAATTTCTTCCTTGTGATGTCTATATAACCAAGTATTCATTGTTAATATACCCGTTCTATACAGTTCTCTAGAATTTAAAGTATTTAATTAGTTATTTGAGAATATTTCTAAATCTTCGTCTATATTTATTATTTCTTCTAACTAAGATTGTGAATTCACTGATCTTCTTAAAATATTGTATATTCATGTTTTTTAGGCTAAATTTTTACTTTCTATAGGTCTATCCATTAGGGTTCTAGATACTCCTGAGAAAGATCTTCTATTCATTATATATTGTTCAATTTTTGAAGGTTAAAAAACTTATTTTATTCTTTCTGTTTTTATTTAAATCTGGATTCGTTGGTCCTAGATTTAAATTTAATTTAATTTGTTAATTTATTAGTACAATATTCTTTTCTTGTGTTGATTTATTTAGATTATTCATTTGTTTGTCTAAATTCATTTTATTTTTTCTAATAAATATAATTTGTCATGTACTTATGTAAGCATAGCTATAATTATGTTAGTCATTAAGCACATTGGATTATCTGCTTTTTTTGTAAAGATATCTTTATTGTATCCTACTTCTAAGGTATCACTTCTGTAATGCATCATATTAACATGTTTTGTATAATACTTATTATCATATCCCAGACTAATTTAATTATATGTATTTAATTTCTTGTACCATTTGTTCAAGTTTATGTATTTTTGTTTCAAGATATTCCTTATTAGTTTTCGATTGATTATTTTAGTTGTAGTATTAGGTCTTCACAATGAATCTCAATTTCCTTAGGTTTCGTAACACCCCGAATCTTAATAAACAATAATTAAATAGAAAAGGGTAATAAATTAAATATTAATAAGAATTTGACAATGGGGAAAGCAACATTGGGTCCATTGTAATTTTCTGATTAAAACAGACACTTGGCATGTTGAAAATGGAGTTAAAATGAGTACATTATGAATTAAAGACGTTAAAAAAGAAAATCAAAACTAAAATATATTAATATTAATAATATACTAGGCTCATGGGACAGCCCACACCAGTCTAGGTTAACCTTGTATCGACCCAGGACTTGCTTGGGTCGACCCCGTGTTGACCCAAGACATGGGTAGGTCGACCCATGGTGCTATATGAGCGTGGCTGTAATAACCCGGAAATGCGACCCAATTTAAAATTTTTATTTTGGCAATTTTAATGAGTTTTGAATATTTAAAATGAATTATTTTAAATAATAACTACGAGAAATTTAGTTTTAATAGAATTCGAACGTATATATTTATATTTGAATCGTCGTTAGAATATAAATAATTATTTATAATTATAAAAGGAATAGAAAATGGCGCGGTAGTTCGATAATTCGATTTCAAATTTCAAATGAATGTACCGGGCGAAAAATAAACTGGATTTTAGTGAAACCAAAAATATTTGAATCTAATTGAGAATATCTTTAAAGTGAATCCGAAAAATCCAAATTTCATAGCGGGAATCAAAAGTTATGTCCAACTGAAAATTCAGAATAGTTGCTATGGAATTTCAGCCCTTAAAAATGGAAATTTTGCAAATGACCTCGGTTTTTGACGAAACCACTTTTGTTGGATCCGTGATAGCAAATTATTGCTAGGTTTCAAACTTCATAATTTTTGAAGCTATTATGTGAGTGTGGCAAAGGAGAATGTGTTTGGTTGATTTCTATTAAATTGGATCGACCAGAAAAGGGCCATTTTTCAAACGGTCTCAGAATTTGATGAAATTAGTTTTGTTAGGATCGTATCATCAATACGAAGCTATAAAATATTTTTCGGGAATTTTTAGAGTTCGAATGTGGGCCCGGTAAATTGAAATGTGCGTTCAAATTCAATATATAGAGTTATATTTTGATTTTGGCGGAAACTGATCAAAACGGTCGAATTGGCCTACGATACATATCCCATTGTGTTCGGAATGGGGTATTACCCTAGGGGCGACAGTCGTTGGGTCTCGTTTCGAGGTCAAATAAAAAGTCAGCCTTTTGGATAATTTAAATAATTAAATAATAAATAATATATACACACTCCTTTTCTCCTATACCTCGGTAAACATCCCTTTCCCGTTCAAATCAGTCAAACCAAATAAAAAAAAGAGGAGGGAGGAGCTCGTCACTCCTCCGAGGAGAGCGCCACCGCGCCGCCACCAGCGCGGCTCCCTCCGACGCGACCCCCCTGCTCCCCTTCTCTCTCCAGCTGAAGTCGTGCTTCCCCAACCCCTCCACTGTGAAGACGACCGTCGCTCCACTGTTTGGGACCCACCACCGCACCGCGCAGGCGCTCCTCCGTCGCAACCACCCTGAGCGCAGCCATCCCCCTCCCTTGCTCCGATCGCGACAGCCCTTTCCCCCTTTCCAATTAAACTGTAAAATCTACTTATTTAGCTTATTTAGTTATTTATTTTAGTTAATTAAAGTAATTAGTTTTAAGTAGGGTTTTAAATCAGTTTTTTTTAGTATAGAATAAAAACTGAATTTTTATATGTATCGTTTAGAAATAAAAACTGAATTTTAGATTCGAATAGAGAAGAAATATATGATTTTTAATATGGCATGGTGATGAAGTTGAGATTTTTATAAACAGAAAAGATTGGATTTTTCTTCATACGAATGAAAATAAAATTATGATTTTTATTTTAAATAAAGTTATAATGTTTAACGTGTTTAAAAAGAAATGATTTTTATTGCTTAAAATGAAATGATGTAGAAGAAAAATGCGATTTTTATTATGAAGTGAGCGTTGAAAGGATTGGATTGTTATATGTGAAGTAGACAAGAAAAGGTGAGATTTTTTATTTAATTAGAGTAAAAAAAATATGATCTTTTATATAAGAAGTGATTTTTGAAATGAAGAAGATGTGATTTTTAATTTATAGAAAGCGATAATTTTTAATTTACAGGAGGCTATGATCTTTAAAATATACAAAGCATAGAAGATCAAAAGACGATTTTTAATCATATGAAAGCAAAGGGAAAGAAGATAAAAATATAATTTTTATATAGTGAAGAGAATAAAAGTATAATTTTTATATGGTAGAGTATATAAAAATGTGATTTTTATATAACAGAGCATATAAAAATGTGATTTTTTATATGTAGTGAACACGCACGACGAAAGTGACAAGAGGCGATCACGACGAAGATTTCTACATATGAAGAGTCGTGGCGTTTGGTTTAGCTAGTCGATGAGAACTTCTCACTTTAAATTTCCTTTTCTAGTTAAAAATATATACTAGGATGCAGACGGTGTTTAGCAGCACTCGACACCCGTCGTCCACAGACCATGGATGGCTTATATGTTTGATTATTGGTTGTAATGAAAATTGATTGTGTGATGTGAAATAAAATAAAATATTTATATAGTTAAAAATATTTTATCGTTAAAAATATAATTTTTAAACGTGAATGTGAATAAATAAATATTCATTTACAACCGGACGGTTTGTTTATGAACACCTATTTAAAGGATATTGATTGGGACGATAAATTTTACACATCGCCCAACTGCACAAATAATATTCAGTGTTTGTGGATTGAAACCCCATACGGGTGTTGGGATGATATTTGGCGTAACTAATCCTAATTATTTAGTTGTATGTCGATCGATTGGTTGACAGACTGTGTGAGCGTTAATTATTTATATTTGATGCTTATGCAGTTGTGTGGTGCACTTTGGATGATGGTCGATTATTTATCGTTGCTATTATATACATGTGTTGTATGGAATCCATATAGTTAACATTATATGGTAATTGATTGGGTCTCATTCCAATTGGGAAAATAAAGAATATTATAAAATATAGATTCATGTGTTGACAGTACTCATTTGTTGAGATTAGTCATGTGTTGAAAGAAATATAGATTCATGTGTTGAACGAAATATTTTAACAATAAAATTTATGTAATGACTCACATTCTACGCATCGGGGGATCGTAGAATATTTATTTCTTTCCCGTATGAAGTTGTATGGTCATGTAACTTTGGGAAACATCTATTAGAGTCATTTCCCATGTTCATGATTTTTGTCGATTTTTAAATGACCATTTTGCCCCTAGTTGGTACTGTTTTGGCCATAACTTTTGATTGGAAAGGAATTTTGACCTGAAACCACTTCTATTGGATTCGTTTGATGGTTTACCTTTCCGTAGAGTGGTCATATTAGCCAAATGGACTTACCGTTTGGGAGATATGACTGAAATAAGGTTTCAAGGGTGAAAAACTGCTTAACCGGGCCAAATCGGGTGATTAGTGAGTAGGCCCATAACCCATTTCGGGATTAGGGTTATGGGGAGGCTGAAATAAAGTAGAGAATCATTCCATTTCAGCTTTCTAGCCTCCACTTATCACCAAGAAACCCTAAAAATGGCCTCCAACATCAAAATCACCTCCAAATCATCTTTTGGTTAAGGATTTGGCTTAGCAACCTCTAATCAAGGAAGATCTACACCAAATCAACATTGGAGCTGCTGTTTAGCATTGAGATTCACATCAAATCAGAGACTTATTTCAGATCTTAGTTTATTTGTGGCTAAGGTGAGTGATTTGCATAGTTTTGCACTAATTATGGCTAATTAGGGGTGATTAGTGTTAATTAGCGAATTTAAACATGATAAAATTCGGGAAAAATGTTCATAAATTCTTAAATGATGTTTTAGACCTCTGATATGAATTTGGGTTAATTCGGTTTAGTTTTGCTAATCCTATCATTAGTTTCACCTAAACATGCTTAAGGGGAAATATGGGATTTTGGGTATGTTTGATCCATTTTAACCTATCATATGGATGTTTTGATGTTTGTGGTTGATTATGCATGTTGCTATGACTGTATAATATTCTTTGTGATTGATTTCAATAGTTAGAATACTCGAAAACGTCGTCGAATGGCGTAAACACTTGCTGGAACAGCTTCAGAAAACAGTGCAGGTTTCGGATCGGATCGGATATGGGGCTCGGATCGGATATGTTGAACTGGGCAAGGAATCCGATCGGATCGAAACCTGACACTTGGGAAAATTTGGCAAAAAGGAAGGCCACGCTACTGAACTGGGCTCGGATCGGATTAAAGAGGAGGATCGGAGCGGATAGAGCAGGATGGATCGGATCAAAGCACGTGAAGGATGAGGAGACGGATCGGAGCGGAAGCATGAACTGGAGGGGGAATGGCACCCGACCCGACCCGAGGAGAAATACTCGACCCGAACCGATGAAGAGGACCCGATCTGAACCGATGGAGGATACTCGACCCGAACCGATGAAGAGGACCCGACCCGAACCGATGGAGGATACCCGACCCGAACCGATGGCTTGAGGAGGAACCCGACCCGACCCAGTATTGACCAATAACCCGAGATGCAAAGGTAGTCCAATATGGGAAGTTAGAGCTCAGGATCCAGTTGGGAACCAATGAGTTCACTTCATGGTTGGGCTTTGCTGCGGGACGTGTGCTAAGGAGTTGTCGACGTTCATAACTTCGATTCACCATTAAAAATGAATGATGGCTACTTATCAGTGCAGTAGGGTCATTATGACCTGAGGGGCAAGGTGATGGTAGCAAGACTACGTTATCAGTGCAGTAGGGTCATTATGACCTGAGGGGCAATGTGATGCGTAGTAAGACTATGAGCCAGCGCAGATGGGGTGAACAACTCCATGGGGCAAGTGGACATAGTAAGGATTGGTAAGGCTATGAGCCAGCGCAGATGGGGTGAATAACTCCATGGGGCAAGTGGACATAGCGAGGAATTTGTGGCTACGTTATCAGTGCAGTGAAGCCATTTATGACTTCATGGGGCAGAGGGATCATAGCAAGGTATGTTAGGTGATCGAAGTGGTGAATATCGTATGCTTTACGCACTGAGTGAGAGATGTGAGGATGGATGCTATGTTTGATTGTTTGCCATCATTATGACATGCACACCTCCCCCACCTCTGCATCTTTACACTGTTTGATATGGTACCTTAGAGTGTTGTACAGTATGTAGTGCTAACTCTTTGGTTGCAGGTCCAGGTTCAGGTATGTTTTAGTCTACCTGTTATTGTTCACTTTAGATGCTTATCGCTCATACCAGGCTTTATGTCTGACCCAGAGTTTTATGTCTTCTCTTATTACTCTGGGTGCTCACACAAGCAGACTAGAGACAGGTTAGCTGGTGGTGCGCGAGTAGCTGATTCGGAGGCGGGCAAGAGGCTTCCGCGTATGATATATATATACACATTCTCCCTGTGTCATTGGTGGTTGCTACTTGGGCATTAGTAGTGTACCTCCTTTATCTTACTTTTGCTTTGAGACCGTTTGAAAGTTGTAATAAGCTGTATTTTGGATTTCCGCTGCTATGATGTTTAGTTCTGATTTTCAGCTTATGCACTGTCTCTCCTTTTTTGTCAAGTATGTTATTACTATATTTTATTCTATGCACTGTGAGACATTCTACAGGTTCTTTGTATGTTCATTTCTTTCTTCCTTTTTCCTTCTGACGACCCGTTCCGTGCTAACTGGACATGTGTACAACACACCTTTGGAGTAAATGTCAGTTGGTGCGGGGCGGGCCGTCACACTTTGTATCAGAGCTTTAGGTTGCGTAGTTAACCTAGGGAAAGACACCAGGGAGAGATAGTACGTATATGAGAGCGCGTATTCGTGAATACTTTGGTTTCCAAAAGCTATGTATATATATATATATATACTATTAATAGTATAAGAATGAAGTCGCACTGCACTAGCACCACTATGGGGTCGTTAATCGTTTCCCTTTTTCAGATTGACGATGAGCCGAGACACGAGGGGTGCTGGTAGAGGGACCAACCAGGGGAATACCGCTGACATGGGGGCGATGTTTACTAACCTCAAGAGCGACATGCTTAGAGAAGTGCAAGGGGCAGTTCCCAATCCCGGAGTTGGTGTTGGCCCAGTAGTGCAGACGCCTAGGGTCGATTTCGCCAAGTTGTGCAAAGATTACACTAATCTTGGTGGGAAACCGTTCCACGGGACGGAGTCGGCCACAGATGTTCAAGATTAGATGGATAGCTGTGACCGTATCTTCAATGACTTGGGTCTTGAGGATGCGATGAAGAGAAGGCTAGCGTCTCGTCAGCTGCAAGGTCGAGCGATGAATTGGTGGAATGCCATTAGAAAAGCTACTCCAGAAGATTAGGTTACTTGGGATCAGTTCAAGGCTCGCTTTAGCGAGAAGTTTATTCCAGCTGCCCAGAAGTCAGTGCTGTTCAAGAGGTTCTTGGAACTCAAGCAGAATGGGAGGGAAGTTTCTGATTATATTGCTGAGTTCGACACTTTGTCGAAGTATGGACTGTCTCTCATTGATACTCCTGAAAATAAGAATGAGAAGTTCATTACTGGTTTGGACGGATACTTGGGGGAAAGGGTTATCAACCACATCGATGAGACTTTTGAATCGATCGTAGGGAAAGCTTTGAGATCAGGGAGTCTTTATCCTAAGTCGAAGACTGAGGCTGCATCTGCAGAAGAGCCAAAGCCGCAAGTAGGCGGTGGAGGCAAGAATAACTCTCAGAATAAGAGGAAGCAGGACCAATCTAAAGGTGGCCAGAAAAAGAGCAAGAAGGATGTTGAGTTCTTCAACTGTGGTAAGAAGGGCCATTATGTTAAAGAATGTCGGGCCAAGCCAGTGGAAAGGAAGTGCTACAACTGTGGTCAAGTGGGACATCATAAGGATAAGTGTCTTCAACCTCTTAAGGAGAAGCAGATTGTGAAAGCATATGCTATTGATGTTGTTCCTTCTTCGTCGAATGCCCCAACTGCGGTGGAGAAAGGAAAGAATATTGTTATTCAAGGTATGCTTTCTATTTATGATGTACCAATTCGAGTTTTGTTTGATACTGGGGCTTCTCGTTCCTTCATATCTAGTGACCTGGTAGATAGGTTGGGACTGGAACCCGAGATAGTCGATAGACCACTGGTTGTGACGAACCCGATTGGTAGTTCGACTAGCCTTAGTATGATTTGCAGGAATTTGGTCTTATCGAGTCATGGATGTATGTTTGTTTGTGATTGCTTTGTTTTGGGCTTTACTGGGTATGGCATTATATTGGGAGTCGATTGGCTCCAAAGATACGGGGTGGTGGTAGATTGTGAGGGCTTTTTGGTGACAGTGAGAGCGGATGATGGGCGGAGGGTAGTGTTTGGTAGTCTACCTAGTGATGGGGTTATGGCTAGTTTTGTAAATTCCCTCGACATCCCGCAGGATGAGTTGTCAGATGTGCCTGTGGTTGGCCAGCATCCGGACGTCTTCGAGGAGGTGACCGGGCTTCCACCACACCGAGAGATTGAGTTCCGTATTGATTTAGTGAAAGATGCCAGACCTATAGTGATGCCACTTCGTCGTATGGCACCAAGGGAGCAGCGAGAGCTCGGGGTGCAAGTCAGCAATCTTTTGAAGAAGGGATTTATTTGAAGGAGTGTCTCCGAGTGGGGAGCACCAGTTGTGTTTGCCACTAAGGCAGATGGTTCCCTTCATTTGTGTGTGGACTATCGCGAGTTGAATAAGGTGACGAGGAAGAATAAGTATCCTCTACCGCGGATAGATGATTTGTTTGATCAACTGGAAGGAGCAAGAGTGTTCTCCCAGTTGGACCTCGCGACAGGATTTCATCAGCTACGAGTAGCGGATGAAAGTATTCTGAAAACGGCGTTTAGGACGCCGTCTGGATTTTATGAGTGGTTGGTCATGCCATTTGGGTTGACCAATGCACCAGCCTACTTTGTGGATCTTATGAATCGAGTATTCAGAGATCAGTTGAATAAGTTTGTTCTTGTGTTCGTGGATGATATCCTTGTTTACTCAAGGACAGAGGAGGAACACAAGGGATACTTGAGGATAATGATGGAGGTGTTGAGGAAACACCAATTGAAAGCGAAATTCTCTAAGTGTCATTTTTGGAGAAGGGAAGTGAGATTCTTGGGTCATGTTGTTTCCGAGAGTGGTATTGCCGTGGACCCTGCGAAGGTGGCTACGGTACAGGATTGGCCTACGCCCAAGAATGCAATAGATGTAAGAAGTTTCTTGGGATTAGCTGGGTATTATCGTAAGTTTATCCAGGACTTCTCCAAGATAGCAGCACCGTTGACTCAATTGACTAAGAAGAATCAGTCCTTCGTCTGGGACGGAGTGTGTGAGGATGCCTTCAAGAGTCTAAAGGAGAAGTTGACGCGTGCGCCAGTGTTAGTCATTCCTAAAGGGAATGAAGAGATGACGGTATACACGGATGCTTGTGGTACCGGACTGGGTGCTGTATTGATGCAAGGAGGTAGGGTTGTAGCTTATGCTAGTCGACAGCTAAAGCCGCATGAGAAGAAGTATCCTACCCATGATTTGGAATTAGCATCGATCATGTTTGCGCTGAAGATGTGGAGACACTATCTTTTGGGAGAAAGATTTGAGTTGTTTACCGATCATAAATCGTTGAAATATCTCTTCTCTCAGAAAGATCTGAATCTTCGTCAGCAGAGATGGTTAGAGTTCTTGGCTTCGTATGATTTTGATATCGATTACACAACTAGGAAAGGTAATGCGGTAGCCGATGCCTTGAGTAGGAGACATGCCAGCTTAGGGGCAATGTTTCTTGAGTGGAAACAACTAGAGTATATCGCGGGGTTTGATTTCAGACCAAAGTGCGAATTGGATCCAGTTATGCTAGCTAGTTTGGCGACCAGACCCACTTTGATAGAGCGGATTGGTTCCAGCCTGAAGGACGATCCTAACCTATTGGAAATCATCTCCAAGTTAGAGATGGGTATCGATGAGGAGATGAATGTGTATGGGCTTGATTGAGATGGATGGCTTCGGAAGAATGGGAGGCTAGTTGTGCCCAACGTGAATGGTTTGAGAGATGAAGTGCTTAGAGAATGTCATCACTCAAAACTAACTATACATCCCGGTGGTAATAAGATGTATCGAGACATGAGACAGACTTACTACTGGGAAGGGATGAAAAGAGACGTTGGGAAGTTTATATCCAAATGCATGAATTGCCAGCTAGTTAAAGCCGAGCAAAAGAAGCCTAGTGGGTTGTTGCAACCATTATAAATTCCCGAATTGAAATGGGAGCAAGTCTCGATGGATTTCATCGATGGTTTACCAAGGACTAGATCGGGATATGATAGCATTTGGGTAATTGTGGATCGATTGACTAAGAGTGCAAGATTTATACCAGTCAAATAGACCAGGACGGCAGCCAAGTTTGCAGAATTGTATATGAAATGGGTAGTGAGATTTCATGGAGTACCTAAAAGCATTGTGAGTGACCGAGACCCGTTGTTCACTAGTGGGTTTTGGAAGAGCATACAAGAGGCTTTAGGGTCAGGATTACATCTCAGTACCGCATATCATCCTCAGACCGACGGTCAGACGGAGAGGGTGAATCGTATATTGGAAGATCTCTTGAGAGCTTGTATATTGGATTTTGGTGGATCATGGGATGACCATTTGCATCTAGTAGAGTTTGCATATAATAATAGCTACCAATCCAGTATCGGTATGGCTCCATATGAAGCTTTGTACGGAAGACTGTGCAACTCACCATCATGTTGGATAGAGACTGGCGAGAAGTTTGTGCTTGGACCAGATGTGGTGAGAGAAACTTCGGATAAGATTAAGATCATTCAGCAACGAATGAAAGCTGCCCAAGATAGGCAGAAGAGTTATGCTGATAAGAGGAGAAGAGACTTGAAATTCTCTGTTGGTGACTTGGTGTTTGTCAAGATCTCTCCGTTGAAGAGCGTGATACGATTTGGCAGGAGAGGCAAGTTGGCACCAAGATTTGTTGGCCCATTCCCTGTTCTTGAATTAATCGGGAATTTGGCATATAGAATTGGCTTACCAGAGAAAATGGCGGGAGTTCACAATGTGTTTCATGTTTCCCAATTAAGGAAGTTCATTCACGACTCAGATATGACTATTTCACCTGATCAGTTAGAGGACTTCGAAGTAGAACCCGAGGCGGTCAGGAACCGAAAGCCGATTCGTATTGTGGGGCACGATACGAAGCAACTTCGAAGGAAGTCGGTGAAGCTAGTCAAGGTTCAGTGGGGCGAGCATGAGAATGATTATACTTGGGAGACAGAGGAGAGCATTAGGAAGGCATATCCAGAACTCTTTGCCTGGTAAGATTTACTTTGCAATTTAGTTTTCCGCATGCTAAGGTAGATTTGTTTTGCTTGTTTGCATGTTTGATTGTTATTTTATGATTGATAGGCATGCGGGACCTTTGTGTGTGTTTTGATTTGGGAATTTCGGGGGCGAAATTTCTTAAGGGGGGAGAGTGTAATGACCCATATTCTACGCATCGGGGGATCGTAGAATATTTATTTCTTTCCCGTATGAAGTCGTATGGTCATGTAACTTTGGGAAACATCTATTAGAGTCATTTCCCATGTTCATGATTTTTGTCGATTTTTAAATGACCATTTTGCCCCTAGTTAGTACTGTTTTGGCCATAACTTTTGATTGGAAAGGAATTTTGACCTGAAACCACTTCCATTGGATTCGTTTGATGGTTTACCTTTCCGTAGAGTGGTCATAATAGCCAAACGAACTTACCGTTTGGGAGATATGGCTGAAATAAGGTTTGGAGGGTGAAAAACTGCTTAACCGGGCCAAATCGGGTGATTAGTGAGTAGGCCCATAACCCATTTCGGGATTAGGGTTATGGGGAGGCTGAAATAAAGTAGAGAATCATTCCATTTCAGCTTTCTAGCCTCCACTTATCACCAAGAAACCCTAAAAATGGCCTCCAACATCAAAATCACCTCCAAATCATCTTTTGGTTAAGGATTTGGCTTAGCAACCTCTAATCAAGGAAGATCTACACCAAATCAACATTGGAGCTGCTGTTTAGCATTGAGATTCACATCAAATCAGAGACTTATTTCAGATCTTAGTTTATTTGTGGCTAAGGTGAGTGATTTGCATAGTTTTGCACTAATTATGGCTAATTAGGGGTGATTAGTGTTAATTAGCGAATTTAAACATGATAAAATTCGGGAAAAATGTTCATAAATTCTTAAATGATGTTTTAGACCTCTGATATGAATTTGGGTTAATTCGGTTTAGTTTTGCTAATCCTATCATTAGTTTCACCTAAACATGCTTAAGGGGAAATATGGGATTTTGGGTATGTTTGATCCATTTTAACCTATCATATGGATGTTTTGATGTTTGTGGTTGATTATGCATGTTGCTATGACTGTATAATATTCTTTGTGATTGATTTCAATAGTTAGAATACTCGAAAACGTCGTCGAATGGCGTAAACACTTGCTGGAACAGCTTCAGAAAACAGTGCAGGTTTCGGATCGGATCGGATATGGGGCTCGGATCGGATATGTTGAACTGGGCAAGGAATCCGATCGGATCGAAACCTGACACTTGGGAAAATTTGGCAAAAAGGAAGGCCACGCTACTGAACTGGGCTCGGATCGGATTAAAGAGGAGGATCGGAGCGGATAGAGCAGGATGGATCGGATCGAAGCACGTGAAGGATGAGGAGACGGATCGGAGCGGAAGCATGAACTGGAGGGGGAATGGCACCCGACCCGACCCGAGGAGAAATACTCGACCCGAACAGATGAAGAGGACCCGATCCGAACCGATGGAGGATACCCGACCCGAACCGATGAAGAGGACCCGACCCGAACCGATGGAGGATACCCGACCCGAACCGATGGCTTGAGGAGGAACCCGACCCGACCCAGTATTGACCAATAACCCGAGATGCAAAGGTAGTCCAATATGGGAAGTTAGAGCTCAGGATCCAGTTGGGAACCAATGAATTCACTTCATGGTTGGGCTTTGCTGCGGGACGTGTGCTAAGGAGTTGTCGACGTTCATAACTTCGATTCACCACTAAAAATGAATGATGGCTACTTATCAGTGCAGTAGGGTCATTATGACCTTAGGGGCAAGGTGATGCGTAGTAAGACTATGAGCCAGCGCAGATGGGGTGAACAACTCCATGGGGCAAGTGGACATAGTAAGGATTGGTAAGGCTATGAGCCAGCGTAGATGGGGTGAATAACTCCATAGGGCAAGTGGACATAGCGAGGAATTAGTGGCTACGTTATCAGTGCATTGAAGCCATTTATGACTTCATGGGGCAGAGTGATTGTAGCAAGGTATGTTGGGTGATCGAAGTGGTGAATATCGTATGCTTTACGCACTGAGTGAGAGATGTGAGGATGGATGCTATGTTTGATTGTTTGCCATCATTATGACATGCACACCTCCCCCACCTCCGTATCTTTACACCGTTTGATATGGTACCTTAGAGTGTTGTACAGTATGTAGTGCTAACTCTTTGGTTGCAGGTCCAGGTTCAGGTATGTTTTAGTCTACCTGTTATTGTTCACTTTAGATGCTTATCGCTCATACCAGGCTTTATGTCTGACCCAGAGTTTTATGTCTCCTCTTATTACTCTGGGTGCTCACACGAGCAGACTAGAGACAGGTTAGCTGGTGGTGCGCGAGTAGCTGATTCGGAGGCGGGCAGGAGGCTTCCACGTATGATATATATATACACATTCTCACTGTGTCGTTGATGGTCGCTACTTGGGCATTAGTAGTGTACCTCCTTTATCTTACTTTTGCTTTGAGACAGTTTGAAAGTTGTAATAAGCTGTATTTTGGATTTCCGCTGCTATGATGTTTAGTTCTGATTTTCAGCTTATGCACTGTCTCTCCTGTTTTATGTCAAGTATGTTATTACTATATTTTATTCTATGCGCTGTGAGACATTCTACAGGTTATTTGTATGTTCATTTCTTTCTTCCTTTTTCCTTCTGATGACCCGTTCCGTGCTAACTGGACATGTGTACAGCGCACCATTGGAGTAAATATCGGTTGGTGCGGGGCGGGCCGTCACAATTTACATCTTTATCATAAATAAAATTAAAAACTAACTGGAAAATAGATAAGATGAGTGGTTTCCTGGGTATTGATCTGATGTTGGTTTCGGCCTTTGGGGTTAATATTTGGGGAATAATTCTCTTACTAATTTACGGTTGGAGTTTGATAAAAAATTAAACGATAGAAATCATAATTTTATAAAATATATTAAATAACAAAAATAGTCACGTGTTGAAAGTACTCATTTGTTGAGATTAGTCATGTGTTGAAAGAAATATAGATTCATGTGTTGAATAGAATAATTATTCATTTGTTGAATAGAATAACGAAGTTATTGAAAAATATAAAGCCGTGTTGATTAGAGCTGCGCTATTTTGACGCAAACGATATTTATATCGGTTATATTCGTTTCTTTATAATGAATATTGAAAAGATATTTAAAAGTCGAATATTTAGAAAATGAATTCGTATTGAATTGAATATCAAATGAATTCGAATTGAATTGAATATAAAATGAATTCGAATTGAAATGAATTCAAATCAACTTGTAATCGAATTGAAATTGAACTAAATAGAAATGCAATTGGAAATCGAAGTGAAATCGATTTGGAATGAATTCAAATCAAATTGAAAACGAAATGAAAATGAAATCTATTTGAATTGAAATCGAATAGAAATGAATGTAAAAAGAATTTATAATGGAAAAATCAATTTTGATTTGAATTTGAAATGAAAGTTGAAATTGTTTTTGAAACGAATTTAAAACGATTTATAAAATTAGTTTAAAAAGGAAGTCGATGAAATATATATAATATATATACATTATATAAATATAATGGTCCGAATAGAACGCGCCGCGCCGCGGTAGTTCGTGAATTTCGACCATTGACTTCGAACGGACATTACAGGAGATCCGACCGTCGAATTCTCCTAAAACCGGAACCGTTGGGTTCGTATCGAAAAGAGCTTTCTAATGAATACAAGAGATTTTAAATCTGACGGTTGGATTTGGAGATACGTCCAAATCAATTTTAGAAAAGGTCAGTGTAAGTGCAGTTCGATGGCCATTGTTGGAAATCGACTGTACGGGCCTTGATAAAGTTATTAAAAATATCTATAATTTGTGTAAAATCATAATAAACGATTTAAAAAGAACAAGGATGAAAAACTATACATTTTTAAAGATAAAAATATATTTTTATCAAAATGAACTAGTTTATAACTAGAAAAATAATCCAATATTTTTAAATAAAATAAATTGGACTTGTGAATGGTTTTAATATAACCAAAATTTCCAATATATAAATTGGAATGGATTTGAATCGAAATTATCTTCGGAATATCTCGATGTTGGATTTCGTGATTATACAGATATGGTTGGGGAAATTTGAAAGATATATGTATATCGTTATTTCCAATACGATATTTGTTGGTTTCAGAATTTGATATTGAATATAAGCTGATATATTTTCAATTCAGAGTCTTGTATTTAATATCGAATGTGATTTGGGTTTGTCGTGAATGGTGTCTGCAATAACACTGTTCTTGAACCCAATTTAGAAAAGAATAAATCTTTTTATTAAGATTTAGTAAAATTGTCCAGTTAATTAGTATTTAATTGGAATTGAATTTAAATTGGTTTTTGGGTTTATCGTGAACCGTGTTTTAAATGACATCGGTTCTTTGACCCAGTTAAAGATTAAAACTAAGTGGAGTTTTAATGAAATCTTTAATTAGATTGAAATGATCGAGAATGGAGTATCACCAGTTTTGCTCTAAAGCAATAGTTAAATCTTTAATTAGATTTGAACGTGAAATGGTAATTAATTTTACCGATAATACCATGGTGTTAGATATGGACTATTACCAGTTTTTCTTCATGGGATGAATAGGTTGGGATTGGGAAATAAAATAAATAATTACTTCGGCGTGGTTCGCTAATCCCGACTAGTTTGGAAAACCTTAACATGGTTTGAAATGATATCCAAAGGAAGATTAAAGAATAAATTTAGAAGAAGTTATCTTTGATAAAATTAATGGGAACTTTTCCCTAAGAATGTGAAATTTAGAAACTAACTATAGGTTAGTTAAGAAGAATGGTTTCCTGGATATTGATCTGATGTTGGTTTCGGCCTTCGGGGTTAATATTTGGGGAATTGTTCTCTTACTAATTTACGGTTAGTGAATGATGAATTGGAATGAGGCGTATGTTGTGTTTGTGTAACACTTGTTTATTATATACGCGGGTTATTCGGAATGGCCGGTTTTATAGCCATTCTGAATAACCGATTCGACGATAAGTTGAAGATGAAGATGGTGGTTGAAGACCAGAAGTCTTCATATCGTTTGGGTGATTACTGATGATCTTGATTGGGCTGTACACACAAGATGAGGGAATCAGTTGGTGATCGTCCAGACATAATTGGAGATCGATGGATATGCGTGGAAAGTGCCTCTGGCTTCGTTCAGACCCAGAACGAACTTGTAAATGGACTGTGTATGTCTAACATTGGATTTTATTTTGTGTTGATTGATCTCTATTAAATATACATCTGTTTGGCGGCGGAGAATTTATTCTCTTTCTTAACGCCTTTCTCTGAGACGTACGAGCTCAGAGGTTGTATATCGATGGACATCAGTCGCATGGAGTGAATTGCATGTGTGGCATGCCTAAGTGGCAGATGATCAAGGCTTCTGTTGAAAAGCCAAGTCTTGTGGTTGATGATCAAAGCATGGCCTGTGTGGAGCAGCTTTGTGTATAGCGTGAATCGTGAGCCTCACACATCGGTATGAGTTAAAAACAGGATAAGGACCCAAGGAGTGCACGACGTTTCTTTCTAGCTACGATGGTGTCAGTGATTAAACTGGCTGACATTTATATTATTTTCACCTTTGTGGTTGTTGGATGCGAGGCGCCTCGATATAGGTCTATTAGGATCGGGAAACGTGTGTTCAGGAATAATTAATCCTCAAACGTAAGGGAGGACCGGTCTTGGAGGTTCCAGGGGTTACCCAGAGTGTGTAGTCCCGAGGCATTTTCTAGAGTGTCTCGAAGCGGAGAGGAGCTTGCCCCTTGCCTCGAGTCATGACGGAAATCTAATTTCCAATACGTGATATTTCGGTTTTATTTGTAAAGCCTAGTATGGCGACATAGTGGGATGGGGCACTTATGCCGTCTATGATTTATACATTATGATTGAAGTTGTTTTCTTCACTTATAGTAATAATAAAAGATGAAATTTCACGTACCAAGCATTTTTGGTTGTTATAAAGTAAAACCCTATCCTCCTGCTTGTGTTGCATTATGTGATGGGACCTGGGTCTTATAACAGCTTCATTGTTCTTTATTTAGCGTTGCGCTGTTGGTATATGCAGTGGTATTCTTGGGGTAAAAACCTGTTCCGTGTTATACAGCGTGGTCCCTTGATTTACCGAACTTTGAAATCAAATTAATAACTGTTTTAGTTCTCACACCAGTTACATGACTGACATGGAGTTTATTGTTTTAACCTAAACTCTGGGTGCCCTTATTTTTGACACGAGCAGCTAGTAGTTTGGTTTGGCAGATTTATATTCACAGGATCCTGATTTACAGCTGGAACGATACTTGAAAAACTCTGTATCTGTGTATTACTTCTAGTTGTGTTTTGTATTATTTTCCGCTGCTATGTAAATTATTGTAATATCTGATATTTATCGAATGTGTAATATTTATTCATACTCTGTATATTCTTGTATTCTGATGGAATTGTTGTAATAGACAATGAAATGTTCTTCTGTTTGCGTTCCGATGTGTGTTGTCCTTAACGCCATCCGTGCTTTCCTTACCAGGGAAGTTCGGGTTGTGTCAGTTTGGTATCAGAGCTTTGATTTACAGAGCTCGAGAACAAGATACATTAGAACCATATGAAAGAATTCATCAGATATTGGATTAGTAATATCCAATTAGAATGACTCGTTAGAAATTGGATCAGTAGAGTCCTAGAACGAGTGGAAAGAGTGAAATTTTTGAAATAAAAATTTGAAAACAAACTTTGTTTTGAAAATGAAATTCACGTATAAGTATTTGAATACTTTATTTATATTGATTTTGGACAATCCAATATATAAAGATTTTGCATATACGCGTCATGAACGTATATTCGAATTTTTAATATACTGGATTGATATGGAGTTACACTCTACTCGCCCGGAGATGGTTTTGATGATTGATCGATCATCATCAGAATTAATGTTCGAGTTTCGAAGGTGTGATATCTATATATTTCCATTAGACTGGTGTGAGAACCAAAACTAGATAGGTTTATTGTTGTGATTTGGCATCAAAAACATGATTTTCTGCATATGTATCAAAATTATGAATTTGAAATTCTAATTCACTAATAGATTGATGGTTGTGTTGTATGATTATTGTTTTGATTTGTTGAAATTTTGAACCGTTTAGCCTAATGGAATCAAATATTGAATTGTATTGAAAATTTATCGCATTTGCATGCATATACATGTACTTACATTAAACAGGTTATAGCAAGGAGGCTAGAGCAGAGAATAAAATTGTTTGCCCGACAAATAGGTACATGTTTATTGTATTTCTTTGGGTTTGGATGATTTTATGAGCCGCTTGGCTAGCCGCTTGGCCTATTCTTTTTCTTTTGGATTGAAGAAGGCCATTGGAGGCGATATGAAATATCTCGAAGTCCCCGGTGCAGGGGAGGTTATGGCGAAATTTTTCGAAAATTTAGGGTGTTAGCTAAATTTTTGAAGAATTTGAAAAGTTCTTAGAAACTGAAAAGTTGAAGAACTTAAGCCGTAACGAAAATAATGAAACTTGAGTTGGTTTGTAAAACAACTTTCAGCTTCGTTCCTTTTCGGGGACAAAATGTTTTAAGTGGGGGAGATTGTAATAACCCAGAAATGCGAGCCAAATTAAAATTTTTATTTTGGCAATTTTAATGAGTTTTGAATATTTAAAATGAATTATTTTAAATAATAACGATGAGAAATTTAGTTTTAATAGAATTCGAACGTATATATTTATATTTGAATCGTCGTTAGAATATAAATAATTATTTATAATTATAAAAGGAATTGAAAATGGCGCGGTAGTTCGATAATTCGATTTCAAATTTCAAATGAATGTACCGGGTGCAAAATAAACCGAGTTTTAGTGAAACCAAAAATATTTGAATCTAATTGAGAATGTCTTTCCAATGATTCCGAAAAATAAAAATTTCATAGCGGGAATCAAAAGTTATGTCCAGTTGAAAATTCAGAATAGTCGCTATGGAATTTCGGCCCTTAAAAATGGAAATTTTGCAAACGACCTCGGTTTTCGACGAAACCACTTTTGTTGGATCCGTGATGTCAAATTATTGCTAGGTTTCAAATTTCATAATTTTTGAAGCTAGTATGTGAGCGTGGCAAAGGAAAATGTGTTTGGTCGATTTTTATTAAATTGGATCGACCAGAAAAGGGCCATTTATCAAACGGTCTCAGAATTTGACGAAACTAGTTTTGTTAGGACAGTATCGTCAATATGGAGCTAGAAAATATTTTTTGGGAATTTTTAGAGTTCGTATGTAGGCATGGTAAATTGAAATGTGCGTTAAAATTCAATATATAGAGTTATATTTTGATTTTGGCGGAAACTGATCAAAACGGTTGAATTAGCCTACGATACATATCCCATTGTGTTCGGAATGGTGGTATTACCCTAGGGGCGACAGTCGTTGGGTCTCGTTTCGAGGTTGAATAAAAAGTCAACCTTTTGGATAATTTAAATAATTAAATAATATATACACCCTCCTTTTCTCCTATACCTCGGTCAACATCCCTTTCCCTTTCAAATTAGTCAAACCAAATAAAAAAAGAAGGGGAGGGAGGAGCTCGTCGTTCCTCCGAGGAGAGCGCCACCGCGCTGCCACCAGCGCGGCTCCTTCCGACGCGACCCCCCTGCTCCCCTTCTCTCTCTCCTGTTGAAGCCGTGCTTCCCCAACCCCTCCACTGTGAAGACAACCGTCGCTCTGCTGTTTGGGACCCACCACCGCACTGCGCAGCCGCTCCTCCGCCGCAACCACCCTGAGCGCAGCCATCCCCCTCCCTTGCTCCGACCGCGACAGCCCTTTTCCCCAATTTCCAATTAAACTCTAAGTTCTACTTATTTAGCTTATTTAGTTATTTATTTTAGTTAATTAAAGTAATTAGTTTTAAGTAGGGTTTTAAATCATTTTTTTGTTAGTATAGAATAAAACCTGAATTTTTATATGTATCGTTTGGAAATAAAAACTGAATTTTTAGATTCGAATAGAGAAGAAAGATATGATTTTTAATATGGCATGGTGATGAAGTTGAGATTTTTATAAACAGAAAAGATTGGATTTTTCTTCATACGAATTAAAATAAAATTATGATTTTTATTTTAAATAAAGCTATAATGTTTAACGTGTTTAAAAAGAAATGATTTTTATTGTTTAAAATGAAATGACGTAGAAGAAAAATGCGATTTTTATTATGAAGCGAGCGTTGAAAGGATTGGATTGTTATATGTGAAGTAGACAAGAAAAGGTGAGATTTTTTATTTAATTAGAGTAATAAAAATATGATCTTCTATATAAGAAGTGAAATAAAGAAGTGGTTTTTGAAATGAAGAAAATGTGATTTTTAATTTATAGAAAGCGATAATTTTTAATTTATAGGAGGCAATGATCTTTAAAATAAACAAAGCATAGAAGATCAAAAGACGATTTTTAATCATATGAAAGCAAAGGGAAAGAAGATAAAAATATAAGTTTTATATATTGAAGAGAATAAAAATATAATTTTTATATGGTAGAGATTATAAAAATATGATTTTTATATAATAGAGGATATAAAAATGTGATTTTTTTATATGTAGTGAACACGCACGACGAAAGTGACAAGAGGCGAGCATGACGAAGATTTCTACATATGAAGAGTCGTGGCATTTGGTTTAGCTAGTCAGTGAGAACTTCTCACTTTAAATTTCCTTTTCTAGTTAAAAATATATACTAGGATGCAAACGGTGCTTAGCAGCACCCGACACCCGTTGTCCACAGACCATGGATGGCTTGTATGTTTGATTGTTAGTTGTGATGAAAATTGATTGTGTGATGTGAAATAAAATAAAATATTTATATAGTTAAAAATATTTTATCGTTAAAAATATAATTTTTAAACGTGAATGTGAGTAAATAAATATTCATTTACAACCGGACGGTTTGTTTATGAACACCTATTTGAAGGTTATTGATTGGAATGATAAATTTTACACATCGCCCAACTGCACAAATAATATTCAGTGTTTGTGGATTGAAACCCCACACGGGTGTTGGGATGATATTTGGCGTACACTAATCCCAATTATTTAGTTGTATGTCGATCGATTGGTTGACAGACTGTGTGAGCGTTAATTATTTATATTTGATGCTTATGCAGTTGTGTGGTGCACTTTGGATGATGGTTGATTATTTATCGTTGCTATTATATACATGTATTGTATGGAATCCATATAGTTAACATTATGTGGTAATTGATTGGGCCTTATTCCAATTGGGAAAATAAAGAATATTATAAAATATAGATTCATGTGTTGATAGTACTCATTTGTTGAGATTAGTCATGTGTTGAAAGAAATATAGATTCATGTGTTGAACGAAATATTTTAACAATAAAATTTACATCTTTATCATATATAAAATTAGAAACTAACTGGAAAATAGATAAGATGAGTGGTTTCCTGGGTATTGATCTGATGTTGGTTTCGGCCTTCGGGGTTAATATTTGGGGAATCGTTCTCTTACTAATTTGCGGTTGGAGTTTAATAAAAAATTAAATGATAGAAATCATAATTTTATGAAATATATTAAATAACAAAAATAGTCACGTGTTGACAGTACTCATTTATTGAGATTAGTCATGTGTTGAAAGAAATATAGATTCATGTGTTGAATAGAATAAATATTTGTTGAATAGAATAACGAAGTTATTGAAAAATATAAAGCCGTGTTGATTAGAGTTGCGCTATTTTGACGCGAACGATATTTATATCGATTATATTCATTTTTTATAATGAATATTGAAAAGATATTTAAAAATCGAATATTTAGAAAATGAATTCGAATTGAATTGAATATAAAATGAATTCGAATTGAAATGAATTCAAATCAAATTGTAATCGAATTGAAATTGAATTAAATAGAAATGCAATTGGAAATCAAAGTGAAATCGATTTGGAATGAATTCAAATCGAATTGAAAACGACCCGAAATTGAAATCGATTTGAATTGAAATCGAATAGAAATGAATGTAAAAAGAATTTATAATGGAAAATTCAATTTTGATTTGAATTTGAAATGAAAGTTGAAGTTGCTTTTGAAACGAATTTAAAACGATTTATAAATTTCATTTTAAAAGGAAATCGACGAAATATAATATATATATATAATATATATATAATGGCCTGAATAGAACGCGCCGCGCCGCGGCAGTTCATGAATTTCGACCATTGACTTCGAACGAACATTATAGGAGATCCGACCGTCGGATTCTCCTAAAACCGGAACTTGGGTTCGTATCGAAAAGAGCTTTCTAACGAATACAAGAGATTTGAAATCTGACGGTTGGATTTGGAGATACGTCCAAATCAATTCAGAAAAGGTCGCTAAAAGTGCAGTTCGATGGCCGTTGTTGGAAATCGACTGTACGGGGCTTGATAAAATTATTAAAAATATCTATAATTTGTGTAAAATCATAATAAATGATTTGAAAAGAACTGGGATGAAAAACTCCACATTTGTAAAGATAAAAATATATTTTTATCAAAATGAACTAGTTTATAACTAGAAAAATAATCCAATATTTTTAAATAAAATAAATTGGACTTGTGAATGGTTTTAATATAACCAGAATTTCCAATATATAAATTGAAATGGATTTGAATCGAAATTATCTTCGGAATATCTCAATGTTGGATTTCGTGATTATACCGATATGGTTGGGGAAATTTGAAAGATATATATATCGTTATTTCCAATACGATATTTGTTGGTTTCAGAGTTTGATATTGAATATAAGCTGATAAATTTTCTATTCAGAGCCTTGTATTTAATATCGAATGTGATTTGGGTTTGTCGTGAATGGTGTCTTCAATAACACTGTTCTTGAAACCAATTTAGAAAAGAAAAAATCTTTTAATTAAGATTTAGAGAAATTGTCCAGTTAATTAGTATTTAATTGGAATTGAATTTAAATTGATTATTGGGTTTATCGTGAACTGTGTTTTAAATGACATCGGTTCTTTGACCCAGTTAAAGATTAAAACTAAGTGGAGTTTTAATGAAATCTTTAATTAGATTGAAATGATCGAGAATGGAGTATCACCAGTTTTGCTCCAAAGCGATAGTTAAATCTTTAATTAGATTTGAACGTGAAATGATAATTAATTTTACCGATAACACCGTGGTGTTAGATATGGAGTATTACCAGTTTTTCTTCATGGGATAAATAGGTTGGGATTGGGAAATAAATTAAATAATTACTTCGGTGTGGTTCGCTAATCCCGACTAGTTTGGAAAACCTTAACACGGTTTGAAATGATATCCAAAGGAAGATTAAAGAATAAATTTAGAAGAAGTTATCTTTGATAAAATTAATGAGAACCTTTCCCTAAGAATGTGAAATTTAGAAACTAACTATAGGTTAGTTAAGAAGAATGGTTTCCTGGATATTGATCTGATGTTGGTTTCGGCCTTCGGGGTTAATATTTGGGGAATTGTTCTCTTACTAATTTACGGTTAGTGAATGATGAATTGGAATGAGGCGTATGTTGTGTTTGTGTAACACTTGTTTATTATATACGCGGGTTATTCGGAAAGGCCGGTTTTATACACATTCTGAATAACCGATTCGACGATAAGTCGAAGATGAAGACATTGGTTGAAGACCGGAAGTCTTCACATCGTTTGGGTGAATATTGATGATCTTGATTGGGCTGTACACTCAAGACGAGGGAATCAGTTGGTGATCGTCCAGACGTACTTGGAGATCAATGGATATGCGAGGAAAGTGCCTCCGGCTTCGTTCAGACCCAGAACGAACTTGTAAATGGACTGTGTGTCTGACATTGGATTTTATTCTGTGTTGATCGACCTCTATTAAATATACATCTGTTTGGAGGCGGAGGATTTATTCTCTTGCTTAACGCCCTTCTCTGAGACATATGAGCTCAGAGGTTGTATATCGATGGACATCAGTCGCATGGAGTGAATTGCATGTCTTGCATGCCTAAGTGGCAGATGATCAAGGCTTCTGTTGAAAAGCAAAGTCTTGTGGTTGATGATCAAAGCACGGCCTGTGTGGCGCAGTTTTGTGTATAGCGTGAATTCGTGAGCCTCACACCTCGATATGAGTTAAAAACGGGATAAGGACCCAAGGAGTGCACGACGTTTCTTTCTAGCTACGGTGGTGTCATTGCTTAAACTGGCTGACATTTATATTATTTTCACATTTGTGGTTGTTGGATGCGAGACGCCTCGATATAGGTCTATTAGGAATGGGAAACGTGTGTTCAGGAATAACTAATCCTCAAACGTAAGGGAGGACCGGTCTTGGAGGTTCCAGGGGTTACCCAGAGTGTGTAGTCCCGAGGCATTTGCTAGAGTGTCTCGAAGCGGAGATGAGCTTGCCCCTTGCCTCGACTCATGACGGAAATCCAATTTCCAATACATGATATTTCGGTTTTATTTGTACAGCCTAGTATGGCGACATAGTGGGATGGGGCACTTATGCCGTCTATGATTTATACATTATGATTGAAGTTGTTTTCTTCACTTATAGTAATAATAAAAGATGAAATTTCACATACCAAGCATTATTGGCTGTTATAAGGTAAAACTCAATCCTCCGACTTGCATTGCATTGTGTGATGGGACCTGGGTCTTATAACAGCTTCATTGTTCTTTATTTAGCATTGCGCTGTTGGTATATGCACTGGTATTCTTGGGGTAAAAACCCGTTCCGTGTTATACGGTGTGGTCCCCTGATGTACCGAACTTTAAAATCAAATTAATAACTGTTTTAGTTCTCACACCAGTCACATGACTGACCTGGAGTTTATTGTTTCAACCTAAACTCTGGGTGCCCTTATTTTCAACACGGACAGCTAGTAGTTTTGGTTTTACAGATTTATATTCACAGGATCCTGATTTACAGCTGGAACGATACTCGGAAAGCTCTGTATCCGTGTATTACTTCTAGTTGTGTTTTGTATTATTTTCCGCTGCTATGTAAATTATTGTAATCTCTGATATTTATCGAATGTGTAATATTTATTCATACTCTGTATATTCTTGTATTCTGATGGAATTGTTGTAATAGACAATGAAATGTTCTTCTGTTTGCGTTCCGATGCGTGTTGTCCTCAACGCCATCCATGCTTTCCTTACCAGGGAAGTTCGAGTTGTGTCAGTGGCTTAGAGCGCACGCATTATCGACAAATATTATATATATATATATTTCTGATATGTGACTTATTCTGAATGGTTCATTTTGGACTAAAGGATGATGTGGCGCTTTTTGATTGGTCCATTGATATGGCTAGTCCCGATTTAATCCTAAATTTTGATGGTTGAGGACACCTAGTAAGCCCTATAAATAGACTAGAAGAGCCTCTCTTATTTCTTCACATTCATTCTTTCTCTCTTCTTCTTCTTCCCTAGGCCTATCGTCAAAATTAGGAAGGGGAAAATAATTAAATTCTTATAGGGATAAAGAAGTTCTATTCTTTTAAATAATTATTCTTATAAGTGCTTCTAGAGGCGGAGGTTCTGTTGGAATAAGAAATGCCACTGGCGAAGCTTTTTTCATCAAATTTGTGAGTTTTTATGTAATTTATAGATTAGTAATTTATGTATGAAAAGTTAGACAGTTAAAATAGTTTTAAGTTTGTAAGTTTAATGTTATAATTATTTACAATATTTATGCGTTTAGTTTTTATATAAAGTTACTATAATTTATTTATTGTTTATGCCTATTTCTTTCCAGTTATTTATTGTTTATAAGTAATTCTTCTTCTTCTATCCCCTTCTCTATTGTGGTTTTATTTATAGTTGGGCTAGGCCCTATTTTGTTTTATTTATTTTGAGTCTAGACCTTGCAAGTAGCCTAGACCATTTCCCTTTTTCTTTTAGCACCGAGCCTAGGCTTAAAGAGAGCCTAGGCCTTTATCGTTATTTTGTGTTAAAATTGGAATAATGTTAAATTGAATAAAAATGAATAATTGGGCACGGTAGAACTGATTAAATATTGTAATCGGTATTTGAATGTAAATTGCAGATAATGCTTAATATGTAATTGGAGAACATGCAAACATATAAACTGGAACAGGATTAACTTAGTTGGACGCTAAGTAACGCGAGGTTAGGTTGTATAAAAAGATAAACATTATTAGGAATGTTTAATACAACCTAGGATTATAACATGAGGTTATACTGGCCTTATTAATAAACTTAAACTGTTAAGTTAAATTGAAGATGAAATTAACAAGATAAAATAGTGGACTCCATTCCGACAACATGAGGCTGATTGTGGAAAATAAGTGACTTGTAGGTCTGTTCCGACAACGTAAGGCTATTTGGGGAAAATAAAAGGCCTAATAAAATAATGAAATTGTAGCGGGGGTCCACTCCGACACCATGGTGCTGATTAGGGAAAATAAGTGGCTCGTAGGTCCATTCCGGCAGCATAGGGATGATTAAGGAAAATTAAAGGCATAATAAAATGATAAGATTGTAGTTTAGGTCTGTTCCGTTAGCGTGAGGCTGATTGGTGAAACTAAGTGGACTAATAGAAAAATAAATAGGGACCAAGTCTAGATGTGACTTGTATCAATTGCATATTTGGTTGGAGACCCGTATTAGGCAGTATTCCTATCATCATCTAGGGAGGTCTCACACTAGGCAGAGGTGTAGGCACGCTTTACTATGCTAGATAGTAAGAGGTCCAAACGAGATGCATAAGGGCGCGCTCCAGTGGGACGATAAGCGTGCATCGTGACGATTGGGGAAAATAAGCCATTGTTGTGCCTGTGAATAAGGCTACATCTTTTTAGTTGATGGGTTCGGGATTGATAACCCTGAGTTCCATAGTTGGCATAGGTTATCACATTGGGGTTATAAGAGCCGATCGATGGGTATAAATTAGGTTATGCCTAATTATGAATGACAAGTCAATCTTGGATATGAATGAGAAGCTAATCCTTATTCGTGCTAAACTTTATTTACTGCTTTTATACTCTTGCTTTATGTTCGTAAAGCTATTCATATGTCTAATGCTTCCTTACTTTATGCTCATGCTAGAAATTACTAGAACTCACAAGACGTATGTATGACCTAGTTTGTTTTCTCCATCTCTCTTCCCTCCCCTCCTCGGTTCGCAGGGTGGAGGGTCTCAACAGTGATTCTTGTTTTTCCCGTTCATCTTGGATTCAGATTCATGTATTGGTTCATTTCGTCATTTTCTGATTATTATATTGACATTGAGAGGGATGGTCTTACTTATGTACTATGATATTATGGTTTTCTATGAGACAATGTATTTGGTTTTATGTTGATGACTATTTGGTACTTTTGAAATGTAATAAGCACTGTGATTTGACTTGCTTTATCAAATGCTGTTTTAAAAATTTCTGCTGTGTTTTATATTTTTGTCTTATGAATTTTAGTCTCTGTGTTGTTACTTTATACCTAAGCGTTTCATAAACCTTACCGCATCCTCATATGGGTGGCGTTAAGGATTGTGGGGTTTTCAGGTTTATTTTCTTCAATTAATGGTTTTTAAGAAATTATATCTTGTTTACTTGGGAATTTTTTAGGTTTTTAAACTTTAAATTTTCGAGTGAGTTTTCATATAGTTATAACAAACTTGTCTATCTTTTGCATGGATGCATTTATATAATTCTGATTATCTATTTTTTGAAAGGCGGCGCAGAAATTTTATTACTCACTAGAAAAATTACAAAATATCGACAACATCACTATAAACAAAACATCCAACCAAACTCAACTGTTATTACCACTACAACAATCACAACTCAAGTATTTACTTAACTATAACAGCTTTTCATAGTATATACTTTTCAAACAAAACACAAATATTTCTAAATCTCCTCCTAACTTCATTTTCTATCTTCACAAATATCACTGCATATGATAGTAAATCTACAATCAAAAACAAAATGGCAGAAAGCATATCCAATCATGAATGGATCACCAAATGGCAATAACACCAAATGCAATTGCATCTACTTGATAACCAATATCACGAGCAACAAGCGATTTCCAAAGAGACTTCAGGATCCACCAACTACATGCAGTTATGACTAAAAACAAACCAGAGAACATGAAACAACCAGCTAAAACAACAACAAAAAAACTCTAGAATTCCAAACTGAACCAAACAACCCATACTTAGGTAAAGAAAGGGTGGGGATGGATTCCTTCGAGTATGTCTATTTGTAGATTTCAAGTTATTGCCTAATAGTAACATCTCCTCTAGATTGAAATCATGACCTTCGTCTAGATCTTCCCAAAACTTTCCTTTTAGCTTACCACTCTTAGATTTAGACGAAGGGTTGTTACAAGATAATGATGCCAAAGAGGTATTCTCACATTAGGGAAGGCCAGACCCAAACCTGAAACTGGCTGTAGCTGTATATTGGAAGGTGGCTTCAAATGGACATATGGTGATCTTGTTTGAGAAAAAGCAGAACCAGAAAATGAACTACTCTCCGAGCTACTAACAGTGGAAGGTATACTGAAGCTAAAAGAAGACAAGCAGGACATAGTAGTATTAGAAATTGAACTGGTGACTGATTTGCTCAAACCAGATGAAGCAAGCGAAGAAACAACAGACGGTGAGCACTTAACTAGATATTTCCACTGCAGAGTTGTGCATATTATCAGTATACACATCAGTTTCATTAAATAAATCTCCAACCAATGTTTCCTCTTCCTCTAAATTTATCACCTTGTCCAAACGAGATCTATCCTCAGAATTATTCCGAAGAGTGTTACCCACGGTATCTACTTCGGCTAGCAGATCATACTTATTACCATTTGAATTCCTACTTGAATACCCGAAACATCTACTGTCTTATCAATTTGAACTGTTTCCTTGTTACAAAACATTTCTTTTTCAAAATCATTTTCTTCTTATATGTTACATTCGTTCAACCATGTGAATTATTTGCCGAAGATTTCTTGCTTCTGTTTTGATTATCATTCAGCTTCTCTTTATTGAAATCACCTTCAATATCCATATTATAATTCATATCCTCAAACATATTATCACTAGTATAATGATCAAACGCTATGGTTTTAAGCCTGAACATTTACAAATAGTGCAGATATCTTGTTTCCAATTGTATGATGCTCTAACAAGTGGACAGACGCATTAATTTGCTATTTCAATGAATTTTGGCAATTCAAAATCTGGAGAAATCTCCACCAAAGATTTAGCATAATGAAAACGTTGTAGTCTTTTAGTGCTACTATCGAAACAAATAAGCCTATAAATATGACATGTAAGCCAGTTTATACCAATTAAAGTCCAAAGGATTATAGGTATTTTATAGAGATGAATCCACATAGGAACTTTTTTATTTGCGTTTGGGAATTACCTATCAATGGATCCTATTGAGTGATTATAAACATTCTCCCCTAACAAAAATCGGATTAGAATGTAGAACCTTATCTCTGTCAACACCGTTCGAAAATTGAAAGAAAAAAATTTAAACCATTGAATTTAGCACTGAACTCTCCATTTAATTTCCAGAAACATTTGAGAAAATTTACCACCGGTAGAAATGGAAGAGAGCCAACCAGAAAGAATCCTATCAAGTGAATATTCTAGAATTTTTGACCTTCTTCTCTGACAAGATCTGGAGGTGCCTTGGGAGTGCCATATATGACGATATCAAAATGAATAAGTTGAAAAGAACCAGCGTTCCTAGGGAGAGAATTAAAGAGTGAAGCGTAATCAATCTTAGCCTTAGATCTGATCCGATCTAGCTTGCTCGAAGAGACATTTGCATCTACAAAGCATTTAGCATTAAAGAAATTTCCTTGAGAAGAGGCAGAGTAGGAAAGAGGAGGAGGATCCGGAGGCAGTGGTGGTTTGGAGGTTAGAAGGGGAGGAAAAGAGGCGGAGTGAAGGCCAAAGGAAGAACAAGAAGAGGAATTCACCATTAATCGCTAAAAGGGGATGTCGCCGTTATTTTCTATCTGAGTATACTATATATTAATTCATCACAGTTTTAATGTGTGTCTTATTTTTTCGACATAAATCATTCACATATTGATTACGATTATCACTTATTTGTTGTATCGTACTTTTTGAAATGAGTTGTACTAAACTATAAAAAAATTCATTATATTTTATAAAGAATCTCCTAATTCTATTATTAAATCCATAATGGAATTTAAATGTTGATATTCAGAATGTAATATATGCTTATAATTTTTATCTTTTATATAACATATGTGTTTCTTCTTATCTAGTGAGACAATTATTTTAATAGAATTATTTATTTCTATATTTAAATACTCATTTTTCATATAATTAGTTGTTTCCATAATTTTTATTTTATTCATCTTTATCAAAAAATAGCTCTAACACCATTAAATAGAGCAGAGGTAACTATATAGAGACAGATAGATCAAAACATATGTTAATTATACGAGGAGCATTTCATCGCATTCTAAACAACACATCACCTCTAAATGCCCCTTGATTTCCACCACACAATAATATTTCTCTTACTTCCCACTAACTCTCTTCCGCTCACTCATTATTTAAATATAAACGAGTGACCACGGTTTGGGTGCAAAAGTGTTTCCATGAAATAAGGGTACCATATAACTCTTATGTGTGTGTGTGTGTGCGCGCGTGCGCGCGCTCATGCGCACGTGTTTGTGAGGGTAGTTATTATCACACAAGATTAAATATAAAATCAGACACATAAATTATGAACCATTGAATGTGTATGCCTTTACATGAAATGTGGAATACATGAAGAAATCTAGTGGTTGCACTTGTGTCACCATTTCATTTGTGTGTGTATGTGTGTGTGCATGTGTGTGTGCATGTGTGTGTGTGTGTGTGTGTGTGTGTGTGTGTGTGTTATAAGCAAAATTAGTTATAAGAAATATCCCTTCTACTAGCAAATAAATTAATTATTACAAAAGTGCTTGAGTTGTTACAATTGGATAATTCTAGAAGGAAATGTGTGTAATGACCCTCTTTTTCTTACTAATTAAACTGGCAATAAAGCCAACTCAAATTGTTCAAAAAAATAGATTGTTTTAACTGTGGGGTTTAATAAATCAAATCAAAAACACAAAATAGCAGAATAATTCGCAGTGGAATAAATGAAATATAATAGTAGTTCATGAAGCTACTAAATATAATTTCAAAACTTATGCATAGTACCAGAGTTACGTAATCGAATACAACGAAATTCAAAATACAAGTATTTTCGATACAAAAAAGAAATAACCAGAACCACTAAATAGAGATGATGTCTTCAACAGTCTCGAACTTCGAAAGGTGAAATCTCAATACTGTAATACTCGATATGACCCTATCAATAATGCAAAAATAAAACACTCGGATCAAGACTCACATTCTTATATAAGTGAATCAACTTAAGTGAAATATTTAATGAAATGCATCATTAAAGAATGTTTGGGATTCCACTCTTAAAGGATCTGCCAAACCAGATATCATAAAATACAATATGCAATTATAAGAGTGCCTGTGGTTAAATATAATATTCAAAATAGCGTAAGTGGGATTATAATTTTACCCTTACACCGTTTATACTACTGTAGTCCATACAGATATCGTAAAGTCCACCGTAAACTCGTGGCTATTAGAGGGCACTCCATAGGTATGATATAAATAAAAACCGTAGTGCGCTCGATCATGATAATATAACAAGACACACAAGGAATACCTAGGGTGGGATTCTACCAATTGCACGTCCGGGCCAGTGGTAATGCATAGCCGCAACAATCGCCTACCTCGAAATAAGCTCCCATAATAAAGGGTGGATCCACCAATCTGATCACAAAGTAATAGATATGGTTCGAAGAAGTGCGTCTAATAAGATATTCGATCTCACTTAATCATGGCATTACACTTGTTTTAGTCATTTTGATTATGACCCAAAGGTCAAGGGTATCCATCATTGTTCTCTTATTTCATTCCAGTAGTGACACAATCTGAAACGCCACCCGACCTAGACCGAACTGGAATCCGGATAGGTTGAGAACACGATGCATCGGAACATAAAACAACAGAATATTTTATTGCTATTACAAAAATTTCCATCAGAGTACAAGAATATCAGAGTGCGGAAAATAATATACATAGCGGAAATACAATTATGAGATAATAAATAAATTACATAGAAGTGGAAAACATCAACTAACATAGTTGAAAGAAATATGCAAATACAGAGCTTTTCGAATATAGTTCCAGCCACAATCCAGGGTCCTGTTAAAGAAAAGAATCTTAAAAAACAAAAATACCGACCTAGAGTTTAGGTTGAAATAATAAACTCCATGTCAGATCATGGGACTGGTATGAAAGCTAATACAATTATTCAAATTTTACTTTTCAAATGAAGGAGACCACTAGACCACGCCGTATATCACAGTGGTTTACTCCATGTGAATACCCAAACTTGAAATACATGTAAAACAACACAATGTTTTTTGAAAAAAATGGAGCTATTATAAGACTCAGGTCCAATCATATAATGCAACGCAAGCCGGAGAATAGAGTTTACCTTATAATAGCCAAACATGCTGGTACGTCTTAAAAACAAATATTTTTATTCTATTATAAGTGCATAGCATAGAAAGCAGCTTCAAATATAAATGTATCAATCACATATGACATAGGTACCGTATATTGTGTTGCCATTAGGTTTACAACTAAAACTGAAAAGTTGCGTATTGGAATTTGGATTCCATCTATGAGTCGAGGCAAGGGATCTTCCTCATCGGTTTTGAGACACTCTAGCGCATGTCTCAGGACCATGCCCATAGTAGCCCTTGGATCTTCAGGGCCGGTCCACTCTTACTTTTGGGGATTGGTTATTCCTGAAGAATACGTTTCTTGGTCATATTGGATATGTCACTTGGTCAGCATGTCGACCAATCATATCTGAAGGCCCTCGCATACATCGTCCACATGAGTAAAATGTCTAGGCTACATAACATGACATCACCTCTAGCTAGAAAGAAACGTGTGCACTCCCTGCAGTCACTAATCCCATTTGTGACTCATACCACGGTGTGATTCTCGCGAATTAATGCTACACATGAAGCTGCGCTATTTAAAGTCATGCTATGATCATCATATACAAGGCCCCGCTTTTGAAGAAAAAGGCTTGATCATTGCATCTTAGCATGTCACATGATCAATTCATACCATGCAACTGATGTCTACCGATGTATAACCTTTGAGCTCATACGTCCCAGAGGAGGTGTTAAGCAAAGAGAATAAATTCTCCACCATCAAACAGATATATATTTTGTATAGATTAATCAATATAGCACAAAATACAATGTCAGACACACAATCCATTTGCAAGTCCGTTCTGGTTCTGAACAGGACCAGAGGCACCTTATTCCTCGTCCCATATGTCCAATATAGGAGAGAGGCCCTCGCATATCCAGTCAATTTCCAAGTACGTTTTAGACTACCACCACTTATTAGCTTATCTTGGGTGTACAGCCCAATCAAGACATCAGTAATAGCCCAAACAATGTGAAGATCTCCGGTCTTCAACCACCATCTTCATTTTTGACTTTTAATTGTTGTAATAGTTATTCAAAATAGGTTAAACTCGGTCTTTCCAAATAACTTGCGTATCTTTATAATCATGTGCCAAATATACAAAGATAACACTCATTTCATTCCAATCCTGAATGTTCTTTTATTCAAATTTCCATTACATTTTGAAAAAAGGTTCTCATTAATTTTATCAAAGATAAATTCTTTTAATCTCGAATATTATATCTCAATAATTATCCAAAATTTACAAATTAATCTCGTCTTAACTGGGCTAAAGAACAACTACCATTTAAAAGCATTATTCACTATAAACCAAAAATATCGTCTTTCATTCAATATGGAATCTTCAAGAAGATCCGATCAATCCATAATCGATATGAATTCCTACATCAGACTAATATTATAAGTGGAATGACGTCGAAGCCTCTTAAATTCCATAAATAGTACAGATCCTCCTTTACTAAACCTTATTTCGATTATTATTTGTAACAACCTGGAAAATCAGAACCAATTTAAAAATTTTATTTTGGCAATTTTAATGAATTTTGAATATTTAAAATGAATTATTTTAAATAATAATGACTAGAAATTCATTTTGAATAGAATCAGAACATATATATTTATTTGAATCGATGTTAGAATATAAATATTTATTTTAAATTATAAAAAGAATTGGAAATGGCGCGGTGAAAATTCGGTATTAAATTTCAACTGAATGTATAGGATTCAAAATAAACCGGATTTTAGCGAAACCAAAAATATTAGAATCTATTTGAAAATATCTTTCCAATGAATCCGAAAAATTGAAATTTCATAGCGGGGATAAAAAGTTATGCCCAGTTGAAAATTCAGAATAGTCACTATGGAAATATAGCCATTAAAAATGGAAATGTTGCAAACGACCTTCGTTTTCGACAAAACCACTTTTGTTGGACCCGGGATGTCAAGTTATTGCTTGATTCCAATTTTCATAATTTTTGGAATTAATATGCAAGCGTGGCGATGTAAAACGTGTTTTGACAGTTTTAGTCAATTTGGATCGACCAGAAAATGACCATTTTTCGAACGGTCTTCAAATTTGACGAAATTAGTTTTGTTAGGACCGTATCGTCAATACGAAGCCAGAAATAATTTTTCTGGAATTTATAGAGTCCATATGTGGCCCCGGTAAATTGAAATGTGCGTTCAAATTTAGTATATAGATTTATATTTTAATTTTGACGAAAACTGATTGAATTAGCCGAACTGGCTTACGATACATATCCCATTGTGTTCGGAATGGGGGTAATTAGCTAGGGGCGGTAGTAGTTGGGTCCGATTCAGAGTTTGGATGGAAAAGTGACTTTTTGGAGGATTAAATTAATCAAATAAATAACTATATAATACCCTTACCCCCTTTCTCTCAGTAGAACGTGCCCCCCCCCCAAAAAAATCAAACAAAACCCGTTGACCCCGATTTCCTTTTTCCCCGTCAGCGTCATCGCAACCAGGCCCATCGCCCGCCTCCGCCGTGCTCTGGTGATCCCCTCTTTCCTTCATCTCTCCTCCCTCCTCATTTTCCTCCAATCGAAGAAACCCGACCCTAGCTCCCTAAATCCGCCAGACCCAACCACCAACCACCCGGCGCCACCCCCTGCACCCACCAGCAGCAACCTACGCCGCTTCCCGCTACCCGCCTCCGACTGTGGGACCCTTATTCGCAGAAAAACAATGTAAGTAAATTAATTTTCAAATAAAAACACCGATTATTTTTATTTTTAGAATTACATATATAGCATTGCATAAGAATATGTTTTTATATGGCTAGTAATATAAAGTTGAGATTTTTTTTATTATGTAAAGGAAAAATTAGATTTTAATTTTGAAAGGAGCGATAAAAATATGATTTTTATATTTTAGGAATAATAAAATTATGATTTTTTATATTATAGGAATAATAAAATATGATTTTTTATATTATAGGAATAATAAAAATATGATTTTTATAGTATATAGATAATAAAAATTTGATCTTTATATATGTAGTAGAGATATAAAAATAAGATTTTTATATATGAAGTGACGATATAAAAATGTGATTTTTATCATATATATAGCAAAGTAAAAATTTGATCTTTATATATGTAGTAGAGATATAAAAATACGATTTTTACATATGAAGTGACGATATAAAAATGTGATTTTTATCATATATATAGCAAAATAAAAATATGATTTTTATAGTATATAGATAATAAAAATTTGATCTTTATATATGTAGCGATAGGATAAAAATACGATCTTTATATATGAAGTGACGATGCAAAAATGTGATTTTTATCTATGTAGAACTGTTATAAAAATATGAAATTATTTTTAGAAAGATAAAAATATAATTTTTAGCCTATCTATGTTATTTATAGAATAATCATACAAAGAAATAATTATTGTGTAACACCCCACGCCCGCTATGGTCACTCTCTAAGGGAATGCCATAGCATCGGTGGAGTATTTTAGTGAATATAGAACAGAAAATTACAACAAGACAGATATAAATAGTACTTGAAATTTAAAACATCATCTCATAACAGCGGAAATAAACATGTCTGGTTACATCATAAAACCACAATAAAAGTCAAGTACAATATCCATCAAAATAAAGAAGTACATAATCCCACTCTCTCATACAATAGCCAGGACAAAAGAAAAGATAACTGGGTAACTGGAGCTTTACATCTATCCAAGCTCCTAAAGACTGGAACAGCAATCCGATCAAGCTCCACTACTGCTAGGATCCACCGTAGGACCTGAGGGTTGGGAAAAAGATAAAAACAACGGGGACAGACATAAGTCTGAGCGAGTCCTATAACTTTAACAATACAATCATTAAAGTAACCAGAGAAGACATAAACTTGACCTACGGTAATGTCTGGGGATGAATGGCTACACTAAGCAGCTTGATAGACTTAGGATAAACTAAGATAACTGTAAAGACGCATCTACCCACCCAAGGATAATTACTAACTGCACCACACCAGTCATTCCTACTCAAAGGTTGATCCCTCCCAAGGACTTAGAAAATTTCCCCAGTAGTTTCGCGTACTCCTAGCCCACTACATAGGTGCCGTCTGCCCCTATCTCCACTAGGTGTACTTAGTAATTTTACCCAGTAGTTTCGTGTACCCCTACATAGGTGCCGTCTGCCCCTATCTTTAATAGGTGTACCCACTACTCCCCAGCGATCGGCTCCCTACCGTAGATACCCGTGCTGGTCCCACAATGGGGTGTATCATTCCCCAAAGTGGCCACCTGATAATATCAACGGTGCACGGCTTTATATCTACACGATGCAACAACAGCTTATCTACCAGCTCGGGCCCACACACGCATATGAAACCCGTTGGACTTGCGTTGCCACCGCTAACCCGTTTTGGCCTCTTATAGTCAAGCCCAATATGCGTGTCCCGTCACTCGACATGGGTCGAGCCCACAAAGATACGTTTGGGATATTGGTTGAAATGGGCCCCGACAAGCTACCCACCTAAGCTTGTCACTTATCTAGTGTATCCCACTTAACCCTTTAATCATGTTTAATTACATGTTTCCACTTGGTTAAGTATTCTAATCGTATTTTCTATTGCCACCCAAGGCAACCCACTAGATTCCACATGCCACCCAAGGCAACCACTAAATTTCCACATGCCACCCAAGGCACTCACTTAACCCCTCATGTCCCACTACATGCTAATATGGTTAAGTGTTTCTTAATTAATTAAGACCGTGATCTCCCATGAAGACCTCCCACATTAGACTGGCTGTTATGACCGCCTGGTTAAGCCGGTAGGGTCCGGGCAGTCTTACGTCATAACAGAGTCTAACCTCGTGTCTTTACTTTAATCACGTATTTAATTTATGGCTAAGACCTCTCACATTGGGCTGACATTTGTAGCAACTGGTTAAGCCGGTTGGGTCCGGGCAGTTTTATACTACAAATGAGTCCAACCTCGTGTCTTAGTCGATTAATTACACCTAATTAATCACCCCCATATTAATTATCCCTAATTAATATCAAGTTTTTCATAACATGGGTAGACCTAACTCAATAGGTAAATTCCCATGGGGTAGACCTAACTCAATAGGTAAATTCCCACTTATGTTAATTTATTTATTTTTATGGTATGCTTAATCATACCCAATCATACTTTTATTAACATATTTACCAACCCCATCGTTACCCACGTAAATCGTTCTCATTTCATGACATAATAAAGGAGAAGATCCATCACAAATATCATGGGTTTAGCATATAACTTTGTCATGGGTTAAGAGGATGTCAACTTGCATATATGAGCATATATTAACCCAACTACATTTAACCCAAACTTGCATATTATCATACACATATCTTGCATAACATGTTGAACTTGCATATAAGCATTCTCATAACTTGCATAACATGTTAAACATGCATTTAAGCATACACATAACTTGCATAAGCATTCACATACTTGCATAAGCATTCACATACTTGCATACGCATTTACATACTTGCATATCATGTTATACTTGCATTTAAGCATATACATAACTTGCATAAGCATTCACATACTTGCATAAGCATCCACATACTTGCATAAGCATGCATAACTTGCATATCATGTTAAACTTGCATTTAAGCATATACATAACTTGCATATGAACTTGCATAACTCACTTGTTAAACATGCATAAACCCACTTATTAAACATGCATAAACCCACTTGTTAAACATGCATAAACCCACTTGTTAAACATGCATAAACCAACTTATTAAGCATGCATAAACCAACTTATCAAACATGCATAAACCTACTTATTAATTATGCATAAACATAGGAAAACATAGAGTAGCATATCATTACAAATGATTCAAACTCACTAATCCGCATTTAAGACCATAAGTCTCATTACACCCAATCTACTTACTTTAACAATTAATGTTAAAGTGATAGAAACTCACCAAAACCAAGATTAGCAAACTTATGAAGTAGAACTAGTTGCTAAATATGAAGAAGATGATGATTAGAGGTTGATTAGAGAGTGATTAGCTTGCAACTTCCTTCATAAACTAGTGGAGGCTCTCTCAAGTTTGATTTTGGCGGCATGAGGCCATCATTCCTATTTTTAGTATGGATTAGGGTAGGTTTAGGGTGTATTTATAGATTAGGTGAGTGTTTTAGGCCCTTAGATTAACCCTAGATTAGATTAGGTCCGTTAGATTTAGGAAATCTCTAGAACCCAGCCCAAGGCTCAACCAAAAACCAGATCTGGTGCACCCAGATCAGCAGAGCCGACACCCCCTGTCGACACCCCTGTCGACAGGGCAGTCGACCCCCCCTAGTCGACAGGCCTGTCGACAGCCCTGTCGACATGGGTAGGGCGGGAACTTTCCCGCCTGGCCCCCTTGCTGGCTCAAATTTCGAAATCTGATGTTTAATTTTTAAATCTGTTTTTAACTTTGAATTTTCTGCAAACTTCTTTGGGCCATAAACGGGCCATACGTACTCCGATTCTCGAAAACTCGGACTCTATTTCGCGTATTTTTCCGAGACGAACGCAATGACGCAGCCCGTTTCCCCCAATTCTCACGTTTGAGAGTATTTATTCTGTTATTAGTGAATTTTAGCATTAACTGAAATTCGGGGTGTTACATTCTCCCCTCCTTAAAGGATTTCGTCCCCGAAATCCCTAAGTAAGGAGAATGCTTATCCTACCATCCAAACAACCATCTACTCAATCCATCAAACACGGGCATCCATTGTCCTTAAAACAGTTTCTAATGATGTATGAGCATATGCAAAAATTGTGTGTATATGTTCCCTATCTAATGTATGAACATATGCAAACCATGATAGTGCCATGCATCCATTATGTATGCGAGAGAACCCTATCGACACATACAATATCTACATGAGTGCACAATCATTCACCAAAATGCATCATCCATGTGATAACACAATCATTATACATCCATAAGTATAGTTTCCTACACACAATTTTATGCAATATGCAATATGACGTGACTGAGCCGATCTAGTGTCTAGAGTGTGTGTATATGCATCCACGAGCAACCACTAGCAAACACTTGCATCCACTTGCATCCATCAACCATAACATGTCTCAAACATATGTTTCAACCATAGGTTTACACTATCTAAAGGTCAAACAGTACTAACGAGAGGACATACTAAAGATAAGATAAGTACTAGACAACGATAGAGGAGAAAGTAAAGACATACCCTCAAAAAGAAATGGATACAAAGAACGCATCTTCGCTTCCGTCTCCCAAGTAGCATTGCTTTCGTCTTCTCCCCATTGTACTTTAACTAGCTGAACCTCTCTGTTTCTTAACTTCCTAGTTTCTGACCCAAGGATGCAAGTAGGAGCTCGTCGAATCGTCGCATCACGCTCTACCTCTACATCTCTAAGCAAGCTCGGCTCTACCACCTCTGCGGTCTCATGTAAGCACTTCCTCAGATGTGATACATGGAATACATCATGAACACCACTAAGTCTGTCAGGCAACTCCACTCTATATGCCATCCGTCCAATCCTTTCCTTAATAGGAAACGGCCCAACAAACCTCGGTGCTAACTTCCCAACGGATCCAAAGCGAACAACATTTCTCAACGGAGATACCTTGACAAAAACCATGTCCCCAACTTCAAACTCAAGATCCGTCCTCCTCTTATCCGCATAAGACTTTTGCCTATCCTGCGCTGCTTTCATCCTTCTTCGAATCAAGTCAATCTTCTCAGAAGTCTCCCTAATCATATCAGGCCCAAGCAAGATCTTATCCGTAGATTCCCACCAACATGTAGGTGATCGACAAGGCCTTCCATAGAGAGCTTCGAAAGGAGCCATACCAATACTGGACTGAAAGCTGTTATTATATGCGAACTCCACCAATGGAAGATGCTCTTCCCATGTACCTCCAAAATCTAAGATACAAAGCCTCAAAAGGTCTTCTAGAACACGATTCACCCTCTCAGTCTGGCCGTCCGTCTGAGGATGATATGCGGTGCTCAGACACAATTGAGTCCCCACTGCTTCTTGCAAACTTCTCCAGAACTCACTAGTGAAGATAGGATCTCGATCACTCACTATGCTAGAGGGTACCCCATGCAATCGAACTATCTCTCGAAGATATACTGAAGCTAGCCATGGAGCGGTCCTCTTGCTCTTCACAGGTATGAAATGGGCGCTCTTAGTAAGTCTGTCTACCACCACCCAAATTCCTGTATTACCCTTCCTCGATCTGGGTAACCCGTCAATAAAATCCATCGAGACGCTATCCCACTTCCATTGCGGAACTTCCAATGGGTGAAGTAACCCACCTGGTTTCTTTTGCTCCGCCTTCACTTGTTGGCACACCAAGCATCGAGCGACATACTCGGCCACATCTTTCTTCATACCGGCCCAGAAGAAAATCCTCTTCATGTCTTGGTACATCTTGTCCCCACCGGGATGAATAGTCATCCTAGAACGGTGTGCATCATCAAGAATAACCTTCCTCAAACCCTCGTCTTGCGGTACACAAAGTCTACCGTCTCTACGCAAGCACCCCCTATCGTCTAGGGTGTACCTACTCAAATGGCTGGACGACTCCCCCCTTATGAGCTTCTCCACCAACTCAACCAACCGTGGGTCATCCCTCTGTGCTTCTCCAATCCGCCCCAAAAGAGTAGGTCTAACCTCCAAGGAAGCTAGCAAACCGGGTACATAATCAACGGAAGGTCTGAAATCAAACATCGAGATAAATTCTAAGCTTCGTCGTTCCACGAACAATGGACTCAAGGACAACCTCTTCCTGCTCAAGGCATCCGCCACCACGTTACCCTTGCCAGGGGTATACGCTATCTCGAAATCATAGGATGCTAAGAATTCCATCCACCTTTGCTGTCTCAGATTCAAATCCTTCTGAGAAAACAAGTACTTCAATGATTTGTGGTCAGTGAACAATTCGAATCTCTCACCAAGAAGATAATGGCGCCAAATCTTAAGCGCAAAAACAATAGCAGCCAACTCTAAATCATGGGTAGGGTAATTTTTCTCATGCACTCTCAACTGCCTTCCACCATAGGCTATTACCCTTCCCTCTTGCATTAAGACTGCGCCAAGTCCTGTCCCACAAGCATCAGTATAGACAACAAACGGCTTGCTCCCATCTGGCAATACTAAAACTGGAGCAGTGGTTAAAGCTCTCTTTAACCGTCGGAACGCATCATCACAATCTACGTCCCATGTGAAAACAAGATTCTTCTTCGTTAAGCGGGTTAATGGGGCTGATATCTTTGCGAAGTCTTTAATAAACTTCCTATAATAACCTGCCAACCCCAAGAAACTTCTTACTTCGGTAGCATTCTTTGGAACCATCCAATCCTGAATTGATACTACCTTCGCGGGATCCACAGCTATCCCTTCCTTGGAGACACGTGCCCCAAGAACCATACTTCCTTCCTCCAGAAGTGACATTTAGAGAATTTAGCCTTAAGGCTATGTGCTCGAACAGTCTTCAATACCTCCCCAAGATGTAGGGCATGCTCTTCTTCACTCTTAGAAAATACTAAGATATCATCCACAAAGACCACCACGAATTTATTAAGGAACTCCCTGAACACCCTACTCATCAAATCAACAAAGTATGCAGGGGCGTTCGTCAACCCAAATGGCATCACCAGCCACTCATAAAAACCATCCGGAGTTCTAAAGGCAGTCTTGTCTATGCTATCCTCAGCCACCCTCAACTGATGAAACCCTGTGGCTAAGTCCAACTGAGAAAATACTGAAGCGCCAACCAACTGATCGAAAAGATCATCAATCCTCGGCAATGGGTGTCTATTCTTCTTTGTGAGCTTGTTGAGTTCTCTATAGTCTACACAAAGTCTGAGGGACCCATCCGCCTTTGTAGCAAATACTACTGGAGCACCCCACTCCGATATACTTCGTCTTATGAACCCCTTCTCAAGCAACTCCCCTACTTGCTTATGGAGTTCCCTCCTCTCACGAGGAGCCATGTGGCGCACTGGTAAAGATACAGGTTTAGCATTATCCACCAGATATATTCGGAAGTCAATCTCCCGCTTCGGAGGTAAGCCCTTCACCTCCTCAAACACATCCGGATATTCCCGGACCACTTTAACAGATTGCAAACTCTCGACCGAAGCGTCGAGCGATTCAAGATAACTTAGCATAACAGAGTCCATGGGATTACAAGAAATCTCGAGAGTGTTACCCAAGCGGGTCATGAGCCTAACAACTCTCCTTTCGCAATCAAGAACGGCACCATTTCTGGATAACCAGTCCATGCCCAAAATCAACCCATAGCCCGTGAAGCCTAACACAAAAGCATCACATCTAAACTCAATGCTAAGTATAGAAATCTTCAAACCCAAACATATCATGGACAAATAAGTGGAGCTCCCAATTGGGTTTGAAACAACCAAGGGATCATCTACCAGACTGGTGTCTAAGTGCAGTGACTCAACTAATGATGATGAGATAAATGAATGCGATGCGCCTGAATCAAACAATGTACGGACAGGATAATCAAATAGAAAAACCAGACTTTCAACGGAAATAGTTCTACCTCTCTCCTGAATCGGTGGAACTGCGAGAGCCTGTACTTGTCCCCTAACCTGACCCGGTGCCATAAGAGCTTGCACCTGTCCTCCTGAGGTAGACCCCGTCCTTTGCCCCTTCTTAGGACAGTCTTTCACTAGATGCCCTGCTTCGCCATAGTGGAAGCAACCAGTCTTCTTCTTCTTGCGACAATCCTTGCTTAGGTGGCCAGGTGTCCCACAATCGAAACACTTCTTCTTCTTGCCCTTGCCACCGTTGCCTTTCCCACCTTTGTTTTGTTGTTGTTGCTGAGGTCTCTTTTGATCTCCCTTCTTCTTGGGTGCCTTATTAGCATTGGGACCCTTCTCTTCTTCATGCATGAGTGCCATGTCAACTAGCTTCTCAAAGGTGGCCCCCATAGGGATATGAGTCAAAGCTAACCCATGCATTGGTTCATTCAAGCCTTTCACGAACCTCAAAGCCTTCTTCTCCGGTGTATTCACCATGTCTAGGCCAAACCTTGCCAATTGATTAAACTTGTTGACATATTCCTTCACTGAGAGATTTCCTTGCTTTAGAGTCAAGAATCTTTCCATATACAAGTTTTCCTCCGCCCTTGAGAGAAACTTTGCCACAAATCTTTGCCTAAAATCCGCCCAAGAGTCAACGGGGCGTTCTCCATTAGTGACCTCCCACCAGAATGAGGCCTCTCCTTTCATTAACCAAGCAGCTAACTTGACTTTCTTCCCTTCTTCCATCTCAAAGATATCTATCAATTCTTCCACCTCTTTAAGCCAATCTCTAGCCTCCACAAAGGTTTCAGATCCTTGAAAAGGTTTCCCTCCCATAGCTTTAAATTCCTTGCAAGTCTTAGCAAAAGTATCCGTGCGAGGAGGAGGGGGAGGAGGAAGATCGGGTGGTGGTTGGTGGAGGAACATTTGCTGGACCCGCAGTGGTGGCCCTAGCCTCCATCAATCTCCTATACCATACTGGTATCGTCACACCCTCCGGAAAGTTAAGATTCTCAGCCATGCTGAAACGAAAAAGGAAAGATTCAAAACGGAGAATTCGAAGGATATAGATATGGCTATTGGGGATTATGCTTTTCTTTCAAAAACTTTTCTCTTTAAAGACATGTTTTTGAAAATATCTCTTCCAAAAATGTTTTTAGAAAAATAGTTTTCTAAAAATTTTATCTGTTCCGGTAACCTTTGCTCTGATACCACGTGTAACACCCCACGCCCGCTATGGTCACTCTCTAAGGGAATGCCATAGCATCGGTGGAGTATTTTAGTGAATATAGAACAGAAAATTACAACAAGACAGATATAAATAGTACTTGAAATTTAAAACATCATCTCATAACAGCGGAAATAAACATGTCTGGTTACATCATAAAACCACAATAAAAGTCAAGTACAATATCCATCAAAATAAAGAAGTACATAATCCCACTCTCTCATACAATAGCCAGGACAAAAGAAAAGATAACTGGGTAACTGGAGCTTTACATCTATCCAAGCTCCTAAAGACTGGAACAGCAATCCGATCAAGCTCCACTACTGCTAGGATCCACCGTAGGACCTGAGGGTTGGGAAAAAGATAAAAACAACGGGGTCAGACATAAGTCTGAGCGAGTCCTATAACTTTAACAATACAATCATTAAAGTAACCAGAGAAGACATAAACTTGACCTACGGTAATGTCTGGGGATGAATGGCTACACTAAGCAGCTTGATAGACTTAGGATAAACTAAGATAACTGTAAAGACGCATCTACCCACCCAAGGATAATTACTAACTGCACCACACCAGTCATTCCTACTCAAAGGTTGATCCCTCCCAAGGACTTAGAAAATTTCCCCAGTAGTTTCGCGTACTCCTAGCCCACTACATAGGTGCCGTCTGCCCCTATCTCCACTAGGTGTACTTAGTAATTTTACCCAGTAGTTTCGTGTACCCCTACATAGGTGCCGTCTGCCCCTATCTTTAATAGGTGTACCCACTACTCCCCAGCGATCGGCTCCCTACCGTAGATACCCGTGCTGGTCCAACAATGGGGTGTATCATTCCCCAAAGTGGCCACCTGATAATATCAATGGTGCACGGCTTTATATCTACACGATGCAACAACGGCTTATCTACCAGCCCGGGCCCACACACGCATATGAAACCCGTTGGACTTGCGTTGCCACCGCTAACCCGTTTTGGCCTCTTATAGTCAAGCCCAATATGCGTGTCCCGTCACTCGACATGGGTCGAGCCCACAAAGATACGTTTGGGATATTGGTTGAAATGGGCCCCGACAAGCTACCCACCTAAGCTTGTCACTTATCTAGTGTATCCCACTTAACCCTTTAATCATGTTTAATTACATGTTTCCACTTGGTTAAGTATTCTAATCGTATTTTCTATTGCCACCCAAGGCAACCCACTAGATTCCACATGCCACCCAAGGCAACCACTAAATTTCCACATGCCACCCAAGGCACCCACTTAACCCCTCATGTCCCACTACATGCTAATATGGTTAAGTGTTTCTTAATTAATTAAGACCGTGATCTCCCATAAAGACCTCCCACATTAGACTGGCTGTTATGACCGCCTGGTTAAGCCGGTAGGGTCCGGGCAGTCTTACGTCATAACAGAGTCTAACCTCGTGTCTTTACTTTAATCACGTATTTAATTTATGGCTAAGACCTCTCACATTGGGCTGACATTTGTAGCAACTGGTTAAGCCGGTTGGGTCCGGGCAGTTTTATACTACAAATGAGTCCAACCTCGTGTCTTAGTCGATTAATTACACCTAATTAATCACCCCCATATTAATTATCCCTAATTAATATCAAGATTTTCATAACATGGGTAGACCTAACTCAATAGGTAAATTTCCATGGGGTAGACTTAACTCAATAGGTAAATTCCCACTTATGTTAATTTATTTATTTTTATGGTATGCTTAATCATACCCAATCATACTTTTATTAACATATTTACCAACCCCATCGTTACCCACGTAAATCGTTCTCATTTCATGACATAATAAAGGAGAAGATCCATCACAAATATCATGGGTTTAGCATATAACTTTGTCATGGGTTAAGAGGATGTCAACTTGCATATATGAGCATATATTAACCCAACTACATTTAACCCAAACTTGCATATTATCATACACATATCTTGCATAACATGTTGAACTTGCATATAAGCATTCTCATAACTTGCATAACATGTTAAACATGCATTTAAGCATACACATAACTTGCATAAGCATTCACATACTTGCATAAGCATTCACATACTTGCATAAGCATTTACATACTTGCATATCATGTTATACTTGCATTTAAGCATATACATAACTTGCATAAGCATTCACATACTTGCATAAGCATCCACATACTTGCATAAGCATGCATAACTTGCATATCATGTTAAACTTGCATTTAAGCATATACATAACTTGCATATGAACTTGCATAACTCACTTGTTAAACATGCATAAACCCACTTATTAAACATGCATAAACCCACTTGTTAAACATGCATAAACCCACTTGTTAAACATGCATAAACCAACTTATTAAGCATGCATAAACCAACTTATCAAACATGCATAAACCCACTTATTAATTATGCATAAACATAGGAAAACATAGAGTAGAATATCATTACAAATGATTCAAACTCACTAATCCGCATTTAAGACCATAAGTCTCATTACACCCAATCTACTTACTTTAACAATTAATGTTAAAGTGATAGAAACTCACCAAAACCAAGATTAGCAAACTTATGAAGTAGAACTAGTTGCTAAATATGAAGAAGATGATGATTAGAGGTTGATTAGAGAGTGATTAGCTTGCAACTTCCTTCATAAACTAGTGGAGGCTCTCTCAAGTTTGATTTTGGCGGCATGAGGCCATCATTCCTATTTTTAGTATGGATTAGGGTAGGTTTAGGGTGTATTTATAGATTAGGTGAGTGTTTTAGGCCCTTAGATTAACCCTAGATTAGATTAGGTCCGTTAGATTTAGGAAATCTCTAGAACCCAGCCCAAGGCTCAACCAAAAACCAGATCTGGTGCACCCAGATCAGCAGAGCCGACACCCCCTGTCGACACCCCTGTCGACAGGGCAGTCGACCCCCCCTAGTCGACAGGCCTGTCGACATGGATAGGGCGGGAACTTTCCCGCCTGGCCCCCTTGCTGGCTCAAATTTCGAAATCTGATGTTTAATTTTTAAATCTGTTTTTAACTTTGAATTTTCTGCAAACTTCTTTGGGCCATAACCGGGCCATACGGACTCCGATTCTCGAAAACTCGGACTCTATTTCGCGTATTTTTCCGAGACGAACGCAATGACGCAGCCCGTTTCCCCCAATCCTCACGTCTAAGAGTATTTATTCTGTTATTAGTGAATTTTAGCATTAACTGAAATTCGGGGTGTTACATATTGATTGGTTAAAAATATAATTTTTGACGTAGGTATACTACATAGATCGAAAATCAAAGCACGGTGGAGTAGTGGATCCCAAAGGTGAGAACTTTTCACTTTTATTTTATTTTCTAGTTAAAATATATACTAGGATGCAGACGGTGCTTAGCAGCACCCGAGACCCGTCGTCCACAGACCATGGACGACTTGTTTGTTTTTCGATTTTGTTGTGAAAATTGATTGTGTGATATGGAATGGAATAAATATTTTATAGTTAAAATTATAATTTTTAACGTGTATATGAATAAAGTAAATATTCATAAACAAATCAGACGATTTGTTTATGTACACACATTTGACTGATATTGATTGGGACGATAAATTTTACACATCGCCCAACTGCACAAATAAATCTGTATTAGTTGATTGAAACCCCACACGGGTATTGGGATGATATTGGACATACACTAATCCCAATATTTAGTTGTATGTCAATCAATTGGTTGACAAGCTGTTATAAGCGTTAAATATTTATATTTGATGCTTTTGCAGTGTAGAATGCACGGTGGATGATGGTTGACCGTGTTTGATTGTTGTTATATACATGTATTGTATGAACTCCATATAATCACATTATATGGTAATTGACTGTGTCTGATTCCAATTCAGAAAGAATGAATATTTTAAAATAACGATTGTTTTAAAATAACGAATATTTTCAAATAATATTTAGAAAAGATCAAAATTTGATTTTGATGTCCGATTTGGGATGGACATGAATATATTCAAATATATAAAGCCGTGTTGATTAGATTAACGTCATTTTGACGTGAACGATATTTATATCGATTTTATTCATTTTTTAAAATGAATATTGAAAATGAATTGATTTCAAAATCTAATGTTTTGAAAAGATTATCATTTATATATCGATGATATGGAATATTCAATTTTAATTTGAAATTGAATATGAAGTCGAAATTGTTTTGAAAACGAATTTAAAACGATTTATAAATTACGTTTTTTATGGAAATCTATGAAATATATTATATATATATATAATATAATGGCCTGAATAGAATGCGCCGCGCTGCGGTAGTTCGTGAATTTCGACCATTGACTTCGAACGGACATTACGGGACATTACGGGCCTTGATAAAATTATTAAAAATATCAATAATTTGTGTAAAATCATAATAAATGAATTGGAAAGAACTAGGATGAAAAATTCCATATTTTAAAGGATAAAAATAGATTTTTATCGAAATGAACTAGTTTTGAACTAGAATTATAATCCAATTATTTTTAAAATAAATAAATTGGATTTAAAATGGTTTTAAAAATAACCAGAATTTCCAATATATGAATTGGAATGGATTTGAATCGAAATTATCTTCGGAATATTTCGATATTGGATTCCATGATTATACAGATATTGTGGAGGAATTTGGAGGATATATATATCGTTATTCCAATACGGTATTTGTTGATTCTAGAATTTGATATTGAATATAAGCCGATATATTTTCTATTCATTTAATATCAAATGGGATTTTGGTTTTGTCGTGAACGGTGTCTTCACTAACATTGTTCTTAAACCCAGTTGAGAAAAGATTAAATCTTTTCATTTAGATTTGATGAAGTATACCAATTAATTAATATTTAAATAGAACTGAATTGAAATTGGTCTTTTGGTTTATCGTGAACGGTGTTTTAAATAACACTTGTTCTTTAACTCGATTAACAATGGAATAAGATTTTGGGTTGTCGTGAATGGTATCTTTTATAATATTGTTCTTAGACCCAATGGAGTGAAGAAAATCAGAAACTAACTGGAGATTAGTTAAGTTGAATGGTTTCCTGGGTATTGATCTGATGTTGGTTTCGGCCTTCGGGGTTAATACTTAGGGAATTGTTCACTTGCTAATTTACGGTTAAAGGCTGATGGGATGGAATGTGATTTGGGTTTATTGTGAACTATGTTTTTTAACGACATTCGTTCTTTAACCCGATTTACCGTAAAATGTGATTTGGAATTTATAGATCTTTTTATTAAGGTTTAATAGTTATTTCCAAAGTAACATTTTCAAATTTAATATATTAAATTGGAATTGAATGAAATTCGATTGATAATAATCGAAATGAAATTCTGTGGAGGAAGGCTGTTAATACATATGGAATTTAAAGGGCTTTGCCGTTATTCCATTTATATTATTAGTCGGATACGGAAATTGATATCGATTATATATTGATTTGTTTTTCCATGAAGATTCCATAGTTAATGGAATGTGATTATGGGTTGTCGTGAATGGTATCTTTAATAATACTGTTCTTAGACCCAACGGAGTTAAGAAAATCAGAAACTAACTGGAGATTAATTAAGTTGAATGGTTTCCTGGGTATTGATCTGATGTTGGTTTCGTCCTTTGGGGTTAATATTTAGGGAGTTGTTCACTTGCTAATTTACAGTTAAAGGCGGATGGAATGGAATGTGATTTTGGGTTTATAGTGAACCGTGTTTTAAATGACATTGGTTGTAACACCCCATAATTTGAAATATTAAAATTATCAATTTTTAAGAACACTTAATTTTTAGGAGAAGAATTAAGGGAAATAGGTTATGCCATTGCGTTCGTCTCGAAATTCTGCTTGGAATAGAGTCCAAGTTTTCGGAAATCGGACTCCATATGAGGAAGTTATGGGCCTCAGAAGTTTCAGGAATTTAAATAAATTAAAACAACTTAGATTTAAATTCAAAATTTCAAATTCAAACAAAGAAGCGGGCTGGGCGGGATTTTTCCCGCCCAAGGCCAGGTTGACCAAGGGGTCAACCTCCCCTATACCGGTCGACCTGGGGGTCGACCTCGGTGTCGACCTACCCCCTCGGGCAGATCTGAACTGTGACGATTCTGACTTGTTGCTGAGTCTTTTCTGACCTGTTACTGAGTCACTAGGGCATAGGTGGCAATTCTGGATAACTCTATCTAGGCTGGACGGTTGTGATTGCTCCTAGGACGATCTAACGACTCACATAAGTTTAAACTTCTATATAATCACGCATAGACTTAAGCTCTAAACCAGAACTAAATTAATCTCTTGACCTCCATGCTACTGCTAGAATAGTTCTTCTTCTTAAAGCTTAGGAATTGCAAGTCAGGATTCTAATACAAACGATGAACGAATTATTCTCTTCTCTAATTCATGTTTGTGAGTAAATTTCTTTCACAAAATAATTAATAAACTAATTATGATGAGTTATAAATTTGGATTATGAGAACATGCCTGTTGAATCATGTGACGTTACTTAATTTTGTTATCGTCCGTTTGTGAACATATGATAGTTTTGTTAACTTATGTTAGTAGATCTATTCCATATGTCCAATCACATATGTTTAACTTGATTCATTTTATGGCATCAGTTTATATGCAAGTTTGGATGTAAACCATATGCTAGTTTATATGTGAATCTTATGCAAGTCTGTATGCGAATTATACACAAGTTTATGTGACAATCAAGTATATACATATGCTAGTTTATATGTAAAACATGTGATATTAGTTTACATGTTTAAATTCATAGGCAAATTTGTAGGAATCCATATGCAAGTTTAGGTGAAAACCATATTCACATATGCAAGTTTAGGTGAAACCCATATTCATATATGCAAGTTCACAATTTCATGTTTAGATCTATATTTAGATCCATGGTATTTTATGCAAATTTATGTTCTATATGTCCATTGCTTATGCAAGTTATTGGCTATGCAAACTTATGTTATAATTCTTAATCGCAAGTTAGATCTATTTTATGTGTTATGCAAGTTGTGATGTTTCTTTTCTTTTTATGAGTTAGACTATTTGTGAGTCTAACATACTTCATATTAAACGTACGAACGGCATGGGGACAATGGGAAAATATTAATTATACTAATTGCGAATTGGCATAAAATGGCTTTGAAGACATATAATTTATTTGAGACACTAATTGGTATAATTTATATACCTGAAAAGTATGGACATAATTTAGTTGACAATTATGGACATGGATTAATTTGGAAATTATTGGCAATTTGAATAGGGATAATTAATTCATATTGGGGTGAAATAATTATGTGTAATAATAAACGCCTAAGACACGAGGTTAGACTCATTTGTGGCATAAGACTGCCCGGAAAATCCAGCAACCACAAACGGTAGTCTAATGTGAGAGGTCGAAGGCATAAATTAAATGCGTAACAATTGTAAAGACACGAGGTTAGGCTCGTTTGCGGTATAAGACTGCCAGGACCTGCCCGGCAAATCCAGCAATCGCAAATGGTAGTCTAATGTGGGAGGTCTTACAAGGTTATGGTTATAATGAATTAAGTAACACTTAACCAAGATAAACATGTGGTGGGAGATGGGTGTTATGTGGGTGACAAGGGTGACATGTGAAATATGATTAGAAACACTTAACCAAATTGAAACATGTAAGAAGACATGAATGAGAAGGGGTTAAGTGGGAAATCTTAGTAGGGACCAAGCATAGGTGGAAAGCTTGTGTCAAGTATGGAGGCCCTTTTCAAACCAGTAACCCATTAAGTATCTTTGTGAGCTCGAGTTAGATCGAGGACGGGACACGCTTACTGAGTTTGATTGCAAGAGGTCAAAATGGGTTAGCGGTGCCAACGCAAGTCCAATGGGGTCATGTGCGTGTGTGGGCCCGTGCTGGTAGGTAAGACGTTGTTGCATCGTGTTGATATAAGCCGTGCATCTTTAGTGGTATCGGGTTGCCACTTTAGGGAGTCATACACCCCACTGTGGGACCAGCACGGGTATCTACGAGTTAGGGAGTCGATCACATGGGGGTAGTGGGTACAACTAGTGGAGATAGGGGCAGGCGACACCTATGAAGACAACTAGGGGTATACAAAACTACCATTATGATTATTATGTTCAGTAGGCGGGATCAACTTCTAGGGTGACTAGAAATGGTGTAGTATAGTAATTATCCTATAGTGATTAGGAGCGTGATTAACTCCAGTATATTCCTCTTGTTTGTTTTGTCTTGCCCATTTGCTTCACAGTTATTCCTTGTTTTACCAGTTTATGCCTTATCCTACTTACTTTAATAATTATATTGTTAAAGTTATTGGACTCACCAGACCTTATGTCTGACCCCCTTTGTTTTTGCCTTTTTCTTCCTCCCCCAGGTTCTCAGGGTGGGACTAGGGTGGGACTAGTGCTAGTGGAGCTTGATTTGGACCCCTTTCTCTCTCTTTTGGAAGTGCTTGGATTGCTGAAAGTAAAGTTCAGCTTATCTCTTTTATGGCTACTTATGTTGGGCTTATGCTTTTTACTTTATGTACTCAGAAAATAATTTGTCAAGATGGATATTAAGTGTACATGGTTTTATTGTTGGTTTTTGATGTTGTTGTAACCAAACCATTTCTCCACTGCAATAAAAGTTGTTTTAATTTTTCAAGTACCAATATATGTATCTGTCTTGTTATATTCTGTTCTATACACCAATAATACTCCATGAAAGTTAATGCAATTCCCTTGAGAGTGACATTAATGGACGTGGGGTGTTACACGTGTTATCAGAGCTGAAGATTACCAGAACAGATAAGAGATTTTGAAAAACTGTTTTTCAAAAGCATTTTATAAAGAAATACTTTCAAAAATAGGTTTTAAGGAGAGTATTTTCAAGAGAAAAGTTTGTTTTAGAAACATAACCCCCAAAAGCCATATATCTTTCCTTCAATTCTCCGTTTTGAATCTCTTCCTTTTTCTTTTCAGCATGTCTGGGGTACCCAAGATACCCGAGGGCATACCGATACCAACCTGGTTCAGAAGGTATCTGGAGGCTAGGGCCACCGCCGTAGGCCCAGCAGACGTTCCTCCTCCCCCAGCTGCAGCCGCTCCTCCTCCTCCCCCTCCACACATTGATACTTTTTCGAAGATATGCAAAGACTTTCGGGCAATGGGCGGGAAACCTTTTCATGGGTCATAGACGTTTGTTGAAGCTCGAAATTGGCTTAAGGATGTGGAAGATTTGTTTGGTATCTTCGAGATAGAAGATGGAAGGAAGGTCCAATTAGCTGCTTGGTTAATGAAGGACGAAGCCTCATTTTGGTGGGAGGTCACGAATGGAGAGTGTCCAGTGGAGACATGGATGGATTTCAGGCATAGGTTTGAGATGAAATTTCTCTCACGAGCAGAAGAGAATTTATACATGGAGAGGTTCTTGGCGTTGAAGCAGGGGAATCTATCAGTAAAGGAGTACGTCAACAAGTTCAATCAATTGGCAAGATTTGGCTTAGACTTGGTGAGCACACCTGAAAAGAAGGCCCTAAGATTCGTTAAAGGTTTGAAGGAGCCGCTACATGCGTTGGCTATGACCCACATTCCTATGGGGGCTACCTTTGATAAACTAGTTGACATGGCGCTTATGCATGAAGAGGAGAAAGGCGCTAATGCTAATAAGGCACCAGAAAAGAAAGGGGATCAAAAGAAATCACAGCAGTAACCTAAGAAAGGTGGTAAGGATAACAATAGAAAAGGAAAGAAAAGGTGCTTTAATTGTGGAACACTAGGCCATCTGAGCAAGGACTGTGGGAAGAAGAAGAAGAAGACTGGCTGTTTCAACTGTGGTGAGGCAGGACATCTGATTAAAGACTGCCCGAGAAGACAAGGGCAAGGGCAGAGGATAGGGTCTACTTTTGGAGGGCAGGTTCAAGCTCTCATGGCACTAGGGCAGGCAAGAGGGCAGGTTCAGGCTCTCATGAGAGGTAGAAACATTTCTGTTGAAAGTTTGGTTTTTCTATTTGATCATCATGTTCGTACTTTGTTTGATTCTGGAGCTTCACACTCGTTTGTATCTGCTTCGTTAGTTGAAATACTGCACCTAAATACTAGTCTAATTACGGATCCCATAGTAGTCTCAAATCCTATTGGTGGTTCGGCTCATCTTTCAATGATTTGTCGGGATTTGAGAGTGTCTATCTTGGGCGTTGGGTTTGAATGCAACGCCTTCATTCTTGGCTTCATGGGCAATGGGTTGATTCTAGGCATGGATTGGTTATCCATTAATGGTGCCATCCTCGATTGTGAAAAGAGAGTGGTTAGACTTATGACTCGCCTCGGTAACACTCTCGAAATCTCTTGTAATCCCATACATTCTGTTATGCTTAGCTACCTAGAATCTCTTGATACGTCTGTTGAAAACTTGTAGTCTGTTAGAGTAGTCTGTGAATACTCAGATGTATTTGAAGAGGTGAAGGGCTTACCTCTGAAGAGGGAGATAGACTTCCGCATATACCTTGTTGATAATGCAAAACCCATATCTCTACCCGTTAGACACATGGCTCTAAGGGAGAGAAAAGAGCTCAGCAAGCAAGTCAAAGAGTTGCTCGAAAAAGGGTTTATAAGGCGGAGTATTTCCGAATAGGATGCTCCAGTAGTATTCGCAACCAAAGCGGATGGTTCACTTCGCCTATGCATTGATTATAAGGAGCTAAACAAGCTGACTAAGAAAAATAGGCACCCACTTCCAAGAATAGGCGGCTTGTTTGATCAGCTTGTAGGTGCGCCGGTTTTCTCCCAACTAGATCTGGCTACCGGGTTTCATCAGCTAAGAGTGGCTGAAGATAACATTGATAAGACCGCGTTTAGAACCCCAGATGGTTTCTTCGAATGGCTTGTCATGCCTTTCGGCTTGAACAAACACACCCGCTTACTTCGTTTACTTGTTGAGCAGGGTGTTCAGGGAGTTCCTTAATAAGTTTGTGGTGGTCTTCGTAGACAACATTTTGATTTTCTCGAAGAATGAAGAAGAGCATGCTTTGCATTTAAGGGAAGTCATGGATACTCTTCGTGCACATCTGTTGAAAGCCAAATTCTCCAAATGCCATTTCTGGAGAGAAGAAGTGAGGTTTCTTGAACATGTGGTGTCCAAAGAGGGGATAGCTGTGGACCCCGCAAAAGTAGTTGTGGTGCAAGATTGGAAGGTTCCACAGAATGCAACCGAAGTACGAAGCTTTCTCAGGCTAGCGGGATTTTACTAAAAGTTCATTGAAGACTTTGCAAAAATCTCAGCCCCACTCACAAGATTGACAAAGAAGAACCTAAATTTCGCTTGGGATTTGGATTGCGATATTGCTTTCCAACATTTGAAAAGGGCTCTAACAATGGCCCTAGTTATGACATTGCCTGATGGGAGCAAAATGTTTAACGTATACACAGACGCATGCGGTACAGGGTTGGGCGCTGTCTTGATGCAAGAATGAAGGGTAGTTTGTTATGGGGGAAAGTAATTGAAGGTACATGAGAAGAACTGCCCAACTCATGATTTGGAGCTAGCTGCCATTGTTTTCACTCTAAAGTCACAGCGTCATTACTTGCTAGGAGAAAGGTTTGAATTGTTTACTGACCATAAATTATTAAAGTACCTTTTCTCATAGAAAGATCTTAGCTTGAGACAATAAAGGTGGATGGAATTTCTAGCCTCATATGATTTTGAGATTTCCTATACCTCTGGCAAGGGCAATGTGGTAGCAGACGCCTTGAGTAGAAAGAAGCTGACCTTGAGTCCTCTCTTTGTAGAAACGAAAAGCTTGGAGTGCATGGCAAACTTTAACTTTAGACCCTCCTCTGAAATTGTACCTGGTCTGTTTGCATCGCTAAAGGTGCGGCCTACTCTTTTGGACTCAATAGGAACCACGCAACGAGAAGACCCTCAGCTAGTTGATATGATGAATAAGCTAGTTAGGGGTGAGACTTCTAGTCACCTCAATCAATTCCCATCAATGATAAGGGTTGGTTGAGACGGGATGGAAGACTATGCATCCCACAAGTAAGGGATTTAGTGAAGACGGTTCTCGAAGAAGCACACCATTCTAAGCTGACCATACACCCAGACGGAGACAAGATGTATAAAGATATAAAAAGGGTTTTCTTTTGGAATGGCATGAAGAGGGATGTAGCTGAGTTCGATGCTAAGTGCTTGATATACCAGCAAGTCAAAGCAGAGCAGAAGAAGCCTAGTGGTCTGCTTCATCCTCTAGAGGTCCCACAGTGGAAGTGAGATAACATTTCGATGACTTTGTTGATAGGTTGCCTAGGTCAAGAAGGGGCAATACCAGTATTTGGGTAATAGTGAACAGGGTCACTAAAAGCGCTCACTTTATACCTGTTAAGAGTAGAAGGACCGCCTCGTCCTTAGCATCCATTAATCTTAAAGAGATAGTTCGACTCCATGGGATACCCTCCATCATAGTGAGTGATCGAGATCCTATCTTTACGAGCAAGTTTTGGAAGAGTTTGCAAGAGTCTGTAGGCACACAATTATGTTTAAGCACGGCCTGTCACCCCCAAACCTATGGTCAGACGGAAAGAGTGAACAAAGTATTGGAAGACCTCTTGAGATTGTGCATTCTTGACTTTGGAGGGACATAGGAGGATCATCTTCCTTTAGTGGAATTCGCTTACAACAATAGCTACTAAGCCACCATAGGCATGGCGCCCTTCGAAGCTTTATATGGAAGACCATGCCGATCACCAACTTGTTGGTGGGAGTCTACAAACAAGCTCATACTTGGTCCAGACATGATTAGAAAAACCTCAAAAAAGGTGGACTTGATAAGAAGACGGATGAAGGCTGCACAAGATAGACAGAAGTCCTACATAGACCAAAGAAGGACCGACCTTGAGTTTGAGGTTGGAGATAGGGTATTCCTTAAAGTATCTCCTTTGAGGAATGTCATTCACTTTGGGTCTGTAGGAAAGCTAGCACCAAGATTTGTAGGACCATTTCCTATCACTGAAAGGATTAGGACGATGGCTTACAGAGTAGGGCTATCCGAAAGACTGGCCGGAGTTCATAATGTTTTTCATGTTTCTCAACTACGAAAGTGCTTACATGAGTTTGCAGAAGTTGTGGAGCCAAGTATACAAGAGGAAGTAGAAGTGGAACGAGAAGCGACCGTGAGAAGAGTTCCAACTCGTATCTTGGTTATGGAAGTCAAAAAGCTATGCAACCGTGAAGTCAAGCTTGTTAAAGTTTAATGGAGTGACGCTAAGGAAGACGCGACTTAGGAAACTGAGAGAAAAATACTCGCATCCTACCCTTTTCTTTTTAATGGTACTTCCTTGATCTCTTTTTCCATAAGTTTATTCATTCTTATATTTATCTTTTAAGTATATCTCCTCGGTCCTATTCTTTATCCTTAGGTAGAAACCAATGGACGTAAACATGTATTTGAAACATGTTATGATTGATGGTTGCGAGTGGTTACTAGTGGATGCATGTACACACACATTAGGCACTAGATTGGCTCAATCACTTTCATATTGCATATAAATATGTGTGCATATTTAAATTAATGGATGTATAATGGTTGTGTTATCATATGGATGCTGCATTTTGATGAATGGTTGTGCACACATGTAGAAGTAATATGTATCGTTACGATTCTTTCGCATACATAGTGGACGCATGGCACTATCATGATTTGCATTAAGGAGGTCAACTGAATCAGTAGGCTGTCTGATTTTGCATTGGATAAGGAACATATACACACACTTTTTGCATATGTTCATACAGCATTAGAAATCTTGTATGGACAATGGATGCCTATGTTTGATGGTTGAGTAGATGGATGATTGGATGTTAGGATATACATTCTCCTTAACTTGGAGATTTCGGGGGCGAAATCCTTTAAGGAGGGGAGAATGTAACACCCCGTAATTTCAAATATTAAATTTAACAATTTTTAAGAACACTTAATTTTTAGGAGAAGGATTAAGGGAAATGGGTTACGCCGTTGCGTTCGTCTCGAAATTCTGCTTGGAATAGAGTCCAAGTTTTCGTAAATCGGACTTCGTATGAGGAAATTATGGCCCTTAGAAGTTTCAGGAATTTAAATAAATTAAAACAGCTCAGAATTAAATTCAAAATTTCAAATTCAAACAAAGAAGCGGGTTGGGCAGGATTTTCCCTGCCCCAGGCCAGGTCGACCAAGGTGTCGACCTCCCCTATACAGGTCGACCTAGTGGTCGATCTGGGGGTCGACCTGGGTATCGACCTACCCCCTCGGGCAGATTTGAACTGTGATGATTCTGACTTGTTGCTGAGTCATTTCTGACCTATTGCTGACTCACTAGGGCATATGTGGCAATTCTGGATAACTCTATCTAGTCTGGATGGTTGTGATTGCTCCTAGGATGATCTAACGACTCACATAAGTTTAAACACCTATATAAGCACGCATTGACTCAAGCTCTAAACCTAAACTAAATTAATCTCTTGGCCTCCATGCTACTGCTGGAATAGTTCTTCTTCTTAAAGCTTAGGAATTGCAAGCCAGGATTCTAATACAAACGACGAACGAATTATTCTCTTCTCTAATCCGTCTTTGTGAGTACAATTTCTTTCACAAAATAATTAATAAACTAATTATGATGAGTTATAAATTTGGATTATGAGAACATGCCTGTTGAATCATGTGACGTTACTTAATTTTGTTATTGTCTGTTTGTGAACATATGACAGTTTTGTTAACTTATGTTAGTAGATCTATTCCATATGTCCAATCATATATGTTTAACTTGATTCATTTTATGACATCAATTTATATGCAAGTTTGGTTGTAAACCATATGCTAGTTTGTATATGAATCTTATGCAAGTCTGTATGCGAATTATACACAAGTTTATATGTGAATCAAGTATATACATTTGCTAGTTTATATGTAAAACATGTGATATTAGTTTAGATGTTTAAATTCATAGGCAAGTTTGTAGGAACCCATATGCAAGTTTAGGTGAAAACCATATTCACATATGCAAATTTAGGTGAAACCCATATTCATATATGCATGTTCACAATTTCATGTTTAGATCTATATTTAGATCCATGGTAGTTTATGCAAATTTATGTTCTATATGTCCATTTCCTATGCAAGTTATTGGCTATGAAAACTTATGTTATAATTCTTATTCGCAAGTTAGATCTATTTTATGTGTTATGCAAGTTGTGATGTTTCTTTTCGTTTTATGAGTTAGACTATTTGCGTGTCTAACATATTTCATAATAAACGTATGAACGGCATGGGGACAATGGGAAAATATTAATTATACAAATTGTGAATTGGCATAAAATGGCTTTAAAGGCATATAATTAATTTGAGGCACTAATTGGTATAATTTATATGCCTGAAAAGTATGGACATAATTAAGGTGACAATTATAGACATAGATTAATTTGGAAATTATTGAAAATTTGAATAGGGATAAGACCACAAACGGTATAGACTCGTTTGTGGTATAAGACTGCCCGGACCTGCCCGACAAATCCAGCAACCACAAACGGTAGTCTAATGTGAGAGGTTGAAGGCATAAATTAAATGCTTAACAATTGTAAAAACACGAGGTTAGGCTCGTTTGCGGTATAAGACTGCCCGGACCCGCCCGGAAAATCCAGCAACCGCAAACGGTAGTCTAATGTGGGAAGTCTTACAAGGTTACGATTATAATGAATTAAGTAACAATTAACCAAGATAAACATGTGGTGGGACATGGGGTTAAGTGGGTGACATGTGACATACGATTAGAAACACTTAACCAAATTGAAACATGTAAGAAGACATGAATAAAAAGGGGTTTAGTGGGAAATCTTAGTAGGGACCAAGCATAGGTGGAAACATTGTGTCAAGCATGGGGCCTTTTTCAAACCAGTAACCCATTAAGTATCTTTGTGAGCTCGAGTTAGATCAAGGATGGGACACGCTTACTGGGTTTGATTGGAAAAGGTCAAAACGGGTTAGCGGTGGCAACGCAAGTCCAACGGGGTCATGTGGCGCGTGGGCCCGGGCTAATATGTAAGACTTTGTTGCATCGTGTAGATACAAGCCGTGCATCTTTAGTGGTTTCGGGTTGCCACTTTGGGAAGTGATACACCCCACTATGAGACCAACACGGGTATCTATGAGTTAGGGAGCCGATCCCATGGTGGTAGTGGGTACAACTAGTGGAGATCAGGGCAGGCGGCACCTGTAAAGACAACTAGGGGTAACGAAAATACCATTATGATTATTATGTTCAGTAGGCGGGATCAAATTTTAGGGTGACTAGAAATGGTGCAGTATAGTAATTATCCTATAGTGATTAGGAGCGCGATTAACGCCAACATATTCCTCTTGCTTGTTTTGTCTTGCCCATATGCTTCACAGTCATTCCTTGTTTTACCAGTTTATACCTTATCCTAATTACTTTAATAATTATATTGTTAAAGTTATTGGACTAGCTAGACTTTATGTCTGACCCCCTTTGTTTTTGCCTCTTTTCTTCCTCCCCCCCCCCCCGGTTCTCAGGGTGAGACTAATGCTAGTGGAGCTTGATTTGGACCTCTTTCTCTTTCTTTTGGAAGTGCCCGGATTGTTGAAAGTAATGTTCAGCTTATCTCTTTTATGGCTGCTTATGTCGGGGTTATGCTTTTTTGCTTTATGTGCTCAGAAAATAATTTGTCAAGATGGATATTAAGTGTACTTGGTTTTATTGTTGGTTTTTGATGTTATTGTAACCAAACTATTTCTCCACTGCAATAAAAATTGTTTTAATTTTTCAAGTACCAATATATGTATATGTCTTGTTATATTCTGTTCTATACACCAATAATACTCAATGAAAGTTAATGCATTTCCCTTGAGAGTGACATTAATGGACGTGGGGTGTTACATTGGTTCTTTAACCCAGTTAAAGACAACATATGATTTCCCAAGTTAAACAGTCGTTAATATTGATTTTTGGGAAGATTGAAACCAAGTGGAGTTTTAAAGCATCTTTAATTAGATTGAAATGATATCCAAAGGAAGATTAAAGAATAAATTTAAAGAATTTATCTTTGATAAAATTAATGGGAACCTTTCCTAAAGTATGAGAACATTTGGATAAAGAAATATTCTGGATTGGAATGAGGCGTATGTTGTGTTTTTATAGCACTTGTTTATTATATACGCGAGTTATTCAGAAAGACCGGGTTTATCCCATTCTGAATAACTGATTCGACGATATGTCGAGATGAAGACGGTGGCTGAAGATCGGAGGTCTTCACATCATTTGGATGATTAATGATGTCTTGATTGGGCTGTACACCCAAGACAAGGTAATAAGTGGTGATCGTCCAGACGTACTTGGAGAACGACCGGATATGTGAGGACCTCTCCCTTGTATTGGACATATGGGGGAGGAATGAGGTGCCTCCGGTTTCGTTCAGACCCAGAACGAACTTGTAAATGGATGTGTCTGACATAGGATTTCATTCTATGGGATTGATATACATCGGTTGCATAGCGTGAATTGCCTGTGTGGCATGCTGAGATGCAAATGATCAGGGCTTCTGTTGAAAACCAGAGTCTTGTAGTTGATGATCAAAGCATGGCTTTAATATATCGTAGCTTTGTGTAGCGTAAATTCGCGAGCCTTACACCTTGGTGCGGACTAGAAACGTGAGAGGAATTCAGGGAGGACATGCGTTTCTTTCTAGCTAGGAGTGGTATCAGCGTTTTGCATGCCCTGACATTTTACTTATATGGATGATGGATAGCGAGTCGCCTCGGTTATATCGATCGTTCTGGGGCCGATGGTTTGGTCGGGATATGACCAGTTTAAGCCCCATAGGGTGGGGAAATGCATTGTTCAGGCATTTTAATCCACTCTGTGTGGACCGGCCCTGACGATCCAAAGGCTTGACTGAGTACTTGCCTGAGCCTCGGGCTAGAGAGTCTCGAAGCGGCAAGGTTGATCCCTTGCCTTGGTTCACAGACGCAATCCAACTTCCAATACATGACTTTGCGGTTTTGATTGTAGAGCCTAGTATTGGCAACATGATATATGGTAGCCATGCCGTTTAGGATTGATACATTTATATTTAAAGTTGTTTTATACACTATGCACTTATAATAGTATCAAATGATTTGTTTTAACGTACCAAACATGTTTGGCTATTATAAGGGAAAACCCTTTCCCCCGGCTTGTGTTGCATTGTGTGATAGGACCTGGGTCTTATAGTAGCTTCATTTTTTCAAAAAGCATTGCGTTGTTTTGTTACATGCACTGGTATTCTTGGGAGGAAACCCGTTCCGTGTTATACGACGTGGTCCCTTGATTTACTATATTTGAAAAGCAAAGATTTAATAATTGTTTTAGTTCTCACACCAGTCACATGACTGACTTGGAGTTTATTGTTTTAACCTAAACTCTAGGTGCCCCTTTTTTCTGCGTGGGCAGCTAGTCGTTTTGGTTTTGCAGATTTATATTCACAGGATCCTGGTTTACAGCTGGAATGATATTCGGAAAGCTCTGTATCCATATATTCCTTTCAGATATGATTTTGTATATTTTCCGCTGCATTGTAATATGTAAATCTCTGATATTTATCGAATATGTAATATTTATTCATACTCTGTATATTCTTGTATTCTGATGAAATTGTTGCAATAAGCAATGAATTGTTCTTCTGTTTGTGTTTTGATTCGTCGTGTCCTCAATACAATCCGTGATTTTCTATAAAGGTGATTTCGGGTCGTTTCATTTTGGTATCCGAGCTTTGGTTTACAGAGCTCGAGAACAAGGCACATTAGAATCGAACGAAAGAATTCATCAGAGATTGGATTAGTAATTTCCAAAGAAAATGACCCGTTAGAGATAGGATCAGTAGTATCCTAGAACGAGTGTGAAGAGTGATATTTTTTATAATAAAATTGAAAACAAATTTTTTTTTGAAAATTTAAACTTTATTATTCGTATTTGAATATTTATTTTAAATTGATTTGGACAATCCAATATATAAAGATTTTGCATATACGTTTGATCCACGCGTATTCAAAGTTTTAATATGCTGGATAGATATAGAATCACACTCTAGTTGCCCGGGGATGATTCTGATGATGCCGCGGCGTCATCAGCATTTGTATTTGAGTTTCGAAAGTGAGATATCTATATATTTCCATTTGACTGGTGTGAGAACCAAAACTAGATAGGGTATTATTGTAAATTGGCATCAGAAACATGATTTTCTATATATATGTCAAAAATATGAATTTGAAACGTTAATCAACTAACTGATTGCCAATTGTGTCGTTTGATTAATTAGAATTTGGAACCATTAAGCCAAATTGTATCAAATATTGAACTGAATTGAAAATTGATAGAAATTGCATGCATATACATGTATATACATTGAACAGGTCATAGCAGGGCAGCTAAGCAGAGGAATAAAAAATTTTGTCCGACAAATAGGTACATGTTTATTGTATTTCTTGGATTTTTTGATGATTTTATGAGCTGATTGGCCAACCGCTTGGCTGTTTCTTTTTCTTTTTGATTGGAGAGGCCTGTGTTGTGGTTTGGGGATTTTCCCAGTGCTCCCGTACAAGGGAGATTTTGGCGAAATTTTTCGAAAATTTAGGGTGTTAGCCAATTTTTTGAAAAATTTGAGAAGTTTTTAGAAACTGGAAAGTTGAAAAACTTAAGCTATAATTAAAATAATGAAAGTTGAGTTGATTAGTTAAACAACTTTCAGCTCCGTTCCTTTTCGAGGACGAAAAGATTTTAAGTGGGGGAGATTGTAACAACCCAAAAAATCAGAACCAATTAAAAAATTTTATTTTGGCAATTTTAATGAATTTGGAATATTTAAAATGAATTATTTTAAATAATAAAGAAATTTATTTTGAATAGAATCAGAACGTATATATTTATTTGAATTGATGTTAGAATATAAATATTTATTTTTAATTATAAAAGGAATTGGAAATGGCGCGGTAGTTTGAAAATTCAATTTCAAATTTCAAATGAATATACAGGATTCAAAATAAACCAGATTTTAGCGAAACCAAAAATGTTAGAATCTATTTGAAAATATCTTTCCAACGAATCCGAAAAATTGAAATTTCATAGCGGGGATAAAAAGTTATGCCCAGTTGAAAATTCTGAATAGTCGTTATGGAAATATAGCCCTTAAAAATGGAAATGCTGCAAACGAACTCCCTTTTTGACGAAACCACTTTTTTGGATCCAGGATGTCAAGTTATTGTTTGATTCCAATTTTCATAATTTTTGGAATTAATATGCGAGCGTGGCGATATAAAACTTGTTTTGACAGTTTCAGTCAATTTGGATCGACCAGAAAATGACCATTTTTCGAACGGTCTTAAAATTTGACGAAATTAGTTTTGTTAGGACCGTATCATTTATTATGAAGCTAGAAATATATTTTTTGGAATTTTTAGAGTCCGTATGTGGCCCTGGTAAATTGAAATGTGCGTTCAAATTCAATATATAGATTTATATTTTGATTTTGATGGAAACTAATCGAAACATTCGAACTGGCTTACGATACATATCCCATTGCGTTCGGAATGGGGGTAATTAGCTAGGGGCGGCAGTAGTTGGGTTCGATTTAGAGTTTGGATGGAAAAGTGTTTTAGGATTAAATTAATTGAATAAATAACTATATAATAACCTAACCCACTTTCTCTCAGTAGAACGTGCCCCCTCCAAATCAAACAAAACCCGTTGACCCCGATTCCCCTTTAGCCTCCCCTTCGTTCGTGGCCTGCGCCGCCGCAACAAGGCCCAGCGCCTGCCTCCGCTGTGCTCCGGCGATCCCCATCCCCTTTCCTCCATCTCTCCTCCCTCCTCCTTCTCCCTCCAATTGAAGAAACCCGACCCTAGCTTCCCAAATCTGCCAGACTTGACCACCAACCACCCGGCGCCACCCTCTGCACTCACCAGCAGCCACCTGCGCCGCTACCCGCCTCCGACTGTAGGACCCCCATTCGCTGAAAAACAATGTAAGTAAATTAATTTTCAAATGTAAACATTGTTATTTTTATTTTCACAATTATATATATATCATTGCATAAGAATGTGTTTTTATATGGCTAGCAATATAAAGTTGAGATTTTTAATTATGTAAAGGAAAAATTATATTTTCATTTTGAAAGGAGCGATAAAAATATGATTTTTATACTATAGCAATACTAAAAATATAATTTTTATATTGCAAGAATAATAAAAATATGATTTTTATAGAATATAGATAATAAAATTTTTATCTTTATATATGTAGTAGAGATATAAAAATAGATTTTAATATATGAAGTGACGATATAAAAGTGTGATTTTTATCATATATATAGCAAAGTAAAAATATGATTTTTATAGTATATAGATAATAAAAATTTGATCTTTATATATGTAATAGAGATATAAAAATACGATTTTTATATATGAAGTGACGATATAAAAATGTGATTTTTATCATATATATAGCAAAGTAAAAATATGATTTTTATAGTATATTGATAATAAAAATTTGATCTTTATATCTGTAGCAATAGGATAAAAATACGATCTTTATATATGAAGTGACGATACAAAAATGTGATTTTTATTTATGTAGCGTTGTTATAAAAATATGAAATTATTTTTAGAAAGACAAAAATATAATTTTTAGCCTATGTATGTTATTTATAGAATAATCATACAAAGAAATAATTATTGATTGGTTAAAAATATAATTTTTAACGTAGTTATACTACATACATCGACAATCAAAGCACGGTGGAGTAGTGGATCCCAAAGGTGAGAACTTTTCACTTTTATTTTATTTTCTAGTTAAAATATGTACTAGGATGTAGATGGTGCTTAGCAGCACCCAACATCCGTCGTCCACAGACCACATACGACTTGTTTGTTTGATTTTGTTGTAAAAATTGATTGTGTGATGTGTAATGGAATAAATATTTTATAGTTAAAAATGTAATTTTTAACGTGTATATGAATAAAATAAATATTCATAAACAAATCAGATGATTTGTCTATGTACACACATTTGACTGATATTGATTGGGACGATAAATTTTACACATCGCCCAACTATACAAATAAAACTGTATTGGTTGATTGAAACCCCACATGGGTATTAGGATGATATTGGACATACACTAATCCCAATACTTAGTTGTATGTCAATCGATTAGTTAACAAGCTGTTATAAGCATTAAATATTTATATTTGATGCTTATGTAGTGTTGAATGCACCCTGGATGATGGTTGACTGTGTTTTATTGTTGTTATATACATGTATTGTATGAAATCCATATAATCCCATTATACGGTAATTGACTGTATCTGATTCCAGTTCAGAAAGAATGAATATTTTAAAATAGCGATTGTTTTAAAATAACTAATATTTTCAAATAATATTCAAAAAAGATCAAAATTTAATTTTGATGTCCGATTTGGGATGGACACGAATATAATTAAATATATAAAGTCATGCAGATTAGATTAACGCCATTTTGACGTGAACGATATTTATATCGATTTTATTCATTTTTAAAATGAATATTGAAAAGGAATTGATTTCAAAATCTAATGTTTTGAAAAGATTATCATTTATATATCAATGATATGGAATATTCAATTTTAATTTGAAATTGAATATGCAGTTGAAATTGTTTTGAAAACGAATTTGAAATGATTTATAAATTACGTTTTAAATGGAAATCGGCGAAATATATTATATATATAATATAATGGCCTGAATAGAACGCACCGCACTGTGGCAGTTCCTGAATTTCGACCATTGACTTCGAACGGACATTACGGGAGATCCGACCATCATATTCTCCTAAAACCGGAACCGTTGGGTTCGTATCGAAAAGAGCTTTCTAATAAATATTAAAGATTTGAAATCTAACGGTTGGATTTGGAATTATGTCCAAATCAAATTTGGAAAAGATCGCTGTAAGTGCAGTTCGATTGCCGTTTATGGAAATCGACTGTACGGGTTTTGATAAAATTATTAAAAATATCAATAATTTGTGTAAAATGAAAATAATTGAATTGGAAAGAATTGGGATGAAAAATTCCATATTTGATAGGATAAAAATAGATTTTTATTGAAATGAACTAGTTTTGAACTAGAATTATAATCCAATTATTTTTAAAATAAATAAATTAGATTTGAAATGGTTTTAAAAATAACCAGAATTTCCAATATATGAATTGGAATGGATTTGAATCGAAATTAACTTCGGAATATTTCGATATTGGATTCCATGATTATACGGATATTGTGGAGGAATTTGGAAGATATTAATGTGTCTGTGAAAATGCAAATTTATATTCACATATTTATTCTAGTTCAGTGCTAATAAATGTCATATATGGGTATTTTATCATGTTTAAACAATAATTAAATTGATTTCAGAACATCATGCATTTATCATCATATAGGAGGAAAATGGTCATTTTTGTGCTTATATTATTTTGAGAATGTTTACTTGGACATTTTTCATATTTTTGCAGAAATTGGATGCATGTAGAAGAGGACTTCATAAAGACATATATGCATACAAAAAAAAGAAATCAATCAATGGAAAGGAAATCAATTCAAAAGGAGGAAATCAATGCCTTCCCAAAAAAGATGAAAGAGGGAATCAATTCAAATAGAGAATTAATGGTGGACCCTATTCACTCTCCTTCCTTCTTTAGTGGAGACACAAATTTAGGGCTTCATGAATCATTATTGCTAAAAGACAAAATGAAGTTTAAAGAAGGGGCATTCTTGGTAACACGCAAAAAGTTAATTTAGGGTTTTCTCTCATGTATAAATAACCCATGTATAAATAACCCATTTTTATCTTTATTTGCTCTTTATTTTGTTCTCTTTTATAATGAAATATCTTTATGTTATCATTATATCCATTATGAGTAGCTAAACCCCTTCAATTTAGGGGTAGTGAAGCTCTCATGATTCATGATTAACTAACATAAGAATTTCTTGTTTCTAACTCTCTTATTTGAGCTTAATCTATAATTGGATATTGATAAAGTAAAGATTTTATATGGTGAAAATTGATAGCACATGCTGGTTGATTATTCCCAAATGTGTTATACTCATGTCATTAATAGAATCATATTTTATCACAATCTAATTTATATTAGAATTATTATTTTCTGTGTGATAATTAGGGCTTTAAGTTCGTATTGAAAATTGATGATTTATGTAGCTTGAATTTTCTAGCATATAAATTATGCTTGTATGAATACAACACTTAATGTGCTAGTTATTAAAGAGAGTTAGAACCATTTTTTTATGTTAATTAGATTGATGTTGATAGTGAATCTACTCCTAGATTGTCTCCTAGTCTCATATTTGTATTCATTTTAACATTGTTAGTTTTCTTTTAGTTTATAGTTAACAAGTTCACTCACCTTCGATTTAATTTGATTAAGTAAGATTGAATAAATTCTTTCCCTGCGGATCGACCCGTATTCGCCACGTACTATGATTGTATGCCGTGAACTTGCGGTTATTGTTACGATATTTTGTCAATGGTTTTCTAATTCCATTGAAACGCCGTTTGTCGACCAAGTTTTTTGCGCCATTGCCGAGGAAAGAAATTAGTTTTAATTTTACTCTTCGAATTAATTTTCTTATTGGTGTTCGACTTAAAAAAAAGAAAAAAAAGTGTGTGTTTGCTTTGTTCATTTTGTTCGTTTTTGATTTTGTGTGTATTTTGTTTGTGGTTGTTTTTATCGTGTTTAGTTCTTGTTAAAAAAATTTTTTACCCTTGCCTTGTGTTTTCAAATTCTTTCCTGTTTCATTTCAATAATTTCCTTCCACCTTCATCTAATTTTCTATTCTTATAAATAAAAAAATAAAAACCCTTCTTTTTTTTTTCTCTTTTATTTCTTTCCAACTTTTCTCCACAATTCTTTTCTTTCTTTACAAATAATCAATAAATAAATAAACCAATTAATTGCTTTGCATTTTCTTGCCCTCCCTCTATAATTTTCTTTCCTTCAGTGTCTTCTATTTACTGATTACCTTCTCTGCCTTATATTTTCTAATTTCTCTTCTCATCTTTATAAACCAACCATCACTCAGATTCCATACCTTCTCATCTTCACAAATTCATTTTTCTTCCATCTTCTCTCCCTCCCAAATTCATCCACCATTCACCACAACCAACACTACGACCAAATTCCCCTAGCCTTCCTCTAGCAATTTCTTTTCTCCAATTGGCCATTTCCTGAAAGCCAGTTGCCACCTCAAACAAGCCGCTCCTATACAAAGTCCCTTCCCACAAACCAAAACATCACAGCAAGCTTGTAACATCAACTCCATCACCCATTGCCACCATCACATTCAAATTCCCCCGTCAACAAATAGTCCACAAAATTACACACGCCCATCCATCAAAAACCATACACCGCATCTCCTGAACTCCACAAACAATTCACAACAGACCTTTAATCCATACATAATTCAGTTCAAATGCCAGTCCTCACCATACTACAATCTCACTCGTAACCCATTGCGATCCACATGCACAAGCCGCCTCTTTGATCCCACCCCAATTCGATCGCAACCAACTGTTCCAGCAGCATTGACCTCTTATGTAATCAACAATTTTACACAAATTTGAACTACAAGAAACCCAATTCGAATTTTGAAAACCCAGTCAATCAAGCTATTTCAAACCCAGCTGATCATCAATCAAAACCCTGAATCACGATTAAAAATCGGACCAACTTTATACCAAATCAATTCTTTGAGAGTGATTCGATTTCTGAAATAAAAAAGGGGGGAGGCGTGGTTTCTTTCTAATTTTTCGTTGTCGAGTTTCTTTTTTTAATAAGAAAACGGGGCGTGACTTTTTTGTTTGACCGCTCCTTTGAGGGTTGTTTTCCTGATAGCCAGTTTCTATAGTTGTATGACTAAATACTAGTTGGAGCCTTAATCAAGTGGGATCATGGTTTTATTTTCACTTGGGTAGATTTGGTTAGTTGGATTTTACTTTTTTTGTCATTCATTTAGTGTTCTTTTCTTCTGCCTTTCAGTTAGATTTTTTAACTTCCTGGTCTAGTTTTTATTTTAGTTCCGATTTTTATCATTTATTATTTTTGCCTTTTAAAAAAAAGGGTAGTTTGTTTTCTTTTTCTTGTTCGATTTCTTTTAAAGCCTTTGTTTTCTTTTGACCTTTCTCTTAAAAAAAAGAAAAGAAAAGAAACAACAATTCAAAGGCCAAAGCAAGAACAGAGTTCAAGAAAACTCAACGATTTCCGAGGTCAACTAATTAGCAGAATTTGAATTGCTGGAGTGGTTGCACACCAAGTGGGGTGTGAATGCACTAGCACTATTCAATTGCACTAGACGGACTGCCAATCTAGGTGAGAATTTTCTAATCTCTACAGGTCCTGCTACTATTGCTACTTAAAAAAAGAAAAAATTGCTTGTAAAGATTTTTTGTGTAGGTGCCGCGGCTTGCTTGTAATTTTTTTTAATTCTACAATTTCTTGTTCTGTGACTGTTCGTTGATTAAAATTTTCAAAAAAAAAAGAAAAGAAAAAATATTGCATTCATCTTAGTTTTGTTTTTATTTTCTAAGGGCTTCATTTTATTTTGACAAACTGGTTTATTTCTAATGGATTATTTCTCGGTGTCTAGACTACGGCAGAGTAATAACCGTTTATAAATATTATGGTGGTTCGTACATATTATATCGGTTGTTCCTCTGAAGGTACTTAAACCTTCGGTTCCATTGCTAGGGTGATTCCTGGTGCACCGATAACTCCTGCCCGTTAACTGGCTGAGAAATCTTTTGTTGAAATTGAGTTAACCGTCACTATATAATTCTAGAAAAATTGTAAATTGCATTAGGTTCATCCATCTTTAAAAAAATAGAAACAAAAGTCAATAGTATTTTCCTTTTTGTATAAATTTAACTTTTCTCTCTCAAAAAAAATCGCTTCAATCCTCTTCTCAAAATTGTTCTTTCTCGTTTTCTCATCTTCTTTGTGCTAGTGCATGCGTAGTTGGACCCGTGATCCTTCTACTAATCTTTTAGTCCGAACATACATTCCTTTCACCATGGCTAAAGAAAAACCCCCTCGAACTCTTATGGATAGATACTTCCCCGATTGGGTGTTTATTCCATCTTGCATCATATTGCCCGCCCTAACGGGTAACCACTTTGAAATTCATTCAAACCACATAAATACTCTTTTAAAATTTGGGAATCTCGAACATAATGATCCTTATAGTTTCTTAACCAAATTTGAACAAGTTTGTGCAGCCATGAAATTTCAACAACTAAGTGACGATGGAATCAAACTTAGGTTAATTCCATTTTCACTTACCGATTATACCGAAAAATGGTTGCATAACTTGCCTTCAAATACGATTGGAACTTGGAATGAATTTGTGAATTTTTTTCTAGAAAAAAAAATTTACCCCTTGGAAAAGACATCTAAAATTCGAACTGAAATTGTTAATTTTCATCAATTTAGGAGTGAATCCTCTGCAAAATATTTCGAAAGATTTAAAGAACTTCTAGTCAAATGTCCACACCATAATTTTGAAAAATGGACTCTTTGTCAAATTTTATACGATGGACTTGAAAATAGTTCTCGAACCATGCTTGAATCGATGTGCCAAGGAAACTTTCTAGCCCAACATCACAATGCCGCTTGGCAATTTCTTGAAAATTTGGCTGAAAAATTAGCTCAATGGGAAAGATCTAACGAGAAGTTGATTTATTCATGATCCAGTGATCATCCGGAAGGATCCTCAACGGCTTTAAAAGAAAAAATAGACGCAATGTTAACCAAAATTGATAATGTCCTTTCATTAACTCAAGCAAACCAAGCTCAAGCGTCTCAATCTTCATATTACAAATGTAACGATCCTAACCACATTGCTGACCAATGCCCACATTCGTTAGAACAACTCAACGCATTTAACAAAGTTAGAAACGATCCATTCTCCCCAACATACAATCCGGGTTAGAGAAACCATCGTAACTTCTCTTGGGCCCAAAACAATGCAACTTCGAATTTGTTTCGACCTCCTTTTCAACCATTTTCGAATAATCCTTCAAATCCTCCCTTTCAACAAAATCAATTTCAGAATTTTGCGCCACCTTCTCAAAATCAAGCACAACAATCTTTTGTTTGACAATACAATAAACAATTGATATCACTTGAAAAAATTCTCGAAGAATTGAGTAAAGCAATGACTCAAAATCTTCAATCAAATACCAATCTCAAAATTTATTGACTTCACACATGCAAAACACGAGTCAATCTATCGCTAAACTTGAAATGCAAATGAGTCAGTTGGTTACTTCTGTGAGTGAAAGGGGAAGAGGCACTTTCCCGAGTCAACCCATTCCAAATCCTAGGAATCAAAATCGTAATCCAAACCAAGCTCATGTCATCCAGGATAGCAATCAAACTCAGTTGAATGCTATTATAAATTTATGATCTGGTAAGAAAATCGATAATCAAGTTAAAAATCCAAATAACTTACTGAGTGTCCCTCTCGATTCTTCTAAAACTATGAACGATCTCGATCTAAATTCTGAGTCCAGTTCTTCTCCAACTCAAGTAGAACGACCTACTAAGTTTCGCGTTCCATTTCCTCATCGTCTTCGACCAATGAAACATTCCGACCAAATGGAAAAACTGTTGGAAATTTTTAAACAAGTGAAAGTTAACATCCCTCTTCTTGACATCATTCAACAAGTTCCCACTTACACCGAATTTCTCAAAGACTTGGGTACCCAAAAACGACACACTCATGTACCCAAGAAAGTCTTCTTAGCCGTTGGACTTAGCGAAGTCTTGACCCAATCAATCCCGATCAAATACAAAGATCCTGGATGCCCTATGATCTCATACACAATAGGAGATAAAAAAAATTAATAAACGCCTAGTTGATTTGGGTGCAAGTGTCAATTTGATTCCATATTCTGTTTACCAACAACTTGGTTTTAGGTGAACTTAGACCAACGAAAATAACTCTTCAATTTGATGATCGTTCAATTAAGAAACCCGTTGGAGAAATCGAGGACGTACTCATTAAAGTTGATCAATTCATTTACTCTATCAATTTCATCATTTTGGAAAATCAGCATGTCAATAATCCAATGAGTCAAATTCCTTTGATTTTAGGTCGACCCTTTTTGGCTACTTTAAATGCTTTGATAAATTGTTGCAATGGTTCAATGAAAATCTCTTTTGGAAACATGACTCTACATCTTAACATTTTCAATCTTGAAAGTCATTCGAATGAATTATGTAACCAAACCTTGGAAGTTAATGCCATCCACGAAAACTCTGAAAACGAATCCATTGACCTTAATGATGAGCGTGAGGCCGAGTACAAAAAAATGTTCCAAGACACTCCTAACGAAGTCGAATACAAACTTCCTTTTGAATCGCTTTCAGTTGAGTCCAAATCTCAACCAAGCTCTTTGATCGAGAAACCGCCAAAGTTGGATCTTAAACCTCTTCCCGATCACCTTAAGTATGTATACTTAGGTGATGACGAAACTTGTCCTGTCATAATTTCTTCAAATTTAACTCTTGATCAAGAAACTTCACTTCTCTTTACTCTTTCTAAAAACAAAGATGCAATCGGTTGGTCCATTTCTGACATTAAGGGAATTAGCCCTACAATAGTTCAAATCGTATTCACTTAACCGATGAAGCCAAACCCACTCGTGAAGCACAACGTAGGCTTAACCCTAAGATGAAAGAGGTAGTTCGCGAAGAAATTCTTAAACTTCTTGGTAACGATATCATTTACCCCATTTCTGATTGCTTATGGGTTAGCCTCATTCATGTTGTTCCTAAAAAGTCCGGACTCACTATTGTTGTAGATGACCAAGATGAACTTATTCCAACTCGTACTCAAACGGGTTGGCGTGTTTGCATCGATTATCGAAAATTGAATGCTGCAACGCGTAAAGACCACTTTCGTCTTCCCTTCATTGATTAAATGCTCGAACGTTTAGCCGGTCACAAATTCTACTGCTTTCTTGATGGTTATTCTGGTTATAACCAAATTCCAGTCGCTCCCGAAGATCAAGAAAAAATGACTTTCACATGTCCATTCGGTACCTTTGCTTACCGAGGTATGCTTTTCGGTCTTTGCAATGCTCCTGCAATTTTCCAATGATGTATGGTTGGAATTTTTTCTAATATGATTGAACGCTTTCTTGAAATCTTTATTGATGATTTTTCTATCTTTGGAGATTCTTTTTCATCTTGCTTACATCATCTTGAACTTGTTTTAAATCGATGTAAAGAAAAACACTTAATGTTGAATTGGAAAAAATGCAACTTTATGGTCAAACAAGGCATTGTCCTCAGACATGTAATTTCGAATAAAGGCATTGAGGTAGATAAAGCGAAAGTTGACGTGATTTCAAAACTACTCATTCCAAAATGCGTTAAGGACATTCATTCATTTCTTGGGCATGCTGGTTTTTACCGACTCTTTGTGAATGATTTTAGCAAAATCGCTCATCCTTTGACTACTCTTCTAGGAAAGGACATTCCATTCGAATTTAACTCTGAATGTGTCCCTTCTTTTGAACGCCTTAAAAATGAACTCATTTCAGCTCTGATAATCTGTTCGCCCAATTGGGAACTCCCTTTTGAAATCATGTGTGATGCTTCTAACTTCGCGGTTGGTGATGTCCTAGGGCAATGCATCAACAAAATTCTTTACGTTATTTACTACACGAGTATGACTTTGAACGACGCTCAACTGAATTATACAACCACCGAAAAAGAACTTTTAGCTGTCGTTTTTGCGCTTGAGAAGTTTCGATCTTACTTGATTGTTCCCATGTCACGGTCTACACAGACCATTCTTCTCTTCGGCACCTTTTTGCAAAAAAGGATGCTATGTCACGCTTAATTCGCTGGATCCTTTTACTTCAAGAACTTGATCTTACAATCAAAGACAAAAAAGGATCCGATAACGTCATAGCCGATCACTTATCTCGTCTCCCTAACGCGCCATCTTCGTTGCCAATCAATGAAAACTTTCCTGAGAATAGCTTCTTTCTATTTCAATTGATCCTTGGTTCGCCGACATAGTGAACTATCTAGGAAACCCCCTCATTTTGGTCCAAACCAGATAAATACAAATTTCTTTCCCAAGTGAAATACTTCTATTGGGACGACCCGTACTTGTTTAAGTATTATCCAGACCAAATCATTCGTTGATGCATTCCTGATAGCAAAAGTGTTCTATCATTCTGCCATAATCATGCGTACGGTGGACATTTTGGTCTTAGGAAAACTGCTGAAAGGGTGCTTCAATGTGGTTTTTATTGTCCTACTCTCTTTAAAGACTCGTTTGAATTCTATAAAACTTGCAATTGTTGCCAAATGCTAGGAAAGATTTCTTGAAGGAATATGTTGCCTTTGAACCCCATCCTTACGATCAAGCTCTTTGATGTATGGGGTATTGACTTTATGGGACCTCTCCCAAACTCCTTTGGAAACTTGTATATTCTTCTCGCTGTTGATTACATTTCGAAATGGGTCGAAGCCGTTCCATGTAAAACAAATGATCATAAAATTGTTGTGAAATTTCTAAAAGAGAACATCTTTTCGAGGTTCGACACACCTCGCACAATAATTAGCGACAATGGAACACACTTCTGTAATCGATCTTTTGAATCCTTATTGAAGAAATACTCAATAACCCATAAATTATCCACTCCTTATCATCTGCAAACTTATGGTCAAGTCGAAGTATCAAATCATCAAATAAAACAGATTTTGGAGAAAACTGTAAATAAAAACCGAAAAGATTGGTCGCAAAAATTGACCGACTCGCTTTGGGCTTACCATATTGCTTTTAAAACTAATATTGGAATGTCCCCTTTCCAATTGGTTTACGGTAAAGCCTGTCATTTACCTATTGAAATTGAACGTAAAGCGCTTTGGGCAATAAAGAACTTAAATTTTGATCTTGAACAAGCTGGCGAGAACCGAAAATTGCAACTCAATGAGTTAGAAGAAATTAGGAATGACGCATACGAAAACGTGAAAATTTACAAGGAAAAAACCAAAGTTTTTCATGATAAGTCAATCCTAAGAAAAACATTCTTGCCAGACCAAAAAGTTCTGCTGTATGACTCACGACTTCATTTATTCCCTGGGAAGTTAAAATTGAGATGGACCGGACCATATGTTGTTCGAACTATTTTTCCACATGGTGCTATTGAAATAGAAAACCCGAGGGATGGATCCATATTCAAAGTCAAAGGTCAACGTCTAAAAACGTTCTTGGAATTGCCCACTGATCAAGAGGAGAAGCACATGATTCTTCATGAGCCATGCTACGTGAAGTAAGAAAGTTAAGTTTAACCCTTCTTTGTAAATATGTAAATATTTCTCTTTCGTTTAACTCATTGTGTCATGCATTGACTATGGGGACACAGTCGAAATCAAGTGTGGGGGGAGTCTCATTTTCATTCCGTTTTGCATAGTTTAAGTCTGCATTTTCTTTTTTCCCTTTTTCCCTTTTTTTCCTTTTCTAAAAAATATTGCACTTCTATTTACTTTTAAATAAGACATGATGGAGTATAAGCATATAATTTTGGTCGTTCAGTTTAAATATTTGGAAATTTACTTCTCTTAGTGGATAACGGAAGGAAAGTTTGAATTATGAGCAAATTTGGTGTAACTGGTATATTAGGAAATTCGTAGGTGATGAGTATGAAATGTTTTCTGAATTGTAATCCGATTAAACGAATGGTTGATTTTGACTACTTGCGATAACATTTTAGATCTTTTAAGTGAAGTTGTGCTAATATATTCTCGCTTAATTCTCTCTCTTATGTAAAAAAATAAAAAAGAAGAAGAAGTATATATATATATAATTATCCAAGGGTATCCAACATTGCTGGTACATCTGGCGTTGGTGTGCAAACCCGCCAAGCTTTTTCAGACACCTTGTTGACAAAGTCAGCGTCGGTATATCTTGGTCTCATTTTATGAGTTTGACACCTAAGGATTACCAACATCTTGTTTACAAAGTCAGCGTTGGTCTGCACAATCCGCCAAGCTCTGTCCCAAACTCTCATAGTCTGCGAGGCAGTGCATGGGTGATATACCTTGGTCTTTTTGGTTAGGTGATTGTAAATAGTAATAATGTAAATATTTTGTAATAAAGAGAGATTAAAGCACTTGAAATCTAAGCACACTATTCACTTATTTGACCTAACTTGTTAACAAAAAGGAAGTTGAGATGCCGTTTTACGACTATTGATATTGAGTACAAAATTCATTTCATATTTGCACTATGTTTCTACCAAAACAATTGGCCAAGCTGGAGGAGTTTGTGATGATAACATGACTTTTGTTTGAAGTTTTGATTAGTAACGAACTTAAATTTCATAGTGACGACCCAAATTTGTGTTAACTCATTTGTGTAGTATTTAAAAGTAAATTATCCATTTCTAAATATTTCTTTAAAAACTTGTTTTCATATTGTAAATATTTTCACATCTTGCATTTCGTAAATATATTTTTTTGCATTTAACTTTCGGATTTTGTGAGTAGTATCCGCTCAAAACCCTCACGAGACAACACTCGTCCAACTGGGGACACCCGAAGGTTTAACGGCTTGTTGCATACGCTCAATGCAATCGTGTTCCCTACGAAAACGGATTTAGCTTAGTTTTTCAGTTTATTCGAGGACGAATAAAAAGATAAGCGTGGGGGTATTTAATGTGCATGTAAAAATGCACATTTATATTCACATATTTATTCTTGTTTAGTGCTAATAAATGTCATATATGGGTATTTTATCATATTTAAACAGTAATTGAATTAATTTCAGAACATCATGCATTTATCATCATATAGGAGGAAAATGGTCATTTTTGTGCTTGTATTATTTTGAGAATGTTTACTTGGACATTTTTCATATTTTTGCAGAAATTGGATGCATGTAGAAGAGGACTTCATAAAGACATATATGCATATAAAAGAAAAGAAATCAATCAATGGAAAGGGAATCAATTCAAAAGGAGGAAATCAATGCCTTGCCAAAAAAGATGAAAGAGGAAATCAATTCAAATAGAGAATTAATGGTGGACCCTATTCATTCTCCTTCCTTCTTTAGTGGAGACACAAATTTAGGGCTTCATGAATCATTATTGCTAAAAGACAAAATGAAGTTTAAAGAAGGGGCATTCTTGGTAGCACACAAGAAGTTAATTTAGGGTTTTCTCTCATGACCCATGTATGATAATGTAAAGGATGTTCTTGGATCTTTAGTTTAGAGTGAGGCTGAAATCAAAACCTCTCTTTTTCTGCCATAGCTTCTTAGCCATTTCTTTTTTGTAATCTATCGCTTTAATGCAATATTAATTTGTTGTTTTTCATTTACATGTTATTTTCTCTTCTACAAGTAGAATAGATTTTTATCTTTATTTTCTCTTTATTTTTTTCTCTTTTATAACGAAATATCTTTATGTTATCATTGAATCCATTATGAGTAGCTAAACCCCTTCAATTTAGGGGTAGTGAAGCTCTCGTTATTCATGATTAATTAACATAAGAATTTCTTGTTTCTAACTCTCTTATTTGAGCTTAATCTATAATTGGATATTGATAAAGTAAAGATTTTATATAGGGAAAATTGATAGCACATGTTCCCAAATGTGTTATATTCATGTCATTAATAGAATCATACTTTATCACAACCTAATTCATATTAGAACTATTATTTTCTATGTGATAATTAGGGCTTTAAGTTCGTATTGAAAATTGATGATTTATCTAGCTTGAATTTTCTAGCATATAAATCATGATTGTATGAATACAACACTTAATGTGCTAGTTATTAAAGAGAGTTAGAACCATTTTTTATGTTAATTAGATTTATGTTGATAGTGAATCTACTCCAAAATTGTCTCCTAGTCTCATATTTGTATTCATTTTAATATTGTTAGTTTTCTTTTAGTTTATAGTTAACAATTCACTCGCCTTTGGTTTAATTTGATTGACTAAGATTAGAATAAATTCTTTCCCTGCGGATCGACCCTTATTCGCCACATACTACGATTGTACGCCGTGCGCTTGCGGTTATTATTACGATATTTTGTCAATGGTTTTCTAATTCCATAGAAACATCGTTTGTCGACCAGATATATATATATCGTTATTCCAATACGGTATTTGTTGATTCCAGAATTTGATATTGAATATAAGCCGATATATTTTATATTCAGAGCCTTGTATTTAATATCAAATGGGATTTTGGGTTTGTTGTGCACGGTGTCTTCATTAACACTGTTCTTAAACCCAGCTCAGAAAAGATTATATCTTTTCATTTAGATTTAATGAAGTATACAAATTAATTAATATTTAAGTGGAATTGAATTGAAATTGGTCTTTGGGTTTATCGTGAACGGTGTTTTAAATAACAATTGTTCTTTAACCCGATTAACAATGGAATAAGGTTTTGGGTTGTCATGAATGGTGTCTTTAATAATACTGTTCTTAGACCCAATGGAGTGAAGAAAATCAGAAACTAACTGGAGATTAGTTAAGTTGAATGGTTTCCTGGGTATTGATCTGATGTTGGTTTCAGCCTTCGGGTTTAATACTTAGGGAATTGTTCACTTGCTAATTTACGGTTAAAGGCTGATGGGATGGAATGTGAATTGGGTTTATTGTGAATCGTATTTTTTTAATGACATTCGTTCTTAAACCCGATTTACCATGAAATGTGATTTGAAATTTATAGATCTTTTTATTAAGGTTTAACGGTAATTTTCCAAAGTAACATTTTCCAATCTAATATATTAAATTGGAGTTGAATGGAATTCGATTGATAATAATCGAAATGAAATTTTGTGGAGGAAGAGTGTTAATACATATGGAATTTAAAGGGCTTTGCCGTTATTCAATTTATATTATTAGTCGGATATGGAAATTGATATCGATTATATATTGATTTGTTTTTTCGCGAAGATTCCATAGTTAATGGAATGTGATTTTGGGTTGTCGTGAATGGTATCTTTAATAATACTGTTCTTAGACCCAACGGAGTTAAGAAAATCAGAAACTAACTGGAGGTTAGTTAAGTTGAATGGTTTCCTGGGTATTGATCTAATGTTGGTTTCGACCTTCGGGGTCAATACTTAGGGAGTTGTTCACTTGCTAATTTACGGTTAAAGGCTGATGGAATGGAATGTGATTTTGGGTATATAGTGAACCATGTTTTAAATGATATTGGTTCTTTAATCCAGCTAAAGGATGGATATGATTTCCAAAGTTAAACAATCGTTAATATTGATTTTTGGGAAGATTAAAACAAAGTGGAGTTTTAATGCATCTTTAATTAGATTGAAATGATATTCAAATGAAGGTTAAAGAATAAATTTAAAGAATTTATCTTTGATAAAATTAATAGGAACCTTTCCTAAAGTATGATAATATTTGGATAAAGGAATCTTTTAGATTGGAATGAGGCGTATGTTGTATTTTTATAGCACTTGTTTATTATATACACGAGTTATTCAGAAAGACCAGGTTTATCCCATTTTGAATAACTGATTCGACGATATGTCGAGGATGAAGACGGTGGTTGAAGACCAGAGGTCTTCACATTATTTGGATGTTTACTGATTTCATGATTGAGCTGTACACCCAAGACAAGGTAATAAGTGGTGAATGTCCAGACGTACTTGGAGATTGACCGGATATGCGAGGACCTCTCCCATGTATTGGACATATGGGGGAGGAATAAGGTGCCTCCAGTTTCGTTCAGACCCAGAACGAACTTGTAAATGGATGAGTGTCTGACATCGGATTTCATTCTGTGGGATTGATATACATCGGTTGCATAGCGTGAATTTCCTGTGTGGCATGCTGAGATGCAAGTGATCAGGGATTATGTTGAAAAGCAGAGTCTTATGGTTGATGATCAAAGCACGGGTTTAATATAGCGTAGCTTTGTGTAGCGTTAATTCGCGAGCCTCACACCCCGGTGTGGGCAGAAACCTGAGAGGACTTCAGGGAAGACATGTGTTTCTTTCTAGCTAGGAGTGGTGTCATCGTTTTGCATGCCCTGACATTTTACTTATGTGAATGATGGATAGCGAGTCGCCTCGGTTATATCGGTCGTTCCGGGGCCGATGGTTTGGTCGGGATATCACATGTTTACGCCCTATAGGGCGGGGAAACGCATTGTCCAGGCATTTTAATCCACTCCGTGTGAACCGGCCCTGATGATCCAAAGGCTTGACTGAGTACTCGCCTATGGCTTGGGCTAGAGAGTCTCGAAGCGGTAAGAACGATCCCTTGCCTTGGTTCACAGACGGAAATCCAACTTCCAATAAGAGACTTTGCGGTTTTGATTGTAGAGCCTAGTATAGGCGACATGATGTATGGTACCCATGCTGTCTAGGATTGATACATTTATGTTTGAAGTTGTTTTATACACTATGCACTTATAATAGTATCAAATGATTTGTTTTAACGTACCAAGCATGTTTGGCTATTATAAGGGAAAACCCTATCCCCCGGCTTGCATTGCATTGTGTGATAGGATCTGGGTCTTATAATAGCTTCATTTTTCCAAAAAGCATTGCGCTGTTTTGTTATATGCACTGGTATTCTTGGGAGGAAACCTGTTCTGTGTTATACGGCATGGTCCCTTAATTTACTATATTTGAAAAGTAAAGATTTAATAACTTTTTTAGTTCTCACACCAGTGACATGACTGACCTGGAGTTTATTGTTTTAACCTAAACTCTGGGTGCCCCTATTTTCCGCACGGGCAGCTAGTAGTTTTGGTTTTGTAGATTTATATTCACAGGATCCTGGTTTACAGCTGGAATGATATTCGGAAAGCTCTGTATCCGTATATTGCTTTCTGTTGTGTTTTCGTATTATTTTCCGCTGCATTGTAATTTGTAAATCTCTGATATTTATCGAATGTGTAATATTTATTCATACTCTGTATATTCTTGTATTCTGATGAAATTGTTGTAATAAGTAATGAAATGTTCTTCTGTTTGTGTTTTGATTCGTCGTGTCCTCAATACAATCTGTGATTTCCCGTAAGGGTTCGGTCGTTTCATTATTAATCGAATTCCATTCAATTCCAATTTGATTAAATAAACTAAAAAAAATTCATTAAATCTTATTTAAAAGACTTATCCTTTTCATAATTCGGTTCAAGAACGGTATTATTTAAGATACTGTTCACAACAAACCCCCAATCATTTTATTACGTTCAAATATTGAATTTCCCGGTAGTTGCAAAATAGAATATTTATCTTTCAAATCATGGATTATTTTATCCAAACTTCTTCTAGATCGTTTATTATGATTTATGATAATTTATTTTTGTTTTTAACAATTTTATTAAGGCCCTTACAGTCGGTTTCTAATATCGGCCACCGAACTACATCTATGCGACCTTTTTCAAAACTGATGTGGACATATTTTAATATCTAACCGTTCGAATTTAAACCACTTATGTACACTGGAAAGATCTTTTCGATACGAACCTAATGATTTTGGATTTAGGAGAATCTGACGGTCGGATCTTCCGCTACATCAGTTTGAAGTTACGGGTTGATGTTCGTGAACTATCGCTGTGCGATGCGTTCTATTCAAGCTCGAATCAATTTAATAATTCATAAATAAATCGAAATATTTCTAAACTTCCTTTATTAATTATATAAAATTTATATAATTACTTTAGAAAATCTATTTCAGTCGTTTAGCTTCAATTTAAATCCCTCTTAGTTTGGTCAAATTTTAATACAATTCTAATGAATAAAATAATATTATTTTTCAAAAGTTGTAAAGTTATGTTCAAATATTCATGATTGTCATAATAAAAATAAACGAAAAACTTTCGAAAGAAAATTTCTTTTCAAACGTTCTCTACATATCCTATCCGAACTTCACTTTGAAAAGTGATTATTCATTTAAAATTCAAATACTTTTACAAGCCATAAGCATGTCAAAAATACTTTGAAATCATTTACTATAGTTGCGAATATTCATCGATATTTCGATATAAACGCATCTATCCAAAATCGGACATTGAAATTTAATTTCAATTTTCACCTCATATTTTATATTATTAAAATATTCATCTTTATTCCGGATTGGAATAAAATTCAACCAAATATTATTCAATTCCATTCATACGAATCCAATACATCCAACAATAGTTGCGAACAGCTATTAAACATCTAAATGACATTCAATGTGCGTTTATTTTCATACAAGCTTCAAAATAATTTATTAAAGCTTATTTTGCTTCGTTGATCGATTGATCAACTTATGAACTATATACAAGGGAGACGTGTAAATCAAAAATCATCCCAAGATCCGTGTAGGGTTTTCAACCACTAAACAAATAATTTAAATTCAACGCTGATTCATGAATTCAATCATTACTAATTCAATTTAATTCTTTTTCTGACTAATGAATTTTACTTAAATGAGTAATAATAGTTTTACTGTTCAAGTTCTAAATGAATACTTATATTCAATTTCAACTATCACTAGTATATCAACAATATTTTAAGATGTTCAAACATCACCAATTCATAGTCACAACATAACACAAATAAATCAACCCATGGGTTTGCAAGCAACTGTGATGTGGGCTACAAGGCACTGTATAACCTTTTCATACTAATCAAATGACATCTATGATTTCCATCATATTTTTAGCTAACTGACAAATATTTTAATGTCGTGCTAACTGTGACATAAATTGTTTTCTAACTTGCAGTTTACTTAACTTTGTTGCATTAACTTTTAACATAAAACAGCTAACCAATTAATTTTTCATATTTTGTTAAGCTACTGAAATACGCTAATTAAAGTAAGAATCTCCACCCCAGGCATAAAATAACAGTGCACTGCCATGTCTGACTTTTTGGCGCTCCCTACCACTTAAAATGTCACCTTTTTAGCTTGGAATGGCTCCAAACTTTCCGGCAACTCTCGTACATGCCATTACTAGTGAATGTAGCTAGAAAGCGATGAACTTTGGTGAAATGGAGGTCTCCAGAGCTTGCGGTTTTTCTGTCTAGCGAAGAAGAATGGTGTGATGAGCTCCACCTGGAGACATGTGGCACGTAGGGTCCGCAAAAGAGTAGCTAAGGGTAGTATATGAGGTAGATACACTTAAATGGAGCTCTTTCCATGGTTTGAAGTAAATTAGAGAAGAAAAGAGGAGAAAAGAGGAGGAAGGGGAGTTGACCGACATGGGGGAGGGAGGGGGAAGGCGGCGCTGATGTGGTAGGTGGCGGGTAGCAGGCGTGGGCCCCTCTAGGCAACGGTAGGAGGAAACAATGGGGAGAAAGGGGTCTCCATTCTTTTGATTTTGAGCTTCCAAACTTAATGTAGAAAAGTGAATGGAAGGGTTAAGTTAATCATGCTTAATTAGCTCCAATCCTCTCCTGTAGGCACCATTTAGGGAGAGAGTGCCATGTGGAAGAGAGACGTGACATAGGTGTCTAATTTCCATTAGACTAACACTATTCGTCGAATGATCAAAATTGAAGATGTATTTATTACTGCATCCAAACTTTGTTTCAGTCTCATGGTGACATGTTAACTCCAAAAATTACGAAATTTGGAATCTCGCTATGTTATGGAATTACGTTTCCAACAAATCTAACGGTATCGAATTTGGAGACCGTTTGAAAAATGGCCTTATTTTAAGTTAAATTCGAATTCAACTGAATTTTCAATGTACGTTTATAGGTCGTTCTTCTACGTACGAACTCCGTTGAACTTGAAAATTTAAATTCTGACATATTTCGACATTTTGGTTCCAGTAAAAGTGATTTCATCGAATTCAGAGGCTGTTTGAAAAATGGTCTTTTTATAAGTGATCGATATAGCTCTAAAATATCGATATTAAAATTCAAGGCTTACAAATGGATTTAAATATTTTATTGACCCTGTTTTACATCAAATAAAATATAAAAACTGATTTTAAAACTATTCTCAAATTTTACTAAGCAAAAATAACCAAATTATATTCAAAATCCATTAAAATATATTGAATTAAAAGTTTAAATTGGTTCTGAAATTCCGGGTTGTTACAATGTCCCACACTTAAAACTTTTTTGTCTCAAAAAAGGAATGGAGCTGAAAGTTGTTTAACTAACCAACTCAACTTTCATTCTGTCTTGCATTCTTCATCTTTTCAGTTTCTAAGAACTTCGAAATTCTCCTGAAATTTGGCAAATGCCTTAAATTTCTGGAAAATTTCGCCATAACCTCCTTTATATGGGGTGATCTGAACAAATATATATGGCCTTAAAAGGCTCTAATAAATCAATATATATATATATAACAAGCAGATGCCCTTGGGAGATGTGCAAAATTTATCACCCAAATACCCGTGAGTAGGATTAAAAAATCATGTGAACATCCATTGTGACTTATATGCACCCGAGGGAGATGTGTAAAAAATTATCATCCCGAGACCCATGTGGGGGATTATTCATGATCCATGTGACGTAACTACAACAAGAGTGACGTGTATATATTTGTCATTTCAAGACCCAGTGATGGGGTTTTGTTATTAAATCATGCCATTTCTTTTATATGTTAATTAAGTCCACCATTAGTCTTCGGTTCAACCTGTAATTCAGTCCTCTCCATACAAGCATCAACTTAGTGCATGCTCGTATGGTAATCAAAACCTCGTCATATAAGCACCAAATAATTGTATGCTTATATGTATATGTTATGCCATACTGTCCTCGGTATATGTTATGCGGTGTAGTCCATAATTGTTGTTTACTATCCTATGTTATATGTTAAATTTCACACAAGAAACCGTCACAGCGCATCCAATTCACTCACAACAATATAATAATAAAATTCCGCAACCAACTAAATAAGGTACACCTGTTTGTCGGGCACGCAATTTATTTCTCTACTCAGCATTTAGTCAGTAACCTACTCAACAATTATTTGTGTGTGTACTCAACCTAAGGTAAGGTGTCCATGTTTTATTTTGTCCATAGAGTGCTTCTGGCCCTTTTCATATAAGCAACAAGTAATGATAGGCTTATATGGATAATATATAGTCCATAACATATGTTATGCGATGTAGTCATATCACATAAATATCCAAGCATATACAAAACATCAACAAGTCATAATAAAATATTAACCATCAACATCATCATATCATATATAATATTGCAGTGAAACATCGCCAAAAAGACCAACTATACCATAGACATAGTGTATAACCTAGTGTGAAATGTCACGTAAGGTATAAACCATGTATACGTATCTGACTAGTCATATCCATGCTCACCCGAGTACTGCTACATACTTGAGGTGGACTACACCCAAAATGTACATCTCGTGCCTACGTCGCACCAAAAATGGACTAACACATACCCATCATACATATATATACATATAAACTGCTAACTAATCATCAGTGATCGATGCTAGGGCTCTGCACAAATGGCCCAGATAGAGTCAGCTCCTTAGGCTCCTATGCTAGCTCATCCTTAAATCCTGGAAGGAAAAGAGGCCAGTCGCCTGGTATTTGATCCTCGATCTCAAAATCATCTGGCAAATCATCCTCGCTATCATGAACCGCCAGTCAACTTCCTCATCATCTTCATCGTCTTCTTCTACTTCTTCCACTTCCTCTTCTTCCTCCTCTTCCTTTTACTCTTAACTTCCACTAATATAGGAACCTCCTCGGGTACTATCTCAGGAAGAATCGGGGCTACTACTGGCTCATCATCTCCTAACATCTCGGGGGGTAGATCCCAAGTAGGCAACTCCACTGATGCTAAAGGTTGAGCATAATAATCAACCATCTCGTTGATCACCTGCATATAGTCAAGGAGATGTCTATGGCTGGAGGGGCCTAGTCCAATAATGTAGCTACTTCCTTAGGAATCACAGGCGGGTCAAAGTCCTCCATCATCATATAATCCCACATATGGGCATCAATCTCAGGGTGGGGAAAGACAGGGAACTCAGGACCTATGTCAGAGAAGACTAAGTCTAACTCGGGTTCGGGAACCTGGTCAGGGATAATCGATAGCTCTAGGGATGGCAGCTCCTTAACAACAGCATCTATCACCGGAGGGGGCACAAGAACGTGGTCTACCATAATCACATTACCATACTCATCAAGCGGGATCCCATCATCATCTTCCAACATCCACACATCATAATCAGCGAAATCCTCAGGCTCTGGTGTGCCTGAATCCATAGAAACGTCACCCGAATCTGAGCTCGAATTGGCATCAAGAAGTATATAGGGGTATGAAAGTAAAGGAAACATCGGATACGTATGAATCATCCCCCTATGGTCTGGTACTACTGGTGAAACGACCCGCAATTCCGTACCCTTTGAGTCGACTAATAACACCACACGTCCAACTCAAATTGCACAGAAATACGCATCATTATTAGAAAGAAGTTAGAGGGTGAGAAATAGAAAGAAAGAAATATTAGAATAGGAGAAAACGAAGATCACAAACTCACAGCGGAACGAATAAAACATATTAGATGATATAACTTTGAAGCACAAATCAGTATTTGTATATACATACCATTATCAGAGCACAACGATTATCCCTGGAACAGTTATAAACACCTGTTTCCAGATACAACATAGTACACAGCGGAAAATATGATAGTCTATAGCTAACAGGTGAAGCCCCCTGCTTCAAACTCCTCCAAGTGAATCTGAAAAATCCTAACTACTTGACTGCCCGTACAAATTTGGGCACCCAAGAGTTTAGGGAAAACAAACAAAATAAACTCTGGGTCAGTCATGGGACTGGTGTGAGTAAACTCCAATCATTTGGTTTAACTTTTCAAAATCCTTTTCAAAAGAAAAGATAATCGTAAGACCAATCCACTCATAAATACGGATGGCTTTTACCTTACGATAACCCAAAACACTTTGGAAATCATATATTATCTGATATTATAATAATGTCTAATCACAAGTAATTAAAATCTAGTAGAACGCTTGCATCTCACGCTCTACATATATAATATACAATCAAACTCGCAGGTACTTATTGGAGATTGGATTCCAACTTGACAAGGTATGGGACCACCTTCCGAACGTGTATCTCTAGAGACGAATACACTGGGTTCAACAAGAACATCTTGCAACCCGGCCCACACATGACCGACCACTCATTTCGCTTGAGTGTATCGAATGTATACCACCGACGGTTGGGATCAGCAACCGCCTCCCGATAAGGGACAGCATCGATAGATTTAAGAACAAAAGGAATTTCTCTAGATAGGTGATCATACATCCTAATGGGTGCGACCCACATAGCCATGCTGCCTGCCCGATTTTTGTCCAATTCCGGGTTGATGAGGCTTGAGGTTTGAATTATCTTCCAGAACATCTGGCCATCATTCACTTTGAATGCCACCTCGTCAGATCCATCGGAAATCACTAATTGATTCCCACAAAAATACTCAGACTGTTAGGCTAAAGAAGCTTCCCTTCTATGCCACCAACTTCGTACGTTTGAAGGAATCAACGTACGTAACTCCTTTGGAAATACTTTGTCAGACACTCGTCCATACAAGTTGTCCTGGGTCTGGACAAACCGAAGGCACTATCCCGTAAACAGGATAGCCCTTGCACTTCACTCCGTCTTCCAATTTCTTCAGCATAAGTTGCTTCATAACGCTTACGCCAATACGGAGTGGTTTTCAGATATCAAATCTGATCCCGGTCTCTCCATATTGACAACGGAGGTATATAAAAATAAAACTTTGATAGTCGGTGATTTAACTATCAAAGAAACATCCATACAATCAACGGTTCTATTTCCAAATGGAAATTCTATCAATCAAGCATTAAACAACACTGGGCCCTTTTTATATTAGTCCTTTATTACATTATCATTTCCAATTCCATTTTCCACCTTTCGTGTTCTTTCAAAGCTCTATTTTCTCCCTCGATTATTGGAAAACATTTCCAATATTATAATTCCTTTATTGAGAAAATATCCCTTATTCCAGTTAGAAAACATTTCTAAATCTTTTGAATTAAACTGATGTTATAAACATTGTTATTATAACTCAAATCATAAATCATTCGTTAACTAACGATATCACTAACCAATCCTTGCTATCGAGCCTTAACCATTTCTCCGTCAATAATGCAGTCAGTCAAGTTGGGGTATAATTACCTCTCAGACCTTAACTGAACGACATTCTTAACTTTGAAATAGTCAGAGCTCACAACTTTAAACGAAATATCGCTTACGCGACTCTCGGATTTGATCTACGAACACACCTTCTTTATAAAAAAATATTTATTATAACGGTAGCGTTATAATTGCTGTCTTCAAATGTTTGATTTATAAAACATTGCTTTCAACAACAGCGTTAAAACTGCTATCTAGCATTATAGAACACTTATCATAACCATAGCATTAAGATTGCTATTAAAACAATTATTATAACGGCAGCGTTAAAATTGCTATTTAGATTTACCAAGACATTTATTATAACAGCAGCGTCTAAAATTGCTGTATAGATTTACAACATCTATTATAACAACAGCGCTAAAATCGCTGTTTAGGTTTATAAAAGCATTCCTTACAAAGACAGTGTTAAAATTGCTGTTTAAAATTTAAAAAAAAAACATTTCTTATAGCGTTATGATTGCTGTTTTGAATAAAATACCGTGTGCGACGCACACGCTTCCGTTGTTCATTTATAAACTCTGTTTATTTTAAACAATTCAAGTTCTCCTTTAAACATATTTATAAACTATATATTTTTCTAACCACTTAATTCGATTTCTATAAATCCCCTTTTATATTTTATTTGCAAAATATTTCCTTGTTTAAACTATTTATTATTTTATTTTAAGCATTTGAAAATCTTCCTTTAAACTTTCCTCTGTAATTTGCTAAATTCGGATCCATTTCTAAATATTGGTTTCAAAACCGATACTCACTTTCAAATATACATTCATATTTGAACTCACCTTTTAATTTTTCCAATGGTTAATGATCCACTTAATTTATATCTTTATTCATACATTTTTCTTGGTTTACCCAATGGAATAGGTTTCCATTTGCAACTCAATGAAAAAGAAATTATTTCTAATTTGGAAATAAACTCTGCTTTTAAATTCTAATTTCCTTTTTCACATTCGATGATATTTTACGGTATCTAAAATACCAGGTTCCTAAGGCCAGGGTAAACCAAACACACATATTCAACCATGGATAATGTAGCACAACATATATCACCATCAAAATAAAACAGTAAATAAAATGTCGAGGGATCCAGTTGGATCCCTCCAACCTGTTTCCCTGCATCCACAGATGTTAGTAACATCAAAAATATCGCATTAATGAAATAAATCAATCAACGATGATTATATCAACCAATTTATCAACTATTCAACCAAGCAACCATTTCACATTATAAAATAATTTTAAACGAGTGAGTTTACTCACCTTGGTCGTAGTTGGCAATCCTGTTTTTGTTTTGTTAGAACCAAATGAACGTTTGATTTTATCACGTAACTCCAGCGGTTCTTTTCTCAGCCGCATCAGTGACGTCATGTAGATATCTTCGCTATGATCCCTAAGTGACCAGTTTCGTGTGATTCGTTATTAATCCTTCTCTACCAACTTAAAACATGACTGCTACCTGAAGATTTTCCATGCACCACTACAGCAACCTCAAAACCACCGCTACCATGTCTTACTCGAAACCGCCATTATCGTCGCGGCCCACCTTACCTACTGCGCACCCAAAACAAGTGAACCAGTTTATCTGAAACCCCATGCATGCACCCTACAGACCGCCGAACTTCCCACTTACCAGAGCTTCACCTCGTCATCTACTTGAAATAGACTGGATTTGGCCATACTCGCTGGTTGGCACACTATATATACTGCTTGTGAAACCTCTACTTATAAGATCAATGTTCCTGAACTTCTTCAAGTCTTTGTTATATTACATGGTCTCGTAAAAACAGTTTGACCCCAACTGTTTAAATATATTGTGGCAAATGAAACAGCTCGAACCCGGCTAACTTTATGGCATTTAAGTACTCAACCAATTCGTCCAGTATCGATGTCTGAATTGAACCTTGGCTTGCAACTTAAACTGTTGAAGCCCAAAACTGAATGCCCCCTCTACATCTTGAATCGGGTGAATACTAATCCCTCGTCATTAGCGCCTCTGTCACGCATTCATTCATTTTCCAGCAAATTAAATCTGGTCTCCTTCCTTTATTAATCACTTCAAACGAGCTTCCTCCCCACTTCGCAGAAACGATCAACAAGCCAACCAAATTCCTCCCCTTCGCCGTTCTTCCTCTTGAATAACCCAACTCGTCCACATTTTCAAGGCCGCCAGCTCCAAAACAAAAGAACCCAACTACCACCAAAACCCGTGCCTCCTCCTCACGAACCCCTCAAACTAAACCGCACCTAACTCACTAACTATCCATCGCCAAAACCCTACCTGAACGTCACCTTCCATCTTGCTTCAGCAGTTTCAATCCTCACCAAACCGCTTGCCACCCTATCCTCCGCCATTACGGGTGCTACAGCGAGAAACGATGTCAAAACTCATAGCATCCGTTTCTGCAAAACCCGAACCTTAGGAAGAAAACTCACGCTGTGCATATACGACGAACCCAAAATGGCGTTGATCACATGTGTGTGGAGTTGGAGAAAATTTTCTTCGAGAATCCGCATATAATAGTTTTATGATTTTAGGGGATTATTTGTTGATCATCATATTACTAGCCGCAAAAGCTTAGGTTGAGGTGGGTTTCGTGGATTAGAAGTGGAGCTGTATGTATTTATAGAATTAGGTACCGTGGTTGCCACGGATAAGGGTACACATAGGTCTGCTGTTCCTGGGTAGATTTGCATTTTTCCTATTTTACTTTGTCGGCAAGTTGTTGAGAGTAGGGGGACATGGTAGGATAGGTAGGTTGGCTATTGCAGATAGGTTCGGAATGAATTATATAAGAGAAAATATATTATTTTATATTTTAGCAAAACTTCACGATGAAGCATCAAGTAAAACTAGCCACGGTTGACTTCTGTTTACTGATGAAAAAGCTAATCTTGGTGTAAAAAGGTATTCTGAACCCAATGGGACAAGTTTCGTCAAATTCCGACATCGGTTGAAAAAATTTCCTTTATAAAACCAGAAATGAACACGCGTTTAAATTTTTCACGATCACCAGATAAATCAAATCAACTCGAAACTGCGAACATCGACAATAACTTTTCGATACGAACCCAACGACACTAGTTTCGTCGCATTCTGAGACTGTTGCCCCGGTAGGCCATTTTCAACGCGTACCGCACTGCCCCTCTGAACACCAAATTTCCCGATCTCTAAAATTAACAAACTATATACCTACCCTGACTAAAATCGACGATACAAACTCACCGGAACTGGTTTCGTGGCTTGATTCGATCGTCTGTTCAAGTTACAATCTAATATCCCTTAATTCAGTTGAATTAATTTAATTGCACTGAACGAGCATTTACGGCTACCGTGGTTACATACGACATCGGTTTTCCACGCCATTCAACACCGTACAATAATTTAACGATACGGTCTCAATGAAACTGATTTCATCGAAATCTGAGTCCGTTTGCAAAACGGCTATTTTAATGGCCTATTTTTAAATGGCGATTTCCATAGCGACTATTTCAAATTTTGATTTGGCCATAACTAACAAATTATAACACGAAATCTGGATTTTTCTCTTTCATATGAAAATTATAATCAACACGGTTCCAACGTGTCTTATTTCACAGAAATCCGACTTATAACGAATTCTGTATTCTCAGTTGAAGTTCAAAACTCTATATTATGAACTGCCGCGCGATTTCGAGCTCGTTTTATAATTATATTAATAAATTAACGTTCAAACTTCGTTTTATAAATAAATTCATTATAAATTCCTATATATAATTCAAATAAAATATTTAAACCAATTTAAATATTCAGAGTTCAATGGCTGAAAATCCGGGTCGTTACATTCCTTCCCCCTTAAAATAATTTCGTCCTCGAAATTGCTAAGGTAGGAAAAGATGCTACGTACCCTATTAACTAGGTCCAAAAATCCTTTTTATTTACCTCTTAACTTCAGTTTAACTGGATCAATTTATTTCAATTAAAATATTCATTTATTCTCACTAACGAAAATTTCCAAAAATTCAGAAAATTTTCTAACACTTTAAATTCTGAATAATTCCTGCAGTATCTCCTCTGCACGGCTCAACCGGTACAATCACAATTCGCCTTTCTAGGCCTTCTCCAATCCAAAAGAAAATCAAAAAGCCAAGTGGCTTGCTCCCATAGGGTCATAAAATCATCAAACCCAAGTAATATTGTAAACATGTACCTTTTTGTCGGGCATAATTCAATCTCTTGCACTTTCTTCCATTCCATACCTGCTCAACATACACATATCGATTTCCCACCAGCTTCAAATCAATACAACTTCCAGTTGTCAGATCTCTAATCAACTTCTGATTAGTCGCTTCCATTCTATCAATTCAAATCTGATTTCTATTTAAATCAATTCACTTACTACCCTTGAATCCAATTCAATCCCATTCAACAACATCCAATATATTCAACTTTCTTATTCATAAGTCGAGTTAATTCTAATTTCAAGCCTTTCTCTTTGTTTAATTCATTCTGGATTATCTCTAATTTAATCCAATTTTATTTATCTAAAGTTAAATTTCAATTCATTGATTTGCTTCCACCATTTCAATTTCTACAACTTACACAAGTTAAACTTTAATTCAGGATTCAAATTCCCGAGTTTTATTTCAAATTAGTTTGAAAATCATATATATTTATATACATTATAATCAACTCAATTCAAAACATTTGAATAACTTGTCCTTTTCAAACATATTTTCATTTCCAAATTACTATGGTAGCAATCCGTCACTCAGAAACTTGAAAATGAATGCCGATAATGCTGCAGTCCATTATCAGAATTATTTTCTCGCCACTGAAGTGGTTTCAGTGCTTAATCACTTTCAAAACTCATTAAAAATCATTCTCATTCAAAAATACCGTCAAGTAATGCTATATTACCTTTATAATACTTCAGAAAATATTTTCTAAATACCCGGGATTTAAATCCACAAATTTTTGGTTTGAATCCAATTCCAATTTAGCTTATTTGTATATCTCATTCATATACAAATTCAATTTGGTTTTATACAACCATTTCAATATTTCATAATTTCCTTTGATTGTAATAACAATCAACACATTCGATAATTTCAGAAAATTATCCCTTTATATCAAAATAACTTTTGGGCAAATTATATCACTTACCCACTTTAAAACAATACTGCGTCGAATTGTTCTGTTCGAGAGTTTAGAAACACCTATCGATACAGTTGTACATCCTGTATCGACCAGAATTCATAAACCACTCAACAAACCAGCCGACACAATATAAAACCATTTTTATTTCAAATCTACAAATACGCTCTCTCGTATATATACTCAAACTCGATCTAGGGTATTACTAACCCCATCTCTATTGAGTCACGCCACAGAGCCAAGGTAATCACTTAACCTTCAGCTCTGATACCAAATGAAACGACCCGCAATTCCGTACCCTTTGAGTCGACTAATAACACCACACGTCCAACTCAAATTGCACAGAAATACGCATCATTATTAGAAAGAAGTTAGAGGGTGAGAAATAGAAAGAAAGAAATATTAGAATAGGAGAAAACGAAGATCACAAACTCACAGCGGAACGAATAAAACATATTAGATGATATAACTTTGAAGCACAAATCAGTATTTGTATATACATACCATTATCAGAGCACAACGATTATCCCTGGAACAGTTATAAACACCTGTTTCCAGATACAACATAGTACACAGCGGAAAATATGATAGTCTATAGCTAACAGGTGAAGCCCCCTGCTTCAAACTCCTCCAAGTGAATCTGAAAAATCCTAACTACTTGACTGCCCGTACAAATTTGGGCACCCAAGAGTTTAGGGAAAACAAACAAAATAAACTCTGGGTCAGTCATGGGACTGGTGTGAGTAAACTCCAATCATTTGGTTTAACTTTTCAAAATCCTTTTCAAAAGAAAAGATAATCGTAAGACCAATCCACTCATAAATACGGATGGCTTTTACCTTACGATAACCCAAAACACTTTGGAAATCATATATTATCTGATATTATAATAATGTCTAATCACAAGTAATTAAAATCTAGTAGAACGCTTGCATCTCACGCTCTACATATATAATATACAATCAAACTCGCAGGTACTTATTGGAGATTGGATTCCAACTTGACAAGGTATGGGACCACCTTCCGAACGTGTATCTCTAGAGACGAATACACTGGGTTCAACAAGAACATCTTGCAACCCGGCCCACACATGACCGACCACTCATTTCGCTTGAGTGTATCGAATGTATACCACCGACGGTTGGGATCAGCAACCGCCTCCCGATAAAGGACAGCATCGATAGATTTAAGAACAAAACGAATTTCTCTAGATAGGTGATCATACATCCTAATGGGTGCGACCCACATAGCCATGCTGCCTGCCCGATTTTTGTCCAATTCCGGGTTGATGAGGCTTGAGGTTTGAATTATCTTCCAGAACATCTGGCCATCATTCACTTTGAATGCCACCTCGTCAGATCCATCGGAAATCACTAATTGATTCCCACAAAAATACTCAGACTGTTAGGCTAAAGAAGCTTCCCTTCTATGCCACCAACTTCGTACGTTTGAAGGAATCAACGTACGTAACTCCTTTGGAAATACTTTGTCAGACACTCGTCCATACAAGTTGTCCTGGGTCTGGACAAACCGAAGGCACTATCCCGTAAACAGGATAGCCCTTGCACTTCACTCCGTCTTCCAATTTCTTCAGCATAAGTTGCTTCATAACGCTTACGCCAATACGGAGTGGTTTTCAGATATCAAATCTGATCCCGGTCTCTCCATATTGACAACGGAGGTATATAAAAATAAAACTTTGATAGTCGGTGATTTAACTATCAAAGAAACATCCATACAATCAACGGTTCTATTTCCAAATGGAAATTCTATCAATCAAGCATTAAACAACACTGGGCCCTTTTTATATTAGTTCTTTATTACATTATCATTTCCAATTCCATTTTCCACCTTTCGTGTTCTTTCAAAGCTCTATTTTCTCCCTCGATTATTGGAAAACATTTCAATATTATAATTCCTTTATTGAGAAAATATCCCTTATTCCAGTTAGAAAACATTTCTAAATCTTTTGAATTAAACTGATGTTATAAACATTGTTATTATAACTCAAATCATAAATCATTCGTTAACTAACGATATCACTAACCAATCCTTGCTATCGAGCCTTAACCATTTCTCCGTCAATAATGCAGTCAGTCAAGTTGGGGTATAATTACCTCTCAGACCTTAACTGAACGACATTCTTAACTTTGAAATAGTCAGAGCTCACAACTTTAAACGAAATATCGCTTACGCGACTCTCGGATTTGATCTACGAACACACCTTCTTTATAAAAAAATATTTATTATAACGGTAGCGTTATAATTGCTGTCTTCAAATGTTTGATTTATAAAACATTGCTTTCAACAACAGCGTTAAAACCGCTATCTAGCATTATAGAACACTTATCATAACCATAGCATTAAGATTGCTATTAAAACAATTATTATAATGGCAGCGTTAAAATTGCTATTTAGATTTACCAAGACATTTATTATAACAGCAGCGTCTAAAATTGCTGTATAGATTTACAACATCTATTATAACAACAGCGCTAAAATCGCTGTTTAGGTTTATAAAAGCCTTCCTTACAAAGACAGCGTTAAAATTGCTGTTTAAAATTAAAAAAAAAACATTTCTTATAGCGTTATGATTGTTGTTTTGAATAAAATACCGTGTGCGACGCACACGCTTCCGTTGTTCATTTATAAACTCTGTTTATTTTAAACAATTCAAGTTCTCCTTTAAACATATTTATAAACTATATATTTTTCTAACCACCTAATTCGATTTCTATAAATCCCCTTTTATATTTTATTTGCAAAATATTTCCTTGTTTAAACTATTTATTCTTTTATTTTAAGCATTTGAAAAGCTTCCTTTAAACTTTCCTCTGTAATTTGCTAAATTCGGATCCATTTCTAAATATTGGTTTCAAAACCGATACTCACTTTCAAATATACATTCATATTTGAACTCACCTTTTAATTTTTCCAATGGTTAATGATCCACTTAATTTATATCTTTATTCATACATTTTTCTTGGTTTACCCAATGGAATAGGTTTCCATTTGCAACTCAATGAAAAAGAAATTATTTCTAATTTGGAAATAAACTCTGCTTTTAAATTCTAATTTCCTTTTTCACATTCGATGATATTTTACGGTATCTAAAATACCAGGTTCCTAAGGCCAGGGTAAACCAAACACACATATTCAACCATGGATAATGTAGCACAACATATATCACCATCAAAATAAAACAGTAAATAAAATGTCGAGGGATCCAGTTGGATCCCTCCAACCTGTTTCCCTGCATCCACAGATGTTAGTAACATCAAAAATATCGCATTAATGAAATAAATCAATCAACGATGATTATATCAACCAATTTATCAACTATTCAACCAAGCAACCATTTCACATTATAAAATAATTTTAAACGAGTGAGTTTACTCACCTTGGTCGTAGTTGGCAATCCTGTTTTTGTTTTGTTAGAACCAAATGAACGTTTGATTTTATCACGTAACTCCAGCGGTTCTTTTCTCAGCCGCATCAGTGACGTCATGTAGATATCTTCGCTATGATCCCTAAGTGACCAGTTTCGTGTGATTCGTTATTAATCCTTCTCTACCAACTTAAAACATGACTGCTACCTGAAGATTTTCCATGCACCACTACAGCAACCTCAAAACCACCGCTACCATGTCTTACTCGAAACGCCATTATAGTCGCGGCCCACCTTACCTACTGCGCACCCAAAACAAGTGAACCAGTTTATCTGAAACCCCATGCATGCACCCTACAGACCGCCGAACTTCCCACTTACCAGAGCTTCACCTCGTCATCTACTTGAAATAAACTGGATTTGGCCATACTCACTGGTTGGCACACTATATATACTGCTTGTGAAACCTCTACTTATAAGATCAATGTTCCTGAACTTCTTCAAGTCTTTGTTATATTACATGGTCTCGTAAAAACAGTTTGACCCCAACTGTTTAAATATATTGTGGCAAATGAAACAGCTCGAACCCAGCTAACTTTATGGCATTTAAGTACTCAACCAATTCGTCCAGTATCGATGTTTGAATTGAACCTTGGCTTGCAACTTAAACTGTTGAAGCCCAAAACTGAATGCCCCCTCTACATCTTGAATCGGGTGAATACTAATCCCTCGTCATTAGCGCCTATGTCACGCATTCATTCATTTTCCAGCAAATTAAATCTGGTCTCCTTCCTTTATTAATCACTTCAAACGAGCTTCCTCCCCACTTCGCAGAAACGATCAACAAGCCAACCAAATTCCTCCCCTTCGCCATTCTTCCTCCTGAATAACCCAACTCGTCCACATTTTCAAGGCCGCCAGCTCCAAAACAAAAGAACCCAACTACCACCAAAACTCGTGCCTCCTCCTCACGAACCCCTCAAACTAAACCGCACCTAACTCACTAACTCTCCATCGCCAAAACCCTACCTGAACGTCACCTTCCATCTTGCTTCAGCAGTTTCAATCCTCACCAAACCGCTTGCCACCCTATCCTCCGCCATTACGGGTGCTACAGCGAGAAACGATGTCAAAACTCATAGCATCCGTTTCTGCAAAACCCGAAGCTTAGGAAGAAAACTCACGCTGTGCATATACGACGAACCCAAAATGGCGTTGATCACATGTGTGTGGAGTTGGAGAAAATTTTCTTCGAGAATCCGCATATAATAGTTTTATGATTTTAGGGGATTATTTGTTGATCATCATATTACTAGCCGCAAAAGCTTCGGTTGAGGTGGGTTTCGTGGATTAGAAGTGGAGCTGTATGTATTTATAGAGTTAGGTACCGTGGTTGCCACGGATAAGGGTACACATAGGTCTGCTGTTCCTGGGTAGGTTTGCATTTTTCCTATTTTACTTTGTCGGCAAGTTGTTGAGAGTAGGGGGACATGGTAGGATAGGTAGGTTGGCTATTGCAGATAGGTTAGGAATGAATTATATAAGAGAAAATATATTATTTTATATTTTAGCAAAACTTCGCGATGAAGCATCAAGTAAAACTAGCCACGGTTGACTTCTGTTTACTGATGAAAAAGCTAATCTTGGTGTAAAAAGGTATTCTGAACCCAATGGGACAAGTTTCGTCAAATTCCGACATCGGTTGAAAAAATTTCCTTTATAAAACCAGAAATGAACACGCGTTTAAATTTTTCACGATCACTAGATAAATCAAATCAACTCGAAACTGCGAACATTGACAATAACTTTTCGATACGAACCCAACGGCACTAGTTTCGTCGCATTCTGAGACTGTTGCCCCGGTAGGCCATTTTCAACGCGTACCGCACTGCCCCTCTGAACACCAAATTTCCCGATCTCTAAAATTAACAAACTATATACCTACCCTGACTAAAATCGACGATACAAACTCACCGGAACTGGTTTCGTGGCTTGATTCGATCGTCTGTTCAAGTTACAATCTAATATCCCTTAATTCAGTTGAATTAATTTAATTGCACTGAACGAGCATTTACGGCTACCGTGGTTACATACGACATCGGTTTTCCACGCCATTCAACACCGTACAATAATTTAACGATACGGTCTCAATGAAACTGATTTCATCGAAATCTGAGTCCGTTTGCAAAACGGCTATTTTAAAGGCCTATTTTTAAATGGCGATTTCCATAGCGACTATTTCAAATTTTGATTTGGCCATAACTAACAAATTATAACACGAAATCTGGATTTTTCTCTTTCATATGAAAATTATAATCAACACGGTTCCAACGTGTCTTGTTTCACAGAAATCCGACTTATAACGAATTCTGTATTCTCAGTTGAAGTTCAAAACTCTATATTACGAACTACCGCGCGATTTCGAGCTCGTTTTATAATTATATTAATAAATTAACGTTCAAACTTCGTTTTATAAATAAATTCATTATAAATCCCTATATATAATTCAAATAAAATATTTAAACCAATTTAAATATTCAGAGTTCAACGGCTGAAAATCCGGGTCGTTACAACTGGGACACTACTATGATGAAAATAAGAACCAGAAGAGCTTCTACCGGAGCTATCTGATGAACTGTCCGAACTATTAAATGAGCTAGTACTATCGGGTCCATAAGTACTATCATCGGTAGGCAGGGAGACTGAGGAACTATCGTCCATACTAAAGGACGAGTTACCATCTGAAGATGAAGAAGTAAGGATAAATATAAGCTCGGGCTCCCTAGGGTGTGCTGACCTGCCTCTCTATGAATTCGAACTAAGAAATTTCAAATCATGATATAAATTCAAATCAAATCATTTAAAAAATAACAAGAGGTTCTCATATATTCACTGTCCAAAATCATGAATATACTTTCTTTATGTGTTCGAACTCTAAGGTATTTCAGAATTCATTGACTATCCAAAATCGTCGAAGATTCCTTTTTAATTAGGCCTAATTTAAATACTTTGAATTTCAAAACAAAAAATCAAACATCAAAGAAATCCAATGATTATTTAAATTTTTAAATCATGTATGTTCGCAAAACATAAATTTCTTTTAAATTCGTAATACGCAATTGAAAAGAAATATATATATATATATATATATATAATCACGATTATGTTTTCTCATAAACATGTAACTCTCAACTCCTCCTATGGTATTACTAACCCTATCTCTAATGAGTATTCTCATTCTTGGATACTACTAATCCTATCTCTAATTGAAACGGCCCGGGAGATTTTCGACTCTGATAATCGATATACAACACCATGTCGACTATTCAAGAATCGAAAATACTGGAACGTCAATAGAAAGAAGTTAGAGGGTGAAAATAGATAGAAAGAAGTTAGAATGGAAGAAGAAGAACACAAATACAACATCACAGTAAACACGAATCTCACAGCAGAACGAATAGATATATTATATAACATAACTGTGAAATAAAACCAGTATCTGTAGACAATACCATTATCGGGGTACAACACTTACAACATAGCGGAAATAAACAATAGCTATATAATCTTGAAGCCTCCTGCTCCAAGCTCTCCAAATATACCTATAAAATCCCAGCTACTTGACTACCCGTACAAAATTGGGCACCCAAGAGTTTAGGATAAAGCAAAATGAAATAAACTTTGGTTTAGTCATGAGATTGGTGTGAGAAAACTTCAACCACTTGGTTTAACTTTTAAAATCCTTTTTAAAGGAAGAATAATCGTAAGACCGATCCACACATAAGCACAGATGGTTTTTACCTTAGATAAACCAAAATATTCTTTAAAATACATACGTTTCTGATATTATAATCATGTCTAAATCAAATAAACAGCAATCTAGTGGAATGCTTTCATCTCAAATTCCACATATATAATATATAATCAAAAACCGCAGGCGCTTATTAGGTAATGGATTCCAACTGGTAAGGTATGGGACCACCTTCCGATAGTGTATCTCTAGAGAGGAATACATCGGATTCAACAAGAACATCTTGCAACCTAGGATAAACATGACCGGTCACTCATTTCGCTTGAGTGTACTGAATGTATTATCATCAACGGTTGGGGTCAACAACCGTTTGCCGAAAGGGACAACATCGAAATAGTTTAAAAAAGAAAATAGATTTTCTCTAGATCAAGGGACTATACACCCTAATTGGGAGCTACCCACTTAGCAATGCGACCTACCCGATTTTATACCATTTCCTAGTTGTGAGGCTTGAGGTCATAACGTACAGATCACACTTTATTTACTTTAAATGTCACATCATCATTCCTGCCAAATCACAAATTGATTTCTCCAAAAATACCACGGGTATGTAGTTTATAGAAACGAATTCCTCCGCCACAAAACGTAAATACATTTGAAGAGATCAACTTACGCGATCTATTAAATATACTATGTCATACATTCTTCCATACAGGTTGTCCTGAGACTGGATAAACCGAAGGGACTATTATATAAACCCATCTTAAGCAATCTATACCAAGGATTTTCCAGAACAACCCTTGCATGAACTCCGTCTTCAATTATCTTCATCATATTTGATTCACAACGCTAATGCCCATACGGAGTAGTTTTCAGATAATAAATCTGATCCCGGCGTCTCCGTGTTAACGACGGAAAAATGGTCAAAACTTTGATAATCGGTTAAATCAAAGGAAAACATCTATACACACAACGATCTTATTTCCAAATGGAAATTTTACCGATCAATCAGCAATCAACATTTTTCCCTTTAAATTAATTTATCATTAATTTATTCATTTCCCCATTTCCATATATTCATAAATTCTTATTTTCTAAATTTTAAAAATATACGTTATTAACATTCAATTTATAACTGCTACATTCACATTATAATCTCATTAATTTAAAAATAAGAATTTTTCATAAAGATCTTATTTTTATTTCTAACACTTATAATCTCATTAACGATTCCCTTTATAACTGCTACATTCACATTCAATTTCCAATATCGGAGTTAAAACCGATTTTTACTTTTCTAAATAAATTCAACCTTATATTTTTGTTTATCCAATGATAAATATTTTTCTTAATTTATAAACAACATTTATAAATTATTCTTCCCAATTTATCTGTTAACACGTATTTCTATTTAATATCTACTTTAAACAATCTTCTCATAATTCTTTTATATCTCTCCAATTCCCTTTTATAATTCTATTAATTTTCCAATATTTCTTTTTATAAAATTCTATTGATTTTATAAAATACTTAAATTCAATACTCAATTCTAAAATTCTTTTTATACATTCCAGCATTACTTATGGTATTTAAAATACCAAATAAAAAGGATCAGTATCATCCCAGCAAACATAATCAATAATTGATTATATATCATCTCATATAACACAAAATACGAAAAATTGTAACATAAATATTGAGGAATCTATTTGGATCCCTCCAACTGGTTTCCCTATATCCACAGATGTTAATCACATAAATTATATCAAATTCATACCAATATGAAATATTCTAATAATAGAATCGATATTTAATTAACGACTTATATATATAACTAAATCTATATTTTCAACCAATTAATTAACAATTAATCTAAACAACCATCACACAACAAATCAATCATCATTTATCAATACTAAATTACGTTTATAAAATAATAAACTAGACAGAGTTAGTGAGTTTACTCACTTTGTTTTGCAGTTGATGATTCTGCTTTTATTTAAAACCAAACGAGAGTTTGATTTATATCACGAAATTCCAATAGCTCCATCCTCAAAGGAATTAGTTCTACAATGTAGATTTTTTTCGTTGGCCAGTCTAATTCTGTTTACATATGACATAGTTCCACATTTAAAAATATATGATTTAAATCAAGTTAATTAACTTCTTAATTAAATTATAAATTCTTAATTCTAATTACCCTCGTATACTTCTTCCACCGTCCGCCTTAAAACCATCTCCTCTCTGTATATTCCACACACATCCTTCTTCCTCCATAACTCCACGCTTAATTACCAAAAACCAAATGAACTTCACTGAACATTACAACATCCACCATTTGGATTTTGAAACCTGAAACTGCTAACAAGTTCTAACCTAACTTCCTCTGCCAGCACCTTTGCAACCATGCTTTCTCTTTTCACGAAAATACACAAACCAATACCAAACGTTTCCACCCTGAACACTATAGCCCACTCATCATTTTTTCTCAGTTCGCAGATCCCTGCACAATTTCACGGCCATCTCACATTTAAACATATCAGGCGTTATTAGCTTAATTAATTATAATTAAATAATTCTTAAACCTTACATTAAGTATTGCATGAAAATCCTTATTTCTCTGCAAACTTACGGACTTGTCTTTCCTTGTATACACAGACATGCCGCCTCCTTCAACCCTCGACCATCACCACTTTAACCCTCCACCATCGCCAGCCTAGATGAACGGACTCCGAACCCTGCTCATCCTTGTGACCGTCGACGACTCACCTTTCAATGCTAATTGGTCTCATCTTTCACCAAGCCTTCGATCATCAGAAAACAAGGTATGAACTCCACATTTGAAAACCCTTGTACCTTATTTCACCACCGTCGCTGCAGATTTACACAGCAATTCCATCAGAGACAACAGGCTGACGCGCCTCCTCTCACTTCACCATCGACCCAAGTCTCCCCTTCTCTAGCTCCATCGTTGGAGGCCAATTTGTTAATAACCGCACGCACTTCAACAAAGTTTTCCGGCCACTAGCCATCACTGGAGTCCAAACGGCAACAACTACAGGTGGCCCTCCCTATCGCGAACGTTTCATCTTCAGGTTTTAGATCGAGTAGAAATAGGATGGAGGAGATCAATGAGATTTTGGTTGGAAGGGAAACAGCCATTTGTTTTCCATGGATGTTGGTTGTAATAGGTTGAGCATGAAAACATTTTGAATTAGGGTTACGCAGTATAGAGGGGTGTATATATATAGGTTCGGTTAGCTTCTAAGATAAGCTTCACATATTATTATAATTATTTTTATTGTATCATTGTTAATACTTATTGTTTAAAAATCTCTATGATCACATGCCATATCCACGTCTGATGAAAATGGACTTGCACCTACAGTTCGACATTACGGACCCAATGAAATTTGTTTCATCGAATTCCGAGTCTGTTTGCTTACACAACTTATTTTGAAAGTTAAAATGTCATCTGTTTTCACATTTAAATTCCGCACGGCCACATATTGACTCCAAAAATAACGAAATTTGAAATTGAACAATAATTTAATATTTCGGATCCAACAAAATTAATTTCGTCGAAAACGGAGGTCGTTTGCAAAATAAATCAAAAAATATTAATATATTGCAAAACAATTAAATTTAATATTAATAAATTAATATTATCATATATATAAATATATATTCACATACAATATCATACAGCTCCAAAATATACATATCTGGATTTATAACTTGATATTACAGTCTGAGTTAAATCGATATTCAATATATAATAAAAATACTTTTATTATATAAATAAATCATTATAAATTATAAATAAATTCCATAGCGACTTTTTGAAAATTTGATTTGATCATAACTCACAATATACATAAAGAAATCTCGATTTTTCTCTTCCATTAGAGAAATATAGTTCACCAGATTCGAACGTTTCTTGTTTCACAGAAATCGACTTAAAATGGATTTTGTATATTCAATTGAAGTTCAAAACTCAATATTACGAACTACCGCGCCATTACGAGCTCGATTATAATTATAATATAATTAATACGTTCAAACGCCGTTTATTAAATAGATTCGTTATTAAATTTTGAATTTAAGCTTAACCAAATCTCTTATACTATCCAATTCACACAATATTGTCAATTCAACTTAACTCCGATTATTTCGGAATTAAATATATTATTCTATTAATTATATTAATTAAATATTCAATATAATTTAATTCAAGTTATTTAAAATTACCAAACCATTATTTAAATAATTAAATAAATTAATTATTCAACCTTTAAAAAATACGGGATACACTATTGAGTATTCTTTAATAGAATATTACTAGTTATATCTCTGATGAATTCTTTCGTTTGGTTCTAATGTGCCTTGTTCTCAAGCTCTGCAAACCAAAGCTCTGATACCACGTCTGACATAACCCGAAAGCCCCGCCTGGCCTAGACCGAACTGGGATCCGGATAGCTTGAGAACGCGACGCATCGGAACATAAACCTACATAATATTTTATTGCTATTACAACAAGTTTCATCAGAGTGTAAGAATATCAAAGTGTGGAAAATAATATACATAGCAGAAATGCAATTATCAGAGAATAAATATATAAATAAACTACATAGTAGAGGAAAACATCAACTAACACAGCTGAAAGCAATGCACAGATACAGAGCTTTCCGAATTTAGCTCCAACCATAATCCATGGTCCTGTTAAAGAAAAGAATCTGCAAAACCAAAACTACTGACTGCCTATGTGGAAAATATGGGCACCCACAGTTCAGGTTGAAACAATAAATTCCAAGTCAACCATGGGACTGGTATGAGAGCTAAAACAGTCATTAAAATTTTACTTTAAAAATACAGGAGGTCACCGGACCATGCCTTATATCACAAAACGGGTTTACCCTATGTGAATGCCCAAACCTGAAATGCATGTTAAACAATGCAATGCTTTTAGAAAAATGGAGCTATTATAAGACTCAAGTCCCATCACATAATGCAATGCAAGCCAGAGGATAGATTTTTACCTTATAATAGCTAAACATGCTTGGTACGTCTTAAAAACAAATATTTTTATACTATTATAAGTGCATAGTGTAGAAAGCAAATTCAAATATAAATGTATCAATCATAGATGGCATAGCACTACAACAAAAAACACTTTTAACAGCGTTTCAAAAACGTTGTGGTAGGATATTATAGCGTTATGATAAACGTTGTATAACGAGTTGCGGTCGTCCGTAATTTTCGACAGCGGAAAATAAACGTTGTTAAAAACTGAGTTTCATCGCGTTTTTTCTAAGCTGTTAATACTTTATGCACATCGTTTTTTTTAGCTGTTAATACTTTATGCACAACGTTTATAATGTGTTGTTAATAGTTTTCAAGTGTGTTGCTTCCATTTTCACCAGCAATTGACAAACGCTTAACAACAACATTGAATAAATGTTGTCTTTTGTTGTTTCGATTTTTACAGCATTTATATTATGTTGTATTATCGCACACACAAAACAACAACATTTAAATATAATTCAAACAAATGATATTCATAACATGTTTGAATCAAACAAAAAATTTACCATATAAACACATAACTATTAATCATTTACATAAAATTGTATACCATATAATTCATAAACAAAGACATCGTCTATAAATCATGTTTACATAAACAAAAATAGCACCATTAACTAAGTTCATACAATATCCATTAAACAAAAATACAGCATCTACAAACACAAATACAATATTCTTGAAGCAGTTTGCACCAAATAATGAGAACAAAATGGGCAACCAATATATTTCATATGCATACCATGGAAAAAGAACATGTCGCCTTTTATCTTTTTGCAATAATGGTCTTTAGTTACCTACAATGAAGAAATTCACGAGTTAATGATTCTGTTAGTAGCACATGACATGTTCTAACCTTGGCTGAAATTAACATATTGATTCTGCTAATAGTAAATGACATATACAACAAACATTTTTTTTCTAATTTACCATTGTTAATTTAATAATCGTATTAATGATCCCTTGTTTATAATGAAACTCGGTTAACTCAGTTAAATATTTATAATACTAGTTAACTTTTATAAGCTTGTAAATCTCAACTAAATAATTTACAATTTACAAGTACCTGAAGCTCCCTTAAATTCTGAAGATCCTGATTCATATTTACAGAGAAATTCATATTTGGTTGCTACAACAACCAAAGATAGACAAAATATCAATAAATAAGAAGATAAACAGAATGAGCAAAGACGCAGCAACAACCCCAAAAAAAGATGTCGAGAAAGAGACTTAATTACCTTAGCAATGATATTCTTGATGATTTCATCTCTTATATATATATATATATCCACTGGTTGGAGACACATTGTTACTGCCCCTAGCCAAACTGCATTTCATATTCATTTACAAAATCCAAACAAGCAAGTAATAAGGATCACACTGCTAGTTGAATTAAAAACAAAGAGAAAACAAGTAAAACCACTGCACACAATGACGTTTACCACCATTTTTTCTACACTTCTATGTTTCTCAAGGTCTAAATCTGTAATATTGCTAGTCTCCGGTTCAACATCCCGTACAATGATTTCGGGATCATCTTTTAACCAAATATTTCTACCATTCAATTTCTGATCACAGACTAAAGCAAACAATTTAATTATATATCTTCAAGAAAGAAAGAAAATTAATGGAGATTAAGTTAGGCCCAAAAATTTACTGAGCTAACACTATTGGCTTCTTAAGAAAATATGCTAAATCTGCTAATCCTGACTAAACTTTTGAAAACAAAAAGAGAAATGAAAAGTGATCATATGAATTAATAACTTCCTATCTCTTCTCTGTAGAGGTATAAGAACAAACGGCAGGTTAGTGCGTGAGTTTTCTATTTTCTTTATAAAATCATAAGTAGATAGATAAGTTTAGTTTTGGCTATCTTTATGGCTTAAGCTGAACAGTGAGAATAAGAGCAAGATGACACAACCAAGTTCAAAATGCAGTTACGGAATATACCGTATAAACAACAAATATATCGTATAATGAATACTGAAAAATGACAAGTTAAACCAGCTAATTTCGATGTGTCGACAGTCATGCCCTTAGTTATAACCTGCATCAACACTGAAAAACCATCATAAACTTAAAATACATTCATAGTTGGGAAAGCCTGAAATTTAGAACATGTCATTACATCCTTAACCGTTTACCTTCGGTTTCCAACCATTAATGTGCAGACACCGTAAATGTTTCAGCCACGACAATAACACATGCAAAGGCAACATGATGGAAACATTATTACACAAGTTATCGCAACCATTGCGACCACCAAGAGAATTTATCACAACCATTTTTCTTAGGCTTGCAAGCCATTGCTGTTCCGAACAGCAAGTCTGCACTTGCTATTCCGTGGCAGCAAGCCCGCGCTTGCTGTTCCAAAACAGCAAGCAAGCGCGGGCTTGCCGTATCGAAACAGCAAGAGGGAAAAGGATAAGTTTGTTTGCATGGGGGTTACATCCAATTATACGTAAGTTGCTAATCAAATACTAACTGCACATTTTGTCCTCACGAACAATAGTGGAAAAAATGTACTGTCATTTCAAATGGAATTCTAAATTAGCCTGTAGTGGAAATCAAACTTTACCTTCCATCCATCCTTTTGCCTCATGGAATTCTCTAACATGATAATAAGGAAATTGTGTACTAAATCTTCTATCTCCTCAATACTAATACCATTCAAATAGTTAATTGGACCCATCTGTAAGTAGATGCATTTTGTAAAAAAGATATGAGACTGATAAACATGTGCAGGTCTGCTTACATTAAAACATCAAATCTACAAGTTGACCTATTAGATAACATGATACATATAATATCAGTAATAACCTTAATCAAGCCAGTAGCCAACATGATTTGCACAGTTGGCTGATGGTTAGGACTATGAGACAAAAGGTCTTCCTCTATTTTTAATTTTTTAATTTAATTTTTCTGAAAAGAAAACCACATAAGCTAGTTATTGTGTGATACTGACCTCATAATTAGATAAGATGATCTCTAGTAAACAGTCGGGCCACTCAGCCATTTCATTTAGAAAGTTTCTGTTTTCTTGTTGACTACAAGCCAAAAATAGAAGATCCTGAAACCATGCAAGGAAAATTAGGCTAGCATAGAATCATACGATTTTACTGAAAGAATAGCAAAAAACCATTAGTTAGCATGCTACTTCAGTTGAGTATCACTGTACTAAATCTTCCCTAATATAACTAACATGAACTTACAGATTTATAAAACAAATTTGAAGTGATCGAAGCAGTTTGAATAAAATAAGTTTGAAGTGATCTAAGTAAAAAACCAGTGCTGTAATTATTTTTACAACCACATCCCAACTTGGTTTCTAGTGCATCACTCCTCAAACATTCAAAGATGTACATACACAAGTAAACAACAGAAGTTATTTGTTCCATCTGCTGCATTGCCTAATTTGCATTCTGTAGACTGTGGATTGTTCCAGATTTTGATTCTATCCATTGTGTGGACTGTTGAATTATTTAAGTAAGCAAGTACATGAACAGACATTTTAGGGGAAATAACTCAATTACCATCTCTGTTTCTACGACTCAGGTAACAAAATATAACTGTGTAAGAAAACAAATAAACCAAATCCTAGAGTGAAAGTCAGCAACTAATCTGACAAGAAAGCAACTTACAGTCTAAGGCTCGATGCCCTCCACACCAGCATCAAATCTAGGACCTAACACAACACTTGTTCAACCGACCATTCAATTCAACAACGATTTTACTAGCTCTGTGATCATCTACGTACTCAAACTCACCAATATATCTTGCATATTGATTACCTGAATGTCATTTTACAAGAGTGAAAAAAGGAGCGAATATTATTCAGAAAACCTTCTAGCTAACCATCCTCAGGCATAACCAAAAGAAACTTGATGATCATTTCGAAGATGGCCTGATCATAAACTGACGCCACGTATTTCAGCATTGTACATGCTTTCAAGTGCATGGTTGAGGACACCGATTCTCACCATGCTTAAACCTAAATAAGATCAAACATTTAGTAAGCATAACTATGAACAAGAAATTACCTAATTAACCAAACTGATGCCTTACAGCGCAATGTTAAGGCTTTAACATACATAAAGAGAAGCATTTAGGAATACAAAAGTTACTAATAACAAATAATATAGGAAGAAATAAACAGCCCACATAAAGGAAATCACTCAATATTTTTTTTAAAAGATCTATTCAATTGTAAAAATTATAATGTAGCTTTTAGATTCAACAAATTTTAAAGGAATAGGTGTTTGAATTTAACTTGGAAGCACAAATGAAACCATGCATGCCCATAAACAGAGTAGTGAATGCGAGCAATCATAAATCAGCAGGTCAGGTACTTGATATAGTATATTAATGTATTCAACTTTGCATTTAAGCAAAACATAATTTACATTACGAAATTAATGCCTAACATGATACGTTTTCTTTGCATGTTTCAAGTTTAATGCTTAGCAGTACATAGTGAAATAATAATGCAAAGAGAACCAAAAAGATAAATTAAAAGATCAACATGAATCAGGCTTGACTATAACTTTTTTACTGTGGACTTTAATGGTGAAAGTCAACATCAAATGCAGTTTATGGCAAGTAACTAAGCTTTTAAACCAAAGTTTACATTATTTTTCTGTCATGGCGTCTCTCAATTTGTGACGTTATAGTTATCATGGCACTGCAAATGTTTAAGTGTATGTTTAATGCCTTTGGAAGCCTTCCTCTTTTGCTACATGAAGTTAAATTTTTATTTCTAATTTCACTTCCTTTTATCATGTTAGTTTCTCCAAATTTTATCATTATGCATCAATAGTCTGCATTGTTCAGAGAATACTTTATTGCATATGGATGGTATCTTACTAATAGTTTACTTTGCTGATTTCAAAATTTCATTTGCCTCCAAGTTATCTTCTGTTATTCAAATCAATATGGATGTTTTTAATGTAACAATAAAGAATTCAAAGTGAATTACAATGAAATAAAGAGCATACCCTACTTTACCAAACATAATTAATTGCAAGGGTTACAATAATCAAGGGAACACTAAACTTCCTCTCTGCTATTGTATTATATAATTTCTTCTTTAATTTGTAGGAAGTCCTCTTATTTATTAAGAAATAAATATCATTTTACTAGTCCACAAAAATAATAAACACAGGTAAAACCACCAAATGAATAATAAAAGCATTAATTCCAATCCAAATATCCCAATATAAAGGCAAATTTAGGCTCTAAGTGATTTGCAGGTTTCTTGAAAAGAGGAAAGACCACTGTTCATATATAAAAGGTATAATTTGGTGCAATTTAGGCTCAGTACCATATTTTCTTATACAGATCTATCTATTAAAGCTTTCAAACCAACATTATGTTAACACATTTGGTCAAACTGTAAGGAATATAAAAATCATTTATGCAAAAAACAAAACAGTGTATTTAAACAAGGAACCAAACCATGTAAATTAATAGGTACCTAAGAATTCTAACAGCCATACAACATCTTTATTAATAATTCTCTTCCCTGCACACACACACACACACACACACACACATATATATGTGTATATATATATATATATATATATATATATATATATATATATATATATATATGTATATATATATATATGTGTGTGTGTATATATATATATATATATATATATATATATATATATATATATATATATGGTATTTGAAGATTAATATTTTCGTGGTATTTGTTCATTTTTGAGTATGAAAGGCATACAATTATTTTTGAAGGTATAAACCAATAACTAAGAACATAGACAGTGCTATCAATTCTTATATAAGGACAAATGAGTATGTGTATGTTACGTCAAGTCCAGCCTCAAGAAATCTCGATTAACAGAAAGTTAAAGTAAAACAAAACGTAATGCACTCTTCGTCTACGAAATATCAACACAAGCAACTTATCAGGCAAAAATGGCCTGCAACTATGTCAATATAAAAATCTTCTTTGTTCTTTTCAGTTGAGCAAAAATACCTTGCAATTTATTTCAGCCTGAAAGTCTTCTTTGTTCTTTAAAGGCCACCAATCAGAATGCTCCAAAGCTCGCAATGAAAACAGATCTAAGCGATATAACCGGACTTCTAAAAGAATTACTGATGCAATTCCAACTGCACAATAGAAAACAACTAACAAGTTACTTCAAAAAGTAGAACGGTCAAATAAATAATATGAATACGTCTTACACAAAAAAATACTTCATTTTGCTAGATTCAAAGTACCATGATATGATGTCATGCAATTGAACATTTTTTTCTTTTTTATTATAAAAGCTTATGAAAAATTGTAAATTGTAGATAGGAAAAAAATCGCTATATTATAAACATTAACTTTGATGATCCGAGAAAAGTGAAAGGACTTGAATTAGCTAAAACAATATAGATAACCGTTCATGATTAAAAGCTATAACCAATGAATATATTCCGGAACATAGAGTATATTTTTACTGCAAAAAATTGGAAAAAACTTGGGTTTTAGTTAGATTGTAAAGATGGTTTTGGCAGAAAATGAAGACTCATGTATTTGCTATGGTATAAATAATATGTTTATTGTTAAAAGAAGTTCAATTGTGACTGTGTACCCCAAAGTCAACACTAAGTACAATGTTAAATGTTAAAAAATTTAAATGCCAAGACAGGCTGAAGTACCATCTTCAACTAGTAAAAGCAGATTTCAGCGACGTAAAATTATTGGACCATAATAATACAAATTCCCTATTACTAGAATATGTATAAAAACTAAATACTCAACACTAAATATTATTTTCATACATCCCGGACACTTCATTTTCATATGAACCATAGAATATGTCCCAGCCAGTGATTAGACAGAAAAATATAAACACTGAAGACTATATACTATGGATAATACTTTAGAGAAAAGCCTTGAATGCATACACTTAATATTGTAAAGGTAGAAGTGCAAAAGTAAAACCAAAAATTGGCAAAAATAAAGAGTAGATTACCCCTTTTGGACAAAAAGAACAGTAGTGTTTTCTCCACATATCATCCTATCATCCTTTTTGAATTTAGAATCAGGCAAAGGATTAATGAAAATTCTTCTACACTAGTGCTTGGAATTGTATATGTTCACAATATAATTTAAAATTTAATGAAACATCCTTTTCCAAACTAAAGGTAATGGCTAAAAGGATTGCCATAATGAAACCTTCAGTCATCTTTTACCTTACTAAACCGAATTTCAGACTATTTCTTTTTGCGTATGTTCAATCGCCTTTAATTTAATCATCCTAACAACATAACATAAGCACACCTAACATGAACATTTGACTATATAGGTAACATAGTGTTTTAACATGTAACCAAACATGCCTGTTTCCTTTGGCTCCTGTTAGCCTCACATAGGATTTGTTCCTATAAAGTAAAACTAATTGGTTTTAATACTGAATTAACAACAGAAAAATCTCTGTTTTATTATCAAGTGCTTTACTCATGCCTTTCTTTGAAGATCAGTAAGTTGGTCAAGCATATATTGTGTCAGTTATTAAATGGAAAACCATGGCATGTCAAATGGCAATGCAACCCTATTATTTAAGTGGTTTAATTGAAATGATAATTCTTCAGATTTACTCATAGCTTTTCCCATGCATTCGCTTAGAATTTTTTTGTTACTATAATTCTCAATATATCTAATTGAAATTTACAGCCCAAAAAAATGGGGGAAAAAAAAGTAAAACAAAAGAAAAAGGTTGCTAAACCATGGGGAAATTACTTTAACCTCATAAAAAAAACCCTTCTCGGGGTACTTGGTTTTGAGAGAAATATCAGTGTGGTGCAAGAAGAAAGACTATTGGTCTGAATTTGAGAAACGATATAAACAACTGTCCGTGCTTTGATGTATTTATCCTATGTTTTCATTTTTATACCATTAGTCAGTGCAATATAAAACACCAAGATTTTACCTTGCTCACGAAATAATAAATATGATTAGTAGTTAATTAAGTTATAAAGCAATAATAAATAGTCAATAGTAATAATAACACATAAAATAAAAAAGAAGGCTGCATACATGTTTGGGATGAGACTGATTACGTTACAGTACAGTGCAATTATAACCTAAACTGGCATAAAACTAGACTATTGCATAAAATGAGTTAACAAAAGTTCAAATATTAATTTGCACATAACGTGAGAATGAGCACATCTATAACAAAATTAAACAATAGATAGAAGTATTTAGTGCCTCTAAACAAGAGAATTAAAGCCATAAACTAAATACTTAATTATTCAAATCAATAACAACAATCGTTTCAAATTACCAAATTTTCACTTAATATCCAATATTTTTCATTACTTCTTCACCCTGTAAAGCATAATCCACACAACCAAAGAGATCGTAGACCGAAAATCCCTAAATTTTACACCTAAAATAATCTAATTTGCGAAAGCAAACAACAAAACAAATTTTCATCCAGAAAGCAATTACGTGAAAGTAACAACCTAAGTTTCTATAAATATGACAATCAATATTAGCTTACATCGCGAATAGATGAGGAGAAATATGAGACACAATTCCATGGTCGAATAAACTAGGATCGGTTTCTCTTAACTCGGAAAAAGCAGATGAGATTGAAGGAAGAATGGACCTATGTTGTTTTAGGGTTTTTTTGAGGGAAGAGTGAAAAGGAACATGCTGCATAAAACGTTAAAAAAAAGAGCGCGGGCCCCAGATAATTTTAAATCCCGCCTTTAATTTTTTGCTCGGCTTGGCTAAACAGCGTTTATGTTCCTTCATGTTGGTCTGCGCAAGATTTAAGACAACATCCCGCTTATAAACGTTGTTCCAATTTGCTGTTTATAATGACTTTTCTTGTAGTGTAGGTACCATATATTATGTCACCATATAGGTTTACAACTAAAACCGAAAAGTCGCGTATTGGAAACTGGATTCCATCTATGAGTCGAGGCAAGGGATCTTTCTCACCGGTTTCGAGACACTCTAGCGCATGTCTCAAGATTACACCGTTAGTAAAACTTGGATCTTTAGGGCTAGTCCACTCTTGCTTTTATGGATTGGCTATTCTTGAACAATACGTTTCCCAGTCCTATCGGACCTGTCACCTGGTCTGTATGTCGACCAATCATATTTGAGAGGTCTCACATCCATCATCCACATAAGTAAAATGTCTAAGCTCCATACCATGACATTACCTCTAGCTAGAAAGAAACTCATGCACTCCATGCAGTCACTAATCCCTTTTTTTACTCATACCGGAGTGTGAGGCTCGCGAATTAACGCTATACACAAAGTTGTGCTATTTAAAATCATGCTTTGATCATCACCCATAAGGCACTACATTTCGACAAAAAGCCTTGATTATTGCATCTTAGCATGCAACATAGTCATTTCATACCCTATAGCTAATGTCTACCGATATATAACCTTTGAGCTCGTACTTCTCAAAGATCGGTGTTAAGCAAAGAGAATAAATTCTCCGCCACCAAATAGATATATATTTAGTAGAGATCAATCAATATAACACAAAATACAATGTCAGACACAATCCATTTGCAAGTCCGTTCTAGGTCTGAATAAGACCGGTGGCACCTTATTCCTCGTCTCATATGTCCAGTACAGGAGAGAGGCCCTCGCATATCTGGTCGATTTCCAAGTGTGTTTTAGACTACCACCACTTATTACCTTGTCTTGGGTGTACGGCCCAATCAAGACATAAACAATAACCCAAACGATGTAAAGACCTCCGGTCTTCAACCACCCTCTTCATTTTTGACTTTTAATCCTTATAATAGTTATTTGAAATGGGGTTAAACCTGGTTTTTCTGAAAAACTTGCTTATCTTTATAATCATTTGCCAAATATACAAATATAACAGTCATTTCATTCTGTTAGCCTACTTTGTGAACTAGGCTACACAAAGATTAAAAGATCAAAAAATGAAGAATGTTTTCTCATTACATGTCGGATCAGATCGGATTTCTTTGGAAAAGGGGGAGACCAGCATGAAGCCAAGAAAGAAAGAATACAGGTCGAATCGGATCGGAGGGGGAAAAACCGATCCGATCCCCTGATTGCTAGCACCCCAGAATCACGACAGTTTCACTCCACGTTTTCCTTAATATTTAGAGCGGTTATACCCACGTTCTACCCATGTTTGCCACTAACCTGGTGTGCTGTCTCTATCATATCCCATCTGAACCCGATAGTAACGGGATGGGTGCCACATGGATCTGAACCAAAGCCATTCCAGGAGCATTTTCCACCTATAAATACACCATCAAGGGACATTTGGAAGGATCTTTTGGCATTTTCAGAACTCAAACTCCTTTGCTATCCAAATTTCATCAACTTACTCATATTACAATTACCTTTTTAAGCATATTGTGGAGGAAATTGAGTGAATCAATACATTGTATAAGTGAAAATTGAGTGAGAATTATTGTTGTACTTGCATTCAAATCATCAATTCAAAGAGTAGAAAGTGGACGTAGGCTATTTAACGTCGTTGTGTGTTTTCTTCGTTTTTAATTTCATTTCAGTAGAATCATTACTAGTTTGGGTGTTAGAGCCAATTTTGGATCTAATTTTTTTGTGCTTTCACTGAGAATTTTTGAATTCTCCACTTTTTAGGATTATCATTCTACTATTTGGACCTTCAAGTTCAAAGAAGTTAATCCTCTGTTTTCGACATCTTTAAGTACCTGTTGGTTAATCACTGAAGAATTGGAGATTATGGCTAAAGGAAAAGGCAAAGAAATCCAAAGTAATCGAGAGAATGAAGTTAACGAAGATCAACAAATAATGGTCGTGACGAGGTCGCGTGGTCAAGACTCTGGAGCAGGCCGCTCCGGTCAGGAAACCGAACAGAAGACCCCGATCCGAGCCGATCTAATGATGTTGAGGTTGTCCACTCTCCCCATCCGAACCGGTCTGGCCGTATCACTGTGCCCCGATCCGACCCAAACCAAAGTGAAGCTGGAACTTTTACTCGAGCTCCTACCAATGCTCTGATTCCAACCGCTATGACCAATGATCAACCTGACCCATCTGCACCCGTCACATAAGGAAAGTTTTCACACTTTCTTGAAATGCTCCATAGTACTAAGGAGGTATTGGAATCCCATAAGCATGACAGTCTTCACATGCAAGAGAACATGATCACCATGAGTAGGGAACTCAAGGAGCTCCGGAGGCAAAAGACACCTTCCCCAACACGCCGCCTTGCTGCAGATTATTCATCTTCTTTAGATGAGGGACGTCCTCATGAAAGAAGGCTGCTTGAGCGACCTCAGAACCTTGATCAGTTAACTTTTGGATCTTTAGGATCCTGCAAAGACGCCGCTCGTGTGTTAGGGCCAGATGACCCAAGCTTGAGAGAGAATATGCTGTTGCCTATGCATGGATCTCACGTTCTACCAAGGGATCCTAATATTACTAATCCTACGCAACAGCAACTTATCCAGCCCCTTCCTCCTGAGATTGACCGGGAGCGTAGGGAGCAATGTAGAGCAGCCGCCGCTAGAAACATGAGGTTATCCCCTAATCAGGAACCTAGGGGTAATCCGAATATCAGACCCAGAGAACGTGTGCAAACATTAACAAATGCCGATGTGTGGGCAATGGTGCGCCAGATCATGTCCAAAAGCCGACAATACACTAATGAGGACTGAGGCATTGAGCGAAGTCATACCCCCTTCATAGATGATATATTGGACTTCTAGTTCCCTCGGCGATTAAACTTGCCACAAATGGATCGATATTCAGGGAGAACGGACCCTGGACAACATCTGATGAGGTATGCATGGTTCATGAATGCCGCAGTAGCTCTAGACGCTATAAAATGCAAGGCCTTTCCGATTTATCTAGAAGACGTGGCATTAATGTGGTTCACCCGACTCCCTCCACGGTCAGTATCAAATCTCACAGAATTAAGTGAGTGCTTTATGAACCAGTTTCAACTTCGCGCCCGAAAATCCAAAAGCGTCATAGAGTTGTAAAGGATTAAACAGGCTCCGGGCGAATCTCTGAAATCATATTTGGACCGCTTCAACCTGGTTGTCACTGAAGTTAGTGACCCTCATGAACCCACTATTCTGATGGTTTTAATAGAAGGAGTTGACCAGGACACAGAATTTGGGGATTATCTATCTGGGAAACCGCCCCTCACTAGGGAATTATTCTACGAAAAAGGCTAATATTTGCTTAAGGCGAGAAGAAGCTCATGCAAATAGGAAGAGAAAATTCGAACGGGCCTCGAGGGAAGGTGTCCAAAGTAATGTTGCTGTGAAACAATCTGGTGACAGTTCAGGGAAGGTTGAAGTGAACATTGGCAACCGAAACGGAGGTAATAACAACAAGAATGGAAATGGCAATAGGAGGAGTAGGAACCAAGGGAACAATTCCTGAAAAAGACCTCGATTCCAAACTTTCGAAAGCTATTCGCCATTGAATAATACCTTGGAAAAAATTTATTTGGACATATACAACATATTGCAATACAAAAAGCCACCACCCAGAGACTCCTCTGAAAAAGAGATTGCAACGGGAAATTTTTATTTGTTCCATGGAACCCACGGTCATTCCACCAACGAATGCCATCATTTGAGAGATATAGTTGAAAGATTGCTGCGGGAAGGGAAGTTAGACGAGTACAAGGTTGCCCTAAGGGATAGGGGGCAAGGAGGGCAAGCCCCGGACCAAAACCAGCCTACTTCTAAACCCACAGCCTAGCAGAAAGGTAAGGGGATTGTTATAAATACTATTATAGGCGGGCCCCACCTAACAAGCCATAGTTTCAAAGCGATGGATCAGTACGTCAATGCCGCCAAGCACTTTGAGGTAGGAGAATGCAATAACCTCGAAGACATTACTCTGGTAAAACAACAAAAGACGATGTCAGACGACGTCATATTCCATAGTAGAGATGATACCGGAATTCAATCACCAACTGAAGACCCACTGGTAATTACCACGGCCATCGGCCCTGCCTTAATCCATAAGGTGTTGGTGGACAACGGGAGTTCAGTCAATATCCTCTTCAAGAAAGCTTTTGAACAAATGAGACTTGAAACAAAAGATTTAAAGCCCTGCGAAGGATGGATACGGGGCTTCAATGGGGCGTCAACAGCTCCGATAGGCTATGTAGAATTAACAGTGACATTAGGACAGGGAGATCACCAGAGAGTGAGGATCCTGCCTTTTGTAGTTTTGGATGTAGAGTCACCTTACAACGCTTTCCTAGGCCGACCGACCCTCGCCGAGTTTAGGGCATGTATTGCACCTGGGTGCTTGCTGCTAAAATTCCCGACTGACGCAGGAATAGGGGTGATGATAGGCGACCAGGCTATGCGACGAGCTTGTTACATGACGAAGTTGAAGATGCTAATGCAGGGGTTGAATATAGAATCTAAGGGCGATCCTCCCCCTTCGAAGGAAAACTCGGTATAGCAATTAAAGTGTCCAACCCCAAGAGAGTCGCCCTTAAATGTGCTCGAGGATATAGATCCCAGAGAGGATAGAGAACCCGAGGATAGAAAGGTGACTCCCAACGAGACAACAATAGATATACCTATTGATGAGGCAGATTCAACAAAAGTACTAAAGATCGGCTCGCAGCTAGATCCAATTCGAGCGAAAGAGTTGGCTGATTTCTTAAGGGCAAATTTAGATATGTTTGCCTGGACTCACGTTGACATGTGTGGAATTTCGCCTGCTATTATGAGCCACTCTTTATGCATTAATCCAAAGCACCCGCCAGTCAAGCAGAAAAGACGGATGTTAGGCCCAGAGCGGTCAACAGCTTTGAAGGAAGAGGTAGAGAAATTGAAGGATAATGGGTTCATTAAGGATTCGAAATATCCCGACTAGATATCAAATCCAGTCCTGGTCAAAAAATATAATGGGAAGTGGAGTACATGTATTGACTTCTCTGAATTGAACAAGGCTTGTCCGAAGTATAGCTTTCCTCTTCCCAGGATTGATCAACTAATAGACTCGACGGCTGAACACGATCTTTTATCCTTTATGGATGCCTATTCGGGGTATAATCAAATTCCCATGCACATACCAGATCAGGAGCACACTAGTTTCATCACAGACTTGGGGTTATATTGTTATATGGTAATGCCATTTGGATTAAAGAATGCAGGAGCCATGTATCAGCGTTTGGTCAACCGCATGTTCTATAATCAAATCGGAAAAACCATGGAGGTTTATGTGGACGACATGCTTGTGAAGTCTAGACAATCTTCCGACCATACAAGGGACTTAGCCGAAATGTTGAGATTCTTCGAAGGTATGGAATGAAGTTAAACCCCCTAAAATGCTCATTTGGGGTCGCATTTGGGAAATTCCTTGGGTTTATCGTGAGTTCTCGAGGGATTGAGATAAATCCTAGTCAAATAGCAGCAATAAGGAATATTGAAGAACCACAAAAGATTAAGGATGTTCAAAGCCTGGCCGGAAAAGTTGCTGCGTTGAGCATATTTATCTCCAAAGCCACAGATAAGTGCGTACCTTTCTTAGATCTGATAAAACGAGGGAAACGAAATTTTGAGTGGACCCTGATTGTGTGGAAGCTTTCCAGAATTTATTAGACTTATTATAAAAGCCTCCAATATTATCAAAACCCGTGGAACATGAGGATTTGTTTGTCTACCTAGCGGTATCATCTCATGCCGTCAGTACAGCGTTGGTACATGAAGAAGATAAAGTCCAGAGGCCTGTATATTACGTGAGCAAGAAGCTAGCTGCTGCATAACGTAATTATCCCAAGATAGAAAAACTTTCTTATAGCCTCTTGATTGCTTCCTGCAAACTTTGTCATTACTTTCAGGCTCACCCAATAGTTGTATACACCGATCAACCTTTAAGACAAGTGTTGCAAAAACCCGAAGCGTCGGGGCGATTACTTAAATGGAACATCGAGTTGAGTCAATTCGATTTGAATTTTCAGCCACGAAGGTCAATAAGGGGGTAGGCATTGACCGACTTTATAGCCAAATTCACAATTCCCGAAGAGGAAACGGTGGGTTACAGGGTGGTTACTTTAGAACAAGAACTAGAGCTTAGTCCGTGGAAGCTATATACGGACGGAGCAAAAAATGATCGAAGGTCCGGTGCTGGAGTTGTTTTAATCACTCTTGAAGGACGATCTATTTACTATGCATTGCGATTAGAATTTGCTGGTACCAATAACGATTTCGAGTATGAAGCCCTGATTGCCGGCTGAAACAAGCCAAAGAATTAGGAGTGAAAATACCGGATATATGCTGCGATTCCAAGATAGTTGTATGCCAAGTACGGGAGGAGTTTGTTACTAAAGGACCTCGACTCGTTACTTATCTCAAAAAGGTAAAGGAGTTGCTAGGTAGTTTGGAGTGTTACAGCATAACGCACATTCCAAGAATGGAGAATCAGAGAGCAAATCGGTTGGTAAAACTAGCAAGTTCTGATAACCCCGAAGAAACTGAAATCGTTCCGATAGAGGTTTTGGAATCACCGCGTTCGAACTGATGGAGGTGGAACTAGCCTTAGAAGTTGATCCAGAGAGAGAATCATGGATGACACCAATCAAGAATTTTTTCAAGAATGGAACCCTCCCATTGAAGAAAAGCGAAAGATGAGCTGTAACACGTAAGGCTGCAAGATACGTTTTACAGGACGACGTCCTTTATCGCCATGGGTTTTCAATGCCCCTACTACGGTGTATCGCACATGACGACATCAAACGTGTACTGCAAGAAGTATATGTAGGTGAGTGTGGGGACCACACCGGGGGCCAAACCCTGGCAAAGAAAGTGTTGCGGTATGGATATTTTTGGCCTACCGTGAATAAAGACGCGGCTGATTATTCACGACGCTGCGACAAATGTCAAAGATTCGCCAAAATTTCCAGAGCACCTCCAACTCAATTTAAGTCAATGGTAAGCCCATGGTTGTTTTCCATGTGGGGAATTGATATTATTGGAGTATTACCTATTGCCAAAGGGGGAGAAAAGTACGCGATCGTCGCCGTGGACTATTTCACGAAATGGGTGGAAGCTGAACCTTTAACCACGATCACGACAAGGAAGGTGATTAGTTTTGTGGTCAGAAACATTATCTGTCGATTTGGGATACCGAAGACCATCATAACTGATAATGGGACACAGTTCAACAGTGTCGAATTCAGAAACTTCTGCCAGAAGTACCAGATTGATAAACGATACACCGCTGTAGCTCACCCGTAGTTAAACGACCAAGTTGAAGCAATAAACAAGGTCATTAAATCTATTCTCAAGAAGCGGTTGGAGCTGGCCGAAGCTAGGTGGGTAGATGAGTTGCCACTAGCTTTGTGGGCCTATAGAACAACCTTTAAGATGGCCATTGGCCATATTCCCTTTTCACTCTCTTTCGGGTCGGAAGCAGTAATCCCGATAGAACTAGAAGTCCCTTCTCATCGAGTAGCATATTATGACTCGATGATGAATAGAACACTCCTCTTAGAGCCTCTTGATATGGTTGAAGAAAAAAGAGACGAAGCTGACTTGCATGCCTCAAGACATCGACATCAAGTAGCACGTTATTATGACCGGAAAGTTCGCTTCAAAACCTTTGAACTAGGAGACTTAGTATTGAAACGAGTCTTCCCGCCTTCAACCTAATTGAGTCTAAAATGGGAAGGGCCATACGCCATCCAACGGAAGCTTGATACAGGAGCATTCAAGCTAACGACCATGGACGGTGAAGAGATTCCCAGAGCTTGGAATGCTCAGCACTTGCGACGATACCTGAGCTAAATATGAAATGTCTTCCTTTTTGTTTTTATAGGCTATGTAAAAAGGCACGACTTGCCTTAAAAAGTCTGTTTATATGAACAAAGGATTATGAAGTGGATGTAGGCTACGACTTAGCTGAACCACTATAAAAATATCGTGTGTCGTGTACTTTCCTGCATTATTTCTATCTTCAACAATTATTCTATCATGACTATGAAACACAAAACATTAAATTAGATTTGAAAAGTTGGAGATAACCTATGTGCAGGAGCGAACAAAATGACCTCTTGCATAATAAGATGCAAAGAATGGGAAGATGACATTCTTAACTCTAACTCTCATGAAACGAGAGAGGGTATAAAGGATGGGAAGACGACGTCCCTTGAGGCGTGAAGGTGCACCCCGATATGAGACCGCCTCAGTAATACTCTAACCTGGTTATGAGACAGGAGAGTATAAAGATGCTAAAAAGAATAAGCATCAATGACGAAAGGAATATGGCCCCATCAGAGAATCGAGGGCAATTGGATTTTGAATTTAATCAATCTTGAATAAGTCTTAATCAGTTATCCAAGATTGATTGGGGCATATATATGTACTCATGTTCCCCTTAATAGTGACTTTATTATATAACTGTGATATGGCATGTTGTTTATTTGCATTTTTACTTAAATGCTAAATTTACGAATATCAGACATTGCAGGGAACAAATTACTTTATTCACAAACATGTGAGTTTATACAGGAAAGATAAGCAAAAGATGCGAGGGACGCACTCGCTGCAACAGTAGCGGACTAGTAGAATATCAAAATAAAAAACCAAGCGCATTGTCACTTGGGCTGTGGAGTAGACTTGGACTTCTTGGCAGCCTTAAGAGCTTTTTTAGCTTCTTTTTCAGCATCGGACATGATACGCTTTGGTTTCTTCTTCTCTGTGATTGAGGTACCAGAGTCGATAGATTTCTTCCCAGGAGTCGGAGCACTGGGATCAAGAGAAGATTTTTTAGCAAGCTCCTCTGTAATTGACCTAGTTGAAAGCTTAACAACTAACCTCGATCCAGCATCCACCACTACAAGGGGCTTAAGGCTTTCGGGGTCTATCTCCTCTACTTTCAGCTGCATGCACTTATCTTGTTCGGCTTTCATTTCAGCCAAAGTCATGCCGTCAGCATTTTTCGAATCCCCAATTATAGCATCATGATCTTCTTCATGCCCATCATTACCATCGTCATCTTTCAAAGTGTATATCATTCATCACCATGAGAAGTGTTGGCGTTAGGCGGTATGGGAGTCTTATTGATAGCCCCCTCCTTTTTACCTTCAGCTCCCTCTCCGGACTCAACAATGGTAGCCTTATCCTATCCTCCCCGAGTCTCTTCCATGGATTTTTCCCCAATGGTGGTTCCCCAATGCTCGTCAGTCTTCTCGGTTGGTTCAGCACCTACAAAATGAGAAGCAACTGTAACAATCCGTATTTTTGAATAACATGTTATAACATAAATCAAGGCAGAATTAAAATGTAAAATCTGAATCAAGGGAAATGGGCTGTGCCATTGCGTTTGTCTCGGAAAAATACGCGAAATAGAGTCCGAGTTTTCGAAAAACGGAGTCCGTATGACCAAGTTATGGCCTAATGAAGTTTTCAGAAAATTCTAAGCCCGAAAACAGTTCAAATTCTGATTCAAATTCGGATTCAGATTCGAATCCAAACCAAAACAGATAGGCGGGATTTTTCCCGCCCCAGGCAGGGTCGACACAGGGGTCGACACCAGTGTCGATCCCCCCCCCAATGGGTCGACACCCATGTCGACCCAGGGGTCGACACCCATGTCGACCCAGGGGTCGACCCCTTCCCCCGGGTGGCCAAGTGGCCTGGTGCGCCTACTTTGAGTTTGGGTCAGGTCTGGTGGCTAATGACCGGATTTGATGGCTCGGATTGAATCTAGGGTTAATCCTATGGCTAATACTATCCTAATCTTCTATAAAAAGACCCCTAAGCCTAGCCTAAATCATCATAATTCAACCCTACAACTAAACTATGCCAAATTTGTTCCTCTCATGGCCTCCACCCTCATGCTAAAATTTCTAAGTTTATTTATATGAGAGATTTTGAGTTCATACAAGTGTTTTCAAGCTTGTATGAGTGTTCTTAGTTTGCATTCAAGTCAAGTTGCAACATTTCTATTACAAAGCAAGGGTTTTTACTGATTTGGCTCAAGGGTTTTTCATTTGGAGCTTTCATATTTGGGTTTTTGGTGATTGCATAAGGGCTTCGTCTCAATCTTTATAATAAATATTCATTTGTGTCTTCATAAGCATTGTAAGCCCTTTTCTACTTTCTTTTTGAACTTTAAAGTTAAATGAATGATGCAAGTTTGGGTTGATCATCATGATATGCAAGCTTGGTTGATCATTTTGTTATGCAAGTTGGTGTAGTCATTATGACACATGTTGCTATGTTATGCAAGTTTGGGTTGATCATTATACACATGTTATCATGTTATGCAAGTTAAACTTGAGTTTGTGAGCTTAAAGCTTCAAGCTTCATGTTAAAGGTTGCATTTTGGCAACATGGAAGTTATCATATCCCTTATGATAACTTGCATGTGAGGCTAAATGCGAACTTCTAGCAACTTCTACATGTCATTTATCACCGTGTATCACTTATATGCTAAGTTTGGTTTTATGCATACTTTTGAAGCCTAATAATGCAATATGCAAGTATATGAACATATGTACATTTCATATGCCACCATGTTAACTTGTGGCTTCAACACCTTTATGTCATGATTATGCCAAGTTCCATATTTTATCCTTTATGCATTGTTGCGATTATGTAAACGATGGGATTACGTTGGGGTTAGGTAACATTATGACATGAACATGATTTTTATAAAATGACGTGATATGTTAGCTTGTAATTATGTTTTGGAAACATAATGGACATGACACTTAGAAAATACAAGTGTGGCTAACTCGAGGTTGGGTGGAGTTTGTAGCATAAATCTACCCGGACCCGCCCGGCTTAACTAGTGGCTACAAACAATAGGACCCAATGTGAGAAGTTGGTCATGTTGTGCTCGAACCCGAGGTTAGACCAAGTTGTGGTGTAAAGCTACCCGGACCCGCCCGGCTTAACTAGTAACCACAACAAGGTCTAATGTGAGAGGTTAAAGCACATTAAGTTAATTAATGCCTCCTGATTAGGGTTAAGTCATGGTCTACTTAATACTTAACCAATTTGGGCTTGATGGGTTAATCGGGGTTAAGTCATGAACCTTGGTACACTTAACCAATTTAATCCACGTTTGGATCGGGTTAACCACATTTAACCCGTTAAGAAACCCTAGTGGCGTGGTCCTTTTCAGCAGTAACCCTCTTGATAGTATCATAAGACCCTAGGGACTAGGCTAGGGTGGGGCACGATTACTGGGCTAACATGTAAGCGACCAAAACGACGGCTGAGTAGGTACGCCGGTGTAGGTCCAGGTGGACTATGGTCGTGCACATAGTCCGGAGTTGGAAAATCAGGCACGGGTACCAGTAGATCTAGACTGTGCATACTTGATTGGTGTTCGAGTTTGACACCCTAGGACTTGATACACCCTAGGGTGGACCTAGCGCAGTTAACTACATTTCATGTTTGGGCCGTATGACACCGACACTTGACGAGTTAGGCTTATAGGGAGCCAATCAATTAGACCGTGTAGTTGGACCTTGATTTAGGTCACCTCATGATATTGGGCCAAGCTTGGGCCAAGGGATCAATTCTTGTTTTTACTTGACATGTTAGAATGCTAGTACACTCGTGGTGCAAAACTTAACCTTGATTATGCGATGACACCTTTATCTATCTTGTTAGTTAATCATCATGTCAGTATGTTGTTATCCTTATGTTCATCTCAGCTTCTCATGCCAGTTAACTTTACTAGTTCATGGACTGATAGTAGTTAGGGCTTACCAGTCTTTTTGACTGACTTGCTTTCTTTCGCCTCTTTTCTTCCGTTTCGCCCCCTCAGGTCCTCAGGGTGGGAACATTGGAGCTTAGCTTGGATCTTTATAGCTTGCTTACTGGATTTTCTCATGTACGGTTTTGGACATTGAGCTAGCTATGGTTTATCACTTCACTTTGGGGATAGTACTTTATGTATTTCAGTTTTTCAGTTTATGCTTTTCTCTAGACTTTGTTTGTTGGGAAATAATGACCAAGTACTTTGTTGTAACTTAACTATGGTTTTGAAATGCTAGTTTTATCCGCTGCTTTACTACTCTGTTTTACTTATATGTTCTGTCTTGTGATATCTGCATGCATGTTTACCTTGTTTAACGCCCCTCCAAAGCTAGTGTGCTTGCAAGAGTTACCCTGGCGGAGGTGGGGTGTTACATTTGGTATCAGAGCATAAGGTTTACAAGATTTGAGCAAAAGTGTTTTTGAAACTTACATTTTGAAAAACTATTTTCAGAACCAATTAAGTATTTTCCAAGAAAAGTCTAGTTATTTTAAAAAGGCTATTCCCCAAAAGCCATAGCACTATCCTTCGTTTCTTCGTTCTGAATCTATCTTTTTCCTTTTTCAGTATGGCCGATCGTAACCTTCCCGAGGGAGTGACGATTCCCGGATGGTTCCAGAGGTACTTGGAAGCTAGGGCCAACGATGTGGGCCCAGCAAATACCCCCAATATAACTGAGGTTCCTCCTCCTCCTCCTCATAATCCACAAGCGGATTTCGCAAAAGTTTGCAAGGACTTTAAGGCGATGGGTGGCAAGAATTTCATAGGGACGGAGACTTTTGTGGAGGCACGAAATTGGTTGAAAGAAACCGAAGATCTTTTCGCTATCTTTGATATGGAAGATCATAGAAAGGTTTTATTGGCAGCATGGTTACTAAAAGAAGAAGCTGCTTATTGGTGGGAGGTCACCAATGCTACGAGGCCTATAGAGACTTGGGCCGACTTTAGGACAAGATTTGGGCTTAAGTTTCTATCATCAGCTGAGGCGAATCTGCAATTGGAGAAGTTTATATCTTTGAAGCAAGGGGACATGACAGTGAGGGAGTATGTGAATGAGTTTAACAAGCTCGCCCGATTCGGTTTGGACATGGTTAATACTCCCCAGAAGAAGGCTTTACGCTTTGCACGAGGGTTGAACGAGCCATTACAAGGTTTAGCCCTATCTCATATACCCATGGGGGCCACTTTTGAAGGCCTAGTGGACATGGCATTGCTTCAAGGAGATAATAAGAATAGCAAGAAGGAAGACAAGACTAATGAGACTCAAACCAAGAAGACAGACTCCTAGTGGGGAGGAAATCAGAGCAATCAGAACAACAAAAACAACAAGAATAACAAGGGCAACAAGGCCAAGACAAAGGATCCAAGAAAATGCCACTACTGTGGGAATGTTGGGCACATAGCTAAAGACTTTAAGAAGAAGAAGAGGAAGCTGGGCGAATGCTTTCATTGTGGAGAGACTGGACACTTTAGCAAGGATTTCCCCAAGAAGCAAGGGCAGAATCAGCGTGCAGGACCTTCTGGAGGGCAAGTACACGCTCTCAATGCTGCTCCCGTTCAGGACCGAGGTAGTATTTCTGTAGAGAGTCTTGTTTATATTTCTGATTACCCTATTCGCACCTTATTTGATTCTGGCGCATTGCATAGTTTTATTTCTTCTGACATTGTTGAAAGTTTGCACCTAAGTACTAGTCTAGTTAAGGATCCCGTTTGTGTTTCAAATCCAATTGGGGGTTCCGCCCATCTATCTATGATTTGTGTGGATTTGAAGATTTCTATCTTGACCGTAGAATTCACATTTGATGCTTATGTTCTCGGGTTCACGGGATATGGGTGGATCTTGGGCATGGATTGGTTGTCCAGTTATGGAGCCATCCTCGATTGTGAGCATAAGGTGGTGAGGCTCATGACTCGCCTCGGTAATACCCTAGAAATTTCTTGTAACCCTAGAGGTCCCGTCATGTTATGTTATCTTGAATCTCTTGACTCGTCCATCGATGATCTGCAATCTGTAAGGGTGGTCCGAGACTATCCCGATGTCTTTGAAGAAGTTAAGGGGTTACCCCCTAAACGAGAGATAGATTTCCGCATTTATCTAGTCGATAATGCCAAGCCAGTATCATTGCCCGTTAGGCATATGGCCCCTCGTGAAAGAAGGGAGCTCAGTAAGCAAATCAAGGAGTTGCTTGAGAAGAATTTTATTAGGCGAAGCATTTCTGAATGGGGTGCTCCGGTGGTATTCGCTACTAAGGCGGATGGTTCACTTCGCCTATGTGTTGATTATCGAGAGTTGAACAAACTGACAAAGAAGAATAGGCACCCTTTACGGAGGATAGATGATCTCTTTGACCAGCTCGTTGGTGCTTCTGTTTCTCTCAGCTTGATCTAGCCACCGGATTCCATCAGCTTAGAGTAGCTGAGGATAGCATTGATAAAACTGCATTCAGGACTCTAGATGGATTCTTTGAATGGCTTGTCATGCCATTCGGATTGACTAATGCACCCGCCTACTTCGTAGACTTGATGAGTAGGGTGTTCAGGGAGTTCCTTAACAAGTTCGTGGTTGTCTTCGTGGATGATATTCTGATCTTCTCAAAGGACGAGGAAGAACATGCCAGACATCTCAAGGAAGTGATGGATACGCTTAGGGCGCATCAGTTGAAAGCCAAGTTCTCCAAATGTCATTTTTGGAGAAGGGAAGTTCGGTTTCTTGGACATATAGTTTCTAAGCAAGGCATAGCGGTGGATCCCGCGAAAGTGGTTGTGGTTCAAGACTGGAAGACTCCTAGGAATGCAACCGAAATAAGAAGCTTTCTCGGTCTGGCGGGCTACTATAGGAAGTTCATCAGGGACTTCGCTAAGATTTCGGCCCCTCTTACTAAGTTGACGAAGAAGAACTTAGTCTTTGCATGGGACTTGGAGTGTGAGCTTGCTTTTCAAAAGCTCAAAAGAGCCCTTACCTCAGCACCAGTTTTGGCATTACCCGATAGTGGTAAGATGTTTACCGTGTACACCGATGCATGTGGCACGGGGTTAGGTGCTGTTCTAATGCAAGAGGGAAGAGTGATATGTTATGGGGGTAGACAACTTAAAGTTCATGAGAAGAACTATCCCACTCATGATTTGGAGTTAGCGGCGATCGTCTTTGCACTCAAATCCTGGCGCCACTATCTTCTAGGCGAAAGGTTTGAGTTGTATACTGATCACAAGTCACTCAAGTACCTCTTCTCGCAAAAAGATCTGAATCTAAGGCAGCAAAGGTGGACGGAATTCTTGGCATCTTATGACTTCGAGATAGCTTATACCGCTGGCAAGGGTAATGTTGTGGCAGATGCACTAAGCAGAAGAAGGTTGACTTTGAGCCCCTTGTTCATTGAGATGAAGAACTTAGAATTCTTGGCAACCTTTGATTTCACGACGGCTGTTGAGTCGATGACGGGTTCATTATCATCCCTTGAGCTTAGACCCACACTTCTTGATCAAGTTGGGGCTTCGCAGAAGGAAGATCCACAGATAGTCGAGGTCATGGACAAGTTGATTCGTGGTGAGACGTCTAGTCACCTTGCTAGATATACTATTGATGACAAGGGTTGGCTAAGGCATGATGGAAGGCTATGCGTTCCACAAGTAGGAGACTTGGTGCATAAAGTTCTTGAAGAAGCACATCACTCGAAGATGACTATACATCCGGGAGGAGATAAGATGTATAGAGATATGAAGCGCATTTTCTTTTAGGCCGGAATGAAGAGGGATGTGGCAGAGTATGTTTCAAAGTGCATGGTGTGCCAACAAGTGAAAGCCGAGTCAAAGAAACCAGGTGGGCTATTACATCCATTGGAGGTCCCGCAATGGAAGTGGGAGAGTATTTCTATGGATTTTGTGGATGGATTGCCTAGGTCAAGAAAAGGGAATACAAGCATATGGGTCATAGTTGATAGACTTACGAAGAGTGCTCATTTCATCCCAGTAAAGAGCAAGAGGACCGCATCATGGCTAGCATCTATTTATCTTCGGAAGATAGTGCGGTTGCATGGAATTCCTTCTAGCATAGTTAGCGATCGTGACCCAATTTTCACTAGCCAGTTCTGGAATAGTCTGCAAGAAGCAATGGGCACGCGATTGAATCTGAGTACAGCCTATCACCCCCAGACGGATGGCCAAACCGAAAGGGTGAATAAAGTGCTAGAAGATCTCTTGAGGCTTTGTGTTCTCAACTTCGGTGGTACTTGGGAAGACCACCTTCCTCTTGTAGAGTTTGCTTATAATAATAGCTATCAAGCCAGCATAGGAATGGCACCATTTGAAGCTTTGTATTGGAGGCCGTGTAGGTCACCATCTTGTTGGTGGGAGACAACAGATAGGCTTATACTTGGGCCCGATATGATACGGGACACATCCGAGAAAGTTGAATTGGTGAGAAGACGGATGAAAGCGGCCCAAGATAGACAGAAATCCTATGCTGACAAGCGAAGGGCAGATTTGGAATTCTAAGTGGGAGACATGGTTTTCGTGAAGGTTTCTCCTTTGCGTAATGTGGTACATTTTGGAGCAATTGGGAAGCTGGCACCAAGGTTCGTAGGACCCTTCCCTATCATAGAGAAAATTGGAAAGATGGCCTATAAGGTGGAATTGCCCGAGAAGCTAGCCGGAGTTCATAATGTCTTTCATGTCTCGCATCTCCGAAAGTGCCTTCATGAGTCCGCTGAAGTTGTTCAACCAAGCATTCTTGAAGACGTGGAGGTAGAGAAAGAGGCAACCTTGAGAAGAGCTCCGATTCGTATCTTGGGAACAGAGATCAAGAAGTTAAGGAATCGAGAAGTCAAATTGGTGAAAGTTCAGTGGAGTGAAGCCGATGAAGATGCAACTTGGGAAACCAAGGAGAAGATGTGTGGGCTTTATCCATTCCTTTTTGAGGGTACATTCTCAATCTCCTTTCCTAATTAGCATATCTTCCTTTTTGCTATCCATGTTTATCCTGTTTATCTTGTTATCTCGTTAGTCGTATCATGAGAACCTTAGGTAGAAACCCTTTGGATGAAACATGTATTTGAAACATGTTATGCTTGATGTTTGCAAGTGGTTGCAAGTGTTTTCAAGTGGATACTCGTGGATGCATGATACACATTAGGCACTAAGATCGGCTCACACACTTTCATGTTGCATATGCATGAGTGCTTATACTTATTCATGGATGAAACTTGTTATGCTATCACGTGGATGCTGCATATGAATGAATGTTATGTGCACTCATGTAGAGATCATAAATTATGTCAGGGATTTGCATACATATGGACTCATTTCACTAACATACTTTGCATTAAGGAGGTTTACTGAATCAGTAACCGCCTGATTTTCGCATTAGATAAGTACATATACACACACCTTTGCATATGTTCATACAGAATTAGAAATCTTTTAAGGACTATGATTACTTGTGGATGATGTTTTGAGTAGATGGATGATGGATGGTAGGATACGTTCTTCCTAACTTGGAGATTTCGGGGACGAAATCCTTTAAGGAGGGGAGAATGTAACAACCCGTATTTTTGAATAACATGTTATAACATAAATCAAGGAAGAATTAAAATGTAAAATCTGAATCAAGGAAAACGGGTTGTGCCATTGCGTTCGTCTCGGAAAAATACGTGAAATAGAGTCCGAGTTTTCGAAAAACGGAGTCCGTATGACCAAGTTATGGCCCAATGAAGTTTTCAGAAAATTCTAAGCCCGAAAACAGTTCAAATTCAGATTCAGATTCGAATTCAAACCAAAACAGATAGGCGGGATTTTTCCCGCCCCAGGCAGGGTCGACACCAATGTCGACCCCCCCCCCCAATGGGTCGACACCCATGTCGACCCAGGGGTCGACCCCTTCCCCCGGGTGGCCAAGTGGCCTGGTGCACCTACTTTGAGTTTGGGTCAGGTCTGGTGGCTAATGACCGGATTTGATGGCTCGGATTGAATCAAGGGTTAATCCTATGGCTAATACTATCCTAATCTTCTATAAAAAGACCCCTAAGCCTAGCCTAAATCATCATAATTCAACCCTACAACTAAACTATGCCAAATTTGTTCCTCTCATGGCCTCCACCCTCATGCTAAAATTTCTAAGTTTATTTATATGAGAGATTTTGAGTTCATACAAGTGTTTTCAAGCTTGTATGAGTGTTCTTAGTTTTCATTCAAGTCAAGTTGCAACATTTCTATTACAAAGCAAGGGTTTTTATTGATTTGGCTCAAGGGTTTTTCATTTGGAGCTTTCATATTTGGGTTTTTGGTGATTGCATAAGGGCTTCGTCTCAATCTTTATAATAAATATTCATTTGTGTCTTCATAAGCATTGTAAGCCCTTTTCTACTTTCTTTTTGAACTTTAAAGTTAAATGAATGATGCAAGTTTGGGTTGATCATCATGATATGCAAGTTTGGTTGATCTTTATGTTATGCAAGTTGGTGTAGTCATTATGACACATGTTGCTATGTTATGCAAGTTTTGGTTGATCATTATACACATGTTATCATGTTATGCAAGTTAAACTTGAGTTTGTGAGCTTAAAGCTTCATGTTAAAGGTTGCATTTTGGCAACATGGAAGTTATCATATCCCTTATGATAACTTGCATGTGAGGCTAAATGCGAACTTCTAGCAACTTCTACATGTCATTTATCACCATGTATCACTTATATGCTAAGTTTGGTTTTATGCATACTTTTGAAGCCTAATAATGCAATATGCAAGTATATGAACATATGTACATTTCATATGCCACCATGTTAACTTGTGGCTTCAACACCTTTATGTCATGATTATGCCAAGTTCCCTATTTTATCCTTTATGCGTTGTTGCGATTATGTAAACGATGGGATTACGTTGGGGTTAGGTAACATTATGACATGAACATGATTTTTATAAAATGACATGATATGTTAGCTTGTAATTATGTTTTGGAAACATAATGGACATGACACTTAGAAAATACAAGTGTGGCCAACTCGAGGTTGGGTTGAGTTTGTAGCATAAATCTACCCGGATCCACCCGGCTTAACTAGTGGCTACAAACAATAGGACCCAATTTGAGAAGTTGGTCATGTTGTGCTCGAACCCGAGGTTAGACCAAGTTGTGGTGTAAAGCTACCCGGACCCGCCCGGCTTAACTAGTAACCACAACAAGGTCCAATGTGAGAGGTTAAAGCACATTAAGTTAATTAATGCCTCCTGATTAGGGTTAAGTCATGGTCCACTTAATACTTAACCAATTTGGGCTTGATGGGTTAATCGGGGTTAAGTCATGAACCTTGGGTACACTTAACCAATTTAATCCACGTTTGGATCGGGTTAACCACATTTAACCCGTTAAGAAACCCTAGTGGCGTGGTCCTTTTCAGCAGTAACCCTCTTGATAGTATCATAAGACCCTAGGGACTAGGCTAGGGTGGGGCACGATTACTGGGCTGACATGTAAGCGACCAAAACGACGGCTGAGTAGGTACGCCGGTGTAGGTCCAGGCGGACTATGGTCGTGCACATAATCCGGAGTTGGAAAATCAGGCACGGGTACCAGTAGATCTAGATTGTGCATACTTGATTGGTGTCCGAGGTTGACACCCTAGGACTTGATACACCCTAGGGTGGACCTAGCGCAGTTAACTACATTTCATGTTTGGGCCGTATGACACCGATACTTGACGAGTTAGGCTTATAGGGAGCCGATCAATTAGACCGTGTAGTTGGACCTTGATTTAGGTCACCTCATGATATTGGGCCAAGCTTGGGCCAAGGGATCAATTCTTGTTTTTACTTGACATGTTAGAATGCTAGTACACCCGTGGTGCAAAACTTAACCTTGATTATGCGATGACACCTTTATCTATCTTTTTAGTTAATCATCATGTCAGTATGTTGTTATCCTTATGTTCATCTCAGCTTCTCATGCCAGTTAACTTTACTAGTTCATGGACTAATAGTAGTTAGGGCTTACCAGTCTTTTTGACTGGCTTGTTTTCTTTCGCCTCTTTTCTTCCGTTTCCCCCCTCCCCCACCCCCTCAGGTCCTCAGGGTGGGAACATTGGAGCTTAGCTTGGATCTTTATAGCTTGCTTACTGGATTTGCTCATGTACGGTTTTGTACATTTAGCTAGCTATGGTTTATCACTTCACTTTGGGGATAGTACTTTATGTATTTCAGTTTTTCAGTTTATGCTTTTCTCTAGACTTTGTTTGTTGGAAAATAATGACCAAGTACTTTGTTGTAACTTAACTATGGTTTTGAAATGCTAGTTTTATCCACTGCTTTACTACTCTGTTTTACTTATATGTTCTGTCTTGTGATATCTGCATGCATGTTTACCTTGTTTAACGCCCCTCCAAAGCTAGTGTGCTTGCAAGAGTTACCCTGGCGGAGGTGGGGTGTTACAGCAACAGTTGTCAACTCAGGAGAAAACAAAGAATCCTCAATCTATTGCCCAATGATGTGATGAAAGGTGGAGACTGCCTTGACAAATTGGGCTGAAAAGGTGGAAATACCTTCTGATGATTTCCCAATTGGGGCGGCTACCGTATCTGATGCTAATTCGGGTATAGGAGAAAAAAGAGACGCTCTAGGAATTCCCGGATTCTCGGGATTATATTCCTTGACTCCAGTAGCTTCGGCAGTAATAGAAGAGGAACCAACTTCAAGGATATTCTTTTCTTTTGCCTGGCATTTCTCCTCCTCCATGGCAGCAGCAATAAGGCGACGCCCCTCGGCCAGACGTGTCGGTTCATCATCTTTCAGATACTTCTCTATGAGTTTGTCTTCGTCAACGAAGTTTACCTTAAGTTCATCTTTTTCCCATTCGATGATTTGATTCCATACATGAACTATGGTAGTCAGATACTCTTCAATCCAAGAGATGTTTCGGCGACGAATTATGTGTGCAAAGAATTCAATCATCAATTCGCCAAAGCCATGCAATTCTTTTTTAGCCTTTGATAGCTGTTTATGAGTTTCTTCAGCAGACTTAATAGCGATATCCACATTCCCCTCAGCTAAGGCAGCTCTAGTCTCGACTTCTATTAACTTGGACTCCAAGTCAACATTTCATTTCTCCAACTCGGCGTTCTTCCTCGTTAACTCGACTTTTCTTGCTCAAGAGTATTGTAAGCTAGTTGCATTTTGACATTGTTTGACTTAGCATCTTCAGCTTGTTTCTTCAACTCCAAACGCTCTTGACTGCGAGATTCTAGTAGGTCATGATAACGCTTTTGTAATTCCTCAAATTGCTTTTTGAAGTTGTTGGCATCTCGTTGAGCAATGACAAGTTGAGCATGTGTATCTTCTAAGTCCTTCTCCAGATTTTTCAAAGCATTCTCATCGGAATCTGCAACTTTCTTCATTGCATTGACGTCTATAATTAAGGCCCGAATGATTCTGGAGAGACTGCGTGAATACTTGTACATCTCCGAGAACTGTTTCTCCACTGCGTCGTTCTTTTCCTTAGCCTCATCTGCCCACTTTGAAGAAATAGGCTCGAGTGCGGGTAAGAAAGTTAAACTCTCAAAGTAATGATCTAGGAACTTCTCCAGATATGCCAGTTTCGTTTTGGAATCAGCGTCCAGTGGTGGTGGTTTGCAATATGATAGTTCAATATGTTTCCGTTTAGCAGGGACGATGTTTGCATCGCCTTTTTCAGATCGCTTCTCAGAAGCTTTGTGCTTGTCTCGCGAATCAGTGTGTTTCGATGGACTTTTTTCTCGATTATATTTATCTTGGGGAGAAATTCGGTCTTTGGATTGTGATGTTTCTCCCCCACGACGACCTTGGTGGCACTTATATCTGTCCGGATCCGACTGGACAGGAGAACGAGAGCGTTAAGTGTGAGGTCGATGAGAATCATGAGGCCTTCTGTCATCTCTGCCCCGGTTCTCACGGCGATCATGCTCGGTGTTAGAAGGAGGTTTGGACATGCTACGGCGAATCTTCCCAACATCTAATAAGAGCGTGAAATTGTACCTGCGCAACAATATAAGTGGAGTTCAGAATCGACGTTCACATAAGACATAAGTGCTGTGACGTGCGGTGCTAATGTGTTATGTGCATCCTAAGTGACGTTCCCCCCAACAAACCCGAGCCTGAAGCCAGACTAGCATGAGTAGGATCTTTGGTCTTAGCGGGAGTAGTCTCCTCTGAATAAGTGAAGGTTAAAGGATTCGTTCCGAAGTCCTCTGAAGTATAAATAGTTTCGGGCAAGGGAAGATTTCCTAAACCCTTAAATGTGGAATCGTCGGTAGTAGGACCATCTACTTGAGAAGCGTCTAGTGGTAGCTCTTTAGGAGATGTTGACTTTTCAGGAGAAATGGCTTCATCAGGAATGGTATACCCTTCTCTTTGCTTTTCAACTATGTTGGCTAATTCATCGTCCTGAGTTGAGGATGGAGAAGGAGGAGTCCTAAGAGGCATCGTTGGACCTTTCGAGCCCTCACCCGTCTCAGGAATAATGTCGACCGGGGGTATGTACACATATGGACCTATCCCATGACCTATACTACGGGTAATAGATAGTAACCCGTGATGATGGAGATACTCATCCTTAAGAACTTCGTCGATGGTTAAGAACTTTTGGTCACCATTGAGCAGCTGATGCAAATGATCAAAGTATAATTGACCCAATATTTGCTTTGGGTTATCAGCTGCGAATGAAAAAGAAAGAAAATTAATGTGTTGGCATGAGTATTTAAAGTTGAAATCTAGAAAGTTGGTGCTTTACTTGATTTGGTCCACCTCCTGGCGCACCCCGGTTGCTGTCTGATATAACCATTCAGTTTTATAATCACCAGCCTTCCTGCTATATGGAACAGTAATAATTTTCTTTTTTGGGGCTGATTCAAAGATGAGAAGGAGGGAGTCTCTTGAGTCTGATGCTTGAAATTATAAAAGAAGTGGACGTCATCGAAGGTAGGTTCTATACCTAAAATCTCTTTGTATGCTATATACAAGGTGTATAAATAAGCATAAGAGTTGGGATGTAATTGCGTCGGGGCAATCCGCATCTGTCTAAAAAAATCGACGACAAATGGCGGTAATGGAGGTATTGCCCTAACCAGACACATTAATCGGGTAATTGCCATAAATCCTTCCGGTGGATTGTGGGGGCGATCTGTTTTGAAGGCACCTGGGTATCTCTTTTTAATATCCCATGCTTTAGACATATTCAGATGGGTCTATCATCATTGATCGTCGACTCAACAGAATCTTTGGGTAACTCCAATATAGTGGCAGTTTCAAACTCGTCGGGAGCACGATCATCTCCTATCTCTTCTTCCTCTTACTCACCAAGAGAAACTTCACTCCCGGAAGATACTTCACTATTGTGCACTTCCATTTCATAATCTGGGCCCTCATCATCCCATTCAGGGCCTGAGAAAGAGGATATGTCATCAAGAGTGAGTTTCTCGGATGTTTTTGTGACTTCTCCCTCTTATGCTAATTTAGATGAACGTCTCTCTTCCATGGTCGCTAAACTACTGAAGAAGCAATAGCATAAGTTAGAGTAAAATAGCCCGTATCCCCCTGTGCACGTGTGTGAACTAAAGTGTGTGCGATGCATGTAAGAGATGCAAAGTAAACACATAAGAGCATAATGCAAAGATTTGGCGAAACAGTAATGTACAGAATAGTCTTAAATATTTGCTCATATTCATAAGGCACTTTCCTAACTGTTCATTAAGTTGTAAGTCACGACAAACATTGATTGAGCAAGTCGGACATTTCTCGTGCATTAAATTGGATGGTTTCGGATATATATATATATATATATATATATATATATATATATATATATATATATTGGGATCGGATCGAACGCCCACAGAGGAAAGGGTTTGGACCAGGGGCAGGACCATGTGTGGTCCAAAGCAGAAGTTAATGCACTACGAGCATATCGGTTCGGTTCGAAAGTTGGTACTTTAAGTGATCCGGGTCGGTCCGAGTGCCCATATATTTCCATGACCATTTCTCTCACTCCGGCCCGGTTGGGCACATCTCGTTTTTATCCTTCTCTTTATTTTTCACTCCGACCCAATCCGGTCAGATGGAACCCCCTCTCCTCTTCACTCTTATACCTCTTCACCCGAACCGATCCCAGACCTTTCCCTCTTCTTCTTCTTCATCCTCTTTCTTCCTTAACCAACACCGAACCCAGTCTCGTGCTATACACTCAAATCAAAGCCAAGCATTTATGCGCTGGCACGTTCAACAACGGATTATAACCTCCTCTGTTACTGCCTCGAGATGGCGATGAGGCCATCAACGATGATGGCGAGGGAGAGGAGATCATGACGTCAAGGTCAACTAAATACCATTCTCAAATCGCTCAAATTATCCACGAATTCTAATCAAGATTAATTAAAAAGGAATTATCTAAAGTTTTGCAACCTACCTATGTAATTATTTCGAGAATTGAAAGGAATTTGGAATGGCTCTTAGTATTCCCAACACTTCATTCCGATCGGACCGGGGTGGTGGCTCATATAGGTATTAAGCCCATTCGTTCAGTGATAGTGAAGTGTAAGAAAAGCTGATCGTACCGGGACCGAGCCCAAATTTGGTTACCAGAGCTAATTCGATACTTGAAATGAACAAAAAGAAAAATAAACAAAAAGCTTACCTGGAGGAGTCACTAGACATCAATCAGAGTTCTCAAAGCTGTTTGAAACGAAGAAGGAAATCCGTGAACTTTTTAGTGTATTTATAGGCTGCAAGAGACATGACTTTTTGAAGCAATGCATTCCTACACGCGAATGGAAGAAACTATTCAACAGTTCAAACTCAGAGACTAGTGTACGGATAATGTCAAAGCACGCTCCATCTTCAATAGAAGCGTCCTTTGAGGGGGCAAAATATTAGCCTACTTTGTGAACTAGGCTACACAAAGATTAAAAGATAAAAAAATGAAGAATGTTTTTTCATTACAAGTAGGATCGGATCAGATTTCTTTGGAAAAGGGGGAGACCAGCACGAAGCCCAGAAAGAAAGAATACCGATCGAATCAGATCGGAGGGGACAAAACCGATCCGATCCCCTGATTGCTAGCACCCCCGATCCGAACCCAGAATCACGATAGTTTCACTCCATGTTTTCTTTAATATTCGGAGCGGTTATACCCACGTTCTACCCATGTTTTCCACTAACCAAGTGTAACACCCCCACACCCGCTACGGTCACACACTAAGGGAATGCCATAACATCGGTGGAGTATTTTAAGTGAATGTAGAACAGAAAAATTACAACAAGACAGATATAAGTAATACTTGAGAATTTAAAACATCATTTCATTGCAGCGGAAAGTAAAACATGTTTGGTTACACCAAAACCATAAACAAGAGTCAAGTACATAATATCCATCCTGATAAAACAAAAGTACATAATCCCACTACATAACTTAATAGCCATAATAGAAAAGATAAGCTGAGCTTTACATCCACGGTCCAAGCTCCAAAAGATAGATAAAGCAGTCTGATCAAAGCCCACTAGTGCTAGGCCCCCTCTGATAACCTGAGGGTTGGGAAAAAGATAAAAGCAACGGGGTCAGACATAAGTCTGAGCGAGTCCTATAACTTTAACAATACAATCATTAAAGTAACCAGAGTAAGACATAAGCTTGATATACGGTAACGACTGGGGATAAATGGCTACACTAAGCAGCCAACTAGACTTAGGATGAACTAAGATAACCGTAAAGACGCATCTACCCACCCAAGGATAATTACTACACTGCACCACACCAGTCATTCCCAACATCAAAGGTTGATCCCACTAAGTATACTTAGTAATCTATAATTAGTAGTTTCGTGTACCCCTAGCTGACTACATAAATGCCGTCTGCCCCTATTTCCACTAGGTGTGCCCACTATCCCCCCCATTCGATCGGCTCCCTACGTAGATACCCGTGTTGGCCCCACAGTGGGGTGTATCATCCCCCAAAGTGGCAACCTGATAATATCAACGGTGCACGGCTTATACCTACACGATGCAACAACGTCTTACTTACCAGCCCGGGTCCACACACGCATATGAAACCCATTGGACTTGCGTTGCCACCGCTAACCCGTTTTGGCCTCTTATAGTCAAGCCCAATATGCGTGTCCCGTCCTCGACTTGGGTTGAGCCCACAAAGATACGTTTGGGATATTGGTTGAAATGGGCCCCCACAAGCTACCCACCTAAGCTTGTCATTTCTAGTGAATCCCACTTAACCCTTTAACCATGTCCACTTACATGTTATAAATTTTGGTTAAGTCTTTTAATCATATTTTAATTGCCACTCAAGGCACCCACTAGATTTCCACATGCCACCCAAGGCACTTACTTGATTCCCACATGCCACCCAAGGCACTTACTTAACCCTTTAATCATGTTTAATTACATGTTCAACTTTGGTTAAGTATTCTAATCGTATTTTCTATTGCCACCCAAGGCAACCCACTAGTTTCCTCATGCCACCCAAGGCACCCCCACTAGTTACTACATGCCACCCAAGGCACCCACTTAACCCCTCATGCCCCACTACATGCTAATTTGGTTAAGTGTTTCTTAATTAATTAAGATCGTAACCTTTGTAAAGACCTCTCACATTAGACTGTCTTTTATGGCAGCTGGATATGCCGGTTGGTTCCGGGCAGCCTTACACCATAACAGAGTCTAACCTCGTGTCTTCACACTTGTCACGTATTTAGTTTATGACTAAGACCTCTCACATTGGGCCAATCATTTGTAGCCGCTGGATTTGCCGGTCGGTTCCGGGCAGTCTTATGCTACAAAAGGGTCCAACCTCGTGTCTTAGTCGATTAATTACACCTAATTAATCACCCCCATAATTTGTATTAATTATCCCTAATTAATTACAAATATTTAAAAATATGGGTAGACCTAACTCAATAGGTAAATTCCCAATTCCATAATATGGGTAGACCTAACTTAATAGGTAAATTCCCAATTATGTCCATCCACTTTATGGTATGTTTAATCATACCAACTTCACACAATTTTATGTGTTCATTAATTTTTACCCCATCGTCCCCACGTAAATACGTTAACATGACATACTTTAAAAGAGGAGATTCATCATACACACAATGGATTCAACTTAGCATATCATTAGCATTATCATGGGTTTAAAAGGTGTCAACTTGCATATATGACCATAAACCCAACTTGCATAAATAACCAACCCAAACTTGCATGAATCACATATGTCATAAAGATGGTAACTTGCATAAATGTTCATGTCATAGACCTATCATAAAGGTGTCAACTTGCATACATGTCATAGGTCTAAAAGGGATGAACTTGCACATGTACTTATGTCATACAAAGGGGTAAACTTGCATATGTATGTATGACATACAAAGGTGTAAACTTGCACATGTTACTTGCATATAATCAACCACCAAACTTGCATAACATGTCATATATAGACTTGCATATAATCAAACACCAAACTTGCATAACATATTACATATGAACTTGCATATAATCAACCACCAAACTTGCATAACATGTTACATATGAACTTGCATATAATCAACCACCAAACTTGCATAACATGTTACATATGAACTTGCATATGTATGTATGACATACAAAGGTAAACTCGCATATGTTATGCATATAACTAATCCAAACAACTTGCATAGATTATGCATATTATAGATCCAAACTCATAGGTTAAACTTGCATGTCATGTCACTTATTTCACACATGATTCTAGCATAAAACCAAGCATTTAACTTGCATAAAACCAAACACTTAGCATGCATGAAACCAAACACTTAGCATGCATAAAACCAAATACTTAGCATGCATAAAACCCACCACTTAACATGCATAAACCCAAACACTTAACTTGCATAAACATAGTGTCATCATGAATAAGTGTTAAACATAGTGATTAGCAAACTAGCATCATAACATATGACCTAAAACCCATTGATCCGCAAGCAAAACCATATGATCTCATCACATCTCATCTACTTAGTTTAGCAATTGGTTATTAAAGTGATAGAAACTCACAAACTCCAAGATTAGCTCCTTAGATAGTTGCTAGAGTTGAAGTAGAGGTGGATTAGTAGTTGATTAGCTTGCTATCCTCTTCTCTAATTAGTGGAGGCTCCTTCTAAGTTGCATTTTGGCGGCATGATGGCATAGATTCTATTTTTAGTATGGATTAGGGTAGTCTTAGGGTGTATTTATAGGATTAGGTTGTGTTTTAGACCCTTAGATTAACCCTAGGTTAGTTTAGGTCCGTCAGATTTCGGAAGCTTCCAGAAAACAGCCCCAAAACACAGCCAAACCCTAAAATGGTGCACCAGGCCAAACTGGCCGAGCACCCCCTGTCGACACCCAAGTCGACAAGGCTGTCGACTTGGTCCTAGCCAAGTCGACTGCCCAGTCGACAGGCCTATCGACTGGGGTAGCTAGGCGGGAATTTTCCCACCTACGCCCAATGGCCCCAATTTCGAAATTTGAACCTGAATTTTAAATCTGTTTTGAACTTTGAATTTTCTGTAAACTTCATTGGGCCATAACTGGGCCATACGGACTCCGATTTACAAAATTTCGGACTCTATTTCACGTATTTTTCCGAGCCGAACGCAATGACGCAGCCCGTTTCCCCCAATTCTCACATCTGAGATTATTTATTATGCAATTAGTGAATTTTAGCATTAACTGAAATTCGGGGTGTTACATTCTCCCCTCCTTAAAGGATTTCGTCCCCGAAATCTCTAAGCTAAGGAGAATGCATATCCTACCATCCAAACAACCATCTACTCAATCCATCAAACACGGGCATCCATTGTCCTTAAAACAATTTCTACTGATGTATGAGCATATGCAAAAAATGTGTGTATATGTTCCCTATCTAATGTATGAACATATGCAAACCGTGATAGTGCCATGCATCCAATATGTATGCGAAAGAACCCTATCAACACATACTATATCTACATGAGTGCACAATCATTCACCAAAATGCATCATCCATATGATAACACAACCATTATACATCCATAAATATAGCTACCTACACACAATTATATGCAATATGCAATATGAAGTGACTGAGCCGATCTAGTGTCTAGAGTGTGTGTATATGCATCCACGAGCAACCACTAGCAAACACTTGCATCCACATGCATCCATCAATCATAACATGTCTCAAACACATGTTTCAACCATAGGTTTACCCTATCTAAAGGTCAAAGGCACTAACAAGAGGACATACTAAAGATAAGATAAGTACTAGACAAACGATAAAGGAGAAGTTAAAAGACATGCCCTCAAAAAGGAATGGGTATAATGAACGCATTTTCGCTTCCGTCTCCCAAGTAGCGTTGCTCTCATCTTCTCCCCATTGCACTTTGACTAGTTGAACCTCCCTGTTTCTCAACCTCTTAATCTCTGACCCAAGGATGCGTGTAGGAGCTCGTCGAATAGTCGCATCACGCTCTATCTCTACTTCTCTAAGCAAGCTCGGCTCTACCACCTCTGCGGTCTCATGTAGGCACTTCCTCAAATGTGACACATGGAATACATCATGTACACCACTAAGTCTGTCGGGTAACTCCACTCTATAGGCCATCTGTCCAACCCTTTCCTTAATAGGAAACGGTCCAACAAACCTTGGTGCTAACTTCCCAACAGATCCAAAGCGAACCACATTCCGTAACGGAGATACTTTGACAAAGACCATGTCCCCAACATCAAACTCAAACTCTGTTCTCCTCTTGTCCGCATAAGATTTCTGTCTGTCTTGCGCCGCTTTCATCCTTCTTCGAATCAAATCAATCTTTTTCGAAGTCGTACTAACCATATCGGGCCCAAGCATGATCTTATCCGTAGATTCCCACCAACATGTAGGTGATCGACAAGGCCTTCCATAAAAAGCTTCGAAAGTAGCCATGCCAATACTAGACTGAAAGCTGTTATTATATGCGAACTCCACCAATGGAAGATGCTCTTCTCATGTACCTCCAAAATCTAAGATACATAGCCTCAAAAGGTCTTCTAAAATGCGATTCACCCTCCCGATCTGGCCGTCCGTCTGAGGATGATTTGCGGTGCTCAAACACATCTGAGTCCCTACCGCCTCTTTCAAACTCTTCCAAAACTCGCTAGTGAAGATAGGATCTCGATCGCTCACTATATTGGAAGGTACACCATGAAATCTAACTATCTCTCGAATGTAATCTGAAGCTAGCCGTGGAGCAGTTCTCTTACTCTTCACGGGTATGAAATGGGCGCTCTTAGTGAGTCTGTCTACCACAACCCAAATTCCCGTATTACCCTTCCTCGATCTTGGTAATCCATCGACAAAATCCATCGAGACACTATCCCACTTCCATAGCGGAACTTCCAATGGGTGAAGCAACCCACCGGCTTTCTTTTGCTCCGCTTTCACTTGTTGGCACACCAAGCATCTGGCGACATACTCGGCCACGTCTTCCTTCATACCGGCCCAAAAGAAAACTCGCTTCATGTCTTGGTACATCTTGTCCCCACCGGGATGAATGGTCATCTTCGAACGATGTGCTTCATCAAGTATAGCCTTCCTCAAACCCTCGTCTTGCGGTACACAAAGTCTACCGTCTCTACGCAACCACCCCTTACCATCTAGGGTGTACCTACTCAAATGGCTGGACGACTCCCCCTCCTCATGAGCTTCTCTACTAACTCAACCAACTGTAGGTCGTCTCGCTGCGCTCCGCCAATCCGCCCCAAAAGAGTAGGCCTAACCTCCAAGGAGGCTAGCAAACCGGGTACAAAGTCAACGGAAGGTCTAAAGTCAAACATAGAAATAAACTCTAAGCTCCGTCGTTCAATGAACAATGAACTCAAGGACAACCTTTTTCTACTTAAGGCGTTCGCTACCACGTTACCCTTGCCATGGGTATACGCTATCTCAAACTCATAGGATGCTAAGAATCCCATCCACTTTTGCTGTCCTAAGACTATGCACTCGAAGAGTCTCCAACACTTCCCTAAGATGTAGGGCATGCTCTTCTCCACTTTTAGAGAAAACCAGGATACTACCCCATCCAAAATCATCACAACTGTCCATCTCTCACGCAGACCACCCTAGTCGAACTCGACATCCCCCAAATGCAAGCCCCAAAGGCCTAAACCAATATCAGACAAACACCCAAGGGATACCTCCTTCGAATTCAGACGACCTACGTGAGATGATACTAGTAAAAACGGCTAAATAATTAAGCCCTTGTCCAACTCTGGATGTCCTCGCCAGTCTCGCTCCAAAACCACCGTTTATCCCATAACTGGCTTTGCTCAACCTATTGAGCACATACGAAAACTTATTTCGCTCCTAGAAAAGACCAAGATGTCATTTACAAAGACCATCACGAACTTATTTAGGTACTCCCTGAACACCCTTCTCATCAAATCAACAAAGTATGCGGGGGCGTTCGTCAAACCAAATGGCATCACCAGCCACTCATAAAAACCATCCGGAGTCCTAAAGGTAGTCTTCTCTATACTATCCTCAGCCACTCTCAACTGATGAAACCCCGTGGCTAAGTCCTACTACGAAAACACTGAGGCGCCAACCAACTGATCAAAGAGATCATCAATCCTCGGCAATGGGTGTCTATTCTTCTTTGTCAGTTTATTGAGTTCTCTATAGTCTACACAAAGTCTGAGGGACCCATCCGCCTTCGTGGCAAAAACTACTGGAGCACCCCACTCCGATATACTTCGTCTTCTAAACCCCTTCTCAAGCAAATCGCCTACTTGCTTATGGAGTTCCCTCCTCTCACGAGGAGCCATGTGGCACACTGGCCAAGATACTGGTTTGGCATTGTCTACCGGATATATTCGGAAGTCAATCTCCCGCTCCGGAGGTAAGCCCTTCACCTCCTCAAACACATCCGAGTATTCCCGGACCACTCTAACAGATCGCAAACTCTAGACCGACGTGTCAAGCGATTCTAGATAACTTAGCATAATAGATTCCATGGGATTACAAGAGATCTCGAGAGTGTTACCCAAGTGGGTCGTAAGCCTAACAACTCTCCTTCCACAAAAAAGAACGGCACCATTACTGTATAACCAGTCCATGCCCAAAACTAACCCATAGCCCGTGAAGCCCAAGAAGCATCACATCTAAACTCAACGCTAAGTATAGAAACTTTCAAACCCAAACACATCATGGAGCCCCCCAATTGGGTTTGAAACAACTAAGGGATCATCTACTAAACTGGTGTCTAAGTGCAGTGACTCAACTAACAACGATGAGATAAACGAACTCGATGCGTCAGAATCAAATAAAGTTCGAACCGGATAATAAAGAAATCCAAATTCCAACCTAGACGGTCTTATCCCCATCTGGTACACTAGCCGTGAGGGAATACAACTACCCTCCAGAAGATTCCGTACCTTGCCATTGCCTCCTTGGACAATCCTAATAAGGTGTCTTATTCCTCCCAAAAGGATAACTACTAGCCTTCTTCTTCCCATTCTCCACTCGTAACCTCCCATTAATGAGGTTTCGTCCTTCATTAACCAAACAACTATTTGAGCCTTCCTCCCATCGTCTATCCCATAGGTACCTAGAAGTCCTCCTCCTTCTTAAACCAACTTCTAATCCGACAAATGTCTAAGTCCCTTGAAGTGGTTTTCCATTCTTATCTATCTTAGAAAGATCATCTATACACGGAGGGGAAACTCAAAACGAGAGAGGAAGAGATTCAAAATGGAGAATTCGAAAGATAAAGATATGGCTATTGGGGATTATGTTTTTCTTTCAAAAACTTTTCTCTTAAAAGACATGTTTTTGAAAATACTTCTTCCAAAAATGTTTTAAAAAAATAGTTTTTCTAAAAAAATTATCTGTTCTGGTAACCTTAAGCTCTGATACCACGTGTAACACCCCACACCCGCTACGGTCACTCACTAAGGGAATGCCATAACATCGGTGGAGTATTTTAAGTGAATATAGAACAGAAAAATTACAACAAGACAGATATAAGTAATACTTGAGAATTTAAAACATCATTTCATTGCAGCGGAAAGTAAAACATGTTTGGTTACACCAAAACCATAAACAAGAGTCAAGTACATAATATCCATCCTGATAAAACAAAAGTACATAATCCCACTACATAACTTAATAGCCATAATAGAAAAGATAAACTGAGCTTTACATCCATGGTCCAAGCTCCAAAAGATAGATAAAGCAGTCTGATCAAAGCCCACTAGTGCTAGGCCCCCTCTGATAACCTGAGGGTTGGGAAAAAGATAAAAACAACGGGGTCAGACATAAGTCTGAGCGAGTCCTATAACTTTAACAATACAATCATTAAAGTAACCAGAGTAAGACATAAGCTTGATATACGGTAACGACTGGGGATAAATGGCTACACTAAGCAGCCAACTAGACTTAGGATGAACTAAGATAACCGTAAAGACGCATCTACCCACCCAAGGATAATTACTACACTGCACCACACCAGTCATTCCCAACATCAAAGGTTGATCCCACTAAGTATACTTAGTAATCTATAATTAGTAGTTTCGTGTACCCCTAGCTGACTACATAGGTGCCGTCTGCCCCTATTTCCACTAGGTGTACCCACTACCCCCCCCATTCGATCGGCTCCCTAACGTAGATACCCGTGCTGGCCCCACAGTGGGGTGTATCATCCCCCAAAGTGGCAACCTGATAATATCAACGGTGCACGGCTTATACCTACACGATGCAACAACGTCTTACTTACCAGCCCGGGTCCACACACGCATATGAAACCCGTTGGACTTGCGTTGCCACCGCTAACCCGTTTTGGCCTCTTATAGTCAAGCCCAATATGCGTGTCCCGTCCTCGACTTGGGTCGAGCCCACAAAGATACGTTTGGGATATTGGTTGAAATGGGCCCCCACAAGCTACCCACCTAAGCTTGTCATTTCTAGTGAATCCCACTTAACCCTTTAACCATGTCCACTTACATGTTATAAATTTTGGTTAAGTCTTTTAATCATATTTTAATTGCTACTCAAGGCACCCACTAGATTTCCACATGCCACCCAAGGCACTTACTTGATTCCCACATGCCACCCAAGGCACTTACTTAACCCTTTAATCATGTTTAATTACATGTTCCACTTTGGTTAAGTATTCTAATCGTATTTTCTATTGCCACCCAAGGCAACCCACTAGTTTCCTCATGCCACCCAAGGCACCCCCACTAGTTACTACATGCCACCCAAGGCACCCACTTAACCCCTCATGCCCCACTACATGCTAATTTGGTTAAGTGTTTCTTAATTAATTAAGATCGTAACCTTTGTAAAGACCTCTCACATTAGACTGTCTTTTATGGCAGCTGGATATGCCGGTTGGTTCCGGGCAGCCTTACACCATAACAGAGTCTAACCTCATGTCTTTACACTTGTCACGTATTTAGTTTATGACTAAGACCTCTCACATTGGGCCAATCATTTGTAGCCGCTGGATTTGCCGGTCGGTTCCGGGCAGTCTTATGCTACAAAAGGGTACAACCTCGTGTCTTAGTCGATTAATTACACCTAATTAATCACCCCCATAATTTGTATTAATTATCCCTAATTAATTACAAATATTTAAAAATATGGGTAGACCTAACTCAATAGGTAAATTCCCAATTCCATAATATGGGTAGACCTAACTTAATAGGTAAATTCCCAATTATGTCCATCCACTTTATGGTATGTTTAATCATACCAACTTCACACAATTTTATGTGTTCATTAATTTTTACCCCATCGTCCCCACGCAAATACGTTAACATGACATACTTTAAAAGAGGAGATTCATCATACACACAATGGATTCAACTTAGCATATCATTAGCATTATCATGGGTTTAAAAGGTGTCAACTTGCATATATGACCATAAACCCAACTTGCATAAATAACCAACCCAAACTTGCATGAATCACATATGTCATAAAGATGGTAACTTGCGTAAATGTTCATGTCATAGACCTATCATAAAGGTGTCAACTTGCATACATGTCATAGGTCTAAAAGGGATGAACTTGCACATGTACTTATGTCATACAAAGGGGTAAACTTGCATATGTATGTATGACATACAAAGGTGTAAACTTGCACATGTTACTTGCATATAATCAACCACCAAACTTGCATAACATGTCATATATAGACTTGCATATAATCAAACACCAAACTTGCATAACATGTTACATATGAACTTGCATATAATCAACCACCAAACTTGCATAACATGTTACATACGAACTTGCATATAATCAACCACCAAACTTGCATAACATGTTACATATGAACTTGCATATGTATGTATTACATACAAAGGTAAACTCGCATATGTTATGCATATCACTAATCCAAACAACTTGCATAGATTATGCATATTATAGATCCAAACTCATAGGTTAAACTTGCATGTCATGTCACTTATTTCACACATGATTCTAGCATAAAACCAAGCATTTAACTTGCATAAAACCAAACACTTAGCATGCATAAAACCAAACACTTAGCATGCATAAAACCAAATACTTAGCATGCATAAAACCCACCATTTAACATGCGTAAACCCAAACACTTAACTTGCATAAACATAGTGTCATCATGAATAAGTGTTAAACATAGTGATTAGCAAACTAGCATCATAACATATGACCTAAAACCCATTGATCCGCAAGCAAAACCATATGATCTCATCACATCTCATCTACTTAGTTTAGCAATTGGTTATTAAAGTGATAGAAACTCACAAACTCCAAGATTAGCTCCTTAGATAGTTGCTAGAGTTGAAGTAGAGGTGGATTAGTAGTTGATTAGCTTGCAATCCTCTTCTCTAATTAGTGGAGGCTCCTTCTAAGTTGCATTTTGGCGGCATGATGGCATAGATTCTATTTTTAGTATGGATTAGGGTAGTCTTAGGGTGTATTTATAGGATTAGGTTGTGTTTTAGACCCTTAGATTAACCCTAGGTTAGTTTAGGTCCGTCAGATTTCGGAAGCTTCCAGAAAACAGCCCCAAAACACAGCCAAACCCTAAAATGGTGCACCAGGCCAAACTGGCCGAGCACCCCCTGTCGACACCCAAGTCGACAGGGCTGTCGACTTGGTCCTAGCCAAGTCGACTGCCCAGTCGACAGGCCTGTCGACTGGGGTAGCTAGGCGGGAATTTTCCCACCTGCGCCCAATGGCCCCAATTTCGAAATTTGAACCTGAATTTTAAATCTGTTTTGAACTTTGAATTTTCTATAAACTTCATTGGGCCATAACTGGGCCATACGGACTCCGATTTACAAAATTTCGGACTCTATTTCACGTATTTTTCCGAGCCGAACGCAATGACGCAGCCCGTTTCCCCCAATTCCCAAATCTGAGATTATTTATTCTGCAATTAGTGAATTTTAGCATTAACTGAAATTCGGGGTGTTACACCTGGTGTGCTGTCACTATCATATCCCATCCGAACCCGATAGTAACGGGATGGGTGCCATGTGGATCCGAACCAAAGCCATTCCAGGAGCATTTTCCACCTATAAATACACCATCTAGGGACATTTGGAAGGATCTTTTTGCATATTCAGAACTCAAACTCCTTTGCTATCCGAATTTCATCAACTAATTCAGATTACAATCACCTTTTTAAGCATATTATGGAGGAAATTGAGTGAATCAATACATTGTATGAGTGCAAATTGAGTGAGAATTATTGTTGTGCTTGCATTCAAATCATCAATTCAAAGAGTAGAAAGTGGACGTAGGCTATTTAACGACGAACCACTATAAATTGTGTGTTTTCTTCGTTTTTGATTTCATTTCAGCAGAATCATTACTTGTTTGGGTGTTGGAGCCAATTTTGGATCTAACACATTCCAATCCAAAATGTTTTTTGTTTAAACTTCCATAACCTTTTATAAAAAGATTCTCATTAATTTTATTAAATATAAATTATTTTAATCTCAAAAATCATATCTCAGTGATTATTCAAAATTTAGAAATTAATATCGTCTTAACTAGGTTAAAGAACAACTGCCATTTAAAAGCATTATTCACTATAAACCCAAAATATCATCTTCCATTCAAAATGGAATCTTCACGAAGATACGATCAATCTATAATTGATATGAATTCCTGGATCAAACTAATACTATAAGTGCAATAACGGCGAAGCCTCTTAAATTTCATAAATAGTACAGTCCCTCCTTTACTAAAGCTCATTTAGATTATTATTAATCGAATTCCATTCAACTCCAATACGATTAAATAAATTTTAAAAAAATTCAGTAAATCTTATTTAAAAGACTTATCCATTTCATAGTTAGGTTTAAGAGTGGTATTATTTAAAATACTATTCACAATGAACCAATAATCATTTTATTACGTTCAAATATTAAATTTCCCCGTAGTTGTAAAATAGCAAATTTAGATAAAAATAATATTTATCTTTTAAATCGAGGAATATTTTACCCGAACTCTTTCTATATCATTTATTATGATTTATCATAATTTATTTATATTTTTAACAATTTTATTAAGGCCCTTACGGTCAGTTTTCAATATCGCCCATCGAACTGCATACATAAGGACTTTTTTCAAAATTGATTTGGACATATTTTAAGATCTAACCATTCAAATTTAAACCACTTGTGTTCATTGGAAAGATCTTTTGGATACGAACCCAACGGTTCTGCTTTTAGCAGAATCCGATGGTAGGATCTCAAGCTACGTCAATTCGAAGTTATGGGTTGACGTTCGCGAACTATCGTTGCGCGATGCGTTCTATTCAAGTCCAAATCGATTTATTAATTTGTAAATAAATCAATTTTTTTCTAAATTTCCTTTATTAATTATATAAATTTTATATAATTACTTTAGAAAATCCATTTTAGTCGTTTAGCTTCAAATTTAATTCTCTCTTAGTTCGGTCAATTTGAATACTATTCTAATGAATAAAATAATATTATTTTCCAAAAGATGTCAACTTATGTTCAAATTTCCCTGACCGTCATAATAAAAATAAATGAAAAACCTTCGAAAGAAAATTTCTTTTCAAATATTCGCTACATATCCTAACCGAACTTCACTTTGAAAAGTGACTATTCATTTAATATTCAAATACTTTAACAAGCCATAAGCATGTCAAAAATACTTTGAAATCATTTACTATAGTTCCGAATATTCATCGATATTTCGATATAAACGCGTCCATCCAAAATCGGACATCGAAATTTAATTTCAGTTTTCACCTCACATTTTATATTATTAAAATACTCATCTTTATTCCAGATTGGAATAAAATTCAATCAAATATCATTCAATTCCATTCATACGAATCCAATACATCCAACAATAGTTGCGAACAACTATTAAACATCCAAATGACATTCAATGTGCATTTATTTTCATACAAGCTTCAAAACAATTTATTGAAGCTTATTTCGCTTCGTTGATCGATTGATCAACTTACGAACTATATTCAAGGAAGACGTGTAAATCAAAATTCATCCCAAGATCCGTGTGGAGTTTTCAACCACCATACAAACAATTTAAATTCAACGCTGATTCATGAATTCAATCATTACTAGTTCAATTTAATTCTTTTTCTGACTAATGAATTTTACTTAAATAAGTAATAATAATTTTTCCGTTCAAGTTCTAAATGGATATTTATATCCAGTTTCAACTGCCACTAGCATATTAAGATTATTTAAGATGTTCAAACATCACCAGTTCATCACAACATAACACAAATAAATCAACCATTCATCCATAGGTTTGCAAACAACTTTGATGTGAACTACCAAGCATCGTATAACCTTTTCATACTAATCAAATGACATCTACGGGTTCCATCATATTTTCAACTAACTGACAAATATTTTGATCTTGTGCAAATTGTGACATAAACTGTTTTTTAACTTGGAATTTACTTAACTTTGTCACATTAACTTTTAACATAAAACAGTTAACTAATTAACTTTTCATACTTAGTTAGGCTACTTAAATACACTAGTTAAAGTGAGAATCTCTCACCCCTGCCATCAGATAGTAACGCACTACAATGTCGGACTTTTGGCGCTTGCTACCACTTAAAAATGTTGTCTTTTTTAGCAAGGAATGGCTCCAATCTTTCCGGCAACCCTCGTACACGTCATTACTAGTGAATGGAGCTAGAAAGAAATGATCTTTGGCGAAATGGAGGTATCTAGAGCTTGGGGCTTTGTTGTCCGGCTAAGAAGAAGGGTGTAGCAGGCTCCACAAGGTGACGTGTGGCATGTATGGTCCATAAAAGAATAGCTAAGGGTAGTTTAGGAGGTAGAAACACTTAAATGGAGCCCATTTCCATGTTTTGAAGCAAATTAGAGAAGAAAAGAGGAGAGAGGACTAAAGGGCGTCGGTCGACGTGGGGACACTACATGTAACAACCCGAATTTTAATAACATGTTAAACCATAAATCAAGGCAGAATTAAATTTTAAAATAAGAATCAAGGGAAATGGGTTCTTCCATTGCGTTTGTCTCGAAATTCTACTTGAAAATGAGTCCTAGTTTTTGAAAATCGGAGTCCGTATGAGGGAGATATGACCCTCCGAAGTTTTAGAAATTTTCATAATAAAAAACAGCTCGAAAATTCGAATTCAAATTCGAATTCAAAACCCAAAACAGGCTGGGCGGGAAATTTCCCGCCCATGGACCAGGTCGACCTGGGGGTCGACCATAGTGTCGACCTCCCAGGGACCAGGTCGACCATACTGTCGACCTGGGGGTCGACCTGCCTCCCGAACCCACTTTTTGAACCAGATGCATTCTGATGTATTTAGACTCGTTTTCTGTCCAGATTCGTCTGCCTAATCCTATATAAACAGCCTCCTAGCCTCATTCTCTTTACACCATTCTTCTCTAACCTTATGCTGCTCAAACTCTTGATGATCATGGCTTCTTCTTCTTCCTCTATATTAAATCAATTAAAATAAATCATGAAGATTATTTCTTGAAGACTACGGCTAGGAATTTCATATTGGAGATTTGCTTCTACAATCAAAGCAACATTCAACGATTCAACAATTCAACGACTAATTTCTAGACTTGACTTCTGCATCTAAATTTCTTAGACCACGATCTGTAAGTTCTAGTTACTTTTAGATAAAAACTATAAATCTAATATGTGCATGGTATAATTTGGAAGTGATTTATGTATGATTCATATCTATTCTTGGTTTCTTCTTGGATCTTGACTATTGGGAATATTGTCTACGACGTTGAAACTATTGTTAATGACATAAGACTATGACTGTGCCTATGATTGTGGACATAAGCTTTTGCCTATGCTTATGACTATGATGGTGAACATAAGACTATGCCTATGACTATGACGGTGAACATAAGACTGCCTATGACTATGATGGTGAACATAAGACTGCCTATGACTATGAACAATAAGACTATTGCCTATAACTATGACAAGGACAATTGTGGTTAATCACCTATGATTCATTGCCTAGGATTATGACTATGAAATTAGATCTAAGCTTGATTTTCTATTCAGACCTATTTTCTTTATTTGTCCTTGGATCTTAATTTTGGGGATTTTTCTATTTAAGTTAGATCTATCCATGTTCTTGAATTTAGATTAGTATTCAAACCTTTTCATGTTCGTAATGTTATCAGATTTATATTCCTATGATGTTTTAATCAATTTATTCAGTTATGTCATTCCTTGAAAATAGATTGATTATGCTATTGAATGATATTGATCTATGCCTGTGGTTCTATTTTATTATCATGTTGAATTGGGAATTAATGAATAAGTCTATTCATATGTATAGGAACTTGAAGTATAACCTGTTATGATAAGTTGTGTAGTTTATCATGATTATGCAAGTTTTATGTTGTAAAATCATATCACATATGTGACCAAATGTTAGGATTACATGCTTATGTGTATATGTTAAACCTATGTCATATTTCAAGTTCACACTTATTCATATGTTCGTGATTGATTTGCAAGTTCACATATATGTAAGTTGATTTAGTCTATGTTGCAAATTCACATATATGTATGTTGGTTCAGCCTACGCTACAAGATCAAACCTATGATATTCATGTTGATAAATTTTGTAAGTTCACACCTATGATGTTCATATTCACTATGCTGATGATGCCAAGTTTACGCCTATGTCATGCTTATGTTAATGAATTGCTTTATGCCAATTTTGTGTACGTTGAATTATGCTAAGTTTTTAGCCTAATATTATATGTCAAAAACCATGTGGACAGAAAATTAGGAGGTTGGGTTGAGTTTGCAGTGTAATTCTGCCAGGAACCGCCCGGCAAATCCAGTTACTGCAAACAATAGGATCCAATGTGGGTAGTTGGTCATATCGCACTTGAAAACCCGAGGTCAGACTGAGTTGTGGTGTAATTCTGCCCGGAACCGCCCGGCATATCCAGTGACCACAACAACAGGTCTAATGTGAGAGGTTGGGGTGCATTAATGAATTAATGCCACAAGATAGGGTTAAGTCATGAACATGAAAGACAACACTTAACCAACTTGAGACATGATTGGTAGGGTTAGGTCATGAACTTGAACGACAACACCTAACCCACTTGACATGTGAATTGTAGGGCTAAGTCACGAACTTAAATGACAACACTTAGCCAATTTGACATGCTAGACTGATAAGGGTTAAGTCTCAAATTTAAATGACAACACTTAACCTGCTGGACGGAAATCCTAGTTATGCAGTCCATTTCAAAAGTAACCCACTAGATGTATCATGGTACCCTGGAATTAGGCAGGGTGGGGCACGATTACTGGGCTGATTGTAAGCGACCAGAACGACGGTTGTGTTGGTGCGCCAGTGTAGGTTCAGGCGGGCTATGGTCGTGCACGTGGTCCGGAGTTGAAAAAGAAGGCATTGGGCATCGATAGGTTTATCTGTGCATGCTTGATTCGTGTCGGTGGTTGGCACCCTAGGGCTTGATACACCCTATGGTGGACCTAGCACAGGTGACTATATTCGTGATAGGGCCGTATGACACAGACAAACGACGAGTTATAACTTGTAGGGAGCCGATCGACTAGTGGATCGTTTCGTTGGACCTAGAAATGGGTCGTTTCATGATATTGGGCCAAGGGATTATTTCATGATTTATATAAGACATGGGTTTGGGATTCTTGTACAGCTGATGCAGCGAACCTTGAATATGTGATGTTATACTTGATTTATTCTTGATTTATCATGTTATCTTAGTCTATCTTGCCCCATCTTGACAGCATCCTTATGTTTACTTTCAGTTTATACATGTCATGTTACCTTTATCTGTTTTTATGTTGAAAGTCACTTGGACTTACCAGTCTTTATGACTGACCCATTTTCTTTCACCTCTTTTTCTTCCGTTTCCCCCCCCCAGGTTCTCAGGGAGGAAACACTACTACTTAGTTTGGACTTCTTCCTACTTCAAGATCATCATATATGGCTCGGACCTTTCTTGGCTATGGCTGCTTTACTGTTTTACTTGGGGAATGATTTATGACTATTGTTTTATGCTTCTTTACTATTGTAAGACAGATTTCGATGTAATGGATTTAATTGCACTTTGATGTAAAAGGCTTTATACCTTTCTAGATTTTAAAGCAATGAAATTTGGTTCTTCTTCCGCTGTTTTATATGTTCTGTCTTGTAATATTTCTGTGTATGTTTACCTAGATAATGCTCCACCAAAGCTAGTGCATTCCCTTTGTGAGTGACCCTAGCAGAGGTGGGGTGTTACATTTGGTATCAGAGCAGAAGGTTACCAGGCTGGGTAATTTTTTTTAGAAAACCTTCTAAAACTATTTTCAAAACCGTTTACAAAGAAGCATTTTTCAAGAAAAGTCTTTTTTTATTTAAAGGCTATTCCCCAAAAGCCATTAGCACTATCCTTTGTTTCCTCGTTTGAATCTCTTCTTTTCCATTTCAGCATGTCTGGGAATCCTAACTTTCCAGAGGGCATGCCAATACCTGGCTGGTTCAGGAGGTACTTAGAGTCTAGGGCCAACGATGCAGGCCCAACAGATATTCCTCCTCCAGCTGCAGCGATTCCTCCTCCTCCGCCCCCTCCTCGTGCAATTGCTTTCTCAAAAATCTGTAAAGATTTTAGGGCCATGGGTGGAAAGGATTTCAAGGGAACTGAATCATTCATAGAAGCGAGGAACTGGCTCAAAGAAACTAAGGATCTGTTCGTTATCTTCGAGGTGGACGATAGGCAGAAAGTACAGTTGGCGGTTTGGTTGCTCAAAGACGAAGCTTCCTATTGGTGGGAAGTCACAAACGCTGAAAGACCTGTTGACACATGGATGGACTTCCGAACAAGGTTTGTGACGAAATTCCTCTCGCAAGCTGAACGAGGTTTACAGCTGGAAAAATTCTTATCTCTTAAGCAAGGAAGTATGACGGTCAAAGAGTACGTCAATCAATTCAATCAGCTGGCTCGGTTTGGACTGGACTTAGTAAATACCCCTCATAAGAAGGCTCTTTGTTTTGTCAAAGGATTGAATGAGCCACTTCACAGCTTGGCCATGACCCACGTACCTATGGGGGCTACTTACGAAAAGCTAGTAGATATGGCGCTCTTAAGTGAAGAAAACAAGAATGGCATGAAGGAGGTCAAGGCGAATGAGTCTCAAAACAAGAAGGTAGACTCCAAGAAAGGAGGCAAGAACAACAACAACAATGATAACAAGACACACGAGAAAAGAAAATGCCACTTCTGTGGTATTGAGGGGCATATAGCTTAGGATTGTAGAAAGAAGAAGATGAAGATGGGAGCATGTTTCCAGTGTGGTGAAACTGGACATATCAGCAAGAACTGCCCTAAGAAGCAAGGGCAAGCCCCGCAAGCAGGACCTTCTGGGGGTACATCTTTAACTTCTTCTCCTAGATGCTTTGTTTTATCTTGCTTATCTCCTCAATCCTATCTTGAGAACCTTAGGTAGAACCCTTTTTGGATGTAAACATGTGCTTGAAAACATGTTATGGTTGATGTTTGCAAATGGTTGCAGGTGGTTGCTCGTGGTTGCATAACACACATTAGGCACTAGATCGGCTCAGACACATTTTCATATTGCATATGCATGAGTGTTTATACTTGTTTATGGATGAAATTGAATGTGTTATCATATGAATGTTGCATATGGATGAATGTTTGTGCACACATATAGCGTTTATGTGACTAGGACTATTTGCATGCATGTTGGATTCATGGCACTAAACATATTTTGCATTAAGAAGATCAATCAGGCCTGATCATTTGTATTATATAAGGAACATATACACACACTTTCTGCATATGTTCATATAGCATTAGAAATCTTTTAAGTACAATGGTTGCTTGTGGATGATGGTTGAGTAGATGGTTGATTGGATGATAGGATGCATTCTTCTTAACTTGAAGATTTCGAGGACGAAATCCTTTAAGGAGGGGAGAATGTAACAACCCGAATTTTAATAACATGTTAAACCATAAATCAAGGCAGAATTAAATTTTAAAATAAGAATCAAGGGAAAAGGGTTGCGCCATTGCGATCATCTCGAAATTTTGCTTGAAAATGAGTCCAAGTTTTCGAAAATCGGAGTCCGTATGAGGGAGATATGACCCTCCGAAGTTTTAGAAATTTTCAGAATCAAAAACAGCTCGAAAATTCGAATTCGAATTCGAATTCAAAACCCAAAACAGGCTGGGTGGGAAATTTCCCGCCTAGGGACCAGGTCGACCTGGGGTCGACCATAGTGTAGACCTCCCAGGGACCAGGTCGACAATAGTGTCGACCTGGGGGTCGACCTGCCTCTCGAACCACTTTTTGAACCAGATGCATTCTGATGTATTTAGACTTGTTTTCTGTCCAGATTCGTCTGCCTAATCCTATATAAACAGCCTCCTAGCCTCATTCTCTTTACACCATTCTTCTCTAACCTTATGCTGCTTAAACTCTTGATGATCATGGCTTCATCTTCTTCCTCTATATTAAATTAATTAAAATAAATCATGAATATTATTTCTTGAAGACTACGGGTAGGAATTTCATATTGGAGATTTGCTTCTACAATCAAAGCAAGATTCAACAATTCAACGACTAATTTCTAGACTTGACTTTTGCATCTAAATTTCTTAGACCACGATCTGTAAGTTCCAGTTACTTTTAGATAAAAACTATAAATCTAATATGTGCATGGTATAATTTGGAAGTGATTTATGTATGATTCATATCTATTCTTGGTTTCTTCTTGGATCTTGACTATTGAGAATATTGCCTACGACGTTGAAACTATTGTTAATTACATAAGACTATGACTGTGCCTATGACTGTGGACATAAGATTTTGCCTATGCCTATAACTATGACGGTGAACATAAGACTATGCCTATGACTATGACGGTGAACATAAGACTGCCTATGACTATGACAGTGAATATAAGACTACCTATGACTATAAGACTATTGCCTATGACTATGACAAGGACAACTGTGGTTAATCACCTATGATTCATTGCCTAGGATTATGACTATGAAATTGGATCTAAGCTTGATTTTCTATTCAGACCTATTTTCTTTATTTGTCCTTGGATCTTGATTTTGGGGATGTTTCTATTTAAGTTAGATTTATCCATGTTCTTGAATCTAGATTAGTATTCAAACCTTTTCATGTTCGTAATGTTATCAGATTTATATGCTTATGATGTTTTAATCAATTTATTCAGTTATGTCATGCCTTGAAAATAGATTGATTATGTTATTGAATGATATTGATATATGCCTATGGTTCTATTTTATTACCATGTTGAATTGGGAATTAATAAATAAGTCTATTCATATGTATAGGAACTTGAAGTATAACCTGTTATGATAAGTTGTGTAGGTTATCATGATTATGCAAGTTTTAGGTTGTAAAATCATATCACATATGTGACCAAATGTTAGGACTACATGTTTATGTGTATATGTTAAACATATGTCATATTTCAGGTTCACACTTATTCATATGTTCATGATTGATTTGCAAGTTCACATATATGTAAGTTGATTTAGTCTATGTTGCAAATTCACATATATGTATGTTGGTTCAGTCTACGCTACAAGATCACACCTATGATATTTATGTTGATAAATTTTGTAAGTTCACACCTATGATGTTCATATTGACTATGTCGATGACGCCAAGTTTACGCCTATGTCATGCTTATGTTAATGAATTGCTTTATGCCAATTTTGTGTACGTTGAATTAGGCGAAGTTTTTAGCCTAATATTATATGTCAAAAACCATGCGGACAGAAAATTAGGCTAAGATTGTTAGCCTAATATTTAGACGGGGTAACGTGGGAAAAAATGGTTAGGAAACTTGACAATGAAACTTGCCTTGAAACTTGACACAAACTTGATATGAATCTTGAACATGGACATGACACTAGAATGAACTTGAAAATGGCCAACTCGAGGTTGGGTTGAGTTTGCAGTGTAATTCTGCCCTGAACCGCCTGACAAATCCAGTTACTGCAAATAATAGGATCCAATGTGGGTAGTTGGTCATATCGCACTTGAAAACCCGAGGTCAGACTGAGTTGTGGTGTAATTCTGCCCTGAACCGCCCGGCATATCCAGTGACCACAACAACAGGTCGGATGTGAAAGCTTGGGGTGCATTAATGAATTAATGCCACATGATAGGGTTAAGTCATGAACATAAAAGACAACACTTAACCAACTTGAGACATGATTGGTAGGGTTAGGTCATGAACTTGAACGACAACACCTAACCAACTTGACACGTGAATTGTAGGGCTAAGTCACGAACTTAAATGACAACACTTAGCCAATTTGACATGCTAGACTGATAAGGGAAAACTCGAATTTAAATGACAACACTTAACCTGCTAGACGGAAATCCTAGTTACGCGGTCCATTTCAGCAGTAACCCACTAGATGTACCATGGTATCCTGGAACTAGGCCGGGTGGGGCACGATTAGTGGGCTGATTGTAAGTGAGCAGAACGACGGCTGTGTTGGTGCGCCAATGTAGGTTCAGGCGGGCTATGGTCGTGCACGTGGTCCGGAGTTGAAAAAGAAGGCATTGGGCATCGGTAGGTTTATCTGTGCATGCTTGATTCGTGTCGGTGGTTGGCACCACCCTATGGTGGACCTAGCACAGGTGACTACATTCGTGATAGGGCCATATGACACAGACACATGACGAGCTAGAACTTGTAGGGAGCCGATCGACTAGTGGATCGTTTCGTTGGACCTAGAATTGGGTCATTTCATGATATTGGGCCAAGGGATTATTTCATGATTTATATAAGACATGGGTTTGGGATTCTTATACAGTTCATGCAGCGAACCTTGAATATGTGATGCTATACTTGATTTATACTTGATTTATCATGTTATCTTAGTCTATCTTGCCCCATCTTGACAACATCCTTATGTTTACTTTCAGTTTATACATGTCTTGTTTTATATGTTTTTATGCTGAAAGTCACTTGGACTTACCAGTCTTTATGACTGACCCGTTTTCTTTTGCCTCTTTTTCTTCCGTTTCCCCCCAGGTTCTCAGGGAGGAAACACTACTACTTAGTTTGGACTTCTTCCTGCTTCAAGATCATCATATATGGCTTGGACCTTTCTTGGCTATGGCTGCTTTACTGTTTTACTTGAGGAATGATTTATGACTATGGTTTTATGCTTCTTTACTATTGCAAGACATATTTCGATGTAATGGATTTAATAGCACTTTGATGTAAAAGGCTTTAGACCTTTCTAGATTTTAAAGCAATGAAATTTGGTTCTTCTTCCGCTGTTTTATATGTTCTGTCTTGTAATATTTCTTTGTATGTTTACCCAGATAATGCTCCACCAAAGCTAGTGCATTCCCTTTGTGAGTGACCCTAGCGGAGGTAGGGTGTTACACTACATCATAATGCCAGATTTTCCACACCCCAAAGCGGAGCTTTTGCCATGGTTTCTGCCCATGGCAATTTTTGAACGGGTAGGAGCCGTGGCAAGTGTAATTAGCATGCCCAAAACCGTGGTAATTTTGGAACGGACTTTCCCCGTTCTAATGCTTCTGGGAATTTATTTCCCCTTATGTATGTGCCTCCGTCATCTCCTATCCCATTATCTCAAGCTCTCAAAACAAAACGCTTCCTCCTCTCAAAACAAAAATCCATCCCCCAAATACAGTGTCCTCCTCTCTTTTAGATCTATTTCTTCGTATGCCAATCGATCTACAAAGTTTGCATTAAATTTTAGATCGAAACCGTGTATACTCTCGTTCGAAGATCCGTGTAACAACCCGTATTTTCAATAACCTGTAATGATGTAAATCGAGGAAGAATTTAATTCTAATATCTGAATCAAGGGAAACGGTCTATGCCATTGCGTTCGTCTCGGAAAAATACGCGAAATAGAGTCCGAGTTTTCGAAAATCGGAGTCCGTATGACCCGATTAAGGCCCAACCAAGTTTTCAGAAAAATTCAAAGTAAAAACAGATTTCAAATTCAAGTTTGAATTTGAAAAATTAGGTCAGATTGGGCTAGGCGGGAAAGTTCCCACCAGAGCACCCAAGTCGACAGCCCTGTCGACTTGGGAGTCGACTTGGTTGGACCCAAGTCGACAGCCCTATCGACTTGGCTGTCGACTTGGTCCAGTCGGGCTGTTTAGCTTGGTGCACCATTTAGAGATCGTGTTGAGCTTGGGGACCAGATTCGGTTTTGTGGGCTGAGATTGGAACTAGGGTTTAATCCTAGGGTTGAAACTAGTCCTAATCTCTATAAATAAGGCCCTAACCTAACCCTAAATCATCATTATTCATTCATACAACTAAACTATGGCAAAATCAATCCTCTCATGGCCTCCACTCTCTTCATAAATTCCTAAATAAATTTTTATGAGATTTTCCATGCATACAAGTGTTTTCAAGCTTGTATGAGCATCATTAGCTTGCATTCAAGTCAAGTTTCTATATTTGCATCATAAAGCAAGGGTTTTGATCACTTTGGCTTAAGGGTTTTTCTATTAAAGCTTGCATTTTGGGGTTTAATTGATTGCATAAGGGCTTTCTTATATTTGCTATACTCATTTGAGTCCTCATAAGCATTGTAAGCCCTATTCTACTTTCATATTTAAACTCTAAAGTTAATGATGCAAGTTGTGTTTGATCATTATGATATGATATGCAAGTTTATCATGTTATGCAAGTTTGTTATGTTATGATATGCAAGTTTATCATGTTATGCAAGTTTTCCATGTTATGATATGCAAGTTCATCATGTCATGTTATGCAAGTTTACCATGTTATGCTATGCAAGTATGCCATGTTATGATATGCAAGTATGTTATGCAAGTTTGGGATGATCATTTTGTTCATGTTATTATGTTATGCAAGCTTATCTTGAGTATGTGAACATAAAGCTTCAAGCTTTAGGCTAAAGGTTGCATTTTGGCAACATGTAAGTTATCATATCCCTTATGATAACTTGCATGTGAGGCTAAATGCGAACTTATGGTCATTTCTACATGTCATTTAGCACCATGTATCACCAATATGCCAAGTTTGGTTTTATGCATGCTTTTGAGGCCTAAAAATGTAATATGCAAGTGTATGAACATATGAACATTTCATATGCCACTATGTTAAACTTGTGGCTTCAATACCTTTATGTCATGATTATGCCAAGTTCCCTCTTTCTATCCTTTATGCGCTATTGCGATATGTAAGCGATGGGATTGCGTTTGGGGTTGGGTAAACTTAAAAGACATAAAAACATAAGCTTGGGAATTTACCTATTAAGTTAGGTCTACCCATTGGGAATTTACCTATTAAGTTAGGTCTACCCAATTGCTTGAAAACTTGTAATGTGTTTTGGAAACACGATGGACATGACACTTAGAAAATATAAGTGTGACCAACTCGAGGTTGGGTTGAGTTTGTAGCGTAAACCTACCCGGAACCGACCGGCTTAACTAGTTGCTACAAAAAATAGGACCCAATGTGAGAAGTTGGTCATGTGGTACCTGGGACCCGAGGTTAGACCAAGTTGTGGTGTAAAGCTAGCCGGAACCGACCGGCTTAACTAGTAACCGCAACAAAGTCTAATGTGAGAGGTTAAGGCACATTAATTAATTAATGCCTCATGATTAGGGTTAAGTCATGGTCCACTTAATACTTAACCAATTTGGGCTTGGTAGATTAATCGGGGTTAAGTCGTGAACTCATTGTTACACTTAACCAAGTTAATCCATGATTAGCAAGAGGGTTAAACCGTACTTAATCCACTAGAAAATCCAAGCAATGGGGGCCCACTCCAGCAGTAATCCCAAGTTTGTATCATTAAGACCCTAGGGACTAGGCTAGGGAGGGGGCACGATTACTGGGCTGGAGGTAAGCGACCTATAAACGACGGCAGGGTGGTACGCCGATGTAGTTCCGGATGGACTATGGTCGTGCACGTAGTCCGTATTTGGAGAAGTCAAGCATGGGTACCAGTAGATCGAGACTGTGCACTCATGTTTATGGTGTCCAGGGGTTGGCACCCTAGGGCTTGATACACCCGAAGGGTGGACCCGGCACAGTTCGACTACAATTATGTTTGGGCCGTATTGACACCAACACGTGACGAGTTAGGCTTAGGGAGCCGATCGACTAGACCGTTTGGTTGGACCTTGTATTAGGGTCATTTCATGTTATTGGGCCAAAGCTTGGGCCAAGGGATCAATACTTGTTTATTCCAGTCATGTTAGTTTGCTAGTACACCTGTGGTGCAAAACCTTAAACCTGATTATGCGATGACACCTTTATCTACCTTGTTAGTTAATCACCATGCTAGTTTGTTGTTATCCTTATGATCATACCTGCTTCTCATGCCAGTTAACTTTATCAGTTTACATTGATTGTAGTAGGGCTTACTCAGTCTTTTTGACTGACCTATTTTCTTTCGCCTCTTTTCTTCCGTTCCCCCCCCCCCCCCCCCTAGGTTCTCAGGGAGGGAATATTGGAGCTTAGCTGGATTTCTGATCGCTTGCTTGTGGGATTTTAGCTCATGTACGGTCTTGACATGAAGCTAGCTATGGTTATCACTTATTTTGGGGATAGTACTTATGTATTTCAGTTTTTCAGTAATGTTGTTTTTATCTAGACTTGTGTATTTGGAAAGTTAACATTATGTTGTACCAGACTTGTTTTGAAATGGTTTGAAAATCTTTCGCTGTTTTATCTATGTTATTCACTCTGTTTACATATATACATATGTTCTTGTTCTGCCTTGATATATCATTATGCATGTTTACCTGATTCAAACGCCCCTCCAAAGTCAGAGTGCTTGCAAGAGTCACCCTGGTGGAGGTGGGGTGTTACATTTGGTATCAGAGCATATGGTTTACGAGAAGGAACAAAAAGGTTTTTAGAAAACTTTTGGAAAACTATTTTCAAAACCAAGTATAAAGTATTTTCCAAAGAAAAGTCTAGTTTATTTTAAAGGCTATTCCCCAAAAACCATTAGCAAATTCCTTCATTTTTTTCTCTCCATTCTGAATCTGTCTTTTTCTTCGTTTTCAGTATGGCCGATAACTTTGCTATTCCGGAGGGAGTACACATACCTGTTTGGTATAGGAGACTTTTAGAGGCTAGGGCGACCGAAGCCGGCCCCGCAGATGTTCCTCCTCCTCCTCCTCCAGTAGTTAATGTTCCTCCTCCTCCTGTCGCTGAGGTTCCTCTTCCTCCTCCCCCTCAGCATCCTCAAGCTGACTTCGCAAAGACTTGCAAAGATTTCAAAGCAATGGGTGGCAAGAACTTTCAAGGCACTGAGACTTTTGTAGAGGCCAGAAATTGGTTGAAAGAGACCGAGGATTTATTCGCTATCTTTGGGTTAGACGATCAGAGGAAGATCTTGTTGGCGGTTTGGCTTATGAAGGATGAAGTCGCTTATTGGTGGGAAGTCACCAATGGTACTAGGCCTGTAGAGACTTGGGCCGATTTCAGGGCAAGGTTCATGCTTAAGTTTCTATCTTCTGCTGAGGAGAATCTGCAAATGGAGAGGTTCATAACTTTGAAACAAGGAGATATGTCTGTCAAAGAATATGTGAACAAGTTCAATCAGTTAGCTCGTTTTGGCCTGGATATGGTGAATACTCCTCAGAAGAAGGCTCTTCGTTTTGCTAGAGGATTGAATGAGCCGTTGCAGGGATTGGCTATGTCACATATTCCCCATGGGGCCACGTTTGAGAGCTTGGTTGATATGGCGTTACTTCAGGGAGATGTCAAGAAAGAGATCAAGACGAATGATACTCAAGCCAAGAAGACTGATTCCCAGGGGAAAGGAAATCAGGGTAATCCAAGTGATCAGAGCAGTCAAGGCAATCAGAACAAGAACAAGAGTCAAGGCAACAAGGGGAACAACAACAAGGGCAAGAACAACAAGGAGAAGTGCCATTATTGCGGTTCAGTTGGGCATCTTATTAAGGATTGTAAGAAGAGGAAAAGGAAGAATGGTGAATGCTTTTTCTGCGGTAAGACTGGACATTTCAGTAAGGATTGCCCGAAGAAGCAAGGGCAAGGCCAGGGTCAGACTCAGCGTGCTGGACCTTCAGGAGGGCAAGTTCATGCTCTCAATACCGCTCCAGTTCCCGATCGAGGTAGTATTTATGTTGATAGCTTTGTATATATTTTTGATTTTCCAGTTCGTACCTTGTTTGATTCTGGTGCATCGCATAGCTTTATCTCATCTGATCTTGTTGATAGTTTGCACCTTAGTACTAGCTTGGTAGATGATCCCGTCTGTGTCTCAAATCCTATTGGGGGTTCCGCCCATTTGTCTATGATATGTGGGGATTTGAGGATCTCTATACTGAGTGTAGAGTTCTTGTACAGTGCTTATGTTCTTGGTTTTAGGGGATACGGATTGATATTGGGCATGGATTGGCTGTCCAGATATGGAGCCATTCTTGATTGTGAGCATAGGGTTGTGAGGCTCGTGACTCGCCTCGGAAACACCCTAGAAATTTCTTGTAATCCGAGAGGTCCCGTCATGCTGTGCTATCTTGAATCACTCGACTCATCAATGGAAACTCTTCAGTCTGTGAGAGTGGTTCGAGAGTATCCGGATGTTTTCGATGAAGTTAGGGGGTTGCCCCATAAGCGAGAGATTGATTTCCGCATTTATCTGGTGGATAATGCAAAGCCGGTTTCTTTGCCCGTTCGGCACATGGCTCCGCGTGAAAGGCGGGAGCTAAGTAAGCAAGTAAAGGAGTTGCTTGAAAAGAACTTCATTAGACGAAGCATATCTAAATGGGGAGCGCCTGTGGTATTTGCTACCATGGCAGATGGTTCTCTCCGACTTTGTGTTGACTATCGAGAGTTGAATAAGTTGACTAAGAAGAACAGACACCCGTTACCGAGGATTGATGATCTCTTTGACCAGCTTGTCGGTGCTTCTGTTTTCTCTCAGCTTGATCTTGCTACTGGATTCCATCAGCTCAGGGTAGCTGAAGATAGTATAGACAAGACTGCGTTCAGGACTCCAGATGGATTCTTCGAATGGCTTGTCATGCCGTTCGGCTTGACTAATGCACCCGCATATTTCATGGACTTGATGAGTAGGGTGTTCAGGGAGTTCTTGAACAAGTTTGTCGTGGTCTTCGTAGATGATATTCTGATCTTCTCTAAGGATGAGGAAGAGCACGCAAGGCATCTCGTGGAGGTGATGGATACGCTTAGAGCGCATTAGTTGAAGGCCAAGTTCTCCAAGTGTCACTTTTGGAGAAGGGAAGTTAGATTCCTTGGGCATATAGTATCTAAGCAAGGCTTAGCGGTGGATCCCGCTAAGGTAGTTGCAGTTCAGGATTGGAAGACTCCAAGGAATGCAACCGAAGTGAGAAGTTTTCTAGGTCTTGCGGGTTTTTACCAGAAGTTCATCAAGGACTTCGCGAAGATATCCGCTCCTCTCACTAAATTGACGAAGAAGAATTTAGTTTTTGCTTGGAGCATAGAATGCAAGCTTGCTTTTCAGAAGCTCAAGAGAGCTCTCACATCAGCACCTGTTCTAGCTGTGCCCGATGGAGGGAAGTTATTTACAGTATACACCGATGCATGTGGCACGGGGTTAGGAGTTGTTCTGATGCAAGAAGGAAGAGTGATATGCTTTGGCGGTAGACAACTCAAAGTGCATGAGAAGATTTATCCCACTCATGACTTAGAGTTGGCAGCAATAGTATATGCACTCAAGGCTTGGCGCCATTATCTTCTGGGAGAAAGATTTGAGCTTTATACCGATCACAAGTCATTGAAGTATCTCTTTTCTCAGAAGGATCTGAATCTGAGGCAACAAAGATGGATGGAATTCTTGGCGTCCTATGATTTTGAGATAGCCTATACCCCTGGCAAGGGGAATGTGGTAGCAGATGCATTGAGTAGAAAAAGGTTGACTCTGAGTCCTCTATTCGTTGAGATGAAGAATTTAGAGTATGTGGCAACCTTTGATTTCTCTTTGGCGATTGAGTCGATGACCGGTTATTTACCATCTCTGGAACTCAGACCTACCCTTCTTGATCAAGTTGGGGCTTCGCAGAGAGAAGACCCTCAGATAGTTGAGGTTATGGATAAGATGGTTCGAGGAGAGGCGTCTAGTCATCTCGCTCGATATTCTGTTGATGACAAGGGTTGGCTGAAGAGAGACGGAAGGTTATGTGTTCCAATGGTAGAAGTAAGAAAAGTTCTTGAGGAAGCGCATCGCTCTAAGTTGACTATACATCCAGGCGGAGATAAGATGTATAAAGATATGAAGCGTATTTTCTTTTGGCCTGGGATGAAAAAGGATGTGGCAGAGTTTGTCTCTAGATGTATCATTTGCCAGCAAGTTAAGGCCGAGTCGAAGAAGCCCGGTGGGCTATTGCATCCTCTAGACATTCCACTATGGAAGTGGGAGAGTATTTCCATGGATTTTATCGATGGGCTACCAAGGTCAAGGAAAGGGAATACAAGCATTTGGGTTATTGTGGACAGACTTACGAAGAGTGATAATTTCATTCCGGTGAAGAGCAAGAGGACTGCATCTTAGCTAGCGTCTGTATATCTTCGTGAGATTGTGAGACTACATGGAGTCCCTTCTAGTATAGTCAGTGACCGTGACCCAATCTTTACAAGTCAGTTCTGGAATAGCTTGCAAGAAGCCATGGGCACGAGGTTGAATCTAAGTACTGCTTATCACCCACAGACGGACGGTCAAACCGAAAGGGTGAATAGGGTACTCGAGGATCTGTTGAGGCTTTGTATTCTGGATTTTGGTGGTACTTGGGAAGACCATCTTCCTCTTGTTGAGTTTGCATATAATAACAGTTATCAGGCAAGCATAGGGATGGCACCATTCGAAGCTTTATATGGGAGGCCGTGCAAGTCGCCTACATGTTGGTGGGAGACTACAGATGAGCTTATACTTGGGCCTGATATGATCAGAGATACATCCGAGAAGATCGAGTTGATTCGGAGACGGATGAAAGCGGTCCAAGACCGACAGAAATCCTATGCTGATAAGCGAAGAACTGATTTGGAGTTTGATGTTGGGGATATGGTTTTCGTGAAGGTTTCTCCTTTGCGGAATGTGGTCCGATTTGGAGCCGTTGGGAAGTTAGCACCGAGGTTTGTTGGACCGTTCCATATTATAGAGAGGGTCGGGCAGATGGCTTATAGAGTGAAGTTGCCCGAGAAGCTTGCCGGAGTACACGATGTTTTTCATGTCTCGCATCTCCGGAAGTGTTTACATGAATCAGCAGAGGTTGTTGAGCCAAGTGTTCTGAAAGATGTGGAAGTGGAGAAAGAGGCTACCTTGAGGAGAGCTCCGATTCGTATCTTGGGGACGGAGACCAAGAAGCTAAGGAATCGAGAGGTCAAGTTGGTGAAGGTTCAATGGGGTGAAGCCTAAGAAGACGCAACTTGGGAAACCGAGGAGAAGATGCGTGGGCTTTATCCATTCCTTTTTGAGGGTACACTCTCAATCTCTTTTCTTTGTTAGCATATCTTTCTCTTTGCTATCCATGTTTATCTAGTTTATCGTGTTAATCTTGTCATGAGAACCTTAGGTAGAAACCCTTTGGATGAAACATGTGTTTGAAACATGTTATGCTTGATGGTTGCAAGTGGTTGCAAGTGTTTGCAAGTGGTTACTCGTGGATGCATTATACACGTTAGGCACTAGATCGGCTCACACACTCCTCATATTGCATATGCATGAGTGTTTATGCTTATTCATGGATGAAAATTTTTGTGTTATCACATGGACGTATGTTATGTGCACACATATAGATGTTATACATTATGTTAGGAATTGCATACATATGGATTCATTTCACTAACATAATTTGCATTGATGATATTTGCATTAGATAAGGACATATACACACATCTTTGCATATGTTCATACAACATTTAGAATCTTGTAAGGACAATGATTGCTCGTGGATGATGTTTTGAGTAGATGGATGATTGGATGGTAGGATACGTTCTTCCTAACTTGAAGATTTCGGGGACGAAATCCTTAAGGAGAGGAGAATGTAACAACCCGTATTTTCAATAACTTGTAATGATGTAAATCGAGGCAGAATTTAATTCTAAAATCTGAATCAAGGGAAACGGGCTATGCCATTGCGTTCGTCTCGGAAAAATACGCGAAATAGAGTCCGAGTTTTCGAAAATCGGAGTTCGTATGACCCGATTAAGGCCCAACGAAGTTTTCAGAAAAATTCAAAGTAAAAACAGATTTCAAATTCAAGTTTGAATTTGAAAAATTAGGTCAGATTGGGCTAGGCGGGAAAGTTCCTGCCGGAGCACCCAAGTCGACAGCCCTGTCGACTTGGGAGTCGACTTGGTTGGACCCAAGTCGACAGCCCTGTCGACTTGGCTGTCGACTTGGTCCAGCCGGGCTGTTTAGCCTGGTGCACCATTTAGAGATTTTGTTGAGCTTGGGGGCCATATTCAGTTTTGAGGGCTGAGATTGGAACTAGGGTTTAATCCTAGGGTTGAAACTAGTCCTAATCTCTATAAATAAGGCCCTAACCTAACCCTAAATCATCATTATTCATTCATACAACTAAACTATGGCAAAATCAATCCTCTCATTGCCTCCACTCTCTTCATAAATTCCTAAATAAATTTTTATGAGATTTTCCATGCATACAAGTGTTTTCAAGCTTGTATGAGCATCATTAGCTTGCATTCAAGTCAAGTTTCTATATTTGCATCATAAAGCAAGGGTTTTGATCACTTTGGCTTAAGGGTTTTTCTATTAAAGCTTGCATTTTGGGGTTTAATTGATTGCATAAGGGCTTTCTTATATTTGCTATACTCATTTGAGTCCTCATAAGCATTGTAAGCCCTATTCTACTTTCATATTTAAACTCTAAAGTTAATGATGCAAGATGTGTTTGATCATTATGATATGATATGCAAGTTTATCATGTTATGCAAGTTTGTTATGTTATGATATGCAAGTTTATCATGTTATGCAAGTTTGCCATGTTATGATATGCAAGTTCATCATGTCATGTTATGCAAGTTTACCATGTTATGCTATGCAAGTATGCCATGTTATGATATGCAAGTATGTTATGCAAGTTTGGGATGATCATTTTGTTCATGTTATCATGTTATGCAAGCTTATCTTGAGTATGTGAACATAAAGCTTCAAGCTTTAGGCTAAAGGTTGCATTTTGGCAACATGTAATTTATCATATCCCTTATGATAACTTGCATGTGAGGCTAAATGCGAACTTATGGCCATTTCTACATGTCATTTAGCACCATGTATCACCAATATGCCAAGTTTGGTTTTATGCATGCTTTTGAGGCCTAAAAATGTAATATGCAAGTGTATGAACATATGAACATTTCATATGCCACCATGTTAAACTTGTCGCTTCAATACCTTTATGTCATGATTATGCCAAGTTCCCTCTTTCTATCCTTTATGCGCTATTGCGATATGTAGGCGATGGGATTGCGTTTGGGGTTGGGTAAACTTAAAAGACATAAAAACATAAGCTTGGGAATTTACCTATTAAGTTAGGTCTACCCATTGGGAATTTACCTATTAAGTTAGGTCTACCCAATTGCTTGAAAACTTGTAATGTGTTTTGGAAACACGATGGACATGAAACTTAGAAAATATAAGTGTGACCAACTCGAGGTTGGGTTGAGTTTGTAGCGTAAACCTACCCGGAACCGACCGGCTTAACTAGTTGCTACAAAAAATAGGACCCAATGTGAGAAGTTGGTCATGTGGTACCTGGGACCCGAGGTTAGACCAAGTTGTGGTGTAAAGCTAGCCGGAACCGACCGGCTTAACTAGTAACCGCAACAAAGTCTAATGTGAGAGGTTAAGGCACATTAATTAATTAATGCCTCATGATTAGGGTTAAGTCATGGTCCACTTAATACTTAACCAATTTGGGCTTGGTAGATTAATCGGGGTTAAGTCGTGAACTCATTGTTACACTTAACCAAGTTAATCCATGATTAGCAAGAGGGTTAAACCGTACTTAATCCACTAGAAAATCCTAGCAATGGGGGCCCACTCCAGCAGTAATCCCAAGTTTGTATCATTAAGACCCTAGGGACTAGGCTAGGGAGGGGGCACGATTACTGGGCTGGAGGTAAGCGACCAATAAACGACGGCAGGGTGGTACGCCGATGTAGTTCCGGACGGACTATGGTCGTGCACGTAGTCCGTATTTGGAGAAGTCAAGCATGGGTACCAGTAGATCGAGACTTTGCACTCATGTTTATGGTGTCCAGGGGTTGGCACCCTAGGGCTTGATACACCCGAAGGGTGGACCCGGCACAGTTCGACTATAATTATGTTTGGGCCGTATTGACACCAACACGTGACGAGTTAGGCTTAGGGAGCCGATCGACTAGACCGTTTGGTTGGACCTTGTATTAGGGTCATTTCATGTTATTGGGCCAAAGCTTGGGCCAAGGGATCAATACTTGTTTATTCTAGTCATGTTAGTTTGCTAGTACACCTGTGGTGCAAAACCTTAAACCTGATTATGCGATGACACCTTTATCTACCTTGTTAGTTAATCACCATGCTAGTATGTTGTTATCCTTATGATCATACCTGCTTCTCATGCCAGTTAACTTTATCAGTTTACATTGATTGTAGTAGGGCTTACTCAGTCTTTTTGACTGACCTGTTTTCTTTCGCCTCTTTTCTTCCGTTCCCCCCCCCCCCCCAGGTTCTCAGGGAGGGAATATTGGAGCTTAGCTGGATTTCTGATCGCTTGCTTGTGGGATTTTAGCTCATGTACGGTCTTGACATGAAGCTAGCTATGGTTATCACTTATTTTGGGGATAGTACTTATGTATTTCAGTTTTTCAGTAATGTTGTTTTTATTTAGACTTGTGTATTTGGAAAGTTAACATTATGTTGTACCAGACTTGTTTTGAAATGGTTTGAAATCTTCCGCTGTTTTATCTATGTTATTCACTCTGTTTACATATATACATATGTTCTTGTTCTGCCTTGATATATCATTATGCATGTTTACCTGATTCAAATGCCCCTCCAAAGTCAGAGTGCTTGCAAGAGTCACCCTGGTGGAGGTGGGGTGTTACAATCCGATCTAAGTGTTTTCAAGTAAGACGATTAATGTTCGTGCGAGTGTTTGTCCATTAAATTGTTGTATTGTTTTCTCTATTGAATTAAGAATGATGATGTGAACGGTAATATTATTTTGCATTATTTTGCAGTTTTGAGGAATTTTAGCTAATGAATCAGGGAGCTAAGGTGAGTTGAATCCTCACGAGATCTATCTTTAGGTTTCTTATTATGTGGGTTTCTTTTTCACTGGTTAGTATTGTTTTAACAGACCATTAGGTTATTATTTTCAATGTTGTATTGTTTTAACTGTCGTATTCTTTTAGCTTTGAATTACAAGAAGCATCAAGTTGATATCATTCTGATATAATCAAATTGTTATTTGGTTTCCACTGAAAAAACGAAACGATGATTTATGTATTATGAAATTGTAATTTTTAGTTCAGTAATGTATATTACCTTACCTTCAAAAAAAAAATCTACGTCCAGCATGTCGAGATCAATCGAAATCTAAAACTAACAAAGAAACACAAGTGGCATTCATCTTCAAGAATATTAAATTAATATATTTTTTAATATGAAGGTGCTCTCAATAGAGTTTTACTTTATTTCTCCATCCTTTTAAATAAGTTTCCGTTTCATATTTGATTCATGGGTTTATTTTGTTACATAATTCAATTGGTGCAATCTTCTTTATACAACTGTTAATCTTTTTCTTTCGCTACCAGTAGGAATGTCCAAACAAATGGAGAAGAGGTATAATGTTGTCTACAACTAATAAAAACTGAATTTGGTATTTGTGGACATAAAATGGAGATTAAAATATAACTCAAGACTATTTATGCATTAGAATACTAACTAATTGTATGATTATTGATTATTATGGATTAAAATTAGTTATTACCTTTATTTATGTCATAGTTTTACTTTTCCATGGTGGTAACTTCAAAGTGGCATTATTATGTACACTTCATATTTGAATAAATCATGTATATGTCATAGGATAAATGTGATCATGTGAATTTCATCAGTATTGTTTGGTTTATTCATCATTTTGTCTAAACATGCCTTTTATCATGTCTATTTTCTTTCATCTTTATTCATTATCTTGGCAATTATATTTGTTTTAACAAAGTTATGTACTACTTTTGCATTCCTTTCCTCAAATTTTAAGGTTAAGTCTATGTATTGTGTAGGATATTTTGATTATATTATATTACGCATGCGTAGTTCTTTCATAAGAATGATAATTAAGAAATAAGCATCAAATTGTATTTGGTTTCCACTGGAAAAAACGAAATGAAAACGCTTCTGATATCATTTTGTGTATTCTAATATAACTAAACATCAGTTGGTATATGCATTGCATTCTCGGATGCAACAAATCACTGATATTTGAGGTACGATCATCTCTTGTTGTTCCAAAATAATGGATTTCTTTTTCACTAGTCAGTCAGTGAATTATTGGTGTAAATTTAATTATTTACAGTACGGAAATATTGTTTATGACTTTTAATTTTCAAACTTGGTCCAATGATCAGGCTCCAAATTTTCTACTTTATGTATAATCATAACTTAAAGTATAATTTAAGTGTACTTGCTTATCATGTATATTGAGTGTGCATTGTACTTCTTCATTATTCAATGGCCAGTTAGTTACGGATCATCTTTCAAAAGTGGATTAGATGAATGCAACGAGCTTGTTCTTACGTCAATAGCTTAGAAGTATTTATTGATTTTCACCATCCGAATACTGATTAGATGCTACATTATCATAGTTAGTGTTTAGAAATTAGAATTCAGCTTCCTTTACAGCTTTTGATAATACTCGATATTTATTAAGACACTTGATGAGGCTTGAAAAAGTAATACCTAGTACTATGTTTTAAAAAATAAAGGTCTTTTTAGATAGAAACAAAAATTAATTTCTTTTGGCTGAAACTACGGTTTTTTTCGTTCTTTTTTTAGTGCAACTATGAATCTGAAATATTGTAACGACCCGGAAAATCTGAACCAATTTAAAATTTTTAAATTGGCTAAAATAATGGATTTTAAATATTTAAAATAAATATTTTAAACAATAGCGATGAAAAATGAGTTTGAATCGACGTTTGAAAACGAATTGTAACAACCCGCAAAAATCAGGACCAATTTAAAAATTTTATTTTAGAAAATTTTAATGAATTTTGACAATATAAAATAATTTATTTAAATAATAATGATCACAAATTTGATTCAAATCGAAGTTAGAATGAATGATTTAATTTTTATTATAAAAAGAGTTAGAAATAACGCGGTAGTTTGAAAAGTCAAACTTGAACTTTGACTGACCGTACAGGATGCAAAATTTAACGGATTTTAGTGAAACCAAAAATATTAGAATCTATTTAAATTTATCTTTCCAACGAATCCGAAAAATCGAAATTTCATAAAGGGAATCAAAAGTTATGTCAAAATTAAAATCTAGAATGGTCGCTATGAAATTTATAAGGGCCAAAATGCTACATTTTGCAGAATAAGGAATTAGGACCCGAAACCATCTCCATTGGTTTTAGAATGTTGTTTACATATAAAAATGACTATAAGAACTTATATTTTTGAGTTTCGGAAAAATTCCACTATTTTTGGTATTTTTAATTATTAAAAATGTACGCCTGAAAAATGGAATTTTTGCAAACGAACTTTGAATTCGACGAGACCAGTTTCTATGGATTCGGAATATTAAATTAAGGTAAAATTCTAAAATTTATAATTTTTGGAATTATTTTGTGGCCTGTATAATTTTTACAGTGGAAATACAGCCTATTTTCAGACTTCGGAAATTCATAATAAATTCATACGGAATCGGAAAATTACAAAATCAGGTTCGTTGGGTTCGTAATGACCTGAAATAATTATGTTTAAAATTTTATTAATTTTGAAATCAGCATGTATTTATAAGAATTTTTGAACTGAAGAAAACAGTTGAAAATTGAGTAATTGGGCACATAATGATATTTGGGCCCAAACCAAAATTAAACCCATGGTATATATTATCTTTTTTCTGAGTTTTAGGGCTGAAATTCGAAATGCACAGCAGCCACTCTCTTTTCCATCATTTTTTCTCAATTTCCATGGCGGCTCCCTCTTCCTCTAAAATTCATAAAAAAATAAAATCTCTTCAAACCATAGCAAATTATATGTTTTCTCGAAGGTCTCGACGATACGAAGCTAATGCTGTAGTCGGTTTTGTCAAACAGCGCTCGGATTCGCCGGAATCTCGTCTTAAAGCTCGCTGTTTTCGAAATTCAGAAACTCAAAACGTAAATCAAGAAATTCCCGTGAATCGAGGAAGAATTAGACGAAGTCACGAACACGGAAGTTCTTCGTCTACGCAAGACGAAGATGCTCAGAAAATTTCAGGCAGTTTGGAGGTGTGAGGCGGCCTGTGGGACCCGCGAGGCGAAATCCTTTCTAGGCGATTTCCCGATGATCGGAGAAGCTTTAGGGGCGGCTCTTTCTGGTGGTGGTGCGTCTCGCCAAGACGAAGACATTGGCGGTGGTCCCGTGGCGTCAGGTGGCCCGAGGCAGCGGCAAAGTGCGGTCAAAGTTCGGCGGTGAACAGTGTTTTTCGGTCAATGGGCTGAGGGTATTTTCTATTTTATTTTTAAATTATTTAATTAATTTCCAGAACTTTAAAATTGCATAACTCACTCATACGAAGTCGAAAATCGACGATTTCAGGTGCGTTGGGATCGTGGCGACGAGATGGACGCGTGGACACTAATTTTGTCCAATTCTGAGACAGTGAAATTTTTAGGTATTTTTCACGAATATTAATTAATTATTTAATTATGTCCAACTTTAATAAATCATAACTCTCTCGTACGAGGTCCGATTGATGAACCGTAAATTGCGTTGGACTCGTCTTTCCGAGCTCTCCGCGATGGCGCAGACCAGAGCTGAATCCGAGACAGTCAAATTTTCAGCAAAAATCAATGTGAGATTCTATTTTTAATTTAATTATTATTTTTTGTTATTTAAATAATTTAATGAGAAGTGAACTAGATCCGTGATGTATGACTACATGTTGATGCTTGGGTTTGGATTTGTGTTTGGATGATTGTCATATGAATTGCGTTGTTGGAATCTACACGAATGGATTTGATCTTTCTTTTTCTTTTTTTTATGTTGTTTTGACGATAAAAAAAAAATTAGATTTTGTGTTTTATGTTGTTTTGAGAATAAAAAAATTTGATCTTTTATTGTATGATGTGTTAAGAATAAAGATTAGATCTTTATTTAAAATTTATAAAGATAGGATTTTTATATTGTAAAAGAAAGTTTAAATCTTTTAATTATATTTATAAATCAAGTTAGGATTTTTATAACACGTACGTAAAAAAAAAAAAAAATCTTATTTTATTTAGATGAAAAAAAAAACAAAGTTGGGATCTTGACACAAAAATGCGACACTACATCTTATGATGTTATTATATGCGATGACATGAAGACTTAATACCATATTGTATGTTGTCTTTATTGTTTGTCGACATGAATGCTTAACATCAATCTACATGTTGCTCATTGAATGGTTTGGAATGGATTTGAACACCCCATATTATGTTAATTATCATTTTATTGATATGCAAGCGCGACACCATATTCTGTGTGTTATTAATTTTTGTATGCGGCCATGTGAATTGGAAGATGACCATAATTTTAGTGCGGTCATGTAAATAGGAAAATAACCACATTTTAGTGCGTGAGTGTAAATAGCAAATTTGTATTATATTTTAGCACTTAAGTAAGAATAAGATTATTAAAATAGTCTTAGCGTCTTAACAAAATTTAAAGAAAATAAACTTATTTTCATAGTAATGTCACAATAAGAATGCAAACTTAATTGCATTGTTTATATAAAAATATAAATGCAACATTATTCGCATTGATTTGACAAAAATATAAATGCAACATTATTCGCATTGTTTTGATAAAAATATGAATGCAAACATTATTTACACTGTTTTGATAAAATACAAAATGCAAACTTTATTTGCATCGTTCTGTTAAAATATGAATGAAACTTTATTTTTGTTGTTTACATAAAAATATGAATGAAACTTTATTTTTTTTTATTTACATAAAAATATGCATGCAACTTTATTTTTATTGTTATGTCAAAACATGAATGCAAGTTTATTCTAAGCGTTTTTAAGTAAAATATGTAAATAAATATATTCGTAGTGTTTCTGATTAAAAATATAAAAAAAAAATTATATATGGATATTGCACATGAAAGTTGTACATGAATGTGAATATATAATTAGCGTTATTGAGGAACATGAAATATTTTCATTATTTACTCAATTAATGGAATTAATGGACGATTTAATTAAGAAGATTGCACATTTAAAAAGGATGAAATAAAAAGTTTAAATTGGTAAGATTTCATTCCAATTATGATAATGAAGATTTGAATTGAAAAATCTCGTTTTTATGTTAACTTGTAAATTTAGAAGATTTGATTTTAAAATTTAACATAAATGGATTAATTGAGGAAGATTTCATTTAATATTAAAATGGTAAGTTTTGATATTACAATTGAAACATTTTGGGAATAGTTTTATGATATTAATATGGAAAGATTAATGTTTACTGAAATGAAAGGATAAGTAAGAGAATGAATGATATTTTAGAAATTAGATATTCTAAAATATGAAATGTTTTAAAATAATACTTTTAAGAGATAATTATAATTATAATTATTAATTGTACCTGGACACGAGGTTAGGTCACATTTATGGCGGAAGTCTGCCCGGAACCAACCGGCATATCCAGCAGCCATAAATGTTGGGCCTAATGTGAGAGGTCCAAGTGCGCAAATACGAATTGGGTCAAGACACGAGGTTAAGCCCAACCTGTGGTAGAAGTCTGCCCGGAACCAACCGGCATATCCAGCATCCACAAGTTGTAGGCCTAATGTGAGAGGTCTGGCCCGCTATTAAATAATAAAATGTAAAGATAAACATAATAAATGGATAAGGAAAATGAATTGGGCCATTCAGTCCATTTTAAAATAGTAACTCCATTTTAACCCGTATAAATTATGTTATACATTTTATAAAGGAAATCGAAGATGATTAATATTTTATTTAAGATTAAATGAAATACTCTGAAATAAAGGATGTCTAATTATATATATTAAATGGGAAATTTATGAAATCTAAATTTGGGTTTATCGTGAATTATGTTTTAAATAACATTTATTCTTTAACCCGAATTTATGATAGAATTAATTCCCTAAAAATTGAATAATCATTTAATAATGACTTTGGAAGATTAAAACTAAATAAGATTTTAATTAAATCTTTAATTAGATTGAAAAAGGAATTAAGTAGTTGAGATCACTGAATTAAGAAAGTGATCGAAAATGGAAAATGAACCATAAAGCAATGAATATTTTCATGTTATAAATGAATAAATGAATGAAAACATGAAATGGTTATATTATTTATATATTTTATATAAATAAAAGTAATGAAACTCTTATTTACATTTCATATGTAAATAAAAAGAATGAAAATAAGAATGAAATTTTTATTTACATTTCACATGCGAATAAAAAGATATAAATAGGAAATGAAACATGATTTAGAAGCATGAACCGCATATGAAAATTTAACATGTTTTAAAAAGCATGAAGTCGCATATGAAATGCATAATCAAGAAACCGCATATGAAATAAAAATTCATATTTAGAGTAGTATTACTGCATATGAAATGAATGGACGATATTTATGAAATGAATGGACGATATTTATGAAATGAATGGACGATATATATACATGAAATGAATGGACGATATTTATAAAAGAATAAATAACGATATAGAATGGTTTGCAAATTTATATATGCGAGAATTATTTGGAAAGTCCGAGTTTACTCTCATTCCAAAAAATGATACGACGTTCGAAGAGTTGAAGACGGTGATTGAAGACCGACGATCTTCACATCGAATGGGTGTGTTGCTATTGAGACCCATGATGGGAGTAGCTACCTTGAAGGGGCGACAGTAGTAGTCGTCCGGACGTAGTGTTGATTGCACGGATTTGACTTTCGCCCAGACCCAGGGCATAAGTTTATAAATGGAATGTATGTCTGACGTTGTAGTCCCTTATACTACATTCGTTGATCTCTCTTAATATATATCTGTTTGGTGGTTAACACCCTTCTCTGAGACATACGAGCTTAGAGGTTATATATTGGTAGAAATCAATGGTATAGTATGGACTGACAATGTGGCATACTAAGATGCATTGATCAAGGCTTTTGTTGAAAAGCAGGGCCTTGTGGTTGATGATCAAAGCATAGTCTGTTTAGGCATAGCTTTGTGTATATCGTGACTTCGCGAGCCTCACACCCCGGTATGAGTCAAAAACGGGATATGGACCGTAGGGAGTGCACACGTTTCTTTCTAGCTAGAGTGGTGTCAGCGACCTACCAGCCCTGACATTTTACTTATGTGGATGATGGATTTTGAGGCGCCTCGTTTTTTTATAGGCCGTTGGTGATCATACTATAGGTCCAAAGGGACCGGGAAACGTGTGTTCAGGCATAACTAATCCACTGCCCATAGGCGGGGACCGGCCCTACCGCTTCCAAGGGTTCACTGCGGGGAATCCTGAGGCATTTGCTAGAGTGTCTCGAATCAGAGAGGAGCTTGCCCCTAGCCTCGACTCATGATGGAATCCAAATTTCCAATACGCCCTTGCGGTTTTGATTGTAGAACTAGTATTGGCGACATGCTATATGGTAACCATGCCGTCTAGGATTGATACTTATGATTCAAATCTTTTTATTAAAACATATATACACTAATAATAATATCAAATCCGTTTTATACGTATCAAGCATCTTTTGACCATTATAAGGTAAAACCCTATCCTCTGGTGTGCGTTGCATTGTGTGATGGGACCTGGGTCTTATAATGGTTTCATTTTTCCAAAAAGACATTGCGTTATTTCTCGATTTACTTTAGTTTATGCACCGACAATTCATTGGAATAAAACCCGTTCCGCATTAGCGGCGTGGTCCTTAGATTTGTCTTATTAGTTAAATTAGTTTAGAATTCTCACACCAGTCCCATGACTGACTCGTAGTTTGTTTCACTTTGCAAACTCGGGTGCCCTCTTTTCCACACGGGCAGTCGAGTAGCTTTTTGCAGATATCTCTCTCTTTAGCAGGATCCTGGATCGAAGCCTAAAGCTGTGTCCAGAGCTTAGTAGTCTTCCGCTGTTTACCGTATTTTATTTAATGTATTAAATCTTTTGTAGTTTATCTTCCGCTGTAATTTTATTTCAATGTACTCTGATATATTCTGTACTCTGATGTTATATTATTATAATGTAATAAAAGTCTGCTGTTATTGTTCTGATGTATTGTATTCCCAAAGTTAACGTATGCGAGTTTTGAACGGTCTTGGTCGATTTTGCGATCGATTAAGGTCGGGCAAAATCCGTGTGTCGTTACAGGTGGTATCAGAGCTCTGGTTAGCTCAAATCTTTGGGGTACAACTCGTTAGAACTGAACAAAAGACTCATCAGAGATTGGATTAGCAATATCCAATAAGAATACTCATTAGAGATAGGATCAGCAGTATCCTAGAATGAGAAAACTCATTAGAGATGGGGTTAGTAATGCCCTAGAATGAGTTCAGAGTGATAAGCTTATGATTAGCGTATTTTTGATTATATAATCTATTTTTGAAAATATGATTTTTAAATATATAAAAGAGTATGTATATTTGATAAGTCAGTCAACAAATGAAATTAATAAGAGAAATTAAAATTTAGTTAGTTAATTAAACAACTTTTACCTTAGTTCCTTTTCGAGGACGAAATGTTTTTAAGTGGGGGCGATTGTAACAACCCGCAAAAATCAGGACCAATTTAAAAATTTTATTTTAGAAAATTTTAATGAATTTTGACAATATAAAATAATTTATTTAAATAATAATGATCACAAATTTGATTCAAATCGAAGTTAGAATGAATGATTTAATTTTTATTATAAAAAGAGTTAGAAATAACGCGGTAGTTTGAAAAGTCAAACTTGAACTTTGACTGACCGTACAGGATGCAAAATTTAACGGATTTTAGTGAAACCAAAAATATTAGAATCTATTTAAATTTATCTTTCCAACGAATCCGAAAAATCGAAATTTCATAACGGGAATCAAAAGTTATGTCAAAATTAAAATCTAGAATGGTCGCTATGAAATTTATAAGGGCCAAAATGCTACATTTTGCAGAATAAGGAATTAGGACCCGAAACCATCTCCATTGGTTTTAGAATGTTGTTTACATATAAAAATGACTATAAGAACTTATATTTTTGAGTTTCGGAAAAATTCCACTATTTTTGGTATTTTTAATTATTAAAAATGTACGCCTGAAAAATGGAATTTTTGCAAGCGAACTTTGAATTCGACGAGACCAGTTTCTATGGATTCGGAATATTAAATTAAGGTAAAATTCTAAAATTTATAATTTTTGGAATTATTTTGTGGCCTGTATAATTTTTACAGTGGAAATACAGCCTATTTTCAGCCTATTTTCATATACACGTTAAAATTTCTATTTTTAACTTATAAAGATTTTATTTCATTTCACATCACCTCACACAATCAACTATACATCAAAATCAAACAACCAAGCATACAAGCCGTCCATGGTCTGTAGACGACGGGTGTCGGGTGCTACTAAACACCGTCTGCATCCTAGTATATATTTTAACTAGAAAAACAAAATTAAAAGGTGAGAAGTTCTCACCGATTTGCTAATCCAATGCCACGACTCTTCTTAGGTAGAAATCTTCGTCGTTCTCGCCCTTTTGTCAATTTTCACTGCCCGTATTCTCTACATATATAAAAATCACATTTTTACTTCGCCATTCAATATATAAAAATCGAATTTTTACTTCGCTATTCAATATATAAAAATTGAATTTTTACTTCGCTATTCAATATATAAAAATCGAATTTTTACTTCGCTATTCAATATATAAAAATCATATTTTTATATTGTTCACTTCACAATAAAGATCATACTTTAATATTCTTCTCTATACGATAAAAAATATATTTTTATTCTATCGCTTCATACATAAGAAAGTTCATATTTTTCTTCTAATCAAAATCGAATCTTTCTATTTTAAAAATATAATCTTTTTGCTATAAAAATCAATTCTTTAACTAATTAAAAATCAGAAATTTAACTAATGAAAAATCAGAAATTTAACTAATGAAGAATCATTAATTTAACTAATTAAAAATCAGAAATTTAACTAATCAAATAAACCGCAAAAACTCACCTTTTGTTGAACGAAGGGGGGAGGAGGAAGGAGGGAAGAAGAAGAAGTAGCGGCCGCAGCAGCAGGAGGAGGGGGGTATCGCGCGTCGCAGAAGAGAGGGGGGGGGGGGGGGTATCGCGCAGTAGGAAGAGGCGGGGGGGGGGGGGGGGGTGTCGCGCAGCAGGAAGAGGCGGGGGGGGGGGGGGGGTATCGCGCGTCGCGAAGAAGAGGGATGGGGGTATCGCGGCGGCGAAGAAGCGGGGGGGGGGGTATCGCGATCGATTATGGCTAGGTTTTTTTTCTCTATTGACTTCGAATTAGAAAAGAATCAGGGGGGGTGCTAAGGGGTTATAGGGAGAGAGAGAAAGTTTTATTTTTATATTATTTTATTTCAAAAAAAAAGTTAACTTTTATTTCGACCTCGAAACGAGGCCCACCGCCTGTCGTCTATAGCGTATTACCCCCATTCCGAACACAATGGGATATGTATCGTAAGCTGATTCGATCGTTTCAATCAGTTTTCGTCAAAATCAACATATAACTCTATATATTGAATTTGAACGCATATCTCAATTTACTGGGGTCACATACTAACCAGAAAATATTTCCTAGCTTTGTATTGACGATATGGTCCTAACCAAACTAGTTTCGTCGAATTCTGAGATCGTTGGAAAAATGGTCATTTTCCAATCGATTAAAATCAACTAAAACTGGTCAAATGCGTTTTCCTTTGCCACGCTCACATATTGATTCGAAACATTATGAAATTTGAAATCTAGCAATAATTTGACATCGCGGATCCAACAAAAGTGGTTTCGTCGAAATCCGAGGTCGTTTGCAAAATGGCTATTTTTAAGGGCCGAAATTCCATAGCGACTATTCTGAAATTTCAACTGGACATATCTTTTGATTCGCGCTATGAAATTTTGATTTTTCGGGTTCATTGGAAAGATAGTCACAATTAGATTCCATTATTTTTGGTTTCACTAAATTCCGGTTTATTTTGCACCCGGTACATTCATTTGAAGTTTGAAATCGAATTATCGAACTACCGCGCCATTTTCAATTCCTTTTATAAATATAAATAAATATTTATATTTTATCGTCGATTCAAATGAATATATACGTTCGAATTATATACAAAATAAATTTCTCGTCGATATTATTTAAAATAATTCATTTTAAATGTTCAAAATTCACTAAAGTTGCCAAAATAAAATTTTTAAATAGGCCCAGATTTCCGGGTTATTACAAGATCTGATAATATTATGACATAAAAAGGGTTGAACAAATAACATAGGTTCAAGTATATGGGTAGATCTAACTTAATAGATAAATTCCCATAATCAAGATCCAAGGATAATTAAAAATAGACTGAGTTGATAATCAAGTTTAGATCCAATCTCACAGTCATAATCCTAGGCAATAATATCATGTTCATGAATCATAGGTAATTATCCACTATTGTCCTTGTCATAGTCATAGGCATTGGTTTATGCTCCTAGTCAAAGGCTTATGTTCATAGTCTAAGGCTTATGTTCATAGTCAAAGGCTTATGGTTTCAAAGGCCATAGTTCCATAGTCATAATCTTAAGCATTGGCAATTTAGTAACAATGTGTTCTAGGCTATAATCAAGAATCAGATCCAAAGTCATAAACAAGCACAGATTCAATGAAATGATAAGGCATATTTCTTATATTCTTTTAATTTCATGTCACAAATAGAAAAAGCGTTCAAATCTAAAAAGTAACCGACTTACATTGATTGGATCAAGAAAAGAATAGAAATATAGCGTTGCTTGAAGCCGTTGAATCTTTACTTGAATCCTAACTTGTTTTGAATCTTCTCTTGAAAGACTTGAGTAGGATATCCTCGTCTTGATTTATATTTTATATTAATCTATTTATTTAGATTTAGAGGAAGAAGAAGAATCCATGTCCATCAAGAATTTGTGCAGCATAAGGTTAGAGAAGAATGGTGCAAAGAGAAGGAGACTAGGGGGCTGTTTATATAGGATTGCAAGTTAATTTGAGCCGTCGATGAAGCCAAGGTTAATCAAAGCCATCTGTTCTAAAGAGAAACCAATTATGTTCACAATTACTTTCATAATGTACATTATTAACATTTATTATTAAATTTGTATGCACATTAGATACATCCCCCCTTTACACATTTATTATTAAATTTGTATGCACATTAGATACATCTCCCCTTTACACATTTATTATTAAATTTGTATGCACATTAGATACATCTCCCCTTTACACATTTATTATTAAATTTGTATGCACATTAGATACATCTCCCCTTTACACATTTATTATTAAATTTGTATGCACATTAGATACATCTCCCCTTTACACATTTATTATTAAATTAGTAACTTTAGTGTTAACAGAAATACGGGGTGTTACACTGTGTATGTGGTGAATTAGCATCAGTTCACTTGCAAACTAATGTACATATAGAAATGCTTGTGGTTTTTCTCTAAACTATTTTTCTTTTTTTGGACTGTGTGTTATAAGTTTTTTTCTATATTGATTGATTTATATTTGAGAACTTATGTAATGATTTGAATTTTTTTGAAAATGATATGAACTTTGATTTATCGTGAATGATATGAATTTTGATTTTGTTGAAAAACCAAAAGAAATTTCAAAATGTTATTAAGCTTAACTATGTTAAAAGTATTCTGATTGCAACTAGGGGGCTTATACAGTGTCTGCATTGTGATAGGAAGTAAAGATACGTAGATTTTTAAGGGTTTTTATTTTATGTTTTACATTACTGGAATAGTTCATAGAGAACTACATGAAATCAGCCCTTCTTTAGATGATTGATGCTATTCTTTATTAAAATCAGCCCTTCTTTTGCAGTTGGTTGATGTTTTCTTTTTAGTTGAAACTAAATACATTTTGTATGAATGAATGAACCAAATAACACATATTTTGTATCATCTGTTACTGAAATAAGGTAATTTTCAACATATTTTAAGGTGTAAATGGTAATAATCATCAACTCTTGAAGAGAGAAGAGATCTGGACTGTATTAATTTGTCAAAACCGTTTTATTCAAACAAGCTAAGTTGAATGGGCATATGCTGCTTCTCCATCCTAAAATCTCCTTAGGAACGTTTCTGTCGTGAAACAAACAAATATTTAAATCAAATACATGTCATATTACACCATTATACAGTGATATATTCACTAATGGCGTATATAAAAAGAAAAAAACATGATCACACAAGTATCAAGAATCTTACGGCATTTGGATTTAGCACAACGAGATACATAATTCTTAAAATGACAACCTCAGGCGAAAGTCCAAGGTCACGCTCCTGCGTGTTTTACTTTTAGGGTTGAGTGTTCTGATTTGCCTTGTGTGCTTTGTACATTTTATATTTTACTTGCTCTGGTAGTTCAATACTTTTTTCACTTAAGGGACCCTATACTGAGCATCCCATAAAATTAGACCAATTAAATATAGACTGTAATCAGATTGGATGCTTAAGGCCTACACCAGTCATTATGCCTTTAGCTAATTAATCTTCATTGCTTGGTGCCTAAACACATTCTTAGGGACAATGCAAACAGTTTTTTAAGTCTTGGAGTTGATCCAAATCCGAAACGTGTTCACTGTATGGTCTTTAATAATGCAGTGCTTAGCACTTGTTTCAAGGTTCCACCCTCTTTTCAACTCTTCTTTTTACGAAATTTATGTGCTGATCTAAGTTAGAAACTATATTCTCATTTTGTTTTCTTAATTTTTTCCTTTGGCATGTCGTTCCATTGCACCTGGTTTCTCGATGGACACGTTTTACAAGCTTTAAAACTGTAACAACCCGGAAATTCTAAACCAATTTAAAATTTTTATTTTAGGAATTTTAATAGATTTTAAATATTTAAAATAATTTATTTTAAATAATAACGACGAAAAAATCTATTCAAATCGAAATTGGAACAAATTTTTTTAATTTAATTAGAAAAGGGGTTAGAAATAGCGCGGTAGTTTGAAAATTTGAATTTTAAATTTGACTGACTGTACATGATTTAAAATAAATCAAATTTTAGTGAAACCAAAAATATTAGAATCTGTTTAAAAATATCTTTCCAACGAATCCGAAAAATCAAAATTTCATAACGGGAATCAAAAGTTATGTCCAGTTTAAAATTTAGAATAGTCGATGTAGAATTTATATATATTTTTAATATATTTATAGCCCTTAAAAATAGCCACTTTGCAAATGACCTCCGTTTTCGACGAAACCACTTTTGTAAGAATCGGAATGTCAAATTATTGCTAGATTTAATTTTTCATAATTTTTAGAATTAGTATGTGAGCGTGGCAAAAGAAAATGTGTTTTGTCAATTTTAGTCAAATTCGATCGACTAGAAAATGGCCATTTTTCAAAAGGTTTCGGAGTTCGACGAAATTAGTTTTGTTAGGACCGTATTGTCAAAACATAACTAGAAATAATTTTTCTGGAATTTTTAGAGTCCCCATGTAGCCCCTGTAAATTTAAATGTACGATCAAATTAAATAAATAAATGATTTATATTTTAAATTAAAGAAAAGTGGGCTAAGACGATCAAACCGGCTGACTGGACCTAGTCCATTGAGTCTGGGACGGGGGTATTTGCCTATGGAAAACTTTTGTTGGGCTGAAATTGGACCTGAAAAGAATCTACGGGTTTAATTCTAAATTTGAAACATTTAATAATATTATATTATATATAGAAAAACAATCCAAACCCTAATACCCTAAAACGTAGCAGCCGCCATTCATGAATCTGATGGCTGCGAAGCTCTCATTTTCATCTCATAAAATCTCCCAATCCAATAAATATTTTTAGAAGATCATTAAACAAAAACAGTAGAGAAAAGGGAGATCCACACGGTGAACGGTCAAGATCAGTTTTAATGGAGTGTGGAGGTCGGAATTTGTTCAGGAAGGCCCGACTTTGGGCGCGGTTTTCAGCGTGGGGGGGTCCACCAAGTTGGGCGGCGGTCTGGGCGCGGGTGAGGTCGGCGGTTCGGGTGGTGGTCTCTGATGATGGTCATGGCATACGAGGGAGCGATGGCGGCGAGACCTAGTTTGAAGGAATGGGTTCTATTTGGTTATGAGTTAACAGAAGGAGAAGGTGATTAGAGGGAAAATTATTAAGTGATTAAGGAATGTTTAATTATTTATTTAATTATTTTATTTAATTATCGAACGTATAAATCATCATAACTTGTTCGTATTAGATCGGAATTTATCGAAACTCAAAGCGGTGGAACCGTCGTGGCCTGATCTACACAATGAAATAGACCAGAGCAGAAACAGAACTAGCTACAAATTCAGACAATAATCGATGTGTGATTTCTATTTTTTAAAAAAATAACTAAAATACCAATTATTTCTCGCTATTTAAATTCCATGTATGTATGTTAACTAATTCAGATCTGCGATGTATGATGTTGGAATTATTGTTTGTTGATTATGACGATTGTGATGTTCATGTTTGGTTAGATTTAGATTTTCAATGAAAATTCTTCCTCTTGAATCTATAGATTACTGTTAGTCTTGGATTTGAAATAAAAATCATATTTTTATTTTAGATCTATAGATATTGATTGGATTTGAAATAAAAATCATATTTTTGTTTTAGATCTACGAATATGGATTTGGATTTGAAATAAAAACTTTACTTTCATTTTAGACCCAAGAATATAGATTTGTTTTATAATAAAGGCTTCATCTTTCATTCAGATCCATCGGTATTGATTTGTTCAATAATAAAAATATCATTTTTATTTAGAAACCTGAACATAGATTTGCTTAGGTTTTGTTTCAATAACAAAAATATTCAATTTTATTGAAACCTGAAATATAGAGTTGTGTCAAAACAAAAGGATCACTTTTGTTGAGATTGGATAACCGACAAAATAAAGTTATCATTTTATTGGTTTTGTTAGAAGTAGATTTAAAAAGAAACATATTTTTAGCATCATGTTGTTTCAACTAAAAGAAACATATTTTTAGTGTCATTATGTTTCAATTAAAAGATTATATTTTCAGTTGGTTACAAAGATTAGAATTGGAATAAAAGGATTTCATTTTTATTTTCAATTATTTACAATGAAATAGAGTTGAGATTTAAAAGTAGCATTTTTATTGTCATTTTATAAACAATAAAAAGTGTAGATTAAAAAGAAACACTTTTATTGTCATTTTATATGCAATAAAAAGAATGGGTTTAAAGTAACATTTTTATTGTCAATTCAGTTACAATAAAAAGGATAGATTTACAAATAACATTTTTACTGTCAACTTAGCTACAATAAAAAGAATTGATACAAAAGAAACATTTTTATTGTCATTTTAGTTGTAATGAAAAGGATAGATTTACAAATAACATTTTTATTGTCAAGTTAGTTAGTTACAATAAAAAGAACTGATACAAAAGAAACATTTTTATTGTCATTTTAATTGTAATGAAAAGGATAGATTTTAAAGTTGCATTTTTATTTTCATTTTATATGCAATAAAAATAGAAGAGTTGAAATTATCATTTTTGTTGTCATTTTATATGATATAAAAATAGTCATTTTTGTCAAACATGTTAGTTGAAATAAAAATAAGTTTTTTATCAAAACATGTTAGTTGAAATAAAAATAACCTTTTGTCAAAACATGTAAACTGAAATAAAAATTATCATTTGTGTCAAAACATGTTGTTGAAACAAATTTAACATTTGTGTCAAAAAAATTAGAATAAAAAGATTAGAAATAAAAGATTAGAATAAAAAGACTATTATAAAAAGATTTCATTTTTGTTGTCATTTTGTTCAACAAAAACAAAAAAGAGTAAAATTAAAGATATGTTTTATTGTCATAAAAAGAGTAGAATTAAAAATATGTTTTATTGTCATTTTAGTTACAATAAAAAGAATAGAAATAAAGATATATTCTTATTGTTATTTTAGTTACAATAAAAAGAGTAAAATAGAATGACATATTTTTATTGTAAATTTTGTTGCAATGAAAAGATAAGTGTTAAAGATCATGTTTGTATTCCACTTTGTTTAAATAAAAAGAATTAATATGAAATATTAAATTGCTCATAGTTTCAATAAAAAGATTGTAACTTAACAAAAATTTCATTTTTGTTAAATAAGGTTAGAGTTAAACAAAATAACATTTTTGTCAAACAAATTTGAGTTATAAAAGTTGAAACGAAATTTGCCACTTTCGTCAAATGTAAAAGTTAAAATCTAATTTGTCACTTTTGTCAAATTATAAAAGTTGAAACTAATTTGTCACTTTTGTCAAATTATAAAAATTGAAACCAAATTGTCATTTTTGTCAAATAGATTTGTGTTAAAACAATAATATCATTTTTGTAAAATAAAAACTGTAAACAAATAAAATTATCATTTTTATTTGTTAGGTTGAATAGAAAATGTAAACAAACAAACACATCACTTTCATTTGTTTGTTTGAATTAGAATTATCGACAAAACAAACATGTCACTTTTATTTGTTTTGTTGAATTAGAATTGCCGACAAAACAAAGTTATCCTTTTTATTGTTTTGTTGAAATAGATTGTCAACAAAACAAAGTCACTATCTTTATTGTTTTGTTGAAATAGGTTAGTTGAATCAAAATAAACATTTCGTCAAAATATTCATTTTTGTCAAAATAGATCAGTTGAATTAAACCATATATTTTTGTCAAAATATACACTTTTGTCAAGGTTGATTAGCTGAATCAAAACACATTTTTGTCAAAATGAACATTTTTGGGGCAAATAGATTAGTTGAACCAAAATACTTATTTTTGTCAAAATACAATAGTTGAAACAAAAATTACATTTTGTTAAATATGATGGTTGAAAACAAAAATTACATTTTTGTTAATTAGATTTGAAATGAAATAAAAATCACATTTTTGTTAAATAAAAGAGTTAAACACAAATAGCATTTTGTTAAATAGGTTTGTGTTACAACAAAATGGATGTATCACTTTTTATACATTTTATTGAAATATAATTTATATGCAAATATAAGAATCACTTTTATTTGCATAGCATACATTAGAATTTATATGCAAATATAAGAATCCTATTATTGGTCAAAACATACATTAGAATTTGTATGTAAACTAAAGTGACATTTTTATATGTTAATGTATCCATTAGAATGTTTACGCAATTTAATATAGACATTTATATGTGTCAGGTTATATACTGAAAACATATATTTTTTTTGAAGTAAAAGGTAGTGAATCAACATGATTCACGCCTAAAATATATAACATACATCAAGTAACCGTGCGTGTATTTACAAAATATGTACAGCCAAAACAGCAAAACAGCAAAACAGGCCATCACTACATACGGCCATACAAAAGGAGCCATACATCAAAGTTAACATTACATAGCATTAAACATAACAGTAAAACAGCAAGAAACAGTAAGCATCATCGTCAATCATGTGGGCCAGTGATCCGCCCCCTCTTACGAACTCGGTCTGCAATGCTCTCAACATGTCTTTTGCGCTCCATGCCTGCCCAGTCATAGACAAAATTAAGAATAGAGTAAATAATACTGTTAGGAGCTTTCAATTTGCGGTTAAATTTTCTGGAGTTTCGTTCATGCCAGAGCAACCAAGTGTAAGCAAAGTTCAACAAAGCAAAAAGAAGACTATCATGAGAGGCATGCAAGGTCGGGTAAATTGTGTGCCAAAAAACAAATTGGTCTGCAATGAAATCACTCCAGTGCAAGTCAAGGTGAAGCGCAACCAAACATTTTGTCCAAATATAAAAAGCAAAGTCACAAGCCAAAAATAGATGGTGGTAGTCCTCGTCGTCATGACCACAAAAAACACAGCCATCCAGAACATGCACTCCTCTCTGACGAATTCTGTTAACCGTATTCAATCTACCATGTATCACGACCCACATATGAATTTTGACTTTATCAGGGATTTTGAATCGCCACATAAGCTCGAACCCCGGCCTCCTAACCCCAGCAAAATTAAACAACTTATAGATGCTACGAACACTAAACAACTTCCTTTCCCCCTCCAACATCCAAATAAAATCATCCCGCTCATTATTCAAACTCACCGCTTCAAGCAAATCAAACAAACTGCATAGCTGAATCAATGCATTACCAGCCACAAGTCTTGAGAAATTCAATCTCCATTTGAAACCCGCTGAATCATTATCATACATCTCTCTAACAGTGAAGTTTTTGTTACAAGCAATACCAAAAAGCTCTGGAAACTCCACACTCAAAGGGACATTAATTAGCCAGCTATCCAACCAAAATGATGTGTTGTGTCCATTCTTCACCACAATCTTAGTACCCAACTTCATCCACTGTGCATGAACCATGACATTGCGCCAAAACGCCGAGCATCTTGAAAAATCAGTGTTCCAACCAAAATTACCATTGTAATATGTACTAATGATCCACTCCTTCCATAAAGCGTGCTTGTCAGAAATCATAAACCACAACCACTTACAAAGAAGAGCCGAATTCATTGTCTTTAAGTTTATAACATCAAGGCCCCCTTGCTCTTTAGATTTGCATACTTGGTTCCACGATATCAAACAGCTTAGCTTCTTCGTCTCTTTAGAACCAGTCCAGAAAAAGTTACGACGAATTGTGTCAATCTTTTCCACCACCCAACCTGGAAAATGATAGAAGGACATCCAGTACAATGGAATCGACGACAGGACAGAATTGACAAGCACAAGGCGACCAGCTTGGGATAATGAGTTGCCTTTCCACCTCGCCAGTCTAGTGTCCACCTTTTCGATCAAGTGCTTCCAGTCTTTCTTCATTAATTTCTTGGGGCGAATGTACATACCCAGATAATTCAAAGGAAAAACTTCAGCCTTGCAATTAAACATTTCAGCACAAGACCTGCGTAAATCATCACTACAACCCAACGTGTAAACACTGCTCTTATGAAAGTTAATTTTTAAGCCAGATAAACTTTCAAAAGCATATAGAATAAATTTAAGTGCAGCAAGGAATTTACAGTCAGGTTTACTAAATATGATGATGTCATCGGCATATTGCAAAGAATTGATGCCCCCAACCACATGGTCACTGCCAAAACCGCTAATAATCCCCTCTGCACAACCCAGCTTCAGAATTTTGGAAAAAACATCTGCCGCCAAGTCAAAAAGGAGAGGGGAAAGTGGATCGCCCTGTCTCAGTCCACGCCTAGAATGGATGGTAGAGCCAGCAACTCCATTAACACAAATGTTGGATCTACTTGATGAAAGAATCATGGAAATCCAATCAATCCACTTGGTGGGGAAGCCTCTTGCCTTCAGCACTTCAATCATAAATCGCCAGTCAACAGTGTCAAAAGCTTTGGCGAAGTCCAGCTTAAGGATAGCACAAGGGACGTCAAATCTATCACAATGAGAAATCACTTCGCCAACCAACGCAGCACCATCCAGAATGTTTCTTCCTTTGATAAAAGCAGTTTGGGATATATCAATCAACGAATCCATCTTAGTTTTCAGCCTATTGGCCAAAACCTTCGTGAATAGTTTGAAACTAGTGTTGAGAAGACTAATCGGTCTGAAATCAGCGGCAGAAACATTACCTTCTTTTTTGGGGATTAAAACTACGTTAGCATAGCTAATCAAATCCAACCTCAAAGAGCCTTTGTGGAACTCGTCAAACAAACGCAAAACATCATTTTTCAACATGCCCCAGTATTGTTGAAAGAAAAAGGTGGGAAATCCATCAGGCCCAGGTGCTTTGTCACCCGGCATCTCCTTCAAGGCATTCAGAATTTCCTCTTCAGAAAAAGCACTTGCAACATCCGAGAGATCAGTTACATCAAGATACAATTTGCTCCATTCAACAGAAATACGGTTCTCAACACGAGAACCGAAGATGCTTTTATAATATTCAGTGAAAGTATCACTCAAAAGTTGTTGCTCACAAATCTCCACACCATCCTTCCAAATACTGTGAATCAAATTGGTACGGCGTCTACCATTGGCAACCCTATGAAAATACGTTGTATTTCTATCCCCTTCCTTCAGCCACTGAGATCTTGATCGCTGTCTCCAAAAAATCTCTTCCTGGTCCAAAACTTTGTTGAGTTCTGGTTCTCGCTGCTGAAGCAAATCTCTTTCAACATCATCGAGTCCTCTTTCCTCTTCCAGAATATTAAGTTCAAGAATCAGTTTTTCTAACCTCTCCTTTTTAATTCTAATATGACCAAACTCCTCAGTATTCCACTTTTTAAGAAATTTCCTCAAAAGTTTAAGTTTATTACAAAGGGTTCTCGCTGCATCACCACTCTCCCCAAATTCAGACCATTTATTGTACAAAAAATCGGTAAAGTTATCTTCCAAGCACCACATTTTTTCAAATCTAAAAAAAGTCTTTTTCCTAATGGCATCTCCAGAATCTAATACAACAGGGCAATGATCGGAAATAACCGTAGATAAGCCTTTTTGGGAGGTTAAAGGATGAAGATCCTCAAAGTGAGCATTGATGAAAAAATGATCAAGTTTCACAAGTGTCGGTGGAGTTCTGCCATCAGACCAAGTGAACTTTCTATTAGCAAGAGGGAGGTCAATTAACTCACACTCCCCAACAAACTCACTAAAATCAGCCATGTCACCAAAATGATTAGCACCAGAGTTACTTCTTTCATAACCAAATCTAGTAACATTAAAGTCTCCTCCAATAACCCAAGGGCCGTACATCAAACTATGAAATTCCATCGCTTCTCTCCACAAAGTTTTCCTTTCACTTCTAGTGTTTGGACCATAAACGTTTGAGAAAAAATAAAGCTTCTTAGTCGTTACACATTCCAATGCAACATGTAGGCAATATGTTTGACAAATCTCTTGTTTAAATGTCCACAAATTACTATCCCAGCCAGTGAACAATCCTCCAGCACTTCCAGTGGCCGGTATAAATCTCCACTCATCAATAACCCCCCAACCCAGAGTTTTAAAAATAAGAAAATCAGGATTTTCAAGTTTAGTCTCTTGAAGCAACACAATGTGGGGCTTGACCGACTTGAGATAATTTTTAACTCTAAGACGTTTGTCATAATTACCCAAACCTCTAACATTCCAAGTTAAAACAATCATTGGGGTGCGTCAGCCCTATCTAACTCTTTACTTCTAATATCACTAGCAACAGAATCATTTAACAAAAAACTAGAGCTACTAGCAACAGCATGCATTTGGTCAGGAGATAAAGAATTAAGGATAGCAGGGATAAAAACGCTACCTTCCAGAGGATGAGGAAGGCCACGAGCACTTCTCCTTAGGATAACCACACAAGAGTCCACTGGCATCTTGCCTTTTCTTTTGCTTGTTGCACAGGAGCGTTCATCAGAATCTGAAACAGCCAAAGCATTACTCCCACCACCAAGATCGTAATCATTATCATCCCCCCCAAGATCATAATCCTCATCATTATCTTCTCCAAATATATTCCTCAAGCCTTCGAATCCACTCTCCTCCCTACCAGTGTCTTCATTACCATCATCAACAACATCCGCTTCAAGAGCTTCCACCTTATCTTTAGCAACATTATGATCCATCACATCATCTTCTCTGTCAACAGGAATTGGTGCAAAAGAATTACTGCCCAACCCAACATAAGCCGTGGGAGCGCTAACGCTTCTAGCCTTTAGCACTTTCATCTTGCCATTCTCCCCTCTAACAAACACCGTCTTACGAATTCTTGTCTGTCCACTTCCTCAGAGGATTCACCGTCGACTTTCGTAATGGAGACATTATGGAAAAAACCCTCAACAGGAACCACAATCGAAGGAGGAAGCTCCAAATCCTCATCAATCCACATCAACGCCTTCAGAGAGGAAAAATCGGTTACATTCCACACTCCATGCTGGAGTCTAATCACTTCACCTACCTCCGCCAACGCCGACTTGAGGGAATCAACGCTTCTACACACTAGTGGAATATTTTTAAGTGAAACCCAGACTTCAATCCTCTTTTTCGCCATGCTCCCAATTTGTGGGCCCCAACGCTTCAAATTAATTACTCCCTTTGAGTCGAAGAGTGAGTAGTAAAATGTTTCAGTCAACAAAAAGGGAGGAAATTTCGCTATGAAATCATCACCAAATCTACGCACCGTCCACACCCAGCCCGGCGCTCGCTTGCCAAAATGAGTTCCCAATAAAGTCTCCATTTCATTGATCGAGAAAGCACCACGAGCGATGGAGAGAACAACCATCGATCTAGCCTTTTTAAAATCGTCAGGGTAAAACGCCGCTGAAAGAGGAGGGAGCGATTTAGGGTTTTCCATTTTTTTCGGAATTTTGAGATGAAATTTGCAGTTGAAACCCTTATGCCCAATTTTGTTACAGCGAAAACAAACCATAGGATTTCGACAGCTCCTAGCCTAGTGATCTGGAGAGCCGCATCTGAAGCAACCATTATCAGATTTGATGTTTTTTAATTTTTCGAAGTAATTGATCGAAATACGAGGCGGCGGCTGAGGAGTAAAGTGAGATTTAAATATATAATTTCGAGGAACGTTACGCTTTACACCTGGCCGCAACAAGATCTCCTTGTACGATGGAAGTACACCTTTGTTTTTATCTGATCTATCGTCTAGTGAAGAAGAAACGTGATTTGAGATAGAGGAAGTGAGGTTATTGATCATGTTTTTGGAATTCTCCATTAGGGTTTTGAAGGTCACCATTATTATTATTTTTACATATATTAACAAAACAATTTCTTTTTATTTGCTAAATTTAAAGATAGGAATTGCATACAAATAAAGGAAATGAAAATTATCTTTATTTGTCGTCAGTAACAATGCCATGTAAATAAATTACCGTTTACTAGACATTAGAAATGTATAGGGAAATTATGCGAGTAAAATATATTTTTATTCGACACTAGGAATATAATAACATGTTTTGTTCATTATCATCAACATGTTAGCATAATTAAAATTAGTTAAATTCATTAATCAATTATTTATTTAGATAAATTGTTGTTGGCTGAAAACCCCATACGGGTATTGCTATGATATTTGACATACACTAGTCTCAATATTTATTTGTATGCCATGTGAATTGATTTTTCAATGATTATTTATCATTGTTGTTGCGTTCATGCGATGTATGAAATCCATATAACCAAAACTATATAGTAAATGATTGAGTCACATTCCGACTCAAAATATCTTTTAAATAAAGAATATTGTAATATAGACAATATTTTATATAAAGAATCTTTTTATATAAAGATTTATTTTTAAATAACGAATATTTTAAAATAATATTCAACGATTTAAAATTGTAACAACCCGGAAATTCTGAACCAATTTAAAAATTTTATTTTTGGATTTTAATGGATTTTAAATATTTAAAATAATTTATTTTAAATAATAATGACGAAAAAATCTATTTAAATCGAAGTTAGAACGAATTTTTTCAATTCAATTATAAAAGGAGTTAGAAATAGCGCGGTAGTTTGAAAATTTGAATTTGAACTTTGACTGACTGTACATGATTCAAAATAAATCGGATTTTAGTGAAACCAAAAATATTAGAATCTGTTTAAAAATATCTTTCCAATGAATCCGAAAAACTGAAATTTCATAGCGGGAATCAAAAGTTATGTCCAGATAAAAATTTAGAATAATCGCTGTAGAATTTTTTTATATTTTTAATATATTTATAGCCCTCAAAAATAGCAATTTTGCAAATGACCTCCGTTTTCGATGAAACCAATTTTGTTGGAATCGGAATGTCAAATTATTGCTAGGTTTAATTTTACGTAGTTTTTAGAATTAATATTGAAACGTGGCAAAAGAAAATGTGTTTTGTCAATTTTAGTCAAATTCGATTGACTAGAAAATGACCATTATTCAAACGGTCTTGGAATTCATCGAAATTAGTTTTGTTAGGACCGTATCGTCAAAACATAACTGAAAATAATTTTTCTGGAATTTTTAGAGTCCGTATGTGGCCCCTGTAAGTTTAAATGTACAATTAAATTAGATAAATAAATGATTTATATTTTAAATTAGAGAAAAGTGGGCTAAGAAGATCAAATGGGCTGATGGGACCTAGTCCATATAGTCCGGGACGGGGGTATTTGCCTAGGGACAACTTTCGTTGGGCTGAAATTGGATCTGAAAAGAATTTACTGGTTCAATTGTAAATTTGAAACATTTAATAATATTATATTATAAATAGAAAAACAATCCAAACCCTAATTGAAACACCCCACCTCCGTTAAGGTCACTCACAAAGGGAATGAATTAACTTTGGTGGAGCATTTTAGGTAAAAGATGCAGATAAATTACAAGACAGACAAATAAAACAGTGGAAAATAAAGTCATTTTTATAAATAATATGGTTTGATCAAGCTTTTACAACAGTTATCTCAATCATATTTAAAAGTAATATATAGAACTCCTGTCTTGATTCAAAAACTACCAAATATAAAAGAAACATAAAAATAACAATGATATTCCCTAATAAAGCATGAACCAGCCATAGCAGTGGAAGAGAGAGTCCAAAGCAATACATCTACTTTATTCAAGCTAGAAATGATCCGATCTAAGCTGAAGTATTCCCTTCCTGTGGACCTAGAGGGGGGGGGGGGGGGGTGGAAGAAAAGAAGACGAAAGAAAATGGGTCAGACATGAGTCTGGTAAGTCCAACGACTATTTAGCATGTAAACAAGTATAAGGACCCGTAACTTCCCCGTGAAGGAAAGAGCGGATACTTCGAGGACAAGACAGATCAGAATGCAAACAGAAGAACATTTCATTACTTATTACAACAATTCATAAAAATATAAGAATATATGGAGTATTAACAAATAATATACATTATAAAATATCAGAGATTACAATACATTAAATAGCAGCGGAAAATAATACAAAGCACAACTGAAGGAGATATACAGATACAGAGCTTTCCTGATATCATTCCAGCTGTAAATCAGGATCCTGTGAATATAAATCTGCAAAACCAAAACTACTAGCTGCCCGTGTCAAAATAAGTCACCCAGAGTTTAGGTTAAAACAATAAACTCCAGATCAGTCATGTGGCTGGTGCGAGAACTAAAACAGTTATTAATCTTTATTTTAAATTTAGGTAAATCAAGGGACAACGCCGTATAACACGGAATGGGTTTCCTCCCAAGAATACCAATGCATAAAACAACAGTGCAATGCTAAATAAAGAACAATGAAGCTATTATAAGACCCAGGTCCCATCACACAATGCAACGCAACCCGGAGGATAGGGTTTTTACCTTATAATAGCCAAGAATGCTTGGTACGTGAAATTTCGACTTTTATTATTATTATAAGTGTATAGTGTCAAAAACAATTTCAATTATAAGTATCAATCCTAGACGGCGTAAGTGCCCCATACCACTATGTCGCCATACTTAGGTATACAATCAAAACCTCAAAGTCACGTATTGGAAGTTGGGTTTCCATCTGTGAACCAAGGCAAAAGATAGTCCTCACCGATTCGAGACTGTCTAGCCCGAGCCTCTGCACCCAGACACAGGTGAGCCCTTGGATCGTCAGGGCCGGTCCACCGATGTGGACTAAAATGCCTGAACACTGCGTTTCCCTGCCCTTTGGGGCGTAAATGATCCAAATGACTCCATCGACTCCACACAGTCATCGATATATCTGAGGCGCCTCGCAACAGCAACAACCACACAGGTGAAAATAATGTAAATGTCAGGGCTGGTAGCCCACTGACACCACCCTAGCTAGAAAGAAATGCATGCCCTCCCTGATGTCCTCTCCCGTTTCTGGTTCACAACCGAGGTGTGAGGCTCGCGAATCAACGTTATACACAAAGCTATGCCACATAGGCCGTGCTTTGATCATCAACCACAAGACTTTGCTTTTCAACAAAAGCCTTGATCATTTGCCACTTAGGGATGCCACACAGGCAATTCACACCATGCGACTGATGTCTATCGATATACAACCTCTGATCCCATATGTCTCAGAGAAGGGTGAAGTAAGGGAATGAATTCCCCTTCACTAGGCAGATGTATATTTAATAGAGATCAATCAACACAGAGCAAAATCCAATGTTAAACACACAGTCCATACAAGTCCGTTCTAGGTCTGAAAGAAACCAGAGGAACCTTGTACCTCGCATATCCATCGATATCCAAGTACGTCTGGACGATCACCAACTGATTCTCTCCTCTTGGGTGTACAGCCCAATCATGATCATCAGTAATCACCCAAACGATGTGAAGACCTCCGGTCTTGGACCACCGTCTTCATCCTCGACACCACGTCGAATCAGTTATTCAGAATGGGATAAACCCGGTCTTTCTGAATAACTCGCGTATATAATAAACAAGTGTTACACAAACACAACATACACGTCATTCCACTTCAGAATATTCTTTTATTCAAATATTCTTATACTTTGGGAAAGGTTCCCATTAATTTTATCAAAGATAAATTCTTTAAATTTATTCTTTAATCTTCCTTTGAATATCAATTCAAACTAGTCGGGATTAGCGAACCACAGCGAAGTAATCATTTATTTTATTTCCCAATCCCAACCTATTCATCCCATGAAGTAAAATTGGTCATACCTCATATCTAACACCACGGTATTATCGGTAAATTCAATTACCATTTCACATTCAAATCTAATTAAAGATTTAACTATCGCCTGAAGCAAAACTGGTGATACTCCATTCTCGATCACTTCAATCTAATTAAAGATTCATTAAAACTCCCTTAGTTTTAATCTTCCCAAAAATCAATATCCTGTCTTTAACTGGGTTAAAGAACCATTGTAATTTAAAACACGGTTCACGATAAACCCAAGATCACATTCTGTTCAATTCCAATTAAATACCATTTAATTGGTACACTTCATTAAATCTAAATAAAAAGATTTAATCTTTTTCGCAACTGGGTTAAAGAACAGTGTTAATGAAGACACCATTCACGACAAACCCAAATCCCATTTGATATTAAATACAAGGCTCTGAATAGAAAATATATCTGCTTATATTCAATATCCAATTCTACGACCAACAGATATCATATTGGAAACAACGATATAAACATATCTCTCAAATTTCCATAACAATATCTATATAATCACGAAATCCAACATCAAAATATTCCAAAGACAATTTCGATTCAAATCCATTCCAATTCAATTATTGGAAATTCTAGTTACTTTTAAAACCCTTTCAAACCCAATTTATTTATTTAAAAATAAATAAATTATTATTCTAGTTCAAAACTAGTTCATTTTGATAAAATCTATTTTTATCTTTTCAAATTTGGAATTTTTCATCTCAATTCTTCACAAATAATTTCTTATGATTTTACACAAATTATTACCATTTTTAATAATTTTATCAAGACCCGTACAGTCGAATTCCATCAGCGGCCATCGAACTGCACTTACAACAACCTTTTCCAAATTTGATTTGGACATAATTCCAAATCCAACCATTAGATTTCAAATCTCTAATATTCATTAGAAAGATCTTTTCGATACGAACCCAACGGTTCTGGTTTTAGGAGAATCCGACGGTCGGATTTCTCGTAACGTCCATTCGAAGTCAATGGTCGAAATTCGCGAACTGCCACGGCGCGTTCTATTCAGGCCATTATATATATATATATATATATATATATATATATATATATATATATATATTATATATATTTCGTCGATTTCCTTTCAAAATGTATTTTATAAATCGTTTTAAATTCGTTTTTGAAACGATTTCAACTTCATATTCTATTTCGAATCAAAATTGAATATTCCACATCATCGATATACAAATGATAATATTTTCAAAACATTATATTTTGAAATCGCTTTCTTTTCTATATTCATTTTAAAAACAAATATAATCGATATAAATATCATTCGCGTCAAAATGGCGCATATCTAATCAACACGGCTTTATATATTTTAATAACTTCGTTATCCTATTCAACAAATGAATATTTTCTTCAACACATGAATATATATATTTTATTCAACACATGAATTTATATTTTTATTCAACACATGAATTTTTATTCTATTCAACACATGAATTTTCTTTCAATTCAATACATGAATTTTCTTTCAATTCAACACATGAATTTTCTTTCTATTCAACACATGAATTCTCTTTCTATTCAACACATGAATTTATATTTTATTCAACACATGAACTTTCTTTTATTCAACACATGAATATATATTTCATTTTCTAAATTGGAATGAGACCCACTCCATTACCATATAATGTTATTTATATGGATTTTATACAACACATGTATATAATAGCAATGATAAATAATCAACCATCATCCAAAGTGCACCACCCAACTGCATAAGCATTAAATATAAATAATTAATGCTTACACAGTCTGTCAATCCATCGATTGACATACAACTAAACAATTGGGATTAGTGTAAGTCGATATCATCCAAACACCTGTGTGGGGTTTCAATCAATCAAACACATATTTTATTTGTGCAGTTGGGCGATGTGTAAAATTTATCGTCCCAATCAATATCAGTCAAATCGGTGTACATAAACAAATCGTTTGATTTGTAAATGAGTATTTATTTTACTTCAACACATGAATATATATTTTATTTCAACACACGAATTTATTCTATTCAACACATGAATATATATTTTATTTCAACACATGAATTTATATTTTATTTCAACACATGAAATATATATATTTTATTTCAACACATGAATTTATTCTATTCAACACATGAATATATATTTTATTTCAACACATGAAATATATATTTTATTTCAACACATGAATTTATTCTATTCAACACATGAATATATATTTTATTTCAACACATTAATTTATATTATTCAACACATGAATATATATTTTATTTCAACACATGAATTTATATTTTATTTCAACACATGAATAATATATATTTTATTTCAACATATGAATTTATTCTATTCAACACATGAATATATGTATTATTTCAACACATGAATTTATTCTATTCAACACATGAATATATATTTTATTTCAACACATGAATATACTTTCGATTCATTCCAGATCACAATCAATTTTCACAACACACAAAATCAGCTAAGTCGTCCATGGTCTGTGGACGACGGGTGTCGGGTGCTACTAAGCACCGTCTGCATCCTAGTATATATTTCAACTAGAAACTAAAATAAAAGTGAGGAGTTCTCACCTTTGGGTTCCACTCCGTCATTCTTTATTTCTGAACGGTTTGGATTACTTTTTTGATTTCAGTCTGTTCCATCGCTATCTTTTCCCGCTGTTCATAGTAAAATCATATTTTTAATATGATGTTTAAATTAAAAATATCACCTTTATATCACTACTTCATATGTTGAAATCATATTTTTATATAACGCTACTTACATTACAAAGATTATATTTTTATATAACGCTACTTACATTACAAAGATTATACTTTTATATAACGCTACTTACATTACAAAGATTATATTTTTATATTCATAAAAATCAGGTCTTTCTATTTTTAAAAATCAAATCTTTTTGCTTTTAAAAATCTGATCTTTTTGTTTTAAAAATCTAATCTTTTCCACCATGTTTGCTATAAAAAAATCAGGTTTAAACACTGCTATGATATATAAATCACGTATTCATTTCGCTATCATATTTTTACTTCTATCTTAACACTATAAAAATCATATTTTTTTTTATTCTTGGTTTTTCATATTTTAAAAATATAAAAATAGATCAATATTATTTATTTATTAAAAAGAACAAATCTTTATGATAATGTTATTCACATTTAAAATAATGTTATTTTATTTTTAAAAAGGTTAGAGCATCGCATTTGTAATGCGATGGTCATCAGTTCGAGTCCGATAGTCGGCTTTTTTCTCTATCGATTTTTCCATAATGGAGAATCTCTCCATTTCTACAAACGTTGAGTCACTAATCTACAGATAAAAAAAATGTGTTTTTGAGGATTGATTAAGTACAACGGGATTCACTAATGATTGAACATTTAAATAACTTCAGTAAATAAAATAAAATAAAAATTAAAACCTTCCTCTTGTTGAACTGTTCCACCTTCCCTCAGGAAATCACCGAATAGCTGATTCGCATTCTCTTCCTCCCTCAAGCTTCTGTACAAAGCCATAACCCAAACTCGACCTAATAAACCCGCCGCCGCCCACCATTTTGATGACCGGAGTTCCATCTAAGAGGGCCACGCGAAGCGGCGGAGCGACGCCATCAAGCCCACGGAGCAACGACGAACTCGGTGCTTCCTCGCGCCGTGGAAACCAAGGCGATGGCGGCTCCTTTGAGCACGAATTTCAAGTAGCAGACCACACGATAACTCCTCAGCCAAATTTAGATTGAACGCCCTCTCCTAGTACTCTGATTTTTGTTTAATGAATTCATGAAATTACTGAATGGATTTATCATGAATTCGGGGAGAAATTAGGAAGAATTTCATTCGTTCCTTTTGAACGAGGCGGTTCCTTTGGGGCGTTGACCGCGGAAAAGTTTTTTTTGTTTGACCAACCAAATTAGGGCTTGGTCTTTAGATATAATTTGTTTATTTTATTATTTTAATTCCATAAATATCTGTTTTTGCATTCGAACACCGAATCAAATCCAACGACTATCGCCCCTAGCTAATCACCCCTATTCCGAACACAATGGGATATGTAGCATAAGCCCGTTCGGCCGTTTCGTTCAGTTTTGTCTGAAATTAAAATATAACTCTATATATTCAATTTTAAACGTACATTTCAATTTACTGGGGTCACATACGAACACCAAAAATTCCAGAAAAAATATATTTCTAGCTTCATATTGACGATACGGTCCTAATAAAACTAATTTCGTCAAATTTGAAGACCATTTGAGCCATTTTCTGGTCGATCCAAATTGACTGAAACTGACAAAACACGTTTTCCTTTTCCACGCTCACATATTGATTCAGAAAATTACGAATTTTGGAATCTAGCAATAACTCGACATCCCGGATCCAAAAAAGTGGTTTCGATGAAAACAGAGGTCGTTTGCAAAATTTCAATTTTTAAGGGCCAGAATTTCATAGCGACTATTCTGAATTTTCAACTGGGCATAACCTTTTATTCCCGCTCTGAAATTTCAATTTTTCGAATTCGCTGGAAAGATATTGTCAAATAGATCCAAATATTTTTGGTTTCACTAAAATCCGGTTTTTTTGAATCATGTACATTCATTTGAACTTTGAAATCGAATTTTCAAACTACCGCGCCATTTTCAATTCGTTTTATAATTAAAAATAAATATTTATATTCTAACGTCGATTCAAAATAAATATATAAGTTCTAATTCTATTCAAATTAAATTTCTCGTCGTTAATATTTAAAACAATTCATTTTAAATATTCAAAATTCATCAAAATTGCCAAAATAAAAATTTTAAATTGGCTCAGATTTCCGGGTTATTACAATCTCCCCCACTTAAAACTTTTCGTCCCCGAAAAGGAACGAAGCTGAAAGTTGTTTAACTAATCAACTAAACTTTCACTATTTTCATTACGGCTTAAGTTCTTCAACTTTTCAGTTTCTAAGAACTTTTCAAATTTTTCAAAAATTTGGCTAACACCCTAAATTTTCGAATTTTTTTGCCATAACCTCCCCTGCACCGGGAGCTACGGGATATTTCAAATAGCCTCACATGGCCCTCACAAATCCAAAAAGAAAAATAAATAGCCAAGCGGCTCATAAATCATCAAAAACCCAAGAAATACAACAAACATGTACCTATTTGTCAGGCAAACAATTTTATTCCTCTGCTCTAGCCTCCTTGCTATGACCTGTTCAATGTAAGTACATGTACATGCATGCAAATGCGACCAATTTTCAATACAATTCAATTTTTAGTTCAATTTGGCAAAATGGTCCAAATTTGCCATACTTTCACATAGTGGTTTAAATAAATAATCACACAACACAATCATCAATTAGTTGATTATCTTTTCAAACACATAAATTTGATACATATACAGAAAATCTTGTTTTTGATGCCAAATCACAACAATAAACCTATCTAGCTTTGGTTCTCACACCAGTCTAATGGAAATATATAGATATCACACTTTCGGCACTCGAATATAAATATTGATGATGCATGTGCTATCATCAGTACCATCTCCGGGCGACTAGAGTGTGACTCCATATCTATCCAGTATATTAAAACTTCAAATACACGTGGATCAGACGTATACGCAAAATCTTTATATACTAGATTGTCCAAATCAATACAAATAAATATTCAGATACGAATAATTGAATTAAATTTTCAAAACAAAAATTGTTTTCATTTTATTTATATACTCTTCACACTCATTCTAGGATACTACTGATCTCATCTCTAACGAGTCATTCCCATTGGATATTACTAATCCAGTCTCTGATGAATTCTTTCGTATGGTTCTAATGTGTCTTGTTCTCGAGCTTTGTAAACCAAAGCTCTGATACCAACTATAAGGACCCGTAACTTCCCCGCGAAGGAAAGAGCGGATACTTTGAGGACAAGACATATCAGAATGCAAACAGAAGACCATTTCATTACTTATTACAACGATTCATCAGAATACAAAAATATACAGAGTATTAACAAATAATATACATTATAAAATATCAAAGATTACAATACATTACATAGCAGCGGAAAATAATACAAAGCACAACTGAAGGAGATATACGGATACAGAGCTTTCCGGATATCATTCCAGGTGTAAATCAGGATCCTGTGAATATAAATATGGAAAAACAAAACTACTAGCTGCCCGTGTCAAAATAAGGGCACCTAGAGTTTAGGTTAAAACAATAAACTCCAGGTCAGTCATGTGACTGGTGTGAGAACTAAAACAGTTATTAATCTTTATTTTAAAGTTGGTTAAATCAAGGGACCACGCCGTATAACACGGAACAGATTTCCTCCCAAGAATACCAGTGCATAAAACAACAACGCAATGCTAAATAACGAACAATGAAGCTATTATAAGACCTAGGTCCCACCACACAATGCAACGCAAGCCGGAGGGTGGGTTTTTAACTTATAATAGCCAAGAATGCTTAGTACGTGAAATTTCATCTTTTATTATTATTATAAGTGTATAGTGTCAAAAACAATTTCAATTATAAGTATTAATCCTAGATGGCATAAGTGCCCCATACCACTATCTCGCCATATATAGGTATACAATCAAAACCGCTAAGTCACGTATTGGAAGTTGAGTTTCCATCTGTGAACCGAGGCAAAAGATAGTCCTCACCGATTCGAGACTGTCTAGCCCGAGCCTCAGGACCCAGACACAGGTGAGCCCTTGGATCGTCAGGGCCGGTCCACCGATGTGGATTAAAATGCCTGAACACTGCGTTTCCCTGCCCTTTGGGGCGTAAATGAGCCAAATGACTCCATCGGCTCCACACAGTCACAGATATATCCGAGGCGCATCGCAATAGCAACAACCACACATGTGAGAATAATATAAAAGTCAGGGCTGGTAGGTCACTGAAACCACCCTAGCTAGAAAGAAACGCATGCCCTCCCTGATGTCCTCTCCCGTTTCTGGTAGGGTGTAAGGCTCATGAATCAACGTTATACACAAAGTTATGCCACACAGACCGTGCTTTGATCATCAACCACAAGACTTTTCTTTTCAACAAAAGCCTTGATCATTTGACACGTAGGCATGCCACACAGGCAATTCACACCATGCGACTGATGTCTATGGATATACAACCTCTGATCCCATACGTCTCAGAGAAGGGTGAAGTAAGGATGAATTCCCCTTCACTAGGCAGATGTATATTTAATAGAGATCAATCAACACAGAGAAAAATCCAATGTCAGACACACAGTCCAAACAAGTCCGTTCTTGGTTTGAACGAAACCGGAGGCACCTTGTACCTCGCATATCCATCGATCTCCAAGTACGTCTGGACGATCACCAACTGATTCCCTCCTCTTGGGTGTACATCCCAATCAAGATCATCAGTAATCACCCAAATGATGTGAAGATCTCCGGTCTTCGACCACCGTCTTCATCCTCGACACCACGTCGAATCAGTTATTCAGAATGGGATAAACCCGGTCTTTCTGAATAACTCGCTTATATAATAAACAAATGTTACACAAACACAACATGCGCCTCATTCCACTTCAGAATATTCTTTTATTCAAATATTCTTATACTTTGTGTAACGACCCGCAAATCCGAGCTATCTGAGTTGACTAAATACACCATACGTCCAACCCAAATAACACAGAAATACGAACCATTAATAGAAAGAAGTTAGAAGATGAGAAATAGAAAGAAAGAAATATTAGAATAGAAGAAAAACGAAGATCACAACTCACAGCGGAACGAATAAAAATATAATATATCATATACTTTTGTAATACAAAATTTCTGTATACATGTACATTCAGAATCAGAGTTCAACACTTACAATACAGCGGAAAATAACACTAGGTAACTAACGCTGAAGCCTCCTGCTCCAAACTCCTCCAATGGTATCTGTAAACACCTGAACTACTTGACTGCCCGTACAAATTTGGGCACCCAAGAGTTTAGGGAAAACAAAACAAAATAAACTCTGGGTCAGTCATGGGACTGGTGTGAGTAAACTCCAACCACTTGTTTAACTTTCAAAACCCTTTTCGAAAGAAAAGATAATAGTAAGACCAGCCCACACATAAACATGGATGGTTTTTACCTTACTATAACCCAAAACACTTTGATACGAAAATCCAGTGATATTATATTAATGTCTACATCAAATAAATACAATCTAGCGGAACGCTTGCATCTCACGCTCCACATACATAGTATAAAATCAAAAACCGCATGGCGCTTATTGGAGATTGGATTTCCAACATGACAAGGTATGGAACCACCTTCCGCTAGTGTATCTCTAGAGAGGAATACACTGGGTTCAACAAGAACATCTTGCAACCCGGCCCACACATGACCGACCACTCATTTCGCTTGAGTGTATCGAATGTATATCACCAACGATTGGGATCAGCAACCGTCTCCCGACTGGGACAGCATCGAATAGAACAAGAAATTAAATGAACCTCTAGATAGGTGATTATACATCCTAATGGGTGCGACCCACATAGCCATGCTGCCTGCCCGATTTTTGTCCTTTCCCGGTTGTTGAGGCCTGAGGCTACGATTACTTACCATTCATTGATAGCACAATCACTTTGAATGCCACATTGTCAGATCCGTTAATCACTAGTTGAGTTTGCACGAATATTCTGGATATTATGCTAAGGGATAAATCCGTTGCAACCATATATATTAGTACAGACCAATCCATTTGATCATGGAAATACTTTGTCAGACATTCGTCCATTTACGTTCATTCTGGGATTGAACGAAACCGAAGGCACAATTTCTATTACTAGAAAAAGCCCTTGCACTTTACTCCGTCTTCAATATATATTCAGCATACTTGGTTCGCAACGCTTATGCCGATACAGAGTGGTTCTTCGGATAATAATCCAACCGGTCTCTCCATATTGACAACGATGGTCAAAAACTTCGATAGTCTGTGATTTAACTATCGAATAAAAACAAGTGTTCATCCAACATATCAAACAAATCACTGGGCTCTTTAATTAATATTTCATTAATTAAATCTCTTCTCCATTTCCTTATCAATATTTGTTATCCAAATATTTCAATAACCATATTGGCCCTTTACGCTATTTGGAAAGCATTTTCCAATATCAACTCCTTTTATTTTCTATATATTAGAAAATACCTCTATTTGCAATTGGAAACAATTCCAATCACTTATCTCTATCCCGACTATTTTAATTATACTCAGGAATTATTTACTTGTTATATTTCCAAAATTCCATCACTTGGGTTTAAAACGAATGTTGTGTAAAACATCGTTACAACAACCCAAAATATTTTATTCAACTAACTCTTTTTCAAACACTTCTCTTCGAGACTGGATCTTGCTATTTATCCATTAAAAATGAAATCAATCAAGTTGGGGTAAAATTACCTCTCAGACCTTAACTGAAGACATCCTCAACTTCAAAACGGCGAAACCACTTACCTCGAATAAACACACTATACAATCCAATTGTTCATTTTTAAAACATGTATAAAGTTCGCTTTCTATTTCTAATTTATAGATTTCCCTTTTTGTTTACAATATTCGATTTTTATATTCACTTACCTATCGAATTCTATACGTCGATACAATGATTTCTAACTATCAAAATATCTTAAAAATATTCTAACTCCTTAAATTTCCGGAAAATTTCGCCATAACCTCCCCTGTATCGGGAGCATCGGGAAATTTCAAATAGCTTTCCCGGTCCTTCTTATCTCAAAAAGAAAAAGAAAAAGCCAAACGGCTTGCCGATACGGCGCATAAAATCTCATATATGAATTAAACATGTACCTTTTTGTCGAGCACATAAATTTAAATCTTCATATACTTCATATCAAACCTGCTTACACATGTTCACCTGTTTTCCATTCAGTTTAACTCAATCCAATCGTTTGAATTCAGTTTCGCTCATTTATTCTTTAATTAGCTTCTTAGCCTATTTCACTTCTTTGTTTGAACATAACACGTTCAAATAAAATGTTTAACTTGCTCACAACCAAATTGAATTTCAATTTCAATTCTAGTTTCCTTTTTGATTTCGAATATAAATTTTCAAATCGAATTTACTTATTCAAACCCCAATATCCATTCGAAATCTCCTTAACTAATTTCTATTCAATTTAGTTAATTCTATTCAATAAATCAAAATCTGGTTTCTGTTTCAAAAATCATATTCATTTACACAACTTGAATTCGCATATATTTTACAACTCAACTCTGAAATTTTCTAAATAGAAACTTCGGATTTTTACCTGCTTAAAATCCTTTTATAACATTAGATAAACCGTTATGGTTTCAAAACGATTCTGGCGCTGCTTTTCTGAAAATTTGATTTTGATATAACTCAAAATCTATTTGACAAAATCCAGATTTTTCTCTTCCATTAGAAAACTATTATCAAATCGGTCTGGATGTTTCTTGTTTCGAAGAATTCCGACTTCAATTGCGTTCTGTATACTCAATTGAAGTTCGAATCGCCAATTTATGAACTGCATCGCTGCGGCGAGTTCGTTTTAATTATATCTATATATATAAACTTTTAAACTTCGTTAAATGAATTCAACTCCCTTCTAATATATATATATATATATATATATATATATATATATATATATTCCAAATTCCATTTGAATCTTTACATTTCAAATTCCATAGTTTTAAATCCTGTATTCAAATCCCATTTGAAATCCTTTATTCGAATTCCATTTCAAATCCTTTATTCGAATTCCATTTCAAATCCTCTATTTAATTTCCACCTTAATTCAACTCCTTTTTGAATTTCTATATTTGAAATTCATACTTGAATTTAAATATCCAAACTCCATTTAAATTTCTATTTGAAATTCTAAATGTTTCAAATTCCATTTTTCTCTTATTTGAAACTCCCAATATTTCAAATTACATTTTCTTTTATTTGAAATTCCATTTTTGAATTTCCTTTATTCCAATCCCATTTGAATTCCTTTAAATTCAAATTTTATTTCAATTCCCTTGAATTCAAATTCTATTTCAAAACTATTTGGATTTCCTATTTTGAAATCCTATTTCAATCCTACTTTGAAATCCTATTTTCAAAGTTTATTTCAAATTCTATTTTGAAATTCTATATTCAAATTTCTACTTGAATTTCTATATTCAATTCCCTGTTCAAATTTAATACTTGAATTTCTATTCAAATCTCTTTTCAAATTTCATGTTTGAATTCCATTCAAATCTCTATTCAAATTTCACATTTGAATTCTTCTTTGAAATTCTATATTTTAAATTCTATTCAATTCTTCTTTGAAATTCTATATTTCAAAGTCTGTTTTCTATTTGAACTCTTATATCCAACTTCTTTAAACAAGTCTCCACTTCAATTCCTTTTGAAATCGATATTTCTATTTTCTTTTGAAGATAGATTTCTCATTCCAATTTCACACTTGTATTTCTATCTCTGAATTATCAAATGATAATTCTTTTCTCTTCATTTTATAACTTCGTTATAAAAGAACTATTTATAAACTTCGTTTATAAAGGAACTACTTGTTATATTTTTCAAAAACAAGTTTTATATTTTTATTCCATTTAAAAATTCAAATTCTATTTAAAAATAGAATTTTCCCTTTTAAAATCTCAAATATCCTTCCACGATATTTTAGCCCAGTGATATTTAAACAATCAAATCATCCAATTTTCAATCATTTGATTTTTAACACGTCATATATGAAAAATATATATGAAATCAAACAAACAAACAAACAGATAATATATTTTTGACGAATCCAGTTGGATTCCTCCAACCTGTTTCCTGCATCCACAGATGTTAGCACATAAATAATACTCATTCTGCTTCGTGGAAGAATATCGTGGTATAGAAGGTCATCCACTATCATAGCGTGGGGCGTATAGGGTAATCATCCGCTATGAAACTGCGGGCATCCGCTAATGAGACTGCGGGAATCCAACCAATCAATCAACCCAATATATATATAATAGCCTAAATAACTAATATATATAAAACAAGCAGAAAAATCCAAACAATCAACAACAATTATTTTTACGAAGTAAAAATAATTATAAATAAAAGGTGAGTGAGATTTACTCACCGAAATTGCAGTTGTCGAATATCCTGTTTATTTCCAAATCGTCTCAGCCACTACTCGTCTTGAATGGATTATTTACCTTAAGGCCTTGCAAAACTCGGCTATTCAATGAATATATCCACACGCCTCGCCGAACAACTATACCATCTACACCGGCATTTCATCGAATGCTTTACCCGCAGCTACCATTTCAACTCAGTTCAGTATCCATTCATCCCTGCATTTGTTGTTGCCGTTCCTCACAACATCCTGTCCACATTGACTTGACAAACTTCTTCCTCGACGGCTCATTCTCACTTCATAATCCAACAACAAACTCCCCTTTCAGGCTACTTCAAGACCTGCACCTCCATTCTCATTTCCCAGTCACGGCTGAGAACCAAATTCCCAAAATATCGCACCAACCCACCTCTTCCCTTGAATAAAAATCTCGACATCAGCCTTTGACTCTGAAACGGTCCTACAGACAATCACTCCAGCGATGTTCCCAAATCAACCTGGACATCGCATCCTCCCCCTTTGATATACATCGCATCCTTCTGTGGAACTTGCGACTACTGTCCATCAAAACCCTAGCCTTACCGGCCCCAGAACGACATCGAACAGTGCCACTCTCCACCGTTGACCTCCTTAACATCGCGTCGTCCCATCCTTCGACCGTCGTAGCCCCAATTATTCCCATCGCAACCCCACGGAACCCATCGACTTTGGCTAGAAATCCCTGCCAAGTCGCACTGCTACTTCGAACGAAAAGCCCTCGATTTCAATTTGATTTTGAGTATCTAAAACTAGCGTGGCCCCTTTTTATTTTAAGTGGAATTGGTATTTGATCTTTATCGTGACCAGGAGGATCAAAAAAATTGTGAAGGCCGATTGGTATATTTATAAACGCGAACAAGGGAACAAATGTACTGATGCCATTAATTTTCTGTTTCCTGGATATTGAAACTTGGAGACAAAGTTGTTGGCTCAAGGAAGCTATAGGTCTGTGAAATGAAATGCTTAGGGTGACTGTGGTACTTTGGTTGGCTTGATATCCAACACTTAGCTGGCCTAAATTTTTATTTTTATTAAATTTTAATTAATATGAATTTATTTGATTTAAAATTCCCGTTGGTTACGAACTCTGTTTTTAGCGTAGTAACTGGCACCTATAAGGTTATACCACTATTCTGAAAACACTAGAACAGATTCCATGGCCTAATTTGAACGTCTGGAAAAGATATCAATTTAAACTGACTTTTTAAATTAAATTTAATTGCTTTAAAATATAAATAGATTTCAAACAATTAAATTCGTCGAAATCAAATAATTAACTATTGTTCCAATTCAAATGAAATTTACATTAATTGACTAAACTGTTTAGATTCAGATTTTAATTGTGAATTCAATTATTACCATTTCATATTATGACAATTAAATATATTCGTTGATAAATTCAAAAAAAATCTATTTATATATCCAATTCAATATTTAAAATATCTAATATTAAATAGCTGAAAATCCGGGACGTTACATTCCTTCCTCCTTAAAAGAATTTCGTCCCCGAAATTACTAAGGTAGAAGAAATGCTACTGACCCGTCAACTTTTCAAAAACCCACATTATTATAACTCAATATTTCAAATTTTATAACTCAAATCCCATTCAACTTTAAGTTTCCATGGGAATATTCAAGTTCAGTTCATTTAACTGGTTTCTATCATTTCGTTTTATTTAACTTGCTTAAGTTAAATCCCAGAATTCAAATCCCCAGGTTTTTATTTCAAATCCTTTTGAAATCCCATAAGTATATACATATATTTATTTTTATCTCAAATTCAAAACACTTGAATTCTTCCCAAAACAACTTGTTTTCTTTCAAACAAGTTTCCAAAAAAACTTTCTAAGGTAGCAATCCGTCACTTAGAAACTCGAAAATGAACACTGATGATGTTGCAATCATCATCAGAATTATTTCCCAGCCACTGAAATGAGTTCAGTGCTTAACAATTTCAAAATCCATTTTAAATCCTTTTTAAACAAAGCCATATTGTTCAAATATACTTCCAAAAATATTTCAAACTTCCCAGGATTTAAATTCCAAATTCTGGTTTGATTTCGATTTCAATTCATTTCATTTGTATATGTTATATACAAGTTTTATTTTGGTTATATATAACCATTCTAAGTTTATAATCTCATTTGACTATAATAATAACAACCAACACATCCATATACTATAATAGAAGATTGTTCCTTTTATATAAAAATATAGTTTGGGTAAAATTATTTCATTTACCCACTTTAAAACAATATTATGTCAATTCCTCTGTTCAAGTGTTTAGAAACTCCTATCGACGTCGTGGCGTCCCACGATTCGACCAGAATTCATAAACTACTCAACATACAAGCCAACACAATATAAAACAATTTTTATATCAACATACAAATACGCGCTCTCGTATATACACTCAACTCATTCTAGGGTACTACTGACCCAATCTCTAATGAGCACATGCCACACAAGCCTAGGTGTTCGCTCAACCTAAGCTCTGATACCAACTGTAACGACCCGCAAATCCGAGCTATCTGAGTTGACTAAATACACCATACGTCCAACCCAAATAACACAGGAATACGAACCATTAATAGAAAGAAGTTAGAAGATGAGAAATAGAAAGAAAGAAATATTAGAATAGAAGAAAAACGAAGATCACAACTCACAGCGGAACGAATAAAAATATAATATATCATATACTTTTGTAATACAAAATTTCTGTATACATGTACATTCAGAATCAGAGTTCAACACTTACAATACAGCGGAAAATAACACTAGGTAACTAACGCTGAAGCCTCCTGCTCCAAGCTCCCCCAATGGTATCTGTAAACACCTGAACTACTTGACTGCCCGTACAAATTTGGGCACCCAAGAGTTTAGGGAAAACAAAACAAAATAAACTCTGGGTCAGTCATGGGACTGGTGTGAGTAAACTCCAACCACTTGTTTAACTTTCAAAACCCTTTTCGAAAGAAAAGATAATAGTAAGACCAGCCCACACATAAACATGGATGGTTTTTACCTTACTATAACCCAAAACACTTTGATACGAAAATCCAGTGATATTATATTAATGTCTACATCAAATAAATACAATCTAGCGGAACGCTTGCATCTCACGCTCCACATACATAGTATAAAATCAAAAACCGCATGGCGCTTATTGGAGATTGGATTTCCAACATGACAAGGTATGGAACCACCTTCCGCTAGTGTATCTCTAGAGAGGAATACACTGGGTTCAACAAGAACATCTTGCAACCCGGCCCACACATGACCGACCACTCATTTCGCTTGAGTGTATCGAATGTATATCACCAACGATTGGGATCAGCAACCGTCTCCCGACTGGGACAACATCGAATAGAATAAGAAATTAAATGAACCTCTAGATAGGTGATTATACATCCTAATGGGTGCGACCCACATAGCCATGCTGCCTGCCCGATTTTTGTCCTTTCCCGGTTGTTGAGGCCTGAGGCTACGATTACTTACCATTCATTGATAGCACAATCACTTTGAATGCCACATTGTCAGATCCGTTAATCACTAGTTGAGTTTGCACGAATATTCTGGATATTATGCTAAGGGATAAATCCGTTGCAACCATATATATTCGTACAGACCAATCCATTTGATCATGGAAATACTTTGTCAGACATTCGTCCATTTACGTTCGTTCTGGGATTGAACGAAACCGAAGGCACAATTTCTATTACTAGAAAAAGCCCTTGCACTTTACTCCGTCTTCAATATATATTCAGCATACTTGGTTCGCAACGCTTATGCCGATACAGAGTGGTTCTTCGGATAATAATCCAACCGGTCTCTCCATATTGACAACGATGGTCAAAAACTTCGATAGTCTGTGATTTAACTATCGAATAAAAACAAGTGTTCATCCAACATATCAAACAAATCACTGGGCTCTTTAATTAATATTTCATTAATTAAATCTCTTCTCCATTTCCTTATCAATATTTGTTATCCAAATATTTCAATAACCATATTGGCCCTTTACGCTATTTGGAAAGCATTTTCCAATATCAACTCCTTTTATTTTCTATATATTAGAAAATACCTCTATTTGCAATTGGAAACAATTCCAATCACTTATCTCTATCCCGACTATTTTAATTATACTCAGGAATTATTTACTTGTTATATTTCCAAAATTCCATCACTTGGGTTTAAAACGAATGTTGTGTAAAACATCGTTACAACAACCCAAAATATTTTATTCAACTAACTCTTTTTCAAACACTTCTCTTCGAGACTGGATCTTGCTATTTATCCATTAAAAATGAAATCAATCAAGTTGGGGTAAAATTACCTCTCAGACCTTAACTGAAGACATCCTCAACTTCAAAACGGCGAAACCACTTACCTCGAATAAACACACTATACAATCCAATTGTTCATTTTTAAAACATGTATAAAGTTCGCTTTCTATTTCTAATTTATAGATTTCCCTTTTTGTTTACAATATTCGATTTTTATATTCACTTACCTATCGAATTCTATACGTCGATACAATGATTTCTAACTATCAAAATATCTTAAAAATATTCTAACTCCTTAAATTTCCGGAAAATTTCGCCATAACCTCCCCTGTATCGGGAGCATCGGGAAATTTCAAATAGCTTTCCCGGTCCTTCTTATCTCAAAAAGAAAAAGAAAAAGCCAAACGGCTTGCCGATACGGCGCATAAAATCTCATATATGAATTAAACATGTACCTTTTTGTCGAGCACATAAATTTAAATCTTCTTATACTTCATATCAAACCTGCTTACACATGTTCACCTGTTTTCCATTCAGTTTAACTCAATCCAATCGTTTGAATTCAGTTTCGCTCATTTATTCTTTAATTAGCTTCTTAGCCTATTTCACTTCTTTGTTTGAACATAACACGTTCAAATAAAATGTTTAACTTGCTCACAACCAAATTGAATTTCAATTTCAATTCTAGTTTCCTTTTTGATTTCGAATATAAATTTTCAAATCGAATTTACTTATTCAAACCCCAATATCCATTCGAAATCTCCTTAACTAATTTCTATTCAATTTAGTTAATTCTATTCAATAAATCAAAATCTGGTTTCTGTTTCAAAAATCATATTCATTTACACAACTTGAATTCGCATATATTTTACAACTCAACTCTGAAATTTTCTAAATAGAAACTTCGGATTTTTACCTGCTTAAAATCCTTTTATAACATTAGATAAACCGTTATGGTTTCAAAACGATTCTGGCGCTGCTTTTCTGAAAATTTGATTTTGATATAACTCAAAATCTATTTGACAAAATCCAGATTTTTCTCTTCCATTAGAAAACTATTATCAAATCGGTCCGGACGTTTCTTGTTTCGAAGAATTCCGACTTCAATTGCGTTCTGTATACTCAATTGAAGTTCGAATCGCCAATTTACGAACTGCATCGCTGCGGCGAGTTCGTTTTAATTATATCTATATATATAAACTTTTAAACTTCGTTAAATGAATTCAACTCCCTTCTAATATATATATATATATATATATATATATATATATATATATATATATATATTCCAAATTCCATTTGAATCTTTACATTTCAAATTCCATAGTTTTAAATCCTGTATTCAAATCCCATTTGAAATCCTTTATTCGAATTCCATTTCAAATCCTTTATTCGAATTCCATTTCAAATCCTCTATTTAATTTCCACCTTAATTCAACTCCTTTTTGAATTTCTATATTTGAAATTCATACTTGAATTTAAATATCCAAACTCCATTTAAATTTCTATTTGAAATTCTAAATGTTTCAAATTCCATTTTTCTCTTATTTGAAACTCCCAATATTTCAAATTACATTTTCTTTTATTTGAAATTCCATTTTTGAATTTCCTTTATTCCAATCCCATTTGAATTCCTTTAAATTCAAATTTTATTTCAATTCCCTTGAATTCAAATTCTATTTCAAAACTATTTGGATTTCCTATTTTGAAATCCTATTTCAATCCTACTTTGAAATCCTATTTTCAAAGTTTATTTCAAATTCTATTTTGAAATTCTATATTCAAATTTCTACTTGAATTTCTATATTCAATTCCCTGTTCAAATTTAATACTTGAATTTCTATTCAAATCTCTTTTCAAATTTCATGTTTGAATTCCATTCAAATCTCTATTCAAATTTCACATTTGAATTCTTCTTTGAAATTCTATATTTTAAATTCTATTCAATTCTTCTTTGAAATTCTATATTTCAAAGTCTGTTTTCTATTTGAACTCTTATATCCAACTTCTTTAAACAAGTCTCCACTTCAATTCCTTTTGAAATCGATATTTCTATTTTCTTTTGAAGATAGATTTCTCATTCCAATTTCACACTTGTATTTCTATCTCTGAATTATCAAATGATAATTCTTTTCTCTTCATTTTATAACTTCGTTATAAAAGAACTATTTATAAACTTCGTTTATAAAGGAACTACTTGTTATATTTTTCAAAAACAAGTTTTATATTTTTATTCCATTTAAAAATTCAAATTCTATTTAAAAATAGAATTTTCCCTTTTAAAATCTCAAATATCCTTCCACGATATTTTAGCCCAGTGATATTTAAACAATCAAATCATCCAATTTTCAATCATTTGATTTTTAACACGTCATATATGAAAAATATATATGAAATCAAACAAACAAACAAACAGATAATATATTTTTGACGAATCCAGTTGGATTCCTCCAACCTGTTTCCTGCATCCACAGATGTTAGCACATAAATAATACCCATTCTGCTTCGTGGCAGAATATCGTGGTATAGAAGGTCATCCACTATCATAGCGTGGGGCGTATAGGGTAATCATCCGCTATGAAACTGCGGGCATCCGCTAATGAGACTACGGGAATCCAACCAATCAATCAACCCAATATATATATAATAGCCTAAATAACTAATATATATAAAACAAGCAGAAAAATCCAAACAAGCAACAACAATTATTTTTACGAAGTAAAAATAATTATAAATAAAAGGTGAGTGAGATTTACTCACCGAAATTGCAGTTGTCGAATATCCTGTTTATTTCCAAATCGTCTCAGCCACTACTCGTCTTGAATGGATTATTTACCTTAAGGCCTTGCAAAACTCGGCTATTCAATGAATATATCCACACGCCTCGCCGAACAACTATACCATCTACACCAGCATTTCATCGAATGCTTTACCCGCAGCTACCATTTCAACTCAGTTCAGTATCCATTCATCCCTGCATTTGTTGTTGCCGTTCCTCACAACATCCTGTCCACATTGACTTGACAAACTTCTTCCTCGACGGCTCATTCTCACTTCATAATCCAACAACAAACTCCCCTTTCAGGCTACTTCAAGACCTGCACCTCCATTCTCATTTCCCAGTCACGGCTGAGAACCAAATTCCCAAAATATCGCACCAACCCACCTCTTCCCTTGAATAAAAATCTCGACATCAGCCTTTGACTCTGAAACGGTCCTACAGACAATCACTCCAGCGACGTTCCCAAATCAACCTGGACATCGCATCCTCCCCCTTTGATATACATCGCATCCTTCTGTGGAACTTGCGACTACTGTCCATCAAAACCCTAGCCTTACCGGCCCCAGAACGACATCGAACAGTGCCACTCTCCACCGTTGACCTCCTTAACATCGCGTCGTCCCATCCTTCGACCGTCGTAGCCCCAATTATTCCCATCACAACCCCACGGAACCCATCGACTTTGGCTAGAAATCCCTGCCAAGTCGCACTGCTACTTCGAACGAAAAGCCCTCGATTTCAATTTGATTTTGAGTATCTAAAACTAGCGTGGCCCCTTTTTATTTTAAGTGGAATTGGTATTTGATCTTTATCGTGACCAGGAGGATCAAAAAAATTGTGAAGGCCGATGGGTATATTTATAAACGCGAACAAGGGAACAAATGTACTGATGCCATTAATTTTCTGTTTCCTGGATATTGAAACTTGGAGACAAAGCTGTTGGCTCAAGGAAGCTATACGTCTGTGAAATGAAATGCCTAGGGTGACTGTGGTACTTTGGTTGGCTTGATATCCAACACTTAGCTGGCCTAAATTTTTATTTTTATTAAATTTTAATTAATATGAATTTATTTGATTTAAAATTCCCGTTGGTTACGAACTCTGTTTTTAGCGTAGTAACTGGCACCTATAAGGTTATACCACTATTCTGAAAACACTAGAACAGATTCCATGGCCTAATTTGAACGTCTGGAAAAGATATCAATTTAAACTGACTTTTTAAATTAAATTTAATTTCTTTAAAATATAAATAGATTTCAAACAAATAAATTCGTCGAAATCAAATAATTAACTATTGTTCCAATTCAAATGAAATTTACATTAATTGACTAAACTGTTTAGATTCAGATTTTAATTGTGAATTCAATTATTACCATTTCATATTACGACAATTAAATATATTCGTTGATAAATTCAAAAAAAATCTATTTATATATCCAATTCAATATTTAAAATATCTAATATTAAATAGCTGAAAATCCGGGACGTTACACTTTGGGAAAGGTTCCCATTAATTTTATCAAAGATAAATTCTTTAAATTTATTCTTTAATCTTCCTTTGAATATCAATTCAAACTAGTCGGGATTAGCGAACCACACCGAAGTAATCATTCATTTTATTTCCCAATCCCAACCTATTCATCCCATGAAGTAAAATTGGTCATACTTCATATCTAACACCACGGTGATATCGGTAAATTCAATTACCATTTCACATTCAAATTTAATTAAAGATTTAACTATCGCCTGGAGCAAAAATGTGATACTCCATTCTCGATCACTTCAATCTAATTAAAGATTCATTAAAACTCCACTTAGTTTTAATCTTCCCAAAAACCAATATCCTGTCTTTAACTGGGTTACAGAACCAATGTCATTTAAAACACGGTTCACGATAAACCCAAGATCACATTCAATTCAATTCCAATTAAATACCATTTAATTGGTACACTTCATTAAATCTAAATAAATAGATTTAATCTTTTTCTCAACTGGGTTTAAGAACAGTGTTAATGAAGACACATTCATGACAAACCCAAATCCCATTTGATATTAAATACAAGGCTCTAAATAGAAAATATATCGGCTTATATTCAATATCAAATTCTACGACCAACAAATATCGTATTGGAAATAACGATATAAACATATCTTTTAAATTTCCATAACAATATTTGTATAATCACGAAATCCGACATCGAAATATTCCCAAGATAATTTCGATTCAAATCCATTCCAATTCAATTATTGGAAATTCTAGTTACTTTTAAAACCCTTTCAAATCCAATTTATTAATTTAAAAATAAATAAATTATTATTCTAGTTCAAAACTAGTTCATTTCGATAAAAATCTATTTTTATCTTTTCAAATTTGGAATTTTTCATCTCAACTCTTCACAAATCATTTCTTATGATTTTACACAAATTATTACTATTTTAAATAATTTTATTAATGCCCGTACAGTCGAATTTCATCAACGACCATCGAACTGCACTTACAGCGACCTTTTACAAATTTGATTTGGACATAATTCCAAATCCAACCATTAGATTTCAAACCTCTAATATTCGTTAGAAAGATCTTTTCGATACGAACCCAATGGTTCCGGTTTTAGGAGAATCCGACGGTCGGATCTCCCGTAACGTCCATTTGAAGTCAATGGTCGAAATTCACGAACTGCCGCGGCGCGGCGCGTTCTATTCAGGCCATTATATATAATATATATATATATATATTATATATATTTCGTCGATTTCCTTTCAAAACGTATTTTGTAAAACGTTTTAAATTCATTTTCGAAACGATTTCAACTTCATATTCAATTTCGAATCAAAATTGAATATTCCGCATCATCGATATACAAATGGTAATTTTTTCAAAACGTTATATTTTGAAATCACTTTCTTTTCTATATTCATTTTAAAAACAAATATAATCGATATAAATATCGTTCGCGTCAAAATGGCGCATATTTAATCAACACGGCTTTATATATTTCAATAACTTTGTTATCCTATTCAACAAATGAATATTTTCTTCAATACATGAATTTTTATTTTTATTCAACACATGAATTTTTATTCTATTCAACACATGAATTTTCTTTTAATTCAACACATGAATTTTCTTTCAATTCAACACATGAATTCTCTTTCTATTCAACACATGAATTTATATTTTATTCAACACATGAACTTTCTTTTATTCAACACATGAATATATATTTCATTTTCTAAATTGGAATGAGACCCACTCAATTACCATATAATGTTATTTATATGGATTCTATACAACACATGTATATAATAGCAATGATAAATAATCAACCATCATCCAAAGTACACCACACAACTGCATAAGCATTAAATATAAATAATTAATGCTTACACAGTCTGTCAACCCATCGATTAACATACAACTAAACAATTGGGATTAGTGTACGTCGATATCATCCCAACACCCATATGGGGTTTCAGTCAATCAAACACATATTTTATTTGTGCAGTTGAGCGATGTGTAAAATTTATCGTCCCAATCAATATCAGTCAAATCGGTGTACATAAACAAATCGTTCGATTTATAAATGAGTATTTATTTTACTTCAACACATGAATATATTTTTTATTTCAACACATGAATTTATTCTATTCAACACATGAATATATATTTTATTTCAATGCATGAATTTATATTTTATTTCAACGCATGAAATATATTTTTTATTTCAACACATGGATTTATTCTACTCAACACATGAATATATATTTTATTTCAACACATGAATTTATATTTTATTTCAACACATGAAATATATATTTTATTTCAACACATGAATTTATTCTATTCAACACATGAATATATATTTTATTTCAACACAAGAATTTATATTATTCAACATATGAATATATATTTTATTTCAGCACATGAATTTATATTTTATTTCAACACATGAAATATATATTTTATTTCAACACATGAATTTATTCTTTTCAGCACATGAATATATATTATTTCAACACATGAATTTATTCTATTCAACGCATGAATATATATTTTATTTCAACACATGAATGTACTTTTGATTCATTCCACATCACAATCAATTTTCACAACACACAAAATCAACCAAGTCGTCCATGGTCTGTGGACGACAGGTGTCGGGTGCTACTAAGCACCGTCTGCATCCTAGTATATATTTCAACTAGAAACTAAAATAAAAGTGATGAGTTCTCACCTTTGGGTTCCACTCCGTCATTTTTATTTCTAAACAGTTTAGATTCCTTTTTTGATTTCAGTCCGTTCCATCACTATTTTTTCCTGCTGTTCATAGTAAAAATCGTATTTTTAATATGATGTTTAAATTAAAAATCACACCTTTATATCACTACTTCATATGTAAAAATCATATTTTTATATAACGCTACTTACATTACAAAGATTATATTTTTATATAACGCTACTTACATTACAAAGATTATATTTTTATATAACACTACTTAAATTACATAGATTATATTTTTATATTCATAAAAATCAGGTCTTTCTATTTTTAAAAATCAAATCTTTTTGCTTTTAAAAATCTAATCTTTTTATTTTAAAATCTAAACTTTTCCACCATGTTTGCTATAAAAAAAAATTAGATTTAAACACTGCTATGATATATAAATCACGTATTCATTTCTCTATCATATTTTTACTTCTATATTAACACTATAAAATTCATATTTTTTTATACTTGGTTTTTCATATTTTAAAAATATAAAAATAGATCAATATTATTTATTTATTAAAAAGAACAAATCTTTATGATAATGTTATTTACATTTAAATAATGGTATTTTATTTTTAAAACTAATGCTTGAACATTTAAATAACTTCAGTAAATAAAATAAAAATTAAAACCTTCCTCTTGCTGAACTATTCCTCCTTCCCTCATGAAAACACCGAATAGCTGATTCGCTTTGTCTTCCTCCCTCAGGCTTCTGTACAAAGCTATAACCCAAACCTCGACCTAACAAACCCACCGCCGCCCTCCATTTTGACGACCGGAGTTCTATCTAAGAGGGCCACGCGAAGCGGCGGAGCGACACCATCAAGCCCCCGGAGCAGCGACGAACTCGGTGCTTCCTCGCGCCGTGGAAACCAAGGCGATGGCGGCTCCTTTGAGCACGAATTTCAAGTAGCAGACCACACGATAACACCTTAGCCAAATTTAGATTGAACGCCCTCTCCTAGTACCCTTATTTTTGTTTAATGAATTCATGAAATTACTGAACGGATTTATCATGAATTCGGGGAGAAGTTTGGAAGAATTTCCGTTGTTCCGTTTGAACGAGGCGGTTCCTTTGGGGTGTTGACCGCGGAAAAGTTTTTTTTTTGTTTGACCAACCAGATTAGGGCTTGGTCTTTAGGTATAATTTATTTATTTTATTATTTTAATTCCATAAATATCTGTTTTTGCATTCGAACATCGAATCGAATCCAACAACTATCGCCCCTAGCTAATTACCCCTATTCCGAACACAATGAGATACGTATCATAAGCCAATTCGGCTGTTTTGTTCAGTTTTCTCTGAAATTAAAATATAACTCTATATATTCAATTTTAAACGTACATTTCAATTTATTGGGGTCACATACGAACACCAAAAATTCCAGAAAAAATATTTCTAACTTCGTATTGACGATACGGTCCTAACAAAACTAATTTCGTCAAATTTGAAGACCGTTTGAAAAATGGCCATTTTCTGGTCGATCCAAATTGACTGAAACTGACAAAACACGTTTTCCTTTGCCACGCTCACACATTGATTCAGAAAATTACGATTTTGGAATCTAGGAATAACTCGACATCCCGGATCCAACAAAAGTGGTTTCGTCGAAAACAGAGGTCGTTTGCAAAATTTCCATTTTTAAGGGCCAGAATTTCATAGCGACTATTCTGAATTTTCAACTGGGCATAACTTTTATTCCTGCTACGAAATTTCAATTTTTCGGATTCGTTGGAAAGATATTGTCAAATAGATCCAAATATTTTTGGTTTCGCTAAAATCCGGTTTATTTTGAATCATGTACATTCATTTGAACTTTGAAATCGAATTTTCAAACTATCGCGCCATTTTCAATTCCTTTTATAATTAAAAATAAATATTTATATTCTAACGTCGACTCAAATAAATATATAAGTTCTAATTCTATTCAAATTAAATTTCTCATCGTTAATATTTAAAATAATTCAATTTAAATATTCAAAATTCATCAAAATTGCCAAAATAAAATTTTTAAATTGGCTCGGATTTTCGAGTTATTAAAACAAGAAAAGGGTTTTGACATGAATAAATTGAATCTAGGACATCACCCTAGAAATAAGATAATAAGGCTGAATATGCTATCGCATCCATTTTACTTCTCTACACCACCTAACTAGTGTCCCAACTAGTAATCTATATAAAATGATAACGTGATCCCAATCCCCGTAACTGTGGTAGCCTTTAGGTGTACATTTATCGTGAGGATTCCACCTCAATCAGGCTAATTACCATGAACATGTTAGATGTACCCTTACTACCCTATCGATCGGCTCCTTACTTGCATTAATGTTCCAAGTGTCTGTGTCAATCGGCCCTCTCTTGCGTGTAGATACTCTGTGTTGGTCCCACCATAAGGCGTTTCCATCCTTATGATAGCGACCCGACACGATTCAAGATGCATAGTGTATAACTACTGGTACCCAGTGCCTTCTTCTTCCCATTACGGAGTACGTGCATGCCCGTAAACCGTCAGAACCTACACTGACGTACCCCCTACCATTGTTTTGACCGCTTTTATCAGCCCAGTAATTGTGCCCCACCCTGCCTAGTTTCAGGGTACCATGATACATTTATGTGGGTTACTGTTGAAATGGGTCCCCGTTACTAGGGTTTCCTGTTGGTTAACTTTGTGGGCCTCTACATATACAAATATTACCCACCTACACGAGATGTACTTAACCCTCCCACCGATTCTAGCATGCTTACTTAACGGTTAAGTTTGTTGGCCTATATGTACTAATATTACCCACCTACATGAGATGTACTTAACCCTCCCATCGATTCAAGCATGTTTATTTAACGATTAAGTTTGTGGGCCTATATTTACTAATCTTACCCACCAACCTGATATGTACTTAACCCTCCCGCACATTATGCCATATTGGTTAAGTGTCGCCCGTTCATGTTAACTTAACCCACCCATTAATCATGTCATGTTGGTTAAGTGTTTCTTATTAACATAACCCTCCTCACTAATCATGTTGAATTGGTTAAGTGTTTCCTATTAACTTAACCTCGTTCGTTCATCAAGTTATATTGGTCAAGTGTTCTTTGTTAACTCAACCCCAAGTGTTCATCATGTTGTATTGGTTAAGTGACATCAATCAATTCGAGTTAACTTAATCCCACGTGTTCATCATATTGTATTGGTTAAGTGTCATCAATCAATTCAAGTTAACTTAACCCACCTACTTGTCATGTTACTTTGGTTAAGTGTTGCCTTCTTGTGTTAACGTAACCCTACCACAAATCAAGTTATATTGGTTAAGTGTTGCCCTCCTGTTTAAACTTAACCTTACCACAAATCATGTTATATTGGTTAAGTGTTGCCCTCTTGTTTTAACTTAACCTTACCACAAGTCAAGTTATATAGGTTAAGGGTTTCTTACTACTTAACCCTATCCATTCATCATGCTATACTGGTTAAGTGTTTCCTATTAACTTAACCCTAATCATTCATCTTGTTATATTGGTTAAGTGTTACCTTAATTAACTTAACCCTACCATTCCTGTCTTAGTATTAATTCATTCATTAAAGCACCAACAACTAACATTAAACAGGTATTGTTGTGGTTACTGAATGTGTCAGGCGGTTCTGGGCAGTTTTACACCGCAACTCAGTCTAACCTCGGGTTCTTTTGGGCTTGATGCACTAATCTCTCACATTAGATATATATTGTTACAGTTTTTGGATGTGTCGGGCGGTTCCAGGCAGTCTTAAACCATAACTCAATCTAACGTCGGGTTAGGCATATTTGTCTTTTCTAAATTTACATATTTACCTTCTATATTTATATGTAAATTATTGTTATTCAAGTCATGTCCAATTTCTCTCTAAATCATGTTCATAATTTTTGGTATATAAATTAAACCATTTTTATGCCACTAATCATTCATATATTTATGGGCCAAATTATGCCAATAATATAAATTAAAGATTTTTCCCAATGTTACCCCCGCCATACGTTCACAACATTCACATAGAATGTTAGGCTCGTAACTTAGCCTAACTTATATACAAAAGGGAAAAAAGGGAATATGTGCCATTCATACAACATAATAAGGATCTAACTAAACATGTATCATATAAATTTTGGCATAAAACAATGAACATGCATTTTTGGATCCAATCAACATAAGTCTTAAGCATATGAAATTACCCAAATCCAACTAGGCATGTAAATGTAAACTTTTATTTTGGGTCTAATGAACATAAACCTTGAGCATATAGAATTGCACAAAGTTCAACTAGACGTGTGAATGTACACTTTAATTTGGATCCAATAATCATGAATCCTAAACATATGGAATTACACAGGTTTAACAAGGCATGTAAATATGACCTTTTATCTTGGATCCAACAAACATGAATCTTAAGCATATGGTTTTACACAAGTTTAACAAGGCAGGTAAATATGAGCGTTATTTTTGGATCCACTTTCATAGATCTAAATGTGAATCTAAACGTAATACATGTCTTAGCCTAACAACTTGCATGATTCAATAAGCATAGATCTAAATGTAGATCTAAACATAATACATGTCTTAGCCTAATAACTTGCATGATTTAATAAACATAGATCTAAATGTAGAACTAAACAACTTGCATGATTCAATAAACATAGATCTAAACAACTTGCATGATTCAATAAATAAATGTAGATCTAAACAACTTGCATGATTCAATAAACATAGATCTAAATGTAGATCTAAACATCTTGCATGATTCAATAAACATAGATCTAAATGTAGATCTAAACAACTTGCATGATTCAATAAACATAGATCTAAATGTGGATCTAAACAACTTGCATGTTAAATAACATGAAAAAGTCACCAAATTTACATAATATACGATTGGTTTAACATCAACATATAACAACAATAATCTCACAAGCATATACGATAGAATCATTACAAGAATAGGCATAAATCAGCATCGTCATTATCTTACAACTAGGAATTATTCTAGTTTTCATTTTATTACAAATCACAACTTTTAATCGTTTACATCTAAATAATAACAGGACTTACAAAGAAAAGAAAGTCTTGTTTTTCCGGGATCTGTTTTCTGAAATTGAATAGCTCTCCTTTGTTGTAGACGTTGAATTCTCTTAGTTGAATTAGATTTTGATTTGTAATTCCTGACTTGCTTTCTAGTTAAAGGAGAATGGCGGCTACTCTAGGCTAAGTACTGACAAAATGACGATCTTAGGAATATTTTTGTGTGGCTTAGGGTTTAGATTTAGGTTGCTTATATAGAAGTTTGATTTAACAGGAGCCGTCAGATTAACCTAGAGCAAATCAAAGCCATTCAAATCTAGGAGAACCAACCAGAACTTGCCACACAAGCCCTAATGACACAGCAGATCGTCACACAAAGAAAAACGTCAGATTTTAGATCTGACCCGAGGGGGAGGTCGACCTGTATATAGGGAGGTCGACCCCCTAGTCAACCTGTCCTGGGGTAGGTCGACCCCTAGGTCGACCTGCCTTGGTATTTATTTTTCTAAATTGTTTTATATGAATTTCTGAAAGTTCCGAGGGCCATAACTTCTTTATACGGAGTCCGATTTTCGAAAACTTTGACTCTATTCCAAGCAGAGTTTTGAGACGAATGCAATGGCGCAATCTGTTTCACATATTTCTTCTTTTTCAAATTAATTATTCTTTAATTTGTTATTTTTGTATTCTTAGAAAATACGGGGTGTTACATTCTCCCCTCCTTAAAGGATTTCGTCCCCGAAATCTTCATGTTAGGAAGAACTTATATCCTACCATCAACATCCATCTACTCAACCATTCAATCATAGGTGTCCATTGTCCTTAAAAAGATTTCTAATGCTTTCATGATTATATGCATAGTGTGTGTACATGTCCTTAACTAATGCAAAATCAGGTGGTTTACTGATTCAGTTGACCTCCTTAATGAAAATCATGAGAGTGTCATGCATCCAATATGTATGCAAATATCCCTAATCATGTATCTCAAACCCTTACAAACCAAAGATAAATGAGCCGAACCACAAATTGAATTTGAGATAATAATGGGATCTTCTACTATACAAGTACTAGGTGCAGAGACTCAACTATGGAAGCAGATATAAACGAATGTGAAGCGCTAAAATCAAAAAAGAGCATTAACAGGATGATTAAGAATAAAATTTTAACTTTTTCAACAGAAACCTTACTACCTCTCTCTCAGAAACGCTGGCGGTGAGAGCATGCATTTGCCCTCCTGAAAATCCTATCATTTGTTCTTGCCCTTGTCCTTAATTATATTACCCGTTATACCATAATAAAGATACTTCCTCTTGTCTTAGGTTTTACTATTCTTTCCTCCCCTCCTTTGTGAACCAAGTCTATATCCATGAGTTCTTAATCCTTGGGTTGTACTCCTTAGCCAAACTCCCTCATTCTCATCTTTTCCATCCTTGAAACACACCACCTCCGTTAAGGTCACTCACAAAGGGAATGCCTTAACTTCGATGGAGCATTATAGGTAAAAGACACAGATAATTTACAAGACAGATGTATATATATAAGCAGCGGAAAATAAAACTAACTTTATTTCAAACATGGTTCATAACAAAACATTACAACAAACTGTTTCAAACTAACTTCTAAACCATTACATCATAATTTCTGTCTTGATTATTATATAAAGAAGCATAAAACATAAATAAAACGGCATAAATCCCCAAGACTAGTGTGTCCAAAGCCATAGCCAAAGATAATAGGTTCCAAGCCGTACATCACAGAGTCTTCAAGCTTGGAAAGATGAACGGTCCAAATTAAGCTGAGCTATTCCCTCCCTAGCTACCTGAGGGGGGGAACGGAAGAAAAGAAAACGAAAGAAAAATGGGTCAGACATAAGTCTGAGTAAGTCTAGTGACTTTTCAGTGTGTGAATAAGGAAAAGGGTCATGATAGGAATAAACTGAAAATAGGACAGTACCAGGACAACGAACTAACATAAAACTATATAAGGTAGGATAACCGAATATACATCGCACCCATGTTTAATTCTCTGCACCTACTTATACTTACCCAACTAGCAGCACGTGTTCATGGTGAAATGATTCCCTTATATCGATCAGCTCCTTCTCGCATGCATTTATCGCATGTGTCCTTCGGCCCTCGCTTAACTGTAGATACCTGTGCTGGTCCTACCACGGGGTGTATCAAATCCTATGGTGGTAACCCGACACGATTCAAGTGGCACAGTGTATAACTACTGATGCCCAATGCCTGCTTTTTCCATTCCGGAGTATGTGCACGTCCGTACTCCGCCGGAACCTACACTGATGCACCACCGCTGATGTTTTTGACCGCTTATAATTAGCCCAATAATCGTGCCCCACCCTACCTAGTTTAGGGTCCCATGATACATCTACGTGGGTTACTGCTAAATGGGTCCCTGTTACTAGGGTTTTCCAGCCAACATGTTAAATTGGTTAAGTGTCCAAATTTACCTAACCCCACCCATCAGTTTAGCTAACATGTTGAATTGGTTAAGTGTTTCCTTAATTTGACTTAACCCTACTACTCTTGACTTAGCTTTATTAGAGCACCAACCACTCACATTAGACAGGTGTTGTTGTGGTCACTAGATGTGCCGGCCGGTTACGGGCATTTTTTCATCACAACTCAGTCTAACCTTGGGTCCTTTTTGGGCTCAATGCACTGACCACCTACATTAGACAGGTACTGTTGTGGTCATTGGATATGCCAGTCGGTTTCGGGCAGTTTTACACCACAACTCAGTCTAACCTTGGGTTAGGCATATTCGTCTTTTCTAAATATATATATTTATCCTTTTATGCTTATTTGTAAATTTGTCAACAATTTATTGTTATGGACCACTTTCCTTCTAAATAAAATTCATAATTTTTGCTAAGTAAATTATACCATTTTCAATGCCATACCATTTACATGGTTATGAGCCAAATATGTTAATTATGAATAGGTCTCATGTTTTCCCCAACGTTACCCCCATTGTACGTTCGCAAAATTACATAGGATGTTAGGCTCGACATTTTAGCCTAACTAATAAACTAAAAAGGGGGAAAAGAGGAACTTTCAACATTCCAACATCATACAAAAATATGGATCTAACTACAGATGTGTCACATGAACTTGGCATAATATACTTTTTAATTATGAACTTGCAAACTAGATCTATGTAACATGAGTCATAAAATAATAGTCTTACAAAAAACTACCAAAATCTAATTAGACATGTAGTGGTGAACTTGCATAGGGATTGAATCATGCTAATATTGATCTAACATAAAGGCATATGGTTCTAACATATAAAGTTGTAGATCTAAACAAATAGGTTTACATAGTCATGTTTTTAACCCATAAACTTGCATGTATTCATAACATGATAGCATCACTTAGCTTGCACAAACATGGCATAATTTCTAAATTGACATACAACATATAGATATAATCACCAAATTATACAAGGTCGTAGATCTAAGCATGTATACATAATGGATCTAAACAGTTAGGCATAAACTACATGACTTAGCCGAAAACTTGTATAATATTAGCAAACATACATATGATAGTTTCATAACATCATAGGTTTATTCACCAATTTCTACATAACATAATAGGTTCGATAGACCATAATAATTCATAGGCATATACGATAAAATAGACATGAACAAACATAAATCAGCATCACATACAACTTGATACAATTCTATTTTACAATTCATTACAAATCATGCCTTTAATTCATTCACATCTGAAAGATAACTACACTTACAAAAAAAAGGAATTCTTGAGTTTTGGGATCTGTATTCTGAAATTGAATCTCTCGCCTTTGATGTAGATCGTTGAATTTTCTTAGTTGAATTAGATTAGATTTAATTTTGACGTAGTTTCAATCTTTCCTTTGAGTTGAAAGAGATGACGGCTATTCTAGGTTCACCATTGACGACATGGTGGCCCTTAGTATGAATATTTTGATTTAGAGTTGAGCGTTAAGTTGTTTTTATAGAGGTTTAATTAATTTAGAGCCATCAGATTAATCCTAGAAGTAATCAAGACCATCCAGTTAAGATAGGATAACACCTCAACCCTAATGACTCAGCTCGGAGTCATATCCCGTCATCCTTTCAGATCTGCCCGGGGGGGGGGGGTAGGTCGACCTGTAAGGTAAGTTGAAACTAAGGTCGACCTCCTAGTCGACCTGGCCTGGGCGGAAATTTTCCTGCCCTGCCCTCTTCTGTGTTTAACTTTGAAAATTTGAAACTTCCGAATGCCATAACTTCTTCATACGAAGTCCAATTCACGCAAACTCGGACTCTATCTCAACCAGAATTCCAAGAGGAACGCAATGGCGTAACCCGTTTCCCTTAATTCTCACATTTAAAATTAATTATTCTTTAATTCGTTACTTTAAGGTTCATCGAAAACACGGGGTGTTGCATTCTCCCCTGCTTAAAGGATTTTATCCCCAAAATCTTCAACTCAAGAGGAACGTATATCCTACCATCTAATCAACCATCTACTCAACCATCAAACATAGGCGTCCATTGTCCTTAAAAGACTTCTAATGCTTCATAATCATATGCATAGTGTGTGTACATGTCCTTATCTAATGCAAAATCAGGCGGTCTACTGATTCAGTCGACCTCCTTAATGCAAGTCATGTCGGTGTCATGCGTCCATAATGTATGCAGTCTTCCCTAATCATACTTTCTACATGAGTGCACAATCATTCATACAAATGCAACATCCACATGATAACACATCAAGTTTCAATCATATATAAGTACATATATGCATATGCAATATGAAAGTGACTGAGCCGATCTAATACCTAAAGTGTGTGTATATGCATCTACAAGCAACCACTAGCAATCACTTGCAACCACTTGCAACAATCAATCACAACAAGTTTCAAATACATGTTTACATCCATTGGTTTCTACCTAAGGATCAAGAACGGCAATAAGGAAAATATAAAAAAAAAGATAGATATGAGTATGAACAAACTTAAGGAAAAAGAGATCATAGATGTACCCTCGAAAAGAAAGGGGTAGGTTGCGCGTATTTTGGCCTCAGTCTCCCAAGTCGCGTCTTCCTCAGCGTTACTTCATTGAACTTTTACAAGTTTGACTTTGCGGTTGCGTAGCTTTTTGACTTCTTTACCCAAGATATGAGTTGGAACTCTTCTCACAGTCGCCTCTCGTTCTACTTATACGTCCTCTAATATGCTTGGTTCCACTACATCCGCAGACTCATGTAAGCACTTTCGTAAGTGAGAAACGTGAAGGAAATTATGAACTCCATCCAATCTTTCGGGCAGCTCTACTCTGTAAGCCATCTTCCCAACTCTTTCAATGATAGGAAATGGCCCTACAAATCTTGGTGCCAACTTTCCTGCGGATCCGAAGCGAACGACATTCCTCAAAGGAGATACTTTAAGGAAAACCATGTCCCCAACCTCAAACTCAAGGTCGGTCCTTCTCTTATCTGCGTAGGACTTTTGTCTATCTTGGGCAGTCTTCATTCTTTTTCGTATCAAGTCCACTTTCTCTGAAGTTTCCCCAATCATACCTGGTCCAAGTATGAGCTTATCTGTAGACTCCCACCAACAAGTTGGTGATTGGCACGGTCTTCCATATAAAGCTTCGAAGGGTGCCATACCTATGGTGTCTTGGTAGCTATTGCTGTAGGCAAACTCCACCAAAGGAAGATGATCCCCCTATGTTCCTCTGAAGTCAAGAATGCATAATCTCAAGAGGTATTTTAATACTATGTTCACTCTCTCCGTCTGACCATCAGTTTGGGGTAATAGGCCGTGCTTAAGCATAACTGTGTGCCTACAGCTTCTTGCAAGCTCTTCCAAAACTCGCTCGTAAAGATAGGATCTCAGTCGCTAACAATGCTGGAGGGTATCTCATGGAGTCAGACTATCTCTTTAAGATATATGGATGCCAAAGATGAGGTCGTCCTTCTTTGTCAACTTTGTAAGTGGAGCTGAAATTTTCGCAAAATCTTTGATGAACTTCCGGTAAAAGCCTGCTAACCCAAGGAAGCTTCAGACTTCGGTTGCATTCCGTGGGACCTTCCAATCTTGCGCCGCAACTATTTTTGCGGGGTCCACAGCTAATCCCTCTTTGGACAACACATGTCCAAGAAACCTTACTTCTTCCCTCCAGAAGTGGCATTTGGAGAATTTAGCTTTTAACTGGTGTGCACGAAGAGTGTCCATGACTTCCTTTAGATGCTGAGCATGCTCTTCCTCATTCTTCGAGAAAATCAAAATGTCGTCTACGAAGAGCACTACAAACTTATTGAGGAACTCCCTAAACACCCTGTTCATCAAATCGATACAAAATAAGCGGGTGCGTTTGTCAAGCCAAAAGGCATGACAAGCCACTCGAAGAAACCATACGGAGTTCTGAACGCGGTCTTGTCAATGCTGTCTTCAGCCACTCTCAGCTGATGAAACCCGATAGCTAAATCTAGTTGGGAGAAAACAGATGCACCTACAAGTTGATCGAACAAGTCGTCTATTCTTGGGAGTGGGTGCCTATTCTTCTTGGTAATCTTGTTTAGCTCTCTATAATCAACGCATAGGCAAAGTGAACCGTCCGCTTTGGTTGCGAATACTACTGGAGCACCCCATTCAGAAATACTTTGCGTTATAAACCCCTTCGCAAGCAGCTCTTTAACTTGCTTGTTGAGTTCTTTCCTTTCCCTTGGAGCCATGTGTCTAACAGGTAGAGCGACGGGTTTTGCATTATCAACGAGGTATATGCAGAAGTCTATCTCTCTTTTCGGAGGTAACCCTTTAACCTCTTCAAAGACATCCGAGTATTCACGGACTACTCTAACAGACTGCAAATTCTCAATAGACGCATCAAGAGATTCTAGATAGCTAAGCATAACAGAGTTCATGGGATTACAAGAAATTTCGAGAGTGTTACCAAGGCGAGTCATGAGTCTAACCACTCTCTTTTTGCAGTCTAGGAAGGCACCCTTACTGGATAGCCAATCCATGCCTAGAATCAACCTATAGCCCTTGAAGCCCAAAACATAGGCATTGCATCTAAACCCCACACTTAATATAGAAATTTCCAAATCCAAACAAATCATTAACAAATAAGTTGAGCCCCCAATTGGATTTGAAACAACCAAGGGATCCTCTACTAAACTGGTGTCTAGGTGCAGAGATTCAACTAAAGCAGTAGATATAGAAGAGTGCGATGCGCCAGAATCAAAGAGTGTACGAACAGGATGATCAAAAAGATAAACTAAACTCTCAACAGAAACGTTTCTACCTTGTTCTTGCGGAGGTGCCATGGGAGCGTTAACCTGCCCTCAAGAAGTGGATCCAACTCTCTGCCCTTGCCCTTGCTTTCTTGGGTAGTCCCTAGCCATGTATCCTACCTCACCGCAATGAAAACAGCCACCCATCTTCCTTTTCTTCTTCCTGCAGTCCTTAACCAGATGTCCAGGAATGCCATAAAAATTACCCTTCCACTTGTCACGGGTTTTGTTGTTCTTCCCGCCTTTCTTGGAGTCTGTCTTCTTGCTCTGTGATCCTTCCCCTTTCTTATCCTGAGATGCTTCCACCTTTGCCTCCTTCTTACTAACCTTATCTTCTTCTTGTAATAGTGCCATGTCCACCAGTATCTCAAAAGTCGCACCCATAGGTATATGGGACATAGCTACGCTATGCAGTGGCTCATTCAATCCTTTAACAAAGCGGAGAGCCTTCTTATGTGGAGTGTTCACTAACTCCAATCCGAACCTAGCAAGCTGATTGAATTGGTTAACGTATTCCTTGACCGACATACTTCCCTATCTGAGAGCTAAGAACTTCTCTATCTGTAGGCTTCGTTCAGCTTGTGAGAGGAATTTCATTTCAAACCTCATCCTAAAATCCATCCAAATTTCAATTAGTCTTTCAGAGTTAGTGACTTCCCACCAATAGGAAGCTTCGTCTTTGAGCAACCATACCACCAACTGTATCTTTTGCTTATCATCCACTTTGAAGATCTCGAACAAATCCTCAGTTTCTTTGAGCCAGTTTCTTGCTTCCACGAAGGATTCATTTCCATTGAAGTTCTTTCCACCCATGGCTCGAAAGTCCCTATATATTTTTGAGAAAGCATTTGCATGAGGAGGAGGAGGAGGAGGAACCGCTGCAGCTGGGGGTGGAGGAATGTCTGTTGGGCCTGCGTCGTTGGCCCTAGCCTCTAAGTACCTCCTGAACCAGTCGGGTATCGGTACACCCTCTGGAAGTTTAAGATTCCCAGACATGCTAAAACGAAAAAGGAAAGATTCAAGACAAAGGATAGAAAGATAGTGCATATGGCTTTGGGGGATTATGCCTTTTAAAATAAAATAACACTTTTTCTTGAAAAATGCGTCTTTTTGAAAATAGTTTTCAAAAACTTTTATCTAATCTAGTAAACCTTTGCTCTGATACCAAGTGAAACACCCCACCTCCGTTAAGGTCACTCACAAAGGGAATGCCTTAACTTTGATGGAGCATTAAAGGTAAAAGACACAGATAATTTACAAGACAGATGTATATATATATAAGCAGCGGAAAATAAAACTAACTTTATTTCAAACATGGTTCATAACAAAACATTACAACAAACTGTTTCAAACCAACTTCCAAACCATTACATCATAATTTCTATCTTGATTATTATATAAAGAAGCATAAAACATAAATAAAACTGCATATATCCCCACGTCTAGTGTGTCTAAAGCCATAGCCAAAGATAATAGGTTCCAAGCCGTACATCACAGAGTCTTCAAGCTTGGAAAGATGAACGGTCCAAATTAAGCTGAGCTATTCCCTCCCTGACTACCTGAGGGGGGAACGAAAGAAAAATGGGTCAGACATAAGTCTGAGTAAGTCTAGTGACTTTTCAGTGTGTGAATAAGGAAAAGGATCATGATAGGAATAAACTGAAAATAGGACAGTACCAGGACAACGAACTAACATAAAACTATATAAGGTAGGATAACCGAATATACATCGCACCCATGTTTAATTCTCTGCGCCTACTTATACTTACCCAACTAGCACCACGTGTTCATGGTGAAATGATTCCCTTATATCGATCTCTCCTACTCTCATGCATTTATCACGTGTGTCCTTCGGCCCCCGCTTGACTGTAGATACCTTTGCTGGTCCCACCACGGGGTGTATCAAATCCTATGGTGGCAACCCGACATGATTCAAGAGGCACAGTGTATGACTACTGATGCCCAGTGCCTGCTTTTTCCACTCCGGAGTACGTGCATGCCCGTACTCCGCCGGAACCTACACCGATGCACCACCGCCGATGTTTTTGATCGCTTATAGTCAGCCCAGTAATCGTGCCCTACCCTGCCTAGTTCAGGGTCCTATTATACATCTACGTGGGTTACTGCTGAAATGGGTCCCCGTTACTAGGGTTTTCCAGCCAACATGTTAAATTAGTTAAGTATCCTAATTTATCTAACCCCACCCATCAGTTTAGCTAACATGTTGAATTGGTTAAGTGTTTCCTTAATTTGACTTAACCCTACTACTCTTTACTTAGATTTATTAGAGAACCAACCACTCACATTAGACAGGTATTGTTGTGGTCACTAGATGTGTCGGTCGGTTCCGGGCAGTTTTACACCACAACTCAGTCTAACCCCAGGTCCTTTTTGGGCTCAATGCACTAACCACCCACATTAGACAGGTATTGTTGTGGTCACTGGATATGTCGGTCGGTTCCGGGCAGTTTTACACCATAACTCAGTCCAACCTTGTGTTAGGCATATTCATCTTTTCTAAATTTATATATTTATCCTTTTATGCTTATATGTAAATTTGTCAACAATTTATTGTTATGGACCACTTTCCTTCTAAATAAAATTCATAATTTTTGGTAAGTAAATTATACCATTTACATGGTTATGAGCCAAATATGTTAATTATGAATAGATCTCATGTTTTCCCCATCATAACCCCCGTTGTACGTTCGCAAAATTACATAGGATGTTAGGCTCGACATTTTAGCCTAAGTAATAAACTAAAAAGGGGAAAAAGGGGAACTTGCAACATTCCAACATCATACAAAAATATGGATCTAACTACAGATGTGTCACATGAACTTGGCATAATATACTTTTAATTATGAACTTGCAAACTAGATCTATGTAACATGAGTCATAAAATAATAGTCTTACGAAGAACTACCAAAATCTAATAAACATGTAGTGGTGAACTTGCATAGGGATTGAATCATGCTAATAATGATCTAACATAAAGGCATATGGTTCTAACGTATAAAGTTGTAGATCTAAACATATAGGTTTACACAGTCATGTTTTTAACCTATAAACTTGCATGCACTCATAACATGATAGCATCACTTAGCTTGCATAAACATGGCATAATTTCTAAATTGACATACAACATATAGATATAATCACCAAATTATACAAGGTCGTAGATCTAAACATGTATGCATAATGGATCTAAACAGTTAGGCATAAACTACATGACTTAGCCTAAAACTTGTATAATATCACCAAACTTACATATGATAATTTCATAACATCATAGGTTTATTCACCAATTTCTACATAACATAATAGGTTCGATAGACCACAATAATTCATAGGCATATACGATAGAATAGACATGAACAAACATAAATCAGCATCATATACAACTTGATACAATTCTATTTTACAATTCATTACAAACCATGTCTTTAATTCATTCACATCTAAAAGATAACTACACTAACAAACAAAAAGGAATTCTTGAGTTCTGGGATCTGTATTCTGAAATTGAATTGCTTGCCTTTGATGTAGATCGTTGAATTTTCTTAGTTGAATTAGATTAGATTTAATTTTGACGTAACTTCAATCTTGCCTTTGAGTTGAAAGAGATGACGGTTATTCTAAGTTCACCATTGATGGCATGGCGACTCTTGGTATGAATATTTGTGATTTAGTGTTGAGAGTTAGGTTGTTTTTATAGAGGTTTAATTAATTTAGAGCCATCAGATTAATCCTAGAAGTAATCAAGACCATCCAGTCAAGATATGATAACACCTCAGCCCTAATGACTCACCAGGGAGTCAGATCTCGTCATCCTTTCAGATCTTCCCGGGAGGGAGGGGGTAGGTCGACCCCCAGGTCAACCTGTAGGATAGGTCGACACTAAGGTCGACCTCCTGGTCGACCTGGCCTGGGCGGGAATTTTCCTGCCCTGCCCTCTTCTGTGTTTAAATTTGATATTTTTAAATTTTGAAACTTCTGAAGGCCATAACTTCTTCTTACGAAGTCCAATTCACGCAAACTCGGACTCTACCTCAACCATAATTCCGAGACGGATGCAATGGAGTAACCCGTTTCCCTTAATTCTCACATTTAGAATTAATTATTCTTTAATTCGTTACTTTAAGGTTTATCGAAAACACGGGGTGTTACCATCCTTGTGTAACTTGTTGACAGGTCTCTTGAAAGCTGCCTCCATCACATGGAAAATCCTACAAAGCTCAAAAGAAAATTAGCCATAGGTGAAACTACAGTGGCTATAGATGGAAGTTGGGCACTTCTTCGTCCTTTGACAGATATTGTAGTCTTATCAAGCCTACGGAACCATGCTACGATGAGGGTACCTCCCAGAAAGCCAGGAGCCCCGGAGACTTAGGAAAGAAGGAAACAAGGATTCAAATAGAGGATCAAAAGATAGTGCATATGGATTTTGGGGAATATGCCTTTAAAACAAAACTTTTCTTTTGAAAATGCTTCTTTTAAAACCGTTTTGAAAATATTTTTTTCAAATCTTTTATTTGATTCGGTAATCTGGCTCTGATACCAAGTGAAACACCCCATCTTCGTTAAGGTCACTCACAAAGGGAATGCCTTAACTTTGGTGGAGCATTTTAGGTAAAAGATGCAGATAAATTACTGTACAGACAAATAAAGCAGCGGAAAATAAAGTCATTTTATAAATAATATGGTTCAGTCAATCTTTTACAACAGTTATCTAAATCATACTTAAAAGTAATACATAGAACTTCTGTCCTGATTCAAAAACTTCCAAATATAAACGAAGCATAAAAATAACAATGATATTCCCCAATAAAGCGTGAACCAGCCACAGCAGTGGAAGAGAGAGTCCAAAGCAATACATCTACTTTCTTCAAGCTGGAAATGATCCGATCTAAGCTGAATTATTCCCTCCCTCTGGACCTGGGGGGGGGGGGGATGGAAGAAAAGAAGACGAAACAAAATGGGTCAGACATGAGTCTGGTAAGTCCAGCGACTACTCAACATGTAAACAAGAAAAGGGTTATGACATGAATAAACTGAATCTAAGATATCACCCTAGAAATAAGATAATAAGGTTTAATATGCTATCGCACCCATTTTACTTCTCTGCACCACCTAACTAGTGTCCCAACTAGTAATCTGTATAAAATGATAACGTGATCCCAATCCCCGTAACAGTGGTAGCCTTCAGGTGTACATCTATCATGAGGATTTCACCTTAATCAGCCTAATTGCCATGAACATGTTAGATGTACCCTTAGTACCCTATCGATCGGCTCCTTACTTGCATTAATGTTCCATGTGTCTGTGTCAATCGGCCCTCTCTTGCGTGTAGATACTCTGTGCTGGTCCCACCATAAGGTGTATTACTCCTTATGATAGCGACTTGACATGATTCAAGATGCACAGTGTATAACTACTGGTACCCAGTGCCTGCTTTTTCCCACTCCGGAGTACATGCATGCCCATAAACCATCGGAACCTACACTGTCGTACCCCCGCCGCTGTTTTGACCGCTTTAATTATCCTAGTAATCGTGCCCCACCCTTCCTAGTTTTAGGGTACCATGATACATCTATGTGGGTTACTGCTGAAATGGGTCCCCGTTACTAGGGTTTCCGGTTGGTTAAGTTTGTGGGCCTATATATACAAATATTACCCACCTACACGAGATGTACTTAACCCTCCCACCGATTCTATCATGCTTACTTAAAGGTTAAGTTTGTGGGCCAATATGTACTAATATTACCTACCTACACAAGATGTACTTAACTCTCCCATCGATTCAAGCATGTTTATTTAACGGTTAAGTTTGTGGGCCTATATTTACTAATATTACCCACCAACCCGATATGTACTTAACCCTCCCACACATTATGCCATATTGGTTAAGTGTCGCATGTTCATGTTAACTTAACCCACCCATTAATCATGTCATGTTGGTTAAGTGTTTCTTATTAACTTAACCCTCCTCACTTATCATGTTGAATTGGTTAAGTGTTTCCTATTAACTTAACCTCGTTCGTTCATCAACCTATATTGGTCAAGTGTTCTTTGTTAACTCAACCCCATGTGTTCATCATGTTGTATTGGTTAAGTGTCATTAATCAATTATAGTTAACTTAACCCCACGTGTTCATCATATTGTATTGGTTAAGTGTCATCAATCCATTAAGGTTAACTTAACCCACCTACTTATCATGTTACTTTGGTTAAGTGCTGCCTTCTTGTGTTAACTTAAACCCACCACAAATCAAGTTATATTGGTTAAGTGTTGCCCTCTTGTTTTAACTTAACATTACCACAAATCAAGTTATATTGGTTAAGTGTTTCCCTCTTGCTTTAACTTAACCTTACCACAAATCAAGTTATATTGGTTAAGTGTTGCCCTCTTGTTTTAACTTAACCTTACCATAAACCAAGTTATATTGGTTAAGTGTTTCTTATTACTTAACCCTACCCATTCATCATGCTATACTGGTTAAGTGTTTCCTATTAACTTAACCCTAGTCATTCATCTTGTTATATTGGTTAAGTGTTACCTTAATTAACTTAACCCTACCATTCACGTCTTAGCTTTAATTCATTCATTAAAGCACCAACCACTCACATTAGACAGGTATTGTTGCGGTTACTGGATGTGTCGGGTGGTTCCGGCCAGTTTTACATCGCAACTCAGTATAACCTCGGGTTCTTTTGGGCTAGATGCACTAACCTCTCACATTACATATATATTGTTACGGTTGTTGGATGTGTCGGGCGGTTCCGGGTAGTCTTAAACCGTAACTCAATCTAACCTCGGGTTAGGCATATTTGTCTTTTCTAAATTTACTTATTTACCTTCTATATTTATATGTAAATTATTGTTATTCAAGTCATGCCCAATTTCTCTCTAAATCATGTTCATAATTTTTGGTATATAAATTATACCATTTTTATGCCACTAATCATTCATATATTTATAGGCCAAATTATGCCAATAATATAAATTAAAGATTTTTCCCAACGTTACCCCCGTCATACGTTTGCAACATTCACATAGAATGTTAGGCTCGCAACTTAACCTAACTTATATAAAAAAGGGAAAAAAGGGAACATGTGCCTTTCATACAACATAATAAGCATCTAACTAAACATGTGTTATATAGATTTTGGCATAAAACAATGAACTTGCATTTTTGGACCCAACCAACATAAGTCTTAAGCATATGAAATTACCCAAATCCAACTAGGCATGTAAATATAAACTTTTATTTTGGGCCTAATGAACATAAACCTTAAGCATATAGAATTGCACAAGTTCAACTAGACATGTGAATGCAAACTTTAATTTGGATCCAATAATCATGAATCTTAAACATATGGAATTACACAGGTTTAACAAGGCATGTAAATATGACCTTTTATCTTGGATCCAACAAACATGAATCTTAAGCATATGGTTTTACACAACTTTAACAAGGCATGTAAATATGAGCTTTAATTTTGGATCCAGTTTTCGTAGATCTAAATGTGAATCTAAACATAATACATGTTTTAGTCTAACAACTTGCATGATTCAATAAGCATAGATCTAAATGTAGATCTAAACATAATACATGTCTTAGCCTAATAACTTGCATGATTTAATAAACATAGATCTAAATGTAGATCTAAACAACTTGCATGATTCAATAAACATAGATCTAAACAACTAGCATGATTCAATAAACATAGATCTAAATGTAGATCTAAACAACTTGCATGATTCAATAAACATAGATCTAAATGTAGATCTAAACAACTTGCATGATTCAATAAACATAGATCTAAATGTAGATCTAAACAACTTGCATGTTACATAACAAGAAAAAGTCACCAAATTTACATAATATACGATTGGTTTAACATCAACATATAACCACAATAATCTCACAAGCATATACGATAGAATCGTTACAAGAATAGGCATAAATCAACATCGTCATTATCTTACAACTAGGAATTATTCTAGTTTTCATTTTATTACAAATGTAACGACCCGGGATTTCAGTCAACTAATTTTAAATATTTAATATGGTTTTAAATATTGAGTTAATAATATAAATTAATTTTTATATTGAGTTATCGATTTAATAATCGAATATAATTAGATTTAGAATATATTAAATTATTTTAATTTAAAATACAGTTGAAATCGAAGTTAAAAATTGAATAAAAACAATTCAGATGACCGGTATGAATTCAATCTCAAAATATATTCAATTTGATTATGGATATAGACAATAATATTAATTTATTATCAAGGAATTTAATTGTTTTGAATTTAATTTATATCAGTTTAAATTAATATCTCCTCCATATGGTCGAATTGAGTTTCGATACATGTCCCAGTGTGTTCAGAATAGCAGTTTTAACCTAGGAAGGTCAGTCGTTGTGTTCAAAAAGGAGTTCGAGATCACAAGATAATTAAAATTAAATTAACATTGTACTAGTTAATACCTACCTTAATAAACCTTGTACCTATTAGAACCTACCTTTGATAAATCTTACCGAGTAAACACCTACATTCATTTCCTTAACCAGGAAGTATCTCGCCTCTATAAAATCGTGACCCCCTTGTTCATTTCATTTAGTCTTTCTGCTAGGAAAAAAATAATGTCTTTAGCTAAATTAAAAATGGCCGAAGCCTTCCTCTCAAACCAATTAATCGAAATCGAAATCAAATCTAGAGGGGTACGGAGTGCGAACGGATTTGCTAGGAATCGATTTTGGGCAAAACTGGGATCTTGAACAGCGAGGTCGAAGAATGCAAAGTCCTTGAAGCTCGATCCAAAGCGCGAGGTACTCCTGTTAAGGGGTACAACGAGAGTTAGCCGCGATTTCTGGAAGCGACGCTGGTCATGATCGATCAATCGGAGGGGTTCATTGTTGAGGTGTACGAAGGGGTTCACCGCGATTTGGGATCTGGAGCTGTTAACGTTTGAAGGGGGATTGGGGGGACTATCGAAGTCGCGATGGTTCAGGTAGGGCTCGGAGTTCGATTAAGGGTTTTGAAGGCAATGGATTAGGGGGTTCCGACCATTAGCAACGGGAAGGATTGGGGAAGTTTTGCAGGGTGGTCGGTGTTCAGAAATGCCTTGATGGCTTTGAGTCTGTTTTCACGATGACTTGGAGAGGACATGCGTGGACTGACAGTGGAAGTTGAGGAGTTCGATTGGGATATGTCAGATTGGGATGTTGAATGAGGTAGTTCTATTGTCGAACTGAATGTTGAGGGAACAGGAGAACCTGATGTTGATGATGATCAGGGAAAAAAACATGGGGTTCAGACCTTAGTGTGAATAATGGGAGTTCGTATAGATGCATATAATGGTAGGATGTTGGTCCTATAGCATTACTGGATAATTGGTGGAGCGTGTATTAAGGGGGAGTCCGAGCTCCATTCTAAGGCTGAGGATGTCGAGATTTTTATCAGAAGGGAAGGAGATTGATTTTTATAATATAGTAAGGTAATTTCTTTCCTATTAGAAATAAATGGTTACTTACATTAAAATAGTTCTATAGATTAAATAATACATATAATTTGTTAAATGTATACGAGGTCTTATCGAGCGAAATCAGGCGTTACTCCATAGCTGTGGGATATCGAGTAAGGAATTAAATGAGAAGCGGAATAGATTGGAAAATAAATCCCAGTGAGTAAATCTCACTCACCTTTTATTTAAAATTATTTTTATCAGTTAAAAATAATTGTTTGTAGCTTGTTTGGTTGCGTTTAATATTTTTGTGCATCTTAAATATATTAGTTATTTAGGCTTGGTGGTTGCTATTATATATATATATATATATATATTGGTGGTTGGATTTCCCGCAGTATCATTAGCGGATGCCCGCGGTACCATTAGCGGATGATTACCCTATACGCCCCACGCTATTATAGTGGATGACCTTCATACCACGATATCCTGCCTCGAAGCAGGATGGGTATTATTTTTGTTGACTAACGTCCGTGGATGCAGGAAAAACAGGTTAGAGGGATCCAACTGGATTCCTCAAAAATATATTATCTGTTTGTTTGCATGTTTGTTTGCACCTATACTGTGATATATGACGTGTTAGAAAACTTGTCAATTAAAACTGGTTGTTTTGATTGTTTGAAATATCACTGGGCTTAAATGTTGATATTTTAAAAATATCGAAAAAGGAAATTTCCAGTGTTAAAAGGGGAAATTCTATTTTTCTAAAATAGAATTTGAAATTTGAATAGAATAAAAATATTAACTTCTTTCAAAAGAATAAAAACAAGTGGTTCTTTTATAAATGAAGTTTATAAATGAAGTGAAAAGAATTATCATTGGATAATTCAGAAATAAAAATGCGAGTGTGAAATTGAAAAGGGAAATCTATTTTCCGAAAGTAGAAATATCAATTTCAAAAGAAATTGAAATCGAGACTTGTTTAAAAATAAATATAGAATTTGAATAGAATTTGAATATACAGAAATTTGAATTCAAAGGAATTCAAATGGATTAGAATAAAGAAAGTTCAAATGAAATTTAAAATATAGAGATTAAAAAATAGAATTCCAATGGATTTTAACTATAGAATTTGAAAATAGAAGTGAAATGGAGTTTAAAAATAGGAATTCAAATATAAGTGAAATGGAGTTTAAATATAGAATTCAAACAGAGTTGAATTGGAATTTGAGTACATGATTCAAATAGGAATTTAAAAGTAGAATTTTCAAATAGAAATTGAAAATAGAAATTTAAACGAAATGTGAGTATAGATTTGAATAAGAGAAATTCAAATAGAATTGTATAAGAGATTTGAAATAGAATTTGAATATAGAAATTCAAATGTAATTTGAATATAGAATTCAAATAGAATTCAAATGGAATTTGAATATAGCATTTAAAGGGAATTGAAATTTAAAATAGAAGATCGGAGTATAAATAAAATTATTTCGGAGTTAGGGAAAATCGACAATTTTAGAAGATCGGGAATATTATGTTAAATTGGAAAATTGGATTTGATATATATTAAAAATATATCAGAATGGAGTTGAAGTTATTATAAACGAACTGCGGCAGTTCGTAAATTGGCGATTTGAACTTCAATTGAGTGTACAGAACTCAATTGAACTCAATTGAAGTCGGAATTCTTTGAAACAAGAATCGTCAGGACCGATTAGATAATAGTTTTCTAATGGAAGAGAAAATCTTGAATTTCATCGTATATATTTTGAGTTATGTCAAAATCAAATTTTCAGAAAAACAACGCCATAACCATTTAAAAACCATAACGGTTTATTTAATTTTATAAAAGGATTTTAAGTGAATAAAATCTGAATTTCTATTTAAATTTTTTTCAAATTTGAGTTGTAGATTATATGTGAACTCTGGTGGAGTAACGAATTGATTTTTGAAACAGAAATCAGATTTTTGATTATTGAATAGAATTAACAAATTTGAATAGTAATTTGTTAACGAGATTTTGAATTGATATTGGGCTTTGAATAAGTGAATTCGATTTGAAAATTTATATTCGAAATCGAAAAGGAAACTAGAATTGAAATTGAAATTCAATTTGGTTATGAGCTAGTTAAATATTTTGTTTGAACATGTTATGTTCAAACAAAGAAGTGGAATAGAAAAAATAACTAATTAAAGAATAAATGAGCGAAAATGAATTCAAATTATTGGATAGTGTTGAATTGAATTGGAAACAGGTGGGCATGTGTTAGACAGGTATGGGATGGAGTATATGAAGATTTTAATTTATGTGCCCGACAAAAAGGTACATGTTTAAATTCATATATGAGATTTTATATCGGCAAGCCGCTTGGCTTTTTCTTCTTCTTTTGGATTGGTGAGGGCCATGGGAGGCTATTTGAAATATCCCGATGCTCCCAGTACGAGGAAGGTTCTGGCATATTTTTCCAGGAATTTAAGGAGTTAGAATATTTTTAAGAAAAATTTGATAGTTAGAAATAAAGGTATCGATATATACAGAATTCGATAAGGAAACGAATTTAAGAATAGAATATTATAAACAAAAAGGAAATCGATAGGCTGGTAATAGAAAGAAAAATATATATACGTTTAAAAATGAATAATTGGTTTTTATAATGTTGATTATTCGAGGTAAGTGGTTTTGTCTGTTTTGAAGTTAATGATGTTTTCAGTCAAGGTCTGAGAGGTAGTTATACCCCAACTTGATTGATTTCATTTTTAATCGATAAATAGCAAGATCCAATCTCGAAGAGTAGTGTTGGATAATAGTTAGTTGAATAAAATATTTTGGGTTGTTGTAACGATGTTTTACACAGCATTCGTTTTAACCTAAGTGATGGAATTTTGGAAGTATGAAAGTACATATTTCCTGAGTATAATTAAAGTAGTCGAGAGGAGATAAGTGATTGAAATTGTTTCAATTTCAAATAGAATATATTTTCTAAGTATAGAAAATAAAAGAAGGCGAGATATATAAATGTTTTCCAAAGAATGTAAGAGACCGAGATGATAATTGAAAATATTTGTTTAACAAATATTGGTAAGGAAATGGAAAGGGTGATTTTATTAATGAATAGTAATCATGGGGCCCAATGCATTGTTTGATTGTTTTGAATGGATGTTTGTATTTCTTCGATAGTTAAATAACCGACTATCGAAGTATTGGCCAATATCGTTGTCAATATGGAGACACAGGTTGGATTATTATCCGTGAACCACTCCATATTGGCAGTTGCGTTGCGAATCAGAATATATGAAGATAAACGAAGACGGAGTGAAGTGCAAGGGCTTTTTCTATTAATAGAAATTGTGCCTTCGGTTTCGTTCAATCCCAGAACGAACGTAGATGGACGAATGCCTGACAGAGTATTTCCAATGATCTAAGATGTTGATCTGTATAAATATACGTAGTGGCAACGAATTTATTCCCTTAGAATAATATCCAGAATATTTGTGCAAATCAATTAGTGATTAACGGATCTGACAATGTGGCATTCAAAGTGATTGTGCTATAACGAATAGAAAGTAATCGTAGCCTCAGGCCTCAACAACTGGGAAATGACAAAAATCGTGCAGGCAACATGGCTATGTGGGTCGCTCCCATTAGGGTGTATAATCACCTATCTAGAGATCCTTTTGATTCCTTATTCTATTCGATGTTGTCCCATTCGGGAAACGGTTGCTGATCCCAACGTTGGTGATACACATTCGATACACTCAAGCGAAATGAGTGGTCGGTCATGTGTGGGCCGGGTTGCAAGATGTTCTTTTTGAACCAAGTGTATTCCTCTCTAGAGATACACTATCGGAAGGTGGTTCCATACCTTGTCATGTTGGAAATCCAATCTCCAATAAGCGCCATGCGATTTTTGATTTTATACTATGTATATGGAGCGTGAGATGCAATTGTTCTGCTAGATTATTATTTATTTGATTTAGACACTATTATAATATCACTGGATTTTGTATTAAAGTGTTTTGGGTTATAGTAAGGTAAAAACCGTCCATGTTTATGTGTGAGCTGGTCTTACTATTATCATTTCTTTCGAAAGGATTTTGAAAGTTAAACAATTGGTTGGAGTTTACTCATACCAGTCCTATGACTGAGCCAGAGTTTATATTGTTTGTTTTCCCTAAACTCTTTGGTGCCCAAATTTGTATGGGCAGTCAAGTAGTTGGGATTTTTTAGATTCACTTGGAAGAGCTGGAAGCAGGAAGCTTCACCAGTTAGCTATAGACTATCATTTTTCCGTTGTGTACTTTGTTGATATCTGGAAACAGGAGTTTATTACAGTTCTAGGAATAATTGTTGTGCTATGATGATGGTATGTATATAAAGTTACTGATTTGTATTTCAAAAGTCATGTTATATAATATATTTTATTCGTTCCGCTGTGAGATTTGTCTTCTTTGTTTTCTTCTATTCTAACCTTTCTTTCTATTTCTCATCCTCTAACTTCTTTCTAATAATGATTCGTATTTCTGTGCAATTTGAGTTGGACGTATGGTGTTATTAGTCAACTCAGATAGTACGAATTTGCGGGTCATTACAGCTGGTATCAGAGCTTAGGTTGAGCGAATACCTAGGCTTAGGTGGGATGTGCTCATTAGAGATAGGGTCAGTAGTACCCTAGAATGAGTTGAGTGTATATACGAGAGCGTGTATATGTAAATCGATATAAAAACTATTTTATATGGTGTTGGCTAGTCTGTTGAGTGGTTTATGAATTCTGATCAAATTGAGGGATGCCACGAAGTCGATAGGAATTTCTAAACACTTGAATTGTGAAATTGACACAATATTGTTTTAAATTGGGTAAATGGAATAAATTTACTCAAAATTCTATTTTTGATAGAGAAAGAATAATTTTTCTGAAATTATTATAATATATGGTTGTGTTGGTTATTAAAATTATAATCCAATGAGATTATAAAATTGAAATGGTTATATATAACCAAAATAAAATTTGTATATGAATAGTATATACAAATGAGATGAATTAAAATTTAATTCAAACCAGAATTTGGATTTTTTAAATCCTGGGAAGTTGGAAAATATTTTTGAAGTATATGAAAATTATATAGCTTTGTTTGAATGGGATTTTTGGAAAAAAAATCATTTGAGGTGGATTTTGAAATGTTTAAGCACTGAACTCACTTCAGTCGCTGGGAAATAATTCTGATGATGATCACGACATCATCAGTGTTCAATTTCGAGTTTCTAAGTGATGAACTGCTACCTTAGAAAAGTTCTTGGTCGAAATTTGGTTTGAAAGAAAACAAGTAGATTGAAAATTCAAATGTTTTGAATTTGAAATGGAAATATATATGTATATATTTATGTATTTCGAAGGATTTGAAATGAAAACCCGGGGATTTGAATTCTGGAATTTATATTTAAAAGTTAAATCAATCAAAGTAAATAAATTGATCAGAATCAATTTGAATGGAATATGAATTGATTGTAAATCATTCATAATAAATGAATGTGAGTATAGATGATGTGTTATGTGAATGAAACCAAATGTTTTGGTAGAATAAAATTTGTTGAAATATGAAGAGGTGAGTTCAACATAAGTAGGATTTTGAAAAAATAATGAGTTTGTAGCACTTCTCCTACCATAGTAATTTAGGGGACGAAATTCTTTTAAGAGGGGAGGAATGTAACGACCCGGGATTTCGGTCAACTAATTTTAAATATTTAATATGGTTTTAAATATTGAGATAATAATATACATTAATTTTTATATTGAGTTATCGATTTAATAATCGAATATAATTTGATTTAGAATATATTAAATTATTTTAATTTAAAATACTGTTGAAATCGAAGTTAAAAACTGAATAAAAACAATCCAGATGATCGGTATGAATTCAATCTCAAAATATATTCTATTTGAATATAGATATAGACGATAATATTAATTTATTATCAAGGAATTTAATTGTTTTGAATTTGGTTTATATCAGTTTAAATTAATATCTCCTCCATATGGTCGAATTGAGTTTCGATACCTGTCCCAGTGTGTTCAGAATAGCAGTTTTAACCTAGGAAGGTTAGTCGTTGTGTTCAAAAAGGAGTTCGAGATCACAAGATAATTAAAATTAAATAAACACTGTACTAGTTAATACCTACCTTAATAAACCTTGTACCTATTAGAACCTACCTCTGATAAATCTTACCGAGTAAACACCTACATTCATTTCCTTAACCAGGAAGTATCTCGCCTCTATAAAATCATGACCCCATTGTTCATTTCATTTAGTCTTTCTGCTAGGAAAAAAATAATGTCTTTAGCTAAATTAAAAATGGCCGAAGCCTTCCTCTCAAACCAATTAATCCAAATCGAAATCAAATCTAGAGGGGTACGGAGTGCGAACGGATTTGCTAGGAATCAATTTTGGGCAAAACTGGGATCTTGAACAGCGAGGTCGAAAAACGCAAAGTCCTTGAAGCTCGATCCAAAGCGCGAGGCACTCCTGTTAAGGGGTACAACGAGAGTTAGCCGCGATTTCTGGAAGCGACGCTGGTCACGATTGATCAATCGGAGGGGTTCGTTGTTGAGGTGTACGAAGGGGTTCACCGCGATTTGGGATCTGGAGCTGTTAACATTTGAAGGGGGATTTGGGGAACTATCAAAGTCGCGATGGTTCAGGTGGGGCTCGGAGTTCGATTAAGGGTTTTGAAGGCAGTGGATTAGGGGGTTCCGACCATTAGCAACGGGAAGGATTGGGGAAGTTTTGCAGGGTGGTCGGTGTTCAGAAATTCCTTGATGGCTTTGAGTCTGTTTTCACGATGACTTGGAGAGGACATGCGTGGACTGACAGTGGAAGTTGAGGAGTTCGAATGGGATATGTCAGATTGGGATGTTGAATGAGGGAGTTCTATTGTCGAACTGAATGTTGAGGGAAAAGGAGAACCTGATGTTAATGATGAACAGGGGAAAAAACATGGGGTTCGGACCTTAGTGTGAATAATGGGAGTTCGTACAGATGCAAGAAATGGTAGGATGCTGGTCCTATAGCATTACTGGATAATTGGTGGAGCGTGTATTAAGGGGGAGTCCGAGCTCCATTCTAAGGCTGAGGATGTCGAGATTTTTATCAAAAGGGAAGGAGATTGATTTTTATAATATAGTAAGGTAATTTCTTTCCTATTAGAAATAAATGGTTACTTACATTAAAATAGTTCTACAGATTAAATAATACATATATTTTGTTAAATGTATACGAGGTCTTTTCGAGCGTAATCAGGCGTTACTCCATAGCTGTGGGATACCGAGTAAGGAATTAAATGAGAAGCGGAATAGATTGGAAAATAAATCCCAGTGAGTAAATCTCACTCACCTTTTATTTAAAATTATTTTTATCAGTTAAAAATAATTGTTTGTTGCTTGTTTGGTTGCGTTTAATATTTTTGTGCGTCTTAAATATATTAGTTATTTAAGCTTGGTGGTTGCTATTATATATACATATATATATATATATATATATATATATATTGGTGGTTGGATTTCCCGCAGTATCATTAGCGGATGCCCGCGGTACCATTAGAGGATGATTACCCTATACGCCCCACGCTATGATAGTGGATGACCTTCATACCGCGATATCCTGCCTCGAAGCAGGATGGGTATTATTTCTGTTGACTAGCGTCTGTGGATGCAGGAAAAACAGGTTGGAGGGATCCAACTGGATTCCTCAAAAATATATTATCTGTTTGTTTGCATGTTTGTTTGCACTTATACTGTCATATATGACATGTTAGAAAACTTGTCAATTAAAACTGGTTGTTTTGATTGTTTGAAATATCACTGGGCTTAAATGTTGATATTTTAAAAATATCGAAAAAGGAAATTTCTAGAGTTAAAAGGGGAAATTCTATTTTTCTAAAATAGAATTTGAAACTTGAATAGAATAAAAATATTAACTTCTTTTAAAAGAATAAAAACAAGTGGTTCTTTTATAAATGAAGTTTATAAATGAAGTGAAATGAATTATCATTGGATAATTCAGAAACAAAAATGCTAGTGTGAAATTGAAAAGGGAAATCTATTTTCCGAAAGTAGAAATATCGATTTCAAAACAAATTGAAATCGAGACTTGTTTAAGAATGAATATAGAATTTGAATAGAATTTGAATATACAGAAATTTGAATTCAAAGTAATTGAAATAGAATTTAAATTCAAAGGAATTCAAATGGATTTGAATAAAGAAAGTTCAAATGAAATTTAAAATATAGAGATTTGAAAATAGAATTCAAATGGATTTTAACTATAGAATTTGAAAATAGAAGTGAAATGGAATTTGAAAATAGGAATTCAAATAGAAGTGAATTGGAGTTTAAATATAGAATTCAAACAGTGTTGAATTGGAATTTGAGTACATGATTCAAATAGGAATTTAAAAGTAGAATTTTCAAATAGAAATTTAAAAGAAATGTGAGTATACATTTGAATAAGAGAAATTCAAATAGAATTTGTATAAGAGATTTGAAATAGAATTTGAATGTAGAAATTCAAATGTAATTTGAATATAGAATTCAAATAGAATTCAAATGGAATTTGAATATAGCATTTAAAGGGAATTGAAATTTAAAATAGAAGATCGGAGTATAAATAAAATTATTTCCGAGTTAGGGAAAATCGACAATTTTAGAAGATCGAGAATATTATGTTAAATTGGAAAATTGGATTTGATATATATTAAAAATATATCAGAATGGAGTTGAAGTTATTATAAACGAACTGCGGTAGTTCGTAAATTGGCGATTCGAACTTCAATTGTGTATACAGAACTCAATTGAAGTCGGAATTCTTTGAAACAAGAATCATCAGGACCGATTAGATAATAGTTTTCTAATGGAAGAGAAAATCCTGAATTTCATCGTATATATTTTGAGTTATGTCAAAATCAAATTTTCAGAAAAACAACGCCATAACCATTTAAAAACCATAACGGTTTATTTAATTTTATAAAAGGATTTTAAGCGAATAAAATCCGAATTTCTATTTAAAAAAATTTCAAATTTGAGTTGTAGATTATATGTGAACTCTGGTGGAGTAACGAATTGATTTTTGAAACAGAAATCAGATTTTTGATTATTGAATAGAATTAACTAATTTGAATAGTAATTAGTTAACGAGATTTTGAATTGATATTGGGCTTTGAATAAGTGAATTCGATTTGAAAATTTATATTCGAAATCGAAAAGGAAACTAGAATTGAAATTGAAATTCAATTTGGTTATGAGCAAGTTAAATATTTTGTTTGAACATGTTATGTTCAAACAAAGAAGTGGAATAGGCAAAATAACCAATTCAAGAATAAATGAGCGAAACTGAATTCAAACGATTGGGTAGTGTTGAATTGAATTGGAAACGGGTGGGCAAGTGTTACACAGGTATGGGATGGAGTATATGAAGATGTTAATTTATGTGCCCGACAAAAAGGTACATGTTTAAATTCATATATGAGATTTTATGCGCCGTATCGGCAAGCCGCTTGGCTTTTTCTTCTTCTTTTGGATTGGTGAGGGCCATGGGAGGCTATTTGAAATATCCCGATGCTCCCGGTACAAGGAAGGTTATGGCGAATTTTTCCAGGAATTTAAGGAGTTAGAATATTTTTAAGAAAATTTTGATAGTTAGAAATAAAGGTATCGATATATACAGAATTCGATAAGGAAACGAATTTAAGAATAGAATATTATAAACAAAAAGGAAATCGATAGGCTGGTAATAGAAAGAGAAATATACATACGTTTAAAAATGAATAATTGGTTTTTATAATGTTGATTATTCGAGGTAAGTGGTTTTGTCTGTTTTGAAGTTAATGATGTTTTCAGTTAAGGTCTGAGAGGTAGTTATACCCCAACTTGATTGATTTCATTTTTAATCGATAAATAGCAAGATCCAATCTCGAAGAGAAATGTTGGATAATATTTAGTTGAATAAAATATTTTGGGTTGTTGTAACGATGTTTTACACAACATTCGTTTTAACCCAAGTGATGGAATTTTGGAAGTATGAAAGTAAATATTTCCTGAGTATAATTAAAGTAGTCGGGAGGAGATAAGTGATTGAAATTGTTTCAATTTCAAATAGAATATATTTTCTAAGTGTAGAAAATAAAAGAAGGAGAGATATATAAATGTTTTCCAAAGAATGTAAGAGACCGAGAAGATAATTGAAAATATTTGTTCAACAAATATTGGTAAGGAAATGGTAAGGGTGATTTTATTAATGAATAGTAATCAAGGGGCCCTGTGATTGTTTGATTGTTTTGAATGGAAGTTTGTTTTTCTTCGATAGTTAAATAACCGACTATCGAAGTATTGGCCAATATCATTGTCAATATGGAGACACCGGTTGGATTATTATCCGTGAACCAATCCATATTGGCAGCTGCGTTGCGAATCAGAATATATGAAGATAATCGAAGACGGATTGTAGTGCAAGGGCTTTTTCTATTAATAGAAATTATGCCTTCGGTTTCGTTCAATCTCAGAACGAACATAGATGGACGAATGCCTGACAGAGTATTTCCAAGGATCTAAGATGTTGATCTGTATAAATATACATAATATCCAAAATATTTGTGCAAATCAATTAGTGATTAACGGATCTGACAATGTGGCATTCAAAGTGATTGTGCTATAATGAATAGAAAGTAATCGTAGCCTCAGGCCTCAACAACTGGGAAATGACAAAAATCGTGCAGGCAGCATGGCTATGTGGGTCGCTCCCATTAGGGTGTATAATCAACTATATAGAGATCCATTTGATTCCTTATTCTATTCGATGTTGTCCCATTCGGGAAACGGTTGCTGATCCCAACCGTTGGTGATACACATTCGATACACTCAAGCGAAATGAGTGGTCGGTCATGTGTGGGCCGGGTTGCAAGATGTTCTTGTTGAACCCAGTGTATTCCTCTCTAGAGATACACTATCGGAAGGTGGTTCCATACCTTGTCATGTTGGAAATCCAATCTCCAATAAGCGCCCTGCGGTTTTTGATTTTATACTATGTATATGGAGCGTGAGATGCAATCGTTCTGCTAGATTGTTATTTATTTGATTTAGACACTATTATAATATCACTGGATTTTGTATTAAAGTGTTTTGGGTTATAGTAAGGTAAAAACCGTCCATGCTTATGTGTGGGCTGGTCTTACTATTATCATTTCTTTCAAAAGGATTTTGAAAGTTAAACAATTGGTTGGAGTTTACTCACACCAGTCCTATGACTGAGCCAGAGTTTATATTGTTTGTTTTCCCTAAACTCTTGGTTGCCCAAATTTGTACGGGCAGTCAAGTAGTTGGGATTTTTCAGATTCACTTGGAAGAGCTGGAAGCAGGAGGCTTTACCAGTTAGCTATAGACTATCATTTTTCCGCTGTGTACTATGTTTGTATCTGGAAACAGGTGTTTATTACTGTTCTAGGAATAACTGTTGTGCTCTGATGATGGTATGTATATAAAGTTACTGATTTGTATTTCAAAAGTTATGTTATATAGTATATTTTATTCGTTCCGCTGTGAGATTTGTCTCTTTGTTTTCTTCTATTCTAACCTTTCTTTCTATTTCTCATCCTCTAACTTCTTTCTAATAATGATTCGTATTTCTGTGCAATTTAGGTAGGATGTATGGTGTTATTAGTCAACTCAGATAGTACGAATTTGCGGGTCATTACAGCTGGTATCAGAGCTTAGGTTGAGCGAATACCTAGGCTTAGGTGGGATGTGCTCATTAGAGATAGGGTCAGTAGTACCCTAGAATGAGTTTAGTGTATATACGAGAGAGCGTATTTGTAAATCGATATAAAAACTGTTTTATATTGTGTTGGCTAGTCTGTTGAGTGGTTTATGAATTCTGATTGAATTGAGGGATGCCACGAAGTCGATAGGAATTTCTAAACACTTGAATTGCAAATTTGACACAATATTGTTTTAAATTGGGTAAATGAAATAAATTTACTCAAAATTCTATTTTTGATAGAGAAAGAATAATTTTTCTGAAATTATTATAATATATGGTTGTGTTGGTTTTTAAAATTATAATCCAATGAGATTATAAAATTGAAATGGTTATATATAACCAAAATAAAATTTGTATATGAATAGTATATACAAATGAGATGAATTAAAATTTAATTCAAACCAGAATTTGGATTTTTTAAATCCTAGGAAGTTGGAAAATATTTTTGAAGTATATGAAAATTATATAGCTTTGTTTGAATGGGATTTTTGAAAAAAAAAATCATTTGAGGTGGATTTTGAAATTGTTTAAGCACTGAACTCACTTCAGTCGCTGGGAAATAATTCTGATGATGATCGCGACATCATCAGTGTTCATTTTCGAGTTTCTAAGTGATGAACCGCTACCTTAGAAAAGTTCTTGGTCGAAATTTTTTTTGAAAGAAAACAAGTAGTTTGAAAATTCAAATGTTTTGAATTTGAAATGGAAATGTATATATGTATATATTTATGTATTTCAAAGGATTTGAAATGAAAACCAGGGGATTTGAATTCTGGAATTTAAATTTAAAAGTTAAATCAATCAAAGTAAATAAATTGATCAGAATCAATTTGAATGGAATATGAATTGATTGTAAATCATTCAGAATAAATGAATGTGAGTATAGATGATGTGTTATGTGAATGGAAACCAAATGTTTTGGTAGAATAAAATTTGTTGAAATATGAAGAGGTGAGTTCAACATAAGTAGGATTTTGAAAAAATAATGAGTTTGTAGCACTTTTCCTACCTTAGTAATTTAGGGGACGAAATTCTTTTAAGAGGGGAGGAATGTAACGACCCGGTATTTCAGTCAACTAATTTTAAATATTTAATGTGGTTTTAAATATTGAGTTAATAATATAAATTAATTTTTATATTGAGTTATCGATTTAATAATCAAATATAATTTGATTTAGAATATATTAAATTATTTTAATTTAAAATACTGTTGAAATCGAAGTTAAAAACTGAATAAAAACAATCCAGATGACCGGTATGAATTCAATCTCAAAATATATTCTATTTGAATATAGATATAGACGATAATATTAATTTATTATCAAGGAATTTAATTGTTTTGAATTTAATTTATATCAGTTTAAATTAATATCTCCTCCATATGGTCGAATTGAGTTTCGATACATGTCCCAGTGTGTTCAGAATAGCAGTTTTAACCTAGGAAGGTCAGTCGTTGTGTTCAAAAAGGAGTTCGATATCACAAGATAATTAAAATTAAATAAACACTGTACTAGTTAATACCTGCCTTAATAAACCTTGTACCTATTAGAACCTACCTCCGATAAATCTTACCGAGTAAACACCTACATTCATTTCCTTAACCAGGAAGTATCTCGCCTCTATAAAACTTGACTCCCTTGTTCCTTTCATTTAGTCCTTCTGCTAGGAAAAAAAAAATCATGTCTTCGGCTAAATTAAAAATGGCCGAAGCCTTCCTCTCAAACCAATTAATCCAAATCGAAATCAAATCTAGAAGGGTACGGAGTGCGAACGGATTTGGTAGGAATCGATTTTGGGCAAAACTAGGATCTTGAATAGCGAGGTCGAAGAACGCAAAGTCCTTGAAGCTCGATCCAAAGCGCGAGGCGCTCCTGTGAAGTGGTACAACGAGAGTTAGCCGCGATTTCTAGAAGCGACGCTTGTCACGATCGATCAATCGGAGGGGTTCATTGTTGAGATGTACGAAGGGGTTCACCGTGATTTGGGATCTGGAGATGTTAACGTTTGAAGGGGGATTGGGGGGACTATCGAAGTCGCGATGGTTCAGGTGGGGCTCGGAGTTCGATTAAGGGTTTTGAAGGCGATGGATTAGGGGGTTCCGACCTGTAGCAACGGGAAGGATTGGGGAAGTTTTGCAGGGTGGTCGGTGTTTAGAAATAACTTAATGTCTTTGAGCCTATTTTCATGATGACTTAGAGAGGACATGCGTGGACTGACAGTGGAAGTTGAGGAGTTCGAATGGGATATGTCAGATTGGGATGTTGAATGAGGGAGTTCTATTGTCGAACTGAATGTTAAGGGAGAACGAGAACCTGATGTTGATGATGAACAGGGGGAAAAACATGGGGTTCAGACCTTAGTGTAAATAATGGGAGTTCATACAGATGCAAGAAATGGTAGAATGCTGGTCCTATAGCATTACTGGATAAATGGTGGAGCGTTTATTACGGGAGAGTCCGAGCTCCATTCTAAGGCTGAGGATGTCGAGATTTTTATCAGAAGGGAAGGAGATTGATTTTTATAATATAGTAAGGTAATTTCTTTCCTATTAGAAATAAATGGTTAATTACATTAAAATAGTTCTATAGATTAAATAATACATATAATTTGTTAAATGTATACGAGGTCTTATCAAGTGAAATCAGGCGTTACTCCATAGCCGTGGGATACCGAGTAAGGAATTAAATGAGAAGCAGAATAGATTGGAAAATAAATCCGGTGAGTAAATCTCACTCACCTTTTATTTAAAATTATTTTTATCAGTTAAAAATAATTGTTTGTTGCTTGTTTGGTTGCGTTTAATATTTTTTTGCATCTTAAATATATTAGTTATTTAGGCTTGGTGGTTGCTATTATATATATATATATATATATATATATATATATATATATTGGTGGTTGGATTTCCCGCAGTATTATTAGCGGATGCCCGCGGTACCATTAGCGGATGATTACCCTATACGCCCCATGCTATGATAGTGGATGACCTTCATACCGTGATATCCTTCCTCGAAGCAGGATGGGTATTATTTCTGTTGACTAACGTCTGTAGATGCAGGAAAACCAGGTTGGAGGGATCTGACTGGATTCCTCAAAAATATATTATCTATTTGTTTTCATGTTTGTTTGCACCTATACTATCATATATGACATGTTAGAAACCTTATCAATTAAAATTGGTTGTTTTGATTGTTTGAAATATCGCTGGTCCTAAATGTTGATATTTTAAAAATATCAAAAAGGAAATTTCCAGAGTTAAAAGGGGAAATTCTATTTTTCTAAAATAGAATTTGAAATTTGAATAGAATAAAAATATTAACTTGTTTTAAAATAATAAAAACAAATGGTTCTTTTATAAATGAAGTTTATAAATGAAGTGAAAAGAATTATCATGGATAATTCAGAAATAAAAATGCGAGTGTGAAATTGAAAAGGGAAATCTATTTTCCTAAAGTAGAAATGTTGATTTCAAAAGAAATTGAAAACTAGACTTGTTTAAGAATGAATATAGAATTTGAATAGAATATGAATATACATAAATTTGAATTCAAAGGAATTGAAATAGAATTTGAATTCAAAGGAATTCAAATGGATTTGAATAAAGAAAGTTCAAATGAAATTTAAAATATAGAGATTTGAAAATAGAATTCAAATGGAGTTTAACTATAGAATTTGAAAATAGAAGTGAAATGGAGTTTAAAAATAGGAATTCCAATAGAAGTGAAATGGAGTTTAAAAATAGAATTCAAACAGAGTTAAATTGGAATTTGAGTACAGGTTTCAAGTAGGAATTTAAAAATAGAATTTTCAAATAGAAGTTGAATATAGAAACTTAAGTGAAATGTGAGTATAGGAATTTGAATAAGAGAAATTCAAATAGAATTTGAATAAGAGATTTGAAATAGAATTTGAATATAGAAATTCAAATGTAATTTGAATATAGAATTCAAATAGAATTTGAATATAGCATTTAAAGGGAACTGAAATTTAAAATAGAGGATCGGAGTATAAATAAAATTATTTCCGAGTTAGGGAAAATTGACAATTTTAGAAGATCGGGAATATTATGTTAAATTGGAAAATTGGATTTGATCTATATTTAAAATATATCAGATTAGAGTTGAAGTTATTATAAACGAAGTTAAAACGTTCATATATATAAATATAATTTAAAACGAGCTCGCCGCAGCGCGGCAGTTCGTAAATTGGCTATTCGAACTTCAATTGAATGTACAAAACTCAATTGAAGTCGGAATTCTTTGAAACAAGATGTGAAAACCAGTAACTTCCCCGTGAAGGGAAAGCGTGGATAGTTCGAGAACAAGCCACAACAGGACGCAGACGGAATAACATTTCATCATATATTTCAACAATACCATCAGAATACAAGAATATACAGAGTATAAATGAATAAATATTACACAGAAATATCAGAGATTTAAATTACATTTAAATACATCACAGCGGAAAATAATACAATACACAACTAGAAGAAGATATACGGATACAAAGCTTCCCGGATATCATTCCAGCTGTAAACCAGGATCCTATGAATATAAATCTGCAAAACCAAAACAACTAGTTGCCCATGTCAAAATAGGGGCACCCAGAGTTTAGGTTAAAACAATAAACTCCAGGTCAGTCATGGGACTGGTGTGAGAACTAAAACAATTATTAATCTTTATTTTCAAAGTTAGGTAAATCAAGGGACCACGCTGTATAACACGGAACGGGTTTCCTCCCAAGAATACCAGTGCATATAACAAACAGCGCAATGCTAAATAAAGAACAATGAAGCTATTATAAGACCCAGGTCCCATCACACAATGCAACGCAAGCCGGAGGATAGGGTTTTTACCTTATAATAGCCAAGAATGCTTGATACGTTTAAAACAAATCATTTGATACTATTATAAGTGCATAGTGTATAAAACAACTTCAAATCATAAGTATCAATCATAGACGGCATAAGTGCCCCATCCCACTATGTCGCCATACTAGGCTCTACAAATAAAACCACAAATGTCACGTATTTTGAAATTGGATTTCCGTCTGTGAACTGAGGCTAGGGATCGTCCTCACCGTCTTCGAGACTCTCTAGCTCGAGCCTTAGGATCAGAGCGCATCGACCCTTGGATCGTCAGGGCCGGTCCACCGATGTGGATTAAAATGCCTGAACACTGCGTTTCCCCGCCCTTTGGGGCGTAAATGAGCCAACGAATGGCTCCATCGGTTCGAGAACGACCGATATATCCGAGGCGCCTCGCAACAACAACAACCACATAAGTCAAACTCGTCAGGGCGTGTAAAACCACTGACGCCACTTCTAACTAGAAAGAAACGCATGCCCTCCCTGAGGTCCTCTCCCGTTTTTAGTTCACCACCGGAGTGTGAGGCTCGCGAATCAACGTTACACAAAGCTACGCTACATAGGCCATGCTTTGATCATCAACCACAAGACTTTGCTTTTCAACAGAAGCCTTGATCATTTGCATCTTAGCATGCCACACAGGCAAACCACTCTATGCAACCGATATCAGTCACACATAATGAAATCCGATGTCAGACACTCAGTCCATTTACAAGTCCGTTCTGGGTCTGAACGAATCCGGAGGCACCTAGTACCCCGCATATCCATCGATCTCCAAGTACGTCTGGACGATCACCAACTGTTTCCATGTTCTTGGTTGTACATCCCAATCAAGATCATCAGTAATCACCCAAACGACGTGAAGACCTCCGGTCTTCGACCACCGTCTTCATCTTCGACTTATCGTCGTATCAATTATTCAAAATGGGATAAACCCGGTCTTTCCGAATAACTCGCGTATATTTTTAATAAGTGTTACACAAACACAACATATGCCTCATTCCAATTCATCAGTCACTAACCGTAAATTAATCAAGAGAATAATTCCCCAAATATTAACCTCGAAGGCCGAAACCAACATCAGATCAATATCCATAAAACCATTCTGCTTAGCTAACCGACGGTTAGTTTCTGAATTTTCTTAACTCCTTTGGGTCTAAGAACAGTATTATTGAAGATACCGTTCACGACAACCCAAAATCACATTTCATTAATTATCGGGTTAAAGAACAAGTGTTATTTAAAACGATGTTCACGATAAACCCAAAAATCAATATCCATTCAGTTCCAATTAAATATTATTTAATTGGTGCACTTCATTAAATCTAAATAAAAATATTTAATCTTTTCTCAACTGGGTTCAAGAACAGTGTTACTGAAGACACCATTCATGACAAACCCAAATCACATTTGATATTAAATACAAGGCTCTGAATAGAAAATATATCGGGTTATATTCAATATCAAATTCTACGACCAACAAATATCGTATTGGAAATAATGATATATAAATATCTTTCAAATTTCCATAACAACATCTGTATAATCACGAAATCCAACATCGAAATAATCCAAAGACAATTTCGATTCAAATCCATTCCAATTCAATTATTGGAAATTATGGTTACTTTTAAAACCCCTTTCAAATCCAATTTATTTATTTAAAAATAAATAGAATTTTAATTCTAGTTCAAAACTAGTTCATTTCGATAAAAATCTATTTTTATCTTTTCAAATATGGAGATTTTCAGCCCAATTCTTCCCAAATCATTTCTTATGATTTTACACAAATTATTACAATTTTTAATAATTTTATCAAGGCCCGTACAGTCGATTTCCATCAACGGCCATCGAACTGCACTTACAGCGACCTTTTCGAAATTTGATTTGGACATAATTCCAAATCCAACCGTTAGATTTCAAATTTCTAATATTCATTCGAAAGCTCTTTTCGATACGAACCCAATGGTTCCGGTTTTAGGAGAATCCGATGGTCGGATCTCCCGTAATATCCGTTCGAAGTCAATGGTCGAAATTCGCGAACTGCCGCGGCGCGGCGCGTTTTATTCAGGCCATTATATTATATATATAATATATACTTCGTCGATTTCAATTCAAAACGTGCTTTATAAATCGTTTTAAATTCATTTTCAAAACGGTTTCAACTTCATATTCAATTTCAAATCAAAATTGAATATTCCAATATAAATTCATTTTAAATTCATTTCAAATCGATTTCAATTCAGTTTCAATTTAATTCGAATTTCTTTTCAATTTCAATTAGAATTCAATTTCTTTCGGTTTCAATTCGGATTCAATTCTATTCAATATTCTATTCGAATTTCAAATCATTTCAGTGTATTTCGAATTTCAAATCAATTCAGTTTAATTCGAATTTCAATTCACTTTAAATATAATTTGAATTTCAATATCTATTCGATTTCAAATCTATTCAATTTAATTCGAATTTCAAATCTATTCAATTTAATTCGAATTTCAAATCTATTTCAATATTCATTGAAAAATGAATAAAATCAATATAAATATCGTTCACGTCAAAATGGCGTCAATCTAATCAACACGGCTTCATATATTTCTATTTTCAAATATTCTATTTCAAATATTTCTTTTTCAAATATTTCTTTTTCAAATATTTCTATTTCAAATATTTCTTTTTCCAAACTGGAATGAGTCCCAATCAATTACCATATAATGTTAATTATATGGATTTTCTACCACACGTGTATACAATAACAACGATGAATAATCAACCATCATCCAAAGTGCATTCTACACTGTATAAGCATCAAATATAAATATTTAACGCTCATAACAGTCTTTCCATCAATCGATCGACATACAACTAATTATTGGGATTAGTGTATGTCATCTATCATCCCAATACCCGTGTGGGGTTTTCAAACAATTAAACACAGATTTTATTTGTGCAGTTGGGCGATGGTGTAAAATTTATCGTCCCAATCAATATCAGTCAAATGTGTGTATATAAACAAATCGTCCGATTTGTTTATTTTTATTTCCTATCATATACACGTTAAAAATTCTATTTTTAACTATAAACTAATTTTAACTATATAAATATTTTATTTCATTTCACATCACATCACACAATCAACTACACATCAAAATCAAACAAACAAGCATACAAGCCGTCCATGGTCTGTGGACGACGGATGCCAGGTGCTACGAAACACCGTCTGCATCCTAGTATATATTTCAACTTGAAATAAAATTAAAAGGTGAGAAGTTCTCACAGAGGGTTCCACTGCGCCGTGCTTTGCTTTTGAACTGCTGAATCATCTGGATCTGTTTGAAATCCCAATGCAGTTCTTTTCACGCTGTTCACAATAAAAATTATATTTTTATTGCTTCATTCTAACAAATAAAATTCATATTTTTATTACTTCTTCATATATTTTTACAACGCTTCTTTCTATATAAAAATTATATTTTTATATTTTTATTCAATATATAAAAGATCGAATTTTTACTTTGCTATTCAATATATAAAAATCAAATCTTTCGTTGTTAAAAATATATATCCTTTCATAAATTAAAAATCTCTCCTTTCTAATATTAAAAATCTCTCCTTTCTAATATTAAAAATCTCTCCTTTCTTATTTCAAAACTCTAGTGTATATATATATAAAAGAAATCTAAACTTTGCTTTGTTTTTCATATATATTAAAATAAATGAAATTTAAATAATGTGAATCCTATAAAAACTGAAATTTAAATAAAATAAACTCACTGTATATTTCCAAAGGGGGTGGAGCTCGTTGGATCGAAGAGGGGAGGGGTGCCATCATCTTAGGTCGGCGGCAAGCGCGGCGTTTTTGGTGGTTGGGGTTGCAGGTGGTAGGCGACGCGGTTTTCTATTGGGGGGGGGGGGTTGGGTTCGTTGATCGAAGGAAGGGGAAGCGCATGAGGAAACAGGAGGAGATAGGGGGAGGCGAGGCGGTGGAAGAAGGGGCGGCGATGGGTGGAGGTCGCCGCGGCGGCGGAAGACCCGAGGGGGGAGGAACGAGAGAGGATTTCTTTTTTCTTTTTTTTTTCAAATTGAAATGGTCAACGGGGGGGGGGGGGGGGGAGGGGGCTGAGGGAGAGTATGGAGAGAGGGTTTTTTTTATTTTATTTTATTATTTAATTCCCTAAAGTAACTTTTCCATTCGAATTCAAAATCGAACCCACCGACTGCCATCCCTAGCTAATTACCCCCATTCCGAATACAATGGGATATGTTACGAAGGCCAATTCGATCGTTACTATCAGTTTTCGTTAAATTCAAAGTATAAATCTATATATTTTATTTTAAACGTACATTTCAAATTACCGGGACCACATACAACCTCTAAAAATTCCCAAAAAAATATTTCTAGCTTCGTATTGACGATACGGTCCGAAGAAAACTAATTTCGTCAAATTCTGAGACCGTTTGAAAAATGGCCATTTTCCAGTCGATTAAAATCAACTGAAACTGGTCAAACGCGTTTTCCTTTGCCACACTCACATATTAATTCGAAAAATTATGAAAATTGGAACCTAGCGATAATATGACATCACGGATCCAACAAAAATGGTTTTGTCAAAATCCGAGGTCGTTTGCAAAATTCCCATTTTTAAGGGCCAGAATTCCATAGCGACTATTCTGAATTTTCAACTGGACGTAACTTTTGATTCCCGCTATGAAATCTTAATTATTCAGATTCGTTGGAAAGATATTCTCGAATAGATTCGAATATTTTTGGTTTCACTAAAATCCGGTTTATTTTTCACCCGGTACATTCATTTGAATTTTGAAATCGAATTATCGAACTACCGCGCCATTTTCAATTCCTTTTATAATTTAAAATAAATAATTATATTCTAACGACGATCTATATAATATATACGTTCGAATTCTATTCAAATTAAATTCCTCGTCGTTATTATTTAAAACAATTCATTTTAAATAATCAAAATTCGCTAAAATTGCCAAAATAAAAATTTTAAACTGGCCCCGATTTTCGGGTTGTTTCAATCTCCCCCACTTAAAAATTTTCGTCCCCGAAAAGGAACGGAGCCGAAAGTTGTTTCATTAATCAACTCAACTTTCGTTATTTTGACTATGGCTTAAGTTCTTCAACTTTTCTGTTTCTAAGAACTTTTCAAATTTTTCAAAAATTTGGCTAACACCCTAAATTTTCGAAAAATTTCGCCATGACCTCCCCTACACCGGGTGCACGGGAAAATCCCAAAATTGCCATACAGGCCTTCTGATCTCAAAAAGAAAAAGAAAAAGCCAATCGGCACATAAAATCATCATCACCCAAACAAAACAGTAAATTATGGTAAACATGTACCTATTTGTCGGGCAAACAATTTTATTCTTCCGCTCTAGCCTCTTTGCTATGACCTGCTCAATGTAAGTACGTATATATGCAAGCAACTGCGACAAATTTTCATTATAACTCACAATTTGATTCAATTTAGCTATATGGTACAAATTTTAATTAATCAACCAATAATCACATAACACAACCATCAATCAATTAGTTGATTAGCTTTTCAAATTCATAACTTTGATATGTAGTCAAAAAATCAGATTTTTGATGCCAAATCACAACAATATGCCCTATCTAGTTTCGGTCCTCACACTAGTCAATTGGAAATATATAGAAATCTCACTTTCGAAACTCGAAAATAAATACTGGCGATGGTGCCCCATCACCAGAATTATCCCCGGGCACTAGAGAGATTCTATATCTACCCAGTATATTAAAACTTCGAATACATGTTTGCAAGACATATATGCAAAATCTTTATATATTGGATTGTCCAAATCAATTTAAAATAAATATTCAAATACGAGTAAGTGATTTAAATTTCAAAACAAACTTGTTTTCATTTTAAAAATATACTTTTTACACTTGTTCTAGGATACTACTGATCCTATCTCTAACGAGTCATTCTCATTGGATATTACTAATCCAATATCTGATGAATTCTTTCGTTTGGTTCTAATGTGTCATGTTCTCTGAGCTTTGTAAACCAAATCTCTGATACCAACTGTGAAAACTCGTAACTTCCCCGTGAAGGGAAAGCGCGGATAGTTCGAGAACAAGCCACAATAGGACGCAGACGGAAGAACATTTCATCGTATATTCCAACAATACCATCAGAATACAAGAATATACAGAGTATAAATGAATATATATTACACAGAAATATCCTAGATTTAAATTACATTTAAATACATCGCAGCGGAAAATAGTACAATACACAACTAGAAGAAGATATACAGATACAAAGCTTTCCGGATATCATTCCAGTTGTAAACCAGGATCCTGTGAATATAAATCTGCAAAACCAAAACTACTAGCTGCCCGTGTCAAAATAGGGGCACCCAGAGTTTAGGTTAAAACAATAAACTCCAGGTCAGTCATGGGACTAGTGTGAGAACTAAAACAGTTATTAATCTTTATTTTCAAAGTTAGGTAAATCAAGGGACCACGCCGTATAACACGGAATGAGTTTCCTCCCAAGAATACCATTGCATATAACAAATAGCGCAATGCTAAATAAAGAACAATGAAGCTATTATAAGACCCAGGTCTCATCACACAATGCAACGCAAGCCGGAGGATAGGGTTTTTACCTTATAATAGCCAAGAATGCTTGATACGTTTAAAACAAATCATTTGATACTATTATAAGTGCATAGTGTATAAAACAACTTCAAATCATAAGTATCAATCCTAGACGGCATAAGTGCCCCATCCCACTATGTCGCCATACTAGGCTCTACAAATAAAACCGCAAATGTCACATATTTGGAAATTGGATTTCCGTTTGTGAACTGAGGCTAGGGATCGTCCTCACCGTCTTCGAGACTCTCTAGCCCGAGCTTCAGGGTCAGAGCGCATCGACCCTTAGATCGTCAGGTCCAGTCCACCGATGTGGATTAAAATGCCTGAACACTGCGTTTCCCCGCCCTTTGGGGCGTAAATGAGCCAACGAATGGCTTCATCGGTTCGAGAACGACCGATATATCCGAGGCGCCTCGCAACAGCAACAACCACATAAGTCAAACTCACCAGGGCGTGTAAAACCACTGATGCCACTTCTAACTAGAAAGAAATGCATGCCCTCCCTGAGGTCCTCTCCCGTTTTTAGTTCACCACCGGAGTGTGAGGCTCGCGAATCAACGTTACACAAAGCTACGCCACATAGGCCGTGCTTTGATCATCAACCACAAGACTTTGCTTTTCAACAGAAGCCTTGATCATTTGCATCTTAGCATGCCACACAGGCAAACCACTCTATGCAACCGATATCAGTCACACATAATGAAATCCGATGTCAGAAACTCAGTCCATTCACAAGTCCGTTCTGGGTCTGAACGAATCCGGAGGCACCTAGTACCCCGCATATCCATCGATCTCCAAGTACGTCTGGACGATCACCAACTGTTTCCATGTTCTTGGTTGTACATCCCAATCAAGATCATCAGTAATCACCCAAACGACGTGAAGACCTCCGGTCTTCGACCACCGTCTTCATCTTCGACTTATCGTCGTATCAGTTATTCAAAATGGGATAAACCCGGTCTTTCCGAATAACTCGCGTATATTTTAAATAAGTGTTACACAAACACAACATATGCCTCATTCCAATTCATCAGTCACTAACCGTAAATTAATCAAGAGAATAATTTCCCAAATATTAACCTCGAAGGCCGAAACCAACATCAGATCAATATCCAGAAAACCATTCTGCTTAGCTAACCGACGGTTAGTTTCTGAATTTTCTTAACTCCTTTGGGTCTAAGAACAGTATTATTGAAGATACCGTTCACGACAACCCAAAATCACATTTCATTAATTATCGGGTTAAAGAACAAGTGTTATTTAAAACGATGTTCACGATAAACCCAAAAATCAATATCCATTCAATTCCAATTAAATATTATTTAATTGGTGCACTTAATTAAATCTAAATAAAAATATTTAATCTTTTCTCAACTGGGTTCAAGAACAGTGTTAATGAAGACACCATTCACGACAAACCCAAATCACATTTGATATTAAATACAAGGCTCTGAATAGAAAATATATCGGCTTATATTCAATATCAAATTCTACGACCAACAAATATCGTATTGGAAATAACGATATATAAATATCTTTCAAATTTCCATAACAACATATGTATAATCACGAAATCCAACATCGAAATAATCCAAAGACAATTTCGATTCAAATCCATTCCAATTCAATTATTGGAAATTATGGTTACTTTTAAAACCCCTTTCAAATCCAATTTATTTATTTAAAAATAAATAGAATTTTAATTCTAGTTCAAAAGTAGTTCATTTCGATAAAAATCTATTTTTATCTTTTCAAATATGGAGATTTTCAGCCCAATTCTTCCCAAATCATTTCTTATGATTTTACACAAATTATTACAATTTTTAATAATTTTATCAAGGCCCGTACAGTCGATTTCCATCAACGGCCATCGAACTGCACTTACAGCGACCTTTTCGAAATTTGATTTGGACATAATTCCAAATCCAACCGTTAGATTTCAAATTTCTAATATTCGTTAGAAAGCTCTTTTCGATACAAACCCAACGGTTCTGGTTTTAGGAGAATTCGACGGTTGGATCTCCCGTAATATCCGTTCGAAGTCAATGGTCGAAATTCGCGAACTGCCGCGGCGCGACGCGTTCTATTCAGGCCATTATATTATATATATAATATATACTTCGTCGATTTCAATTCAAAACGTGCTTTATAAATCGTTTTAAATTCATTTTCAAAATAGTTTCAACTTCATATTCAATTTCAAATCAAAATTGAATATTCCAATATAAATTCATTTTAAATTCATTTCAAATCGATTTCAATTCAATTTCAATTTAATTCGAATTTCTTTTCAATTTCAATTTGAATTCAATTCCTTTCGATTTCAATTCGGATTCAATTCTATTCAATATTCTATTCAAATTTCAAATCATTTCAGTGTATTTCGAATTTCAAATCAATTCAGTTTAATTCGAATTTCAATTCACTTTAAATATAATTTGAATTTCAATATCTATTCGATTTCAAATCTATTCAATTTAATTCGAATTTCAAATCTATTCAATTTAATTTGAATTTCAAATCTATTTCAATATTCATTGAAAAATGAATAAAATCAATATAAATATCGTTCACGTCAAAATGGCGTCAATCTAATCAAAACGACTTCATATATTTATATTTTCAAATATTCTATTTCAAATATTTCTTTTTCAAATATTTCTTTTTCAAATATTTCTTTTTCCAAACTGGAATGAGTCCCAATCAATTACCATATAATGTTAATTATATGGATTTTCTACCACACGTGTATACAATAACAACGATGAATAATCAACCATCATCCAAAGTGCATTCTACACTGTATAAGCATCAAATATAAATATTTAACGCTCATAACAGTCTGTCCATCAATCGATCGACATACAACTAATTATTGGGATTAGTGTATGTCATCTATCATCCCAATACCCGTGTGTGGTTTTCAAACAATTAAACACATATTTTATTTGTGCAGTTGGGCGATGTGTAAAATTTATCGTCCCAATCAATATCAGTCAAATGTGTGTATATAAACAAATCGTCCGATTTGTTTATTTTTATTTCCTATCATATACACGTTAAAAATTCTATTTTTAACTATAAACTAATTTTAACTATATAAATATTTTATTTTATTTCACATCACATCACACAATCAACTACACATCAAAATCAAACAAACAAGCATACAAGCCGTCCATGGTCTGTGGACGACGGGTGTCAGGTGCTACTAAACACCGTCTGCATCCTAGTATATATTTCAACTTGAAATAAAATTAAAAGGTGAGAAGTTCTCACAGAGGGTTCCACTGCGCCGTGCTTTGCTTTTGAACTGCTGAATCGTTTGGATCTGTTTGAAATCCCAATGCAGTTCTTTTCACGCTGTTCACAATAAAAATTATATTTTTATTGCTTCATTCTAACAAATAAAATTCATATTTTTATTGCTTCTTCATATATTTTTACAATGCTTCTTTCTATATTAAAATTATATTTTTATATTTTTATTCAATATATAAAAGATCGAATTTTTACTTTGCTATTCAATATATAAAAAATCAAATCTTTCGTTGTTAAAAATATATATCCTTTCATAAATTAAAAATCTCTCCTTTCTAATATTAAAAATCTCTCCTTTCTAATATTAAAAATCTCTCCTTTCTAATATTAAAAATCTCTCCTTTCTAATATTAAAAATTTCTCCTTTCTTATTTCAAAACTCTTTTATATAAAAAAAAGAAATCTAAACTTTGCTTTGTTTTTCATATATATAAAAATAAATGAAATTTAAATAATGTGAATCCTATAAAAACTGAAATTTAAATAAAATAAACTTACTGTATATTTCCAAAGGGGGTGGAGCTCATTGGATCGAAGAGGGGAGGGGTGCCATCATCTGAGGTCGGCGGTAGGCGCAGCGTTTTTGGTGGTTGGGGTTGCAGGTGGTAGGCGACGCGGTTTTCTGTTGGGGGGGGGGGGTTTGGGTTCTTCGATCGAAGGAAGGGGAAGCGCGTGAGGAAAGAGGAGGAGATAGGGGGAGGCGAGGCGGTGGAAGAAGGGGCAGCGATGGGTGGAGGCTGATGCGACGGCGGAAGACCTGAGGGGGGGGGGAGGAACGAGAGTGGGTTTCTTTTTTCTTTTTTTTTTCCCGATTGAAATGGTCAACGGGGGGGGGGGGCTGAGGGAGAGTATGGAGAGAGGGGGTTATTTTATTTTATTTTATCATTTAATTCCCTAAAGTAACTTTTCCATTCGAATTCAAAATCGAACCCACCGACTGTCGTCCCTAGCTAATTACCCTCATTCCGAACACAATGGAATATGTTACGAAGGCCAATTCGATCGTTACTATCAGTTGTCGTTAAATTCAAAGTATAAATCTATATATTCTATTTTAAACGTACATTTCAAATTACCGGGACCACATACAGCCTCTAAAAATTCCCGAAAAAATATTTCTAGCTTCGTATTGACGATACGGTCCTAACAAAACTAATTTCATCAAATTCTGAGACGGTTTGAAAAATGGCCATTTTCCAGTCGATTAAAATCAACTGAAACTGGCCAAACGCGTTTTCCTTTGCCACACTCACATATTGATTCGAAAAATTATGAAAATTGGAACCTAGCGATAATATGACATCACGGATCCAACAAAAGTGGTTTCGTCGAAATCCGAGGTCGTTTGCGAAATTCCCATTTTTAAGGGCCAGAATTCCATAGCGACTATTCTGAATTTTCAACTGGACGTAACTTTTGATTCCCGCTATGAAATCCTAATTATTCGGATTCGTTGGAAAGATATTCTCGAATAGATTCGAATATTTTTGGTTTCACTAAAATCCGGTTTATTTTTCACCCGGTACATTCATTTGAATTTTGAAATCGAACTACCGCGCCATTTTCAATTCCTTTTATAATTTAAAATAAATAATTATATTCTAACGACGATCTATATAATATATACGTTCGAATTATATTCAAATTAAATTCCTCGTCGTTATTATTTGAAATAATTCACTTTAAATAATCAAAATTCGCTAAAATTGCCAAAATAAAAATTTTAAACTGGCCCAGATTTTCGGGTTGTTACACAAGAATCGTCAGGACCGATTAGATAATAGTTTTCTAATGGAAGAGAAAATCTTGAATTTCATCGTATATATTTTGAGTTATGTCAAAATCAAATTTTCAGAAAAACAACGCCATAACCATTTAAAAACCATAACGGTTTATTTAATTTTATAAAAGGATTTTAAGTGAACTCTGGTGGAGTAACGAATTGATTTTTGAAACAGAAATCAGATTTTTGATTATTGAATAGAATTAACAAATTTGAATAGTAATTAGTTAACGAGATTTTGAATTGATATTGGGCTTTGAATAAGTGAATTCGATTTGAAAATTTATATTCGAAATCGAAAAGGAAACTAGAATTGAAATTGAAATTCAATTTGGTTATGAGCTAGTTAAATATTTTGTTTGAACATGTTATGTTCAAACAAAGAAGTGGAATAGAAAAAATAACTAATTAAAGAATAAATGAGCGAAAATGAATTCAAATTATTGGATAGTGTTGAATTGAATTGGAAACAGGTGGGCATGTGTTAGACAGGTATGGGATGGAGTATATGAAGATTTTAATTTATGTGCCCGACAAAAAGGTACATGTTTAAATTCATATATGAGATTTTATATCGGCAAGCCGCTTGGCTTTTTCTTTTGGATTGGTGAGGGCCATGGGAGGCTATTTGAAATATCCCGATGCTCCCAGTACAGTGAAGGTTATGGCGAATTTTTCCGGGAATTTAAGGAGTTAGAATATTTTTAAGAAAAAAATTGATAGTTAGAAATAAATGTATCAATATATACAGAATACGATAAGGAAACTAATTTAAGAATAGAATGTTATAAACAAAAAGGAAATCGATAGGCTGGTAATAGAAAGAGAAATATATATACGTTTAAAAATGAATAAATGGTTTTTATAATGTTGATTATTCGAGGTAAGTGGTTTTGTCTGTTTTGAAGTTAATGACGTTTTCAGTCAAGGTCTGAGAGGTAGTTATACCCCAACTTGATTGATTTCATTTTTAATCGATAAATACAAGATCCAATCTCGAAGAGAAGTGTTGGATAATAGTTAGTTGAATAAAATATTTTGGGTTGTTGTAACGATGTTTTACACATCATTCGTTTTAACCAAGTGATGGAATTTTGGAAGTATGAAAGTAAATATTTCCTGAGTATAATTAAAGTAGTCAGGAGGACACAAGTGATTGAAATTGTTTCAATTTCAAATAGAATATATTTTCTAAGTGTTGAAAATAAAAGAAGGTGAGATATAGAAATGTTTTCCAAAGAATGTAAGAGACTGAGATGATAATTGAAAATATTGGTTTAACAAATATTGATAACGAAATGGAAAGGGTGATTTAATTAATGAATAGTAATCAAGGGGCCTAGTGATTGTTTGATTGTTTTGAATGGATGTTTGTTTTTCTTCGATAGTTAAATAACCGACTATCGAAGTATTGGCCAATATCGTTGTCAATATGGAGAGACCGGTTGGATTATTATCCGTGAACCACTCCATATTGGCAGTTGCGTTGCGAATCAGATTATATGAAGATAATCGAAGACGGAGTGAAGTGCAAGGGATTTTTCTATTAATAGAAATTGTGCCTTCGGTTTCGTTCAATCCCAGAACGAATGTATGATGACGAATGCCCGACAGAGTATTTCCAATGACCGAAGATGTTGATCTGTATAAATATACGTGGTGGCAACGGATTTATTCCCTTAGCATAATATCCAGAATATTTGTGCAAATCAATTAGTGATTAACGGATCTGACAATGTGGCATTCAAATTGATTGTGCTATAATGAATAGAAAGTAATTGTAGCCTCAGGCCTCAACAACCGGGAAATGACAAAAATCGGGCAGGCAGCATAGCTGTGTGGGTCGCTCCCATTAGGGTGTATAATCACCTATCTAGAGATTCATTTAATTCCTTATTCTATTCGATGTTGTCCCATTCAGGAAACGGTTGCTGATCCCAACCGTTGGTGATATACATTCGATACACTCAAGCGAAATGAGTGGTCGGTCATGTGTGGGCCGGGTTGCAAGATGTTCTTGTTGAACCCAGTGTATTCCTCTCTAGACATACACTATCGGAAGGTGGTTCCATACCTTGTCATGTTGGAAATCCAATCTCCAATAAGCACCCTGCGGTTTTTGATTTTATACTATGTATGTGGAGCATAAGATGCAAGCATTCTGCTAGATTGTTATTTATTTGATTTAGACACTATTATAATATCACTGGATTTTGCATTAAAGTGTTTTGGGTTATAGTAAGGTAAAAACCGTCCATGTTTATGTGTGGGCTTGTATTACTGTTATCTTTTCTTTCGAAAGGATTTTGAAAGTTAAACAATTGGTTGGAGTTTACTCACACCAGTCCCATGACTGACCCCGAGTTTATTTTGTTTGTTTTCCCTAAACTCTTGGGTGCCCAAATTTGTATGGGCAGTCAAGTAGTTGGGATTTTTCAAATTCACTTGGAAGAGTTGGAAGCAGGAGGCTTCACCAGTTAGCTATAGACTATCATTTTTCCGCTGTGTACTATGTTTGTATCCAGAAACAGGTGTTTATTACTGTTCCAGGAATAACTGTTGTGCTCTGATGATGGTATGTATATAAAGTTACTGATTTGTATTTCAAAAGTTATGTTATATAATATATTTTATTCGTTCCGCTATGAGATTTGTCTTCTTTGTTTTCTTCTATTCTAACCTTTCTTTCTTTCTATTTCTCAACCTCTGACTTCTTTCTAATAATGATTCATATTTCTGTGCAATTTGGGTTGGACGTATGTTGTTATTAGTCAACTCAGATAGTACGAATTTGCGGGTCATTACAACAAATCACAACTTTTAATCGTTCACATCTAAATAATAACAGGACTTACAAAGAAAAGAAAGTCTTGTTTTTCTGGGATCTGTTTTCTGAAATTGAATAGCTGTCCTTTGTTGTAAACGTTGAATTCTCTTAGTTGAATCAGATTTTGATTTGTAATTCCTAACTTGCTTTCTAGTTAAAGGAGAATGGCGGCTACTCTAGGCTAAGTACTGACAACATGACGGTCTTAGGAATATTTTTGTGTTGCCTAGGGTTTAGATTTAGGTTGCTTATATAGAAGTTTGATTTAATAAGTGCCGTCAGATTAACCTAGAGCAAATCAAAGCCATTCAAATCTAAGAGAACCAACCAGAACTTGTCACACAAGCCCTAATGACACAGCAGATCGTCACACAAAGAAAAATGTCAGATTTCAGATCTGACCCGAGGGGGAGGTCGACCCCCCGGTCGACCTGTATATAGGGAGGTCGACCCCCTAGTCGATCCGGCCTGGGGTAGGTCGACCCCCAGGTCGACCTGCCTTGGTATTTAATTTTCTGAATTGTTTTATATAAATTTCTGAAAGTTCCGAGGGACACAACTTCTTCATACGAAGTCCGATTTTCGAAAACTTGGACTCTATTCCAAGCAGAATTTCGAGACGAATGCAATGGCGCAGCCCATTTCAACTATTTCTTCTTTTTCAAATTAATTATTCTTTAATTTGTTATTTTAATATTCTTAGAAAATATGGGGTGTTACACTAATACCCTAAAACGTATTAGCCGCCACTCATGAATTTGATGGCTGCAAAGCTCCCATTTTCGTCTCAGCAAATCTCCCAATCCAGTAAATATTTTCAGAAGATCATTAAACAAAAACCGTAGAGCAAAGAGAGATCCACATGATGAATGGTCAAGATTAGTTTTACTGGAGTGTGGAGGTTGGAATTTAGTTAGGAAAGCACCGACTTTGGGCGCGGTTTTTAGCGTGGGGATGGGGTCCACCGAGTTGGGCGACGGTCTGGGCGTGGTGGAGTCGAGGTCGGCGGTTCGGGTGGTGGTCTCTCATAATGGTCATGGCGTACGAGGGAGCGATGGCGGCGAGACCTAGTTTGAAGGAATGGGTTCTATTTGGTTACGGGTTAACAGAAGAAGGAGACTAGAGGGAAGATTAGTTAAGTGATTAAGGAATGTTTAATTATTTAATTTATTATTTTATTTAATTGTCGAGCATATAAATCATCATAACTTGTTCATATTAGATCGGAATTCAGTGAAACTGAAAGCGTTGGAACCGTCTTGGACTGATCTACACAATGAAATAGACCATAGCAGAAACAGAACTAGCTAAAAATTCAGAAAATAATTGATGTGAGATTTCTATTTTTTTTAAAATAATTAAAACATTAATTATTTCTCGCTATTTAAATTCCATGTACGTATGTTAATTAATTCAGATCTGCGATGTATGATGTTGGAATTGTTGTTTGTTGATTATGATGATTGTGATGTTCATGTTTGGTAAGATTTTGCATTTCAATGAAAATTCTTCCTTTTGAATCTGTAGATTACTGTTAGTCTTGGGTTTGAAATAAAAATCATAGTATTATATTAGATCTAAGGATATTGATTAGATTTGAAATAAATTTTTATTTTAGGTCTATAGATATTGATTGGATCTGAAATAAAAATCATATTTTTATTTTAGATCTACGAATATAGGTTTGGATTTAAAAAAAAAAAAACTTTACTTTCATTTTAGACCCAAGAATATAGATTTGTTTTATAATAAAGACTTCATCTTTCATTCAGATCCATGAGTATTGATTTGTTCAATAATAAAAATACCATTTTTATTTAGAAACCTGAACACGGATTTGCTTAGGTTTTGTTTCAATAACAAAAGTATTCAATTTTATTGAAACCTGAAATATAGAGTTGTGTCAAAACAAAAGGATCACTTTTGTTGAGATTGGATAACCAACAAAATAAAGTTATCATTTTATTGGTTTTGTTAGAAGTAGATTCAAAAAGAAACATATTTTTAGCATCATGTTGTTTCAACTAAAAGAAACATATTTTTAGTGTCATTATGTTTCAATTAAAAGATTATATTTTCAATTAGTTACAAAGATTAGAATTGGAATAAAAGGATTTCATTTTTATTTTCAATTAGTTACAATGAAATAGGGTTGAGATTTAAAAGTAACATTTTTATTGTCATTTTATGTACAATAAAAAGTGTAGGTTAAAAAAACACTTAAATTGTCATTTTACATGCAATAAAAAGATGGGTTTAAAGTAATATTTTTATGTCAATTTAGTTCCAATAAAATGGATATATTTACAAATAACATTTTTATTATCAAGTTAGTTACAATAAAAAGAATTAATACAAAAGAAACATTTTTATTGTCATTTTAGTTGTCATGAAAAGGATAGATTTACAACTATCATTTTTATTGTCAAGCTAGTTACAAAAAAAAGAATTGAGACAAAAGAAACATTTTTATTGTCGTTTTAGTTGTAATGAAAAGGATAGATTTTAAAGTTGCATTTTTATTTACATTTTATATGCAATAAAAATAGAAGAGTTGAAAGTATCATTTTTGTTGTCATTTTATATAATATAAAAATAGTCATTTTTGTCAAACATGTTAGTTGAAATAAAAATTACTTTTTTATGAAAACATGTTAGTTGAAATAAAAATAACCATTTGTCAAAACATGTAAATTGAAATAAAAATTATCATTTGTGTCAAAACATGTTATTGAAACAAATTTAACATTTGTGTCAAAAAGATTAGAATAAAAAGATTAGAAATAAAAGATTAGAATAAAAAGACTATTATGAAAAGATTTCACTTTTGTTGTCATTTTGTTCAACAAAAACAAAAAAGAGTAAAATTAAAGATATGTTTTATTGTCATAAAAAGAGTAGAATTAAAAATATGTTTTATTGTCATTTTAGTTACAATAAAAAGAGTAAAATGGAAAGATATATTTTTATTATAAATTTTGTTGCAATGAAAAGATAAGTATTAAAATCATGTTTTTACTTTCACTTTGTTTAAATAAAAAGAATTAATATGAAAGATTATATTGCTCATAGTTTCAATAAAAAGATTGAACTTAACAAAAATTTCATTTTTGTTAAATAAGGTTAGAGTTAAACAAAATTACATTTTGGTCAAACAAATTTGAGTTATAAAAGTTGAAACCAAATCTGCCACTTTTGTCAAATGTAAAAGTCAAAACCAAATTTGTCACTTTTGTCAAATTATAAAAGTTGAAACCAATTTGTCATTTTTGTCAAATTATAAAAATTGAAACCAATTTGTCATTTTTGTCAAATAGATTTGTTTTAAAATAATAATATCGTTTTTGTAAAATAAAAATTGTAAATAAATAAAATTATCATTTTTATTTATCAGGTTGAATAGAAAAATGTAAACAAACAAACACATCACTTTCATTTGTTTGATTGAATTAGAATTGTCGATAAAAACAAACATGTCACTTTTATTTGTTTTATTGAATTAGAATTTCTGACAAAACAAAGTTATCTTTTTATTGTTTTGTTGAAATAGATTGTCAACAAAACAAAGTCACTATCTTTATTGTTTTGTTGAAATAGGTTAGTTGAATAAAAATATACATTTTGTCAAAATATTCATTTTGTCAAAATAGATCAGTTGAATTAAACCATATATTTTTGTCAAAATACACACTTTTGTCAAGATAGATTAGTTGAATCAAAATACACATTTTTGCCAAAATGAACATTTTTGGTGCAAATATTAGTTGAACCAAAATAGTTATTTTTGTCAAAATACAATAGTTGAAACAAAAATTACATTTTGTTAAATATGATGGTTGAAAACAAAAATTACATTTTTATTAATTAGATTTGAAATGAAATAAAAATCACATTTTTGTTAAATAAAAGAGTTAAACACAAATAGCATTTTGTTAAATAGGTTTGTGTTATAACAAAATGGATGTATCACTTTTTATAAGTTTTGTTGAAATATAATTTATATGCAAGTATAAGAATCACTTTTATTTGCATAGCGTACATTAGAATTTATATGCAAATATAAGAATCCTATTATTGGTCAAAACATACATTAGAATTTGTATGTAAACTAAAGTGACATTTTTATATGTTAATATATCCATTAGAATGTTTACGCAATTTAATATAGACATTTATATGTGTCAGGTTATATACTGAAAACATATACAAATAAAGCAATTTCTTTTTATTTGTTAAATTTAAAGATAGGAATTGCATACAAATAAAGGAAATGAAAATTATCCTTATTTGTCGTCAGTAACAATGCCATGTAAATAAATTACCGTTTATTAGACATTAGAAATGTATAGGGAAATTATGCGAGTAAAATATATTTTTATTCGGCACTAGGAATATAATAACATGTTTTGTTCATTATCATTAACATGTTAGCAGAATTAGAATAAGTTAAATTCATTAACCAATTATTTATTTAGATAAATTGTTGTTGGCTGAAAACCCCGTATATTGGGATGATATTTGACGTACACTAGTCCCAATATTTAGTTGTATGTCAATCAATGGATTGACAGGCTGCGATGAGCGTTATTTATTCATTTTAATGCTCACACAGTTATAAATTTCACTCTGGATGTGAATTGATTGTTCAATGATTATTTATCATTGTTGTTGTGTTCATGCGATGTATGAAATCCATATAACCAAAATTATATGGTATTGAGTCACATTCCGATTTAAAATATCTTTTAAATAAAGAATATTGTAACATAAACAATTTTTTATATAAAGAATCTTTTTTATATAAAGATTTATTTTTAAATAACGAATATTTTAAAATAATATTCAATGAAGAATAAAATCATGATTCCTATGTCCGTTTTTGGATGGACAAAAGATAAAATATATTTTTATTGAAATGAACTAGTTATCAACTAGAATAAATCTCTTAAATTAAGACTTAATGAAGTCTTCCAATTAACTGATATTAAATTTGAATTAAATAAAAGAATTAGATTGTCGTGGATAGTGTCTTAAATAACACTGTTCTTAAACCCCGCATGAAAAGAATAAAGCTTTTAATTAAGATTATTAGAGTTTCCAATTATATTTAGTAATTGGAATAAAATGATATGTGAATTGGGTTTATTGTGAACTGTGTTTTAAACGACATTTATTCTTTAACCCAATTAATAGTGAAAATATGATTTAGAATTTATAAATCTTTTTATTAAGATTTAAAAAGAAAATTTCCAAACTCAAGTTTTCCAATTTAATATATTAAATTGGAATTGAGTGGAAATTCGATTTGATAATAATCGAGATAGGCTTCTGTAAAAGAGGATTGTTACTATATATGGAATTCAAAAGGCTTTGCCGTTATTCCAGTTATATTAGTGGCCTGATACGGAAATTTATATCGATTATATATTGATTTGATTTCTGTGAAAATTCCATATTTAATGGAAAATGATTTTGGGTTTATCGTGAACTATGTTTTAAATGACATTGGTTCTTTAACCCAGTTATAGATAAGAATAAGTTCTTAAAAGTTGAATAATCATAAAGTAATGATTTTTTATATGAAAATCTAATTGGAGTTTTATTGAGTCTTTAAAAAGAAGATTAAAGATTAAATTTGAAAGAATTTATCTTTGATAAAATTGATGGGAACCTTTCCCTAATAATATGAATATTTTATTAAAAGAATCTTCTGAATTGGAATGAGGCGTATGATGTGTATTTATAACACTTGATTTTTAATTATAAAAATATGCGAGTTATTCGTAAAGATCGGGTTTAACCCATTCTAAATAAGTACTACGACGATTAAAGTCAAAGATATTGAAGACGATGGATTAAGACCGGCATTCTTCACATCGAATGGACGACTACTGATGCCTGGCATTGGGTAGCTCCTAGTAAAGTGTTAAAAGTGGTAGTTTTTCTGGATGTACTTGTTGATTTTCCGGACATGCGAGCACCTCTCTTCCATATTGGACATACGGGACGAGGAATAAGGTGACTCCGATTTCGTTCAGACCCAGAACAGACTTGTAAATGGATGTGTGTCTGACATTGAATTTCATTCCATGTAAATTAAATTGATTTTTATTTAATATATATATGTGGTGACGGAGAATTTATTCTCTTGCTTAACACTCTTCTCTGAGACATACGAGCTCAGAGGTTATATATTGGTAGTTATCGATCGCATGGCGTGGATTGTCAATGTGGCATACCAAGATGCAAATGATCAAGGCTTTTGTTGAAAAGCAGAGCCTTGTGGTTGATGATCAAAGCATAGCCTATTTTGGCATAGCTTTGTGTATAGCATGCCCTCGCAAGCCTCACACCCTGGTAAGAGTCAGAAACGGAGCAAGGGAACGCAAGGAGTGAATATGTTTCTTTCTAGCTAAAAGTGGTGTCAGCGACTTACCAGCCCTGACATTTTACTTATGTGGATGATGGAATTTTCGAGGCCTCGGATTTATTGGTTGCCAATGGCCAAATTATAGGTTCAATAGGACCGGGAAGCATGTGTTCAGGAATTGCCAATCCACTAACGTTATTTGTGGACCAGCCCTGCAGGATCCAAGGGTTGGCCGTAGGTGTGATCCTGTACATTGCTAGAGTGTCTCGAATCGGTAAGGAGATCGTTCCTAGTCTTGACTCATGATGGAAATCCAACTTCAAATACGACATCATGCGGTTTTGATTGTAGAACTAGTATGGCGACATAGTATATGGTAGTTATGCCGTCTATGATTGATACGTTATGATTGAAATGATTTTGAAACATATATACACTAATAATAATATCAAATTCATTTTATCGTATCAAGCATTTTTGACCATTATAAGGTAAAACTCCATCCTTCGGTTTGCGTTGCATTGTGTGATGGGACTTGAGTCTTATAATGGTTTCATTTTTCTAAAAAGCATTGCGTTGTTTAACGATTTACTTTATTTATGCACTGGCAGTCCAATGGAGTAAACTCGTTCTGCGTTAACAGCGTGGTCCTGTGATCAGCCATATTGTTAGATAAGTTAGTAAAGATTTCTCATACAAGTCCCATGACTGACCCGTATTTTGTTTCACTTTGCAAACTCGGGTGCCCTCTTTTTTACGTGGGCAGTCGAGTAGCTTATTTTGCAGATATATTGAGGAGGATTTTGGATCGAAGCTTAAAGATATGTCCAGAGCATTAATAGACTTCCGTTGTATCAGTTTATTATTTCTGCTGCACCGTATTAAATTCATTGTAATTTATCTTTTGCGGTATTATATTCAATGTACTCTGATATTCTGTACTCTAATGTAACATTATTATGATGTTTATAAAAGTCTACTGTTATTTGTTCTGATGTGTTTTATTCCCAGAGTTAACGTATTTGGGTTGTGAACGGTCTTGGTTGATTTAGCGATCGATTAGGTCCGGGAAAAATCTGAGTCGTTACAAAAACATTCTATAATTACAATTCTATAGGCAGTGTAACTATCTACGAAATAGAAACAACACGAAAAGCAACTAATTTTTACCAATATTTTCCATCAGGTTTTACAAAAACATGAAAATGAAAAAGCATAAAGTTTGCAAAGCATCCAGTTTCAAAATTCAATGTTTAAACACACAAAAATTAATCTAAAACATACCGATTAGCATATATGGACTACTGCGCACATTTTCATTATTACTTGAAAATTTTGGACTCTAAAGTACTGATGCTTATCACCTATTTAGCACAAACCAAAAATCTAGAGATTCAAATTTGCAGAAGCAATTATCATTCTAACAGAAAAAGTAGTGGTAAACAGACTTTTACAAATTAGTGGCTTCTAGATTTCCATCAGAAGAAAACTCACAGCTTAATGACCTACATTGTAAGCTTAAGCTCATTCACCACATTTTCTATTGAGCAAATTGAACACAATGAACATCAAGTGCCACTAGAATTGTGGTAAGACGCTAAACTATGGTTCAAGAGATCATAAAATCGAATCTATTTATCATTAATTAACTAATATACATGATGCATCTGCGATTCTGCGTTATGCATATATAAATATAATAGATATTTAAAATTCACCTAATCACCACCTTGATCGTGCTGTAACGTAGTGAACTGGTCGAGTCTTGCTGCATTGATGGTTCCACCATATATGGATTAGGGAACAGGAATGAAAGTCCTTAAAGAGCAAAGGTCAATGAGCTAAAAGGCTAAATAAAAAAGGTAAAAACCAAAGTGGTAGTCCATATATTCACTTAAAGAGAACTTAATTTCTCTAATTATAGTAAAACTAACACAACTTTTGTTAATTCTGATCTCCTGTGTCTGTTTCTTAATTGAACATATCATAAATTCACCGTAACTGTTTGAGCTGCGAATACAAGATCACGTACACTGAATCTGAAAGTTTAGCAATATAACGCTGTAACTATTTAAAGTATGGATACCTAAGTTTAGCAATAAATCTGAAAGTTTAGCAATATAATCTGAAAGACTAGGCCTCTGTTGGTTTATGATTTTATGCTTGTTGCCTTATACCATATTGTATAAGGCACCAGAACTCTGAATTCTTATTCTCACTTAGGTTATTACCATATTGTAGGATTATGTTATTTTTTACAGGTATGTTCATCAAGCCATTATTCAGTATATTTGATTTTTTTTAGTCCATATTTGTTCTAGTAGTTTTCCTAATATGTTCGAAGGTCGACTGTTGAGTTTCAATGCTATGTAAAACTTGCGCATCATGATACCAGTACACATATATTATGTTCTAGAGTTTTGATCTGAAAGATGCAGAATATGGATATGGTTAATGTTTACAGTTAGTTTCGTGTCATGTTGACGTTTGCTGAATATGGATATGGTTTAAAGTTCAAAATTGAGTCTTAATATTTTGATATAGAGAACATGAACGAGGACGATGGAAAATCCAATGGCCCAACAAAAAACCTGAACTTTTTTGGTTTATTTATTTCTAAACCTGTAATGTTTTCACCCAAACAGAGATTCATATTATCTTGCTGTGTTCTGTAACGTCTTTCCAAAAGAATACTTGGTGTACATGTAAAGATACCCTTGTGCATGTGATACAAGCAATTCCAGTAAGTATACATCTGGCTCACAAAAATATAATCGAGATAAACAAGCAATAAGTAATTTCCAGCAAGTGCCAATATAGTAATATTGTTAAGTACATGTTTATGGTTATTAGGGGTGTTGTCATTTTCGAAGCCAGCACATACATTTTTTTTTTACGTGTTTGAATGATTGTACCTCCACTATGTTTTATGTTGCCACTTGTTGATTGGAAAACAGGTTAAACACAGTTAGTATATGTCATGTTTTTCTTTAGTAAACTAATATGCTTAAAGCGTTTTTCTTGTCTAATGATCATGTATTAGTTCTACATATTAAACCAGTGTTAGAAAGACATTGTTGGTGAAAATACTGTAGATGATTCATTAACATTCTTTGATATATTTATATAAAGCTACCAGCATAAACCATGTAACTGTAACTAATTACTGTTAACTTTAAATGTTCAAAGCTTAAAATGATAAGAAAGGAAAGGTTGAGCACATTGATCATATGTTAAAGTTACTAAATTAACAATATGATAACTATGACATTACCCATACTTATTTACGATCTTCTTACAAATACGTGAATGAAATATATTTAAAAATGTATGGATCTTAAATTCTTTAGAGTCAATATAGTTACAACGAACCACCAAATCATTTTGCCTCGATGTTGTACTACTATATTATTCAGTGTTTTCTTTTACTTAATACATTATTTTTTGGCCTAAACATCTTTATTTGAGCTACATATTTCAGGATAATGTTACTCGTATATGTAGTGTCCAAGCTGGTTCTCTCATCGTTAATTCAAATAGCACAAAACTTTAGTAAACTAAATAATATTGCTATGCAAATACATGCTCTTTTAATGGTATACACACTGAAATACAAACTGTTTGAATCGAAATTAGTTTTGTTAATATAACAGCAATGTCATGTGAAATACTAGACTACAACACTATACATATAATTTTCGGAAGTACAATGTTTTTGGTCATCACGAGTAAGCATAAGAAACATGGAATCAGACCAAAGAAATATGTTAATACATTGAAATTTTGTTTTTCAATCATAGCCAAAAAAGAAGCAGAGAGCATGTTTGAAAATTATGTGCAGACCTAACAAGCTATCCCAACGATTACTACACCCTTTTAGAATCCTTAATTGATATTTGTTTGTTTTAATGTTTAAAAGCATTTGGCAAAACTGAGTTAGGGAGGATGTGAACTTTGTGTAGGACTACTATTCATGTTCATATGTGTTCAATTGTATGATATATCAGGACAATATGTCTTCAAGTATAGACAAACAGTGGATGCAAGAATCTAGTCAAAGAACCCCACAGTATATAGAAGGAGTTCGGAAGTTTATTGATTTCATTGTAAAAAATGGTGGTAATGAGGAAGGCTGTTCTTGTCCTTGCACACAGTGCAAAAATATGAAAATGAAGATTAAATTAGAAGACATTCATTATCATTTGCTCAGACATGGAACTCTCCAATCGTATACCGTTTGGCGTTTTCATGGAGAAGAGTCAGCAGAGAAACAAAAACAATCTGCTAGTCAAGCCATAAGTATTGATGAGCCTGAACATCCTAGGATGGAAGACTTGGTCAATGATGCAGTTAGATTTCATCATTTTCACCCTTTCGGTTCGTCGCACGATAATATTGAAGAACGATCTACAGCTGATGTCAATTGGTCGGCCAATCAAAGTGGAAAGTATAAATCACTTTTTGATAGTGCAAAAGAGCAATTGTACCCTTCATGTCCCAAAGGGATAACAAAATTATATGCCATTGTGAAACTGAACAGTTTGAAAACTCAATGTGGTTTTTCCGACAACGGTGTGACTGTGACTGCACTTCTCAAATTTATAAGGGAGTTATTCCCTGAAGGTAACACACTGCTGACAAATTCTCTGAAATAATGAAGGCGATTAAGCAAGTTGGAATGGATTACACAACTTATGATGCACGTATTAATGGTTGCATTTTATACTGGAAAGCTGATGTAAGCAAAGTTTCTTGCAGAATTTGCAACGAACCAAGATATAGGACATCATTCAACGATGATAAAAGTGCTACCAAAATAGCTCAAAAGACGTTGAGACATTTTCCTTTAATTTCTAGATTGAAGAGACTATATAACATACAGTGGATAGCAGATGCTATGACTTGGCATGCTCGTGCCAAGTCTGATTCAAATATAATGCGTCATCCACGTGACGCATCCCAATGGAAAGTTGTAGACTCATTTGATCAAACTTTTGTTGCTGAATCACGAAACGTCACGCTTGGAATAGCAACAGACGGTTTCAGTCCATATAAATCTCTATCTAGCCATTATAGTTGTTGGCCAGTAATTATAGTACCTTATAATCTTCCTCCATCCATGTGCATGAAAAGAGAGTTCTCAATGTTGACATCATTGATTTCCGGACCAAAACGACCGGGAAAGGATATCGATGTTTATTTACAACCATTGATAGATGAGTTAAAGCAGTTATGAGAAGGAGTCATTGCATTTGACTCATTTAATAATTCAGAGCTCACATTGAGGGCTAGGATGTTGTGGGCGATTCATGATCATCCTGCATTCGGGACTTTATCGGGATGCACAAATCATGGTTATTTTGCATGTCCTGTTTGTGGGGACGATACTTGTTCTTATCTTCCTGAAAGTAAGAAGATGTGTTATATGGGATATCGAAGATTTCTTCCTAACAAACACAAGTTTTGAGACGATAAGGCAAACTTCAATAACGAACAAGAATATCGCCGTCCTTCATGGCCATTGAATGGTTATCAAGTTGAAGAAAAAGTAGCTAATATCAAGATGAAAGTTGGTAAAAAGCCAGATATCGGTCGAAAACGAAAAAAGAAAACTAACGATGAAGACCTTAACTGTACTCCTGCATGGTATAGGAGGTCTATCTTCTTTGATCTTCCATATTGGAAAGCAAATTTGATCCGACATAACATTGATGTGATGCATACAGAGAAGAATGTCACTGAGCATCTCATCAGCACGATTATGAGTCACTAGGAGAAGTCAAAAGATGGCATCAATGCATGCAAGGACTTGAGAACCATGGGTAGAAAAAAAAATTGTGGTTGAGGGAAGACCGTGAAACAAATAAAATAATTATACCAGAGGCAGCTCTCAAGCTTTGAGCAAAGAAGAAAAGATATGGTTTTGCACCATTTTGAAAAACCTGAAAGTAGTTAGCAAATTCTCTTCTAAATTCCACAACAATGTGAGCCTCAATCCTCTTGAACTAACAAATATGAAGTCGCATGATTATCACATTATAATGCAACAATTACTTCCGGTATTGCTTCAACATTCGTATGCAAAACATAAGGATTTGTGTAATGTTGTACACCGTATAAGTCTGTTCTTTAATATTTTGTGCTCAAAGGTGATTAACAGAGAACATCTTTTGCAAGCAAAAGCTAGCTTGGTAGAAGCAATGTGTGTGTTTGAAAAATATTTTCCACCTGCATTTTTTGATATCAGTATCCATCTTATGGTTCATTAAGCTGATGAAGCGTTGGTTTGTGGTCATGTTAGATATAGATGGATGTATCCCTTTGAAAGGTAAATTGTTAATTTTAGTTTTATTCTCCATAGTTCAATTTAAATGGATACAAGTTATTCATAATTGATTACCTACATAGGTTGATGAAAATATATAAAGAATACATGCGCAACAGAAGATATATTGAAGGGTGTATTGCAGAAGGATGTATTGTACAAGAAGCTAGTTATTACTGCATGAAGTATATGCCAAAAAGAATTGATGGCATTCATAAACATACCCGTGAAGTGTTTTTATATGAAGATGACGAGTTTGCTGATGAGATGCCTCTAGATAATGGTATGATATAACCTTAACCCAAGTGCAGTTTGAACAAGTTCGTAAATGGGTCCTTTATAAGCACGATGGATTGGATGAATGGGAGAAGTAAGTTCACTTGTCTATCCTAAGTTCTCATTATTGTAAATTTACTCCTATATTCATTTTGAAATTTTTATCACAGAAAGTATACCATTTATGTGAAAAATGTTAAATCTCAATCTCGAAGTAGTGTTATATCCGTGGAAACTTGTCAAAGTTTTATTCTGTGGTTACGTGATAAGGTATTACATCATCTTATATATTCAAGTGTATTTAAGTGGGTCGTACACCATCACAGTTATGCTTTTCATTTATTGTTTTTTTAGCTGGTGAAGACTAATAATGATGATTCAACTCTTTGGAGGTTGGTGAACGGGCCGAAGTTCAAGGCACGTAGTTATATGAAGTACCAAGTGAATGGATTCGTATTTTCCCCGAAAAGTTATGAAGAAAGAATGGTAACACAAGATAGTGGTGTTTATGTGAGAGAAATTACAAAATTTAGAGCGAGCAGAAAAGATAATAATTACAAGGAAGCAGAAACAATGTACTATGGAGTTATTTAGCAAATAATTGGATTAGATTATATCGACTTCAAACAAATGGTTTTTTATTGTGATTGGGTAAAGGTCGAAGATAAAGTCAATGGTTGCAAGACAGATCATGTTTCAAATTTGATTATGGTTAACTTAGTGAAATTAAAAACCAAAGATAGAGTAAATGATGAGCCGTTCATTATTGCATCAGAAGCGAGTCAAGTTTTCTACTCCAAAGATTTAAAAAGCAACGGTTGGTTTGTGGTTTTGCACACCGAAACGATTGGCTACAACTGTGGACGACATTGAGTTTTCTACGGTTTATCAGTCAGCTTTTGAAGACAACAAAAAATTAGAAGATCTTACCAAATGCATATATTAATATGAGTTGCATTTCATAATTGAATTGTATTGAATTTCAAGTGTGATTGAATTTAGAATTTCTTAACTGAATTATATTGAATTTATATTTTGATCAAGTTGAATGTGCAGGTGAAGTAGCCCAAGTTGTGGCTTCATCAGAAAATTTAAATGCATATGTTAATATTATATGCTTTTGCTTCATTTAAGATGGTGCACCGTGCTATTTGACCTTGCACATTGTACCATGTACACATAAACATGTATGAGTGAATAAGTATATCAAAACTGCTTCTTTGAATGACTATATTCATTCTATCTGGTTTGATGATACTGTTTTGCTCCAATATTTAACGTATTGCATTTTCGTGAACTGCTGAGTATTTGATTAAATATTATAATCTGTTTCTATTCGATTTTATATAATGTTTTTTGCTATTTTACACTTGTAGTTTATAGTAGCATTGACTAAAACGATCATCCCAACGAGGATAGTTGAAATGCTTTAATACATTACCTCTTTTTACGTGAAATTAACAAGTTTGTCATATCTCATCGAAATTTGGATTGTTTGTTTGTTGGAGTTGGTCTTGATAGTTTGGATTACAACCAAGAAGATAGTAACAATGTCAGAGCTTGTAGAACCATCGAACCATTCAGTTATGCAATCATCCTCTACACAACCTTAAAAAGTGGAGATAAACACAATAGGTGTTCCTGTTTCAAAAAACGCTGGAAAAGTAAGCAATCGAATTGGTAAATTGGTGCGAATCCATGTGCCTATTTCATACGAAAATTGGGTTAATGTACCTGACAAATATAAGACGGACGTTTGGAAAGAATTGTTAGTAAGATAAAATTAATTTATGTATATTTAGTTTTATATTGCATTTTTGTTTTGTCCCCTTGTTCACTTGAAGTAGAAAAAAAAGTCAACCAACTAAAAGTTACTTTTTTTTGGAAGGCGGATTCTATTCAAATACCGTAAATTGTTTTACTTACACCACGAGATTTTAAATTAAATTTCAGACTATATGAACTTATTAAAATAGAATTGATATTAAAGAAGGAAAATATATACAATTCTTCCTTGTTTGCATTATGTATACTCAATATAATTTCTCTTGTAAAGTTAGTAAATTAATTTATATCAATGGTTAAATTAAATTTATATTTCTTTTAAGGATTAAAGTATATTCATATCATTACAGGCAACATTTATATACAGTCAATTTTAATAGTTTTCACTTTAATTTAACATTTATAACCAGTTGTTAGAAAATGTTTGTGAGTATTGTACATCTTCCCTTTTTGGAATCTTAAGAATATCGATATATCTGACTTCTCTATTGCCATGATTTCACTTTGCCACCCTGCTTGCATTGTAATGATGCTTTATGCACTTAAAGTGCCTTGCTTTTGGTTAATCTTGGGCTTGCAGGTGTGCATTTATAATTTTCTTGCATTTGCATGAGTTAGTTTTCTTTTCCATTGTGTCTGAATACCACTGTCATACCTTGTTATTCACAATATGTTCCCTTATGTATAGTATTGTTAAGCCAGATTGTAAATTCATAGGACATCCCTTTTCTTGTTGATGACAGTTGCATATGAAATACATAAAACTTATTTACAGAATACTCTGTACTTCAACTGCTTCTTATTATGTCATCATATCCATAAAAAGTTGACAACATGTTATTATATCTGAAGGGGATTTTGCATTGTTCATGACCTTTAATGACATTAAAATGGAAAACTACCATACTAAAGAAATCCACATGATACAAATTCTATTTTTCTCATTTGCTTATTCACTAGCATAATATATATCCAATCTGAAAAATGACCTTTCACAAATTTATGCATACGACAATTTATGCTAAAATTTAAATTGTCATATTTGTTTTCACTATTAATTTAACTATTACTATTATTTTCATAGACATTCTTTGATCTAGATCCAGATTCAGAAGCCTTGATTTTTAAAAAAATGTCCAAGTCATTTAGGAAACAAAAAAGCAATTTAAGGACACGATATTATGATAAATAGGATAATAATGGAGATAGATTGAAGAACTGTCCACCGACCATCAAACAAGAAGATTGGGATATGTTTTTGAAAAATGAAGCAACACCTAGTGCAAAGGAAAGAAGAGATAAAGGCAAAAAAAAAAAAAAAAAAAAAAAAAAAAAAAAAAAACAGATCACTTTATAGCTATGGCCATCATACCGGATGTACAATTCACGCTGTTATAGAATATGAAATGGTATGTACCCTTTCTAGATTATCCATTAATTATTATTGTTAATTTACTAACAAAGATATTCGTATAGTCGAGGCAATGTCATAATCCCTTTGCAATCTACGATCAAAATTATTGAAGCATTTTCTTTCACTATTGTATGTTTTAATGATATGCATTCATGTCTTATATTTATGGCTTTTTAAATTGGTTGACTAGTGAAAATCCGACAAAAGAAATCACACGTCGTGAAGTATGGGAGAGAGCTCACACAAAAAAAGATGGTACTATATCAGATTCGGCTTCTATATACTTTGTAAGTTAAATAAATAATAATTCAGTTGTTCAATAAAGTTTTCATAATAAATAACATCTCAAGTAATATCGTTATTTTAGGAAAAAATTGCAAAGGCAAAGGAGTTAGTATGATGGCGATGATGAAAATTTGGCATTCGATGAAGATATTATATCACAAGTGTTTGGCAAGGATAAAAAAGGCCGCACTCGAAGTATTGGAGTATCAAGAACACAAGTTAAAGCGTCAAATATGGCGCGAAAACAACCTCAAATGTCTCAAGGAGGCCCGGATTACTTGAATTTAAGGATGGATAATATGGAAGGGAAGTTGAATTAGATCCTCGACTTGATGACGGGGCAATGCGGGGGTCAACAAAATCATATATCGGACATTGCTGCAAATGAAGGAGGTAGTGGTACCCCTCACGATAGTATTGGAAGAATGCTGAATAATAATTTTTCCAATTCATTGAATTCGTCCAGTTTGTCGAATCAGAAATGCGAAATTATGAATATTGACCTAGAGATCACTGCCACAGCCACTGTATGCAGAGATTCGACTGCCTCCATTATACATGGAAAACTGTACCTCCAGGATACGAGAAATTGGTTGTGGATAATATACGATTACCACAAGAGAGAACAAGAAAACCAAATCATCCTCTAGCTTTGACATTTGGCGAAGTTGGAATTGGTGGATACATGTGTCATCCAAAGAATATGATTCAATATTTGTAGACGCATAAGCCAAGTATGTATGTATTTACATATATCACTTGCTCGACTATGTTTTCCATATCAATGCTTGTTTTTTCGTTGTCATAAGTTGTGTTGTTTTTTGAAAGTTTCAGTGATGCTAAAACCAACAATCTACTCTTTTCTTAAATGACGGAAATTCAAAACATTAAACTTACTGCATTACCAACATTATCACTATAAATAAATGATTGAACTGAGCCATTGCTACGAAAAGTTTAATCATTATAGACTAATAATTTTTGTATTGCTAAATTTACAATCTTGCACCTTCAGGAATCAAAATCTATTCCTGCAATTTCGTAAAAAATGTAAAATTATGACTCAGGTTTCTGCTTCTAGTATATATGATTAGATTATGTTAGTATATACAAGGTTAAAGTAAGTTCAACCTCTGTAAAAATAATTAAAAAAAATTATGTCAGCCTGACTTCCTAATTATCTGATAATGAATTATAATTATGTTATTTTTTAACCTAAACCCATCGACTGACATCCGCTTAACGAATTATACAATTATGTTATTTTTTTAATCTATTTATCTGATTCAAAAGAAACCATAATAAATTTATAGAGCCCCTTTTTTTTCTTAGAAAGAGATGGATGTTTCAAGAAGAATGCGATATTCTTAAAGGACATACATAGAGAAGAAGCCATTAATTTCTTTCATTACACTTGTTGTAGACAATATAATTGAGCGAAATGGAAACTACGATTATTGACCGTATCTTCGGCCTACTTGGAGTTAGACTAATGCATTGTAAATAACAAAAGTTACTTGCAACCAATCAGTAGTTGCTTTATTATTGCTGTAGACAATATTGAATATGGATAATGTAGTATACATATTTAAAGAGGATGCCATAGCTCCTGCATGTAATTCATTGTGCAAGATAAGTAGTTACTAACGGATACACATGCACAATTAATGTAGATGAAAATTGTGCTAATATGAAAAATCATTGCATATATATATTATGTCTGAGAAACTCATTAGATAATTGAGAATACCTATATTTGAACTTCTAATGGAGGGCTTGTATGGGATACTAATGCGTTCCTTGATGATTTATACAGAGGGATGTTGAGATTCGATGCTACTGCCAACTATAGATACTGTTTGAACATTTGTGATACTATTTTGATTACCCATGAGATGCTCGCTAATGATTTTAGAATGCTAAAGTTTAAATGCGACAATGAAAACTTTTTTATAAAGGAAACCACAAATTCACATATTAATCATGTTCTAATTATAGAAAACGAAACTCTTACTCTAATGCCAATCATTGCATCAAACTAAAATCTACAAGAAAAATAAACTTGGAAGATAGGATCAAAAGAACTTTTTTTTTTTTCAAATTGACAGATTAGAAATCCCAAGCAACACTCTACCACTTCAATCAACTCTATACAAAGAAACAAAAATTGAACTTCTAATCTACGAATGGAAACAAATTATATATTAGAAACTAATGAATGTTATGAGGTAAAAAAATGCTACGAGAGCATTCTCAACCTTGCCGACCCTAACACGAGGTCGGTTGTTCAATCATACAGAATCAAATTTTTTTTAAGTTTTTTTGGCCAACAAAAAAAAATTGTTAAAGAAATATTTACTTTCTTTTTTTAGTGCTCAAGACTGAATTGATCAATCCCACCCCGTTGTTTTGGAGTTGTGCCAAAGGGTTGTGGAAGAAATGTCAAAAAAACTCATTAAATTTTAAATAATACATAATCATCGTCCCATGCCAGTGCTGCGAGGAAAAGTTGTTGGAAAAATGAGAAAGCAAGGATGAGAATAGAATTTTAGTAGTACATTCTAAATGACTAGAAAATAAAACATGTCAATAATATAGTAAATTGACATCAACATCCGGTTTTGAAGAAAAAGACCCAGTACAAAATAAAAGTTAATCGTTGTTGAATCCATTGTATCAACATAACGACAATGCCAAGCAACGTTATCAACTGATTTGACTTGTCTGATTTAAACATTAAAGTATTTTAGGAAGTTCAGTTCATGCAGATAGGGAAAAAGATAATACAGAAGTATGTGCATTCCGAAAAGATCACGTCTACAAACCGTGACCGCGAAGTTATTCCAAAATAAGTAAATCAACCAATAAACATTTTTTTATTTTTCATTGTAATTTAGTTTAAGTAATGGAATAGGATTTTGTTCACATCCTTTTTGGGGATGTGAACAAAACCCTCCACCCTGATTGGTGGAAATCAGGGGGACCCATATGCATCTCCTGGTGGAAATGGGGACCGAGTGTTTTGTTCACATCCCTTAAAAGATGTAAACAAAATCGCATTCTAAGTAACGAGGGATACGACCGTTAACGTCGTAGAAGGCTACATTTTGAAGGAAAAGGCAAGTACAGTGACGCTTCATAATCAATCTATAGTTGGCAGTTTGACTTGTACATGATAGGTTAGGCCACTGGACTGATTTGATCCCCTTTTGCATCCGAAGTTGGGAAACATGATAACGATATGGGCTTCCCTTGGCCCATTTACTTAGCTTGGGCAAATCTGGGGCTATGGTTCATCGAGTCCAATTTTGTTCACACTTTTTAGCAAGTGTGAACAAAACACTCGGCTTCTATTGGAGGAATTCAGGGGGTCCATGTGTGACCCACCTGATTCCTCCAATAAGAGGAAAGTGTTTTGTTCACACTTAGAAAAAAAGTGTGAACAAAATTCTATTCATGGTTCATCTACTAGTTATTTTGCGTACATCTCTCTTAATTGATGAGAGAAAATGAGTGATTTGATTTGGCTGGTTTTAGAAGTTAACCTAGGATATATCTCTCTATTACACGGGATATATGCATAAAGAGTAGCACTCAAACAGTATCACAAATGTGTTTGAACATTTGAAACATCAAAAATGTGTATTATGCTTGAATAGAAGTACCACTCTTGCCATCAAAAAAAATGTACAATGTGTATAATGGTTTTCCCCATGGAAATCAAACAGCACTTCATTATCGATTGTTGTGAAGATCATACCAGTGTTTTATTACCCATGGAAATCAGGTTATTTTTAGTGAATTATGGTATAAGTAGAATTGCTATAGATTTTTGATTTGAATTATAGGAAGCTATCAGTATTTGGTTATCTCATAATTACTCTGTTATAAAACCTTTTTCCGCTTTTACAATCAGTTTTCAAAATTATCATGGTTTGCACACTCTATTTTTTAGATGCACACTAATAGTACAACAATTTCTAAATAATTTATTCTCACCTGCTAATCTTGCAAGAAACAAATGACCAATATAGAACTTGGTAAATCATGATGACGTTTTCTGTTACTTCAGGTCTCCATCTATCATCGTCCATCATATGTTATTCATCTCTCGTTTCTGTTTTTGTACTTTCCCGACTATTGTAAACTTTGAGACGTTGGTGTTGGTCTTTGTCTACGTTGATTTGTTTGTCAAAATTAAGAGTGCCTGTTGTATTGTCTTAATTGGGTTGGTATTCAGTCGGGTGTGTGTTTTAGTTGGTGATTCTCTATGTGTTGTCCTCGAAGGTGTGCGTAATACGATTATATCAAAAACAAAGTATACCCTAATAACTTCGACCACCGTTTTCTGGTTAGACTCTTATATGGCGGTGGTCTCTTAGGCTATTCTCCTATCCTTTGTTTACTGAGCGCATTTTTTTCAAATCATCTATTTTTTCATGTCTCCATTGTAGATTTATTTTTACCTTTCGAAATTTTATTTTTTATTTTTTCAGCTTTGAATTCGAAAAAAAAAGGTTGAATTGTGCAATGTGACAGTTGTAAGCTATGAATGCATACTGTAGAAGGGCATGCTAATGTTTGTAAAATTATCGGAAGATTTTACTTGAATTTTAACTTAATTAAAAATGAGATCCAAAACTGATCTTTTATGATCATGAAATTGTATGTCAATCCCTTCGATAGAAATGTTGTTTTTCATATGTAAAATGGCAAACACACGGTTTTAATTTATCTTCCATTGGAACAACAAACAGAATATCCATTTATGATCAATCTGCTTGCTTACTGTATTAAGCTTTGTTATCTCGTTAGTTGAGCAAACTATGAGATGCTTAAAATAAAAAAGGGAACAAGAGTAAGAGATGAGCACATAATTTTACTAAAGCAAAGAAATATAATGGACTTCTCCTTATTTATGGCTGAAACGTAAAACTACCAACGACACAGTTTAGGTTTAATCACCCTTTTTTTCACTAGAATAATAATTATTATTATACTTGAATTAATGCACATAATGATAAACAGAACAAACCTAAGTCAGTGTAAGATTACAAGTTTAAACTTCCGCTTGCCTTATAAAACTATTGCGAACTATAGATACGTAGGCAAATTTTATTTCAACACAATTTTTTTCTTAGTAACCGCCTCCCTTCCCCCTTTAAATTTAATAAAATAAGGAAGACCACAATATACTTATCAGCCTACGTAGCTCTTTCTTATCAATCCTCTCAATTATTTTTTCTTTTTAAACACAGCTTCGTGAACATTCTAAATTATAAGTTAAGGAAATATTCAATTTTTTAGTACTACCTTATGTATTTAGAAGAGGAGAATCAATCGCTGACGCAAGAAAAAATGTTATTTTTTTAGTTTATGATATTTTAAAAGAAAATCATAAGTTGTCAAATTTGAGGAATATAACTAATTCACGTAGAGAGCTTACTAGGATAGATCATAACCTCGCAAGCCGATGCGTGGTCAAAAATGAATAATGTTGCACCAGCAGTGCCTAAACATGTGGATGTTTTGACTGATAACTCTCCAAATCAGTTAGACTCCCATGGCCAGATTTCAAAAGTGGAAAAATCTGAATCTACAAATAATGTGAATGCTTCTAAGTTGGAAAACTGAGGTTCAACTGAAGCCAATGTTATCCATAGAACGAGTTCAGATCCTAACATATTAAATAGTTTTGAGAACTCACCTGGGTTTGGCAGTTCCTGTCTTTGGATAACGTAACATAGTTGGAGAGATGAGGCAAACTTCATATTTCAAGCAATTGAAACTGAAAATGGTGTAATTAATAAATAAACCTTCATGGACAAAAATGATTTATCAAGCAAAATAAAAAGAAAAAAAATAAACGCAGTAAAGGAAACAAGGAAAAAATATATATGTAGGGGATCAACAAACAAGACCACATGATTCACATATTAGTAAAGTCGGTAAGCAGCAAATTAAACAAACAAGACCACATGACTGGAAAACCCAACACAATTGCATCACCTCTTTCTATCATCATCTGTCTTTAAATACCTAAAAATGAAAACAAAACTACTGTCAGGATCTAAATAATGAGTCGATATAACACAGCATGCAGGTTGTGTGCCCCTGCGTGTGTGATATGGTCGCATTTGAAGATTGAAAAAGGAAAACACGAAAGCATTTGTGCGTGCGATATGAAGGAAAACATGAAAGAATATGATAGGATGGATGAAACCACATGGTATAATACTTGTGATTTTGGGTTGAACCAAAATACAGTGAGTCTTTTTCCTTGCATGATATATGAGACTTAGAATAATACAACACTATTTCTTCGCAAATCATAAGTATGGCCGATGCGTGATTAACCAAGTAACCATGCAGTCTTCCTATGTGGTAGTTCAACTTTTTCTCTCCAGTTTGAGCATTTCATCTATTGACTAAAGACTTTTTTTGCCTTTGCCTATTTATTTTCTATGTTTACAATGGTTTCTACAAAAGAATTAGAAATTTCACTTTGAATAGCACACCCAATAACCTGCAAGATGTTCTTACTATTTAGTAACAATTTTTTTTCGTGTTGCAGGGTGAACATGCAACGCAATGATGGAGGTTTTTAGTGGAGCTTTGGGCAGTTTTATCATGTGAAGTAAGGGTCCGCAATTTGAACATTGAAGTAAGAGTCTGTAATATGAACTTTGAAGTAAGGGTCTGTAATTTGAATTGTTGATGCAAATTATGAATTGAAGTTGAACTATGTAGTTTTTAGTTTGGATATGTTGTAGTTTGCAAACTATGAAGTATGAACTATTTAGTTGAATTTTGAAGATTACAATTTGTATTGATGGAAATGTTCATAAATTTATATTGGTGGGCATAATACACTCGTATTTTGTTTAAATAAGAGTTTTATGTCTCAGGTAGAGGGTAGTATGCAGTTTCTTTAGTTGAATTTAGCCATGGTCGAAAACATGGCTAAATTGCATAGAAAGTTACAATTACATATTGCCACGGATCAGAGCCATGGCAATATCATATATTTCCATGGGCTACAGCCATGGCAAAACCATAATCTGCCACGGCTATGGACCGTGGAAAAATATAAATTTGCCACGGCTTTGAACCGTGGCAAAAAAACCACCACACCCTGTTTTGCCGCGGTCCTAAGCCGTGGCAAAATTAATTAGCCACGGCCCAAAGCCGTGGCAAAACAGCTTTTCTGGTGTAGTGGGAGGGAGGGAGAAGGCGGTGCTGACGTGGCAGGTAGCAGGGTAGTAGGCGTGGGCCCCTCTAGGCGACGGTAGGGGAGGCAAAGGGGAGAAAGGGGTATTCATTCGTTTTATTTTGAGCGTCTAAACTTAATGTAGAAAAGTGAATAAAAGGGTTAAGCTAGTCAATCTTAATTAGCTCCAATCCTCTCTTGTAGGGACCATTTAGGGAGAGAGTGCCATGTGGAAGAGAGAGGTGCCTTTTGTGTCTAATTTCCATTAGACTAACATTATTCATCAAATGACCAAAATTGAAGATGTATTTATTACTATGTCCAAACATTGTTTCAGTCTCACGGTCACACATTAACTCCAAAATTTACGAAATTTGGAATCTTGATACATTATAGAAATGCGGTTCCAATGTATCTAACCGCTTCGAATTTGGGGACCGATTGAAAACGGCTTTATTTTGAGTTAAATTCGAATTCAATTGAATTTTCAACGTACGTTCATAAGCCGTTCTTCAACGTACGAACTCCGTTGAACTTAAAAATTTAAATCCCGACATATTTTGACATTCCAGATCCAAAAAAAGTGGTTTTGTTGAATTCTGAGGCTATCTAAAAAATGGTCTTTTTATAAGCGATCGACAAAGCTCTAAAATATCGATATTAAAATTCAAGGCTTATAAATGGATTTGAATATTTTATTGACCCTGTCTTACGTCAAATAAAATATAAAAACTAATTTTAAAATTATTCTCAAATTTTATTGAGCAAAATATCCAATTTATATTCCAAATATATTAAAATGTATTAAATTAAAATTTTAAATTGGTTTTGAAATTCCGGGTTGTTACAAGTAGCATTCGCCAAACCAACATACTTCATTCTGGATTCTCCACTATGTGCACAGTTTTTAAAGTGGTATCAATATTGACAAAGAGTATGTTAATATCGACTCCGGTCTCTTTAACAACCAAATGCTTATTTTGCACCGTGGTCATTTACATTTGAAATCATATTTTAAAACATCATAAATAAATAAACTTCAAATATTAGTTTTATGTTAAACAATTAAGTTCAAATATTCAAACGTCAAGAGTTTCATTCAATTCATTATTTGAATCCATTCAAGATTTCCGATTTCGTATTTACAAATAGTTTGTTAACAAGATTACGTTTGATTCAAAATTTAATATCGCAATTATCATTTTTCAAAAATCTTCATACTAAACATTTCGGATCTAATAGCTCAGATTGGAAATAGACTTTTATTTAAAATAGTTAATATAATATGAAATAGTTTAATTTAAAATAAATAGATTTACATAAACAATTTGATTAAGTAATTATAATATATGTAATAGTCTAATATTTAAACAAAATAATTTTTTATTGTTATAAGATGTCTAATAGTTAAATTAAATATAAATAGTAATAATATTATATAAAATAATCTAAATTTGTTTTAAAATAATACTAGTCTTAAATAATAATCCAATCTGAACCATTTATTCATATGTTCAAGTTTAACTTATAATCAAAGCAGTTATCAAATTTCACTTCAAATCAATTCAACTTAACAATATACTCTAATTCCAATACCTTTCAGACATTATTCAAGTTGGGTTTACATTTAATTACTTCAATCAAATTCTTAAAATTTCGAATTTAGTTTAAATCTCATTTCAACAATTCAAAGCTAATTAAACCCAAATTTCCAAGTGTAATGATTCTAAGTACTTAACTTCTAGTATACTTAGATTCAAAACATCCACTTAACAAATTATTATCAAATTGATTTATTAAGTTTTGTTATCCTAAAAAGTTTTCATATAAACCCATTTTATCATTTTCTAATCACATTTTGAATCAATTCAGCTTAGTTTTGAAGTTTCATTTCAACTAAGTCATTAAACAAGTTAAGTTATTAATAAATTCAAAACCTTTCTTAATTTAAAGTATTAATAAAATCTATGTTTATTTTTTTATGAAATCTATACTTATATTAATGTTTAAAATTTAAATAATATTAAATTATAATAAAAGATTTATTAAATTTTGAATCTCGGGTATATACATGTATTATTTCAATCCGTATATAATTTTCCTAGACCAAGTGATACGAATATGTATCATTTCAATCCATAATTTAAATTTTGAATCTCAAGTATGTATTATTTCAACCCGCATCCCAAATTGATTCAATTCATTTTTTAAATATATACAGTGATTCGGATATCTATCACTCAACTCATAGGGAACTTGCAATATGAGAACAAATAAATAATATAAATAAGCTCAACAAGTCAAACATATACATGAAATAATACATGTCACGTGTGCACATTCATATCACATATATCAGTCATGTCATAAATGCGCGTCATCTGTATACAACTTATAATAAAAATTTCTAAAACAATCCTATACATTTCATAGAATTTCAAATGCATTAAAATTCACTTTTATAAAAAAAATGTAAGTTAAGTATGGGATCAAATCACCTTTAAAATAAACGAATGGACATGGAATAGAATGACGACATCCAAGCACAACTCAGAATTGATACGAATATGACAACAAATCATTTTTTTAAAATAAAGAGAAGGAAACTTCTTAACAAAACATATGACAAATGAATTTTTTAAGCAGCTTTTGTAAAACCCAGCATTTTTAGCCAATTTATTTAAAGGATTTCTGAATTTTAAATATGATTTTAAAGATACTTGGAGATTTGTAAAAGTTCTCAATTTTAAAGTGATGGTCAAAAAGTTTCGAAATAAGATTTTATAACTTATCGATTTGAATATTAATTCAATTTGATTTTTTAGATATAGTTTTATAAACTATAAAATAATTTATTTTAATGATAAGGAAAGTTATTTGAGAATATCAAATATAACCATCAAAGTTTTGTAAGAAAACATATCTATTTTTGTTACAACGAAGATATTATCCATATTAATGATTTAGTGAGTCATTCATGATTGGTCATGATACCATTTAATTTAAATTAATTATTCTTTTAATAAATTAAAAAAATTCATTAATTCCAAATAGAAATAAGTAGAACTATTTTTACTATGATCTATATTGGTTAAATATAAGTATTAACTATAAGTTATTAAACAAAATAATTTCTTTTTTCAAATTATTAGGTTGAATTGAATAATTATTTATAAACATCATCGAGTTTTTGTCGATAAAGGTTGTTGTTTGTTTTGTTAACATAAGTACTTAAGAAAAGTAACAAATAGAAGTCAAATTAGAACATATGAAATGCAGCTATTTTGTAACACCTTAAAAGTGTTACTAAACTAAACTAAATATTAAAGTCAAAACCACACACCTAAGGCTCATGGTTTCCAAGACAGAACACATGGTTTTTGAAGTGGCTTTACACATGTTTAACATCTAAGCTAATGTTTCTTAGAAAGGAGTCAAGTGTCCCTAAACTAATTACCATTACACCCTTGGCCTTAAGCTATTTAAACACCTTTAAGCCACTCCATTTCTCATTCCATTCACCCTCATTTTCTTCTTCTTCCTAAAAACTCTTCTCACCATTTCCCTCCTTTTTCCTCCCTTCTTTCCTCAGCCGCCATCACCTCCCTTTCCTTCACCAATGACCGCTGCCACACCACCCCCAACCGCACCCCTCCCCTCCTAGCCACGCTAACCTACCTCCTACCATCTAAACTTCCAAACCCGAGCCCTCACCACCCTAGCCCCCACCTATTCCACGCCCTACACCCCTTCTACCGCTATGCACCCCCTACGCTCCCACAGCCACTCCCTCCTCCTTCACCATCAAGTCCAATCTCCTCTCAAAAATAAATTAAATATATATATTAGTATTATATATATATTGGAAAGAGAAAATACCGCAAGGCACGGTTACGCTTGTCAACTGTCTTGTTAAAGTCCTACAATGAAGATATAAGGAGCAATATCGGTGAAAAGATTGATTTTTTTTTAATATATTAGTGTATAACTCAATTCTTACATATAATTATTTATATAAGTGAAAAACATTATGTATATATATTTGGATATCAAATATATAGATAATTGTTGTGTATGCTTGTGATTAATTAATGGATGTAAAATTGTGGATTAATTAGTTAATTAACGAAATATATGTGTTAATTATCTAACGCTTATACCTTATGTTCATATGTTGTGATACATACATATTTATATATATATACATACACACACTATGTACACACACACACACATATACATACATACATACATACATATATATATATATATATGTATACACACGTTATGCTTGAATGGTTGTTATAGTTGTGGAAAACATTATTTTAGTGGTTAATAGTGATAATGTGTTCTACATATACACATGTGGAAGGATATGGGTATTGGTTAAGTTTTGGCTCATTTCGATAATATAATATAATATAATTTAATATTATATTCGATTAAATAAAGAGGTAAAAATAAAATTTGAATTTTTTTATACTCGAAATGGTTTGGAAATGAAATTAAGGTAATTACGAATAACTTTCATAAAGATGGAAGTTTAATTGAAAAATATTTCAAGCATATATGGAGAGTTTAAATTTGAGATCAAATTTTGAGTAGTAAATTAAAAAATTGAAGCTGAGTTTGATATATAATTGATGTTGAAAACTGAAATTGATTGTTCCAACTATCTTATATTATATTTAATTTGATTTGTGAATATTTGAATTTTAAAGTTAAATTTTGAAATATTGTTTCAAATAAGATTAAATATGTTTTATAAAGATTATAATCACATTTGAGTTAAATCAGAAGAGTTTTGAATTTAAATTAAAATATGGTATGAATAGGACTGCTTGTTCTGCGGTAGTTCACGGATTTGGACTATAAACTTCAAACGCTTATAACTAATGCAATTTAAATCAGATTTCCACAAAATCGAAAATACATTGCTTCCTAAGGATAATAGTTTTCAAATGAAAAAGAAAATTTCAAAATTCAATATGTAGATTTCAAGTTATGTGTAAAACTATTTTTGAAAAGTTGCTATAAGTGCAGTTCGTTGACCATAATGGTAAAAGTCTATTTTTAAACAGAGAAATTATGGAAAGAAATTGTAAAATCATTATAAATCATTTAAAAGGGATTTAAGTTGATAATATGAAGTTTTGGATATTGTGAAGGTTGCTCGATCAAATTAGCTAATTTGAAACACTTTTTATAACGCTTTTTCAATAATGTTTTGTTCTAAATCTTTGTACTCATTTATGTTCGAACACTACTTAAGTAATCATTTTTAAATGATTAATAGAATGTTTTGGAAGTTTAAACATTTAACAATATTTGGACAAGAGAAGATTAAGTTTACTTAAAGATTTAGAGCTTTCAAATAAAGGTTTTATTTGCAATTAGATAGAAATAATCTCTGTATAATTGGTATTAAATTCCATAGATGAAACTTATACTATTCATGGAATTTGAAAGGTAACTATACCGTTATTTCACCTACAGTATGTGTTGAATACGGATATTGGTATTAAGTATAGGCTGATACAATTTCTGTTTAATTTTATACTAAATATAAATTAGTTTTGGATTTTGAAAATTAAATGGAAGTAATTTTTTGATATTCTATATTTGAACTCGTAGTTCAAATTATACTATTCAGGGAATATGATAGGTATTCATATTGTTATTCCACTTATAGTACTAATTGATTATAATGATTGATATTGAATATAAGTTGATATAAATTTTATATTTAAATATCAATTAGTGCTAGGTTTATTGTGAATGATGTCCTAAAATGACATCATTCTTTAACTCAAGTTTGAGTATGATTTGGAATTTAAAAATGGACTGGGATCTTTTAAAAAGCTAAAGGAAAAAAAATGCTTAATGATCTTATTTTAGAAATGAAAAGGAATTGGAGAAATAATGAATCTTAATTAACTTTTTAAAACCTAAACTATCGTTGATTTAAAAATATATGTTTTGAAGAGTGATTTATGAAATGAAAATTTTCCATAATACGGTTTTAATTAACCAATCAAAGTGGAAGAGGGACTTAGTGAATCCTGTATTTCTATATAATTTTAAAACAACGACTATTATTTGGAAAGACTGGAATCAGAGTTTGGGTCTGAATAGCCATTCCAAATAATAGTACGACGTTATGGAACAATTGAAGATATTGAAGATGGTGTTGAAGAATGAAAACCTTCATATCTAAAGGACTGCTAGTTGAATGTCTCAAATGGGTAGCTCCTTACTTAAGGGGGATTTACTAGTGTTGTAGTAATGGTCCAGACGTATTTGGAGGAATTTCATATTTGCGAGGGCTTCTCTCCTTTATTGGACGAGGAATAAAGCGCCTTCAGTTTCGTTCAGTCCCAGAACGAACTTGTATGGATGTGTATCTGAAAATTATTTTATAGTGCATTGATTGATCTTTACTAAACATATTTTTGTCGGTGGCAGAGACATTATCTCTTATCTTAATACCCTTCTTCGAGACATACGAGCTCAAACGTGATATGGTTAGTAATTATCAATTGTATATTGTTGAATGACAGTGTTGCATACTATGTGATTATGCTATTGATGATCAAAGCATAGCTTTGTTTAATGATACTTCGACAAGTCTCACACCCCCGGAAAATGGCCAAAATAGGAAAGATCCAGTAGGGTTATGAGTTATCATCTCCTTATAGATAAAAAGTGTAACATGATATAGAGCTTACTGTGATGTTAAAGCGCTTAGAGGTTCTATAGCGATAGAGGTGCAAAAATGTGTAGCAGGGATATAGGCGTAAAAAGGTTCATTATATGTGAAACATAATATTTAAAATTAATTAATTATCATTCTTACATTATTGTGTAGAAAAAACTAACGTTAATCAATCTTGTATAACAAAATCAAAGAATATCATGGTTATGAAGGCTATGTTTAATAATTATAATACATATTTATAATACACCTAGGTCTTAAAATTAGCTCTTTACATTAATTTATTGAATTTTTTAAAAGGAGAACTAGTAAATTCAAGCTTGATATATTAATATTGTTAAACCGGATGCTAAAAAGCCTTGATTTTGTGGATGCAGCGGGAAATAGCGGGGCTAAATATGAAACTACTGTTTATCAGTGCTAAATTGAAATAGCGTAGCGGCTGAAGAGTGCTATGAGCTATAGCGGGGATTTTGCGGGGCTTTTGCAGGGCTTTAACTGCATATGAGCTTAGGCATTACTTATGTGGAAACTTCTACTCTTGTAAACGTTGATGTTGTGGGATCTTGGTTTAAGGTTGATAATGACCGGGAGGTGATATATCCAGGTGTGATCCAGTTAAGGGAGATCCTGGCCTTGTGTTGGTAGAGGACTTGAGTTATTCTTGAGACATTCCTCTATAAATGTACCCATCGGTAAGTAAGTTTCTTATCCTGGTCATTTGTGAGAAACCATTCTCCACTACGAGCTTGTATGGTTTTAGTTGTAAACGTATATATCGACATACTATATGGTACCTATGCCGGGTAAGATTGATACGTTTACTTACGAAAGCGCATTAGGCACTAATAATAATATCAAATGTTTTTCGCGTATCAAGCATGTTTGGTTATTAAAAGGGGAAATCTCACCCAAGTCTATGTTTGCATTGTATGTGTTCTGCGAGGCCTTATGGTAGCTTCATTTTCAAAAAAACGTTATGAGTTTTTATGCACTTTTATGCATAAGGAAAAAACTCGTTCTGTGTTTATACGGCGTGGTCTTATGGATTACCCTACTTTATAAGGTATGACTATTTATCATTATCGCATGCCAGTCCCATGACCGGCCTGGAGTTAATTTGTAACACCACACCTCCGTTAAGGTCACTCTCAAAGGGAATGCCTTAACTTCGGTGGACCGTTTTAAGGTATAAGATACTAATAAATTACAAGACAGAAAATTTATGCAGTGGAAAAAGATCAATATTATTTCATAAATACTTGTTCAACACAACAATTCAACAACTGTTTCAACCTTCTAAATTATTACAACTTTTCATCTGTCTTGAAAACATAAAGAAGCAATACTGAAAATAAAATGACATAAATCCCCAATAAGTGCTTGACCATATCCATAGCTCAAAAAGGAAAGTCCAAGCCTTACATCTACGGTCTTCAAGCTTTGCCTAACCTGGACTAAGCAGAAGTGTTTCCACCCTACGGACATTGGGGGGTGGGAAACGGAAGAAAAGAAGCGAAAGGAAACGGGTCAGACATAAGTCTGGTAAGCCAAATTATTTAATAGCATGTAAACAAGTAAAAGACTATGACATGAATAAACTGAACTTAGAATGATACCACAAGGATAGGATAGTCCTAAAACGAGGTAAAGTAAGATTTAACTAGATTTGGCTATCGCATCCACTTTTACTTCTCTGCACCCACTAAGAGTTGTTTAACTAGAATGTATGTTCATGATAAAGTGATCCCATTCATGTATTGATCGGCTCCTACTCGCATTCATGTATTCCCGGTGTCATGCAGCCCCGCGTGATTTTTAAGTACTTGTGCTAGTTCCAGTATAGGGTGTATCAAGTCCTATAATGGCAACCCTGACACGATTCAAAGATGCACAAGTGTACGCCTGGTGCCTAGTGCCTTCTTTTTCCACTCCGGAGCCCGTGCACGCCCGTACTTCGTCGGAACCTACACTGACGCACCTAACCGCCCCCCTTTTGACTGCTTATATTCAGCCCAGTAATCGTGCCCCACCCTGCCTAGTTCAGGGTACATTAATACATCCATGTGGGTTACTGCTGAAACGGGTCCCCGTTACTAGGGTTTTTCTAGTCAACATGCTAAATTGGTTAAGTGTCCTTGGTTTGACTTAACCCCTACCAATCTTGTCTAGTTAACATGTTAAGTTGGTTAAGTGTTTCCTCAATTACTTAACCCCACCAATCTTGTCTTGTTAACATGTTGAGTTGGTTAAGTGTTCCATTAATTACTTTACCTCACCATTTCTAGCTTGATTGTTCATGAGCTTTAATTAATTAATTAATTGACCAACCACTCACATTAGACAGGTATTGTTGTGGTTACTGGATGTGCCAGTCGGTTCCGGGCAGTTTTACACCACAACTCAGTCTAACCTCGGGTCTTTCTGGGCTTGATGCACTAAACTCTCACATTAGACAGGTATTGTTGTGGTTACTGGATGTGCCGGTCGGTTTCGGGCAGGTTTACACCACAACTCAGTCTAACCTCGGGTTAGGCATATTCATCTTTTACATCTTATATATGTGAATTTTCTACAAGTGTTTCATGTCACATATTTTAATTATGTTCGAGACTAATGGTATAAATTATACCATTCATGGCCTTAACCATTTACATGGTTTTGGGCCCACCTACATTATTAACATGTTTTGATTTAATAACTATCCCAACGTTACCCCCGTTTGTTCGTTCGTATTAATCACATAAAGTCATTGGGCCCGCATATTAGCCCAATTTATAAACAAGAGGTAAAGAAGGGAACATGCATAATATAGATTCGACCAAACATGTAAATTTTGCATAAAACTTTATTCATATAATTTAACATGTCACATGAACTTGCATATAATTTAGACTTAGATAATCATAAGCCTAAAATATAACGACCCAGGGTTTTCGGCCCCGAAAATCGACATAAATACCTTTACTGTATCTCATGCCGAACTTTCAAAAACCGAGAACACCGGATTGTTAATGAAAGAAATTAGAGAGTGAGATAAGAAGGAAAGAAATATAAGAATAGAAGAAGAAGAAGAAGAAGAACACAACACAGAGTCTCACATCGCAGCGGAACAAAATATAATATAGAAATAAATCTTTATTGAGAGTTTTGAATAAAACTTACAATATCAGAGTACATCAACATTACTGGACAGTTATAATAATCTTCCCTTATATACAACACAACGGAATAATATCATACGTCTGAGCTCTTCCTGCCCATCTCTTCATAGCTTTCGAACCTGAACCTGTACACTCCGGGCTAACCCGAGCATTTACAAAACACCGGGTCAGTCTGGTGAACCAGAGTGAGATAAACTCGCACAGTATTAAAGGTAAATCATCCAATCCTGATTTTTGTGTTCAAAATCTTTTCAAAAGAAAAGGGTAATCGTAAGACCAAACCCACACATAAACACGGACGGCTTTTACCTTACAATAACTCAAAACAGTTTTGAAACAATATCTTTTCTGATATTATAATAATGTCTAAATAAAAGTAAATAAAATTCTAGTGGAACGCTTGCATCTCACGCTCCACATATATAGTATACAATCAAAACCACAGGCGCTTATTGGAGATTGGATTCCCAACTATGACAAGGTATGGAACCACCTGCCGATCGTGTATCTCTAGAGACGAATACACTGGGTTCAACAAGAACGTCTTGCAACCCAACCCTCACATGACCGACCACTCATTTCGCTTGAGTGTATCGAATGTATATCACCGACGGTTGGGATCAGCAACCGCCTCTCGAAAAGGGACAGCATTGAATATAGATTAAAGAAACAAATGGAATTTCTCTAGATAGGTGATCATACACCCTAATGGGAGCGACCCACATAGCCATGCTGCCTGCCCGATTTTTGTCATTTCCCGGTTGATGAGGCTTGAGGTCAGAATTTCTTTCACAACACCTGGCCACCATTCACTTTGAATGTCACATCGTCAGATCCGCCAGATATTACACTGATTGACGTCCACAAAAATACTCTAGTTTATTTGGCTAGAGAATAACCATTTCTCCGCCATCAACTATGGTACGTTTGGAGAAATCAACGCATGTAATTCCTTTGGAAATACTCTGTCAGACATCCGTCCATACAAGTCATCCAGGAACAGGATGAACCGAAGGCACCCTTCTACTGCATCTCATATAGTAATCACCCCAAGGATCAGCAGAGAGAAGTCCTTGCAACCCGTAGATTCCAACCACGACAGAACCACAGTTTATCTCTAGCCGCTAAACCAGAGATTTTTAGTAATCCTTCCGCTTATGAAGATCCACGGTCTTCAATACTCCATCTCGACCGTCTTTTGATATCTTCACGTATTTGTTGGCCGGAATGGTTTTCGAATATAAATTCGATCCCGGTCTTTCCATACCAACAATCGTATTGGTCAGGTTTTGATAGTCGGCGTTTTAACTATCAAATAACAATGGTGTGGATACAACGAGTTTGCTGATTCGGTACTTGGCATAACTTGGCCTCTTTAAAAATAATTGGTAATTCAACCTTTAATTCTTATTTACATTGTAACCAACATTTATTTTCAAACCCTCATACTCATTTCTATATTTCTCATATGGATCACTTTGCACTCACCACAAACGAATATCATTCCTCGATAATAGTGAAGCCGTTCAAGTTGGGGTATTTTATTTACCTCTCAGACCTTGATCGACAACGTTCTTACCTTAGAATAATCTTAGTTTGTCACTTAACCATTTCACCAAAATCTTATTTACCAACTCGATTTCAAACTGGTTTTATAAACCGTTCCTTTCAATTGAAATCCTCGTTCAATAATCTTTTTACTTAATTCCTTTAATTAAGTAATCTTTACTAAAACACCATTTTAGTCCAAACACGATTCCACCTATAACTTTTGATCTTGAGTTTGAAATCCACTTATCATCTTCTTTACAACACGACCTTATTACTTGGATTTTCTTTCAAAAATTCATTTACCAATACTCAATACCAAAGCCCTTGTATGTAATTCACTTTGTGTTAGAAATCATTGCTTCACTTAATCCTTATTTCGCTTAATTCAACCCTTTAACATTCAAGATATTGTTTTGGTTTTAATCCCTTTTTAATATTCACACCACACTGCATTACAATGTATTAATCATCCCCCTTAAAAGGTTTGTTTCAATTGAATTTACCTTAATTTAACAATTAAGTAAAAGTTTATTTAAATCCCCATATTCTCTTACCGATTACATTTTCCAATCTCATTTGGACATTGGTTTATAATTTCTTTTATAAATTCTTATTTCCCCTTTTTAAATTAATTAACCAACTTAATTAATTTAAAAACATTGTTTAATTGTTATAAAAACAATTATTTCATTTTAAGAACTCGTAGTTAAATTTTCTAGCTTTCTGCTTTTAGAACTTGTTCAAATCACAAGATTTTATTACCTAGACCTTTTAATTAATTCCTTTTCAAACTCAATTTAAAATGTTTTAATAAACTTCTAATTTAAATTTTTAAATAAAATAACTGAAAAGCCTCAATTTAGTTATAAAATAATTTATAACTTTAAAACTGCGTCGATTCACCGAACGGTAAAACGACGTCTAAAACGACACATTTTAGGCCATTCACTGCCAATTACCCAATCAACACCATCGTTTGATTTTAAACACAACACAGGTGAATATTTATTCAACCATCAAATCAAATAATTCAATAATGGTCTCATAACAATCTATAACGACAATTCAATATCAACCACAACAATTAATCAAAATAATTCATTTATTAAAACATGTTTATTTTATAAACGTGACAAATAAGGTAACTTACCTCAATTGGAACCAATCGTTAAAAATAACGATTTGGGTTTCACTGAAATTAAATGACGTTTAAATTCATCAATTCAAACGATATGTGAATATATATTATCAACCAGTCAAAACACTAGCAACCATAACACACACAAAAAATAAAACCCAACTTATAAAAATATAAGCGGGAACTACTGAGTGAGTTTAACTCACCTTGATTTGATTTCTTTGTTAAACCAGCTCGTTTCAGTTAAATTAAACGACGTTTAATTTAACCGAGAAATCCAGCTGTTGTCTGCCCTGTTCAGTCCCTATCCATCGCGTAGTACTTATCTCCACGGTCCCGACGTTTTTCGTTTCGTTGAATTCTGACCACGAGGGTGTTCGAAATTAATATTTGAATTTTTTAAAAACATTTAGACTAATTAACTTTACATAAATAAATAAAAAAATGGGCCTTACTTCTTGGTCCAGCCCGCCACATGAAAAACCCGAACCCACTTCTTTTATACCCAAAACCATCGGTCCCCAAACCCTCATATTCATTTCCTGAATTCCTCCACCGCCATCAAAACTCAGAGAACGAAAACACTCCAACTCCTCCCATCGCTTCCAGACCGCGACGCCCGCTCCTACCTCCTTGCATCGGCCTCAACTTCAATTGCTCCGCCACCCTCCTTCCACTCAATTCAACCCAGACCGAACCCTCCATCAAAAACTTAAGTATTTTGAGAATTATTTTCGATTTCAGTTTTGATTTCTCTGTTTTGATTCTCTATAGTTTCAAATTGGGTTTACTTTGTTCATGGTTGGTTCTGGGAAAAATTGTGATACGCGACCCCTATTTATACTAGAATTGATCACTGTGATTTCGAATTGTTACATCCTAGTTTAGAATTAGTTGTGCCTAAACCCTAGGTGCCTTGGTTCTGCTATGATCTGTTTGATGGTTTGCGTGTGATGTTTTTAACAGTGAAGGCTATGGGTTTGATTTCCCATGTATATTTTTCTGCTCATATATGTACTTACCTTGAGCTGTTTCTATACAGCCTAGCATACAGCTATGCTGTAACAACCCGGAAAATGCGAGCCAGTTTAAAATTGTTATTTTGGCAATTTTAGCGAATTTTGAATATTTAAAATAGATTATTTTAAATAATATCGACGGGAAATTTATTTTGAATAGAAATCGAACGTATATATTATATACGTCGTCGTTAGAATATAATAATTATATATAATTATAAATAGAATTGAAAATGGAGCGGTAGTTCGATAATTCGATTTCAAACTTCAAATGAATATACCAGGTGCAAAATAAACCGGATTTTAGTGAAACCAAAAATAATGGAATCTAATGGAGAATATCTTTCCAACGAATCCGAAAAATTGAGATTTCATAGCGGGAATCAAAAGATATGCCCAAATGAATTTTCAGAATAGTCGCTATGGAATTCAGGCCCTTAAAAATGGAAATTTTGCAAACGACCTCGGATTTCGACGAAACCACTTTTGCTGGATCCGTGATGTCAAGTTATTGCTAGATTCCAATTTTCATAATTTTTGAATTCAATATGTGAGCGTGGCAAAGGAAAACGCGTTTGACCAGTTTCAGTTGATTTTAATCGACTGGAAAATGACCATTTTTCTAACGGTCTCAGAATTCGATGAAACTAGTTTTGTTAGGACCGTATCGTCAATATGAAGCTAGAAAATATTTTTCTGGAATTTTTAGAGTTCGTATGTGACCTCGGTAAATTGAAATGCGCGTTCAAATTCAATATATAGAGTTATATGTTGATTTTAACGAAAACTGATCGAAACGATCGAATCAGCCTGCGATACATATCCCATTGTGTTCGGAATGAGGGTAAAACGCTAGGGACGACAGGCGGTGGACCTCGATTAGAGGTCAAATGAAAAAGTCAACCTTTTGAAATTAAATAATTAAATAAATTAAAAAATAAAACTCTCCCCTTACATCACTCAGCCCCCCACCCCCCCCCCCCGTTTTCTTCTAATTCATTTCGAAATAAAAAAAAGAAGAGAAAGAAGACGAAGGAGGGAGGAGCGCCGTCGCTCCTCCCATCGGGGCGCCGCCGCGCCATCAGGCGCGCCACCTCGGGCGCTGGCCCCCTCGCCTCCCTCTCCTCTTCTTCCTCCTCTCCCTCTTCTTCTCCCCTTCGATTTCAGCCCCCCCCCCCACCTGAAACAGTCGCCGCCCCTGCTGCTGCTACCACCAGCGAACACCCCCGCCGCCTGTATCTCCCCCGACCCTCCAACCACCTGTACCGCGCCCCTCTTGCTCCTCCCTCCTCTTCGTGATTGATGTAAGTTTTTATTTTTGTTTTAAATCAGTTTTTAATTTAATTTCAGTTTTATTTTATATTGTAGAAGGATAAAAATATAATCTTTTATATTGTATAAGGTTAAAAATATAATTTTCATGAGTAGAAGATCAAAAATATGATTTTTACTTCTGTAGAGTATTAAAAATATGACCTTTATACAGTAGAAGATATAAAAATACTATTTTTATATAAGTAGTGTATTGAAAATAAAATTTCTATATAATAGAGAATATAAAAATACAATCTTTATATTTGAAAAGGCGAAATCTTTATATAGAGAATAACGATGTAAAATTAGATTTTTTTCTATATAGTAGCGGTGTAAAAATAGAATTTTTATCTATATAGTAGCGATGTAAAAATAGAATTTTTATCTATATAGTAGCGGTGTAAAAATAGAATTTTTATCTATATAGTAGCGGTGTAAAAATAGAATTTTTATCTATATAGTAGCGGTGTAAAAATAGAATTTTTATCTATATAGTAGCGGTGTAAAAATAGAATTTTTATCTATATAGTAGCGGTGTAAAAATAGAATTTTTATCTATATAGTAGCAATGTAAAAATAGAATTTTTATCTATATAGCAGCGATGTAAAAATGGAATTTTTATCTATATAGTAGCGGTGTAAAAATAGAATTTTTATCCATATGGAGTGATTATAAAAATATGATTTTTATATACATAGCAACAATATGAAATATGATTTTTTTTATATGTAGTGACTACGGGCATTGAAAGTGACAAAAGGCGAGAACGGCGATGATTCCCTACATATGAAAAGTCGTGGTATTGGATTAGCTATCGGTGAGAACTTCTCACTCTAAATTTCTTTTGCTAGTTATATATATATATATATATACTAGGATGCAGACGATGCTTAGCAGCACCCGACACCCGTCATCCACAAACCATGGATGGCTTGTTTGTTTGATTGATGTGTTATGAAAATTATTTGTGATGTTGATGTGAAATCGTTAATAAAATGTAGATGGTTGAAATAAATTAATTATCGTTAAAAATATATTTTTTAACGTGAATGTGAATAAATAAATAATTATAAACAAATCGGCCAATTTGTTTATATACACTGATTTGACTGATATTGATTGGGACGATAAATTTTACACATCGCCCAACTGCACAAATAAAAATCTGTGTTTGTTGATTTGAAACCCCACACGGGTGTTGGGATGAAATTTGGCGTACACTAATCCCAATTATTTAATTGTGTGTCGATCGATTGGTCGACAGACTGTGTAAGCGTTGATTATTTATACTTGATGCTTATGCAGTTGTGTGGTGCACATTGGATGATGGTTGATTGTTTATCGTTGCTATTATATACATGTGTTGTGTGGAACCCATATAATTAACGTTATATGGTAATTGATTGGGCCTCATTCCAATCGGGAAAATAATGAATATTATAAAAGGAAATTCATGTGTTGAATATAAAAATAGTCATGTGTTGACGATGTTCATGTGTTGAAACTAATTATGTGTTGAGTAAACTATTTTAACAATAAAATTTACATCTTTATCATATTTAAAATTAGAACTACTTCACGGTGGAGTCTGATGGAAAATCAAACGATAGATAACATAATTTTATAAAATATTTTACATAACAAAAATAGTTGTGTGTTGACAGTACTGATGTGTTGAGATTAGTCGTGTGTTGAGAGAAATATAGATTCATGTGTTGAATAGAATATATATTCATTTGTTGAATAGAATAACGAATTTATTGAAATATATATATAAAGCCGTGTTGATTAGAGTTGCGCCATTTTGACGTGAACGATATTTATAACGATTATATTCATTTTTATAATGAATATAGAAAAAGTGGTGATTTCAAAATATAACATTTTGAAAATATTATCACTTATATAGTAATGATATGAAATATTCAATTTTGATTAGAAATTGAAATAGTGTTGAAATGGTTTTGAAAACGAAGTTAAAACGATTTATAAAATACATTTTAAAAAGGAAATCGATGATATATAATATATATATATATATATTATATATATATAATGGCCTGAATAGAACGCGCGGCGCCGCGGTAGTTCGTGAATTTCGACCATTGACTTCGAATTGACGTTGCGGGAGATCCGACCGCCGGATTCTCCTAAAACCGGAACCGTTGGGTTCGTATCAAAAAGAGCTTTCCAACGAATATTAGAAATTTAAAATCTAACGGTTGGATTTGGAATTATGTCCAAATCAAATTTGGAAAAGGTCGCTGTAAGTGCAGTTCGATGGCCATTGATGGAAATTGACTGTATGGGCCTTGATAAAATTATTAAAAATATTGATAATTTGTGTAAAATCATAATATATGAATTGGAAAGAACTGGGATGAAAAATTCCACATTTGAAAGGATAAAAATATATTTTTATCAAAATGAACTAGTTTTGAACTAGAATTAAAATCAATTTATTTTTGAAATAAATAAATTGAATTTGAAAGTGATTTTAAAAATAATCAATATTCCCAATACGTGAATTGGACTGGAGTTGAATCGAAATTATCTTCGGAATGTTTCGATATTGGATTCCGGGATTATACAGATATGGTTATGGGAATTTGAAAGATTTTTTATATCGTTATTTCCAATACGATATTTGTTGGTTTCAGGATTTGATATTGAATATAAGCCAGTATATTTTCTATTCAGAGCCTTGTATTTAATATCAAATGTGATTTGGGTTTGTCATGAATGGTGTCTTCATTAACACTGTTCTTAAGCCCAATAGAGAAAAAGATTAAATCTTTCTATTTAGATTTAATGAAATGCATCAATTAAATAATATTTAATTGAAATTGAATTGGTTTTTGGGTTTATCGTGAGCAATGTTTTGAACAACACCTGTTCTTTAACCCGATTAACAATAGAGTGTGATTTTGGGTTTATCGTGAATCGTGTTTTAGATGACATTGGTTCTTTAACCCAGTTAAAGGCAGGATATTGATTTTTGAAAAGATTGAAACTAAGTGGAGTTTTAATGAATCTTTAATTAGATTGAAATGTGAATTGATAATTTAAATTATCAAATCTGAAAGGTGATCGAGAATGGAGTACCACCAGTTTTGCTCCAAAGCGATAGTTAAATCTTTAATTAGATTTGAATGTGAGATGGTAATTAATTTTACCGATAACACCGTGGTGTTAGATATGGAGTATTACTAGTTTTCTCCATGGGATATATAGGTTGGGATTGGGAAATAAAATAAATAATTACTTCGGTGTGGTTCGTTAATCCCGACTAGTTTGAAATGATATCCAACAGAAGATTAAAGAATAAATTTAGAAGAATTAATCTTGGATAAAATTAATAGGAACCTTTCCCGAAGAATGTGATTTTGTGAATAAAAGAATATTCTGAATTGGAATGAGGCGTTTGTTGTGTTTGTGTAACATTTGTTTATCATATACATGGGTTATTCGGAAAGGCCGGGGTTATACCCATTTTGAATAACCGATTCGACGAAATGTCAAAGATGAAGACGGTGGTTGAAGACCGGAAGTCTTCACATCGTTTGGGTGATTACTGATGATCTCGATTGGGCTGTACACCCAAGATGAGGGAAACAGTTGGTGATCGTCCAGACGTACTTAGAGATGGATGGATATGCGAGGAAAGTGCCTCCGGTTTCGTTCAGACCCAGAACGAACTTGTAAATGGATTGTGTGTCTGACATTGGATTTTATTCTGTGTTGATTGATCTCTATTAAATATACATCTGTTTGGCGGCGGAGAATTTATTCTCTTGCTTAACGCCCTTCTCTGAGACGTATGAGCTCAGAGGTTGTATATCGATGGACATCAGTCGCATGGAGTGAACTGCCAGTGGCACGCGTAAGTGGCAATTGATCAAGGCTTCTATTAAAAAGCAAAGTCTTGTGGTTGATGATCAAAGCACGGCCTGTGTGGCGTAGCTTTGTGTATAGCGTGAATTCGCGAGCCTCACACCTCGGTATGAGTCAAAAACGGGATAGTGACTGCAGGGAGAGCACGACGTTTCTTTCTAGCTAGGGTGGTGTCAGTGACCTACCAGCCCTGACATTTATATACTTTTCACCTGTGTGGTTGTTGGATACGAGGCGCATCGGATATAGGTCTGTAAGGACCGAGAAACATGTGTTCAGGAATAACTAATCCTCAAAAGTAAGAGAGGACCGGCCCTGAAGATCCAAGGATCATAGTGGGGTCCTGAGACATTTGCTAGAGTGTCTCGAATCGGAGAGGAGCTTGCCCCTTGCCTCGACTCATGACGGAAATCCAATTTCCAATACGTGATATTGCGGTTTTAATTGTAAAACTAGTATGGCGACATGATAGATGGTACCCATGCCGCCTATGATTGATATTTATGATTGAATTGTTTTGACACTATACACTTATAATAGTATCAAATGATTTGTTTTAAACGTACCAAGCATGTTTGGCTATTATAAGGGAAAACCCTATCCTCCGGCTTGCGTTGCATTGTGTGATGGGACCTGGGTCTTATAATAGCTTCATTTTTCCAAAGAGTATTGCGCTGTTTTGTTATATGCACTAGTATTCTTGGGAGGAAACCCGTTCCGTGTTATACGGCGTGGTCCCTTGAATTACTATCTTTTAAAGTAAAGTTTTAAATAACTGTTTTAGTTCTCACACCAGTCACATGACTGACCTGGAGTTTATTGTTTTAACCTAAACTCTGGGTGCCCTTATTTTCCACACGGGCAGCTAGTAATTTTGGTTTTGCAGATTTATATTCACAGGATCCTGATTTACAGCTGGAACGATGCTCGGAAAGCTCTGTATCTGTGCATTACTTCTAGTTGTGTTTTTGTATTATTTTCCGCTGCGACGTATTTAAATGTAACTTAAATCTCTGATAATTGTTGAATGTAATTTATTCATTTATACTCTGTATATTCTTGTATCTGATGGAATTGTTGTAATAACAATGAAATGTTCTTCCGTCTTCGTTCTATTTTGTGTTGTCCTCAATTCTATCCGTGCTTTCCCTCACGGGGAAGTTCGGGTCGTCTCATATGCCTTGTCCCATTTCATCTATAGATTTTCCGTCCTATTTCAACTATAGATTTTCTGTGTGCAAGATTTGAATTAAATGTCGTGGATCATTGTTCTGGTGTATGGCCGAATATATATTTTCTTTGTTAAAAAGATTCGTATAGATTTGAAACTTGCATTAGCTGAAATAGATTTGCATTGCATTAAAATATTGCAATGACTTTATTTAGATTCGATTTTGTTGTACCCATACATTGTTCATTGAATTGTAGTTTTCCTTTAAATGGTCTATGTACTGTTCTCCTATTTAGCTTCTATAGCTGTGTACCCTATCGTTCTTGAGTTGTTGAATCACTGTTTCGTATCTGTCATTACACTGTTGATTCACTATCTCATTTTTTTCCATCTTTACAACCTGAAATATATTTATACCTATTAGCTACTCATAGCTGTTTTCCTCTACTTTCCTTTCAGGTTGATTTCACGGTGATGGAGGCATGATGTTAAGAGGAGATTTTGTCTTAGATTTCTTTTCATTTTCATGTATGAAACAGTGACTATACATGAGATTTTCTGTATACATTTAATGGTGTAAAGATATTCTGTTTTTTTTTCTTTGTTTCTTTACTGTTTTTTCTCTTCTGATTTGTTGTATGAGTTATTATGTTACTGTTTAATGTAGAAAACTGTTGCTACTGTGTATAAAAATGGCAATGCCTTGCCTACATACAACTGAACATAATTGTATGAAAGGAAAAACAGTTTTGTCCTTATATCCGTGCAAATCCATCGTCAACGAAACAATTCACTGGTAGTCGGTGGCAGTGGATGAATCATGAAGCAATTTAGCATCTGAACTAAAACTAACAAATATTCAAGTCAGACACACCTAAATTTCTGTATTTAAGTGCGATGATTCACAACATGGCCATTTATAATACTAATAAGTTGCACCATATATAGTTTGATAGTTAATTTGCATTAAGAAAATATTTACAGTTTTCATCTCCATAAATTTATAAAACTGCGACTGACCAACTATTAGGGATGAACATTATTAATTTAGATTCTAAAATAGTTGAAATAAATCGATATTATAGAATATATAATAAAATCAAAAACCGTACAACTAAAATTAAGGCTAAGATGGATTTTCCAATTTCGACATTCAAAAATTTGGTTAAACGATATCGAAAAAATATATAAATCCTTGTTTAATTAATTAAATAAACGTTATTGTTTTATAACGATTTCTCATAGCGACTATTTCAAAATTTCAACTGGACATAACTAACAAATTATAACACGAAATCTCAATTTTTTTTCTTTTATATGAAAAATATAATCAAATCGATTCCAACATTTCTGGCTTCACAAAATTTCGACTTAAAACGAATTCTGTATACTCAGTTGAAGTTCAGAACAAAATTTACGAATTACCGCGCCATTTCTAGTTCTTTTATAAATATAATTATAAATTAAATGTTCTGACATCGTTTTAATAATAAATAGATTTATATAATTCAATATAAACCATATTTAAACGACTTTAAAATGCTCGTACACATTATATAACAAAATTAACATTTTCCCAATATCCCGAAAATAAAAATATTATTATATTATTAATAAAATTTAAATATTCTAACTAAAATGGTCAAATCCCATTATTTAAACCCAAATAAATATTTTAAATAAATAAAATATTTCAAATAATTGGTCAGAAAATACGGGACATTACATTCTTCCCCCCTTAAAATAATTTCGTCCCCGAAATTGCTAAGGTGAGAAAAAGGATGTAAATCCCATTAATATTTTTTAAATATATTTAAATAACACTTCATTTATCGACTAGTGTAACTATATGGATTTTCAAAATCAAACTGGTGCTACCCATTCCTTTTAGAATACAGAGCTGAATCATTCAGTTTCAACTTATATGCAGTTTCATTTATATTATACTAAAATTCAATTTCCGGATTTTCAGTTTATTTAATTCTTTATTAATCCATGGATCGATTATATTCGACCAATCTGACAAACAATCAACAATAAATTAGCAATCAGAGCACAACAAACTTAATCAAATCCATCCAATATTTCTATTTAATCATTCTCATTAAATTTCCCAATTCAAATCAACTTTATTTAATTTCAACATTATTCCTTAATTTAATTTCAATATAATTATTAATTATTTAATTCGATTTCACTTAACTCAGTTAAGTTTGAATTCAAAATTTTAACCAAATTTTGAATCCCCTTTCAAATCACTCAACACACAACATATCAATAATTCCATAAATTATTTCTTTTCTTAACAAAAATATATTTTGGGTAAAATTATGCCATTTTACCCTCTTTACAAAACAATATTGTATCGATTACCAGTTCAACGCTTTTCAACACTTGAATCGATCAACGAACACAATACAAAACATTTGTATATAACATTTACAAATACGCTCTCATATATATATACACACTCAAACTCAATCTAGGGTGTTACTAAACCCATCTTTATCGAGTTACGCCACAGAGCCAAGGTTATTACTAAACCAATAGCTCTGATACCACTATAACAACCCAGGGGTTTTCGGCCCCGAAAATCGACATAAATACCTTTACTGTATCTCATGCCGACCTTTCAAACACCGAGAACACCGGATTGTTAATGAAAGAAATTAGAGGGTGAGATAAGAAGGAAAGAAATATAAGAATAGACGAAGAAGAAGAACACAACACAGAGTCTCACATTGCAGCGGAACAAAATATAATATAGAAATAAATCTTTATTGAGAGCTTTGAATAAAACTTACAATATCAGAGTACATCAACATTACTGGACAGTTATAATAATCTGCCCTTATATACAACACAGCGGATTAATACCATATGTCTGAGCTCTTCCAGCCCGTCTCTTCATAGCTTTCGAACCTGAACCTGTACACTCTGGGCTAACCTGAGCATTTACAAAACACCGGGTCAGTCTGGTGAACCAGAGTGAGATAAACTCGCACAGTATTAAAGGTAAATCATCCAATCCTATTTTTTGTGTTCAAAATCTTTTCAAAAGAAAAGGGTAATCGTAAGACCAAATCCACACATAAACATGGATGGCTTTTACCTTACGATAACTCAAAACAGTTTTGAAATAATATCTTTTCAGATATTATAATAATGTCTAAATACAAGTAAATAAAAATCTAGTGGAACGCTTGCATCTCACGCTCCACATATATAGCATACAATCAAAACCGCATGCGCTTATTGGAGATTGGATTCCCAACTATGACAAGGTATGGAACCACCTACCGATCGTGTATCTCTAGAGATGAATACACTGGGTTCAACAAGAACGTCTTGCAACCCGACACTCACATGACCGACCACGCATTTCGCTTGAGTGTATCGAATGTATATCACCGACGGTTGGGATCGGCAACCGCCTCCCGAAAAGGGATAGCATCGAATATAGATTAAAGAAACAAATGGAATTTCTATAGATAGGTGATCATACACCCTAATGGGAGCGTCCCACATAGCCATGATGCCTGCCCGATTTTTGTCATTTCCCGGTTGATGAGGCTTGAGGTCAGAATTTCTTTCACAGCACCTGGCCACCATTCACTTTGAATGTCAAATCGTCAGATCCGCCAGATATTACACTGATTGATGTCCACAAAAATACTCTAGTTTATTTGGCTAGAGAATAACCATTTCTCCGCCATCAACTATGGTACGTTTGGAGAAATCAACGCATGTAATTCCTTTGGAAATACTCTGTCAGACATCCGTCCATACAAGTCATCCAGGAACAGGATGAACCGAAGGCACCCTCCCACTGCATCTCATATAGGAATCACCCCAAGGATCAGTAGCGAGAAGTCCTTGCAACCCGTAGATTCCAACCACGACAGAACCACAGTTTATCTCTGGCCGCTAAACCAGAGATTTTAGTAATCCTTCCGCTTATGAAGATCCACGGTCTTCAATACTCCATCTCGACCGTCTTTTGATATCTTCACGTATTTGTTGGTCAGAATGGTTTTCGAATATAAATTCGATCCCGTTCTTTCCATACCAACTATCGTATTGGTCAGGTTTTGATAGTCGGCGTTCTAACTATCAAATAACAATGGTGTGGATACAACGAGTTTGCTGATTCGGTACTTGGCATAACTTGGCCTCTTTAAAAATAATTGGTAATTCAACCTTTAATTCTTATTTACATTGTAACCAACATTTATTTTCAAACCCTCGTACTCATTTCAACATTTCTCGTATGGATCACTTTGCACTCACCACAAACGAATATCATTCCTCGATAATAGTGAAACCGTTCAAGTTGGGGTATTTTATTTACCTCTCAGACCTTGATCGACAACGTTCTTACCTTAGAATAATCTTAGTTTGTCACTTAACCATTTCACCAAAATCTTATTTACCAACTCGATTTCAAACTGGTTTTATAAACCGTTCCTTTCAATTGAAATCCTCGTTCAATAATCTTTTTACTTAATTCCTTTAATTAAGTAATCTTTACTAAAACACCATTTTAGTCCAAACACGATTCCACCTATAACTTTTGATCTTGAGTTTGAAATCCACTTATCATCTTCTTTACAACACGACCTTATTACTTGGATTTTCTTTCAAAAATTCATTTACCAATACTCAATACCAAAGCCCTTGTATGTAATTCACTTTGTGTTAGAAATCATTGCTTCACTTAATCCTTATTTCGCTTAATTCAACCCTTTAACATTCAAGACATTGTATTGGTTTTAATCCCTTTTTAATATTCACACCACACTGCATTACAATGTAATAATCATCCCCCTTAAAAGGTTCATTTCAATTGAATTTACCTTAATTTAACAATTAAGTAAAAGTTTATTTAAATCCCCATATTCTCTTACCGATTACATTTTCCAATCTCATTTGGACATTGGTTTATAATTTCTTTTATAAATTCTTATTTCCCTTTTTTAAATTAATTAACCAACTTAATTAATTTAAAAACATTGTTTAATTGTTATAAAAACAATTATTTCATTTTAAGAACTCGTAGTTAAATTTTCTAGCTTTCTGCTTTTAGAACTTGTTCAAATCACAAGATTTTATTACCTAGACCTTTTAAATAATTCCTTTTCAAACTCGATTTAAAATGTTTTAATAAACTTCTAATTTAAATTTTTAAATAAAATAACTGAAAAGCCTCAATTTAGTTATAAAATAATTTGTAACTTTAAAACTGCGTCGATTCACCGAATGGTAAAACGACGTCTAAAACGACACATTTTAGGCCATTCACTGCCAATTACCCAATCAACACCATCGGCTGATTTTAAACACAACACAGGTGAATATTTATTCAACCATCAAATCAAACAATTCAATAATGGTCTCATAACAATCTATAACGACAATTCAATATCAACCACAACAATCAATCAAAATAATTCATTTATCAAAACACGTTTATTTTATAAACGTGACCAATAAGGTAACTTACCTCAACTGGAACCAATCGTTAAAAATAACGATTTGGGTTTCACTGAAATTAAATGACGTTTAAATTCATCACTCGATATGTGAATATATATTATCAACCAGTCAAAACACTAGCAACCATAACACACAAATAAAATAAAAACCCAACTTATAAAAATATAAGCGGGAACTACTGAGTGAGTTTAACTCACCTTGATTTGATTTCGTCGTTAAACCAGCTCATTTCAGTTAAATTAAACGATGTTTAATTTAACCGAGAAATCCATCTGCTGTCTGCCATGTTCAGTCCCTATCCATCGCGTAGTACTCATCTCCACGGTCCCGACGTTTTTCGTTTCGTCGAATTCTGACCACGAGGGTGTTCGAAATTAATATTTGAAGTTTTTAAAAACATTTAGACTAATTAACTTTATATAATTAAATAAAAAAATGGGCCTTACTTCTTGGTCCAGCCCGCCACATAAAAACCCCGAACCCACTTCTTTTATACCCAAAACCATCGGTCCCCAAACCCTCATATTCATTTCCTGAGTTCCTCCGCCGCCATCAAAACTCAGAGAATGAAAAACCTCCAACTCCTTCCATTGCTTCCAGACCGCGACGCCCGCTCCTACCTCCTTGCATCGGCATCAACTTCAATTGCTTCGCCACCCTCCTTCCACTCAATTCAACCCAGACCGAACCCTCCATCAAAAAGCTAAGTATTTTGAGAATTATTTTCGATTTCAGTTTTGATTTCTCTGTTTTGATTCTCTATAGTTTCAAATTGGGTTTACTTTGTTCATGGTTGGTTCTAGGAAAATTTGTGATGCGCGACCCCTATTTATACTAGAATTGATCACTGTGATTTCGAATTGTTACATCCTAGTTTAGAATTAGTTGTGCCTAAACCCTAGGTGCCTTGGTTCTGCTATGATCAGTTTGATGGTTTGCGTGTGATGTTTTTAACAGTGAAGGCTATGGGTTTGATTTCCCATGTATATTTTTCTGCTCATATATATACTTACCTTGAGCTGTTTCTATACAGCCTAGCATATAGCTATGCCTTGTCCCATTTCATCTATATATTTTCCGTCCTATTTCAACTATAGATTTTCTGTGTGCAAGATTTGAATTAAATGTCGTGGATCATTGTTCTGGTGTATGGGCGAATATATAATTTTTTTTTGTTAAAGAGATTTGTATAGATTTGAAACTTGCATTAGCTGAAATATATTTGCATTGCATTAAAATATTGCAATGACGTTATTTAGATTCGATTTTGTTGTACCCATACATTGTTCATTGAATTGTAGTTTTCCTTTGAATGGTCTATGTACTGTTCTCCTATTTAGCTTCTATAGCTGTGTACCCTATCGTTCTTGAGTTGTTGAATCACTGTTTCATATCTGTCATTACACTGTTGATTCACTGTCTCATTTTTTTCCTTCTTTACAACCTGAAATATATTTATACCTATTAGCTACTCATAGCTGTTTTCCTCTACTTTCCTTTCAGGTTAATTTCACGGTGATGGAGGCATGATGTTAAGAGGAGATTTTGTCTTAGATTTCTTTTCATTTTCATGTATGAAACAGTGACTATACATGAGATTTTCTGTATACGTTTAATGGTGTAAAGATATTCTGTTTTTTTTCTTTGTTTCTTTACTGTTTTTTTTCTAATTTGTTGTATGAGCTATTATGTTACTGTTTAATGTAGAAAACTATTGCTACTGTGTATAAAAATGGCGATGCCTTGCCTACATACAACCGAACATAATTGTATGAAAGGAAAAGCAGTTTTGTCCTTATATCCGTGCAAATCCTTCGTCAACGAAACAATTCACTGGTAGTCGGTGGCAGTGGATGAATCATGAAGCAATTTAGCATCTGAACTAAAACTAACAAATATCTAAGTCAGACACACCCAAATTTCTGTATTTAAGTGCGATGATTCACAACATGGCCATTTATAATACTAATAAGTTGCACCATATATAGTTTGATAGTTAATTTGCATTAAGAAAATATTTACAGTTTTCATCTCCATAAATTTATAAAACTGCGACTGACCAACTATTAGGGATGAACATTATTAATTTAGATTCTAAAATAGTTGAAATAAATCGATATTATAGAATATATAATAAAATAAAAAACCGTACAACTAAAATTAAGGCTAAGATGGATTTTCCAATTTCGACATTCAAAAATTTGGTTAAACGATATCGAAAAAATATATAAATCCTTGTTTAATTAATTAAATAAACGTTATTGTTTTATAACGATTTCTCATAGCGACTATTTCAAAATTTCAACTGGACATAACTAACAAATTATAACACGAAATCTCGATTTTTTTTCTCTTTCATATGAAAAATATAATCAAATCGATTCCAACGTTTCTGGTTTCACAAAATTTCGACTTAAAACGAATTCTGTATACTCAGTTGAAGTTCAGAACGAAATTTACGAATTACCGCACCATTTCTAGTTCGTTTATAAATATAATTATAAATTAAATGTTCTGACGTTGTTTTAATAATAAATAGATTTATATAATTCAATATAAACCATATTTAAACCACTTTAAAACGCTCGTTCACATTATATAACAAAATTAACATTTTCCCAATATCCCGAAAATAAAAATATTATTATATTATTAATAAAATTTAAATATTCTAACTAAAATGGTCAAATCCCATTATTTAAACCCAAATAAATATTTTAAATAAATAAAATATTTCAAATAAATGGTCAGAAAATACGGGACATTACATAAAACATGTTACTATGTAGATCTAGGCATGTGTGAACATAACCTCAATTATTAACTAGCATATGACATAATCATGACATGTCCAATCCCAAGGCATGTATAATTTTAACATTAACATATAGGTGTGAACTAGATCGAACAAGGTGAACTTGCATAAGTCCACTTTACAAACATGCATATAAATATAGATCTAGTTTTGGATCTAACATGTAACTTGCATATGAACATATGTATAATTAGATCATGACTTGGATTTATCATAAAACATATAACTTCAATTAATCATATGAACCTAGATAGATCTTGACATGGATCCAACATAAAACTTGTAACTTGCATATGAACATATATATATATATATATATATATACATATGGATCTAACATAAAGCATATGAATATATATATATATATATATACATATATAGATCTTGACTTAGATCTAAAATAATACATACAACTTGCATTAATCATATAAACATATATATGTAGATCTTAGCATGAAACATATAACTTTCATATGATATTGATAGTTTCATTCTCAATCTTTAATAGATCCAACACCAAGTCCAATAAGCCACAAACATTCCAAGACAATTCATGATAAAATCATCACAAGAAACAAACATGAATTAGCATCGTCAATATTATACAACATGGTATAATTCTATTTTTCACTTTATATCAAATCACGTCTTAAATTTATTTACATCTAAAAGATAACTATACTTACAAAAGACAATCTTGATTTCTGGAATCTGTATTCTGAAGTTGAAATGCTCTCCTTTGATGTAGACAATCTTTGTTTTAGTTTAATTTTGATTTTATTTGGTTTGTCTCTTTTAATTTGCTTCAAGTTGAACGGCGACTACTCGGGATTGTCCAACGGCAGCATGAGGACTCTTGGTTTGATTTTAATATGATTTAGGATTGAGGTATTAGGTTGCTTATATAGAAGTTTGATTTAATAGGAATCGTCAGATTAACCTAGAGCAAATCAAAGCCATTCAGACAAGATAGAATAGCCACATCAGCTCTAATGATTCAGCAAGGAGTCCATCAGAACCAATCAGATGCCACATCTGCCTTAGAGTGAATCGGCCCACGAGTTGACAGCCAAACACCCTGAATTAACCCCTAGTCGACCCAGCGAGGCTCGGGTCGACCTCAAAAATGGGCCGATTCGGTTATTCCCCCTCCCGATTCGCTGTTTTGAACTTTTTTGCATATTTATTTATTTAATTTTTATATATATCTATATATATTTTTCTCATATGCATACAAACTTCAAGGCTTAATAACTTCCTCATAAGGTATCCGTTTTATGCAAACCAAATGTCTATCTTGACCAAAATTTTGAGACGAACGTAATAGTGCAACCCATTTCACTTAATTCTTCTTTAAAAATTAAGTGTTCTTGAATTTGTTAATTTTAATATTCTCAGAAAATTCGGGGTTTTACATTCTCCCCTCCTTAAAGGATTTCATCCCCGAAATCTTCAAGTTAAGAAGAATGCATCTTAACATCTAATCATCCATCTACTCATCCATCATCCACAAGCATCCATTGTCCTTAAAAGACTTCTAATGCCATATGAACATATGCAAAGTGTGTGTATATGTCTCTTATCTAGTGCAAAATCAGGCGGTCTACTGATCCAGTTGACCTCCTTAATGTGAATCATGAGAGTGCCATGAGTCCATTATGTATGCAATTTGTCCTATTCATAATTCTACATGAGTGCACAATCATTCATACAAATGCAACGTCCATATGATAACACATCAAGTTTCAATCTACATACAATTTCATGCGTTCATATGCAAATGCAATATGAAAGTGATTGAGCCGATCTAGAACCTAATGTGTGTGTGCATATGCATCCACGAGCAATCACTAGCAACCACTTAGCAACCATCAACCATAACATGTTTCAAATACATGTTTACATCCATTGATTTCTACTAAGGATCAAGAAATAGGACCGAGAAGATAACTAAGCATGAATAAACTTATGATAAAGGAGAGATCAAAGATGTACCCTCAAAAAGATAAGGGTAGGCTGCGCGTATCTTGCTTTCGGTCTCCTAAGTCGCGTCTTCTTCATTGTCACTCCATTGTACTTTAACAAGCTTGACTTCACGGTTGCGTAGCTTTTTGACTTCTGTTCCCAAGATACGGGTTGGGAATCTTCTCACTGTTGCTTCTCGTTCCACTTCTACCTCTTCTAGTATCTTTGGTTCCACCACTTCCGCAGACTCATGTAAGCACTTCCGTAGGTGAGAAACATGAAAGACATTGTGAACTCCAGCCAACTTTTCAGGTAGCTCTAATCTGTAGGCCATCGTCCCAATTCTTTCAATGATAGGAAATGGTCCTATGAATCTAGGTGCCAATTTCCCTTTGGATCCAAAGCGAACAACGTTCCTCAAAGGAGATACTTTAAGGAACACTCTGTCTCCAACCTCAAACTCAAGGTCGGACCTTCTTTTATCTGCATAGGACTTCTGTCTATCTTGAACTGTCTTCATTCATCTTCTTATTAGGTCCACCTTTTCTGAGGTTTCCCAAATCATGTCTGGCCCAAGTATAAGCTTATCTGTGGATTCCCACCAACAGGTTGGTGATCGACACAGTCTCCTGTATAAGGCTTCGAAGGGTGCCATGTCTATTGTAGCTTGGTAGCTATTGTAGGCGAACTCCACCAGAGGAAGATGATCTTCCCATGTCCCTCCAAAGTCAAGAACACACAATCTCAAGAGGTCTTCTAAGACTCTATTCACCCTTTTCGTCTGTCCATCGGTTTGGGGGTGGTAGGTCGTGCTTAAACATAGTTGTGTGCCTACAACCTCTTGCAAACTATTCCAGAACTCGCTTGTAAAGATAGGGTCTCGATCGCTTACTATGCTGGAAGGTATCCCATGCAGTCGAACTATCTCTTTAAGACATAGAGATGCTAGAGATGAGGCGGTCCTTCTACTTTTGATAGGTATAAAGTGAGCGCTTTTTGTGAGCCGGTCCACTATTACCCAAATACTGGTATTGCCCCTTCTTGACCTAGGCAACCCATCAATAAAGTCCATCGAAATGCTATCCCATTTCCACTGTGGGACCTCTAGAGGATGAAGCAAACCACCATGCTTCTTCTGCTCCGCCTTGACCTGCTGGCATATCATGCACTTAGAAATGAATTCAGCTACGTCCCTCTTCATGCCATTCCAAAAGAAAACTCTTTTGATGTCTTCATACATTTTGTCTCCGCCTGGGTGTATGGTCAGCTTTGAATGGTGTGCTTCTTCAAGAACCGTTTTCACTAAATCTCTTACTTGTGGGACGCATAGCCTTCCATCCCGTCTCAACCATCCCTTATCATCGATGGAGTATCTATTGAGGTGACTCGAAGTCTCCCCCCTAATCAGCTTATCTATCACATTTACTAGCTAAGGGTCTTCACGTTGTGCAGTTCCTATTGAGTCAAAAAATGTAGGCCGCACTTCCAATGTTGCTAACAAGCCAGGTACAAATTCAGAGGAGGGTCTAAAGTCAAAGTTGGCTATGTACTCCAAGCTTTGCCTTTCTACAAAGAGAGGGCATAAGGTCAGCTTCTTTCTACTCAGAGCATCTGCTACCACATTGCCCTTGCCAGGAGTATAGGAAATCTCAAAATCATGTGAGGCAAGAAACTCCATCCATCTTTGCTGCCTCAAGTTGAGATCTTTCTACAAGAAAAGGTACTTCAACGATTTATGGTCAGTAAACAATTCAAACTTCTCATCTAGGAGATAATGGCGCCAAGACTTAAGAGCGAAAACGATGGCCGCCAATTCTAGGTCGTGGGTTGGGTAGTTTTTCTCATGTACTTTCAACTGCCTTCCACCATAAGCTACTACCTTCCTTTCTTGCATCAAGACAGCACCTAATCATGTACCGCATGCATCCGTGTATATGGTAAACATCTTGCTCCCATCAGGCAATGTCAGAACTGGGGCTGTTGTTAGAGCCCTTTTCAAGCGTTGGAAAGCAATATTGCAATCCAAATCCCAAGCGAAAACTAGGTTCGTCTTCGTCAACCTTGTAAGTGGAGATGAGATTTTCACAAAGTCTTTGATGAACTTCCGGTAAAAGCCTGCTAGCCCGAGAAAGCTTCGGACTTCAGTTGCATTTCGTGGAATCTTCCAATCTTGCACAACAACCACTTTTGTGGGGTCCACGGCTAACCCCTCTTTGGACACCACATGTCCAAGGAATCTAACTACTTCGCTCTAGAAATGACATTTGGAGAATTTGGCTTTCAACTGATGTGCACAGAGAGTATCCATGACTTCCCTTAAGTGTTGAGCATGCTCTTCCTCACTCTACGAGAAGTTCAAAATATCGTCCATGAAGACCACCACGAACTTATTGAGGAATTCCCGGAACACCTTGCTCATCAAGTCCACTAAATAGGCAGGTGCGTTTGTCAAGCCGAAAGGCATGACAAGCCACTCGAAGAAACCATCCGAGGTCCTAAATGCGGTCTTATCAATGCTATCCTCAGCCACTCTTAGCTGATGAAACCCAGTAGCCAGATCTAGTTGGGAGAAAACGGATGCACCTACGAGCTGATCAAACATATCGTCAATTCTTGGGAGTGGGTGCCTATTCTTCTTGGTCAGCTTGTTCAGCTCCCTATAATCCACGCATAGGCGGAGTTAACCATCGGCTTTGGTCGCTAACACTACTGGAGCACCCAATTCAGAAATACTCTGTCTTATGAACCCATTTTCAAGCGGCTCTTTAAGTTGCTTGCTGAGTTATTTTCTCTCCCTTGGATCCATGTCTCTAACGGGTAAAGCAACGGGTTTTGCATTGTCAACGAGGTATATGCGGAAGTCTATCACCCGCTTCAGAGGTAAGACCTTTACCTCTTCAAACACATTCGAGTATTCACGGACCACTCTAACAGACTTCAAATTCTCAACATACGCATCAAGAGATTCTAGATAACTTAGCATAACAGAATTCATGGGATTACAAGAGATTTCGAGAGTGTTACCAAGGCGAGTCATGAGTCTAACCACTCTCTTTTCACAATCGAGGACGACACCATTACTGGATAGTCAGTCCATGCCTAGAATCAACCCATAGCCCGTGAAGCCCAAAACATAAGCATTACATTTAAACCCAATGCTTAAAATAGAGATTTCCAAATTGAAACAAATCATTGACAAATAAACTGAGCCCCCAATTGGATTTGAAACAACCAAGGGATCCTCTACTATATGGGTGTCTAGGTGCAGAGATTCAAATAAATCAGTAGATATAAAAGAGTGCGATGTGCCAGAATCAAGGAGAGTACGAACATGATTATCAAACAGATAAACTAAACTCTTAACAGAAATATGTCTACCTCGTTCCTGCAGAGGTGCAATGAGAGCATGAACCTGCCTTCCGGAAGATGATCCAGTCCTCTGTCCCTGCCCTTGCCTTTTTGGGCAGTCCTTAGACAAGTATCCAGTATCCCCGCACTGGAAACAAGCGCCCAATTTCCTCTTTTTCTTTCTACAGTCCCTAGCCAAGTGTCCAGGTATCCCACGGAAATTGCACTTCATCTTCTTACAGGATTTATTATCCTTCCCTCCTTTCTTGGGATTCGTCTTCTTGTTCTGAGATCCATCTCCTTTCTTGTTTTGAGGCTCTTCCTTCTTCACCTCCTTCTTGCCATTTTTGTTCTCCTCTTGCAACAGAGCCATGTCCACCAGTCTCTCGTAAGTCGCTCCCATCGGTATATGGGACATTGCCAAACCTTGCAGTGGCTCATTCAATCCTTTGGCAAAGCGGAGAGCCTTCTTGTGTGGAGTGTTTACTAACTCCAGTCCAAATCGAGCAAGCTGGTTGAATTTATTGACGTATTCTTTGACCGACAAGCTGCCATGTTTAAGTGATAGGAACTTCTCCATTTGCATACTCTGCTTAGCTTGTGAGAGGAACTTCATTTCAAATCTCTCCCTGAAGTCCTCCCAAGTCTCTATCGATCTTTCAGCATTAGTGACTTCCCACCGGAAGGAGGCCTCGTCTTTGAGCAACCACACCACCAACTGTAGTTTGTGCCTCTCATCTACTTCAAAGATAATGAGTAAGTCTTTAGTCTCCTTGAGGTCAGTTTCTGGCTTCCATGAATAATTCGCTCCCCTTAAAGTCTTTTACACCCATGGATCTAAAGTCTCTACAGATCTTTGAGAAAGCATTTCCTCTCGGAGGAGGAGGAGGAAGAGCAGCTGGGGGAGGAGGAATGTATGTTGGGCCCGTGTCATTGGCCCTAGCTTCTAGGTATCTCCTGAACCAGCCAGGTATCGGTACACCCTCTGGAAGGTTAAGATCCCCAGACAAGCTGAAACAAAGAGGAAAGATTCAAAATGAAGGATAGAAAGATAGTGCATATGGCTTTGGGGATTAAGCCTTTTTAAACTTTTTCTTGAAAATGCTTCTTTATGACTTCTTTTTGAAAAATAGTTTCAAAAATTTTATCCGATCTGGTAACCTTTAGCTCTGATACCAAGTGTAACACCCCACCTCCGTCAAGGTCACTCTCAAAGGGAATGCCTTAACTTCGGTGGAGCATTTTAAGGCACAAGATACTAATAAATTACAAGACAGAAAATTTATGCAGCGGAAAAAGATCAATATTATTTCATAAATACTTGTTCAACACAACAATTCAACAACTGTTTCAACCTTCCAAATTATTACAACTTTTCATCTGTCTTGAAAACATAAAGAAGCAATACTGAAAATAAAATGACATAAATCCCCAATAAGTTCTTGACCATAGCCATAGCTTAAAAAGGAAAGTTCAAGCCTTACATCTACGGTCTTCAAGCTTTGGCTAACTTGGACTAAGCAAAAGTGTTTCCTCCCTGCGGACCTGGAGGGGGGGGGGACGGAAGAAAAGAAGCGAAAGGAAAATGGGTAAGACATAAGTATGGTAAGCCTAGTTATTTAATAACATGTAAACAAGTAAAAGACTATGACATGAATAAACGGAACTTTGAATGATACCACAAGGATAGGGTAGTCCTAAAACGAGGTAAAGTAAGATTTAACTAGATTTGGCTATCGCACCCACTTTTACTACTCTAACCCACTAAGAGTTGTTTAACTAGCAATGTATGTTCATGATAAAGTGATCCCATTCATGTATTGATCAGCTCCTACTCGCATTCATGTATTCCCGGTGTCATGCGGCCCAACGTGATTTTTAAGTATTTGTGTTGGTTCCAGTATAGGGTGTGTCAAGTCCTATAATGGCAACCCTGACATGATTCAAAGATGCACAAGTGTACGCCTGGTGCCCAGTGCCTGCTTTTTCCACTCCGGAGCCCGTGCACGCCCATACTCCGTCGGAACCTACACTGACGCACCTAACCGCCACCCTTTTGACCGCTAATATTTAGCCCAGTAATCGTGCCCCACCCTGCCTAGTTCAGGGTACCTTGATACATCCATATGGGTTACTGCTGAAACGGGTCCCCGTTACTAGGGTTTTTCTAGTCAACATGTGAAACACCCCACCTCTGTTAGGGTCACTCTCAAAGGGAATGCCCTAATTTTGGTGGAGGTTTATAAGTATAAGTAACAGATATACAAGACAGATATAATAACACATATTTTTGAATAGCGGAAAACAACAACTTTTATTTCTTCAAAATACGTGTTACACAAACCATGCCATAATACTTCCCAAAATCATAACTGTCTTGATTACATTATTTAAAGAAGCATGAAGAAAACATAAATAAACTGCAAAAGTCCCCTAATTGCTGTCCAAAGCCATAGTCCAAAACGGAAAAGATCCAAGCAATACATTCTTTCTCTTCAAGCTGGATGTGAAAACTGATCAAGCTGCGGTATTCCCTCCCTGAGAACCTGGGGGGGGGGGGGACGAAAGAAAAAGAGGCGAAAGGAAAAGGGTCAGTCATAAAGACTGAGTAAGTTCTAGTGACTTTCAGTGTAGAAACGGTTAAAACAACCTGTCATGTATGAACTGGAACTAAACTTAAGAATGGTGTCAAGGTGAACAAGATAGACTAAGGTGATCAGGATAAGTCAAGACAAGTCAAGTAAAGCATCACATGTTCGAGATTCATTGCATCGACTGTACTAGTATACTAAGCCCATATCACAAGTTAATCACGAAATAAATCCCACGGCCCAATATCATGAAATGACCCTGAAACGGGGTCTGACCCAAGTACGGGGTCCTACGGAGCGATTATCTAGTCGATCGGCTCCCTACAAGTCCTAGCTCGTCAAGTGTCTGTGTCATACGGCTAATCACGAATGTAGTCACCTGTGCTGGGTTCACCTTCGGGTGTATCAGCCCTAGGGTGTCAACCCCTGACACGATTCAAGATGCACAGATAAATCTACGGATACCCAGTGTCTGCCCCGGAATACGTGCACGATCGTAGTCCACCGAACCTACACTGGCGTACCCCACTGCCGTCGTTCACCTCTTACAATCAACCCAGTAATCGTGCCCCACCCGGCCTAGCCCCAGGGTACCTTGATACATCTAGAGGGTTACTGCTGAAAGGGGTCATGTCTAGGGTTTCGCCTAATAGATTAGGCCATGTAATTCGTGACCTAACCTGCCTAACAGAATAAGTCATGTAATTCGTGACTTAATCCTTTTCTAGTCTAGTCATGTCAAGATGGTTAAGTATGTCATTTCAGTTCACGACTTAACCCGCCTACGTGTCATGTCAAGTTGGCTAAGTGTTGTCGTTTTCAAGTTCATGACTTAGCCCTACAAATCGTGTTCAAGTTGGTTAAGTTGTCTTTTCATGTTCACGACTTAACCCTAATTGGCATTAATTGATTCGTTAATGCACCGAACCACTCACATTGGATCCTATTGTTCGTAGCCACTGGATTTGCCGGGCGGTTCCAGGCAGGTTTACGCTACGAACTCAACCCAACCTCGGGTTTCAAGCGCGATGTGACCAACTACCCACATTTGATCCTATTGTTTGTAGCAACTGGATTTGCCGGGCGGTTCCGGGCAGATTTACACTACAAACTCAACCCAACCTCGAGTTGGCCACTTTCTTGTTTTCTAAAGTCATGCCCATGTTATTATCAGATTTTGCTATTTCCACATCATGTTCATATATCAACTTCATGCCCAACTAAGGCATGTTTAAAGTCAAGTTATGGCATGTTCAAGTCAAGTTTTCGTGCCATATTTCATGTTCTACTTATGCCAAATTTCACAGTTTATGCTTATAATTAATTCAAGTTTTGCCTATTCTACCCAATCGTATCCCCAACGTATATAAACGTACTTCGTTCACAAGGATAAACAATTCAAGAGATAAAGGGGAATAACACCAAACATGTGATAGGCATATGTGATAATTCCAACATCACTTGCATAATAAACAGGCTATAACATATCACATGGTTTCAATACTAGTATGATGATAACTTGGCATAGTAATGATTCCAACTTAATTTAACATGATGATTTCAACTTTACATCATAGGCATAATAATCATTGCGGGCATAATAATAATTTTATTATAAGCATGAAACATTAAAGGCATAGTAATCCTAATAGGCATAGTGGATTCCAATTTTAACATAATAATTCTCATAGACATAATGATTCCAATTTATCATAATGATTCTCATCTAACATTATAAACATAATGGTTCCAACTTAGCATTTTTAACATAATGATCCTCAACTAACATTATAGACATAATGATTCCAATTTAGCGTTTTTAACATAATGATTCTCAATTAACATTATAAACATAATGGTTCCAATTTAGCATTTTAACATAATGATTCTCAACTAACATTATAGACATAATGATTCCAATTTAGCGTTTTTAACATAATGATTCTCAATTAACATTATAAACATAATGGTTCCAATTTAGCATTTTAACATAATGATTCTCAACTAACATTATAGACATAATGATTCCAATTTAGCGTTTTTAACATAATCATTCTCAATTAACATTATAGACATAATGATTCCAATTTAGCATTTTTAACATATCTAACTTTTCATCATAACCTAACAATACCCAATTTTTCATTAATCATGATGGGTATATTAACATCACAGGCATAATTCCATCAATAGTCATAGCCATGGTTTAAGTAGCATCATAGGCATGGTTTAATCAACATGAAGATTTCAATAAACCTAGTGATTCCATGGACATGTATTAGTCCAACTTGCCAAACAATTAAGCCCAAGTGATTCATAACAACATCAAAATCATGACAAGTTTAACTTGCAACGTTGCCATAGTAATATCCCCAAATTATAATTCAAAGATAAACAATATAAACAATGGATTAACAATAGTTCCTAAATCCGGTTTCAATTCATGGCATGTCCATATTGTTTTAGCGTTTTTGCCTAAAAAGTAACATAGAACTTACAATATGAAGCAAAATAATCCGAATAAAAATCCCAAATTAATTAGTCCCAAATTCGTTGTCTAAAGCATCGTAGTTGTTGTAGCTTCTAGTTGTAGCCTTCAAGAATCGTCCTCCATCTTCTACAATTTTATTCTTTGTATTTTTAATTTAGAGCTCTAGGTTTAATGGCGGCGGCCTGAGGCTAAAATGAAATAGTATGATTTAGGCTAGGTCTTAGGTGTTATTTTATAGGTGAATAGGGTGATTTAGAGCCTTCAGATCAGTCCAGAAGTCATCAGAATCGCACAGCTTGAATACACATCATCTAGCCACTCAAAAGAAGACACGTCACCTCAGAACACTCCAGAATTCGGTGCTGGATTTGTACGGGCGCACTTGGCAGGTGCGCCAGTGTATTTTTGTACTGGCGCACTTCACAAGTGCGCCAGTGTATTCTGGACTGTTTTCGGTTTTTCTGCCTAACTTCGTTCGTCCATATCTTCTTCATACGGTATCCGATTTTCGAAAACTCGGACTCTATTTCGCGTATTTTTCCGAGACGAACGCAATGGCGTAACCCATTTCCCTTGGTTTCATCATTTATAATTAATTATAATTTAATTCGTGAAGCTTAATGTTATAGAATTCACGGGGTGTTACAACATGCTAAATTGGTTAAGTGTCCTTGGTTTGACTTAACCCCTACCAATCTTGTCTAGTTAACATGTTAAGTTTGTTAAGTGTTTCATAAATTACTTAACCTCACCAATCTTGTCTTGTTAACATGTTAAGTTGGTTAAGTGTTCCCTTAATTACTTAACCTCACCATTTCTAGCTTGATTGTTCATGAGCTTAATTAATTAATTAATTAAAGAACCAACCACTCACATTAGACAGGTATTGTTGTGGTTACTGGATGTGCCGGTCGATTCCGGGCAGTTTTACACCACAACTCAGTCTAACCTCGGGTCTTTCTATGCTTAATGCACTAACCTCTCACATTAGACAAGTATTGTTGTGGTTACTGGATGTGCCAGTCGGTTCTGGGCAGGTTTACACCACAACTCAGTCTAACCTCGGGTTAGGCATATTCATCTTTTACATTTTATATATGTGAATTTTCTACAAGTGTTTCATGTCACATATTTTAGTTATGTTCAAGACTAATGGTATAAATTATACCATTCATGGCCATAACCATTTACATGGTTTTGGTCCCACCTACATTATTAACATGTTTTGATTTAATAACTATCCCAAAGTTACCCCGGTTTGTTCGTTCGTATTAATCACATAAAGGCATTGGGCCCGCATATTAGCCTAATTTATAAATAAGAGGTAAAGAAGGGAACATGCATAACATAGATTCAACCAAACATGTAAATTTTGCATAAAACTTTATTCATATAATTTAACATGTCACATGAACTTGCATATAATTTAGACTTAGATAATTATAAGCCTAAAACATGTTAATATGTAGATCTAGGCATGTGTGAACATAACCTCAATTATAAACTAGCATATGACATAATCATGACATGTCCAATCCCAAGGCATGTATAATTTTAACATTAACATATAGGTGTGAACTAGATCTAACAAGGTGAACTTGCATAAGTCCACTTTACAAACATGCATATAAATATAGATCTAGTTTTGGATCTAACACGTAACTTGCATATGAACATATGTATAATTAGATCATGACTTGGATCTATCATAAAACATATAACTTGCATTAATCATATGAACCTAGATAGATCTTGACATGGATCTAACATAAAACTTGTAACTTGCATATGAACATATATATAGGCATATGGATCTAACATAAAGCATATGAATATATATATATATATGTGTGTGTGTGTGTGTGTGTGTGTGTGTGTGTGTGTGTATGTAGATCTTGACTTGGATCTAACATAATACATACAACTTGCATTAATCATATAAACATATATATGTAGATCTTAACATGAAACATATAACTTGCATATGATATTGTTAGTTTCATTCTCAATCTTTAATAGATCCAACACCAAGTCCAATAAGCCACAAACATTCCAAGACAATTCATGATAAAATCATCACAAGAAACAAACATGAATTAGCATCGTTAATATTATACAACATGGTATAATTCTATTTTTCACTTTATATCAAATCACGTCTTAAATTTATTTACAACTAAAAGATAACTACACTTACAAAAGACAATCTTGATTTCTGGAATCTGTATTCTGAAGTTGAAATGCTCGCCTTTGATGTGGACAATCGTTGTTTTAGTTTAATTTTGATTTGATTTGGTTTGTCTCTTTTAATTTGCTTCAAGTTGAACGACGGCTACTCGAGGTTGTCCAACGGCAGCATGACGGCTCTTGGTTAGATTTTTAATATGATTTAGGGTTGAGGTATTAGGTTGCTTATATAGAAGTTTGATTTAATAGGAACCGTCAGATTAACCTAGAGCAAATCAAAGCCATTCAGAAAAGATAGAATAGCCACATCAGCCCTAATGACTCAGCAAGGAGTCCATCAGAACCAATCAGATGCCACATCTGCCTTAGAGCGAATCGGTCCACGGGTTGACAGGCAAACACCCAGAATCAATCCCTAGTCGACCCAGCGGGGCTTGGGTCGACCTCAAAAATAGGCCAGTTCGGTTATTCCCCTCCAGATTTGCTGTTTTGATCTTTTTTACATATTTATTTATTTAATTTATATATATATCTATATATATATATTTTTTTTTCTCATATGCATACAAACTTCAAGGCTTAATAACTTCTTCATAAGGTATCCGTTTTATGCAAACCAAATGTCTATCTTGACCAAAATTTATAGACGAACGTAATAGCGCAACCCATTTCACTTAATTCTTCTTTAAAAATTAAGTATTCTTGAATTTGTTAATTTTAATATTTCAGAAAATTCTAGGTGTTACATTATTATTTTTCCACCTAAACTCTAGGTGCCCATATTTTCCACACAGGCAGCCTGGTATTTAAGGTTTTGCAGATTTAGTCCTGGAGTCATTTTAGAGCGGGTTTTGGATTAAAGCTGGAGCTGTGTTCAGAGCATTTTATTTCTTCCACCGAGCTTAGTTGTTTCCGTTGTGTATTTTCCATTATATATGTATTTTCCGTGGTACTTTGATATTTGTTGTACTTTTATGTAAAACTATTGTTATGATAATAAAAAAGTTCTTTTGTTCAGTTGCAATGTGTAAGTACCCCTAACCATCCATTTTTGAGAATGTCTCAAGTTGGTTTAATTTTGGGTCAAGACGGGCTGGAAAGGTCATCGTTAAAGAAGTGGAATTAGAGCTTTGGTTTATTTAAAGCTTTGGGTTATGACTTATTAGAAAAGGAGGAAAGGACTCATCAGAGCTAGGATTAGTAATATCTTAGAAGAGAAACTCATTAGAGATAAGGTTAGTAAAGCCCTAGAATGAGTTAAGAGTATTATTTATATGAGAAAACTATTTGCGATATAGAAATCAGTTTCAAAAAGATATGTTTTTAAAATAATTTTAAATATATATATATATGGTAGATTAAAATTTAGATAAAAAAGGAGTAAAATTATTCAAATTTGAGTAAAGATATTTTATGATTATAATTTCACAATCATTATAATTAGTTGAAGGAAAATGAATTCAATTTCGCTTGAGTAAACTATTTTCATTTGCCAACTAATTAGGATTAATAATCCAAGTGTAAATAATTAGTGAATTCATTTTCATAGTTTGACTATAAGGTATTTTGTATTTTGAAATTTTTTAGTGAGAGTTAAAACATAATGATTTTCTTAATATTTGGAGGAAATAAGTTCTTAACTTTGATTGGAGAAAAAACATTAAACCATAAATAATCCTTGTAAAGAGTTTGGATCAGGAAATGTAATTATTAGCGATTTTTGGACAGTCGATAAAATTATGAAACTATAAACGTCTAAGTACATACGAAAACCTTATGAATTAAGTTTCACAATTTTAACTAAAAGGTATTTAGTAAATAATTAGAAAAAAGGAGGGTTATCTAAAATAATAAGGATTTCAAAATTCTTGGGTCATTTTGAAGGAAAATAGGTCTTCACAGACTTTTAGAATCAAATTTAACGATTCTAACCCTAAATTTTTTTATTAAATCTTGGGAGGCAGAGGTAAGAAGTTAAGTGTTAAATAGTATTTAGCACAATTTGCCCCCAATAACAGTAATAGTAGTAATGGATCAGACGATTCTGATGATTGGATGTTTAGTGATACAGGGCATAGTCATGATGAGGCAGAGGCTTCTCCTCCTAGAGAGCCTGAGCCAGTAGAGCCTGTACCTCTGGAGGAGGACTTAGAGAGGATGATAGTGGATGGTGAGAGCGATGACGATGAGGTGGACGAGCACATCATATGGGAAATGAGGAGTCCGACTTCCAATAACGAGGAGTTGGGAGATCACGATGAGGAGTTAGGAGACCACGACGAGGAGATTGGAGATCACATAGATGATATACCGATTCCAGATGGATTAGACGATGAGATGTGGCATGAGATTATTGCTGAGCTCGATGGATTTGGTGATCCAGTGGAGCACATTCCTGAGATTGAGGTTCCGTAGTGGGATCTAGCCCCTGACTTCAATGATAATATGATAGAGGATGACGATAGAGAAGATGTAGATGAGGATGGGTATTTAGCGATGATGAGGGCATGGATTAGGATGATGAGGATTTTGCAGATGATGAGCCAGAGGAGATCAGCGTGTCAGGGCCGTCAATGATTATTCAGACATGTCTGATGATTAGATTAGTAGGAGGGCATTATTTTGGATATATAGTAGATATTGTGTACATGGTTATCTCAAGTGCTTAGTTCGCACTGAAATACTTTTCGGCTAGGATACACTTTTTGGTAGGCTTGGATATTTTCTAAAGACTAGTAGCTTTTTGGCAAACATACCTTTTATTGTATATATAGCACCTCAAATATGTAGTATGTACTCAGGTTGGTATGTAGAATCATGTATATCACCACTAGTGCACCGTGCACTTTGGTATAGATGTAGACTATGACACTTTTGGCTGACTACAACATTATCATTTGCTGTTAATTTATGCATATTGTTTATTTTTAGGATGAACTCTCTTTTCAAATATTTTTAGCTACGATAAATTTTAAATGATCTAGAGTATGAATTATGAAATTCTATAAGCCATTCTATAAATAAAATTGCTTGTATCTTCTTTCCATTTAGAGGACGAAAAGTTTTTAAGGAAGGGAGAATGTAACAACCCAGATTTTTTAGCCAATTTATTTAAAGGATTTTTGAATTTTAAATATGATTTCAAAGATACTTGGAGTATTTATAAAAGTTCTCAATTTAAAGTGATGGTCAAAAAGCGTCGAGACAAGATTTTATAACTTATCGATTTGGATATTAATTCGATTTGAATTTTTTACGTATAGGTGTTTAAAATATAAAATAATTTATTCTAAATGATAAGGAAAGTTATTTGAGAATATCAAATGTAACCGTCAAATTTTTGTAAGAAAACGTATCCATTTTTGTTCCAACGAATCTTCCAAATACAAATAAGCAGAACTATTTTTACTATGATCTATATTGGTTAAATATAAGTATTAAATATAAATTATTAAGAAAAATAATTTCTTTTTTCAAATTATTAGGTTGAATCGAACAATTATTTATAAACACATCGAGTTTTTATCGAAAAAAATTGTTGTTTTTTGTTAACAAAAATGCTTAAGGAAAGTAACAAATACAAGTCAAATTGGAACATATGGAATTGTGGCTATTTTGTAACACCTTTAAAAATGTTACTAAAATAAACTAAGTATTAAATTTGAAACCACAAACCTAAGGCTCATGGTTTCCAAGAGAGAGCACTTGTTTTTTGAAGTGGATTTATACATGTTCAACATCTAAGCTAATATTGTTTAAGAAGGAGCCAAGTGTATCTAAACCAATTACGATTACACCCTTGGCCTTAGGCTATTTAAACACCCTTAAGCCTATCCATTTCTTATTCCATTCACTCTAATTTTCTTCTTCTTCCTAAATCTCTTCTCACCATTCCCTTCTTCCTCCCTCCTCTCTCCCCACTCCCTCCCCCTCCTTCATCCACGACTGACGCCCCGCCACCCCAACCGCGCCCCTTTCCCCTCATAACCACCCTACCCCCTACCCTCCTAAATCCCCAAACCTGAGCCCTCACCCCCAAACCCTACCTACCCCATGCCAACCACCCCCTCCACCGCCGTACACCCCCACGCTACCCATACCCATGGCCACCCCCTCCTCCTTCACCATCATGACAAATCTCCTCTCAAAAGTAAATTAAAATTATATATATATATATATATACATATATTGGAAAGAGAAAATACCACAAGACGTCGTAACGTTGGCCAATAGTCTAGTCAAAGTCCTACATTTAAGTTATAAGGAGCAATGTCGGTGAGAAGCTTAACTTTTATAATATATTAGTGTAGAACTCAATTATTATATATAAAATAAGAACATTATGTATATATATACATACATATAATGGATATCAAATATATAGATAATTGTTGTACATGCTTGTGATTGATGGATGGATGTGAAATTGTGGATTAATTAGTTAACTAATGAAATATAAGCTTAATTATCTAACGTTGATACCTTATATTCATATGCCATGATACATGTATATATACATACACTACGTATATATATATATGTATATGTATATATATACACACACACGCACATATATGTTATATGTTAATGGTTGTTATAGTTGTGGAAAATATTATTTTAGTTGTTAATAGTGATAATATGTTCACTACACACACGCATGTGGAAGGATATGGGTTTTGGTTAAGTCTCGATTCATTTCGATAATATAATTGAATATTATATTCGACTAAATAAAGACGTAAAAATAAAATTTAAAATTTTGTACTTGAAATGATTTGGATATGAGATAGAGTTAATTACAAATAACATTCATAAAGACGGAAGTTTAATTGAAAAATATTTCAAGTATATATGGCATATTTAACTTTGAAATCAAATTTTGAATAGTAAATTCAAAAATTGATGTTGAGTTTGATATATAAATGATGTTGAAAACTCAAATTGTTCCAACTATCTTATAATGTATTTAATTTTATTTTTTTGGAAAGTTTTGATTTAAAAGGATTAGTTTAGAAAAATAATATTATTTTAATATTAAAATAGTAATATAATATTCATTTAACATGAATATTTGAATTTTAAAGTTAAATTTTGAAATATTGTTTCAAATAAGTTTAAATAGGTTTTATAAAGATTATAATCACATTTGAAGTAAATCAGATGAGTTTTGAATTTAAATTAAAATATGGTTTGAAGAGGACAAGTCACGTTGCGGTAGTTCGCGATTTTCGACTATAAACTTTGAACGCTTATAACTAATGCAATTCAAATCAGATTTCTATAAAACAAAAATATTGCTTCCTAAGGATAATAGTTTTAAAATGGAAAATGAATTTCCAAAATTCAATATGTAGATTTTAAGTTATGTGTAAAACTATTTTTGAAAAGGACATTATAAGTGTAATTCATTGATCATAATGGTAAACGACTATTTTTAATTAAAGGAAAATATGGAAAAAAATTGTAAAATAATTATAAATAATTTAAGAGTGTTTTAAGTTGATAATACAAAGTTTTGGATATTGTAAAGGTTGTTTGATCAAACTAGCTAATTTGAAACACTTTTTGCAATGCTTTTTGCGATGCTTTTCAGTAATGTTTTGTTCTAAAGCTTTTAACTCATTTATGTTCATCTACAAATTAATTACTCATTTTTAAATGATAAATAAAATGTTTTGGAAGTATTATACATTTAAACAAGATTTGGTCATGAGCAGATTAAGTTTACTTAAAGATTTAAAGAGTTTTCAAATGAAGGTTTTATTTGGAATTAGATGGAAATAATCTCCATATAATTGGTATTAAATTCCATAAATGAAATTTATACTGTTTTTGGAATTTGAAGGGTAATTATACCATTATTTTACCTATAGTATGTGTTGAATACATAAATTGATATTAAATATAGGCTGATACAATTTCTATTCAATTCTTACTCAAAATAAACTAGTTTTGGTTTTTGAAAATTAAATGGAAATAATTTTCGGATATTCAATATTAGAATTCTTTGTTCAACTTATATTGTTCGGGGAATTTGAAAGGTATTCATACCATTATTTCACTTATAGTATTAGTTGATTATGAGGATTGATATTGAATATAAGTTGATATAATTTCTATACAATATATTTAAATATCAATTGATCTTGAGTTTGTTTTGAATGATATTTTAAAATGGCATTATTCTTTAACACAAATTTGAGTATGATTTGGAATTTAAAAATGGACTGAGATCTTTTATAAAGGTAATGGAGAAATGCTTATTGTTTTAGAAATGAAAAGGAATTGGAGAACTAATGAACCTTAATTAAAGATTTTAAAACCTAAACTATCTTTGATTTAAAAAGATATGTTCTTAGGAGGAATTTATTAAATAAAATTTTTCCATAAAAAGGTTTTAATTAACCAATTGAAGTGGAAAGGAGACTCAGTGAATCCTGTATTTCCATATAATTTTAAAATAGCGATTGATATTTAGGAAGACCAAAATAAGAAGTTGGGTATGAAAAGCCATTCCAAATAATAGTACGACGTTATGGAATAATTAAAGTTATTGAAGATGGTGTTGAAGACCAGACACCTTCACATCAAAAGGACTTCTCGTTGAATGTCTCAACTGGGTAGCTTCTTATTTAAGATGGATTTACCGGTATTGTAGCATTGGTTCGCACGTATTTTGGAGGAATTTCGGATTTGTAAGGGCTTCCCTCCTTTATTAGACGAGGAACAAAAGCGCCTTCGATTCTGATTAGTCCTTGAACGAACTTGTATGGATGTGTGTCTGACATTGTATTTTATAGTGTATTCATTGATCTGTACTAAATGTATTTCTTTTGGTGGCGGATAGGTTATCTCTTAGCTTAACACTCTTCTTTGAGACATACGAGCTCAAAGGTGATATGGTTAGTAATTATCAGTTGTATATTGTGGAATGACGTTGTGGTATTAACGAGACTTCGACAAGCCTCACACCCCGAAAAATGGCAAAAATAGGAACGATGCAGCAAGATTATGAGTTATCATCTCCTTCTAAATAAAAAAATGTACCATGGCAAGGAGCCCAGGTATTACTTATTTGGAAACTTCTACTCTTGTGGATGTTGATGTTGTGGGCACCCGGTTTAAGGTTGGCAACGACCGGGAGGTGATATATTCAGATGTAATCTAGTTAAGGGAGAATGCGTGCTTGTGTTGGTAGAGAACTTGATTTGTTCTCGGGACATTCTTCAAGAAATGTACCCATCGGTGTAACACCACGTAATTTTATAACACATTAAGATATAAACTAATGAATACTTAATTAAATATTGGGAATTAAGTAAAATGGATTGCGCCATTGCGTTCTTCTCGGAATTCAGCTTAAGATTGACTCCGAGTTTGCGTAAAACGGACATTGTATGAAGAAGTTATCAAGGTTAGAAGTTTGTATACGTATAAGCTAATTATATATAAATCAAACATTTCAGAAATTCAAAATAATTCAAAATCGAACAGTAGAAAGGGAAGCGGGAAAATTCCCGTCCAGGGGGTCGACCCCTGGGTCGACACACCAAGGGGAGCTCGACCCCCATACGGATCTGGATAGATCCCTGCTTCTGAATGTGGACTGATTTTTGTGTAAGATTCGTCGGCTGATGGCTATAAATAAGACCCTATACCTGTTGTTTTATTCATCTAAATCAATGGAGACGGTGAGATGCTGCTCCAACTCATATTAAATTAGCCTTTTCTTCAACAATGACGATTCATACGTATTCAAAGATCGCTGATTCAACATCAATACGCTTTCCTCTGTTTTCTTAGATCCATTCTCTGTGAGTCTATGCAAGTTTAAGATATGAATAATTAAAATTTAATCTTGACATATTATGAATTGGATGTAAGCATGTGACTAATTAAATCATATTAGATCTGGCATAACCTGAGTATCTAAGTTATTTTGACATGACTATGAATTAGACCTAAGCCTATGCCTATTTATCATGTCAAATCTGCCATTATTTTTACATTTAATTCACATGATTAGATCTCATCATGCATGTTTATGATCATGACACTATGCCTAATTAATTGTATTATCACATGTTCATCAGATGTGTTCCTTTATGCATATCTTATCATTATGCCCAATTTTGTCACTATTTGTTTATTAGTTGTTATGCCTATTCCTGCCATCATATATCAATCTTGTTATTATGTTTATTTCTGTTCTCTTTCCTTCTTCTTTCCCCTTTTTAATTTATAGCCAGGCTATCTTCGAGTCTAGGCATACCGCTGAAATATGCAAACGCGTGAAATTGAGAACGAGGGGAAAACATTAGAGTTGGGGCATAACTTGTATTAGGAAATTTGGGCATAACTTGAACTAAATACATGAATATGGATTAGGGGCATATACCAAATTGTGATTAAAAATCTTAATTTAGGTGCCTGATGAATATGACTTGGGGAAGGGGCATGAAAACCTATAATGAAATAGGGATAATTATTGAAGAATGAAAATGCCTAGATTTACAGTACTTAGAAACTGTAACCGCGCTTAGACACAAGGTTAGATTACACTTGTCGTAGAAGTCTGCCCGGACCCGCCTAGCATATCCAGTAACCACAAGTGGTGAATCTAATGTGAGAGGTCTAGGTGCATAAACACATAACGAGCTGAGACACGAGGTTAAGTCCGACTTGTGGAAGAAGTTTGCCTAGACCCGCACGGCATATTCAGCATCCACAAGTTGAAGGCTTAATGTGGGAGGTCTAGCACATTATAGCCATAAATGTATATATGGTAATGAACTTGAATACTTAACCTGTTTGAATCCATAGGGATTACATGAACATGTTAACTTGAGTAGGGGTTAAGTAAACTTGCTTGAAACAGTGGGTGGGTTAAATATATCTTGGGGTGGTGGGTTATATTTATATATAGGCCCACAAACTTAACCTATGGGGTTATGCAATCTTTTTACACTAGTATGGCATAACCTGTTGAAATCCAAGTAGTGGGGTTGCAAGCCTAGGGGGAAGCTTATATCATCTTGTATGTGGGACCCGTTTCAGTCAGTAAACCATAAATAGGTATCAAGCGAGTACTCTGAACTAAGTCGGAGTCGGGGCACGCTTACTGGGTTGATTGTAAGAGATCCAAAAGAGGGTATGTTATGGGCAGCGCATTCCAACGGGTTCATGTGTGTGCATGGGTCCGGACAAGTGGAGGCAAAGACGCCGTGACATCGGTAGATATGGTTGTGTATATCCTGAAAACGAAGGGTTGCCACTTTAGGGGGTGATACATCCTACTGTGGGGACAACACAAGGTATTTACGGAGTACGGAGTAGGGAGCCGATCGATTGGGGTTGTAATTAGGGTACATCTAGACTCTGGTATGTTTAGGAGCCTGTTATTATCCTTAGGGATAACTCTGGTATGTTCAATTGGGATGTATGTTAATTGTATGGGGTTAAAACTCTCACTGGAAGTACACCTAAGTCTACCATCTTGTACTTGTTGGGGATCATCTGTTCTAGTGATACTGGTACTGGTGCAGAGAAAGAAAAGTATTAGAGAAGCTCTATATATATATATATATATGTTCTATTCGATTTATCTTGTTTACCTTGTCATACCTGCCTTATATGTTGTTATCCCTCTTATCCAGATTGTATGCCTGTCATGATACATTTACTTATTTATATGCTAAAAGTAACTAGTGTAATACCCCGTAATTTTAAATATTAAAGTTAACAAATTAAAGAATACTTAATTTCAAATGTGAGAATCAAGGGAAATGGGTTACGTCATTGTGTTCGTCTCGGAATTCTGGTTGAGATAGAGTCTAAGTTTGCGTATATTGGACTTCGTATGAAGAAGTTATGGCTGCCGGAAGTTTCCAGAAAATTCAAATAAATTCAAACAGCTCGAAAACAGATTCAAAATTCAAAATAGAAATCAGAAGTAGGATGGGCGGGAAAATTCCCGCCCAGGACCCAGGTCAACCAGGGGGTCGACCCTAGTGTCGACCTCCCCTCTACAGGTCGACCTAGGGGTCGACCTGCCCCTCCGCCCTCGGGCCAGATCTGAAAGATGACGACTTACGACTTGTTGCTGAGTCACTAGGGTTTCTGGATAGTTCTGATCTGGTCTGAATGGTTGTGGTTAACTCTAGGTTCATCTGACGGCTCTAATTGAATTGAAATTCTATATAAACACATGTAGACTCAAACCCTAAAAACCTAATTAAAATTAGAACCATGGCCGTCATGCTATCACCCCGCAACCTAGAGTAGCCGCCACCAACTAGAGGAAAAGTAAAGCTAATCAACACAATTCAACTCAAGTCTATAACAACAACAATAACGAATTTGTCTACTTCAAAGGCAAGCTAGATCAATTTTAGAACACAGATCCCAGAACTCAAGACCTTCTTTGAGTTGTGAGTTTGATTTCCTTAATAAGACAATCAACAAGTTAATTAGGTCGAGTTATAATTTGGGTTATATGGTTATGTTTGTGAATCATTGGAAAAATGTGATATTTTGTGAATATATGCTAGTTGTTCATAATGATAGTTTTGTTGTGGATCCCTTTTATATGCCAAATCACCTATGTTCAACTTGATTCATGTTTGACATCAATTTATATGCAAGTTTGGGTGTAGATTATATGCTAGTTTCTATGTAATTTGTACATAAGTTTACATGTGAACCAAGTGAAATGATTATATCGAAGTTTAGGTGGAAATTGGATTCACATATATGCAAGCTTACACCTTTAGATTTAGATCTATGACATACATAGTTTTATGCAAGTTTGTGACTATGGCCTATGCAAGTTTGGGTGAAAACTATGTTCATATCTGCAAGTTCACACCTTTAGGTCTATGTTTAGATTCATGACAATACAAAGTTTATGCAAGATATGTTGGAATCCTTATTTGTAAGTTAGATCCATTTTTGTGTGTTATGCAAATTTGTGATGTTTCTTCCCTTTTATGTGATTTGACTGATTGCTAGTGTAATATATATATATATATATATATATATATATATATATATATATATATATATATGTCATGATAAGCGAACGAACAACGTGGGGACGATGGGGGTAATATTGAATATACTCATATTAAGAATTGGCATGTAATGGCCTTAAAAGGCATATAATTAATTTGAGGCAATAATTAAAATTTATTATACCTGAAATAAATGGACATAATTTAGGTGACAATTATGGACATAAGTATATTTGGAATTTATCAACAAATTTGAATAGGGATATAAATCCACTTTGGGGTTAAATAAAGATATGTAATAATTAACCGCCTGAGACATGAGGTTAGACTCGTTTGTGGTGTAAGACTGCCCGGACCCGCCCGACAAATCCAGCAGCCACAAATGCCAGTCTAATGTGAGAGGTCAAAGGCACGAATTAAATGCATAACAATTATAAAGACATGAGGTTAGGCTCGTTTATGGTGTAAGACTGCCTAGACCTGCCCAGCAAATCCAGCAGCCACAAATGCCAGTCTAATATGGGAGGTCTTTACGAGGTTACAGTTCTAATGAATTAAGAAACACTTAACCAGATAAACATGTGGTGGGACATGGGAGGGTTAAGTGGGTGCCTTGGGTGGCATGTGAAATTAAGAGGGTGCCTTGGGTGGCATGTGAAATACGATTAGATGCACTTAACCAAGATTGAAACATGTAAGAAGACATGAATAAGAATGGGGTTAAGTGGGAAAACCTTAGAGGGGACCAAGCATAGGTGGAAAGCTTGTGTCATGCATGGGGGCCTTTTCAAACCAGTAACACATTAAGTATCTTTGTGGGTTCGACCCAAGTCGAGGACGGGACACGCGTACTGGGTTTGATTATAAGAGGTCAAAACGGGTTAGCAGTGGCAACGCAAGTCCAATGGGGTCATATGCGTGTGTGGGCCCGGCTGATAGATAAGACGTTGTTGCATCATGTGGATATAAGCCGTGCATTTTTGGTGGTATCGGGTTGCCACTTTGGGGAGTGATACACCCCACTATGGGGCCAACACGGGTATCTACGAGTTAGGGAGCCGATCGAATGGGGGTAGTGGTACAACTAGCGGAGATAGGGGCAGACGACACCTATGAACGCAGCTAGGGGTACATGAAACTACCATTATCATTGTTAAGTTCTGTGGGCGGGATCAACCTTTAGGGTGTTTGGTATGGTGCAATGTAGTAATTATCTTATAATGATCAGGTGCACTTTTAACGTTATCTTTGTGCATCTTATTTCCTTTGTTTGCTCTGTCATACCCATTTGTTCACAGTCATTTCCTTATTTTCCAGCTTATGCCTTATCCTAGTTACTTAATGATTATATTGTTAAAGTTATTGCACTCGCCAGACTTTATGTTTGACCCCCTTTGTTTCCACCTCTTTTCCTCCCCCCCCCCCAGGTGCTCAGGGTGGGACTAATACTAGTGGAGCTTGATTTGGACAGCTTTATCTCTTTCTTTTGGAAGTTGCTTGGATCGCTGAAGTAAAGTTCAGCCTATCTTATTTATGGCTATTTTATGTTGGGGTTATATCTTTTATTTTATGTACTCAGAACTTATTTGTCAAGATGGATAATAAGTGTATTTGGTTTTGTAGTTGGTTTTTGATGTGATGTAACCAAACTATTTCTCCGCTGCAATAAAAGTGGTTTTTATTTTCCAAGTACCAATATATTTATCTGTCTTGTTTACTTTTTTGTTCTATACACAATAAACTCTCCACCAAAATTAAGGCATTCACTTTGTGAGTGACCTTAATGGAGATGGGGTGTCACACGTGGTATCAGAGCTGAAGGTTGCCAGACCAGATATGAATTTTGAAAAACTATTTTTCAAAAAGCACTTTTATAAAGAAATACTTTCAAAAATATGTTTTAAGGAGAGTATTTTCAAGAGAAAGGTTTATTTTAAAAACATAACCCCCAAGAGCCATATATCTTTCTTTCGAATTCTTCGTTTGAATCTCTTCATTTTCTTTTCAACATGTCTGGAATTCCCGAGATACCAGAGGGGATACCGATACCAAGATGGTTTAGAAGGTATCTGGAAGCTAGGGCCCATGTCGCAGGCCCAGAAAATGCTCCTCCTCCTCCTCCCCGTGTTGTCACTTTCGCGAAGATATGCAAGGACTTTCGGGCAATGGGCGGGAAACCTTTTCCCGGGTCGGAGACGTTTGTTGAAGCTCAAAATTGGCTAATGGAGGTGGAAGAATTGTTTGGAATCTTTGAGGTAGAAGATGGAAGAAAGGTCCAGTTAACTGCCTGGTTAATGAAGGATGAGGTCTCGTTTTGGTGGGAGGTCACTAATGGAGAGCGTCCCGTTGATACATTGCCGGATTTCAGGCGTAGGTTTGAGGCAAAGTTTCTCTCACGGACTGAAGAGAATCTATACATGGAAAGGTTTTGGGCATTGAGGCAGGGAAATCTACCAGTGAAAGAGTACGTCAACATGTTCAATCAGTTGGCGAGATTTGGCTTGGCCTTGGTGAATACACCCGAAAAGAAGGCCCTGAGATTTGTTAAGTGTTTGAATGAGCCGCTACATGGGTTAGCTGAAAGAACCCGTAACTTCCCCGTGAAGGAAAGCACGAATACTTTGAGAACAACACACAAAAGGAAGCATACGGAAGAACATTTCATTGTTATTACAACAATTCCATCAGATACAAGAATATACAGAGTAAAAATGAATAAATTACATTTGACAAATATCAGAGATTATAATAAATTACATAGCAGCGGAAAAATATACAAAACACAACTAGAAGTGATACACGGATACAGAGCTTTCCAAGCATCATTCCAGCTGTTAATCAGGACCCTGTGAATATAAATCTGCAAAACCAAAACTACTAGCTGCCCGTGTGGAAAATAGGGGCACCCAGAGTTTAGATTAAAACAATAAACTCCAGGTCAGTCATGTGACTGGTGTGAGAACTAAAACAGTTATTTTAAAACTTTACTTTAAAAGAGAGTAATTCAAGGGACCACGCCGTATAACACGGAACGGGTTTCCTCCCAAGAATACTAGTGCATATAACAAAACAGCGCAATGCTCTTTAGAAAAATGAAGCTATTATAAGACCCAGGTCCCATCACACAATGCAACGCAAGCCGGAGGATAGGGTTTTCCCTTATAATAGCCAAACATGCTTGGTACGTTAAAACAAATCATTTGATACTATAATAAGTGTATAGTGTCAAAACAATTTCAATCATAAATATCAATCATAGACGGCATGGGTACCATATATCATGTCGCCATACTAGTTCTACAATTAAAACCGCAATATCACGTATTGGAAATTGGATTTCCGTCATGAGTCGAGGCAAGGGGCAAGCTCCTCTCCGCGTTCGAGACACTCTAGCAAATGCCTCAGGACCCCACTATGATCCTTGGAATCGGCTGGGCCGGTCCTCTCTTACTTTTGAGGATTAGTTATTCTTGAACACACGTTTCCCGGTCCTTACAGACCTATATCTGAGGCGCCTCGTATCCAACAACCACACAGGTGAAAAGTATATAAATGTCAGGGCTGGTAGGTCACTGACACCACCCTAGCTAGAAAGAAACGTCGTGCTCTCCCAGCGGTCCGTCTCCCGTTTTTGACTCATACCGAGGTGTGAGGCTCGCGAATTCACGTTATACACAAAGCTATGCCACACAGGCCGTGCTTTGATCATCAACCACAAGACTTTGCTTTTCAACAGAAGCCTTGATCAATTGCCACTTACGCGTGCCACACTGGCAATTCACTCCATGCGACTGATGTCCATCGATATACAACCTCTGAGCTCGTATGTCTCAGAGAAGGGCGTTAAGCAAGAGAATAAATTCTCCGCCGCTAAACAGATGTATATTTAATAGAGATCAATCAACACAGAATAAAATCCAATGTCAGACACACAATCCATTTACAAGTTCGTTCTGGGTCTGAACGAAACCGGAGGCACTTTCCTCGCATATCCATCCATCTCCAAGTACGTCTGGACGATCACCAACTGATTCCCTCATCCTGGGTGTACAGCCCAATCAAGATCATCAGTAATCACCCAAACGATGTGAAGACTTCCGGTCTTCAACCACCGTCTTCATCTTCGACATCTCGTCGAATCGGTTATTCAGAATGGGTATAAACCCGGCCTTTCTGAATAACCCACGTATATAATAAACAAATGTTACACAAACACAATGAACGCCTCATTCCAATTCAGAATATTCTTTTATTCACAAAATCACATTCTTAGGGAAAGGTTCCCATTAATTTTATCAAAGATAAATTCTTCTAAATTTATTCTTCAATCCTCCTTTGGATATCATTTCTAACTAGTCGGGATTAACGAACCACACCGAAGTAATTATTTATTTTATTTCCCAATCCCAACCTATGTATCCCATGGAGCAAAACTGGTGATACTCCATTCCTAGCACCACGGTGTTATCGGTAAAATTAATTACCATTTCACGTTCAAATCTAATTAAAGATTTAACTATCGCTTTGGAGCAAAACTGGTGATACTCCACTCTCGATCACTTTTCAGATTTGATAATTTAAATTATCAATTCACATTTTAATCTAATTAAAGATTCATTAAAACTCCACTTAGTTTTAATCTTTTCAGAAATCGATATCTTGCCTTTAACTGGGTTAAAGAACCAATGTTATCTAAAACACGATTCACAATAAACCCAAATCACATTTGATATTAAATACAAGGCTCTGAATAGAAAATATACCGGCTTATATTCAATATCAAATTCTGAAACCAACAAATATCGTATTGGAAATAACGATATAAAATATATCTTTCAAATTCCCATAACAATATCTGTATAGTCACGAAATCCAACATCGAAATATTCTGAAGATAATTTCGATTCAACTCCAGTCCAATCCACGTATTGGGAATATTGATTATTTTTAAAATCACTTTCAAATTCAATTTATTTATTTCAAAAATAAATTGAATTTAATTCCAGTTCAAAACTAGTTCATTTCGATAAAACACTATTTTTATCTTTTCAAATGTGGAATTTTCCAGCCCAATTCTTTCTAATTCACATATTATAATTTTACACAAATTATAGATATTTTTAATAATTTTATCAAGGCCCGTACAGTCGATTTCCATCAACGGCCATCGAACTGCACTTACAGCAACCTTTTCTGAAATTGATTTGGACATAATTCCAAATCCAACCGTTAGATTTCAAATTTCTAATATTCATTGGAAAGCTCTTTTCGATACGAACCCAACGGTTCCGGTTTTAGGAGAATCCGACGGTCGGATCTCCCGCAATGTCCGTTCGAAGTTAATGGTCGAAATTCACGAACTACCGCGGCGCGGCGCGTTCTATAATGGCCATTATATTATATATATAATATATATAATATATATTTCGTCGATTTCTATTTAAAACGAATTTTACAAATCGTTTTAAATTCGTTTCTAAAACAATTTCAACTTTCTTTTCAATTCAAATCAAAATTGAATTCTTCTTTATAAATTCGTTTTAAAATTCATTTCTATTCAATTCAAATTTTAATTCAATTTGAATTCATTTCAATTCACCTTCAATTCAATTTGAATTCGTTTTCAATTCAATTCATTTCGAAATTGTTTTCAATTCAGTTCATTTCGAAATCGTTTTCAATTCAATTCATTTCGAAATCGTTTTCAATTCAGTTCATTTCGAAATCATTTTCAATTCAATTCATTTCGAAATCGTTTTCAATTCAATTCATTTCGAAATCGTTTTCAATTCAATTCATTTTAAATTTCAATTTCAAAATATTTAATTTCGAAATCACTTTTCAATAATCATTATACACCGAATAAAATCGATATAAATATCGTTCACGTCAAAATGGCGCAAAACTAATCAACACGGCTTTATATTTTTCACAACTTCTTTATTTTATTCAACAAATGAATATTTATCCCATTCAACACATGAATCTATATTTTTTCCAACACACGACTAATCTCAACACATGAGTACTGTCAACACATCACTATTTTTGTTATGTAAAATATTTTATAAAACTATGGTATCTATCGTTTGATTTTCAATTAGACTTCTACTGGGAAGTAGTTCTAATTTTAAATATGATAAAGATGTAAATTTTATTATATAAAATATTTTACTCAACACATGAACATCGTCAACACATGACTATTTTTATATTCAACACATGAATTTTCTTTTATAATATTCATCATTTTCCCGATTGGAATGAGGCCCAATCAATCACCATATAATGTTAACTATATGGATTCCATACAACACATGTATATAATAGCATTGAAAAATAATCAATCATCAACCAAAGTGCACTACACTGTATAAGCATCAAATATAGATATCTGACGCTTATAACAGCCAGTCAATCAATCGATCGACATATTTAATCAATCAGGATGAGTGAACTTCCAAATTTCATCCCAACACCCGTGTGGGGTTTCAAACAATCAAACATAGATTTTATTTGTGCAGTTGGGCGACGTGTAAAATTTATCGACCCAATCGATATCAGTCAAATCAGTGTATACAAACAAATCGGCCGATTTGTTTATAAATATTTATTTATTCACTTCCACGTTAAAAATTATATTTTTAACGATCAAACTATTTTATTTTAACACTTGAATTTCTATTCAGTTCATTTATTCAATAAATGATTATTTTTATTTTTCTAACATATTTTAGAAAATTTCGGCGGCATAACGGCACGATACTAGAAACGGGACAAGGCCTAGCCTTATCCCCGGTCTAGTGAAGGCCCACGCCATTCACACATCAATCAAATCAATTTCAATTCACCAAACAATTCAATTCAGCCCAAATCATCTAACTGATTTATGCAACCAAACAAACAAGTCCATGGTTTGTGGACGATTGTGTCGGGTGCTACTAAGCACCGTCTGCATCCTAGTATATATATATATATAACTAGAAAAAGAATTTGAAGAGTGAGAAGTTCTCACCAGAAGCTATCCAATCATCACGACACTTCATCTATAGAAATCTTCTTCATCCTCGCCTTTTTATCATCTTCGTTGCCCGTAGTCACTACATATGTAAAAATCACATTTTTATATACTGATGTCCTTAAAATAAAAATCTCATTTTTATTTATTCACTTTCAATTTAAAAGTCATATTTTTATATTTGCTCCATACATTTAAAAATCGAATTTTTACTTCGCTATACTTTATATAAAAATCAAATTTTTACTATGTTATTCAATATATAAAAATCGACTTTTTATTACTATGTTATATAGATAAAAATTATATTTTTATCACGCTATTCCTCATATAAAGATTTTGCCTTTTCAAAAATAAAGACTTCGCCTTTTCAGAAATATAAATTTCGCCTTTATAAAAATAAAGATTTCGCCTTTTCAGAAGTATAAATTTCGCCTTTATAAAAATAAAGATTTCGCCTTTTTAGAAGTATAAATTTCGCCTTTATAAAAATAAAGATTTCGCCTTTCAAATATAAAGTTTATATTTTTCTCGAAGTAAAAATCATATTTTTACTTCACTACTCATATCAAAATATCGTCTTTTCATATTTAAAAATATCACTTTTTCATATTTATCATCTATATAGTAAAGACTATATTTTTAATACTTTAAAAATGTAAAAATCATATTTTTAATAATCTAATTTTGCTAAAATCGAATTTAAAGTAAAAGCATAAAAGGAAAAAAAAAAAGAATAAAATAAATTAAAAACTCACAGATGAAAACTGGAGAGAGGGGGGGTGTCCACGTCGAGATGGCGGCCAGCAGGGGCGGCGCTCCGGCGGTCGACGCAGGTGCGGAGGTGGTTGGTGGAGCTGCGGTTTGGGGGTGTTCTAGGGCTAGGGTTTTGCGGCGGAACTGGGGGGGTTTCAGGAGGAGGAGAGAGAGGGCAGGGCGGTCGTGTTAGAGGGGCGACGTTGGGGAGGCGGCGGCGACGGGATCGAGGGCACGGGGCACAACGATTTTATTTATTTTTTTTCTTTTTCTGCTTCGTACGAAATGAAATCGGGGGAGGGGGGGGGGAGGGGTATATGCAAAAGAAGGTTTCATATTTTATTTATTAATATTATTTTTCTCTCACCGCAAAAAGCAACTTATATTTTCGACCTCAAAACGAGGCCCACCGCCTGTCGTCCATAGCGTATTACCCTCATTCCGAACACTTTGGGATATGTATCGCAAGCTAATTCGGCTGTTTCGATTAGTTTCCGTTAAATTTACATTTAAATCACTATATTGAATTTTAAACGTACATTTCAAATTACCGGGGTCACATACTAACTCTAAAAATTCCCGAAAAATATTTTCTAGCTTCGTATTGACGATACGGTCCTAACAAAACTAGTTTCGTCGAATCTGAGACCGTTAGAAAAATGGCCAATTTTCCAGTCGATTAAAATCAACTGAAATGGTCAAACACGTTTTCCTTTTCCACGCTCACATATTGATTCGAAAAATTATGAAATTTGGAATCTAGCAATAATCTTACATCACGGATCCAACAAAAGTGGTTTCGTCGAAATCCGAGGTCGTTTGCAAAATATCTATTTTTAAGGGCCTGAATTCCATAGCGACTATTCAGGATTTTCAACTGGACATATCTTTTGATTCCCACTATGAAATTTTGATTTGTCGGACTCGTTGGAAAGATATCATCAATTAGATCCTATTATTTTTGGTTACACTAAAATCCGGTTTGCTTTGCACCCGGTACATTCAATTGAAGTTTGAAATCGAATTATCGAACTACCGCGCCATTTTCAATTCTATTTTAATTATAAATAAATATTTATATTCAAACGACGACGTATATAAATATATACGTCGAATCCTATTCAAAATAAATTTCTCGTCGATATTATTTAAAATTATTCATTTTGAATATTCAAAATTCGCTAAAATTGCCAAAATAAAAATTTCAAACTGGCTCGCATTTTACGGGTTGTTACAATCTCACCCACTTAAAACTTTTCGTCCCCGAAAAGGAACAAAGTCGAAAGTGGTTTGATTATTCACTCTACGTTCGATCTGGCTTCCGTTCTCCAACTTTTCAATTTCTGAGAATTCTCAAATTTTCAAAAATTTGGCTAACACCCTAAATTTTCGAAAAATTTCGCCATAACCTCCCCTGCACCGGGAGCATCGGGGAATTTCAAATAGCTTCCCCGGTCCTTCAGATCTCAAAAAGAAAAAGAAAAAGCCAAGCGGCTAGCCAATAGGCTCATAAAATCATCATCACCCAAACAAAACAGTAAATTATGTAGTAAACATGTACCTATTTGTCGGGCAAACAAATTTTATTCTTTGGCTCTAGCCTCCTTGCTATGACCTGTTCAATGTAAGTATATGTATATACAAGCAAATGCGACCAATTTTCAATAGAGTTCAATATTTGGTTCTATTAGGCATAGTGGTTAAAATTATCAAACAAATAAACAAACAATACAAACATCAATCAATTAGTGGATTAACGTTTCAAATTCATAAATTTTGATACATATACAAAAAATCATGTTTTGATGCCAATTCACAACAATGTGTCCTAACTATATTAGTTTTGGTTCTCACACCAGCCTAATGGAAATATATAGAAATCACATCTTCGAAACACGAACATAAATACTGATGATGTGGCCACATCACCAGAATTATCCTCGGGTGTCTAGAATGTGATTCTATATCTACCCAGTATATTAAAATTTCGACTATACGTTCATGACGCGTATACGCGAAATCTATATATACTCGATTGTCCATATTCAAAATAAATAAATATTCAAATACGTATAAAACGATTTAAATTTTAAAAACAAAATTGTTTTCATTTGAAAAATATACTCTTCACACTCGTTCTAGGATACTACTGATCCTATCTCTAACGAGTCATTCTAATTGGATATTACTAATCCAATATCTGATGAATTCTTTCGTATGATTCTAATGTGTCTTGTTCTCGAGCTCTGTAAACCAAAGCTCTGATACCACTGTAAGGACCCGTAACTTCCCCGCGAAGGAAAGCACGAATACTTTGAGAACAACACACAAAAGGACGCAGACGGAAGAACATTTCATTGTTATTACAACAATTCCATCAGATACAAGAATATACAGAGTAAAAATGAATAAATTACATTTGACAAATATCAGAGATTACAATAAATTACATAGCAGCGGAAAAATATACAAAACACAACTAGAAGTGATACACGGATACAGAGCTTTCCGAGCATCATTCCAGCTGTTAATCAGGACCCTGTGAATATAAATCTGCAAAACCAAAACTACTAGCTGCCCGTGTGGAAAATAGGGGCACCCAGAGTTTAGGTTAAAACAATAAACTCCAGGTCAGTCATGTGACTGGTGTGAGAACTAAAACAGTTATTTTAAAACTTTACTTTAAAAGAGAGTAATTCAAGGGACCACGCCGTATAACACGGAACGGGTTTCCTCCCAAGAATACTAGTGCATAAAACAAAACAGCGCAATGCTCTTTAGAAAAATGAAGCTATTATAAGACCCAGGTCCCATCACACAATGCAACGCAAGCCGGAGGATAGGGTTTTCCCTTATAATAGCCAAACATGCTTGGTACGTTAAAACAAATCATTTGATACTATAATAAGTGTATAGTGTCAAAACAATTTCAATCATAAATATCAATCATAGACGGCATGGGTACCATATATCATGTCGCCATACTAGTTCTACAATTAAAACCGCAATATCACGTATTGGAAATTGGATTTCCGTCATGAGTCGAGGCAAGGGGCAAGCTCCTCTCCGCGTTCGAGACACTCTAGCAAATTCCTCAGGATCCCACTATGATCCTTGGAATCGGCTGGGCCGGTCCTCTCTTACTTTTGAGGATTAGTTATTCCTGAACACACGTTTTCCGGTCCTTACAGACCTATATCTGAGGCGCCTCGTATCCAATTACCACACAGGTGAAAAGTATATAAATGTCAGGGCTGGTAGGTCACTGACACCACCCTAGCTAGAAAGAAACGTCGTGCTCTCCCAGCGGTCCGTCTCCCGTTTTTGACTCATACCGAGGTGTGAGGCTCACGAATTCACGTTATACACAAAGCTATGCCACACAGGCCGTGCTTTGATCATCAACCACAAGACTTTGCTTTTCAACAGAAGCCTTGATCAATTGCCACTTACGCGTGCCACACTGGCAATTCACTCCATGCGACTGATGTCCATCGATATACAACCTCTGAGCTCGTATGTCTCAGAGAAGGGCGTTAAGCAAGAGAATAAATTCTCCACCGCCAAACAGATGTATATTTAATAGAGATTAATCAACACAGAATAAAATCCAATGTCAGACACACAATCCATTTACAAGTTCGTTCTGCGTCTGAACGAAACCGGAGGCACTTTCCTCGCATATCCATCCATCTCCAAGTACGTCTGGACGATCACCAACTGATTCCCTCATCCTGGGTGTACAGCCTAATCAAGATCATCAGTAATCACCCAAACGATGTGAAGACTTCCGGTCTTCAACCACCGTCTTCATCTTCGACATCTCGTCGAATCGGTTATTCAGAATGGGTATAAACCCGGCCTTTCTGAATAACCCACGTATATAATAAACAAATGTTACACAAACACAATGAACGCCTCATTCCAATTCAGAATATTCTTTTATTCACAAAATCACATTCTTAGGGAAAGGTTCCCATTAATTTTATCAAAGATAAATTCTTCTAAATTTATTCTTCAATCCTCCTTTGGATATCATTTCTAACTAGTCGGGATTAACGAACCACACCGAAGTAATTATTTATTTTATTTCCCAATCCCAACCTATGTATCCCATGGAGCAAAACTGGTGATACTCCATTCCTAGCACCACGGTGTTATCGGTAAAATTAATTACCATTTCACGTTCAAATCTAATTAAAGATTTAACTATCGCTTTGGAGCAAAACTGGTGATACTCCACTCTCGATCACTTTTCAGATTTGATAATTTAAATTATCAATTCACATTTTAATCTAATTAAAGATTCATTAAAACTCCACTTAGTTTTAATCTTTTCAGAAATCGATATCTTGCCTTTAACTGGGTTAAAGAACCAATGTTATCTAAAACACGATTCACAATAAACCCAAATCACATTTGATATTAAATACAAGGCTCTGAATAGAAAATATACCGGCTTATATTCAATATCAAATTCTGAAACCAACAAATATCGTATTGGAAATAACGATATAAAATATATCTTTCAAATTCCCATAACAATATCTGTATAGTCACGAAATCCAACATCGAAATATTCTGAAGATAATTTCGATTCAACTCCAGTCCAATCCACGTATTGGGAATATTGATTATTTTTAAAATCACTTTCAAATTCAATTTATTTATTTCAAAAATAAATTGAATTTAATTCCAGTTCAAAACTAGTTCATTTCGATAAAACACTATTTTTATCTTTTCAAATGTGGAATTTTCCAGCCCAATTCTTTCTAATTCACATATTATAATTTTACACAAATTATAGATATTTTTAATAATTTTATCAAGGCCCGTACAGTCGATTTCCATCAACGGCCATCGAACTGCACTTACAGCAACCTTTTCTGAAATTGATTTGGACATAATTCCAAATCCAACCGTTAGATTTCAAATTTCTAATATTCATTGGAAAGCTCTTTTCGATACGAACCCAACGGTTCCGGTTTTAGGAGAATCCGACGGTCGGATCTCCCGCAATGTCCGTTCGAAGTTAATGGTCGAAATTCACGAACTACCGCGGCGCGGCGCGTTCTATAATGGCCATTATATTATATATATAATATATATAATATATATTTCGTTGATTTCTATTTAAAACGAATTTTACAAATCGTTTTAAATTCGTTTCTAAAACAATTTCAACTTTCTTTTCAATTCAAATCAAAATTGAATTCTTCTTTATAAATTCGTTTTAAAATTCATTTCTATTCAATTCAAATTTTAATTCAATTTGAATTCATTTCAATTCACCTTCAATTCAATTTGAATTCGTTTTCAATTCATTTCAAAATTGTTTTCAATTCAGTTCATTTCGAAATCGTTTTCAATTCAATTCATTTCGAAATCGTTTTCAATTCAGTTCATTTCGAAATCGTTTTCAATTCAATTCATTTCGAAATCGTTTTCAATTCAATTCATTTTAAATTTCAATTTCAAAATATTTAATTTCGAAATCACTTTTCAATATTCATTATACACCGAATAAAATCGGTATAAATATCGTTCACGTCAAAATGGCGCAAAACTAATCAACACGGCTTTATATTTTTCACAACTTCTTTATTTTATTCAACAAATGAATATTTATCCCATTCAACACATGAATCTATATTTTTTCCAACACACGACTAATCTCAACACATGAGTACTGTCAACACATCACTATTTTTGTTATGTAAAATATTTTATAAAACTATGGTATCTATCGTTTGATTTTCAATTAGACTTCTACTGGGAAGTAGTTCTAATTTTAAATATGATAAAGATGTAAATTTTATTATATAAAATATTTTACTCAACACATGAACATCGTCAACACATGACTATTTTTATATTCAACACATGAATTTTCTTTTATAATATTCATCATTTTCCCGATTGGAATGAGGCCCAATCAATAACCATATAATGTTAATTATATGGATTCCATACAACACATGTATATAATAGCATTGAAAAATAATCAATCATCAACCAAAGTGCACTACACTGTATAAGCATCAAATATAGATATCTGACGCTTATAACAGCCTGTCAATCAATCGATCGACATATTTAATCAATCAGGATGAGTGAACTTCCAAATTTCATCCCAACACCCGTATGGGGTTTCAAACAATCAAACACAGATTTTATTTGTGCAGTTGGGCGACGTGTAAAATTTATCGACCCAATCGATATCAGTCAAATCAGTGTATAAAAACAAATCGGCCGATTTGTTTATAAATATTTATTTATTCACTTCCACGTTAAAAATTATATTTTTAACGATCAAACTATTTTATTTTAACACTTGAATTTCTATTCAGTTCATTTATTCAATAAATGATTATTTTTATTTTTCTAACATATTTTAGAAAATTTCGGCGGCATAACGGCATGATACTAGAAACGGGACAAGGCCTAGCCTTATCCCCGGTCTAGTGAAGGCCCACGCCATTCACACATCAATCAAATCAATTTCAATTCACCAAACAATTCAATTCAGCCCAAATCATCTAACTGATTTATGCAACCAAACAAACAAGTCCATGGTTTGTGGACGATTGTGTCGGGTGCTACTAAGCACCGTCTGCATCCTAGTATATATATAACTAGAAAAAGAATTTGAAGAGTGAGAAGTTCTCACCAGAAGCTATCCAATCATCACGACACTTCATCTATAGAAATCTTCTTCATCCTCGCCTTTTTATCATCTTCGTTGCCCGTAGTCACTCATATGTAAAAATCACATTTTTATATACTGATGTCCTTAAAATAAAAATCACATTTTTATTTATTCACTTTCAATTTAAAAGTCATATTTTTATATTTGCTTCATACATTTAAAAATCGAATTTTTACTTCGCTATACTTTATATAAAAATCAAATTTTTACTATGTTATTCAATATATAAAAATCGACTTTTTATTACTATGTTATATAGATAAAAATTATATTTTTATCACGCTATTCCTCATATAAAGATTTTGCCTTTTCAAAAATAAAGACTTCGCCTTTTCAGAAATATAAATTTCGCCTTTATAAAAATAAAGATTTCGCCTTTTCAGAAGTATAAATTTCGCCTTTATAAAAATAAAGATTTCGCCTTTTCAGAAGTATAAATTTCGCCTTTATAAAAATAAAGATTTCGCCTTTCAAATATAAAGTTTATATTTTTCTCGAAGTAAAAATCATATTTTTACTTCACTACTCATATCAAAATATCGTCTTTTCATATTTAAAAATATCGCTTTTTCATATTTATCATCTATATAGTAAAGACTATATTTTTAATACTTTAAAAATGTAAAAATCATATTTTTAATAATCTAACTTTGCTAAAATCGAATTTAAAGTAAAAGCATAAAAGGAAAAAAAAGAATAAAATAAATTAAAAACTCACAGATGAAAACTGGAGAGAGGGGGGGTGTCCACGTCGAGATGGCGGCCAGCAGGTGCGGCGCTCCGGCGGTCGACGCAAGTGCGGAGGTGGTTGGTGGAGCTGCGGTTAGGGGGTGTTCTAGGGCTAGGGTTTTGGGGCGGAACTGGGGGGGGGGGGGTTTCAGGAGGAGGAGAGAGAGGGCAGGGCGGTCGTGTTAGAGGGGCGACGTTGGGGAGGCGGCGACGACGGGATCGAGGGCACGGGGCACAGCGATTTTATTTATTTTTTTTCTTTTTCTGCTTCGTTCGAAATGAAATCGGGGGGGGGGGGGGGTATATGCAAAAGAAGGTTTCATATTTTATTTATTAATATTATTTTTCACTCACCGCAAAAAGAAACTTATATTTTCGACCTCAAAACGAGGCCCACCGCCTGTCGTCCATAGCGTATTACCCCCATTCCGAACACATTGGGATATGTATCGCAAGCTGATTCGGCTGTTTCGATTAGTTTCCGTTAAATTTACATTTAAATCACTATATTGAATTTTAAACGTACATTTCAAATTACCGGGGTCACATACTAACTCTAAAAATTCCCGAAAAATATTTTCTAGCTTCGTATTGACGATACGGTCCTAACAAAACTAGTTTCGTCGAATTCTGAGACCGTTAGAAAAATGGCCAATTTTCCAGTCGATTAAAATCAACTGAAATGGTCAAACACGTTTTCCTTTGCCACGCTCACATATTGATTCGAAAAATTATGAAATTTGGAATCTAGCAATAATCTTACATCACGGATCCAACAAAAGTGGGTTCGTCGAAATCCGAGGTCGTTTGCAAAATGTCTATTTTTAAGGGCCTGAATTCCATAGCGACTATTCAGGATTTTCAACTGGACATATCTTTTGATTCCCACTATGAAATTTTGATTTGTCGGACTCGTTGGAAAGATATCATCAATTAGATCCTATTATTTTTGGTTACACTAAAATCCGGTTTGCTTTGCACCCGGTACATTCAATTGAAGTTTGAAATCGAATTATCGAAATACCGCGCCATTTTTAATTCTATTTTAATTATAAATAAATATTTATATTCAAACGACGACGTATATAAATATATACGTCGAATCCTATTCAAAATAAATTTCTCGTTGATATTATTTAAAATTATTCATTTTAAATATTCAAAATTCGCTAAAATTGCCAAAATAAAAATTTCAAACTGGCTCGCATTTTACGGGTTGTTACAATCTCCCCCACTTAAAACTTTTCGTCCCCGAAAAGGAACAAAGTCGAAAGTGGTTTGATTATTCACTCTACGTTCGATCTGGCTTCCGTTCTCCAACTTTTCAATTTCTGAGAATTCTCAAATTTTCAAAAATTTGGCTAACACCCTAAATTTTCGAAAAATTTCGCCATAACCTCCCCTGCACCGGGAGCATCGGGGAATTTCAAATAGCTTCCCCGGTCCTTCAGATCTCAAAAAGAAAAAGAAAAAGCCAAGCGGCTAGCCAATAGGCTCATAAAATCATCATCACCCAAACAAAACAGTAAATTATGTAGTAAACATGTACCTATTTGTCGGGCAAACAAATTTTATTCTTCGGCTCTAGCCTCCTTGCTATGACCTGTTCAATGTAAGTATATGTATATACAAGCAAATGCGACCAATTTTCAATAGAGTTCAATATTTGGTTCTATTAGGCATAGTGGTTAAAATTATCAAACAAATAAACAAACAATACAAACATCAATCAATTAGTGGATTAACGTTTCAAATTCATAAATTTTGATACATATACAAAAAATCATGTTTTGATGCCAATTCACAACAATGTGTCCTAACTATATTAGTTTTGGTTCTCACACCAGCCTAATGGAAATATATAGAAATCACATCTTCGAAACACGAACATAAATACTGATGATGTGGCCACATCACCAGAATTATCCTCGGGTGTCTAGAATGTGATTCTATATCTACCCAGTATATTAAAATTTCGACTATATGTTCATGACGCGTATACGCGAAATCTATATATACTCGATTGTCCATATTCAAAATAAATAAATATTCAAATACGTATAAAACGATTTAAATTTTAAAAACAAAATTGTTTTCATTTGAAAAATATACTCTTCACACTCGTTCTAGGATACTACTGATCCTATCTCTAACGAGTCATTCTAATTGGATATTACTAATCCAATATCTGATGAATTCTTTCGTATGATTCTAATGTGTCTTGTTCTCGAGCTCTGTAAACCAAAGCTCTGATACCACTGTAAGGACCCGTAACTTCCCCGTGAAGGAAAGCACGAATACTTTGAGAACAACACACAAAAGGACGCAGACGGAAGAACATTTCATTGTTATTACAACAATTCCATCAGATACAAGAATATACAGAGTAAAAATGAATAAATTACATTTGACAAATATCAGAGATTACAATAAATTACATAGCAGCGGAAAAATATACAAAACACAACTAGAAGTGATACACGGATACAGAGCTTTCCGAGCATCATTCCAGCTGTTAATCAGGACCCTGTGAATATAAATCTGCAAAACCAAAACTACTAGCTGCCCGTGTGGAAAATAGGGGCACCCAGAGTTTAGGTTAAAACAATAAACTCCAGGTCAGTCATGTGACTGGTGTGAGAACTAAAACAGTTATTTTAAAACTTTACTTTAAAAGAGAGTAATTCAAGGGACCACGCCGTATAACACGGAACGGGTTTCCTCCCAAGAATACTAGTGCATAAAACAAAACAGCGCAATGCTCTTTAGAAAAATGAAGCTATTATAAGACCCAGGTCCCATCACACAATGCAACGCAAGCCGGAGGATAGGGTTTTCCCTTATAATAGCCAAACATGCTTGGTACGTTAAAACAAATCATTTGATACTATAATAACTGTATAGTGTCAAAACAATTTCAATCATAAATATCAATCATAGACGGCATGGGTACCATATATCATGTCGCCATACTAGTTCTACAATTAAAACCGCAATATCACGTATTGGAAATTGGATTTCCGTCATGAGTCGAGGCAAGGGGCAAGCTCCTCTCCGCGTTCGAGACACTCTAGCAAATGCCTCAGGACCCCACTATGATCCTTGGAATCGGCTGGGCCGGTCCTCTCTTACTTTTGAGGATTAGTTATTCCTGAACACACATTTCCCGGTCCTTACAGACCTATATCTGAGGCGCCTCGTATCCAACAACCACACAGGTGAAAAGTATATAAATGTCAGGGCTGGTAGGTCACTGACACCACCCTAGCTAGAAAGAAACGTCGTGCTCTCCCAGCGGTCCGTCTCCCGTTTTTGACTCATACCGAGGTGTGAGGCTCGCGAATTCACGTTATACACAAAGCTATGCCACACAGGCCGTGCTTTGATCATCAACCACAAGACTTTGCTTTTCAACAGAAGCCTTGATCAATTGCCACTTACGCGTGCCACACTGGCAATTCACTCCATGCGACTGATGTCCATCGATATACAACCTCTGAGCTCGTATGTCTCAGAGAAGGGCGTTAAGCAAGAGAATAAATTCTCCGCCGCCAAACAGATGTATATTTAATAGAGATCAATCAACACAGAATAAAATCCAATGTCAGACACACAATCCATTTACAAGTTCGTTCTGGGTATGAACGAAACCGGAGGCACTTTCCTCGCATATCCATCCATCTCCAAGTACGTCTGGACGATCACCAACTGATTCCCTCATCCTGGGTGTACAGCCCAATCAAGATCATCAGTAATCACCCAAACGATGTGAAGACTTCCGGTCTTCAACCACCGTCTTCATCTTCGACATCTCGTCGAATCGGTTATTCAGAATGGGTATAAACCCGGCCTTTCTGAATAACCCACGTATATAATAAACAAATGTTACACAAACACAATGAACGCCTCATTCCAATTCAGAATATTCTTTTATTCACAAAATCACATTCTTAGGGAAAGGTTCCCATTAATTTTATCAAAGATAAATTCTTCTAAATTTATTCTTCAATCCTCCTTTGGATATCATTTCTAACTAGTCGGGATTAACGAACCACACCGAAGTAATTATTTATTTTATTTCCCAATCCCAACCTATGTATCCCATGGAGCAAAACTGGTGATACTCCATTCCTAGCACCACGGTGTTATCGGTAAAATTAATTACCATTTCACGTTCAAATCTAATTAAAGATTTAACTATCGCTTTGGAGCAAAACTGGTGATACTCCACTCTCGATCACTTTTCAGATTTGATAATTTAAATTATCAATTCACATTTTAATCTAATTAAAGATTCATTAAAACTCCACTTAGTTTTAATCTTTTCAGAAATCGATATCTTGCCTTTAACTGGGTTAAAGAACCAATGTTATCTAAAACACGATTCACGATAAACCAAATCACATTTGATATTAAATACAAGGCTCTGAATAGAAAATATACCGGCTTATATTCAATATCAAATTCTGAAACCAACAAATATCGTATTGGAAATAACGATATAAAATATATCTTTCAAATTCCCATAACAATATCTGTATAGTCACGAAATCCAACATCGAAATATTCTGAAGATAATTTCGATTCAACTCCAGTCCAATCCACATATTGGGAATATTGATTATTTTTAAAATCACTTTCAAATTCAATTTATTTATTTCAAAAATAAATTGAATTTAATTCCAGTTCAAAACTAGTTCATTTCGATAAAAATCTATTTTTATCTTTTCAAATGTGGAATTTTCCAGCCCAATTCTTTCTAATTCACATATTATAATTTTACACAAATTATAGATATTTTTAATAATTTTATCAAGGTCCGTACAGTCGATTTCCATCAACGGCCATCGAACTACACTTACAGCGACCTTTTCTGAAATTGATTTGTACATAATTCCAAATCCAACCGTTAGATTTCAAATTTCTAATATTCATTGGAAAGCTCTTTTCGATATGAACCCAACGGTTCCGGTTTTAGGAGAATCCGACGGTCGGATCTCCCGCAATGTCCGTTCGAAGTTAATTGTCGAAATTCACGAACTGCCGCGGCGCGGCGCGTTCTATTCAGGCCATTATATTATATATATAATATATATAATATATATTTCGTCGATTTCTATTTAAAACGAATTTTACAAATCGTTTTAAATTCGTTTCTAAAACAATTTCAACTTTCTTTTCAATTCAAATCAAAATTGAATTCTTCTTTATAAATTCGTTTTAAAATTCATTTCTATTCAATTCAAATTTTAATTCAATTTGAATTCATTTCAATTCACCTTCAATTCAATTTGAATTCGTTTTCAATTCAATTCATTTCGAAATTGTTTTCAATTCAGTTCATTTCGAAATCGTTTTCAATTCAATTCATTTCGAAATCGTTTTCAATTCAGTTCATTTCGAAATCGTTTTCAATTCAATTCATTTCGAAATCGTTTTCAATTCAATTCATTTCGAAATCGTTTTCAATTCAATTCATTTTAAATTTCAATTTCAAAATATTTAATTTCGAAATCACTTTTCAATATTCATTATACACCGAATAAAATCGATATAAATATCGTTCACGTCAAAATGGCGCAAAACTAATCAACACGGCTTTATATTTTTCACAACTTCTTTATTTTATTCAACAAATGAATATTTATCCCATTCAACACATGAATCTATATTTTTTCCAACACACGACTAATCTCAACACATGAGTACTGTCAACACATCACTATTTTTGTTATGTAAAATATTTTATAAAACTATGGTATCTATCGTTTGATTTTCAATTAGACTTCTACTGGGAAGTAGTTCTAATTTTAAATATGATAAAGATGTAAATTTTATTATATAAAATATTTTACTCAACACATGAACATCGTCAACACATGACTATTTTTATATTCAACACATGAATTTTCTTTTATAATATTCATCATTTTCCCGATTGGAATGAGGCCCAATCAATCACCATATAATGTTAATTATATGGATTCCATACAACACATGTATATAATAGCATTGAAAAATAATCAATCATCAACCAAAGTGCACTACACTGTATAAGCATCAAATATAGATATCTGACGCTTATAACAGCCTGTCAATCAATCGATCGACATATTTAATCAATCAGGATGAGTGAACTTCCAAATTTCATCCCAACACCCGTGTGGGGTTTCAAACAATCAAACACAGATTTTATTTGTCCAGTTGGGCGACGTGTAAAATTTATCGACCCAATCGATATCAGTCAAATCAGTGTATAGAAACAAATCGGCCGATTTGTTTATAAATATTTATTTATTCACTTCCACGTTAAAAATTATATTTTTAACGATCAAACTATTTTATTTTAACACTTGAATTTCTATTCAGTTCATTTATTCAATAAATGATTATTTTTATTTTTCTAACATATTTTAGAAAATTTCGGCGGCATAACGGCACGATACTAGAAACGGGACAAGGCCTAGCCTTATCCCCGGTCTAGTGAAGGCCCACGCCATTCACACATCAATCAAATCAATTTCAATTCACCAAACAATTCAATTCAGCCCAAATCATCTAACTGATTTATGCAACCAAACAAACAAGTCCATGGTTTGTGGACGATTGTGTCGGGTGCTACTAAGCACCGTCTGCATCCTAGTATATATATATAACTAGAAAAAGAATTTGAAGAGTGAGAAGTTCTCACCAGAAGCTATCCAATCATCACGACACTTCATCTATAGAAATCTTCTTCATCCTCGCCTTTTTATCATCTTCGTTGCCCGTAGTCACTACATATGTAAAAATCACATTTTTATATACTGATGTCCTTAAAATAAAAATCACATTTTTATTTATTCACTTTCAATTTAAAAGTCAGATTTTTATATTTGCTTCATACATTTAAAAATCGAATTTTTACTTCGCTATACTTTATATAAAAATCAAATTTTTACTATGTTATTCAATATATAAAAATCGACTTTTTATTACTATGTTATATAGATAAAAATTATATTTTTATCACGCTATTCCTCATATAAAGATTTTGCCTTTTCAAAAATAAAGACTTCGCCTTTTCAGAAATATAAATTTCGCCTTTATAAAAATAAAGATTTCGCCTTTTCAGAAGTATAAATTTCGCCTTTATAAAAATAAAGATTTCGCCTTTTCAGAAGTATAAATTTCGCCTTTATAAAAATAAAGATTTCGCCTTTCAAATATAAAGTTTATATTTTTCTCGAAGTAAAAATCATATTTTTACTTCACTACTCATATCAAAATATCGTCTTTTCATATTTAAAAATATCGCTTTTTCATATTTATCATCTATTTAGTAAAGACTATATTTTTAATACTTTAAAAATGTAAAAATCATATTTTTAATAATCTAACTTTGCTAAAATCGAATTTAAAGTAAAAGCATAAAAGGAAAAAAAAAGAATAAAATAAATTAAAAACTCACAGATGAAAACTGGAGAGAGGGGGGGTGTCCACGTCGAGATGGCGGCCAGCAGGGGCGGCGCTCCAGCGGTCGACGCAGGTGCGGAGGTGGTTGGTGGAGCTGCGGTTAGGGGGTGTTCTAGGGCTAGGGTTTTGGGGCGGAACTGGGGGGGTTTCAGGAGGAGGAGAGAGAGGGCAGGGCGGTCGTGTTAGAGGGGCGACGTTGGGGAGGCGGCGGCGACGGTGCCAGAGGCGGCGGCGACAGGATCGAGGGCACGGGGCACAGCGATTTTTTTTTCTTTTTCTGCTTCGTTCGAAATGAAATCGGGGGGGGGGGGGGTATATGCAAAAGAAGGTTTCATATTTTATTTATTAATATTATTTTTCTCTCACCGCAAAAAGCAACTTATATTTTCGACCTCAAAACGAGGCCCACCGCCTGTCGTCCATAGCGTATTACCCCCATTCCGAACACATTGGGATATGTATCGCAAGCTGATTCGGCTGTTTCGATTAGTTTCCATTAAATTTACATTTAAATCACTATATTGAATTTTAAACGTACATTTCAAATTACCGGGGTCACATACTAACTCTAAAAATTCCCGAAAAATATTTTTTAGCTTCGTATTGACGATACGGTCCTAACAAAACTAGTTTCGTCGAATTCTGAGACCGTTAGAAAAATGGCCAATTTTCCAGTCGATTAAAATCAACTGAAATGGTCAAACACGTTTTCCTTTGCCACGCTCACATATTGATTCGAAAAATTATGAAATTTGGAATCTAGCAATAATCTTACATCACGGATCCAACAAAAGTGGTTTCGTCGAAATCCGAGGTCGTTTGCAAAATGTCTATTTTTAAGGGCCTGAATTCCATAGCGACTATTCAGGATTTTCAACTGGACATATCTTTTGATTCCCACTATGAAATTTTGATTTGTCGGATTCGTTGGAAAGATATCATCAATTAGATCCTATTATTTTTGGTTTCACTAAAATCCGGTTTGCTTTGCACCCGGTACATTCAATTGAAGTTTGAAATCGAATTATCGAACTACCGCGCCATTTTCAATTCTATTTTAATTATAAATAAATATTTATATTCAAACGACGACGTATATAAATATATACGTCGAATCCTATTCAAAATAAATTTCTCGTCGATATTATTTAAAATTATTCATTTTAAATATTCAAAATTCGCTAAAATTGCCAAAATAAAAATTTCAAACTGGCTCGCATTTTACGGGTTGTTACATTAGCTATGACCCACATCCCTATGGGGGCCACCTTTGAGAGACTAGTTGACATGGCGCTTATGCATGAAGAGGAGAAAGGCGCCAATGCTAATACGGCACCTGAGAAGAAAGGGGATCAAAAGAAACCACAACAGCAATAGTAGAACAAGAAGGGTGGTAAAGACAACAATGGTAAGGGAAAGAAAAGATGCTTTAACTGTGGGACACCAGGCCATCTAAGCAAAGACTGTAGGAAGAAGAAGAAGACTGGTTGTTTCTACTATGGCGAGGCAGGACATCTGATTAAGGGCTGCCCAAAGAAAGGGCAGAGGGCAGGGCCTACCTCTGGAGGGCAGATTCAGGCTCTCATGGCACCAGGGCAGGCAAGGGGGCAGGTCCAGGCTCTCGTGGTCCCACCGCTGCAAGAACGAGGTAGAGCGATTTCCATTGAAAGTTTAGTCTATCTTTTTGATCATCCTGTTCACACACTCTTTGATTCTAGTGCATCGCACTCCTTTATATCCACTGCTTTAGTTGAGACACTACACCTAAACACCAGTACAGTAGAGGATCCCTTAGTTGTTTCAAATCCAATTGGGGGCTCAGCCTATTTGTCGATGATTTGTTTGGATTTGGAAATTTCTATACTTAGCGTTGGGTTTAGATGTGATGCTTATGTTTTGGGCTTCATGGGCTATGGGTTAATTTTGGGCATGGATTGGTTATCCAGTAATGGAGCCATCCTAGATTGTGAAAAGAGAGATGTTAGGCTTATGACTCGCTTGGGCAATACTCTCGAAATCTCTTGTAATCCCATAAATTCTATTATGCTAAGTTATCTAGAATCGTTTGATGCGTCTGTTGAGAATTTGCAGTCTGTTAGAGTGGTCCGTGAATACTCGGATGTCTTCGATGAAGTTCGAGGTTTACCCCCGAGGCGTGAGATAGACTTTCGAATATACGTAGTAGATAATGCAATGCCAGTTGCATTACCAGTGCGCCAAATGGCTCCGAGAGAGAGAAGAGAACTCAGTAATCAAGTGAAAGAATTGCTTGAGAAGGGGTTCATAAGAAGAAGTATTTCGGAGTGGGGTGCTCCAGTCGTTTTTGCTACAAAAGCTGATGGTTCACTTAGATTGTGCGTGGACTATAGAGAGCTGAATAAGCTAACAAAGAAGAACAGACACCCATTACCGAGGATAGATGATTTATTCGATCAGTTGGTGGGTGCTTCGGTTTTCTCGCAACTGGATTTGGCTACAAGGTTTCGTCAGCTAAGGGTGGCTGAAGATAGCGTCGATAAGACTGCATTTAGAACTCCTGACAATTTCTTCGAGTGCCTCATCATGACTTTTGGTTTGACGAATGCACCCGCATACTTTGTTGACTTAATGAGTAGGGTGTTTAGGGAGTTTTTGAACAAGTTTGTGGTAGTCTTTGTAGACGATATTCTGGTTTTCTCTAAAAATGAAGAAAAGCATGCCCTACATCTTAGGGAAGTCTTAGAGACCCTACGAGCGTATCAGCTAAAAGCTAAGTTCTCCAAGTGCCATTTTTGGAGAAAAGAAGTAAGGTTCTTAGGACACGTGGTCTCTAAGGAAGGGATAGCTGTGGATCCCGCTAAGATAGTGGCAATCCAAGATTGGAAAACGCCTAAGAACGCAACAGAAGTAAGGAGCTTTTTACGATTGGCTGGTTACTATAGGAAGTTCATTAAGGACTTCGCGAAGATATCAGCCCCTCTCACTCGATTAACGAAGAACAATTTGACTAGTAAGGCATTCACTGTATATCTCGATGCTTGCGGGACAGGACTTGGTGTAGTTTTAATGCAAGAGGGAAGGGTGATATTCTATGGTGGAAGGCAGTTGAAAACCCACGAGAAAAATTACCCTACCCACGACTTGGAGTTGGCAGCCATAGTTTTTGCGCTTAAGTCATGGTGTCATTATTTGCTTGGCGAAAGGTTTGAGTTGTATACAAACCATAAGTCTCTAAAGCACTTATTCTCTCAGAAGGACCTAAACTTGAGGCAACAGAGATGGATGGAGATTTTGGCGTCCTACGATTTTGAGATCGCATGTACCCCTGGCAAGGGTAACGTTGTAGCTGATTCCTTAAGTAGAAAGAAGTTAACTTTAAGTCCTTTGTTTGTAGAGCGACAAAGTTTGGAGTATATATCTTCCTTTGAATTCAGACCCTCTGTCGATTATGTACCCGGATTGTTGACATCATTAGAGGTGCAACCTACACTTTTGGGTCGAGTTGGAGAGGCACAGCGGAATGACCCACAGTTGGTTGAGATAGTAGGTAAGCTTATAGGAGGGGAGTCCTCAAGACATCTTGATAGATATGCTATAATGAGAGAGGTTGGCTACATAGAGATGGAAGACTTTGCGTACCACAAGACGAAAGTTTGAAGAAGGCAATTCTTGAAGACTCACATCGCTCTAAGATGACCATACATCCCGGTGGTGATAAGATGTATAGGGATATGAAGCGAGTTTTCTTTTGGGCCAGAATGAAGAAGGACGTGGCCGAGTTCGTTGCTAGATTCTTAATGTGCCAGCAAGTCAAGGCGGAGCAAAAGAAGCCCGGAGGTTTGCTCCATCCCTTAGAGATTCCACTTTGGAAATGGGAAAGCATTTCCATGGATTTTGTAGATGGGTTACCAAGATCGAGGAAGGGTAATACGGGGATTTGGGTAATTGTAGACCGACTTACTAAAAGTGCCCATTTTATTCCCATCAAAAGTAGAAGGACCGCCGCATGGTTAGCATCTATTTACCTACGAGAGATAGTTCGTTTGCACGGCATACCCTCCAGCATTGTGAGCGATAGAGATCCTATTTTCACAAGCGAATTTTGGAAGAGCTTACAAGAGGCAGTTGGGACGCAGTTATGCTTAAGTACCGCTTATCATCCTCAGACGGACAACCAGACCGAGAGGGTGAATCGGATTCTAGAAGACCTTCTGAGGTTATGCATTCTAGACTTCGGAGGAACATGGGAAGAACACCTTCCACTAGTAGAGTTCGCCTATAATAATAGTTTTCAGGCTAGCATTGGCATGGCACCTTTTGAGGCTCTTTATGGACGACTGTGCCGATCACCTACATGTTGGTGGGAATCCATGGATAAGGTTTTGCTTGGACCCGACATGATTAGGGAGACTTTAGAGAAGATAGACCTGATTCGACGATGAATGAAGATGGTGTAGGACCGACAGAAGTCATATGCTGATAAGAGACGAACCGATCTTGAGTTCAATGTTGGGGACATGGTTTTTATTAAGGTGTCACCATTGAGAAACGTAGTCCGTTTTGGATCGGTAGGGAAGTTGGCACCAAGGTTCATAGGACCTTTTCCAATTATAGAGAGGATTAAGCAGATGGCGTACAGAGTAAAGTTACCTGAGAAGCTCAGCGGAGTTCATGATGTGTTTCACGTTTCACATTTGTGTAAGTATTTACACGATACGACTGAAGTGGTAGAGCCGAGCACGCTCGAAGAAGTGGAAGTAGAGCGTAATGCCATGATCAGACGAGCTCCTACGTGCATTCTCGGATCGGAGGTCAAAAAGCTTCGCAACAAAGAGGTCAAGTTGGTCAAAGTGCAATGGGGAGATGATCAAAGAGACGCGAGTTGGGAGACGGATGATAAGATGCGTACGTTGTACCCTTTCCTTTTTGAGGGTATGTTTTAATTTCTCCTTTTTCTACCGCTTTGTTGATACTTGTCCTATCTTTTAGTATTATCTTTGCGATGACATCTTCGATCTTTAGTTAGGAAGAACCCTATGGTTGAAACATGTGTTTGAGACATGTTATGTTTGGTGGATGCAAATGGATGCAAGTGATTGCTAGTGATTGCTCGTGGATGCATATACACACACCTTAGGCACTAGATCGGCTCAATGTGCATATTTAAATTAATGGATGTATAATGGTTGTGTTATCATATAGATGCTGCATTTTGATGAATGGTTGTGCACACATGTAGAAATAATATGTATCGATAGGATTCTTTCGCATACATAATGGACACATGGCACTATCATGATTTGCATTAAGGAGGTCAACTGAATCAGGAGACCGCCTGATTTTGCATTAGATAAGGAACATATATACACACTTCTTGCATATGTTCATACAACATTAGAAATTTTGTAAGGACAATGGATGCTTGTGTTTGATGGTTGAGTAGATGGATGATTGGATGTTAGGATATGCATTCTCCTTAACTTGGAGATTTCGGGGGTGAAATCCTTTAAGGAGGGGAGAATGTAACACCCCGTAATTTTAAATATTAAAGTTAACAAATTAAAGAATACTTAATTTCAAATGTGAGAATCAAGGGAAACGGGTTACGCCATTGTGTTCGTCTCGGAATTCTGGTTGAGATAGAGTCTGAGTTTGCGTAAATTGGACTTCGTATGAAGAAGTTATGGCTGTCGGAAGTTTCCAGAAAATTCAAATAAATTCAAATAGCTCGAAACCGGATTCAAAATTCAAAACAGAAGTCAGAAGCAGGCTGGGCGGGAAAATTCCCGCCCAGGACCCAGGTCGACCAAGGGGTCGACCCTAGTGTCGACCTCCCCCTACAGGTCGACCTGGGGGTCAACCTGCCACCCCCCCCCCCCCCCGGGCCAGATCTGAATGATGATGACTTATGACTTGTTGCTGAGTCGCTAGGGTTTCTGGATAGTTCTGATCTGGTCTGAATGGTTGTGGTTAACTCTAGGTTCATCCGATGACTCTAATTGAATTGAAATTCTATATAAACACATGTAGACTCAAACCCTAAAAACCTAATTAAAATTAGAACCATGGCCGTCATGCTATCACCCCGCAACCTAGAGTAGCCGCCACCAACTAGAGGAACAGTAAAGCTAATCAACTCAATTCAACTCAAGTCTATAACAACAACAACAACGAATTTGTCTACTTCAACGGCGAGCTAAATTAATTTCAGAACACAGATCCCAGAACTCAAGACCTTCTTTGAGTTGTGAGTTCGATTTTTTTTAATAAGATAATCAACAAATTAATTAGGTCGAGTTATAATTTGGGTTATATGGTTATGTTTGTGAATCATTGGAAAAATGTGATATTATGTGAATATATGCTAGTTGTTCATAATGATAGTTTGGTTGTGGATCCCTTTTATATGCCAAATCACCTATGTTCAACTTGATTCATGATTGACATCAATTTATATGCAAGTTTGGGTGTAGATTATATGCTAGTTTCTATGTAAATTGTACACAAGTTTACATGTGAACCAATTAAAATGATTATATGCAAGTTTAGGTGGAAATTGGATTCACATATATGCAAATTTACACCTTTAGATTTAGATCTATGACATGCATAGTTTTATGCAAGTTTGTGACTGTGACCTATGCAAGTTTGGGTGAAAACTATGTTTATATCTGCAAGTTCACACCTTTAGGTCTATGTTTAGATTCAAGACAATACAAAGTTTATGCAAGATATGTTGGAATCGTTATTTGTAAGTTAGATCCATTTTTGTGTGTTATGCATATTTGTGATGTTTCTTCCCTTTTATGTGATTAGACAAATAGCTAGTCTAATATATATATATATATATATATATATATATATATATATATATATGTATGTATGTATGTATGTATGTATATATGTATGTATGTATGTATGTATGTATGTATGTCATGATAAGCGAACGAACAACGTGGGGACGATAGGGGTAATATTGAATATACTCATATTAAGAATTGGCATGTATTGGCCTTAAAAGGCATATAATTAATTTGAGACAATAATTAAAATTTGTTATACCTGAAATATATGGACATAATTTAGGTGACAATTATGGACATAAGTATATTTGGAATTTATTGACTAATTTGAATAGGGATATAAATCCACTTTGGGGTTAAATAAAGATATGTAATAATTAACCGCCTGAGACATGAGGTTAGACTCGTTTGTGGTGTAAGACTGCCCGGACCCGCCCGACAAATCCAACAGCCACAAATTCCAGTCTTATGTGAGAGGTCAAAGGCACGAATTAAATGCGTAACAATTGTAAAGACATGAGGTTAGGCTCGTTTGTGGTGTAAGACTGCCCGGACCCGCCCGGAAAATCCAGCAGCCACAAATGCCAATGTAATGTGGGAGGTCTTTACGAGGTTACGGTTTTAATGAATTAAGAAACACTTAACCAGATAAATATATGGTGGGACATAGGGGGTTAAGTGGGTGCCTTGGGTGGCATGTGAAATTAAGAGGGTACCTTGGGTGGCATGTGAAATACGATTAGATGCACTTAACCAAGATTAAAACATGTAAGAAGACATGAATAAGAATGGGGTTAAGTGGAGAAAACCTTAGAGGGGACCAAGCATAGGTGGAAAGCCTTTGTCATGCATTGGGGCCCTTTTCAAACCAGTAACCCATTAAGTATCTTTGTGGGCTCGACCCAAGTCGAGCATGGGACATGCGTACTGGTTTGATTGTAAGAGGTCAAAACGGGTTAGCGGTGGAAACGCAAGTCCAACGGGGTCATATGCGTGTGTGGACCCGGGCTGGTAGGTAAGACGTTGTTGCATCGTACAGATATAAGCCGTGCATTTTTGGTGGTATCGGGTTGCCACTTTGGGGAGTGATACACCCTATTGTGGGGTCAGCACGGTATCTACGAGTTAGGGAGCCGATCGAATGGGGGTAGTGGTACACCTAGTGGAGATAGGGGCAGACGACACCTATGAAGGCAGCTATGGGTACACGAAACTACCATTATCATTGTTAAGTTCTATGGGCGGGATCAACTTTTAGGGTGTTTGGTGTGGTGCAATGTAGTAATTATCTTATAGTGATTTGGTGCGCCTTTAACGTTATCTTTTTTCATCTTATTTCCTTTGTTTGCTCTGTCATACCCATTTGTTCATAGTCATTTCCATATTTTCCAGCTTATGCCTTATCCTAGTTACTTAATGATTATATTGTTAAAGTTATTGCACTCGCCAGACTATATGTCTGACCCCCTATGTTTCCACCTCTTTTCTTCCTTCCTCCCCCCCCCCCAGGTGCTCAGGGTGGGACTAGTACAAGTGGAGCTTGATTTGGACAGCTTTATCTCTTTCTTTTGGAAGTTGCTTGGATCGCTGAAGTAAAGTTCAGACTATCTTATTTATGGCTATTTTATGTTGGGGTTATGTCTTTTATTTTATGTACTCAGAACTTATTTGTCAAGATGGATAATAAGTGTATTTGGTTTTGTAGTTGGTTTTTGATGTGATGTAACCAAACTATTTCTCCGCTGCAATAAAAGTGGTTTTTATTTTCCAAGTACTAATATATTTATCTGTCTTGTTTACTTTTCTGTTCTGTACACAGTAAATGCTCCACCAAAATTAAGGCATTCCCTTTGTGAGTGACCTTAATGGATATGGGGTGTCACAACTAGACTCGCCAGACTTTATGTCTGACCTATTTTGTTTCTTCTTCTTTCTCTTCCATTTCCCCTCAGATTCCCAGGGTGGGAAAACTCGAGCTAGATCAGGATTCTTCTTTCCTTAAGCTTGGAGCTGCTTAGATGTACTGCTTGATTTCGTACCTGATTTTCTATTATGGCTATATTTTTGGGGATTATGCTCTTTTCTTGTTTATTGTACTCTGATGATTTTAGTACAAGACAGAAATTTTAAGTTGATGTACTGGGTTTTATGTATTTCAGACTCATGATGTAACTATGTTTTGAACCACGATGTTTTCTGCTTAATAAAGTTTTAAATTCAACTGTTTATTTTATATCTGTCTTGTAATATTTCTGTTTCTATTTACCTATAACGCTTCATGAAACTTAATGCATTCTCTTAATGAGTGACATTAAAGGACGTGGGGTGTCACACATGGTTACGCCTAAGTCTACCATCTTGTACTTTATGGGGATCATCTTATTCTAATGATACTAGTATTAGTGCAGAGAAAGAAAAGTATTAGAGAAGCCCTGTACGTATATGTTATATTCAGTTTATCCTGTTTACCTTGTCATACCTGCCATATATGATGTTATCCCTCTTATCCAGTTTATATGCCTGTCATGATACTTTTACTTATTTACATGCTAAAAGTAACTGGACTCACCAGACTTTATGTATGACCTATTTTTTTTCCTCTTCTTTCTTTTATGTTTCCCCCAAGGTTCTTAAGGTGGGAAAACTCAAGCTTGATCAGGATTCTTCTTTCCTTCTGCTTGGAGCTACTTAGATGTACTGCTTGATTTCATACCTGATTTTCTACTACGGTTATGTTCTTGGGAATTATGCCCTTTTCATTTTATTGTACTCTGATGATTTTAGTAGAAGACAGAAATTTTAAGATGATGTACTGGGTTTTATGTATTTTAGACTCATGATGTAACTATGTTTTGAACTACGATGTTTTCTGCTTAATAAAGTTTTAAATTCCGGTGTTTATTTTATATCTGTCTTGTAATATTTCTGTTTCTGTTAATTTATAATGCTTCACGAAACTTAATGCATTCTCTCAATGAGTGACATTAACGGATGTAGGGCGTCACACTTGGTTACGTCGAAGTCTACCATCTTGTACTTGTTGGGGATCTTCTTGTTATAGTGATACTAGTATTGGTGTAGAGAAAGAAAAGTATTAGAGAAGCGCTGTACATATATGTTCTATTCGATCTATCATGTTTGCCTTGTCATACCTGCCTTATATGTTGTTATCCCTCTTATCCAGTTTATATGCCTATCATGATACTTTTACTTATTGCTATACTAAAAGTAACTGGACTCCCTAGACTTTATGTCTGGCCTATTTTGTTTCCTCTTTTTTCTCTTCTATGTCCCCCCAGGTTCTCAAGGTGGAAATACTAAAGCTTGATCAGGATTCTTCTTTGCTTCTGCTTGGAGCTGCATAGATGTACTGCTTGATTTCGTACCTGATTTTCTACTATGGCTATGTTTTTGGGGATTATGCTCTTTTCATGTTTATTGTACTCTGACGATTTTAGTACAAGACATAAATTTTAAGCTGATGTACTGGTTTTTATGTATTTCAGACTTATGTAACTATGTTTTGAACCACGATGTTTTCTGCTTAATAAAGTTTTAAATTCCACTGTTTATTTTATATATGTCTTGTAATATTTCTGTTTCTGTATACCTATAATGCTTCACAAAACATAATGCATTCTCTTAATGAGCGACATTAACGGACGTGGGGTGTCACACTTGGTATCAGAGCTGAAGGTTACCAGATCGGATAAAAGATTTTGAAAATTGTTTTCAAAAAGGTTTTAAAAGAAAACATTTTCAAAAGAAAAGTCTGTTTTGAAAAACATATTCCCCAAGCCATATGTAATATCTTTCAATTTTCTGTTTGAATCCCTTTTTCCTTTTCTTTTCAGCATGTCTGGGGAACCTAATATTCTTGAGGGTGTTACGATACCGGGTTGGTTCCATGGGTATCTTGAGGCCACGACGCCTGCCGGTGGTCAAGCAGACGTTCCTCCCCCAACTGCACCCGTTGTTCCTTCTCCTCCTCTGCGTGTTGATAATTTCTCTAAGATATGCAAAGATTTCTTGCTATGTGCAGAAAGCCATTCCGTGGAATTGAGACCTTTATAGAAGTAAGGAATTAGCTTAAAGAGACGGAGGACTTATTTGGAATTTTTGAAGTTGACGATCGTAGAAAGATTCAGTTGGTCGCTTGGCTACTGAAAGATGAGGCTTCTTTCTGGTGGGAGATGATGCTAGCAGGACGTCCGGTTGAGACTTAGGATGATTTTCGGCAGCGATTTGAAATGAAATTTCTTTCTCAAGCTGAGAAAAGTATGTAAATGGAAAGGTTTATGACACTCAAGCAAGGGGACATGACTGTCAAATAGTATGTTAACAAGTTCAATCAACTGGCGAGTTTTGGTTTGGAGCTAGTAGATACCCCACATAATAAAGCTTTGCGGTTTGCTAGAGGATCTAATGAACCCCTTCATGGGCTAGCTATGTCTCATATTCCGATGGGTGCAACTTTTGAGAAGCTCATTGATATGGCATTGATGCATTAGGAAGATAAAGGTGAAAAGAAAGAAGTTATGTTGAGGAAACATAAAATAAGAAAGTATGGCCCAAGAAAGGAAAACAACAACAACAAAAGATGGGCGGAAAGAACGACAAGGCTAAAGATAAGAGGAAGTGTCATAATTGCGGATGCGAGGGTCACTTGATCAAGGACTGCAAAAGAAGGAAGAATGCTTGTTTCAATTGAGGAGAGGTCGGACACTTTTCTAAGGAGTGGCCGAAGAAGCAAGGACAAGGTCAAAGGGCAAGATCTTCTGGAGGGCAGGTGCATGCTCTCGTGGCCAGTGCGCCAGACAGAGGTTGGAAAGTTTCCTTTAAAGGCTTGATTTCTCTTTCCAATCATCCAGTTAGAACTCTTTTTGATTCTGGCGCTTCACATTCTTTTATATCTGATTCTGTGGTTGAGTCTCTACACCTTAGTACTAGTATGGTTTTGGATCTCGTTGTTGTCTCAAACCCCATTGGTGGTACGACTCATCTGTCTATGATTTTTTTGGGGTTTTAGAATATCTTGTTAGGCATCGAGTTTGAGTGCGACGCATATGTGCTTGGTTTCATGGACTATGGTTTGATTCTAGGGATGGCTTGGTTGAGGAAGAAGAATCTGACATTTTCTTGGGATGTAGATTGTGACGATGCTTTCCAGCAATTGAAGGGGGCTCTGACAACAGCTCCAGTCTAGACCTTACCCGATGGGAACAAAGTGTTCACAGTATACACTGATGCGTGTGGTACAGGGCTTGGTGTTGTTCTGATGTAAGAGGGAAGGGTAGTGTGTTATGGAGGTAGACAATTAAGAGTTCATGAGAAGAACTACCCTGCCCATGACTTAGAGCTAGTTGCCATAGTATTTTTACTTAAGACATGGCACCATTGTCTACTTGGAGAGAAGTTCGAGTTGTACACCGATCATAAATCTCTCAAGTACTTGTTCTCGCAGAAGGATCTTAATTTAAGGCAACAAAGGTGGATGGAGTTCCTAGCATCCTATGATTTTGAGATTGCTTATACCCCTGGCAAGGGTAATGTGGTGGCAGACGCATTGAGTAGGCAGAGGATGGCCTTAAGTCTTCTGTTCGTGGAAAGGAAAAGCTTGGAGTTTATATCGACTTTTAATTTTAGGCCCTCCATCGAGTTTATACCTGGTTTATTGGCATCACTAGAGGTGCGACCTACTCTTTTGGATCAGATTGGAACTTCACATCGAGAGGATCCACAGATTTCAGACATCTTGGATAGGCTCGGTAGAGGGTGGACTTCTAGTTACCTCAGTAGATATTCCACAGACGATAGAGGATGGTTGCGACGAGATGGAAGGCTTTGTGTTCCCCGAGTTGGGAGTTTTTTGAAGACCGTCCTAGAGGAAGCTCATCATTCTAAGATGATTATTCATCCAAGTGGTGATAAGATGTATAGAGATATGAAGAGGGTTTTCTTTTGGGCTGGGATAAAGAAAGATGTGGCAGAGTTTGTTTCTCAATGTTTGATTTGCCAGCAAGTCAAGGCTGAGCAAAAGAAGCCCGGTGGTTTACTTCATCATTTGGAGGTCCCATAGTGGAAGTGGGAGAGCATCTCTATGGATTTCATCAATGGTTTGCCAAGATCAAGGAAAAGAAACACCAGTATTTGGTAATAGTAGACAGGCTTATTAAGAGGGCTCATTTCATTTCTTTTAAGAGTAAGAGGACGACAACATGGTTGGAAGCAGTTTACGTTCGTGAGATAGTCCATCTTCATGGATTACCTTCCAGTAACGTAAGTGATCATGATCCCATTTTCACCAGTGAATTTTGGAGAAGCTTGCAAGAAGCATTAGGTACATAGTTGTGTTTGAGCACCACTTATCACACTCAGATCGATTGACAGATGAAAAGGGTGAATAGAGTCCTTGAGGATCTTTTAAGACTGTGTATTCAAGACTTCGGAGAGACCTGGGAAGAGCATCTTCCCATAGTAAAGTTCTCTACAACAACAATTATCAAACAGGCATTGGCATGGAACCCTTCGAAGCATTGTACATGCGACCCTGTAGATCACTGACTTGTTGGTGGGAATCTACAGAAAGACTTCTACTTGGACCGGATATGGTTAGAGAAATTTCCGAAAAGATTGATCTTATTAGATGGAGAATGAAGACAACTCGGGATAAGCAGAAGCCCTATGCAGATAAGAGAAGGACTGACATCGAGTTTAAGGTGGGAGACATAGTTTTCATTAAGGTATCACCTTTGAGGAATGTGGTTAGCTTTGGATCTATAAGGAAATTGGCACCAAGATTTGTAGGGCCCTTTCCCATAACAGAAAGGATTGGCGAATGGCCTATAGAGTAAAGCTACCAGAGAGACTATCTGGCGTTAATGATTTTTTCCACGTTTCTCATTTATGGAAGTGCTTGCATGATACCGCAGAAGTAGTTGAGCCGAGTATACTGGAGGAAGTAGAGGTGGAACGGGAGGCTACATTTAGATGAGTTCCTACCCGTATTCTTGGATCAGAAGTTAAGGAGCTACGCGACAGAGAAGTCAAGTTGATGAAAGTTCAGTGGGAAGATAACCAAGAGGATGCAACTTAGGAGACCGAAGACAAGATTCGCGCTTCGTACCCTTTTCTTTTCAAGGGCATGTTCTTAACTTCTTTTTCCAAGGCTTTTATGCATGCTTGTTTCTATCGTTTAAGTATATCCTATCGATCGAATCTTCAACCCTTAGGTAGGAATCCCATGAATGAAAACATGTGTTTGAGACATGTTATGGACGATGGATGCAAGGGTTTGCTAGTGGTTGCTCGTGGATGCATATACACACACGTTAGGCACTAGATCGACTCAATCACTCTCATACTGCATATGGATATGTGTCCATTTTTCTTTTTTCTTTTATGAATGAAAGTGGGTGTATCATCATATGAATGTTGCATTTGGACAAATGATTGTGCACACATATAGAACTTACATGTTATAACAGGATTATCAGCATACATGTTGGATTCATGGCACTAACATACATTGCATTAAGGAGGTCGACTGAATCAGTAGGCCGCCTGAACTTTTGGATTAGAATTGGGACATTTACACACACCTTTTCATATGTTCCTATAAGCATTAGAAATATTTAAGGACAATGGATACCTGTGATTGGTGGATGAGTAGATGGATGATGGATGTTAGGATATACATTCTTCTTAACTTGGAGATTTCGGGAACGAAATCCTTTAAGTATGGGAGAATGTAACACCCCGTAATTTTATAACACATTAAGATGATAAACTAAGGGATAGTTAATTAAATATTGGGAATTAATTAAAACGGACTGCGCCATTGCATTCGTCTTGGAATTCTACTTGAGATAGACTCCGAGTTTGCGTAAAACGGAGAACGTATAAAGAAGTTATCAAGGTTAGAAGTTTGTATATGTATAAGCTAATTAGATATAAATAAAACATTTCGGAAATTCAAAATAATTCAAAATTGAATAGCAGAAAAGGGAGCGGGAAAATTCCCGCCTATGGGTGTCGACCCATGGATCGACCCCATCAAGGGGGTGTCGACCCCTGGGTCGACACACCAAGGGGAGGTCGACCCTCATATGGATTTGGGCAGATCCCTGCTTCCGAACGTAGACTGATCTCTGTGCAAAATTCGTCGGCTGATGGCTATAAATATGACCCTATACCTATTGTTTTATTCATCTAAATTAATGGCGATGGTGAGATGCTGCTCCAACTCAGATTAAATTAGCCTTTTCTTTAGCAACGACGATTCATACATATTCAAAGATCGCTGATTCAACATCAACACGCTTTCCTCAGTTTTCTTTGATCCATTCTCTGTGAGCCTACATTAGTTTTAGATATGAATACTTAAAAGTTAATCTTGACATGTTATGAATTGGATCTAAGCCAGTGACTAATTGAATCATATTAGATCTGCAATAACCTGAGTATATAAGTTATTTTGACATAACTATGAATTGGATCTAAGTCTATGCCTATTTATCATGTCAGATCTTCCTTTATTTGTGCATCTAATTCACTGATTAGATCTCATCATGCCTGTTTATGATCATGATACTATGTCTAATCAGTTATATTATCACATGTTCATAAGATCTGTTGCTTTATGCCTATCTTGTCATTATGCCCAATTTTGTCACTATATGTTTATTAGTTGTTATGCCTATTCCTGCCATCATATGTCAATCTTGTTATTATGTTTATTTCTGTTCTCTTCCCTTCTTCTTTTACCTCTTTATTTTATATCCAGGCTACTTTCGAGCCTAGGCATACTGCTGAAATATGCGAATGCGTGAAATTGGGAACGAGGGGAAAATGTTAGAATTGGGGCATAACTTGTATTGGGAAATTTGGGCATAACTTGAATTAAATACATGAATATGGATTTGGGGCATAAACCAAACTGTGATTAAAAATCTCAATTTGGGGCATATGGTACATGATGAATATGACTTAGGGAAGGGGCATGAAAACCTATAATCAAATAGGGATAATTGTTAAAGAATGAAAATGCCTAGATTTACAGTAATTTGAAACTGTGACCGCGCTTAGATACGAGGTTATATTACACTTGTGGTAGAAGTCTACCCGGAGCTGCCGGGCATATCCAGCGACCACAAGTGGTGAAGCTAATGTGAGGGGTCTAAGTGGATAAACACGCAACGAGCTGAAACATGTGGTTAAGTCTGACTTGTGGAAGAAGTCTGCTCTGTCCCGCCTGACATATCTAGCATCCACAAGTTGAAGGCTTAATGTGGGAGGTCTAGCGCATTATAACCATAAATGAATATATGGCAATGAACTTGAATACTTAACCTGTTTGAATCCATAGGGATTACATGAACATGTTACCTTGAGTAGGTGTTAAGTAAACTTGCTTGAAACAGTGGGTGGGTTAAGTATATGTTGGGGTGGTGGGTAATATTCATATATAAGCCCACAAATTTAACTTGTGGGGGTAATGCAATCTTTTTACACTGGTATGGCATAACCTGCGGAAATCCTTGTAGTGGGGTTGCAAGCCTGGGGGAAGCTTGTATCATCTTGTGTGTGGGACCCGTTTCAGTCAGTAACCCATATATAGGTATCAAACGAGTACTCCGAACTAGGTTGGAGTCGGGGCACGCTTACTGGGATGATCGTAAGAGATTTGAAAGAGGGGACGGTGTGGGCGGCGCATTCCGATGGGTTCATCTGCATGCATGGGTCTAGTCAAGAGGAGGCTAAGACGCTGTGACATCGATAGATATGGTTGTGCACATCCTGAAAATGAAGGGTTGCCACTTTAGGGGGTGATACATCCTAATGTGGGGCCAGCACAGTGTATCCACGGAGTAGGGAGCCGATCGATTGGGGTAGTAATTAGGGTACATCTAGACTCTGGTATGTTTAGGAGCCCGTTATTATCCTTAGGATAACTCCGGTATGTTCAGTCGGATTGCCTGTTAATTGTATGGGGTTAAACCTCTCACTAGAAGTATGCTTAAGTCTACCATCTTGTACTTGTTGGGGATCATCTTGTTCTAGTGATACTAGTATTGGTGCAGAGAAAGAAAAGTATTAGAGAAGTGCTATACATATATGTTTTATTTGGTTTATCCTGTTTACCTTGTCATACCTGCCTTATATGTTGTTATCCCTCTTATCCAGTTTATATGCATGTCATGATACTTTTACTTATTTATATGCGCCTAAAAGTAACTGGACACGCCAGACTTTATGTCTGACCAATTTTGTTTCCACTTCTTTACATTCCGTCCCCCCTTCCCCCAGGTTCTCAAGGTGGGAATACTCAAGCTTAATCAGGATTCTTCTTTCCTTCTGCTTCGAGCTGCTTAGATGTACTGCTTGATTTCGTACTTATTTTCTACTATGGCTATGTTTTTGGGGATTATGCTTTTTCATGTTTATTGTATTCAGATGATTTTAGTACAAGACAGAAATTTTAAGTTGATGTACTGGGTTTTATGTATTTCAGACTCATGATGTAACTATGTTTTGAACCACGATGTTTTCTTCTTAATAAATTTTTAAATTCCGCTGTTTATTTTATATCTGTCTTATAATATTTATATTTTTGTTTACCTATAATGCTTCACGAAACTTAATGCATTCTCTTAATGAGTGACATTAACGGACATGGGGTGTCACAATCGGTAAGGAAGTTCATTAGCCTGGTCATTTGTTGGAAATCCATTATCCACTACGAGCTTGTACAGTTTTAGTTATAAACCTACATGTCGACATAATATATGTCGGTTAAGATTGATACGTTTACTTAAGAAAGTGATTTCCATATTAGACACTTATAATAATATCAAATGTTTTCGTGTATCAAGCATGTTTGGTTATCATAAGGAGAAACCTCACCCAAGTGTGTGTTTGTTTTGTATGTGTGCCGTGTGACCTTATGGTAGCATCATTTTTCAAAAAGAATAACGAGTTTTTATGCAATGGTATTCATATGGAAGAAACATGTTCCGTGTTTATACGGCGTTGTCTTATGGATTAACTTACTTTATAAGGTATAACTATTTTAGTTTCTCACGCCAGTCCCATGACTCACCTGGAGTTCATTGTTCTTCAACCTAAACTCTAGGTGCCCATATTTTCCACACGGGCAGCCTGATAGTTATGGTTTTGCAGATTTAGTCTTGGAGTCATTTTGGAGTAGGTTATGGATTAAAGCTGGAGCTGTGTCTAGAGCATTTTATTTATTCCGTTGAACAACAATAACGAATTCACCGAGTTTTGTTTCGATATTTTTTTTTTCAAATCAACTCAACACAGCAAGTGAACACACACACACACACACAAAAAAAACTCACACAGCCATGCAACACACACAAAAAGTTAACCAATACTTCTTTTCTTTTTCGTTTTTATAAACTCACGCACACTACTCACATTCTTTTCTTTTACGTTTTTATAAACTCACGCACACTACTCACACTGAACGCATGCATCACCCAAACTCATGCAACACAAGGCTAGGGAGGGGCGAGGCAAAGAGTTTGTGTGGCTATGGACAACACAAGCGATGGGTAGTAGGGCCAAACGGATCGGGTTGCTAGATTCACGAATTTAGGGGATATGAGGATCGATGATGGTATAGTGGCAGCGCAAGCGCAGACATGGGGAGGAGGAGCTACAGGTAAACGGAACAACGACGGCTTTGGGAGTCGGAGAGAGGTGGGTGCTGGTCTTTAGGGAGGCACATGTTCAGTTGGAAAGGAAGGACATGTCACGGGTTCAAAGGGGTTGGGAAGGCCGTTTATGGCAGTAGGTCGGTCGGAGGCGAGGTTGACACTGGGTCGAAGGGGCTTAGTGAGGGCGACAACCATCAAAGTAGGAGAAGAGATGCATCGAAGTCGGGGAAGGAGAACAAGTAAAGCCCAAGATTTAGAAAAAATGCTTATTTCAAAGTTTTGAAGAAAAAAATGAACGGATTAAAAAAACAAATGAGATCAGGGTTTAATGGCAACACGGAATCACAAGCTTTGGAAATATAAAAAAAAGAATGAAGGAAGGACGGTTTCGAAAAGGAACGAATGGTTTTTGAAAAGCAATAGGCTTTGGAAACATACAAAGGGAATGAATGGTTTTGCCTTGAAAAATGAGGAACGTGGGAAAAGAAAAAGGCTATAGACTTTTCGTATGTTCCAGAAAAATGGAGCGTTATTTTGACAAAACACATATCTAGATTTTGAAATTGAAAATTAGGAATTTTGAAACTATGATTGATAATCTAATTAGAAAATATAAAATAAGGATATAAATTTTATTTACAAAACGAACTTAGAATTTGGATTTGCCATGATTTTATTTGCTGAGAATCTCAGAGAGGAGGAAGAAGAAAGAGAACTGAGAGATGAGAAGGAATGAAGAAGACTATGTGATTTGTTCACGAAAGAGGAACCCGTCAAATACTAAACGTAAATAACCCATTAACTAACAATATTCAACCAAGCCCAATAAGCACAACCAAAATATTAAGGACCAACACAGTATATACCTGTCCACAAATCAGAGAATAATTCAAGAGGGATACTATCTGAGATACACACAAATACGTCGTCAATAACGCACGTTTTTGTATTGTAAATCATGGATTTTGAGAAAACGAAATCAGATTTCAATGAAACAAAAAGTGTTGAACAACTGGAATTCAGTATAGATTAGTAAAAAAAATGATTTTGAATTTTTAAAACTTTTAAGTTTCAGCTCAAATTCAAATTATTCACCAAATTGATCAAAATTGACTTTTTACAGGAAAGATTCATTTAAATAGTTTTGAAAACATATTTTACAATAATACAAGTTTAATAAATAAATTAAAAATTTTAAGAATGAATTCAAATTCAAAAAAATAATATAGATTTAATTTGTTCAGTAAATAAGATTTGAATTGACACACATTGAATTATGTTATTAAATGTATACTTGTATTAAAAATCAAATTCATTTATTTTAATAAAATCCAAAATAAATTGATTTTTAAATCAAAAACCAAAATCGTTGTTTTATAAAATCCAAAATAAGGTGAGTTTTAAATATAACAATCAAAATTTAAATTAAACCATTAAGTAAAATTCACTTAAAAAGTCAGGTTGTTACAATGTGACAAATCGATGGATAGCAAATCTTGTGTAAATCTATCCTATGATGAAAATGAATGAATGGAAAATCTCTCTTCCCATTTCCTCTATCCATTATTTATTCGACCATGTTTTTCATTAATTCTATGCTTTTCTATGCTTTTTCAATAACCACAATCAATCCTCATATTTCTAATACACTGTGTAACGACCTGCCTTTGCGACTGCTCCAAGTCGGCAACTAAACTAACCTGAACGGTTCACAAAGACAGATTGTTGTTGGGGTAGTAACACATTACAATAGAATCGAAAGAACTTTTATTGATATAACAATACTTATACATCAGAGTTACAAGATATATCAGAGTACAATGAATATACAACGGAAAATACTATGGCTTAGCGGAAGAATACAAAATGCTCCAATCTCACTTCGGCCTAAAACCAACACCTACTTTGCAAAGGAATCCAAGACTATCTACAAACCCTAGCTACTAGGCTGCCCGTGTGGAAAATATGGGCACCCAGAATTTAGGTGGAAGAACAATAAACTCCAAGTCATTCATGGGATTGGTGTGAGAACTTAAAACAGTTATACTTATTTTAAAGTGAAGTAACTCATAAGACCACACCGTATAACTCGGAACGAGTTTTTCCTTTATGAATATCAGTGCAGAAAATTCACAATGCTTTTTAGAAAATGAAGCTACCATAAGGTTTCACTGCACGTACACAATGTAAATGCAGATTTGGGCGAGGTTTCTCCTTATGATAACAGAAAATGCTTGATACGAGAAAAATGCTCTGATATTATTATTTGTACATAGTGTGGAAAATCACTTCGCAAGTAAATATATCGATCTTAGCCAGCATAATATCTCATACTATTATGTTGACATAGGTATATAACTAAAACCGTATGGAAACGTAGTGGAGAAGGGATTTCCGACAAATGACTAGGCTAAGGAACTTCCTTATCTGATGGGTACACCTCTTGGGGGATGTCCCGAGAACTTATGTTCTCTGCCAACACAAGACCGGGTTACCTTTGTAACTAGGTAACTTAGAGCACTCCTCAATATGCTATCTCCTGGTCGTTACCAACCTTTAACTAGTGCCTCGTGCATCAATAACCATAAAAGTAGAAGTTTCCACATAAGTGATATCTAGGCTCCATACCATAGTACACTTTTTATCTAAAAGGAAATGATCATACCACTACAAAAAAAACTATCTTTGGTTGTAGTAGATAGTAGCGTTTGATATCAAATGCAACCATCGGATGTAAAAATCAGAAACAAAATAGATTTCACTGCTACCAGATTAATCCTGCCCAACTTTCAAAAGGCGGTGAACTAAATTTTCTTTCCCACTTTCCTTGATTACTTTCATTCGCTCCTCTCACTTTATTGAAAATAAGTCATACTCCAATAACCCCTTATTCATTGCTTCAAAAAAATAGGGTCTCTCGGAACAAATTCGACAAATTGTTCATCAAATTATATCGAATTTCGATTAGCTTCTCCTTGAGCGATTTATGTTGCTTCATCTTGGTTGTCATGCTCGATTATCAATTTCAATTGTTTGTTTAAATTAGTATGATACTTTATCATTTTCTATTTAAATTACTTTACTTTTTCCTCATTTAATGCCTGTGATCGATTTGTTAAGGGAAGAACCAAAATTAAATTCGCTCTTTTCTATTGAAACTAATAAGAAATTTGACACTTGCTCGATTAAACCAAAAATGTATTCGGTTTTTTGTTGTTCGCTTTTGGCGAAAATCAAGAGTTAATGACCACAATCAATAGGGTTAGAGAGAGAATTAGCGAATCCAAGTAGTACTTGCGAACAAACAGTGTTTTCAACCTCTTAGTTAATCAAATTGGGCCTTTTGAACTAAATAAACTAATAGTGTTTGGGTCTTCTGTCTCTCGCATCTGTACATTATGTGTTTGAAGTATTTTTAAGAGCAAAGGTGATGTTTATATTGTCTATCTTGTGGACTATTGCTTTTGAGCATGATATGCTTTGGTGCTTCATGTACTACAACCGTTATTTCTTGGAGATACACCTAATTTGGTCTTAATAGATAGTGCATTATCTTATTGAATAGGTGAAATAATGATCGATGGGTTTCTCTGCCTCAAGGAAAAGATACTTTATATTATTATGTTGAATGGGCTTAGCCTACTACTTATTCACGATTTTATTTCTGGTACAGGCCCATTATTGGGTTATGCTGTTTGATGAGGGAACGTGTATATATTACACGTTTCGTTGCACCAAAACACTAAGCTATTATAATTCCCTGTTTTTGAAAATCACACATGTAACACCCTGTAATTTTATAACATTAAAATTCACAAATTAAAGTATACTTAATTTTTAGAAAAGAATTAAGTGAAATGGGTTGCACAGAGAAATATATATATATATATATATATATTGATATATATATAAAAAAATTAAAAATTAAATAAATAAATATGTGAAAAAGTTCAAAATAGCGAATTGGGAGGGGGAATAACCGAACCGGCCCATTTTTGAGGTCGACCCAAGCCCCGCTGGGTCGACTAGGGGTTAATCCAGGGTGTTTGGCTGTCAACCCGTGGGCCGATTCGCTCAAATGCAAATTTTGCATTTGATTGGTTCTCATGGTTCAGGGTTAATCTAATGGTCCTAAATAACTACCTACACCTATAAATACATCCTAATGCTAACCCTAAACCTAATTAAAATAGAATAGTTACCGTCGCCATGGAAATCAATGGAGCCGCCGCCAACTAAGAAAGAAGAAAAGCAAATTCAATTCTAATTCTCTCAACCCTAAAGCAAAGCAAAACTCTCTCTTTTCTTCTCTAAATTGTGAGTATGATGATCTTAACAAGATTATTATCATTTTAATTAGGTTGAGTTATGAATGGATTATGAGTAGATGATGTGAATTATCATATATGTTGTTGTAAACCCCTTTTGCTATCATGTATATTGTAAATCCAATGTTATGTGATGATGATATCTTACATGTTGTAAATCATGTTATGATGATGTTATGTATGTTGAAAGTTTCTATGCTAAGTTGTGATGAATCATACATGTTAAAAAGGCCATGATGCTACCATCTATGCTAGTTAGTTCATATTAATTAAATCATCATGTTTGGGTTATGTTGATCTACATAACAAGTCACATATGCAAGTTAGATTGATTAGAAAAGTTATGAACATATACCAAGACATCTATTATGACATCTAGAATTATGCTATGACATATGTGATATCCTATGCTAGTTCACACCATCATTATATTGCCTAAAAACCCCATATTCAAGTTTATGTATAGATTTGGGCTATGATCATATCATATAAATTGAGACATTTAACAAGTTGACACCTTTTGATCCTTAACATGTGTAGTTTATGCAAGTTTCACCCCTATTATGATTAGATTTATTTTAAATGTCTATATGTTGTGATAATTTATCTTTGTGCTAGGTGTTAGACTATACAAGTCTAGCCTATATTATGCGTTGAATAAGCGAACGTATAAACGTGGGGTAGGGGTAATATTAAGGATTTAATATTAAAAAGTTGGGGTGCAATTGATATGATTTTGCATGCCATAAGTGGATGGCCATAATTGAGTCAATTATGGACATCATTAAAAGTTGACTTAATTAATAATTGGAATAGGGAATTATTAAAACTGGGGTAAAAGATTTTAAGTGTTAATCAATGCTTAGGACACGAGGTTGGACTCGTTTGTGACGTAAACCTGCCCGGACCCGCCCGGCAAATCCAGTGGTCACAAATGTCAGCCCAATGTGAGAGCTCCTAGGCCTAAACTAAAGCATAACGATTGTAAAGACACGAGGTTAGACTCTTTTATGGTGTAAGACTGCCCGGACCCGCCCGGCAAATCCAGCTGCCATAAATGCCAGTCTAATGTGAGAGGTCTTTATGAGGTTATGGCCTGAATGAATTAAGAAATACTTAACCAGATAAACATGTAAGGTGGGACATGGGGGTTAAGTAGGTGCCTTGGATGGCATGAGGAATCTAGGGGGTGCCCTTAGTGGCATGTGAAATACGATTAGTAAGACTTAACCAAACACACATGTAAATGAACATGACTAAGAGGGTTAAGTGGGATATACTAGTGACAAGCTTAGGTGGGTAGCTTGTGGGGGCCCATTTCGACTAGTATCCTAAACGTATCTTTGTGGGCTCGACCCAAGTCGAGGACGGGACACACATGCTGGGTTCGACTGTAAGAGGCCAAAACGGGGAGCGGTGGCAACGCAAGTCCAACGGGTTTCATATGCATGTGTGGACCCGGGCTGGTAGGTAAGACGTTGTTGCATCGTGTAGGTATAAGCCGTGCATTCTCAAGTTGTATCGGGTTGCCACTTTAGGGGAGTGATACACCCCACTGTGGGGCCAACACAGGTATCTACGAGTAGGGAGCCGATCGAATGTGGGTAGTGGGGTACACCTAATGGAGATAGGGGCGGACGACACCTATGTAGTCAGCTAGGGGTACGTAAGGCTATTTATATGTTTCTGTGTGAAGCAAGTGGGATCAACCTTTAGGGTGACTGGTGCGGTGCAGTGTAGTAATGTGCGGTGCAGTATAGTAATTATTCGTTAGTAATTAGGTATGCCTTTACCGTTATCTTTAACGTTATCTTAAACGCTATCTTTATCTTCCTAAGAGTTCATAGACATTTACTTGTCTTCCAGCTTATGCCTTAGTCTAGTTATTTTGATAATAGTATTGTTAGAATTATCATACTCGCCAGACTTTATGTCTGACCCCCTCTATTCCTATCCTTTTTCCCCCTCCAGGTCCTCAGGTTGGGCCCAGCTCTAGTGGAGTTTGATTGAATTGCTTCATCTCCCTTTGGAAAGCTTGGACCGTTGAAGTAAAGTCCAGCTTGTTATCTTTTTAATGGCTATTTATGTAATGGGATTTTGTATTTTGTTTTTATGAAGATGGATATTGTACTTGGTTATGATCTATGGTTTTATGATGTTACAAACATGTTTAATTTCCGCTGCAATAAAATGAAGTTTTAGATTTCCAAGTACTATTTATTATCTGTTTTGTTATAATTTTTCTGTTCTATATTCACTTATAACCTCCATGGAAGTTAATGCATTCCCTTTGTGAGTGACATTAATGGACGTGGGGTGTTACACGTGGTATCAGAGCTTAAGGTTATCAGAACAGATAAAAATACTTTAAAAAAATGGTTATTTTTGGAAGAAGTGCTTTCAAAAACATGTTTTAATGAGAAATTTAAAGAGAAAAGTTTTTAAGAAAAAAAAACATAATCCCTAATAGCCCATATCTTTATCTTTCGAATTCTCCATTCTGAATCTTTCCTTTTTTCGTTTCAGCATGGCTGAAGATCTTAATCTACCCGACGGTGTAACGATACCAGGATGGTATAGGAGGCTATTGGAGGCTAGGGCCGCTGCAGGTCCAGCCAATGTTCCTCCACCACCAGTTGCACCCGTTCCTCCTCCTCCTCGCGTAGATACTTTTGCAAAGACGTGCAAGGAATTCAAGGCTATGGGTGGAAAACCATTTCAAGGGTCAGAAACGTTTGTGGAAGCTAGAGATTGGCTTAAGGAGGTGGAAGAATTGCTAGAAATCTTTGAAGTGGAAGAAGGGAGGAGAGTTAGATTAGCAGCTTGGCTAATGAAGGGCTAATGAAGGGAGAGGCCTCGTTTTGGTGGGAGGTCACCAATGGGAAGCATCCTGTTGACTCTTGGTCGGATTTCAGACGTAGGTTCGAGGCGAAGTTTCTCTCAAGGGCGGAAGAAAATCTATATATGGAAAGGTTCTTGACTTTGAAGAAAGGAAGCTCATCAGTGAAAGAATATGTCAATAAATTTAATCAGTTAGCAAGGTTTGGCTTGGACTTAGTGAACACGCCGGAGAAGAAGGCGCTGAGGTTCGTGAATGGCTTGAATGAACCATTGCAAGGGTTGGCTATGACCCACATCCCGATGGGGGCCACCTTTGAGAAGTTAGTAGAAATGGCGCTCATGCATGAGGAGAAAAGCGCTAAAGCTGATAAGGCACCCGAGAAGAAGGGGGATCAGAAGAAACCACAACAGCAAAACAAGAAGGGTGGAAAAGACAATAATGGCAAGGGAAAGAAGAAGTGCTTTAACTGTGGAACCCCAGGCCATCTCAGCAAGGATTGCCGAAAGAAAAAGAAGACATGTTGTTTTTATTGTGGCGATGCGGGACATTTAGTGAAGGACTGCCCAAAGAAGGGGCAGAGGGCAGGAGATACCTCGGGAGGACAGGTGCAGGCTCTTATGGCACCAGGGCAGGCAAGGGGACAAGTTCAAGCTCTCGCGGTCCCACCGCTGCAAGAACGAGGTAGAACCATTTCTGTTGAAAGCTTAGTTTTTCTGTTTGATCATCCTGTCCGTACCTTATTCGATTCGGGCGCATCACATTCGTTTATCTCTACATCATTAGTTGAATCACTGCACTTAAACACTAGTTTAGTAGAGGATCCCTTAGTTGTTTCGAATCCAATTGGGGGCTCAGCTTATTTGTCTATGATGTGTTTAGATTTGAAAATTTCCATACTTAGCGTTGAATTTAGATGTGATGCTTATGTGTTGGGCTTCACGGGCTATGGGCTAATTTTAGGAATGGATTGGTTATCCAGAAATGGGGCCGTTCTTGATTGTGAAAGGAGAGTAGTTAGGCTCGTGACTTGCCTTGCCAACACTCTCGAAATCTTTTGTAATCCCATAAATTCGTTTATGCTAAGTTATTTAGAATCGCTTGACGCGTTTGAGGAAAATCTATGATCTGTTAGGGTGGTCTGAGAATATTCGGATGTGTTTGAGGAGGTGAAGGGCTTGCCTCTGAAGCGGGAGATAGATTTTCGAATATATCTTGTGGATAATGCGAAACCAGTATCTTTGCCAGTACGCCACATGGTTCCACGTGAAAGGAGGGAACACGATAAGCAAGTGAAGGAGTTGCTTGAGAAGGGGTTCATAAGACGAAGTATATCGGAGTGGGGTGCTCCAGTAGTATTTGCTACGAAGGCGGATGGGTCCCTTAGACTGTGTGTGGACTATAGAGAACTTAATAAACTTACTAAGAAGAACAGACACCCACTGCCGAGGATTGACGATCTCTTCAATCAGTTAGTTGGCGCCTCAGTGTTTTCGCAGTTGGACTTAGCCACTGGGTTCCATCAGTTGAGAGTGGCTGAGGATAGCATAGACAAGACTGCCTTTAGGACTCCAGACGGTTTCTATGAATGGCTAGTGATGCCCTTCGGTTTGACAAACGCCCCAGCATATTTTGTTGATTTTATGAGTAGGGTGTTTAGGGAGTACCTTAACAAATTCGTAGTAGTCTTTGTAGATGACATCTTGATCTTTTCTAAGGATGAAGAAGAGCATGCCCTACATCTTAGGGAAGTGTTGGAGACTCTTCGAGCGCATAAGCTTAAAGCTAAATTTTCTAAGTGTCACTTTTAGAGGAAGGAAGTACGGTTCTTAGGACACGTGGTTTCCAAAGAAGGGATAGCTGTAGATCCCGCGAAGGTGGTGGCCATCCAAGATTGGAAGGTTCCTAAAAATGCTACCGTAGTGAGAAGTTTCTTGGGGTTGGCTGGCTACTATAGGAAGTTTATCAAAGACTTCGCAAAGATATCAGCTCCACTGACACGCTTGACGAAGAAGAACCTAGTTTTCACATGGCACGTAGATTGTGATGATGCGTTCCAACGTTTGAAGAGAGCTTTGACTTCAGCCCCAGTCTTAGTATTGCCAGACGGGAGTAAGCCGTTTACTGTTTATACTGATGCTTGTGAGACAGGACTAGGCGCAGTCTCAATGCAAGAGGGTAGGGTAATAGCCTATGGTGGAAGGCAGTTGAGAGCGCATGAGAAAAATTATCCTACACATGACCTAGAATTGGCCGCTATTGTTTTCGCGCTTAAGTCTTGGCGTCATTATCTTCTTGGCGAGAAATTTGAATTATTCATTGACCACAAGTCTTTAAAATACCTATTCTCTCAAAAGGACTTGAACTTAAGGCAGCAAAGGTGGATGGAGTTCTTAGCGTCCTACGACTTCGAAATAGCCTGTACCCCTAGCAAGGGTAACGTGGTGGCAGACGCCTTAAGTAGAAAAAGATTATCCTTAGGTCCTTTGTTTGTTGAGCGACGAAGTTTAGAATTCATTTCGATGTTTGACTTTAGACCTTCCGTTGACTTCGTACCCGGTTTGCTAGCATCCTTGGAGGTCAGACCTACGCTTTTGGGACGGATTGGCGAGGCACAGCGAGACGACCCACAGTTAGTTGAGTTAGTAGAAAAGCTCAAAGGAGGGGAGTCATCAAGCTATCTCCGTAGGTATACCCTAGATGATAAGGGTTGGTTACGTAGGGACGGTAGACTTTGTGTACCGAAAGACGATGACCTAAGGAAGACTATTCTTGACAAAGCACATCGTTCGAAGATGACCATTCATCCCGGCGGGGACAAGATGTACAAAGACATGAAGAGAGTTTACTTTTGGGCCGGCATGAAGAAAGATGTGGCCGAGTATGTCGCTAGATGCTTGGTGTGCCAACAAGTAAAAGCGGAACAAAAGAAACCCGGTGGGTTGCTTCACCCATTGGAGGTTCCACTATGGAAACGGGAAAGCATCTCGATGGATTTTATGGATGGATTACCGCGATCGAGGAAGGGTAATACGGGAATTTGGGTTATAGTAGATAGACTTACTAAGAGCGCCCATTTTATTCCCATAAAGAGTAAGAGGACTGCTCCATGGTTAGCTTCTGTATACGTTCGAGAGATAGTTCGTTTGCACGGTGTTCCTTCTAGCATAGTGAGCGACCGCGATCCTATTTTCACTAGCGAATTTTGGAGAAGCTTACAAGAGGCGGTAGGGACTCAGTTATGTTTGAGCACCGCATATCATCCTCAGACGGATGGCCAGACTGAGAGGGTGAATCGCATTCTAGAGGATCTGTTGAGGCTATGTATCCTAGACTTTGGAGGTACATGGGAAGAGCATCTTCCATTGGTTGAGTTCGCATATAATAATAGCTTTCAGTCCAGCATTGGTATGGCACCATTCGAAGCTCTATATGGACAATGTTGTCGCTCACCTACATGTTGGTGGGAATCTACGGATAAGATCTTACTTGGGCCCGATATGATTAGGGAGACTTCGGAGAAGATCGACTTGATTCGAAGGAGGATGAAAGCAGCACAGGATAGGCAGAAATCTTATGCGGATAAGAGGAGGACAGATCTCGAGTTTGAAGTTGGGGACATGGTCTTTGTCAAAGTGTCTCCATTACGAAACGTTGTTCGCTTTGGGTCCGTTGGGAAATTAGCACCATGGTTTGTAGGGCCGTTTCCTATTAAGGAGAGGATTGGACGGATGGCGTATAGAGTGGAGTTGCCCGAGAGACTTAGTGGTGTACATGACGTATTCCATGTGTCACATTTGAGGAAGTGCTTGCACGAGACCGCGGAAGTGATAGAGCCGAGCTTGCTTAGAGAGGTTATAACAACCCGTATTTTCAATAAACTGTTATAACATAAATCAAGGCAGAATTTAATTCAAAAATCAGAATCAGGGGAAACGGGCTATGCCATTGCGATCGTCTCGGAAAAATACGCGAAATAGAGTCCGAGTTTTCGAAAATCGGAGTCCGTATGACCCAGTTAAGGCCCATTGAAGTTTTCAGAAATTTCTATGCTAAAAACAGATTTAAATTTCAAATTAAAAACAGGGATTAGGGCTAATCTGGGTTAGGCGGGAAAATTCCCGCCAGGGGGCCCATGTCGACAGGGCACCCAGGGTGTCGACTGCCCTGTCGACAGCCCTGTCGACAGGGGGTGCCCAGGCAGTTCAGCCTGGTGCACCATTTCTGATTTGGGTTGGGTCAAGTGGCTTGGTTCTAGAGAAATCCGAGATCTGACGGGCCAAACCTAATCTAGGGTTAATCCTAGGGCTAAAAACACTCTAATCTTCTATAAATATACCCCTAATCCTACCCTAAAGCCTCATTAATCAATCTAGCAACTAAACTATGTCAATTTGAATCCTCAAATGGCCTCCACCTAAAACCTAGCCTCCACCTTCCTCAAAGTTAAATCCTATGAAGATATGATGATCATACAACCTTTTCTATGTTGTATGAGTGCTTAATAACTTGCATTCTTCATTAAGTTGCAAGTTTGATTTGCTAAGTTTGTGTTTTGGGATTTTTGCAAAAGGGTTTTCTTATTTGAGGCTTTGTTTTGAGTTTTTAAAAGGGCTTCTTCATCTTATTTGGTGGATTTGTGGCTTGTTTATATTTGTAAGCCCTCTTACCTTCACTTTACAAACTCTAAAGTTAATGTTTGGTGAAAGTTGAGATTTATGTGAGTTTAGTTGATTATGCATGCTTATGCGAACTCACTATGTCATGTTTCATATGATTCATAAGTTATGCATGCTTATGCGAACTCACTATACCATGATTTACATGTTTCATAAGTTATGAATGCATATGCGAAATTACTATGCCATGTTTTACATGTTTCACAAGTTATGCATGCTTATGCGAGTTTATTATGTCATGTTCTACATGTTTCATGGGTTATGCATGTTTATGCAAGTTCATCTTACCATGTTATGCAAGTTTAATGGATTATGCATGCTTATGCAAGTTCACCTTACCATGTTATGCAAGTTTAATGGTTTATGCATGTTCACCTTACCATGTTATGCATATTTAGCAAGTTAAACATGTTTATGCGAATTCACCATGACATGATTTGCAAGTTTAACATGTATGCATGTTTATTTTGGCATGTGAAGTTCACCATGTATGTTATGCCAAGTTACCTTTTTACCCTTATACGTTATGACGAATATGTAAACGAGATAATGACGTTGGGAGGGTTTGGGTAAACTTAAAAATACATGAAACTAAAAGATTGGGAATTTACCTATTAAGTTAGGTCTACCCCTTGGGAATTTACCTATTAAGTTAGGTCTACCCAAGTATATGTTAACTTGTAAATATGTTCTAAAGTGGACATGACATTAGATAACATAATATGGCCAACTCGAGGTTAGACCTAGTTGTGGTGTAAATCTTCCCAGGTAACCACAACGTGGGGTCTAATGTGGGTAGTTGGTCATGTTGCACCATAAGACCCGAGGTTAGACCTAGACGTGGTGTAAATCTTCCCAGGTAACCACGGATGTCTAATGTGAGAGGTTGGGTGCGTTAAGTAATTAATGCCTCATGATTAGGGTTAAGTCATGGCCCACTAATACTTAACCAATAATGGGGATGCGAGGATTAGATGGGGTTAAGTGGTTACACTTAGCTAATTTAATCCAGGTTTAGTGAGGGGTTAAAACCACACTTAACCCTCTTAGAAACCCTAGCAACGTGGTCTGTTCCAGCAGTAATCCCAGTTTGGTATCATTCACAACCCTAGAGGCTAGGCTAGGGCGGGGCACGATTACTGGACTGATGTAAGCGACCAAAGCGACGGCTGAGTGGTACAGCGGTGCGGGTCCAGCGGGCTACGGACGTGCACGTAATCCGATGTTGGACAAACTCGAGGCACGGGTACCAGTAGGCTTAGACTGTGCATTATTGCTTAGGTGTCTGGGGTTGACATCTTAGGGCTTGATACACCCGAAGGTGGACCCAGCACAGTCTGACTACATCCATGTGGGCCGTATGGACACCAACACTTGACGTGTTAGGTTTATAGGGAGCCGATCGACTAGACCGTTGGGCTATGCCTTATACTAAGGTCACTTCATGTTATTGGGCCAAAGTTTGGGCTAAGGGATCAAAATCTGTTTTGTGGGTTTGCTAGTACACTGTGGTGCAAAGTTTAATCTCGTCTATGTGATGTCACCTTTATCTATTGCCAGTATGTTCATCTCAGTTCCCATCATACCGTTAACTTTATTAGTTTATAGATTGATCGTAGTAGGGCTTACCAGTCTTTTTGACTGACCTGTTTTCTTTCGCTTCTTTTCTTCCGTTTCCCCCCCCCCCCCCAACAGATTCTCAGGGAGGGACTACATCTGCTTAGTGGATCTTTGACTTGCTTGTTGGATAGCTCATGTATGGATCTGAGCTAGCTGTGGCTTATCTTTTATTTCTGGGGATTAGTACTGATGTTTTACCATGTATTTTGTTATCACGTATCTAGACTTATGTTGTATTTTGGATTATGACATTTTGATAGTATGTACTTGACTATGTTGGTTTTTCTGAGATGATGATGATGGGTTTTTATCTGCTACCGCTGCTTTACTTATATTTATTTTTATATATTCTGTCTTGTGATATCTCTGTGCAAGTTTACCTTCACAATAACGCCCCTCCAAAGCTAGTACATTCTAAGGAGTGATCCTAGTGGAGGTGGGGTGTTACATTTGGTATCAGAGCACGAGGTTAACAAGATTGAACAAAACTTTTGAAAAAAAAACCTTTTAAACTATTTTCAAAAACCTACTAAGTATTTTCCAAAACAAAGTCTAGATTATTTTAAGGCTAATCCCCAAAAGCCATCAGCATTATCATTCGTTCCCTTGACCTGATCTTATCTTATCTTTTGTTTCAGTATGGCTGAGAATCTTGACATCCCAGATGGAGTGAACGTACCACTCTGGTATAGGAGACTCCAAGAAGCTAGGGCGGCAGCCGGTCCCGCCAACCCTACTCCCACTCCTCCTCCCGTAGTTGAGAATCCTATCCCTAATATCCCTCCTCCGGTGGTTCCTGCTCCCCCTCCTCCAGCAGCTAATATTCCCCCTCCCGTTGCTAATGTTCCTCCCCCTCCCGTTGCTGAGGCTCCTCTTCCTCCTCCTCCCCCTCAGCATCCTCAGATTGAGTTTACAAAAGTTTGTAAAGACTTCAAGGCAATGGGAGGCAAGAATTTCCTAGGCACGGAATCTTTCGTTGAAGCTAGGAATTGGCTGAAGGACACGGAGGAATTGTTTGCTATCTTTGGGATTGATGACGAGAGGAAAATCTTATTGACCGTATGGCTTTTGAAGGATGAGGCGGCCTATTGGTGGGAGGTCACCAATGGGACGAGGCCCGTGGAGACTTGGGCCGATTTGAGGGCTAGATTTGTGACCAAGTTTCTATCTTCAGCCGAGGCAAACTTACAAATGGAGAAGTTCATTTCATTAAAACAAGGTGATATGTCGATCAAGGAGTATGTGAACAAGTTTAATCAGCTGGCCCGCTTTGGTTTGGATATAGTGAACACCCCGGAGAAGAAGGCTCTTCGATTTGCCAGAGGATTGAACGAGCCGCTGCAGGGCTTGGCGATGTCACATATTCCGCATGGAGCCACTTTCGAGAGTTTGGTCAATATGGCTCTGCTTCAGGGAGAGGGAAAGAAGGAAGTCAAGTCAGGCGATACTCAAACAAAGAAGGCTGATTCTCAAGGCAAAGGCAACCAAGGTCAAAGCAGTCAAGGAAATCAGAATAAGAACAAGAAGGGCAACAACAAAGGCAAGGGGAAGTGCAATTACTGTGGCATAGCTGGGCACTTCGCTAAGGATTGCAGGAAGAAGAAAAGGAAGCTTAATGGTGGATGCTTTTCTTGTGGAGAGACTGGGCACTTCAGCAAAGAATGACCAAAGAAGAAGGGACAGGCTGGATCCTCAGGAGGGCAAGTTCATGCTCTCAATGCCGCTTCAGTTCCCGAGCGAGGTAGTGTTTCTGTTGAGAACCTTGTTTATATCTCTGATCTCCCAGTGCGTACCTTGTTTGACTCCGGTGCATCACATAGCTTTATTTCATCTAATCTTGTTGATAGCTTGCACCTCAGTACTAGCTTAGTGGATGATCCCGTTTGTGTCTCGAATCCCATTGGGGGTTCTGCTCATCTATCTATGATATGTGAGGATCTGAAGATCTCTATACTCAGCGTTGAATTCTTGTGTAGTGCGTATGTTCTAGGTTTCAGGGGATACGGATTGATCTTGGGCATGGATTGGCTGTCTAGATATGGAGCCATTCTGGATTGTGAGCATAGGGTTGTAAGGCTTGTGACTCGCCTGGGCAACACCTTAGAGATTTCATGCAATCCGAAGAATCCCGTCATGTTATGCTATCTAGAATCTCTCGACTCATCAGAGGAGGCCCTTCAGTCTGTAAGGGTGGTCCGGGATTATCCAGATGTGTTTGAAGAAGTTAAGGGGTTGCCCCCTAAACGAGAGATTGACTTTCGCATCTATCTGGTAGATAATGCTAAACCTGTTTCTTTGCCCGTTCGGCATATGGCTCCGCGTGAGAGACGGGAGATGAGCAAGCAAGTGAAAGAATTGCTTGAGAAGGGCTTCATCAGAAGGAGTATATCCGAATGGGGAGCGCCTGTGGTGTTTGCAACTAAGGCAGATGGCTCTCTTCGACTCTGTGTGGATTATAGAGAATTGAATAAGCTGACTAAGAAGAACAGACACCCGTTACCGAGGATCGACGATCTCTTTGATCAACTTGTTGGTGCTTCTGTTTTCTCTCAGCTTGATCTTGCTACAGGTTTTCATCAGCTCAGAGTGGCTGAAGACAGTATAGACAAAACTGCATTCAGAACTCCAGACGGATTCTTTGAATGGCTTGTTATGCCGTTCGGTTTGACGAATGCACCCGCGTATTTTGTGGATTTGATGAGTAGGGTGTTTCGGGAGTTCTTGAATAAGTTTATCGTGGTCTTTGTTGATGATATTCTAGTCTTCTCCAAGGATGAGGAAGAGCATGCGAGGCACCTAGTAGAGGTGATGGACACACTCAGAGCACACCAGTTAAAAGCCAAGTTCTCCAAGTGCCACTTTTGGAGGAGGGAAGTCAGATTTCTGGGGCATATCGTATCCAAGCAAGGCTTGGCAGTAGATCCCGCTAAGGTGGTTGCAGTTCAGGATTGGAAGAATCCAAAGAATGCAACCGAGGTGAGAAGCTTTCTGGGTCTTGCGGGTTTCTATCGAAAGTTCATCAAGGACTTCGCAAAGATATCCGCTCCTCTTACTAAGTTGACGAAGAAGAACTTAGTCTTTGCTTGGGATATGGGTTGTGAGCTTGCTTTTCAGAGACTTAAAAGAGCCCTTACCTCCGCACCAGTTCTAGCCTTACCCGATGGTGGTAAGATATTTACCGTGTACACCGATGCTTGTGGCACGGGATTGGGTGCCGTTCTGATGCAAGAGGGCAGAGTTATATGTTTTGGTGGGAGGCAACTTAAGGTGCATGAGCGGAATTATCCCACTCATGATCTAGAGCTGGCAGCGATTGTATATGCGCTCAAAGCATGGCGTCATTACCTTCTGGGAGAGAGATTTGAGTTATATACTGATCATAAGTCTTTGAAGTATCTCTTTTCGCAGAAAGACCTGAACTTAAGACAGCAGAGATGGATGGAATTTTTGGCTTCCTATGATTTTGAGATATCCTATACCCCTGGCAAGGGGAATGTTGTAGCGGATGCGTTGAGTAGGAAAAGGTTGACACTAAGTCCTCTATTTGTTGAGATGAAGAATTTAGAGTTCTTAGCGACCTTTGATTTCTCTTTGGCAATGGAGTCAGTGACCGGTTCTTTGGCATCTTTAGAGCTCAGGCCTACCCTCCTAGATCAAGTTGGGGCTTCGCAAAAGGAAGACCCTCAGATAATTGAGATCTTGGATAAGCTGGTTCGAGGGGAGACATCTAGTCACCTTGCTCGATATTCTATAGACGATAAGGGTTGGCTAAGGAGGGATGGAAGGCTTTGTGTTCCGATGGTAGAAGACTTGGTGAGAAAAGTTCTTGAGGAAGCGCATCGCTCCAAGATGACCATACATCCAGGTGGTGATAAGATGTATAAGGACATGAAGCGCGTTTTCTTCTGGCCTGGGATGAAGAAGGATGTAGCGGAGTTTGTCTCGAGATGTGTTATTTGTCAGAGAGTAAAAGCTGAGTCAAAGAAGCCCGGTGGGCTATTACATCCGCTAGAGGTCCCGCTATGGAAGTGGGAGAGCATTTCTATGGACTTTATTGATGGGCTTCCAAGGTCCAGGAAGGGGAACACGAGCATATGGGTCATTGTGGATAGGCTCACGAAGAGTGCTCATTTTATCCCAGTAAAGAGCAAAAGGACAGCATCTGGACTAGCAACAGTATATCTTCGTGAGATAGTACGTCTACATGGAGTCCCTTCCAGCATAGTCAGTGATCGAGACCCCATCTTTACTAGTCAGTTCTGGAACAGCTTGCAGGAGGCCATGGGCACGAAATTGAACCTGAGTACGGCCTATCACCCACAAACGGACGGCCAAACAGAAAGGGTGAATAGGGTACTTGAGGACTTGTTGAGGCTTTGCATTCTGGATTTTGGTGGCGCTTGGGAAGACCATCTTTCTCTTGTCGAGTTTGCATACAACAACAGTTATCAGGCGAGCATAGGGATGGCACCCTTTGAGGCTTTATATGGGAGGCCGTGCAAGTCACCTACATGTTGGTGGGAATCCACGGATAAGCTTATACTTGGACCCGACATGATTAGGGATACATCCGAGAAGGTCGAGTTGATTAGAAGACGGATGAAAGCGGTCCAAGACCGGCAGAAATCCTATGCTGATAGGCGAAGGTCCGAATTGGAGTTTGAGGTTGGGGACAAGGTTTTCGTGAAGGTTTCTCCTTTGCGGAATGTGGTCCGATTTGGAGCTGTTGGGAAGCTAGCACCGAGATTTGTTGGACCCTTCCCCATCATTGAGAGAATTGGGAAGATGGCCTATAGAGTGCAATTGCCCGAGAAGTTGTCCGGAGTGCATAATGTCTTTCATGTCTCGCATCTCCGAAAGTGCCTGCATGAGTCCGCTGAGGTGGTTGAACCTAGCACTCTTGAAGACGTGGAAGTAGAGAAAGAAGCAACTTTAAGAAGAGCTCCGATTCGTATCTTGGGGACAGAGACCAAGAAGCTAAGGAATCGTGAGGTCAGATTGGTGAAAGTTCAATGGGGTGAAGCCGAAGAAGACGCAACTTGGGAAACCGAGGAGAAGATGCGTGGGCTTTATCCATTCCTTTTTGAGGGTACACTCTCAATCGCTTTCCTTAGTTAGTATATCTTTCTCTTTGCTATCCATATTTATCTAGTTATCGTGCTAAGCTTGTCATGAGAACCTTAGGTAGAAACCCTTCTGGATGAAACATGTGTTTGAAACATGTTATGTTTGATGGTTGCAAGTGGTTGCAAGTGTTTGCAAGTGGTTACTCGTGGATGCATGATACACATTAGGCACTAGATCGGCTCACACACTCCTCATATTGCATGTGCATGAGTGTTTATGCTTATTCTTGGATGAAATTTGTATGCAATCACATGGATGTTGCATATGGATGTATGATTGAGCACGCATGTAGGTATTATACATTATGATAGGGATTTGCATACATATGGATACATTTCACTAACATATTTTGCATTGATCATTGCATTAGATAGGTACATATACACACACTTTTGCATATGTTCATACAGCATTTAGAATCTTTTAAGGACAATGGCTGCTCGTGGATGATGTTTTGAGTAGATGGATGATGGATGGTAGGATATGTTCTTCCTAACTTGAAGATTTCGGGGACGAAATCCTTTAAGGAGGGGAGAATATAACAACCCGTATTTTCAATAAACTGTTATAACATAAATCAAGGCAGAATTTAATTCAAAAATCAGAATCAGGGGAAACGGGCTATGCCATTGCGATCGTCTCGGAAAAATACGCGAAATAGAGTCCGAGTTTTCGAAAATCGGAGTCCGTATGACCCAGTTAAGGCCCATTGAAGTTTTCAGAAATTTCTATGCTAAAAACAGATTTAAATTTCAAATTAAAAACAGGGATTAGGGCTAATCTGGGTTAGGCGGGAAAATTCCCGCCAGGGGGCCCATGTCGACAGGCATGTCGACAGGGCACCCAGGGTGTCGACTGCCCTGTCGACAGCCCTGTCGACAGGGGGTGCCCAGGCAGTTCAGCCTGGTGCACCATTTCTGATTTGGGTTGGGTCAAGTGGCTTGGTTCTAGAGAAATCCGAGATCTGACGGGCCAAACCTAATCTAGGGTTAATCCTAGGGCTAAAAACACTCTAATCTTCTATAAATATACCCCTAATCCTACCCTAAAGCCTCATTAATCAATCTAGCAACTAAACTATGTCAATTTGAATCCTCAAATGGCCTCCACCTAAAACCTAGCCTCCACCTTCCTCAAAGTTAAATCCTATGAAGATATGATGATCATACAACCTTTTCTATGTTGTATGAGTGCTTAATAACTTGCATTCTTCATTAAGTTGCAAGTTTGATTTGCTAAGTTTGTGTTTTGGGATTTTTGCAAAAGGGTTTTCTTATTTGAGGCTTTGTTTTGAGTTTTTAAAAGGGCTTCTTCATCTTATTTGGTGGATTTGTGGCTTGTTTATATTTGTAAGCCCTCTTACCTTCACTTTACAAACTCTAAAGTTAATGTTTGGTGAAAGTTGAGATTTATGTGAGTTTAGTTGATTATGCATGCTTATGCGAACTCACTATGTCATGTTTCATATGATTCATAAGTTATGCATGCTTATGCGAACTCACTATACCATGATTTACATGTTTCATAAGTTATGAATGCATATGCGAAATTACTATGCCATGTTTTACATGTTTCACAAGTTATGCATGCTTATGCGAGTTTATTATGTCATGTTCTACATGTTTCATGGGTTATGCATGTTTATGCAAGTTCATCTTACCATGTTATGCAAGTTTAATGGATTATGCATGCTTATGCAAGTTCACCTTACCATGTTATGCAAGTTTAATGGTTTATGCATGTTCACCTTACCATGTTATGCATATTTAGCAAGTTAAACATGTTTATGCGAATTCACCATGACATGATTTGCAAGTTTAACATGTATGCATGTTTATTTTGGCATGTGAAGTTCACCATGTATGTTATGCCAAGTTACCTTTTTACCCTTATACGTTATGACGAATATGTAAACGAGATAATGACGTTGGGAGGGTTTGGGTAAACTTAAAAATACATGAAACTAAAAGATTGGGAATTTACCTATTAAGTTAGGTCTACCCCTTGGGAATTTACCTATTAAGTTAGGTCTACCCAAGTATATGTTAACTTGTAAATATGTTCTAAAGTGGACATGACATTAGATAACATAATATGGCCAACTCGAGGTTAGACCTAGTTGTGGTGTAAATCTTCCCAGGTAACCACAACGTGGGGTCTAATGTGGGTAGTTGGTCATGTTGCACCATAAGACCCGAGGTTAGACCTAGACGTGGTGTAAATCTTCCCAGGTAACCACGGATGTCTAATGTGAGAGGTTGGGTGCGTTAAGTAATTAATGCCTCATGATTAGGGTTAAGTCATGGCCCACTAATACTTAACCAATAATGGGGATGCGAGGATTAGATGGGGTTAAGTGGTTACACTTAGCTAATTTAATCCAGGTTTAGTGAGGGGTTAAAACCACACTTAACCCTCTTAGAAACCCTAGCAACGTGGTCTGTTCCAGCAGTAATCCCAGTTTGGTATCATTCACAACCCTAGAGGCTAGGCTAGGGCGGGGCACGATTACTGGACTGATGTAAGCGACCAAAGCGACGGTTGAGTGGTACAGCGGTGCGGGTCCGGCGGGCTACGGACGTGCACGTAATCCGATGTTGGACAAACTCGAGGCACGGGTACCAGTAGGCTTAGACTGTGCATTATTGCTTAGGTGTCTGGGGTTGACATCTTAGGGCTTGATACACCCGAAGGTGGACCCAGCACAGTCTGACTACATCCATGTGGGCCGTATGGACACCAACACTTGACGTGTTAGGTTTATAGGGAGCCGATCGACTAGACCGTTGGGCTGGGCCTTATACTAAGGTCACTTCATGTTATTGGGCCAAAGTTTGGGCTAAGGGATCAAAATCTGTTTTGTGGGTTTGCTAGTACACTGTGGTGCAAAGTTTAATCTCGTCTATGTGATGTCACCTTTATCTATTTCCAGTATGTTCATCTCAGTTCCCATCATACCGTTAACTTTATTAGTTTATAGATTGATCGTAGTAGGGCTTACCAGTCTTTTTGACTGACCTGTTTTCTTTCGCTTCTTTTCTTCCGTTTCCCCCCCCCCCCAACAGATTCTCAGGGAGGGACTACATCTGCTTAGTGGATCTTTGACTTGCTTGTTGGATAGCTCATGTATGGATCTGAGCTAGCTGTGGCTTATCTTTTATTTCTGGGGATTAGTACTGATGTTTTACCATGTATTTTGTTATCACGTATCTAGACTTATGTTGTATTTTGGATTATGACATTTTGATAGTATGTACTTGACTATGTTGGTTTTTCTGAGATGATGATGATGGGTTTTTATCTGCTACCGCTGCTTTACTTATATTTATTTTTATATATTCTGTCTTGTGATATCTCTGTGCAAGTTTACCTTCACAATAACGCCCCTCCAAAGCTAGTACATTCTAAGGAGTGATCCTAGTGGAGGTGGGGTGTTACAGAGGTGGAGATAGAGCGTGATGCGACAATTCGACGAGCTCCTACGCGAATTCTTGGGTCGGAGATCAAGAGGTTGATGAATCGAGAGGTCAGACTAGTCAAAGTGCAATGGGGGAGATAATGAGAGCAACGCTACTTGGGAGACAGAAGAGAAGATGCGTTCACGATACCCTTTTCTTTTTGAGGGTATGTCTTTTAATTTCTCCTTTATCGCTTAGCTTGTACTTATCTTATCTTTAGTATATCCTCTCGCTAGTATCTTTGACCTTTAGTTAGGATAATCCTATGGTTGAAACATGTGTTTGAAACATGTTATGTATGGTGGATGCAAAGTGGATGCAAGTGTTTGCTAGTGGTTGCTCGTGGATGCATATACACACACTATTAGGCACCAGATCGGCTCAGTCACTTCATATTGCATATTGCATATATATGGATGTATTTAGTAAAATTGATGTATAATGGTTGTATTATCATATAGTTGCTACATTCGGGTGGATGGTTGTGCACGCATATAGAATTAATATGTATCATTAGGAATCTTTTGCATACATATTGGACGCATGGCACTATCATGAATTGCACTAAGGAGGTCGACTGAATCAGTAGACCGCCTAGTTTTGCATTAGATATGGACACATACACACACTGTGCATATAAACATTAAAGCATTAGAAGTCTTTTAAGGACAATGGATGCTGGTGTTCGATGGTTGAGTAGATGGACGATTAGATGGTAAGATATACATTCTTCTTGACTTGGAGATTTCGGGGACGAGATCCTTTAAGGAAGGGAGAATGTAACACCCCGTAATTTTATAACATTAAAATTCACAAATTAAAGTATACTTAATTTTTAGAAAAGAATTAAGTGAAATGGGTTGCATAGAGAAATATATATATATTGATATATATAGATAAAAACTAAAAATTAAATAAATAAATATGCGAAAAAGTTCAAAACAGCGAATTGGGAGGGGGAATAACCGAACCGGCCCATTTTTGAGGTAGACCGACGCCCTGCTGGGTCGACTAGGGGTTAATCCAGGGTGTTTGGCTGTCAACCCGTGGGCCGATTCGCTCAAATGCAAATTTTGCATTTGATTGATTCTCATGGTTCAGGGTTAATCTAATGGTCCTAAATAACTTCCTACACCTATAAATACATCCTAATGCTAACCCTAAATCTAATTAAAATAGAATAGTTACCGTCGCCATGGAAATCAATGGAGCTGCCGCCAACTAAGAAAGAAGAAAAGCAAATTCAATTCTAATTCTCTCAACCCTAAAGCAAAGCAAAACTCTCTCTTTTCTTCTCTAAATTGTGAGTATGATGATCTTAACAAGATTATTATCATTTTAATTAGGTTGAGTTATGAATGGATTATGAGTAGATGATGTGAATTATCATATATGTTGTTGTAAACCCCTTTTGCTATCATGTATATTGTAAATCCAATGTTATGTGATGATGATATCTTACATGTTGTAAATCATGTTATGATGATGTTATGTATGTTGAAAGTTTCTATGCTAAGTTGTGATGAATCATACATGTTAAAAAGGCCATGATGTTACCATCTATGCTAGTTAGTTCATATTAATTAAATCATCATGTTTGGGTTATGTTGATCTACATAACAAGTCACATATGCAAGTTAGATTGATTAGAAAAGTTATGAACATATACCAAGACATCTATTATGACATCTAGAATTATGCTATGACATATGTGATATACTATGCTAGTTCACACCATCATTATATTGCCTAAAAACCCCATATGCAAGTTTATGTATAGATTTGGGCTATGATCTATCATATAAATTGAGACATTTAACAAGTTGGCACCTTTTGATCCTTAACATGTATAGTTTATGCAAGTTTCACCCCTATTATGATTAGATTTATTTTAATTGTCCATATGTTGTGATAATTTATCTTTGTGCTAGGTGTTAGACTATACAAGTCTAGCCTATATTATGCGTTGAATAAGCGAACGTATAAACGTGGGGTATGGGTAATATTAAGGATTTAATATTAAAAAGTTGGGGTGCAATTGATATGATTTTGCATGCCATAAGTGGATGGCCATAATTGAGTCAATTATGGACATCATTAAAAGTTGACTTAATTAATAATTTGAATAGGGAATTATTAAAACTGGGGTAAAAGATTTTAAGTGTTAATCGATGCTTAGGACACGAGGTTGGACTCGTTTGTGACGTAAACCTGCCCGGACCCGCCCGGCAAATCCAGTGGTCACAAATGTCAGCCCAATGTGAGAGGTCCTAGGCCTAAACTAAAGCATAACGGTTGTAAAGACACGAGGTTAGACTCTTTTATGGTGTAAGACTGCCCGGACCCGCCCGGCAAATCCAGCTGCCATAAATGCCAGTCTAATGTGAGAGGTCTTTATGAGGTTATGGCCTGAATGAATTAAGAAATACTTAACCAGATAAACATGTAAGGTGGGACATGGGGGTTAAGTAGGTGCCTTGGATGGCATGAGGAATCTAGGGGGTGCCCTTAGTGGCATGTGAAATACGATTAGTAAGACTTAACCAAACACACATGTAAATGAACATGACTAAGAGGGTTAAGTGGGATATACTAGTGACAAGCTTAGGTGGGTAGCTTGTGGGGGCCCATTTCGACTAGTATCCTAAACGTATCTTTGTGGGCTCGACCCAAGTCGAGGACGGGACACGCATGCCGGGTCCGACTGTAAGAGGCCAAAACAGGGAGCGGTGGCAACGCAAGTCCAACGGGTTTCATATGCGTGTGTGGACCCGGGCTGGTAGGTAAGACATTGTTGCATCGTGTAGGTATAAGCCGTGCATTCTCAAGTTGTATCGGGTTGCCACTTTAGGGGAGTGATACACCCCACTGTGGGGCCAGCACGGGTATCTACGAGTAGGGAGCCGATCGAAAGTGGGTAGTGGGGTACACCTAGTGAAGATAGGGGCAGACGACACCTATGTAGTCAGCTAGGGGTACGTATGGCTATTTATATGTTTCTGTGTGAAGCAAGTGGGATCAACCTTTAGGGTGACTGGTGCGGTGCAGTGTAGTAATGTGCGGTGCAGTATAGTAATTATTCGTTAGTAATTGGGTATGCCTTTACCATTATTTTAACGTTATCTTAAACGCTATCTTTATCTTCCTAAGAGTTCATAGACATTTACTTGTCTTCCAGCTTATGCCTTAGTCTAGTTATTTTGATAATAGTATTGTTAGAATTATCATACTCGCCAGACTTTATGTCTGACCCCCTCTATTCCTATCCCTTTTCCCCCTCCAGGTCCTCAGGTTGGGCCCAGCTCTAGTGGAGTTTGATTGAATTGCTTCATCTCTCTTTGGAAAGCTTGGGCCGTTGAAGTAAAGTGCAGCTTGTTATCTTTTTAATGGCTATTTATGTAATGGGATTATATATTTTGTTTTTATGAAGATGGATATTGTACTTGGTTATGATCTATGGTTTTATGATGTTACAAACATGTTTAATTTCCGCTGCAATAAAATGAAGTTTTAGATTTCCAAGTACTATTTATTATCTGTCTTGTTGTAATTTTTCTGTTCTATATTCACTTATAACCTCCATGGATGTTAATGCATTCCCTTTGTGAGTGACATTAATGGGCGTGGGGTGTTACAACACATCCTCAAATCTCTTTAATGGTATCGGAGCACATCAAAGCCAAGCGGCAATCACATTTCAGATCACTACAAGATTCAGAAATCAGAGGCAATTACATACCAGATAATCAGTTTTGGGTTATTACAAATTCAGATATCAAATAGTTACAGATTCATTACAAGAATCAAAAGACAACTTATACAATCCCAACAACAAATTTTTCAATCTACAACACATGAATCGAAAGACTTTTTGATTACTTCTCAAAGAATCTGGTTGCATGAGTGCAGTTATGCAAACTCGCCATCCTCGATTCATTTTCATCATCGAAGTAAGCCTTTCGATCATAGTATAGTTCTGTTCTTATCTGTTTTCGGTCATTTCTTCCCCAATTCGTCAAGATAGCAACCTGCTGAACATTCTTGATCTGTTTCTGCGGTCAAGATCCAATTATTCCTTATCTGAATCAACAGTTAGCTGGTTGCAGAATTCGTATATTGAATTCTGCCGTCCTAGTATCCCATTGTCATATTTCTTCCCTCATTTATCAGTTAACCGATCATCATGGCCGGTAATAAGGATACAACCAGTTCAGCAACCTCAGGTGTCAACACCACAGGGGCATCATCCTCAACAGCTATCCATGTTAAACCCAAAAGTCATGTAATTAGCATCCCACTAGACGATGATAATTACATGCTGTGGAAATATCAAGTCGAGATAGCCCTGAAAGGATATGGTCTGCAAGACTTCATCAATGGAACAGTGAGGATCCCACCTTTATGATTCAATATCAAGAAGGTAACATAATTAGCAATGAGGATTATATAACGTATCAAAAACAGGATAGTCTTCTTGCATCTTGGTTGATTTCATCAATAAGCGCGAATCTATTATCACAAATCATAGGTGCTAATACGTCATATGAAATATGGACAGTAATAGAGCAAATATTCAACTCTCAATCAGCATCAAGAATCATGCACTATAGGAGTCACTCCAAAACATCAAGAAAGATAATATGAGTATGAGCGAATACTTGATGAAGATAAAGGTTTTGTGTGACAAGCTAGCAACTACTGGGCATAAAATTTCAGAAAGTGAACAAGTACTCTACATTACCGGGGGACTGGACGAAGAATATGAATTAGTTGTTACCTTCATTGTCTCACAAAGAACCATCCCCAACATACAGTATGTTAATTCCACATTATTAGCACATGAAGAAAGGGTAGAGCAAAGAAGACCAAGTCAGCCAGATTATTCAGTAAATTTTACTACAGTTTCTAAGAACAGAGGTCAACAAAGAAATAACACAATGCAAAACCCAAATGAGAGCAATAATGTGCAAAGAGGGAACCGGTCTCAAAGAGGAATAGGACGAGGTGGTAGATGGAACAACAACAACCATGTCAAATGTCAAATATGTGACAAATTCAGCCATGTCGCTAGCAGATGCTATTTTAGATTTAATTCGGAATTTAATGTTGCAAGACAAGGTAAAGCTAGTCAAAACAGACCCAATATTAATGTGGCACAGCTAAATCAGCAAGGTGGGAGTGCAGATAACAGAAATCAAACTAACGGTGCCGATGACACAAAGAGTGATGAGATAAATGTTGATGATTGGTAACCAGATTCTGGCGCCACAAACCATGTTACAAACAGTTTGCAGAATCTAAATCTGGGTAACAAAAGCTATTCAGGTAAAAAAACTATACAGGTAGGTAATGGTGAGACCATAAGTATATCACACATTAGTAATGGATTTATTAATGCTAAGAGACATCTATACTTAAATAATTTATTGCGCGTTCCTAATATAAAAAAGAATTTAATAAGTGTCTCGCAATTTGCCAATGATAACAACGTATACTTTGAGTTTCACCCTAAGTTCTTCCTTGTTAAGGACCTAATTAGCAACAATATATTATTACATGGTAATTTGGATAACGGCCTATACAAGTTCAGCAAAATTAAGGCCAGAGATGATCCTAGAAATGAAAAATACTGCTGTAATGTTCAAATTAGTGCCAGTAACAGTGATGATGTTCTTAATATTTGGCATAGAAAATTAGGTCATCCCAACATTAAGACTGTAAAACATTTCCTGATTGATAATAAAATTTGTTTCAAAGATATACCTGATTCTTTTATGTGTAGTCACTGCCAAATTGGCAAAAGTCATAAATTTCCCTTCTTTGATTCTGAGACTATATATAGTAGTCCATTCGAACTTATTGCAGCAGATCTGTGGGGACCATCGCCATTCGTAATGGACCAAGGTTACAGGTACTATCTATCCTTTGTGGATGCCTATAGTAGACATACTTGGATATATTTTCTCAAGTCAAAGTCTGAAACTCATAACACAACAGTCTATTTTATTAAATTAGTGGAAAAGCAATTTAACTGCAGTGTTAAGAGTATTCAAACGGATGGGGGAGATGAATTTATGCCTTTAAGAAAATATTTTAGTGATAGAGGTATCAAACATAGAATCACCTGCCCACATACCTCCGAACAAAACGGATTAGTAGAACGAAAGCACAGACATATAGTGGACACTGGTTTAACACTAATGTCACAAGCGTCCCTGCCTCTTAAATTTTAGGCAGAGGCGTTTGCTGCATCCGTGTATCTAATAAACATGATGCCTGCTAAGGTTTTGAAATTGAAGAGCCCTCATGAAGTACTTTTCAAATCAAAACCAAAATATAGTAGATTAATTTTTTTTGGATGTTTGTGCTTTCCGTGTCTAAGACCGTATAATAAACATAAGCTGAATTTTAGATGAGCACCATGTACCTTTTCGGGATATCCCACAAACCAAAAAGGATACAAATGTTTGGATAGTAATGGTAGATTATATATTTCTAGACACGTTACTTTTAATGAAAATGTATTTCCATTGCAGAAAAAGGCATGAAAACTACCAACAACGTGATCAAATCGACAAACGTGATGCAACCACCAGTAGCACTGACGGACTGGTCAAGAGTTTCTGAATATAGACAACAACATAAAGACGACAGTGAGATGCAAAGCATACCTAGCACAAGGTCAGGATATAGTAGTGATAATGACAATTTTTTGGGACAAAACTTACATGATGATCAGCACAACAGTGAGGGAGACAACAGAAACCAATCAGATCAAAACTAATCAGGTCAAAGCAGTGATAGCAATAAAACACAAACATTTGATGGCAATCAAAATATAAATGAATCTGCTACTGGAAACAAGCATCACATGCTGACCAGAACCAAATGTGGAATTTACAAGCCCAAAGCATTTAATATAATCATGAATGATAAAGAACCAACCAATTTTGAAGAAGCGGTTACTAATAGCAAATGGAAAGTTGCCATGGACACTGAATATCAGGCACTTATCAAGAACAACACATGGACATTATTGGATGCTCCAAAGCATAAAAATATTGTGGGGGTGTAGATGGACGTATAAACTAAAGAGAAATCCAAATGGCAGTGTGTGCAATTATAAAGCAAGGTTGGTGGCTAAAGGCTACTCGCAACAATTTGGGTTTGATTTCAATGAGACATTTTCACCAGTGGTTAAGCCTACAACCATTAGAATCATAACGACTGTAGCATTGGCTAATCACTGGAAAATCAGACAACTAGACGTGAATAATGCTTTTTTAAATGGAGAGTTGAAGGAGGAAGTGTATATGCAACAGCCAAAGGGGTACGTTGACAAGAAAAATGAGGTCCTAGTGTGCAAGCTGCATAAAGCTATCTATGAACTAAAACAGCCGTCTAGAGTCTGGTATGAGAAGTTGAAGGTCACTTTTTCAAAACTGGGGTTCAGTATGACAAGGTCAGACTGTTCTCTGTATGTAAAGATTGATAAAGCTACAACCATATACATATTGGTGTACGTTGACGACATCTTAATTACTGGGAATAATGACGAAGAAATTGATAATATAATAAAGTTTCTAGACAGAAGTTTCTCTATCAAGGACATGGGTATTGTTAATTATTTCTTGGGCATACATGTTCAGCAGAAATCCAACACCGAAATATTTTTGTCCCAAAGAAAGTACATACTAGAGATTTTGACTCGAGCAAACATGGATAAAGCTAAGCCCCTACCTACTCCTATGACCAGCAACCTCCAGTTGTCTAAATTTAAGGGTGAACCTATTGAGAATATCAAATTATACAGGAGCATTGTGGGAGCCCAACAGTACGTAACCATTACCCGTCCAGACATAAGTTTCAGTGTTAATAAAGTGCGCCAATACATGCAAAGTCCTTTATCTGAGCATTGGAAAGCGGTGAAACGTATTCTGAGATACTTACAAGGGATGCTTAACTACGGACTATTATTAGAAGCAGGCAAAAACTTAAATTTACATGCTTACAGTGATGTGGACTGGGCCTCCGACCATGATGACCGTAGATCCACTATCGGTTATTGCGTATATCTGGGTTCAAATCCGATTTCCTGGTGCTGTAGAAAGCAACCTACAGTCTCGCGTTCAAGTACAGAAGCAGAGTATCGTGCTGTTGCAAGCGCCACTGCTGAGCTAATGTGGATCGGCTACCTTCTCAGAGAAATTGGAGTAGCAACTGACAAAAGGCCGATCATCTGGTGCGATAACACAAGTACTATATCCCTGTTGTCCAACCCTATTCAGCACTCACGCACGAAGCACATAGACATAGATTTGTACTTCGTGCGTGAGGAAATAGGGAAGGGAAAGCTTGACATAAGACACATACCAACAATCTTCCAAAGAGCAGACGTACTAACTAACGCACTTTCAGTAAGGAATTTCCATTGATTTAGAGGAAAGTTGAAGATTGTCGATGGCAGCTGAGATTTGGGGACACAGGAAAAACCCTAGATAATTTTGAAGGGGCGAAATAATGATCGACGGGTTTCTCTGCCTCAAGGAAAAGATACTTTATATTATTATGTTGAATGGGAATAGCCCACTACTTATTCACAATTTTCTTTCTTGTACATGCCCATTATTGGGTTATGCTGTTTGATGAGGGAACGTGTATATATTACGCGTTCCGTTGTACCAAAACACCAAGCTATTATAATTCCCTGTTTCTGAAAATCACACATTCTCAAATCTCTTTAAAGGTGAACTACTGATCATATTTTGTTCAACTACTATTGCAATATTCAAGCAGGTTCCTACTGCTAGTAGTTAGAATTATATTTTATAGTTATCATGTTTGTCTAACCCTTTTCTATAATGCCACATAAAATTAAACCCTTTGTATAGAGCATAATTTATATGTATTCATATTAATCAATTTATATACACCTCATAAAGGTCCGTGGTTTGTACATTAAGGATAAGGATGCAAGATAAACAAGTACAAATTTGTCTGAATCTTTCTATGTACAGTTCAAATAAAGGTTGATACATAAGTGGATTTTTTTTCAATTGGCCACCTTTTATAAACTTATAACACTTTTAGCCTAGTTTCAAAACTTATTACGGTCGTAGCCTGATTTATGTCACATCAGCTCAAAACCGTTATTAACACTAGAGGCATTTAAGATGACGCGTGGAGCGTTATTTGAGATGACGCATATAACTCATGTCTGTGCATCATTTAGGATGTCGCGGTTTGCCGCTTATGCTAATAACGGTTTTGAGCTGATGTGACATAAACCAGGTTATGGCCGTAATAAGTTTTGAAACTAGGCTAAAAGTGTTATAAGTTCATAAAAGGTGGCCGAATCGGAAAAAAATCCTACATAAGTTGATTCAAAAAAACATAAAATAAGTGCTGAAAAGGTCAACTTTGCCCACTAGTACGAATTAATCTAAAGATATAAGCATAGTGGTTATATTCTCTTTCTTACTTTTTTCCGGTGGAGGAAAAATATTGGTTGTCACTACTTGTCGTTTATAGTGATTTATGGTTCTCAGTTTCCTTCTACTTTGGTGCCCGTTTTGGTTTTGATAAGGAAGTCAGGTGTAACCAGTTACTTCCATTTCAAAGCTAATAGACTTGCTGTACTTGTATCTTGTAAAAGTGATCACGTTATTGAGATCAAGGTTCATAATTATGTATCGCAATTATGCTTATTCTAAAAAAACGTAGATTTTTTTAAAGCTTGTTCTGAATGTCTTACTTCAAAAAAATTTGAACTGCGGCTATATAGTAACTTTCTCTAAACATCATACTAAATTAACTACTGAAATGTTGTTGCCTGAACATTTACGGCTCACTAAATACAATGTTTTTGTATTCTCTATGATCTTTTTATCTACACTCTGAATGAATAAGTTTGTTAGTTCATCTTTGTAAGACAATAATAAAAATTTATGCGCATATAAGTGTAATTCGGGAAGTTGATGGTTGTAAAATAATTTGAAGTTGTGTTTCCATTCCAGTTATCACTGGAGGCATTGCATGCAAATTGTTGAGAGTGTCGTTATAATTGAGTGTAAAAAAAATAGGCAGGTGGTGGTCCTGAGACTGATTTATGTTAGGTGTTGCTTGTATTGGAATGTAGTGAGTGTGTGGATTGAATGGGAAAATAGTCCCATATCGCAAGAAATTAAGAAAGATCATAGTATATCTATGGTGTTGGTGGCATGTTACATTGGAGATTCCTTTTATTACAACAAGTGTTTGCCAATACCAAATTATGTGCTCGATGGGGGATGTTCAATCGAGACGCCGAACGCAGGAAATGCCGAAATTTAATAATTTATGCATTAAAAATTTGTCTTCTTTGTCTCATTCTTTTAGGGTGCGTTTGAACTTTTCACAGGAAGTGGTATAATTGAAAGGGGTTGGAGAAGGGGATAATATGTGAAAGGAGAATATGTTTTTATTTAATCCAAAAAGGTACATAAAAGGGGCAAATGGATGGAAAAATGGTGTAAAATCAAACGGGGAAGTGAAAGTAAGAAACTGGACTGTTCGGCTGGAAGGAGCAAATGGGGTGGGTCCCACGTCGACACGTTGGACGCAGACGCGAATGTGGATTGGGCACTTTGAAAATCAAACAGTACCTTAGTTTCAATCTGAAAGACTCATTGGTATAATAGATGCTTTTACTCTCCCATTTCTCAAGCACCCATTCAGGATCGTCTCCCTTATCATGCATTCTTTTCAAATCGTTTGGTTTAAAAAAACATCCATCATTTGACTGAAAAGTATCAGCAATAGTTTTTTGTTTGTTTGTAGAAGTACTTGTTTGGACTTAAAGCGTATACACTATTGTAATTTTGTACACATTGTATACACTATTGTAATTTTGTACACATTGTGTTTACACAGGGGCAGACGTACATAGGGATGGCAAAAAAATCCGTACCCGCGGTTATCCGTGGGTAAAATCCGTCATGGGTATGAAACAGATAGTTAAATGGGTATCCATGGATAAAATAAACGGGTATTTTTAATATCCGTCAATTAATGGGGCGGGTACGGATAGTAAGATATCCATGTCCGCGGGTACCCGTGCCCGTATTGAATGTGATTTATTATCAATAGTCAATACAAAAAATATTGTTGTTGGCTGTTCAGTATTTGTGTGCATGCTTTTACTCAACAGTTTATAACTGGTTGTTGATATTTTGATGGATATTTCTGTTGTTGTCTCTTCTTTTTTGGATATTGGTTTAAATATGTATTGGTATTTTGAGGTTAGCATTTAAGAATTGGTCTAATTTGTTTTTTTACCAAATGTACTTTTAAATAATTTCAATAAATGGCTAAAAAATAAATTGAATAAATATAATGGATACCCACGAATACCCGCCATTACCCGCAACCCGTTTAAAACCCGTTTAATGGATACCCGTGCGGGTATGGGGCAAAAAATCACCCAACGGGGCGGGTGATGGGGTGGTACTACCCGCGCCCGCCCCGCCCCGCCCCATTGCCATCCCTAGACGTACACTACGTCCAGCTAGCTGGATTTTTTTTTTGGCAAAATTTACACTACTTTTTGAGGTTGCCCAACCTAGAACTGCAAGTCTGCCATATCTCAAGCCTTAGGGAAGCCATGTTTTGGCCTGCATGCCACCATATCATGCTGGTTTGTTTTAATTTAATGCATGTTGATATACATGTAGGAAAAATTGAACAATTTCTGCAGTATGGGACTATTTTTAGCCATAGCTCAACCAAAAACCTAGGTCTGCCACTGTGTTTACACACTTAAAAATGTGCTAGTTCCAACATTAAGCACTAAAAAGGGCCATGACGGATCCATTGTTCATAGTTTGATCTATTTTGCCTAGTGGAAAAGGAAACATGACATTAATTAGCACGAGTAAGTTTTCTTGTAACGTGAATTTTTCTGTAAAACAACAATATGGCTAACATGTAGTAGCAGAATACAGGTAGGTTGTACTACGTCTCACTCATATGTGGATAAAGAATAAAAATTAAAGAATGGTAGTTTATTATGGAATAGCCAAATGACTAACAAATAGGAAAAATAAAATTATCAACTAAATGGTTGAAGTAGAAGTAAGCAGAACACGATGTTCTATATATGACACAAATTGAAATGACATGTTTAATTTAGCATAAATAATCCAGAAATATTTTGTCTCTTTATGTTATGTTAATTTACAAATAGAGAGAATTAATTGCATAGGATTTACTGATATGTCGTTGGACCCTCCATTTTGGAAGTTTCATAGATATTTTACAATTTTGGTCACATTATATAAATCATAATTTTATATCTGTATGTATCATGCATGCACGCATTGTGCATGTCGAGCATAAGTGTTTATAAAAGTCAATATATGATCAAAGAACAAGTACTCAAATTCTTTACGATATATGTTTTTATAGTAGTGCAGGGTCATCTTGGATACATATGGTAATGTAATTACTTTGAAGGTTTCAGAAAGTTCTTTTGACATGAGAAGGTGATATTTGATATTTATATTGTTGTGTGTATTACATGCTGACAGCAATTATACCACTAGTGAAATAATAAATTATTCAATGTTGCATGAACCTGGGAGATTATCTAGTACTATGATCAGTTAGCTTTAATATCTTCTTTATTATATTTTACTTGGGAAAATGTGGTTTATGATTTTAAAACATAACTAAGTAATTTTCTCATTTAGCACTGTAATTAGTTTAAGGTATATATACTTTTAACTTTTAACTAGTGAAAATTTGTTTTCTAGAATAAATAAATCAATATTTATGCACATGCATTTCGATATCTTCCACGTATTTGTTATGACTTAACGTTAATTAATGACTACAAAATAAGCTAAGCAAAAAATGGCAAAATACATGAAAATGTCTCGTGTATATGGGCATATTGTATCTCCTAATCACTTTTCTAAGTCAGGTTGGTCTATAGTCTACACTTTTTACTGTCTTCACTCGGATACAATTGTACAAGTATCCTGTATGATAATTCCTAAATCTAAAACATATTACCTCTTATGGATATTCCAACCATTTATAATTAGCTATGTTGATGACACGAGTTTTTTCCCTAGCCTGAACCTAGAAGACCCAGTTATTATTAGGATGTGTACTGTTTAATCACTAACCAACGCGGTTTAGGACTGACCTGACTAATGTCACATATTTAAAAAAGTAGGTGTTTACTTTATATTTTACACCATTTGTTTTTGTTAAAGGTCAAACTTTATACATACTTTTATTTAACTTGATTTTACACTACCCAAATTATTTGTAACCCGTGTTTATGGAATGCTTAAAAAAGTTATAAGCTAAGACGATAACTGCTAACCAACTTTTTGGCAAAAAGTCATTTCAAATCAAAGTAAAAGCTTGCAATCAGAAATTGGCTCATTCCAGGCTTTAAGGGATAATTTTCACCTAAGGTCAACTAACCTTGGATCGACCCGAAACTATGTCATGACAAGTAAAGACAACATCCTCCTAAAGGAAAGATCAAGCCAATTGGTCGAGTCATTAATAGAACGACCGACCTGCTCCTAGGAGATAAATTGAGCTGGAATACCAGAGCAAAAGTATCTAAGTAAAATTATCTCCTACAACATCAGAGCGAGTTATACGTTATCAAACGAAGTCCTTTCCCCTGGGGCTGGAGCAGCGGATAAGCTTTGACCAGCATTTCTTTTTATACGCCAGATATTCAACTCCACGTATGCCGCATATTTCGAGGAATAACTATTCATGAGCAGTACCGGGTCCCGCCGCCTACAGCTTTTCCACAGGATGGAGCTCCACGTGTTAAAGCCCAAAAAAGGTGTATGCCACGCCGCATGCAAGTTTGGCCCACTAGCTCGCCTATAAATACAACTACCCCAGAAGTAGAAAGACATCTTGAGTCAGCTACTAAAAGCTCATCACTCGATATCCTAAAAGAGTATGTCATACATTCTAAGGACACAAGGATTTTGTGTAAAGATCTCCTTTTTCTCTACTTTTCTCCATTGAAAAATCATTGTAACCTGTAATCGACAGTATAAACAAAGATTATAACTGGACGTAGGCTTGGATCAAATGGAACCACTATAAAATATTGTGTCTCATGTATTTATTTACATTTTTCGTACTTCTATGATGATTTTTCGTGTGTGGTTAACGCACGTTGGGGGTTGATTGTCATTAGAAAAACTTTTGATGTCAACACTTTGGCGCACCAGTTAGGGGCACGTGGACATACCCTACGACCCTCGGCAACTCATAAGGAAGCAATGACAAAGCGGAAGAAGGACGCAACACATTATCACTCTTAATCTCGACCTTTTGATGCAATAGGAGCATCAGCAACAGAGGCAAGCCATGAGGCTTCCTCCCATGAAGACCCGTCCCAATACCTAACTAGGGACAACATGGATAAAGCTTTGGCCGAGTTTAGAAATCAGATGGCACACCAGGGTGAACTCCTCAAACATCAGCAGAAAGAGATGAACAACCGCATCGCTCGGATGGAAAAGGGACCTCACATTCTAGTATCATTTCCTGCATCGGGCGAAGCCGGGGCAACAACTGATCTTCGTTCTGCGGAGGTCCAAGCCCCAGATTGGTCCGCATATTTACTTCCTCTTGGTTTAACTTCACTTCTCGGTCGACCAATGCTAAGATCATCACTTCCAGCATTAAACAGAGATTTGGTAGCTGCAAATTCTCAGGTCGGTCGTGGCTAAGTTTTGGACCAATCACCGTTTTGCCTCCACTCTAGGGTTCGAATCAACTCCCTAGACAAATAACTCCTGAACCAGTGCAACATTTGGGTCAACCAGAACCAAGAAAGTTGCAACATCTAGTTCAACCCAATGTCAGACTGCAAACCAATCTTATGCAGCCTTCCCAGCTTGCCAATCCAGACCAGGTTGGGGGCAGCAACCCTCCGTGTCACCAAGACCACTTTACCATACCAATCCCCAACGTAACGGTGGGAAACACTGTTGTAAACCACTCCAACGTCGCTCCGGGCGGGGGCAATACCAAGGCCCGGATGGATACCACTCACCTGGAACGATCTGGTCCTACTGCTATGGGTATGGTTCAGGCCAACACTCAATTTAACCAAACGACTTTGGCCAATCCCGAACCAACACCAACACTCGGGGATCATCTTCACTAAACTATCGTAGGTCGAACCGAATCAACCCTAGGGGATCTAGGTTTGCTTCCACCCGGGCTTAGTACTGGGATTCTCACTAATGTCTCCAATGCAGAATTGGATTCGTGGTAACAAATTTTGGGGATGGGAGTCAGATAGCAAGTATCATTAAACGATTCAGCAGAGGCAACACTTCTCAGCATGATGTGGATAACATCCACTACAGTCCATTCACACGAGAGTTCAGAAACTCCCGAAATCCACCAGACTTCAAGCTTCAGGTCCTGGAGCCCAACAACGGCAAGACCGACCCGATCATACACCTCATGCAATACAAGTGTCATATGGAGGTACTTTCTACATCGAACAATGTCATGGCCAAGTGCTTCCCCTTGTTTCTCACCAACATAGCTGGCATGTGGTTTCGACAGCTAACAACTGAATCAATCAGCAGTTGGAACATGCTTGTCACTCGGTTCATCGAGCAGTTCAGAGTTCATATCTCTCACCCAAAGAGTGTCATATTCCTCACATCCATCAAGCAGCGGTCCGACGAGACCTTACGCTCCTTTTTAGAAAAATTCAATGCGGCTATGCATCAGTCGATCGACCTGAGCCATCGATGGTGCTTATGACCGCCATAGCCGGTGTCCAGAGCCGATCTAAATTCAGGATCTCTTTAACTAGAGATCCCCTTAAAGACATTGAAGACTTGTAACAACCCGGAATTTTGGGGCCAATTTAAAATTTTTATTTTAGAAATTTTAATGGATTTAGATATTTAAAATAATTTATTTTAAATAATGACGACCAAAAATTTATCGAAGTTAAAACGAATAAATTTAATTTGAATATAAAGGGAGTTTAAATTAGCACTGCAGTTTGAAATTTTGATTTTAAACTTTAAATGGATGTACAGGATTCATTTTAAATCGAATTTCTGTAAAACCAAAAATATTTAAATCTGTTTAATCATATCTTTCTAACGAACGTAAGAAACTGAAATTTCACTTTATAAATAGAAAGTTATGTCCAGTTTAAAATTTAGAAAAATCGTTGTAGAATTTATATATTTTTTAATATAATATATAGCCCTTAATAATAGCCATTTAGCAAACGACCTCCGTTTTCGACGAAACCACTTTTGTTGGAACCAGAATGTCAAATTATTGCTAGGTTTCAATTTTCATAATTTTTAGAATTAATATGTGAGCGCGGTAAAAGAAAATGCGTTTTGTCAGTTTTAGTCAATTTCAATCGACTCGAAAATAGACATTTTTCAAACAGTTTCGGAATTCGACGAAATTAGTTTTGTTAGGACCGTATCGTTAAAACATAGCCAGATATAATTTTTTTGTAATTTTTAGATTCAGTATGTGGCCCCCGTGAATTGATTTGTACGGTTAAATTTAATAATAATGTATTTATTTTAAATTAAAGAAAACTGGCTGAAAACTTTCGTTTGGGCTGACGGTACATGGTTCATTGGATCCGGAACGGGGGTTATTAGCTAGAAATGTCTGTCATTGGACCTGAGTTGGAGTTAGTGGCTAAACGGACCTTAAGGGTTCAATTAAATAATATTTTAATATAAATATTCACTAAACAAATCAAACCCTAATACCCTAAAGCCAGCCGTCGTTCTAACTATTTCCATGGCCAGTTTGCTCCGAAATTAAAACATTAAAATATCTCAATCCAAATTGAATCTCAACATGGATCTAAAGTGAAAATGGAAGGGGGATTCAGGGGCTTTGGATTTGTACGGTTAAGATTGGGTCTGGGCATGTGTTTCTCGCGAATTTCGAGCCCAAACGGGTTGCGTTCGGGTTCATTTTCCGAAGCAGGGGGCCACCGAGCCACACCTGGTGGCCGATGGTGGTGGAGCACTTGAAGACCGGCGATGTGATGGTATTGGATCTGGTTCCGGGGCGATGTATGAGGAGGCGCAAGTGGAGGTTCAAACCGACGGTGTACAGAAATGAACGAGGAAGAAGACCTAGTTTTAGTCAACCTAATTAATTAGTTAATGATGGTGATTATTTAATTAATAAATAAATTAATTTAATTTTTGTAATCAAATCTTTAAACAACCGTATCACTTTCGAACAGCGACGAAATTCAGAAATTTCAGAAGCGTTGGAATCGTCTTTCTAAGATCTACGCCATGAAGCTGATTAGAGCTGAAACCGAGCACTTTGAAATTTCAGACAAAATCGATGTGAGATTTATTAATTTATAATTTAAAATAAATTGTTATGTTTTGCAAATCATTACTGATTCACTGTTTAAATTTATGCGTGTGATGTATGAGATTAGATTTGGTTGTTTGTGGCAGAGTAGAATTAATTGGATTGAATTGTATAGATCTAGAGTTTGCTTACAATAAAAATCAATTTTTATTATATATATAAAAATATTCATGTTTGTAATAAAAAGTGTTGACCAATAAAAATTATATTTTTATTGTGTACAAGGATTATTCATGTTATATTAAAAACATCATTTTATGTAGATCATGTTATGTTAGATCTAAAAAATCATTTTATTTTAGATCATGTTGTGTTTGAAATAAAATTGTCAATTTAGATTAATATGTCATTTCATTGGAAATGTTCTTTTGGTTAGAAATAACTTAACGTTTTTTTTTAGAAATGACAAATGCAAACCCAAATGCCCCTAAGAAATGGACGACATTATTCGAATCACTTCCCCACATTGCGGGGGAGTACATGCCAACTGATTTTAATATCCCCCCCGGTGAGGAAGGCTCTATTCCTCCGCAAGATATCCATGATGAAGCTGCAAAATCTGGAATGACCACCTTGTTGGTTTTTCTTGGATTCCAAACATCCGGATGTGAATATGCTTTCAGCATGTCGTAATTCCTGGCATATACGTGCATCTTTAAAAATGACGTATGTTGATGGTCTATATTATTTTAAGTTCTCCTCTGCTGTTGAGAGAAGACATGTACAGGAAGCGGCGCCTTCTATCATTGACGGAAGACCTTTCATTGTGACCTCATGGAGTGCTTCGATTGATAGAGTCCATGAACGGGTCCTTTCGATTACTATCTGGGCTCAGTTCACTCATATTCCATCCGTCCTTCAACCTCTTCTTGGCCTTAATTGGCTTGCATGTCATATAGGTAAACTCAAATGCTTTAACGCTAATATTGTTGCTAGAAGAAACTTAGTATATGCTAGAGCCCTGATTGAGATAACTCCTGATAAGCCTTTGCCAACTCAAATCAAAGTAAGTATAGAAAATCGAGTTCATTATGTGGATGTGACGTATAGATGGCAACCTGAAATCTGCACAACCTACAAATCCTTTGGTCATTGTTTTGATACCTGTCAGCATGAAACAAACTTGCCTCTCCCTGTTAAATCTCCCCTACCTAAGCCTCCTGTCAGTGTATGGGTCCCTACGGGTAGGAAGATAGCACCTGCGGTAGTGAAGGAAGTTCTTGTGGAAGAACCGTCAGCTCCAATTTAACCTAATGTTCCTTCTGATCCAGATATCTCCTGGTGTGAGAAGGAAGCTGCTTGGGTGCATTCCCCTACTGGAATGCATTGTGACACTAATGATGTTTTCTTCTTATTTATTGATGATAAGGTGGAAGAACGTAGTCGTTTATTTTACACACCCGATGATGGGAAACTGATTCTGAGAAATGACAATGAAGTTGGTGAAAATAATGAGGTTATTATGAATGATCCTACATGGGACCGAAATCGTCTTTTGGCTCTTTCCAATGTTAATGACTTGGCTCTTCGTTTTTTGGATCTTTAAGCGTAATATGACTACTTATACCGGATTTTACTACGACGAAGGTGATGATCCGTAAGATGCTCATGGACCCGCCTTGATCCTATCAGGTTCTTCTGTAGTTATGTTGATTTCCTAGTGTTTACCCATAGTATGTAGTAATGTTGTTATTTTGGCTATTTTGTTGTTTTGATAGTGACTGGACACTTCAAACCAGAAATGTTACTCTGTGCATGTGCAGAGTACCAGTTCCTATTCTTAATATAGGTGTTTGCGGTCATCTTAAAAACCGGTCGGCCTTGCCCAAAAAAAAACATTTTAGTTATAAAATGCTAAGATGAATAAAAATAACATTTTAGTTATAAAATGTTAAGGTGAATAAAAATAACATTTTAGTTATAAAATGCTAAGATGAATAAAAATAACATTTTAGTTATAAAATGTTGAGTTGATAAAAATATCACTTTTTATTTGTTTTGCTGAAATAGAATTGTCGACAAAACAAATATATCACTTTTATATGTGTTTTGTTGAAATAGAATTGTCGACAAAACAAATATATCCTTTTTATTTGTTTTTTCTGGAATGTTAGAATTGATTTAACATAAAAATATCCTTTTTATGTTAATATGAAAGGTTAGGAAGGTTAACATATAAAATATCCTTTTATAGGATATTTGAAAAACATAGGAAAATGTTAACAGATAAAATATTCTTTTATACGATATTAGAATATATAGGAAAATGTAAACGCATAAAATATTCTTTCATATGCTAATTATAACATATAGAAAAAAAGGTAAACAAATAAAATGTTCTTTTATTTGTCATTAGAGAATATAGAAATGTAGATTAGCTAAAAACATCATTTTATCGAAAGGGTCATATTTAACAAATTAAGAATTGTTAAATTATAATTGCCAGGTTTAGCAAATTAAAATTGTTAAATTACATTAACGATAAAATTTACAATTTTTATCGTATATGTAGAAAGGATTAAAAATATGCATTTTGTCATTTAATTAGAAGTAGACAAAAACATTTATTTTTGTCTAAATTAAGAAAGAATGAAATTTAACATTCATAAAAATTAAGAGAATACATTTTATTTAATGTAATCAAAGAGAATAGAAAAGATTTCACTTTTCTATAATGTAACGAATGAATGAAAATGAAAGATTACATTTTATATGTAATTAAAGAGGAAAATGAAAGATTGCACTTTTAATGTAATAAAAGAAAATAGAAAAGTTACATTTTTATATAATGAAATAAAAATCACATTTTTAACGAAATGTAAAGAAATAGGAAAATATAAAGAAATAGAAAATGTACATGTTTTAGGAATAAAAACATGTAGTCATTAAAAACCATATTTTAATGTCATTAGAAAAATGTTCATGGTTGGACAAAAACAAGATTTCTTTAAAATATACATTTTTTAATGTGAAAAATATAAATGGGGAAAAAGTTCTAGTTTTTAATCAAAACATGAATTCATTAAAATTTACATTTTAATGTTAAGAATATAAGTCGAGGAAAATGTTCATGTTTTTAATCAAAATATGAATTCATTAAAATATATAATTTTAGTGCTAAGAAGAAGAGTTGATTAAAAAGATACATTTGTATTTACATTTTAGACGTAAATAAAAAGAAAAGATTTAAAGTGACATCTTTATTTACATTTTAGATGTAAATAAAAAGAATAAATTTGAAGTTACACCTTTATTTACATTTTAGATGCAAATAAAAAGACTAGATTTAAAAGTTACATTTTTTATTTATTTACATTTTAGATGTAAATAAAAACATAGAAATAAAAAGTACATTTTATTTACATTTCAAATGTAAGTTAAAACATAGATTTAAAGTGACAACTTCATTTACATGATGTAAATAAAAAGAATACATTTGGAGTTACAATTTTTGCTTACATTTTAGATGTAAACAAAGACATAGAAATGCAAGTATATTTTGTTTACATTTTAGATGTAAACAAAAACATAAAAGTAAAAAGTATATTTTGTTCACATTTTTAGATGTGAATAAAAACATAGAATTAAAAAGTGCATTTTTATTCGCATTTTTAGATGTGAATAAAAACATAGAATTAAAAAATATATTTTTATTTACATATTAGATGTAAATAGAAACTTAGATTTAAAATGGCATCTTTATTTACATTTTAGATGTAGATTAAAAAAAGAATAACTTTGAAATTACATCTTTATTCACATTTTAGATGTGAATAAAGGATTAGATTAAAAATTTATATTTTTATCTATTTACGTTTTAGATGTAAATAAATGAATAGATTAAAAAGGTTATATTTTTATTTACATTTTAGATGTAAATAAAAAGAGTAGATTTAAAGCGACATTTTTATTAACATTTTATATTCAATAAAAAGTATGGAATTAAAAGAAGCATTTTTATTTTCATTTTAGAGACAATAAAAAGATTAGATTTTAAATGGTACATTTTAACGTCACTTTAGATGCGATAAAAAAAGTAGAAATAAAAGTTACACTTTTATTGACATTTCATAAGCAATGAAAAGAATAAGAATAAAATACGTTTACATTAAAAAGCTACACTTTTAATGCTAGGTAATGAATTATAGAAATGTTCATGTTTTAGGATTTGAACATGATTTTATAAAAAAGGATTCACCAAAAATAAACTAGAACGGTCAACAAAGGTGAGAGAATCATTTTTGTGGTATATACATACATTAGAATTTTTATGCGAAGTTAAATATTAATTTGTATGTAGAGTTAAAAGTGTTAGCAGATTCGCCAAACGATTTATATTTATAATTATATAAATATAAATTAAATTTAAACGAAACACGCGCAGTAGTTCGCGTTTCGGCAATCGTAACTTTAAACGGTTATACCGAAAGATCCGACCGTCAGATTTTTCCAAAATTGGAACCGTTAGGACCGCTTTGGGAAGATCTCTCCAACGATATAAATTTCGCAAAAAATCCAATGGTTAGATTTCGAGATATGTGTAAATCAAACTTTGGATAAAAACAGCGCCGGGGCCGCTCATTGATCCGAAGCATCATTTAATTATATTTAGCTATTTTTATATAAATAAAAATAGCGATAAATCGTTATAAATAGATTTGAGCGATATGAAATGATTAAAATGATAAGTATTCAAGGATTATTTGAAAAGACCGAGTTCAACTCATTTCAAATAATTACTACGACAATTTAAGTCGAAGATTTGAAGACGGTGATTGAAGACCGACGATCTTCACATCGAATGGATGAGGATTACTGATGCCCGTGATTGAAGTAGCTACCTTGAAGGGGCTATAGTGGTAGTTGTCCGTACGTATTTGTTGATTGTTCGGATATGCGAGGAATAAGGTTCCTCCGGTTTCGTTTAAACCCAGAACGGACTTGTAAATGGATGGTATGTCTGACGTTGTATTCCTTTATGCCGAATTCGTTGATCTCTGCTTAATATATATCTATTTGGTGTTTAACACCCTTCTCTGAGACGTACGAGCTTAGAGGTTATATGTTGGTAGGAATCAATGGTATGGTATGGACTAACAAAGTGGCATGCTAAGATGCATAGATCAAGGCTTTTGTTGAAAAGCAGGGCCTTGTAGTTGATGATCAAAGCATAGCCTGTTGAGGCATAGCTTTGTGTATAGCGTGACTTCGCGAGCCTCACACCCCGGTATGAGTCAAAAACGGGATCAAGACCGTAGGGAGTGCACACGTTTCTTTCTAGCTAGAGTAGTGTAAGCGACCTACCAGCCCTGACATTTTTACTTATGTGGATGATGGATTATGAGGTACCTCAGTTTTATAGGTTGTTAGTGGCCATATTGGAGGTTCAAAAGAACTGGGAAGCGTGTGTTCAGGCATAACTAATCCATTACTGTTAAGTGTGAACTGGTCCTACCGCTCCAAGGGTTCGCCAAAGTCCGAATCCTGAGGCATTTGCTAGAGTGTCTCGAATCGGAGAGGACGATCCCTAGCCTCGATTCCATGATGGAAAACCAAATCTCCAATACGACACTACAGTTTTGATTGTAAACCTATATACAGCGACATAGTAGGATGGGGTACTATATCGTCTAGGATTGATACATTTACTTTGAAGTATTTTCTAAAACTGATTGGACACTAACAATAATATTAAAATATTATTTTATACGTATCAAGTCATGTTTGATCATTATATGGTAAAACTCTATCCTCCGAGTTTGCGTTGCATTGTGTGATGGGACTTGAGTCTTATAATGATTTCATTTTTCTAAAAAGCATTGCGTTATTTTCTATAAAATTTGTTTAAATTATGCACTGGCAATCCAATGGAGTAAACCCGTTCCGCGTTAGCGGCGTGGTCCTGTGATTTGTCACCTTATTAGATAATGTAGTAGAAGATTTCTCCTACCAGTCCCATGACTGACCTGTGGTTTGTTTCACTTGCAAACTCGGGTGCCCTCTTTTCCACACGGGCAGTCGAGTGGCTTTTTGCAGATATTTATCTCTTGAGCAGGATTCTGGATCGAAGCCTAAAGCTATATCCAGAGCATAGAAAGTCTTCCGCTGTGTATTGTATTAATTTATTGTAATGAGTCTTCCACTGTATTTTATTTATCGATGTACTATGATATTTTGTAGTCTGATGTAACATTATTATGATGTTTATAAAAGTCTGCCGTTATAGTTCTAATGTGTTGTATTCCCAAAGTTAAAGTATGCGGGTTTTGAACGATTTTAATCGATCTAGCGATCGATTAAGGTCGGGCAAAATGCGTATCGTTACAAACTTCTGTGCAAAAGCAGATAGATTCCTCCGGCAAGAAGATGCTAGTATCGAGATGGAAAATCTTGAAGTTCTTGCTACTAAAGAAGGAGGCCCATCCAATACCAACGACCAGAGAAAAGGAAAAAGAAAATCCTCGGAGAAGAATGATCAGAACGTACGATCCCGGAGAGAAAACAAGTACAACTAATACACTGATCTCAACTCCTCCCTGCTGGACATCTACCTCGACGTGTGAGGATCTCTACCCTTCCTAAAGCCTCCCAGGAGGGAGCCGAGCCAAAGAGAACTCGATTCTGGAAAGCATTGCATGTATCATAACATGGCGGGTCATGACATCAATGAATGCAGGCATCTGCACGATCTCATCGAAGAAAGGGTCAGACGTGGAGTGCTACTCGAATATGTTAAAAAAAATTGTACAACTCATGCCGCCAAAACCTTCTTCCCAAGCCCCTCAGGTCGGTCCCCGAGCTCCTTGAAACGGAAAGGACCCTGAGCCCAGTAATCGCTATATCATCATCAACTGATCTGGTCTAGATCATAGTGGATATTTCTCATTTCTTAGGATATAAGAAATGTACTTTTATTAGTTTTTCAATAATGTGGTTGTATTGAAGTACACACGTACGGGGTTAGGATTTAATCCCTAAGCGTGCTTTGGATTCAATTACAAATCCGTTATTTTGGTCTGGTCTCTGTAATAGCTCCTTAGCAACATTAAACTTTCTTTCTCGAACATGGGTTATGTTCAAATATCTAGTTAGGATTTGGCAGGATCCTCAATCTAAGCCGGGCATGGTTAATGCTCGCCAACGCAAGTATGGTCAGTGCTAGACACCATCTCTAAACCGAGCTTGGTCAATGCCCGCCATCATACCTACACAAACTTCCTAAGCCGAGTATGGTTAATATTAGCCCCCCTTTATTAAGCCGAGTATGGTTAACACTCGCCAACTTTACAAAACCGAACATGGCTTATGCTTGTCCTTCAGGTATAGTTAACACCAACAATAACACTTCAATTGTCAGTATATGACAAATTTTTCTCTCTTAGTATGAGTATGGTTTATGCTCAAACCTTCTGATCATTCCACGGACATGGTTAATGTTCGACCTTAAAAAACCTTGGTACAAAAGATTATACCGTTTTACCAAGCAAAACCGAGTATGGTTTATACTCATCCTCCGGTATGGTTTATACACCACTTTATAAAACTGAGCATGGTTTATGCTCGTACTTCAGTTCTTTGCAGGTATCATTTAATAGGCAGATCCTGGTTCTTCTGGTTCTACCAAGATCAACTCAAAATGGTTGACTTGTTTTCTGGCATTCACAAGTTTTCAGCCTTAATACGGTCCTCAATGGTTGTCAGTTTTCCGGCCTTAATATGATCCTTAGCAGTCGTCGGACTTCTGGCCTTAATACAATCATTGATGATCGTCGGTTTTCTGGGCTTAATATGGTTCGGCGTAACCATAGTTTCCTGGATTTCTGCTATTCAACATTCTCTAAAAGATCCAGAATACATCTCCTTTCCTCAAAAAGACGTGTTCTGGGGGGCAATGTGTTGACCAACTTTTTGGAAAAAACCGTTCCAACCCAAAGTAAAAGCTTGCAACCAGAAATCGGCCCATTCTAGGATTTAAGGGATGATTTTCACCTTAGGTCGACCGACCTTGGGTCGACCCGAAACTATGTCACGACAAGTAAAGACAACATCTTCCTAAAGGAAATATCAAGCCAATCTATCGAGTCATCAACAGATCGACCGACCTGTTCCTAAGAGATCAGACTGGGCTGGAATACCACAGTAGAAATATCTAGGTAAAATTATCTCCTATAGTATCGGATCAGAGCGAGAGGGCTGGAGCGGCGGATAAGCTTTGACCAACACTTCTTTTTATACGCCAGATATTCAACTCCACACATGCCTATATTTCGAGGAAGAACTATTAATGAGCAGTACCAGGTCCGGTCGCCTACAACTATTCTACAAGATCGAGCTCCACGTGTTAAAGCCCAAAAAAGGTGTATGCCACGCCGCATGCAAGTTTGGTCCACTAGCTCGCCTATAAATACAACTACCCTCAGAAGTAGAAAGACATCTTAAGTCAGCTACTAATAGCTTAGCACTCGATATCTAAAAGAGTATGTCGTACATTCTAAATACAAAGGGATTTTGTGTAAAGATCTCATGTTTCTCTACATCTCTCCATTGAAAAGTCACTGTAAATTATAATCGACACTGTAAACAAAGATTATAAGTGGACATAAGCTTGGATCAAGTCGAACCACTATAAAATATTGTGTCTCCTATATTTATTTACATTTTTCCGTACTTCTATGATTATTTTTCGTGTGTGGTTAACGCATGTTGGGGGTTGATTGTCATTAGACCAACTTTTGATGTCAACAATGATTATGGTTTTAATATTTCAGGTAAATTATACATGTGTTACCCAAATGAGTTGGGCTTGGGTAACGGGTTCGAAATACCAAGTGAGCTACGTTTTGATTCTAGTAATTAAGCGGACTCGATTTTGAGTTTTAAGCTACCCAGACTGAATTCGACCCATTGACACCCTACTCATAATATGAATAAGGTTTAGATATTACTCCAATTAGCATAATCATCATGTTATAAAACCGTTTTAAAAAAACAAAGATATACGATAAATATAGGGGAGATTGAGATTGTTATTAAAAATACGAGAAGTTAAAAATGAAAATGATGAAGGAAAAGGGAATCTGGATGACACGTAGGAATGAGAAAATTAAAGTAGACAAAATGATATATATATGTATACACACACACACACACACACACACACATATATATATATATATATATATATATATATATATGCGAGCATTCAGTGACTCCCGAAACAGTGCAGCACCCCTAAATGTCTTCTGATTTCCACCACATATCCCGTTTCTCTCTCCCTCCACTCATTCTCTCACCTTTCACTAACTTTAACTACTATAAATACTTGGTTTCTGTTGAAGGGCATTTGGGGTGCTCACTATTTGGGATGCCATGAACGCTCCTCATATACATATACATATATATATATATAGGATCAAGAGCACCCCAAATAGTGTAACACCCCTTTAGCCCCCCTAATTTCCACCACACAATCCCCTTTCTCTCTCCTCCCACTAACTCTCTCTCCCCTCACTATCATATTTAATAATAAATGAGTGGCTCTCATTAAGGGGTTTTAGGGATGCTACAAATTTGGGGTGCCATGGAACCCTCCTTATATATATATATATATATATATATATATATATATATATATATATATATATATATATATATATATACGAGTGGAAACCCGTGCGATGCACGGAAGCATAGACTTTCGAGTGTTGTAATTTGCATTTATGAATAAGTGGTGAGAACATATCGTATAATAGCAAAAAATATAATGTAAGTGATATATGTATGTGTTAGGATTCTACTGTAGAAACTAAATTTTATAGCAAGAAGTAAATGATGCATGTATAGCGAGTAGGTACAGCTTGCACGTAGTATAAACAGTGTCAAATTTTATGTATCTCTATTAGGTTGATGAAAAGATACATGTACGAAATGATGAATTAAACAACCATATATGTGTTAATCTGCATTGGTTGAACACAATAATGATAGAAATATGAGTACGGTCAACTGTCTCAACATAAAATCTATGTTGCATAGGCACTCAACCCAAATAATTAGACTTGTTTTCGTAGAAGTTCTGCTGCCATAGAATGTTTTATGAATACATCTATTTCATTACTGTTATTTTTCAAACTTGTTAAATTATAGGTTTCAATTAATTCTTTTTTTGTTAACATCTTTTCAATATGAACACGTGTAAACATTTAATATTCATTGATATTACAATAATTGGTGATAATTTTATAGGATGCTATTTGCACAAAATTTACTTCTCTACATTTGGTCCACCAAGATTTAAGTAGTATGTAATGTAAATTTAGTGTGTTGCTCTTTTATAATATGTAACTGGATCTTCTTGCCTTAAATTACAATTGTCTATTGAATCAAAAATTGTAATACCAATTACTATTCTACTAAAAAAAAGGCATTAACCAAAAATGAATTTGAAGTTGATTTGCAGGTAGTCAGTTACCCATGAGATTGAAATTGTTTCATACTGACTTAATGCTAAATTAACAAAGCTTTTTATAGAAAACAATCCATAATTATGCCTAATTTTCACATTAGTTTCTTAAATGTGAATGCAATTACTTTACTATTGATCATTTAAAACTGCAAGAAATAACAAACATCATATGGAAATAAAATAAAGTTAAGAAGATTTAACATCAGGGAATGATGTGGTTAAGGAAATGTAATACAGTATTAGTAACTTATAATTTAGTTGCATTTGGCTATAACAAAAGACAGTATTCTTTTATATAAATAATTGTAAAAACAGTAAAAGTTACCTTCGATGGTACTCTTGTCAAAAAATTAATATATTCATGAATAACGTAATTTCATAATCGTTTTCAAAATGCTAACTAATGTACATCTTTATGAACTGAAACTCTAAAAATATATTGATTATTGCAAGGATAAAAGGCAATGGTATGTTACCACAGAACAATGATATGTTAAGGAAACATGGTGAAATTAAGGGAAGCCAATCTTAAGAAATAATTTATTTAAGGAAATCTGACGCAAGGATATATGATATAATATTCAAGATATAGTATACTATAATTTGCATTATGATAGTAGGAAGATGCAAGATTTTGAGTACAGGGAAGAATAATCAACTATTAATGCTATAAATCTTTTGTGCAGAAAATTACTATAGTTTGGCATTACCTGATTGAAGATAGAAAAATTGAGTAATATAACTAAAATGATGCCGACAAATCACTATGTTAGCTGAATCAATTAAAAAATTCAATGGATACAGAGAAAATATGCTAAATTTTCCATTGTCAGCTAGATTTGCTGAAACTTCAATAGTTATCTATCCTACACAACAAAAAAGAGCATAAAAACAGTGTTTATATGTATATTAGTTGTCTATTGCGTTTCTTACTTAAGCATATGGAAAATATGCAGCGTTTCTTTATATCCTTCATTAAACATCAACTAAGCAAATTAATTTGGAAAACATTAACTTGAGGCAAGGAAAATGTGATAAAGGATATCAAACTTTACTTTTTTTTAACTCAAAGATGATTTGTATAATGAAGGATCAGCAATGCCAACTGTTAAAGGTTTATGTGACCAAATTCAATTGTATATAATTGTTTCAATCACTAAATTCTAATATGGCCCATAAGATTCAAATCAAAATCAATTAAGAAAACTCACTGGTTATGCAGAAAAGATGCTTAGTTTGTCATGGTAAACTAATTTTCTTAAAACTTTGTCTATACTGCACCATAAAAAGATCATAAAATAAAAATTAAAACCCAACCCATATGATACACACAACAAGCTTTCAGAATTAATCAAAACATTAGAATGATAAAGAGAATTTTACTCATATTAGAATGATGAAGAGAATTAATCACTAAATTAATCTGTATACATATAGAAGGCATATAGGTTAGTACTCATATCAATACAACTTATTTGTCGCCGGACATTCAGACATAAACAATGATAAAGATAATTTTACTCGTTCAATATCTGTTACATTTAGGCAGTCTCATTATTTCAATATCTAATTTGTTTATTCATTTTTTGCGATTAAAGATAGTCTAATCCAGTTGAAGTGTAGAATAATAAGATGCTTATCATGTATTAAAAAATTAAGCTATGACAAAATATTTAAAATTACATGATATGAAGTATGTATTATTATGCATATAATAGATGTTTGGATATAGTTGTTATGGATAACACTATTGTGTCAACTAATATAAGAATTTGTTTACTGGTACCCACATTTCTTCATAAATGGAATTTTGAATAATACGCATTTTCATAGAATAGTTTGGAAAGATTTTGAATAAAAATGTGACATGAAAAGATATATTTATGTTGCAAATAAGTTGTAATATAACTACTGAATTAATTCTTTAATTGCAGGTAATATGTATTTTACCATGAATGTTTACATGATACATTTCTTTTAGTGTATATGCTGCAAGCAGAAGTGTACTTATTGAAATCATGCATATCTGATGTTTAATATTTAATTTTTCATGTTTTTTTTGAACGTAAGGGTAGTTCAATATTAATAAGCAATGGGTTCACATAGTTTCTTTTTTTAATACCTTATAATAACGGATGCACTCTATAAATATAGAATTAACATTATGCCTTATTTGTTAACATTTTAGTCAAAAAAAAAAAGGTTAGATGAGAGCTGATTTTAGTGGGTCAAAAAGCCATGTCATATTATAATTTATGGTGTTATAGTTTTACCGAATCATGCAATTATTTTACGTTAAAGTCAAATACAAATTACTGGCAACAATTTGTCACCATAAATATGAGTGTCCATAAGATTTCTTAATATAAAAATAGTGGGTAAGCAAATATGTCAACCAATATTTAATTTATTTCCTGATATCCAAATCTCTTCCCATAGTCAAACATATCACGTATGAACAACAACAATTAAAGAACTTGGAAAATATAGTATGCTGAGGAGATGAGCAATGTATTAGAGAAACAATAAAAAATTCAAATTTTAGATTGCAGTCAAATAAAATGTAATCATGTCTACGATTGAGTAAATAGGCAGTTTCAACAATGGAAAGAAACCAAAACATGTAATTTTTTGTGTACAAAATATACGTTAACATTGAATTTTTGTTTGTTCATTCCTTTTAACTGCACGATACATAATTCCACAAATTTAAATAAATAAATAAAAGCTGAATTTGAGATAAAAATTACAGGAGAATGAACTGTGAAAGTGAATGTAATGAACCCAAATATCCAAAGCAATTGTCAGTTTATGTGCTTCAATCAAGGGTAATATATGTAAAAATGATTTGCATCTGCCAAGATCCAAAAAATAATAAATATAACAGAATTTTTTTAGAGAATACCTGCTCAATCGTATTTCAGTCTAGCAACTGATGCAAGGTATGACGATGGTAAAGATATGGTTCTTGTAACTACGGAAAGAAATCAATAAATCCCAATTTCCTAATTTCCAATGAATTAAACGATATCAATTCGCAGCTAGTAAATGTTAAGAAAATTTAAATTACCAAACATATCAACCTAATATATTCAAATAAGCCGTAAACAATTTGAATTACCAAACATATCAACAGAAAATATTCAAATAAGCCGTAAACGATATCAATTCGCAGCTAATAAATGACATTAACCCCATATTCATGTAGCAAACATACAATTTTGGAAACAATATAATCTCCATTCGCCCAAAGATTTTCGTGAATGATGAGATTATTAAATATTTTTGCTGCTTGTCGTCGCACATCGTGTACAGAGGACATAATCATCGTGTACGATAAGTGAATTGGTAAGCGGAAAAATGTTGAGTGGGAAGATTAGAATGTGTGAATTGGGTGGAGATGGGATTAAATGAGAAGTGAAGGTGAAGTTGCGACTTGCGAGAAGAGAAGACAGAAGAGGTTATCTACAAATATATAAAAAGGGTTGGTGGAAGAAAGAATTTAGAACGGAGTGGAGGAAGGAGTGGAGGAAGACGTGGGAACGTGAAAGTGGGAGAGCAAAGTTACTAATACGCATGATAACTAAATATAAGGCAAATGCAGATGAGGTGACAATCAAAATATTAGGGGATGCGTTTAAATTAGGACGGTGGATTTGTTTTTGCGGGATTAAATTTGAACCACTCTTTGTCTTGTTGTTTGTCCAAAAAGGAAATGTATATACACACACACACACACACACACACACACACACACACACACACATATATATATATATATATATATATATATATATATATATATATATATATATATATATATATATATGATAATGACCCTCGTTAATGGCGACTGGAGAAGATTTCTCCAGTTTTCGTCATGCGTGAGGCTCTTCCTTTTCTTCACATTTATATCTGTTTTTTACATTGTTTTTCATTCGCAACCTTCAACGAGGTCCTCTCATTGATAAAACATTTGATTTTCATCTGTTTTCTACAAGATTCCCATCTGTTTTTTTACATTTTGTCTCAGATCTGAAAACCTCAAAGTTCTATTTCTGTTATTCTTCTAGATCTATATGCGGATGGTTTTCACCTACCCAATCTCTACGGATTTTAACAACTTGAATATGGATTATCAAGACATCGTTAATTTGGGATTCGGCATAGCCGGCGCAACTGAATCTGCTTCAGTTCCAAGTTATCCAACCGATTCTCCATGGATGAGCAAATTTGAGTTCGATTTTGCTTTGGGTAAGATTATTTTGATTTGGATCTAGGGTTAATGGATTCAGTGATTGTAACAACCCGTATTTTCAACAACCTGTTATAACATAAATTGAGGCAGAATTTAATTCTAAAATCTGAATCAAGGGAAACGGGCTATGCCATTGCGTTCGTCTCGGAAAAATACGCGAAATAGAGTCCGAGTTTTCGAAAATCGGAGTCCGTATGACCCGATTAAGGCCCAACGAAATTTTTAGAAAATTTCAAAGTAAAAAAAAAACAGATTTCAAATTCAAGTTTGAATTTGGAAAATTAGGTCAGATTGGGCCAGGCGGGAAAATTCCCGCCAGAGTACCCAAGTCGACAGCCCTGTCGACTTGGGAGTCGACTTGGTTGGACCCAAGTCGACAGCCCTGTCGACTTGGTTGTCGACTTGGTCTAGCCGGGCAGTTTTGGCTGGTGCACCATTTTGGGGTTGTGTTGAGTATGGGGGCCAGATTCGGTTTTGAGGGCTGAGATTAGAACTAGGGTTTAATCCTAAGTCTAGAACTAATCCTAATCTCTATAAATAAGGCCCTAACCTAACCCTAAATCATCATTATTCATTCATACAACTAAACTATGGCAAAATCATTCCTCTCATGGCCTCCACTCTCTTCATAAAATTCCTAAGTCATTTTTATGAGAGATTTTCCATGCATACAAGTGTTTTCAAGCGTGTATGAGCATCATTAGCTTGCATTCAAGTCAAGTTTCTATATTTGCATCATAAAGAAAGAGTTTTGATCATTTTGGCTCAAGGTTTTTTATATTAGAGCTTGCATTTTGGGTCTATTTGATTGCATAAGGGCTTTGTCATATTTTTTGTGCCTTCATAAGCATTGTAAGCCCTTTTCTACTTTCATATTTAAACTCTAAGCTAATGAATGATGCAAGTTGTGTTTGATCATTATGATATGATATGCAAGTTTATTATGTTATGCAAGTATGCTATGATATGATATGCAAGTTTATCATGATATGTTATGCAAGTTTACTATGATGTAATATGAAAGTCTATCATGTTATGTATGCAAGTTTGCTATGTTATGATATGCAAGTTGCCATGTTATGTATGCAAGTTTGGGTTGATCATCTCACTCATGTTATCATGTTATGCAAGCTTATCTTGGGTTTATGAGCCTAAAGCTTCAAGCTTTATGCTAAAGGTTGCATTTTGGCAACATGTAGGTTATCGTATCTCTTATGATAACTTGCATGTGAGGCTAAATGCGAACTTATGGCCATTTCTACATGTCATTTATCACCATGTATCACCAATATGCTAAGTTTGGTTTTATGCATGCTTTTGAGGCCTAAAATGTAATATGCAAGTATATGAACATATGTACATTTCATATGCCACCATGTTAAACTTGTGGCTTCAACACCTTTATGTCATGATTATGCCAAGTTCCCTCTTTCTATCCTTTATGCGCTATTGCGATATGTAAGCGATGGGATTGCGTTTGGGGTTGGGTAAACTCAAAAGACATAAAAACATAAGCTTGGGAATTTACCTATTAAGTTAGGTCTACCCTTTGGGAATTTACCTATTAAGTTAGGTCTACCCAAATGCTTGAAAACTTGTAACATGTTTTGGAAACATGATGGACATGACACTTAGAAAATATAAGTGTGACCAACTCGAGGTTGGGTTGAGTTTGTAGTGTAAACCTACCCGGAACCGACCGGCTTAACTAGTTGCTACAAACAATAGGACCCAATGTGAGAAGTTGGTCATGTTGTACCTTGAACCCGAGGTTAGACCAAGTTGTGGTGTAAAGCTACCCGGAACCGACCGGCTTAACTAGTAACCGCAACAAAGTCTAATGTGAGAGGTTAAGGCGCATTAAATTAATTAATGCCTCATGATTAGGGTTAAGTCATGGTCCACTTAATACTTAACCAATTTGGGCTTGGTAGATTAATCGGGGTTAAGTCGTGAACTCATCGTTACACTTAACCAAGTTAATCCATGATTAGCAAGGGGGTTAAACCGTACTTAACCCACTAGAAAAATCCTAGCAATGGGGGTCTACTCCAGCAGTAATCCCAAGTTTGTATCATCATGACCCTAGGGACTAGGCTAGGGTGGGGGCACGATTACTGGACTGGAGGTAAGTGACCAAAAGGCGACGGCAGAGTGGTACGCCGGTGTAGTTCCGGGCGGACCATGGTCGTGCACATAGTCCGAAGCCGGGGAAAACATGCACGGGTACCAGTAGATCGAGACTGTGCACTCATGTTTATGGTGTCCACGGGTTGACACCTTAGGGCTTGATACACCCGACGGGAGACCCTGCACAGTCTGACTACAATTATGTTTGGGCCGCATTGACACCAACACGTGACGAGTTAGGCTTAGGGAGCCGATCGATTAGACCGTTTGGTTGGACCTCGTATTAGGGTCAAACCATGTTATTGGACCTCATATTAGGGTCGCTTCATGTTATTGGACCGCGTATTAGGGTCACTTCATGTTATTGGGCCAAAGCTTGGGCCAAGGGATCAATACTTGTCTATTCAAGTCATCTTAGTTTGCTAGTACACGTGTGGTGCAAAACCTTAAACCTGATTATGCGATGACACCTTTATCTACCTTGTTAGTTAGTCATCATGCTAGTATGTTGTTATCCTTATGTTCATCCCAGCTTTCATCATGCCAGTTAACTTTATCAGTTTACATTGATTGTAGTAGGGCTTACTCAGTCTTTTTGACTGACCTGTTTTTCTTTCGCCTCTTTTCTTCCGTTTCCCCCCCAGGTTCTCAGGGTGGGAATATTGGAGCTTAGCTTGGGTTTCTGATCGCTTGCTTGGGGGATTTTAGCTTATGTACGGTCTTGACATGAAGCTAGCTATGGTTATCACTTATTTTGGGGATAGTACTTATGTATTTCAGTTTTTCAGTAATGTTGTTTTTATCTAGACTTATGTATTTGGAAAGTTGACATTATGTTGTACCAGACTTGTTTTGAAATGGTTTGAAATCTTCCACTATTTTATCTATGTTATTTACTCTGTTTACATATATACATATGTTCTTGTTCTGCCTTGATATATCATTATGCATGTTTACCTGATTCAAACGCCCCTCCAAAGTCAGAGTGCTTGCAAGAGACACCCTGGCGGAGGTGGGGTGTTACATTTGGTATCAGAGCATATGGTTTACGAGAAGGAACAAAAAAGTTTTTAAAACTTTTGGAAAACTATTTTCAAAACCAAGTATAAAGTATTTTCCAAAGAAAAGTCTAGTTTATTTTAAAGGCTATTCCCCAAAAAGCCATTAGCAAAATTCCTTCGTTTTTCTCCATTCTGAATCTGTCTTTTTCTTCGTTTTCAGTATGGCCGATAACCTTGTTATTCCGGAGGGAGTATACGTACCTGTTTGGTATAGGAGACTTTTGGAGGCTAGGGCGACCGAAGCCGGCCCCGCAGATGTCCCTCCTCCTCCTCCTCCAGTAGTTAATGTTCCTCCTCCTCATGTCGCTGATGTTCCTCCTCCTCCTGTCGCTGAGGTTCCTCTTCCTCCTCCCCCTCAGCATCCTCAAGATGACTTCGCAAAGACTTGCAAAGATTTCAAAGCAATGGGTGGCAAGAACTTTCAAGGCACTGAGACTTTTGTAGAGGCCAGGAATTGGTTGAAAGAGACCGAGGATTTATTTGCTATCTTTGGGTTAGACGATCAGAGGAAGATCTTGTTGGCGGTTTGGCTTATGAAGGATGAAGCCGCTTATTGGTGGGAAGTCACCAATGGTACTAGGCCTGTTGAGACTTGGGCCGATTTCAGGGCAAGGTTCGTGCTTAAGTTCCTATCTTCTGCTGAGGAGAATCTGCAAATAGAGAGGTTCATAACTTTGAAACAAGGAGATATGTCTGTCAAAGAATATGTGAACAAGTTCAATCAGTTAGCTCGTTTTGGCTTGGATATGGTGAATACTCCTCAGAAGAAGGCTCTTCGTTTTGCTAGAGGATTTAATGAGCCGTTGCAGGGATTGGCTATGTCACATATTCCCTATGGGGCCACGTTTGAGAGCTTGGTTGATATGGCGTTACTTCAGGGAGATGTCAAGAAAGAGATCAAGATGAATGATACTCAAGCCAAGAAGACTGATTCCCAGTGGAAAGGAAATCAGGGAAATCCAAGTGGTCAGAGCAGTCAAGGCAATCAGAACAAGAACAAGAGTCAAGGCAATAAGGGGAACAACGACAATGGCAAGAACAACAAGGGGAAGTGCCATTATTGCGGTTCAGTTGGGCATCTTATTAAGGATTGCAAGAAGAGGAAAAGGAAGAATGGTGAATGCTTTTTCTGCGGTGAGACTGGACATTTCAGTAAGGATTGCCCGAAGAAGCGAGGGCAAGGCCAGGGTCAGACTCAGCGTGCTGGACCTTCAGGAGGGCAAGTTCATGCTCTCAATACCGCTCCAGTTCCCGATCGAGGTAGTATTTCCGTCGAGAGCCTTGTATACATTTCTGATTTTCCAGTTCGTACCTTGTTTGATTCTGGTGCATCGCATAGCTTTATCTCATCTGATCTTGTTGATAGTTTGCACCTTAGTACTAGCTTGGTAGATGATCCCGTCTGTGTCTCAAATCCTATTGGGGGTTCCGTCCATCTATCTATGATATGTGGGGATTTGAGGATCTCTATGCTGAGTGTAGAGTTCTTGTGTAGTGCTTATGTTCTTGGTTTTAGGGGATACAGATTGATATTGGGCATGGATTGGTTGTCCAGATATGGAGCCATCCTTGATTGTGAGCATAGGGTTGTGAGGCTCGTGACTCGCCTCGGAAACACCCTAGAAATTTCTTGTAATCCAAGAGGTCCCGTCATTTTGTGCTATCTTGAATCACTCGACTCGTCAATGGAAACTCTTCAGTCTGTGAGAGTGGTTCGAGAGTATCCGGATGTTTTCGATGAAGTTAGGGGGTTGCCCCCTAAGTGAGAGATTGATTTCCGCATTTATCTGGTGGATAATGCAAAGCCGGTTTCTTTGCCCGTTCGGCACATGGCTCCGCGTGAAAGGCGGGAGCTAAGTAAGCAAGTGAAGGAGTTGCTTGAGAAGAACTTCATTAGACGAAGTATATCTGAATGGGGAGCGCCTGTGGTATTTGCTACCAAGGCAGATGGTTCTCTCCGACTTTGTGTTGACTATCGAGAGTTGAATAAGCCGACTAAGAAGAACAGACACCCGTTACCGAGGATTGATGATCTCTTGGACCAGCTTATCGGTGCTTCTGTTTTCTCTCAGCTTGATCTTGCTACTGGATTCCATCAGCTCAGGGTAGCTGAAGATAGTATAGACAAGACTGCGTTCAGAACGCCAGATGGATTCTTCGAATGGCTTGTCATGCCGTTCGGCTTGACTAATGCACCCGCATATTTCGTTGACTTGATGAGTAGGGTGTTCAGGGAGTTCTTGAACAAGTTTGTCGTGGTCTTCGTAGATGATATTCTGATCTTCTCCAAGGATGAGGAAGAGCATGCAAGGCATCTCGTGGAGGTGATGGATACGCTTAGAGCGCATCAGTTAAAGGCCAAGTTCTCCAAGTGTCACTTTTGGAGAAGGGAAGTTAGATTCCTTGGGCATATAGTATCTAAGCAAGGCTTAGCGGTGGATCCCGCTAAGGTAGTGGCAGTTCAGGATTGGAAGACTCAAAGGAATGCAACCGAAGTGAGAAGTTTTCTAGGTCTTGCAGGCTTTTACCGGAAGTTTATCAAGGACTTCGCGAAGATTTCCGCTCCACTCACTAAATTGACGAAGAAGAATTTAGTTTTTGCTTGGAGCATAGAATGCGAGCTTGCTTTTCAGAAGCTCAAGAGAGCTCTCACATCAGCACCTGTTCTAGCTTTGCCCGATGGAGGGAAGTTATTTACAGTATACACCAATGCATGTGGCACGGGGTTAGGAGCTGTTCTGATGCAAGAAGGAAGAGTGATATGCTTTGGCGGTAGACAACTCAAAGTGCATGAGAAGAATTATCCCACTCATGACTTAGAGTTGGCAGCAATAGTATATGCACTCAAGGCTTGGCGCCATTATCTTCTGGGAGAAAGATTTGAGCTTTATACCGATCACAAGTCATTGAAGTATCTCTTTTCTCAGAAGGATCTGAATCTGAGGCAACAAAGATGGATGGAATTCTTGGCGTCCTACGATTTTCAGATAGCTTATACCCCTGGCAAGGGGAATGTGGTAGCAGATGCATTGAGTAGAAAAAGGTTGACTCTGAGTCCTCTATTCATTGAGATGAAGAATTTAGAGTATGTGGCAACCTTTGATTTCTCTTTGGCAATTGAGCCGATGACCGGTTCTTTAGCATCTCTGGAACTCAAACCTACCCTTCTTGATCAAGTTGGGGCTTCGCAGAAAGAAGACCCTCAGATAGTTGAGATTATGGATAAGCTAATTCGAGGAGAGGCGTCTAGTCATCTCGCTCGATACTCTATTGATGACAAGGGTTGGCTGAGGAGAGACGGAAGGTTATGTGTTCCAATGGTAGAAGATTTAGTAAGAAAAGTTCTTGAGGAAGCGCATCGCTCTAAATTGACTATACATCCGGGCGGAGATAAGATGTATAAAGATATGAAGCGCATTTTCTTTTGGCCTGGGATGAAGAAGGATGTGGCAGAGTTTGTCTCTAGATGTATCATTTGCCAGCAAGTTAAGGCCGAGTCGAAAAAGCCCGGTGGGCTATTGCATCCTCTAGACGTTCCACTATGGAAGTGGGAGAGTATTTCCATGGATTTTATCGATGGGCTACCAAGGTCAAGGAAAGGGAATACGAGCATTTGGGTTATTGTGGATAGACTTACGAAGAGTGCTCATTTCATTCCGGTGAAGAGCAAGAGGATCGCATCTTGGCTAGCGTCTGTATATCTTCGTGAGATTGTGAGACTACATGGAGTCCCTTCTAGTATAGTCAGTGACCGTGACCCAATCTTTACAAGTCAATTCTGGAATAGCTTGCAAGAAGCTATGGGCATGAGGTTGAATCTAAGTACGGCTTATCACCCACAAACGGACGGTCAAACCGAAAGGGTGAATAGGGTACTCGAGGATCTGTTGAGGCTTTGTATTCTGGATTTTGGTGGTACTTAGGAAGACCATCTTCCTCTTGTTGAGTTTGCATATAATAACAGTTATCAGGCAAGCATAGGGATGGCACCATTTGAAGCTTTATATGGGAGGCCGTGCAAGTCGCGTACATGTTGGTGGGAGACTACAGATAAGCTTATACTTGGGCCTGATATGATCAGAGATACATCCGAGAAGGTCGAGTTGATTCAGAGATGGATGAAAGCGGCCCAAGACCAACAGAAATCCTATGCTGATAAGCGAAGAACTGATTTGGAGTTTGATGTTGGGGATATGGTTTTCGTGAAGGTTTCTCCTTTGCGGAATGTGGTCCGATTTGGAGCCGTTGGGAAGTTAGCACCGAGGTTTGTTGGACCATTCCCTATTATAGAGAGGATCGGGCAGATGGCTTATAGAGTGGAGTTGCCCGAGAAGCTTGCCGGAGTACACGATGTTTTTCATGTCTCGCATCTCCGGAAGTGTTTACATGAATCAGCAGAGGTTGTTGAGCCAAGTGTTCTGAAAGATGTGGAAGTGGAGAAAGAGGTTACCATGAGGAGAGCTCCGATTCGTATCTTGGGGACGGAGACTAAGAAGCTAAGGAATCGAGAGGTCAAGTTGGTGAAGGTTCAATGGGGTGAAGCCGAAGAAGACGCAACTTGGGAAACCGAGGAGAAGATGCGTGGGCTTTATCCATTCCTTTTTGAGGGTACACTCTCAATCTCTTTTCTTTGTTAGCGTATCTTTCTCTTTGCTATCCATGTTTATCTAGTTTATCGTGTTAATCTTGTCATGAGAACCTTAGGTAGAAACCCTTTGGATGAAACATGTGTTTGAAACATGTTATGCTTGATGGTTGCACGTGGTTGCAAGTGTTTGCAAGTGGTTACTCGTGGATGCATTATACACATTAGGCACTAGATCGGCTCACACACTCCTCATATTGCATATGCATGAGTGTTTATGCTTATTTCATGGATGAAAATTTTATTGTTATCACATGGATGTTGCATATGGATGTATGTTATGTGCACACATATAGATGTTATACATTATGTTAGGAATTGCATACATATGGATTCATCTCACTAACATAATTTGCATTGATGATATTTGCATTAGATAGGTACATATACACACACCTTTGCATATGTTCATACAACATTTAGAATCTTGTAAGGACAATGATTGCTCGTGGATGATGTTTTGAGTAGATGGATGTTGGATGGTAGGATACGTTCTTCCCAACTTGAAGATTTCGGGGACGAAATCCTTTAAGGAGGGGAGAATGTAACAACCCGTATTTTCAACAACCTGTTATAACATAAATTGAGGCAGAATTTAATTCTAAAATCTGAATCAAGGGAAACGGGCTATGCCATTGCGTTCGTCTCGGAAAAATACGCGAAATAGAGTCCGAGTTTTCGAAAATCGGAGTCCGTATGACCCGATTAAGGCCCAACGAAGTTTTCAGAAAATTTCAAAGTAAAAAAAAAAACAGATTTCAAATTCAAGTTTGAATTTGGAAAATTAGGTCAGATTGGGCCAGGCGGGAAAATTTCCGCCAGAATACCTAAGTCGACAGCCCTGTCGACTTGGGAGTCGACTTGGTTGGACCCAAGTCGACAGCCCTGTCGACTTGGCTGTCGACTTGGTCCAGCCGGGCAGTTTTGCCTGGTGCACCATTTTGGGGTTGTGTTGAGTATGCGGGCCAGATTCGGTTTTGAGGGCTGAGATTAGAACTAGGGTTTAATCCTAAGGCTAGAACTAATCCTAATCTCTATAAATAAGGCCCTAACCTAACCCTAAATCATCATTATTCATTCATACAACTAAACTATGGCAAAATCATTCCTCTCATGGCCTTCACTCTCTTCATAAAATTCCTAAGTCATTTTTATGAGAGATTTTCCATGCATACAAGTGTTTTCAAGCTTGTATGAGCATCATTAGCTTGCATTCAAGTCAAGTTTCTATATTTGCATCATAAAGAAAGAGTTTTGATCATTTTGGCTCAAGGGTTTTTCTATTAGAGCTTGCATTTTGGGTCTATTTGATTGCATAAGGGCTTTGTCATATTTTTTGTGCCTTCATAAGCATTGTAAGCCCTTTTCTACTTTCATATTTAAACTCTAAGCTAATGAATGATGCAAGTTGTGTTTGATCATTATGATATGATATGCAAGTTTATCATGTTATGCAAGTATGCTATGATATGATATGCAAGTTTATCATGATATGTTATGCAAGTTTACTATGATGTAATATGCAAGTCTATCATGTTATGTATGCAAGTTTGCTATGTTATGATATGCAAGTTGCCATGTTATGTATGCAAGTTTGGGTTGATCATCTCACTCATGTTATCATGTTATGCAAGCTTATCTTGGGTTTATGAGCCTAAAGCTTCAAGCTTTATGCTAAAGGTTGCATTTTGGCAACATGTAGGTTATCATATCTCTTATGATAACTTGCATGTGAGGCTAAATGCGAACTTATGGCCATTTCTACATGTCATTTATCACCATGTATCACCAATATGCTAAGTTTGGTTTTATGCATGCTTTTGAGGCCTAAAATGTAATATGCAAGTATATGAACATATGTACATTTCATATGCCACCATGTTAAACTTGTGGCTTCAACACCTTTATGTCATGATTATGCCAAGTTCCCTCTTTCTATCCTTTATGCGCTATTGCGATATGTAAGCGATGGGATTGCGTTTGGGGTTGGGTAAACTTAAAAGACATAAAAACATAAGCTTGAGAATTTACCTATTAAGTTAGGTCTACCCTTTGGGAATTTACCTATTAAGTTAGGTCTACCCAAATGCTTGAAAACTTGTAACATGTTTTGGAAACATGATGGACATGACACTTAGAAAATATAAGTGTGACCAACTCGAGGTTGGGTTGAGTTTGTAGCGTAAACCTACCCGGAACCGACCGGCTTAACTAGTTGCTACAAACAATAGGACCCAATGTGAGAAGTTGGTCATGTTGTACCTTGAACCCGAGGTTAGACCAAGTTGCGGTGTAAAGCTACCCGGAACCGACCGGCTTAACTAGTAACCGCAACAAAGTCTAATGTGAGAGGTTAAGGCGCATTAAAATAATTAATGCATCATGATTAGGGTTAAGTCATGGTCCACTTAATACTTAACCAATTTGGGCTTGGTAGATTAATCGGGGTTAAGTCGTGAACTCATCGTTACATTTAACCAAGTTAATCCATGATTAGCAAGGGGGTTAAACCGTACTTAACCCACTAGAAAAATCCTAGCAATGGGGGTCCACTCCAGCAGTAATCCCAAATTTGTATCATCATGACCCTAGGGACTAGGCTAGGGTGGGGGCACGATTACTGGACTGGAGGTAAGTGACCAAAAAGCGACGGCAGAGTGGTACGCCGGTGTAGTTCCGGGCGGACCATGGTCGTGCACATAGTCCGAAGCCGGGGAAAACATGCACGGGTACTAGTAGATCGAGACTGTGCACTCATGTTTATGGTGTCCAGGGGTTGACACCCTAGGGCTTGATACACCCGACGGGAGACCCTGCACAGTCTGACTACAATTATGTTTGGGCCGCATTGACACCAACACGTGACGAGTTAGGCTTAGGGAGCCGATCGATTAGACCGTTTGGTTGGACCTCGTATTAGGGTCAAACCATGTTATTGGACCTCATATTAGGGTCGCTTCATGTTATTGGACCGCGTATTAGGGTCACTTCATGTTATTGGGCCAAAGCTTGGGCCAAGGGATCAATACTTGTCTATTCAAGTCATGTTAGTTTGCTAGTACACCTGTGGTGCAAAACCTTAAACCTGATTATGCGATGACACCTTTATCTACCTTGTTAGTTAGTCATCATGCTAGTATGTTGTTATCCTTATGTTCATCCCAGCTTTCATCATGCCAGTTAAATTTATCAGTTTACATTGATTGTAGTACGGCTTACTCAGTCTTTTTGACTGACCTGTTTTTCTTTCGCCTCTTTTCTTCCGTTTCCCCCCTAGGTTCTCAGGGTGGGAATATTGGAGCTTAGCTTGGGTTTCTGATCGCTTGCTTGTGGGATTTTAGCTCATGTACGGTCTTGACATGAAGCTAGCTATGGTTATCACTTATTTTGGGGATAGTACTTATGTATTTCAGTAATGTTGTTTTTATCTAGACTTGTGTATTTGGAAAGTTGACATTATGTTGTACCAGACTTGTTTTGAAATGGTTTGAAATCTTCCGCTGTTTTATCTATGTTATTTACTCTGTTTACATATATACATATGTTCTTGTTCTGTCTTGATATATCATTATGCATGTTTACCTGATTAAAACGCCCCTCCAAAGTCAGAGTGCTTGCAAGAGACACCCTGGCGGAGGTGGGGTGTTACAGTGATGTTGGGTTTTCTGTTCAGATCTGGTTAAGTGTTTAGTCGTATGCATTTTTGTGAAGGTTTGCTTTAGTTTCTTAATAGTTTTGGGTATTTGTTTTAAAGCAGCGGTTATCAGTGGCAAGATGTTGTTTAAGAAAGCCTCAAAAAGCTTCTATATGAAGAGTAGTAGATGAATAAGGTGATATTAAGATATTTGGGATCAGCGAGTTGGATGTTTGGTCTCTGGTTCCATATGTAAGATATTCTTTTGCTGTCATCTGGAGCTCAAGTTTATTCAATATTTTAGCATGATTAATCACACTCATGTGAACCATTTTATGAGTCGGAAAGACCGTGTTTAAATAATGTTTTTGGTATATTAGATGGTTATAGAGGATTTATTCATGAGAAAAATTAATTTCAGTTGTTTCAAGCCTTGTTTAAGTCCTTCAGAAAATCGTATATTTTCACATCCTAGGCTTAACTTAATCCCTTGGTGAATTTGATCAACGATTATAGCTGGAGCGAGAATGGTCTTATCATATGGATTTAGCTGTTGCATCTAGTTGGTGGACATTTACAGGCTTAATGAAATCCATTGTTCAACTTGTTGATTACAGTCCTAGGATTGGTTCGTATAAGTTTATGAATCATCAACCGGACTTAGGTACTGATATTGATTATCATATGGGATTATATTTAGTGCTATCTACTGGTGACTATCAGCAAAAAGCTAAAATCTGATTTATAGTGTCCATCCTCAGATTTTCCGCAACTATTGGAATTTGGAAACAATACATGCTGTATGTTTCAGGTTTTATAGGCAGTGAATCTTGCGACTGAATGCCTTTGATTATGGTTTGATGGGTTGCTCACTACAATGAATTAATCATTATGGTTTGGATGGTCAAGCATGATAGGCTATTTGTTTAAAGACTGAATATTCATGCTGAAGTCGGGTGTTGATCAGATGTCAATGTTTTAGTTAAATAGTGGGACTGGATGAAAAGCTAAACTGGATTTTCTGCTGAGAGATTGTTAATGATAATATGAATTTAAAGGCTTTACTGGATTGAATGAGAATTGCTCACAGGTGCAGTGTGGTGCATGTCAGTGGGATGTTGCCTAATCATGGGCGGTTTTATGTTAGTTTAAGTTTTTTATTCTTGTATTTTCATGTTTTTTGCTTGTTTATGTATGGTTAGTATGCTAACCTTTTTCTGTACGGTTTTTCTTTGGCATTAATAAAGTGAACCAATTTTCAATATATATATATATATATATATATATATATATATATATATATATATATATATATGACACGCTTCAGGACACCCCTTTTTTTAGCATCCCTTTTGCATTTCAAAATGAAGGCAAATATTTATAATTAAATAAGTTAGCGGGGGAGAGAGAGTTCGTGGGAAAATAGAGAAACCGAGATATGTGATGGAAATCAGAGAACTAAAGGGGTGTTGCACTGTGAAAGATACTCCTGATCCTCTCTCTCTCTCTATATATATATATATACATATATATATATATATATATATACATATATATATATATACATATATATATATATATATACACATATATATATATATATATACACATATATATATATATATATATATATATACATATTGATGCTTGCAGCAACAGATGCAGATACAAGATATCATTTTATTCGTCGAGGCGATGTCATGGTAGGAGATTTTTGGTTGTTTCCATGGTGATAGACATACAAAAAATGACGAACTACTAAAATCACGCAAACCCAAAAATACAAAATTACAAATCCCTATTTTCTTCCAAATCAGTCCCCTTCCGCTTAAGAGCTAAAACGAAGAAGCTAAAACAACCACAAACGCCAGCAACGAAATTACCCTCCCTAATCAGAATCTTAAATCCAAAGTTCAAAATATCTCTGCTAATCCTCTTCTCTTGACCAACCAGATCCTTCCTCGAATTCCTCGCGAAAGCAAGCAGAACTAAAATCGTAATCCAGGTCAGCATCGTCGCCCGCACGGCCAATGCCAGCGCCGCCGCCATCCAAAGGATCCCGAAGACGCCTCCGTAGAGCAAGGAGCAGTAGAGGACGGAGTAAAAGGAGGAAGGGGCGGCGGAGTTGTAATACGAGCGGAGAGAGAGGATTAAGTTCCAGGAGATGTAGAGGAGGAGAGAGCAGACTGCCAGGAGGAGTAACACCCGTGTCCTGCGTTTGTTTAGTATTTTGATTATGAGAGGAGGAGACGAGCCAGGGGAAGACGATGAAGAAGAGGGTGTTCTTGTGAGAATTGACATTTTTGGGATGTTTTATTTTGGAAAACAATGACAATCGGAGGTAACTTTATGAAGCTTTTGATATGATTTATGAAACCAAGCTTATAAGAATGAAATAGTGATTGGATAATTTTATGCGTTATGTTTGGGTTTACATAGGCTAGCGGAGATGATGTACATGTGGAAAGATATATGTATTAAGGGTATAAGGAGAAAGATATGATATTTCAGATAGTTTGTTTCTCGGAATCAAATCTTCTATACCCAAAATTCTCTGTTCCGCCATACCCAATCAATCAGGATCCATTTATCTTTTGCTATGTAAAAAATATAATCTACATGCTGCATTCTACATATGCGAGATTGTTTTCCTATTAAAAGAAACACATAATCTGCATGTAATTGGGAAATAAACTTTGTGATAAAACAAAAACGACACCTCATCTTTTGCTTTCGTCACATTCTACATGCTGCGTTCTACATACTGCACGGCTAGTTCACCACATTCTACATACTGCACCTAATCTTTTGCTTTCATCACTCTAAGCGCTTCTGTCATTTCATCTTTAACTTCTTTGCTCCATTCATTTATATTGTTTGTTCCATCCACATTTTGAGATTTCCTTTGTTCTGACCATGTCCACCACTTTGTAGGTTCAACCTTTGAGGAAACTTTTCGAGTAGCGGAAGTAGAGGAAGAGGATATTCTTTATCGACTGCTGTAACTTGTTCCAAGTACTCTTCTACATCAAGTACGGTAAAAGAGCCCAATGATATAGTAGTATGAATAGAATTTTCTAACTGCTTGAACAGCTGAGTTGCTTTTCTTTGCTCTTCTGTGAGTTGGGAAGGTTGCGGTTTGTTGATTAGCAGCATCATGCCTACAGCTGAGCCAAACAGAAGAGCCACGGTTAAAAGAATCTAATGATAAATTACCCTCCGTTACCATTGCAGCTAGCGTGATGTAGTTGGTGGATGTGAGAAAAAGTGCATTCCAGTTGTTTCTGTTAGAGAATATGCTAATCAATAAATATTAGAGAATATGGTAATCAGTAAATGTTAGAGAGTATGCTAGGAATATGCTAGAGAATAAAGGAATATTCTAGAGAATAAATAACCCTATAAATATTGGGTTTAGCATTGTATTAAAATCAATTATCTTATTTTGTAATAGCAATCAGCAAATCAATAAAAATGTACCTTCTAATTGTTTATTGTTGTATCTCTCTCTTCTCTCTGGATCTGAATTCTAACAGTTTCTTTGATGTCCGATAATCGAATGCATCTTTGTTCAATCTGCCACTACTTCTGCGATCGCGTAAAGCTTTGCCAGTATCAACTTTTCGTTATCTTAAGCTGCTAAGGGTTTCATGTCTGATATCATGATGTAGTGTTAGTTTTTCGACCTTCATCGTTGCTGGTATGCTCTACATAATTGGTATCTGATTCTTTTCTTGTGGTCTGCTCTTGATGGTGGCGATGATTTTATGCATAAGCTTTGTAGGTTTAGAGCAGTGATCGAAGTTTTGAAGTTGTTTTGAATTGAATATGTTGATAAAATAGCACATGTGAGAGGGAGTAGAGGTGATGCTAAACCAACCTGATCTGATTATGTTTATGAGCATTTCCCGGTGATGTAAAGGCAGATTTATATGGTTATCGAGTGGTTGGCTTCCTGTGTTTGGGAAAATGAGCCATGTGATCAGATTTGATAGATCTGTCTAGACTGGTACTAGAGACCGGACTAGAGAAAGGATGACTGTGGAGTCTGTGATTGCATTACTTCCCCCAAATAGTACGCAATCCATATATGTAGTACACAATCCATATATGCAGTGCTTTAAACTGTTGGGACTCTTTTTTCTTCTATACATGCAACAAACAAACTTTTATTAGTTTAAATTTTACAGAAAGTTGAGGAAGAAGCAGCTGATTTAGTGCAATTTTCGGCCTCTAATCTTGCTGCATTCTACATCGCTAGGCAACTAACTTTTTTTTTTCCCCCTTTTCTTATATTGACTAGTGCGAACCCGTGTTACTCACACGGGTTGCTACTTTATTTTTTGTAAACGACATGTTGTAATTACTGTTCTGGCTTTAGTTGTTTTCTGCCAAAAATATAACTACAGTAACGATTGAGCATTCCATTATACTCATTTGCTCACAAACGATTCTACTGATTTTCTGTAGTAACTCTCATTCTTATAAATAGTAGACTCTCTGTTATCCTATCAAACAATCCTGAAGATAATTTAGTTGCATGTCAGCAAATTTAACTGTATTTTGTTCAATGAATGTGCATCACTGTAATGAGTGAGCTAAACATGCGCCACTACGACGAATGAGATAAATGCAAATGCATTATTTACTTAACTTTACACAGTCAAAATAACTATAATTAAGACAACTAATAAATAATTAAAATAGCGGTAATTAAGACAACTAATAAATAATTATTAATGTCATTCTAAACAGCACAAAGGAAAATGCGTGCGCTCAACCATAAGAGCATCTCCAACAGCTACCCAATTCATGGTCTGAATCATGAATTGGGTAGCCAACAGTTCTTATTCCATAAGATTAGTACAATATTATGGTCATATAGAATGTTGGCAGATGGCAAGAAATAGTCAGTTCACTAAAAGTGCATTACTATAACGCATGCATAGCATGTAAAAATGACAAAAATAGAAATTTCACACATAATACCTTTTTTAAAAGTATAGGCTATGGAGGTTATTAACAGAAGGATGAAAATGTTTCCTTTTGCTTGGAAATATCTCTATCACAAGGAATAATGCATAATATATTTACATCTTAAATGAGAAAATAGAAACAATTCTTAAGAAAATTACTACTAAAATGTGTAGTGAAAAAGGAAGGAGAACATACCATTAAGCCGACCCCACCAAACATCCAATATGTAGTCTTCCAGGATGGGACAAAATCTATAGCATAAAAAAATAAATATAATATGTGTAATTAAAGAAATACTTTTTTATAAACAAATAACGTTGATAATAGTGTCATATATGATCCAATATAAGAATATACATATATTGTTTAAGGTATGTGGTAGGTATGGTAATTACCATTGTTAATGCTCAATTACCATTACCGTACCGTATATATTCATATGGTTTGACATACTGTACTAATCCAATCGGTTGTCAATTTTTCGGTACCACCTTCGTTGGTATCGGTTGGTAATGGTTGGTAGGTGGTAATATGGTAAAAATGTCCAGCCTTCGGTACTGGATTAAAAAAGTCTTCAGAAATATTAACCTAATACCAATTAAATCAAGCAACAGATAGTCTCAATAACCAAATTTTCAGTATGCATTCCAAAAATAATAGGAATAGCATCATTAATTTCAACATTTAACTAAAACCAAATTTTATTGACGTGGATTATGACTTTTAATGAAATAAGGAAATATGTATATTCAAAATCCTATGTTTCTACTTTTGGTTTATTAAGGAAGTAGTCAAATAAATAGCTAATAATGCAAAATCCAGAATGCTCATAACAAATGACGTATCTCAAAAAATATGTAAAAAATTACTATATAGTTTCCATATATAATAGGTAGCAGTGACGTACGCAGAAATCTCATCCAGTGGGGGTAGAAAATTGAAAAATATTTTATATAATTATGTTCATAGGTATTGCATTTTCCATTCAAATTTTGCATATATCAAAATCCTATGCAACCATAGAAAATATTACAAATTTACACAATGACTCATCTGTTTTCAAAAAATCTTACAAGTTTTATAATAATAAAATGAAGTAATATTTAAAAAAAATTGTATAGTGGAATCAATCAAACAAGCATTCATTTTGACCCGAGTACGTTCGACTTACTACCGTAACAACCATAGTACCAAAACAAACTGGCACTATAACTAAAGATAAGACTGCCAAAATCTTTCAAGCTCAAAAACAGCAGTTGCATGAAAATAAAGGCCAACAGAAGCAGCTTGCCTAAACCATATACCACCATAAAGTCACCACAAATTCACCAAAACTCATGAAAGAAAGCACCACACAAAGACCAACCAAACCAATACCCTCAATCCGACAACCACTAAGCTAGTCAATCAAGGCTTGATCGAAACCAAAACCAAAACAAAAACTCAGGTGTTAAGACAGGAAGATGCATAAGAAAGGTTTTGGTTCACTTGATTTTTAAGTGATAGGTGAAGCACATGAGAAATTAAAGCTTTGAAGAGCAAAAGAAAAATCTGGAAAGCGGGGAACCAAGCAAAAGTGGCACAAGGTGAAAAGAATGAAGAAGAGATAGAGCAAACTCAACGTGAGGTGGGGAAGAGTAGAAACAAGTAGATTTTCAAATGGAAGATGAGAGCAAGAGGCGGAGCTGAAACTAGCATAAAGCGACTAAGACCTAAGTAAAAAAGAGAGATTGGACAGAGACGAGCATGGCACTAAAGATTAAATACTATTACAAAATTTCAGTGGGGGCGGAAGTCCCCGCTGGGTCTGCACTGGGTCCGTCCTTGATAGGTAGTGCACTTTTTGGCGAAAATTTACCTTCATTATTCCTTTTATTATCTAGTTAAATTACTAAAGTGCAGCAATCGGTTGGAAATTTAATTCTGTTAAACTTAAATAATGCATTGAATTATGTGTAGCTCCATTTTTTATTGTAAAAAATAAAGAGGTCAAATGTAAATATAATACAAAAAAGGTCAAATTTCTTTAGCCTCATTAGTATTTTGAATCATTTCTCAGCCTTTATTACTATCAACATGTAATAGAAAAACAACTGCTTATGTATAGGTTTGGACCAACATACAAAAAAGGAACATAAAGAGCAACAAAAGTAACATGTACTTCTACATTGTCTTTTTTAATATTCCTAAAATTGAATCATGGCAATAGAAAAGAGAAGCGTTTAGAACAACATTATGCATTTAATTGTGATGTTTAGATTCTAAGTAAACTTCTCCATCTGCCATGGACATCAGATATTTCATGATTAAAGTAAATAAAATTTGTTTAATGAGTTGTAATAAAAGAAACAATATGTTCTCTTCACATTTCTAAGCTTTCTCAGTAATCAAATATTACGTTTTAAGGGACGGTGAAAATAACGTGTGACTCTAGTCGGAACATGGTTCGATTAATCATATAAGAAGTGTGTCTATCTTGAATTATTATGACATATTTTTTTCTGATCTGAAGTACACATTGTGATGTGTCAGTTAAAATTATTTCTCACTGATTTGTGGTAGACTTGTAGGCTTTTTAAGATCAATTAAAAATTAAACGGTTCTATGTTGTTGAAATTAGTGATATGCAAATCATAATTGTGGTCAAAAAATTATCTATGCTGATTTTATGGAGAAATTTGTTGCTATATTTGTGGGATATTTAAGGTAAGGATTATTTGGTGCTCATCCAAATAGGTTTTTGGCATATATGAAGATAATTTGGGTGTCAAATTTACTTGAATGTCAAAAAAACTTGGGTATGAAGCGATTTGCTATATAAAAGGTCTAGTTGACATCTTCATTAGGTGTGGAAAATTTGTCATTGTTCTTCATTGTTTTTCTCCTTAAATTGTTTAGCCATTAGATATTCTCTACGTATTTCTCTATTTCTCAATAAAGTTATTGGTTTAAGTTGTGTTTCTTTGTAACGATAGTTGAGATTGGTTATAAACAATTTTTTCAGTGGTGAATCAATAAAGAGTGTGGTTATGGAATATCGTGTGTTCATGTTTCCGATATTGTTTGTGTTGTTTGTTTTTTCAATCGCATTAATCTCCAAGTAATTGGGTGAATAAGATCATGTTTTTCAGGTATTTTAACAAACTTCCACTGCGAACAAAACCCCAACATGTCATATTATCCTTGAAGATGGTTCGTTAATTTCCTTTACTAAATGTCTACCATTTCATCATTTTGTTTGAGAGCCTTTCTCATATTATTAGACGTACGGGTACATTTTGGAGGGAAGGCCTTTCAATCTGTTTTATCAATCAAGTGGTTATAATGTGTTTTATGACTTATAGAAGTTTAATATGTCACATTTGAAGCTGCACAGTTATCTTGCTGACATATTGTAATGAAATATTAGTCATAAGAAGCAAAAATGCTCATTTCCTTTACTGATCTAACGGTTGAGCATGATAATGTGAAAGTCTTGCATGCATTAATTCTAAAAGGTGCTATGTAAGTTACTTTATATGGTCTAATTTGAGGTTGAGGTCATTTAATAAAAAATACAAATGAAGAGATATAGTGAAATAGTTCTATTTTCATCTATTAGCTCATAACCAATTACCAAAAAAAAAATCAATAATTTAGGAAAACCAAAAAAATAAAATGAATTGGTCTGGTACTATTTTTTGGGCGTGAAATCATGTATACCATTGAAAAAATAAGGAACATATGATATGCACTTATATGATTAAGTAGCATATGAGAAGTACTGTGCATGTTAAGTTGCATGGACATGCAAACGTTTAGCAGTAGACAATTATTTCTTTTTATTTTGTTGTCAATTATAGTAACATGTTATAGGGTAGTTGTAACGTGCTGTATTTTTGGTAGTTAATATTTAATTTAATTTATTATTTTGAATATTTATTTGGAATTTTAAATAGATTTATAAATTATATTTCGTTTATAAAACGAAGTTTGAATATTAAATTCGTATATAATTATAAATCGAACTCGAAACGTTGCAATAATTCGTAATATAACGTTTTGTACTTCAATTGAATATACAAAATCCATTTTAAGTCGGAATTCTTTGAAACAAGAATCATTCGAATGTAGTTGATTATATCTTTCTATTGCAAGAGAAAAATGGAGATTTCATGTTATAGATTGTTAGTTATGTCCAATTCAAATTCTTAAATAGTCGCTATGAAATCGTTTATAAATTATAATGATTAATTTAATAAATTTAATTCGATTTGAAAGGAATTTGTCGATAACTTGAGATAACAATCGAATTAAGATGCGTAATGAATTCCGTTGAATTTGTATTGATATTTAGAGTCGAGATAGGAATATAGTTTGTTATTTTTGAAGACCGGGCAATTCGATATCTGAAATAGCGTCGTTTTGCGTGTAAAGTTTCATAACGCTTTCCAGACGACTTCGGTTTTCAACGAAACTAATTTTATTAAATCCGTAATAGTTAGTATTTGTAGTATTTCAAGTTTCAAGTTATTTGGATTTACTTTGTAACCATGTGCAATTAAAACACGTGTTTATTCACGTGCGAATTATAAAGGGATTTTCACAAACAATCTCGGAATTCGACGATACATGTCCCATTGTGTCTGAAATATTTTTCTATGCTAGGATTACGAGCTTCATCTTGATTGGATATCGTATGTGAGGGTTTATACATGATACTTCACGGTTAAGTTTCGTATAATAATATTTTAATAAATCTATACTCGTATATATAGCCATAACTAAGTCCAACCCTAACTTTGTTTCTCTGCGTGGTTAATACTGAGAGGAGCTACTCTTAATGTAATCAATGGACAGAAAATTAGATCCCTTCCTTCACTAAAATCTCGAAATCCTTTGATAATTTTCGAAAATCATTAATTACAAAAATGTTTGTCTCTACATGTTCCTCAATCTAATCGGTCATGCTCAGTTTTCAAGCAAGGTGGAGGTCAGAGCGGCGCCATGAAGTCACGACTATTCATGGTGTTTCATGGAGCGTGATCGAGTGAAATGGGTTGACCGGTGTTGGTTAAGGGCACTGCGGCTTTTCGAATGGCGTGTCTTGATCGAGCTCTGGTGGTCCATGGATGTGCATCAATCGGCTTTGGGGTCAGTTCTTTTGCGTGATGGAAGGACGACGAAAAAAGGGGAGTTTGGGTGGCAGCGTTATTGTAATGGCCCGAATTTCCATACCCTTTGAGTTGACTAATAACACCACACGTCCAACTCAAATGACACAGAAATACGAATCATTAGTAAAAAGAAGTTAGAGGATGAGGAATAGAAAGAAAGAAAAGTTAGAATAGAAGAAAAAACGAAGAACACAAATCTCACAGTGGAACGAATAAAATATATTAAATAAATCAGTAACTGTATATACATACCATTATCAGAGCACAACAGTTATTCCTGGAATAGTTATAAACACCTGTTTCCAAATACAACATAGTACACAGCGGAAATATGATAGTCTATAGCTAACTGGTGAAGCCTCCTGGTTCCAGCTCTTCCAAGTGAATCTGAAAAATCCCAACTACTTGACTGCCCGTACAAATTTGGGCACCCAAGAGTTTATGGAAAACAAAAACAAAATAAACTCTGGGTCAGTCATGGGACTGGTGTGAGTAAACTCCAATCATTTGTTTAACTTTAAAAATCCTTTCGAAAGAAATGTTAATCGTAAGACCGATCCACACATAAACACAGATGGTTTTTACCTTACGATAAACCAAAATATTTTTGATATCAAATCCAGTGATATTATAATAATGTCTACATCAAATAAATAGAATCTAGCGGAACGCTTGCATCTCACGCCCCATATATATTATAAAACCAAAAACCGCAGGGTGCTTATTGGAGATTGGATCTCCAACATGACAAGGTATGGAACCACCTTACGATAGTGTATCTTTAGAGGGGAATACACGGGGTTCAACAAGAACATCTTGCAACCGGCCCACACATGACCGACCACTCATTTCGCTTGAGTATAAAGGTATATCACCAACGGTTGGGATCAGCAACCGTTTCCCGAAAAGGACAGTATCGATTGATTAAAGAAGCAAATGGAATTTCTCTAGATAGGTGATTATACACCCTAATGGGAGCGATCCACATAGCCATACTGCCTGCCTGATTTTTTTCATTTCCCGGTTGTTGAGGCCTGAGGCTACGATTTCTTATCATTCATTGATAGCACAATCACTTTGAATGTCACATTTTCAGATCCGTAAATCATTAATTGATTTGCACAAATATATTCTAGATATTATGCTAAGAGAATAAATTCTCCGCCACCATATATATCTATACAGACCAACATATGCGATCATGGGAAATACTCTGTCAGATATTCATCCATACGCTTCGTTCTGGGACTGAACGAAACCGAAGGCACAATTTCTATTGATAGAAAAGTCCTTGCACTTTACTCCATCTTTGATTATCTTCATATAATTTGATTCGCAACGTTACTGCCAATACGGAGTGGTTTACCGATAATAATCCAACAGGTCTCTCCATATTGACAACGATATTGGCAAACACTTCGATAGTCGGTTATTTAACTATCGAAGAAAAACAAACATCCATTCAAAACATCAAATAATAACTAGACCCCTTAATTAATATTTCATTCATTGATTAAATCACTACTCCATTTCCTTATCAATATTTGTTTAGCCAAATATTTTCAACAATCATTTTGGCCCTTTTCTCTATTTGGAAAACATTTCCATATATCGCCTCCTTTTATTTTCTATACGTAGAAAATATCTTCTATTTATAATTGGAAAACATTCCAATTACTTATCTCTTTCACGTTCGTTCATTTCTACACTCAGAAAATATTTATTTATTATATTTCCACAATTCCATTTCCTTGGGTTAAAACGAATGTTGTATAAAACATTGTCACAACAACCCAAAACACTGCATTCAACTAAACTCTTTAAACATCTCTCTTTGGGACTGAATCTTGCTGTTTATCAGTTAATAATGAAATCAATCAAGTTGGGGTATAATTATCTCTCAGACCTTGACTAAATAACATCTTTAACTTCAATACAAACAAGACCACTTATCTCAAATCATCAACACCATAAAAACCACTTATTCATTTTTTAAATTGTATATACATATTTCTCTTTCTATTACCAGATTTTAGATTTCCCTTTTGTTTATAATATTCTATTTTTAAGTTCGTTTCCTTACCGGATTCTATATATATTGATATATAGATTTCTAATTATCAAATTATCTTAAAAATATTCTAACTCCTTAAATTTCTGGAAAATTTCACCATAACCACCTTTGTACCGGTCGATAGTTCAAACCTCAACTTGCCCCTCCAGGCCCTTTCCATTCAAAAAGAAAATCAAAAAGCCAAGTGGCTTGCCGATTTGGTGCATAAAATCTCATATGGAATTTAAACGTGTACCTTTTTGTCGGGCACTAAATTTATAAACTTCATTCTCTTCATCCCATACCTGTTAACACATATGCGTCCATTTCTAATTTATTTCAACTCAGCCTGGTCATTTTAACTCGATTCGTTAATTTACTCTTTAATCAGCTCTTTTGCCCATTTCATCTTTTTAATTGAACATATCACTTCCGGATATGTTTTTAATTTACTTAAAACAAAATCTAATTCCATTTTCAACTCTAGTTTCATATTCAATTTTAAATATAAATTCTTAAACCTCATTTACTTATCCGACGCCCAATTTCGATTCAAAATTCCATTTACTAATTATTCTTCAAATTAGTCAATTCTATTCAATAATTAAAAATCTAATTTTTGATTCAAAAATCAAATTCATTTACACAACTTGAGTTCATATTTATTTTACAACACATGTCTGGATTTTTCTAATGGAAATTCAGATTTTATTTACTTAAAATTCCATTATTTATTTAAATAAACCGTTATGGTTTTATAATGGTTATGGCGCTGCTTTTCTAAAATTTTGATTTTAACATAACTCAAAATCTATACGACGAAATCCATATTTTTGTCTTTCATTAGAAAACTATTATCAAATCGGTCCTGATGATTCTTGTTTCAAAGAATTTCAACTTGAATTGAGTTCTATCTACTCAATTGAAGTTCAAAACGCCAATTTACGAACTGTCGCGCTGCGACGAGTTCGTTTTAATTATATATATATAAAAACGTTTAAACTTCATTTATAATAAATTCAACTCCATTCTGATATATTTTTAATATATACCAAATCAGTTTCCCAATTCAACGTAATATTTTCGATTACCTAAAATTGTCGATTTTTCCTTACTCGGTAGTATATTTATTTATACTTCGATCTTTTATATTTAATTCCTATTCCTTTTATAAATAAATTATTTATAAAATTCGATATAATCGAATTTCAATTATAAACCCATTGAATTCTTCTCAATTCAGCTTATATTCCGAATTCCGAAATATAATCAATCGTTTTGTTTCAAAACACTTCGCAATTTACTTTTAAATTCCTATTTGAATTTAAATGGTTTAAATTATCCAAATGATAATTTATTCCACCAAATTTATAACACTATTTATAAATTCAATGTCCTTGTTTCATATATTTAAACAAGTTCCCTTTTCAAATTTCTATTTGAACTCCATCCCTTTGATATTCCGAATTGCGGAATAAAAACCGTTGTTCCCTTTCGAATGATTTCAAATTCTATTTTTAAATTCATATTTGAATTTAAATATTCAAATTATCTCTTGATAATTAATTCATTATATTTATAAACACCATTAAATTTATTTTAATTATATTATGAGCCTAAAATGGCGCAGTAGTTTGAAAATTCGATTTCAAATTTCAATTGAATGTACTAGATTATTTGAATCTGTTTAGACATATCTTTCCATAGAATCTAAAAAATTGAAATTTCATAACGGAAATCAAAAGTTATGCCCAGTTTATAATTCAGAATAGTCGCTATGGAATATATATATATATATTTTAATATTATAAATAGCCATTTTGCAAACGACCTCCGTTTTTGACGAAACAACTTTGGTTGGATTTGGAATGTTAAATTATTTGTAGACTCCAATTTCCATAATTTTTGGAATTAATATGTGAGCATGGAAAAAGAAAACATGTTTTGTCAATTTCAATCAAATTGGATCGACCAGAAAATGGCCATTTTTCAAATGGTCTCCAAATTCAATGAAATTAGTTTTGTTAGGATTGTATCGTCAAATCAAAGCCATAAATAATTTTTCTGTAATTTTTGAAGTCAATAAGTGGCACCGGTAAATTAAAATGTACGATCAAATTAAATAATTAAATGTTTTATATTTTAATTTAAAGAAAAACATATCGTAATAGCCGAATGGAGTTACGAAACATATTCTATTGTGTCCGGAATGGGGGTATTCAGCTAGGGGGGACAGTCGTTGGGTTTGATTTGGAGTTAACATTGATAAACAAAAAAACTGGAATTAAATATTAAAATAATATTATAATATATTTTCTATAAATACCCTAGTATATACGATCCTATACCGAACCCTAATTCATTCTATACACAGCCGCCACTACAAAATGAATGGTCGATTCCTTCTCGATTTTAACCCTTAAAAACATCGAATCCCTTTTAAATTTCATTCCAATTCCAAAGCGGAATTAGTAGAGAATTCTAAGATCTTCCTTTCTATACGGATTTGATGGAGATTAGGGTAGGGATTTGCGTGAATTTCCACCCTCAACCAGCGCCGTTCGAACGTGGTTTTTAGGGACTAGGGACCACCAAGCTGCAGGTGGTGGTCAACGTCCATGGAGGTGGTCAAGGCGGAGGTTGGGGTATAGTTGGATTGAGGACCGGTGCCTCGTGTGGCGCGCGCAAGGATGCCCTAGGACTGGAGCTTTCAACGTGAATGGGTTCATTTAACATAGCAGGTTGCAGAGAAAACGATGAAGAAGATACAAAAGGGAACGGCTGCAAATTGGAAACGTTACAAAATGATAATTGGTAATTTAATCAATAAAATTAGGATTGTTTTAATCATAAAATTAGAATTGTTTTTAAAAGGAAAAACATAAACATTGTTTTTAAAAAAATAAAATAAACATTGTTTTAAAATTTGAAATTATAAAATAAACATTGTTTTAAAATCAAAAATTAGAAAATAAACATTGTTTTGAAAAATAAAATATACATTTTTTTAAAGTAAAATTAGCATTGATTTTTATAATATAAACATAGAATTAAAAAAAATGAGAATTTTATATATGTAAACATTGTTTTCAAAATAGGTTTTGAAAATAAAAAGAATAATGTTTGGTAAATAAAAATCATACTATTTTGTAAATAAAAATCACTTTATTTTGTAAATAAAAATCACCTTGTTTTATAAAATAAAAAGAACATTATTTTATAAAATAAAAAGAACATTGTTTTAGAAAATAAACTATACATTGTTTTTGTAAATAAAACATACAACTTTTTTGAAATAAAAATATAGTTATCATTGTTTTGGAAATACAATTATCATTGTTTTGCAAATATAATTATCATTGTTTTGCAAATATAATTATCATTGTTTTTCAAATATAATTATCGTTATTTTGTAAATATAATTGTCATTGTTTTACAAATATAATTATCATTGTTTTGAAAAATAAAATATACATGGTTTTGAAAAGTAGAATTAACATTGTTTTGAAAAATATAAAGACCATTGTTTTGAAAATAAATATAAGGACCATTATTTTGAAAATGAATATAAAGACCATTGTTTTTGAAAATATAATATAGCATTGTTTTAAATGCAAATAAAATTGTGAAATAAAAATGTGTCATTTTTATATATGATAAATAGAAATAAAAATGTGTTATTTTAGATATATAAAGCATTTTAATAAAAAAATATGATTTTACATAAATGATTCGTTATAAAAATATGATTTTTTACATAAAAGACTTTGTTTTAAAAATATGATTTTTAATATGTATACCGCGTGAAATAGATTACAATAGAACCGACTGGAGCCAAAACGGAATCTAAACCATCGTCCGTTAAAGAATGACGGAGTGGAAACCAAAGGTGAGAACTCCTCACTAAAAATTCTGCACAGTTATTTATTTATTCCCATAACTGAAAATTATATAGGATTGCCAGTTTAGATTTTTATCAATTTTACCATTATAAATTGTATACAGTGTTTGTTAGATCACTTTCCTTGTCCATAAACCATGGACGATTTAAATTTACTGTATTGTGTGTTGTTTGTGATGTTTAAATGTTAAATGTATTAAAAATAATGTTAACATAAATATGGAAGTTGAAATTAAATTATAAATATTTATTTATAATTTAAACACTGTAAATTGGCTAAATAGAAAATAATTCAATCTGAATTAGAATTGGTGTAATTTGCTAACCAATAATTTATTTAAATAAATGTTGTTGTTTGAAAACCCTACACGGGTATTTGGACGATATCTGACGTACGTTAGTCCCAATATTTATTTGTATGTTAATCGACGGATTGACAGTCTGTGATGAGCGTTATTTATTTATTTTAATGCTCACACATTGGTAAATTTCACTATGGATGTGAATGGACGGTTTAATGAGTGTTTATCATTATTGTTGTATACCTGCGGTGTATGAAATCCATATAACTGAAATTATATGGTAATTGATTGAGTCGCATTCTGATTTAGAAATAAACAATGTTTTTATAATAAACAATATTTTAGAATAAAATAAAATTTTAGAATGAAAATAACATTATAATGTAAAAAGTACATTTTAGAGAAAAAAGACATTATAATGTAAAAAGTACATTTTAGAATAAAATAACATTTTAGAATTAAAAAGGCATTTTAGAATTAAAAAGGCATTTTTGTGGAAATAAAATAGTTGAAACCAAAATTTACATTTTTATTGAAATAAAATAGTTGAAAAACAAAATTTACATTTTTGTTGAAATAAACTAGTTGAAACCAAAATATCAATTTTTTGTTGAAATGAAATAGTCAAAACAAAAACAACATTTTTATTAAATAGATTAGTATCAAAACAAAAATAACATTTTTGTTAAATAGATTTGTGTTAAAACAAAAATGTCAATTTTGTTGAATTGGATTATTGTAAAGAAAATGAAGTTATCATTTTAATTCATTTTTGCTAAAATAGAATTGTTAACAAAATGAAGTTGTCACTGTTTAGTCATTTTGTTGAAATTGAATTGTCAACAAAATATAAGAATCATTTTTAATCATTTTGTTGAAATAGAATTGTCAACAAAATAAAAGAATTGTTTTTAATCATTTTGTTGAAATAGAATTGTCAACAAATATAAGAATCATTTTAATGTAAAAGAATCATTTTAATGTAATCAAACATTTTTAATGTAAATAATGTAAAAGAACATTTTAATGTAAAGAATATTTTAAATAAAGAATGTTTTAAAATAAAGAATGTTTTAAAATAACGAATATTTTAAAATAGTATTCAGTGAAGAATAAAATCATGTTTTCGATGTCCATTTTTAGATGGACACAAAGGTATAAAAATATGAAGCCGGGTTAAGTATAGAAACGCCATTTTATCCCGAACGGGTTTATCGATCAATTTATTTCATTTTATTATGAATATAGAAAAGAAGTACTTTCAAAATCTAATGTTTTGAAAATATTATCATTTTAATATGATAAAAATATAGAATATTCAATTTTGATTTGAAATTGGAAATGAAGTTGGAATCGTTTTAAAATGAATTTATAAATGATTTATAAAATACGTTTTAAATGGAAATTGACAAAATATATAATATACATATTATATATATTTAATGGCCTAAATAGAACGCGTCGCGCAACGACCGTTCGCGAATTTCGACCATTAACTTCAAATTGATGTAACGGGAGATCCGACCATCGAATTCTCCTAAAACCGGAACCGTTGGGTTCGTATCGAAAAGAGCTTTCCAATGAATATAATAGATTTGAAATCTGACAGCTAGATTTTAAAATATGTCCAAATCAATTTTGGAAAATATCGCTGTAAATGCAGTTCGGTGGCCGTTATTGGAAATCGATTGTACGGGACTTGATAAAATGATTAAAAATTATGTAAAATCATAATAAGTTATTTGGAAAGTTTTTGGATGAAAAATTCCACATTTGAAAAGATAAAAATATATTTTTTATCGAAACGAACTAGTTATTAACTAGAATAAAAATCCAATTAATTAATATTTAATTGGAATTAAAGAGAATAAATTGGATTTTAGGTTGTTGTGAATGGCGTCTTTAATAACATTGTTCTTATGCCCCGACTAGAAAAGAATAAATCTTTTAAATAAAATTTAACGAAGTTTTCCAATTAATATTTAATTGGAATTAAATAAAATATAATTTTGGAATTTATAAATCTTTTAGTTAAGATTATTAGAGTTTCCAATTATATTTAATAATTGGAATAAAATGAAATGTGAATTGGGTTTATTGTGAACTGTGTTTTAAACGACATTTGTTCTTTGACCCAATTAACAGTGAAAATATAATTTGGAATTTATAAATCTTTTATTAAGATTTAAATGGAAATTTTCCAAAGTAAAGTTTTTCAATTTAATATATTAAATTGGAATTGAATGGAATTCGATTTAATAATAATTGAGATGAGCTTCTGTAAATGAAGACCATTACTATATATGGAATTGAAAAGGCTTTGTCGTTATTCCATTTATATTATTACTCTGATATGGGAATTTATATCGATTATATATTGATCTGATTTCTGTGAAGATTCCATTTTGATGGAAGAGTATTTTGGGTTTATCGTGAACAATGTTTTTAAAATAACATTTCTTCTTTAACCCAGTTAAAGATAAGATTAATTTCTTAAATTTGAATAATCATTAAGTAGTGATTTTTGGACATTAAAACTAAACTAGAGTTTTAATGAGTCTTTAATTAGATTAAAATGCGAAGGAGATAATAAAATTTATCGAATTCATGAAAGGATCGAAAATGGAGTACCACCAGTTTTACTCCAGGCGATAGTCAAATCTTTAATTAGATTTGAACGGGAAATGGTAATTAAATTTACCGATAACAGTGGGTGTTAGATATGGAGCACTGCCAGTTATGCCCCTGGGATGAATAGGTTGGGATCGGGATAATGAATAATAAATGATTACCTCAATAAGGTTCGTTAATCCCGACTAGTGAATAAACCTTAATTTGGTTTAGATTTGATAAAAGATAAAATAAAATCTTTTGAAATGAGATCCATAGGAAGATCAAAGAATAAATTTAAAGAATTTATTTTTGATAAAATTAATGGGAACCTTTCTCTAGTAATATGAATATTTTAATAAAAGAATATTCTGAACTGGAATGAGGCGTTTGATGTGTTTTTATAGCACTTGATTATAAAATACGCGAGTTATTTGGGAACACCGGGTTTAACCCATTCTGAATAATTAATACGACGATTAAAAGTCGAAGATGAAGACGGTGGTTGAAGACCGGAGATCTTCACATCGTTTGGATGATTACTGATGTCGTGATTGGGCCTTCCAACCAAGACAAGGTAATAAGTGGTGATCGTCCAAACGTACTTGGAGATCGACGGATATGCGAGGACCTCACTCCTGTATTGGACATATGGGACGAGGAATAAGGTGCCTCCGGTTTCGTTCACACCCATAACGGACTTGTAAAGGGATGGTATGTATGACATTGTATTCCTTTATGCTGTATTCGTTGATCTCTACTAAATATATATCTGTTTGGTGGCGGAGAATTTATTCTCTTGCTTAGCACCCTTCTCTGAAACGACGACCTTAGAGGTTATATACTGGTAGAAATCAATGGTATGGTATGGATTGATAATGTCGCATGCCAAGATGCAAATGATCAAGGCTTTTGTTGAAAAGAAGAGTCTTGTGGATGATGATCAAAGCACAGCTTTAATTAGCATAGCTTTGTGTATAGCGTTACTTCGCGAGCATCACACCCCGTATGAACCAGAAACGGGAAAGGACAGCAGGGAGGGCATTGCATTTCTTTCTGGCTAGGAGGGGTGTTAGGGTTTTGCAAGCCCGGACATTTTACATATGTGGATGTTGCTTATTATTACCTGATGGATAGAGAGGTGCCTCGGATATTGTTATGGTCGACGTTACTGACCAGATTTTACGCCCCATAGGGCGGGGAAATGCATGCTTAGGAAATATTGAATCCACTATCGCACTTACTGTGGACCGGCCCTGCATGTTACCTAGGTGCAGTTGCGGCTGAATCCTGAGGCTCGGGCTAGAGAGTTTCGAAATCGGTAAGGACGATCCCTTTCCTTGGTTCATAGATGGAAATCCAACTTCCAATACGACATCATGCGCTTTTGATTGTAGAACTAGTATGACGACATGATATATGGTACCCATGTCGTCTATGATTGATACATTTATATTTGAAGTTGTTTTTGACACTATGCACTTATAATAATAATATCAAAATAATTTGTTTTATACGTATCAAGCATGTTTGACTATTATAAGGTAAAACTCTATCCTCCGGCTTGCGTTGCATTGTGTGATGGGACCTCAGTCTTATAATTGTTTCATTTTTCAAAAAGCATTGCGTTGTTTTATTTTAAACCAAGATTCATGTGGAGTAAACTTGTTCCGTGTTATACGGCATGGTCCCATGATTTCCCCACTTTAAAATTTAAGATTAATAATTGTTTTAGTTCTCACACCTGTCCCATGACTGACCTAGAGTTTATTGTTCTAACCTAAACTCTGGGTGCCCCTATTTTCCACACGGGCAGCTAGTAGTTTTGGTTTTGTAGATATTATATTCATAGGATCCTGGTTTACGGCTGAAGCGATATTTGGAAAGCTCTGTAGTCGTGTATTTCTTTCAGTTGTATTTTGTATTATTTTCCGCTGCTATTTAAATGTAATTTAAATCTCTGGTATTGAATTTCCAATGTGTAATAATTATTCATACTCTGTAATGTTCTTGTACTCTGATGCAATTGTTGTAATAGCAATGAAATATTCTTCTATTTTGTGTTCTGATTCGTCATGTTCTCAAATCAATCCGTACTTTCCTTTACGGGGAAGTTTGGGTCGTTTCAAATGTGAAGTAAAGCATTGATTTTGATTTGGCGGTACTTAATAATGGGATTAAGTTAAATAATGGAATTGTAAAGAGATTTTCAAAACGGAAAATGGTTGATGGGATTAGGAGTGGAATAATATGGGTTGATAAGTGGGTTAAAAGGAGAAATTAAAGAATTGGAACCTAATTGGAGATTGGTTGAGTTGAGTGATCTTCTGAATGTTGATTTCGATCTTCCGGGTTGATACTTAGGAGATTATTCTCTTATTAGTTTACGGTCAGGTGCTAATGAATGTTAAAGTAACGAAATTAAAATGGATTTGAGAATATAATATGATGTTTCCGAAGTAAAAGGAAATAAAAGGAGATTTTGTGGAAATATAACAATATTTTCAAAATATAAAGGAAATAAAGAATGGAGTTTAGAATGGGTTATTCTCAAAGGATATGTATTAGTTATTGTTTTTCAAGTAATGAAACAAAAGGGATTTTCGTAATGATTGATTTACGGATAATAAGTTAAACTGATTTCCTTATTATAGATAATGAATCACAGTCAAATGGAATCTTGGATATTGTTATAATATATTTTTCTAAGTATTAAAATCAATGGTTTTACGAATATTAGCATATTAAAGTAAGAAGTGAAATGTTGTTTCCCAAGTATTAGAATATTCAAATTAACCATTCGTTAGTTATTTATAATTAAAGAAGCCAAGTGATGCTGAGTACTGAACCAGTAAATCTATTTTTATTTATATGGATGAATGGTTGTTTATTTGATAGTTAAATAATCGACTATCAAATCTGGCCTATACGATTATTGATATAGAAAGATTGGGATCGAATTTATATTCAAATACCATTCCAACCAGCAAATACGAAAATATGGAGGATATCAGATGACGATCGAGATGGAGCAATTGAAGACCGTAGATCTATATAAAATGGAAGAACCACTTAAAATCTCGGATTCGACCCGGAGATATACTGGGGATCCGTCGTGGTTGAAATCTACAGATTGCAAGGACTACTCGCTACTGATCTATAGGGTGATGTCTACGATGTGGTAGGAGGGTACCTTCGGTTCATCCTGTTCCTGTATGACTTGTATGGACGAATGTCTGACAGAGTATTTCTTAAGAATCACGTACGTCGATTTTTACAAATGTATTTTTGTTAGTGGCAGAGAGGGGAACTTCTCTTAGCTTAGCGACCAGAGTATTTTTGTGGCCGTCAATTAGTGATTTGGCGGATTTGACAATGTGGCATTCAAAGTGAATGGTGGCCAGATGTTCCAAAAGATAATTATGACCTCAAGCCTCATCAACCCGGAAATGGTATAAAATCGGGTAGGTCGCATGGCTATGTGGGTCGCTCCCATTAGGGTATATCGTCACTATCTAGAGAAATTTCTATTTGCTCTTCTTTCGCTTCTGTATCTCCTGGGAGCGGTTATGTTGCTAGCAACTGTAGGTGACAATATATTCGGAATATTCAAACGAAGTGAATGGTCGGTCATGTTTAGCTTGGGTTGCAAGATATTCTTGTTGAACCTGGTGTATTCCTCTCTAAAGATACATTGCCAGAAGGTGGTCCCATACCTTGCCAGTTGGTAATTCATTCTCCAATAGGAGCCCGTGGATTTTGATTGTATACTATATATGTAGAGCGTGAGATGCAAGCGTTCTGCTAGATGGTTATTTATTTGTATTTAGACACTATTATAGTATCAGAAGAGATATGATTTTTAAAAATGTTTTGGATTATCGTAAAGTAAAAACCGTCCGTATTTATATGTGGATTTGGTCTTACGATTATCCTTTTCTTTCAAAAATGTTTTGACTTTAAAATCAAGTTGGATGATACCTATAAAGTTAGCGAGTTTTCTCACTCTGGTTCACCAGACTAATCCGGCATTTCTAATGCTCGGGTTAGACTGCGAACTTCAGAAGACGTGCTAGAAGAGTTCAGACGTATGATATATATTTAGTGTGTTTTCCGCTGTGTGTTTTATATGAGGGATGATTGTTATAACTGTCCAGGTGTGTTAACGACAAGTTGTACTCTGATGATTGTAATTATTTATTCCAAGCTCTCTATAAAAATTTATTTCTATATTATATTTTATTCCACTGCAATGTGAGACTATGTTTCTGTTGTGTTGGTTTTTCTTCTTTTTCTATTCTAATATTTCTTTCTCTCTTATCTCACCCTCTAATTTCTTTCTATTAACTATCTGGTGTTTTCGATACTTGAGTTTTGGCAAATTATACGGGTTAAAGTATTATTGTCGAAGTTCGGGCATCGAACTTGCTGAGTCGTTACAGTAGTGTATTAGAAACTGTTATCAATATTTATTTATTTCAGATTAAATTTATTGCTTTTCTTCAAAATTTTGATCTCATGACCTCTTCTCTGTGATTTGTATTCAAATTATTTTATTTACTTTTGATTTATACTTTGATTAATATATCTGTTTATTTGGATTTTTTGCATTAACCATGCATGAATTTATCGAATCTATTATATATGGAAAATAATAGTTGTCTGTTCTTCAGTAAAATTCGTTATAGATGAAATATTTTATTATTAATAAATTTTGGGTCAAAATTTATTTTTAGTTGACTTCCAAACATATTAGTTTATATATAGATTCTTCAGTTGTCTAATGATGAACTTTCTTTCTTTAGTAAGGCACCACCCCGATAAAAAAAATAGTTGAAAAGCATAATAAATTGCATAAATACTCTTTGAATGGCATAAAATGTATTACATATACCTGAATCAACTATCTTTGAATTTCCATATTTTTATTTAAATGAAATAATATATATTTTCTATATATTATGATTCATAACAGTTAGCGTATTCGTGTTTAAAATTAATAAATTAAAAGGAAAATTAAATATCAAACTCATATTCCAGCGCTGACTAAATCTACTTACATAGGCAGAGTCGGAAGTTCATGCAATGTGCAAAAGTGCAAGACAACAGATTACATCTTTGTTACACGTATGACATCCCTTAACTCTGAAGTTAGCATTAATTTTTGCTTCACTTCTGACAAACATTCATATTATACATGTTTTCCTTCTACATATTAAATCTAACTAATGGACCTTGATATCCAACTTCACTTTTGAATCTTACTTCAGTTTAACAAATTGTTAGTATAATATATAATCCATAAACTTTCCTACATAATATGCATGTTATTATATTATGAGTTTTCTAGTCGTTCTCTTCCACCCATGAGGTGTATGTATATTTACCTTTGAATACAATCATCTGATTTTCTCCATTTGTTTATGTCTTGAATATGGCATGAAACTTCCAAAAAGTCGAAAGTATATAATCAAGAATAAACATGGTATATATTTCTTCTGGATATCTATTATATTATATGATAGCTCAATCTTCCTTGTAATGAACTAGAACTTTCGGTATTTAAATTTTTAGAGTTAATTTAGTCAAGGATTTAGCATTAAATATCAATGTTCATGTTTGAAAATTTTACTTAGAATCTTAAATCTAGTTTATTAGCTTGGTTTTGTACTGAATTTTTGCAAGTTAAATTTAATTTCAATACTTGATTCTAAATGGTTCAATTAAATTTAAACATTGAAAATATTCTAAGTAATGGAAATTTATTTGAGGGATAGTTGGAATTGATTGTGAAATACAAATTTAAACGGTTGAATAAAAAATCAACACTATTAGTATGTTTAAACTAATTAAATTAATTCAATGGTGATGTCTAAATTCAAATTTGAAATATGATTTAAGAAATTAAAAAAACAAAAAATGGTTTCGTCACTTATATTTGAATTAATATAAAGAGAAGTGATTTGGTCTGAAACTTGTTAAAAGGAAAAAAGTGAAAACTATACACTTGGTAAAAATTTAAAACAACACCTTAACATGTGTTAGACTCGTCTGTTAACTTAAAACGCGTGTCACCTCTTTTCTTCCCATCATTTTCTTTTTCTTTTTCCCTTGTTCCTCTTCCATATTTACTTCAGCTGAAAATAATTTGTCCCAAAATCATTTTTCCCCAAATCGCAACGATTGGCCATGGCCTCCACCCACGCAAGCTTGTGTCACTTTGGTCCTCCATCGCGCCTCTTCTACAACCCTACCTAGACCCCTGACCACCTGAGAGCCTCCACCACTGCTGCTTTGCTCTTGCTCGCCTCCCGTAATCTCCACCGAACCCGAATCAAAATCCCTACCGTGCTTCGCTCTGCCCTTGACTTCTCTTGAAAGATGTACCGCCACCAAAAAATAACTTTGCCTTCAACCGACGATCGGAATTCCATTTCAACTGCTGGTCCACGCAATCACCAACAAGCGCTCGACACCACCAATCACCTGCTTCTCTTTTTCACCGCTGCCTAGCTCGCCTTCACCACTGTTTTAAGGTGAGTATCTGGTCATGATTAATTTTGGTACAAGCATCTTATATTCGGTAAATTTAACTAAATTTAACAGTTAATCTAGTGTTGCTTGTGAACCATTGCTTAGGGTTGAGCCACTTCACTATCTGTTATTGCCTTGTTATGTGCTTTTGAATGCCGTGTTATGCCTGCTTTTGTTCTTGTCTGTTTGCCTGCAATTTACCAAGTTTTGTTTACTGCCATATTGTGGTGATAATTGACATGTAGTTGTTCGGGCTACCATACTTTTTTGTCTCCATTCGCCACGAGTTTATTTCAGTTTAATATATCAAATATCTATACACCTAAGTTTGGATGCTTGTGTGTTTACACAACAATATACGAGAGGTAATATGTCCAATGTCATTTATGTATTAGCCCTTTTGCATACAGTTCCTTTTGGGTTTTCTAACCTTAGGCAGGGGACTTGTTAAAATGCATGCAACACTCTATGTCATCTGAATTTATATGTTTACATTTGTGAGTAAATCTTGTTACTGCTAGGCCATATGCACCTTAAAGTATTGAAATTTCTTATGACCATTGAAACTCGTATCTTAATTTTGTTAACCTTGTTGTAAACTAGTGTATGCATGTTATTTAGGTAGCTTGGATTTGTGTCTGTCAAAATTTTTATATTGCTAGAATACTTATTTTTGATGGCCTGCGTGCTTGTTGTGTCTTTTAATTACTGCAAATTTGGCATTTACCGCCATGCCATACTTGATATTAATAAGTTTTCGTATATTTATGTAGCTGCATGTGTTTTGAAACTGAACTTATAGCATGCTAAATTTATAAACCTATGCGTGCTAAATTTATATGTAAACGCGACCTTTTGATGTTTTAAAATTATTGTGTTTATAAAATCATGCACCTGACTTTGACCCACCTTAAACACGTTGTACTGTGAACCACAAAGCTTGGGGCTACTATGTCACTCAGTTGATTTTGTGCACTTGTATTTCCTGGTTTTCAGTGCAGTGCGCACGTGTACTTGTTGTAACATCCCGGAATTTTAGCGATTTAATAATTAATTTGTTTAACTATTTTAATGTATTGGTTTGATAATCTAAATGGTTTGAATTCAAATATTTTGAATATTTAATTAATATAACTAGTGAAATATTAAATTTAATTCCGAAATAATCGGAATGAATTGAATTTGCAAAATTATGTGAATTAGATCATTTAAAAGATTTAATTAAGTTTAAAATTGAATTAGAATAATGAATATATTATTTAAAATGACAGTTTGAACGTACTAATTATATTGAACTCAGAACGTCGCCGTAGTTCGTATTATTGAGTTTTGAACTTCAATTGAGTATACAAGATTCGTTTTATATCGGATTTCTTCGAAATAAGAACTGTTCAAATCTATTCAGCTATATTTTTCTAATGGAAGTAAAAATTGAGATGTAATGTTACGGATTGTAAGTTATGTCCAAATCAAATTTTCAGAAAGTCTCGATGGAGTCGTTTATAAACCATAACGATTATTTAATATAATTAAATATTGGTTTCAAATTTGGAAAAGATTTTTAAGATGTGTTTTCAATTTAATTTATAGAATTTTTCTGTAATTTTTAATTTGAAAAGTAAGCAACTTTTTATTTGAAGTACTTTTAGTCTTGTATTAGCGATTTCAGGATTTCACAAAATAAGCTAACTTGTCTATTTCTTATAGTTTTGTGATCGTGGCACATAGCCCGACACGATCATAATTTTACTTTTGTCCATAACAGTCCGTAAGTGAGTGAAATTGTGTGTAGCGGAGTACACTAAACTTTAAATACTAACAAATATAAAAATATATTTTCCTTATATCTTCTCCACCTAGTATCATACATCCTGCTACTTCCTTTCTAATGTTGTAGACAATTCATGCTGACCTATACTTTCAAAATCAAACTGCAAATCGATCCTACAAAAATCAGCTGACAGACCTATGTTCCCCGAAAATGCTACAGCAGACCTACCTCTATCCCTTTCCTATACATATTTGTACCTCCCACCGCTAAAACATAACAACCATGCTTCCCCTAAGCTTGAAAGTGCATACAAGAAATGAAGCCAATGTACTTTCGAAACCTTGTCGACAAAGCAATCTGGAAAATGAAAAGTAAATTAAAAACACTGCAGACCTAATGTAGCAGCTATGTACCCTACTGTGTACGTATGGAAGATAGGCTTCTTATCCCCTTTTGTCCTATAAATATGCACACGTTGCTCTTTTTTTTTCTTTGTCTTCTGAAAACCATATATAACCTAAGTTAATGGGCAAACAAAAATTTAATCAAGATTCCGTCCTCATTAAAAATTCTAAAACTTATATACTTGAATTTGTAGGACATTGCTCTTCATTCTGGTAGGGTTTTTCTTGAGATCGAACGAGTTTTCTTCGCATGAAATTGCAGTAGTTTTGCCTTGGGTCCGACATTATATTTGTTCGATGACTTCACTAGTGTGCGTGGAGAGGACTGGTGCAATTCCTAGCTTGGTGGCTACTTCTTTACGTGTTGATAAGTCCTTGTAACTTCGTTGCTTGCGCCCTATTGAATGGCCAGTAGCTGGTTCTTGTCGCATATGAGAATGCATGCCCCTGAAGTTTTGCATGTGATTGAAAACAATATGTGCTGGAATTGAATCATTATTTGTAAATGATTATATATACTGAGATTATTAAGGAAGTTTTGTGTGTAATTTGTCGGTTTTTTCTCAATCTGGACTTGGCACACATTTGATGGAAACGCTCACCTACTGCTTTTTGAAGTGCACGAGTAGTAGACCCCAAGGCTAAATGGTTATCACTTTTCACTTTGCTTCCTAAAATGCTAGTCACTAGTCGGTTCAATCCTATTCCGAGTTAATCAGGGCGAGGTAACATTGAAGAGCGAGAAAAAAGAAATATAGCATGGGAAGTTTTTGTTATAGGGAGGAATGGAGGGTTTGTTTGTGTTGCGTTCATGGGGAAAAGTTAACTGGAGATGGAAGTTTAAAACATGAAAGAATGAAAATGTGACGGCAAAGGAAAGTGAGTTGGCACACGTAATTGGAAATGAAATACGCAGGCTTGGAAATATAAGGCAAGGTGATGGTGCATGAATTTTCGTCAAATACCGAGGAGAACGTGATTGGTTTGCTTTTGAAAAACAGTAGAGAAATGATGGAGGGCTTAAAAGCTGCGGCATGGTGAAAATAAAGGAGCAGCAGAATATATTTGGAAAGAAGGAACTGTTGGTATTGCAGTGGGTCGATGGATTTTGAATGGACCGACGTGGGTTAGGCTTGGATATTTTTAAATTGTGAGGCCTCCTTATAAAATAAACAAAGTTTAAATGTTAAATTGCGTGAATGGCCCTTGATATTATACATCAACTTGTTTTCGTGAGGAATGAAGAATAGTAGAGAAGCCGGTCGATGGTTTAAAGAATGGTATTGGGCTGACTGAAAAAGGGTAAGTCCCGATTGAACTAAAATTAATGTTTTATTTAATAAATTAGTGTATGAAAACTTAATAACGTGATATATCGTCCATATGAGGTCAGTTTTACGAACGGTCGGATCCATTAAAATCATATGATCATAGTCTACACAATGGAACCAGTCTGGAACGATTTGGAGATCATTACAATTTCATACAAATTAAAGCGCCTGATTCGAATCATCGAACGTTAATCGTTATTTAACGTTTAACGACCAAGGTGAGTAAATTCACTAACTCTATCCAATTTTAAATATTATAAACATTATTTAATATTGATAAATGTTGATAAAGTATTGTGTCATGGTTGTTTGGATGAATTGCTCGTAAATTGGTTGAAGTTATAGATATAATTATTTATATAAAACGTTGGTTAAATATTTATTATATTATTTCATATTGATATGAAATAAATAATATTGATGTTGACTAACATATGTGGATGCAGGGAACGGGTTGGAGGGATCCAACTAGATTCCTCAACTTATATTTTTTTGTTTTTCATATATTGCACTATATGATGTGATGAATAATCTGTAGTTAATTATTGTGCATTTGGGATGTTGAATAACATTGGTCCTGAAATAATAAGTGTTTAAATACCTTAAAATATATTGAACATGAATTCGATTTAAAAAAAGAAGAATCTATTATTTAATAATTTTAAATGATAGAAATTGAATCTTGATTGGACTAGAAGACAATAACTTGTTTTAATTATATTAAAACAAGTAGTTTGATTTATAAACGATATTTAGATATAAAGTGGAATAGTTATTATTAAATAATTTGGAAATATAAGAATGAATTTAGAAATGGGAAATGGGAGAATCATTTCAACAGAAAATGATGAAATCATTTCGATGTTCGAAATGTGAATAGAACTAAGTAAAATTATAAGGATTTGTAATTTAATTCGACGATTTCGAATGTTATTAAAATAAATTATTTTTTGAAATTATATGATTCTGAGTTTGACCAGATGGTTAATATTTGTTTGAAACCAATAAATTACAATCGAATAGGAAGTCAATATTAAGTTATAATCCTGAGATATAGTTAATAAGAAGTCTACTTACAAATGGAGTTTTTGAAGTAGAATATGAATTTATAAAATAACTCAATAGACGAGATTTTAACCTATAATGGTATTTATTATTTAAATGAAGATTTATTTGATAAAAGATTTTAGATTTCTATAGAGGGATAATATTCATGTTTTAAGGTGAATAATGACTTAAAAGAAAATGGTTTGCAGATTAAAATGGTAACAATGAAAATTGGAAATGTTTTCCAATGTTAATAATGTATATTTTCTAAATACAGAAAAATATAAATGTGCAAAGGAGGGAATGTTTTCGGACGTTAATAACGTACATTTTCTGGAATATGGAAAATAAGAGTTTATAACATTTGGAAATGTTTTCCAAGAAATAGGAAAGGCTAAATGGATTTTGAGAAATATCTAGAAGGATATGGAAAGTTAGAAAATTAATGTTAATTAAAACGGGCGAGTGATTGATTGATGCGTAGTTGTAAATTTGAATGGATGTTTGTTTTTCTGTGACAGGAAAATCATCGACTATCAAAGTTTTTGACCATCGTTGTCAATACGGAGAGACCGGTTGGATTTATGGTCTGAAAAACTGCTCTGTGTAGCATAAGCGTTGCAAATTAGATTATGCTAAAGATAATTGAAGACGCAGTGAAATGCTAGGACTGTGTTGTTTACAGGATAGTTCCTTCGGTTTGTCCAGTCTCAGGACAACTTGTATGGACGAATGTCTAACAGAGTATTCCTAACAGATCACATAAGATGATGTTTTCAAGGTACTACGTTTGGTGACGGAGGAATTTGTTCCTCTTAGCTTTTTATACCCGTAATATTTTTGGGAAGGTCAACTAGTGATTTAATGGGTTTGACGATATGACATTCAAGGTGTATAGCAGCCAGATGCTCTAGAAAGGTAAACGTGAGCTCAAGCCTTACAACCGGGAAATCACAAAAATCGGGCAGACAACATGGCTAGTTGGGTCATACCCAAGAAGGGTATATTTGTCACCGATCTTGAGAAAATTCATTATTTGTTCTTTCGATTCTGTATCTTATGGATTACAGCTAGACGGCCGACAACCATAGGTGATAATATATTCGATACACTCAAGTTGAATAAGTGGTCGGTCATATGTGGTCGGGTTGCAAGATGTTCTTGTTGAAACCCAGTGTATCCCCTCTAGAGTACACTGATCGAAAAGTGGTCCCATACCTTTTCATAGTTGGAATCCAATCTCCAATGATCGCCCGGCTGTGTTTTTGATTTTATATTATGTATGTGGAGCGTGAGATGCAAGCTTTCTGCAAGCTTGTTATTTATTTGATTAGACATAATTATAATATCACCGGATTTTGATATCAAAAATGTTTTGGGTTATTGTAAGGTAAAAACCATCCATGTATATGTGTGGGCTAGTCTTACCATTATCCTTTTCTTTCAAAAGGATTTTCAAAGTTAAACAATATGGTTGGAGTTTACTCACACCAGTCCCATGATTGACCCAGAGTTTATTTTACCCTAAACTCTTGGGTGCCCAAATTTGTACGGACAGTCAAGTGTTTCAGGATTTTACAGATACATCTGAAGGAGCTTGAAGCAGAAGGCATCACCGTTAGTTATTTAGAGTTATTTCCATTATGCTATATATGTGTTGTACTCTGATATGGTATGTATATATGATTACAAGTTTTATATTTCAAATTTATGTTATATAATATATTTTATTCGTTCCGCTGTGATATTCATATTTACTCTGATTTTGTTTTGTTGCATTCTTCTTCTTCTTCTTCTGTTCTAACTTTCTTTCTTTCTATATCTCACCCTCTAACTTCTTTCTATTAATGACCCGGTATTTTCGATGCTTGAATAGTCAACATGGTGTTATTGTCGATTTTCGAGATTTTCGGAGTCGAAAATCACCTGGGCCATTACAGTGGTATCAGAGCTGAAGGTTAAGTGATTACCTTGGCTTTGTGGCGTAACTCAATAGAGATAGAGTTAGTAATACGTACCCTAGATTGAGTTTGAGTGTATATATATGAGTGCGTATTTGTAAATTGATATAAAAACTATTTTATATTGTATTGATTATTTTGTCGAGTGGTTTATGAATTCTGGTCCATACGGTAATGCAGAATGTATCAACAGGTGTTTCAAAACACTTGAACTGAGTTATTCGACACAATATTGTTTTAAAATCTGGGTAAATGAAATAATTTTATCCATAATATATTTTGATATAAAAAGAAGTATATATCTTGAGATTATCATAGTATACTAAATGTGTTGATCATTATTATAATCGAATAAGACCATAATTGAGTTGGTTATGTAAATAACCAATTGAAATTCACAATATACAAAATCATATGGATTAAATCTGAATTTAAAAAATAATTAGAATCAAAATTCTGGAAACTTGGAAAGGTTTTTGAAAATGTACTTTGGATTATATATGGAAATTTTAAGATCCTGGTTGAATTTAGAAATATTTCCCAAGTTTTGTAAAGGGTATTTTGAAGTAATTTCAAAATGAAAGTGTTTGAAAATAAGTTTTGAAAGTAATATTGTATTGAACTCACTTCGGTGGCCGGAAAATAATACCAATGATGGATTGTGACATCATCAATGTTCATTTTTGAGTTTCTAAGTGACGGATTACTACCAAAGATTTTGTTTTTGAATTGTGTTGTGGAAACAAGTTGTCAAAAATTCAAATGTTTTGAATTGCTATATGTAAATATATATGATTTCGAACTGATTTAAAATAGAACCCAAGAAGGAATTCTGAAATTTATGTTCAACTTATGAAATTAAATGCATTGAAATGGTAAAAGTAAATAAATATATTCGTATTTAGCTTATACTAAGTTAAATAAAATTGGATTGGATTAGAGATAATCTGGAATGAAATTGGATTATTGAGTAAGAATTTGGAATTGAGAATGGAACCTAAAATGGAATTTGGTTTGGGTATAAGAAAATGATTGGCTGAGGATGAATTGATTGGTTATCAATTTGGAACGCATGGATATATGCTAAAGTGGTAGCAAATGAAAGAGGATAGAGTTGGATGCCCAACAAAAAGATACAAGTTTATATTTTATATGAATATGAGATTTATGAGCATGTTTGGTAAGCAACTTGGCTGTTTGATTTTCTTTTGGATTGGAGATGGCCTAGAGAGACGAGTTGTAGTTGTACCGATTGAGCCACATAGAGGGGATGCTGGCAGAATTTCTCGGAAATTTAAGGTGTTGGAAAGTATTCAGAATTTTAGAAAATATTCGCTAATAAGAAAGAAATAATATCTTAATTGAAGATTAATTGGTTCAGTTGAAACTAAAATTAAGAAGTAAAACAAAAGATTTTCAATTTGGTTATAAAAGGGTTTGTAGCATTTTCCTGCCTTAGTAATTTTGGGGATGATGTTCTTTTAAGGGGGAAGGAATGTAACATCCCATAATTTTAGCGATTTCATAATTAAATTATTTAACCATTTTAATGTGTTGGTTTGATAAATTAAATGGTTTGAATTCAAATATTTTGAATATTTAATTAGTATAACTAGTGAAATAATTGATTTAATTCCGAAATAATCGGAATGAGTTGAATTTGCAATATTATGCGAATTGGATCATTAAAATTTTTTAATTCAGTTTAAAGTTCAATTATAATAATGAATATATTATCTAAAATGACAGTTTGAATGTATTAATTATAATATAATTATAAACGAACTCGGAACGCCACGGTTGTTTGTATTATTGAGTTTTGAACTTCAACTGAGTATACAAGATTCGTTTTATATCGGATTTCTTCAAAATAAGAGCCATTCAAATCTATTAAGCTATATTTTTCTAATAGAAGTGAAAATTGAGATGTTATATTACAGATTTTAAGTTATGTCCAAATCAAATTTTTAGAAAGTCCATATGAAGTTGTTTATAAACCATAATGATTATTTAATATAATTAAATATTGGTTTCAAATTTGGAAAAGATTTTTAGGACGTGTTTTTAATTTAATTTATAGGATTTTTCTGTAATTTTTAATTTGAAAAACAAGCAACTATTTTTTTGAAGTATTTTTAGTCTTGTATCAGTGATTTTAGGATTTCGCAAAATAAGCTAACTCTATTTATTATAGTTTTGTGATCGTGGCATATAGCTCGATACGATCGTAATTTTACATTTGTCCATAAAAGTTCGTAAGTGAGTGAAATTATGTGTAGCGGAGTACACTAAACTTTAAATATTAACAAATATAAAAATATTTTTTTTATATCTTCTCTGCCTAGTATCGTACATCCTGCTGCTTCCTTTCTAATGCTGTTGACAATTCATGCTGACCTATACTTTCAAAATCAAAAATCGATCTTACAAACATTAGCCTCCAGACCTACATTCCCTAGTTGACACCAAAAATTGGCACAACACCCACAGAATGAGTTTGTAGAGATTTGAATGAAGACAAATAAATGAAAATTGTAGGAAAGAGCGTTCACTCACAGATTTATAGTGGTTCGGCATTTGAGCCTACGTCCACTTTATAGTCCTTCTTATATCAGATAATCTATTACAGTCAAATAATTACAATGATGATATAATCAGAAAAATGCCAAATTCTCAAAGTCCCTTCTTCTAAATCCGGAAAGTGTATTTATAGATGATTTAGTGCCTGATTTGGCAGAGATACGTGCCATTTGATCCTGGTTAATAGGAGAGTCTGAAAGTGCGCTCTAGTCCCCAGGAATCATCATGATTTGAACATGTATAAACATGTGGCAATTAACCCAATCTATTTGGATGAACCATAATGTTTAATGCTGAATGTGAGCTACCCTTTAGGAAGGTACTTTGCGCTGGATCGGATTTGTTTAGACTCGGTCGGTCTGGCCAATAGGGGTTCGGATTAAGGTCTCTTTGATACTGTTTTGTGGCTTCAATGAACCTTGATGGCCATGACAAAAAGGGACATCAACACTTTGCCCCCCAAAGTATGTCGCGTTGGAAACGCGCATACTTTGTAAATACTTTGTAACACCCCGCCTCCGCTAGGATCACTCGCAAAGGAATGCACTAGCTTTAGAGGGGCATTATTGGTAAACATGCACAGAAATATCACAAGACAGAACATATAAAAATAGCGGAAGTAAAATCAAACTTTCATAACATGAATAAATAAGGTCTAAAGCCTTTTACATCAGAGTACATCAAAACCTGTCTTGCAATAGTAAAGAAGCATAAAGACATTTTCATAAATTATTCCCCAAGTAAAAACAGTAAAGTAGCCATTAGCCAAGAAAAGTCCAAGCCATCCATGATGGCCTTCAAGCAGAAGAAGTCCGAAATAAACAACAGTATTTCCTCCCTGTAACCTTTGGGGGGGGGGGGGGGGACGGAAGAAAAGAGGCGAAACAAAACGGGTCAGTCAAAAAGACTGAGTAAGCCCTATCTACTATTAGCATAAAAACTAGTAAAGTTAACTGACATGAGAAACTGAGATGAACATAAGCATGATGACAAGATAGATAAGCTAAATCAAAATAACAGGATGAACTACTGAACTCAGATAAACTAAGCTGTCATGATAAATTACGATGTCAAGATAAAACAAGGTATCACATCGTGAGGTTTCTATCAAGTATAATATCCCCAAGATATCTATCACGTATAACGTCCCATGATATCTATCCTGCATTTTAGCTCTGCACCTACCGTACTAGTATCCCCACCGTATCATGTGTTAACCAAGAATGACCCTCACTCAAAAGTCGTGTAATGGTCCATTTCAACCTAATATATCGCATATATAGGTTACTCAACTTGTATGTTTTATTCCATGTAAATGTTCAGTCCCTTGCCGTAGACCATACGGGCTTTCCCATGAGATTCTACATTACTTTAACATAGTTCCATGATCCTTAAGATCGGTTTGGACTGTTACCCTAAACCTAGCTAGGGTCTTCCAACATGAATTATCGTTTGTACAACTAGGACTTATGCTACCTAGGGCCACTAGGGATTACGCTTACCTATTGCACGTTTTCGTATCTCGGTTTTGGTTCAACCACCCAGGGCCACTGGGATTTACGCTAACCGTCAACCGCGCCCTTTTTCCCACGCATTCATCGTGAATCGTTTTCCATGACTGTATGCACATGTATCACATCGTGCCATCCGAGTCCTGTCACAGGGCAGATCGAGAAATACAGGACTCGGTCGGGAGCTTTCGATTTATCTGCCGATGCAGATGCTAAGGTCTGTTTTTCTATACGTGACTATGGTCCCATGTAAAGACCCGCAACTTCCCCGTAAAGGAAAGCGTCGGATAGTTCGAGAACAAACCACAACAGAACGCATACAGAAGAACATTTCACTATATATAACAACAGTGCATCAGATTACAAGAATATACAGAGTATACATGAATAAATATTACACAGAAATATCAGAGATTTAAATTACATTTAAATACATAGCAGCGGAAAATAATACAATGAACAACTAGAAGAGATATACGGATACAAAGCTTTCCGGATATCGTTCCAGCTGTAAACCAGGATCCTATGAATATAAATCTGCAAAACCAAAACTACTAGCTGCCCGTGTCAAAATAAGGGCACCCAGAGTTTAGGTTAAAACAATAAACTCCAGGTCAGTCATGTGACTGGTGTGAGAACTAAAACAGTTATTAATCTTTATTTTAAATCATTAGGTAAATCAAGGGACCACGCCGTATAACACGGAACGGGTTTCCTCCCAAGAATACCAGTGCATAAAACAAACAGCGCAATGCTAAATAAAGAAAAATGAAGCTGTTATAAGACCCAGGTCCCATCACACAATGCAACGCAGCCGAGGATAGGGTTTTCCCTTATAACAGCCAAAGAATGCTTGATACGTTTAAAACAAATCGTTTGATACTATTATAAGTGCATAGTGCATAAACAACTTCAAATCATAAGTATCAATCATAGGCGGCATGAACGGCCCATAACACTATGTCGCCATATATAAGTTTACAATCAAAACCGCAAATGTCGTATTGGAAGTTGGGTTATCATTTATGGTATGAACCGAGGCTAGGGGCAAGATCCTCAACCGATTCGAGACTGTCTAGTCCGAGCCTCAGGAACAGCCGCAACTGCCCCATGGATCGTCAGGTCCGGTCCACCGATGTGGATTATTATGCCTGAACACTACGTTTCCCCGCCCTTTGGGGCGTAAGCCTGGCCCGTCAGCCGACCAGAAGCATCGGCCGAAACCGATATCACGAGGCGCCTCGCTTTTCAGCAAGTAATAATAAGTAACATCCACATGAGTCAAACTCGTCAGCCAGTTCAAGCACTGACGCCACTCATAACTAGAAAGAAACGTAGGTCCTCCCTGATGTCCGTCTCCCGTTTTTGATTCATACCGGGTGTGATACTCGCGAATCAACGTTACACAAAGCTACGCCACAAAGGCCGTGCTTCGATCATCAACCACAAGACTTTGCTTTTCAACAGAAGCCTTGATCATTTGCCTCTTAGCATGCCACACAGGCAATTCACTCCATGCGATTGATATCCATCAATATATAACACCTGAGCTCGTACGTCTCAGAGAAGGGCGTTAAGCAAGAGAATAAATTCTCCGCCGCCAAACAGATATATATTTAATAGAGATCAATCACACGGACTAAAATCCAATGTCAGACACACAATCCATTTACAAGTCCGTTCTGGGTCTGAACGAAACCGGAGGCACCTAGTACCCCGCATATCCATCGATCTCCAAGTACGTCTGGACGATCACTAACTGTTTCCATCTTCTTGGGTGTACAGCCCAATCAAGATCATCAGTAATTACCCAAACGACGTGAAGACCTCCGGTCTTCGACCATCGTCTTCATCTTCGACACCACGTCGAATCAGTTATTCAGAATGGGATAAACCCGGTCTTTCTGAATAACTCGCGTATATTTTATAAAAGTGTTACACAAACACAACATACGCCTCATTCCAACTCATCAGTCACTAACCTTAAATTAATCAAGAGAATAATTTCCCAAATATAAACCCCGAAGGCCGAAACCAACATCAGATCAATATCCAGAAAACCATTCTGCTTGGCTAACCGACAGTTAGTTTCTAAATTTCACATTCATAGGGAAAGGTTCCCATTAATTTTATCAAAGATAAATTCTTGAATTTATTCTTTAATCTACTTTTGAATTTCGATTCAAACTAGTCGGGATTAACGAACCTTACCGAAGTAATCATTTGTTTTAATTTCCCAATCCCAACCTATTCATCCCATGAAGTAAAACTGGTAATACTTCATATCTAACACCACAGTGTTATCGGTAAATTCAATTACCTTTTCACGTTCAAATCTAATTAAAGATTTAACTATCGCCTGGAGCAAAACTGGTGATACTCCATTTTCGATCTTTTCAATATAATTAAAGATTCATTAAAACTCCACTTAGTTTTAATCTTCAACTGGGTTAAAGAATCAGTGTCATTTAAAACACGGTTCACGATAAACCCAAAATCTCATTCATTAATTATCGGGTTAAAGAACGAGTGTTATTTAAAACACTGTTCACGATAAACCCAAAAATCAATATCAATTCAATTCCAATTAAATATTATTTAATTGGTACACTTCATTAAATCTAAATAAAAAGATTTAATCTTTTCTCAACTGGGTTCAAGAACAGTGTTAGTGAAGACACCATTCACGACAAACCCAAATCACATTTGATATTCAATACAAGGCCCTGAATAGAAAATATCCCGGCTTATATTCAATATCAAATTCTACGACCAACAAATATCGTATTGGAAATAACGATATATATATCTATCTTTCAAATTTCCATAACAACATCTGTATAGTCACGAAATCCAACATCGAAATATTCCGAAGACAATTTCGATTCAAATCCATTCCAATGCAATCATTGGAAATTTTGGTTATTTTTAAAACCCTTTTCGAATTCAATTTATTTATTTAAAAATAAATAGAATTATAATTCTAGTTCAAAACTAGTTCATTTCGATAAAAATCTATTTTTATCCTTTCAAATATGGAGTTTTTCATCCCAATTCTTTCTAAATCATTTCTTATGATTTTACACAAATTATTACTATTTTTAATAATTTTATCAAGGCCCGTACAATCGATTTCCATCAACGGCCATCGAACTGCACTTACAGCGACCTTTTTCGAATTTGATTTGGACGTACCTCCAAATCCAACCATTAGATTTCAAATTTCTAACATTCATTAGAAAGCTCTTTTCGATACGAACCCAACGGTTCCGGTTTTAGGAGAATCCGACGGTCGGATCTCCCGCAATGTCCGTTTGAAATAAATGGTCGAAATTCACGAACTGCCGCGGCGCGGCGCGTTCTATTCAGGCCATTATATTATATATATAATATATATAATATATACTTCGTCGATTTCTATTTAAAACGAATTATATAAATAGTTTTAAATTCGTTTCAAAAGCAATTTCAACTCCCAATTCAATTCAAATCAAAATTGAATTCTTCTTTAAAAATTCGTTTTAAAATTCATTTCTATTCAATTCAAATTTCAATTCAATTTGAATTCATTTCAATTTGCTTTCAATTCAATTTGAATTCGTTTTCAATTCATTTCATTTCGAAATCGTTTTCAATTCATTTTCCTTCGAAATCGTTTTCAATTCAATTTGAATTCGTTTTCAATTCAATTCATTTCGAAATCGTTTTCAATTCATTTTCCTTCGAAATCGTTTTCAATTCAATTTGAATTCGTTTTCAATTCAATTCATTTCGAAATCGTTTTCAATTCATTTTGAATTCGTTTTCAATTTAATTCATTTCGAAATCGTTTTCAATTCAATTCATTTCGAAATATTCGATTTCGAAATCACTTTTCAATATTCATTTCAAAATGAATAAAATCGATATAAATATCGTTCACGTCAAAATGGCGTCAATCTAATCAACACGGCTTCATAAATTTCTATTTTCAAATATTCTATTTCAAATATTTCTTTTTCAAAATAGTTGTTATTATCAAAATATTTCGTTCAACACATGACCAATCTCAATGGATGAGTACTGTCAACACATGAACTTTTATTTTATATTGATAAAGATGTAAATTTTATTACTAAAATATTTCGTTCAACACATGACCAATCTCAACGGATGAGTACTGTCAACACATGAACTTTTATTTTATAATATTCTTTATTTTTCAAATTGGAATGAGGCCCAATCAATTACCATATAAGGTTAATTATATGGATTTTCATACAACACATGTATATAATAGCATTGAAAAATAATCAACCATCAACCAAAGTGCACTACGCTGTATAAGCATCAAATATAAATATCTAACGCTTATAACAGCCTGTCAATCAATCGATCGACATATTTAATCAATCAGGATGAGTGAACTTCAAATTTCATCCTAACACCCGTGTGGGGTTTCAAACAATCAAACACAGATTTTATTTGTGCTGTTGGGCGATGTGCAAAATTTATCATCCCAATCAATGTCCTTCAAATAGGTGTGCATACACAAACCGTCCGGTTTGTAAATGAATATTTTATTTTATTCACTTCACGTTAAAAAATTATATTTTTAACGATAAAACATTTTATTTCAACCTATGAATTTCTATTCAATTCATTAACAATAAAATGATATTTTTATTTTTCTAACATATTTTAGAAAATTTCGGCGGCATAACGGCACGATACTAGAAACGGGACAAGGCCTAGCCTTATCCCCGGTCTAGTGAAGGCCCACGCCATTCACACATCAATCAAATTCACCAAACAACCAAATTTAAATCAAACCATATAACTAAGCTATGCAACCAAACAAACAAGTCCATGGTCTGTGGACGATTGTGTCGGGTGCTACTAAGCACCGTCTGCATCCTAGTATATATATAACTAGAAAATAAATGGAAGAGTGAGAAATTCTCACCGAAAGCTATCCAATACCACGACTCTTCATTTATGGAAATCTTCTTCGTTATCCCGTCTTCGTCATCTTCGTTGCCCGTAGTCACTATATACATAAAAATCACATTTATATTTTTAAAAATCGAATTTTACTTCGCTATTCAACATATAAAAATCATATTTTTATTTCGAAGTTCTATATATAAAAATCATATTTTTATTTCGAAGTTCTATATATAAAAATCATATTTTTAACTCGAAGTTCTGTATATAAAAATCATATTTTTAACTCGAAGTTCTATATATAAAAATCATATTTTTAACTCGAAGTTCAATACATAAAAATTCTATCTTTCTATCGAAGTTCAATACATAAAAATTCTATCTTTCTATCGAAGTTCAATACATAAAAATTCTATCTTTCTATCGAAGTTCAATACATAAAAATTCTATTTTTCTATCGAAGTTCAATACATAAAAATTCTATCTTTTCTATTTTAAAGTTCAAACCTTTCTCTATTTAAACTAAACAAAAATCAGTTTTTCATATTATCAAAAATCAGTTTTTCATATTATCAAAAATCAGTTTTCTTCACTTAATCAAAAATCAGTTTTTTCTTAATCAAAGATCAGTTTTTGCAACTAAAAAAAAAAACAGTTTTTACATCTTAAAAAAAACTGTTTTTACATCTAAAATAAAATCAGTTTTAAAGTAATAAAAAAAACAGTTTTAAAGTAATTAATAAAAAAAACAGGTTTAAAGTAATTAAAATAAAAAAACAGTTAACTTACGGGGGGCGGGGGGGGGGGGGGGGGGCTCGCGGAAGCTCGCAGGGGGGCTCGGCCTCTGGCGTCGGCAGGGAGCGGCGCGGCTGGTCGGTGGGGCTACTGGCGACGGGGATCAATGGGTGGGAACGACGGCTGTATGGGTTCGAGGGGCCAGGGCGTCGGATCTTCGATTGGAGAAGGGGGAGGGTCGTCGGTCTGAGGAGAGGGTGAGGCGGCGGAGGCGTGCGGTCCTGGCGGCGGCGATGGTCATCGCCTGGCGCGATTGATTTCTCTTTTTTTTTTTTTTTTTATTCGAACGAGATCTGAAACTAAACGGGGGGGGAGGGGGGGGTGGGCCAGAGTATAACGGAGAAAAGGGGATATTTTTTTTTATTATTATTATTATATATTTTATAACTAATTCAAAAAGGTAACTTTTAAATTCGAACCCCAAACGAAACCCACCGCCCGTCGTCCATAGCGTTTTGCCCCCATTCCGAACACAATGGGATATGCATCGTAGGTTGATTCGATAGTTACAATCAGTTTCCATTGAATTTACATTTAAATCTATATATTGAATTTTAAACGTACATTTCAAATTACCGGGGTCTCATATTAACTCTATAAATTGCAGAAAAATATTTTATAGCTTCGTATTGACGATACGATCCTAACAAAACTAGTTTCGTCGAATTCTGAGGCCGTTTGAAAAATGGCCAATTTCCAGTCGATTAAAATCAACTTAAACCGGTCAAACGCGTTTTCTTTTGCCACGCTCACATATTGATTCGAAAAATTATGAAATTTGAAACCTAGCAATAACTTTACCTCCCGGACCCAACAAAACTGGTTTCGTCGAAATCCGAAGTCGTTTGCAAAATGGCTATTTTTAAGGGCTATATATTATATTAAAATATATATAAATTCCACAGCGACTATTTCTAATTTTCAACTGGACATATCTCATCATTTATAAAGTGAAATCTCAGTTTCTCAACTTCGTTGGAAAGATATCATCAATTAGATCCTAATGTTTTTGGTTTCACAAAAATCCGGATTGTTTTGCACCCGGTACATTCAATTGAAGTTTGAAATCGAATTATCGAACTACCGCGCCATTTTCAATTCTATTTATAATTATATATAAATATTTATATTCTAACGACAGCGCGTACAATATATACGTTCTAATTATATTCAAAATAAATTTCTCGCCAATATTATTTAAAATAATCTATTTTAAATATAGAAAATCCGCTAAAATTGCCAAAATAAAAACTTTAAACTGGCCCAGATTTTCGGGTTATTACAATCTCCCCCACTTAAAACTTTTCATCCCCGAAAAGGAACAAAGTCGAAAGTGGTTTGATTATTCAACTCTACGTTCGATCTGGCTTTCATTCTCCAACTCTTTAGTTTCTGAGAATTTTCAAAAATTTGGCTAACACCCTAAATTTTCGAAAAATTTCGCCATAACCTCCCCTGCACCGGGAGCATCGGGGAATTTCAAATAGCTTCCCCGGTCCTTCAGATCTCAAAAAGAAAAAGAAAAAGCCAAGCGGCTAGCCAATAGGCTCACAAAATCATCATCACCCAAACAAAACAGGAAATTATGTAGTAAACATGTACCTATTTGTCGGGCAAACAAATTTTATTCTCTGGCTCTAGCCTCCTTGCTATGACCTGTTCAATGATATACATATATGTGCAAGCAAATGCGACCAATTTTCAATACAATCCAATATTTGGTTTAATTAGACATAATGGCTTAAAATTAGCAAACAAATAAACAAACAACACAAACATCAATCAATTAGTGAATTAGAGTTTCAAATTCATAATTTTGATACATAGTCAAAAATCAGATTTTTGATGCCAAATCACAACAATAGGCCCTATCTAATTTTGGTTCTCACACCAGTCTAATGGAAATATAGAAATCTCACTTTCGTTACTCGAAAATAAATACTGGCGACAGTGCCCCATCACCAGAATTATCCCCGGGCAACTAGAGTATGATCCTATAACCATCCAGTATATTAAAACTTCGAATACACGTTTGCAAGACGCATATGCAAAATCTTTATATATCGGATTGTCCAAATCAATATAAATAAATAATCAAATACGAATGATTGATTTAAATTTTCAAAACAAAAACTGTTTTCACTTTTAAAACTATATTCTTCACACTCGTTCTAGGATACTACTGATCCTATCTCTAACGAGTCATTCGAATTGGATATTACTAACCCAATATCTGATGAATTCTTTCGTATGTTTCTAATGTGTCTTGTTCTCTAGCTTTGTAAACCAAAGCTCTGATACCACGTGTAAAGACCCGCAACTTCCCCGTAAAGGAAAGCGTCGGATAGTTCGAGAACAAACCACAACAGAACGCATACAGAAGAACATTTCACTATATATAACAACAGTGCATCAGATTACAAGAATATACAGAGTATACATGAATAAATATTACACAGAAATATCAGAGATTTAAATTACATTTAGATACATAGCAGCGGAAAATAATACAATGAACAACTAGAAGAGATATACGGATACAAAGCTTTCCGGATATCGTTCCAGCTGTAAACCAGGATCCTGTGAATATAAATCTGCAAAACCAAAACTACTAGCTGCCCGTGTCAAAATAAGGGCACCCAGAGTTTAGGTTAAAACAATAAACTCCAGGTCAGTCATGTGAGTGGTGTGAGAACTAAAACAGTTATTAATCTTTATTTTAAATCATTAGGTAAATCAAGGGACCACGCCGTATAAAACGGAACGGGTTTCCTCCCAAGAATACCAGTGCATAAAACAAACAGCGCAATGCTAAATAAAGAAAAATGAAGCTGTTATAAGACCCAGGTCCCATCACACAATGCAACGCAGCCGAGGATAGGGTTTTCCCTTATAACAGCCAAAGAATGCTTGATACGTTTAAAACAAATCGTTTGATACTATTATAAGTGCATAGTGCATAAACAACTTCAAATCATAAGTATCAATCATAGGCGGCATGAACGGCCCATAACACTATGTCGCCATATATAAGTTTACAATCAAAACCGCAAATGTCGTATTGGAAGTTGGGTTATCATTTATGGTATGAACCGAGGCTAGGGGCAAGATCCTCAACCGATTCGAGACTGTCTAGTCCGAGCCTCAGGAACAGCCGCAACTGCCCCATGGATCGTCAGGGCCGGTCCACCGATGTGGATTATTATGCCTGAACACTACGTTTCCCCGCCCTTTGGGGCGTAAGCCTGGCCCGTCAGCCGACCAGAAGCATCGGCCGAAACCGATATCACGAGGCGCCTCGCTTTTCAGCAAGTAATAATAAGTAACATCCACATGAGTCAAACTCGTCAGCCAGTTCAAGCACTGACGCCACTCATAACTAGAAAGAAACGTAGGTCCTCCCTGATGTCCGTCTCCCGTTTTTGATTCATACCGGGTGTGATACTCGCGAATCAACGTTACACAAAGCTACGCCACAAAGGCCGTGCTTCGATCATCAACCACAAGACTTTGCTTTTCAACAGAAGCCTTGATCATTTGCCTCTTAGCATGCCACACAGGCAATTCACTCCATGCGATTGATATCCATCAATATATAACCCCTGAGCTCGTACGTCTCAGAGAAGGGCGTTAAGCAAGAGAATAAATTCTCCGCCGCCAAACAGATATATATTTAATAGAGATCAATCACACGGACTAAAATCCAATGTCAGACACACAATCCATTTACAAGTCCGTTCTGGGTCTGAACGAAACCGGAGGCACCTAGTACCCCGCATATCCATCGATCTCCAAGTACGTCTGGACGATCACTAACTGTTTCCATCTTCTTGGGTGTACAGCCCAATCAAGATCATCAGTAATTACCCAAACGACGTGAAGACCTCCGGTCTTCGACCATCGTCTTCATCTTCGACACCACGTCGAATCAGTTATTCAGAATGGGATAAACCCGGTCTTTCTGAATAACTCGCGTATATTTTATAAAAGTGTTACACAAACACAACATACGCCTCATTCCAACTCATCAGTCACTAACCGTAAATTAATCAAGAGAATAATTTCCCAAATATAAACCCCGAAGGCCGAAACCAACATCAGATCAATATCCAGAAAACCATTCTGCTTGGCTAACCGACAGTTAGTTTCTAAATTTCACATTCATAGGGAAAGGTTCCCATTAATTTTATCAAAGATAAATTCTTGAATTTATTCTTTAATCTACTTTTGAATTTCGATTCAAACTAGTCGGGATTAACGAACCTTACCGAAGTAATCATTTGTTTTAATTTCTCAATCCCAACCTATTCATCCCATGAAGTAAAACTGGTAATACTTCATATCTAACACCACAGTGTTATCGGTAAATTCAATTACCTTTTCACGTTCAAATCTAATTAAAGATTTAACTATCGCCTGGAGCAAAACTGGTGATACTCCATTTTCGATCTTTTCAATCTAATTAAAGATTCATTAAAACTCCACTTAGTTTTAATCTTCAACTGGGTTAAAGAATCAGTGTCATTTAAAACACGGTTCACGATAAACCCAAAATCCCATTCATTAATTATCGGGTTAAAGAACGAGTGTTATTTAAAACACTGTTCACGATAAACCCAAAAATCAATATCAATTCAATTCCAATTAAATATTATTTAATTGGTACACTTCATTAAATCTAAATAAAAAGATTTAATCTTTTCTCAACTGGGTTCAAGAACAGTGTTAGTGAAGACACCATTCACGACAAACCCAAATCACATTTGATATTCAATACAAGGCCCTGAATAGAAAATATCCCGGCTTATATTCAATATCAAATTCTACGACCAACAAATATCGTATTGGAAATAACGATATATATATCTATCTTTCAAATTTCCATAACAACATCTGTATAGTCACGAAATCCAACATCGAAATATTCCGAAGACAATTTCGATTCAAATCCATTCCAATGCAATCATTGGAAATTTTGGTTATTTTTAAAACCCTTTTCGAATTCAATTTATTTATTTAAAAATAAATAGAATTATAATTCTAGTTCAAAACTAGTTCATTTCGATAAAAATCTATTTTTATCCTTTCAAATATGGAGTTTTTCATCCCAATTCTTTCTAAATCATTTCTTATGATTTTACACAAATTATTACTATTTTTAATAATTTTATCAAGGCCCGTACAGTCGATTTCCATCAACGGCCATCGAACTGCACTTACAGCGACCTTTTTCGAATTTGATTTGGACGTACCTCCAAATCCAACCGTTAGATTTCAAATTTCTAACATTCATTAGAAAGCTCTTTTCGATACGAACCCAACGGTTCCGGTTTTAGGAGAATCCGACGGTCGGATCTCCCGCAATGTCCGTTTGAAATAAATGGTCGAAATTCACGAACTGCCGCGTCGCGGCGCGTTCTATTCAGGCCATTATATTATATATATAATATATATAATATATACTTCGTCGATTTCTATTTAAAACGAATTATATAAATAGTTTTAAATTCGTTTCAAAAGCAATTTCAACTCCCAATTCAATTCAAATCAAAATTGAATTCTTCTTTAAAAATTCGTTTTAAAATTCATTTCTATTCAATTCAAATTTCAATTCAATTTGAATTCATTTCAATTTGCTTTCAATTCAATTTGAATTCGTTTTCAATTCATTTCATTTCGAAATCGTTTTCAATTCATTTTCCTTCGAAATCGTTTTCAATTCAATTTGAATTCGTTTTCAATTCAATTCATTTCGAAATCGTTTTCAATTCATTTTCCTTCGAAATCGTTTTCAATTCAATTTGAATTCATTTTCAATTCAATTCATTTCGAAATCGTTTTCAATTCATTTTGAATTCGTTTTCAATTTAATTCATTTCGAAATCGTTTTCAATTCAATTCATTTCGAAATATTCGATTTCGAAATCACTTTTCAATATTCATTTCAAAATGAATAAAATCGATATAAATATCGTTCACGTCAAAATGGCGTCAATCTAATCAACACGGCTTTATAAATTTCTATTTTCAAATATTCTATTTCAAATATTTCTTTTTCAAAATAGTTGTTATTATCAAAATATTTCGTTCAACACATGACCAATCTCAATGGATGAGTACTGTCAACACATGAACTTTTATTTTATATTGATAAAGATGTAAATTTTATTACTAAAATATTTCGTTCAACACATGACCAATCTCAACGGATGAGTACTGTCAACACATGAACTTTTATTTTATAATATTCTTTATTTTTCAAATTGGAATGAGGCCCAATCAATTACCATATAAGGTTAATTATATGGATTTTCATACAACACATGTATATAATAGCATTGAAAAATAATCAACCATCAACCAAAGTGCACTACGCTGTATAAGCATCAAATATAAATATCTAACGCTTATAACAGCCTGTCAATCAATCGATCGACATATTTAATCAATCAGGATGAGTGAACTTCAAATTTCATCCTAACACCCGTGTGGGGTTTCAAACAATCAAACACAGATTTTATTTGTGCAGTTGGGCGATGTGCAAAATTTATCGTCCCAATCAATGTCCTTCAAATAGGTGTGCATACACAAACCGTCCGGTTTGTAAATGAATATTTTATTTTATTCACTTCACGTTAAAAAATTATATTTTTAACGATAAAACATTTTATTTCAACCTATGAATTTCTATTCAATTCATTTACAATAAAATGATATTTTTATTTTTCTAACATATTTTAGAAAATTTCGGCGGCATAACGGCACGATACTAGAAACGGGACAAGGCCTAGCCTTATCCCCGGTCTAGTGAAGGCCCACGCCATTCACACATCAATCAAATTCACCAAACAACCAAATTTAAATCAAACCATATAACTAAGCTATGCAACCAAACAAACAAGTCCATGGTCTGTGGACGATTGTGTCGGGTGCTACTAAGCACCGTCTGCATCCTAGTATATATATATAACTAGAAAATAAATGGAAGAGTGAGAAATTCTCACCGAAAGCTATCCAATACCACGACTCTTCATTTATGGAAATCTTCTTCGTTATCCCGTCTTCGTCATCTTCGTTGCCCGTAGTCACTATATACATAAAAATCACATTTATATTTTTAAAAATCGAATTTTACTTCGCTATTCAACATATAAAAATCATATTTTTATTTCGAAGTTCTATATATAAAAATCATATTTTTATTTCGAAGTTCTATATATAAAAATCATATTTTTAACTCGAAGTTCTGTATATAAAAATCATATTTTTAACTCGAAGTTCTATATATAAAAATCATATTTTTAACTCGAAGTTCAATACATAAAAATTCTATCTTTCTATCGAAGTTCAATACATAAAAATTCTATCTTTCTATCGAAGTTCAATACATAAAAATTCTATCTTTCTATCGAAGTTCAATACATAAAAATTCTATTTTTCTATCGAAGTTCAATACATAAAAATTCTATCTTTTCTATTTTAAAGTTCAAACCTTTCTCTATTTAAACTAAACAAAAATCAGTTTTTCATATTATCAAAAATCAGTTTTTTCTTAATCAAAGATCAGTTTTTGCAACTAAAAAGAAAAACAGTTTTTACATCTTAAAAAAAACAGTTTTTACATCTAAAATAAAATCAGTTTTAAAGTAATAAAAAAACAGTTTTAAAGTAATTAATAAAAAAAACAGGTTTAAAGTAATTAAAATTAAAAAAACAGTTAACTTACGGGGGGGGGGGGGGGGGGCTCGCGGAAGCTCGCAGGGGGGGCTCGGCCTCTGGCGTCGGCAGGGAGCGGCGCGGCTGGTCGGTGGGGCTACTGGCGACGGGGATCAATGGGTGGGAACGACGGCTGTATGGGTTCGAGGGGCCAGGGCGTCGGATCTTCGATTGGAGAAGGGGGAGGGTCGTCGGTCTGAGGAGAGGGTGAGGCGGCGGAGGCGTGCGGTCCTGGCGGCGGCGCTGGTCATCGCCTGGCGCGATTGATTTCTCTTTTTTTTTTATTCGAACGAGATCTGAAACTAAACGGGGGGGGGGGGGGGGGCAGAGTATAACGGAGAAAAGGGGATATTTTTTATTATTATTATTATTATATATTTTATAACTAATTCAAAAAGGTAACTTTTAAATTCGAACCCCAAACGAAACCCACCGCCCGTCGTCCATAGCGTTTTGCCCCCATTCCGAACACAATGGGATATGCATCGTAGGTTGATTCGATAGTTACAATCAGTTTCCATTGAATTTACATTTAAATCTATATATTGAATTTTAAACGTACATTTCAAATTACCGGGGTCTCATATTAACTCTATAAATTGCAGAAAAATATTGTATAGCTTCGTATTGACGATACGGTCCTAACAAAACTAGTTTCGTCGAATTCTGAGGCCGTTTGAAAAATGGCCAATTTCCAGTCGATTAAAATCAACTTAAACCGGTCAAACGCGTTTTCTTTTGCCACGCTCACATATTGATTCGAAAAATTATGAAATTTGAAACCTAGCAATAACTTTACCTCCCGGACCCAACAAAACTGGTTTCGTCGAAATCCGAAGTCGTTTGCAAAATGGCTATTTTTAAGGGCTATATATTATATTAAAATATATATAAATTCCACAGCGACTATTTCTAATTTTCAACTGGACATATCTCATCATTTATAAAGTGAAATCTCAGTTTCTCAACTTCGTTGGAAAGATATCATCAATTAGATCCTAATGTTTTTGGTTTCACAAAAATCCGGATTGTTTTGCACCCGGTACATTCAATTGAAGTTTGAAATCGAATTATCGAACTACCGCGCCATTTTCAATTCTATTTATAATTATATATAAATATTTATATTCTAACGACGACGCGTACAATATATACGTTCTAATTATATTCAAAATAAATTTCTCGCCAATATTATTTAAAATAATCTATTTTAAATATAGAAAATCCGCTAAAATTGCCAAAATAAAAACTTTAAACTGGCCCAGATTTTCGGGTTATTACATCCCACGCGACCCCTCCCTCAACTAGTGAAAGACAAGACATGATAAATCCTGTATGAGAACACACTACTGGCCAACCCACAATCCTAGCCTTACCGCAACCATAATTAGATAGCAATTATGGTCTATTGGGTGTTCTCTGCCTTTCCGTACGTACACGCTTGACCAAAGATGGTAGGTAGTCTGACGAAATGCTATCTAGGGTACGACCTTGTATCGTCGACTATCCCCTATCCATCCCCGTCTTTAGGTCGCTCGCATAGCAACCAAGGCATACTCTTGGTTCTTCTAACGCAGACCTTAACCTCTCATGAGCCTAGTATAATCACCTGGCAGCTCATAGAGGGATACCAAGAATACCCTCACGTTCCCCGAAGCCGCTGCTTCGTTACCCAGTTCGCTGGAGCCTTTATCTAAATCAGATACTTGCTCCTACTCGTATACTTAAACGATGACCTACCGTATCAGGTTACTCATCTATTTATGAACTGGTCTAAATTTCCTTGACTAAGAATCATTACTTAGTTATTCCTCAACTAAGGTTTACCACTTAGCCTTATTCCCGTTATCCTTGTTAACTACGGTTATCCCCTATCCTCAGAACTAGGGTTTACATAATGGATTAAGTGTCACTTAAGTTCATGACTTAACCCGTCTACCAAGCATGTCAAAATTGGCTAAGTATCCAAGTCCAAGACTTAACCCGTCTTCAAATCATGTCAAAATTGGCTAAGTATCCAAGTCCAAGACTTAACCCTACAAACCATGCTCACGTTGGTTAAGTATGTATTAAGCAATTCACGACTTAACCTCGTCCAATTATCATTCTAGATTGGTTAAGTATATATTAACTTGACCCTATCAATTTACTCAGTCAAATTGGTCAAGTGTATTCAAGCGATTTGTGACTTAGCCTTATCATGTTTTCACATTAGATCGGTTAAGTATAGGTTAACTTAACCTTAATAATTTCACGAGTTAGATTGGTTAAGTATAGGCCACTTAACCACATCAATTCATCATGTTTAGATTAGTTAAGTGTTTAACTTAACCCCATTAAACTACCAAGTGAGATTAATTAAGTCTAGGCTAACTTAACCCCATCCGATTTCCATGTTTAGACTAGTTAAGTCTAATCTTAACCCCATTCGTTAACCGTATTTTTCGGTTAAGCGTCATTAAGAAAACTTACTTAACCTTACCAAGTTATCGCGTTGGTCATATAAAAATGGTTAAGTGTCATTAGGCAAATCAAGTTACTTAACCTACCCAACCTTGTCATGTTTTGTTAAGTATCATTAGCCTAATCAAATTACTTAACCCATTTGTCTATGTCATATTTGGTTAAGAGTCATTAATCAAATTAACTTAACCCTATCATGTGGCATTAATTACTTAATGCACCTTCACCTCTCACATTAGACTTTGTTGTGGTTACTAGTTAAGCCGGTCGGTTCCGGGTAGCTTTACACCACAACTTGGTCTAACCTCGGGTTCAAGCACAACATGACCAACTTCTCATATTGGGTCCTATTGTTTGCAACTACTAGTTAGGCCGGTCGGTTCCGGGTAGTTTTACGTTGCAAACTCAACCCAACCTCGAGTTGGCCACACTTATATTATCTAAGTGTCATGTCCATCATGTTTCCCAAAACATGTTACAAGTTTTCAAGCATTTGGGTAGACCTAACTTAATAGGTAAATTCCCAAAGGGTAGACCTAACTTAATAGGTAAATTCCCAAGCTTATGTTTTTATGCATACTTACATGTCAACTTCCATGTTATATTTCAAGTCATGTTTTCAAGTTGTATTTTCATGTCATTAGAAATTACCCATAACATAACCCAACGCTTTTAAACTCGCATATACGTTCGCGACAACGTAATGGATTAAAAGAAGAGACTTGGCAAAGGCATGACAAAAATGGATATTAAGCCACAAGTTAATCATGGTGGCAAATGAGGCACAAATGCGTTCATTAACTTGCATGTTACATTCTTAAGCCTCAAAACGTGCATAAACCCAAACTTGGCACATAAGCGAATCATGGTGACAAAAGATATGGAATGATGACTAGTAACTCGCATATATCATCATATAAGGGTTATGACTTCATATGCAAGTTGACATAAAGGTTATGAGGGTTCTCATGTTGCCTAATGCAACATTTCAACATAAAGGTTGTAGCTTTTAGCTCACAAGATCAAGATAATGACTTCATAAACTTGCATGACATGATAGCATGTATCATACTCAATGATCAAAGCCAAACTTGCAACATGAACATTTAACTTCATAGTAAATATCTAAGAGCAGGGAAAGGGCTTACATTGCTATGAAGGCACAAAAGATATGACAAAGCCCTTATGCAATCAAATAGACCCAAAATGCAAGCTCTAACATAAAAACCCTTGAGCCAAAATGATCAAAACCCTTGCTTTACGATGCAAAGATAGAAACTTGACTTGAATGCAAGCTAATGACACTCATACAAGCTTGAAAACACTTGTATGCATGGAAAATCTCTCATAGAAACCATTTAGAAATTTTATGAAGAGAGTGGAGGCCATGAGAGGTAAAATTTTGCCATAGTTTAGTTGCATGAACGAATAATGAGGATTTAGGATAGGTTAGGGTCTTATTTATAGATTAGGCAAGTGTTTTAGGCCATAGGATTAAACCTAGATTCAATCCAAGCCATCAAAGCATGTCTTGGGGAAGAAGTCAAGTGTAGGAACCATCTAGGGCCTTTAGATTAAAGATGAACCATGAGAACCATCCAAATGCAAAATCTGCATTTGAGCGAATCGGCCCACGGGTTGACAGCCAAACACCCTGGATTAACCCCTAGTCGACCCAGCGGGCTCGGGTCGACCTCAAAAATCGGCCGGTTCGGTTATTCCCCTCTCCCAATTCGTTGTTTTGAACATTTTTGCATATTTATTTATTTAATTTTCAAGTATATATATATATATATCAATATATATATATATATTTCTCTGCGCAACCCATTTCACTTAATTAAGTATACTTTAATTTGGGAATTTTTCGTGAAACTTCGCGAGGCCATATCTTGGTCATACGGACTCCGATTCTCGAAAACTCAGACTCTATTTCGCATATTTTTCCGAGACGAACGCAATGGCATAGCCCGTTTTACTTGATTCAGAATTTAAAATTAAATTCTGCCTTGATTCTCGTCTTAACACGTTATCAAAAAATACGGGTTGTTACATTCTCCCCACCTTTTAGGATTTCGTCCCCGAAATCTCCAAGTTAGGAAGAACATATCCTACCATCCATCATCCATCTACTCAAAACATCATCCACAAGCAACCATTGTCCTTAGATGATTTCTAATGCTGTATGAATATATGCAAAACGTGTGTGTACATGTTCCTTACCTAATGCTAATGATCAGGCCTGAATAATCTTTCTAATGCAAAATATGTATAGTGCCATGATTCCAACATGTATGCAAATAGTCCTAGTCATATAGATACTATATGCGTGCACAATCATTCATTCATATGCAACAACCGCATGATAATACATTCGATTTCATCCATAAACAAGTATAAATACTCGTGCATATGCAATATGAAATGTGACCGAGTCGAGCTAGTATCTAATGTGTATTCGCGCATCCACGAGCAACCACTTGCAACCACTTGCAACCATATCAATCATAACATGTTTCAAATACATGTTTACATCCATAGGGTTCTACCTAGAATTCCCTGAAACAGGGCCGAGAAGATAAACAAGACAAACTCCTTACGGGGTTTGTAACAGAAAGTAGGACCGAGAGGATGTCCACAAAAGATAACCTACAAGTAAGCTCTACAGAAACAGGGATCAAGGATATACTCCCAAAAAGAGATATCATGCGCGTATCTAGTCTTTGACCATCAAAGTCGTATTTCCTCGGGCTTACTTCCATTGTGCCTTGACCGCCCTTTAACTTCGCGATTTCGTAGCTTCTTATTTCCTGCTTCCATAACATGAGCTGAAACTCATTTCTTCGTCGCCTCTCGTTCCACTTGCACTTATCCTTTTTCTAGAATACTTGGCGCAAACATGACTGCGTACTCATGATCTCATGCAAGCTTTCCAAAATTCACCAGTGAATCTTGGATCTCGTTTATATACTATAAGGCATTCCATGTAGAAGAACTTTCTCTTGAAAGTAAACAGATGTCAATCAGGTTATCATGCGCACTTACTAGGGTGATCTCTATAACCAATGCATAAATGAAGTAAACCATCCGTCTTATTGGCGAACACCACTCGATCGGGCTTCAAATTTCCAATAAAGGCATCAAGGGATTCTAAGTAACTAGTCATGACAGAACCTCAAAAAGGTTACCCGATACTTCGAGGGCATTACCAAGGCTAGTCAAAAGGTCTAACTACCCTCCTATCAAAACCGAGAGTGGCACCCCCTACTGGATAACCACTTCATCCCTAGAATCCATCCATAGCTTATAAACATAAGCATTATTTCCAAACTCAACACTTGGCATAGACATTCCCAAATCCAAACAAGTCATGTATAAATGGACTGATTCTCCAATAGGACTTTGAGACAAAAATGGGATTCTCTATTACGTTAGTACTTAAGGTGCAGAGACTCAACTACCGAAGCGGACTTAAATGATGCGGGGATCAAAACAAAGTCTTGGCGGGATGATAGAAAAGAATAACTAGATCTTCAACAAGGATGTTATCCCCCTACTCAGGTACTCTAGTGAGGGTATACAACGATGATCTTGTCCTTGTCCCACAATACTTAACTATCCGTCCCGTTTCACCATACCAAAGATACTTTCTCGTCATGGGTTTCATTGTTCATCTTTCTCCCTCCTTTGAGGACTAAGCCATACGAACAAGTTGCTCATCCTTAAGATCGTATCCTTTATCCTCTTTCTCACTATCCTTTCTTATAACGCGGCCACTGGTCTCTTGAAAACCACCTCCATCGCATGGAAAGCACTTTCGTAGATAGAAAAGACTAGTCGCAGTTAAAACCACTGTGACTACAGATGGAGGAAAGAAAGGAGAAGAGATTCAATTAAAGAAACAAGGATAGTGCTAATGGCCTTTGGGGAATAGCCTTTTTCTTTTAAAAGAAAATTTTCTTGAAAAAAATGCTTCTTTGTAAACGATTTTCAAATAGTTTTCAGAAGGTCTTTAAAAACTTTTGCTCAGTCTGGTAACCTTCTACTCTGATACCACGTGTAACACCCCGCCTCCGCTAGGGTCACTCGCAAAGGATTGCACTAGCTTTAGAGGGGCATTATTGGTAAACATGCACAGAAATATCACAAGACAGAACATATAAAAATAGCGGAAGTAAAATCAAACTTTCATAACATGAATAAATAAGGTCTAAAGCCTTTTACATCAGAGTACATCAAAACCTGTCTTGCAATAGTAAAGAAGCATAAAGACATTTTCATAAATTATTCCACAAGTAAAAACAGTAAAGTAGCCATTAGCCAAGAAAAGTCCAAGCCATCTATGATGACCTTCAAGCAGAAGAAGTCCGAACTAAACAACAGTATTTCCTCCCTGTAACCTGGGGGGGGGGGGGAACAGAAGAAAAGAGGCGAAACAAAACGGGTCAGTCAAAAAGACTGAGTAAGCCCTATCTACTATTAGCATAAAAACTAGTAAAGTTAACTGACATGAGAAACTGAGATGAACATAAGCATGATGACAAGATAGATAAGCTAAATCAAAATAACAGGATGAACTACTGAACTCAGATAAACTAAGGTGTCATGATAAATTACGATGTCAAGATAAAACAAGGTATCACATCGTCAGGTTTCTATCAAGTATAATATCCCCAATATATCTATCACGTATAACGTCCCATGATATCTATCCTGCATTTTAGCTCTGCACCTACCGTACTAGTATCCCCACCGTATCATGTGTTAACCAAGAATGACCCTCACTCAAAAGTCGTGTAATGGTCCATATCAACCTAATATATCGCATATATAGGTTACTCAACTTGTATGTTTTATTCCATGTAAATGTTCAGTCCCTTGCCGTAGACCATACGGGCTTTCCCATGAGATTCTACATTACTTTAACATAGTTCCATGATCCTTAAGATCGGTTTGGACTGTTACCCTAAACCTAGCTAGGGTCTTCCAACATGAATTATCGTTTGTACAACTAGGACTTATGCTACCTAGAGCCACTAGGGATTACGCTTACCTATTGCACGTTTTCGTATCTCGGTTTTGGTTCAACCACCCAAGGCCACTGGGATTTACGCTAACCGTCAACCGCGCCCTTTTTCCCACGCATTCATCGTGAATCGTTTTCCATGACTGTATGCACATGTATCACATCGTGCCATCCGAGTCCTGTCACAGGGCAGATCGAGAAATACAGGACTCGGTCGGGAGCTTTCGATTTATCTGCCGATGCAGATGCTAAGGTCTGTTTTTCTATACGTGGCTATGGTCCCACGCGACCCCTCCCTCAACTAGTGAAAGACAAGACAGGATAAATCCTGTATGAGAACACACCACTGGCCAACCCACAATCCTAGCCTTACCGCAACCATAATTAAATAGCAATTATGGTCTATTGGGTGTTCTCTGCCTTTCCGTACGTACACGCTTGACCAAAGATGGTAGGTAGTCTGACGAAATGCTATCTAGGGTACGACCGTGTATCGTCGACTATCCCCTATCCATCCCCGTCTTTAGGTCGCTCGCATAGCAACCAAGGCATACTCTTGGTTCTTCCAACGCAGACCTTAACCTCTCATGAGCCTAGTATAATCACCTGGCAGCTCATAGAGGGATACCAAGAATACCCTCACGTTCCCCGAAGCCGCTGCTTCGTTACCCAGTTCGCTGGAGCCTTTATCTAAATCAGATACTTGCTCCTACTCGTATACTTAAACGATGACCTACCGTATCAGGTTACTCATCTATCTATGAACTGGTCTAAATTTCCTTGACTAAGAATCATTACTTAGTTATTCCTCAACTAAGGTTTACCACTTAGCCTTAGTCCCGTTATCCTTGTTAACTACGGTTATCCCCTATCCTCAGAACTAGGGTTTACATAATGGATTAAGTGTCACTTAAGTTCATGACTTTACCCGTCTACCAATCATGTCAAAATTGGCTAAGTATCCAAGTCCAAGACTTAACCCGTCTTCAAATCATGTCAAAATTAGCTAAGTATCCAAGTCCAAGACTTAACCCTACAAACCATGCTCACGTTGGTTAAGTATGTATTAAGCAATTCACGACTTAACCTCGTCCAATTATCATTCTAGATTGGTTAAGTATATATTAACTTGACCCTATCAATTTACTCAGTCAAATTGGTCAAGTGTATTCAAGCGATTCGTGACTTAGCCTTATCATGTTTTCACGTTAGATCGGTTAAATATAGGTTAACTTAACCTCAATAAATTCACGAGTTAGATTGGTTAAGTATAGGTCACTTAACCACATCAATTCATCATGTTTAGATTAGTTAAGTGTTTAACTTAACCCCATTAAACTACCAAGTGGGATTAATTAAGTCTAGGCTAAATTAACCCCATCCGATTTCCATGTTTAGACTAGTTGATTCTAATCTTAACCCCATTCGTTAACCGTATTTTTCGGTTAAGCGTCATTAAGAAAACTTACTTAACCTTACCAAGTTATCGCGTTGGATTGATTAAGTGTTGGTTAACTTAACCCCATCCACTAGTCATATAAAAATGGTTAAGTGTCATTAGGCAAATCAAGTTACTTAACCTACCCAACCTTGTCATGTTTTGTTAAGTATCATTAGCCTAATCAAATTACTTAACCCATTTGTCCATGTCATATTTGGTTAAGAGTCGTTAATCAAATTAACTTAACCCTATCATGTGGCATTAATTACTTAATGCACCTTCACCTCTCACATTAGACTTTGTTGTGGTTACTAGTTAAGCCGGTCGGTTCCGGGTAGCTTTACACCACAACTTGGTCTAACCTCGGGTTCAAGCACAACATGACCAACTTCTCACATTGGGTCCTATTGTTTGCAACTACTAGTTAGGCCGGTCGGTTCCGGGTAGTTTTACGTTGCAAACTCAACCCAACCTCGAGTTGGCCATACTTATATTATCTAAGTGTCATGTCCATCATGTTTCCCAAAACATGTTACAAGTTTTCAAGCATTTTGGTAGACCTAACTTAATAGGTAAATTCCCAAAGGGTAGACCTAACTTAATAGGTAAATTCCCAAGCTTATGTTTTTATGCATACTTACATGTCAACTTCCATGTTATATTTCAAGTCATGTTTTCAAGTTGTATTTTCATGTCATTAGAAATTACCCATAACATAACCCAACGCTTTTAAACTCGCATATACGTTCGCGACAACGTAATGGATTAAAAGAAGAGACTTGGCAAAGGCATGACAAAAATGGATATTAAGCCACAAGTTAATCATAGTGGCAAATGAGGCACAAATGTGTTCATTAACTTGCATGTTACATTCTTAAGCCTCAAAACGTGCATAAACCCAAACTTGGCACATAAGCGAATCATGATGACAAAAGATATGGAATGATGACTAGTAACTCGCATATATCATCATATAAGGGTTATGACTTCATATGCAAGTTGACATAAAGGTTATGAGGGTTCTCATGTTGCCTATTGCAACATTTCAACATAAAGGTTGTAGCTTTTAGCTCACAAGATCAAGATAATGACTTCATAAACTTGCATGACATGATAGCATGTATCATACTCAATGATCAAACCCAAACTTGCAACATGAACATTTAACTTCATAGTTAATATCTAAGAGTAGGGAAAGGGCTTACATTGCTATGAAGGCACAAAAGATATGACAAAGCCCTTATGCAATCAAATAGACCCAAAATGCAAGCTCTAACATAAAAACCCTTGAGCCAAAATGATCAAAACCCTTGCTTTACGATGAAAAGATAGAAACTTGACTTGAATGCAAGCTAATGACACTCATACAAGCTTGAAAACACTTGTATGCATGGAAAATCTCTCATAGAAACCATTTAGAAATTTTATGAAGAGAGTGGAGGCCATGAGAGGTAAAATTTTGCCATAGTTTAGTTGCATGAATGAATAATGAGGATTTAGGATAGGTTAGGGTCTTATTTATAGATTAGGCAAGTGTTTTAGGCCATAGGATTAAACCTAGATTCAATCCAAGCCATCAAAGCATGTCTTGGGGAAGAAGTCAAGTGTAGGAACCATCTAGGGCCTTTAGATTAAAGATGAACCATGAGAACCATCCAAATGCAAAATCTGCATTTGAGCGAATCGGCCCACGGGTTGACAGCCAAACACCCTGGATTAACCCCTAGTCGACCCAGCGAGCTCGGGTCGACCTCAAAAATCGGCCGGTTCGGTTATTCCCCTCTCCCAATTCGCTGTTTTGAACATTTTTGCATATTTATTTATTTAATTTTCAATTATATATATATATATATATATATATCAATATATGTATATATATTTCTCTGCGCAACCCATTTCACTTAATTAAGTATACTTTAATTTGGGAATTTTTCGTGAAACTTCGCGAGGCCATATCTTGGTCATACGGACTCCGATTCTCGAAAACTCAGACTCTATTTCGTGTATTTTTCCGAGACGAACGCAATGGCATAACCCATTTTACTTGATTCAGAATTTAAAATTAAATTCTTCCTTGATTCTCGTCTTAACACGTTATCGAAAAATACGGGTTGTTACATACTTACTCATTTACTTTACCATATAGACAAAAAGGTCACTTGTATGTCGGTCTGAGCTATCCCATCACGGGTTTCATAAACCGAAGGTGACTTATCGAATGACTTGGAAATCTACACTGGCTCAGGTAATAATGAAGCCCCACTGCCATACACTTATTCAGTTAAATTTGACACATTATCCGATTGACACATCTGCTGATTCTGAAGTAGGGGTCATGTCACTTGCATACGAAAAGTCTCCCTGTCATATTATAAAAGGGAAACTTACTTTCCGTTTTTACTTTCACTACAAGAAAAACCGCGTTTAGCAGCGGAAATATCCGCTTCTAATCCGTCGCTAAACAGGCTTTAGCGACGGATTTCCTGCATAACATGGTGATCGGTAAAAACCATGACGGTAATTATGTCAGATTTTGCGACGGACTTTAGCATGAGTTTTGTGACAATTTTCCGTCATTTTAATAATTGTATAATAAAAATAAAAGTTTATTTATTAATTTAATTTTAATTTATATACCGACTGTTTACCGACGGAAAATTAATTTATAATAAAATATTATTTAAAAAAGGAGTGGGTAAACCCTCACTAATTGGAAAGGGATTAGCGACGGAAATTAAAATGCAGAAAACTTAGCCTCACTTTTTTTGTTGGTAATCCGTCAATATTCCCCTTCTGATTTACCAATATATATATATATATATATATATATATATATATATATATATATATCACACACACATACATGCATATATAATTACAACATATCATTTAATTAAGATATACAAATAAACATTTGCATATCATTCAATACATTTATTTTAAGTCATTACAAGCATCAGTCTAAAAACATTCAGACTCTTCTCATTCAAGGACTAAAAAATGAGCCAACAACAAACCAAATGATGCAAAAAGATAACAATCATGTGCAGATACAACCAATACCATTCAGCTTATTAACAAAAAGCATCAAACAAACAAATAATTAAAAATAAATGTTCAATACTCCCATTCATTACCAAAAACACTGAATAAACATCTACATAAGGCCTATCATACTCTACTCAAACTAGATATGCAATCCAAACCATGTCATACACATCCATAAAGCTACAACAGTAACAAAATATAACATTAACTCAAGTATAAAAAGATGGATGATTCCGCGTCAACCACTAAATAGAAGTATGCTTACTATGGAGTGGCTGATTTCTACATGTACTGTACATGTGCGTGGATGAATATTTGGTTCCACTACTTCAATTACTTTGTTTTGCATATCTTCTTGTTTGCTCCACAACCTGTGCCCAAGTGCTTGCATGTTTTTCTGCATATCTGACTTGTATAATTGAATAGAAGGTTTGAGCAACATCATCACAGAAAGCGTAGGAAAGATAAATTCAAGTTCTAAGCTAGACCTTAAAAAAGATGGTTTTTAAACAAAGTTGTATCTTTGCAAAATGTACACAACTATTACATTAACAGGACAATGCCTATACATTACACAGAATATAATGTCGACTAATAACTATGAGCGTACCCGTTGTTCCATTGTTCCTTCCCACTATTCCTCATGCTCACGTTTTCTTTTCCACATCTCCTTTGTCTCCTCTTCATCTTTCTTCAGATGTCCTTACTCTTCTGATATCTGTATGCAGAACAATATCACGGTCAAAATAATAACATAAAACTACAAAATAATAAATACTGAAGGCAAAACAGATAATTGGCAGTAGCCTGTATGTGCATCTCCTAAACTATTTGTATACACTTGTGAGTTTCAATAGAAATGAAGTTCTCAGTTACATCCAATACGCAGACATTGAAAATACACCAATATATACTGCGTGAACTCAGCTGATACATGTTAAGTACATACAATACCCAACAATACCATGTAGTTCCTAATCAACAACAGATGTTCATATACACTTTCGAGTTTCTTATCTATCAATTCAGGTGAGAAGGGAGAGGAAGTTTCAATCATGAACAATGTTCCGTTGAGTAACATATAGATAATTACATTTAACAAAACAGTAATATGCTCACTTGGTCAACTTGCACATAATAAGTAATCCAAATTCATTTCAAGTCTTCCACTATCCAAAGCTATCTCAGCAGTCACTGTACATCGAAACTAAGAGCAAAAAACATCGGGATTCATTTTCGCCACAAACATTTCATGTGATTATATCATATGCTTACCTCTTTATAGTCACAGATCAAACTAAAAACCAGTTATTTCTCACATCATAAATCAGTATGTGAATTATATAATTATCATAGTTTATGTACCAGTGCATCAGACTAAGTGTTGGATTCCTGGCTTCAATCAGGGTCGGTCTAGTTTATGGCCTCGGGTCGACATAAACTTGGCCAATGGTAGATTCAGTTGATATAGAATCAAAGGTTGCTATTACATACCAATGCGGATCCTACTTTCTTAGCTTGAGCAAGAGTAACAATATGCAGAGTCATGTAGCTACTTTGTAAGACACGTAGTAGTGATAGCCTGTCAGTGAAAAATAGTTTTTTTTTTCAAACGAAATTTAAGTATACCTTAGTAATGATATAGGTTTGATAAATCATATGCTCTTTCTGAAGAAATAGTTGTAAAAAAAACAGCCCACCCATATTCAATGAGATCTTGTTATTGCTCTACAACATAAAATTAAGCAAGCATTAGCAATTAGAAAGCTCTAACAGATAATCAAATTTGCTACACAGCTTTATGAAAGCTATAATATTTCAGTAAATGTTTGCAATAAAGACACAAAAGTTCTAGTCATGGCTTTATGAAAGTTCAAATCGAATCAAAGAAGACTTATTGAAGTAGATAAAACAAAACATATTTCTTGAAATGTTTTTTTGTGGACAAGAGTCGAGAAGAATCAAGTAACTGAGCTTCAACAGGTAAACTTCAGTAATTATGCCATTTTTTTTCATTGAAGCGTGGTTTGAGAAATTGGTGTATGTCGTTGGCATGTGAAAGGCGTATGACCAATTATGGTATTCAGCCGGTATTGAATCAAGGTAGCAGTACTTCCTAAACACTATACTATTTTACCTTCAAACCGAGTACATCAGTGGTCTGGCTAGAAAACAAAAATGGATGTAAATTCTCCTGTATCCATCTGAATCAGGATCACGATATTTACATAACCACTAGACTGCACACCAAACCAAACCTCTACAGCCAAAATCCAAGTATTAGTTCACAATTTTAAGAGTAGAAAAAATAAATTAAACTAACTAAATCAAAACTCTAAAATTGAAACATACAGTCTACATCTTTATTTCATTCCCTACCAACCCAATGAAGAAAACAGATGAAATATGCCACATCCTTGATAACCCTTGAACCAGTTCTAGGAGTTGTTGATCCAACTATTGTCATTTGAAGCCTCAGGCAAGCAGCCTTGATGAGCTGCATCGAGCTGGAGTTAGATCCGACCCCGATAGAGGATTCGCTTTCGAATCCTAAACAAAAATCAACATCCCCTCTCCTAAAATTTTTACAATAGAAACCAGATCCATGCCATTAGATTCGAGTTAGCAGATGTTAGCATATTGTCTGATTTAGTTTTGGAGGAAGAAAGCTGGAGGCAAGTGGCGTTTGAAATTATGAGGGGAGGAACAAAGCTGGAGATAAGTGGCGATTGAAATTATGAAGGAAGAAAGAAACGGGAGCGGTGAGTATACATGAAAATTGAAATCGTAGGTTTGGAGCCAAAATTTCAGTTTTGGAGCCAAGTAAAGCTTCTGCGCGTTAACACATAATATCTTATGCAAACGAGGCCGAGGTCAATGTTCGGCTGTAGACAAGTAAAATGAAAACATCAATATTTAATCACTAATTGTTACAATTGAAAAAAGGTGGAATTGTTAAAAATAAGTACAATTACAAGTGGCGTAAAAGAACAGTTAGCAAATATAAATTATAAAAATTAATTATTAAGTACTGAATATTACTACTTAATTAATTAATATTAAATTATTGATTATTATTTTTATTTGTTTAATTTAATTAATTAATATTAACAATAATTTACTAATTATTATAATTAAGTATTTAAAAATGTTATCTATATATAATAGTTAATGAAAAAAGCTATTGAATATTTTAGTCTTTTATTTTTTAATTTTTTTTAAAATTTCGAAATTTTGTTTTAAAATTTTATGAATATTTTTTAGCTTAATTTTAAATTTTTAATCTTTTTATATTATTTGCGAATATTAATTTTTCTAAAAGTATATGTTATTATATATTATTATTTGAAATTATCAATTAGTTAGTTAATTATGAACTATTAAAATATTACTTATAAATTACAAAAAATATTAAATATTAATCATAATTCAACATAAAAGTAACTTTAAATTGTTAATCGTTATCTATGAATTTAATAAATCGAACAACAAGACTATTAAATAATCATTGATTATCAATACAAATTTAATAATCATTGATTATCAAAACAAATTTAATATGTATTAATAATTTCTTGATATTAATTTAATTGATCGTATTAAAGACTATTAAATAATCATTGATTATCAAAACAAATTTAATAAACATCGAACCATAATGTATTTTATTAATTACTATTACCTCTTATTTATATTACATAGTAATTAATAACTAATCAGCATTAATTTTCAAAATAAAATAAAAAATAATCAACATTAACTATTGAATTTTATTTACTTCTAATAGTTATTATTTATTGTTAATTACTAATGTATCATTAACATTAATTATTTAAAATTTAAATTTACTAATTAATTACTAAGTAATAACACAAATTTAAAACATTTTATAAATAATAAATATAAAAGTTCGTTTCAAATCTCTTGGAAAACTGCAGGAAAATAGCTTCAAAATTATGTCGACGGTAATCCGACTCTATTAGCAACGGAATTTAGCATTAAATATTATATGACGGTAAAGAGCTGCAATTTCCATTGATTTAGCGACAGAATTAGTATTCGACGGTAATAATTTATAATAAGATGACATATAAAATCCAAAATATTTTCTCTTACAAAGCCCACGGAAATCCGCCGCTAATTAGCGACGGAATTTTCCGCTGCTAAAAATCTGTCGCTAATCTCGGTTTTTCTTGTAGTGTTTTTACCGCAACTTGATTTACCATTCCTTTGGGAAAATTTGGGGGAGTCTTCTTCTTCGCTCAAGATTACTTCTCCCGTTGCTTCTTCATGTGTGAATTAATTTCTCCTTCTCATCTTTTCGATGCAATTTAATGTAATTTCCGTACACAAATCCTCTTTTTTTCCTTTTTAGTCATAACTTGTACTCCACATAGTCCATGATCGAAATCACCAGAGCCGAGTCGCCGGAGTCAGCGGCGATGAGGTTGTTGGTGGTGTTTCTGATACCATCATGGCAAATTTCAAAGGCATCAGAATTGTTATCTTGAAACGGTATGAGGAAGGAGATGCATCTCGCCTTTTCAAAATGTCTTGTGTTTTAAGGCACCGTTAAGCCCTTAGACACGTGGCAATGCTTGAAAGGGTGTCAATAAGGGTAAGTGCAGGTAATCATAGCTATCTTCGTAAAGCCTATTATATAAGGACAAAAATGATCTTGTGATTTGTCATCCATCGGCATAGCACTATAGGATAAAATTAATCATTTCTGAAGTAATTTCTGATTCTAGCTCAATAAGACACCCGGTCGATTTTTTCCCCTCTTTTTTTAGTTATCATCAATTCTCGCATGTCTTTAACTGACGTTTTTCTTTTGAACAGGCCGTTTACAATAGTAAAGACACGAGGTGTTGGCAAACAAGGACCAGTAGGGTCAAAGAATTATCCACCCCAGTTGCAGTAGATAACACTCTCGAGTCTTCGACCAGTTCTAAATCGGATTCGGACGCTGACTTCCAAGGGGGGTCGACACATTCGTCCCTCTTCCTGGGGTAACAGTCGAATCGAGCGAAGCGACAACAATACCAATAGCGCCCGACACACTTCCAAGCGCGTCGATCGTGACAAATCCCCAAGACACAGAGGAGAGCACAATGACCCTTAAACAATTGCAGAATATATCCGCTAAGCAAAACATCCCTTAGGGAAGTGTCCACCTTCCTGGAGCACATGATCGTCCTCACAATCCCCTTGAAGGTTACATGGAGCTGTCTCGTCCTATGTGTACCACTGAAGATATTCCTCCCATTCATTTATTTATTATTGACTTCCTATGACGAATGAACTTGGCTCTATTACAGTATCATCCAATCGCTTATGGCAACCTGTTATCGTTGCATTATTTGTACATGAGGTATCTGGTTTACCCTCTGACCTTTAATGATATAGTCTTCTTCTTCATATTTAAGCACAACGAGAAGACCTCCCCCTCCTGTCTTTATTTTGAAGTTGTCCACGATTGGAAAATTATTGAGAAAATCTCGAGAAAAGTGGGGGTTGCAAAGCATAATTGGTTTTACATTAAACAGCAGGAGGGATATGCTCTTTATTGGCTTCAATGCAGTAAGATTTCCACTTTACTTATCATCTTTGTAATGAAAATTTCTCATGTCGACCTTTCTTTTGCAGAAGAAAAGCCAAAAAAGTATGAAGTGGAAGTATATGAAGAATGCTTCAACAAGTTGTCTAAGATGAGCTTAAGCAATGAAAGTTCTGGAAATGTATGACCGACGCTCATTTACATCGATATGGCCCTCTTGATAAGAACAGAACACTAGGACCTCGGAAAGGGGAATCTTCTTCAACGATGCCTAGCCGGAAGGGAACATCCGAGGGTACACATGCAGCGCCCCTAGTCAGGGAATTTTCTGTCCATCCCTCATCCGAAGGGAAAAAGACATCTCGCCCACCGCTTAAAAGGCCTGCCCCCAAAAGATTGTTTTGGGAGGCCGACCGTTTGAAGAGGCAAAAGTGTTCTACCATGAAAATCCTGGAGTAGGCTCAAGAATGGTTAGTTGAGGGAGACCCTAGTGAACGTCATTTGAAAGGATCTGAGGCTAGGAAAGATCCTTTTCCTGTTCGAAACCCGCAGGAGGAGGAGGAGGTGACATCCACTTTTTATGGCTTGAAGGATTTCAAGATGCTCGGCACCATCATTTAATTGCAAAATTTGGATCCTGATAATTTCTTCACTGCGAAGTCCGGGGAAGTTTCTACACCAGCCGAGCCTACATACTTTGGAAGTATGAGTCAAACTCCATTATAGGGTTAACCTAAGCAAATTTTTACACAGCATCATCGCTATATGTCATAGCAGCATTTTCTCTTATGTAAATTGAGTATTAACTACATTCATTTTCATTATATTTTACATGGGTAACGAACACCGAGTTTTATCATGATCTTTTCGTCTCCCTATCTGCAGACGACGGACCTATTGAAACGGTCCTGCAGCAGGTCGGACAAGGTGATGAAGAGTCGCAGGAAGAAAAAGAAAGAAGAGAAAGAAAAAGGGAAGACGAGTCGAGAGAGAGAACAACAAAGGGAAGGATATCAGGGAAGCACAAGCGGATACACGAGGCGGAAGTGGAAGATGGGAATAAGTCCAAAAGAAGAAAGAAGCACGGGTCTCACAAGCATCGATCATCTTCCCATCCCTAGGGTAAATTCCCCAGGGAAAGCTGCGGAGCCGAACAATCTCGGGCTATCCTAAGTCGTTTCAGGCTCCCAGTCGGCGACGAAAAGTGTCCTCAAGGGTCATCTTCTCCAGGTCGGGAGAGGGTATCCGCTGATCGGATAAAAGGGTTAGAAGAAGCTTTTATTGACCTTGTTTTTACTGAAGTTGAGCCTCCCCCCGAGCTGCAGCCGTTCCTACCAAGCTTACGCCATCGGATCCGATCTAACTTTGACTATGCCTTATCCCAATACGATGCAATGTATGTATACGCCAAGCAAGTATGCAGGGTAGTAAAGAGAAAGTCGATAGAGAATGTCGGTTTGAGGAGGGAAATTAAGTGCAACATAAGGTCTTTCGGGTTTCTCGAGAAAAGAGTGGGAGAGTGAGTCGCAAGTAGTGACCACCAAAGAAGAAGGCCTCTGCGGATCTAAAGGCTCTTCTTCAATCAAAGACCAAGAATGCAATTCTTTAATAGTTAAGGTTGAAAAATTGAAGGGTAAGAAAGATCGGCTAGACCAAGAAGTGCAGAATCTCACGGCCTGCCTCAACTCGTCCGAGTTAGACAGAAATCAGGTCGGAGAAAATGTCGTTGCCGCAATCGAGTCAGCCAACAATCTTCAGCTTCAGCATGAAATTGATGTTCAATCAATTAAAGCCGAACATGCTTTAGAATTGACCAATACAAAGAAAAGATTTGGGGCAAGTTCTTATATTCTTTGTGAGGGTCCTTCGTCATAGGAACTGGCTTGGATAAGAGATTATCAGAAGGTGCTAACTGATACATGGAAAGTTTTTGTGAAGATGGATAAGGACGCGGCGAGGGGGCAGCCAGTGAACGAAGAGGCTTTAGTGGCTTGATTTCTACGTGCGGACGAACGTGCGGTGTTGGATTAGGGGAAGAAAAAAGAGAGAGAGAAGCAGCATATGCTGAACGATACGAGGCAAAGGGGAAGTCGGCCCCCATGGAGGTGTTGGTACTAGCCAGGTTAGGACACTCCTTCCTTCTTTTGCAAACTTGGAGGCTTGTTCGACTTTTGCCTTTCCCCCAGATCCACCTAGGGTTGTGGAAGAAAACCCGACCAAATCTGATACTGGAGGTAAATCTGTCCTCTTTTCCTTAAATTCGTGTTCATCTACTTGGCCATAACTTATATTTTTCTTATTGCAGGTACTTCATTGGCAAAGGAGAATATCAAGCTAAACACCGCAGCGCTCGAAAGAGATTGCACTGAGGGGACGGCTGGTGTCCCAAAGGAGAAAGTGGATGACAAAGAGCCACCAGAGGACGCGGATGTTGAGATTGTAGGTAGCGTCAAGGAATGGAATCATCCTTCCATTTCTGGCATGAAGGCCAGAGATGAGAGAGATATTTTATCTCTGAAGCCCGAGCTTGGTGAACCTCAGAATATTAACAATATTTAATTGTACCTGTATGCAATGTTTAATTGTACCTGTATGCAACAATATTTCATAAGCACGTTATGTTAATATTAACTAAAGTCTGTGCGCTTTTTAAGCATTTGTTACTAATTTGTTGAAATGGGAGTAATGTTAGCGTTACCAATTAGTTCTAACCTTCGTGGGTTATTTGTCAACCCTCTTACCCCCAGTGTCATAGGGAGTTGGTGCGATCATAAAGTTCTCCAGCCGTACTTAAGATTGATTCATCCCGATCAGGGAGTCAAGTGTCCTTAAGTAGGAGTACCCTTAGTCATTTATATTCTTCCTCTAGTCATTGATGGTTAGAGTTTTAAGGATCCGACGGTCTTTTGTCAGGGTGCATCTTTCAAACTCGTCCATTATTTTATACTCTTTCCTGGGTCGAGAGAATTAAAGTTATTTTTAAACAATTAGTCATGTTGTTTGTACCGGTATCATCCTCACTTCTAGTCAACAAAGTGGGACCCAAAAGTGAGTCGATCAGTCTAAATTTAGGATCGGTTTCTATGGATTTTTATCGTCTTCCCAACGAGGTTGGCTCGTTTCATCACGTGTCGGCATATCAGGGCGTCAGCGTTTGAATTAATGTTGGTCGGATCACAACATTTAGTTATTATAATAATAAGTCAGAGCAGGAAAGGAGCTTTTTATTCATAAACTACTGTAAGCGATAAGTCACTTCTCATTATAATTCTAAAACAAATAAAATAATGAGAAATCTGAAAATTCTAAGACAGATAAGGTCGTAAGTGTTCTGCGTTCCATGCTCTTTGAAAAGGCTCGCCATCAACAGTCGATAGCCTGAAGGTTCCATTGTCAAGCTTATGTTGAATGACGTAGGATCTTTCCCACTTGGGTCTTATATGTATGGGAGTCGGGAAAATTCGCTTTAGGACAAGATCACCGACGTTAAAGGTCTTGTGTCCAACCTTCTTGTTGTAATATCGAGCGACCCTCCGTCGATGAGCTTCAGCACAGAGGTTTTCCTCTTCTCTTTTCTTCAATCATATCCAGCGAGTGCAAGAAAAGGGCTTTGTTCGACAAAAGATCATAATATGTGGTTTTGTGGGAAGGAACTTCAAGTTTGATGGGAATGACAACTTCCGACACGTAGGACAAGGCGAGGGGAGTGTGTCTTGTGGCAGTCTTATCGGTTATTCGATATGCTCAAAGAGCTAGAGGAAGCTCGCCGACCCATTTTCCTTTAGCTCGTTCCAGTCGCTTTTTCAGGATGTATTTGATGATTTTATTGGCCGCTTCGACTTGTCTATTAGACTATGGATGTGCAACCGCGGTGTGTTTCTTCTCAATGCGATATCTTTCACAAAAGTATTTGAATTTCAAGTTGTCGAACTGAGTCCCATTATCGTAATAATGGTTCGAGGTATCCCATATTGACATATGATATTTCTCACAATGAAGTTAATGACCCGCTTTGTAATGACCCGGGATTTCGCTTAACTAAATTTAAAATATTTAATCTGGATTTAAATATTGAGTTGAGAATATAAATGGAAATTTATATTTGAGTCATCGATTAATAATCAATTTCGATTTAATATTGAATATATTAAATTATCGGAATACGAAAATGGATTTAGTTGAATTCAAAATCTAATTTGAATTTAAATTCAATTCAAAAAATTAATGGAGAATTTTATTTGAATTTATAGCGATAATAATATTAATTTATTTTCAAAGAAATTAATTGTTCTGAAATTAATTTATATCGAATTAAATTAATATCTTCTACAGATGATCGAATTGGACTTCGTGACCTGTCCCAGTGTGTCCGGAATAGGGGTATTACCCTAGAATTGACTGTTGTTGGGTTCAGAAAGGAGTTCGAAATCAATGTGATAATTTAAATATAAGGATACGATTTAAAAACTAAATAAAATAAAAATAAAATAACTTAGATTGTGGACACAAAACAAATACCCGTGCCCTCCTTGTCTTCCACAAAACAAATACCCGTGCCCTCCTTGTCTTCCACAGAACAGAGAATATCGTGCCATTCCTAGAACCCCAAATCAAACAAATACCGTGCCTTCTCTGTTTACCACAAATCGCAACTACCCCCTTCTATTATAAAATGGCCGCAGCCTCTAATTCCATTTCGGGGAGAAATCAAAACATTTAAAAACCGAATTTCCCTTTTACTTCTTCTGTAAATTGCAAATCCACCTAACTGAAATCACGTATTGAATCTGCGAGATCGAGACGTTCTGGAGCATGCGATTTTAATCCTCCTACTTTCCAGAAGCTCGAACGAATGGTGAGAATCGAAGTCGCGATAGTTTTTGAGAGGTCGACGGGTTCGAGCAACAGCTAGGGCATCGCGATGAAGATCGATTTCCCCTGCCGTCGTGTTAACTGGAAGGTCGATGTGGTTCGCGAGTTCATGGAATCTGGGAAGTTTTGCTATCGCGATTTGTTTTAAGGGTGCGATGCTCATTGAAATGGTTTGAAGTCTGTCGTGAGTTCCTGTAGTTGATCGAGCTGCAGGTCTGGGAGGTACTGGTAGAAGAAAAGGTGCGGGTGTGTGTTTAAGGGAATCGATGTTGCGAAGATCGATCGTAGGAGTCATGGTGAGGTACAGTAGCTTCAGCAAGGGTCTGGATGTTTCAGTAAAGAAGAAAAAGGGGTTTGGTAACTTGTTTAAACCATTTCTTTTCTTAAAGTTATTTATATACATCTAGTTAATATAATTAATTTAAAAATACCTAGACCATTTTTAAGAAGGAGAAAAATAGTTTATTTAATTTAAAGTGTTCAAGAGTGATTAAATAAATAAATAAATAAATTATCATTTACATTGTAAATGAGTATAATTTATTTACACGATAACAGACCTTGGTGAAATGCCAGAATGGATGGATGAAGTGTATTTGCATTGTTTGTTTTTGGAGATGTCTAAGAATTCATTTCAGAAATTAGTCGAGTTATCCAAGAAAAGCGAGGCAAATAAACTCATTCAAGTTGATTCATAAGTTGCGATATTACGGAATCAAACGGGATATTCAACAAAGGAAAATTGGTGAGTAAACTCCACTCACCTGTTCATTTAGAATTATTTTTATTCATTTAAAATAATTGTTTGATACTTGTTTGAATGCTTGCTGATTGATCTAAATATATATTAGTTATTTAGGACTATTATATATATATTGGGTTGACTGATTGGTTGGATTCCCGCAGTTTCATTAGCGGATGCCCGCGGTACCATAGCGGATGATTACCCTATACGCCCCACGCTATGATTAGTGGATGACCTTCTATACCGCGATATTCTGCCACGAAGCAGAATGGGTATTATTTATGTACTAACGTCTGTGGATGCAGGAAAACAGGTTGGAGGAATCCAACTGGATTCCTCAAAAATATATTATCTGTTTGTTTATTTGTTTGCATATATACTGTCATATATGATGTGTTAAAATCCTGAAATAAATAATTGGATGTTTATGTGTTTAAATAACACTGAGCCTAAGTGTTGATATTTATAAAATATCATGAAAAGGATATTTGATTTAAAAGGGAAAATTCTATTTGCCTAAATAGAATTTGAATTTCGATATGGAATTCAATATAGAATTTGAATAAGGAATTTGAAAAAAGGAATTTGGATAAGGAATTCGAATAAGAAATTTGAATAATAGAAATTGAAATAGAAATTCAAAGTATAGCATTTGAAAATAGAAATTGAAATAGAAATTCAAGTATTGAAAGTGAAAATAGAATTGAAAATGGAATTTCAAGTATAGAAATTGAGTATAGAAATTGAGTATAGAATTTGAATATAGAATTTGAATATAGAAATTCAAATGGATTAAAATTCAAAGGGGTTGAAATGAATTTGGATATAAAATTCAAAGAGGATTATAAAAGAATTTGATAAAGGAAATTCAAATGGATTTTTGAACATAGAATTTGATAAAGGAAATTCAAATGGATTTTTGAACATAGCATTTGATAAAGGAAATTCAAATGGATTTTTTAACATAGAATTTGATAAAGGAAATTCAAATGGATTTTTGAACATAGAATTTGATAAAGGAAATTCAAATGGATTTTTGAACATAGAATTTGATAAAGGAAATTCAAATGGATTTTTGAACATAGAATTTGATAAAGGAAATTCAAATTGAATATAGAAATTCAAGTGGGAGTTGAATAAAGGAAATTTGAATAAAAAGAATTCAAATAGAATTGAATATAGAATTTGAATATAGAAATTCAAATGGATTTTTAATGAAATTTAAAATAAAGGAAACTCGAAGATAGAATTTGAATATAGAAATTCAATGGAATTTGAATATGGAATTTGAATATATGTTCATATATATTCGAACGAGGTTGAAATATAAATTATAAACGATGTTAAACGTTTATATTCATATATATAATTAAAACGAACGCGCCGCGACGCGGTAGTTCGTGATTTGGCACGTCTAACTTCAATTGAGTATATAGAACTCAATTGAAATTGGAATTCGTTGAAACAAGAATCGTTGGGACCGATTGAATAATAATTTTCTAATGAAAGAGAAAAATCTGGGTTTCGTCGTATAGATTTTGAGTTAAGTCAAAATCCATTTTTCAGAAAAACAGCGCCATATTCGTTATAAAAACGATAACGGTTTATATAAAGAAATAAAAGGATTTTAAGGAAATAAATCCGAATTGGCATTAGAAAAATCTAGACTTGAGCTATAAATTATATATGAACTCAAGTGAAGTAATGAAATGATTTTTGAAACAAAAATCATATTTTTGATTTTTGAATAGGGTAACTAATTAGAAGAGGAATTAGTTAATGAAGTTAAATCAAAACTGGGCTTTTAAATAAGTAAATAGAAGTTGTGAATTTATATTCGAAATCGAATATGGAACATAAATTGAAAATGAAATTCAATTAGTTTATAATCAAGTTGAAATATATTTGGATATGTTATATTCAAATATCAAAGTGATATAGGCAAAAGAGTTAATTTGAAAACTGATAAATGAATTAGTTAAAACGATTGAATCGAGCAAACTACGAATAAGTAAATTAACTTGTGATTTCATATTCAAACGGAATATGAAAGTAGAAATGGAAGAAAGGGAATTTGATTTGTATAAGCAAGTTAGAATCAAATTTGAACATGTTATGTTCAACCATTTAAATAAAATGAGCAATAGGGCCAATTAACGAATTAGTTAAAGAACTGAGTTAAAAATGATCAGAGTAAGTTGTAGTGAATTGAAAATGGATAGACATATGTTAAATAGGTTTGGAATAAAGTGGAGTAAGTTACAGAAGAGATATAAATAGAGTGCTCGACAAAAAGGTATGTATTTAATTCGTATATGAGATTTTATGCGCCGTATCGGCTAGCCGCTTGGCTTTTTCTTTTTCTTTTTAAGATAAGAAGGACCGGGGAAGCTATTTGAAATTTCCCGATGCTCCCGGTACAAAGGAGGTTATGGCGAATTTTTCCGGAAATTTAAGGAGTTAGAATATTTTTAACAAATTTCAATAGTTAGAAATTAGTGTATCGATGTATATAGAAGTCGATAAGAAAACTAACTTAAAAATAAAATAGGTTAATCAAAAAGGAAATATAGGAATAAAATCATCATAAGAATAGAAAGAGAAAAGCATACGTGTTTTAAAAGAGGATAATTGGTTTGAATGGTATTGATTTATTCGAGTAAGTAGTCTTGTCTGTTTTGACGTTAAATGTTATTCAGTCAAGGTCTGAGAGGTAATTATACCCCAACTTGGTTGATTTCATGATATACCGATAAGTTGCAAGATTCAGGCTCGAAGATCAATGTTGAATAAGAGATTTAGTTGAATATAAATGTTTGGGTTGTTGTAACGATGTTTTACATAACATCTGTTTTAACCCAAATAAGTGTAAGTTTGGAAATAGAACAATAAATATTTCCTAAGTGCAGAAATAAACAAGTTCAGAAAAGAGATGAGTAATTGGAATATTTTCCAATTATAAAGAGGAGATATTTTCTAAGTTTAGAAAATAAAAGAAGGCGATATATGGAAATGTTTTCCAAAGAACGTAAAAGGCCAATATGGTTATCGAAAATATTTGGTTAACAAATATTGATAAGAAATAGAGAAGAGATTTAATTAATGGAATATTAATTAAAGGTTCAGTGATTATTGGATGTTTGGATGAACACTTGTTTTATTCGATAGTTAAATCATCGACTATCGAAGCACTTGTTTTTATTCGATAGTTAAATCACAGACTATCGAAGTTTTGACCATCGTTGTCAATATGGAGAGACCGGTTGGATTATTATCCGAAGGACCACTCCATATCGGCAGTAGCGTACGAATCAGATTATATAAAGATAATCGAAGACGGAGTAGAGTGCAAGGACCTTTTCTATTAATAGAAATAGTACCTTCTGTTCATCCTGTTCCTGGATGACTTATATGGATGAATGTCTGACAGAGTATTTCCAAAAAGGTCACGTACATTAATTTCTTCAACCGTACCAAGAGTGGAAGCGGAGAAGGGCACTTCTTTAGCTAACACGTAATGTACTGTTGTAGACGTCAATTAGTGATTTCCGATGGATCTGACAATGTGGCATTCGAAGTGAATCTGATGTGATGATACAGCATAACCTCTGGCCTCAACAACCAGGAAATGACAAAAATCGGGCAGGCAGCATGGCTATGTAGGTCGCACCTATTAGGGTGTATAATCACCTATCTAGAGAATATTCATTTGCTTCTTTAATCTATCAATGCTGTCCCATATATATACGAGAACGGTTGCTGATCCCAACCGTTGGTGATATACATTCGATACACTCAAGCGAAATGAGTGGTCGGTCATGTGTGGCTGAGTTGCAAGATGTTCTTGTTGAACTCCAGTGTATCGTTCCTAGAGTACACTGATCGGAAGGTGATTCCATACCTTGTCATAGTTGGAAATCCATTACCCAATACGTGCTTGTGGTTTTGATTGTATATTATATATGTGGAACGTGAGATGCAAACGTTCCACTAGATTGTTATTTACTTGATTTAGACATTATTATAATATCAAAAGAGTTTTGATATAAAGATAAGTCAAGTGTTTGGATTCTCATAAGGGAAAAACCCGTTCCGTGTTATGCGGCGTGGTCTTATGAGATATCATTTAGTTTTCTGAAACTGTTTTAAACTGTTTACTCATACCAGTCCCATGACTGACCCGGAGTTTATTTGTTTTGTTCTACCTAAACTCTTGGGTGCCTAAATTTGTACGGGCAGTCAAGTAGTTCAGGATTTTTCAGATATATCTAAAGGAGCTTGGAGCAGGAGGCTTCAGCGTTATCTAGTTATAGTTTGTTCCGCTATGTTGTAAGTGTTGTACTCTGATAAGTGTATGTTATACAGTTAAGATTTTGTATTTCAAAGATGTGATATATTATATTTTGTTCCGCTGCGATGTGAGATTCTGTGTTGTTATTTCTGTTCTTCTTCTACCTCTTTCTTCTAAAAAAAAAATGTCTCGTATTTTCGTGATATTTGGGTTGGACGTATGATGTATATAGTCAACTCTGATGTTATGGAAATCTGGGTCATCACACTTGGTATCAGAGCTTAGGTTTAGCGAATACCTAGGCTGTGTGGAAATGTGCTCATTAGAGATAGGATCAGTAGTATCCTAGAATGAGTTGAGTGTATATATATACGAGAGAGCGTATTTGTTATTTGATATAAAAACTGTTTTATATTGTGTTGACTAGTTTGTTGAGTGGATTATAAATTTTGGTCGAATCGTGGGACGCCACGATGTCGATAGGAGTTTATAAACGCTTGAACAGAAGATTGGACACGATATTGTTTTTAGATAGTTAAGTTGATTGTTAGGATTATAATCAAATTAGATTATAAAATTGAAATAGTTATATATAACCAATAAAATTTGTATATGAATGAAATATATTCAAATGTGATGAATTAAAATAGAATTCAAAACCAGAATTCAGAATTTAAAATCCTGGGAGTTTGGAAAATATTTTTCTGGAGTTTGAAAGAAATATAGCACTTGACTCATTCAGTAGCTGGGAAATAATTCTGATGATGAGTCGACCATCATCAGTGTTCATTTTCGAGTTTCTAAGTGATGGATTGCTACCGTAGAAAAGTGTTTGGTGGAAAATTTGTTGAAAGAGAACAAGTTGGTTTTGAAAATTCAAATGTTTGAATTTGAAATGGAAATAAATATGTATATACTTATGGGATTTCAAGAGGGTTTGAATTAAAAACCCGGGGATTTGAAATTCTGGAATTAGAATTTAATTTAAGAAAGTAAATCGAAGTGAATAAATTGATTTAAATCAATCGGAATGAATTAGATATGAATATATGTTAAGTATCAAACATAAATAAGTTTTGAACAGTTAATAGGTTAGTAACACTTTTTATACCTTAGCAATTTCTAGGACGAAATTATTTTAAGGGGGAAAGATTGTAATGACCCGGGATTTCGCTTAACTAAATTTAAAATATTTAATCTGGATTTAAATATTGAGTTGAGAATATAAATGGAAATTTATATTTGAGTCATCGATTAATAATCAATTTCGATTTAATATTGAATATATTAAATTATCGGAATACGAAAATGGATTTAGTTGAATTCAAAATCTAATTTGAATTTAAATTCAATTCAAAAAATTAATGGAGAATTTTATTTGAATTTATAGCGATAATAATATTAATTTATTTTCAAAGAAATTAATTGTTCTGAAATTAATTTATATCGAATTAAATTAATATCTTCTACAGATGATCGAATTGGACTTCGTGACCTGTCCCAGTGTGTCCGGAATAGGAGTATTACCCTAGAATTGACTGTTGTTGGGTTCAGAAAGGAGTTCGAAATCAATGTGATAATTTAAATATAAGGATACGATTTAAAAACTAAATAAAATAAAAATAAAATAACTTAGATTGTGGACACAAAACAAATACCCGTGCCCTCCTTGTCTTCCACAAAACAAATACCCGTGCCCTCCTTGTCTTCCACAGAACAGAGAATATCGTGCCATTCCTAGAACCCCAAATCAAACAAATACCGTGCCTTCTCTGTTTACCACAAATCGCAACTACCCCCTTCTATTATAAAATGGCCGCAGCCTCTAATTCCATTTCGGGGAGAAATCAAAACATTTAAAAACCGAATTTCCCTTTTACTTCTTCTGTAAATTGCAAATCCACCTAACTGAAATCACGTATTGAATCTGCGAGATCGAGACGTTCTGGAGCATGCGATTTTAATCCTCCTACTTTCCAGAAGCTCGAACGAATGGTGAGAATCGAAGTCGCGATAGTTTTTGAGAGGTCGACGGGTTCGAGCAACAGCTAGGGCATCGCGATGAAGATCGATTTCCCCTGCCGTCGTGTTAACTGGAAGGTCGATGTGGTTCGCGAGTTCATGGAATCTGGGAAGTTTTGCTATCGCGATTTGTTTTAAGGGTGCGATGCTCATTGAAATGGTTTGAAGTCTGTCGTGAGTTCCTGTAGTTGATCGAGCTGCAGGTCTGGGAGGTACTGGTAGAAGAAAAGGTGCGGGTGTGTGTTTAAGGGAATCGATGTTGCGAAGATCGATCGTAGGAGTCATGGCGAGGTACAGTAGCTTCAGCAAGGGTCTGGATGTTTCAGTAAAGAAGAAAAAGGGGTTTGGTAACTTGTTTAAACCATTTCTTTTCTTAAAGTTATTTATATACATCTAGTTAATATAATTAATTTAAAAATACCTAGACCATTTTTAAGAAGGAGAAAAATAGTTTATTTAATTTAAAGTGTTCAAGAGTGATTAAATAAATAAATAAATAAATTATCATTTACATTGTAAATGAGTATAATTTATTTACACGATAACAGACCTTGGTGAAATGCCAGAATGGATGGATGAAGTGTATTTGCATTGTTTGTTTTTGGAGATGTCTAAGAATTCATTTCAGAAATTAGTCGAGTTATCCAAGAAAAGCGAGGCAAATAAACTCATTCAAGTTGATTCATAAGTTGCGATATTACGGAATCAAACGGGATATTCAACAAAGGAAAATTGGTGAGTAAACTCCACTCACCTGTTCATTTAGAATTATTTTTATTCATTTAAAATAATTGTTTGATACTTGTTTGAATGCTTGCTGATTGATCTAAATATATATTAGTTATTTAGGACTATTATATATATATATTGGGTTGACTGATTGGTTGGATTCCCGCAGTTTCATTAGCGGATGCCCGCGGTACCATAGCGGATGATTACCCTATACGCCCCACGCTATGATTAGTGGATGACCTTCTATACCGCGATATTCTGCCACGAAGCAGAATGGGTATTATTTATGTACTAACGTCTGTGGATGCAGGAAAACAGGTTGGAGGAATCCAACTGGATTCCTCAAAAATATATTATCTGTTTGTTTATTTGTTTGCATATATACTGTCATATATGATGTGTTAAAATCCTGAAATAAATAATTGGATGTTTATGTGTTTAAATAACACTGAGCCTAAGTGTTGATATTTATAAAATATCATGAAAAGGATATTTGATTTAAAAGGGAAAATTCTATTTGCCTAAATAGAATTTGAATTTCGATATGGAATTCAATATAGAATTTGAATAAGGAATTTGAAAAAAGGAATTTGGATAAGGAATTCGAATAAGAAATTTGAATAATAGAAATTGAAATAGAAATTCAAAGTATAGCATTTGAAAATAGAAATAGAAATAGAAATTCAAGTATTGAAAGTGAAAATAGAATTGAAAATGGAATTTCAAGTATAGAAATTGAGTATAGAAATTGAGTATAGAATTTGAATATAGAATTTGAATATAGAAATTCAAATGGATTAAAATTCAAAGGGGTTGAAATGAATTTGGATATAAAATTCAAAGAGGATTATAAAAGAATTTGATAAAGGAAATTCAAATGGATTTTTGAACATAGAATTTGATAAAGGAAATTCAAATGGATTTTTGAACATAGCATTTGATAAAGGAAATTCAAATGGATTTTTTAACATAGAATTTGATAAAGGAAATTCAAATGGATTTTTGAACATAGAATTTGATAAAGGAAATTCAAATGGATTTTTGAACATAGAATTTGATAAAGGAAATTCAAATGGATTTTTGAACATAGAATTTGATAAAGGAAATTCAAATGGATTTTTGAACATAGAATTTGATAAAGGAAATTCAAATTGAATATAGAAATTCAAGTGGGAGTTGAATAAAGGAAATTTGAATAAAAAGAATTCAAATAGAATTGAATATAGAATTTGAATATAGAAATTCAAATGGATTTTTAATGAAATTTAAAATAAAGGAAACTCGAAGATAGAATTTGAATATAGAAATTCAATGGAATTTGAATATGGAATTTGAATATATGTTCATATATATTCGAACGAGGTTGAAATATAAATTATAAACGATGTTAAACGTTTATATTCATATATATAATTAAAACGAACGCGCCGCGACGCGGTAGTTCGTGATTTGGCACGTCTAACTTCAATTGAGTATATAGAACTCAATTGAAATCGGAATTCGTTGAAACAAGAATCGTTGGGACCGATTGAATAATAGTTTTCTAATGAAAGAGAAAAATCTGGGTTTCGTCGTATAGATTTTGAGTTAAGTCAAAATCCATTTTTCAGAAAAACAGCGCCATATTCGTTATAAAAACGATAACGGTTTATATAAAGAAATAAAAGGATTTTAAGGAAATAAATCCGAATCGGCATTAGAAAAATCTAGACTTGAGCTATAAATTATATATGAACTCAAGTGAAGTAATGAAATGATTTTTGAAACAAAAATCATATTTTTGATTTTTGAATAGGGTAACTAATTAGAAGAGGAATTAGTTAATGAAGTTAAATCAAAACTGGGCTTTTAAATAAGTAAATAGAAGTTGTGAATTTATATTCGAAATCGAATATGGAACATAAATTGAAAATGAAATTCAATTAGTTTATAATCAAGTTGAAATATATTTGGATATGTTATATTCAAATATCAAAGTGATATAGGCAAAAGAGTTAATTTGAAAACTGATAAATGAATTAGTTAAAACGATTGAATCGAGCAAACTACGAATAAGTAAATTAACTTGTGATTTCATATTCAAACGGAATATGAAAGTAGAAATGGAAGAAAGGGAATTTGATTTGTATAAGCAAGTTAGAATCAAATTTGAACATGTTATGTTCAACCATTTAAATAAAATGAGCAATAGGGCCAATTAACGAATTAGTTAAAGAACTGAGTTAAAAATGATCAGAGTAAGTTGTAGTGAATTGAAAATGGATAGACATATGTTAAACAGGTTTGGAATAAAGTGGAGTAAGGTACAGAAGAGATATAAATAGAGTGCTCGACAAAAAGGTATGTATTTAATTCGTATATGAGATTTTATGCGCCGTATCGGCTAGCCGCTTGGCTTTTTCTTTTTCTTTTTAAGATAAGAAGGACCGGGGAAGCTATTTGAAATTTCCCGATGCTCCCGGTACAAAGGAGGTTATGGCGAATTTTTCCGGAAATTTAAGGAGTTAGAATATTTTTAACAAATTTCAATAGTTAGAAATTAGTGTATCGATGTATATAGAAGTCGATAAGAAAACTAACTTAAAAATAAAATAGGTTAATCAAAAAGGAAATATAGGAATAAAATCATCATAAGAATAGAAAGAGAAAAGCATACGTGTTTTAAAAGAGGATAATTGGTTTGAATGGTATTGATTTATTCGAGTAAGTAGTCTTGTCTGTTTTGACGTTAAATGTTATTCAGTCAAGGTCTGAGAGGTAATTATACCCCAACTTGGTTGATTTCATGATATACCGATAAGTAGCAAGATTCAGGCTCGAAGATCAATGTTGAATAAGAGATTTAGTTGAATATAAATGTTTGGGTTGTTGTAACGATGTTTTACATAACATCTGTTTTAACCCAAATAAGTGTAAGTTTGGAAATAGAACAATAAATATTTCCTAAGTGCAGAAATAAACAAGTTCAGAAAAGAGATGAGTAATTGGAATATTTTCCAATTATAAAGAGGAGATATTTTCTAAGTTTAGAAAATAAAAGAAGGCGATATATGGAAATGTTTTCCAAAGAACGTAAAAGGCCAATATGGTTATCGAAAATATTTGGTTAACAAATATTGATAAGAAATAGAGAAGAGATTTAATTAATGGAATATTAATTAAAGGTTTAGTGATTGTTGGATGTTTGGATGAACACTTGTTTTATTCGATAGTTAAATCATCGACTATCGAAGCACTTGTTTTTATTCGATAGTTAAATCACAGACTATCGAAGTTTTGACCATCGTTGTCAATATGGAGAGACCGGTTGGATTATTATTCGAAGGACCACTCCATATCGGCAGTAGCGTACGAATCAGATTATATAAAGATAATCGAAGACGGAGTAGAGTGCAAGGACTTTTTCTATTAATAGAAATAGTACCTTCTGTTCATCCTGTTCCTGGATGACTTGTATGGATGAATGTCTGACAGAGTATTTCCAAAAAGGTCACGTACATTGATTTCTTCAACCGTACCAAGAGTGGAAGCGGAGAAGGGCACTTCTTTAGCTAACACGTAATGTACTGTTGTAGACGTCAATTAGTGATTTCCGATGGATCTGACAATGTGGCATTCGAAGTGAATCTGATGTGATGATACAGCGTAACCTCTGGCCTCAACAACCAGGAAATGACAAAAATCGGGCAGGCAGCATGGCTATGTAGGTCGCACCTATTAGGGTGTATAATCACCTATCTAGAGAATATTCATTTGCTTCTTTAATCTATCAATGCTGTCCCATATATATACGAGAACGGTTGCTGATCCCAACCGTTGGTGATATACATTCGATACACTCAAGCGAAATGAGTGGTCGGTCATGTGTGGCTGAGTTGCAAGATGTTCTTGTTGAACTCCAGTGTATCGTTCCTAGAGTACACTAATCGGAAGGTGATTCCATACCTTGTCATAGTTGGAAATCCATTACCCAATACGTGCTTGCGGTTTTGATTGTATATTATATATGTGGAACGTGAGATGCAAACGTTCCACTAGATTGTTATTTACTTGATTTAGACATTATTATAATATCAAAAGAGTTTTGATATAAAGATAAGTCAAGTGTTTGGATTCTCATAAGGGAAAAACCCGTTCCGTGTTATGCGGCGTGGTCTTATGAGATATCATTTAGTTTTCTGAAACTGTTTTAAACTGTTTACTCATACCAGTCCCATGACTGACCCGGAGTTTATTTGTTTTGTTCTACCTAAACTCTTGGGTGCCTAAATTTGTACGGGCAGTCAAGTAGTTCAGGATTTTTCAGATATATCTAAAGGAGCTTGGAGCAGGAGGCTTCAGCGTTATCTAGTTATAGTTTGTTCCGCTATGTTGTAAGTGTTGTACTCTGATAAGTGTACGTTATACAGTTAAGATTTTGTATTTCAAAGATGTGATATATTATATTTTGTTCCGCTGCGATGTGAGATTCTGTGTTGTTATTTCTGTTCTTCTTCTACCTCTTTCTTCTAAAAAAAAAATGTCTCGTATTTTCGTGATATTTGGGTTGGACGTATGATGTATATAGTCAACTCTGATGTTATGGAAATCTGGGTCATCACACGCTTCGTTGTGATCGTGGTCATTTGTTCGACTTTTGCCCACTTCGTAAAATAACCTACGACCATGATTGCATACTTTGCACCTCCTTTCGAAATGGGCACGCTTCCAATGATGTCTATCCCCAAATAGCGAATGGCAAAGGGCTGACCATTTGGGTGATCTCTGTTGGCAGGGTTTGTGGAATCTGCGCAAATCTCTGACATTTATCACTTCATCTAGAATAATTAGTTGTATCCTTGCTGATAGGCAGCTAAAAGTACCCACGGAACACTTTCTTGTCCAGAGTTTGCCCACAATGTGTGCAGCACATCCCCTTTCATGCACTTCTCTTGGTATCCTTTTGATGTCATCATTGGCAACACACCGAAACATAGGCACAGAGAAACCCCTTATATAGAGTTGGTCATGTTGGATGATGTACGTAGAGGCCTGTCGTACGATAACCCATCTTTCATTTCTCTTTTTGGGAAGTGTGCCATGTATAAGGAAATTCTTAATGGGAGTCGTCCAAGATTCTCTTTCAGGCTCAGCTTCAGCTTGACTGACTTCCATCTGATCGATGCTTGGAATGCCCAGTGTCTCTATATGAACTATCCACGTTTCACTTGGGTGGTCTGAACTAGCGAGTTTTGCCAACCTGTCTGCTTTTTTATTTTCCTTTCTGAGAATGTGGGAGATGCTATAACAGTCGAAATCACGCAACATTTTTTTGACCTGCTTGAGATAGGCAGAAAGTCGAGCTCCTTTGGTTTGATATTCTTTCCTAACCTAAAACACAATAAGTTGTGAATCACAGAAAATTTCAAGTGATGTTATTCTTAAGTCCCTCGCAAGCTTGATCCCGACAATCAGGGCTTCATACTCGAAATCATTGTTTGTCGCCAAAAAGTCTAATCTTAGGGCATTATACGCCGACCGTCCCTCACAAGATAATAATACTACGCCGACACCCGAGCGTCGGTCATTACAAGCCCCATTTGTATATAGCTTCCAGGTGTTTGATCTTGACTCTGTGTCCCTGGGTTAAGTGCTATCTTCTAAGTTTTCATCCATTGGAGTTGTAAATTCAACTATGAAATCGGCCAGTGCTTGCTCCCGGATGGACTTCTGTGGAACAAAGGTCATGTCGAACTGACTTAGCTCAATGTTCCATTTAAGCAGTCTTCCACTTATCTCAGGTCGTTGCAGAACCCTCCAAAGAGGTTGGTCGGTGAATATTTTAATGGGGTGAGCCTGGAAGTAGTGCCAAAGCTTTCGCGACACAATCAGCAAACTATAGGCGAGCTTCTCAATCATCGGGTAGTTGCGTTCAACCCCTGTCAATTTCTTGTTCGCATAATAAGCTGGTCGTTGTACCCGTTCCTCTTCGCGGATTAGCACCGAGCTGATTGCGTATGAAGTACTGCCAAATACACAAATAGATCTTGGTGGTCGATTGATTTGGACAAGAAGGGAGGTTTCTCCCAATGATTGAGTAGGCTTTGGAAGGCTTCGACAGAGTCAGGTGTCCAAGCAAGTTCCATTTTCCTCTTTTAATCAACTCAAAGAAGGGTAGGCATTTACCAGTCGCCTTGGAAATGAATCGCCTCTTTGCTACAACGTTGTCTGTCAGGCTCTGTATATCCTTGATTCTTCTAGGTTCCCGAATTCTCTTAATGACCAAAATCTGATCGGGATTGATCTCGATTCCTTGAGAGCTAACTATGAAACCCAGAAACCTACCTGATGCCACTCTAAAAGAACATTTCAAGGGATTTAATTTCATTTCGTACCTTCGAAGAATACACTTGTAACGACCCGGAAAAATGCGATCTTGGTTATCCGATATACGACACATATCGAACATCAAGGATCGAAAATAACCGAATAGTTAATGAAAGAAATTAGAGGGTGAGGGTAGATAAGATAGAAACTTAGAATAGAAGAAGAAGAACAACACAACATCACAGTAACACGAACCTCACAGCGGAACGAATAACATATAATATATATAACATAACTTGAAATATACATCTGTACTTGAATATACATCATTATCAGAGTACAACACTTACAACACTGCGGAAATAATCTATAACTATATGATCCTGAAGCCTCCTGCTCCAGCTCTTCAAGTATCTGTAAATCCTGACTACTTGACTGCCCGTACAAAATTGGGCACCCAAGAGCTTAGGGAAAACAAAATAAACTCCGGGTCAGTCATGGGACTGGTGTGAGTAAAACAGTTTAAAACAGTTTAAACAAGTAAATGATATCTCGTAAGACCACGCCGTATAACGGAACGGGTTTTTCCCTTATGAGAATCCAAAATATCTTTATATCAAAAACCTTTTGATACTATAATAATGTCTATCGACCACAATGTAATAATCATCTAGCAGAAACGCTTTCATCTCACGTTCTACATATATAGCATACAATCAAAACCGCAAGCACGTATTGGGTAATGGATTTCCAACTATGACAAGGTATGGAACCACCTTTCGCTAGTGTACCTCTAGAAAGGAATACACTGGGTTCAACAAGAACATCTTGTAACCCGGCCACACATGACCGACCACTCATTTCGCTTGACTGTATCGAATGTATATCACCAACGGTTGGGATCAGCAACCGTTTCCCGAATGGGACAGCATCAACAATAGATTTTTAGAAGTAAATGAAACTCTAGATCAGATGATTATACACCCTACTTCGGAGCGACCGACTTAGCTATGCTGCCTGCCCGATTTCTGTCATTTTCCGGTTGATGAGGCTTGAGGTTACGCTTCATCATCACATCAGATTCACTTCGAATGCTACATTGTCAGATCCATCGAAAATCACTAATTGACGTCTACAACAGTACATTACGTGTTAGCTAAAGAAGTTTCCTTCTCCGCTTCCACTCTTGGTACGGTTGAAGAGATCAATGTACGTGACCTTTCTGGAAATACTTTGTCAGACATTCATCCATACAAGTCATCCAGGAATAGGATGAACCGAAAGCACTATTCCGTTCATCCATCTTAGGCACTGTTATCTAAGACTTATACAAGCCCTTTCATTTTACTCCGTCTTCAATTATCTTTGGCATATATGATTCGCAACGCTTATGCCAATACAGAGTGGTTCTTTGGATAATAATCCAATCGGTCTCTCCATATTAACAACGTTAAAATGGTCAAAATTTCGATAGTCTGTGATTTAACCATCAAAGAAAAATAGTGTGCAAACAACGATATTATTTCCAGGTGGAAATTCTATCAAATCAACCATCATTTAACATTTATCTCCTTAGTTCATTTTTCATCTCCTGTTTCCCTATATTCAACATTTCTTATTTTCTATATTTAGAAAATATATGTTATTACCATTGGAAACCATTTCCATTTCTTGTTTTCTATATCAGAAAAACATTTCTGGTTCTTATTTGGAAAACATTTCCAAAACTCCTTCATTGGACTTAGACAGATGTTTAAACAAACCATCGCGATGCCAACTCAAACCATTACACTTATTAACTAAATTCCTTTAACCCACCTTCACTATCGAACCTTAACCATTTCTTAGTTAAAAATGAAGTCAGTCAAGTTGGGGTAATACTACCTCTCAGACCTTAACTGAACAACGTTTCTAACCTTGAAATAGACAAAGTTACCTTTTAATTCTTTAACAAACTTCCTTATGTAACTCTTTTTCGAATCATCTCTATTCGATAATTCTTTCCTTCGAATAAGGTATATTCGATAACTCTATTCAATTTACTCTATTGGACTAACGCTATTGGATTAACTCTATTTGATTTAACTCTAGTCGATTAGCTCTTTTTACTTAACTCCTTTCGAATAACTAATTCAATAACTCTTATGTGTTTAACTCTATTTGAATAACTAATTCAATAACTCTTATGTATTTAACTCTATTCGAATAACTCATTCGCATAACTAATTCGATTTGCTTACTTTCGAATACTTATATTCGATAATCTCTTTCTTCGAAAAATTCTTATTCGATTTAACTCCTGTCGAATAACTAGATTCGATCAACTCACTTCGAATATTTCTGATTCGATTATCTCACTTCGAATACCATATTTGATTTAACTCCTTTCGAATACCATATTCGATTTAACTCCTTTATTCGCTTTATAAAGATTTCCTTTTTAACAACGTTTATTCATTTTTAAAGATTTACTTTTAGTAACGGTTCTCCACTTTAAAATGATTTCCTTCTTATAACAGTTTCCTTTTTATAACGTTTTCCCTTTTATAACGTCCTATTCCATTATAAATAAATTTCCCTTTTTAACTCTATTTATTTTCTAAATATTTCCTATCAATTCTATTTATAAATTATTTACAAATATTTCATTTTTATTCGTTTTACCAATATTTCCCTTTTATATTTGTTTTTACAAATATATTTCCTATCAATTCTATTTGTAAATGGTTTACAAAATCTTTCCTTTTCTATTATTCTATTTGCAAATGGTTTACAAAATCTTTCCTTTTCTATTATTCTATTTGCAAATGGTTTGCAAATATTCCCTTTTCAAATCTATTCTTTGATTTTATAATATCCCTTTTTCTAAATATCTCCTATTTATAGATATCCCAATTTATAAATATTTCTTATTTATAAATATTCCATTTATAAATATTTTTATTTTTAAATATCACTTTGAAAATATTCCCTTATCAACATTTCGGTATGTTATGGTATTCAACATATCAAAACGCGATGATCAGTATCGTCCAACACATATAATCGACAACAGATTATATATCACATCATATATCACAATATATGAAAAACAATAAAATAACTGTTGAGGAATCCAGTCGGATTCCTCCAACCTGTCTCCCTGCATCCACAGATGTTATACAATACAAAATCAACATCGCTTTCAGTTCCATATGATATATTCTGTTAAACAGAATCAATATAGAAATTCAACTAACAGACTAGCAGTTCAATCAAATAATCAACACACAGTCAATCAGCCCATATTTAACAGTTCTAAAAATACAACATGAAAATATAAACTATTCAGAGTTAGTGAGATTTACTCACATTGGCAGTTCATCGTTAAAGAACGATAAACTGTTTGTTTGGTTTGAATCAAACAATTTATTTCGCCATAAATTCAAACGAGCACTGATCCACTTCCAGTCAGCTCCACGGTGTAGCCACCGTCCATACGATCCCTACGCAACTTGTTTCATGCAATTTCGATAACGTATGCGATAGTTATGATCGATACAAGTTTGTACAACAATTAAATTAAATAAAAACATGGATATTTTTTTTTAAAAAGGCCTTAACCTTTTCTAATCTCAGCCCGACCCATTTCCTCACCCCACATCCACGATGACCCAATACCGTATGGTCCTTCTCCTTCCACAATACCCCTCGCGTATTCCTGTATCCCAAACCCAGACATTGCCGATTCTTCCTCAAAGCCGAACTCCCTCTACAAGCCATCGAACCCAAAAAGAAGTCCACCCAAGTTCATCTCATCGCACCAGCTTCCCAACCATACCCATTTTCTCCAACTCGCATATCACCTCGATCTCGCGATCTCGGGTTCCGGGTGTCACGACTTGCGTCAGCTATGGGTATCGATCACCACAAGAAGACCACAACCACATCCAAACATTGCCACGAACCCCAAAACAGTGTCTGCTTTTCGAATCGAACCTCCAATCCTTTATGAATCCGAACCCTAATTCCCTAAAGCTCACGTCGCAACAGTCGAGATCCGCAAACACGAATTGCACACTCCAGAAAAATTACCAATGTGAAGAGAATCACCCAAGGAGTCTAGATAAATCGGTTTCATGATTTATAGGAATTTCTTTGTATTTCTTTTTGATTTCTCTTTTGGCCGATATTTTTTTCTGTATGCTGATCTTATATACTGCGTTGGGGTTGGTAGCACTTGTGGTTGAGGAGGAACGATGCGTGGCCTTCAAATTGGCCAAGCAAAATGTTAGATATAATTTTTATTGATTTTTATATTTATTTTCTTGATTTTATACTTGTCTCTCGTCCTTAAAAATCCCTGCGACCACATATGATATCCAAAAAATCACGAAACTGAACATGTAGCTAGAGTTCGATATTACGGTCCCAACGAAACTGGTTTCGTCGAATTCCGACTTCGTATGCTCACACAACGTATTTTTAACTGTCAAAATACTAACTGTTTTTCACTCTAAAAATCCGTACGACCGCACAGTGACTCTAAAAATCACGAAACTGGAAATCTAACAACTATTTGACATTGCGGATCCAACAAAATTAGTTTCGTCGAATTCCGACTTCGTTTGCAAAATTGGCTATTTTTAAAGCTCTGAATGACCCATTTAAATATATAAATATATTTAAATATAATTAAATTAAATATTTAAAAATAAATATTATCTTCTATATTCACAGTGGAATACCATAAAGCTCTAGAATATTCCTATATGAATTTCTAACTTGATATCTCAAATCTGGGTCAACCCGATATTCGATTTAAAATGAAATTCCTTTTTAAAATATAAATAATTCCTTTATAAACTATAAAGGAACTTCACAGCGACTTTTCTGAAATTTGATTTGGACGTGAATCAAAATATACATGACGAAATCCTGATTTTTCTCTTCCACTAGAAAGATATACTCCACCAGCTCCACACGTTTCTTGTTTCACAGAAATCCGGCTTAAAACGAATCTTGTACATTCAGTTGAAGTTCGAATCGCCAAATTACGAACTGCAGCGCCATTTCAAGCTCGATTTTAATTATATTATAATTCTATGTTCAAACTGTCGTTTATATAATATATTCGTTATTCAAATTCAATTCCAAGCTGAATTAAATATCCCAGATGATCCGGTTCACACCATATCGTCATTTCAGCCAATTCTGATTATTTCAGAATTAAATATATTATTTTAATTAAATATTCATCATTATTTAATTCAATGACCATTTAATTCACTATATCACTATTTATATAATTAAATAAATTAATTATAATACCTCTGCAAATGCGGGTCATTACAACACTACATCATATGGCCATTTGGTAACCTTTTTTTTCAATTGCCAACACTTATATGTGTTACAGACTAGTGACAGTAATAAGTGCTGCTATATTAAAAATATGTTACTAAAAAAAATTAATATTTTTTTATTAGCAATGCTTATTTGCATTGGTAAGCCTGGTTCTCGAGTGTAAATACGTGACCACCCACCTGTTTTCTGTCGTAACCCTATACTCTCCTATTTCAAACGCTTTTCACTATTTCAATCGCGTTAAAATGAATTACAAAGCGGGAATTATTTCAATTTCACTTTAGAGAAATATTTGGATTTCGAAGCGCCACAAGGATTTTGATTTCAAGTACAAAGCAGGAACAAGGATTTCAATTTCAAGGCAAGGAGGTCGAGGTCAGATTCAAGTTCGAGGTTGTGAAACTCGATTTCAAGTAGGTGATTTCTGCATTTTTGGCTATCATTCTATTTGATGATTGTTTATTATCGACTGTTAATGGTACGTGGACAATCTATGTTTTTTGAACTTGATTTTAAGTCTGTGATTATATTCATGCTTCAGTTTTAAATCGTGAGGGTATTGAAGGTTTAGCTCATTGTTATGGTAATTTTTACTAGCATGCTGCAATATAAAATTAATTTCAGAATTTATTGTTCATAAGTTACCCCAAATATTGAGTTTGTGTTTTATTTCATTTTATAATAATCACTTGTTTAGTTATATAAAATTTCACTTGTGATTTTTCTGATGATGAAGATTAAGAGTATATTCATTCAGCTGATTGTAGTTTAGGTTTATTTTATTTATTTCATGTTTCAGGTCATTTTGTTAAACAAATTTGTAAAACTAAACTTGTTTGAAATTGAATGGAGTCGCAAAATGGTAAATTCACCAAAACCAAGGAACCAATACTGATCAAACTGACTATTAAATTTCTGGTGGTTCACCCTGACTTCCAAAAAACGCATCAAAATTTTGGCTTCCGGTGTCCTCGAATTCAGGTTGTGAAGCTAAAATCTTTTCCTTTGGTAGCTTCTTGTGTCTTGAGAATTGTGCTAATTGGTTTATTTTTTCTACTTTATTTCTTTGCATTGTCAGATGCACTTTGGAATACATTACCAAATCCAATTGGTCGGAACTAGTCTTTCTTGGATTAGGTCTACTTGTTATGATATAATCGTCTATAGAGCTTCGGCTATTGTCGTAATCATCATTAAATACTGTGTCAGGAGTCAGTATTTCCTCGTGGTAATTGCTTAATTTACTTTCAAACTATTATTGTAAACTTTTTAAATAGTACATTAAGATGTAATCCATTGATTTTGTGTATGGTTTTCCGATGAATCCGGTCTAGCCGTATATCCTTCTTTGAGGTTATTAGTGACCAAACTAGAATCAATATTCAAAGCCATGAGGTAATTTTATCGTTGCTTTCATACTTTTTTGGTGCATCAACTTGTGCTTTAGAAGTTTGTAAAGCCAGATCATCCAAACCTTGTTTACTAGGATCACTGTCTTGAAGCTTCTTCTCAGCTGAATTATGTTCAGGCTTCAACATTTTAAGAGTAGTGGTAGAATCATGATGGAGTATTTTCAACTTTATTTCTCCCTTTGTTTTTCTGCTGTATTTTTCATGTAAGGAATAGGTACATAATAAAGGTAAGCATGTGTTCAAGAATTGAGTCAAACTCACTTTTGAGTTTGACTTGGTACACATATATGCACCTGTCAAAATATACTTTGTTAAAATGTGCACCTGTCAAAATATGCATGAACATGCCTTAAACCCTACCTGATTTATGCATGTGGAGAAGTTTGAACTCCTCATACTGCATACATACCCACATAATATAGGATTCGCATGATTGCTTTGTACCTTCAGAAATCATCTATTAATGTCTCTCCTATGCTTAAGCTCCGATGTTGCTCCAAATTTTATTCTGAATCTAGTGAACGACTACTTCTAATCTTATTTTGTAGTTCTCTCAGTTGTTCACTTGAATCGATCTATAAGATCCTGCTAACATCCCAGTATTATGAAATAGTTTGGTGGTTGCGGCAAACGATGTTTCCTTTTCTGTTTGATTTTGCAATGGGCATTTGCATTATGTTCAATTTTTTTCCTAAACAGATTTAAATTTATTAATGTTGGGATATTTATGTGCTTTTATTTCTCTTTAAATCTATCTAACCTACATTTAGTTTCATTTGCCAAACTAAGTTGAGTTTTTTTCGTCCATACCTATCCTTTTTTAGAGAGGAATTACCATATTGTTTTGATCTGTTGCGATTTCCATATCGTTTATGACTTTTAAACCAGAACTCTCTTCTGGCTTTATGCATACATGGATGGATTACATGATTTAGATTTTCTTTCTTATGTATAAAAAGATTAGGCAATTCGTATTTGCTTTCCTATACATAAAAGTTTAATACATAGCTCATTAGTTTTACTGATTGTAGTAATTGATATAAAGTATTGCAGGTGGGGCACTTTAGGGTGTATTGTTGTTATGATTAACTCGGTTCTACAAGTTGAACTATCTCATTCTTTAATTCTTCATTTAATCTTATCTTTACCATGGATTTCTTGAAGGTTTTGACTGTTTATGTATTGGATTTATAAATAATAGTCTCGAACTGAACATTGTTGTTGTTGGGTAAACTTAAATAAAATATTGGAAATGATAAAAAATGCTGAGTCATGTGTCTTTAGAGTCAATTGTCATGTTAGTTCGTAAAGTGTTGTGTCTATTAGGTGTGTCTATTTAATAAGTAGTGGTAAAGGGTTAAGTCAATTAATGATGTGTCAGTTCGTTAAGTGTTATGTCATTTGACGAAGGGGTGTCTATTGTAGTTGTAAGGTCATATAGACCACTATATAAATATGGGTGTGGTCATTTAGTTGTATGTGAGGAGAAAAAAAAAGAGAGAAAAGAAAAGAGAAAAGTGTAAGAAAAAGTGTGAGGGGATAAGTCTTAGAAGAAAAAAAGAGAGAGTGTTTGTAATGAAAGTTGATTTATAAAAGTAAAATAAAATTGAGTTGTGTATCCTCCTCATCTAAATAATTCCTCTTCTCAATTCTACAAACTGGTATCGGAGCTTTCGTTTTTACAAATTGGTATCAGAGCTAGGTTGAAATAATGGGATTTCTATTCCATATGTCGTATGTTCTCACAAAAAGAAATTTTGAACAATGGAGTAATGAAAAGAAAGAAGAGTTAATCTCCAAAGGGTTATGGGAGATTATTGAGAGTGGCTATGAGTGGCCAAAAGACATTAAAAACATGACGAAGAAAGAGAGTGAGGCATTCATAAGCTTGAGAAAGAAAGATCTTCAAGCTTTTATGGTGCTGAGTGAGAACGTCGATAAAGAAGCATGGTATCATATTAATGGAGAGAAAACCGCGAAAGATTCGTGGGAATTATTGAAAGAAGTGTATGGAAAGGATGAAACAAAAATAAACGAAGAAGATGATGAAGAGGAAGTCGAAGAACCTGAAGTAGAAGAGAAGGGAGAAGAAGTAGTGAAAGAAGGTAAAGAAGAGGACAAAGCCAAAGAGGAAAGTGAAGTGAAAAATGGTGAGGAAGAGAAAAGGGATGAAGATGTAGATATGTTAACACAAGAAGAGAATGCAGAGAATAAGTTAGAAGAAAATGCAGAGAAGAATAATGACATGGGCATGGATACCAATAACAACATGAAGAAGACTAATGAGAACACGGAGAAGAAGACTAAAGAGAAAATCAGTAAAAAGTATAAAGAGGAGAGAGTGGAGGTTGCAAACAGTGAAAAAGAGAAGCAAAGAGCATTATTACAGTTACAGTGGAAAGTGATTAGTAAAAGCCAACAAGGTGACCCAGAAGGTCCAAAGGTCAGTGAGAGTTCTACTGCGATGAAAAACATTGTAGAAAAAGATGTGGTTTTTGAACAGCCAGCTGAGATATTGGGTACGTTTGGAACTGACAAATGTTGGAATCAACCAGTTATAAATTCAATTTTTGACAAATGCGATCAAATTTCAAAAAGGAAGAGAGGAAAAGAAATATTGAATTGCAGTTGCTTTCAGACGAGCGGGAAAAGGAACAAGAAAGAAGGCAAGGCGGATATTTCGGAAGAAAGTGAAGAGCCAACTGGTGACGTATACAAACCGCCCTGAAAGACTAAAACATTTAAAGTTTATGGGGGAGTTTTGTTGGGTAAACTTTAAATAAAATATTGGAAATGATAAAAAATGACGAGTCATGTGTCTTTAGAGTCAATTGTCATGTTAGTTCGTAAAGTGTTGTGTCTATTAGGTGTGTCTATTTAATAAGTATTGGTAAAGGGTCAAGTCAATTAATGATGTGTCAGTTCATTAAGTGTTATGTCATTTGATGAAGGGGTGTCTATTGGAGTTGTAAGGCATATAGACCACTATATAAATATTGGTGTGGTCATTTAGTTGTATGTGAGGAGAAAAAAAAAAGAGAAAAGAAAAGAGAAAAGTGTAAGAAAAAGTGTGAGGGGATAAGTCTTAGAAGAAAAAAGAGGGAGTGTTTGTAATGAAAGTTGATTTATAAAAGTAAAATAAAATTGAGTTGTGTATCCTCCTCCTCATCTAAATAATTCCTCTTCTCAATTCTACAAACTGGTATCGGAGCTTTCGTTTTTACAGTTGTTAGTGTAAGTATGAACTGATATTTGTATGCATGTCTTTGGTGTATTGTATTGTTTATATTCTTTGTTAAAGCTACAATCTCCTGGTACATTGATTTCTTTTCCCTTTGTTTCATTTTCACTTGAAGGGGTGGACGTGTATTTTGGGCTGATACTCTAGGTTCTGGCAATATACATTCAATGCTCAGTAAGTGGGCTCCGTGGTTTCTTCCAACAGTCAAAATACTTGGAAGAAAGGGCTAACTAAAGCTTGCCACTGGTATGAAATTTTCTCCCTATGTCCCCTCGTTTTGTTGCCTTTAATTATAATTTCAATATGATTTGTTCATTTGATTCTTCACCATCTGGCATGAATTATCATGCTTTAGAAACTAAGGCTACCTTTAACATTATCAGATCAAATAAACTGGGGTGAATGATTTTGTTTTGATGGATGTGTTATATGGTGAATGCAGCACTGCTATTCATTACCATCTAGCCAAAAAATAGTGTCAATTTTTTCCTCTAAAAGTAATTTAATAACCTCATATTGTATGCTTTAAAATCCTCTAACCTTCATTCAATTTAAGATGAGTCTGCACATTGAAATTACTTACAAGTGAACGATACTGTAGTTATTCATATTTATTTAAATGATGGTAGTCGTTTGATTGTAAAAGTGATACTTCGAAAGATGTGGCAAAGATCATATATATGCTTATAACTACTTCATTTGAAAACAATTCCTTGTCCTTTTTATCCTATTACTATTTTTTAACATCTAATTTCGATTATAAAGCTTTTATCTATAAATGAAACATGCTGCCATGTTACTATGATTAAAAATGCCAGCATCCTATAAACAAACCATATTTAAGTATTTACCATCATAAACATGGATAATCTACATATACATATGTAGGTATTATCTTTTGTTGAATCCTGAAAAAACATTCCTTCTTGCAGTACACCTTCATATATGTTCTGCATCCCTAACCTTGCATTTTGAACTATAAATGTTTCCTACATCATTTATGAATATGGTTATAATTAACATATAATTAATATATCTATTTTTCGATTTATAAACATGAGAGTTATTTTCTTGGTTGCCCTTTACGTGCTACTTCTTTTAGGGCATGGTGTGGCGTCTGCGTACTATACAACAGGGGTTAAATTGGTTGCCAATTCAGCTCCGCACTCAGTCCGCTTTTGTAAAGTTGTACCATTCTGAAATAAAATTCTTGCTTGATGAAAATAATATTATATGAAGATCATATGGTAACATCACTTTGAAGTTTCCATAAGTATAATTCAACCGACTTATGTTTTATCTTGAAACTTTGTCGTAAAGTAGCTGTTTTGACTAATATTTAGCTTGGTAATTTGTAGTAGTACGTTGGTGTCAAAATCTAAGTTCTAGCACCATTCAAGCCATCTTTTTTGGGAGGAAATAAAAATGAGGTATTTGGCAAGCTATTGTTTTAATAGCTGTTAGAAGCTAACAACAAATTAGAAGGGTCAGATATATGTAGTGACAGTAAGAACAAGCGTACAATAATTGTAACACCCCGTATTTTCAGTGAACGTGTAAGTAACAAATCAGAGAATAATTAATTTTTAAATAATAAACAAGGGAAACAGGTTGCGACATTGCGTTCGTTTCGAAATTATGCTTGGAAACGAGTCTGAGTTTTCGAGAAACGGAGTCCGTATGAGGAAGATATGACCCTCCAAAGTTTCAGGAATTTAAATAAAATAAAACAGCTCGAAAATAAAGCTAGAAATTCGAAATTCAAACCCAGAGAAGGCTGGCGGAAAAATTCCCGCCCATATACCCAGGTCGACTGGGGAGTTGACCCCCCCCCCCCCCAACCAGGTCGACTGGGGTGTCGACCTCCCCATGACCAGGTCGACTGGGGAGTCGACCTGAGGGTCGACCTGCTCCCGAAACCCAGTTTTTGAACCTGGTTCATTCTGATGTATCCGGTCTCGTTTTCTGTCTAGATTCGTCCGCCTAATCCTATATAAACAGCCACCTAGCCCCATTCTCCTTACACCATTTCATTCTCTCCTTATGTTGCCTCTGAAATATTATAAATAAATAAAATAATGGTGTCGCTACTCTGCTGGAATTAAAACTAGAGCTAGTACACATTCTTCCAATTCTGACTAGAATTAAAAAAGAATAGCTACAACTATCTTTCTTTTAGAATCCAGAACAACAATTTGAGAAGAGTAATCCAGCATTTCTGCATTAACAACGGTTTATTATCCTTTCTTAAAACCACGAAAGGCAAATACAGTTATTTTCCGATAAAAACTTTAATTATAATTGTGACATGATTATAAATCTAAATTTGAGGTTGTGTACGTTCTGTTCTGATATATATTAATCTGTATATCTTTCTTCTTTCTGTTCGATAGCCAGGCTACCACGAGCCTGCGCCACATCTCATAAGAGATTAAAGCACGAACGCTAAACTTTGGGACAAATTATGAATGATGGCATAATTGGACATGGTTAATCTGTGACTCATGTTGTAAACTAGATTTAGATCTTTGCATATTCTGTGAATTGGAAGAAGAGGAACTATTGTATGTTAACATGTGACTTGAGACATTGGACATAACGCATATTTTGAATTAAGACCTTTTATAATTTAAATTTCTAGATTGTTGGGTATATTTTTATATAACGATTCATGACTTGAGATAAAAAGAGAATATGACTTAGGCGTGAAGATCTATATTAAGATTTGATAACTATTAAATGTGAATAACACCTAAGTGGGAGATCTTTGAATATATGACATGCATTGAAATAGATGGCTATATTTGGTATAATTTATATGTGAATCTTTTGTACTAGGCAAGTTTAACTAAATTTGGGACATGTGTTATATGGTAAATTATGACCCTAATCTGTGCCATGTATATTCAATGCAAATGTAGGGTATATGTAACGGCTGGAAATTTCCGACTCCTCGAGAGCCGAAAATCCCGAGACGTTAGTGAAAGAATTTAGAAGGTGAGAAAGAAAAGATAGAACTAATAGAATAGAAGAAGAAGAACATCAGAATCATCAGAGTGACACGAATCTCACAGCGGAACGAATAACATATAATATATAACATAACTTTGAAGTAAACAGTTATATATATACAATAGCACTTATCAGAGTACAACACTTACAACACAGCGGAAATAACTATAGCTATAAAATCTTGCAGCCTCCTGCTCCAAGCTCTCCAAGTATATCTGTAAATCCCGACTACTTGACTGCCCGTACAAATTTAGGCACCCAAGAGTATAGGGAAAACAACAAAGTAAACTCCGGGTCAGTCATGGGACTGGTATGAGTAAAACAGTTTAAAACAAGTATAGGGTATGTCATAAGACCACGCCGTGAATACGGAACGGGTTTTTCCTTATGAGTATCTGAACAACTTTGACAAGCAATATCATTGTGATATTATAATAATGTCTAAATACAAATAGATATCAATCTAGCAGAAACGCTTGCATCTCACGTTCTACATACATAGTATAAAATCATAAACCGCAGGGCGCTTATCGGAGAATGGATTCCAACAGACAAGGTATGGGAGCACCTTCTGATCAGTGTACTCTAGAGGTGATACACTGCAGGTTCAACAAGAACGTCTTGCAACCCGGCCACACATGACCGCTCACTCATTTAGCTTGAGTGTCGCGAATATATTGCCACCACGGTTATAGGCCATCAAACCGTCATCCGAAGATACAGAATCAAAAAGAAGTATAAATATGAATATTCCCTAGATCGGTGACAATACACCCTGCTTGGGGATGACCCAACTAGCCACGCTGCCTAGCCCAACTTTTGTTACTTCCCGGTGTGAGGCTAGAAGCTACGTCTATCTTCAGAACATCTGATCACCATTAACTTTGAATGCCACATCGTCATACCCGCCAAATCACAAATTGACTTATACAAAAATAACACGGGTATATAGCTAAGAGAAACGAATTCCTCCGCCACCAAACGTGAATACGTTTGAACAGATCAACTTACGCGATCCATTGGATATACTCTGTCAGACCTTCTTTCATATACGTTGTCCTGGGACTGGACAAACCGAAGGCACTATTCGGTATATCCATCTTAGTCACTGTTATCTAAGACTTATACAATAGCCCTTGCACTTTACTCCGTCTTCAATTTATCTTTGGCATATATTGCTCGTAACGCTTATGCCGATACAGAGTGGTTCTTTGGATAATAATCCAACCGGTCTCTCCATATTAACAACGTTAAAATGGTAAAACTTTGATAGTCTGTGATTCAACTATCAAATGAAAACATGTCGGTGTACAAACAACGATCTTATTTCCAAACGGAAATTCAATCGATCAATCATCATATGTTCATATTTCCTTATTTCATATATTTAGAAAATATATGTTATTAATCATTGGAAAACATTTCCATAGCTTATTTTCACATCACTATTATTTCGCAACTATCAGTCCCTAACTGTAACTAGTATGAGAACAATTCTCTAAGTATCAATCCTGAAGGTCGAAACCAACATCAGATCGTCACTTAGAAAACCGTTCAACTTACCCTCTCCAGTCAGTTTCTGAATTTGCTTAACTCTATTTCTTAAATTCTTATCATGAAAACATTTCATTTTCTATGTTTAGAAAACATATCTGACTATATTTGGAAAACGTTTCCAAAACTCATTTACGGATTTCCAATGAACGTTGTATAAAACATCGTTACGCTTAATCCATTAATCGCTTATTACTTAACTATATTTCAAATCAACCTTTTCTATCAAACCACAACTATTCCTTTGTCAATTCTGAAGTCAATCAAGTTGGGGCATAATTACCTCTCAGACCTTAATTGAACAACGTCCTTTACTGTGAAATAGATGAAGCTCATCACTCACCTTTTTACAATCATCTGTTTACGCAAATTCTCGGATTCAGGTTACGAATCCACTTCTTATATGCCAGCGTTTGATTATAACTATAACGTTATAATTCCTACTTCTGCAATATCTCCTAAATTATAACTTTATTTCCTAACTCGAATAATTTAACAGACACCTAATTTCTAAATCAATAACTAAATCTTGATTTAAACCCTGGAAAGTAAATAGTACTTTCCTAAATTCACTATAATCGAATTCGACGTATAACTCTCTTTCGAGTAATCTCTATTTGATTAACTCTTCTTCGAATAACCTATATTCGATTATCTCTCTTCGAATAACTCATATTCGAAATCTCTCTCTTTCGAATAAACAATATTCGATCTCTTTCTTTCGAATATGCTATATTTGAAAATCTCCTTTCGATTTACTAATCGATAACTCCTTTCGATCAAAATAAATCGATAACTCCTTTAATTTTATTTGAATAACTAATATTCGACTAACTCCTTTGGATCAACTCATTTGATTAACTCCTTCGAATAACTAATTCGAATAACTTACCTTCGAATAACCAATATTCGATTTACTCTAACTCGATTAACTTAATTCTAATCGATTTACTCCATTTCGATTCAACTTAATTCAAATCGATTAACTTAACTCAAATTGATTAACTCTTTTCGAATAACTGATTTCGATTTAACCCTTCTCGAATAACTACATTCGATTAACTCAAATTGAATAACTAATATTCAATTAACTCTTACGTGTTTAACTCTATTCATATATCTAATTCGAATAACTCATTTCGAATAACTAAATTCGATTAACTCTTTTAACTTTACTCGAATAACTATATTCGATTAACACCTTCTTTCGAATAACTATATTCGATTAACTCTTCGACTAACTCCTTCGGATTAACTAACTTCGAATTAACTAACTTCGAATAACTCCTTTGGATTAACTAACTTCGAATAACTCCTTTGGATTAACTCTAACTGGTTTAACCTAACTGGTTAACTCGTCTCGATTAACTGAACTAATCCACTTAGTTTAACTTAGCTAATTCACGTTGATTAACTCTAGCCGATTCACTTAGTTTAAATCAACTAATTTACTTCGATTAACCACTTAGTTAACTTAACTAATTCACTTTGATTAACCACTTAGTTTTAACTTAACTAATTCACATCGATTAATCCTTTAGTTTAACTTAACTAATTCACATCGATTAAATCATTTACTTTAACTTAACAAATTCACTTTGATTTACCGCTTAGTTTAACTTGACTAATTTACTTTGGTTAACTTAACCAATTACTTTGATTTACTCGACTAACTCGCTTTGGTTAACCTAACCAATTACTTTGTTTAACCCGACTAACTTGCTTTGGTCAACCCAACCAATTACTTTGTTTAATCCTTTATACTCGATTAACAAATATTTCTCCTTTATACTTGATTAACCAATATTTTCCTTTATACTCAAAATCCCCTTTTCTTTATAATATAAAATCCATCGATTTTATATAAATAAATTATTTTCAAATTATAGTTTGAAAATCTCTTTTCTATATCCTGGTATTTCTCATGGTTTTTAACACATCATCTAACAACGATGAATATCGTCCAACCACACATAATCACAATAGATTATATATATCACATTTATATCTTACAATACATAAATTACAGTAAAAATAACTGTTGAGGAATCCAGTTGGATTCCTCCAACCTGTTTCCCTGCACCACAGATGTTAGATAATACAACAACATCGATTTCACTTCACTGTGAAATATTCTGATAGCAGAATCAACATATGACTATTTAACGGTTTATATATATACGTAAATATATATATAAAATCTCTACTAACTGACTAGCAGTTCAATCAAACAATCAACATACGGTCAAACAGTCAAATATATAATATTTTAACAGTTCTAAGAATACAACGTGAAAAATAGAACTGTTTAGAGTTTGTGAGATTTACTCACATTTGGATGATCATCGTCAATGACGATAACCATCGCTTGATTCAGACAATTTATTTTTCTATAAATTGTGACTTGCTCTAATTGACTCGCGGTCAGTTCCATTGTGGAGTACTCGTCCATACGATCCCAACGCAAATTATGGTTCGTGATTCTGATATTATATGACAGAGTTATAGCTTAAACAAGTTCGAATACTATTTAAATTTAAATAAAACTTGACTTTTATTTTCAGTGGGCCTTACCCCTCTATTTTCCAGCCCATTATCCTTCAAATCAAAACCCGTGCCCACGGACTCTCCTTCCCCCAAATTAAATCGCGTATCCCTCCTGTACCACCACCCGTTGACCTTTGCTTTGACCATCTTCCACCGCTGACTCGGCCACCAACCTCGACCAAGGCCACCACCATCCAACTCAGCTTCGAAGCGGCTACCACATCGCCACCCCCATCTCCAACTCGAGGTCCGTTCAAAACTTCCACCTGCTGCTCCTAAACTCGCTGCCTCCTCGTCGGATTCCGCCTCCCTTCATCGACCACTACCATACCACCACGGTCCGCGTCTACTTCCACCCAGAAACACCACGGTGACCTCACCTCGGCTCAACTCCCTCCGTGTCGACGACGAAGTTCTGCCCTAGCCTCGCTGCCTAAAAATCCCATTCCAGCAAATATCGAACGCACCCAAAACGAAGACCTTGGAAGTGCAACACTCGATCCCAGCAGTTCAATGGATCGAAAAGCATTTGATTTCATTTTGTATTTCGCTTGTTTGAAATTCTTGAAGTTGAAATTTTCTTTGTTCGACCTTTGCTGTGAATGGTTTTCTTTGTTGTTATATAGGCCGTGTTGGGGTTGGTAGGTTGTGTGGCTGTAGAAAGGGTCTGCGTGGCATGTTGGTGATCAGATAAATGGGGAAGATATTTTTAAATTGATTTTTATATTTTATTTTCGCCAATTTCTCCTTGTATCTCCCTTCTAAAAATCCCAGTGATTACATATGATGCCTAAAAATCACCAAACTGGACATGTAGCTAGAGTTCGACATTACGGTCCCAATGAAACTGGTTTCGTCGAATTCCGACTTCGTATGCTCACACAGTGTATTTTTAACTGTCGAAATACTGACTGTTTCTCACTCTAAAAATCCGTGCGGCCACACAGTGACTCTAAAAATCACGAAACTTGACCTCTAACAACTATTTGACATTGCGGATCCAACAAAATTAGTTTCGTCGAATTCCGACTTCGTTTGCACAAGTGGCTATTTTTCAAAGCTCTAAATAGCCTATTTAAATATATAAATATATTTAAATAAAATTAAATTAAATATAAATAAATTTATATTCTCGTATATATTCACACCAGAATACCATACATCTTCAGTATAATTATATAATTGATATTTCAAGTCCTGGTTGAATCGATATTCAATTTTATATTGAAATTCCCTTTTATAACGTATATAAAGCGTTACGAATTATATACGAATTCCATAGCGACTTTTCTGAAATTTGATTTGGACATAACTAAAAATCTACACGACGAAATTCTGATTTTTCTCTTCCACTAGAAAGATATACTCCACCAGCTCCACACGTTTCTTGTTTCACAGAAATCCGACTTGAAACGGTCCCTGTACATTTCGTTGAACTTCAAATCGCCAAATAGCGAACTGCAGCGCCATTTCGAGCTCGATTATAATTATATTATAAATTATACGTTCAACTATCATTTTATTTAATATATTCGTTATTTACATAATTAAATAACTTAATTATTATGCCTTACAAAACGCGCCATTACAGACTTCCCCCCTTAAAATAATTTCGTCCTCGAAATTGCTAAGATAGGAGAATGCTACCAACTTTACTAACTAGATTCAAATATATTTTAGTTTACTTCTCAACTCCAGTTTCAACTGAACCATTAATTTTCAATTTAATTATTAATTCATTCTGGCTAACTGAATTTCCATAAATCATGAGAATGTTCTAACGCCTGGAAATTTCGAAAAATTTCTCCATAACCTCCTTTGTATTGGTCAATATGACTAACCACCCCTCGCCTCCCTAGGCCTTCTCCAACCCAAAATAAAATCAAACAGCCAAGCGGCTTGCCAATTCGGCTCATAAAATCCAAACTCGTATATAATATAAACTTGTACCTTTTTGTCGGTCGTATCATTATATCCCTACCCTCTGTTATCAACTCGGCATATACAAATGCCATCCCAATCAACTCCAACCAATTTATTCTTAACACAACTATTCGCTTATTCAGGCCGAATTCAATTTCAAATTCGAGTTTCAAATTCCAAACTCTCCACTAATCGTTTCAAATCCAATACCATATTGTTCTCAAATCACTTCCAGTTTTTCTTAACCTATCATCTCAAGTTAAATTCTGGTTTATTATTTACTTTTACCATCCCATTCGAATTAACTTCACAAGTTAAATTTTAATTTCTAGAACTTAAATTCCTGGGTAAAAATCAATTCGAAATCATACTGCCAATTCAAAGCCTTTGAATTTTCTAAACAATTTGTTTTCTCAAAACAATTCAAAAACAAAATCTTTGGTAGTAATCCACCACTTAGAACTCGAAAATCACACCGATGATACTGCGCAGTCATCATCGGAATTATTTTCCAGCGACCCAAGTGATTTCAATACTATATTATTTTCAAAACCATTACTAAATACTTCCATTTTGAAAACATTTCAAAATCTCCCAAGAACTTAAAATTTCCTTATTTTAATTCCAAATCTGATTTAAATTCATATTTAATTCATCTTATTTCATATACTTTACTTATATGAATTCTGATTAGTTATATATAACCATTTCACATGTTATAATCTTACTCGATTATAATAACAACCAACACTACCAATATATTATATCAAAATATATTCGGGTAAAATTATTTCTTTTACCCTCCTTTCAAAACATACCGTGTCGGTCCATCGTATTCGAGTGTTTAGTAACCCCTATCGATACAGTGGATCAAACTGATCGACCAGAATTCACAAACTACTCAACCAATGAGTCTCCACAATATAAAATCACTTTATATTAAATAACAAATACGCACTCGTATATATACACTCAAACTCAATCTAGGGTATTACTAACCCTATCTCTACCGAGTCACGCCACAGAGCCAAGTAATTCTAAACTTAAGCTCTGATACCAACTGTAACGGCTGAAAATTTTCGACTCCTCGAGAGCCGAAAATCCCGAGACGTTAGTGAAAGAATTTAGAAGGTGAGAAAGAAAAGATAGAACTAATAGAATAGAAGAAGAAGAAGAACATCAGAATCATCAGAGTGACACGAATCTCACAGCGTAACGAATAACATATAATATATAACATAACTTTGAAGTAAACAGTTATATATATACAATAGCACTTATCAGAGTACAACACTTACAACACAGCGGAAATAACTATAGCTATAAAATCTTGCAGCCTCCTGCTCCAAGCTCTCCAAGTATATCTGTAAATCCCGACTACTTGACTGCCCGTACAAATTTAGGCACCCAAGAGTTTAGGGAAAACAACAAAGTAAACTCCGGGTCAGTCATGGGACTGGTATGAGTAAAACAGTTTAAAACAAGTATAGGGTATGTCATAAGACCACGCCGTGAATACGGAACGGGTTTTTCCTTATGAGTATCTGAACAACTTTGACAAGCAATATCATTGTGATATTATAATATTGTCTAAATACAAATAGATATCAATCTAGCAGAAACGCTTGCATCTCACGTTCTACATACATAGTATAAAATCATAAACCGCAGGGCGCTTATCGGAGAATGGATTCCAACAGACAAGGTATGAGAGCACCTTCTGATCAGTGTACTCTAGAGGTGATACACTGCAGGTTCAACACGAACGTCTTGCAACCCGGCCACACATGACCGCTCACTCATTTAGCTTGAGTGTCGCGAATATATTGCCACCACGGTTATAGGCCATCAAACCGTCATCCGAAGATACAGAATCAAAAAGAAGTATAAATATGAATATTCCCTAGATCGGTGACAATACACCCTGCTTGGGGATGACCCAACTAGCCACGCTGCCTAGCCCAACTTTTGTTACTTCCCGGTGTGAGGCTAGAAGCTACGTCTATCTTCAGAACATCTGATCACCATTAACTTTGAATGCCACATCGTCATACCCGCCAAATCACAAATTGACTTATACAAAAATAACACGGGTATATAGCTAAGAGAAACGAATTCCTCCGCCACCAAACGTGAATACGTTTGAACAGATCAACTTACGCGATCCATTGGATATACTCTGTCAGACCTTCTTCCATATACGTTGTCCTGGGACTGGACAAACCGAAGGCACTATTCGGTATATCCATCTTAGTCACTGTTATCTAAGACTTATACAACAGCCCTTGCACTTTACTCCGTCTTCAATTTATCTTTGGCATATATTGCTCGTAACGCTTATGCCGATACAGAGTGGTTCTTTGGATAATAATCCAACCGGTCTCTCCATATTAACAACGTTAAAATGGTAAAACTTTGATAGTCTGTGATTCAACTATCAAATGAAAACATGTCGGTGTACAAACAACGATCTTATTTCCAAATGGAAATTCGATCGATCAATCATCATATGTTCATATTTCCTTATTTCATATATTTAGAAAATATATGTTATTAATCATTGGAAAACATTTCCATAGATTATTTTCACATCACTATTATTTCGCAACTATCAGTCCCTAACTGTAACTAGTATGAGAACAATTCTCTAAGTATCAATCCTGAAGGTCGAAACCAACATCAGATCGTCACTTAGAAAACCGTTCAACTTACCCTCTCCAGTCAGTTTCTGAATTTGCTTAACTCTATTTCTTAAATTCTTATCATGAAAACATTTCATTTTCTATGTTTAGAAAACATATCTGACTATATTTGGAAAACGTTTCCAAAACTCATTTACGGATTTCCAATGAACGTTGTATAAAACATCGTTATGCTTAATCCATTAATCGCTTATTACTTAACTATATTTCAAATCAACCTTTTCTATCGAACCACAACTATTCCTTTGTCAATTCTGAAGTCAATCAAGTTGGGGCATAATTACCTCTCAGACCTTAATTGAACAACGTCCTTTACTGTGAAATAGATGAAGCTCATCACTCACCTTTTTACAATCATCTGTTTACGCAAATTCTCGGATTCAGGTTACGAATCCACTTCTTATATGCCAGCGTTTGATTATAACTATAACGTTATAATTCCTACTTCTGCAATATCTCCTAAATTATAACTTTATTTCCTAACTCGAATAATTTAACAGACACCTAATTTCTAAATCAATAACTAAATCTTGATTTAAACCCTGGAAAGTAAATAGTACTTTCCTAAATTCGCTATAATCGAATTCGACGTATAACTCTCTTTCGAGTAATCTCTATTTGATTAACTCTTCTTCGAATAACCTATATTCGATTATCTCTCTTCGAATAACTCATATTCGAAATCTCTCTCTTTCGAATAAACAATATTCGATCTCTTTCTTTCGAATATGCTATATTCGAAAATCTCCTTTCGATTTACTAATCGTTAACTCCTTTCGATCAAAATAAATCGATAACTCCTTTAACTTTATTTGAATAACTAATATTCGACTAACTCCTTTGGATCAACTCATTTGATTAACTCCTTCGAATAACTAATTCGAATAACTTACCTTCGAATAACCAATATTCGATTTACTCGAACTCGATTAACTTAATTCTAATCAATTTACTCCATTTCGATTCAACTTAATTCAAATCGATTAACTTAACTCAAATTGATTAACTCTTTTCGAATAACTAATTTCGATTTAACCCTTCTCGAATAACTACATTCGATTAACTCAAATTGAATAACTAATATTCAATTAACTCTTACGTGTTTAACTCTATTCAAATATCTAATTCGAATAACTCATTTCGAATAACTAAATTCGATTAACTCTTTTAACTTTACTCGAATAACTATATTCGATTAACACCTTCTTTCGAATAACTATATTCGATTAACTCTTCGACTAACTCCTTCGGATTAACTAACTTCGAATTAACTAACTTCGAATCACTCCTTTGGATTAACTAACTTCGAATAACTCCTTTGGATTAACTCTAACTGGTTTAACCTAACTGGTTAACTCGTCTCGATTAACTGAACTAATCCACTTAGTTTAACTTAGCTAATTCACGTTGATTAACTCTAGCCGATTCACTTAGTTTAAATCAACTAATTTACTTCGATTAACCACTTAGTTAACTTAACTAATTCACTTTGATTAACCACTTAGTTTTAACTTAACTAATTCACATCGATTAATCCTTTAGTTTAACTTAACTAATTCACATCGATTAAATCATTTACTTTAACTTAACAAATTCACTTTGATTTACTGCTTAGTTTAACTTGACTAATTTACTTTGGTTAACTTAACCAATTACTTTGATTTACTCGACTAACTCGCTTTGGTTAACCTAACCAATTACTTTGTTTAACCCGACTAACTTGCTTTGGTCAACCCAACCAATTACTTTGTTTAATCCTTTATACTCGATTAACAAATATTTCTCCTTTATACTTGATTAACCAATATTTTCCTTTATACTCAAAATCCCCTTTTCTTTATAATATAAAATCCATCGATTTTATATAAATAAATTATTTTCAAATTATAGTTTGAAAATCTCTTTTCTATATCCTGGTATTTCTCATGGTTTTTAACACATCATCTAACAACGATGAATATCGTCCAACCACACATAATCAAAATAGATTATATATATCACATTTATATCTTACAATACATAAATTACAGTAAAAATAACTGTTGAGGAATCCAGTTGGATTCCTCCAACCTGTTTCCCTGCACCACAGATGTTAGATAATACAACAACATCGATTTCACTTCACTGTGAAATATTCTGATAGCAGAATCAACATATGACTATTTAACGGTTTATATATATATACGTAAATATATATATAAAATCTCTACTAACTGACTAGCAGTTCAATCAAACAATCAACACACGGTCAAACAGTCAAATATATAATATTTTAACAGTTCTAAGAATACAACGTGAAAAATAGAACTGTAACGACCCGCAAATCCGAGCTATCTGAGTTGACTAAATACACCACACGTCCAACCCAAATAACACAGAAATACGACTCATTATTAGAAAGAAGTTAGAGGGTGAGAATAGATAAGATAGAAAACTTAGAATAGAAGAAAACGAAGATCACAAACTCACAGCGGAACGAATAAAATATATTATATAACATAAGCTTTGAAATACAATTTCTGTTTGGTACATATATACATACCATCATCAGAGTACACATAACATTTGATCCAGCGGAAGTAACTCTAAATAACTCAAGTTGAAGCCTCCTGCTTCAAGCTCCTCCAAGTGTATCTGTAAAAGCCTGAAACACTTGACTGCCCGTACAAATTTGGGCACCCAAGAGTTTAGGGAAAACAAAACAAAATAAACTCTGGGTCAGTCATGGGACTGGTGTGAGTAAACTCCAACCACTTGTTTAACTTTAAAAATCCTTTCAAAAGAAAAGGTAATAGTAAGACCAGCCCACACATAAACACGGACGGTTTTTACCTTACTATAACCCAAAACACTTTGATACGAAAATCCAGTGATATTATAATAATGTCTACATCAAGTAAATAACCAAATAGCAGAACGCTTGCATCTCACGCTCCACATATATAGTACAAAATAAAAAAAAACGCATGGCGCTTATCGGAGATTGGATTTCCAACATGACAAGGTATGGGACCACCTTCCGCTAGTGTATCTCTAGAGAGGAATACACTGGGTTCAACAAGAACGTCTTGCAACCCGGCCCACACATGACCGACCACTCATTTCGCTTGAGTGTATCGAATGTATATCACCAACGGTTGGACTCAAACCACCGTTTCCCAAATGGGCAGAATCGATAGATTTAGAAACAAAAGGAATTTCTCTAGATAGGTGATTATACACCCTAATGGGTGCGACCCACATAGCCATGCTGCCTGCCCGGTTTTTGTCCTTTCACGGTTGTTGAGGCCTGAGGCTACGATTACTTACCATTCCTTGATAACACAATCACTTTGAATGCCACATTGTCAGATCCGTTAATCACTAGTTGAGTTTTCACAAATATTCTGGATATTATGCTAAGGGATAAATCCGTTGCAACCATATATATTCATACAGACCAACCCATTTGATCATTGGAAATACTTTGTCAGACATTCGTCCATTTACGTTCGTTCTGGGATTGAACGAAACCGAAGGCACTATTTCTATTACTAGAAAAGCCCTTGCACTTTACTCCATCTTCAATATATTCAGCATACTTGGTTCGCAACGCTTATGCCGATACGGAGTGGTTCTTCGGATAATAATCCAACCGGTCTCTCCATATTGACAACGATGGTCAAAAACTTCGATAGTCTGTGTTTTAACTATCGAATAAAACATGTGTTCATCCAAACATATCAAACAAATCACTTGGCCCTTTAATTAATATTTCATTAATTAAACCACTTCTCTATTTTCTCTATCAATATTTGTTAACCAAATATTTTCAATAATCATCTCGGCCTCTTATGCCATTTGGAAAACGTTTCCAAATATCAACTTCTTTTATTTTCTATATATTAGAAAATATCTTTATTTGTAATTGGAAACAATTCCAATCACTTATCTCTATCCCTTTTTGTTTACAACATTCGATTTTTATATTCACTTTACTATCGAATTCAATACGTTGATACAATGATTTCAAATTATCAAAATATCTTAAAAATATTCTAACTCCTTAAATTTCCGGAAAAATTCGCCATAACCTCCCCTGTATCGGGAGCATCGGGAAATTTCAAATAGCTTCCCGGTATCTTCCTCAATCAAAAAGAAAAAGGAAAAGCCAAGCGGCTTGCCGATACGGCGCATAAAACTCATATATGAATTTAAACATGTACCTTTTTGTCGGGCACACAAATTAAAATCTTCATATACTCCATCCCATATCTGTTTAACACCTGTTCACCTGTTTCTAATTCAATTCAACTCAATCTATTTGTTCGAATTCAAATTTGAATCATTTGAATTTGGTTCCGCTCAATATTCTTTAATTAGCCCTTTTACCTATTTACTTCTTTGTTTGAACATAACACGTTCAAATAAAATGCTTAACTTGCTCACAACCAAATTGAATTTCAATTTCAATTCTAGTTTCCTTTTCTATTTCGAATATAAATTTTCAAATCGAATTCACTTATTTAAAGCTCAATATCCATTCGAAAACTCATTTACTAATTTCTATTCAATTTAGTTAATTCCATTCAATAAATCAAAATCTGGTTTCTGTTTCAAAAATCATATTTATTTACACAACTTGAATTCGCATATATTTTGCAACTCACTCTGAAATTTTCTAAATAGAACTTCGGATTTTATTTGCTTAAAATCCTTTTATAAATAAAATAAACTATTATGGGTTTACAACGATTTTGGCGCTGTTTTTCTGAAAATTTGATTTTGACATATCTCAAAATCTATGCGACGAAATCCAGATTTTTCTTCTTCATTAGAAAACTATTATCAAATCGGTCCTGACGTTTCTTGTTTCGAAGAATTCCGACTTCAATTGGGTACTATATATTCAATTGAAGTTCGAATCGCTATTTTACGAACTGCAGCGCTGCGGCGAGTTCGTTTTAATTATATTTATATATATGAACTTTTAAAACTTCGTTTATATAAATTCAACTTCATTCTGATATATTTTAAATATATATCAAACCATTTTTTTCCAACTCAACAAATATTTCTAATCTTCTATTTCATTTATATTTGAAGTCTATATTCAAATTCCAATTCGATTCTAATTCAAATTCTATATTCAAATTCTATTTCAACTATTTGAATTCAAATTCCATTTTTAATCTATTTGAACTTCAAATCTTTAAACTCCATTTCTACTTGAACTTCAAATACCACATTTATATTCCTTTGAATCCAAATATCATGTTTCAAATCTCTTTGAATCCCTCTTATTCAAATTCTTTCTAATTAAACTCCATTTGAGTTTTGTTTGAATCCTTATATTTAACACCATTTGAATTCTATTTAAATTCTTATATTTAAATCCTTTTTATTAAAACCCATTATTTAAATCCCATTTGAATCTTCCTTATTTCAAATCCATTTGAACTCCTTTAAATTCAAATTCCATTTCAAAATTTATTTGGATTTCCTATTTTGAAATCCTATTACAATCCTACTTTGAAAGCCTACTTTCAAAGTTTATTTCAAATTCTATTTTGAAATCTCATATTCCAATTTCTACTTGAATTTCTATATTCAATTCCATGTTCAAATTCAACACTTGAATTTCTATTTCAAATCTCAATTCAAATTTCATATTTAAATTCCATTCAAATCTCTATTCAAATTTCACATTTGAATTCTTCTTTGAAATACTATATTTCAAATTCTATTCAATTCTTCTTTGAAATTCTATATTTCAAATTCTATTTTGAAATTCTACATTCAAATCTCTATTTGAATTTCTTTATTCGAATTCCTTTGAATTCAAATTTTATTTTAATTCCTTGAATTCAAATTCTATTTTTCATTCTAATTTCATCCATTCAAATTCTATTTGAATTTCTACTATTCAATCTCCTCTAAAAATTCAAATATTTAAACTCCCTTTTAAAATTCAAATGTTATACTCAAATTTTATAAAAAATCCCATTTCAAATCTTATTTGAATTTTCTTCTGAATTTCAAATATTCCAACTCCTTTCTAATATTTAAATTCTATTTAAATTTCCACTTAAAAATTCTATTTCAAGTTCTATTTTGAACTTTCATTTCAAAATTCTATTTTGAAATTTTTATTTCAATATTCCATTTGAAATTCTATCTTTTCAAATTCTACTTGAATTTCAAATTCTATTTGAAAAATAGAATTTTCTTTTAAACCTCAAATATCTTTCTCATGATATTTTAATAAATTAACACTTGGCCCAGTGATATTTAAAGCAATCAAATCACTCCATTTTTCAATCATTTGATTTTTAACACGTCATATATTAATATATGAAATCAAGCAAACAACAAACAACACAACAGATAATATATTTTTGAGGAATCCAGTCGGATTCCTCCAACCTGTTTTCCTGCATCCACAGATGTTAGCACATAAATAATACCCATTCTGCTTCGTGGCAGAATATCGCGGTATAGAAGGTCATCCACTAATCATAGCGTGGGGCGTATAGGGTAATCATCCGTTATGAAACTGCGGGCATCCGCTAATGAGACTGCGGGAATCCAACCAATCAACAACCCAATATATATATATATATATATATATATATATATATATATATATAGCCTAAATAACTAATATATATAAGGCAAGCAGAAAGCATTCACACAAGCAACAAAACAATTATTTTTAATGAGATAAAAATAATTCTAAAGGTGAGTGAGATTTACTCACCGTGATTCCATTTGCCGAACATCCATTCAAATGTTGTATCGTTGTTTACGAATTTACTCAAGTCATCATCAACTGAATCTATTCGAGTTAATTTCACCTTTCACCTACGAATATTAATTTAACGATTAACATTTCAATTAACGAATAAATAAATGTCTTATATATATGTATCCCTTTTCTCATTTAAATAAAACATCAAATTGTTTTAATTAAATATCCAACTTCTTTTATTTATTTTGAGTTTGAAATCTAAATCAACTAATATAGTTTAAATAAAAGAAACAAAACTAACTAATTCCTATATATTTAATCTATTTCCAATTAAATAAACTAATTTACTTTAAATAAATTTCCAAAGTAAACAAAATTTTCGTTTCTTTCAACAGTACTCATTTGGGTCTAACTAATATATATTGATATATAAATTAAATATCCTAAATCAATTTAGATAACTAAAATTTATTTACCTTAATACCCTTTAAAATTCTTCATCTCCTTTTACTGATTCACGCAACAGCAGTATTCCACCATCACAGCTACTCACTAAAAGCTCGAACCTTACATTTGCCAGTTTCTGTTCGAAGTCCTCACTGAAAAGCCGATGTCAATCCTCTTAAATCCATCGCGACATCCTGACACCGAGCTCCCTGAAACCATGGCCTCATCCAACTCCACGTTGCTCCACCAAACTCCTTTCTCCCGTTGACCTCGATTATCGCGATTTCGAACAATAGCAAGAGCATTCGAACCCTAATCGAACACGACTCCCATTATCACATCAGGTCGCGACCCCTCTTGAGCATCGAACATCGGACTTCTGTAGCTCCTCCACGTCTGCCCTAGGTCACGCGATAAGCCTTTGAACACCAAAATCTTCTGACCGAACTCCCCACAGTCGAAGTCGGAAATCGCGAGGCCCCTCCCCATAGTGTCTTCGAGCTTCCGATTTTGTCTCGAATCGAAATGATTTTGATTTGAGGGTAGAACGAAAATAAATAATCGGTGCCATTCTTTTGTTTACTGAAGTTTTTGATTTGTGAAATAGTAGAGGGAGGGGTCGTGGTTTTTATAAGGGAGGAGGGAGACAGTAGTACATACGCCATTGAATTCGTTGTCTTCCTTGTTGTGAAGCTGGGAGACACTAATTCGTGCTCGAGAAAATATAGGTCGGCGAAATGAAAACTAAGGTCGGCTGATGTAATGGATTTTATATATATTGATTTGATTTCGTAATATAATATTTCAAAGTATCTCTTGGTCTCCTAATTTAAAATCCTGAGCCGTTATTTCAATGCAACCATTGACGTTACAAGATTAGTAGAACCAAATTCTGAATTTTAATTTGACAGCATAGAAGAAATAACAAATTAAATCAACGGTTTAAATTAAATTCGATTTAAATATAAATAGATTTCAACATTTAATTTCATCGATAATAAATTATTATTATCGTTTTAATTCAACATAGAATTTATATTAATCTATAGAATTGTTTTGATACAGTTTTAACTCTGAATTCAATTGTTACTGTTTCATATTACGATAATTATCAAAATGAATCGTATTTCGATTATTACATCGATAATTCACTATATATATATATATTTAATTGTTAATTCAATATTTAAACGATACTAAATATTTAAAATAACTGTTCGAAAAATCCGGGTCGTTACATTCTTCCCCCCTTAAAATAATTTCGTCCTTGAAATTGCTAAGGTAGGAAAAATGGTACAAATCTATTACTTTTCAAAAATTTCCTTATGTTGAAACTCAACTCCTCATATTTCAACAAATTAGCTCCAACCAAAACTTTTGGTCTTCTTCATTCAATTCGAATGATCTACGATCAATCCATTTATCCAATCTATATTCCATTAAACCTATTCAAATTGATTCTAATCAATTCATTCACTTCGACCCATTTAACTTGTTTAAGTTAAATTTAAATTCCAGAATTCAAATCCCTGGGTTTTTCCTTTCAAATTCTTTTGAAATCCCATAAATATATATTTATTTCATTTCAAATTCAAAACATTTGAATTTTTAAACCACTTGTTTTCTTTCAAACAAATTTCCATCAAAACTTCTCTAAGGTAGCAATCCATCACTTAGAAACTCGGAAATGAACACTGATGATGTTGCAATCATCATCAGAATTATTTCCCAGCCACTGAAGTGAGTTCAGTGCTTTATTATTTCAAAATCCATCTAAAATGATTTTCTTTCAAATCCTTTACAAAACAAAGCTATATTATTTACCTTTAGAAAATATTCCCAAACTTCCCAGGATTTTGAATGCTTAATTCTGGTTTGAATTAAATCCTAATTCATCTCATTTGTATATTTAATTCATATACAAATTCTATTTGGTTATAAATAACCATTCCAATATTATAATGTCGTTTGATTATAATCTTAACAATCAACACATCCATATAATAATTTCAGAAAATTATTAGTTATATATCAAAATAGAATTTTGGGTAAAATTGTTTCATCTACCCATTTTTAAAACTATATCGTGTTCAATCTTCTGTTCAAGTATTTAGAAACTCCTATCGACGTCGTGGCGTCCCACGATTCGATCAGAATTCATAAACCACTCACAGACTAGTCAACACAATATAAAACAACTTTTATATCAATTAACAAATACGCTCTCTCGTATATATATATACTCAACTCATTCTAGGGTACTACTGACCCTATCTCTAATGAGCACATGCCACACAAGCCTAGGTATTCGCTCAACCTAAGCTCCGATACCAACTGTAACGACCCGCAAATCCGAGCTATCTGAGTTGACTAAATACACCACACGTCCAACCCAAATAACACAGAAATACGACTCATTATTAGAAAGAAGTTAGAGGGTGAGAATAGATAAGATAGAAAACTTAGAATAGAAGAAAACGAAGATCACAAACTCACAGCGGAACGAATAAAATATATTATATAACATAAGCTTTGAAATACAATTTCTGTTTGGTACATATATACATACCATCATCAGAGTACACATAACATTTGATCCAGCGGAAGTAACTCTAAATAACTCAAGTTGAAGCCTCCTGCTTCAAGCTCCTCCAAGTGTATCTGTAAAAGCCTGAAACACTTGACTGCCCGTACAAATTTGGGCACCCAAGAGTTTAGGGAAAACAAAACAAAATAAACTCTGGGTCAGTCATGGGACTGGTGTGAGTAAACTCCAACCACTTGTTTAACTTTAAAAATCCTTTTAAAAGAAAAGGTAATAGTAAGACCAGCCCACACATAAACACGGACGGTTTTTACCTTACTATAACCCAAAACACTTTGATACGAAAATCCAGTGATATTATAATAATGTCTACATCAAGTAAATAACCAAATAGCAGAACGCTTGCATCTCACGCTCCACATATATAGTAAAAAATCAAAAAAAAAAAACGCATGGCGCTTATCGGAGATTGGATTTCCAACATGACAAGGTATGGGACCACCTTCCGCTAGTGTATCTCTAGAGAGGAATACACTGGGTTCAACAAGAACGTCTTGCAACCCGGCCCACACATGACCGACCACTCATTTCGCTTGAGTGTATCGAATGTATATCACCAACGGTTGGTCTCAAACCACCGTTTCCCGAATGGGCAGAATCGATAGATTTAGAAACAAAAGGAATTTCTCTAGATAGGTGATTATACACCCTAATGGGTGCGACCCACATAGCCATGCTGCCTGCCCGATTTTTGTCCTTTCACGGTTGTTGAGGCCTGAGGCTACGATTACTTACCATTCCTTGATAACACAATCACTTTGAATGCCACATTGTCAGATCCGTTAATCACTAGTTGAGTTTGCACAAATATTCTGGATATTATGCTAAGGGATAAATCCGTTGCAACCATATATATTCATACAGACCAACCCATTTGATCATTGGAAATACTTTGTCAGACATTCGTCCATTTACGTTCGTTCTGGGATTGAACGAAACCGAAGGCACTATTTCTATTACTAGAAAAGCCCTTGCACTTTACTCCGTCTTCAATATATTCAGCATACTTGGTTCGCAACGCTTATGCCGATACGGAGTGGTTCTTCGGATAATAATCCAACCGGTCTCTCCATATTGACAACGATGGTCAAAAACTTCGATAGTCTGTGTTTTAACTATCGAATAAAACATGTGTTCATCCAAACATATCAAACAAATCACTTGGCCCTTTAATTAATATTTCATTAATTAAACCACTTCTCTATTTTCTCTATCAATATTTGTTAACCAAATATTTTCAATAATCATCTCGGCCTCTTATGCCATTTGGAAAACGTTTCCAAATATCAACTTCTTTTATTTTCTATATATTAGAAAATATCTTTATTTGTAATTGGAAACAATTCCAATCACTTATCTCTATCCCTTTTTGTTTACAACATTCGATTTTTATATTCACTTTACTATCGAATTCAATACGTTGATACAATGATTTCAAATTATCAAAATATCTTAAAAATATTCTAACTCCTTAAATTTCCGGAAAAATTCGCCATAACCTCCCCTGTATCGGGAGCATCGGGAAATTTCAAATAGCTTCCCGGTATCTTCCTCAATCAAAAAGAAAAAGGAAAAGCCAAGCGGCTTGCCGATACGGCGCATAAAACTCATATATGAATTTAAACATGTACCTTTTTGTCGGGCACACAAATTAAAATCTTCATATACTCCATCCCATATCTGTTTAACACCTGTTTCTAATTCAATTCAACTCAATCTATTTGTTCGAATTCAAATTTGAATCGTTTGAATTTGGTTCCGCTCAATATTCTTTAATTAGCCCTTTTACCTATTTACTTCTTTGTTTGAACATAACACGTTCAAATAAAATGCTTAACTTGCTCACAACCAAATTGAATTTCAATTTCAATTCTAGTTTCCTTTTCTATTTCGAATATAAATTTTCAAATCGAATTCACTTATTTAAAGCTCAATATCCATTCGAAAACACATTTACTAATTTCTATTCAATTTAGTTAATTCCATTCAATAAATCAAAATCTGGTTTCTGTTTCAAAAATCATATTTATTTACACAACTTGAATTCGCATATATTTTGCAACTCACTCTGAAATTTTCTAAATAGAACTTCGGATTTTATTTGCTTAAAATCCTTTTATAAATAAAATAAACTATTATGGGTTTACAACGATTTTGGCGCTGTTTTTCTGAAAATTTGATTTTGACATATCTCAAAATCTATGCGACGAAATCCAGATTTTTCTTCTTCATTAGAAAACTATTATCAAATCGGTCCTGACGTTCCTTGTTTCGAAGAATTCCGACTTCAATTGGGTACTATATATTCAATTGAAGTTCGAATCGCTATTTTACGAACTGCAGCGCTGCGGCGAGTTCGTTTTAATTATATTTATATATATGAACTTTTAAAACTTCGTTTATATAAATTCAACTCCATTCTGATATATTTTAAATATATATCAAACCATTTTTTTCCAACTCAACAAATATTTCTGATCTTCTATTTCATTTATATTTGAAGTCTATATTCAAATTCCAATTCGATTCTAATTCAAATTCTATATTCAAATTCTATTTCAACTATTTGAATTCAAATTCCATTTTTAATCTATTTGAACTTCAAATCTTTAAACTCCATTTCTACTTGAACTTCAAATACCACATTTATATTCCTTTGAATCCAAATATCATGTTTCAAATCTCTTTGAATCCCTCTTATTCAAATTCTTTCTAATTAAACTCCATTTGAGTTTTGTTTGAATCCTTATATTTAACACCATTTGAATTCTATTTAAATTCTTATATTTAAATCCTTTTTATTAAAACCCATTATTTAAATCCCATTTGAATCTTCCTTATTTCAAATCCATTTGAACTCCTTTAAATTCAAATTCCATTTCAAAATTTATTTGGATTTCCTATTTTGAAATCCTATTACAATCCTACTTTGAAATCCTACTTTCAAAGTTTATTTCAAATTCTATTTTGAAATCTCATATTCCAATTTCTACTTGAATTTCTATATTCAATTCCATGTTCAAGTTCAACACTTGAATTTCTATTTCAAATCTCAATTCAAATTTCATATTTAAATTCCATTCAAATCTCTATTCAAATTTCACATTTGAATTCTTCTTTGAAATACTATATTTCAAATTCTATTCAATTCTTCTTTGAAATTCTATATTTCAAATTCTATTTTGAAATTCTACATTCAAATCTCTATTTGAATTTCTTTATTCGAATTCCTTTGAATTCAAATTTTATTTTAATTCCTTGAATTCAAATTCTATTTTTCATTCTAATTTCATCCATTCAAATTCTATTTGAACTTCTTATTTGAATTTCTACTATTCAATCTCCTCTAAAAATTCAAATATTTAAACTCCCTTTTAAAATTCAAATGTTATACTCAAATTTTATAAAAAATCCCATTTCAAATATTATTTGAATTTTCTTCTGAATTTCAAATATTCCAACTCCTTTCTAATATTTAAATTCTATTTAAATTTCCACTTAAAAATTCTATTTCAAGTTCTATTTTGAACTTTCATTTCAAAATTCTATTTTGAAATTTTTATTTCAATATTCCATTTGAAATTCTATCTTTTCAAATTCTACTTGAATTTCAAATTCTATTTGAAAAATAGAATTTTCTTTCAAACCTCAAATATCTTTCTCATGATATTTTAATAAATTAACACTTGGCCCAGTGATATTTAAAGCAATCAAATCACTCCATTTTTCAATCATTTGATTTTTAACACGTCATATATTAATATATGAAATCAAGCAAACAACAAACAACACAACAGATAATATATTTTTGAGGAATCCAGTCGGATTCCTCCAACCTGTTTTCCTGCATCCACAGATGTTAGCACATAAATAATACCCATTCTGCTTCATGGCAGAATATCGCGGTATAGAAGGTCATCCACTAATCATAGCGTGGGGCGTATAGGGTAATCATCCGCTATGAAACTGCGGGCATCCGCTAATGAGACTGCGGGAATCCAACCAATCAACAACCCAATATATATATATATATATAGCCTAAATAACTAATATATATAAGGAAAGCAGAAAGCATTCACACAAGCAATAAAACAATTATTTTTAATGAGATAAAAATAATTCTAAAGGTGAGTGAGATTTACTCACCGTGATTCCATTTGCCGAACATCCATTCAAATGTTGTATCGTTGTTTACGAATTTACTGTAACACCCCACTCCCGCTATGATCACTCACTAAGGGAATGCCATAGCATCGGTGGAGTATTTTAGTGAATATAGAACAGAAAAATTACAACAAGACAGATATAAATAGTACTTGAAATTTTAAAACATCATCTCATAACAGCGGAAGTAAAACATGTCTGGTTACATCATAAAACCACAATAAAGGTCAAGTACAATATCCATCAAAATAAAGAAGTACATAATCCCACTCTCATACAATAGCCAAACAAAAGAAAAGATAACTGGATAACTGGAGCTTTACATCTATCCAAGCTCCTAAAGACTGGAACAGCAATCCGATCAAGCTCCACTACTGCTAGGATCCACCGTAGGACCTGAGGGTTGGGAAAAAGATAAAAACAACAGGGTCAGACATAAGTCTGAGCGAGTCCTATAACTTTAACAATACAATCGTTAAAGTAACCAGAGAAGACATAAACTGATATACGGTAACATATAGGGATGAATGGCTACCCTAAGCAGTCAACTAAACGAAGATAAAGGATAAAGACGCATCTACCCTCCCTAAGGTAAATTACTAAACTGCACCACACCAGTCGTTCCTAACTTAAAGGTTGATCCCACCCAAGGACTTATAAAATTTACTAATTAGTACCTGCGTACCCCTAGGTGACCAAGTAGGCGCCACGGGGCCCTACAATCCACTAGGTGTACACACTACTTCCCATTCGATCGGCTCCCTAACGTAGATACCCGTGCTGGCCCCACCGTGGGATGTATCATTCCCCAATGTGGCAACCTGATGAAACTAAAGGTGCACGGCTTATATCTACTCGATGCAACAACGGCTTACCTACCAGCCCGGGCCCACTCACGCATATGAAGCCCGTTGGACTTGCGTTGCCACCGCTAACCCGTTTGCCTCTTACAGTCAAGCCCAGTATGCGTGTCCCGTCCTCGACATGGGTCGAGCCCACAAAGATACGTATGGGTTACTGGTTGAAATGGGCCTCCACAAGCTACCCACCTAAGCTTGTCCCTTTTTCTAGTATATCCCACTTAACCCTTTAATCATGTTTTAATTACATGTTCTATTTTGGTTAAGTATTCTAATCGTATTTTCTATTGCCACCCAAGGCAACCACTAGATTTTCTCATGCCACCCGAGGCACCCACTTAACCCCTCATGTCCCTCTACATGCTAATGTGGTTAAGTGTTTCTTAATTAATTAATTAAGAACGTAACCTTTGTAAAGACCTCTCACATTAGACTGTCTTTTATGACCGCTGGTTAAGCCGGTTGGGTCCGGGCAGCCTTATGTCATAACAGAGTCTAACCTCGTGTCTTTACATTAATTACGTATTTAGTTTGTGCCTAAGACCTCTCACATTGGGCTAACATTTGTAGCAACTGGTTAAGCCGGTTGGGTCCGGGCAGTTTTACGCTACAACTGAGTCCAACCTCGTGTCTTAGTCAATTAATTACACCTAATTAATCACCCTCATAATTTTATATTAATTATCCCTAATTAATCAAGTTTTCTTAACATGGGTAGACCTAACTTAATAGGTAAATTCCCATGGGGTAGACCTAACTCAATAGGTAAATTCCCAACACATAGTATGGGTACACCTAACCAAATAGGCAAATTCCCATACTATGTTTATTTATTTTGTGTTATGCATAATTATATTAATTTCACACAATCTTATTAACTTATGCATTTAATTACCCCATCGTTCCCACGTAATTTCGTTCATGATATAACACATATAAAAGGTGTCAACTTGCATATGAATGAACATGTTTCAAAGGTGCCATCTTGCATATTAACAAACACATAACTTGCATATGAACTTGCATAACATGTCACATAACTTGCATATAATATGTCACATAACTTACATATTCATTTTGCATAACAAACTTGCATATTAGCTTATAGACTTGCATAATGTGTCATCATGAACTTGCATCTTAATAAACATGTAACTTGCATATTTACATACATGTAACTCGCATATTAACAAACATGTAACTTGCATATAAAGAAACATGTAACTTGCATATTTACATACATGTAACTTGCATATTAACAAACATGTAACTTGCATATTAACAAACATGTAACTTGCATATTTACATACATGTAACTTGCATATTAACAAACATGTAACTTGCATATTAACAAACATGTAACTTGCATAGCATATTACCATGAACTTGCATAACATGCATATGATTACATAGCCCACAACTTGCATATTTAGCATCATGCAAACATAACATACATCATATTAAACTTGCATAAGCTTACATACTCAACATGCATAAACATAAGATTAATGCTAACATCATATCATATGATTCAAAGCTCATTAACCCACATACAAAACCATAAATCTCATCACATCTCATCTAATTAGTTTACCAAAAGATCATCAAAGTGATAGAAACTCACAACTAGCAACTTTGAACACCAAATGAAGAAGATTAAGATGCTAAGAAGGGATTAGAAGTTGATTAGAGAGTGATTAGTATGCAACCCTCTTCATAAAATTAGTGGAGGCCATGAGAGCTAGCATTTTGCCATAGTTTAGTCACTAGGTTTAATTATGAATGAATTAGGGTAGGTTAGGGTCTTATTTATAGATTAGGCAAGTGTTTTAGGCCATAGGATTAACCCTAGATTCAATCCAAGCCATCAAAGCATGTCTTGGGGAAGAAGTCAAGTGTAGGAACCATCTAGGGCCTTTAGATTAAAGATGGACCATGAGAACCATTCAAATGCAAAATCTGCACTTGAGCGAATCGGCCCACGGGTTGACAGCCAAACACCCTGGATTAACCCCTAGTCGACCCAGCGGGCTCGGGTCGACTTCAAAAATCGGCCGGTTCGGTTATTCCCCTCTCCCAATTCGCTGTTTTGAGCATTTTTGCATATTTATTTATTAAATTTTCAATTATATATATATATATATATATCAATATATATATATATCTACACAACCCATTTCACTTAATTAAGTATACTTTAATTTGGGAATTTTCGTGAAACTTCGCGAGGCCATATCTTGGTCATACGGACTCCGATTTTCGAAAACTCGGACTCTATTTCGCGTATTTTTCCGAGACGAACACAATGGCATAGCCCGTTTCCCTTGATTCCCATTTTAGAATTAAATTCTGCCTCGATTTATGTTATTACAGGTTATTGAAAATACGGGTTGTTACATTCTCCCCTCCTTAAAGGATTTCGTCCCCGAAATCTTCAAGTTAGGAAGAACGTATCCTACCATCCAATCATCCATCTACTCAAAGCATCATCCACGAGCAATCATTGTCCTTACAAGATTCTAAATGCTGGATGGATATATGCAAAAGTGTGTGTATATGTACTTACCTAATGCGAAAATCAGGCGGTTACTGATACAGTAAACCTCCTTAATGCAAACCATGATAGTGCCATGCATCCAATATGTATGCGAAACCCTATTGACACATACAAATTTCTACATGCGTGCACAACCATACACAAAAATGCATCATCCATATGATAACACAGCCATGATACATCCATCAATCTAACTACCACATCCATTTATGCAATATGCAACATGAAGTGACTGAGCCGATCTAGTGCCTAATGTGTGTGTATATGCATCCACGAGCAACCACTAGCAAACAATTGCATCCATATGCATCCATCAACCATAACATGTTTCAAACACATGTCTCAACCATAGGTTTTACCCTATCTAAAGGTCATAGGTATTAGCGAGAGGATATACTAAAGATAAGATAAGTACTAGACAAGCAATAAAGGAGAAGTTAAAAGACATACTCTCAAAAAGAAATGGATACAAAGAACGCATCTTTGCTTCCGTCTCCCAAGTAGCATTGCTTTCGTCATCTCCCCATTGCACTTTAACTAGCTGAACTTCTCTGTTCCTCAACTTCCTAGTTTCTGACCCAAGGATGCGAGTAGGAGCTCGTCGAATCGTCGCATCACGCTCTACCTCTACATCTCTAAGCAAGCTCGGCTCTACCACCTCCGCGGTCTCATGTAAGCACTTCCTCAAATGTGATACATGGAATACATCATGAACACCACTAAGTCTGTCGGGCAACTCCACCCTATATGCCATCCGTCCAATCCTTTCCTTAATAGGAAACGGCCCAACAAATCTCGGTGCTAACTTCCCTACGGACCCAAAGCGAACAACATTTCTCAATGGAGATACTTTGACAAAAACCATGTCCCCAACCTCAAACTCAAGATCCGTCCTTCTCCGATCCGCATAAGATTTCTGTCTATCTTGCGCTGCTTTCATCCTTTTTCGAATTAAATCAATCTTCTCTGAAGTCTCTCTAACCATATCCGGCCCAAGCAAGATCCTATCCGTAGATTCCCACCAACATGTAGGAGATCGACAAGGCCTTCCATAAAGAGCTTCGAAAGGAGCCATACCAATACTGGACTGAAAGCTGTTATTATATGCGAACTCCACCAAAGGAAGATGTTCTTCCCATGTACCTCCAAAATCCAAGATACAAAGCCTCAAAAGATCTTCTAAGATACGGTTCACCCTCTCGGTCTGACCGTCCGTCTGAGGATGATATGCGGTGCTCAAACACAACTGAGTCCCTACCGCCTCTTGCAAACTTCTCCAAAACTCACTAGTGAAAATAGGATCTCGATCACTCACAATGCTGGATGGTACGCCATGCAATCTAACAATCTCTCTAACATAGACTGAAGCAAGCCATGGAGCGGTCCTCTTACTCTTTACGGGTATAAAATGGGCACTCTTTGTAAGTCTGTCTACCACAACCCAAATTCCCGTATTGCCCTTCCTCGATCTCGGTAACCCGTCGATGAAATCCATCGAGACACTATCCCACTTCCACTGTGGAACTTCCAATGGGTGTAGCAACCCACCGGGTTTCCTTTGCTCCACTTTAACTTGTTGGCACACTAAGCATTTAGCCACATACTCGGCCACATCTTTCTTCATACCGGCCCAAAAGAAAACTCTCTTCATGTCTTGGTACATTTTGTCTCCACCGGGATGAATAGTCATTCTTGAACGATGTGCATCATCCAAAATAGCCTTCTTCAAACCCTCATCTTGCGGTACACAAAGTCTACCGTCTCTATGCAACCATCCCTTATCATCTATGGTGTATCTACCCAAATGGCTGGACGACTCCCCTCTTATAAGCTTCTCTACCAACACAACCAACTGTGGGTCGTCTCGCTGAGCCTCGCCAATCCGTCTCAAAAGAGTAGGTCTAACCTCCAAGGATGCCAACAAACCAGGTACAAAATCAACAGAAGGTCTGAAGTCAAACAAAGAAAGAAACTCCAAGCTTCGTCGTTCCACGAACAATGGACTCAAAGATAGCCTTTTTCTACTTAAGGCGTCTGCCACCACGTTACCCTTACCAGGGGTATACGCTATCTCGAAATCATAGGATGCTAAGAACTCCATCCACCTTTGCTGTCTTAAGTTTAAATCCTTCTGAGAGAATAAGTACTTCAATGATTTATGGTCGGTGAACAACTCGAATCTCTCACCAAGAAGATAATGGCGCCAAGACTTAAGTGCGAAAACAATCGCGGCCAACTCTAGATCATGGGTAGGGTAATTCTTCTCATGCACTCTCAATTGTCTCCCTCCATAGGCTATTACCCTTCCCTCCTGCATCAAGACTGCGCCTAATCCTGTTCCACAAGCATCGGTATAAACAACAAACGGCTTACTCCCATCTGGAAGCACTAAAACTGGAGCGGTGGTCAAAGCTCTCTTTAACCGTCGGAAAGCATCATCACAATCTACATCCCATGAGAAAACCAGATTCTTCTTCGTCAAGCGGGTTAATGGGGCTGATATCTTCGCGAAGTCTTTGATGAACTTCCTATAATATCCTGCCAACCCCAAGAAACTTCTTACCTCGGTAGCATTTCTAGGAACTTTCCAATCCTGGATAGATACTATCTTTGCGGGATCCACAGCTATCCCTTCCTTAGAGACCACATGCCCTAAGAATCGCACTTCTCTTCTCCAAAAATGGCATTTAGAGAATTTAGCTTTAAGACTATGCGCTCGAAGAGTCTCCAATACTTCCTTGAGATGTAAGGCATGCTCTTCTTCATTCTTGGAAAAGACCAAGATGTCATCCACAAAAACTACTACAAACTTATTCAGATACTCTCTGAACACTCTACTCATGAGATCAACAAAGTATGCGGGGGCGTTTGTCAACCCAAATGGCATCACTAGCCACTCATAAAAACCATCCGGAGTCCGGAAAGCAGTCTTCTCTATACTGTCCTCCGCCACTCTTAACTGATGAAACCCTGTAGCTAAGTCCATCTGCGAAAATACTGACGCGCCAACCAACTGATCAAAGAGATCATCTATCCTCGGTAATGGGTGTCTATTCTTCTTCGTGAGCTTATTAAGTTCCCTATAATCCACACAAAGTCTGAGGGACCCATCCGCCTTCGTGGCAAACACTACTGGAGCTCCCCACTCCGATATACTTCGCCTTATGAACCCCTTCTCAAGCAACTCCCCTACTTGCTTATGAAGTTCTCTTCTCTCACGAGGAGCCATGTGGCGTACTGGCAAAGACACTGGTTTGGCATTATCCACCAAATAAATTCGGAAATCTATCTCCCGCTTCGGAGGCAAACCCTTTACTTCTTCAAACACATCCGGATATTCCCGGACTACTCTGACAGAACACAAACTTTCGACCGAAGCATCGAGCGATTCAAGATAACTTAGCAAAACAGATTCCATGGGATTGCAAGAGATCTCGAGAGTGTTACCCAAGCGGGTCATGAGCCTGACAACTCTCCTTTCGCAATCAAGAACGGCACCATTACTGGATAACCAGTCCATGCCCAAGATCAACCCATAGCCCGTGAAGCCCAATACAAAAGCATCACATCTAAACTCAACGCTAAGTATAGAAATCTTCAAACCCAAACATATCATAGACAGATATATGGAGCCCCCAATTGGGTTTGAGACAACCAAGGGATCATCAACTAGACTGGTGTCTAAGTGCAGTGACTCAACTAACGATGATGAGATAAAAGAATGCGATGCGCCAGAGTCAAACAAAGTACGAACTGGATGATCAAACAGAAAAACCAGACTTTCAACGGAAATAGTTCTACCTCTCTGCTGAATCGGTGGAACTCAGAGAACCTGAACTTGCCCCCCTGACTGAGGTGGTGCTATAAGAGCTTGCACCTGGCCTCCTGAGGTAGACCCCGTCTTCTGCCCCTTCTTTGGGCAGGTTTTCACAAGATGCCCTGCTTCACCACAATGAAAGCAACCGGTCTTCTTCTTTTTGCGACAATCCTTACTGAGGTGTCCTGGTGTTCCACAATTGAAGCACTTCTTCTTCGTCTTCTTTTTGTCACCATTGCCTTTTCCGCCCTTGCCTTGTTGTTGCTGTTGCGGTTTCTTCTGATCCCCCTTTTTCTCTGGTGCCTTAGAATTCTTATCATCCTCATGCATAAGTGCCATGTAGACAAGCTTCTCAAAAGTGGCCCCCATAGGAATGTGAGTCATAGCTATTCCTTGCAATGGTTCGTTCAAGCCTCTAACGAACCTCAAAGCCTTCTTCTCCGGTGTATTCACCAACTCTATGCCAAACCTTGCTAATTGATTGAATTTGTTGACATATTCTTTCACCGTGAGATTCCCTTGCTTCAAATTCAAGAACTTCTCCATAAACAGATTCTCTTCCGCCCTTGAGAGAAACTTAGCCCCAAACCTTTGCTTAAAATCTGCCCAAGAGTCAACAGGGCGTCCTCCATTAGTGACCTCCCACCAGAATGAGGCCTCTCCCTTCATTAACCAAGCCGCCAACTTGACTTTCTTTCCCTCTTCCACTTCAAAGATATCTAGCAACTCTTCCACTTCCTTAAGCCAATCTCTAGCCTCTACGAAAGTCTCTGAACCAAGAAAAGGTTTTCCTCCTATAGCCTTGAACTCCTTGCAAACCTTAGCAAAATTATCCACTCTAGGCTGAGGAGGAGGAGCGGTTGTCTCTGGTGTAGTAGCATTGGCCGGACCCGCAGCCGCGGCCCTAGCCTCTTGCAACCTCCTATACCATAGTGGTATAACTAAACCCTCCGGGATGTTAAGATCTTCAGCCATGCTGAAACGAAAGAGGAAAGATTCAAAAAGGAGATTCCGAAAGATAAAGATATGGCTATTGGGGATTATGCTTTTCTTTTTCAAAAACTTTTTCTCTTAGAAGACATGCTTTTAAAAATACTTTATTCGAAAATACTCTTAGAAAGTAGTTTTTCTCAAAAATTTTATCTGTTCTGGTAACCTTAAGCTCTGATACCACGTGTAACACCCCACTCCCGCTATGATCACTCACTAAGGGAATGCCATAGCATCGGTGGAGTATTTTAGTGAATATAGAACAGAAAAATTACAACAAGACAGATATAAATAGTACTTGAAATTTTAAAACATCATCTCATAACAGCGGAAGTAAAACATGTCTGGTTACATCATAAAACCACAATAAAGGTCAAGTACAATATCCATCAAAATAAAGAAGTACATAATCCCACTCTCATACAATAGCCAAACAAAAGAAAAGATAACTGGATAACTGGAGCTTTACATCTATCCAAGCTCCTAAAGACTGGAACAGCAATCCGATCAAGCTCCACTACTGCTAGGATCCACCGTAGGACCTGAGGGTTGGGAAAAAGATAAAAACAACAGGGTCAGACATAAGTCTGAGCGAGTCCTATAACTTTAACAATACAATCGTTAAAGTAACCAGAGAAGACATAAACTGATATACGGTAACATATAGGGATGAATGGCTACCCTAAGCAGTCAACTAAACGAAGATAAAGGATAAAGACGCATCTACCCTCCCTAAGGTAAATTACTAAACTGCACCACACCAGTCGTTCCTAACTTAAAGGTTGATCCCACCTAAGGACTTATAAAATTTACTAATTAGTACCTGCGTACCCCTAGGTGACCAAGTAGGCGCCACGGGGCCCTACAATCCACTAGGTGTACACACTACTTCCCATTCGATCGGCTCCCTAACGTAGATACCCGTGCTGGCCCCACCGTGGGATGTATCATTCCCCAATGTGGCAACCTGATGAAACTAAAGGTGCACGGCTTATATCTACTCGATGCAACAACGGCTTACCTACCAGCCCGGGCCCACTCACGCATATGAAGCCCGTTGGACTTGCGTTGCCACCGCTAACCCGTTTGCCTCTTACAGTCAAGCCCAGTATGCGTGTCCCGTCCTCGACATGGGTCGAGCCCACAAAGATACGTATGGGTTACTGGTTGAAATGGGCCTCCACAAGCTACCCACCTAAGCTTGTCCCTTTTTCTAGTATATCCCACTTAACCCTTTAATCATGTTTTAATTACATGTTCTATTTTGGTTAAGTATTCTAATCGTATTTTCTATTGCCACCCAAGGCAACCACTAGATTTTCTCATGCCACCCGAGGCACCCACTTAACCCCTCATGTCCCTCTACATGCTAATGTGGTTAAGTGTTTCTTAATTAATTAATTAAGAACGTAACCTTTGTAAAGACCTCTCACATTAGACTGTCTTTTATGACCGCTGGTTAAGCCGGTTGGGTCCGGGCAGCCTTATGTCATAACAGAGTCTAACCTCGTGTCTTTACATTAATTACGTATTTAGTTTGTGCCTAAGACCTCTCACATTGGGCTAACATTTGTAGCAACTGGTTAAGCCGGTTGGGTCCGGGCAGTTTTACGCTACAACTGAGTCCAACCTCGTGTCTTAGTCAATTAATTACACCTAATTAATCACCCTCATAATTTTATATTAATTATCCCTAATTAATCAAGTTTTCTTAACATGGGTAGACCTAACTTAATAGGTAAATTCCCATGGGGTAGACCTAACTCAATAGGTAAATTCCCAACACATAGTATGGGTACACCTAACCAAATAGGCAAATTCCCATACTATGTTTATTTATTTTGTGTTATGCATAATTATATTAATTTCACACAATCTTATTAACTTATGCATTTAATTACCCCATCGTTCCCACGTAATTTCGTTCATGATATAACACATATAAAAGGTGTCAACTTGCATATGAATGAACATGTTTCAAAGGTGCCATCTTGCATATTAACAAACACATAACTTGCATATGAACTTGCATAACATGTCACATAACTTGCATATAATATGTCACATAACTTACATATTCATTTTGCATAACAAACTTGCATATTAGCTTATAGACTTGCATAATGTGTCATCATGAACTTGCATCTTAATAAACATGTAACTTGCATATTTACATACATGTAACTCGCATATTAACAAACATGTAACTTGCATATAAAGAAACATGTAACTTGCATATTTACATACATGTAACTTGCATATTAACAAACATGTAACTTGCATATTAACAAACATGTAACTTGCATATTTACATACATGTAACTTGCATATTAACAAACATGTAACTTGCATATTAACAAACATGTAACTTGCATAGCATATTACCATGAACTTGCATAACATGCATATGATTACATAGCCCACAACTTGCATATTTAGCATCATGCAAACATAACATACATCATATTAAACTTGCATAAGCTTACATACTCAACATGCATAAACATAAGATTAATGCTAACATCATATCATATGATTCAAAGCTCATTAACCCACATACAAAACCATAAATCTCATCACATCTCATCTAATTAGTTTACCAAAAGATCATCAAAGTGATAGAAACTCACAACTAGCAACTTTGAACACCAAATGAAGAAGATTAAGATGCTAAGAAGGGATTAGAAGTTGATTAGAGAGTGATTAGTATGCAACCCTCTTCATAAAATTAGTGGAGGCCATGAGAGCTAGCATTTTGCCATAGTTTAGTCACTAGGTTTAATTATGAATGAATTAGGGTAGGTTAGGGTCTTATTTATAGATTAGGCAAGTGTTTTAGGCCATAGGATTAACCCTAGATTCAATCCAAGCCATCAAAGCATGTCTTGGGGAAGAAGTCAAGTGTAGGAACCATCTAGGGCCTTTAGATTAAAGATGGACCATGAGAACCATTCAAATGCAAAATCTGCACTTGAGCGAATCGGCCCACGGGTTGACAGCCAAACACCCTGGATTAACCCCTAGTCGACCCAGCGGGCTCGGGTCGACTTCAAAAATCGGCCGGTTCGGTTATTCCCCTCTCCCAATTCGCTGTTTTGAGCATTTTTGCATATTTATTTATTAAATTTTCAATTATATATATATATATATATATATCAATATATATATATATATATATATATATCTACACAACCCATTTCACTTAATTAAGTATACTTTAATTTGGGAATTTTCGTGAAACTTCGCGAGGCCATATCTTGGTCATACGGACTCCGATTTTCGAAAACTCGGACTCTATTTCGCGTATTTTTCCGAGACGAACACAATGGCATAGCCCGTTTCCCTTGATTCCCATTTTAGAATTAAATTCTGCCTCGATTTATGTTATTACAGGTTATTGAAAATACGGGTTGTTACATTTACTCAAGTCATCATCAACTGAATCTATTCGAGTTAATTTCACCTTTCACCTACGAATATTAATTTAACGATTAACATTTCAATTAACGAATAAATAAATGTCTTATATGTATGTATCCCTTTTCTCATTTAAATAAAACATCAAATTGTTTTAATTAAATATCCAACTTCTTTTATTTATTTTGAGTTTGAAATCTAAATCAACTAATATAGTTTAAATAAAAGAAACAAAACTAACTAATTCCTATATATTTAATCTATTTCCAATTAAATAAACTAATTTACTTTAAATAAATTTCCAAAGTAAACAAAATTTTCGTTTCTTTCAACAGTACTCATTTGGGTCTAACTAATATATATTGATATATAAATTAAATATCCTAAATCAATTTAGATAACTAAAATTTATTTACCTTAATACCCTTTAAAATTCTTCATCTCCTTTTACTGATTCACGCAACAGCAGTATTCCACCATCACAGCTACTCACTAAAAGCTCGAACCTTACATTTGCCAGTTTCTGTTCGAAGTCCTCACTGAAAAGCCGATGTCAATCCTCTTAAATCCATCGCGACATCCTGACACCGAGCTCCCTGAAACCATGGCCTCATCCAACTCCACGTTGCTCCACCAAACTCCTTTCTCCCGTTGACCTCGATTATCGCGATTTCGAACAATAGCAAGAGCATTCGAACCCTAATCGAACGCGACTCCCATTATCACATCAGGTCGCGACCCCTCTTGAGCATCGAACATCGGACTTCTGTAGCTCCTCCACGTCTGCCCTAGGTCACGCGATAAGCCTTTGAACACCAAAATCTTCTGACCGAACTCCCCACAGTCGAAGTCGGAAATCGCGAGGCCCCTCCCCATAGTGTCTTCGAGCTTCCGATTTTGTCTCGAATCGAAATGATTTTGATTTGAGGGTAGAACGAAAATAAATAATCGGTGCCATTCTTTTGTTTACTGAAGTTTTTGATTTGTGAAATAGTAGAGGGAGGGGTCGTGGTTTTTATAAGGGAGGAGGGAGACAGTAGTACATACGCCATTGAATTCGTTGTCTTCCTTGTTGTGAAGCTGGGAGACAATAATTCGTGCTCGAGAAAATATAGGTCGGCGAAATGAAAACTAAGGTCGGCTGATGTAATGGATTTTATATATATTGATTTGATTTCGTAATATAATATTTCAAAGTATCTCTTGGTCTCCTAATTTAAAATCCTGAGCCGTTATTTCAACGCAACCATTGACGTTACAAGATTAGTAGAACCAAATTCTGAATTTTAATTTGACAGCATAGAAGAAATAACAAATTAAATCAACGGTTTAAATTAAATTCGATTTAAATATAAATAGATTTCAACATTTAATTTCATCGATAATAAATTATTATTATCGTTTTAATTCAACATAGAATTTATATTAATCTATAGAATTGTTTTGATACAGTTTTAACTCTGAATTCAATTGTTACTGTTTCATATTACGATAATTATCAAAATGAATCGTATTTCGATTATTAAATCGATAATTCACTATATATATATATATATATTTTTAATTGTTAATTCAATATTTAAATGATACTAAATATTTAAAATAACTGTTCGAAAAATCCGGGTCGTTACAAGAACTGTTTAGAGTTTGTGAGATTTACTCACATTTGGACGATCATCGTCAATGACGATAACCATCGCTTGATTCAGACAATTTATTTTTCTATAAATTGTGACTTGCTCTAATTGACTCGCGGTCAGTTCCATTGTGGAGTACTCGTCCATACGATCCCAACGCAAATTACAGTTCGTGATTCTGATATTATATGACAGAGTTATAGCTTAAACAAGTTCGAATACTATTTAAATTTAAATAAAACTTGACTTTTATTTTCAGTGGGCCTTACCCCTCTATTTTCCAGCCCATTATCCTTCAAATCAAAACCCGTGCCCACAGACTCTCCTTCCCCCAAATTAAATCGAGTATCCCTCCGTACCACCACCCGTTGACCTTTGCTTTGACCATCTTCCACCGATGACTCGGCCACCAACCTCGACCAAGGCCACCACCATCCAACTCAGCTTCGAAGCGGCTACCACATCGCCACCCCCGTCTCCAACTCGAGGTCCGTTCAAAACTTCCACCTGCTGCTCCTAAACTCGCTGCCTCCTCGTCGGATTCCGCCTCCCTTCATCGACCACTACCAAACCACCACGGTCCGCGTCTACTTCCACCCAGAAACACCACGGTGACCTCACCTCGGCTCAACTCCCTCCGTGTCGACGACGAAGTTCTGCCCTAGCCTCGCTGCCTAAAAATCCCATTCCAGCAAATATCAAACGCACCCAAAATGAAGACCTTGGAAGTGCAACACTCGATCCCAGCAGTTCAATGGATCGAAAAGCATTTGATTTCATTTTGTATTTCGCTTGTTTGAAATTCTTGAAGTTGAAATTTTCTTTGTTCGACCTTTGCTGTGAATGGTTTTCTTTGTTGTTATATAGGCCGTGTTGGGGTTGGTAGGTTGTGTGGCTGTAGAAAGGGTCTGCGTGGCATGTTGGTGATCAGATAAATGGGGAAGATATTTTTAAATTGATTTTTATATTTTATTTTCGCCAATTTCTCCTTGTATCTCCCTTCTAAAAATCCCAGTGATTACATATGATGCCTAAAAATCACCAAACTGGACATGTAGCTAGAGTTCGACATTACGGTCCCAATGAAACTGGTTTCGTCGAATTCCGACTTCGTATGCTCACACAGTGTATTTTTAACTGTCGAAATACTGACTGTTTCTCACTCTAAAAATCCGTGCGGCCACACAGTGACTCTAAAAATCACGAAACTTGACCTCTAATAACTATTTGACATTGCGGATCCAACAAAATTAGTTTCGTCGAATTCCGACTTCGTTTGCACAAGTGGTTATTTTTCAAAGCTCTAAATAGCCTATTTAAATATATAAATATATTTAAATAAAATTAAATTAAATATAAATAAATTTATATTCTCGTATATATTCACACCAGAATACCATACATCTTCAGTATAATTATATAATTGATATTTCAAGTCCTGGTTGAATCGATATTCAATTTTATATTGAAATTCCCTTTTATAACGTATATAAAGCGTTACGAATTATATACGAATTCCATAGCGACTTTTCTGAAATTTGATTTGGACATAACTAAAAATCTACACGACGAAATTCTGATTTTTCTCTTCCACTAGAAAGATATACTCCACCAGCTCCACACGTTTCTTGTTTCACAGAAATCCAACTTGAAACGGTCCCTGTACATTTCGTTGAACTTCAAATCGCCAAATAGCGAACTGCAGCGCCATTTCGAGCTCGATTATAATTATATTATAAATTATACGTTCAACTATCGTTTTATTTAATATATTCGTTATTTACATAATTAAATAACTTAATTATTATGCCTTACAAAACGCGCCATTATAGTATATGATCATATTGTGAATCATGACAACTATTTAGGCATGCAAACTTAGGCCAAATTTATAATTAGGCAAGATATGTCTATGAAACTTTAAGGAATGATTAAATCTGTTATATTGTCTAATCTACTAGTTCTGCTATATTGCCTAATCTGCTAGTTCTGTTATATTGCCTAACCTGCTAGTTCTGCTATATTGCCTAATATGCTAGTTCTGTTATATTGTCTAATCTGCTAGATCTGTTCATCTCCTAATTCTGTTGAAAATTGAGTATTGAAATTTGAGTATGAATATCTGTAGACTCGATTTAAAATTGAGCAAAACTTGTTAATAGAATCTCGAATAATCTGCTGTAACTTGTACAAATGTTAATTTGTTAAATTAGCATGATTAGTCTGATATTAGCATAGTCTGTGAATGAATGCATTGGCTAAACATGAAACATGGCTAACTCGAGGTTGGAATGAGTTTGCGGCGTAATCCTGCCCGGAACCGCCCGGCACATCCAGTGGCCGCAAACAATAGGTTCTAATGTGAGAAGTTAGTCATAACGTGCTTGAAACCCGAGGTTAGACTCAGTTTGCGGTAGAAATCTGCCCGGAACCAACCGGCCTAACCAGTGGCCGCAAACTGTTAGTCTAATGTGAGAGGTCTGCGCATTAATTTTTAATTAATACAAATCTAAGATAAATATGATGTCAAAAACGTGTTAGGTGGATATGGTTGAACCAATTGGACTAATGAATTTAACAAACCCGTTTCGTGAATCTGTAGGCTTAATTACAAAGTTAGACAAATCTGAAAATCTGTTAAATCCGTATATCTGATTCGTTAGTCTGAAAACTTGTCTGATCTGTGAACTAGTTGATCCGAACTCTGTATGTCTACAAGCTAATCTGAAATCTGTTAGTCTGAGGACACAAGGTTAGGAGGGAAATTACTTGTGTCATCTGTTGTTTGGGACCCATATTAGTCAGTAACCCTTTCTGGTATCAAAACTTTGACCCAACAGTAGGTAGGGTCCGGGCATGCTTACTGAACTAATTATAAGCGGTTCATTCTGATAATGGCGAGGGGTGTAGATGGTGCGTTCCAACCGGGTCATGTGCGTGCATGGATCCCAGTCTGCCTCTGAGGATGTAAGACGCCGTGACATCTGTAAATAGGTCCGTGTCATTTAAAGGTTGCCACTTTTGGGAGTGATACACCCTTTTTTGGGCTGGCACAGGGTATTTATGTATTAGGGAGCCGATCATTTGGAGTAGAGTTTTAGGGTACACTTAGTTCTGTCTATTTCTGTTGGTACCGTCTGTTTCTGTTGGGTGGTAACACCTGTCTGTTTCTGCGTGGTACCGTCTGTTCGGGTGGTAAAAGGCCCATTTACTAGTGTACACCTAATTCTACATTCTGTTCCCATAGGGATTAATCTGTTTCTGTACCTTCTGTTCGGGTGGTAAAGGCCCATTATTAGCATTCTGTTTCTGTCTGTTTCTGTTGGGGTGGTAAAGGCCCATTACTAGCATTCTCTTCTGTGGAAATTATTCTGTTCCCGTTTCTGTTTCAGTTTAGACATTGGGGTGACACCAAATCCTGTTATACTAGTATTAGTGCAGAGAAGTGAAAAGTAATAGCTTACATCATTCTGTTGCTTCTGTTTAACCTAAGTATATCTGCTGCTCATGTTACTGTTATCTCTTATCCAGCTTATTTTCGTGTCATTATTATTATTATCTGTTCAGATGCTGAAAGTCACTGGACTTGCCAGACTTTATGTCTGACCTTGCTTGTTTTCGCCCCTTTTTCTTCCGTACCCCCCCATGTTTCCAAGGAGGGAATACTTTAGCTTAATCCGGATTTCTTCTGCTTGAAATACTTAAAGTGCTTAAAGTATGGCTTGACTCCTTATGACAGCTTCTGTGGGGATTATGATTTTAAAAACTATACATTCTGAAGGCTTTTGTACATGACTGATATTTTTGTACTTCAATTCTGATATTGTGATTTGAAAAGATGTAACCAAACTTGCTTCGGTTTCTGTTGTAATAAAGTTATAATTTTTCAAGTACTGTTTTATATGTCTTGTAAATTTCAGTTCTGTCTACTAAAACGCTCCATCAAAGTTAAGGCATTCCCTTTGTGAGTGACCTTAACGGAGGTGGGGTGTTACACTTGGTATCGGAGCTGAAGGTTACCAGATTGGGTAAAGTTTTTGAAAACTATTTTCAAAAAGGTTTTGAAAGGAAATGGTTTTGAAAGGAAATATTTTCAAAAATAAAGCTTATTTTGAAAAACATAATCCCCGAAAGCCATATATCTATCTTTTCAGTTCTCTGTTTTGAATCCTTTTTCTTTCCTTTCAGCATGTCTGGGAATCTTAACCTTCCAGAGGGTGTGCCAAAACCTGGCTGGTACAGGAGGTACTTAGAGGCTAGGGCCAACGGTACAGGCCCAGTAGATATTCCTCCCCCAGTGGCAGCGGTACCACCTCCTCCTCCTCCTCCTCCTCGTGGAAATGCTTTCGCAAAGATGTATAGAGACTTCAAGGCTATGGGTGGAAAAGACTTCTGTGGAACTGAATCCTTCGTGGCAGCAAGGAACTGGCTGAAGGAGACCAAAGATTTGTTCATCATTTTCGAGGTAGACGATAGGCAGAAGGTACAATTGGCGGTATGGTTACTCAAGGACGAAGCTTCCTATTGGTGGGAAGTCACTAACGCCGAGAGGCCGGTTGAAACATGGATGGATTTCAGAACAAGGTTTGAGACGAAATTCCTCTCGCAAGCTGAACGAAGTCTACAACTGGAAAAGTTCTTATCTCTTAAGCAAGGAAGTATGACGGTCAAGGAATACGTCAACCAGTTCAACCAACTGGCTAGGTTCGAACTGGATTTAGTCAACACTCAGCATAAAAAGGCTCTCCGCTTTGCTAAAGGATTGAACGAGTCACTGCACAGTCTAGCCATGACCCATGTACCCATGGGAGCGACTTACGAGAGATTGGTGGACATGGCACTACTGCACGAGGAAGACAAGGGCAAGGAAGAGGCAAAGAAGGAAGAACCACAGAACAAGAAAGCATGGCCCAAAAAGGAAACACAAAAGAAGATTGAGAAGTCTGAAGATAAGAAGGAGAAAAAGTGCTTTACTTGTGGAAGCTCGACTCATCTGAACAAGGATTGCAGAAAAAGGAAGGGCACTTGCTTCAACTGTGGTGAGATGGGACACTTCACTAGGGACTGCCCAAAAAAAAGAGGGCAAGGACAGAGGGCAGGACCAACTTCTGGAGGGCAGGCGAACACTCTCGAGGCTATTGGATAGGATAGAATTAGGAAAACTTTCTGTGGGAGGTTTAATTTCTTCATCTGATTGCTGAGTTGAAACTCTTTCTGATTCTGGCATTTTGATTCTGTAACCGATACTCTGCACTTTAATACTAGTATTGTTTCAGATTCCACTATAGGCTCAAACCCATAAGGGTTATGACTCATCTGCTTGTGATAGATTGGGGTTTGAGAGATATCTGTGTTAGGCGTCAAGTAGGACGCATACATTCTGGGTTTTATCATGCTTAGTTTCCAAAGAATCATTTGGTGATCTGATCTGTACTAGTAGTCTGTAAGTATCTGAATATTTCTGATAAGATTAAGATTTCCAGTTTTGACATTGTCTAAAGAGGGTAATCCTCTGGGTATCAATCTGATGTTGATTTTGGTCTTCGGGGTTGATACTTAGGGGAATTATTTTCTCAACCAAGGTCTAATGGGAACCAAGTTTTTATTTTTGCTCGCTTCCATCATTCGACTATATCCTATCGATCGAGTCTTCGACCTTTAGATAGAAATCCTATGGATGTAAACATGTGTTTGAGACATGTTATGTTTGATGGTTGCAAGTGGATGCAAGTGGTTGCTCGTGGATGCATATACACACACCAGACACTAGATCGGCTCGAAAATACTCTCATACTGCATATGGATGTGTGAGCATTTTCAATTTTTGTGGATGCAAAATGGTTGACTCATCACATGGATGTTGCATTTGGATGAATGATTGCGCACACATTTAGAAATAATATGTATCAAATAGGAAAATTGCATACATGTTGGACTCATGGCACTGACATAATTCGCATTAAGGAGGTCAACTGAATCAGTAGACCGCCTGATCTTTGCATTAGTTAAGGAACATATACACACACTTTTGCATATGTTCATACAACATTAGAAGTTTTCTAAGGAAAGTGGATGCTTGTGGATGATGATTGAGTAGATGGATGACTGGATGGTAGGACACATTCTTCTTAACTTGAAGATTTCGGGGACGAAATCCTTTAAGGAGGGAAGAATGTAACACCCCGTATTTTCTATGAACGTGTAAGTAACAAATCAGAGAATAATTATTTTTTAAAATAAGAATCAAGGGAAACGGGTTGCGCCATTGCGTTCGTCTCGAAATTCTGCTTGGAAACGAGTCTGAGTTTCCGAGAAACGGAATCCGTATGAGAAAGATATGACCCTCCGAAGTTTCAGGAATTTAAATAAAATAAAACAGCTCGAAAATAAAGCCAGAAATTCAAAATTCAAACCCAGAGAAGGCTGGCGGGAAAATTCCCGCCCATATACCCAGGTCGACTGGGGAGTCGACCCCCCCCCCCAACCAGGACGACTGGGGTGTCGACTTCCCCATGACCAGGTCAACCTGCTCCCGAAACCCAATTTTTGAACCTGGTTCATTCTGATATATCCGGTCTCGTTTTCTGTCTAGATTCGTCCGCCTAATCCTATATAAACAGCCCCCTAGCCCTATTCTCTTTACACCATTTCATTCTCTCCTTATGCTGCCTCTGAAATATTATAAATAAATAAAATAATTGCGTCGCTACTCTGCTGGAATCAAAACTAGAGCTTGTACACCTTCTTCCAATTCTGACTAGAATTAAAAGAGAACAGCTACAACTATCTTTCTTTTAGAATCCAGAACAACAATTTGAGAAGAGTAATCCAGCATTTCTGCATCAACAACGGTTTATTATCCTTTCTTAAAACCACGAAAGGCAAGTACAGTTATTTTCCGATATAAACTTTAATTATAATTGTGACATGATTATAAATCTGAATTTGAGATTGTGTATGTTCTGTTCTGATATATATTATTCTGTATCTCTTTCTTCTTTCTGTTCGATAGCCAGGCTACCACGAGCCTGCGCCACATCTCATAAGAGATTAACGCACGAACGCTAAACTTTAGGACAAATAATGAATGATGGCATAATTGGACATGACTAATCTGTGACTGATGTTGTAAACTAGATTTAGATCTATGCATATTCTGTGAATTGGAAGAAGAGGAACTATTGTATGTTAACATGTGACTTGAGACATTGGACATAACGCATATTTTGAATTAAGATCTGTTATAATTTAAAGTTCTAGATTGTTGGGTATATTTTTATATAACGATTCATGACTTGAGATAAAAAGAGAATATGACTTAGGTGTGAAGATCTATATTAAGATTTGATAACTATTAAATGTGAATAACGCCTAAGTGGGAGATCTTTGAATATATGACATGCATTGAAATCGATGGCTATATTTGGTATAATTTATATGTGAATCTTTTGTACTAGGCAAGTTTAACTAAATTTGGGACATGTGTTATATGGTAAATTATGACGCTAATCTGTGCCATGTAAATTCAATGCAAACGTAGGGTATATGATCATATTGTGAATCATGACAACTATTTAGGCATGCAAACTTAGGCCAAATTTATAATTAGGCAAGATATGTCTATGAAACTTTAAGGAATGATTAAATCTGTTATATTGTCTAATCTGCTAGTTCTGCTATATTGCCTAATCTGCTAGTTCTGTTATATTGCCTAACCTGCTAGTTCTGCTATATTGCCTAATATGCTAGTTCTGTTATATTGTCTAATCTGCTAGATCTGTTCATCTACTAAATCTGTTGAAAACTGAGTATTGAAATTTGAGTATGAATATCTGTAGACTCGATTTAAAATTGAGCAAAACTTGTTAATAGAATCTCGAATAATCTGCTGTAACTTGTACAAATGTTAATTTGTTAAATTAGCATGATTAGTCTGATATTAGCATAGTCTGTGAATGAATGCATTGGCTAAACATGAAACATGGCTAACTCGAGGTTGGAATGAGTTTGCGGCGTAATCCTGCCCGGAACCGCCCGGCACATCCTGTGGCCGCAAACAATTGGTTCTAATGTGAGAAGTTAGTTATAACGTGCTTGAAACCCGAGGTTAGACTCAGTTTGCGGCAGAAATCTGTCCGGAACCAACCGGCCTAACCAGTGGCCGCAAACTGTCAGTCTAATGTAAGAGGTCTGCGCATTAATTTTTAATTAATACAAATCTAAGATAAATATGATGTCTAAAACGTGTTGGGTGGATAGGGTTGAACCAATTGGACTAATGAATTTAACAAACCCGTTTCGTGAATCTGTAGGCCCAATTACAAAGTTAGACAAATCTGAAAATCTGTTAAATCCGTATATCTGATCCGTTAGTCTGAAAACTTGTCTGATCTGTGAACTAGTTGATCTGAACTCTGTATCTCTACAAGCTAATCTGAAATATGTTAGTCTGGGGAGACAAGGTTAGGAGGGAAATTACTTGCTTCATCTATTGTTTAGGACCCATATTAGTCAGTAACCCTTTCTGATATCAAAACTTTGACCCAACAGTAGGTAGGGTCTGGGCACGCTTACTGAACTAATTATAAGCGGTTCATTCTGATAATGGCGAGGGGTGTTGATGGTGCGTTCCAACCGGGTCATGTGCGTGCATGGATTCCGGTCTGCCTCTGAGCATGTAAGACGCCGTGACATCTGTAAATAGGTCTGTGTCATTTAAAGGTTGCCACTTTGGGGAGTGATACACCCTTTTTTGGGCTGGCACAAGGTATTTATGTATTAGGGAGCCGATCGTTTGGGGTGGGGTTTTAGGGTACACTTAGTTCTGTCTGTTTCTGTTGGTACCGTCTGTTTCTGTTGGGTGGTAACACCTGTCTGTTTCTGCATGGTACCGTCTGTTCGGGTGGTAAAGGCCCATTTACTAGTGTACACCTAATTCTACATTCTGTTCCCATAGGGATTAATCTGTTTTTGTTTCTGTACCTTCTGTTCGGGTGGTAAAGGCCCATTATTAACATTCTGTTTCTATCTGTTTCTGTTGGGGTGGTAAAGGCCCATTACTAGCATTCTCTTCTGTGGAAATTATTCTGTTCCCGTTTCTGTTTCAGTTTAAACATTGGGGTGAAACCTAATCCTGTTATACTAGTATTAGTGCAGAGAAGTGAAAAGTAATAGCTTACATCATTCTGTTGCTTCTGTTTAACCTAAGTATATATGCTGCTCCTGTTACTGTTATCTCTTATCCAGCTTATTTTCATGTCATTATTATTATTTTCTGTTTATATGCTGAAAGTCACTGGACTTGCCAGACTTTATGTCTGACCCTGCTTGTTTTCACCCCTTTTTCTTCCGTCCCCCCAGGTTTCCAAGGAGGGAATACTTTAGCTTAATCCAGATTTCTTCTGCTTGAAATACTTAAAGTGCTTAAAGTATGGCTTGACTCCTTATGGCAGCTTCTGTGGGGATTATGATTTTAAAAACTATGCATTCTGAAGGCTTTTGTACAAGACTGATATTTTTGTACTTCAATTCTGAGATTGTGATTTGAAAAGATGTAACCAAACTTGCTTCGGTTTCTGTTGTAATAAAGATATAAATTTTTCAAGTACTGTTTTATATGTCTTGTAAATTTCTGTTCTGTCTACTAAAACACTCCATCAAAGTTAAGGCATTGCCTTTGTGAGTGACCTTAACGGAGGTGGGGTGTTACAATAATATCATGTAGTAACAACAAAATAAGTCCATAAGCATGTATTAAGGACAATACCTTTTTCGAAAGCATTATACCAACCTTCTAATCCGCCCGATAAACACAAATCAATTTATGATCAATATCTATTTTGAGTTACTTGATGTGACTGGAACTGATCTTGGGCAATTTAACGGTTATTATGACATGAATATTATATTATAAATGATGATCAGAAAATGACATGTTTCCCATTGAATTGTTTTTATATTTTCAGTTTGAGAAAGGTGGCATGGTTTTTCAAATATGGGCTTTAGTCAGAGTTAGATCTTCATTACATAACTTCACCTGAACTAGCTTGTTATGCTGACTTATTATTGTCAGTGAAGTCCAGTGTAAAACTACTAAAACTTCAACTTTAATTTTTTAGCGATTTGAGGATAAGGAAGTTCTAACTAAGCTTTAAAGAACTTAAACTCTTTCATGCAATATATTGTATATTCATGTTTATAAAACTTTTAATCAAACGAAAGTGAAATTTACTTGTTTATGTAATGATTTGAAAGAACTAATTATTAAAGTGATTATAACTGAGGAGATACAAGCACCCTTATTTGTTCTTCAGTCTCAGTACATGGGAAGTTTGACAAGTTTTGTTTAACTTCCAGTAATTATCACTTCCATAGAAGAAATGTAAATATCTATTTTTACTCATGTGCTTAATCCAAAGTAGTTATCATCAGAAACTATTTAATGAGGAATTAAAGTTAACAACGACCAGTGTAAAACATGTATGCTTTAAAAATACATTTATCATGATACTATTGTTGTTTATATATTTTCTACAGACGTCCTCCTACTCAAGACCTTCGATCAATTATCGTGATTACTTCCTATGGCACTATTCGTCTGGCTATTCAGACGATTCGAGCGATACTCCTCAAATTGTTTGTTCAGTCGAATCTCAGACACCAACTCCGCTTAGCGTCTACGAGAGAATAGAGTCGAGCTTACAAAAAGATTTTGCATTATTAAGTGTTCAGAATGTGTCACCGCCTACCAGGTCGACAACACCAACAAGATTGCCACCCCTGCCAACATTCGATGTTGGAGAAGTACAATCTTGAAGGTTGGTATGCCGTTGCAACATTGAACCAATATTTTGAACATGCTATTTGAATAAAAACGTCGGTAGTCAATATTTTATTTGTGCAAACACTGGAACTATTAGAGATTGTGGATTCATTCACTAGATTGACAAACCATTATGTGACCGTGGTGTGGAATTTGTATTAGAGGTTCTTGAAGAGAACAAAAGGCTTAAAAAGGAGCTTAAATTGCAAGATTTCATCGAGTTCAATAGACAAAAGACATGTCAAAATTAAAAAGGTATGACTTTGAACTTATAACATTTACTACAAGTTCAAACTTAAATGATGCTATTTAATTAAATGCACACAGGAAGCAGTAGAAGAAGCGGAGAAAAATAGAAAAGTTGGTGGTATAAGCTATGCAAATTTTTGGATGTAAGGTTCGTTATATTGCTGGAGTTTCATATTTGGTACTTATAGACTTAAAATATAAAAATGTCTTTTATTTTGTTAATTCCGTATTGTTGTTACTATACAATTGGATATTATTTCTACATGTTTATTTGGTTATAATTTGCATATGTATTGAATTTAGTATTTTTTATACATTGAATTTTTTTAGTTTATACTTTGTTGTCATGAATCTGGATTTTTGTTTCTTATTGATTTTGTTACATGTTGCTATGTTGAGATAATATCATAGCTGAATGCATATTAAATAGCGCTTATGCTATCTTGTATGCAAATATAAGTGTTGCATGTTACCAACGCTTTTAAGTGTTGCGAATATAATGTTACCAACGCTCATAAGTGTTGGGAATGAATATTTTCCAATGCTTATAAGCATCATGAATGAATATTTACCAACGCTTATAAGCGTTGTAAATGAATATTCGCCAACGGTTATAAGCGTTGCAAATATTCCCGACCCCTCATAGTGACACATACAAGTGTCACTGAAATTACTAACTACACTTATACTCATTGGGAATCCCCTGTTTTGGTGTAGTTATATCGAACATCTCGGATAAGTCTTTTACATGGCCGAACGATTGTCTTGACTTTTTTAGTGGCACATGTAAGTGTCACTGAAATTACTAGCGACACTTATACTCATTGGGAATCCCCTGTTTTGGTGTAGTGATATCAAACATCTCTAAAAAGTTTTTTACACGGTCGGACGATTGTCTTGACTTTATCAGCATATCATCCATGTACACCTCCATTGTATTTCCTATCTAATCGTGAAACATCTGGTTGACCAACTGCTAATATATGGCCCCAACATTCTTCAAGCCAAACGGCATGACTACATAACAGTATAATCCGAGATCTGTTATGAAACTAGTATACTCTTGGTCTAGGACATGCATGGCAATCTGGTTGTACCCCGAGTAAGTATCCATAAATGAAAGGAGTTCATGAGCAACGGTTGAGTCAACCAATTGATCAATCCTAGGCAATGGAAACCTGTCCTTGGGACAGGCTTTATTCAAGTCGGAGAATTCGATGCACGTTCATCATTTCCCGTTATCCTTTTTCACAAGCACTGGGTTCCCTATCCGGTCGGGATAGGTTGAGTCTCGAATAAACCCTAGTGGGGTCGTCTTTATCAATCGAAATCTCTATGGTTGCCTCATTTGGGGCTGCCTTCCTACATCTCGGTTCTTTGTCCTCTCTTGGATCGATATCCTCGGTTTCACAGAGGACGCACCTGGTCAAGATGTTTTCTATAATTGCTATGATTCTTTCCCATCCACAGGTGGATGGGTGTCATCAGATTCTTTTGCTTCATAGCTCTTTCTATTCTTCCAAGTAACAGGCTCGATCTGTTGCTTGATCACCTCGTACTGTCCTGATTCCACCATCAGTCGAGAATTTCAAAAGTAAACACCAGGGAGCAATACATGCTATGAACTCATCTAGGGCAGGTCAACCCAAGAGCGTGTTATACTGGGATTTGATGTTCATCACAACAAATGGAAGAATCCTAACTTTTCTGCGATCTCCATTTACTAATTCTACAGATAGCTTGATCTGGTCGATCGGTTCGATGAACGCTCCGTTGAAGCCACGTATTTGGCCAGTACATGGTTCCAAGTCTTTCAATTCCAGCTCAATCTGGTCTTAGGTCTTTTTAAACATTATATTCACCGAGCTTCCGTTGTCAATCAGAACTTTTCTCACAATAGCTGGGCCTATAATAGCTGTTATTACTAGTGGATCGATGGTCGGTGTTTTTATACCGATTGACTCCCTATTGTGGAAGATGATGTCATTGGTCATCGTCTTTCTTTGCTTGATGGGACTTGCAACTTCAGGTATGCTTGTTTCCGCAACATCCAGATGCTTTGCAGAATATACATAACGCTCCATGGATGGAATGTTACATCCTATAGGATGTGGTCCTCCAACATTGGCTTAATTACTATCCCTTTCCCCTTCTTTTAGGCAGTGGCTCGGGCATTGTTTGACCGTGTTTAGGTACCAAAGTCCCCTGCCCCCTTTCTCTTAGGGAAACTTTATATTCAACGAGTTTCCCTTCTCGGATTAGCTTTTCGATGGTATCCCTAAGGTGTTGGCATTCATTAGTTGTATACCCATAAATCTCATGAAATAAACAGAACTTTCCAGTCGCCTGCTCCTTCTCGATTGGCTCATGCAAGGGCGGTTTCTTGTACTAGACTGTGCTGCAAGTATCGAGATAAATATTCACTAGCATGTCATTCAACACTATGTAAGTTTCGAAAACCTGGAATCGGGGTTGCTTTCCAGCATTCCCTCTTTGTCTAGGGTTTCCATTGGCTTCCTTCGGTCTGTCGTCGTTTCGCTTGACACGGTTTCCAACGTTCATTTCTACCTTCCCTAAATTATCCCTAGATTGCTTGACTAGAACATTTCTCTGGATTGGTTTGGCAGATACATCTCTCGGCCCATCCTCCTCATATAATTGCGCATCCTCTTGCCTTAGCCGGATGTTAGCCTTTTCGTAAAACATCTCGATTGACGTGGGAGGCTTCCCGATTAAATATTTTCTGAATTCCGTCTGTTTACCAATACCATCGACCATAGCCATCAAGATGGTTTCATGATTGGGGTTTCTTACTTCGGTGGCAGCCCAGTTGAATCAACTAAGGTAGTTTCTCGACTCGCCCTTCCTTGCTTCACAGCAGATAGAGCCATAACATGCTTCGACTTGGAAGCATGTAGGCGAAACTGGTTGAGGAACTTCTCACTTATGTCTGTGAAGCTTTGGACCGAATTCGGGGGTAAATGAGTGAACCACATGAGTGCTACTACGCGTGGGAAAATTGGGAAAGCTTTGCATTTGACGGTGTCTGGAGCTGCTACCACCTCCATATGCCATGAGTATTGTAACGGCCCACATTTTACGTATCGTAGGATCGTAAATTATTTTTATTCTACTCCTTGAGGGTTGAATCATTCTCATATTTTAATATGTTATTTATGGGGATGTAAGGCAAGTCCATATTTTTTTTTCCAATTTTGTTTGTGACCATTTTGCCCCTATTAGTATTGTATAGTGCATAACTTTTGACTAGGATCGATTCAAGTGCTAAGATTGGTCTCATTGGGAAGTACATGTTGATTCACATTCTGTAGAGTGGTCACATTAATGTTTTGGCTCAGCGATTTGGGAGGATTCGCTGTTTTAAGGTTTCACAGTTGGTTGTTTGGGTTTATAAAGCCATAATGGGCAGATTTGGAGAGGCCCATTAGTGGGCTGGTGGAAGGCTATAAACAAGGGGTAAGAGGCATGGAGAATAGTTTACTTTCTCCGTTCTTTTATTTGGAAGAGCTAGAGGTCCTTCATTCCTCCATTTTCTACACCTTTCCACCATTTAAGCTTAAAGAATCGAAGATCTACATTGTTTAAAGCTAGATATACGCCATTCCAGGAGAGAGTTCATCGAGTCAAAGAGTTAAAGAAAATTCTTCGCTGGTCGGATCTAGATCTAGGTGTTTTTGAGTTATTTTGGAGAATTGGTGAGTGTTATGCATCTTTCACATGGATTCAATCAAGTATATGAGTTCTATGATCTTAATTTCATCATTTTCACGTCGTGCTCCTTAGATCTACATCATGATAAGTTTATTTTCATATGAATCGCCAAAGGATCTAATTTTAGCAACTTAGAATTGGTAATTTCTATGTTATTCCATATGTATATGCAAGTTAGATCCATGATTTTAGTACATATAATCATTTAACATGATTTTGGTGAATTTTACATGATAGTTATTATTTCCATGATGTTAGCAATTTCATGACATGATTATAATCGTACTGGATGGATTGGATGAGTTGACTTCGTCATTAGAATTGGTTGATGAAGTATTGGTCAAGTTTGGAGAAGATTCGGATCAGCCTGTCATAATTACGAAAATTCCATTGTGCCAGCTATATAACAACTGCCCGCTTGACCAGAAGTGTGTCTACTTGACCAAAAGTTTGTCCGCCTGACCAGAATCGTGTGCGCTTGACTAGGAACGTGTGCACTTGACTAGAGTGTGTGCGCTTGAACAGGGTGATTTTAGACCTCTATATTGTTCGATCAGAATGATGCTCGATCATGTTAGGTTATAGAAGAGCCTTCAAACGCCATGATCGATGGTAGAGACGCAGTGGCTTGTTTTCGTGGCAAATGGATAGAACACCATGGTTTGTATTGAACCTTATATTGATGATATTTGGTTTAGCAGTGATTTTGACTTCGAAGTGAGTTCATGTAGGATTTCTCGAAGTGATGTGATATGTTCGTTAATCATGGAGATGTAACGAATAGGAAGACAACTCAAGTTGGACTTGAGTTTGTGGATAATGGATACTTGAGACTATGTCTGAGTTTTAGGATAGTCGCCGACGGTGCCGACTAGAGTTATGAAGGTATTATCGTTGTCGTAAGTTCTAACGGTCTCAAATTAAAGGTATATTAAGGGCACGTAAAAGGCTAGTTGTCTTTGGACCTTGATGGTCTTGCCCATTGGATGGGCCTAGTTGTCTCTGGGAGGCAAATGTACGTTGGACGTGCAGTAGTCTGGTTAGAACTGGGGTTACCATTAGCCCTTGACGGATGGCATGGTGACATGGCCAGTCATACGATTAACGATGGTTTCAAAGCATAATTGGCGGTGATAGCCAAAGTCAGGCATGTATGTTGTTTGTTTTGTTTGCATCATCTCACGTAGATTGTCCAACATCGAAGGAGATGTTTCTTGGGTGCTTGTCTGATTTTAGTTTAGGCCTCTAGGGCTTGAGCTTGAGGGATGTTGAATTTGATTAGGATGGTTCACGTGAGATGTATAATGTGGATGTTGTGAGTGCTATTGTTTGGTTGCTACTAACTATTAGGAATGAATGGTCATCCTAGTTTCTATGGATGTAATGTTGAAATGTTTGTTATAAAGCCTATCACTGTCGAACGTGGGGAGTTGGGCTTGGAGTTCTTTTCTGGTATTGTGATTGGTATATTGATGGTTAATCCGTCTATTCTCATAAACTTTATTGATGTTGTTTGTTAGCTGTTTTATCGCTCACTAAGACTGTTGTCTGACTCAAGGTTTTATGTTTCCCTTTTATTACCTTGGGTTGTTCATCCGATTGTGGATGGGAAGAATAGGTGGCAGGTGACAGGTGATATTATGGTAAGGACGATGTTGTAGTTCGGTGGCGAGCTGGAGCCTTACGTACCAGTTTTATTACTATCTAGTATTTCTGTTTCTGCTGTTTGTTATTCTTCTCTGAGTGCTATAGTGAGGCAAATTTGTACAGACTTATCTTGTAATCCTGGCATTTGGATATACTTTCTAGTTGTTACGAAAGTTTGATGTTTTCTACTCATACATGCTTCATTATTCTTACTTGTTGTATGTGATCTATTATATTTCATCCTTGCTTTATGAGTAATACGACAAGTTTCGTTGTGTTATCCTACTCTGATGATCATCCATAGTTGCCTGACATACCTTTCAGCGCATTATTCCTCTTGTTTAAGAGCAAGGGGCTATGGGCGGTCGTCACATTTGTTATCAGAGCTCTGGTTAACGATTTTAGCCAAAGTCCTAAGGCGTGATAACGTTTGAGAGACGTATTTGTAGACTTCAATTGGATTTATACTATATGATATTATAGTATAGTAGCGTTTGTACTATTTTAGCAGTTTTTCTTGCAAGTGGCTTATCATTCTAATTTGTTATGTTATATAATATATTTTATTTGTTCCGTTGTGAGATTCATATTTACTCTGATTTTGTTCCGTTGTGTTCTTTTTCTTCTTCTATTCTAACTTTGTTTCTTTCTGTATCTCACCCTATAACTTCTTTCTATTAATGACACAGTATTTTCGATGCTTGAATAGTCGACATGGTGTTATTGTCGATTTTCGGGGTCGAAAATCCCCTAGGCCGTTACACATGTACACGTGTATGCATGCAAGCTTCCGTGAGCATTTGTCCCCGAAATAAAAACTGATTTGTAGAATTATACTTGATTTTTTAACTGATACTACACTAGATTTGTACCTAGTTAAACTGAATTGAACAAATGCTATAATTAAATTTAAGCTAATATAGAATGGACACTGCACATTAATAAGAGCAGACACTACACGACCATTTACATTTGACATTAAAATTAATTATTATATTCGGTTTTTGTTGAAGTTAATTTACTTGAATAAAGATTAATCTTGACTTGAGTGTTTTATGTTTTTTGCATGGAATGCTCGGGTCAGATACGAGTGTTGCAGATCTTTGGATTTCAGCTATCGAAGCCTCAAGCCCGTGAAGACGTATTCGCTTTGGTTCGTTCTTCCGTTTTTATTTATTTAAAATCTTATGTATGTTAAATCTTCCACCATATAAAAATTAATATTGTATAAACTATGATATTTTTGTAATATAAATTCCGCTGTGAGACATTATTGTTTATTCAGCATTTGTGATTCTGTTTAAACCCTATAAGCTAAATAACTATCTATCGTTTAACGTTTCAAATTGGTTTAATTACCAATTTAGAGCGGGCAAAATGGCAGGTCGTTACATGTGGTATCAAAGATTAGGTTTGACAAAGCTTAGCTTATTGGGTTTAAAAACTCATTAGAGATAGCGTAGCAATACCCTTAAATGAGTAGAATTATCACCAGAAGTACTCTAGAGGGAGCGTATTTTGAAAAAATAAATTATTTAAACCTAAGATATTTGAAATTTAAAATCCTTTCGAAATCCTCGTTCTTCGAATCAGCTCTCTTTGGTAGCTTTCTTTGTTAAGGCCTTCCTAGACTTGAATCTTGAACCCATTCGAAATCCATCACTGAGTTTTCATGGTTTGTTGAGAAATATGAGTGTAATACAAGTGAGTTAATAAAATTAGTCACTAGCTAATTGAATTTGAACCAAGTATTTGAAAAATACTTGCTATATGAACAAATAGTTGTTGAAATTCAGGAAATGTTAACTTACAATGAATGGATGAATAAATTGAAGACTGTTGAACCATTAAAATTAAAATAAGAAGTGTATTCCAAATAAAGATAAATTGTGGAATAAAATGAATTTAGTCATAACAATGGGTATCGTTTTAACTAAAATTTGAGAATTTGATTGTGGAAAATTTTGATATTGATTTCTAAGGTTTTGAAAAAAAAACTAGTGGTATATACTAGTATTTTCGAATAAAAAAATGTTTGAAGTAATTTTATGAAATATTTTCAAAAATTAAAATATATGAATGGAGAACCCACTTTTGTCGCTAGAAAATATTTTCAATGATAATTTTACATATTGGAATTTATGCTTGAGTTTCTAAGCGGCGGAGACCACTTTGGAGCTTTGCTACTTGTTTATCCAACGAAGTTTGATTTGTGAAGCATAGTTTGATATCAAATTATAGGTATATTTTGAATGATTGAAAAAATATATGATTGAATTCACGATTATTGAATTTAACGATAGATTTTCCAACTATTTGAATAATTCAACCTTTACTAAACAAGATTTAAATATTAAGTTGAGTATAATCTAAATAACTCGAAGAAATTAAATATTGGAATTGGAAATGAAAGGAATTTTTTAGGTATGAAAATTTGAAATATCTTGAATAAAAATTTGTTTTAAGGGATATTTTGACTATTGTAATAATTGAGGAAAAATTATTTTAGCTTGACTAATCAAATATTTTTTAAATTAAATTGGAAGCTTTGATTGATGTGATTAAATATATAAATTGAAGGTATAAATTAACTTAACTAATTCAATGAATACCTTTAATTTAGTTAGCGTTTTGATACTAGAAGATAAATGCAAAAATAAATGGTGTTTAAATTTAAAATGTGAATTGGTTTAACTTAACGGTTCTGCTGAGTTTAAGATTCAAAGGATAAAATTCACCTTGAAAAGAAGTGATTTAAGTGATGAACTTAATATTTAAAATTTGAAATTGGTTTAACAAATAATATGAAATGAAAGGAAAATTCAAACTTGAAATGAATACTGAAGACGAGAAATTGAATGAGAAATTTGGGTTGTGAACTAATTTGAACACTTGGTTCAAACTGAAATGTTTCAACTTGAATCTTGAGTAAATTTGAGTTTGGTTTCGACATTGGAATCTATGTTAACAAAAAAAAAATTAAAATTCGAAAAATTTATTTGTATTGGAATATTTCTTAAAATTAGTACTATTTATTTTACAACTATTATATTTTTACCATTTTTTTATTTGTACTAAAGTATTAAATTTATCTATTTTATCTAATTATTCTATACTACGTCTATTTTTTATTTTGAATAAATTTTGCAAACTTACTTTATATTAAAATCTATCTATTTTAATTAAAACATACTTAATTTACTTAAACTATTTTATATCATAACTTATTTAATTTATTCAGATTCTATTTTTCCAAAGACTTATTTGTTCAAACCTATTTTATTCCCAGATTACTATTATAAACTATTTTGTAATTAACTATTTTAAGATAAATTATTTATTTTCGATCTGAACAATTTAAGTCCGAAATGGTGGAATATAAAGATTCAATTGAATAACGATAGTTTTTATATGTAACCAAATCGAATGTGAAGTTTTGAAAATGAATTGATTATGAATATGAACTAGATTTGAAATGATATTGAAATTCAAATCGATTGTGAAATCAAAAATTGAATTAATATTGAAATTGGAAATTTTGAAAATCTTTGATTTTGAATATGAAGTTTTCAAATCTTATATATGGAAGATTAATATATGAATCATGATTAATTGAAAAATTATTGATTTGGAAAGTAATTGATTTGAAATGAAATCTTATATAATTGAATTTATATTAGAATGATATGTTTGAAAAGGAAAATCTTACATAAATTTTTATTTATATAAGTGTGACATATGCAAAAATGAAATGAAATACTTTATATATAGTATCATATGTTTTCAAAACCAAAGATATGAGGAAGTACCTTCCATTGTGTGCCTACTCGGTAGGTAACTTGTGGGACCTTAGGCCCATTGAAAATCGTAGCTACATTGGAACTCCGTTGATTGGAGTGTCCATTGAAATTAGAATCTTACTCGGTGATATCATATTTGATATAATGTTAAATTTGATTTTCTACTGTAATTCGAGGGGCACAATGCCTGCAGTTACAAGCGATTCCACCGGGATAGTGGCGTAACTGCCACGTAACTGCGATCTAGTCGCCATAGTGAAATTCGGTGGGGCGCGATGCCTGCAGTACAAGCGACTCTACTGGGATAGTAGCATAACCGCTGCGTAATTGCGATTTATGGTAAAAAAAACCATAGAGAAATTTGAGGGGTGTGATACCTACGGCACAAACGATTCTATTGGGATAGTAGCGTAACCACCGCGTGTCTACAATCCATGGGGGAAGTGAAGTACTTTCCATATCTATTTTTAAAAATAATTTACGATATTTTCATTGGAAGTTGAAACAAGTACATATTTAGTATTTGGAGATTTTTAGTCATGCAATGGATCCACGTATTCCTAAATTTCTGTAAGAATAAAAATAAACTTGTTAAACTTTGAGTTATCAGGTATTTTAACAAATCAATATTCTGAAATTAAAACTTGTATAACCTAAACAAATAAACTAAGAAAGAGGGTTTTAAATGTTTTACGAGTCCACAGCTTTGAACTATAACAAAAATACCTTTTTCCTTACTTTGTTCTTTCAAAAATTATTCCCAACATAAATTGCAAGTTCAACTTTAAGTTTTACGGTAAACAAATTTTTTAATAAAAAGAAGAGTTATGGCATTTAAATACATTTTTGGAAGGCTTAAAAAATTTAATAGCAAATGAATTTTGTAAATGTTGCATAACCGAAAGAACGTAAAATGAGGCGGTTTACTAATGAATTCAATATTTGATGGAAACATGAATTATGGATTGAAACCAATATAAATGGAATTGAACGAGATCAATCCAAATGAAATAAATTGAATTTATGTTGTAAATAAATATAATAATTTAATGTAACAAGATTTGAATTCGATGAATGTGAATCCATTAAGCAAATAAGAAAATGAAGGATGGTAACTCTGTAAGAGAAATGAAAATGGATTGAAATGAGAAAAGAGACTATGTATTTGATGGTAAGTGAATTTAACATGAATGAATTGACATGTAAATGAGTTGTATGAGGGTATATTGATTGTAAGCGAATTTAGTATGATGACAAGCATATGGAATAATAATGATAAAAATAATAAAGTGAGTGTAATTGGAATGAATGATGTTAATGTGGATGTCTATAAAAGTAAAATGAGTTTGTATTTAAATAGAAGCATATGCTTTTGTAAATAAATATTGTTTCATGTCTATCGAAGTTAACATACCATTATATATATTAAATTTTGTTATATATATGACTCTCATTATTTGTTAATTGTATTAGTAGGAAGTCATGGCGTGCGCTTCGCACGAGAGCTCGCTTTTGCGCTAAATGTTAAATATTAAGCAAACATGCTTATAAATGCTAATATAAGGTATGGTTCTCTGATTTAATACCGTACTTGGGTTTATTGTGTTGTTTTCCCCTGGTTTGGGATACCTCATCATGTAGATGAGACGTATATTCATATATTTATGTTTTGTAAATTTTTCCGATCGAGCCATATAAAGGAGACACTGCCGAAATTTTCCGTAAATCCGGGCATTAGAAAAAATTTCGAGTTTAAATTTCTAAAACTTATTTTGTTCCAAAAAGGGGGTCTTCTAAACTATGTAAATTTTTTTATGCATAAGTATGACTTTAACAACTTTTCGAGAACGAAAAGCCTTAAGAGGAGGAGATTGTAACGATCTAGAACTTTCGGTATTAAAATTTTTAGAGTTAATTAAATTAAGGATTTAGCTTTAAATATCAATGTTCATGTTTGAAAATTTTACTTAGAATCTTGAATCTAGTCTACTAACTTGGTTTTGTATTGAATTTTTGCAAGTTAAGGTTCGATTAAATTTAAACATTGAAAATATTCTAACTAATGGAAATTTATTTGAGGGACAGTTGGAATTGATTGTGAAATACAAGTTTAAATGGTTGATTTAAAATTTAATGCTGTTAGTATGTTTAAACTAATTAAATTAATTTAATGGTGATATCTAAATTCAAATTTGAAATATTATTTAAGAAATTAAAACAACACAAAATGGTTTCATCAGTTATATTTGAATTAATATAAGGAGAAGTTATTTGGTTTGAAACTTGTTAAAAGAAAAAAAGGATAACAATACACTTGGTGAAAATTTAAAACAACACCTTAACACGTGTTAGACTGGTCTGTTATCTTAAAATGTGTGTCACCTCTTTTCTTACCCTCATTTTCTTTTTGTTTTTCCATCGTTCCTCTTACATTTTATTTCAACTGGAAATAATTTATCCCAAAATATTTTTCTCCAAATCGCAATGATCAGCCATGGCCTCCAGCCACGCAAGCTTGTGTCACTTCGATCCTCCATTGCGCCTCTTCTGCAACCCCTACCAAGACCCATGACCACCGGAGAGCCTCCACCACCGCTGCTTTACTCTCGTTCACCTCCTCTAATCTCCACCGAATCAAAATCCCCACCATTGTCAACCCCTTGTCTCCTCCATCGCCGCTGCCACTGGCATTCACAACTGCAAACCGTGCTCTGTACTACCCTTGACTTCTCCTAAAAGATGTACCACCACCCAAAAATACTCCGCCTTCAACCGACGATCAGAATTCCATCTCAACTGCTGGCCACGTAATCACCCGCAGGCGTTCGCCACCACCAATCTCCTGCTGCTCTTTTTTCACCGCTGCCTCGCTTGCCTTCATCACTGTTTTAAGGTGAGTATCTGCTCATGATTAACTTTGGTACAAACATCTTATATTCAGTAAATTTAGCTAAATTTAATAGTTAATCTGGTGTTGTTTGTGAATCGTTACTTGGGGTTGATCCACTTCACTATCTATTATTACCTTATTATGTGCTTTTGAATGTCGTGTTATGCCTGCTTTTGTTTTTGTCTATTTGCTTGCAATTTTACCGATTTTTGCAGATGTCGGTTACTTCCATATTGTAGTGATACTTGACCTCTAATTGTTCGGGCTACTATACTTGCTTGTTTCCATTTGCCACGAGTTTATTTTGGTTGAATATATCAAACATCTATACACCTAAGTTTGGATGCTTGTGTGTGTACACAACAATATATGAGAGTTAATATGTCAACTGTGAAAGAGTGTATTCCGAGGTAGGATCGGATTGTATGGAATATAAGCAAGGTATCGTATAGATAGTAAAGTAGCAGCTGTAAATAAAATAACATAGTCGACTTTATACTGGTTCGAATTACTGTCCTACGTCCAGTCCCAGACTCCCTTCTGGTATTTCACTAACAAAAAAACCCTCACTTCACCCGGGGGAATAGGTTCACAATTACTCGAGCAGCTAAACAGGATTTATTGCCTCAAACGATGAAGAGGACTTCCTTCATACAAAGAATTAGATGATTATTTGTGTTCTTGATAACACGGATATGTTAATTTGTTGTACACCCTTTCTGTAATCTTTCCTTGATGATAAACGTGTAGTTTGTGAAAGAATAAGGAAAATTTGAAATCTTAAGAATGAAAATAGAGTACTTTAGAGATTTTGAATGCTTAGAGTAAGATATAAAGAATTAAGATAAGATTCAGTGAATGAATCACTAAATTAAGCATTTATTTATAATATACAAACGGTTACAACTAATCATAAAAAGATTTGATTAAGAGGTATGAATTGGAAAGTTGTCTCTTCATTTTAAGTTGCATCCCTTCATTTTCAGATGTCTGAATTAAAAATTCAGATGCCTGTTTTCGAGTTTAAATTCAAACAACAAAGAAATAGGCTACTTCAGTGGTAACTCAGACGTTTGAAATATTTAGGTCAGACGTTTGAATATTGTATGAAAATGAAATTCATTTCAGCAAACAGACGTCAGATAAAAATATTTCAGACGTCTGTTTTCTGTAACAGACCTATGTATTTGTGCATGCCATTTGAAAACCAAATATATATAAAATGTGTGTGTATCATCAAGGAAGATTTTTAACAATTTAAACTAAGACTCACAAACTCTCAACATATATATAATCTTCAATCTAAGTTCTTGAATCTTTTGTCGAACATCTTCCTACAAAACAAAGTTAGTTGATATATATATATATATATATATATATATATATATATATATATCTGTGTGTACATGTATAGTTGTCATAATCAAAACGCTATATAGCTAGATCCAACATTCTCTCCCTTTTTGATAATGACAACTATATATGTTTCTCCCCCTGTCGATATGCATATGTTTCTCTCTCTTTGTCAATGACAAAAAGGAGATACTTATGTAAAAAAATTAAACATATATGCACTGTTTCAAATCTCGCAAATATCACCCGAGATCTCCTTCGAGATCTCATTTTGGGCTCCTTCCGAAATGAAACCGCAAATATCACTCTAAATCTCCTTTCGAATATATCGCCTGAGATATTGCAATATCGAACGATATATCGACCGAGACAAAATACTGGAATATCGTCCAAGATCTTAGTTTTTTTGGTTAAAATTTAATTTTTTGCCTGAACTAGAACTATAATTAAAAAACTCAAATCTAGCCATATCAATCTTTTGTTATTTTACATTTTGCATGTTAAATGACTATATTGTATGTTCGTATATGCAGTGCTTATGATTTTCATATTAGTTTTTTTACATACATGTTACTTATGAAATTATGTATTTTATGGTCTATTTATGCTGAATTTTTTAATGTTTTGGATCCTTTTAATGTTTCCTGTCTAACAATATTTCTGTTTTAAGAATATTACGATTTAGAGTATGAATGATCTTTCGCAAAATAAAGAATAATAAATTTTTTTTGCATCTGAAGTTTAAGTTACTATGTTTTTAATAACATTCATAAAAATCATTATGTTAAAATATCATTTTTAACATATCATGTACCCCGAGATTGTTCCGATATAAACTTTCAGACCCGAAATGAAAATCCGAGACGAACTCCCGAGTTGGACTCATCTCGTCCGAGATCTCCCCCGATACGAGACCGAGTCTATAAAATCCCCGAGATGAAACGCGACCGATATCCGAGATTTAAAACCTTGCATATATGCACAATCACAGACATGCTTAGATAAACACAACATTCATACATAACATACCAAGCACATAGTAGAGTTTTGTGCTGAAAGATATATCAAAGTGTTAAAATATTACAAACCATAAGTGTTTTAAGCAAAATATAATACAAGATCCATGCCACCATATCTTACCAACTCTCTGATGTCGGTACGCTTGGACCCACACTAGTATCTCCTCCCTTAGGATCACCATGTTCAGAACTTGAATCGGGAACTTCTTCAGTTGAGTTAGACGACCATTAGAAAGGAGCCAGATCATAAGCTTGAGAGCATTGAGTGCTCGTGCATGCAATTTTTTCATAAATCTTATTTAAGAAGCCTTTGATTGAGTCAAACTTCTAGTTAGTTTTTTTGAAAGGCAGCTTAAATTTTTTATTACTCACTTGAATTATAGATTACAACTACATAATAAACAAAAAAAAAACAAAAAAAATCTCTTTGTAACACCATAAACTTCGTTATTACCTCTATGACTCTTACTATACTCCAATGACATACAACATTTAACATATTTAAAAAGAATCTTCTTTGCAATTCAAAACAGAAACAAAGTATGTACCGAACGATTAATAATCCACCTGAAGTCTTTAGCACAAGCAATCAGAACCACAAGTCGGTAAATCCAGCGCAAACATAACCATGAACAGAAAAATTTACAGCTACAAACTAATAGCAGCAATGCCTATGCAAAAACCATACATGTGACGACCCTAAAACCCCGTACGACAGTGTCAAGGGTAGTCTTTGGAATATAACACATAAACAGATAATAACATAACAGAATTAAATAAATACACCAGATAATGAACAAATAATACACTGGATAAACATAACCATCAGAGTTACATAGTATAAAGGATCATACTTAGTACAAATACAGTTCAGCTATACATAAATGTCTACAGCGGAAAACAAACATAATATGTACAATAGGAGCTGAATAACATAAAAAGAGATAAATGATAGAATCCATCTTCAGCTCCAGCTATCCAGAAAGAGCCTGCTAACCTGAACACAAGGCTGCCCGTGTAGAAAAATGGGCACCCGAGTTTGCAAGTGAAACAAAATACGAGTCAGTCATGGGACTGGTATGAGAAATCTACTTAACACATTTTATAATATGGCTAATCATAGGACCACGCCACTTTCGCGGAACGGGTTTACTCCATTGGATTGCCAGTGCTTTAAAACAAGTAAATCTTTAAAACATCGCAATGCTTTTTATAAAAATGAAGCCATTATAAGACTCAGTTCCCATTACACAATGCAACGCAAACCGGAGGATAGAGTTTTTACCTTATAATGGCCAAATATGCTTGATACGAATAAAACAAAAGCTTTTGATATTATTACTAGTGTTTATATGTTTCAAAAACAATTTCAAATCATAAGTATCAATCATAGACGACATTAATGCCCCCATACCACTATGTCGCCATATATAGGTATACAATCAAAACCGCACAGTCACGTATTTGGAAATTGGATTTCCGTCATGAACCAAGACAAAAGATAGTCCTTGCCGACTTTGAGACGCTCTAGCCCGTGTCTCAGTAACAGCCGCAACTACACCTTGGATCGTCAGGGTCGGTCCACACGGAGTGGATTATAATGCCTGAACAATGCGTTTCCCCGCCCTATGGGGCATAAATGAGCCAACGAATGACTCCATCGGTCCTGGATCGACCAATAAAACCGAGGCGCCTCGCAACAGCAACAACCACACAGGTGAAAATAGTATAAATGTCAGCCAGTTTAAGCATTGACACCACCTCTAGCTAGAAAGAAACGCACGTCCCCCCTGAGGTCCTCTCCTGTTTCTGGTTCATACCGGGGTGTGAGGCTCGCGAATCCACGTTATACACAAAGCTATGCCACACAGGCCGTGCTTTGATCATCAACCACAAGACTTTGCTTTACAACAGAAGCCTTGATCACTGCATCTTAGCATGTCACACAGAAAATACACACCATGCAACTGATGGCTATCAATCACACAGAATGAATTCCAATGTCAGACACACAGTCCATTTACAAGTCCGTTCTGGGTCTGAACGAAACCGGAGGCACTATATACCTCGCATACCCATCGATTTCCACGTACGTCTGGACGATCATCACTTATTATCTATATTTCGGGATGCCTCCCAATCAAGACATCAGTTGCCATCCAGCCGAGGCGAAGATTTCCGGTCTTCAACCACCGTCTTCATCATCGACTTCTTATCGTCGATTCAGTTATTCAGAATGGGATAAACCTGGTCTTTCTGAGCAACTCGCGTATATAATTAACAAGTACTACACAAACACAACATACGCCTTATTCCAATTCATCAGTCACTAACTGTAAATTAGTAAGAGAACGATTTCCCAAATATTAACCTCGAAGGCCGAAACCAACATCAGATCAAAACCCAGGAAACCATTCGACTTAGCTAACCTTCAGTTAGTTTATAAATTTTACATTCAACCATCACATTCCAATAAACCGGGTAAATTCGGTTTATTTCCATTCCATATCGTTTATAATATTTTATAACGATTTATCGCTATTTTTATTTATTTAAAAATAGCCAATTTATTCAAACGACGCTTCAGGCCATAACGCGGTCGTGGCGCTGTTTTTCAGATTTGATTTACACATATCTGAAAATCTAACCATTGAATCTTCACAAAATTTATATCATTAGAAAGATCTTTTCAAAACGAATCTAACGGTTCTAGTTTTGGGAAAATCCGACGGTCGAATCTCCCGGTACACTCGTTTGAAGTTTCGATTTCAAAATACGAACTGCAGCGTCGTTATTCGATTTAATTTAATTATTTATATATATATATATATATATATATATATATATATGTAATCGATTCTGGCGCTGTTTTTCTTCAGATTTGAATTAAACATTCCAGACAATCCAACCGTTAGATCTTCACAAAGTGGGTGCCGTTGGAAAGATATTTCCAAGGCAAACCCAACGGTTTCGGTTTCGGGAAAATCCGATGGTCGGATCTCCCGCACTAATCGTTTGAAATCACGGTTTCAAAACACGAACTATAGCTTCGTTATTCGATTCATTTTAATTATATATATATATATATATATAATCTATTCTTCGATTTCAAAACCATATTCTTTTCGTACATTTGATAAAAATGATATTTTTATCCAACCGACATTTATTTCGACACTTCACTATTTTTAACAATTCATGTATATAATAAAAATGTGATTTTTATTGTAAAACAATTTATTTCAAAACACGATACAAAACAATTTATTTCAAAACACGACTATTTTATATAGTTCATATAGATGATAAAAATATGATTTTTATTATAAAACAATTTATTTCAAAACACGACTATTTTATATAGTTCATATAGATGATAAAAATATGATTTTTATTATAAAACAATTTATTTCAAAACATGAATGTTGTTCAACACATGAATTTCTATTCAACACATGAATATCTATTCAACACATGAATTTCTATTCAACACACGAATATAGTCTCAACACATGAAAATAATTCTAACATATGAATATTATTCAAAATTTCGGCAGCATAACGGCAGGGTAGTTAAAACCAGGGTCGTCCCTAGTACGGCTCCTCGCTCTACCCTAAAGCCTCGCAGCTTTTGACAATGGGGATTTCATGCATCTAGTTCGCACGCAGGTGGCATGTTTATTTTCTTTTCCACAAACTAATCCTATGTGGTTTCAACCAAATAATTCTCAACCCAAACGGGTATTTTTCAACCACAATTAATCAATTTCAACCACAAACAATTCAAATCAACCATTCACTATCAACAAATTTTCACGCCAATCACAATCAATAAATATCGTCCATGGTTTGTGGACGAGTGGCATACACACACACACATATATATATATATATTTATATAAGTGTACTTCACTTCTATTTCAACACATATATAATTTTTACAACGCATATATAACTTATACATCGAACGTACAACTTATACAATGCTTATACATGAGGTGTACAACACTTATATAACTCATACATCGACTATATAATTTATACATCATCGTTTTCCATATCGTTTATAATTTGGAAACTCACATTGGGTTCCACTCCACCAAAAATAGCAGAAGGCTCAGAAAAATATGCGGTCTCTTCTAGAATGTAGAAGATGTCCACACGAGTCAACTGTCTCTTGTTTCACTGAATTTCGTCAACATAGCAAAAAGATATGATTTTTATTGTGAAATCAAAAACCGTTACGCTTTAAAATGCTATAATATAGTTTAATTTAAAATCAGCCGTACCTCTTTATTTTTCTTCAAAACTAGGTTTGAAGATTTCTCGTTATCCGTAGCACGAGGTGACGATCGAGCTGCACTGCGATGAAGGGCTAGGCGCGGCGCTCCTATCGACGGTGGTGGCGTCAGGTGCGGTGGCAGATCGGAGCAGCGGCGCGACTCCAAAGACCCGAACTTCAGACGCTCGATTCTCGAGATACGTGCCACCAATCAGGGCGAGGTAGGTATGGATTTGAAGCTCTCGGAGAGGTCTCCAAAATCTTCAACTAGAGCGTTGGCTATCGTGGCGTGGTTTGATCAGAAAATGGACGGGAAGGGTTGAAGGGTTTTCGTCGTCGATCGGGGGAGGGAGAGAGAGAAAGCGGGGAGAGAGAGTGTGCGTTGACCAATAGGATTTTTATTTATTTATTTATTTATATATTTTAAAATCTCAAAAATACCCCTCTTCATATACTAACACCAATCCAAACCCAACGACTGTCATCCCTAGCTAAATACCCCCATTCCGAACACAATGGGATATGTTTCGTAGGCCCGTTCGACTGTTTGAGTCAGTTTCTCTTCAAATTAAAATATAAAACATTCAATATTTAATTTGAACATACATTTCAATTCGCCAGGGCGACAAACTGATTCGAAAAATTCCAGAAAAATAAATCTAGCTATGTTTTGACGATACGGTCCCAACAAAATTAATTTCATCAAATTCTGAGACCGTTTGAAAAATGGCCCTTTTCTGGTCGATCCAATTTAATAGAAATCGACCAAACACATTTTATGAAATTTGAAACCTTACAATAATTTGACATCCCGGATCCAACAAAAGTGGTTTCGTCGAATTCTGAGGTCGTTTGCTAAATAGCCATTTTCACGGGCTATATAAATTCTATAGCGACCTTTCTGAAAATTCATTTAGCCATAACTTTTGCTTTCCGCTATGAAACTTCGATTTTTCAGATTCGTTAGAAAGATATTCACTAACAGATTTAAATATTTTTGGTTTCACTCAAATCCGTTTTATTTTGCACCTGGTACAGTCAGTCAAAGTTTGAATTCAAATTTTGAAACTACCACGCCATTTCAGGCCTTGTTTATAATTAGAACTGATTATATTTATTTTCAAACGTCGATTCAAACTTACTTTTTATCGTTATTATTTAAAATGTTTATTTTAAATATTTAAAATCCACTAAAATAGCCAATTTAAAAATTTTAAATTGGTTCAGATTTTCCGGGTTGTTACAATACATTACTGATATAACCTGAAGCAGAGCAACTTGCATACCAAAATCTCCAATGTATTAAAATCAAGTGAAAAAAGGATCAAATAAAGGTGAGGGATTACTTCGCGTGTGTCTTTTAAATGATTTAACATTGCTACCAAGAGGTTGCACATCATCAAATTTATAGTCGAACCCTTTATCTAAGTCATCCCAGAATTTACCTTTCAATTTTTTTGATTTAAATGAGGGAATCAGACTCGTTGAAACAACATAGGAAAGAGATGCCAATGCAATGTTAACAAGTGGAAAAATTAAACCAAAACCGGAAAAATTCTGAGGTGGAGGAAGCTGTATATTCGGTGGGGGTTTAAGGTGAACATAAGGAGATGCATTTAAATTTAAAACTTCTTGTTAGTTCTACTCTCAAAACGCTTGAGATCCTTGTGTATTTTAGATTGATTGTGAGAGAGCGTAACTAAGGCTTGTTTGGATGGAAGTCGAGAAAGATAATGTGAATTCCTTCTTCTTCTTCTTCTTCGATCTTTTGTTGATGACCACAAGAGGACTTGGCTATAATAGTTTCTGGTTGTGATGCTACATGTTCGTTCCAAGTCTCAAAAGACATATATTCCAATATCGAAGGGTTTGGGTCAATATCCATAAGCTTTAACGTTTTTGGCCCGATTTCTTTGATACTAAGAGAAGGAGTATCGGGTATTTAGATTTGAGCATCAAGAGGAATTCGAGTGATATAGGCACTATAATGAAGAGTTTTATATTTTCGTTTGTATGTGATATCCACCCATTCATCAAGAATAATTTTTGCCTAATTTATTTGTTTGTTAGAATACAAGGAATATAGTTCTTGAAAATCGCTCTTATAGACTTTCTCGTAACTTCCTTTACTAGGTTGAATTGTTCGGACCAAGATGCGATTCAATAAGTGTGATTGTGGTCGGAGATGAGTAGAGGTATGCTCGTTCAAATTAAGCAAATTGTCAGAAATAAACTTGTGTGATATTTCATCTCACACACTCATGTTAACTTCTATAGTATCAATATCAATTCCTTGACAAGCACACCTTAAAATTTGACCTAGTCTTTGAATTGGAAGAAGGATATGCTTGCAACATATCATGTACCAAACAATCTGTAGTGATTTGAGGTTATGTGTGGTCTAAGTTCAAATTTGCTAAGAACAATTTCACAAGCAAAGGGTAGATTTTGACATTGTTGGTGTTATATTCCACTAAAGACTCAAAATTAAAGTTTCTAGCATAGTAAAGAAGGCGAAAATTAGTGAAAGCATCGAATTTTAAGAAAGCACCTTCAAAAAACTTGGAATTCTTCATGGCTTTGTACCTTTCTTTGGCGGTGTCATCCCAAAGCCACTTTTGGATGAGTTTGTCGGAAGAAGGTTCTGATTCTTGAAGTCTTAATCTTTTTAGTCGATTTGTCATGATAATTTTTTTTGGAAAAAAATGAAGTTTTTGAGTGTTATGGTAATTTTGGGGGCTAGTGTTTTATAGGAGGTAAAAGAGAAAAGTAAAAAAGTGATTGGTTGTAATAAGATGATGTTAGGTTAAAAGGTGTGTGTCCTTTTAAAAAAAATTGTCTAATCCGATTCAGACGTGTGGTTTTGAAATCCAGACATCTGAATTTCGTTCAATTTAAAACCTGTAATTTTTTATTTCATTTTAGCACTAATTCAGACGTTTGTTTTTATGGAACCAGACATCTGTTTCTTGAGCGTTGGAAGAAATTTGCTTCAGCTATCAGACGTCTGAATTTGAAACTCAAACGTCTGTTTTTGGAAAAATTTGTACCAGTAATGATTTAGTTCATTTTAACCCTTTTTAGATGTCTGTTTTTAATGGCTTAGACATCTGATTCTTTATGGAAATTTTCCAATATTCAGACTTTTGTTTAATATGGGTCAGACGTCTGTTTTCTGTATTTTATAAAGAAATCGTATATCATGAAAGTTGAATATATTTTAGAGAAAACAAAATAGTTCTGTAACACCCCACTCCCGCTACGGTCACTCACTAAGGGAATGCCATAACATCGGTGGAGTATTTTAAGTGAATATAGAACAGAAAAATTACAACAAGACAGATATAAGTAATACTTGAGAATTTTAAAACATCATTTCATTTCAGCGGAAAGTAAAACATGTTTGGTTACACCAAAACCATAAATAAGAGTCAAGTACATAATATCCATCCTGATAAAAATAAAAGTACATAATCCCACTACATGACCTAATAGCCATAATAGAAAAGATAAACTGAGTTTTACATCCACGGTCCAAGCTCCAAAAGATAGATAAAGCAGTCTGATCAAAGCCCACTAGTGCTAGGCCCACTCTGAAAACCTGAGGGTTGGAAAAAGATAAAGAAACAATGGGGTCAGACATAAGTCTGAGTGAGTCCTATAACCCTAACAATACAATCATTAAAGTAATTAGGGTATGATATAAACAAGGTACGGTACCTCTGGGGATAATGACTACACTAAGTAGCCAACTAAACACAGGATGTACTAAGATAATCGAAAAGACGCATTTATCCACCCAAGGATAATTACTATGTTGCACCACCCCAGATCTACCCACCCAAGGGTAATTCCTACACTGCACCACACCAGTTCTACCCACCCAAGGGTAATTCCTACTTAAAGGTTATCCCGCTAAGTGTACTTAGTAATTCTACCCAGTAGTTTCTTGTACCCCTAGCTGACTACATAGGTGCCGTCTGCCCCTATCTCCACTAGGTGTACCCACTACTCCCAAACGATCGGCTCCCTACCGTAGATACCCGTGCTGGCCCCACAGTGGGGTGTATCACTCCCCAAAGTGGCAACCCGATAATCAATGGTGCACGGCTTATACCTACACGATGCAACAACGTCTTACCTACCAGCCCGGGTCCACACACGCATATGAAACCCGTTGGACTCGCGTTGCCACCGCTACCCCGTTTTGGCCTCTTATAGTCAAGCCCAATATGCGTGTCCCGTCCTCGACTTGGGTCGAGCCCACAAAGATACGTTTGGGATATTGGTTGAAATGGGCCCCCACAAGCTACTACTTAAGCTTGTTATTTTATCTAGTGCATCCCACTTAACCCCTTTTATAATCATGCCCACTTACATGTTAAGGTTTGGTTAAGTCATCTAATTATATTTAAATTGCCACTTAAGGCCCCCACAAGCTACTACTTAAGCTTGTCATTTAATTATATTTCAATTGCCACTTAAGGCCCCCACAAGATTTCCGCATGCCACTCAAGGCACTTACTTGGTTCCCACATGCCACCCAAGGCACTTACTTAATTCCCACATGCCACCCAAGGCACTTACTTAACCCTTTAATCATGTTTAATTACATGTTCCACTTTGGTTAAGTATTCTAATCGTATTTTCTATTGCCACCCAAGGCAACCCACTAGTTTCCTCATGCCACCCAAGGCACCCCCACTAGTTACTACATGCCACCCAAGGCACTCACTTAACCCCTCATGCCCCACTACATGCTAATTTGGTTAAGTGTTTCTTCATTAATTAAGATCGTAACCTTTGTAAAGACCTCTCACATTAGACTGTCTTTTATGGCAGCTGGATATGCCGGTTGGTTCCGGCCAGCCTTACACCATAACAGAGTCTAACCTCGTGTCTTTACACTTGTCACGTATTTAGTTTACGACTAAGACCTCCCACATTGGGCCAATCATTTGTAGCCGCTAGATTTGCCGGTCGGTTCCGGGCAGTCTTATGCTATAAAAGGGTCCAACCTCGTGTCTTAGTAGATTAATTACACCTAATTAATCACCCCCATAATTTGTATTAATTATCCCTAATTAATTACAAATATTTAAGAATATGGGTAGACCTAACTCAATAGGTAAATTCCCAATTCCATAATATGGGTAGACCTAACTTAATAGGTAAATTCCCAATTATGTCCATCCACTTTACGGTATGTTTAATCATACCCACTTCACACAATTTTATGTGTTCATTAATTTTTACCCCATCGTCCCCACGTAAATACGTTAACATGACATACTTCAAAAGAGAAGATTCATCATATACACAATGGATTCAACTTAGCATATCTTTAGCATTATCACGGGTTTAAAAGGTGTCAACTTGTATATATGACCATAAACCCAACTTGCATAAATAACCAACCCAAACTTGCATATGTCATAAAGAGGGTAACTTGCATAAATGTTCAACATAGTGTTTTGCATCATAAAACATGGCATTAAACTTGCATGTAGCATAAAACTTGCCAAACACATAACATATACTATACTAAACTTGCATAAACACATTTATCCACAAACATAGCCATGTCTTATCATATCCTACCATAATCAATTTAACAATTGATTATTAAAGCTATAGGAACTCACCACTAAGCTCCCATAAGCAAACCCTTGCCACAAATTACCCAAAAGCTCCAGCCTTGAACATAAAGCTTGCAACTTGATGATGAATGCAAGCTAATGATCACTTATACAACTCAAAGATGCTTGTATGAACATGAAAGCTTTCTTAGGAATAGTTTCATAAGAGGATGGAGGCTAGGACTTTGAGTGGAGGCCATGATCATAGAAAATTTTGGCATAGTTTAGTTAGGAGATAGGATTATGATCATTTAGGGCTAGCTTAGGGTCTTATTTATAGGATTAGGCAAGTGTTTTAGGCCTTTAGATTAACCCTAGGTTAGATTAGGACCATCAGATCTTGGAAGCTTCCAGAAACCAGCCCCAAAACACAGCCCACACACTGAAATGGTGCACCAGGCCATACTGGCCGGGCACCCCTGTCGACACCCAAGTCGACAGGGCTGTCGACTTGGTCTAGCCAAGTCGACAGGCCTGTCGACTTGGGTAGCCAGGCGGGAATTTTCCCCGCCTGCGCCCAATGGCCAAATTTTGAAATTTGAACTTGAATTTTTAAATCTGTTTTAAACTTTGAATTTTCTGCAAACTTCATTGGGCCATAACTGGGCCATACGGACTCCGATTCTCGAAAACTCGGACTCTATTTCGCGTATTTTTCTGAGACGAACGCAATGACGTAACCCGTTTCCCCTGATTCTCACATCTGAGATTATTAATTCTGTAATTAGTGAATTTTTGCATTAACTGAAATTCGGGGTGTTACATTCTCCCCTCCTTAAAGGATTTCGTCCCCGAAATCTCTAAGCTAAGGAGAATGCATATCCTACCATCCAAACAACCATCTACTCAATCCATCAAACACGGGCATCCATTGTCCTTAAAACAATTTCTAATGATGTATGAGCATATGCAAAAAGTGTGTGTATATGTTCCCTATCTAATGTATGAACATATGCAAACCATGATAGTGCCATGCATCCATTATGTATGCGAGGGAACCCTATCGACACATACAATATCTACATGAGTGCACAATCATTCACCAAAATGCATCATCCATATGATAACACAATCATTATACATCCATAAATATAGCTTCCTACACACAATTTTATGCAATATGCAATATGAAGTGATTGAGCCGATCTAGTGTCTAGGGTGTGTGTATATGCATCCACGAGCAACCACTAGCAACCACTTGCATCCACACGCATCCATCAAACATAACATGTCTCAAACACATGTTTCAACCATAGGTTTACCCTATCTAAAGGTCAAAGGTACTAATGAGAGGACATACTAAAGATAAGATAAGTACTAGACAGATGATAAAGGAGACGTTTAAAGGACATACCCTCAAAAGGAATGGGTATAATGAACGCATCTTCGCTTCTGTCTCCCCAGTAGCATTGCTCTCACTTTCTCCTCTTTTTCACTTTGACTAGTCGAACCTCTCTGTTTCTCAACTTCCTAATCTCTGACCCAAGGATGCGAGTAGGAGCTTGTCGAATAATCACATCACGCTCTACCTTTACTTCCTTAAGCAGGCTCGGCTCTACCGCCTCTGCGGTCTCATGTAGGCACTTCCTCCCATGGAATACATCATGTACACCACTAAGTCTGTCGGGCAACTCCACCAATGGAAGATGCTCCTCCCATGTACCTACAAAATCCAAGATACATAGCCTCAAAAGGTCTTCTAAAATACGATTCACCCTCTCGGTCTGACCGTCCGTCTGAGGATGATATGCGGTACTCAAACACAACTGAGTCCCTACCGCCTCTTGCAAACTCTTCCAAAACTCTCTAGTGAAGATAGGATCTCAATCGCTCACTATACTGGAAGGTACACCATGCAATCTCTCGAATGTAAACTGAAGCTAGCCATAGAGCAGATCTCTTACTCTTCACGGGTATGAAATGGGCACTCTTAATAAGTCTATCTACCACAACCCAAATTCTCGTATTACCTTTCCTCGATCTCGGTAATCCATCGAGACACTATTCCACTTCCATAGCGGAACCTCCAATGGGTGAAGCAACCCACCGGGTTTCTTCTGCTCCGCTTTCACTTGCTAGCACACCAAGCATCTAGCGACATACTCGGCCACATCTTTCTTCATACCGGCCCAAAAGAAAACTCGCTTCATGTCTTGGTACATCGTGTCCCCACCGGGATGAATGGTCATCTTCGACCGATGTGCATCATCAAGTATAGCCTTCCTCAAACCCTCATCTTGCGGTACACAAAGTCTACTGTCTCTACGCAACCACCCCTTACCATCTAGGGTGTACCTACTCAAATGGCTGGACGACTTCCCCTCCTCATGAGCTTCTCTATTAACTCAACCAACTGTGGGTCGTTTCGTTGTGCTCCGCCAATCCTCCCTAAAAGAGTAGGCCTAACCTCCAAGGAGGCTAGCAAACCGGGTACAAAGTCAACGGTAGGTCTAAAGCCAAACATCGAAATAAATTCCTAGCTCCGTCGTTCAACGGACAATGAACTCAAGGACAACCTTTTTCTACTTAAGGCGTCCACCACCACGTTACCCTTGCCATGGGTATACGCTATCTCAAACTCATAGGATGCTAAGAATCCCATCCACTTTTGTTGTCCTAAGACTATGCGCTTGAAGAGTCTCCAACACTTCCCTAAGATATAGGGCATGCTCTTCTCCTCTTTTAGAGGGAACCAGGATATTACCCCATCCAAAATCCTCACAACTGTCCATCTCTCACGCAGATCACCCTAGTCGAACTCGACATCCCCCAAATGCAAGCCCCAAAGGCCTAAACCAATATCAGACAAACACCCAAGGGATACCTCCTTCGAATTCAGATGACCTACGTGAGATGATACTAGTAAAATCGGCTAAATAATTAAGCCCTTGTCCAACTCTGGATGTCCTCGCCAGTCTCGCTCCAAAACCACCGTTTATCCCCTAACTGGCTTTGCTCAACCTATTGAGCACATACGAAAACTTATTTCGCTCCTAGGAAAGACCAAGATGTCAATTACAAAGACCATCACGAACTTATTTAGGTACTCCCTGAACACCCTTCTCATCAATAAAATATGCGGGGGCGTTCGTCAAACCAAATGGCATCACCAGCCACTCATAAAAACCATCCGGAGTCCTAAAGGCAGTCTTCTCTATACTATCCTCAGCCACTCTCAACTGTCGAAACCCCGTGGCTAAGTCCAACTGCGAAAATACTGAGGCGCCAACTAACTGATCCAAGAGATCATCAATCCTCGGCAATGGGTGTCTATTCTTCTTTGTGAGTTTATTTAGTCCTCTTTAGCCTACACAAAGTCTGAGGGACCCATCCGCCTTCGTGGCAAAACTACTGGAGCACCCCACTCTGATATACTTCGTCTTATGAACCCCTTCTCAAGCAAATCGCCTACTTACTTATGGAGTTCCCTCCTCTCACGAGGAGCCATGTGGCACACTGGCCAAGATACTGGTTTGGCATTGTCTACCAGATATATTCGGAAGTCAATCTTCCGCTCCGGAGGTAAGCCCTTCACCTCCTCAAACACATCCGAGTATTCCCGGACCGCTCTAACAGATCGCAAACTCTAGACCGACGTGTCAAGCGATTCTAGATAACTTAGCATAACAGATTCCATGGGATTACAAGAGATCTCGAGAGTGTTACCCAAGCAGGTCATAAGCCTAACAACTCTCCCTTCAAAATCAAGAACGACACCCCTACTGGATAACCAGTCCATGCCCAAAATTAACCCATAGCTTGTGAAGCCCAAAAGCATCACATCTAAACTCAACGCTAAGTATAGCAACTTTCAAACCCAAACACATCATGGAGCCCCAATTGGGTTTGAAACAACTAAGAGATCATCTATTAACTGGTGTCTAAGTGCAGTGACTCAACTAACAAGGATGAGATAAACGAACTCGATGCGTCAGAATCAAATAAAGTTTGAATCGGATAATCAAGAAATCCAAATTCCAACCTAGACGGTCCTATCCCCATCTGGTACCCTAGTCGTGAGGGAATACAACCACCCTCCAGGAGATTCCGTACCTTGCCCTTGCCTCTTTGGACAATCCTAATAAGATGTCCTATTCCTCCCAAAAGGATAACTATTCGCCTTCTTCATCCCATTCTCCACTTGTAACCTCCCACCAATGAGGTTTCATCCTTCATTAACCAAACAACTATTTGAGCCTTCCTCCCATTGCCTATCCAATAGATACCTACCAGTCCTCTTCCTTCTTGAACCAACTTCTAATCTGACTATCGTCTAAGTCCCTTGAAGTGGTTTTCCATTCTTATCTATCATAGAAAGATCATCTATACACGGAGGGGAAGCTCAAAACGAGAGAGGAAGAGATTCAAACCGGAGAATTCGAAAGATAAAGATATGGCTATCGGGGATTATGCTTTTCTTTCAAAAACTTTTCTCTTAAAAGACATGTTTTTGAAAATACTCCTTTCAAAAATATTCTTAGAAGATAGTTTTTCTAAAAAATTTATCTGTTCTGGTAACCTTAAGCTCTGATACCACGTGTAACACCCCACTCCCGCTACGGTCACTCACTAAGGGAATGCCATAACATCGGTGGAGTATTTTAAGTGAATATAGAACAGAAAAATTACAACAAGACAGATATAAGTAATACTTGAGAATTTTAAAACATCATTTCATTTCAGCGGAAAGTAAAACATGTTTGGTTACACCAAAACCATAAATAAGAGTCAAGTACATAATATCCATCCTGATAAAAATAAAAGTACATAATCCCACTACATGACCTAATAGCCATAATAGAAAAGATAAACTGAGTTTTACATCCACGGTCCAAGCTCCAAAAGATAGATAAAGCAGTCTGATCAAAGCCCACTAGTGCTAGGCCCACTCTGAAAACCTGAGGGTTGGAAAAAGATAAAGAAACAACGGGGTCAGACATAAGTCTGAGTGAGTCCTATAACCCTAACAATACAATCATTAAAGTAATTAGGGTATGATATAAACAAGGTACGGTACCTCTGGGGATAATGACTACACTAAGTAGCCAACTAAACACAGGATGTACTAAGATAATCGAAAAGACGCATTTATCCACCCAAGGATAATTACTATGTTACACCACCCCAGATCTACCCACCCAAGGGTAATTCCTACACTGCACCACACCAGTTCTACCCACCCAAGGGTAATTCCTACTTAAAGGTTGATCCCGCTAAGTGTACTTAGTAATTCTACCCAGTAGTTTCTTGTACCCCTAGCTGACTACATAGGTGCCGTCTGCCCCTATCTCCACTAGGTGTACCCACTACTCCCAAACGATCGGCTCCCTACCGTAGATACCCGTGCTGGCCCCACAGTGGGGTGTATCACTCCCCAAAGTGGCAACCCGATAATCAATGGTGCACGGCTTATACCTACACGATGCAACAACGTCTTACCTACCAGCCCGGGTCCACACACTCATATGAAACCCGTTGGACTCGCGTTGCCACCGCTACCCCGTTTTGGCCTCTTATAGTCAAGCCCAATATGCGTGTCCCGTCCTCGACTTGGGTCGAGCCCACAAAGATACGTTTGGGATATTGGTTGAAATGGGCCCCCACAAGCTACTACTTAAGCTTGTTATTTTATCTAGTGCATCCCACTTAACCCCTTTTATAATCATGCCCACTTACATGTTAAGGTTTGGTTAAGTCATCTAATTATATTTAAATTGCCACTTAAGGCCCCCACAAGCTACTACTTAAGCTTGTCATTTAATTATATTTCAATTGCCACTTAAGGCCCCCACAAGATTTCCGCATGCCACCCAAGGCACTTACTTGATTCCCACATGCCACCCAAGGCACTTACTTAATTCCCACATGCCACCCAAGGCACTTACTTAACCCTTTAATCATGTTTAATTACATGTTCCACTTTGGTTAAGTATTCTAATCGTATTTTCTATTGCCACCCAAGGCAACCCACTAGTTTCCTCATGCCACCCAAGGCACCCCCACTAGTTACTACATGCCACCCAAGGCACTCACTTAACCCCTCATGCCCCACTACATGCTAATTTGGTTAAGTGTTTCTTCATTAATTAAGATCGTAACCTTTGTAAAGACCTCTCACATTAGACTGTCTTTTATGGCAGCTGGATATGCCGGTTGGTTCCGGGCAGCCTTACACCATAACAGAGTCTAACCTCCTGTCTTTACACTTGTCACGTATTTAGTTTACGACTAAGACCTCCCACATTGGGCCAATCATTTGTAGCCGCTGGATTTGCCGGTCGGTTCCGGGCAGTCTTATGCTACAAAAGGGTCCAACCTCGTGTCTTAGTAGATTAATTACACCTAATTAATCACCCCCATAATTTGTATTAATTATCCCTAATTAATTACAAATATTTAAGAATATGGGTAGACCTAACTCAATAGGTAAATTCCCAATTCCATAATATAGGTAGACCTAACTTAATAGGTAAATTCCCAATTATGTCCATCCACTTTACGGTATGTTTAATCATACCCACTTCACACAATTTTATGTGTTCATTAATTTTTACCCCATCGTCCCCACGTAAATACGTTAACATGACATACTTCAAAAGAGAAGATTCATCATATACACAATGGATTCAACTTAGCATATCTTTAGCATTATCATGGGTTTAAAAGGTGTCAACTTGTATATATGACCATAAACCCAACTTGCATAAATAACCAACCCAAACTTGCATATGTCATAAAGAGGGTAACTTGCATAAATGTTCAACATAGTGTTTTGCATCATAAAACATGGCATTAAACTTGCATGTAGCATAAAACTTGCCAAACACATAACATATACTATACTAAACTTGCATAAACACATTTATCCACAAACATAGCCATGTCTTATCATATCCTACCATAATCAATTTAACAATTGATTATTAAAGATATAGGAACTCACCACTAAGCTCCCATAAGCAAACCCTTGCCACAAATTACCCAAAAGCTCCAGCCTTGAACATAAAGCTTGCAACTTGATGATGAATGCAAGCTAATGATCACTTATACAACTCAAAGATGCTTGTATGAACATGAAAGCTTTCTTAGGAATAGTTTCATAAGAGGATGGAGGCTAGGACTTTGAGTGGAGGCCATGATCATAGAAAATTTTGGCATAGTTTAGTTAGGAGATAGGATTATGATCATTTAGGGCTAGCTTAGGGTCTTATTTATAGGATTAGGCAAGTGTTTTAGGCCTTTAGATTAACCCTAGGTTAGATTAGGACCATCAGATCTTGGAAGCTTCCAGAAACCAGCCCCAAAACACAGCCCACACACTGAAATGGTGCACCAGGCCATACTGGTCGGGCACCCCCTGTCGACACCCAAGTCGACAGGGCTGTCGACTTGGTCTAGCCAAGTCGACAGGCCTGTCGACTTGGGTAGCCAGGCGGGAATTTTCCCCGCCTGCGCCCAATGGCCAAATTTTGAAATTTGAACTTGAATTTTTAAATCTGTTTTAAACTTTGAATTTTCTGCAAACTTCATTGGGCCATAACTGGGCCATACGGACTCCGATTCTCGAAAACTCGGACTCTATTTCGCGTATTTTTCCGAGACGAACGCAATGACGTAACCCGTTTCCCCTGATTCTCAAATCTGAGATTATTAATTCTGTAATTAGTGAATTTTAGCATTAACTGAAATTCGGGGTGTTACAAGTTCATTCGACAACATAGTTAAGAAAAAAATAAAAAGTAGCAAATAAACTTAGAAAATTATTAATGTTTAGGGGACGGAGTTTTTGTCAGTGTTGAGAATTTTTTTCCTTCATTTGCCTTGTAATTTATGTCCCAAGTGTTCGGACTGTATGAAGGTCTTTGAGGGGAATGTGTGTAATATTTCATTATGCGATTTACTAGATCATTTTTAGTTCGATATGATGAAGATGGATCAATAGGATTGGTTGGAATTGGCAAAGGTTCGGAAACATTCTTCTTCTTTGGACTACAGAACCTAAAAGAAATTTTCTTGAGAAGACTCAAGCGAGTTGTTGTCACTTTTTGTTCAAAGTACAGTTCTTTTTGAAGTGCTATTTTCTTCTTTTGACAATGATGAATTTCATCGATTTTTGTGTCAGGTGAAGAAAAGAGAGTACGTTTTACCTTTTTCAAATCCAGTGTAAATCCAGTGTGATAATTTCCCCATCAATACGTACGCTCATTTCGAGGAGTTGGTGTAGGAAAATGAGGAGTTTCTGCTGAGCTATCCATCGAAAAAGTTATGTTGATTGAGAAGTTTGAGTTATTTAACGACATTTTGGAGAGATTTGTTCTTATACTTCTTGTTGTTTGAGAAATTATTTTGCTGATGCTATTTGATTATATACTGAAGACTGCAAAGAATATGTGGTTTAGAATTAAGAATAATTGTAACAAAAAATAAATAGTTAAACAAAATGAGTGGTCTAAAGAAAGTAACTAATTTTAGCCTAGCTTAGATTGGTTCTCATTTTTAAAAATACGTACTTCTTTTGTTAAAAAAGTTTTCATTGATTTATAAAGACATTTTAAATATCTTTTAGAGACATAATACCTAATTCTCGTCGGAGTTTTACAAACGTATTTTCTATTAATGGTTTGGTAAAAAATATTAGCTCTTTGATTTTCAGTTGAAATATGTTCTAAGTTTATAACATCTTTTTCTATGTTATCACGAAAAAAATGATGAAGAATGCCAATATGTTTAGTTCGTGAGTGATTTATAGGATTTTTGGATAAATTGATTGCGCTTGTGTTATCACAATATATTGTTGATTTAGTTAAGTTTAACCCAAATTCTCTTAGTGTCTGTTGCATATAGATTACCTAAGCACATGCTAACGCAACAGATATGTATTCAGCTTCACACGTTGAGAGTGATACACAATTCTGTTTCTTACTAAACCAAGAGACAAGTGATTTACAATAAAATGACACGTACCACTTGCACTTTCCCTATCCGTCCGAGATCCACAAAAGTTAGCATCACTGTAAGATGCTAATTCGAATGGACATTCCTTCGAATAGAAAAGACCAAAGTCCTTAGTACTATTAAGATATCTCCGAATTCGTTTCATCGCTCTTAAATGTGATTCTTTAGGATCTGTTTGGAATCTTGCACATAAACACACACTCATCATTATATCAGGACGACTTGCAGTTAAATAGAGTAGCGAACCGATCATACATAGGTATAATTTTTTGTCAACACTTTTTCCTTTTTCATCTTGATCATGATGAGTTGTAGTACTCATAGGAGTTGGTTTTCCAGAAATGTTGTCAAAACCAAATCGTTTAATTAGATTATTACAATATTTTTCTTGATTAATAAAGATACCATTTGAAATTCGTTTAATTTGTAATCCAAGAAAGTACGATAACTCTCCAATATGTGACATTTCAAATTCATTTGTCATAATAGAAGAAAAGTCTTTACATAATTCTTCATTAGTTGAACCAAAAATGATATCATCTACATAATTTTGTATAATTAAGATATCTTTAATGGTATTTTAATGAACAATGTTTGATCAGCTTTTCCAATTCAAAATCCTGAGTTTAATAAGTAATTTTTAAGTTTGTCATACCAAGCACGAGGTGCTTGTTTTAGACCATATAAAGCCTTTTTTAAGTTTGTAGACATAATCTGGATATTTCTCATGTATAAATAAAGGTGGTTGTTCTACATATAAATTTTCTTTAATAAAACCATTTAAGAAAGCACTTTTAACATCCATTTGATAAAGTTTAAAGTTATGAAAACATGCGTATGCTAATAAAATACGTATTGCTTCAAGTCTTGCTACAGGAGCAAATGTTTCTTCATAATCAATACCTTCTTCGTGATTATAGCTTTGTGCTACTAATCTAGATTGTTTGTCATAATATTTCCTAGTTCATCAGCTTTATTCTTATAAACCGATTTGGTGCCAATGACCAATTGATCGTTTGGTCGAGGTACTAGCTCCCAGATATCATTTCGTTCGTATTGATTTAATTCCTCTTGCATAACTATAATCCAATAATTATCTATAGAGGCTTCTTTTGGATTTTTAGGTTCGAATGTTGAAAGAAAAGCTACATGACCCATTTGATTTAGTTGATTTCTTGTTCGAACATGTGAATCAATATCTCCGATAATGCTGTGTGTAGGATGATATCGTAGAATTCTGGTAGGTAATCTAAATTGTTTTATGGGATTATTTTCAGTATTTTCAAAGCTAATTATTTCGTTATCATCTTTGATGATTGTGCTTTTATCAATTTTTCATCAAAAGATACATGTAAAGTTTCATCTATAATATTTGTACATTTATTAAACACTCGATAGGTTTTACTATGTTCTGAATATCTGACAAAAATTCCATGATTAGCTTTTGGATCAAATTTTCCGAGTTGATCTATAGTGTTAGGAATAAAGCATTTTGACCTGAAAATCTTAAAATAAGAAATATTAGGTTTTCTTCCATTAAAAAGTTTGTAAGAAGTATTTATAGTTAAAGGACGTATGGAAATTCGATTTAATACGTAATAAGTAGTTTGTAAAACGTTTTGGTAAAGTGCTTCCATTTGATAGTGTTCTAACACATTCTTGAAGTGTTCTATTTTTTCTTTCTACAACCACATTTTGTTGTGGAGTTCTAGGAAAGGAAAAATTATGATTTATCCCTTTCTTTTTACAAAAATGTTCACATAATTCATTTTCGAATTCACCACCATGATCACTGCGAATTTTCTTAATATTTAATATTTTGAGTTCTTTTGACAAAATCTTCAAAATGTTCAAAAGTATCGCTTTTATTTTTCATTAAAATCGTCCGTGTATATCTTGAAAAGCCATCAACTATCACAAACACATATCGATTATGATTTATGGATTGAACCTGAGTGGGTCTAAATAAATCCAAAAATCGTTCATGTATATCTTGAAAAGACATCAACTATCACAAACACATATCGATTATGATTTATGGATTGAACCTGAGTGGGTCTAAATAAATCCATACATAATAATTCTAATGGTTGTAAAGTTGAGATGACTTTCTTAGATTTAAAAGATGATTTGGTCAATTTTCCTATTTGACAATCTTCGCAAAAAAAATTACTTTAAAATTTAGTTTTGGTAAACCTTTTACTAGTTCATTTTTTCTCTGAATAGTTTTAAAATTTATATGACAAAATCATTTGTGCCATAACCAAGAATCATTATCTTTTGCTACTAAGCACATTTCTTTATTGTTATTAACTTTCATATTCAAAATGTAAATATTTCTATCTCCATTTCCTTCAAAAATAAGATTTTGATTTTTTTTTAGAATACTACATTTATCTTTAGAAAATGTTATTTTAAAACCTTTGTCACATAATTGACTAATACTTAGTAAATTATATTTTAAATTTTTAATTAAAGAAACATTAGTAATAAGAGGTAGATTTGATATACCATAGTTTTACAAATCTCCTTTGCCAATGATAAAGCCTTTTGAGTTATCTCCAAAAGTAACAGAGCCACCATCAAATTATGAAATATTTGTAAGCATATCTTTGTCTTTGGTCATGTGTTTTGAGCAACCACTATCTAAAATCCATTTTCTCTTCTTGAGTGGGACTTCGGATTCTTGAGTCATGAAGCATACATTTGCTTTTTCATTGTCGTTATCGCTATCACTTTCTAATGAATCTGAATCTAGGTCGTCCCATTTGACATAAAAAACCTTCTTTTTGAATTTATCTTTCTTATTCTTGTTGTGGAAGTTTTTTTGATTCTCTTTTAGTTCTAGACAGTCTTTCACTATGTGACCTTTCTTGTGACAATTAAAGCATTCTAAGTTTGAGGATGAAAATTTGCTTGAGATATTCTTTTTGAAATTACTTTTATTTCCTTTTTTGTATTTCAAAATTTTCTTAAAGTTCTTGGTGGTAAAAGCTAGATCCTCATCTTTTGAATCTGATTCTTCTTTTTCGACATGAAAGGCTACATTCTATTTCTCTTTTTCTTGGTCCTTTTTAGCTTAGAGATTTACTTCATAAGACATGAGGTTGCCTATGAGTTCTTCTAGTTTCATTGTTGATAAATCATTGGCTTCCTCAATGGCTAATACTTTTCTTTCCATATCGTCGGTTACGAGTTTAGTACCTTTGAAACAATAACAAAGTCACTATATTTTGCTCCTAAGACTATCAAGGCATGAAGAATATCTTGGAATCTTGAATACATATCGTTGATGGTTTCATTTTGTCTCAGCTTAAAGTTCTGGAACTGGTTTTTTAGTATAGAGATCTTTATTTGTTTGACTTTGTTTGTTCCCTTGTGAATAGCTTTGAGTGTTTCCCATATTTGATGTGCAGCAGTACCAATGCTAACATGATTGAATTCATTTCTATACAAAGCACAGAATAACATATCCATAACTTTGGAATTTGCACTAGCTTCATTTTTCCGAACTATAGTCCATGTAGAATATTCAATCGAGGTGCTATGAATTCATTTTGAGTTGCATTCCATGCATCAAAACCTACTGCTTACATATATATATATTCTCATTCTTGTTGCCCAATAATTATAATGTAATCAATTGAATAGTGGTGGCCTTTGGGTTGGTTGACCTTCAACAAATGTAGATGTACTGGTGCATGGGTTATTCTCCATATTATCAAAATATAAGATAACGGTGTTATGGTTATAGGATTGCCTTGCTCTGATACCAATTGAAAGAGTGCATTCAGTGGTAGGATAGCAGCTGTAAATATAATACATAGTCGATTTTATACTGGTCCAGACCACTGTCCTATGTCTAGTCCCAGACTCCCTTCTGGTATTTCACTAACACAAAACCCTCAATTCACCTGGAGGAAGTGGTTCAAAACTACCCGAGCAGCTGAACAGGATTTCTTGCCTCAACCGCTGAAGAGGACTTCCTTTATACAAAGAATTAGATGACTATTTGTGTTCTTGATAACATAGATATGTCAAGTTGTTGTATATCCTTCCTATAATCTTTCCTTGATGATAAACGTGTAGTTTGTGAAAGAATAAGGAAGATTTGAAATCTTAAAAATGAAAATAGAGTGTTTTAGAGATTTTGAATGCTTAGAGTAAGATAGAATGAATTAAGATAATATTCGGTGAATGAATTACTTAATTAAGCCTCTATTTATAATATATAAACAGTTACAACTAATCATGAAGGGATTTGATTAAGAGGTACGAACTGGAAAGTTTTGACCCGTCATTTTAAGTTGCATCTCTTCGTATTTAGATGTCTGAAGTAAAAATTTAGATGTCTGTTTTCGAGTTTAAATTCAAACATGAAAGAAATAGGCTATTTCGGTGGTAATTCAGACGTCTGAAATATTTAGGTCAGAAGTCCGAGTATTGTATGAAAATGAAATTCATTTTAGCAAACAAACGTGTGATAAAAATATTTCAAACATATTTTTCTGTAACAAACCTATGTCTTTGTGCATGTCATTTGAAAACTAAATATATATATAAAATGTGCGTGTGTATCATAAAGGAAGATTTTAACAATTTGAACTAAGACTCACAGACTCTCAACATATAATCTTCAATCTAAGTTCGTGAATCTGTTATCGAACATCTTCCTACAAAACAAAGTTAGTTGATATATATATATATATATATATATATATATATATATATATATATATGTGTGTGTGTGTGTGTGTGTGTGTGTGTGTGTGTGTGTATATGTACGTATGTATGTATGTATGTGTGTGTACATGTATAGTTGTCATAATCAAAACACTATTTAGCTAGACCCAACACACTATCATTTATGTATTAGCCCGTTTGCGTATAGTTCCTTTTGGGTTTTCTAACTTCAGGCAGGGGCCTTGTTAAAATGCATGGAACACCCTATGTCATTTGAATTTATATGTTTACATTTGTGAGTAAATCTTGTTACTGTTAGGCCACATGCACCTTAAAATATTGAAATTTCTTATGACCACTGTTACTCTTGTCTTAATTTTGTTAACCCTGCTGTAAACTAGTGTATGCATGTTATTTAGGTAGCTTGGATTTGTGCTTGTCAGAAATTTTATATTGCTAGAATACTTATTTTTGATGGCCTGCGTGCTTGTTGTGTCTTCTAATTGCTGTAAATTTGGCATTTGCCTCTATGCCATACTTGGTATTCATAATTTTTCCCATATTTATGTAGTTGCAGGTGTCTTGAAACTGAACCTATAGCATGCTAAATTTATAAACCTATAGCCATGTTGCCTTCCCAATTTTTGTCATTTCCCGATTGAAGAGGCTTAAGTTTTAACATCTTTTTAGAATATCTGGCCACCATTCACTTTGAATGCCACATCGTCAAATCTGCTAGAAAATCACTAATTGACGTCCACAAATATACTCCAGTTGTTAAGCTTAGAGAAATTCCCTTCTCCGCCACCAACTATGTACGTTTGAAGAAATCAACGTACGCGATTCCTTTGGAAATACTCTGTCAGACACTCATCCATACAAGTTGTCCTGGGCTTGGACAAACCGAAGGCACCCTCCTACCACATCCTAGGAATCACCCTATAGATTAGTAGCGAGTAGTCCTTGTAATCCATAGATTTAAATCGTGCCAAAATCATAATATATCTCTAGGGATCAGCCAGAGATTGTAAGTAATTCTTACGTCTTGAAAATTTATGGTCTTCAATTGCTCTATCTTGATCAACATCTTCCACAATAACGTATTTGATGGTTTGGAATGGTTTTCGAATATAAATTCGATTTTGGTCTTTCTGTATCAACAATGAATTAGGCATGATTTTGGTAGTCGGTTATTTAACTATCAAAATAAACAATCATACAAATAAAATGGATCCACTAGTTTATTACACAGCGTCACTTAGCCTTTAAATTTCCCATTCGTTATCAAATCTTTAAATCTTCCAATATTTGAAAATAAAGCTTTTTATTTCTTATTTCAAAAATAATATTGTACTCAAACGCTTCTATTCAACTTATAAACTTTTCGAATTATATTTTATAATACCATACTCTCTTTGGAAGTCTTATTACAATCTTAAACACGTTTACTTAATCTAAGAATTAAGTAAATTATTATTTTGGAATCTTTCTATTAAATTTAACCATCCTTTAAACCATTATATACGAGACTCGATCCTATTATAAATAGAATCCTTTTAATAAACTTCTAATAAGTTTATTCCAAACCCATTTCATTTATATCTCGATAAACCTCATCTCTTATTTAATATGGCAAATTTAGATCACATCTTTATAACTCAACCCACCTAACCACTTTAATTCAAATTTGGGTTTCTATTTTGATTTCCATTAGTTACCTTCATCAGTCCCTAACCGTAAATCAGTAAGAAAATAATCCCCTAAATATCAACCCCGAAAGCCGAAACCAACATCAGACCAATACTCAAAAAATCATTTAACTCAACCGATCACCAGTTAGGTCCAAATTCTTTAATTTCATATCTTCAGCTTTTATCCCATTCATACCATTTCTAATAACTCGTTTCAATAAGTAAAACTTTGGTTTTATAACTTCGTCAAATCTTGGATTTTATAACTTCTAATTCAATATAATCTTAATAAAAATTTAATTTAAACTTCACTTTAAAACTTAACTCATATTATTATTAATATAAGTCGCTTAAAAATATCATTTAACTATAAATAGACTTTATGGTTTCATAAACCTTCATTAATATAATTTAAATCCCAAGATTTCCACCTTGATTATTATTAAATCATCATAATCGAATATCAACATTTATTAGAAATGAAAATGGTTTACTTCACCATTAACTATCTCCATTAAATTAATAAATAAAATTAATAACCATTTTCAGTTAACACGGTTGACTTGGTCAACTCTAAACATGATTAACTTGTTAATCAATCCCAAATATTCTTTTCATTTAAATTAATTAAAAATTTAATTAATCTAAATAATCCCATTTACTTTGATTGTTATTAAATATTAATCAATTCAAATATAATCCCAATTTACTTGTTTCTTAAAAACAATCAGTCTTGGTAATTAATTGTTACGTTTGTTCCTACTCACTTTCCAATCTTATTAATTTAAGAATTAGTTTTATAAAATCATTTAATAAAAATAAATTTTTATTTCCTTTTTATAAAGTTCCGTTCAAAATAATAAATTTCAAATCTATCTTCAACTATAAAAACTAAATTTTATAACTTCATTTATATCAATTTATCTGACGGTAAATCAATATTTATAAAACGATGTCTTATTAGGCCATCTGCTATTCATTTCTAACCAATACTGCCCATTGGTTGATACCAAAACAAACATTAAATTCAGATTCAACAATCAATAACCAAATCAACAATCCAATCATATTGGTTTAACAGTTCATATAATGATCATATGAAAGTAAACAATAAATTTAAGGAACCAAGTTGGATCCCTCCAACCTGTTTTTCCCTGCACCTAAATAGGTTACCTAAAATAAAATAATCAATTTAATATGATAATTTAAAATAAACATAAATAATTAATTCAACTAATAACGATCAACTAATAATAGCAATTCAAGCATTGAATTAAGTTTAATATGTTTATGTTATTATAAATGTAACCAACAAGGTAAGTTACCACGATTGGAAATTATTATCAAAAATAACGATTGGTTTTTGATTAAATTAAATGAATGTTTAATTAATTCAATTATATAAAAATATTCATCATATACTCAATTAATCATAAAATTATCCAACAATTAGTAAACTAGCACACAAATATTTAACCCGACTTATATAAAATATATGTGTGAGAACTGAGCGAGTTAAACTCACTTTGGTTAATTATGTCATTAGAACGCTTATTTTTAACTAAATTAAACAACCATTTAATTTAGTTAAAAATTAAGATTGCTTCCAATCTTGACCAGACCAGCTCCAGATTGTAGCACTCATCCATACGGTTTCAATGTGTCCAACTGTTCTTGATTCTGTTAATGTATGCCGAGATATTAAATTAAAATGATTATACAAATGTAAACTTTTAAATTATTTTATTATTGGCCTCAGGCTTAGATAACGCGTCCCAAACCCACCTTTATAACGCACACCCATAAGAACAGTTTTCGTCTTCTTCATTAATATATACCTGCTGCTGAAAAAGCTTCTCACCATTAACCGAACTCAACTCCATTGCGGCTCCCTCCATTCTCCATGTTTTTCAACAAAACTACTACTGATATCCTTCTTTTTACCTACTCTACGATCTCCGACCGATCACCTTCACGTTGCTGCACCATGAAAATCACATGGTGGCCCCGACCTTCCCTTTTGTTTTCTTTGGTCATCTCCGCTAACATACCCACTCCTTCATGAAACTTCGAAACCCACGAATTGACCCCTGAGACCAAACCACCTGCAACTACTACCCCCAACACCACCTTCTCCCCATCGACGTTTGATTAGCACAACACTTCAACGCTCCAAGCTTCATCTTCAGGTTCAGAAATGTTGAAGCTACATTTACTTTTAACCCACTACTGTGTTTGTTCCCCAAGTCTTTCCCCATCTGTTGTTTCTTTCCCATCATGGTTTTCTATCCCTTTTCTTCCGAGCTATACATTTTGTTTTAAATTTGAAATGGAAGAACCAGTTTTATTGTTCTAAGGGGCATCGGTTTCATCTTTACGTTGGGAAGAACTATAGTGAGGAGTGGGACGGAGTTCGTGGTTTGTATGTTGAAGGGGTTTATGGGTTTACTTCCTTCATACTGGAAAGAAACGAGGAAGTATATAATTGCCTATTTATAGAAGAAGTGAACGAATAGATAAGAATGTAGTCACATAACAATCGGTACAAGGTAGGCATGTGCCACCTCTATTTGTAGATATGCGCTATAACTTGGGGAGGAAGGAATTATAATAGGCATGAGAATTCATATAGCTGCATGTATTTTAAATATAGGCATGTGCAGTGTACGTTTTAGGCACTGTTTTTATTTTACTTAGTTATGCGTTTTTTAAGAGTGAGTTTGGTTTTGCTAGAAAGAATTTAAAGAAAGCATGGCTTTCGATTTTTAACTTTGTTTTCCCAGCAAAGAATGGAGCGCTTCAATGATGTATATATAGACGAAATATGAGGAGATAAGGAGCACATTGCTTTCACAGTACAACGTAGGAGCAGAGATAGAATGGGAAAGTATGAAGAAAAATATAGGGTAGCTGTGTATTTCGTTTATTTTGATTTGGTTGCGTGAATAGCTTTTGAATGAGACTAGCATGTGAAGGTTTAAATTTTGATTAGGCTGTATCAGGGAAGGCGGCATGTTTGGGGCGACAAAACATAGGGTAGGCTTCATGTAATTTTGATTACTATAGGGTAGGTTTTATTTTTATACCGTTAGTTTAATTTATACCATTATTTAACATCACATCGGATGTTAAATATCCGCATCGCCACACACAGTTTTCAAACGTGACGAACATACTGCAATGCCTTAACGTTACAGATCCAATGAAATTAATTTCTTTGAATTCCGACTTCGTTTGCACAACAACATTATTTAAATTTTAAATTTAATCATTGGTTCATATTTAAATATCGTCTGCTGACAAAACAACTCTGATTGGCTCTAAATCAGAAATCCTACAATAATTAGCTATACGCATTCCAATTAAATTTTTTCGTCAAAAACGGAGGTTGTTTGAAAGAAAGCTATTCAAAAGGCTTATAAATAAGGGTAAGTTTGTCCGAGTTCCCTAAAAGGTTTCGAAATTCAGCTCACACCCTCCCTTAAATTTTTATAAATTAGGTCCCTATTTTTCAAAAAACCATCAAAAAATTACGTAAATTCATAATTAAATACAACAACTAATCATATCAAATCCATGCAACAAAACTACAAAAAAAGGCATCAAAAACAAAAAAAAAAAAACCAAAAAAAACAGCGAATCACTAGTATATTGCATCAAACGATGCAGTTATTTGCAATAGTTGCATACATTGCAGTAACAGTTGCAGTTATGCATCAAACTTTAGTATTACATTAGAAATGTATGCAGTAATACTACAATAAATGCATCATTTGATGCAATAATTAAATCCTTGCATGTTTTTTCAACCATACACCATTTTTAAGTATTGTTGCTTACATTTCAGCATTTATAAGCAATAAATGCATACATGTCAGCACATATTCATAAGCCTTCATCCGTTTTAACATTTCTACATACATTTCAGTAGCTATATAGTATATTTGCATACCTTTCAGCAGTTATTCGCAACCAAACAAAATTATTCAACTTTATATGCATACATACCAGTAGGACTATGCAATAATTGCATACATGTATGTAGTTATTCATCTAGATTTTCAATGTAAACTCAGGATGAATAACTGCATACATGTACGCAGTTATTGCTTATAACTGCATATTTTTTCGAATTTTTTATGTTTTTTCAGCATGCTACTGCAAATATTTGCAATTTTTTTATGTACCAGCGCATTTTTTTTGAAAAACACGTAAGGGTCAAAAATAGGGACCCGCTTTGCATAATTCTTTAGGGGGGAGATTGTTTAAAGCAAACTTCAAAATAAGGACATGACACTAATTTTCACTATAAATAAATTCCAAAACAATTAAATTAAATAATAATAAATCATTATGAATGTATATATCCAAATAAAATAATACACAGCTTCAAATCCAACAAATATGGAATTGTAACTCACCAATAACATTTTCAAGTTAAACGATATTCAAAATTTATAGAAATCCCTTTTAAATTTATTAAACAAACGTTATCGTTTATAAATGATTTCCATAGCGACTATTTTAAAATTTGATTGGGACATGACACTAATTTGCACTATAAATAAATTCCAAAACAATTAAATTAAATAATAATAAATCATTATGAATGTATATATCCAAATAAAATAATACACAACTTCAAATCCAACAAATATGGAATTGTAACTCAACAATAACATTTTCGAGTTAAACGATATTCAAAATTTATAGAAATCCCTTTTAAATTTATTAAACAAACGTTATCGTTTATAAATGATTTCCATAACGACTATTTTAAAATTTGATTTGGACATAACACACAGTATATCTCTACTACTAATAAGGTAAATACATTGACCTGTTTTACTTGACATCCTTCTGAAATTCCAAAAATGCCTCTATAATTTCGGTCATCACTGCGCTTATACCTAATTTTACTTCGTTCCGTCATCGCTTCGCTCATACCTAATTTTACTTCATTCCCATTACCTTTCCTTAAAACCTAACCTAATTTTCTTCATCTTCAATTTTACCACAGTAGAGAAATCCCTCAACGATGAGCACTTAATCAACACCGATATAGGGTCAACAGTATTACTCGAAACCACAACATCAGATTCCAACAAAATAGCAAGGGCAATTGATTCCACCCGATGACACAGACCCACAAAGGAGTCGATTGCGAGAAAATCACCAACCCCAATCATCAAAGAAACCCTAATTGAACTTAGAAAGACACCGGAGAAGAAATCACAAGAGAAGCGCACACAGGGAGGGAAAATCACAAAACCGAACAGTTGAAGTACTCAATAGAGGAAGGAAAAAAGACCGGAGAAAATCGCTTGATTATATTCGAACTTCAAAAGCTCTTTCCTTTAAGTTCATTGTTACCAACTAAAATGCCAAGTTTGTTGCTTCCGAGAAAATCAAACTAACATTCAAAATACATTTCAGGTACTTCAAGCATTCATTCAGTTAATCGAAATTGATTTCTGGTTTACTGGTTGATTTATTATTACTATTATTATTTAAATTCAGCAGATTGCCTGTCACAACTTTAAATTCCCATTTTTTATTTCCAATCACTTCTTTTCATAGTAATATTCTGGTAAGCAGTGTAATGTTAATGTATATTGATTCTTATTATAGATGTCCCTGATTGCATGACTTCAACACCCGTTTATTGTGGGTGGAAAATGTTAGGTTTAGGAGCATATTGTTATCTCATATTCTACAGTTTGTTTATATTGCAAGTGCCTTTTCTTTTCTCAGGGATTTTATGTATGTACTATCACTGCATACTGCGAAAGGCGCAACATGTAAGCATTAACTACTTTACCATACACCGCCTATCATTGTCAACTCACATATTCATGGCACATAACAGGGCCGAAGTAATGAATCGATTAAATGAGACCTACTTTCCAAAGGAGGTACATTTTATTTTGTTCTTTAATACAGTGGATTTTTATAATTGTTATTTGTACAACTGTTGTTCCATTGTCATGTGCAGGGATTGTGGGAAGAAAGCCTGTTTTTGTTCATTTGTGTGTATGTGAAATCTTCATTTCTATTCAACAGGGCTGCGGCAGTTGTAACAACCTAGAATTTCTAAACCAATTTAAATTTTTTATTTTAGCTATTTTAATGGATTTTGAATATTTAAAATGATTTATTTTAAATAATAATGACTAAAAAATTGTTTTAATCGAAGTTAGAACGTATAAAATTATTTTAATAATAAAACGAACTTGAAATGGCATGGTAGTTTGAAAAATCGATTTAGATTTCAATTGAATGTACAGGATGCAAAATAAACGGATTTCAGTAAAACCAGAAACATTTGAATCTGTTTAATTATATCTTTGTAACGAATGTTAAAATTTGAGATTTCATTATATAAATTGAAAGTTATGTCCAATTTAAAATTTAAAATAGTCGCTATGGAATTTTTTTTTTAATATAATATATAGATAGCCCTTGAAAATAACCATTTTGCAAACGACCTCTGTTTTCGATGAAACTACTTTTGTTGGATCCAGAATGTCAAATTATTGTTATGTTTCAAATTTCATAATTTTTGGATTTAATATGTGAGCATGGAAAATTTAAACGTCTTTTGACTGTTTTAGTTTGAATTAGATCGACTGGAAAATGGCCATTTTTCTGACGATCTCCAAATTCGGCGAAATTATCTTTGTTAGGATTGTATCATCAGAACGTAGCTAGATTTATTTTTCGGGAATTTTTGGAGACAGTATGTGGCCCCGATAAATTAAAATATAGTTCAAATTCAATATATATTGATTTATATTTTAATTTTGATGAAAACCAATCAAAACGATATAATTAGCTTACGAAACATATCCCATTGTGTTCGAAATGGGGGTATTTAGCTAGTGGTGATAGTCGTTGGGTCTCGTTTGGAGTTCGTAGCTGTATTGAAGTAAATTGTGAATTTAATATTAATTAAATTTTAATATATAAAACCCTAAGAAAAGTCAAACCCTCATTTCCTCTTCTAGCGTGGTCAAACTTTCAGATCGCCGTTTAAAGAAATTCAATGGCCGATTGAATCCGATTTTCCTCACCAAATTCCTCCTTCTCCACTTAATAATTCGAAGTACGCCCAAAGAAAAAATTAAGGAGCACACTGAGATCCTCAATCTCAACGGTCATGATCGGAAAATTTAGGCTATCATGACCGGATTTCTCTCTCGAATGCCACCAGTTCGTGGCTATTTTCTGATGGCTAGGGTTGTGCGAGTTGATCAACGTTGGGGGCGCCGGAGGACTGGAGGATGGCGGTCAACGCGGAGAAGTCTAATCGATCTCTGGTGGCTCCGACGTATGTGTAATTTTGGATTTGGGGTTGGAACTGGGTGCGGGTTTTTAACAGAAGGGGAAGATGATGATTAGGGGTATAATTCCTTAATTAGGAAACTAATTATAATTTATTTTATTAATTAATGCAATCCAATGTTTAAAATTCATATCTTTCTCGTACGGTGTCGAAATCGCGTGAAACAGGATCCATTGCGATCGTGGGGTCGAGAGTTTCACAACAAGACTAACAACTGGGTCCAATTTGGAGCAAGTTAGAATTTGGGAGCAGATTTAAATTCAAACCGTCCAATAAATAATGGAGGAGTGGAAATGAATGTGAAAAGTCTCTCTCTCTCTCACTCAAATTATTTTACAGTTATTATATAATAGGTTGCAAACGGGGCTTAGTAGCTCCTGACACTATTTTTTTGTACAAACCATGGTTGATTGTTTGTTTGGTTTGTGATTGGGATTGTCACTGTTTGATATTGTTGTATATAAAATTATTTGTATAAAATGTATATAAAATTATCATGAAAAGAAATAAAATAAATATCCATTTACAAATCAGATGGTTTGTTTATGTACACCTATTTAACTGATCTTGATTAGGACGATAATTTTTACACGTTGCCCAACTACACAAATAATAATCAGTATTTGTTGTTTGAAACCCCCACACGGGCATTGGAATGATATTTGACATACACTAACCCCAATTGTTTAGTGGTATGTCAATCGATGGATTGACAGACTGTATAAGCGTTATTTATTTATTTTAATGCTTATGCAGTTGTAAAATGCACTCTGAATGTTGTACGAATTTTAAATGATTGTTTATCATTATTGTTGTATACATGTGATGTATGAAATCCATATAACTGAAATTATATGGTAATTGATTGAGTCTGATTCCAGTTCAGAATTAACAAATATTTTAAAATAATATTCAATGAATAATCAAAACATGATTTTGATGTCTGATTTTGGATGTATACGAAAATACTGAAATGTAAAGCTGTATTAAGTAGTTAGACGCCATTTTAACACGAACGGGATTTTCTGTCGATTTTAATCATTTTATAATGAATATCAAAAAGTGATTTCAAAATCTGATATTTTGAAAATATTATCATTTTAATATTATAATGATATAGAATATTCAATTTTGATTTAAAATTGAAATAGAAGTAGGAATCGTTTTAAATGAATTTATAAATATTTTATAAATACGATTTGAATGGAAATCGACGATATGTGTGTGTGTGTGGTTTGAATAGAACGCGCCGCGCATCGACCGTTCGCGAATTTCGACCATTAACTTCAAATGGACGTAACGGGAGATCCGACCGTCGGATTCTCCTAAAACCAGAACCGTTGAGTTTGTATCGAAAAGTGCTTTCCAATGAATATAATAGATTTAAATTTGAACGGTTAGGTTTGGATTTATGTCCAAATCAATTTTAGAAAAGGTCGCTATGGATGTAGTTTGGTGGCCGTTATTGGAAACCAACAGTACGAGCAATATTAAGATTATTAAAAATATGGAAAAAATACGTAAATTCATAATAAGGGTTTTGGAAAGTTTTTGAATGAAAAATTCCATAATTGAAAAGATAAAAATATATTTTTATCGAAATGAACTAGTTAAAAACTAGAATAATAATCCAATTATTTTTATAAATAAATAAATTGGATTTGAAAATGATTTTAATATAACCATAATTTTCTAACGTATAAATTGGAATAGATTAGAATGGAAATAATCTTCGAAATATTTCGATACTGGATTCCGTGATTATACGGATATTGTTGAGAAATTTGGAAGATACAGATATTGTTATTCCCAATACGATATCCTTTGGTTTCAGAATTTGGTACTAAATATAAGCCAATATAATTTCTATTCAGAGTCTTGTTTTTAATATCAAATTGGATTCTGGGTTTGTCATGAACGGTGTCTTAAATAACACTGTTCTTAAACCCAATTGAGAAAAGAATAAATCTTTAAACTAAGATTTAGTGAAGTTTTCCAATTAATTAATATTTGATTGGAATTGAATAAAAGAATTGGATTTTTGGGTTTATCGTGAATGGTGTTTTAAATAACATTTGTTCTTTAGCCCAATTAACAGTGAAGAATATGATTTTGAACTTATAATCTTTTAATTAAGATTAACGGAATTGTCTGAAGTAAAGTTTTCCAATTTAATATATTAAATTGGAATTGAAAGGAATTCGATTTGGTAATAATCGAGATGAGCTTCTGTAAAGGAAGACCATTACTATATATGGAATTTAAAAGGCTTTGTCGTTATTCCATTTATATTATTAGTCTGATACAAGAATTTATATCGATTATACACTGTTATGATTTCCGTGTAGATTCAATTTTGATGGAAGATGATTTTGGGTTTATCTGAACTGCGTTTCAAATGACATTGGTTCTTGAACCCAGTAAAGACAGGATTTATTTCCAAAATTTGAATAATCATTAAATAATGATTTTTGAGATTAAAACTAAATGGAGTTTTAATAAATCTTTAATTAGATAGAAATGCTAATTTGGTAATTAAATTTGCCAAATTTGAGAAGTGCTCGAAAATGGAGTATCACCAGTTTTACTTCAGGCGATAGTTAAATCTTTGACTAGATTTGAACGTGAAACGTTAATTGAATTTACCGATAACACAATGATGTTAGATATGGAGCACTACGAGTTTTGCTCCATGGGATGAATAGGTTGGGATGGGATAATAAAACGAATGATTACTTCGGTAACGCGTTAATTGTGACTAGTTTGATAAACCTTAATTTGGTTTAAACTGTGAAAAGATACTATAAAAAAATTTGAAATTATTTCTAAAGAAATGGATTAAACAGTGTGTTTAAATGTGGTAATCTTGATAAGATTAATGAGAACCTTTCCAAAATAAAGAAATACGAATAAAAAGAATATTCTAGATTGGAATGAGGTGTATGATGTGTTGTTATAGCACTTGATTATAAGATATGCGAGTTATTCGGAAAGACCAGGTTTAACCCATTCTGAATAATTGATACGGCGACTAACAATCGAAGAGATTGAAGACGGTGGAAGACCGACGATCTTCACATCGAATGGATGGGTTGCTACTGATGCCTATGATTGGAGTAGCTACCTTGAAGGGCCTATAGTGGTAGCCGTCCAGACGTATTTGTTGATTGTTCATATATGTGAGGGCCTCTCTCCTGTATTGGACATACGGGACGAGGAATAAGGTGCCTCCGGTTTCGTTCAAACCCAGAACGGACTTGCAAATTAGTGGTGTGTTTGACAATTTATTCCATTATGTTGTATTCGTTGATCTCTGCTGAATATATATCTGTTTGGTGGCAGAGAAATTATTCTCTTGCTTAACACCCTTCTCTGAGACGTACGAGCTTAGAGGTTATATATTGGTAGAAATCAATGATATGTTATGGATTGACAGTGTGACATGCTGAATTGTGGTGATCTAAACTTTTGTTGAAAAGCAGAGCTTGGTGGATGATGATCAAAGCATAGCTTTAATTAACATAGCTTTGTGTAGCGTTAATTCGCGAGCCTCTCACATCGGTATGATGGTGAACTGATGATTAGATCAGTATAGTTTCGAGAGAAGGATGGATTCGGTCGACCGAGATTGGTTGGGTGTGGTCGCTACATAAGCTGGGTGTGGTCACTACACACTTGGTAGGGACAGGGCATACCCCCCAATTCCCAGAAGGATTGAGTATATGACGTTTTATCATGCACGGGATGTAAGCCGTTGAGATACTTGATATCCTGGACATAGTGCGGATGTGCATTACGGCGTTTTCTCATGCACAGGACGCAAACCGTTAAGTATTGCACTACGTAATCGATCTTTCGGATCAGTAGCCATCATGATGGAAATCCAACTCCCAATACAATATTTTACGGTTTTAGTTGCATACTATTGGCGGCATAGTGGTATGGGACATTCACGTCGTTTATGATTAATACATTTATATTTGAAGTTGATTTCTTCACTTATAGTAATAATAAAAGATAAATTTAGCGAACCAAGCATATTTGGCCATTATAAGGTAAAAGTCTATTCTCCGGCTTGTGTTGCAGTGTGTGATGGGACCTGAGTCTTATAATAGCTTCATTGATCTTTATTTAGCATCGCGTTATTTGTTTTATGCACTGGAATTCTTGGGGGTAAACATGTTCCACGTTAGCGGCGTGGTCCCTTGATTAACCTAACTTTAAAACAAAGATTTAATAACCGTTTTAGTTCTCAGAGCAGTCCCATGACTCGGAGTTTATTGTTTTAACCTAAACTCTAGGTGCCCATATTTTCCACATGGGCAGCTAGTAATTTTGGTTTTCGCATATATTTCTTTTCCCGAGATCTTGGATTACAGCTGGAGCTATATTCGAAAAGCTTTGTATCCATGTATTTTACTCAGTAGTGTTAGTTGATGTACTTCCGCTACGCATTGAACTTACACATTTTATTTCCACTGCTATGTATTTTAAATCTCTGGTATTTTTCTGTGTAATATTTATTCATACTCTGATATATTCTTGTACTCTAATGTAAATTGTTGCAATAAGCAATGAAATGTTCTATTATTTGTGTGCTATGAGTCTTGTTCTTAATTCAATCCGGTCTTTCCCATAAGGGGAAGTTTGGGTCGTCTCAGTGTGGTATTAGAGCTTTGCCTTAGAGAACAAGGCACATTAGAATTGAACGAGAGAATTCATCAGAGATAGGATTAATAATGCCATATAAGATTAACTCGTTAGAGACAGGGTTAGTAATACCCTAGAATGAGTTTGAAGAGTGCTATTTCTAAAAAAACGAATTTGGTTTTGAAATTTTATATCTTATTTTACGTATTTGAGTATTTTATTTTATATTGTTTTGGACTATCAATTGTAAGAAGAGTTTGAATATACGACTTGCAAGCGTGTACTCGAAGTCTCAAATATACTGGGTAGATATAGAATCACACTCTAGTAGCCTAGGGATAATTCTGATGATGTAGCTACATCATCAATATTTATGTTTGTGTTTCGAAAGTAGGAGATCTATATATTTCCAATTGACTGGTGTGAGAATCAAAACTCAGCTAGAATTTATTATTTGTGATTTGACACTAGAAATATGATTTTTGAATATATATATATACACTAAAGTTATATGTTTTGGAAATTTAATTCGCAAATTGATTGTTGGTTGTGTTGTTTGATTATTAGTTCAACCAATTTAAAATATTGGACAATAAAACACAATAACAGAACGAAAGGTAAATTTAGCCAAATCGAATCAAATATTGAACTGAATTGAAAAATTACTGAAACTGCATATATGTACATGTGTATGTAATGAACAGGTCATAGCATGGAAGCTAAGAAGAGGAATAAAATTGTATGCCCAACAAATAGGTACATATTTGCTGTATTTCTTGGTTTTTGATGATTTTATGAGCCGCTTGGCTTTTCATTTTTCCTTTGGATTGATGAGAGCCCTGTGAGGCAAGTTGCGGTTTTACCGATCACCCAGTACAAAGGAGGTTATTACAAAAAATTCGAAAATTTAAGGCGTTAGCCAAATTTTTGAGAAATTAGAAAGTTCTTAGAAACCGAAAAGTTAAAGAATGAAATCCATAATGAAAGTTGAGTTGGTTAGTTAAACAACTTTCATCTCCATTTCTTTTCGAGGACGAAAAGATTTTAAGTGAGGGAGATTGTAACAACCCGGAATTTCTGAACCAATTTAAAATTTTTATTTTAGCTATTTTAATGTATTTTGAATATTTAAAATGATTTATTTTACACAATATAGACTAAAAATTTATTTAAATCGAAGTTAGAACATATAAATTTATTTTAATAATAAAATGAACTCGAAATGGTGCGGTAGTTTGAAAATTTGATTTTAGATTTCGATTGAATGTATAAATGCAAAATAAACCGGATTTCAGTAAAACCAGAAACATTTGAATCTGTTTAATTTTATCTTTTTAACGAATGTGAAAATTTGAAATTTCATAATATAAATCGAAATTTATGTCTAGTTTAAAATTTGAAATAGCCGCTATGGAATTTATATATATTTTAATATAATATATAGCCCTTGAAAATAGCCATTTTGCAAAAAACCTCCATTTTCAACGAAACCACTTTTGTTGGATCTGGAATGTCAAATTATTATTATATTTCAAATTTCATAATTTTTGAATTTAATATGTAAGCGTGGTAAATTTAAACGTGTTTTGATAGTTTCAATTTGAATTGGATCGACTAGAAAATGACCATTTTTCAAACGGTCTCTAAATTCGATGAAATTAGTTTTGTTAGGACCGTATCATCAAAACATAACTAGATTTATTTTTTGCGAATTTTTGGAGTCATTAATGTGGCCCAGGTAAATTAAAATGTACGTTCAAATTCAATATATATTGATTTATATTTTAATTTTGATGAAAACTGATTACAATGATAGAATTAGCTTATGAAACATATCACATTGTGTCCGGAATGGGGGTATTTAGCTATGGACGACAGTCGTTGGGTCTCGTTTGGAGTTCAGAGCTGTATTGAAGTAAATTGTGAATTTAATATTAATTAAATTTTAATATATAAAACCCTAAGAAAGGTCAAACCCTCATTTCCTCTTCTAGCGGGGTCAAACTTTCAAACCGCCATTTAAAGAAATTCAATGGCTAATTGAATCTGATTTTCCTCACCAAATTCTTCCTTCTCCACTTAATAATTCGAAGTACTCCCAAAGAAAAAATTAAAAAGCACACTGAGATCCTCAATCTCAACGGTCATGATCGAAAAATTTAGGCTATCATGACCGGATTTCACTCTTGAACGCCACCAGTTTGTGGCAGTTTTCTGATGGCTAGGGTTGTGCAAGTTTTGTCAACGTTGGGGGGGCGCCGGTGGACTGTAAGATGACGGTCAATGCGGTTAAGTCTGATCGATCTCTGGTGGCTCCGGCGTGTGTGCGATTTTGGATTTGGGGTTGGAACTGGGTGCGGGTTTTTAACAGAAGGGGAAGATGATGATTAGGAGTATAATTCCTTAATTAGGAAATTAATTATAATTTATTTTATTAATTAATGCAATCCAATGTTTAAAATTCATATCTTTCTCATACGGTGTCGAAATCGCGTGAAACAGGATCCGTGGCGATCGTGGGGTCGAGAGTTTCACAATAGGACTAACTGGATCCAATTTGGAGCAAGTTAAAATTTGGGGCAGATTTAAATTCAAACTATCCAATAAAGAATGGAGGAGTGGAAACGAACGTGAAAACTCTCTCTCACTCAAATTATTTTACAATTATTATATAATAGGTTGCAGACGGGGCTTAATAGTTACTGACACTATTTTTTTGTACAAACCATGGTTAATTGTTTGTTTGGATTGTGATTGGAATTGTCATTGATTGATATTGTTGTATATAAAATTATTTGTATAAAATGAATATAAAAATTAGCATGAAAAGAAATAAAATAAATATACATTTACAAATCGGAAGGTTTGTTTATGTACACATATTTAACTGATCTTGATTGGGACGATAGTTTTTACACGTCGCCCAACTACACTAATAATAATCAATATGTGTTGTTTGAAACCCCCACACAGGTATTGGGATGATATTTGAAATACAATAACCCCAATTGTTTAGTGGTATGTCAATTGATGGGTTGACAGACTGTATAAGCGTTATTTATTTATTTTAATGCTTATGCTGTTGTAAAATGCACTCTGGATGTTGTACGAATTTTTATTGATTGTTTATCATTATTGTTGTATACATGCGATGTATGAAATCTATATAACTGAAATTATATGGTAAATGATTGAGTCTGATTCCAGTTCAGAATTAAAGAATATTTTAATATAATATTCAGTAAATAATCAAAACATGATTTTGATGTCCGATTTTGGATGGATACGAAAATATTGAAATGTGAAGCCATGTTAAGTAGTTAAACACCATTTTAACACGAACGGGATTTTCTGTCGATTTTATTCATTTTATAATGAATATCGAAAAGTGATTCTAATATCTGATATTTTGAAAATATTATCATTTTAATATTATAATGATATAGAATATTCAATTTTGATTTAAAATTGAAATAGAAGTGGGAATCATTTTAAATGAATTTATAAATATTTTATAAATACGATTTGAATGGAAATTGACGATATATATATTATATATATATATATATATATGGTTTGAATAGAATGCGCCGCGCAGCGACGGTTCGCGAATTTCGACCATTAACTTCAGATGGACGTAACGGGAGATCCGACCGTCGGATTCTCCTAAAACTAGAACCGTTGGGTTCGTATCGAAAAGAGCTTTAGAATGAATATAAGAGATTTAAATTTGAATAGTTTTTTTGGAATTATGTCCAAATCAATTTTAGAAAAGTTCGCTATGAACGCAGTTCGGTGGCCGTTATTGGAAACCGACTGTACGAGCCATATTAAATTTATTAAAAATATGGAAAAATTACGTAAATTCATAATAAGGGCTTTGGAAAGATTTTGGATGAAAAATTCCATATTTAAAAAGATAAAAATATATTTTTATCGAAATGAACTAGTTAAAAACTAGAATAATAATCCAATTATTTTTAGAAATAAATAAATTGGATTTGAAAATGGTTTTAATATAACCTGAATTTTCCAACGTATAAATTGGAATGGATTTGAATGGAAATAATCTTCAAAATATTTGATATTGGATTCCGTGATTATACGAATATTGTTGAGAAATTTGGAAGATACAGATATCATTATTCCCAATACGATATCCACTGGTTTCAGAATTTGTATTGAATATAAGCCAATATAATTTCTATTTAGAGTCTTGTATTTAATATCAAATTGGATTTTGGGTTTGTCGTGAATGGTGTCTTAAATAACGCTGTTCTTAAACCCAGTTGAGAAAAAAATAAATCTTTAAATTAAGATTTATTGAAGTTTTTCAATTAATTAATATTTAATTGGAATTGAATAAAAAATTGGATTTTTGGGTTTATCGTGAATGGTGTTTTAAATAACATTTGTTCTTTAACCCAACCAATAGCGAAGAATAGGATTTGGAATATATAATCTTTTAATTAAGATTAACGGAATTTTATAAAGTAAAGTTTTCTAATTTAATATATTAAATTGGAATTGAATGGAATTCGATTTGGTAATAATCGAGATGAGCTTCTATTAAGGAAGACTGTTACTATATATGGAATTCAAAAGCCTTTGTCGTTATTCCATTTATATTATTAGTCCGATACGAGAATTTATATCGATTATACACTATTATGATTTCCATGTAAATTCAATTTTGATGGAAGATGATTTTAGGTTTATCGTGAACTGTATTTCAAATGACATTGGTTCTTTAACCCAGTAAAGACAGGATTTATTTCCAAAATTTGAATAATCATTAAATAATGATTTATGATATTAAAACTAAATGGAGTTTTAATAAATCTTTAATTAGATTGAAATGTTAGTTTGGTAATTAAATTTGCCAAATTTGAGAAGTGTTCGAAAATGGAGTATCACCAGTTTTACTTCATGCGATAGTTAAATCTTTGATTAGATTTGAACGTGAAATGGTAATTGAATTTACCGATAACACAGTGGTGTTAGATATGGAGTACTACCAGTTTTACTCCATGGGAAGAATAAGTTGGGATGGGATAATAAAACGAATGATTACTTCGGTAAGGCGTTAATCCCGACTAGTTTAATAAACCTTAATTTGGTTTAAACCGTGAAAAGATACTATAAAATCTTTTGAAATGATTTCCAAATAAATGGATTAATCAGTGTGTTTAAAAGTGATAATATTTGATAAGATTAATGAGAACCTTTCTAGAATAAAGAAATACGATTGAAAAGAATATTCTAGATTGGAATGAGGCATATGATGTGTTGTTATAGCACTTGATTATAAGATGCGCGAGTTACTCGGAAATACCGGGTTTAACCCATTCTGAATAATTGATACGAAGACTAACAGTCGAAGAGATTGAAGACGGTGCAAGACCGACGATCTTCACATCGAATGGATGGGTTGCTACTGATGCCCATGATTGGAGTAGCTACCTTGAAGGGTCTACAGTGGTAGCCACCTGGACGTATTTGTTGATTGTTCGGATATACGAGGGCCTCTCTCCTGTATTGGACATACGGGACAAGGAATAAGGTGCCTCCGGTTTCGTTTAGACCCAGAACGGACTTGCAAATTGATGGTGTGCCTGACATTGTATTCCATTATGTTGTATTCGGTGATCTCTGCTGAATATATATCTGTTTGGTGGCGGAGAATTTATTCTCTTGCTTAACACCCTTCTCTGAGACGTACGAGCTTTGAGGTTATATATTGGTAGAAATCAATGATATGGTATGGATTGACAGTGTGAGATGCTGAGTTGCATTGATGCAAGCTTTTGTTGGAAAGCAGCTCTTGGTGGATGACGATCAAAGCATAGCTTTAATTAGCATAGCTTTGTGTAGCGTTAATTCTCGAGCCTCACACATCGGTATGATGGTGAACTGATGGTTAGATCAGTATAGTTTCGAGAGGAGGATGGATTCGGTCGACCGAGATTGGCTGGGTGTGGTCGCTACACACCTGGTAAGGATAGGGCACACCCCCCAATTCCTAGAAGGATAGAGTATACGGCATTTTCTCATGCACGGAACGTAAGCCGTTGAGATAGTTGATATCCTGGATATAGTGCGAATGTTCATTACGGCGTTTTCTCATGCATGGGATGTTAGCCGTTGAGTATTGCACTACGTGATCGATCTTTCGGATCAGTAGCCATCATGATGTAAATCCAACTTCCAATACGACATTTTACGGTTTTAGTTGTATACTATTGGCGGCATAGTGGTATGGGACATTCATGTCGCCTATGATTGATACATTTATATTTGAAGTTGATTTCTTCACTTATGGTAATAATAAAAGATAAATTTTGCGTACCAGGAATATTTGGCTATTATAAGGTAAAACTCTATCCTCCGGCTTGCATTGCATATGTGATGGGACCTGAGTCTTATAATAGCTTTATTGTTCTTTATTTTGCATCGCGTTGTTTGTTTTATGCACTGGTATTCTTAGGGGTATAATAACTGTTTTAGTTCTCAGACCAGTTCCATGACTGACTCGGAGTTTATTGTTTTAACCTAAATTTGGGTGCCCATATTTTCCATACGGGCAGCTAGTAGTTTTGGTTTTCACATATATTTCTTTTCCCAGGATCCTGGATTACAGCTGGAGTTATATTCGGAAAGCTTTGTATCCATGTATTTTATTCAGTTGTGCTAGTTGATGTACATCCGCTACGCATTGTATTTATACATTTTATTTCCGCTGCTATGTATTTTAAATCTCTGATATTTTTCTATGTAATATTTGTTCATACTCTAATATATTCTTGTACTCTGATTTAAATTGTTGTAATAAGCAATGAAATGTTCTATTTTTTGTGTTCTATGAGTCTTGTTCTCAATTCAATCTGGGCTTTCCCATAAGGGGAAGTTTGGGTCGTCTCAGCAGTGGAGCTGATTACTTCAAACAATGTATGATTCTCACGATCCCTTATTTATTTTTGTCTCTGATCCATAATTATACGACTTTGACCACTCATTATCTCATATTTACAAAGACGGGGGTTCAAATTCCCTAATCTCTCCACTTATATATATATATATATATATATATATATATATATATTCCCTCGATTGCCCACTCCATATTCTTTTCTTTCACTATTTGCTACTTTGAATTTCAATTTTAAATCCTCCTTTCTTGATATTGCTATAGATATACTCAGGCTTCTTCAACATTAATTTCATTTCCCTCCTGCCTACATTTCCCCTTGGACCAATAGCAAAGGGAAAGACGCTGACTTGCTCAAAGCGCAAGACGTGCACAAGTAGTCATAACACAATGAAGGGTGGAGATAGCTGATAACCACCATATGCAAAGTTTATCAGGTAATTTTACCCGTATATGTTCTTTACCATGTTATTAACTATTATAGTAAACTGCACCTATATTTTATAAACTCATGTGTGAAAGGTACAAAATTTTAGCTTAAATATGTTATATAACCTGCAATGTCACATATGTTATGACTGTTGCAACAAAGTATTAGAATTCCCAAAGTCCATGTAACCTTCTAAAATATACATTCTACCCGGTCAAATTCCAATTTCTTTCCCTAGGGTTATAAAAAGAAAAATATATTCCAATTTACAGTATTTTTTTAGCTATTGTATTAAAATATTGATTTCCGTAGGTTTAAAAAAAATCAACTAAGCATTAGTTGACATCGTCAATAGTAGTAGCAGGACATTGAATTATTTCTCAAGCTAGATTTGATGATTATTTTGGTTAGCTTGAAGTTTGTTTTGTTCATCTTTTAAATTTTTGTTTAAAAATTTTCAGACCAAATGTACTGAAATGTTATGTCAGTTACTTGATATCTGAAGTAATAGTTAATTCTATAATAGAGATCTGATAAGTTCTCATGTATGTTAGTATAGTTCTTCATCCTGAATTGCTGATGTGTTAAGTAGCTTTAAGGAATTGCTAATTATTAGGCCTACCATGTCTTATTCCCTAATTCAAAGGGCCATTATCTTCGTAACTTCTTTAATAAATCAACTGTTGAAGGAAAATTTTGAAAATCACTAAAAATAGTTTAGCAGTCATGGAAGTCGCCAACCCAAGATCGACACAAGTAACTTCCAAATTTGGCCATACTCACTATAGCTTTACGTTTTTATTCCTTTAGGTAACAACTAAAAATTTAAGCCCCTTCGAGCATACTATTATTAGCATTGGAACGACTATATTATCTTTGATCTTTACTATTTTAATGCATATATTATTATTATTATTCAATTTGAGAATTTATTTATCTTTGGATTACGAATACGGTTATGTTTAGCATGCCTTTTCTTATTTCCGTTATATGAAACAGTTTTTTGCTGAATATTTTGATTTTCTTCCAAGGTAACGCTATAGACTATAAACACATTATATGATTATTTAGCTTGCTGCATCTTGCTCATTTGTTGTGATCGAAAAGCTACGTTTGAACATTTCCTCTGAAAATAGTTCAAAGTAAGCGAACTAGAGAATTAAAGGATGCAGTGGCATAAGTTGGATGCAGTTCTAAGGCGCAGTAGGTGTGCATCAATAAACAAATGTTTTCTTAGTATTAACAGTGAATGTTTCTTCCACATTTCCCATCAATCCAAGTTTTTTTTGGGGGCTTTATTGGCCTCCCTTTTTCATTTGATTTTTGAAAAACACGTAACATCAATTTTCATTAAATTTCATAGCATCACGAAGTTTCTGATGAATCCTTATGTTTGATGAACATATTTTGGAGAAAAAGACTACATAAGTATAACCGAACAGAGCACTAATTATGGATTTCAAGGCTGCTTATCAATGTTGAATAGTTTATTTTTCAAAGGTTTGTTCTCATATCTTGAAGACTGAATATTGATTTGTCTCTTAATTCAAAATTCTTTATATAACTGCTTATATGTTGATTATCAAAGATTACTATTAATTTTGTATATTTGCATTGATGATTACCTTATTTTTAAATATCAGTTGTGTTTTCATATTCATGCTTACTAACAGCAAATGAATATGAAATGTAAGGTTGTATATTTCATTTATGTGATTTGTGTCGTTTATTTAGTGGAAATGCACAGATTTATATTAAGGTCGCGGTTCAAAGAAGCATACTGATAAAACAAAGAGTGGACCAAGAGTTTGTGAAGTAAAGATAAGTAGGTTGCATATATTTAGAAGAAAGATACTTCTTTTCCATTTGCATAACAGTTTTTTTGGTTCTACTTGAAATTTGTTGAATCTGATATGCTAATTAGCTATCAGTAATGGTCATCAAAATGACTTAAGAGGTTTGATATCGCGTAAGAGACCATAATCAGAATTTAGATATCTTTTTTGTGTGGCAAGTTTACTTATTTGGACATATTTTCATTGGTCCCTAGGCTAGTGTAATTTTTTAATGTGTACAGTTATTTTACTCACTTAGTTTTAGGTAAAGTTATTAGTAATTTAATGTCTGAAACGTAGTTTATGTAATTCAAGTACAGTTTGTAAACTTCACCATGTAACTAATTAATTTTCTAAAATAGTCAATCAGTATTAAATACCATGATATCATCCATTCATTTTTAGTCATATAAAAGATAATTTCATATTTATCTTGCTTATGTAAGTTTGGCAATTATACAACTTCAATCTGAGCAATAACATTTTGCAGTTTATACAATCATATCTTTGACAGTTAGTTGAACTAAGGTTTTAAATGATATCTATATTCCCTCAATTTGTGAATTAACTTGGACTCAAATCCTATTTTAAACTTATATCTTCAGCTTTAATAAAAAATACTCAAATCCTAGGTTTTAGCTGTATTTTACTATTATTCATTACCTATTTTTAATGCTTCTGCAACATTTCAATTTAACAACAGTTAGTTGAATTAAGGTTTCAAATGATATCAATATTCCTTCAATTTGTGAATTAATTTCAACTCAAACCCTATTCCAAATTATAGCTCCAACTTTAATAGAATCTGTAATAACCCGGAAATCTGAGCCAATTAAAAAATTTTATTTTGGCAATTTTAGTGAATTTTGAATATTTAAAATGAATTATTTTAAATAATAAGCGACGAGAAATTTATTTTGAATAGAATTAGAACGCATATATTTATATACGTCGTCCTTAGAATATAAATATTTATTTTAAATTATAAAAGGAATTGAAAATGGCACGGTAGTTCGATAATTCGATTTCAAACTTCAAATGAATGTACCAGGTGCAAAATAAACCGGATTTTAGCGAAACAAAAAATATTAGAATCTAATTGAGGATATCTTTAAAACGAATCCGGGAAATTGAAATTTCATAGTGGGAATCAAAAGTTATGCCCAGTTGAAAATTCAGAATAGTCGCTATGGAATTCTGGCCCTTAAAAATGGAAATTTTGCAAACGACCTCGGTTTTCGACGAAACCACTTTTGTTGGATCTGTGATGTTAAGTTATTACTAGGTTTCAAATTTCGTAATTTTTCGAATCAATAAGTGAGCGTGGCAAAGGAAAACGCGTTTGACCAGTTTCAGTTGATTTTAATCGACTGGAAAATGGCCATTTTTCCAACGGTCTCAAAATTCGATGAAATTAGTTTTGTTAGAACCGTATCGTCAATACGAAGCTAGAAAATATATTTCGGGAATTTTTAGAGTTAGTATGTGGCCCCGGTAAATTGAAATGTGCAGTCAAATTCAATATATAGAGTTATATTTTGATTTTGACAAAAACTGATCGAAACGATCGAATCAGCTTGCGATACATATCCCATTGTGTTCGGAATGGGGGTAATTAGCTAAGGACGACAGGTGGTGGGTTCGATTTCGAGGTCGAAATTAAAAGTTGCCTTTTGAAAATAAATAAATTAATAAATAAAAATAAAAACCCTCACCTCTCTCTCCCTATTATCTCTCAGCCCCCCCCCCCGTTTCATTCATTCGAGAAAGATAAATAAAAAAAGGAAGGAGCAACGGGGGGGAACCCGCCGCCGCCACTCCATCGTGACCCTCCCCAGGTGGCGCGCCGCCCACCGCCGATCCACGCAGACCCCCATACTTCTTCCTCGATCCACGCAGACCCCCCCTCGTTCGATTTCCCCTGAACCCGCACCCTCCTGAAACTCTAGCACGAATGCCGCGCCAGCCTCGCGAGCACCCACCGCCGCAGGGCCCCTGCGCCTCCCCCATTGCCCTCCGACGAACCGCTCTGACCCTACCGACCGCCTGTGAGACCCCCTTCCTCCGATTCAAGCCAAAAAGCCCCCTTCGCTGAAATGTAAGTAAGTTTCTATTTTATTTTAATTTATTTAATTTCTATTGGGTTTTTAGTTTGTAAAAATAATAGATTCTTATTATAGGAAGGTTTATATATGAAAACAAATAGAAGTGATTTTTAATGAAGTAAAAAAAAATTAATTTATAGAAGATTAAAAATATGATTTTTATATTATAGGAGTATTAAAAATTTGATCTTTATATATGTAGCGAAAAAATTTGATTTTTAAAATATATATGTTGAAATAAAAATGTGATTTTTATAGCAATGATATAAACATTCGATCTTTATATTAGAAGTAGATATATAAAAATATAATTTTTATATAGAGAATAGCGTGATAAAAATATAATCTTTATTATATGAACACCGTTGTAAAAATAGAATTTTTATCTATAGAGTAGCGTGATAAAAATAGAATTTTTACCTATATGGTAGCGGTATAAAAATAGAATTTTTATCTATACAGTAGCGGTGTAAAAATAGAATTTTTATCCATATAGTAGCAATATAAAAATGTGATTTTTATATATGTAGTGGCTACGGACAATGAAAGTGACAAAAGGCGAGCACGACGAAGATTTCTACATAAGAAGAGCCATGGCGTTTGGTTTAGCTCTTGATGAGAACTCTTCATCTTTAATTTAAATTTCTAGTTAAAAATATATACTAAGATGCATACGGTGTTTAGTAGCACCCGACACCCGTCGTCCACAAACCATGGACGGCTTGTTTGTTTGTTTGATTGATTTTGATGTGTAGTTGATTGTGTGATGTGATATGAAATAAAATATTTATATAGTTAAAAAAATAATTTTTACGTGTATATAAAATGAAATATTTATAAACAAATCGGACGATTTGTTTATATACACACATTTGACTGATATGGATTGGGACGGTAAATTTTACACATCGCCCCAACTGCACAAATAAAATCTGTGTTTGATTGTTTGAAACCCCACACAGGTATTGGGATGATATACGACATACACTAGTCCCAATAATTAGCTGTATGTCGATCGATTGATTGACAGGCTGTTATTGTAACACCCCGAATTTTAGTTAATACTAAAATTCACTAATTACAGGATAAATAATCTCAGATGTGAGAATTGGGGGTAACGGGCTGCGTCATTGCGTTCGTCTCGGAAAAATACGCGAAATAGAGTCCGAGTTTTCGAGAATCGGAGTCCGTATGGCCCGGTTATGGCCCAAAGAAGTTTTCCGAAAATTCAAAGTTAAAAACAGATTTAGAAATGCAAAATCAGATTTCGAAATTGGAGCCAGCGGGGGCCAGGCGGGAAGCATCCCGCCCTACCCATGTCGACAGGGCTGTCGACAGGCCTGTCGACTGGGGAGTCGACTTGCCTGTCGACTTGCCTATCGACCTGGGCGCGGCGTCCAGAGAACCTGGGTGCACCAGGTTGGGTTTTAGGCTGGCTTGGAGGGCTGGGTTCTAGAGATTTCCTAAATCTAACGGACCTAATCTAACCTAGGGTTAATCTAAGGGCCTAAAACACTCACCTAATCTATAAATACACCCTAAACCTACCCTAATCCATACTAAAAATAGGAATGATGGCCTCATGCCGCCAAAATCAAACTTGAGAGAGCCTCCACTAGTTTATGAAGGAAGTTCCAAGCTAATCACTCTCTAATCAACCTCTAATCATCATCTTCTTCATATTTAGCAACTAATTCCACTTCATAAGTTTGCTAATCTTGGGTTTGGTGAGTTTCTATCACTTTAACATCAATTGCTAAAGTAAGTAGATTGGGTGTAATGAGACTTATGGTCTTAAATGCGGATTAGTGAGTTTGAATCATTTGTAATGATATGCTACTCTATGTTTTCCTATGTTTATGCATGTTTAACAAGTGAGTTTATGCATGCTTAATAAGTTGGTTTATGCATGTTTAACAAGTGGGTTTATGCATGTTTAATAAGTGGGTTTATGCATATCTAATAAGTGGGTTTATGCATGTTTAACAAGTGAGTTATGCAAGTTCTTATGCAAGTTATGTATATGCTTAAATGCAAGTTTAACATGATATGCAAGTTATGCATGCTTATGCAAGTATGTGAATGCTTATGCAAGTTATGTATATGCTTAAATGCAAGTTTAACATGATATGCAAGTTATGCATGCTTATGCAAGTATGTGAATGCTTATGCAAGTATGTGAATGCTTATGCAAGTTATGTGTATGCTTAAATGCATGTTTAACATGATATGCAAGTTATGAGAATGCTTATATGCAAGTTCAACATGTTATGCAAGATATGTGTATGATAATATGCAAGTTTGGGTTAAATGTAGCTGGGTTAATATATGCTCATACATGCAAGTTGACATCCTCTTAACCCATGACAAAGTTATATGCTAAGATTTGGTTAAACCCATGATATTTGTGATGGATCTTCCCTTTATTATGTCATGAAATGAGAACGATTTACGTGGGGAACGATGGGGTTAATAAATATGTTAATAAAAGTATGATTGGGTATGATTAAGCATACCATAAAAATAAATTAACATAAGTGGGAATTTACCTATTGAGTTAGGTCTACCCCATGGGAATTTACCTATTGAGTTAGGTCTACTCATGTTATGAAAAACTTGATATTAATTAGGGATAATTAATATGGGGGTGATTAATTAGGTGTAATTAATCAACTAAGACACGAGGTTGGACCCTTTTGTAGCGGAAGTCTGCCCGGAACCGACCGGCCATCCAGCGGCTACAAATGATTGGCCCAATGTGAGAGGTCTTAGTCATAAATTAAATACGTGATTAAAGTAAAGACACGAGGTTAGACCCTTTTTATGACAGAAGTCTGCCCGGAACCAACCGGCATATCCAGCAGTCATAAAAGATGGTCTAATGTGAGAGGTCTTTATGAGGTCATGATCTTAATTAATTAATTAAGAAACACTTAATCATATTAGCGTGTAGAGGGACATGAGGGGTTAAGTGGGTGCCTTGGGTGGCATGTGGAAATCTAGTGGGTTGCCTTGGGTGGCCTGTGGAAATCTAGTGGGTTGCCTTGGGTGGCAATAGAAAATACGATTAGAATACTTAACCAAGTGGAAACATGTAATTAAACATGATTAAAGGGTTAAGTGGGATACACTAGATAAGTGACAAGCTTAGGTGGGTAGCTTGTGGGGGCCCATTTCAACCAATATCCCAAACGTATCTTTGTAGGCTCGACTCTAGTCGGGTGATGGGACACGCATATTGGGCTTGACTATAAGAGGCCAAAACGGGTTAGCGGTGGCAACGCAGGATCAACGGGTTTCTTATGCGTGTGTGGACCCGGGCTGGTTGGTAAGTCGTTGTTGCATCGTGTAGATATAAAGCCGTGCACCGTTGATATTATCAGGTGGCCACTTTGGGGAATGATAAACCCCATTGTGGGACCAGCACGGGTATCTACGGTAGGGAGCCGATCGCTGGGGAGTAGTAGGTACACCTAATAAAGATAGGGGCAGACGGCACCTATGTAGGGGTACACGAAACTACTGGGTAAAATTTCTAAGTACACCTAGTGGAGATAGGGGCAGACGGCACCTATGTAGGGGTACACGAAACTTTGGGGAAATTTTCTAAGTCCTTGGGAGGGATCAACCTTTAAGTAGGAATGACTGGTGTGGTGCAGTTAGTAATTATCCTTGGGTGGGTGGATGCGTCTTTACAGTTATCTTAGTCTACCAAGCTGCTTAGTGTAGCCATTCATCCCCAGACATTACCGTAGGTCAAGTTTATGTCTTCTCTGGTTACTTTAATGATTGTATTGTTAAAGTTATAGGACTCACTCAGACTTATGTCTGACCCCGTTGTTTTTATCTTTTTCCCAACCCTCAGGTCCTACGGTGGGTCCTAGCAGTAGTGGAGCTTGATCGGATTGCTGTTCCAGTCTTTAGGAGCTTGGATAGATGTAAAGCTCCAGTTACCCAGTTATCTTTTCTTTTGTCCTGGCTATTGTATGAGAGAGTGGGATTATGTACTTCTTTATTTTGATGGATATTGTACTTGACTTTTATTTTGGTTTTATGATGTAACCAGACATGTTTACTTCCGCTGTTATGAGATGATGTTTTAAATTTCAAGTACTATTTATATCTGTCTTGTTGTAATTTTTCTGTTCTATATTCACTAAAATACTCCACCGATGCTATGACATTCCCTTAGAGAGTGACCATAGCGGGCGTGGGGTGTTACACGTGGTATCAGAGCAAAGGTTACCGGAACAGATAAAATTTTTAGAAAACTATTTTTCTAAAACATTTTTGGAAGAGATATTTTCAAAAACATGTCTTTTAAAGAGAAAAGTTTTTGAAAGAAAAGCATAATCCCCAATAGCCATATCTATATCCTTCGAACTCTCCGTTTTGAATCTTTCCTTTTTCGTTTCAGCATGGCTGAGGATCTTAACTTTCCGGAGGGTGTGACGGTACCAGTATGGTATAGGAGATTGATGGAGGCTAGGGTCACCACTGCGGGTCCAGCAAATGTTCCTCCACCAACCGTAGCACCCGATCTTCCTCCTCCCGCTCCTCCTCGCACGGATACTTTTGCTAAGACTTGCAAGGAATTTAAAGCTATGGGAGGGAAACCTTTTCAAGGATCTGAAACTTTTGTGGAGGCTAGAGATTGGCTTAAAGAGGTGGAAGAATTGATAGATATCTTTGAGATGGAAGAAGGAAAGAAAGTCAAGTTAGCTGCTTGGTTAATGAAAGGAGAGGCCTCATTCTGGTGGGAGGTCACTAATGGAGAACGCCCCGTTGACTCTTGGGCGGATTTTAGGCAAAGATTTGTGGCAAAGTTTCTCTCAAGGGCGGAGGAAAACTTGTATATGGAAAGATTCTTGACTCTAAAGCAAGGAAATCTCTCGGTGAAGGAATATGTCAACAAGTTTAATCAATTGGCAAGGTTTGGCCTAGACATGGTGAATACACCGGAGAAGAAGGCTTTGAGGTTCGTGAAAGGCTTGAATGAACCGATGCATGGGTTGGCTATGACTCATATCCCTATGGGGGCCACCTTTGAGAAGCTAGTTGACATGGCACTCATGCATGAAGAAGAGAAGGGTCCCAATGCTAATAAGGCACCCGAGAAGAAGGGAGATCAAAAGAGACCTCAGCAACAACAACAACAAAGGTGGGAAAGGCAACGGTGGCAAGGGCAAGAAGAAGAAGTGTTTCAATTGTGGGACACCTGGCCACCTAAGCAAGGATTGTCGCAAGAAGAAGAAGACTGGCTGCTTCCACTGTGGCGAAGCAGGGCATCTAGTGAAAGACTGTCCTAAGAAAGGGCAAAGGACGGGGTCTACCTCAGGAGGACAGGTGCAAGCTCTTATGGCACCAGGTCAGGCTAGGGGGCAAGTACAGGCTCTCGCGGTTCCACCGATTCAGGAAAGAGGTAGAACTATTTCCGTTGAAAGTCTGGTTTTTCTATTTGATCATCCTGTCCGTACATTGTTTGATTCAGGCGCATCGCATTCGTTTATCTCATCATCATTAGTTTAGTCACTGCACTTAGACACCAGTCTGGTAGATGATCCCTTGGTTGTTTCAAACCCAATTGGGGGCTCCACTTATTTGTCCATGATATGTTTGGGTTTGAAGATTTCTATACTTAGCATTGAGTTTAGATGTGATGCTTTTGTGTTAGGCTTCACGGACTATGGGTTGATTTTGGGCATGGACTGGTTATCCAGTAATGGTGCCGTTCTTGATTGCGAAAGGAGAGTTGTTAGGCTCATGACCCGCTTGGGTAACACTCTCGAGATTTCTTGTAATCCCATGGATTCTGTTATGCTAAGTTATCTTGAATCGCTTGACGCTTCGGTCGAGAGTTTGCAATCTGTTAGAGTGGTCCGGGAATATCCGGATGTGTTTGAGGAGGTGAAGGGCTTACCTCCGAAGCGGGAGATTGACTTCCGAATATATCTAGTGGATAATGCTAAACCTGTATCTTTACCAGTGCGCCACATGGCTCCTCGTGAGAGGAGGAAACTCCATAAGCAAGTAGGGGAGTTGCTTGAGAAGGGGTTCATAAGACGAAGTATATCGGAGTGGGGTGCTCCAGTAATATTTGCTACAAAGGCGGATGGGTCCCTCAGACTTTATGTAGATTATAGAGAACTCAACAAGCTCACAAAGAAGAATAGACACCCATTGCCGAGGATTGATGATCTTTTCGATCAGTTGGTCGGCGCTTCAGTATTTTCTCAGTTGGACTTAGCCACGGGGTTTCATCAGTTGAGAGTGGCTGAGGATAGCATAGACAAGACTGCCTTTAGGACTCCGGATGGTTTCTATGAGTGGCTGGTGATGCCATTCGGGTTGACGAACGCCCCTGCATACTTTGTTGATTTGATGAGTAGGGTGTTCAGGGAGTTCCTTAATAAATTCGTGGTGGTCTTTGTGGATGATATCTTAGTATTTTCTAAGAGTGAAGAAGAGCATGCCCTACATCTTGGGGAGGTATTGAAGACTCTTCGAGCACATAGCCTTAAGGCTAAATTCTCTAAATGTCACTTCTGGAGGAAGGAGGTGCGGTTCTTGGGGCACGTGGTCTCCAAGGAAGGGATAGCTGTGGATCCCGCGAAGGTAGTATCAATTCAGGATTGGAAGGTTCCGAAGAATGCTACCGAAGTAAGAAGTTTCTTGGGGTTGGCGGGTTACTATAAGAAGTTTATCAAAGACTTCGCGAAGATATCAGCCCCATTAACCCGCTTAACGAAGAAGAATCTTGTTTTCGCATGGGACGTAGATTGTGATGATGCGTTCCGACGGTTAAAGAAAGCTTTAACCACTGCTCCAGTTTTAGTATTGCCAGATGGGAGCAAGCCATTTGTTGTCTATACCGATGCTTGTGGGACAGGACTTGGCGCAGTCTTAATGCAAGAGGGAAGGGTGATAGCCTATGGTGGAAGGCAGTTGAGAGTGCATGAGAAAAATTACCCTACCCATGATTTAGAGTTGGCCGCTATTGTTTTTGCGCTTAAGATTTGGCGCCATTATCTTCTTGGTGAGAGATTTGAATTGTTCACTGACCACAAATCATTGAAGTACTTGTTTTCTCAAAAGGATTTGAATTTGAGACAGCAAAGGTGGATGGAGTTCTTAGCATCCTATGATTTCGAGATAGCGTATACCCCTGGCAAGGGTAACGTGGTGGCGGACGCCTTGAGCAGAAAGAGGTTGTCCTTGAGTCCATTGTTTGTGGAACAACGAAGCTTGGAATTTATCTCGATGTTTGATTTCAGACCTTCCGTTGATTATGTACCTGGTTTGCTAGCTTCCTTGGAGGTTAGACCTACTCTTTTGGGGCGGATTGGAGAAGCACAGAGGGACGACCCACAGTTGGTTGAGTTGGTGGAGAAGCTCATAAGGGGGGAGTCATCCAGCCATTTGAGTAGGTACACCCTAGACGATAGGGGGTGCTTGCGTAGAGACGGTAGACTTTGTGTACCGCAAGGCGAGGGTTTGAGGAAGGCTATTCTTGATGATGCACACCGTTCTAGGATGACCATTCATCCCGGTGGGGACAAGATGTACCAAGACATGAAGAGGGTTTTCTTCTGGGCCGGTATGAAGAAAGATGTGGCCGAGTATGTCGCTCGATGCTTGGTGTGCCAGCAAGTGAAGGCGGAGCAAAAGAAACCAGGTGGGTTGCTTCACCCATTGGAAGTTCCGCAATGGAAATGGGATAGCGTCTCGATGGATTTTATTGACGGGTTACCCAGATCAAGAAAGGGTAATACGGGAATTTGGGTTGTGGTAGATAGACTTACTAAGAGCGCCCATTTCATACCTGTGAAGAGCAAGAGGACCGCTCCATGGCTAGCTTCTGTATATCTTCGAGAGATAGTTCGATTACATAGGGTACCCTCTAGCATAGTGAGTGATCGAGATCCTATCTTCACTAGCGAGTTCTGGAGAAGTTTGCAAGAAGCAGTGGGGACTCAATTGTGTCTGAGCACCGCATATCATCCTCAGACGGACGGCCAGACTGAGAGGGTGAATCGTGTTCTAGAAGACCTTTTGAGGCTTTGTATCTTAGATTTTGGAGGTACATGGGAAGAGCATCTTCCATTGGTGGAGTTCGCATATAATAACAGCTTTCAGTCCAGTATTGGTATGGCTCCTTTCGAAGCTCTCTATGGAAGGCCTTGTCGATCACCTACATGTTGGTGGGAATCTACGGATAAGATCTTGCTTGGGCCTGATATGATTAGGGAGACTTCTGAGAAGATTGACTTGATTCGAAGAAGGATGAAAGCAGCGCAGAATAGGCAAAAATCTTATGCGGACAAGAGAAGGACGGATCTTGAGTTTGAAGTTGGGGACATGGTCTTTGTCAAAGTGTCTCCGTTACGAAATGTGGTTCGCTTTGGATCTGTTGGGAAGCTAGCACCAAGGTTCGTAGGGCCATTTCCCATTAAGGAAAGAATTGGACGGATGGCATATAAAGTGGAGTTGCCTGACAGACTTTGTGGTGTACATGATGTATTCCATGTGTCCCATTTGAGGAAGTGCTTACATGAGACCGCAGAGGTGGTAGAGCCGAGCTTGCTTAAAGAAGTGGAAGTAGAGCGTGATGCGACTATTCGACGAGCTCCTACCTGCATCCTTGGGTCAGAGACTAGGAAGTTGAGAAACAGAGAGGTTCAACTAGTCAAAGTGCAATGGGGAGAAGACGAGAGCAACGCAACTTGGGAGACGGAAGCGAAGATGCGTTCATTGTACCCATTTCTTTTTGAGGGTATGTCTTTACTTTCTCCTCTATCGTTGTCTAGTACTTATCTTATCTTTAGTATATCCTCTCGTTAGTACTGATTGACCTTTAGATAGGGTAAACCTATGGTTGAAACATGTGTTTGAGACATGTTATGGTTGATGGATGCAAGTGGATGCAAGTGTTTGCTAGTGGTTGCTCGTGGATGCATATACACACACTCTAGGCACTAGATCGGCTCAGTCACTTCATATTGCATATTGCATAAAATTGTGTGTAGGAAGCTATATTTATGGATGTATAATGATTGTGTTATCATATGGATGATGCATTTTGGTGAATGATTGTGCACTCATGTAGATATTGTATGTGTCGATAGGGTTCTCTCGCATACATAATGGATGCATGGCACTATCATGGTTTGCATATGTTCATACATTAGATAGGGAACATATACACACACTTTTTGCATATGCTCATACATCATTAGAAACTGTTTAAGGACAATGGATGCCCGTGGTTGATGGTTTGAGTAGATGGTTGTTTGGATGGTAGGATATGCATTCTCCTTAGCTTAGAGATTTCGGGGACGAAATCCTTTAAGGAGGGGAGAATGTAACACCCCGAATTTTAGTTAATACTAAAATTCACTAATTACAGGATAAATAATCTCATATGTGGGAATTGGGGGTAACGGGCTGCGTCATTGCGTTCGTCTCGGAAAAATACGCGAAATAGAGTCCGAGTTTTCGAGAATCGGAGTCCGTATGGCCCGGTTATGGCCCAAAGAAGTTTTCCGAAAATTCAAAGTTAAAAACAGATTTAGAAATGCAAAATCAGATTTCGAAATTGGAGCCAGCGGGGGCCAGGCGGGAAGCTTCCCGCCTTATCCATGTCGACAGGGCTGTCGACAGGCCTGTCGACTGGGGAGTCGACTTGCCTGTCGACTTGCCTATCGACCTGGGCGCGGCGTCCAGAGAACCTGGGTGCACCAGGTTGGGTTTTAGGCTGGCTTGGAGGGCTGGGTTCTAGAGATTTCCTAAATCTAACGGACCTAATCTAACCTAGGGTTAATCTAAGGGCCTAAAACACTCACCTAATCTATAAATACACCCTAAACCTACCCTAATCCATACTAAAAATAGGAATGATGGCCTCATGCCGCCAAAATCAAACTTGAGAGAGCCTCCACTAGTTTATGAAGGAAGTTCCAAGCTAATCACTCTCTAATCAACCTCTAATCATCATCTTCTTCATATTTAGCAACTAATTCCACTTCATAAGTTTGCTAATCTTGGGTTTGGTGAGTTTCTATCACTTTAACATCAATTGCTAAAGTAAGTAGATTGGGTGTAATGAGACTTATGGTCTTAAATGCGGATTAGTGAGTTTGAATCATTTGTAATGATATGCTACTCTATGTTTTCCTATGTTTATGCATGTTTAACAAGTGGGTTTATGCATGCTTAATAAGTTGGTTTATGCATGTTTAACAAGTGGGTTTATGCATGTTTAATAAGTGGGTTTATGCATATCTAATAAGTGGGTTTATGCATGTTTAACAAGTGAGTTATGCAAGTTCTTATGCAAGTTATGTATATGCTTAAATGCAAGTTTAACATGATATGCAAGTTATGCATGCTTATGCAAGTATGTGAATTCTTATGCAAGTTATGTATATGCTTAAATGCAAGTTTAACATGATATGCAAGTTATGCATGCTTATGCAAGTATGTGAATGCTTATGCAAGTATGTGAATGCTTATGCAAGTTATGTGTATGCTTAAATGCATGTTTAACATGTTATGCAAGTTATGAGAATGCTTATATGCAAGTTCAACATGTTATGCAAGATATGTGTATGATAATATGCAAGTTTGGGTTAAATGTAGTTGGGTTAATATATGCTCATATATGCAAGTTGACATACTCTTAACCCATGACAAAGTTATATGCTAAGATTTGGTTAAACCCATGATATTTGTGATGGATCTTCCCTTTATTATGTCATGAAATGAGAACGATTTACGTGGGGAACGATGGGGTTAATAAATATGTTAATAAAAGTATGATTGGGTATGATTAAGCATACCATAAAAATAAATTAACATAAGTGGGAATTTACCTATTGAGTTAGGTCTACCCCATGGGAATTTACCTATTGAGTTAGGTCTACCCATGTTATGAAAAACTTGATATTAATTAGGGATAATTAATATGGGGGTGATTAATTAGGTGTAATTAATCAACTAAGACACGAGGTTGGACCCTTTTGTAGCGGAAGTCTGCCCGGAACCGACCGGCCATCCAGCGGCTACAAATGATTGGCCCAATGTGAGAGGTCTTAGTCATAAATTAAATACATGATTAAAGTAAAGACACGAGGTTAGACCCTTTTTATGACAGAAGTCTGCCCGGAACCAACCGGCATATCCAGCAGTCATAAAAGATGGTCTAATGTGAGAGGTCTTTATGAGGTCATGATCTTAATTAATTAATTAAGAAACACTTAACCATATTAGCATGTAGAGGGACATGAGGGGTTAAGTGGGTGCCTTGGGTGGCATGTGGAAATCTAGTGGGTTGCCTTGGGTGGCATGTGGAAATCTAGTGGGTTGCCTTGGGTGGCAATAGAAAATACGATTAGAATACTTAACCAAGTGGAAACATGTAATTAAACATGATTAAAGGGTTAAGTGGGATACACTAGATAAGTGACAAGCTTAGGTGGGTAGCTTGTGGGGGCCCATTTCAACCAATATCCCAAACGTATCTTTGTGGGCTCGACTCTAGTCGGGTGACGGGACACGCATATTGGGCTTGACTATAAGAGGCCAAAACGGGTTAGCGGTGGCAACGCAGGATCAACGGGTTTCTTATGCGTGTGTGGACCCGGGCTGGTTGGTAAGTCGTTGTTGCATCGTGTAGATATAAAGCCGTGCACCGTTGATATTATCAGGTGACCACTTTGGGGAATGATACACCCCATTGTGGGACCAGCACGGGTATCTACGGTAGGGAGCCGATCACTGGGGAGTAGTAGGTATACCTAATAAAGATAGGGGCAGACGGCACCTATGTATGGGTACACGAAACTACTGGGTAAAATTTCTAAGTACACCTAGTGGAGATAGGGGCAGACGGCACCTATGTAGGGGTACACGAAACTTTGGGGAAATTTTCTAAGTCCTTGGGAGGGATCAACCTTTAAGTAGGAATGACTGGTGTGGTGCAGTTAGTAATTATCCTTGGGTGGGTGGATGCGTCTTTACAGTTATCTTAGTCTACCAAGCTGCTTAGTGTAGCCATTCATCCCCAGACATTACCGTAGGTCAAGTTTATGTCTTCTCTGGTTACTTTAATGATTGTATTGTTAAAGTTATAGGACTCGCTCAGATTTATGTATGACCCCGTTGTTTTTATCTTTTTCCCAACCCTCAGGTCCTACGGTGGGTCCTAGCAGTAGTGGAGCTTGATCGGATTGCTGTTCCAGTCTTTAGGAGCTTGGATAGATGTAAAGCTCCAGTTACCCAGTTATCTTTTCTTTTGTCCTGGCTATTGTATGAGAGAGTGGGATTATGTACTTCTTTATTTTGATGGATATTGTACTTGACTTTTATTTTGGTTTTATGATGTAACCAGACATGTTTACTTCCGCTGTTATGAGATGATGTTTTAAATTTCAAGTACTATTTATATCTGTCTTGTTGTAATTTTTCTGTTCTATATTCACTAAAATACTCCACCGATGCTATGGCATTCCCTTAGAGAGTGACCATAGCGGGCGTAGGGTGTTACAGTTTTAAGCGTTGAATATTTATATTTGATGCTTATACAGTGTAGAACACACTTTGGATGATGGTTGGGTGTTTATCGTCATTGTTGTATATAAGAATTTGATGAAATCCATATAGCTGAAATTATATGGTAATTGACTGTGTCTGATTCCAGTTCAGAATTATCGAATAATTTAAAAATAATATTCTTTGAATATTGAAATGCGAAGTCGTGTTAAGTAGTTACACGTCATTTTAACACGAACGGGAATTTTGTCGAATTTATAATGAATATTGAAAGTGGTTTCAAAATCGAATATTTAAAATTGAATTCGACTTGAAATTGAATACAATTGAATTCGAATTGAAATTGAATAGAAATGAATTCGAATTGAAATTGAATAGAAATGAATTCGATTTGAAATTGAATAGAATTGAATTCGAATTGAAATTGAATAGAAATGAATTCGAATTGAGATTGAATAAATTTAAAATTCAAATTGAATTGAAAACGAACTGAAATTGAATTAAAAATCGATTTGAATTGAAATCAATTTGAAATGAATTTAAAACGAATTTATAAGGAAAAATTCAATTTTGATTTGAATTTGAAATGAAGTGGAAATCGTTTCGAAAACGAATTTAAAACGATTTATAAAATACGTTTTAAAAGGAAATCGACGAAATATATATAATATATATATTATATATATATAATGGCCTGAATAGAACGCGCCGCGCTGCGGTAGTTCGCGAATTTCGACCATTGACTTCGAATAGATATTGCGGGAGATCCGACCGTCGGATTCTCCTAAAACCGAAACCATTGGGTTCGTAACGAAAAGAGCTTTCAAACGAATATTAGAGATTTGAAATATAACGGTTGGATTTGGAATTATGTCCAAATAAAATTTGGAAAAGGTCGATGTAAGTGCAGTTCGATGGCCGTTGATGGAAATCGACTGTACGGGCCTTGATAAAATTATTAAAAATAGTAATAATCCGTGTAAAATCATAAGAAATGATTTGTGAAGAATTGGGATGAAAAACTCCATATTTGAAAAGATAAAAATAGACTTTTATTGAAATGAACTGGATTTGAACTAGAATAATAATTTATTTATTTTTAAATAAATAAATTGGATTTGAAATGGTTTTAAAAGTAACCAGAGTTTCCAATAATTGAATTGGAATGGAGTTGAATCGAAATTATCTTTGGAATATTTCGATGTTGGATTTCGTGATTATACAGATATTGTTATGGAAATTTGAAAGATATATTTATATCGTTATTTCCAATACGATATTTGTTGGTCGTAGAATTTGATATTGAATATAAGCTGATATATTTTCTATTCAGAGCCTTGTATTTAATATCGAATGTGATTTGGGTTTGTCGTGAATGGTGTCTTCATTAACACTGTTCTTAAACCCAGTTGAGAAAAAGAATAAATCTTTTTATTTAGATTTAATGAAGTGTACCAATTAAATGGTATTTAATTGGGATTGAATTTGAATTGATTTTTGGGTTTATCATGAACGGTATTTTAAATAACACTTGTTCTTTAACCCGATAATTGATGGAATGTGATTTTGGGTTGTCGTGAACGGTATCATCAATAATACTATTCTTAGACCCAACCGAGTTAAGAAAATCAGAAACTAATTGGAGATTAGTTAAGTTGAATGGTTTCTTGGGTATTGATCTGATGTTGGTTTCGGCCTTCGGGATTAATACTTAGGTAATTGCTCACTTGCTATTTTACGGTTAAAGGCTGATAGAATGGAATGTGATTTTGGGTCTATCGTGAACCGTATTTTAAATGACATTGGTTCTTATACCCAGTTAAAGATTAGAACTAAGTGGAGTTTTAATGAATCTTTATTTAGATTGAAAAGATCGAGAATGGAGTATCACCAGTTTTGCTCCAGGCGATAGTTAAATCTTTAATTATATTTGAACGTGAAATGGTAATTGAATTTACCGATAACACCGTGGTACTAGATATGAAGTATGACCAGTTTTACTTCATGGGATGAATAGGTTGGGATTGGGAAATAAAATAAATGATTACTTCGGTGTGGTTCGCTAATCCCGACTAGTTTGATTTGATATTCATAGGAAGATTGAAGAATAAATTTAAAAGAATTTATCTTTGATAAAATTAATGGGAACCTTTCCCTAAGAATGTGAAATTAAGAAACTAACTGTCGCTTAGCTAAGAAGAATGGTTTCCTGGGTATTGATCTGGTGTTGGTTTCGGCCTTCGGGGTTAATATTTGGGGAATTGTTCCCTTACTAATTTACGGTTAGTGACTAATGAATTGGAATGAGGCGTATGTTGTGTTTGTGTAACACTTGTTTATTATATACACGAGTTATTTGGAAAGACCGGGTTTATCCCATTCTGAATAACTGATACGACGATGAGTCGAAGATGAAGACGGTGGTCGAAGACCGAAGGTCTTCACGTCGTTTGGGTGATTACTGATGATCTTGATTGGGCCGTACACCCAAGAGGACGGAATCAGTTGGTGATCGTCTAGACGTACTTGGAGATCGTTGGATATGCGGGGTACTAGGTGCCTCCGGTTTCGTTCAGACCCAGAACAAACTTGTAAATGGACTGTGTGTCTGACATTGGATTTTAGTCTGTGTGATTGATTTCTATTAAATATATATCTGTTTGGCGACGGAGAATTTATTCTCTTGCTTAACGCCCTTCTCTGAGACGTACGAGCTCAGGGGTTATATATTGATGGATATCAAACGCATGGAGTGAATTGCCTGTGTGGCATGCCTAAGTGGCAATTGATCAAGGCTTCTGTTGAAAAGCAAATTCTTGTGTTGATGATCAAAGCACGGCCTATGTGGCATAGCTTTGTGTAACGTTGATTCGCGAGCCTCACACCCCAGTTGTGAACCAGAAACGGGAGAGGACCTCAGGGAGGACATGCGTTTCTTTCTAGTTAGAAGTGGCGTCAGTGGTTTGACACGCCCTAACGAGTTTGACTTATGTGGTTGTTGGTTTGCGAAGCGCCTCAGATATATCGGTGACTATGTGAAGCCGATGGAGTCATTTGTTGACTCATTTACACCCCCAAAGGGCGGGAAAACGTAGTGTTCAGGCATAATAATGGTGGACCGGCCCTGACGATCCAAGGCTTGCCTGCGCGCTTGCCTGAGACTCGGGCTAAACAGTCTCGAATCGGTAAGGACTATCTTTTGCCTTGGTTCACAGATGGAAATCCAACTTCCAATACATGACATGTGCGGTTTTGATTGTAGAGCCTAGTATTGGCGACATGATATATGGTACCCATGCCGTCTATGATTGATACTTATGATTGAAATTGTTTCGACACTATACACTTATAGTAATAAAAGATGAAATTTAGCGTATTAAGCATTCTTTGGCTATTATAAGGTAAAACCCTATCCTCCGGCTTGCGTTGCATTGTGTGATGGGACCTGGGTCTTATAATAGCTTCATTTTTCTTTATTTAGCATGGACTGTTTGTTTTATGCACTGGTATTCTTGGGAAGAAATCTGTTCCGTGTTATACGGCGTGGTCCCTTGATTTACCTAACTTTGAAATAAAGATTAATAACTGTTTTAGTTCTCACACCAGTCCTATGACTGACCTGGAGTTTACTGTTTTAATTTAAACTCTGGGTGCCCTTATTTTGACACGGGCAGCTAGTAGTTCTGGTTTTGCAGATTTATATTCACAGGATCCTGGTTTACAGCTGGAACGATACTCGAAAAGCTCTGTATCCGTGTATTACTTTCAGTTGTGTGTTGTATTATTTTCCGCTGCGTTGTATTTAAATGTAATTTAAATCTCTGATATTTTCTGTGTAATATTTATTCATACTCTGTATATTCTTGTAATCTGATGAAATTGTTGTAATTAACAATGAAATGTTCTTCCGTCTGCGTTCTTTTGTGTGTTGTTCTCAAAGCATCCGCTCTTTCCTTACCGGGGAAGTTACGGGTCTTCACATTTGGTATCAGAGCTTTGGTTCACAGAGCTCGGAGAACTAGGCACATTAGAACCATACGAAAGGATTCATCAGAGATTGGATTAGTACTATCCAATAAGAGTGACTCGTTAGAGATTGGATCAGTAGTATCCTAGAACGAGTGTGAAGAGTATATTTTTGAAAAATAAGAAGAAAACCAAATTTTGTTTTGAAATTTAAATTGTTTTATACGTATTTGAATATTTATTTATTTATATTGATTTGGACCATCCGATAAATAAAGATTTTGCATATACGTCCAGCTAGCGTGTATACTAAGTTTTAATGTACTCGTGTAACACCCCACACCCGCTATGGTCACTCGCTAAGGGAATGCCATAACATCGGTGGAGTATTTTAGGTGAATATAGAACAGAAAAATTACAACAAGACAGATATAAGTAATACTTGGAAATAAAAACTTTATTTCATTGCAGCGGAAAGTAATACATGTTTGGTTACATCACAAAACCATAACAAGAGTCAAGTACATAATATCCATCTTGATAAAATAAAAGTACATAATCCCACTACACAACTAATAGCCATAAAAGAAAAGATAAGCTGGGCTTTACTCCATCGGTCCAAGCTCCAAAAGATAGATACAGCAATCCAATCAAAGCCCACTGGCACTAGGCCCACTCTGAGAACCTGGGGGTTGGGGAAAAAGATAAAAACAACGGGGTCAGACATAAGTCTGAGCGAGCTCTATAACTTTAACAATACAATCATTAAAGTAACCAGAGAAGACATAAGTTGACATACGGTAACGACTGGGGATGAATGGCTACACTAAGCAGCTTGGTAGACTTAGGATAAACTAAGATAACCGTAAAGACACATCTACCCACCCAAGGGTAATTACAACTCTGTACTTAAGATATCGGTAAAAACGCATATACCCACCCAAGGGTAATTACAACACTGCACCACACCAGTCGTTTCTACTTAAAGGTTGATCCCACCCAAGGACTTAAAAGAAAGATATAACTAGTAGTTTCATGTACCCCTAGCTGACCACATAGGTGCCGTCTGCCCCTATCTCCACTAGGTGTACCCCACTACTCCCCAAGCGATCGGCTCCCTAACGTAGATACCCGTGCTGGTCCCACAGTGGGGTGTATCACTCCCCTAAAGTGGCAACCCAATACTATCAACGGTGCACGGCTTATACCTACACGATGCAACAACGGCTTATCTACCAGCCCGGGCCCACACACGCATATGAAACCCGTTGGACTTGCATTGCCACCGCTAACCCGTTTGGCCACTTATAGACAAACCCAGTATGCATGTCCCGTCCTCGGCTTGGGCCGAGCCCACAAAGATACGTATGGGATACCGGTTGTAATGGGCCACCACAAGCTACCCACCTAAGCTTGTCATTCATTTAGTATAACCCAATAATGGGTCCCCACAAGCTACCCACCTAAGCTTGTCATTCATCAAATGTAACCCTATAATGGGTCCCCACAAGCTACCCACCTAAGCTTGTCATTCATCTAGTGTAACCCACTTAACCCTTTTAATAATCATGTTCACTTACATGTTTAAAGTTTGGTTAAGTCATTTAATTATATTTCAATTGCCACCCAAGGCACCCACTAGATTTCCACATGCCACCTAAGGCGCTTACTTAACCCTTTAACCATGTTTTAATTACATGTTTCACTTTGGTTAAGTATTCTAATCGTATTTTCTATTGCCACCCAAGGCAACCCACTAGTCTCCTCATGCCACCCAAGGCACCCACTTAACCCCTCATGTCCCACTACATGCTAATATGGTTAAGTGTTTCTTAATTAATTAAGACCGTGACCTCCCATAAAGACCTCCCACATTAGACTGGCTGTTATGACCGCCTGGTTAAGCCGGTAGGGTCCGGGCAGTCTTACGTCATAACAGAGTCTAACCTCGTGTCTTTACTTTAATCACGTATTTAATTTATGGCTAAGACCTCTCACATTGGGCTGACATTTGTAGCAACTGGTTAAGCCGGTAGGGTCCGGGCAGTTTTACACTACAAATGAGTCCAACCTCGTGTCTTAGTCGATTAATTACACCTAATTAATCACCCTCATATTAATTATCCCTAATTAATATCAAGTTTTTCATAACATGGGTAGACCTAACTCAATAGGTAAATTCCCATGGGGTAGACCTAACTCAATAGGTAAATTTCCATTTATGTTAATTTATTTTTATGGTATGCTTAATCATACCCAATCATACTTTTATTAACATATTTATTAACCCCATCGTTCCCCACGTAAATCGTTCTCATTTCATGACATAATAAAGGGAAGATCCATCACAAATATCATGGGTTTAACCAAATCTTAGCATACAACTTTGTCATGGGTTAAGAGGATGTCAACTTGCATATATGAGCATATATTAACCCAACTACATTTAACCCAAACTTGCATATTATCATACACATGACTTGCATAACATGTTGCATATGAACTTGCATATTATCATACACATATCTTGCATAACATGTTGAATATGAACTTGCATATTATCATACACATATCTTGCATAACATGTTGAACTTGCATATAAGCATTCTCATAACTTGCATAACATGTTAAACATGCATTTAAGCATACACATAACTTGCATAAGCATTCACATTCTTGCATAAGCATTCACATACTTGCATAAGCATGCATAACTTGCATATCATGTTAAACTTGCATTTAAGCATATACATAACTTGCATATGAACTTGCATAACAACCTACACATAACTTACATAACATCATACACATAACTTACATAACATCATACACATAACTTGCATAACTCACTTGTTAAACATGCATAAACCCACTTATTAAATATGCATAAACCCACTTATTAAACATGCATAAACCCACTTGTTAAACATGCATAAACCCACTTGTTAAACATGCATAAACCAACTTATTAAACATGCCTAAACCCACTTATTAAATATGCATAAACATAGGAAAACATAGAGTAGCATATCATTACAAATGATTCAAACTCACTAATCCGCATTCAAGACCATAAGTCTCATTACACCTAATCTACTTACTTTAACAATTGATGTTAAAGTGATAGAAACTCACAACTAGCAAATTTGCACTCCAAATGAAGAAGATTAAGATGCTTAGAATGGATTAGAGGTTGATTAGAGAGTGATTAGCTTGCAACCCTCTTCATAAATTAGTGGAGGCTCCTTCTAAGATTTAATTTGGCGGCATGTAGCCCTCAATTCTATTTTTAGTATGGATTAGGGTAGGTTTAGGGTGTATTTATAGATTAGGTGAGTGTTTTAGGCCCTTAGATTAACCCTAGATTAGATTAGGACCCTTAGATTTCGGAAATCTCTAGAACACAGCCCAAGACTAACCCAAAAACCAGATCTGGTGCACCCAGATCAACAGGGCCGACACCCTGTGTCGACACCCCTGTCGACAGGGCTGTCGACACCCCTGTCGACATGCCTGTCGACACCCCTGTCGACATGCCTGTCGACACGGGGCCAGGCGGGAACCTTCCCGCCCTTTCCGCTTTTGGCTCCAAACTTGTTTTAGAACTGAATTTTAAATCTGTTTTTAACTTTGAATTTTCTGAAAACTTCTTTGGGCCATAACTGGGTCATACGGACCCCGATTCTCGAAAACTCGGACTCTATTTCGCGTATTTTTCCGAGACGAACGCAATGGCATAGCCAGTTTCCCCTGATTCAAATTATTAAATTTAATTCTGCCCTGATTTCTATTATAACAAGGTATTCAACATACGGGGTGTTACATTCTCCCCTCCTTAAAGGATTTCGTCCCCGAAATCCCTAAGTTAAGGAGAATGCATATCCTACCATCCAAACAACCATCTACTCAATCCATCAACCACGGGCATCCGTTGTCCTTAAAACAATAATTCTAATGATGTATGAACATATGCAAAAAGTGTGTGTATATGTTCCCTATCTAATGTAAAATTAGGCGGTCCATCAATTCAGTTGATCTCCTTAATGCAAACCATGATAGTGCCATGCATCCAATATGTATGCGAAAGAACCCTATTGACACCTACTATTTCTACATGTGTGCACAACCATACACCAAAATGCATCATCCATATGATAACGCAACCATTATACATCCATTAATATAGCTACCTGCACACATAAATATGCAATATGCAATATGAAGTGACTGAGCCGATCTAGTGCCTAAAGTGTGTGTATATGCATCCACGAGCAACCACTAGCAAACACTTGCATCCACTTGCATCCATCATACATAACATGTCTCAAACACATGTTTCAACCATAGGACTATCCTATCTGAAGGTCAAAGGTACCAACGAGAGGACATACTAAGGATAAGATAAGCACAAGATATGCGATGAAGGAGAAGCAAAAGGACATACCCTCCGAAAGAAAAGGGTACCTCGAACGCATCTTCGCTTCCGTCTCCCAGGTAGCGTCGCTCTCTTCATCTCCCCATTGTACTTTGACTAGTTGAACCTCTCTGTTTCTCAACTTCCAAATCTCTGACCCAAGGATGCAAGTAGGAGCTCGTCGAATCGTCGCATCACGCTCTACTTCCACTTCTCTAAGCAAGCTCGGCTCTACCACCTCTGCGGTCTCATGTAGGCACTTCCTCCCATGGAATACATCATGTACACCACTAAGTCTGTCGGGCAACTCCACCAATGGAAGATGCTCCTCCCATGTTCCTCCAAAATCCAAGATACATAGCCTCAAAAGGTCTTCTAAAATATGATTCACCCTCTTGGTCTGGCCGTCCGTCTGAGGATGATATGCGGTACTCAAACACAACTGAGTCCCTACCGCCTCCTGCAAACTCTTCCAAAACTCTCTAGTGAAGATGGGATCTCGATCACTCACTATACTAGAAGGTACTCCATGCAATCGAACTATCTCTCGAAAGTAGACTGAAGCTAGCCATGGAGCAGTCCTCTTACTTTTCACGGGTATGAAATGGACGCTCTTAGTAAGTCTATCTACCATAACCCAAATTCCCGTATTACCCTTTCTCGATCTTGGTAACCCATCGATAACAATCCATCGAGACACTATCCCACTTTCATTGTGGAACCTCCAATGGGTAAAGTAACCCACCTGGTTTCTTTTACTCTGCTTCCACTTGTTGGCACACCAAGCATTTAGCGACATACTCGGCCACATCTTTCTTCATACCGGCCCAAAAGAAAACTTGCTTCATGTCTTGGTACATCTTGTCCCCACCGGGATATATGGTCATCCTCGAACGATGTGCATCACCAAGTATAACCTTCCTCAAACCCTCGTCTTACGGTACACAAAGTCTACCGTCTCTACGCAACCACCCCTTATCATTTAGGGTGTAACTACTCAAATGGCTGGATGACTTCCCCCCTTATGAGCTTCTCTACGGACTCAACCAGCTGTGGGTCGTCCTGCTGTGCCTCACCAATCCGTCCCAAAAGAGTAGGTCTGACCTCTAGGGATGCTATCAAACCGGGTATAAAGCCAACAGAAGGTCTGAAGTCAAACATCGAGATATATATTCCAAGCTTCGTCGTTCCTCGAACAATGAGCTCAAGGACAACCTTTTTCTACTTAAGGCGTCCGCTACCACGTTACCCTTGCCCGGGTATATGCTATCTCAGAAACATAGAACACTAAGTATTCCATCCATCTTTGCTGTCTTAAGACTATGCGCCCAAAGAGTCTCCAACACTTCCCTAAGATGTAGGGCATGCTTTTCTCCACTTCTAGAGAAAATCAGGATATTCTCCCATGCAAAATCGTCACAACTATCCATCTCTCACGCAGACCACCCTAGTCGAACTCGACATCCCCCAAATGCAAGCCCCAAAGGCCTAAACCAATATCAGACAAACACCCAAGGGATACCTCCTTCGAATTCAGACGACCTACGTGAGATGGTACTAGTAAAAACGGCTAAATAATTAAGCCCTTGTTCAACTCTGGATGTCCTTGCCAGTCTCGCTCCAAAACCACCGTTTATCCCATAACGGGCTTTGCTCAACCTATTGAGCACATACGAAAACTTATTTCGCTCCTAGAAAAGACCAAGATGTCATCCACCAAGATCATTACGAACTTATTTAGGTACTCCCTGAACACCCTTCTTATCAAATCAACAAAGTATGCGGAGCGTTTGTCAAGCCAAATGGCATCACCAACCACTATAAAAACCATCTGGAGTCCTAAAGGTAGTCTTCTCTATACTATCCTCAGCCACTCTCAACTGATGAAACTCCGTGGCTGAGTTCACTGCGAAAACACTGAGGCGCCAACCAACTGATCATGGGGATCATCAATCCTCGGCAATGGGTGTCTACTCTTCTTTGTGTGTTTATTTAGTTCTCTTTAGCCTACACAAAGTCTGAGGGACCCATCCGCCTTCGTAGCAAAAACTACTGGAGCACCCCACTCCGATATACTTTGTCTTATGGACCCCTTCTCAAGCAACTCCCCTACTTGCTTATGGAGTTCCCTCCTCTCGTGAGGAGCCATGTGGCGCACTGGTAAAGATACATGTTTAGCATTGTCTACCAGGTATATTCGGAAGTCAATCTCCCGCTCCGGAGGTAAGCCCTTCACCCCCTCAAACACATCCGAGTATTCCCGGACCACTCTAACAGATCGCAAACTCTCGACCGACGTGTCAAGCGATTCTAGATAACTTAGCATAACAGATTCCATGGGATTACAAGAGATCTCGAGAGTGTTACTCAAGCGGGTCATAAGCCTAACAACTCTCTTTTCACAATCAAGAACGGCACCATTACTGGATAACCAGTCCATGCCCAAAACTAACCCATGGCCCGTGAAGCCCAAAAAGCATCACATCTACATTCAATGCTAAGTATAGAAACTTTCAAACCCAAACACATCCTGGAGCCCCCAATTGGGATTGAAACAACTACGGGATCATCTACTCAACTGGTGTCTATGTGCAGTGACTCAACTAAAAATGATGAGATAAACGAACTCGATGCGTCAGAACCAAATAAAGCACGAATTGGATGATAAAGAAATCCAAATTCCAACATAGACGGTCCTCTCCCCATCTGGTATACTAGCCGTGAGGGAATACAACTACCCTTCAGAAGATTCCGTACCTTGCCCTTGCCTCTTTGGACAATCCTAATAAGGTGTCCTATTCCTCCCCAAAGGATAACTACTAACCTTCTTCTTCTTCCCATTCTCCACTCGTAACCTCCCACCAACGAGGTTTCGTCTCTCATTAACCAACAATCTATTTGAGCTTTCCTCCTATCACCTATCCTATAGGTACCTACCAACTTCAAATCCGACAAATGTCTAAGTCCCTTGAAGTGGTTTTCCATCCTTATCTGTCTTAAAAAAAGATCACCTATTCACGGAGGGGAAACTCCAAACGAGAAAGGAAGAGATTCAAAACGGAGAATTCGAAGAATAAAGATATGGCTACCGGGGATTATGCTTTTCTTTCAAAAACTTTACTCTTAAAAGACATGTTTTTGAAAATACTTTCTTCAAAAATTTTCTTAGAAAATAGTTTTTCTAAAATTTTTATCTGTTCTGGTAACCTTAAGCTCTGATACCACGTGTAACACCCCACACCCGCTATGGTCACTCGCTAAGGGAATGCCATAACATCGGTGGAGTATTTTAGGTGAATATAGAATAGAAAAATTACAACAAGACAGATATAAGTAATACTTGGAAATAAAAACTTTATTTCATTGCAGCGGAAAGTAATACATGTTTGGTTACATCACAAAACCATAACAAGAGTCAAGTACATAATATCCATCTTGATAAAATAAAAGTACATAATCCCACTACACAACTAATAGCCATAAAAGAAAAGATAAGCTGGGCTTTACTCCATCGGTCCAAGCTCCAAAAGATAGATACAGCAATCCAATCAAAGCCCACTGGCACTAGGCCCACTCTGAGAACCTGGGGGTTGGGGAAAAAGATAAAAACAACGGGGTAAGACATAAGTCTGAGCGAGCTCTATAACTTTAACAATACAATCATTAAAGTAACCAGAGAAGACATAAGTTGACATACGGTAACGACTGGGGATGAATGGCTACACTAAGCAGCTTGGTAGACTTAGGATAAACTAAGATAACCGTAAAGACACATCTACCCACCCAAGGGTAATTACAACTCTGTACTTAAGATATCGGTAAAGACGCATATACCCACCCAAGGGTAATTACAACACTGCACCACACCAGTCGTTTCTACTTAAAGGTTGATCCCACCCAAGGACGTAAAAGAAAGATATAACTAGCAGTTTCATGTACCCCTAGCTGACCACATAGGTGTCGTCTGCCCCTATCTCCACTAGGTGTACCCCACTACTCCCCAAGCGATCGGCTCCCTAACGTAGATACCCGTGCTGGTCCCACAGTGGGGTGTATCACTCCCCTAAAGTGGCAACCCAATACTATCAACGGTGCACGGCTTATACCTACACGATGCAACAACGGCTTATCTACCAGCCCGGACCCACACACGCATATGAAACCCGTTGGACTTGCGTTGCCACCGCTAACCCGTTTGGCCACTTATAGACAAACCCAGTATGCGTGTCCCATCCTCGGCTTGGGCCGAGCCCACAAAGATACGTATGGGATACCGGTTGTAATGGGCCACCACAAGCTACCCACCTAAGCTTGTCATTCATTTAGTATAACCCAATAATGGGTCCCCACAAGCTACCCACCTAAGCTTGTCATTCATCAAATGTAACCCTATAATGGGTCCCCACAAGCTACCCACCTAAGCTTGTCATTCATCTAGTGTAACCCACTTAACCCTTTTAATAATCATGTTCACTTACATGTTTAAAGTTTGGTTAAGTCATTTAATTATATTTCAATTGCCACCCAAGGCACCCACTAGATTTCCACATGCCACCCAAGGCGCTTACTTAACCCTTTAACCATGTTTTAATTACATGTTTCACTTTGGTTAAGTATTCTAATCGTATTTTCTATTGCCACCCAAGGCAACCCACTAGTCTCCTCATGCCACCCAAGGCACCCACTTAACCCCTCATGTCCCACTACATGCTAATATGGTTAAGTGTTTCTTAATTAATTAAGACCGTGACCTCCCATAAAGACCTCCCACATTAGACTGGCTGTTATGACCGCCTGGTTAAGCCGGTAGGGTCCGGGCAGTCTTACGTCATAACAGAGTCTAACCTCGTGTCTTTACTTTAATCACGTATTTAATTTATGGCTAAGACCTCTCACATTGGGCTGACATTTGTAGCAACTGGTTAAGCCGGTAGGGTCCGGGCAGTTTTACACTACAAATGAGTCCAACCTCGTGTCTTAGTCGATTAATTACACCTAATTAATCACCCTCATATTAATTATCCCTAATTAATATCAAGTTTTTCATAACATGGGTAGACCTAACTCAATAGGTAAATTCCCATGGGGTAGACCTAACTCAATAGGTAAATTTCCACTTATGTTAATTTATTTTTATGGTATGCTTAATCATACCCAATCATACTTTTATTAACATATTTATTAACCCCATCGTTCCCCACGTAAATCGTTCTCATTTCATGACATAATAAAGGGAAGATCCATCACAAATATCATGGGTTTAACCAAATCTTAGCATACAACTTTGTCATGGGTTAAGAGGATGTCAACTTGCATATATGAGCATATATTAACCCAACTACATTTAACCCAAACTTGCATATTATCATACACATGACTTGCATAACATGTTGCATATGAACTTGCATATTATCATACACATATCTTGCATAACATGTTGAATATGAACTTGCATATTATCATACACATATCTTGCATAACATGTTGAACTTGCATATAAGCATTCTCATAACTTGCATAACATGTTAAACATGAATTTAAGCATAAACATAACTTGCATAAGCATTCACATTCTTGCATAAGCATTCACATACTTGCATAAGCATGCATAACTTGCATATCATGTTAAACTTGCATTTAAGCATATACATAACTTGCATATGAACTTGCATAACAACCTACACATAACTTACATAACATCATACACATAACTTACATAACATCATACACATAACTTGCATAACTCACTTGTTAAACATGCATAAACCCACTTATTAAATATGCATAAACCCACTTATTAAACATGCATAAACCCACTTGTTAAACATGCATAAACCCACTTGTTAAACATGCATAAACCAACTTATTAAACATGCCTAAACCCACTTATTAAATATGCATAAACGTAGGAAAACATAGAGTAGCATAGCATTACAAATGATTCAAACTCACTAATCCGCATTCAAGACCATAAGTCTCATTACACCTAATCTACTTACTTTAACAATTGATGTTAAAGTGATAGAAACTCACAACTAGCAAATTTGCACTCCAAATGAAGAAGATTAAGATGCTTAGAATGGATTAGAGGTTGATTAGAGAGTGATTAGCTTGCAACCCTCTTCATAAATTAGTGGAGGCTCCTTCTAAGATTTAATTTGGCGGCATGTAGCCCTCAATTCTATTTTTAGTATGGATTAGGGTAGGTTTAGGGTGTATTTATAGATTAGGTGAGTGTTTTAGGCCCTTAGATTAACCATAGATTGGATTAGGACCCTTAGATTTCGGAAATCTCTAGAACACAGCCCAAGACTAACCCAAAAACCAGATCTGGTGCACCCAGATCAACAGGGCCGACACCCTGTGTCGACACCCCTGTCGACAGGGCTGTCGACACCCCTGTCGACATGCCTGTCGACACCCCTGTCGACATGCCTGTCGACACGGGGCCAGGCGGGAACCTTCCCGCCCTTTCCACTTTTGGCTCCAAACTTGTTTTAGAACTGAATTTTAAATCTGTTTTTAACTTTGAATTTTCTGAAAACTTCTTTGGGCCATAACTGGGTCATACGGACCCCGATTCTCGAAAACTCGGACTCTATTTCGCGTATTTTTCCGAGACGAACGCAATGGCATAGCCCGTTTCCCCTGATTCAAATTATTAAATTTAATTCTGCCCTGATTTCTATTATAACAAGGTATTCAACATACGGGGTGTTACAGGATAGTTATAGAATCACACTCTAGTTGCCCGGGGATAATTCTGGTGACGGGGCATCATCGCCAGTATTTATATTCGAGTGACGAAAGTGAGATTTCTATATATTTCCAATTGACTGGTGTGAGAACCGAAATTAGATAGGGCTTATTGTTGTGATTTGGCATCAAAAATCTGATTTTTTTGACTATGTATCAAAGTTATGAATGTGAAAAGATAATCAACTAATTGATTGCTGATTGTGTTGTTTGATTTTAGTTTGATTAATTAAAATGTTGAACCTTTAGCCAAATTGAACCAAATATTGAACTGTAGTGAAAATTTGTCGCATTTGCATGCATATACATGTACTTACACTGAACAGATCATAGCAAGGAGGCTAGAGTAGAAGAATAAAATTGTTTGCCCGACAAATAGGTACATGTTTACCATAATTTACTGTTTTGTTTGGGTGATGATGATTTTGTGAGCCGATTGGCCAGCCGCTTGGCTTTTTCTTTTTATTTCGGATTGAAGAAGGCCATGGGAGGCTATATGAAATATCCCGAAGTCCCCGGTGCAGGGGAGGTTATGGCGAAAATTTTCGAAAATTTAGGGTGTTAGCCAAATTTTTGAAAAATTTGAAAAGTTCTTAGAAACTGAAAAGTTGAAGAACTTAAACCGTAAAGAAAATAGTGAAAGTTGAGTTGATTAGTTAAACAACTATCAGCTTCGTTCCTTTTCGGGGACGAAAAGTTTTAAGTGGGGGAGATTGTAATAACCCGGAAATCTGAGCCAATTAAAAAAAATTATTTTGGCAATTTTAGTGAATTTTGAATATTTAAAATGAATTATTTTAAATATAAGCGACGAGAAATTTATTTTGAATAGAATTAGAACGTATATATTTATATACATCGTTGTTAGAATGTAAATATTTATTTTAAATTATAAAAGGAAATGAAAATGGCGCGGTAGTTCGATAATTCGATTTCAAACTTCAAATGAATGTACCAGGTGCAAAATAAACCGGATTTTAGCGAAACAAAAAATATTAGAATCTAATTGAGCATATCTTTCCAACGAATCCGGAAAATTGAAATTTCATAGCGGGAATCAAAAGTTATGCCCAGTTGAAAATTCAGAATAGTCGCTATGGAATTTTGGCCCTTAAAAATGGAAATTTTGCAAACGACCTTGGTTTTCGACGAAACCACTTTTGTTGGATCTGTGATGTCAAGTTTTTGCTAGGTTTCAAATTTCGTAATTTTTCGAATCAATAAGTGAGCATGGCAAAGGAAAATGCGTTTGACCAGTTTTAGTTGATTTTAATCGACTGGAAAATGACCATTTTTCAAACAGTCTCAGAATTCGATGAAATTAGTTTTGTTAGGACCGTGTCGTCAATACGAAGCTAGAAAATATATTTCGGGAATTTTTAGAGTTAGTATGTGGCCCCGGTAAGTTGAAATGTGCATTCAAATTCAATATATAGAGTTATATTTTGATTTTGACGAAAACTGATCGAAATGATCGAATCAGCTTGCGATACATATCCCATTGTGTTCGGAATGAGGGTAATTAGCTATGGACGACAGGTGGTGGGTTCGATTTCGAGGTCGAAATTAAAAGTTGCTTTTTGAAAATAAATTAATTAATAAATAAAAATAAAAACCCTCACCCCTCTCTCCCTATTATCTCTCGGCCACCCCCCCCCCCCCCCGTTTCATTAATTCAAGAAAGATAAATAAAAAAAGGAAGGAGCGACAGGGGGGAACCCGCCACCGCCACTCCATCGCGGCCCCCCTGGGAGGCGCGCCGCCCACCGCCGATCCACGTAGACCCCCCTTCTTCCTCGATCCACGCAGACCCCCCCTCATTTGATTTCCCCTGAACCCGCAACCTCCTAAAACCCTAGCGTGAAAGCTGCGCCACCCTCGCGAGCACCCACCGCCGCAGGGCCCCTGCGCCTCCTCCATTGCCGTCCGACGAACCGCTCTGACCCTACCGACCGCCTGTGAGACCCCCTTCCTCCGATTCAAGCCAAAAAGCCCCCTTCGCTGAAATGAAAGTAAGTTTCTATTTTATTTTAATTTAATTTATTTAATTTCTATAGGGTTTTTAGTTTGTAAAAATAATAGATTCTTATTATAGGAAGGTTTATATATGAAAACGAATAGAAGTGATTTTTAATGAAGTAAAAAAAATATAATTATTAATTTATAGAAGATTAAAAATATGATTTTTATATTATAGGAGTATTAAAATTTTTATCTTTATATATGTAGCGAAAAAATTTGATTTTTAAAATATATATGTTGAAATAAAAATGTGATTTTTATAGCGATGATATAAAAATTCGATCTTTATATTAGAAGTAGATATATAAAAATATAATTTTTATATAGAGAATAGCGTGATAAAAATATAATCTTTATTATATGAACACCGTTGTAAAAATCGAATTTTTATCTATAGAGTAGCGCGATAAAAATAGAATTTTTACCTATATAGTAGCGGTATAAAAATAGAATTTTTATCTATACAGTAGCAGTGTAAAAATAGAATTTTTGTCCATATAGTAGCAATATAAAAATGTGTTTTTTATATATGTAGTGGCTACGGACAATGAAAGTGACAAAAGGCGAGCACGACGAAGATTTCTACATAAGAAGAGTCGTGGCGTTTGGTTTAGCTCTTGGTGAGAACTCCTCATCTTTAATTTAAATTTCTAGTTAAAAATATATACTAGGATGCAGACGGTGTTTAGTAGCACCCGACACCCGTCATCCACAAACCATGGACGACTTGTTTGTTTGTTTGATTGATTTTGATGTGTAGTTGATTGTGTGATGTGATATGAAATAAAATATTTATATAGTTAAAAATATTTTATAGATAAAAATATAATTTTTAACGTGTATATAAAATGAAATATTTATAAACAAATCGGACGATTTGTTTATATACACACATTTGACTGATATGGATTGGGACGATAAATTTTACACATCGCCCCAACTGCACAAATAAAATCTGTGTTTGATTGTTTGAAACCCCACGCGGGTATTGGGATGATATACGACATACACTAGTCCCAATAATTAGCTGTATGTCGATCGATTGATTGACAGGCTGTTATAAGCATTGAATATTTATATTTGATGCTTATACAGTGTAGAAAGCACTTTGGATGATGGTTGGGTGTTTATTGTCATTGTTGTATATAAGAATTTGATGAAATCCATATAACTGAAATTATATGGTAATTGACTGTGTCTGATTCCAGTTCAGAATTATCGAATAATTTAAAAATAATATTCTTTGAATATTGAAATGCGAAGCCGTGTTAAGTAGTTACACGCCATTTTAACACAAACGGGAATTTTGTCGATTTTATAATAAATATTGAAAGTGGTTTCAAAATCGAATATTTAAAATTGAATTCGAATTGAAATTGAATACAATTGAATTCGAATTGAAATTGAATAGAAATGAATTCGAATTGAAATTGAATAGAAATGAATTCGAATTGAAATTGAATAGAATTGAATTCGAATTGAAATTGAATAGAAATGAATTCGAATTGAGATTGAATTGAATTCGAATTTAAAATTCAAATTGAATTGAAAACGAACTGAAATTGAATTAAAAATCAATTTGAATTGAAATCAATTTGAAATGAATTTAAAACGAATTTATAAGGAAAAATTCAATTTTGATTTGAATTTGAAATGAATTGGAAATCGTTACGAAAATGAATTTAAAACGATTTATAAAATACGTTTTAAAAGGAAATCGACGAAATACATATAATATATATATATACTATATATATATATATATAATGGCCTGAATAGAACGCGCCGCGCTGCGGCAGTTCGCGAATTTCGACCATTGACTTCGAATGGATATTGCGGGAGATCCGACCGTCGGATTCTCCTAAAACCGGAACCTTGGGTTCGTATCGAAAAGAGCTTTCTAATGAATATTAGAGATTTGTAATCTAACGGTTGGATTTGGAATTATGTCCAAATCAAATTTGGAAAAGGTCGCTGTAAGTGCAGTTCGATGGCCGTTGATGGAAATTGACTGTACAGGCCTTGATAAAATTATTAAAAATAGTAATAATCCGTGTAAAATCATAAGAAATGATTTGTGAAGAATTGAGATGAAAAACTCCATATTTGAAAAGATAAAAATAGACCTTTTTTGAAATGAACTGGATTTGAACTAGAATAATAATTTATTTATTTTTAAATAAATAAATTGGATTTGAAATGGTTTTAAAAGTAACCAGAATTTCCAATAATTAAACTGGAATGGAGTTGAATCGAAATTATCTTTGGAATATTTCGATGTTGGATTTCGTGATTATACAGATATTGTTATGGAAATTTGAAAGATATATTTATATCGTTATTTCCAATACGATATTTGTTGGTCGTAGAATTTGATATTGAATATAAGCCGATACATTTTCTATTTAGAGCCTTGTATTTAATATCGAATGTGATTTGGGTTTGTCATGAATGGTGTCTTCATTAGCACTGTTCTTAAACCCAGTTGAGAAAAAGATTAAATCTTTTTATTTAGATTTAATGAAGTGTACCAATTAAATGGTATTTAATTGGGATTGAATTTGAATTGATTTTTGGGTTTATCGTGAATGGTGTTTTAAATAACACTTGTTCTTTAACCCGATAATTAATGGAATGTGATTTTGGGTTGTCGTGAACAGTATCTTCAATAATTCTGTTCTTAGACCCAACCGAGTTAAGAAAATCAGAAACTAACTGGAGATTAGTTAAGTTGAATGGTTTCTTGGGTATTGATCTAATGTTGGTTTCGGCATTCGGGGTTAATACTTAGGGAATTGCTCACTTGCTATTTTACGGTTAAAGGCTGATAGAATGGAATGTGATTTTGGGTTTATCATGAACCGTGTTTTAAATGACACTGGTTCTTTAACCCAGTTAAAGATTAGAACTAAGTGGAGTTTTAATGAATCTTTAATTAGATTGAAAAGATCGAGAATGGAGTATCACCAGTTTTGCTCCAGGCGATAGTTAAATCTTTAATTAGATTTGAATGTGAAATGGTAATTGAATTTACCGATAACACTGTGGTGTTAGATATGAAGTATGACCAGTTTTACTTCATGGGATGAATAGGTTGGGATTGGGAAATAAAATAAATGATTACTTCGGTGTGGTTCGCTAATCCCGACTAGTTTGATTTGATATTCAAAGGAAGATTGAAGAATAAATTTAAAAGAATTTATCTTTGATAAAATTAATGGGATCCTTTCCCTAAGAATGTGAAATTTAGAAACTAACTGTCGGTTAGCTAAGAAGAATGGTTTTCTGGGTATTGATCTGATGTTTGTTTCGGCCTTCGGGGTTAATATTTGGGGAATTGTTCCCTTACTAATTTACGGTTAGTGACTACTGAATTGGAATGAGGCGTATGTTGTGTTTGTGTAACACTTATTTATTATATACACGAGTTATTCGGAAACACCGGGTTTATCCCATTCTGAATAACTGATACGACGATGAGTCGAAGATGAAGACGGTGGTCGAAGACCGGAGGTCTTCACGTCATTTGGGTGATTACTGATGATCTTGATTGGGTCGTACACCCAAGAGGAGGGAATCAGTTGGTGATCGTCCAGACGTACTTGGAGATCGATGGATATGCGGGGTACTAGGTGCCTCCGGTTTCGTTCAGACCCAGAACAAACTTGTAAATGGACTGTGTGTCTGACATTGGATTTTAGTCTGTGTGATTGATTTCTATTAAATATATATCTGTTTGGCAGCGGAGAATTTATTCTCTTGCTTAACGCCCTTCTCTGAGACGTACGAGCTCAGGGGTTATATATTGATGGATATCAAACGCATGGAGTGAATTGCCTGTGTGGCATGCCTAAGTGGCAATTGATCAAGGCTTCTATTGAAAAACAAAGTCCTGTGTTGATGATCAAAGCACGGCCTATATGGCATAGCTTTGTGTAACATTGATTCGCGAGCCTCACACCCCGGTTGTGAACCAGAAACGGGAGAGGACCTCGGGGAGGACATGCGTTTCTTTCTAGTTAGAAGTGGCGTCAGTGGTTTGACACGCCCTGACGAATTTGACTTATGTGGTTGTTGGTTTGCGAGGTGCCTCGGATATATCGATGACTATGTGAAGCTGATGGAGTCATTCGTTGGCTCATTTACGCCCTAAAGGGCGGGGAAACGTAGTGTTCAGGCATAATAATGGTGGACCGGCCCTGATGATCCAAGGCTTGCCTGCGCGCTTGCCTGAGACTCGGGCTAGACAGTCTCGAATCGGTAAGGACTATCTTTTGCCTTGGTTCACAGATGGAAATCCAACTTCCAATACGTGACATGTGCGGTTTTGATTGTAGAGCCTAGTATTGGTGACATGATATATGGTACCCATGTCGTCTATGATTGAGACTTATGATTGAAATTGTTTTGACACTATACACTTATAGTAATAAAAGATGAAATTTAGCGTATCAAGCATTCTTTGGCTATTATAAGGTAAAACCCTATCCTCCGGCTTGCGTTGCATTGTGTGATGGGACCTGGGTCTTATAATAGCTTCATTTTTCTTTATTTAGCATGGCGTTGTTTGTTTTATGCACTGGTATTCTTGGGAGGAAACCCGTTCCGTGTTATACGGCGTGGTCCCTTAATTTACCTAACTTTGAAATAAAGATTAATAACTGTTTTAGTTCTCACACCAGTCCCATGACTGACCTAGAGTTTATTATTTTAACCTAAACTCTGGGTGCCCTTATTTTAACACGGCAGCCAGTAGTTCTGGTTTTGCAGATTTATATTCACAGGATCCTGGTTTACAGCTGGAACGATACTCGGAAAGCTCTGTATCCGTGTATTACTTTCAGTTGTGTTTTGTATTATTTTCCGCTGCATTGTATTTAAATCTTTGTAATATTTATTCATACTCTGTATATTCTTGTAATCTGATGAAATTGTTGTAATTAACAATGAAATGTTCTTCCGTCTACATTCTTTTGTGTGTTGTTCTCAAAGCATCCGCTCTTTCCTTACCGCGGAAGTTACGGGTCTTCACAGAATCGGCTCAAATCCTAGGTTTTAGTTGTATTTTACTATTATATATTACCTATATTTAATGCTTCTACAACATTTCAATTCAATTATCTATTAGTTCATTGGATATTAAGCAGAATTTATATTCTCCATGAATTCATTGTAATGAGTGCATAAAATCATAGATGTAGCTATTTTCACTTCTTTTATATTACTTAATGATACAAGGATACATGACTTTGCTAGAATCAAGTTTATGCATTTCAGAGTTGGTTTATAACAGTAGTTTTATTTCATTTTAACTGTATCTAAATATGGTATTTAAATTCATAATGCATTCTAATCAATCAATGTAATATTTGGAGTTGTTTATTGGAAATAGAGAAACAATCTTATGTTCAATCTAACGACCTATCCATATCACATTTATGCTTATATAATTTCTACTTAGCATATAGTTGATATAGATAACTTCAAGGAGTAGCTACTAAAAGATGAAGATTAAAACGAGAGGAGTATGGCAAATGGTGGAATGTTTTTAAGTGATACAGTAAGCTCATTTAAAACATATGTGATTTAGGTAAACACATGTTATTAACTCATGAGGTAGTGGTAGCTTAAACATAGGAAATTTATGAAAATCATGTGGTAGCATATCGTTTCAAGATCGTATACAGTAGATTTTTTCTTTTTTTCCTCTTATATCAACCATCACGCTTATGTGTCTATTTTTAAAGGTCTAATTTTTCTATGGTGGTAATCAATTTTTTGTATGTAATTAAAAGTACCATACACAGTAAATAGGTATGCAACTGATATACTTTCATATTAAGTTTTTAAAAGTAGGTGTAAGACTACAAAAACTTCTCTTAAGCAGTTAAATGAAGTTACAAATTATTATCTATTTTACTTTCATATCAATTTTCAGATTTGAATGTACTTTATTTACTAAAGTTGAATATCTAATCGAAACTGAAGGAAATGATCCAAGCACAAAAGGAAGCACAGTTGTACTGCATGTGTACTTGCATCATTATATGTATGTGTATATAATTATCTAACTTTGTAGAAATAAATGCATGGAAATATCTTACGCTTGAGTAGGGAATTCAAAAAAAAATGCTTTACGCATATTTATACAAGACAATTAATTATATATTTATATGTCTCTGAGCGCATATACGTGTTTGTGTGTTAGACACGTTGTGTATATACATGTGGGTTTTTGTGTGTATGTGTGTCACTATACATATATAATTATTGGAGTGGCTATTTGAACACAAATTAAATGCACAAATTGTGGACAATGAGATTTGTTTATCTTTACATAAGAGATGGAATTCAAGGGGAGATCCAATGGTCCACAATTTGTGTATTAAAATTTGTGTTATGAATTTGCATTCATATAGACTTTCCCTTTATTTATAGCTAATTATTAGTTTAAGCAGTGCCTCAATAAGTTATATGTATGGTTATATAGCTGTCAGTTGTAGCTGTCATGTTTATGGAAATATGTAGTAATCAGCTGTAGCTGGCATACTGATTGATATAGTGGTTTATATACCACGACGTTCACCGTTTATTAAGATGGGCAGTATTGTTTACCTTACCTAATTATTTTATTTCTGAATAAAATGCGGACGCTTAATTGCTCGTTAGCAATAACGATCTATAAAATTAAATATAGACTTGGATAACCATAAACTGATGGTAAGACCATGAAATTTACATGGAATAAGTTAGTATAAGCAATCAACCTTCAGATCTAAGCTTTTAGCTTAAAGCTCATAACAATACTATTAACACATAAAACTTTTCTTTTAAGTTGACTCACGTCACACAAAAACATAAAGCTTTTCTTACAAGTTGACTCACTTCCTACTTAATATCTACAGTTAATCTATGCTGATTTATAGATTTTTATTCTCCATTTCTATAGCTGATTTCCTTTGTTCAATAATTGTATTATGTTGATTACTACTCTCCTACTCCAGCAGAACTCTTGCAACATTTGCATCTTAATAAAGGAATTCTTAAAACACTATTGAATTGTGTGGTTAGTAACTTCTAACGCAATACCTTATTTCTAATAAATATTACACGCTTTAACTTCTTTCACATGTGACCAATCTTGAAATCATTCATTTCCATTACCTAAATGATATGTTTTTCACACTACAAATAAACGAAATTTACAATGTTAGTGCCATTAGCTAATTACTTTCCTAGAAGGGTTAAAAATCATAAACAATATTAAAAAGATTTAGACAATAATATGTATATCGTATGATAGATGTTTTCTTGCTCCATAATTTTTTTATGGCAGTTATATGTCTAACTTTAGTAAAGAGATGGCAGCAATAAAGCATTAATTTAACAATGTACTCGTACATAAAAGAAAATTTCATAATTCAGTTATTCGGTATTATATTATTAGAGAATATTCTAAATCATTTATGTATCTCATTGTAAATCAATTAACCCAAGTATGTAAAACATCAGCTCATATTAAGAAAAATCGAAGTTGTCCATTATAGTAGCATGTATAGCAGGAAACCATTTTTGACACGAGCAGTTGAAGAAGAAGCATTAGAGATCCTTATCTTTCCACTAGCCATATACCTTTTTTTATTATTTTTAATTGAAAAAAGGAAAAAAGCATAGAACCAACCATTAAATGATGAAGACGAGTTTAAAAAATTCATGTTATGTTATAACAAAAGACCTAACACTATGAAAAATGGAGGTCATTAAAACAATCTGAATATAAATGATTTTCACAAATCCATTTAAATGACTACATTTAGAAAAATGAGGCAATTTCCTTTACTTTTTTTCTCTGTTCTCAAGTCGGCAACAAAGTTGTATGACAAAAGTAAAGAAAATGAGAAAAATAGCATTTCCAACAGGGTCAATAAGTTAGTAGTTATGAAACTATAACTATTCCAAAGATACAATATAAAAAGATAAATTTATAAGACCGAACAATACGAATATTCATGCAGTCCAGTATATGTTTACATCACAATAAGTTCTCTATCCTACTGTAACAATATCGAGGTAGGTTCGAAATAATGAACTTATCCAAGTGATTTAGACCAACTTATCCAAGTGCCATAAAAAATTGAGGGGATTTATGAAACCTTTACATTTGTTAACTGACTGCTTAATATATTTATTTTCCTTTCAGTAATTGTTGCTGCGAAAGGGTATTACCATTTCATATACGTAGCATTGCAAATGGATATATTTTTATTTGTAGTTCCTATTTGATAACCACAAACTGTTTTTGACATCAAAAGATTCAACTATGTCATGTCTCAATTTTATGCCTGTGTTATCCAAATTATTCAACATTAGATAAATGTCCTTCAAGATATTAGATAAATCTTATTTACATACTATGTATGACTAAAGGGAAAAAGTTCCATCCGGTTTCGTTTGGTGTAATATCTATGGGATTCATTTTTTTTCACCGGTTTTATTGTCATCTTTTTAAATAGTTATGCTACAAAATATGGATCGGCAATCAAATGCAGGTCCACCTAGACGTGCATATATACTCGTAAGATAAAATCCCGATTTTTCTCTTTCATTAGAAAATTATAATCTAATAGATTCAAACGTTTTTTATTTTACAGAATTCCGATGTATAACATATTATGTATATTCAATTGAAGTTCAAAACTCAATATTATGAACTACCACGCCGTACAAGTTCGTTTTATAATTAAATATAAATTAAAATGTTCAATCATCGTTTTAATAAACGAATTCTATATTAAAATCCACTAATATTTCAAATATAATATTTGAAACATGTTTAAATATTAGAATTCAAATAGCTGAGAAATCTGGGTCGTTACAGGTTAGAAGGTGGTGAACGGTAGTGAACGTGGTTGGGCTTTATGGTCGAGAATGGCAAAGGATGAGAAGTGGAGGTGTAATAACCCGCATTTTCAGCGATATAATAATTAATTTATTTATTTCATTATTTATATAAGTGGTTTAGAGAATTTAATGGTCGTTTAATTAAATAACTTTGAATATTTAATTAAAATAATAATTAAATAATATATTTAATTCTGAAATAATCAGAATTAGTGGAATTCATGATATGGTGTGAATTGGGAAATTCAAAATATATAATTCAATTTAGAATTGAATTACGATAACGAATATATTTAATTAACGATGGTTGAACGTATAAATTATATTATAATTATAATTGAGCTCGAAATGGCGCGGTAGTTCGCTATTTGGCGATTCGAACTTCAACTGAATATACAGAAGCCGTTTTAAATTGGATTTCTGTGAAATAAGAAACGTTAGGAGCTGGTGAAGTATATTTTTCTAGTGGAAGAGAAAAATTGGGATTTCATCGTGTAGATTTTGATTTATGTCCAAATCAAAATTTAGAAAAGTCGTTGTGGAATTCCTTTATAATTTATAAAGGAATTATTTATATTTATAAAAGGAATTTCATTATAAATCGAATATCGATTTAATCGGGTTTAAATGTATCGAGTTATAAATCCAATGAGAGCTGTATGGTATTCCACTGTGAATATATACGATAATATTTATTTTTAAATATTAAATTTAATTATTTTTAAATATATTTATATATTTAACAAGGTTATTTAGAGATTTAAAAATAGCCATATTTGCAAACAACCTCAGAATTCGACGAAACTAATTTTGTTGGATCCGCAACATCAAATTATTGCTAGATTCCAAGTTCCGTGATTTTTAGAGTCAATGTGTGGCCGTACGGATTTTTAGAGTGAAAAACAGTCAGTATTTCGATTGTTAAAAATATGTTGTGTGAGCAAACGGAGTCGGAATTCGACGAAACCAGTTTCGTTGGGACCGTAATGTCGAACTGTAGCTGCTGGTCCAGTTTCGTAATTTTTGGGTATCGTATGTGATCGCAGGAATTTTAGAGGACGAGTTAGAGAAGTAGTTGACTAAAAATAAAATAATCAAATTAAAAATATCCTAACTAATCTCTGATCATAAACAAGCCACAAACCCTCATTCTTTAGCCACACACTCCAAGATATAAACGCAGACAAATCCCATTTTTTCTCCAAAAGCAAAACGCAGCAATGGAAATTCAAACCGAAAACAAATATAATTCTATAAATCCATATATGTACATTTCTGAACTCCTGAGGTTGTAAGCTACGATTCTATGTATGTATTCCCAAACTCGACGCAAATTTTCCAGTCGTCGTGTCCTTCAGCGAGATGTAACGTTCGGGTTTGAGGGGATTTGGGATGTTTTCGAGTGAATCGAACGTTGTTTTTGGGTTATTGAGATCGAGTAGCACCTTTGTGCTTTTTCTTGTTGGATTCGGTGACCAGAAATTTCGCACCTGTAGCTCATGCTACAATGGTTGTCTCCAGTCGCGGTCCGAAGAAGGAGGTCGGCCTTGATGTGGTGGTGTTCCGATTGAAATGGAGGGGTAGGTGAGTTGAAAGGTGGAAACGGGTTCGATAATGGTGAAGTAAAGGGTGAGGACGTGGAGGAGTTTTGCACCAGAAGTTTGAAGGAAGTCGACCTGGAGTTTTGGGGAAGATGGAGTTGGAAACACGGGCGGGTTTGGGCTTTTAAAGGTGAGTGGGCCGACAATAAAAAGGGCAAGGCCCATTTGATTTTTAAGTCCAAGTTTCTAATTTAAATTTTTATATGTAAACTTAAAAATAGTATAACTCGGTCATACGTAATCAGAATCCCGCGAAACAAGATCCGATGGGATCGTATGGACGGACACTACCCAATGGAACTGACTGGGAGTGGATTGGAGCCCTTTACAATTTATTGCAAAATAAATTGTCCGTTTGAATCAAGCGATGGTTATCACTATTAACGATGATCGTCCAATGTGAGTAAAACTCACCAACTTTGAACAGTTCTATTTTTATAATGTATATTTATAACTGATAAATGATGACTGATTGATGTGTGTTAACTGTTTGGTTGAATTGCTTGTGTATTGGTTGAAATCATAGATAATGATATATATATATATATATATATATATAAATCGTTAATCGAATATTGATTATGTTTATCAGAATATTTTATACTCGTGTTGTTTAACATCTGTGATGCAGGGAAACAGGTTGGAGGGGTCCAACTGGACTCCTCAATATTTACAATACTGTTCTGTTCACATATTGTAATATATGATGTGATATATTATCTGTTTGATTATGCGTGTTTAAATGATATCGATCATTGTGGTTTGGTATATTAAATACCATAAGAAATACTGGGATGTAGAATAAAGGAAATTATTTGTAAAACAAAGAGTTAAAAAGGAAAAGGATTTATAAAACAAATGTGAAAAGAAATATTTATTTAGTAAATAAATAGAATTTATATTGGAATATTTATTTAAGAAATAAATAGAATTGAAAAGGAAATATTTATTTGTTAAACAAATAAAATAGAAAGAGAAGCATTCGTAAACCATTTACAAGTAGAATAGAATAAAGGAATATTTATTTAGAAAATAAATAGAATAAAGGATTTATTTATTTAGAAAATAAATAGAATAAAGGAATATTTATTGGGAAAATAAATAGAGGAGTTAATCGAAAGGAGTTAATCGAACATAGTTAATCAAAATAGAGTTAAGAAAAAATTAGAAACTGACTAGAGATTAATAAGTTGAATGGTTTCCTCAAGTATCGATCTGATGTTGGTTTTGGCCTTCGGGGTTTATAATTAGGAAGTTGTTCTCTTGTTAGTTTATAGTTAGAGACGGATAGTTGTGGAATGATAGTGATATGTAAATAAACAATGGAAATGTTTTCCAGTGTTATTAACAAATATTTTCTAAACATAGAAAAAAAGGAAATGTGAATATATATATATATATATATATAGATATATATATGTTTGATGATTGATCGATATAATTTCCATCTGGAAATAATATCGTTGTTTGCACACGTATTTTTCCTTGATAGTTAAATCACAGACTATCAAAGTTTGACCATTTTAACGTTGTTAATATGGAGAGACCGATTGGATTATTATCCAAAGAACCACTTTGTATTGGCATAAGCGTTGCGAATCATATATGCCAAAGAAAATTGAAGATGGAGTAAAGTGCAAGGGCTGTTGTATAAATCTTAGATAACAATTGCCTAAGATGGATGTACTGAATAGTGCCTTCGGTTTGTCCAGTCCCAGGACAACTTGTATGGAAGAAGGTCTGACAGAGTATATCTAATAGATCGTGTAAGTTGATCTCTTCAAACGTATTCACGTTTGGTGGCGGAGGAATTCGTTTCTCTTAGCTTTATACCAGTGATATTTTTGGATAAGTCAATTTGTGATTTGGAGGGTATGACGATGTGGCATTCTAAGTGAATGAAGATGTGGCATGTAAAAGATAAGTGTAGCTTCTAGCCTCACATCCGGGAGATGACAAAAATCAGGCAGGCAACATGGCTATGTAGGTCGCACCTATTAGGGTGTATATTCACCTGATCTAGAGTTTCATTCACTTCTAAAAATCTATTGTCGATGTTGTCCCATTCGGGAAACGGTTGTTGATCCCAACCGTTGGTGATATACATTCGATACACTCAAGCGAAATGAGTGGTCGATCATGTGTGGCCGGGTTGCAAGATGTTCTTGTTAAACCCAGTGTATTCCTCTCTAGAGGCACACTAGCAAAAGGTGGTTCCATACCTTGTCATAGTTGGAAATCCATTACCCAATACGTGCTTGTGGTTTTGATTGTATACTATATATGTAGAACGTGAGATGAAAGCGTTTCTGCTAGATGATTATTATATTGTGGTTGATAGACATTATTATAATATCAAAAGGTTTTTGATATAAAGATATTTTGGATTCTCATAAGGGAAAAACCCGTTCCGTTATACGGCGTGGTCTTATGAGATATCGTTTAATGGCTCAAACTGTTTTACTCATACCAGTCCCGTGACTGACCCGGAGTTTATTTTGTTTTGTTTTCCCTAAACTCTTGGGTTCTCAATTTTATACGGGCAGTCAAGTAGTCAGGATTTTACAGATACTTGGAGAGCTTGGAGCAGGAGGCTTCAAGATTATATAGCTATAGTTATTTCTGCTGTGTTGTAAGTGTTGTACTCTGATAATGTTATTGTATACATATACTGATTTTATTTCAAGGATATGTTATCTATTATATGTTGTTTGTTCCGCTGTGAGATTCGTGTTACTCTGATGTTGTATGTATCTTCTTCTTCTTCTATTCTAAGTTTCTATCTTATCTATCCTCACCCTCTATTTTTTTTCATGAACTATCCAGTGTTTTCAATGTTTGGTTAGTCATCATTGAGTTTTATGGCGATAACCAAAGTCGCTAAAAATCGGGTCGTTACAGGAGGAGGCACAAAGTGCAGGAAGGTAGTGGTGGAGCTTTGAGCCGTGGATGGAGGAGAGGGGAAGGGCGGATTTGGGTGGTGGTGGAGGACACGGAAGTGGGAGGAGGAGAAAGGAAGAAAATGGAGAAAAGGGGGAGTGGTAAGTGGCTTAGGAGCTATGGCCAAGAAGGACAAAAAAGGTAAGAAGAAGATGGAGAAGAGAAACTAAGATAGAATGAGAAATGAGAGGGGGTTTAAGGGTGCTTATATAGGAATTTTCAAAGCAAAAAAGGCCTACACCTCATAGGACATGTGTCCTTCTCTAACGCATGTTTACATGCAATATGAAAACACATCAAACCACTTATATAAACCATGGACTTAGGCATGGTTTTGCTTAGTATCATTATTTGTAACACTATAAGGTGTTACAAACTTTCAACGTTTTCTTGTGTTTCAAAATATCAATGTATATGTTACCGATTAACAATTCTGACAACCGACGGGCAGTGTCAACAAAACCCGACGATTTTGTAAACAAATCTTCCGAGTAAACTTAATAAATTCAAAAATAATTATTTTATTTAAAAATATATATTTAAACTAAAAAGATTGCATTCAAAATGGTATTATTAATACGTATTTGAACAATCGATTTTGACAAAAACTGATATATTTTTGTCAACATATTTTATAGTTATAATTTTAAATAACTGTTTTTATTATTCAAACCAAATTCAAAATCCAACTTAAAATTAGCAAATTTTGAATGATGACAAATTGTAAAATTCTATTTTGATTCGATAGATTGGTTAAACACTGTAAATTGACAAAACCTATTTTCAACTTATTGTAAATGTCACATTCAACTTACATTAAAACCATTTTTTTAATTATATATTATATGAGTTATCCAAATTAATTAGGATTTTAAAATCTGGGTTGTTACATTCTCCCCTTAAAAAATTTCGTCCTCGAAAAGGAGTGAGGTTAATGTAAAAATTGTATTTACACAAACAACCTTTATAAAATAACTTATAAAATTTCAAATTCAAGGTTGTTTAAAATTCCAAAATTATTTTTCTACTTTTATGGAAAAGTCATAATATCTTATAACTTAGCTTATGAAATACCTTTAGATAACTTCTTACTTCTAATTTCCAAATACTTTTCAATCAAATTGTGAAACTTAATCCATAGGGTATTTGTTATTAAGTATTTTATTTCTTACTCAAATATATCCCAAAATTTGTCGATTGTCCAAAAATTGTTGAGAATTCTAATCCCTAATCCAAATTCTTATAAGGATTATTAATAGTTTAGCTATCCTAAATTTTCCCCAGTTTTATCTTCTTAGATCATTTACTAATGAAAAGAAATTTTGAAAAGTTAAGATTACTTCCTTAAGGAAATTTTGTTACCAAAAATAAGGATAAGTTTATAACTACAAAATACCATATCAATATGAATACCCATACCATATCGTTACTTTTTATATTCAAACTTCTTAATATTAAACTCGATCATTTACCAAAACTTATTATAGAATTTATCGACTATCCAAAATCATCGATCTTTCAATTTCAATCTAAGCGCTTAAGTTTAACCTGACCATTTAAGTTTAAATTAATTTATCATTTCCCAAATTGCAACCACTCTTTTAATCGAGTTCTTAGTCTTATTAAATTTACAAAGCTTTTTATACTTGGAGTATTTACTTCTAATTACAACTTTGTATGAACATCCTTGGTCAAACTGTGAAATTCTAATCATAAGATGTTCATATTCAAACATCATCTTAAATATTCAACTAATATGCATATAGTTTCAAAACCCTTTCTTTTATATTAAAAAACAATTTTTTTCAAAGTGAAATTTCATATTGTAAATATGTTCCCTCATATATTGTGACAACAAGGAATTTCGCTCGATCCGAGTCGATCGCTAAACCGACCAAGACCGTTCGAAACCCCTGATTGTTTTGAGAACACGACAAATCAGAATGCAAATAGAAGAACAATTCATTATTAATTACAACAATTCCATTAGAATACGAGAATATATAGAGTATGAATATATATTATACATCAGAGATTTAATTACATTACTGCAGCGGAAAAATAATACAATACACAACTGAAGGAGATATACGGATACAGAGCTTTCCGGATATCGGTCCAGCTATAAATCAGGATCTTGTGAATATAAATCTGCAAAACCAAAACTACTAGCTGCCCATGTCAAAATAAGGGCACCCATAATTTAGGTTAAAACAATAAACTCCAGGTCAGTCATGTGACTGGTGTGAGAACTAAAACAATTATTAATCTTTATGTTAAAGTTAGGTAAATCAAGGGACCACGCCGTATAACATGGAACGGGTTTCCTCCCAAGAATACCGGTGCATAAAACAACAGCGCAATGCTAAATAAAGAACAATGAAGCTATTATAAGACCCGGGTCCCATCACACAATGCAACGCAAGCCGAAGGATAGGGTTTTCCCTTATAATAGTCAAACATGCTTGGTATGTTAAAAACAAATCATTTGATACTATTATAAGTGTATAGTGTCAAAATAATATCAATCATAGACGGCATGGGTACCATATATTATGTCGCCATACTAGGCTCTACAATCAAAACCGCAAATGTCACGTATTGGAAGTTGGGTTTCCATCTATGAACCGAGGCAAAAGATAGTCCTCAACCGATTCGAGACTCTCTAGCCCGAGCCTCGGGAAAAGTACGCAGTCAAGCCCTTGGATCGTCAGGGTCGGTCCACCGATGTGGATTAAAATGTCTGAACACTGCGTTTCCCCGCCTTTTGGGGCGTAAATGAGCCAGATGGCTCCATCGGCTCCACACAGTCAACGATCTATCCGAGGCGCCTCGCAATCCAACAACCACACAGGTGAAAATAATATAAATGTCAGGGCTGGTAGGTCACCGACACCACCCTAGCTAGAAGGAAACGCATGCCCTCCCTGATCGTTTCTGGTTCACAACCGGGGTGTGAGGCTCGCGAATCAACGTTACACAAAGCTATGCCACACAGGCGGTGCTTTGATCATCAACCACAAGACATAGCTTTTCAACAGGTGTCTTGATCAATTGCCACTTAGGCATGCCACACAGGCAATTCACTCTATGCGATTGATATCCATCAATATATAACCCCTGAGCTCGTACGTCTTAGAGAAGGGCGTTAAGCAAGATAATAAATTCTCCGCCGCCAAACAGATATATATTTAATAGAAATCAATCACACAGAATAAAATCCAATGTCAGACACACATTCCATTTACTAGTTCATTCTGGGTCTGAACGAAACCGAAGGCACCTTGTACCTCGCATATCCATCGATCTCTAAGTACGTCTGGACGATCACCAACTGATTCCCTCCTCTTAGGTGTACAGCCCAATCAAGATCATCAGTAATCACCCTAACGATGTGAAGACCTCCGGTCTTAGACTACCGTCTTCATCCTCGACACATCGTCGAATCAGTTATTCATAATGGGATAAACTCGGTCTTTCTGAATAACCCGCGTATATAATAAACAAGTGTTACACAAACACAACATACGCCTCATTCCAATTCACAATATTCTTTTATTCAAATATTGTTATACTTTGGGAAAGGTTCCCATTAATTTTATCAAAGATAAATTCTTTAAATTTATTCTTTAATCTTCTTTTGAATATCAATTCAAATTAGTCGGGATTAGCGAAACACACCGAAGTAATCATTTATTTTATTTCCAAATCCCAACCTATTCATCCCATGAAGTAAAACTGGTCATACTTCATATCTAACACCACGGTGTTATCGGTAAATTCAATTACCATTTCAGTTCAAATATAATTAAAGATTTAACTATCGCCTGGAGCAAAACTGGTGATACTCCATTCTCGATTATTTCAATCTAATTAAAGATTCATTAAAACTCCACTTGGTTTTAATCTTCCCAATAATCACTATCAATGATTATTTAACTTAGGAAATCATATCCTGTCTTTAACTGGGTTAAAGAACCAATGTCATTTAAAACACGGTTCACGATAAACCCAAAATCACATTCATTAATTATCGGGTTAAAGAACAAGTGTTATTTAAAACACCGTTCACGATAAACCCAAAAATCAATTTCAATTCAATTCCAATTAAATACCATTTAATTGGTATACTTCATTAAATCTAAATAAAAAGATTTAATCTTTTTCTCAACTAGGTTTAAGAACAGTGTTAACGAAGACGCCATTCATGACAAACCCAAATCACATTTGATATTAAATACAAGGCTCTGAATAGAAAATATATCGGCTTATATTCAATATCAAATTCTACGACCAACAAATATCGTATTGAAAATAATGATATAAATATATCTTTCAAATTTCCATAACAATATCTGTATAATCACGAAATCCAACATCGAAATATACCAAAGACAATTTCGATTCAAATCCATTTCCACTTTATATATTGGAAATTTTGGTTATTTTCAAAACCATTTCAAATCCACTTTATTTTTTTTAAAAATAAATGGGAATATAATTCTAGTTCAAAACTAGTCCATTTCGATAAAAATATTTTTTTTTTATCTTTTTAAATATGGAATTTTTCATCCCAATTCTTCCCAAATCACTTCTTATGATCTTACACAAATTATTACTATTTTTAATAATTTTATCAAGGCACGTACAGTCGATTTCCATCAACGGCCATCGAACTGCACTTACAGCGACCTTTTCCAAATTTGATTTGGACATAATTCCAAATCCAACCATTAGATTTCAAATTTCTAATATTCGTTAGAAAGCTCTTTTCGATACAAACCCAACGGTTCCGGTTTTAGGAGAATCCGACGGTCGGATCTCCCATAATATCTGTTCGAAGTCAATGGTCGAAATTCGCGAACTGCCGCATCGCGGCGCATTCTATTCAGGCCATTATATTATATATATAATATATATAATATATAATTCGTCGAATTCCTTTTAAAACATATTTTATAAATCATTTAAACTCGTTTTCAAAACGATTTCATCTTCATATTCAATTTCTAATCAAAAGTGAATATTCCATATCATCGATATACAAATGATAATATTTTCAAAGCATTAGATTTTGAAATCAATTCTTTTTCGATATTCATTATAAAAATGAATAAAACCGATATAAATATCGTTCACGTCAAAATGGCGTAAATCTTACCAACACGGCATTATATATTTCAATAACTTCGTTATTCTATTCAACAAATGAATATTTTCTTCAACACATGAATATATATATTTTTATTCAACACTTGAATATTTATTCTTTTCAACACATGAATATTTATTCTATTCAACACATGAAATTATATTTTTATTCAACACATGAATATTTATTCTATTCAACACATGAATTTTTATTCTATTCAACACATGAATTTTCTTTTTATTCAACACATGAATTTTCTTTCTATTAAACACATGAATTTTTATTCTATTCAACACATGAATTTTCTTTCTATTCAACACATGAATTTTCTTTCTATTCAACACATGAATTTTTATTATATTCAACACATGAATATTCTTTTATAATATTCCTTATTTTCCCAATTGGAATGAGGCCCAATCAATTACCATATAATGTTAATTACATGGATTCCTTACAACACATGTATATAATAGCAACGATAAATCATCAACCATCATCCAAAGTGCACCACATAACTGCATAAGCATTAAATATAAATATTTAACGCTTATAACAGCCTGTCAATCAATCGATCGACATACAGCTAATTATTGGGACTAGTGTATGGCCAATTTCATCCCAACACCCGCGTAGGGTATTCAAACAATCAAACACAGGTTTTATTTGTGTAGTTGGGCGATGTGTAAAATTTATCGTCCCAATCCATATCAGTCAAATGGGTGTACATAAACAAATCGTCCGATTAGTTTATAATTATTTATTTTATATACACGTTAAAAATTATATTTTTAACCATAAAATAATTTATTTCATTCCACTACACACAATCATTTTTCACAACACATCAATCAAACAAACAAGTCATCCATGGTCTGTGGATGACGGGTGTCGGGTGCTGCTAAGCACCGTCTGCATTCTAGTATATATTTCAACTAGAAAACAAAATGAAAGTGAGGAGTTCTCACCTTTGGGTTCCACTCCGTCATTCTTTATCGGACGATGGTTTGGATTTACCCGACATTCCAACTCCATCTTTCCACGCTGTTCATAAATAAAAATCACATTTTTTATCTCACCACTACCTGGATAAAAATCACATTTTTATCACTTCGCTATATTTATAAAAATCAAATTTTTATAGCGCTAAAAATCGAACTTTTATATAACTAAAAATCAAATCTTTTTGCTACAACATATATAAAAATCGAATCTTTATATTATGAAAAATCATATATTTCTCGCCACTTCATATAAATAAAAATCATATTTTTATTTCTACTTCATATATTTTTACAACGCTTCTTTCTATATAAAAATTATATTTTTATATTTCTACTTCTTATATAAAGATCAAATTTTTATATCGTCGCTGTTAAAATCACATTTCTATTTCAACATATATAAAAAAATCAGATTTATATTTCGCTACATATATAAAAGTTATATTTTTATATTCACTATCTTATAAAAATCATATTTTTATTATCTCTATAATATAAAAATCGAATTTTTATTTTAAAATCCTATGTGTAAAAATTTCATTTTTACTTTGCTAATCTTTATAATAAAAATCAAATTTTTATTTAACTAAAAATGGTATTTTTATATAATTAGAAATCATATCTTTTCTTGTTAAAAATCTGATGTTTTCTATTAATAAAAATCCTATCGCTATACAATTAAAGATCAAATCTTTATATATATTAAACTTGAAATAAAAGAACTCACTGTCCTAGGTCGATCTCGAGCTGGAGAATCGAAGGAGGCTTGTCTGCTCACGGTGGACTGCTGGTGGTTGAAGCAACTGACTTGGGCTCAGGGTTTTTTTTTAGAAGGGGAGAGAGGAAGCGACACAGCAGGAGGAAGGGGAATCGCTGAAGGGGAGGCAGAGGGTCATCGGTGGGTGATGGAGGCGGCAGGGGTGGTTGCGACGTGGAGGGGCGGCGGTTTTCAGATGGGGGTCGGGTTTGGGGGGTCGCGGGTTTGGGGATTGGAATGAGGGGCTCGTTGGACGAGAAAGAGGGGGGGTTCCGCCGGCGACGGCGCCACCTGGGGCAGTGGCGATGGCGCCATCGATTTGAGGAGCGCTTCATTTTTTTCGTTTTTTTGAACGATTTAATGAAAAAAGAAGGGGGGTTGACTAAGCAAGGGGAGAGAGAAAGGAAGGTAACGATGTTGTATACACAATTATATGATTTTTGTTTGATGATAACAACCAAATATATATTATTTTAATGTGTTTGATATTGTACTGGTATTATACATTACAGATTGGAATATAATATTTATATTCAAATAAAATACGACTGTACAGAAATATAAATATTCACACAGTATTTTATTTAAATGTAATATTTTATTTCACTATCAAAACAGTACAAATTTATAAACTCCACTATTTGTATATATTCACTGATATACAATTTTGTATTACATTTCATCACTCTACATACATTTTTCGTATACAGACATTTTTTTTTACTGACACTGCTTCATTCACTGTTTTTTTTTCATCTTCAGTCTTCACTGCTTATTGTCAGTCCAGTCATCACAGTCAGTCCAGTCATCCCTGCTTACCTGTCATATATAGAAACACACACACAGTACACTGCAATAGAAATGAAATAGAATACATGCAAATATAATTTTTATTTTTGAAAATTTATTTGCCTCAGAATCTCGGTGTGTTTCTCATCATTTTTCTGACTCAATCTGATTTGATCAGCCTCGACATAATCACACTAGTTTGCTGATTTTTGATCAGCCTCAACATAGCGTGACTAGTCTGCTGATATACATATAAACACAAAAGTCAAAGTTCACACAGCAAATACATCAATGCAAAATGGCCGAGAACAACAATAATGGTCAAGGCAATACAAGAAGTGATTCAACATGGTGCCAATACAGAAAGAAATGTGCTCAAGCAAATGGTCAAAACAGTATACAAGGCTCGGCAACAATAGAATGGGTGTAACAGCACAAGCACAACATGAAGCATGTATATACAGTGGAGAAACTAAGTGCAAGTATACATGTTTCAATACGCAATCACACAGCAAATGCAAGGGTGAGGAAATGGCTCAAGTTAAATGCATATACACATAAGTGGCAGTGAGCATGATCAATACAAAGTGTATAGAAGAGCATACATGCAACAGTATGGTGTTGGTTCAGCAAGCATTCAAATGAAAATTACACAAACTACTCAGGTCATAGTAGCAATAGTGCATAAACACAAACATATGGCAAAGGTCAGAGCATTCATATGCATGGTGAAGCACCAAACATGTTTCAAGTGATCAAGTAAATGCAGCCTCAAGTTCATGAACCAATTCAGGTTAAAGAAAACATACATAAGTTATACAAGTCATGATAAAGACTGAAGAATATAAGTACAGCTGCAGTATGTACACAGCTATGAAGTTATGGCAACAAAACAAACAGGTTTAGAGCGGTTTTCATGGTTGTATCAACATGGTTCAGGCACATGGAATTCAAGTGGTGCAGCAATCACATGCACAAGCATGTACACAGAAAATAGCATGTGTCTTAATTACACAGTATGGCCATATACATGAATCAAGTCGAACCATGCATATGAGTGAAACATGTCGAGCAAGTTGGAAAGGATTTTCAAAAATGGTGCAACTATACAGTTATGGCACAAGCATCATGAAACAAAACTGGCATATGTTAAAGAGAACAACAAATGCTATAAACATGGAAGCATGGTGATGTATACAAGTTCAAGACTGGAGCATACATAACATGTGAGTATTGTCGAGGCATGCTCAAAACAAGTGGCAGATCAATAACATGATGCAGCAGCATTTTTGTGTGCACAAGCATATGTATCAGGTGCAAGCATGAAAATGTTTTCTGATTTTTCAAATGATCGAACTTGGCAAGAAGAAATTGTTTTCCAGAAATGGATAAGTGCTCGAGCATGTGCAAACATTTCAACAAAGCATATTTGGCAAGGATACTAAAGAGTGACAGAAATCAACAGAACATTTTTTGGCAAGTAATCAATTTCCATCAGTCACGCAAGTAAATCAAAGCAGCAAAAGGGGCATGCTTCAATTCAACAGCAAACATTTTTTGGGAAAAAATTCATGTCTGGTTTCAAATTATTTTTTTTAAAATATACGGTGCTAAATCAAGGGATAGCAAAAAGGGAAGTTTTTTTTTTCTTTTCAGAATTATTTTTTAAAACCGAATTAATCAACAATGGAAATCATTTATTTTGTTTCCAATTTTTTACAGAGACGTTTCAGCAATCAGAGTATATTTCAAAGTCGGCAAGCAACAATTCAAATTGAAGACAGACAAAAGGGGAAACCCTAATCAGATCGAGCCATTCTTTGGTGAAATCAGAGTTTATGTAGGGTTTGTTTATCCCTATTTAAACACCCTCATCATCATCGGCTATCAATAGATCGAAACCACAAAACAGAGAAAATCGAAAACCCAAGCATCGAAAACCAGAGATTAATCAAAGAGAAAAATTCAGAGAATACTCACAATTTAATCCATTGTTTTCGATCATCTCAAACCGAATTGAAGCATCACATATCAACGAAATATCGAGCCATCAGAGCCTCAGTTTTTATCAAGCAATCGACCGATTTGGGGAAGGATTCAAGAAACCCTAAGCCGCCATTTATTTTCTCAGAGAAAGTGGACCAAAGGAATGAACGATGAAGTAAAAGAAAATGGGCCGGCCAAAAATGAATATGGGCTTGGAGCTTTAAATTGACAAAGGGGTTTTCTAAACTCTTTTTATTTTAAGTCAAATGGTTTTTCATTTGTTTTATGTTGTATTTTTTAATTTCATTTTGTAAACAATTGTCAAACAGTTTATAGATTCTGTAAAATCTAGGGGGAACCAGTTAGGGGTTTAACTGGCAGTTGACTAGTCTGTGTAAAACTAGGGGAAATTCTGATTCAGGGGTTTGAATCAGTCTAGGGTTTTGAGCGTAGAGTTAGAATAGGAGCGAGAGTCGCGAGTGTACAAGGTCTTGTATGCGGGATCTGTTCTATCATCTAGTAGAAACCTTAGGAATGCAGCAGTAGGCAGGGTTTTGCCGAAGCTGGGTATATCTGTGTGTGATTTATTTTCTGCACTTTTATTTCTGCTGCATTCTGTGATCTGTTTATTATTTTAATATCCTGTCAGTTTTTCAATTCTATTTAAAAACTGTGAAAAACCCTATTCACCCCCCCTCTAGGGTTATTCTAGATCCAACAGTGGTATCAGAGCCAGGTATTTTTGTTTAACTCTAGAGTAATGGGTAATCCTTGTTGTCGGATCGTTGAGAGTCAGTCCAGTCACATTCCAAATATTTTCGATGGTACAGATTTTTTAATTTGGAAATCAGAAATGGAATCCTATTTAAAATCGGTTAATTTAGAATATTGGAATATTATTGAAAATTTGGGAGATATGTTAGATAAGAGGAATAAAGCTTTTAATGCTCGTGTTATGCATATTATTTATTCTTTTCTTGGTAATGATCAATTAATATTTATCTCTCATTGTTTAACTGCGCAGGATATTTGGAAAACTCTCAGTACGTTGTATGGAAAGTCTGACGACTGCTCTAAACCCCAGAACGACAACTCAGCTTCAGATCTGTGCTTAACAAGCCATGCAGACGAAACTTCAGATGGAACAAATGATGGAGAATCAACAAGTGCTCAAACAGAAAATTTCTCATATGAAGATCTGGTTTACATGTGTCTTGATTTAACAAAATCTGTTGATAAACTCCAACTGAAAAATAAGTCTCTGAAATCTAGGAATTCTGAGTTGATCAGCAAAATTGATTATTTGGAATCACAACTTGAACATTTTAAAAATTCTTCAAATTCAGATTGCAAAAATTGTTTGAAATTGAAAACCAATCTTGTTCATCTCAATAAAAATATCCAAAAGTTTGAAAAGGAAATTCTGATCCTAAAAGAGAACAAGATTGAGTTATCAAGTTTGAATAACTTTTTACAAGAGGAATTTGAAATTTTTAAGACTGATATATATTCCAAATTTGAAATTGCTGAAAATGAAAATTTGGTGAAAAGTGGTTTGATTTTGAAAGAACTTGAAAATGAGATTGAAAAATCCAAGAAGTTTGAGTCGGAAAAGCAAAAACAATTTGAACTTGAAATTTCCGAATCCCAAGCCAAAATTAGATCGTTAGAAAATGAGAATTTGGTTTTGAAACAGACCAATGCTGAACAGATGATCGCTATAAATAATTGCTCAAATTTATTAAAAGAAAATAGCGATCTGAAATCCAAAATTCAACGATTAGAATCAACATTGGATAAATTTTCTAATGGGGAAAAATCGTTGAATATGCTGTTACAAAACCAAGTTTATCGTGGAAATAAATCTTGACTTGGATTCGGGAAAAATGATGTTTTTAGAAATCAAAATTCTTGTGATTTTAAAAATCCCTCAAATCACTTTAGAAATGTTTGTTTTGAAAATTTTAACTCTGAAAACTTCAAAGGATTTGTAAATCACAATCGAGATGAGGATTTGTTTTATAACAAACCATTTAAACCTTCTTGGATCTCAAATGAAAATAAAACGGGTTTTGTTAAATTCAAATCGATTTGGGTTCCTAAGGGTACGAAAGTTAATTCAAATGGTTTGTTATATAAACAGATTTGGGTACCAAAAGGTGTGAACAAAACTGTGAGTGGTTTTACTACTTTCGTTAGACCACTCAATTCTCTTAACAGTTAGGTACCAAAGGAGGCTGAGGAACTGCATAGCTAAAGAAAAACTGGATTCAAAACTGCTACATATCACAGAATAATTCACAGTTCCTTAGCCACATCTGATGAGTTAGAGATTCTGCTTTACATTGGATTCTGGTATGACTCTAAACTCGTCTTTGTATATTCTCTTTGTTTTTATTTTCTGTGTTTATTCCTTCCTCTTTCCCCTTCTTTTTTTTGACACTGCCATTTTTTTTTGTCTATACTTCTTAAACTTCCAGTTGCAGAATTAATGATTCTTTTTGAAATTTGCCTTACTTGTATAAAATCATCATGTGTTAATTATTTCCATATCCTGAATTCGAACTTGTATATATCTGCAATTGTTTTGAAGTTTATTTTCTGATTTTTGAATTCATAACAGTGTTGATGCATTCATATCATATCTTGAACACTGTTAACTAGAATTCTAAATTTTTGAAGATCTGAATAATTAATGAAATTTCACACACTTATACTGTTTTGAGTCCCTTCCAAATCATTTTGGAAACGCTTGAAATATTACACTCATTACAGCACTCTATTATTTATTAGTAGTGATATTTTCATTATTTTTCAGATTGGCTTTGAAAATTTAAATTGTCTAGAATCTCAGTGATACATCTTAGAATTCATCTTTATTCATGATTATTATGGTTGAAATTAGTTTGGTTTGAAATCATCTGAAATTCCTGATATTTTGAATCTCACACACCACTTAAATCTGAAATTATTAACCTTGTGTGACTGATTCATTATATCTCAAAATTTGACATTGATTCAAATGATTTCAAATAAATTATTTTCTTTGGATCATGAATATCTCACAAAATTGATGTAGATGATCTGAAATCTCTTGAGGGCTTGTCAGAAAAATTCTTGTGAAAATTCTTTGAAAATCCGGTCTTGAATTTCTCTGTTATTTCATGGTTATATGATTTAAATATTTGTTTGTTGAAAATCATTTGAAATTGTTGATTTATTAAATTTCACACATATCTCAATTCAAAAATTTATAAATTGGTGTGATTGATTTATTAAATCCTGATATTTTTCATATTCCTCAAATGATTTCAAATAAACGGTATTTCTAATCTTGGATCATGAATGATCTTATGTGACCATCCGCTGACAAGTCTGACGTGATTTTATGTTCTGTGTTGCTCTGATACTGTTTTCAAATAACTGCCTACTTTAATCTGACCGCTGCTCTGATACATGTGCATAATCTGTTATCTTGTCTGATTGGGCTTTGTATTTATAATTCTTTTGTCTATGACATTCTTGTTCAGTATCATGTTAAAATTCCTCGTAAATAGAGACATCAAGTGGTATCAGAAGCGCCTTATTTTTGTCTCACCCATCTGTACTTAGATTCAAATCTTCACCATGTATATATCCACACACTCTTTTTGTCTTGTACACATTTTTTCCCTCTTGTCGTGTATAGATCAACATATTTCTCTAGTATTTGATTTTCAATTTTAGAATTATTTATAAATTATTCATTCAGAAATTGAAATCAATATCCAAAATTGAAATGTATTTATAATTCATCAAAATTATTATCAGTTTTTTGAAATTGTGATGAATTGTGACTGCAGTGTACTTCACAACAAGAGGAGATTTTTTTTTTCCATGATGGCTGAATATTAATTATAATATCTTTGAACTGGCAAATATTTCACGACCATCTCCTTTATCTATCACCCGTCTGCCATCCATCATGATTTTATATTGGAGAGTTTATTTTTTTTTAAAAAAAAAAAGAAAAATCATCTTGTTTTTAAAACAGTGAAAATTATTTGTGATAGAAATGGGACTATATTATTTTTCAGAATTAGTGTTAATTGAAATTTTCAATAATCCCGGTACAGTCGAGCTTATTTCATAATATAATTAATTTAGAAATTTATTTTCACAGTCCATCTCTGTACCTACCACATTTTCTATCATCCATATATTGGTTTTATACCGAGGAGTTTTTCCTTTTAAAGCTGAAATGATAAATATATAAAATTAATACATAAGTGTGTCTCAAACCTCATTTAAAAATCCAAGCTCTGGTCATGCATGGTTATGAGACAACTTATAATTTAAGTTGCGACTGATCCCATTTAAAAATCCAAGCTCTGGTTATGCGTGGTCAGTGTGCTCTTAAATAAATAAAAAAAAAAGGGAAAAATGTGCTATAAATATAAATTAATCTGAAATTCTCCTCAGAGTATAAAAACCAGTCTATCAATCCATCTTTCTAATCTGTGAAATGTGTTGAAATATTATGACGTATTATGTTTTGTTGATTGATAGATATTGGGATTTGAGATTATTCGATCTCGTCACTTAAATTGAATTATTAATTATAGTCCAAATCCATCACTGTTTTTGTGCTTCAGTTTATAAAATTTTTTTGAAAATAATTGGGAAATATTCACATTTTTTTTAACTCTCCTCATTTTTATAAAATTCATCGTATAACCGTCATTCTCTACAATGTGAAATATGCCACCTGTTCTTAGTTTATTATGATTTTTGTTTGACTGATTGAGATTTATGATGACCGTTCTTCCTCTTAAGCTGAAATTATATTTTGTCATTTTTCATCTGTATTTTAAAATCTGTATCCTTTTGATGATAACAAAAGGGGGAGAATGGATTAGATTTTGATTTATGAGTGAATAGTTTAGAAATATTTTAATTTTGAAAATTTATTATTATTCATAACATTCCTTTCACTCAGGCACAGTTATAGGGGGAGTTGTCTGTTGTAGGGGGGGCTGGTAAATAGGGGGAGTTAAAATTTCACTGTCAAACACATCTATTGTATACAAAATCTTTTATTTGTTTGTCATCATCAAAAGGGGGAGATTGTTGTATATAACGATGTTGTATACACAATTATATGATTTTCGTTTGATGATAACAACCAAATATATATTATTTTAATGTGTTTGATATTGTACTGGTATTATACATTACAGATTGGAATATAATATTTATATTCAAATAAAATACGACTGTACAGAAATATAAATATTCACACAATATTTTATTTAAATGTAATATTTTATTTCACTATCAAAACAGTACAAATTTATAAACTCCACTATTTGTATATATTCACTGATATACAATTTTGTATTACATTTCATCACTCTACATACATTTTTCGTATACAGACATTTTTTTTACTGACACTGCTTCATTCACTGTTTTTTTTTCATCTTCAGTCTTCACTGCTTATTGTCAGTCCAGTCATCACAGTCAGTCCAGTCATCCCTGCTTACCTGTCATATATAGAAACACACACACAGTACACTGCAATAGAAATGAAATAGAATACATGCAAATATAATTTTTATTTTTGAAAATTTATTTGCCTCAGAATCTCGGTGTGTTTCTCATCATTTTTCTGACTCAATCTGATTTGATCAGCCTCGACATAATCACACTAGTTTGCTGATTTTTGATCAGCCTCAACATAGCGTGACTAGTCTGCTGATATACATATAAACACAAAAGTCAAAGTTCACACAGCAAATACATCAATGCAAAATGGCCGAGAACAACAATAATGGTCAAGGCAATACAAGAAGTGATTCAACATGGTGCCAATACAGAAAGAAAGGTGCTCAAGCAAATGGTCAAAACAGTATACAAGGCTTGGCAACAATAGAATGGGTGTAACAGCACAAGCACAACATGAAGCATGTATATACAGTGGAGAAACCAAGTGCAAGTATACATGTTTCAATACGCAATCACACAGCAAATGCAAGGGTGAGGAAATGGCTCAAGTTAAATGCATATACACATAAGTGGCAGTGAGCATGATCAATACAAAGTGTATAGAAGAGCATACATGCAACAGTATGGTGTTGGTTCAGCAAGCATTCAAATGAAAATTACACAAACTACTCAGGTCATAGTAGCAATAGTGCATAAACACAAACATATGGCAAAGGTCAGAGCATTCATATGCATGGTGAAGCACCAAACATGTTTCAAGTGATCAAGTAAATGCAGCCTCAAGTTCATGAACCAATTCAGGTTAAAGAAAACATACATAAGTTATACAAGTCATGATAAAGACTGAAGAATATAAGTACAGCTGCAGTATGTACACAGCTATGAAGTTATGGCAACAAAACAAACAGGTTTAGAGCGGTTTTCATGGTTGTATCAACATGGTTCAGGCACATGGAATTCAAGTGGTGCAGCAATCACATGCACAAGCATGTACACAGAAAATAGCATGTGTCTTAATTACACAGTATGGCCATATACATGAATCAAGTCGAACCATGCATATGAGTGAAACATGTCGAGCAAGTTGGAAAGGATTTTCAAAAATGGTGCAACTATACAGTTATGGCACAAGCATCATGAAACAAAACTGGCATATGTTAAAGAGAACAACAAATGCTATAAACATGGAAGCATGGTGATGTATACAAGTTCAAGACTGGAGCATACATAACATGTGAGTATTGTCGAGGCATGCTCAAAACAAGTGGCAGATCAATAACATGATGCAGCAGCATTTTTGTGTGCACAAGCATATGTATCAGGTGCAAGCATGAAAATGTTTTCTGATTTTTCAAATGATCGAACTTGGCAAGAAGAAATTGTTTTCCAGAAATGGATAAGTGCTCGAGTATGTGCAAACATTTCAACAAAGCATATTTGGCAAGGATACTAAAGAGTGACAGAAATCAACGGAACATTTTTTGGCAAGTAATCAATTTCCATCAGTCACGCAAGTAAATCAAAGCAGCAAAAGGGGCATGCTTCAATTCAACAGCAAACATTTTTTGGGAAAAAATTCATGTCTGGTTTCAAATTATTTTTTTTAAAAATATACGGTGCTAAATCAAGGGATAGCAAAAAGGGAAGTTTTTTTTTTCTTTTCAGAATTATTTTTTAAAACCGAATTAATCAACAATGGAAATCATTTATTTTGTTTCCAATTTTTTACAGAGACGTTTCAGCAATCAGAGTATATTTCAAAGTCGGCAAGCAACAATTCAAATTGAAGACAGACAAAAGGGGAAACCCTAGTCAGATCGAGCCATTCTTTGGTGAAATCAGAGTTTATGTAGGGTTTGTTTATCCCTATTTAAACACCCTCATCATCATCGGCTATCAATAGATCGAAACCACAAAACAGAGAAAATCGAAAACCCAAGCATCGAAAACCAGAGATTAATCAAAGAGAAAAATTCAGAGAATACTCACAATTTAATCCATTGTTTTCGATCATCTCAAACCGAATTGAAGCATCACATATCAACGAAAAATCGAGCCATCAGAGCCTCAGTTTTTATCAAGCAATCGACCGATTTGGGGAAGGATTCAAGAAACCCTAAGCCGCAATTTATTTTCTCAGAGAAAGTGGACCAAAGGAATGAACGATGAAGTAAAAGAAAATGGGCCGGCCAAAAATGAATATGGGCTTGGAGCTTTAAATTGATAAAGGGGTTTTCTAAACTCTTTTTATTTTAAGTCAAATGGTTTTTCATTTGTTTTATGTTGTATTTTTTAATTTCATTTTGTAAACAATTGTCAAACAGTTTATAGATTCTGTAAAATCTAGGGGGAACCAGTTAGGGGTTTAACTGGCAGTTGACTAGTCTGTGTAAAACTAGGGGAAATTCTGATTCAGGGGTTTGAATCAGTCTAGGGTTTTGAGCGTAGAGTTAGAATAGGAGCGAGAGTCGCGAGTGTACATGGTCTTGTATGCTGGATCTGTTCTATCATCTAGTAGAAACCTTAGGAATGCAGCAGTAGGCAGGGTTTTGCCGAAGCTGGGTATATCTGTGTGTGATTTATTTTCTGCACTTTTATTTCTGCTGCATTCTGTGATCTGTTTATTATTTTAATATCCTGTCAGTTTTTCAATTCTATTTAAAAACTGTGAAAAACCCTATTCACCCCCCCTCTAGGGTTATTCTAGATCCAACAGTTTTTATCAAGCAATCGACCGATTTGGGGAAGGATTCAAGAAACCCTAAGCCGCCATTTATTTTCTCAGAGAAAGTGGACCAAAGGAATGAACGATGAAGTAAAAGAAAATGGGCCGGCCAAAAATGAATATGGGCTTGGAGCTTTAAATTGACAAAGGGGTTTTCTAAACTCTTTTTATTTTAAGTCAAATGGTTTTTCATTTGTTTTATGTTGTATTTTTTAATTTCATTTTGTAAACAATTGTCAAACGGTTTATAGATTCTGTAAAATCTAGGAGGAACCAGTTAGGGGTTTAACTGGCAGTTGACTAGTCTGTGTAAAACTAGGGGAAATTCTGATTCAGGGGTTTGAATCAGTCTAGGGTTTTGAGCGTAGAGTTAGAATAGGAGCGAGAGTCGCGAGTGTACAAGGTCTTGTATGCGGGATCTGTTCTATCATCTAGTAGAAACCTTAGGAATGCAGCAGTAGGCAGGGTTTTGCCGAAGCTGGGTATATCTGTGTGTGATTTATTTTTTGCACTTTTATTTCTGCTGCATTCTGTGATCTGTTTATTATTTTAATATCCTGTCAGTTTTTCAATTCTATTTAAAAACTGTGAAAAACCCTATTCACCCCCCCCCCCTCTAGGGTTATTCTAGATCCAACAGAGCAAATGGTCAAAACAGTATACAAGGCTCGGCAACAATAGAATGGGTGTAACAGCACAAGCACAACATGAAGCATGTATATACAGTGGAGAAACCAAGTGCAAGTATACATGTTTCAATACGCAATCACACAGCAAATGCAAGGGTGAGGAAATGGCTCAAGTTAAATGCATATACACATAAGTGGCACTGTGCATGAGTGAAAGGAATGTTATGAATAATAATAAATTTTCAAAATTAAAATATTTATAAACTATTCACTCATAAATCAAAATCTAATCCATTCTCCCCCTTTTGTTATCATCAAAAGGATACAGATTTTAAAATACAGATGAAAAATGACAAAATATAATTTCAGCTTAAGAGGAAGAACGGTCATCATAAATCTCAATCAGTCAAACAAAAATCATAATAAGCTAAGAACAGGTGGCATATTTCACATTGTAGAGAATGACGGTTATACGATGAATTTTATAAAAATGAGGAGAGTTAAAAAAAATGTGAATATTTCCCAATTATTTTCAAAAAAAATTTATAAACTGAAGCACAAAAACAGTGATGGATTTGGACTATAATTAATAATTCAATTTAAGTGACGAGATCGAATAATCTCAAATCCCAATATCTATCAATCAACAAAACATAATACGTCATAATATTTCAACACATTTCACAGATTAGAAAGATGGATTGATAGACTGGTTTTTATACTCTGAGGAGAATTTCAGATTAATTTATATTTATAGCACATTTTTCCCTTTTTTTTATTTATTATTTAAGAGCACACTGACCACGCATAACCAGAGCTTGGATTTTTAAATGGGATCAGTCGCAACTTAAATTATAAGTTGTCTCATAACCATGCATGACCAGAGCTTGGATTTTTAAATGAGGTTTGAGACACACTTATGTATTAATTTTATATATTTATCATTTCAGCTTTAAAAGGAAAAACTCCTCGGTATAAAACCAATATATGGATGATAGAAAATGTGGTAGGTACAGAGATGGACTGTGAAAATAAATTTCTAAATTAATTATATTATGAAATAAGCTCGACTGTACCGGGATTATTGAAAATTTCAATTAACACTAATTCTGAAAAATAATATAGTCCCATTTCTATCACAAATAATTTTCACTGTTTTAAAAACAAGATGATTTTTCTTTTTTTTTTAAAAAAAAATAAAGTCTCCAATATAAAATCATGATGGATGGCAGACGGGTGATAGATAAAGGAGATGGTCGTGAAATATTTGCCAGTTCAAAGATATTATAATTAATATTCAGCCATCATGGAAAAAAAAAAATCTCCTCTTGTTGTGAAGTACACTGCAGTCACAATTCATCACAATTTCAAAAAACTGATAATAATTTTGATGAATTATAAATACATTTCAATTTTGGATATTGATTTCAATTTCTGAATGAATAATTAATAAATAATTCTAAAATTGAAAATCAAATACTAGAGAAATATGTTGATCTATACACGACAAGAGGGAAAAAATGTGTACAAGACAAAAAGAGTGTGTGGATATATACATGGTGAAGATTTGAATCTAAGTACAGATGGGTGAGACAAAAATAAGGCGCTTCTGATACCACTTGATGTCTCTATTTACGAGGAATTTTAACATGATACTGAACAAGAATGTCATAGACAAAAGAATTATAAATACAAAGCCCAATCAGACAAGATAACAGATTATGCACATGTATCAGAGCAGCGGTCAGATTAAAGCAGGCAGTTATTTGAAAACAGTATCAGAGCAACACAGAACATAAAATCACGTCAGACTTGTCAGCGGATGGTCACATAAGATCATTCATGATCCAAGATTAGAAATACCGTTTATTTGAAATCATTTGAGGAATATGAAAAATATCAGGATTTAATAAATCAATCACACCAATTTATAAATTTTTGAATTGAGATATGTGTGAAATTTAATAAATCAACAATTTCAAATGATTTTCAACAAACAAATATTTAAATCATATAACCATGAAATAACAGAGAAATTCAAGACCGGATTTTCAAAGAATTTTCACAAGAATTTTTCTGACAAGCCCTCAAGAGATTTCAGATCATCTACATCAATTTTGTGAGATATTCATGATCCAAAGAAAATAATTTATTTGAAATCATTTGAATCAATGTCAAATTTTGAGATATAATGAATCAGTCACACAAGGTTAATAATTTCAGATTTAAGTGGTGTGTGAGATTCAAAATATCAGGAATTTCAGATGATTTCAAACCAAACTAATTTCAACCATAATAATCATGAATAAAGATGAATTCTAAGATGTATCACTGAGATTCTAGACAATTTAAATTTTCAAAGCCAATCTGAAAAATAATGAAAATATCACTACTAATAAATAATAGAGTGCTGTAATGAGTGTAATATTTCAAGCGTTTCCAAAATGATTTGGAAGGGACTCAAAACAGTATAAGTGTGTGAAATTTCATTAATTATTCAGATCTTCAAAAATTTAGAATTCTAGTTAACAGTGTTCAAGATATGATATGAATGCATCAACACTGTTATGAATTCAAAAATCAGAAAATAAACTTCAAAACAATTGCAGATATATACAAGTTCGAATTCAGGATATGGAAATAATTAACACATGATGATTTTATACAAGTAAGGCAAATTTCAAAAAGAATCATTAATTCTGCAACTGGAAGTTTAAGAAGTATAGACAAAAAAAAATGGCAGTGTCAAAAAAAAGAAGGGGAAAGAGGAAGGAATAAACACAGAAAATAAAAACAAAGAGAATATACAAAGACGAGTTTAGAGTCATACCAGAATCCAATGTAAAGCAGAATCTCTAACTCATCAGATGTGGCTAAGGAACTGTGAATTATTCTGTGATATGTAGCAGTTTTGAATCCAGTTTTTCTTTAGCTATGCAGTTCCTCAGCCTCCTTTGGTACCTAACTATTAAGAGAATTGAGTGGTCTAACGAAAGTAGTAAAACCACTCACAGTTTTGTTCACACCTTTTGGTACCCAAATCTGTTTATATAACAAACCATTTGAATTAACTTTCGTACCCTTAGGAACCCAAATCGATTTGAATTTAACAAAACCCGTTTTATTTTCATTTGAGATCCAAGAAGGTTTAAATGGTTTGTTATAAAACAAATCCTCATCTCGATTGTGATTTACAAATCCTTTGAAGTTTTCAGAGTTAAAATTTTCAAAACAAACATTTCTAAAGTGATTTGAGGGATTTTTAAAATCACAAGAATTTTGATTTCTAAAAACATCATTTTTCCCGAATCCAAGTCAAGATTTATTTCCACGATAAACTTGGTTTTGTAACAGCATATTCAACGATTTTTCCCCATTAGAAAATTTATCCAATGTTGATTCTAATCGTTGAATTTTGGATTTCAGATCGCTATTTTCTTTTAATAAATTTGAGCAATTATTTATAGCGATCATCTGTCCAGCATTGGTCTGTTTCAAAACCAAATTCTCATTTTCTAACGATCTAATTTTGGCTTGGGATTCGGAAATTTCAAGTTCAAATTGTTTTTGCTTTTCCGACTCAAACTTCTTGGATTTTTCAATCTCATTTTCAAGTTCTTTCAAAATCAAACCACTTTTCACCAAATTTTCATTTTCAGCAATTTCAAATTTGGAATATATATCAGTCTTAAAAATTCTTCAAATTCAGATTGCAAAAATTGTTTATTATTATTCATAACATTCCTTTCACTCATGCACAGTTATAGGGGGAGTTGTCTGTTGTAGGGGGAGCTGGTAAATAGGGGGAGTTAAAATTTCACTGTCAAACACATCTATTGTATACAAAATCTTTTATTTGTTTGTCATCATCAAAAGGGGGAGATTGTTGTATATAACGATGTTGTATACACAATTATATGATTTTTGTTTGATGATAACAGCCAAATATATATTATTTTAATGTGTTTGATATTGAACTGGTATTATACATTATAGATTGGAATATAATATTTATATTCAAATAAAATACGACTGTACAGAAATATAAATATTCACACAGTATTTTATTTAAATGTAATATTTTATTTCACTATCAGAACAGTACAAATTTATAAACTCCACTATTTGTATATATTCACTGATATACAATTTTGTATTACATTTCATCACTCTACATACATTTTTCGTATACAGACATTTTTTTTTACTGACACTGCTTCATTCACTGTTTTTTTTTCATCTTCAGTCTTCACTGCTTATTGTCAGTCCAGTCATCACAGTCAGTCCAGTCATCCCTGCTTACCTGTCATATATAGAAACACACACACAGTACACTGCAATAGAAATGAAATAGAATACATGCAAATATAATTTTTATTTTTGAAAATTTATTTGCCTCAGAATCTCGGTGTGTTTCTCATCATTTTTCTGACTCAATCTGATTTGATCAGCCTCGACATAATCACACTAGTTTGCTGATTTTTGATCAGCCTCAACATAGCGTGACTAGTCTGCTGATATACATATAAACACAAAAGTCAACGTTCACACAGCAAATACATCAATGCAAAATGGCCGAGAACAACAATAATGGTCAAGGCAATACAAGAAGTGATTCAACATGGTGCCAATACAGAAAGAAAGGTGCTCAAGCAAATGGTCAAAACAGTATACAAGGCTCGGCAACAATAGAATGAGTGTAACAGCACAAGCACAACATGAAGCATGTATATACAGTGGAGAAACCAAGTGCAAGTATACATGTTTCAATACGCAATCACACAGCAAATGCAAGGGTGAGGAAATGGCTCAAGTTAAATGCATATACACATAAGTGGCAGTGAGCATGATCAATACAAAGTGTATAGAAGAGCATACATGCAACAGTATGGTGTTGGTTCAGCAAGCATTCAAATGAAAATTACACAAACTACTCAGGTCATAGTAGCAATAGTGCATAAACACAAACATATGGCAAAGGTCAGAGCATTCATATGCATGGTGAAGCACCAAACATGTTTCAAGTGATCAAGTAAATGCAGCCTCAAGTTCATGAACCAATTCAGGTTAAAGAAAACATACATAAGTTATACAAGTCATGATAAAGACTGAAGAATATAAGTACAGCTGCAGTATGTACACAGCTATGAAGTTATGGCAACAAAACAAACAGGTTTAGAGCGGTTTTCATGGTTGTATCAACATGGTTCAGGCACATGGAATTCAAGTGGTGCAGCAATCACATGCACAAGCATGTACACAGAAAATAGCATGTGTCTTAATTACACAGTATGGCCATATACATGAATCAAGTCGAACCATGCATATGAGTGAAACATGTCGAGCAAGTTGGAAAGGATTTTCAAAAATGGTGCAACTATACAGTTATGGCACAAGCATCATGAAACAAAACTGGCATATGTTAAAGAGAACAACAAATGCTATAAACATGGAAGCATGGTGATGTATACAAGTTCAAGACTGGAGCATACATAACATGTGAGTATTGTCAAGGCATGCTCAAAACAAGTGGCAGATCAATAACATGATGCAGCAGCATTTTTGTGTGCACAAGCATATGTATCAGGTGCAAGCATGAAAATGTTTTCTGATTTTTCAAATGATCGAACTTGGCAAGAAGAAATTGTTTTCCAGAAATGGATAAGTGCTCGAGCATGTGCAAACATTTCAACAAAGCATATTTGGCAAGGATACTAAAGAGTGACAGAAATCAACAGAACATTTTTTGGCAAGTAATCAATTTCCATCAGTCACGCAAGTAAATCAAAGCAGCAAAAGGGGCATGCTTCAATTCAACAGCAAACATTTTTTGGGAAAAAATTCATGTCTGGTTTCAAATTATTTTTTTTAAAATATACGGTGCTAAATCAAGGGATAGCAAAAAGGGAAGTTTTTTTTCTTTTCTTTTCAGAATTATTTTTTAAAACCGAATTAATCAACAAAGGAAATCATTTATTTTGTTTCCAATTTTTTACAGAGACGTTTCAGCAATCAGAGTATATTTCAAAGTCGGCAAGCAACAATTCAAATTGAAGATAGACAAAAGGGGAAACCCTAATCAGATCGAGCCATTCTTTGGTGAAATCAGAGTTTATGTAGGGTTTGTTTATCCCTATTTAAACACCCTCATCATCATCGGCTATCAATAGATCGAAACCACAAAACAGAGAAAATCGAAAACCCAAGCATCGAAAACCAGAGATTAATCAAAGAGAAAAATTCAGAGAATACTCACAATTTAATCCATTGTTTTCGATCATCTCAAACCGAATTGAAGCATCACATATCAACGAAATATCGAGCCATCAGAGCCTCAGTTTTTATCAAGCAATCGACCGATTTGGGGAAGGATTCAAGAAACCCTAAGCCGCCATTTATTTTCTCAGAGAAAGTGGACCAAAGGAATGAACGATGAAGTAAAAGAAAATGGGCCGGCCAAAAATGAATATGGGCTTGGAGCTTTAAATTGACAAAGGGGTTTTCTAAACTCTTTTTATTTTAAGTCAAATGGTTTTTCATTTGTTTTATGTTGTATTTTTTAATTTCATTTTGTAAACAATTGTCAAACAGTTTATAGATTCTGTAAAATCTAGGGGGAACCAGTTAGGGGTTTAACTGGCAGTTGACTAGTCTGTGTAAAACTAGGGGAAATTCTGATTCAGGGGTTTGAATCAGTCTAGGGTTTTGAGCGTAGAGTTAGAATAGGAGCGAGAGTCGCGAGTGTATAAGGTCTTGTATGCGGGATCTGTTCTATCATCTAGTAGAAACCTTAGGAATGCAGTAGTAGGCAGGGTTTTGCCGAGCCTTGTATACTGTTTTGACCATTTGCTTGAGCACCTTTCTTTCTGTATTGGCACCATGTTGAATCACTTCTTGTATTGCCTTGACCATTATTGTTGTTCTCGGCCATTTTGCATTGATGTATTTGCTGTGTGAACTTTGACTTTTGTGTTTATATGTATATCAGCAGACTAGTCACGCTATGTTGAGGCTGATCAAAAATCAGCAAACTAGTGTGATTATGTCGAGGCTGATCAAATCAGATTGAGTCAGAAAAATGATGAGAAACACACCGAGATTCTGAGGCAAATAAATTTTCAAAAATAAAAATTATATTTGCATGTATTCTATTTCATTTCTATTGCAGTGTACTGTGTGTGTGTTTCTATATATGACAGGTAAGCAGGGATGACTGGACTGACTATGATGACTGGACTGACAATAAGCAGTGAAGACTGAAGATGGAAAAAAAAACAGTGAATGAAGCAGTGTCAGTAAAAAAAATGTCTGTATACGAAAAATGTATGTAGAGTGATGAAATGTAATACAAAATTGTATATCAGTGAATATATACAAATAGTGGAGTTTATAAATTTGTACTGTTTTGATAGTGAAATAAAATATTACATTTAAATAGAATACTGTGTGAATATTTATATTTCTATACAGTCGTATTTTATTTGAATATAAATATTATATTCCAATCTGTAATGTATAATACCAGTACAATATCAAACACATTAAAATAATATATATTTGGTTGTTATCATCAAACAAAAATCATATAATTGTGTATACAACATCGTTATATACAACAAAAGGGAGGGTTTTTATTTCTATATATTTTTAATAATTTATCCTCTAAAAAGTAACTTTAAATTCGATCTCAAAACGAGACCCACCGCCTGTCGTCCCTAGCTAATTACCCCTATTCCAAACACAATGGGATATATTTCGTAACCCAATTCTAATGTTTCGATCAGTTTCCGTTTAGATTAAAATATAAATCTATATATATTCAATTCAAACGTACATTTCAATTTACCAGGGCCACATACGAACCCTAAAAAGCCCCGAAAAATATTTTCTAGTTTCGTATTGACGATACGGTCCTAACAAAACTAATTTCATCAAATTCTGAGACCGTTTGAAAAATGGCCATTTTCCAGTCGATTAAAATCAACTAAAACTGGTCAAATGCGTTTTCCTTTGCCACGCTCACATATTGATTCAGAAAATTATGAATTTTGGAATCTAGCAATAACTTGATATCCCGGATCCAACAGAAGTGGTTTCGTCGAAAACCAAGGTCGTTTGCAAAATTTCCATTTTTAAGGGCCAAAATTCCATAGCGACTATTCTGAAAATTCAACTGGGCATAACTTTTTATTCCCGCTATGAAATTTCAATTTTTCGGATTTGTTGGAAAGATATTCTCAAATAGATTCTAATATTTTTGGTTTCGCTAAAATCCGGTTTACTTTGAATCCTATACATTCATTTGAACTTTGAAATCGAATTTTCAAACTACCTCGCCATTTTCAATTCCTTTTATATTTAAAATAAAATATTTATATTCTAACGTCGAACTATATAAATATATACATTCTAATATATTCCAAATGAATTTCTTGTCGTTATTATTTTAAATACTCAAAATTCACTAAAATTGCCAAAATAAAAATTTTAAATTGGCTCGGATTTCCGGGTTATTACATATATATTACTATCGGATGCATTCGAGGTCATTGCTAACCCTATCTCTAATGAGTCACTTATCCTAGGATATTACTAAGTGGAAATTAGGCTAGGGTCCCTATTTATGTTTAAAATGCAAGCCATGTCCCCCCCCAAAGTTTAGATTTAAACCCGGTCCCTGTTTTGGAGCTGCCGCTCCTTCTTTTTTCTCCCTTCTGCCTGCTGCTTTGCCACTTCCGCCTTTTGCCTATTTTGACCCCAAAAAATGCGCCACTCACTAAAAAAAATTTCAAAAAATTGGAAATATTCCCAGAAGCATTCGAAAAAAAAAACTTGCATACTTCTGTGCAACTATTGCCAATAATAGCATACATACATGCATATATTCATATAGTGTTTTACATTGAAAATCTGGACCAATATACGCATACATATATGCAACTATTACCAATAGTCGCATACATGTATGCACATAAAGTTAAACTGAGAATCATGTGTTACGAAAAGTTGCATACATGAATGCAACTGTTTTGTATATATGGATGCATGTATGCAACAAATTTAAAAGAGATGACGACTTCTGAATATACGCATGAATGCATGCATGTATTCTATACAAGAGCATAAATGTGTGCAATAATGTCTGAAAACGGCGAATGCTTGAAAATACAGGTCAAATTTGAATATATGCATAACAAGATGCGTATAATGTTGTTTAGCTGCGTACATGTATGCATTTATACCGCAGTTGGACGCAACACTGAAATATAAGCATGAATATATGCAACTATTTACAAATAGGTGCATCTTTTAATGCAAAAACCTGTTGTTTCACTGTTTTTGTGTATTTTTGGGTTTTGACGTGGTTTTTGATTGTTTTAACACCTGAATTTTTTGGCATGTATGTTTTTTATTTAATAATGAATTTTCGTGATTTTTTTATATTTTTTATATTTTTTGATGATTTTACGAAAAATAGGGACCTAATTTACATGAAAAATTAGATCCTGATGTGAGTCTAATTTAAAACCTTAACAGGGACCTGTGCCAAACGAACCCTATTACCACTTCTATTTTATTGAGTCAAGCTTTGTATGAACCAAAGTTTTGATACCACTTATATTGTAACCCCTGTAATTTTAAAGGACATTATAACAATAAACTAAAGAATACTTAATTAAATATTGGGAATTAAGGGAAACAGACTGTACCATTGCGTTCGTCTCGGAATTCTTCTTAAGATAGACTCCGAGTTTGCGTAAAACGGACATCATATGAAGAAGTTATTAAGATTTGAAGTTTATATACATATAAGCAAAATATACATGAACAAACCAGTCTAAAATATTCAAAATAATTCATAATCATAGAGCGGGAAACCATGCGGGCGATCGACCCGTTGGGGGTCGACCCATGCCCCACACAAGGGGGTGTCGACCCTAAGGTCGACCCCGGGGTCAACGCACCCGAGAATCCGTCCAAATCCATTCTTTGAACCTAAACCGGTTTCTTGACCTGATTCGTTGGCTTGGGCCTATAAATAGGACCTTATTTCTATTGTTTATTCACCCACAACAATGGAGACAACGAGAAGCTACCCTAGCTCAGATTGAATTAGCCTATTTTTCTGCAACAACATCTTATACATATACAAGAATCTCTGCTATAACATCAACACTCTTTTCTCAGTTCTTTAGATCCAGTCTCTATGAGTTTATGTTGTTTTAGATATAAACATTTAATAAGTAATCCTGACATGTGTATAATTTTGGATCTAAACCTATTCCTGTTAATAACCTTAATACTTGTACACCTGATCTATTGTTTAGTCCTTACATGCCTATCTTTGTTATGCCCATTTCTATTATCATATGCCTATTCTGTTGTTATGCCTATTTCTATTCTCTTCTCTCCCTTCTTCCCTTTTTATTTTTATAGCCAAACTACCTTCAAGCCTAGGCCTATCGCCCGAAATATGTGAACGAACAAAATTGGGAATGGTTGGGAATGATATATTGGGGCACAGCTTATATTATAAAACATGACTGGGATTTGGGGCATAACCTATATTATGATCTAAGACTTTAATTTGGGGCATATCTTATATGATGATTTATGACTTGAGGGTAGGGGAATGAAAAACCTATGATGAACATGAATAATTGTTTAAGAATGAGTATGTCTAAATTTACAGTAAATAGAAATTGTAACTGCACTTAGACACGAGGTTAGATTCAACTTGTGGTAGGAGTCTGCGCGGAGCCGCCCGGCAAATCCAGCATCCACAAGTGGTTAATTTAATGTGAGGGGTCTAGTGCATAAATGTACATGTAATGGTGCTAAGACATGAGTTTAAGTCCAACTTAGGGTAAAAGTCTGCCTGGAACTGTCCTACATATCCAGCATCCACAAGTGGTCAACTTAATGTGAGAGGTCTGGTGCATTAGCATGCATGAACGGGGAATGATAATAACTTGATAACCTATAATACTTAACCTGTTTAAATCTGTGTGGGTTATATGAACCTGTCAAATTGTGTAAGGGTTAAGTAAACTTGCTTGAATCGATGGGGGGTTAAGTAAATCTATTTAAATATGTGGGGGTTATACGAACCCGACAAACTTAACCTGTTTTATATGTTGGGGTTATACGGGCTTGTTAATCTGTTAGGCATAACCTGTCAAAATCCTAGTAGTGGGGATGCAAGCCTAGGGGGTGGCTTGTATCATCTGTTGTGTGGGACCCGTATCAGTCAGTAACCCATACTGGTATCCAGAGGGGGACCCTGAACTGGTAGGGGTCAGTGACGTGCTTACTGAACTGATTATAAGAGGTTCATATGGGTGGAGGTGTTGACGGTGCATTCCAACGGAGTCATGTGCGTGCATGGGTCCGGACTGATCGGGAAATTAAGATGTTGTGGCATCAGTAGATATGATTGTGCATATCGGAGGAAGGGGTTGCCACTTTAGGAAGTGATACATCTTACTATGAGGCCAACACGGGGTATCTACGGGATAGGGAGCCGATCGACTTAGGGTAGTAATTATGGTACATTTAGTCCTGCTGTTTAGGAGCCCATTATTATCGTTTGGGGGTAACACCCGTTATTTCTGTTGGGCTACCTGTTATTATCATTTGGGCTAAAACCCGTCACTAGAAGTACACCTAAGTCTACCATTATGTCTCTGTTGGGATCATTCTATTTCTATTATACTAGTATTGGTGCAGAGAAAGGTATTTGAGAAGCGTAATCTGTTCTGTTCATTCTGCTTATCCTGCTCAGTCTGTTATAGTTGTGTCTAATGATACTGTTATCTCTCTCATCCATTTTATATGCCTGTCATGAAGCTTTTACTTATTTATATGCTAAAAATAACTGGACTCGCCAGACTTTATGCCTAACCCATTTTGTTTTGTTTTCTTTCTCTTCCTTTCCCCCTAGTTTCTCAGGGTGGGAATACTCAGGCTCGATTAGGATCCTCTCTTCTGTTTCTGCTTGGAGTTGCTTAGATGTACCGCTTTGATTACCTATCTACCTTGCTATGGATATTTTTGGGGACTATGATTTTATGTTTCTGTACTCTAATGATTTTAGTACAAGGCAGATATTTTAATTTGATGTAATGTGTTTTATGTATTTCTGACTTATGTTATAGCTAGATTTTGGACCATGATGTTTTCTGTTTGGAAGATAAAGTTTTAAATTCCGCTGCTATTTTATATCTATCTTGTGATGTTTCTATTCTTGTTTACCTATAACGCTTCATGGAACTTAATGCATTCTGTTAAAGAGTGACATTAACGGACGTGGGGTGTCACATCTGTAACGATCCGTCTTTTCGACCACACCAAGTCGATAATTAAACCAACTCAAACCATTCACCAAGACAGATTGTTATTGGGGTAGTAATACATTACAATAGAAACAAAAGAACTTTTATTGATATAACAATACTTTTACATTAGAGTTACAAGATATATCAGAGTACAATGAATATACAGTGGAAAATACTAAAGCTTAGCGAAAGAATACTAAATGCTCCAATCTCACTCTAACCTAAAGCCAGCACCTGCTCTACAAAGGACTCCAAGACTCTCTGCAAACCCTAACTACTAGGCTGTCAGTGTGGAAAATATGGGCACCCAGAGTTTAGGTGGAAGAACAATGAACTCCAGGTCAGTCATGGGATTGGTGTGAGAACTTAAAATAATTATATTTATTTTAAAGTGAGGTAACTCATAAGACCATGCTGTATAACACAAAACAAGTTTTTCCTTTATGAATACCAGTGTAGAAAATTCACAATGCTTTTTAGAAATGAAGGTACCATAAGGTCTCATGGCGCACACATAATGCAAATGCAAATTTCAGTGAGGTTTCTACTTATGATAACAAAAATTATTTGATACACGGAAAATCCTCTGATATTATTATTAGTACATAATGTGGAAAATCACTTCACAAGTAAATGTATCAATATTAGCCAGCATAATATCCCATACTATTATGTGGACATAGGCATACAACTAAAACCATATGGGTTCGTAATAAAGAATGGATTTCTAGCAAATGACCAGGCTAAGGAAATTCCTTATCTGATGGGTACACCTCTGGAGGGATGTCTCGTGAACTTTCTGTTCTTTGCCAACACAAGGCCGGGTTATCTCTGTAGCTAGGTAACTTAGAGCACTCCTGAATATGCCATCTCCTGGTTGTTACCAACCTTTAACCGTGGGCTCGTGCATCGACAAACAAAAAAGTAGAAGTTTCCACATAAGTAATACCTGGCACTAATTGAAATTGTACTTATTTCGACAGGGTGGGGCGACGGTTTCTAACGGCTAATTTCTGACTCGACGGGCGACCCATAGCCGTCGGAGCCGTCAGAAACCATCGGATTATACAGCACACCTGAGAACTCTTTTTTTCCACAAATTCATTTGTTTTAGCTCGGGTTATAAACTCTCACACCCTCAAATCTGAAATTTTAACCTCCAAAACGCTCATTTCTTCATCTTGGAGCCTCCCCGGTTTTAATTTCAACGTCTAGAACGAGCAATTTCAGGTATAATCTTTTATTTTCCATAAAAGTCAAGTTCTTACCTAAACCTATATATGCTTAAATTGGAAAATTAGGGTTATCTATTGATTGTAATTGGTTCCAATAGCGTTGTAATGGATTATACCATCTTCTTATGTGCATATTTCATATGATATAGGGAAATTAAATATTTTATGTACAATGTTTGGTTATTTTTGTATATGTCCCTTAGCGTGTTTTTGGCCCATTGTATAATTGTGGTTATTTGTGTATACGTGCACCATTGTATATGTATGACCGTTGTATTGTGTTAGTTGAAATAGGATAAACTGAATGCTTAAGCTAGGAATAGTATAATCTGCACGTTTTGACTTATGCACAAAAAAAAGCATGAGTCTAAAATCTAATTGATCCTATAAAAATGACAGTAATGGTAAATCATCTTTAAGTTGACGTGATACATCGAAAAAATGTGATAAATTAAAACATTTTTGTGTAAATATGAACATTTAGTAAAACTGTATTTTTCTGGTAAAATGCGCACATCTAACTGGCTAATGTCCCTTAGAGAGTTTTTGGCCCAGTCCGACAAGTGTTGTACATGATCGTTATATAAATAATCGCTTTTGTGAAAAAACGACCATTTATATTCATCTGGTACAATGTTTGTTGGATTTATCTTTGTATTGGATAAGTTATAAACACATTAAGCATTTACATTTTGTGTACTACTTCGTTTCAAATGATTCACAAAATTTCAGTTCAACTTTTCTTTTTATTTCCTACGTACATGCATTTGTGTACAATGAAGGGAACAAAAGGGAAATGCTACCAAAATTTTGTTGAATTGTTTGAGACACAGTAATATACAAAATGTAAATGCTTACATTTATAATGGGAAGTAGGATGCCTGGCTATGGAAAAATGTTACGTTAAAAAATAAAATGTACCATTGAAAATATTTTTGAATTTGTGAATTTGTTATTTATTTTCAACTATTATACATGTGTTGTACGATCTGGAAAATAAGCTTTATCGAATTTGTATTCTTAAAAACAAATAATAATTTTTGAACTTGTGACTAAATTTCTCAAATAGTAAAAATGATTGATTATTTTGTTGATCGAAGGAGATGGATGTATCAAAGAAGAAGAGAGAGAGCTTCAATAAAAGAAGTTTTTTATGATGGTATAAATGTCTTTGTTGAATTCTCTTTAAGTAATAATGGAAACGATCCAGAAATTTGTTGTCCGCGTAGCAAGTGTGGACATTTCAAGTATTTATTACCCGATATTGTGAAAGTCCATTTACGCAAAAACGGATTCGTACCTGACTATTATTTTTGGGATCCTCATGGAAAAGCTATGGCAAATACTTATGCAGAGTCCGAGGTAGAAAGTGTTATTAATGAAAATGTTAATACGACTCATATTGAGAATATGGTCGAAGATGCAGCACGATCAATGTTTCATGTGGTTGAAGTTGACAACAATGATGGAAATGTTGAAGAACCGAATATTTAAGCCATTTTTTTTATGATTTACTAGATGTTGCTAAGAAACCTATTTGGGATGGTTGTAAATGTGGCATGCAGCTATCGGTAATCACATAATATATTGCGATGAACTCAAAATACAACATTACTGAAGCTGGGTTTACGGCTATTGTACAAGCTGTAAAAAGACACATGTCACCCGATAATTTAATGTGTGAAAATCACTACGAAGTTAAAAAACATATATTGGTGTTTGGTTTACCTTATCAGAAAATTGATACAAGTTTAAATAGATGCATGCTGTTTTGGAAAGAAGACGAAAACCTTGAAATTGTAAAATATGTAATTAGAAAAGATACAAACCAAGAAAAAAGAAGGGAAATGAAGTTCCGTACAAGTGTATGCATTAAACTCATGACTCCATGGCTTCAAAGTTTATATGCATCTTCTGTAACTACATCTCACATAGGATTACATAGTGGGAGATAGGAGGAAGAGGGTACGTTGACCCATCTAGCTGACGGAGAAGCACGGAAGCATTTCGATATAACATATTTCAATTTTGCAGCGGAGAGTCGTAATGCCAGATGGGATTATGTACGAATGGTTTTTTACCATTTTCTCAATTTGGTGCTAAATATTCATCATGGCCCATTATCATCACACCTTATAATTTACCTCCATGGATGTGTATGAAAACGCAATATATGTTACTTACTGTTGTTGTTCCTGTCCCTGACGATCCGACACAAGAAATTGATGTTAATTTACAGTCGCTGAATTGAAAACATTGTGGAATGAAGCAGCAGAAAAATACGATGTTTCAAATATATTTTTTCCATATGTTTGCTTCTTTGTTGTGGACTATAAGTGATTTCTTGCCTATGCAATGCTTTTAGGATGGAGTACTCCTGGTTATCTAGCATATCAATATTGCATGGAAGAAACACAAGTGATTACTTCGCTGCAAGGTAAGAAAATTTCATGTTTTGACCGTCATCGATGTTTTCTTCTTGTAAATCATCCTTTCAGAGGAGACATGAAAACTTTTTAGATAATGGATTAGAAACCAGACAACCACCAACGATATGGTCGAGCGAAGACATATACGAATTGGTTAAGATTATCCAAAGATATGTGAAACTGGAGTGCAAACAGAAATTAAAGGCAAACCAACTATTCATAATTGATGCAAACAGACTATTTTTGGGAGTTGCTATATTGGAAACATCTTCTGCTTCGTCATAATATTGACATGATGCATAATGAGAAAAATGTATTTGATAACGTCTTTAACAAAATTTTGAATGTCAAAGTGAAGACTAAAGATGATTTGAAATCAAGATGTGATACAGAAGAATTACGCAAACGTCCTGAGCTTCATATAAAACCAAATAACAGTAAAAAAAAACCTAAAGCATGTTATGAATTAGATAAATGGATTGAAGGGTTAAGGTTTCCTGATGGGATTTCATCAAACTTTGTAGATATGTTAACTTTAAAAATGGTAAAATGAACGGAATGAAAAGTCATGACTATCACATAACGATGGAAAATTTATTACCAGTTCTGTTCAAAGAACTGCTACCGTTAAAAGTTCGGAAGGTAGTAACGAAGTTTAGTATGTTTTAAAAAGAGTTTTGTTCGACTACTTTAAAAGTGCAACGTTTATGTAAACTTGAAGTAGATATTCCTATATTGCTCTCTAAATTAGAGAAAATATTTCGGCTAGGTTTTTTAATGTAATGGAGCATTTACCCATTCACCTTCCATCTGAAGCACGACTTCGAGTTCCCATCCGATATGGATGGATGTATCCATTTGAGAGGTATATATAACATGTCACATATTAATTTAATTGCATTTAAAATATGAAGTTAACGTAAATTAATTTTGCATAGATATCTTAATCATATAAAGAAAAAAGTAAGACAAAAAGCACGAATTGAAGGTTCGATATGTAAATCTTACATCGAAGAAGAAACTTCGTTCTTTTTCTCTCACTATTTTAGTGATCATACGAATATATCATTCGGAAGTCCTCGTCGTAATGACGAAGGCAACTAACAATAATCGTCTCAAACAATGTTATTTATTTTTAGACAACATGGTCAACCTCCTGGGAAATGTGTAGACATATGGCTAGACGATAGAGATCTTCATGTAGCACACACTTATATTCTTCTAAATTGTGCTGAGGTTGCACCATTTGTTAGGTAGTCTGAAATATCAATTAGTGTTTTATTCATTTCTATAGTGCTTGTGTGTGTATAATCTGATGTAATATTTTATTTATATACACAGTGTTTATGAATGTGAACATCTGAACGGAGATCTCAGTAAAGAATTTTCCGGTTAGTTTTCAAATTACGTTTACGAACCTTGAAATCGTGTTGTTGACGAAGGGTTGAAACATCTTGCAATGGGACCAAAAAAAAGTGGTCAAGACATATCCTATATATTTTGTTAATGGATATAAATTTAACACCAAAGAATACGGTGCTGAAAAATTAGCCAATAATATAGGTATATTATTCATTAAAGGCAGCGATGATCTAGAAAATCACATAAATGATTTTTATGGCGTTTTAACACAAATTTTGCAACTGACATATTTCTCACGACCCGCGGAGGAGTTGTTTCTATTTAAATGCAATTGGTTGAGAAATATTATAGGTTCTAAGATTAATGTGCACAAGGATTATAATCTGATTGAAACAAAGCATATGTCGTATTATCACAAGTATGATCCTTTTTTACTAGCCGAATAAACATTTCAAGTTTATTACGCTCCTTATCCGTCTCTAAAAAGAGATAAAGCAGATTGGTCGACAGTTTTTAGAACAAAGGCCAAATTTACATTCGATGGGAAGAATATTCCAAATGATGAGGCATATCAGGCAAATCTTAAGCAAAACAACGAAATAATATATGAAGACGGTCATACAGATTTTGGATCTCTGATCGATGAATCAAACTTTTTGGTAGAAGCGTTCGATAGTACGGAGGAAAATATCATAGAATATCAGATCGATTCTGAATCAGAAGGCGATGATGACTGATGTAGATGATGAGTATTATCTTCCTAGTTATAATGTAATTACGCAGTATACGACGTATATTTTACAATTAATGTAGCTTTGTTGAATTCTTGAATATTATCAGCTTATCATTATTTACATCTTTTATGTCATATGCAGTTTTTCCTATATATTTATGTTAAAACTGCAATGTAATATGTTTCTCCTTGGAATATGAGACCCAATCAAATACAAGTATGTACAATTTCATTTCCTTTTATGTCATTTGCTTAGCAACTTATATCGTTTATGTCAGTTAACTGTAAAATATATTTCAATATCATGTTATTTTTCTCTTTTAAAATGATTTGTATGTGACAGGTATATACATATGTCATCGAGAGGGAGTTCTCATTCTTCAAGTCATCGTTGTGGTCCATCGCAACAGCCACAGCTTCCTGTCGTTTCCTTAGTGCCTTGAGCTAAGGAGTAAAAAATAAACTTTATTCAACATGTTATTTTTTTTACCAATGTATACGCTTATGCATACCATATTTAACACAGGAGTTTCGACCTACAATCTTCAATGGTTGTTCTAAATGTGTCGAAAGCGGCGTACAGGGCTAGGATGTCGGTATGTTGCCCGAAATGGGATACAATTCCACCTTACATCATAGAGTGCATTGGGCAAGACGTCCTTGTAAGCATATTCTTCTATATATTTTTCCATTTTAATTTTTTTATCGCTGATATATTGTACATATTTTACTGATTAATATTTGTTTACCATGAAATACAGGCCGAGCTGGATATATAGGCTCACGGCTTACAACTGGCCCCCGACTCTATTGGATGCAAAAGATGAGAAAGAATTATAAGGATTGCATATCATCGATGAAGAAAAAAGGGAAAAGCCAAGCTTGATGGGAGTGAGTGTGTGGGAAGGATTTATCAAAAAGGAAAATAACCACAACGACAAACTTTACAAAAAAAAAGTTGGTCTGAAGGGCAATAAGTTTCATTTTTAGTCTAAAGAACAAAGTTTGAAAAATATTAGCCCGATGGACAATGCTAAATATAACTAGAATTTCATATAATGTAAAACTGAATATAATGTTAGTTGTAATTAGCATTTCAGTGTAGTGTAAAAACTGAATACAATGCTAGTTGTATTTAACATTTTCCTACAAACTAATTTTCTTCAAAGTTTGTCCTTCAGCCTAAAAATAAAACCTGGTGTCCTTTAGGCTAATTTTTTTCTGAAGTTTGTCCTTCTTCCTAATTACCTCATATTTGATACTATTGAGGCAAAGGTACATGTACTAAATTTTTTAAATATCAAAAATATTTGATAGATAAATAATGTATCAAATTTTGAATGTAAAGGCAGAGTCAGAAAGAAACTCTGCAAATAGAAATATAAATCTAGTCACTCATCGAGGAGGATCGAAATCATTTCAACAATCTCCGTAGGAGTTGGTAAATTTTATAAATGCGAATTATAAAAAGTTAATATGCTATATAATTTTGAATGTATAATAATTGTATGTAATAATCAAATTCAGGAGGCTAAGGGGCAGGGTCCAGTCTCATATATGGGCGTGTTCACTCGTACGCATGTCATCGTGCATGTAAATCTGGATGGGACTGTCCAATATACATTGCATGATGAGAAATCTAGAAAGAGCCATGTAAGAATATTTCATTTTTATGTAGTAGTATTTGTAATAATTATTAAATTATGATAAAATAAGATATCATTATATTAATTTTATCTACTTTCTTACTTGGTCATGCAAGCAAAGTTTATGGAGTAATGCCAGCATCTTCTAGCTGATACGGGGCGAGAGTAACTCACGACAGATGAGGAGGACATTATATTCCAGTCATTTAAGGATCCGGCAACGCGGAACAGGTGTTATGGCTTTGGAAATCAAGTGGTAATCGCTTTCTTCCATGATTTATTTTTTTAGTTTAGAAATAAAATAACATTTACGAGTCATAGGTAATTAATATAATTGCATATGATTAAAAGATTATTAAATAATTGTTACAGGCTAGCACTCAGAGACGGAGCAGGCAGACCAGAGCTGATATTGACTTAGCAGAGATTGAGGACTTAAGGTTTAAGGTGGCGCAACTTGAGGACCAGAATCGCCGTCAGACCGTTGAGATGACACAACTTTTAGAGCAGCGTATGACCGAGTTCATGCAACAGTATGGCCACTTTCCATCTTCAGCTGGCTCTGCAGGTCCTGGAGATGATCAACGACTCAATGTGAGGTATGTTTTTTTTGTGTAGTGTATGACTCTGTGGTTGACTAGACAGTGTGGGTTGATGTTTTGTACATATTATATGATGGTAGACTCGATGTATTTATTGTTATTTAATGGTAGACTATGTGATGTGTACAAATTTATGTATTCTATATATAGTGGTTTGAGTTGGTGATGAAATTTATGATGATTTTGTGTTTTTGTTGGTATATTGAGTTCGAATTGGTTTGATTTTGGTATTTGGTTGATATATGGTATGCTAAGCTTATATATTATTGTTGAAATAGTGGTTTGTGTGAGAAACATAGTTGAAAGGATAAATAGCAGCTGTAATATAAAAAATATGCAGGTTTTTCGATGGCTAGCGACGACTTATTGGTAGATATATAAGGAATGGTTTCCGATGGCTTTTGACTATTGACGTCGGCTATTGGAAACCGTCTCTAGCCGACTCTAGCCATTGAAAAATGAAACGACGGCCTGTGTCAAGAGCTGTCGAAAACTATGTTCCCCGACGCCTTAGATTGTGACGGTTATTTCCGACGGCGCCCACTTCTGCCAACCATTTTGAGTTGTCGAAAATGACTTTTATTCTTGTAGTGTGGGCTCCTTACTATAGTACACTTTTTATCTAGAAGGAAATGATTATACCCATAACCTTGCGGCACCTTTTCCCATTTTGGTCATTTCTGGGGTGTGAGGCTTGACGAATTCTCGTTACACAAAGCTACGCTTTATCCTAAAGCCATGTTTTAATCATCTATAGCTCAATCACTTAGCATGCCACATTGTCACTTCATAACATAAAATTGATAATCACTAACCATATCACATTTGAGCTCATATGTCTCAAAGAAGGGCGTTAAGCTAAGAGAATACTTCTTTTCCACCAACTTAAATATGATTAGTAAAGATCAATTAGTACATTACAAAATATGATGTCAAACATCACATACATACAAGTTTGTTTTGGGTCTAAACGAAACCGAAGGCCCTTTATTCCTCGTCCAATAAAGAAGAGAATCCCTCGCACTCCCGAATCTCAAGTACGTCGGGACCACTGCTATATAAAACCTCATTATGGGATGCCTCCCAATAGAGACATAAATAAGCAGCCGTTTCAATGTGAAGAGCTCCGGCCTTCAACCATCATCTTCAATTATTTTCATTTGCTTCATAACATCGTATTATAATTCAAAATGGTTTTCGGATAGAAACCTGATCCCAATTTTTTCGATTAATGAGCGCAATTTAAAACCATATGGAAATTCAGGATTTGCTAAGTCTTTTTCTGCTTAAATTAAGCTTTCATTATCTTGATAAAACCTTGATTGTTAACAAAACTGTTTCATTTAAACTTAAGCAAAGATTAAACTTTTAACTTTGCATTCTAATCACATTCTGAAGGATTATTCCGATTAACTCTTAATTGAAAGATTTTCTTAATACTTAAATAAGTGTTCCTTTATAATACAAGTCAAAACCATTGTTATTAAATATAAGATTCATGATTTAGGCTAAACCAAAACCAATTGATATTAAATATAAGATTTGTATAGAAATCATATCAACTTATATCAAATATCAATTCTCATAATCAATAATTACTATAAGCGGAATAACGGTATATGTACCTTTTAAATTCCTTGAATAGTATAAGTTTAACTACGAATTTTAATATCAAATTGTTGTATATAACGTTGTTGTATACACAATAATATGATTTTTGTTTATTGATAATAACAAATATATATTATTATAAATGTGTTTGTTATTGTACTGTTTCATATACTACACAACTGACAGGAATATAATATTTCTATTTAAATAAAATACAACTGTACAGAAATTTAAATATTCATACAGTATTATGTTTGAATAAAAATATTTTATTTCAATTTCAAAAAGTACATCTTTTATAACTCCTCTATTTGACATACTTCATTTCATTCATATACAAATTTCCTCATTACAACTCTGTCACTCACTCTATACAACTACATTTACACTCACATATACATACACTCTCATTAACTCTACATTGACACTGTTATTTTCACTGTCTTCCATCTTCACAGCATCTTCACTGTCAGTACAGTCATCATCTGCTTACCTGTTATATACAGAAACACACAAGAGTACACTGGAATAGAAATAAAACTGAATACATGTGAATATATATTTTATTTTTAAAATTTTATTTGCCTCAGATTTCTGGTGTGTTTCTCATCATTTTTCATGACTTGATCTGATTCATCTGTGTTTAGTTAGTTTGTATATGTATAGTACAGGGACAAGAAATCTTGTTTGATGGTTGCATATACACACGTGTATAGATATACACATGTGCACTGCCTCGCCAATCAGAATGTAGTAGCGAGCAACTGAGGAGCAGCCACGTGGACCAACTCGACTAAGTGTAACTCAAGCTATACAGACATGGTGGAGCTTGCATAAATACACTCAAATGTATAAGTCAGAGTCAAACCAGCAAGTCCATGAGTCGAGCAACAAAGTCAACACATCTCAAAGTACAATGCAGAATGGTCGAGGAAACAAAGTGCCAAATGCAACAAGTCAAAAGCAGGCACAAAAATTAATGAGCAATTTCAAGCATGGTGGAGCAACATGCATCAAAATAGCAAGTGAACACAACAGCATGGTCAGAGGCCAAGTCAAAGGTCAAACACTCAAGTGTATAAATGTTTCAAAGATGACCAAAAGCATTTGGATAGAGTACATGCATGGGGGCTGAGTACAAGGAGCATGACAGAGTATACATGACATAGCAACATGCCTGAAGTGTTCTAGACTGAGCAATAATGCACATAACATGTCAAGCAGCTAAAATTCATGGTGACCAAGTTTTATTTGAGCAAAATGATAACACGTCAACAGTATTTCAAAGTGTCGAGCATATTTTCAAGTATGGAGCATTTACATGAATCAAGATAAGCAGTAGGTTAAACATGGCAAATATTTAAAGTTTACAAGCAGCAGCATCATGGAGATCTAACACAATCAACAAAGCATCAATATCATATCAGCATATGATTGGTGCAACATGGATAGCAAAAAGAGCACAGTTAGAATACATGCCAATATGTGTTAACGAGCAAGTTCAAGAGTGCAGACAGATTACAAAATGAGCACAAATTCACACACAGTTCAAGTCTCGGAAATATGCATGATATTTGTGTCATGGTTTACAATCAAGCTTCCAGAAATGTGAATCAAATTTTATATGGATAGAAATCATATGTTTTGATTTCCAGAGATACATATATGTCATGTCACAAGTGCTTTGCTCGAAATATTTTTTGGAAAATCTACATACAGGTGGAACACAAAGCAGCAGTGATGAAGTACCAGTGCCACAACAAATTTTCAATTATTTTTGTTGATTGAGGAAAGTTTTAAAGGCCTTGCTGAATTCTGTATTGGTAATCACAGTAACATATGTGGGATCAATCAGGAAATGTTTTTTGGCAACAACATAATTGTCAATTATGGTCAAGCATTCAACATCAAAGAAATGTTCTTTTAATTCTCTGGTTCAACTTAAAGGAATGGATTCAATTCTCACTGCTGGCTTATTTTTTTATTGACAAGTATAATTGGTTTCCAGTTTTTGAGCAAATTAACTTAGGGCAAGAAAGCATCTTTAAATCTTTCCAAATATGCATCAAAATCAATTTCGAGATTAGTTTCCAAAATGCAAATGTCATTTTTAAAGACCAGAAATTCGCACATGTTTTTTCAAAGTAGAATTAAAACAGAAGATTCACAATAACTTGTATAGATTCATTTTTACTCAAGGCAAAAAAAGAGAGACAATCACTTGCAAGGACCAAAGGAAAAGAATTATTTTGTTTGCAGATAATCAAAGCCGAATTCTTTCCATTACATGGCAACAAAATAATCACGCAAAGAATTCACAGCAACTAATTTAAATCGAGCTAGTCAAAAGAGGAAAGCAGGGAAATCAGATCAAATCACATATGAAATCAGAGTTGTAGGGTTTCTAATTTACCCTATATACACACCTATACATCATAAGCTATGAGTATCGAATCGACACAACAACAATTTCAAGCTTAAAAAAAATTCAAAGAAACTCACGGGTTTTCAAAGTGATTCGATCTCATTCCCAAATCGTTGAACAAGAGAGCAGCAACAATCGAAGCCAGACTGAAGAACAACATCGATTTATCAGAAGTGGAATTGATTTAGGACGAAGCAAGAGAAACCCTAAATTGATTAGAACCAACCGCCATTTTTAATTCTCCAAAGAGGAAAAGAGAACGGGCTAAATTATTTGCAAGTGGGTCGGCCTATATTCAAGTGTTTAAAGGGAGTTTCAGTTTATACTTAAACTAGGGTTTTCTTGTTTTGTTTTTATTTTTGTATTGTTTTTATTCTGTTTTCTGTAAAACAATTCTGAACAGTTCTAGAGTCTGTAAAATTCTAGGGGAATCCAGTTAGGGTTTAGCTGGCAGTTTACTAGAGTCTGTAAAATCTAGGGTTACGGATTACGGGTCTGTAACTCGGGAAAATCTGGTCGAGGAGATATCAGTCAGTCTAGGGTTTTGAGCGTAGGGTTAGTACAGGAGCATGGAGTGCGAGTTTACAATGTCTGTAAGCGGGATCTGTTATTAACTCCTAGTAGAAACCTTAGGAATGCAGCAGTAGGCAGAAGTTTGCCGAAGCTGGGTATGTCTTGTGTCATTTACTTTCTGCATTTCTATTTCTGCTATATTCTGTGATCTGTGATTTTTTAATAACTCGCTAAAATTCAATAAACCCTATTCAACCCCCCTCCCCCTCTAGGGTTAATCAAGATCCAACAAGTGGTATCAGAGCTGGTATAAGGTAACAACATGATAGGAGGTTCTCGCTGTATGATCATGTGGCGAAGTATTGACTCTTGCCCCTACATGCCCGTGGGTGTTGTTCATGTCGAGAGGCAGGACGTGAAACCAGTGTCTGAGGTATCTTTGGTGGCCACCGTGGTGGTTAAAATTCCTCGTAAATGGAGACACCATTTGGTATCAGAGCATGTATTTCCATTAACGCTAGAGTCATGGTATCTCCTAGTTGTCAGTCCATAGAGAGTCAGTCTAGTGATATTCCAATTATTTTCAATGGTACATATTTTTTAATTTGGAAATCGAAAATCGAATTCTATTTAAAATCTGTTAATTATGAATATTGGAATATTATTATAAATATGGGTGATATGTTAGATAAGAAAAATAAAGTTATAAATGTTCGTTTCATGCATATTTTCTATTGTTATCTTAGTAATAATCAACTTGATCTTATCTCTCATTGTTTAAATGCGTAGGATATCTGGAAAACTCTCAACGCGCTGTATGGAAATGACAACAACTCCTCAAAACCCTCAGTTGCCAACTCAGATTCAGATGTGTGCTTAAGTGGAGCTATTAACGACGATTCAGACGTTGGAGACTCTTCATATGAAGAATTGGTTTCTCGTTGTATTGATTTAACTAAAACTGCAAATCGTCTCCAAAGTAAAAATAAAATTTTGAAATCTGAAAACTCTGAGTTGCGATGCAGAAATAATGATTTGAAATTAAAACTTGAAAACTCCAACTGCAAAAATTGTATGATTGTGAAAATTGATTTAGCTCAACTTGGTGAACATTGTAGAAAGCTTGGAAATAAAATTCTGATTTTGAAAAATCACGAAGATGAGTTAATTCATAAAAATAACGCTTTGCAGAAGGAGTTGGGTAAGATTAATTTCGAACATGAAATTTTTGAAAAGCAAAATTTGTTGAAAACGGATTTGATTTTGAAAGAGCTTGAATCTGAAATTGAAAAATTCAAGAATTTTGAAAAACTTGAATTTGAAAAACAAAAACTTTTTGAAGCTGAGATCTCTGAGTCCCAAGCCAAAATCAAATTACTTGAATATGAAAATTTGGTTTTGAAACAACATGATATTGAAAGAAAGATCACTAATAATCGATGTTCTGATTTAATAAAAGAAAACAGTGATCTTAAATCCAAAATTCAATAATTAAAATCAACTTTGGATAAATTTTCTAATAGGGAAAAATCGTTGAGTATTTTGTTGCAAAATCAAGTTTCTATTGGGAATAAATATGGTATTGGCTTTGGGAAAAATAATGTTTTTGAAAATGTCAATTCAAATGGTTTTAAAAATCCCTCAAGTTGCTTCAAGAAGGATAGTTTTGAAAAGTTGAACTCTGGATATTTCAAAAGTTTTTTGAATCACAAATGTGATAAGAAATTGTTTGATAACAATCTATCTAATCCATTTTGGACCCAAAAAGAAACAAGGTGAATTCATATAAATTCAAACAGATTTGGGTCCCTAAAGGAACTTTGGTAAATTCTGATGGATTGTTATATAAACAGATTTGGGTACCAAAACGTAAGAAAACAATTGAGAGTGGTTTTACAAATTTTGTTAGACCACTCGATCCTATAAACTGTTAGGTACCACTGGAGGCTGAAGAACTGCTGTGCAAAAAGAAATTTGAAATCAAGCTGGCTTATACTTCTGTATCATTCACAGTTCCTCCAGCCAGGATTTGCTGAGTCGGAGATTCTGATTTACATGGATTTTAGGTATAATCTTTGAATTCATCTTTGAAAATATTTTGTTTCTTTTGTTTATTCCTTCTTCTACCCCATCTATTTTTTTCTTGATTTGTCACTGTCATATTTCTGTTTCTTCATGGGCTTTCTCAACTTCCAATTGCAGTACTCATAATTTTTTGGAAATTCGCTTCATTAGAATAAAACATTGATGTTTTAATCATTTCCAGATCTTGAGTTTAATCTTGTAAATATCTGCAATTGTTTTGAAGTTTATTTTCTGTTTTCTGAATTCATAACAGTGTTGATGTATTCTTGTCATATCTTGAACACTGTTGATTTGAATTCTAAATTTTTGAAGATCTGAAAGTTTAATGGAATTTCACACACCTCTGCTGTTTTGAGGTTTTTCTAATTCAGTTTGGAAGGGCTTGAAAATTTATACTCATTACAGCACTCTGTTATTTATCAGTTGTGGTAATTTCATTGATTTTCAGATTGGCTTGGATATTTTGTTTGGTCTTGAATCATTGCTTACATCTTGAAATTCATTGTTATTCATGATCATCTAGTTTGGTTTTTGTTTGTTTGAGATCACTTGAAAATTTATGATATTTTGAATCTCACACACTTCTTAGATATGAAATTATTAATCATGTGTGATTAATTCATTGTATCTCAAGATTTACATTTGTTCTAGTGATTTTGAATAAACCACTATTTTTGGATCATGAATTATTACTCAATCTTGATGTAATTATTCTAAAAAAATTCTTGTGTGATTATCAGAAAAATTTATGAAAAATTCTTTTGAAAAATGATCATTAGAACTCACTGCTATTTCATGATGATTTGTGTTGAATATCTGTTTGTTTAAAATCATTTGAAATTATTGATTTATTGAATCACGCACATATCTTGGATCTAAAATTGGTAATCTGGTGTGATTGATTCAGTGAAGCTTAAGATTTTCATATTTCCTCAAATGATTTCAAATAAACTGTATTTTTAATCTTGAATCATATTTTGTGACCATCAGAAACATCCTCTGACAAGTCTGTTGTGATATTGACTTCTGTGCTGCTCTGATACTGTTTTTTTTAAATGTCCTTTGATAAGTGCTTGTTTTGGTTAACTTTGCTTGCTGCTCTGATTAATGTGCTTATTTTGTTAGTCTTGTTTCTTGAGCTTAATGATTGTTCTTGGATGTCTCGGATACCCTTGTTAGTCACCCATGTCATACTCAAAATCCTTGTTAATAGAGACACCAACAAGTGGTACCAATTTTGATATGCTGCATTATTCTCACCCTGTATATATTTTTACTTCATCCCTCTTGCCTTGTATAAATTCTTATGTTATCCTCTTGTAATTGATTTTCAATTTTAAAATTATTTATTGATTATTCATTCAGAAATTAAAATCAATATCCAAATTGAACTGTATTTATAATTCATCAAAATCATTATCTGATTTTGAAATTGTGATGAATTGTGACTACAGTATATTTCACAACAAAAGGAGATTTTATTTAGATTTTCATGATGGTTGAATAGTTATTATAATATCTTTGAACTGGCAATTATTTCACGACCAACTTCATTATCTTTCATCTTTCTACCATCCATCGTGATTTTATAATAATGTGGAGAGTTTAATAATTTTTTTAAAAATCATCTTGAATAAACAGTGAAAATATTTGTGATGGAATTGTGGTTGTATTATTATTCAGAATTAATGATAATTGAAAATTTTCAATGATCTCAGTACAGTTGATCATATTTCATAATATTATTAATTTATAAATTTATTTCACAAATCATTTCTGTACGTATCACATTTCTATCATCCATATTGGTTTTATATACTGAGGAGTTTTTCCTTTGAAGCTGAAAACGATAAATATATAATTAATTCATAAGTGTATTTCCAATCTCATTTAAAAATCCAAGCTCTGGTTATGCATGGTTGTAAGACGACTTATAATTTAAGCGGTGACTGGCCTCATTTAAAAATCCAAGCTCTGGTTATGCGTGGTCAGTGTGTTCTTAAATAAAAATAAAAGAAAAGGAAATAATGTGCTAAAAATAGAAACTAATCTGAAATTCTCCTTTGTGTATAAAAACCAGCCTATCAATCCATATTCTATTTTGTGAAATGTGTTAATATTTTATGACGTATTATGTTTTGTTGATTGATAGCTATTGGGATTTGATATTATTCGATTTTGTCACTTAAATTGAATAAATAATTATTGTCTAAATCCATCACTGTTTTTGTACTTCATTTTAAAAAAAAAAATTTGAAAATCATTAATTTTTTAACTCTCTCCATTTATATAAATTTCATCGTAAATCCGGCATTCTCTAAAATGTGAAATATGCCACTATTTCTTAGAATATTATGATTTTTGTTTGACTGATTGAGATTTATGATGACCGCTCTTCCTCTTATGCTGAAATTACATTTTTAGTCATTTTTCATCTATATTTTAAATTCTGAATCCTTTTGATGATAACAAAAGGGGGAGAATGGATTGAGATTTTGATTTATGAGTGAATATTTTATAAATATTTTAATTTTGAAAATTCAATCAATTCATTCTTTTCACTCATGCACAGTTATAGGGGGAGTTTCTGTTGTAGGGGGAGCAATCAAATAAGGGTAGTTCAATATTCACTGTCAAACACATTTATTATATTCAAAATCTTAATATTTGTTATCAAAAGGGGGAGATTGTTGTATACACAATAATATGATTTTTGTTTGATGATAACAACCAAATATATATTATTATAAATGTGTTTGTCATTGTACTGTTTCACATAAGACACAACAGACATGAATATAATATTTCTATTTAAATAAAATACAACTGTACAGAAATTTAAATATTCACACAATATTTTATTTGAATAAAAATATTTTATTTCAATTTCAAAAAGTACATCTTTTATAACTCCTCTATTTGACATACTTCATTTCATTCATATAAAAAATTCCTTATTACAACACTGTCACTCACTCTATACAACTACATTTACACTCACATATACAAACACTCTCATTAACTCATACACTGACACTGTTATTTTCACCGTCTTCTGTCTTCCATCTTCTGTCTTCACAGCATCTTCACTGTTAGTCCAGTCATCATCTTCTTACCTGTCATATACAAAAACACACACATAGTACACTGCAATAGAAATAAAACTGAATACATTTGAATATATATTTTATTTTTAAAATTTTATTTGCTTCAGATTTCTGGTGTGTTTCTCATCATTTTTCATGACTTGATCTGATTCATCAGTGTCTAATCAGTTTGTATATGTATTGTACAAGGACAGGAAATCTTGTCTGATGGTTGCATATACACACATGTATAAATATACACATGTGCACTGCCTCGCCAATCAGAATGTAGTAGCGAGCAACTGAGGAGCAGCCACGTGGACCAGCTCGACTCAGTGTAACTCAAGCTATACAGACATGGTCGAGCATGCATAAATACACTCAAATGTACAAGTCAGAGTCAAACCAGTAAGTCCATGAGTCGAGCAACAAAGTCAACACATCTCAAAGTACAAAGCAGAATGGTCGAGGCAACAAAGTGCCAAATGCACCAAGTAAAAAGCAGGCACAAAAATTAATGGAGCGATTTCAAGCATGGTGGAGCAACATGCATCAAAAAAGCAAGTGAACATAACAGCATAGTCAGAGGCCAAGTTAAAGGTCAAACACTCAAGTGTATAAATGTTTCAAAGATGACCAAAAGCATTTTGATAGAGTACATGCATGGGGGGCTGAGTACAAGGAGCATGACAGAGTATACATGACATAGCAACATGCCTGAAGTGTTCTAGACTGAGCAATAATGCACATAACATGTCCAGCAGCTAAACTTCATGGTGATCAAGTTTTATTTTAGCAAAATGATAACACGGCAACAGTATTTCAAAGTATCGAGCAGATTTTCAAGTATGGAGCATTTACATGAATCAACATAAGCAGCAGATTAAGCATGGCAAATATTTAAAGTTTACAAGCAGCAGCATCATGGTGATCTAACATAATCAACAAAGCATCAAGATCATATCAGCATATGATTGGTGCAACATGGATAGCAAAAAGAGCACAGTTAGAATACATGTCAATATGTGTTAACGAGCAAGTTCAAGAGTGCAGACAGATTACAAAATGAGCACAAATTCACACACAGTTCAAGTCTTAGAAATATACATGATATTTGTGTCATGGTTTACAATCAAGCTTCCAGAAATGTGAATCAAATTTTATATGGATAGAAATCATATGTTTTGATTTCCAGAGATACATATATGGCATGTCACAAGTGCTTTGCTCGAAATATTTTTTGGAAAATCTACATACAGGTGGAATACAAAGCAGCAGTGATGAAGTGCTAGTGCCACAACAAATTTTCAAGTATTTTTGTTAATTGAGGAAAGTTTAAAAACCTTGCTGAATTCTGTATTGGCAATCACAGTAACATATGTAGGATCAATCAGGAAATGTTTTTTGGCAACAACATAATTGTCAAGTATGGTCAAGCATTCAACATCAAAGAAATGTTCTTTTAATTCTCTGGTTCGACTTAAAGGAATGGATTCAATTCTCACTGTTGGCTTATTTTTTATATTAACAAGTATAATTGGTTTCTAGTTTTTGAGCAAATTAACTTGGGGCAAGAAAGCATCTTTAAATCTTTCCAAATATGCATCAAAATCAATTTCGAGATTAGTTTCCAGAAATGCAAATGTCATTTTCAAAGACCAGAAATTCACACATGTTTTTTCAAAGTAGAATTAAAACAGAGGATTCACAATAACTTTTCTAGACTCATTTTTACTCAAGGCAACAAAAGAGAGACAATCACTCGCAAGGACCAAAGGAAAATAATTATTTTGTTTGCAGACAATCAAAGCTGAATTATTTCCATTACAAGGCAACAAAAATAATCAGGCAAAGAATTCACAGCAACTAATTTAAATCGAGCCAGTCAAAAGAGGAAAGCAGGGAAATCAGATCAAATCACATACGAAATCAGAGTTGTAGGGTTTCTAATTTACCCTATGTACACACCTATACTTCATAGGCTATGAGTATCGAATCCACACAACAACAATTTCAAGCTTAAAAAAATTCAGAGAAACTCACAGGTTTTCAGAGGGATTCGATCTCGTTCCCAAATCATTGAACAAGAGAGCAGCAACAATCGAAGCCAGACTAAAGAACAACATCGATTTAGCAGAAGTCGAATTGATTTGGGACGAAGCAAGAGAAACCCTAAATCGATTAGAACCAGTCGCCATTTTTAATTCTCCAAAGAGGAAAAGAGAAAGGGCTAAATTATTTGCAAGTAGACCGGCCTATATTCAAGTGTTTAAAGGGAGTTTCAATTTATACTTAAACTAGGGTTTTCTTGTTTTGTTTTTATTTTTGTATTGTTTTTATTCTTTTTTTTGTAAAACAATTCTGAACAGTTCTAGAGTCTGTAAAATTCTAGGGGAATCCAGTTAGGGCATAGCTGACAGTTTACTAGAGTCTGTAAAATCTAGGGTTATGGATTACGGGTCTGTAATTCGGGAAAATCTGGTCGAGGAGATATCGATCAGTCTAGGGTTTTGAGCGTAGGGTTAGTACGGGAGCAGGAAGTGCGAGTTTACAGTGTTTGTAAGCGGGATCGGTTATTACTTCCTAGTAGAAACCATAGGAATGCAGCAGTATGCAGGAGTTTGCCGAAGCTGGGTATATCTTGTGTCATTTACTTTCTGCATTTCTATTTCTGCAATATTCTATGATCTGTGATTTTTTAATAACTCGCTAAAATTCAATAAACCCTATTCGCCCCCTCTCTAGTGTTAATCTAGATCCAACACAAATATCTGATGATTGCTTCCATTCAATCCAATTTATAATTGAAAATAATTAATCTTATTAAGGTTACACTACGCCAGAAACAACTTTTAACAACGTTCGAAAAATACTGTAATAAGATATAACAGCGTTATTAGAAACACTGTATAACAACATGCCGTCATTGATGCATAATTTCTAACAGCAAAGAAAATACGTTGTAAAAAACTATTTTATACAGTGTTGTTTTTTTGTTGTAAATTAGGCTTATACAACGTTTAGATTTTGCTTTTTAAAAATTAAAACATCGTTTATAAAACGCTGTGAAAATGTGTTTGAGGTATATTTTAAACGTTCATCACGCTGTTGCTAAGTTATGACAACGTTTATTGCACACTATATATAGTTTTTTCATATGTTTTCAATTGCAACTTATAAAAGTTGTTATTAGTTGTTTCATTAGCGGTTCTTAAACGTTGTTGTTGCAATATTCACATACCAATAACCTAATTTCATTTAATTATGTTTCAGTTGATTAATATATAAATCAATCTAAAAACAATAGAATAGAAGCATAACAATTAATCATTTTCATAAAATAAGTTGAATACAATATCCATTAATAAAGTTTACTCACAAACAATGATGAAATTTGTAAATCATCTTCATACAATATTAAACAAAGACACAATACGTACAGAGTTTGCATCAAATATTAATGACAAAACATGTAAACAGGAACTTTTCATACGCTAACTAGGCCGAATCTCCAAAAACCAAAAGTATCTTGTGCATTTCTTGCATCTAAAAACTTTACCTACCTGTAGCAGTAAAATTTAGAAATTAGCGATCAAAAAACACATTTGAAATAACATATTTAATTTCCAACTACTAAAAAATTGCAAACCAAATTTCCACTGTAACAATAACTTAGTTTTGAATGCAATAAAAACAATTTTTTACCACTATTACAAGTTGTTAATTGAATGGAAACAAGTAAGAGACCGGTGTAAGTTAAATATCACCTCAGTTTTGGCTTACACTGAGCTGATACTTAATTTTGCCTAAGATATCTTGAACTCCAGTCTTTAAAACTCAGGTGTTGCTAACGGACAGGTGCTACTCTTCAAAAGCTTGAAGCCTTATTTGCCACATTTGATAAATGCATCTAAGCAATGCCCAAATCAAAACCAATGTGGTCAGTAGAGAAATTTCATTCCAGCAAAATTATCTTTGATGTTTTTATGATTGCTTAACAATTAGTAGGTAGTATGCCAGGTTATATTTCAAATTAAATGCTTTTTGACTTTGTAAGTGCATCCAAGCAATGGCGTAGCGAGGAAAGTTCACTGGCGGGGCAATTTGTTGGTTCCGGGGGTTCGAGGGTGGTAGCCCTCGAAAAAAAAAAAACATGCCAACCATATAATTATATGTATGAATAATGATTTCTAAATGTCAAACAAGAACAGCTAAATATATATATCCATCATAATAATTCATTACAAAAACGATCAACTATTGATCTTTCAAAATAAACAACTATATATTGCTACTTTAAAGTTGACCGTGCCGAGTTCTCATTTTCTGAAAGCGATCAAGAATTGCATCATTGTTAATATCCTTGAATATATCTTTCTCTACGTATGAAATACAACTATCATTCAATCATTCATCTCTCATTCGATTGCATAAGTCATTTTTTACTACATTCATGGCAGAAAATGCTTTCTCCACTGTCGCGGTTGAAACCGGTAAGATTAGCGATAAGGTTATGAGCTTGTAAACCAAATTATACACGATATGCTTTTTTGTCATCACCATCTTTTTTAGCGAAATCACCAACTGCTTTCACATCTTAAACATATCACTGGACTTCATATCAATTTCATAAATCTCCAATTGGCTACAAAGATCCATACGCTCTGCTTCAGAAAAATCCTCGGGGTAAAATTCCGATAAACGAACTAACTTTAATTTATCAAAAGAGGCAAATGAATCAACCGGATTAAGAGAGCACATACAAAGAAGTAATTCTGAATTTACCTCATCGAAACGATTATTAAGCTCAACAATTTGCTTATCTAGACAAAGATAAAACAAATCAACTCGACTATGATGTAAATTTGTAATCATTGATCCTCTCTTTAATCTACCCAAAAGAAGATAATTATTATCCATATTTGAAATAGGAATTTGATGTTTGGTGCAAAAAGAGCTGACGTCATTTATAAGAATATCCCATCCACTAGCTCGCATTTTATTTAACCGTTCTTTAGACACTTTTACCAACATCAAAGCATTCACAATATTTTGATATTTTCGTTGTAATGCTTTGGAAAGATCGTTAGTGATTGCAAGAACATTCTTCATCAAAATAAATATGAAATTATAAGACTGCATTGCTTTTATCAAATTTAAATGCTCCCCTTTTTTATCACCCGACATATCTTCTACCATGTTTGTAAGGAAATCAATAACAGAAGGAAACATAATGATCAAATTAATTAACGTACATAAAGTGAACCCCAACGTGTATCCCCCAATCGTTTCAAACTACGCTCTTGATTTAACCCCCGACCACTAGAGAGTTCACCACTTTCAAGTTGACTAAAAATTCTACCAGCTTCTTTTTCTCTGAGAATGTCTCGACGCTTGCATGATGTTCCAGCAGGATTTACCAAATTATCGACCAAGTAAAAAAAATCAGAAATGTGGTCTATATCTTTGGCGACACGAATAAGTGTTAATTGAAGTTGATGTGCAAAACAATGAACATAAAAAGCAGACTTATTCCCATTTAGAATAAGTGTTTTAAGACCATTAAACATACCTTGCATATTACTTGCACCATCATATCTTTGACCTCTTAACTTTGACATGCTTAATTTATGTTTACTAAAAAAAGCATAAGTCATCTTTTTAAAGACATTGATGTTGTGTTCGGAACATGTACCATACCAACAAATCTTTCGATTACACTTCCACTTTCATCCACAAATCGCAAAACAATTGTCATTTGCTTTTTAATTGATGTATCACGAGCTTCATCAACTAGTAGTCCAAATAATCCTCTAGAAAGATGTATCACGAGCTTCATCAACTCATTTTGATCATTTCGATCATAGTCTAAAATTTGATGTCGGAGATTAGGATCGGATGGAAGATTCGATAAATCAACTTGAATATGACTTCGAGTTACTAAGTTCGGATTAACTGTGTTTTGATTATCATTGTTCACTATATTACTATGCGCAGAAGCTCCAACTTCGATAAAAACTTAAGATATTTTCGCATATCTAAAATTAGAAATATCATCAAATCAGACTTTTTATTAACTCTACAGCATCTAAAACTAAAAACCAATTGCAGCAACCAATACTTTAAAATATCTAAAATTAGAAATCGATTGCAGTAACCAATATTGTAAAATATCTAAAATTAGAAACCAATTGCAGTCTGCAAATGCATGGCATAAGTAATAATTATATCCTGATTAATTTACTATGAATGTGAAGAAAATTAATCAATATTTGAACAAAAGCCATCTGCTATCCTGATATTAACATCTAAAATTCGAATTACATCCCATTCGCATTCGCGCAGTTACAATTTCCAGGAAACATCCTATCTGCAGATACAATTTAGGTTTAACCAATATCTAAAATTCGAATTACAATTTAGGTTAAAACTCGAAATCTGTACAAGAGGATTCGCCAGTTTAGGTTAAAACTCGAATTGCAAATTCGAACAGCAAAATTAGGTTTGAACTCGAACTACAAATTAGATAAAAACTCACCGTTTATTTGAAGACTGGATCTGGAGATGCGATTTGGAGTGGAGACAGGGTCGGCCCTGGCCTAGTGCGAGCCGTGCAACCGCACAGGGCCAATTAGGTTGGGGGGCCCAAAAAAAAACTGTATTACTTTTACTAGAGCTTTTTTTTTTTGTCAGGATGCGTGTACTTGATAGTAATTTATCTATGCAAAAGTAGATATGATTGTATGCTTTGTTAACATCAATCAATATATTAAAATGGAGATGTGGCTTGTGTGGACCTCTAGTTGACATATTGAAAATGTGAGTAAAAACTTTATGAATTTGCTGAAACACGCAATTTTCTCAATGGAGATATACAGTAGAAAAAAACACATTTTCACTTAAGTTCAATTTCATTAAAAAAAAAAATTTAAAGGCCCAAAATTTTGGGTCCGCACTAGGCCCATAAATACTCAGGGTCGGCTCTGAGTGGAGATGAGGAACAAGAGCTCTTTGAGATGATTTGGAGTTGAAGACGTGAGTGCGATTTGGAGTGGAGATGAGGAACGAGAGCTCTTTTTGGAGTTGAAGACGTGAGCGAGAGAGAAGCCGGTAGGAGAACAACATATTCCACGTTACACGTGATAATGTCAGTAGGGGAAACCAACCTTGCAAAAAATGGTTTAGTTGGTGAAATTCTTGCTTTCGGGAAGTTTTGAAGTAGCATTTCGGTGTAGGGAGGATGATGGTGGGCTGTAAGATTAAACTCCATAGGTGGACTGGCTAGCGGCTGCTAAGCAGGAATGCTTTACTGTGTCAATGGTACTCAATGGGGGTAAGCTCCTATGCACATGAAAGAAAGATGAACTTCTATAACACAAAGCATTTGAAGATGAAGGGCAGGAGTTTTGGCAAAATAAACGGGGTTGGGGTGATAACGGAAAGAATGCTGCTGACTGTATGTTATAGCTCAAAGCCATTAACTTAATAGCGAAATTAACTTAACAGCAAATTCAAAACTGATATAATGAAAAAGAAAAAGAAAAAATCAAATTGATTTTTTAGTCATCACTTAAAGAAATCTGATTGTCACCTTCTACTATGAAATACCACTGAAAATACTAAAATTGATGATCATAAACACCAATGTGAATGTGGATTTTTGTAAAGGAGACCATCTTAAATTTTCCAGTGAAATTACACAGCAGGGTAGGGATATTAGATGATGAAGGTGAATAATTGAAAAAGCTTGGATATTGTGAAGTCCTTGAATATTAGATACCTATCCCTCTGCAGAAAATGGGACTAAGTTTTATATTTGAGGTGTAGCGCAACCCTCCTCTAATAGCTATCCAATCTGACAGTATATAGTTATATTATTTTGTGAATCAACCTATACATAGTGGTCTGCTTTATGGGAGTACATCTATTTTACTTCTTAATTTACTTTATATTGAAAAACTGTGGATGAAAATAAACTACCACTGTATTAGGGACGAACGTTTGGTTGGTTTGGTTTATTCGATGATAAATTTGTCAAATCAAGCTAAAAACAATAAAAATGAAAAACAAACCAAATTAAATTTGGTTGGTTCGGTTGTTTATCCAATTAAATCGAACTAAAAATGTTTTACACTTCATATTTGAAATATTCACTATAATTTGAAACAAATTATAAATATATGATTATAGTATTATCATTTTTTATTTTTGTGTTTTTTAATATTAATTTTAACACGTAGGTGATGATTATTATATACTTAAATAACTAAACTAATCTAAATATTGTGGTGGGAGTTCCAAGCTCGCCATGAAGAGGGAGAGAGTTCGATTCGCGTCTCACGCACTTTAGTTCAAATAAGGGGACTTCCTATGTGCATAAGCCTAATGACCCCGCGAACCGGGTTAGGTGCACTAGGGGGAGTTTTACGACAATGTCGGTTTATTCCCTGACAAAAATTCAAAAAAAGTAATTTAAAATATTTATTACAATACCGATAATTTTGAAAATATAGTAAAAATTCGGTTAATTTGTTTAAACCAATAAGCAAAATTAACATTTTTTCGGATCAATTACAAATCGAACTAAACCAATCAAAATAAATTGGTTTGATTGGTTTAATTGAAGAATGCTCACTCCTGCACTATATCACGCCTAAGGTTACATACAACAGACGCTTGAATGTAAGCATATTCACAAAGTAAAACCGATTCTTAACCCGTATGTTTACAGGTACGTATCCAAATATTTTGCAGTAGGTTCCAGATAAATATTCGATAGCATGGTTCACTTATCAAATGAATACAACATACATAACCATTTGCAGTGGGACTTTTAGATTGTCCCAGGCTCCCAATACTGCATCAGTACATGTCATTTAACACGTATCTCTAGCAACATATCGAGTAACATATATTATAACTGTACATGTTAGGATTGATTCCAGGTGCCTTGCACTGTAACGTGGTCGTTTCTTTAAAATATCACAATTAGTTTCTTACCTGAGTGATATAATGCAAGGCGCATGCATCTTCATATATGACAATTCTCATATTAACAAATAAGAATTCGGGATGCTGCCATTTAGTTTTTCCCCATTTCGGCAAAATAGAACAAATATACGAATTTCTCACTCAAAGTTCTAACTTAGACATATCAACAGCAGTCCATATTATAAACCAAAAAATCTAAAACTGATCTCCATTGTTGAGGACAATTATTATGACGTGTATCCCTGATCCCTATACAGGGCCAGACAAAAAGTTTGTTAGGATTGTCTCGCATGTTGTTAAGAAGGAATGACGGATTTGAATAAATAGTCCGACATCATGGAATAAATTGAAGGAGTTAAGTACAAATATGAGTTGGTAAGCACGTAACATCACATATGTCGTTACATAACAGTGGTATCAGAGCCTAAGACTCGGACTGGGTCATGCAGACAAGGCGGTGCTTTCAAAAGATACTCGTAGGATGCGAGTCAAGAGGGAGACTGCCAGGATTGTCTCGCATTTTCTTAACAAGAAACAATAATTTTGCATGCTAGTTAACCTCTGCTCCTTAGCATCTAGCTGACAAAGACAAATAACTTTCATCAATGGCATCAACTGGAACAAAATAGCCGAACTAAGGGATTAGCATAGAATTTTTACTTGCATTAAAATTGAAGAAACAAGTAATTTTGCATGCCAGTCAACCTCTGCTCCTTAGCATCTAGCTTCAGCTTCACATGTTGACCTCTATAGAAAGGAATTACTTAACAACATCGCTCGCTGAAACACGAGGCTCTCCACTACAAAATGAGACAAGAAGATTGTCTTTGTTCACGGTATTTTGTACAAAAGCAACCCTCTTGTGTTAATTGAACCTTGCCAGCCATGCACAGGAATCTTTACACTCCTTTGAAATTTCACCTAGTCTCCAATTCTGTAGTTATACCACCACCATGAAAAATGAATTTGATTAAAATATGAAATTAGATAATGAAAAGTGCCTTATTGAAGTTGATTTTCACAGTCAACAGGTGTTAACATTTTAGTGTAAATGTATTTTTACATGGCAATAAATAAATCAGCTCCTTTGCTGAATAAGGCCCCTGTTAGATCTTCAAAAATCCATTCTCAGGGAAAGGAATTCAAATAATTAGAAGGTACATGTTTTGGAAACTAATTTAAATGACTTTTCTATTTTTGCATAGACGATTGAAAATTATTTTAAATTCAATAATGCTCCCCAACTAATTTGCCATAAGTAATAGCCAGGTTGTTCAAATTGGTAACAAAATATTAAATTGTGACCGTCCAAAAAAAGGAAATGTAACTAATTAACAAAGTATGACACTCTAAACAAGACAGCCCTCAATAAAAATTACACGAACAGAGTTATATCCAATGTAATCGACAGTAAGGATGACAATGAGGCAGGTCTAGAGTCCAAAGCCGTTTGACTCACCCCTGTTTTGACCCATTTAGACCCGGCCCATAGGGTTTTTGGAGCGGGTATACCCGCAACCCGCTTTTAGAGGTCCGGGTCTTGGATCGGGTCAGGGGCATAGCTAACCCGCCCCAACCCGACCTGCATGATTGAAACATCATTAAAACACTTTATAACTATAATTATTACTTGTTAATCCTCTTAGGTATACATGGTTATAACTTGAATATTATATTCTTTCAATCAACGAACTATAATTTTTTCATAATATTAGGCTACATCAATGATAATTATACAATAACAAATGCATACATTTTGAACTATTATCTTACAACTTATTTTATTATATTCTCTTCTCATTATGAACACATTATAATATGTATATGATTTATCATTTAGTGGGAAAAAATATAAGTATATAAATTTGTGTACATTATGATATATCACCAGGTCGCGGGGTGAGTCGGGTCTACCCTGACCCGTTCGAATTTCGGGTAAGGGGCAAAAATCCAGACCCACACCAGGTCTACGTACGGGGCGGGTCTGGGGCAAGATTTAAAAAGTCTGGGTCGGGTTTTGGGCACGAGAAACCCGCCCCAACCCGCCCCATTGCCATTCCTAATCGACAGAGCTTCTACTGGATCTCTAAAATACATTCTCGAGGTATGGATTCCAAATAAACGTTCAACTTTTGTTATGTAAAAGTCAAACATTTCCATATTTTCGCACATAGGCTAATAAGGTAACAAATAACGCTTACACCACAGAATACTTATCTACCATAAGTAATAGGTACATGTTTAGGAAAGTAGCTTAAAATTAATAACATTCTTATTTTTGCATAAGCGATCGAAAACTAATTTTAAATTCAATAACACTCACCAAGTAATTTGCCATAAATAAGAGGTAGGTGCTTCAAATTGATAATTATAAATTTCAGTTTCCAAAAAAATAAAATGTAATTATTTAATATAGTATATGACACTCAAAACAAGTTAACCTTCAATAAAAATTTCATGAACAGAATTAAATCCAATGTTAGTTGAAAACCATATTTTTCCTATTTTTTCTAAATGAATTGGCATTGCCATTACCCAAAACTTTAGAAAGTTGACTGAAAGAATGTACATATTGCAAACTAAAGCATATTGCACTTATATATCATCTAGTACAATATGAGAGTAATGTTTTTTTATTTACTTAATTTTTAAATAGAAAACATTAGCAAAGAAAAATATTGTACCGGTGTTCAACTGGGACCAAGGCAACAAACAAAAAGTGCAATATGTTGTGGGCATTTATTTAAATAGGACAAAACCTAATGCAATAATCTGAAAAGAAAATAATCCAAAATAGTAAAAGAGAAAATTAGGCAGCAAATTAGTAAAGAAATTAATGAAAATTTGTTGAACAAAAACACTTAAGATAACAGACATCACCAGTCATTACCGAATTTCACTGGACAACAACTCAAATGTGGTGTTGTAACCGTTGTGATTAATTCGACTTAAGACCACTCGAATCCGATGTCTAAACCACAAAGCGCTAGCGAAAGATAAGACCGTTGTTAAAATTATAAAAACAACCAAAACAATAACTCTAGTCACACACAATGATCAACCAATCGCCACTACAACAAAATAATCTTATTACAACGGTGAAACACCGTTGTAATATACATTTTATAACGGTGGACAAATTGTCGTGTATTAAGAAATTGTAATAGACTAAAATCTTTTACAACTATTTTGCACTGTTGCAACACCCTTGTAATATGTATATTTTACAACTTTTTCCACAGTTGTAATAGACTTTATTACAACAGCTATGCACCGTTGTAATAAAATATACTACAACTGTTATGCACCGTTGTAATTGACATTTGAATTTTTTTTTTAAATAACAGCTTTTGCAACTGAAAAGAACAATACACTAAATATATCAATACTCCATAAGCAAATCAGATATTATAGTTATTTACAAACTAATTTATTAAAATACTCAAATATTCAGTATTATAAACAATAAGTTTTATACAATATTTCGTACATTATTACATACTTGACCGTTACAATGCAACTTAGTACAAGCACAAGTTATCCACAAAAAATTGCATATCCTATGGGAGTACACTGGTCGAAGACAACGAAATCGTTACGCCATTTATCTTTTTGGAGCAAGTTCACTGCAATGATCAAACCTATTGCATAAGAATATGTCTGCTGCTAGAAAAAAGAACAAAAAATGTTTTTTTTTAAGCCAACAATACCAAATCTTAACAATAATGCTTAATGTACCTGATAGCATGAACTGTATGTGGTCCAAAGCCCTTTTTTAAACAATTGGATGTTGCACAACTTCTAAAAAAAAAAGCATCTGCACTTAGTCTTTCAGAAAACAAATTAGCAGATAATAATATTGACATGGTAGCTAAATCCATTAATAAAAAAAGTAGTCATCTAATCCAAACTTTCTAACCCGTGAATGAAACATTGCCAAACTAAAACATTAACATGTAAACTCCAAAAATTATCCTTCATTCTTCATGTTCCATTTTTGAAGACCACATGTTTGACTACCATGTTATTATCCACTTAGTAAATAAAATTTTAATATCAAGTTCTTTAGGCAAAGGCTGCCACTTCCAAATATGATTGTCGTTATCTTATCTCTTCCATTTTTGAAGACCGTCTTACTTCCCAAAGAATCTAAAGTCAATTTTTATTTAAATATAACATCTGAAAGATCCTTTCGAATGAAACATAAATCATTTTTTTGTGTCCATGAGTATGGTTTGTTTTTAAAAGCGCAGAGAACACAATTACATAAAAATGCAACTGCAAAATATCAGTAGAATTGCAAGGATTTCGAGTAAAGTTGAGATTTTATATGTTTATTTTCTCCCATTTGTTTTGTTGTCCTTGTGGCAAATGACTCGTATATTAAGTAAAATCATATGCAGATTATGCAGATGTTGACAACTCACAAAAAGAAAAACCATTGCACCATTGCATGGCATATTTAAACAATTAAAATAATTCTTGTCACCCATATGTAAAAGAGTAGCCTAATGATGGGCTTCTTACACTTGGCTGGAATTCAATCTATAACTTTTGGAAATTGTTTTAAATCTTCATTTTTCATTCTCCTGCCATATAAGATTTGCTTAGGTTAGAAATAGTATACCATTTTGGCAGTACTAAGCATATCATCGATGTTCTGACCTTTTAATCCAACCAGTTTCTTTGCAAAAGCAGTAACAGTGACGACATACTAGTGTGAACAGATAGGGAAGCCATCCTAATAGTTAGCAGTGCATACCTATTCACGGAACAGTCTACATCTAGTGGAAGTATAGCTTTCACATCATAGACGGACTAACTATGGTTGCTTTAGGCATCCCTTAAAATGCCAAATCTATATGTAATATCTACATATGCAAACTAATACTGAAAATATGATGGTTGGTTGTTGACAGGGAAAAAAAGAAGATAAATTTTTTAATTCAAAGCCTGTTAGTTTATCCACGGTGGACTTACTAACAAATAAATTTATGGATTAATTTATTAAAGTTAAATATGTGGATAAACTAACAAAATTAGTGCATATGAATAAAAAAATTCCTATTCCAAATGCTGGGTAGAATTTACTTTTGGCAATATGTAGTTCGTTTAACTTTGAAGCCAACTTGACAACTAGTAAATTGATTAACTGTTCTCTAACTAAAGGAACAGTGAGGAAGGAATAACCTTCTCAGCAACCAAGGACCAACCAAATAAAGAAATCTCAGTCACAGTCAATCGCAATCAAAACAACTCCAGTTTTTAATGAAGTTAATGTGCTCGAATCAAAATTAATCATGAAAACTCACCTTTGCAACGCTGAGAATGAAGCGGGCTCGGCAGCAGTTTTAGTGGCAAAGGAAGGAAAGAGCATCATTTTGGTGGTGGCTGTGATGGCGGGGAACTGAGTTGCCAAGGTAGCTTGTATACGGATCTGACGCAGCGATGGAAGAACAGCAGCAAAGGAGGCAGGGGTTCACAAGCAGACAGGTTGAGGCGATTTGATTGGAGGGGAGAGAAGGGTTCGCGGTCGTGGCTTGGCAAAGGACGAGGCGGATGAAGGACCATCGTTGGGTGAGAAGAGCGGTGGCGCGATGCAGCGCGTGTTCTGATTGATCGATAAGGGAAAGGCTTCGAGCCTGAGGTTGAAGCAGGACTGAACGCTGACTGGTGGAGGGAATGTCAGACCGACGGACCAGAGTTGGGGACCGACGTTAGGTGGTAGAAGGCGGGTTCAGGAAGAAGGGAATAGACGATCTGAGAGAAATTAGGGATCCATTTTGATTTAGAGAAGAGCACACGAGAGGTCGGACACATAAAGTAAAATTTAATACGAGAGATTGTTTTGGAGCCAATTTTTCATGTTTCCCGCTGGATTTCGTTCATTTTGCATTAACATGAGCATTAATTCTTCATTGGTCATTATCAGTTTTTTTTTCTTTTGAATAATAAACTACCAACTAGTTAAACATACTCAAAGAGAACCCGAAATTTTCCTGGGTTAGCCTTGGTCTGATTTGCGAGTCATTGGTTAGTTCCAATGTAATTCAAATGCTCAATTTTGTCAAGTTTTCTCTTAAGTTCATTATCAAAATTTTGTCAAAGTTTTTAAAATTAACTATTATTGGTAATATTGATTATAAGACATTTATTACAAGTGGCAAAATAAACTAGTAATTTAATATTAATAATTACTATTTTGAAAGTTATTTAATATGGTAAGTTAAATAATATATAATAGCTATTTATTAATCTTATGATTTTTCTTTTTTTATTTTATGAAAAAATGTAATAGAATATTATATAAATTGCTTGAAATTTTTATTAAAATATTTAAAAGTAATTATTTAATTATTACTTCTTTATTAGTGATTCTTGCTTCTTATTTATTGATTACTGAAACTAATTATTCATTACTAAAAAATAATTTTTATTTATTTATTTTTAATTTCTAATAATAATACATAATTATAATTTATTAATTATTATATAGCAAAAAGAAATTATTAATATTAGTTATTAAATATTTTCAAATAAACTATTTATTAATATTATTAAACAATAATTATTGAGTATTATTATTTTCATTAATTATCAAATTTTTATTAATTATTAATATGGTATTTTTGTTGTAGTGTAGTCATATATTACAACAGTCAAAAAATAAAAGTTGTGATAGATTTTTATTACAACTGTCAAAATAACACAGTTATTAAAAATAAGTTTATTACAACTTTTCTGGAAAAAAGTTGTAATTTTTTTTTATTACAACGGTGATTTTACCACCATTGTAAAATTAAAGTTGTAATATGGTGTTTTTGTTGTAGTGCACGAACACTCCGAATCTCAATCACAAGCAAGAAACTGATAACAAAAGTAGCAAAAATAAATCACACAAGGATTTATAGTGGTTCCACTAACATCTTGTTAGTGTGCATCCACTTTGGAGAGAGTATTTTATTACCACGATGAAAGGAATACAAGAGATTGATCCAATGATTACTATATTTCAATATAGAAATGAGTTTGAGGAGAATGGAATTGAAGAATTGGAATTAGGTTATAAACCCTAATTCACCCTTGAGAATAAACCCTTGATTTCAATCAAGTATCCAAGCTCTCCCTAAAGAGAAACATAAAATAGCATATATAGGAATGGGTCAATTCCCGAAATTGCCCTCAAAGCTTCACAAAACAGCTTGCCAAATTTCCAGTCTGAAATAGCCCATTAGCCGCCTCAGACGTCTGTCGTAGGGCCTGACAGACGTCTTCTCTCCTAGAGAATTAGTTGTGATTCTGCACTCAGCTCAGACGTCTGTCCCCTATATGACAGACGTCTGTAGGAGCTCTCAAGAAAAATATTTCCTAACAACAGATGTCTGTCCCCCTTTGGTCAGACGTCTGTTGAGACTCTCGGGAAATTGTTCTCTGTAGCCACAGACGTCTGTCCAAGGAGCGATAAACATCTGTGTTGAAGCTTCCAGCTTCAACTCGCTACATCAAACACAATCTCCCCCATCAAGCTCTGATTTGCACACCGCCTTCTCCTACTTGAAGTTACCTTCATCCTCTTCAATCCAACATATAGTATCTCATACTTCAACACTCTACCTCGATACTATAACAATCTCAACTCCAAATTCCAATGCACCAAGAATTTCCTTATACCTTTGACCAAGCAACATGAATACATTCCTAATGAGCTCCGACAAAGCCACCACCCATTGCACTCCGTTAACAAGCTCCGGCAAGGCCACCGCCCGCCAACGAAGTGTTGAAAGTATTCAAACCAAAACCGTCTCACAAAAAAGACAATGTACTCGGGAGTGTAACAAGTACTTACCATGAAGATAGATTTCCAATCTCTCACCGCTATTCCTTTCCATTAAACACTCTCTACCCCATGCCACCCCTTGACACCTAGCAACTCATTAAGCGAATTAAGTTTGAGCAATGCTCGAACTTCCCATACAGGAATGCCTTGGTAAACATATCCGCCGCATTATCCTTTGTGTGCACTTTCCGAAGGTGTACTAGCTTACCCTCATTCATGGCTATAAGAAATGACTCCCTCACCTCAATATGCTTGGTCCATGAGCTAAATGCCAAATTCTCCGCCAAATGTATAGCACTTTGGCTATCACATCGAACATCGATACTCTCATGTTCGAAACCCAAGTCACATAATAATCGCTTCAAGTAGAGTGCCTCCTTGGTCGCTTCCACCGCGGCAACCCACTCCGCCTTCGTAGTGGATAAAGCAACTACGGTTTGCAATCTTGATCTCCAACTAATGGTTGTCCCGCTAAGTGTGAAGACATACCCAGAAGTTGATTTCCTCCAATCCCTATCACCAGTGTAGTCTGAGTCACAATAACCAACCAATTTGCAACTCCTCTCATCACTACCGCCAAAAACAAGACCATGAGATTTTGTGCCTTTCAAGTATCTCATAATAGCCTTCACGGCTTCCCAATGCGATTTCCCCGGGTTAGCCATATACCGACTAACCACCCCGACGGCATTTGCAATATCGGGCCTCATACACACCATGGCATATATCAAACTACTAACCGAACTTGCATATGGCGCCTTTGCCATATAAGCCTTGTCTTTATCCCCGATAGGTGATCCCTTCTCCGAAAGCTTCATATGCAAAGGTAAAGGTGTAATTAACGCCTTTGCATTCTCCATGCTAAACCAGTAAAGCACTTTATTAATGTACTCCTTTTGAGTCAATCTCAACTCAAAACGCTTTCGGTCCCTTCCAATTTCCATGCCCAAGATTTTCCTTACTTCTCCAAGATCTTTCATTTCGAATTCCGATTTCAAAAGCATCTTCAATTTGTTAATTTCATTTTTATCCTTGGAAGCAATGAGCATATCATGCACATACAAGAGTAAATACGCCCAACAATCATTTTCCAACCTCTTGAAATATGCTCAAGCATCATTGATGCTTCGATGGAAGCCACTTTCAAGCATGAAATGATCGAATCTCTTGTACCATTGTCTAGGTGATTGCTTTAACCCATATAGTGATTTCTTCAACTTGCAAACCATATTAGACTTACCATCTACAACAAACCCTTCCGGTTGCTCTATGTAGATGTCTTCATCCAAGTCTCCATGCAAGAAGGCGGTTTTCACATCAAGTTGCTCCAACTCTAAATCATGAATAACAATTATGGCTAGCAAAACCCGGATAGAAGTATGACGTACTACCAATGCAAAAATTTCATCATACTCCTTTCCTTTTTCTTTGTGCAAACCCCTTTGCCACTAACCTTGATTTGTACCTTCCATCATCCTTCACCTTGTAAATCCACTTGCACCCTATGGCATGGTCTCCTTGAGGAAGTGGAACCAACTCCCAAGTTCGGTTCTTCATTAACGATTGCATCTCTTCCTCCATGGCGCAAACCCACTTCGAGCTCTCTCTCAACTCCATGACGTCATCAAGGTCCATCGGCTCATCTTGGACTACATTGAGAGCATAGTCCAAATGATCACAAAATCTAAGGTAGTTCCAATCACCGTATCTTTCGAGAGGGCTTATTGCATGTCGACCTACCCGAGTAGCAATACTATCAACCAAACCTCTTTCGGCTCCACCATGTGTCGAAACTTCTCTAGTATCATATACATCACCAACATCACTAGAGGAACGATGTGGACTATGTGATGTTTCATCAACTGCTTCAACCCCATGAGCTTCTTCAACTCTACTGCCACTTGGACGGAATGTGGGAATGACTTCCTTCTCCTTTGATTCACCATGAACCAAATTCGGAGCATCCGATGAGCTCTCATTCTCCTTGAATAAAGCCGACTCTTCAAAAGTGACATGACAAAAATTTACAACCCTCTTCGTTTTCGGATTCCAAATCTGGTAGCCTTTCACGCCGTCCGTGAAACCAAGAAAGACCCCCTTGAATGCTCTAGCATCAAGCTTATCATTACCCGGATCATGCACATAAACCGGGCTACCAAACACACGAAGATATCTCAAGTCAACACCCTTCCCTTTCCACACTTCCTCCGGAATTTTATTATCAATGGCCGATCATGGAATTCAATTCACAATATGCACCCTGGTTGACAAAGCTTCGGCCCAAAATCCCTTAGACAAACCCGATGTCAATCTCAAGCATCGAGCTTTCTCAAGTAGAGTTTGATTCATTCTCTCCGCTACTCCATTAGATTGTGGATCTCCTTGTGCAGTAAAATGTCTCCGGACTCCGTGATGATTACAATACTCCAAGAATTCCCGAGAAACATATTCGTCGCCATTGTCGGTCCTTAACACCTTCACAGTCTTACCACTCTCATTCTTAACAAGAGCATTCCACACTTTGAACATAGCAAATGCCTTGGACTTGGATTTCATTACATACACCCATACCTTTCAAGACAAATCATCAATGAAAGAATTGTAATAACGAGCTCCTCCCAAAGAAGCAACCGGTGCCGGTCCCCAAACATTCGAATGAACATACTCAAGAACCTCCTTTGAGTCATGCTTGCCTTCATCGAATGATACCCTTGTTTTCTTCCCCATGATACATTCCTCGCAAAACTCTAATTTGTTGAAACTCTCACCCTCGATCTTCTCCAGCTTCCGAAGAATATCCAAAATCCTCTCCGAGACATGACCCAATCTCACATTCCACAACCGTGTCGCATCCAAGTCATGAGAACTATCAACACCCACACAAGTCTCACCTCCTACGGTCACACCTTGAAGCAAATATATACCATGAGTCCTAGCACCTTTCATAACCACAAGTGCCCCCTTCGAAACCCTCTAGCAGTCCTTCTTGATAGTGATCTTGCATCCTAGAGAATCCAATTGCCCCAAAGATATAAGCGACTTCCTAAGTCTCGGAACATAGCAAACATTGGTGAGAGTGCGAACTATTCCATCAAACATCCTTATTTGCACGGAGCCACAACCTATCGAATTGCAAATAGCACCATTTCCCATAGCAATTGCATTTACCTCTTTGACTTCAAAGGACGAAAAACAATTTCTATTTAGTGTCATATGATACGACGCACCTGAATCGAGAACTCATTCGTTACCCGAAACACCCGTTGCTACCACCATCAACACATTCTCATCTATCTCACAATCCCCACTCTCCACTGCTACGGATGAAGACATTACTTCCTTATTATCTTTGTTCAGACATTCATTCTTCCAATATCCCAATTTCTTACAAATAAAGCACTTGTCATTTCTCTCTTTCGATTTACCTCTCCTACATGGCTTTCTTGATTTAGAACGCCCCCGGTTTCCTTTCTTCACATTCTTTCTGTAACAACCCGTGACAACTACTAGCTCCACTACTACCCTTACTCATCTCCTTCATTTGATCTCTCAACTCCTCACTAAGAAGACCCGTCTTGACATCATCACGAGTCAAGGTATCTCGGCCATAGATCAAACGGTTAGTGAGTGACTTCTTCATATATAAATCCTCCAACTTGTCCCAAATACCTTTAGCGGTTGTCTCACCACTAATTTCGGAGATCACATTCTCCCCAATATCAAGTTGAAGAGTAGTGTAAGCCCATTCCTCCATCTCCTCTCTCTCAACATCCGAGATATCAGTTGGCAATAAGTGAGTATCAAATACTACTCGGTGCACCCGATTCCGCCTAAGAGCCGCTTTCATTTTCCATTGCCACTTCTCAAAGTCATTATCACCATTCCACTAGTCAATAACCAATTGAGAACCTGATGCCGCATACGAACCCCGTACATAAGGCGCCACACTATTCGGACTTCCGGTTGAAGGACTTACCAAGCTATTATTTATTTCCAGCATTTTCACAAACACCTAACAAACACCAAAATTGCTATGATAGATACCAACTATTGTAACCATTGTGATTAATTTGATTCAAGACCACTCGAATCCGTTGTTTAAACCACAAAGCGCTAGCGGAAGACTAGATCGTTGTTGGACTTGCAAAAACAACCAAAATAATAACTGTAGTCACACATAATGATCAACCAATCACGAACACTCCAAATCTCAATCACAAGCAAGAAACTAATGAAAAAGTTAGCAAAAATAAATCACACAAGGGTTTATATTGGTTCCACTAACATCTTGTTAGTGTACATCCACTTTGGAGAGAGTATTTTATTACCACGATGAAAGGAATACAAGAGATTGATCCAATGATCACTATATTTCAATATAGAAATGAGTTTGAGGAGAATAGAATTGAATAATTTGAATTAGGCTATAAACCCTAATTCACCCTTGAGAATAAACCCTTGATTTCAATCAAGTATCCAAGCTCTTTTTAAAGAGAAACAGAAAATAGCATACATAGGAATGGGCTAATTCCCGAAATTGCCCTCAAAGCTTCACAAAACAGCTTGCCAAATTTCCAGCCCGAAATAGTCCATTAGCCGCCTCAGACGTCTGTCGTAGCACCTGACAAACGTCTGTCTCTCCCAGAGAATTACTTGTGCTTCTACACTCAGCTCAGACGTCTGTCCACTATATGACAGACATCTGTAGGAGGTCTCTGGAAAAATATTTCCTGACAACAGACGTCTGTCCCCCTTTGGTCAGACGTCTATTGAGACTCTCGGAAATTGTTCCCTGTAGTCACAGACGTATGTCCAAGAAGCGACAGACGTTTGTGTTGAAGCTCCCAGCTTTACCTCGCTACATCAAACACAATCTCCCCCATCAAGCTCTGATTTGCACACCGCCTTCTCCTACTCGATGTTATCTTCATCCTCTTCGATCCAACATATAGTATCGCATACTTCAACATGTGGAACATGATTCATTTTCAAGAGTCAAAGTTAGCTTAATGTAAATACTCTTGGCATGATCTCATGTAACAGAACCTTGTGTATTTGACCTGCATTTATTAGTCGATAAAAAGTGAAAACTCATTGCTTAGAAATTCGTATAGATAAATTTTCATGTTGCTTTATTTGATTATCTATTTTGTTTTAGATTCATCTAACTTAATTATAACTGAATATAGATGTATTTTTATGAGAAAGAATTTTCCATTCAAGTTTACAATTCCAAACTTAACCAAATAGGTATTATATGAAGTGACTAAGTGAGATGTACAATTCTCTGAATATGCTATTTAGATTAGTTTCAACTTGATTTTATTACTTTTATTTATTCATACTCAAATTTGAAATAAATATTTCATTCCTCCGATTTATTCCAACTCAAATTCAAACCTTATCAAATATTTCTTTCACATTAAAAAGAGGCATTTATTATATCCTATCTTCCTTATAAATGTGAAGTTGTAATCAAGATGTTAAAAGAAATTTTCCAAAACCCCAACTATAAACGTTTGCTATTCTAGATAATTTGAAGACGTTTGGAAATTTTATGCTCTGTTGCATTTTCATCTATGTTTAACTTGTATATATACTAATAAATAATAAGTTATCCTTTATTAATAGTGGTAATTAATAAGCTTCTAGTAAAACATGATAATGTGAGTATTGTACCTTTTGTTGCCATGTCAGTGACATCGTCTGTTAGATCCTTTTAAATTCTAGTAAGCTTCTAACTAAACGTTTGATTTTCTAAAAAATGCAAGAAAACACCCAACAAAAAACAGCGTAATAACTATAGCACAAGACTTGAAAACTAATCAAGAAGAATCCTCATCCATCCTGTGCTAATATTAAAATGAAACAGAAAATCGAAAACAATTAACTACTCTATAAATTCCAATTGTCAAGATGAATCCGAAAGGTTAGGATGATACCTCAGTGTCTGATTTTCATAAACTTCAGCCTCGTTATCTTACTAAGCATGTTGCTACATAAATGAATTTTGTTTGCAAGATGTAAATAATATTGTATGGTAAACATGTCGGTATGAAACAAGGTTCGAAAACTCGGTTTCGGTTTTAGTTTCGGCCATTCGAAAATTTATTTATTTCGGTTCATTTCGGTAGTTTCGGTTTTCGTTTCAATTTCGGTCCTGATATCGACTTCTTTTTAAATTTTAAAGAAAAGTATTGAAAAACCTTGCAGATCTATATATAAAATAGAAGATAATAATGCAATACTCAAGATTTCATCATTTACATAATTAATTTGACCAGAAATTAATGAAATATGATATTTAGCCCAAAGCCCATGCGCAATGGCAGCCCTTACTTATTCTAATATGATTTAAAAAATAGGGCAAAGGATATATCAAAGTTGTTATCCAGCCCAACACTTAGAGCATTCCCAACGTTGGGGTTTGCTCGCGGTCGATTCGAAGAGAATCAATAGAGAGCAACCCCCAAAGGAGGGGGGTTGCTGAATTGCTTTAGCCGGCTTATTTTAAGCTGGCTAAAGCAATTCACACGGATAGCAATCCATGATCGTTGGATTGTGATTCGTGTTGTGGTGTGGATTAAATCCACACCACAAGCTTAGCCGGCTTAAAATAAGTCGGCTAAGCATTTGGGTATATATAGCCGGCTTCCTAGAAGCCGACTATACCCCCAATTCTTCGTTTTAGCCGCCTCCTCCTTCTCCTCTCTATTTCATCAAACCCACCTTCCTTCATAAAAATAGAAAAAAAGTTTTAAAAAATAAGACCTGTATGGAGAGAAGTGCGAGGGAGTGAAAGCCGCAGTGGTAGTGTTGATCCGGGTGAGAAGCACGTACATGTAGAGGAAAATGTATCGACTGCGGGTATGGGTGGTCGTCGTACAATGACGGTTATTAGAAGAAGACGTTGTGCTAGATGCAGTGATCAGGCAGTTTTAGATTCTCACAAGGACCCGATTTTGAGTCCGGAGAAACAATTGGTAAATTTTCGTAAGTTGGGGGATAATGAAGAGCACGTCAGCACTTTAGTTGACGCATTTGTAAGTTTTATTTATTTATGACGTACAAAAAATAAATAAGTGTCGACATAATATTAGGCTCGACGCGAGCGTACACGCGGCTCTTGGGTTGTATTGTTCGTCTACACAGACAGATTCGTGAGTATGACACAGAGACTATTATTCATGGGTTCCTCCAGGATATTAGGTTTGCCAATTTTTTGAGTATGTTTTTTAATCATATCTACATACAAATTTGTGTTATTCATTTTTTTTTCTATTAATTATTTATAATTCGTTAAATAGATATCGAAAACCTTTTAAATAACGATGTCCAGTTATGTGGTGTATTGGCTACTTAGTGGAAAACAACTCATACATTCCACTTTAGTTTTGAGGAGTTGGGATCTAGTCACTCCATTGGACTTTTCTATGCTTACTGGTATAGCCATAGGTAAGGTGGAAACCTTGTCTTATGATGAGTGCTTCCAAGACTATGACCTTTTGGCTAGTTTATTTCCACATCTTGATTTACAAAGGGGTATCACCATTGATTCCCATATTAGATGCTTATACATTAAACAGGCAATCCAGATTTTAGTACGTATGCATCTTGTAGTTCACCATTTGGAGATTGTCAGATTATTTTTTTTTGTATATGATGGGAAATTTATTTTTTACAAATGCTTCGAGCACACTGCCATGTGGTTATGTGGCGGTTGTTGAAGAGCTTTCGTTTTGACAGTGTCCTATGTGAATGATTGGGGGACACCTATATTAGCATATTTGTATAGGTCGTTGGATCATTAGTGTGACATTTGGCCCGAAACTGGTTCGATTACAGGTTTTTGGGAAATCTTGTAGTACCAGTACTACAAGTACTTCCACAACATGATTTCTCCTACCTTGGAGCCGACACTAGCCCTTTAGTTTCCCAGAGTACGGGTGTGGAGTCTCAATAACCGTAGACAGGTTCCGAGGGGGCAGGCACTTCATGTATTTGTTGTAGCTCGTAACCAGATTGAGCTGAATTATTTGGCATCCGTATGATGGTTCGCCGTTTTTGATTGATCCTGTCATAGTGCAGGCTAATTTTCTTTTAGGGAGACGCTTTCCACTAGTATCTTGTCCACTAGCTTAGGCTGTTTATGGTACTTATAAGAGTGTTGCTGGAGACAGATATTTGATGGTGATTTTGTTTCAGGCGATCCGCACCCAGATACAGCTACTCCCAAGGTTTATTCTATAGTTTCCTTACAGCTGTATGCCGGAGAGTGGTGGCCAGCTAGTGACTTCATTATTATGGGCAGAGATTATATTTCTTTCTGGCAACAGTATTACACCCCACCTCATACAGGAAGTTTTGTACATGTCGCGGCAGTTGATTTCTTCGGTCCTTCTGCTATTCGATGTGGACTTGTACCCCCTATTTTTCAGAACATTTCACAGAGCACGTAGGTTTACCAGGCTCCACGGCCTCCACAGCCTACACAGATGCCAGAATACAATTAGACTGCTGGCGTACCCACTACATACAAAGCAGATAGACATATTGATATTCCACGCCCAGAGGTCACGCAATACCCAGATCCTATGGTATTTTCTTATGAGTTTCTTTATCAGATGCATATGGGACTTCGACAAGTGATGTACGTTGAGCACCGACGGAGTCTAGATGAGTTGACCGCTCGTATTAAGGACCTTACGACTGCTGATGAGGAGCGATACCGCCATAGACGGAGAGTCGAAAATGGAGGTGATGATGACGAGGGCGACAACGAGGATGCAGTGAACCTTTTTGATGATACATACCAGTATGATGATCCATAGTTCATCGTAGTATCTCTATATCTTTGTATTATGATGTACCCCATTATAGTGGCTTACTCAGTTGTATGTTCTTTATTTGTATTAGTTCGTAAATGTAATATTCATGTACGTTCATATATGCAACTGCTATGTTGTTATATGTAAACTATGTGCACGTTATTATGTTTACCTGCTCTGTTCTTATCTGTAATATGCCTATGCATTCATTATTTATATCGTATTACCTGGAATAACATGAAATGTCAGTCGTTTAGTTAATCATTTAATATTGGTTCATGATTTGGACATTTTAACATTTGGAATTCTATAAATTTAAATTATAATAACGAATTCGTTTATTAAAAGATGCATGAACGTATAACTTTTATTTAATAAAAAACGAGCGTGTAACGTCGAAGTAGTTCGTAATTTTAAGTTTTGAACTTCAATTGAATGTATAGGATCCAATATAAGTCGAACTACCACGACGTTATGCGCTGGTTTTTAATTATATTATAAATTATACAATCAAATATAGCAAATTTCATAAACCAAACGACAACAAATTTTAACTAAAAATTGATTACAATAGATCCTTACACAGAAATAAGTATTAAAAATTTAGGATGCAACAGATACTAATACAGAAATAGGTAATAAAACTTAGGATAGAACACACGCTAACACAGGACTAGGTACTAAAACTTAGGCTACAACAAATGCTAACTAGGAAATAAGTACACAAACAAACTACATCTCATGTTCAATCTCTAGGGATTCTAAAGTAGTTCTAAGATGCCTTATAATTTGTTCTAATTCACTGGATAAGAAATACCCCTTGGACATAAACGGTCGTCAGTCCATTCAAAGAAATCGGAGCCGTGTGACCATTATGAGCATAACTGGGGCCTACGACCAATATTTTCTCCGTCTTCCCTTACCACTACCTGAACCGCGTACCCATAGTCATAGCAGACGAGGTATGAGTTAACCTCTTATCGCTTGCAGGTTCAGAAACTGTAGACACTTGTATCTCTTGTTCATAACGAGGTTGAACAACTGAGAATTGATCTATCACTTCTTGAGATGGAGGTTCAGCAATATTAGCCGCTTGTACCTCTTTTTCATATGTTGGTTGAACTACCAAATGACTAAAATATGGGACATAATCAATAGGTTGTTGAAGTATAATTAGGCTCAGATCTGGGAAATCACGATGCACCTCCTCGTAGTGTCGCTCTTGGTATTCGATAAGACAATCAACATCGGTTCTTGAACTAGCTAGCTGTCGGAGCTTGTTGATTTCAAGGAAAGTCGGAATCCATAAACGAGGGCCATGAAGGTATAGCTTTTGGTATGCTAAATGTGGAGAACAAAAAAGCTTGTTTGATTGTAGAATGGTGAGCAAAACCCGTAGGGATATATAGCCGCTTAATACCAGGTGAATACAACAAATTGTGATGTGATTGGTCAATGTAGGAATCTGCTTTGTGTACTGTCCTACACTATTAGATCCGACGGTACACTAAAGGGAATCTGCTTTATGTACTATCCTACACTATTAGGCCTAACGTTGTACTGTTTAAGCTACGATTTCCAAATCTTTTGAATGATTACTTGTACCGAGGATGACCGAAATTTATAAATAAATAGACATATATTCGAGTAAGTTGAATCACTTAAATAAAACTGATCCAAAACATGTGACATGACTACACTCTTCCCTTAATTAATTGAGTTAGATGCACTATGCCAAGTTGATGTTACAACAAGTGGTCATGATCATAATGATACAACTAATATTTCGCAAAACAATATAATTAATAATAAGCATACAAATACATCAGGTTATAAAGATACAATAGCTACTAACATTAGATGTCAACTAAAACATCAAAGCAACACGTAGGAAATAGTTACGTAAGCAAACTACATGTTAGTTCAATCTCAAGGGAGTTTAAAGCAGTTCTAAGTCACCTAATTTCTTGTTCTAACTTGCTAGCATATGAAATACTCCATAGACATAAATGGTCGTTAATCCATTCAGAGTAATTGCAGTCGTTCAACATAATAAGCATAACTCGAGCCTACGACCAATATTTTCTCCGTCCGCCCTTACCACTACCTCCACCGCGTACCCACAGTGACAAAAAAGGGGAAAGAAGTCAACCTCTTGCTTGCAAGTAGGTTGAGTAATTGCAACCGATCATATTTCTTGTTCATATAGTGGTCGAACAATAGATGGTTGAGCTTCTGCAATTAGAGGTTGAGGAGCCAAAACTGGATGGACTTCTTGTTGAAAAGGAGGTTCTTGAAGCCTCATTTGGCTCAGATTCATATATTCACGATACAACTCCTCATAGTGCCGCTTTTGGTATTCGATATTCCAATCAATATCTGTTCCTGGACTGTCTAGGAGAGGCTGAGCTAAGTTTAAATGCCGATCGGAATCCATTGACGATGGCCATGAAGGCATATCTTTAGAGATGATAAGAATTGTACAAATAAAAACTAACTGAGTAAAGAGTTGTGAGGAAATACGTTAGATATATATAAAGGAAATATGTGGACTGAATAAAACCAAAAGTGATGTACTCGTTATACTGTAGCAACTATTCCCACTATATATTTTAGCCATTATTACTGACATGTATTATGACGTTATACTGTACTCGGTACAATGTTTATGGTGACATAAAGTCTTGATGTGGTCGATCACTGCTACGCCTAACGTGTGGATGAGGACGACCCGAGTAAAGTTGAGTTAAAGTAGTATTATCTAGCTTTTGTTGTATTTGGCAACTCATTAAAGATGTTCTGACACAAGACTGTTGGATTTGACAACTCATTCACAAGATGTATAGACTATTTGGTTTGGAGCAAACCGACAAGATTTTGAGCTGACAACACAAAGCATTCGGAAAATGGATTGACAACAACGACAAATGCCAAACTTTAAATAACATGACAAGAATACAACAATGACAATTACAACATTGACAAATGCCAAGCCATAATCATACGCACTAGAACAACCTAAAACACAAATAGCAAATACCGAGTTTAACAAGAATGAAATGATCGTTTTGACATAAACCTACCTTGGATTTCTGAGAAATACGGCTCTAGTTGCCTTAGAAACAATCTTGTTCAAGCGCCTTATTTTGGCTTGCGCTTCTATTGCATTTTGAAGTCCACGTTCACATATTGAAGGGTCGATCCACTTTATAAAATTAAAATATTGAACTTCGGTAGGATACATTCTATGGTCCTCGTAACCTTAGGCAACTGAAAAATCTATACCCAAACATTTTTTCTGTTTTGACAACAACCACGACCAATTCATCTCCACAATGGAAAATATGGTAGGCTTCACCCGGTAGTGTAGTACCAATATGACCTAGGGGCTCGAGTACTTTTCCTTCATATACGATCTATTTTCATGGTCTTTGATTTGCTACAGCTGCTCGTAAGAACATTAAAAGATTTTATTTTATTTTGGCTTTGCCGTTTGACCATCAACTTGAGTATTCGGGACAAACTCTACCTTAATCGCCTTATCGTCAATCTCTCAGTTGTCTATAGCTGAAATTGATAACGATGAGTCAGAAAAAGATATGATTGAAACTTGTAGGAAGTATTATTAGGATTAGTGTAACGACCCGGATTTTTAGCCGTTGAATTCTGAATATTTAAATTTGTTTTAAATATTTTATTTGAATTATATATAGGAATTTATTTAATAAAATGATATTTAAACGTATAATTTATAATATAATTTAAAACGAGTTTAAAATGGCATGGTAGTTTGAATATTCGATTTCAAATTTCAAATGAATGTACAGGATTCAAAATAAATCGGATTTTAGCGAAACAAGAAATATATGAATCTGTTTGAAAATATCTTTCCAACGAATGTGAAAAATCCAGATTTCATAGCAGGAATATAAAGTTATGTCCAAATCAAGATATCAGAAAGTCGTTATGGAATTGCGTATAGAACATAATGGTTTATTTAATATATTTAAATATCGATCTCGAATTTGTACAAGGTTCTTTTGAGGCATAGTTATAATTTAATTTTTCGAATTTTACTGTAATTTTTAATTAATTAAATATGAAACTTTTTGTTTGGAATATTTTGCACCCTATATCAATATTTTAGGGTTTCACAATATGAGTTAACCTACCGATATTATTATATTTTTGGGACCGTGGCACCTCGTTGGGTACGACCGTATTCATATTTCTGTCCGTAGAAGTTCGTACGCGAATGAAATCTACGTAACCATGCACCATTAAGATTCAATTTATTTATAAATAAACAGTAAATATGTATATAACCTAAATAAACTTATATTTTATAAGACACATTACTCTGCTACTCTTTTGGGATCATCACAAATCAACATGCGTAAAATAACGATAAAAGCTTGAAACGTCAGTAATGATGTTCTTTTTATTGGGATTCAGAACTATGAGACTTAAGGGACATTTTCAACAGATCATTGCAAATCTTTATAAATCTCTTTCGAATCCTTACGAAGTCCCTTTCAACGTCTCGCGCATCAGGAAATTTCTGAGAAACTTTCTCCAAAACTTACAAAGAATCATCACGAAATCTCAAAGCAATATCTTGCCAAATCTATATGAATGCAAAGCTTCAGTACATGCTTTCTGAAAACGCTGAACTCAGCTCATGTTCCTTTGCGAACCAGCATAAGAAAATTTATTCGTATATAATACAATAGTCTGCTTCGTTCTTTCATATCCAAGGCCTTAAATATTGGTCCTATCCATGTGCAGAATCACACATTGTATCAGTAAAATATGTGCAAGATCATGTGAATCCTACAAACAAATTTCGGTGGGCCAATTGGAACTTGACTTGGGTGCCAAAGGTCAAAAAGAATATCCGAATACGTGTAAAGGCTAAGACACGCACATGCCTGGATTGAACATAGGACTTCTCTTTTAATTGCTACACATGGCTTGATAATATATATTTTTATCTGAATTTGAGTACATGGAAAAGACGAGACACGCACATGCAAATTAAATTCATCTCAGACCTATCCTAATCCTACATTTGCCTAATTTTCGTGGCTTCCAAGACATTTGAACACCGTGGCTCCCAAGCCACTCACCCTATATAAACGCAGGGTCGTCCTCCTCATTTTTGCAAACCTGTAGAGAGACAAGACGAAATACAAAACTAGCATGGGAGATTTACACCAGCGTGAGATCTGGGTTAAAGCTGCCGGAGCTAGAGGGAGTTGGAGATCCTTTCGGCGCCGACGCAAGGTTTAGAGGTGCAGGTCGGCAAGTTTTGGAGGGGTTTGGTTGTGAAAAAGTTCGCACTGTGCTTTTGTTGTGGACTGATGTGAAGACAGACGAGAATGGGAGGAGCAAATGGGATGTTGTCTCGTGGAAAGATGGAGGAATTTTCGGATTTAAAAGCTGCCATGTTGATTCTGTTGGGTGTCCAGTTGGGTTCTGTGGTGTTCAACGTGGTGAAGGGATGTGTGCGAACATAAGTATATGAATGGAGATTGGTTTGCATGCATGCTGTGCGTATATTGGTTAATGGTGTGTGACATGAAGCTGTGTTGTGTGAAGACTAAGGGAGCTCCAAAGTTTCGGAAGTGGGTTGGAAATGGTGGTCTTTGTAAACTTGTGGATATCACGGCTTAGCCAGATCACACTGATTCGACTCAAAGAGTATTCACTTTGATAACCATCAGGCCAAATAATAACGGTGCCATTATCCTTTTCTATGGTAATGTTTATTTTTTAACAATAACTAAGAAGCGTTTGTTGTTTTGGGAAATGGTGCGGGTTTAAACTGAAAAGGGAGGAGTCCATGGCAATGATAAAGTAGGGGCATGACACGATGTTGAGGAGGGAAATCTTGTTCAAGGTTAGAAAGTGAAGCATAATTTCATGGGCTCCTGATACCATGTTGTCAACTTGATGAGCGCAGGGTAGTTGCTCTTTCAGGAAGGTGTCTGTAATTGAAGGTCAGTTGGGTTATTCTCTGGTAATCTCCGATCAACTGGAGGAAATAAGTAGTGTTGAAATGGACAAAGGCGTTGATGTTTGCTGATTGTTGAAAAAGCGAGGCAGTGGGGTTTGAATGAGGTTAAGGCGATCTCATGGGGTTTCGATGAAGTACGGGGTGAGAGAGGAGCTGTCGACGTTCACACAAATGACTAGATATGTCAAGGGATTTGTGGTAATAAAGTTTAAACCATGATTAACATTATTAAGTAATCTTAAGTTTTTCGTTGATGTTGTTTAAATTAAATAAATCTTGTAACGATAATATATCATTCGTTCGTGAGCAGAATTTGAACGCGACTGGATCTGTCGAAATCCTAAGAATGGAATCCACATTGTGGAACTGATGTAGTTGAAATTGAAGCGACTGGAATTTCATAGAAAATCAATCGCTTGTTTGATTTTAAGTAAAACAGAAGCAGAACCGTCAACTGCAAAACAAGGTGAGTAAACTCACTAACTCTGCTTTGTTTATATTCTATATAAACAAGTTTAAATTTATTTATATTAATTTTTATACTGTGTGATGGTCGCTTGGTTGAATAGTTGGTAAAATTGGTTGATAGGATTACGTCGTTGATCGATTATTAGTTCTGATATTTCATATTGATGTAAAATAATATTATTGATGTTATTAACATCTGTGGATGCAGGGAAACAGGTTGGAGGGATCCAACTGGATTCCTCAACATTTTATTTACTGTTTTATTTATTTATGGTATATGATCGTGATTGATTTTGTTGTGGTTGAATTACACTGGCTCGATAAATTTTGGTATTTAAATAGCGTAAAATATTTTAGACCGTAGAAAAGAGATTTGAGTTTTAAAAAGGAAATTACTTCCAAAATAGAAATTATATTTCAAATGGAATGGGAATAGAAACTTGTTTAAGTGAATCAAAACAAGAAGTTATTTATAATGATGTTATAAATTAAATAAAATATATATCATAAAATAAAGTAAAATATAAATTCAAGTTGAATTTATATAAGCGAAGTGGTAATTGGTGTTGATACCCGATATTTGAAGTGGGATTTGAATGCAATAGTGGTAAAAGAGATTTGAGTGGGAAAATTTGTTTTCGAAAGAAACAATGGGTTATATTCCAAAGATTGGAAAATAAAAATTAATTGAGATAAATCTGATGAAATTTTAAATAGGAATTCGACGATGTCGAATTTTCCAAATGATTTATGTCTCAGAAGAATATTTAAATTTTATTTTACATGAACCAATGAATTAATTTAAATACATTAAGAAGTCAATATTCAATTAATTCTGTAGTTTGCAATAATATATCTAAAAAGGGATTTATAGATTGTGATAATTTCAGAAGTTAAAGAACATATAGCTTGTAAATACATTTAAAGGAGAACTTGAATTGTTTAAAATAAACAGAGTTTATAAATGAACAACGGAGGCGTGTGCGTCGCACACAGTACTTTATTTAAAACAGCAATTATAGCGCTGTTGTTATGATATTTGTTTTGTAAATCTAAACAGCGATTATAGTGCTGTTGTTATAATATATGTTTTTGTAAATCTAAACAGCGATTATAATGCTACTGTTATCACAAATGTTTTAACAGTGATTTTAATGTTGCTATTATAATAAAAGTTAAACAGCGATTATAACGCCGTCATTGAAAGAAATGTTTTATAAATCAATATTTGGAAACAGCGATTATAACGCTACCGTTATAATCAATTTTTTCTGTAAAAGAAGTGTGTTCTTAGATTGAATCTAAAAGTCTCATAAGCAATGAAGCTTTGAGTTTTGACTATTTCGAAGTTAAGAATGTTGCTCAATTAAGGTCTGAGAGATAATTATACCCCAACTCGATTGACTTCATGATTAATGGAGAAATGGTAAAGGTTCGATAGTGAAGATTGGTTAACATTCTGGTTAGTTAATAATTGGTTAATGTTTTAAGTTATAATAACGATGTTTATAACATCGCGTTAACTTAAAAGAATTTGAAATGTTTTTCCCAATAAAATGAGAGATATTTTCTACGTATAGAAAATGAAATGAATTGGTCAATGGGGAATTAAGAAAGAGAACTTGGAAATATTGTCCAATATTAATGTAGCATATTTTCTGAATATAGAAAATAAGGATTCGCTAATATATATAGAAATGTTTTCTAAATGGGGAAAAGCGATATTTTCTCAAATAAAGAATTTTGGAAAAAAATTTCAAAGAATCGAGAAGGAAATCGAGCTTCAAAAGAATACGAAAGATAGGGAAACAAGAATTTGAAATAATAATATAATCAAGAATTGATTTAAAGGTGCCCAGTGTTGTTTGATGCTTGATTGATAGAATTTCCATTTGGGAATAGGACCATTGATGGTATGGATGTTTCTTTGATAGTTAAATCACCGACTATCAAAGTTTTGATTTATTTTATACCTATGTTGTCAATATGGGAGACCGGGATCAGATTTAATATCTGAAAACCACTCCGTATTGGCATAAGCGTTACGAATCAACTTATGTTGAAGAGATTATGAAGACGGAGAAAAATGCAAGGGTTGTTCTGTTAATTCAAACCTTAAGCCTCATAACCGGGGATTGACAAAAATCGGGCAGACGGCATGGCTATGTGGGTCGCTCCCATTAGGATGTATAATCACCTATCTAGAGAAATTCCATTTACTTCTTTAATCTATCGATGTTGTCCCTTTCGGGGAAACGGTTGCTGATCCCAACCGTTGGTGATATACATTCGATACACTCAAGCGAAATGAGTGGTCGGTTATGTGTGGGCCGGGTTGCAAGAAGTTCTTGTTGAACCCAGTGTATTCGCCTCTAGAGATACACTATTGGAAGGTGGTCCCATACCTTGTCATGTTGGAAATCTAATCTCTAATAAAAGCCCTGCAGATTTCAAGTTTATATTATATATGGAGCGTGAGATGCAAGCGTTCCGCTAGATTCTAATTATTTGTTGTAGACACTATTATAATATCACCAGATTTTGATATCAAAATATTTTGGTTATCGTAAGGTAAAAACCATCCGTGTTTATGTGTGGATTGATCTTAAGATTATCAATTCTTTTGGAAAAGAATTTTTGAAAGTAAAACAAATGGTTGGAGTTTACTCACACCTATCCCATGACTAACCCAGAGTTTATTTTGTTTTGTTTTTCCCTAAACTCTTGGGTGCCCAAATTTGTACGGGCAGTCAAGTAGTCGGGATTTTACAGATTCACTTAGAGGAGCTCGAAGCAAGAGGCTTCACCAGTTAGCTATAGACTATTATATTTTCCGCTATGTACTATGTTGTATCTGGAAACAAGTGTTTATAACTGTTCCAACGATAACTGTTGTTCTCTGATAATGGTATGTATATACAGTTACTGTTTTGTATTTCAAAAGTTATGTTATATAAAATATTTTATTCGTTCTGCTGTGAGATTTGTGTTCTTTGTTTTCTTCTTTTATAATATTTCTTTCTTTCTATTTCTCATCCTCTAACTTCTTTCTAATAATGATTCGTATTTCTATGCAATTTGGGTTGGAAGTGTGGTGAAATTAGTTAACTCAAAGGGTATGGAAATTTGGTTCGTTACAATTTAGAGCCTAAACTAATGGCATATATATACCTGGGTTGGAACAAACGGTAGGGATATGATTGGAAAAGCAAATGTTGAAATTAGAACTAAGAACTAGAAAACCCTCTTAAACTATTGACGCGTGATACATAATTCATATCATGAGAAACACTGATAAAATTGAGTAGTCTAATCATGGAGAAAGTTAGATAGTAATACAGTGACAACACTGTAATCACTGACATAATGGTACAATATAGTAATATAATGGTACATGGTTACAGTGATACGCATTAATATACAATAACACAATGTTGACTAGTCCTATCACTTTCGAACGAAACACGACTCATTAATGACTAGTCTATTCCCTTTAATCGTTGACGCGTGATATCACTGACATGCTGCAGAATTATAGCTCTTGGTTATTCATACACACCCCACCCTTTCAAATAGTACATACTTGATAGTCCATCCTAAAACTTTAATATGTGCAAACTCAACCTTTCCAGTCGTTAGTGAGAAACTATTTACTTATTTGCATCAAGGTTGAGGTTTTTATCAACAAAATTCATGCTTCCAACAATTATTGTAATATTTTTTGTATAGGTTAAATGGTTGATTGGGAAACAATTAATGAACAAATGGGAAACATTTTTGATGAATACGAACGGAATAAAGAAGACGAGAAAGAGGGTGGATTCGTTCCAGATACACAAATAGAAGAGGTTCCTGAAGTGGTTCAAGCTCGAGCACTTCCTGTTCCAGCAATTCGAACAAATAATTGTGTTAAAGCATTAGAAAACATCAAATTCACACTACTTCGAGCTCCAATTCTACAACTCCCGAATTTTCTTCCGAGGATTTACTGATCCTCGTGAAAGCTTGTATTGAGGTTGATAGAAGAGATGAGTTATTGTTGCAAGGAGGAGGGGGTTTAATGTATGAAGAGAGATGAGAAATGATCACAAAGTTACACAACAACCATCGTACCCGGCCGCCTAGACGGTCCTCATTTGAAATCCAAATGGCTCATCGTCGTTTTGTAGAAGCTTGTGATCGATGCCATAATATTATCGAGACAGTTGAAGATGAAGACATATTTAAATCAGCTAAAGAAACTTATGATTCTCGTTACCTATTTGAATACCGTAAGGAATTTGTTGGCCACAAAGTGTATAAACTTTGGTATATTTGGCTTACCCGATATGGGACTGAATATGCTTATGGTAATATGATTGTAGTATTGTTTGAACTTGTTTCCATTTTATGATTGTATGGATAATACAGCGTCATTATGGTTTTGTACCTTATTTAAACATAAGAAATCCAATATATTTTAAGTTTTAAGAAATTACTTTTACACCGGAGTAATTTTGTGAAGTTTATTCTACTAAATGTGAAAAGTGTTGTCAGTTTGAACAGTCATTTATCAATGATAAGACACTGCTATGTTTAAAGCTGCATATTATTCAAAGCTGGATGTTTAATATTTACATGCCACGTTAAAAGGGGCGTACTTGATGGTGACAACACAATACCTACTCTCTTAAAGTAACTGACATAACTTTATGACATTGACAAAACAATGAACCAATCTGCTCATAAACATGGATTGCTGTAGATAGAATGACCAAAGCTTATCATAACCCTATTAATAACTTGTAATATTCACACTACAAGACAAAAAACTAATAAAGATGAATGTTTTTTATGTTTTATATGGACATATTCCAATTTCACTAAATGGAAAAATATGGAATAGTAAACTAAAGAACAAACAAACTCTAGCACATCAATTCCAATTTCACATGCCATTTTATTTAAATACGCGTGCTCTTCATTCTGTCAAACACAATCGCTAGCAACTCAATTCCAATTTCAATTAGTGCCTTAAAAATATATGGTTTTGTGCTTCAAGCTTCTCATCCTTATCAACGTCGAACGAGTATGTTGAACGTCGTAACAACTAGCAAAAATTATTTCAAGATGAAACAAGATCTGCAATAGAACGAGATATTGCTGAAATCAACGCTTCAACCCAAGGTGTGGAAGTGTTGTTGATAGAAAAGATTTGCGATATGGACACGACTATACCGGTGGTCACAATCAACTAGTCAAAGATTACTTTGTTTCAAACCCAGTATATGGAGATGTATATTTCCGTCGAAGATTTCGTATGTCAAAAACGATATTTAATCGAGTACTTAACAAAGTTTCTACAACCAATATATTTTTCACACATCGAATAAATAGCCTCAACAAACTGGGCATTTCACCCCTTCAGAAGGTTATGGCTGTAGTACGTATGATTTCTTATGGAAGTTCTGCTGATTCACTGGACAACAAAGTAAGAATTGGAGACTCAACGGCAGTATTATGTATGAAAGAGTTTTTCATAACTGTGGTATGTGAGTTCGGTAAAGAGTATCTTAGATCTCTAACAGCTCATGACATTGGGAGATTATTAGGGATGAGAGCTCAACGTGGATTTCCAGGTATGATGGGTAACTTGGATTGTATGTGCTAAACATGGAAAAACTGTTCCGTGGCATTGCAAGGGCAATATAGAGGTCATTGCTACGATGGTGTTAGAAGCTGTTGACCTTTACATATGGCATGCACTTTTTGGCGTTCCTGTTTCTCTAAACGATATTAATGTATTATGACAGTAATATTTATTTAATGATTTGTACAATAACTTTTCATCTCGATGCAACTATAAAATTGGAGATAAGGATCATTCTGTTGGATATTATCTTGTAGATGGAATTTATCCAAAACGGAAAACGCTCATGCAAGCATATAAAAAGCCAAATAATGCAAAAGAAGCCTTGTTCATGAAACAACAAATGATTTTGAGGAAAGATGTTGAATGAGCATTTAGTGTACTCCAAGGTACGTTTCATATACTACGGAAGGAAGTAAACTACCACGATAAATCAATAATAGCTGATATCATGTACTATTGTATTATTTTACATAATATGATTGTTGAAGAAGAACGAGGAGGATATGAACTTCAACTTCGAAACTATCTGGACATTGCAGTGGAGTTTAGGAAAATACCTTATAAGGACCCAAATACATTTGCAGAATACTTGCAGGGACTAGAAGACGTCCGGGATCCACATGCTTATCTAGAATTATGAAAAGTGAAGCACTATTGGGAGTATGCGGGAAACCAATAGTTAATTAATTGCTAAATATTTAGAATCAAAGCTTTATTATCTAAGTTTTATTCTCCATATCTACGTGTTGTATCTGTTTTATTTTAAATTAATGACTGTATGTTTTATTTTAATGTAAACTATTCTATGTCAATCTTGGTTTGTTATGACATTTATATGATGGCTACAACTGAATTTAGATTCAACATCTAATAATCACCACAAGAAAAATTGCTTTCAACAACAATATAGGTTAGGGGTTGACCGTTAATTGCGGTAGTTGAACCTTTCACAAATTATAAACCCAGGTAAAAACCAAAAACAACATGTGAGAACACTGATATCCTCATGTGTTAGATTTACATTCATCGTTCCCCCTAAAATTTCTGTTGCCACGTGTAAATTAGTTTTCCTCTTCTCCCTAAAACTTTCATTGCCGCGTAAATCAATTTCCCTCTTCTCCCCCAAAACAGAAAACCTAAGTCATAAGCGACTACAAACCTTAATTCTAAAATTTACAATACCTCGCATAAATCAATTTCCGTCTTCTCCCCAATACAGAAAACCCTAAGTCATAAGCGACCTCAAACCTTAATCGCCTCTGATCTGCAAATATTTCAAAACAGCCTTTCTAAACTTTTGCAGCCTCTTCTAAAGTTCAAACCTTGGATTCTCGCCTAAATTTGTTTGAAGCTTCTACTTTTCACAGGTTTGGTTTCTTTCCCTAATAAATTTAATTAGCATTTTTCATAGGTTTTGTTTTCTTAGTCGTTAAATTTAGGGATTTTTGGTATGCGGTCTCGTAGTTTGTGTGGGTTATGCTTTACAGTATGGATACACATGGAAAAATGTTGGATGTTAAGTGAAAATTGGGTAATCTAAAGCTACTTTTGTTATTGAGTTGAATAATTAAGTATTTTGTTTATATTTTTAATTCCCTTGTTGTGTAGGCACCAAATAGTTTTGGGAACTATCTATTGTTTGCTAATATTATATTATAGATGTGCTAATGTTAAACATATTTACCATGGAGCTATGATGCCAGATAGTATAGACGAAGCAATTTGTATATCCACATTGTGTATGTCTATAGTAAAAAAATTACTGTGCATGCAAATTTTGTAAATGATGCCTTGTTTCACATGATAAAAATTGAGTTCAGAACTCTACAGTAATTTACTGTGCGGCATCATAACATGCTTATAGCAGAGAAGGCTAGTATGAAATATTTAAGCTTTAAAGCATGTTGCATTCATATTTTTTTTCTATATGAATGTATGTATACGTACAATGATGTTGCATTCAAAATTCATTTGTTCTTTTATTGGTCAGTTTTTAATGTGTTACACTTGTTTCCCTATACACCTTGTTGTCGAATAAACGTATTGGTAAGTTGCTTATAACATTTTTGTGTGCTACATAAGTCAGTATTACCATGGTCACTTTCCTTCGTGACGCAGTCATTCTTTGTTTGCTTAAAATGCAGGTTGTTTGTTTATAAACCTATGTTTAACTCTTCTAAGTTTTTTCAGGGCTGAAGTTGGAAACCTTGCATTATATGCTTGATGTTTCTATGCTTTAAGTATATATTGATGAAGCAAGGTTGAATAACATAAATATTGAGAAGATTCCTAATTTTTATGCTGTTCAACTCTTGCCTCGTCAACTTACATAGGAGAAGATGTTGAAAAAAGGATTTGCATGGCATTATCCTGCTTATGACCAACATCGGGAATTGGCAGCAGTAAGTGCAAATAACTTGCCTGAATGTAAATTTACAAAGCTCAGTCTACCGGGGTTGTAAATCTGAGCTTTCTAAAGCATTGGCTGCATCCTACTTTGGCTCGGTGACCTCTCTTTCTTTCATATTTACAAAGCTTGGCCTCACACAAAATTTGTAACTTTGCTTATATAATCAAAATCAATCATTTCTAAGCTTTTACTAAGCATCTTTGAATTATTGGGTGTACATGCACATCATTTGAATTGATTGGGTGTATATGCATATCATCTTGCAATTTGGACTACACAAAAGGATAGAATTCTCTAGCTTTAACTAAAGCAATCGCTTTAAACAAACTGATGTTAAATAGGAAGGGTGCCATGCTACGATTGGACATGAGTGAATTATTTGTTAATGGTGCACTACACCATAATAAATCTACTAGTAGATGATTTGTTATAGTTTCATGTGCACTCTAGTAGCTACATTAATAAGTAGATAAATTTCTTGCTTTATAATTTGACTGTGCTTTATTTCAGGCAAAGCCCCATTTGATAGATGGCAATGTACACATGCTTGTGGATTCAAAGTTAGGAGAATATTATGATGTTAACTAGCAGAAAAGGATTGCATGCTTGCTGCTTTTATGCTTTAAGTATATGTTGATGAGGCAAAGTTGAACAACATAAATATTGGGAAGATTCCTAATTTTTATGTTGTTCAACTCTTGTCACATCAACTATATCTTACCGGGTTTGTCTCTTGCACTATAATTTAGAATTGAAGTTCAACTGTATCCGATAACCAGTTGATTTCTTTGGTGCTACTCTAGACAGTATTGTTGGCCCATATGGCTTGAGAATGTTTAACATGCACATGCTAATTTTTTGAATCATTTATTGCTGGATAAACCAATTCAACTGTAGGTCAGGTATCTTTCTTTTTCATATTTAACAGTTGTTAGTGTTTTGAACCAAATAGGTTATAAATATGTAGTAAAACCATAATCGTGCAGGGTCTGCTGGATTTGGATTTATGTCATGGTACTTAGCAAGAAAAATCAGAGCATTTGATATAAACTTCAGGTAATATCTCGCTTTTTCCCCTCCCCTCATCTCGAATATGATGTTACTGCTAGCCACATAGGATATGATTTTAACTTAAATTGAAAACACCCGTTTTCGATGTCTTTTGGGAAGTAATCATATGTGCATAACCCACGTACGTCGCCTATCTGAGAATAGTAAGTGCGCTACTTCAGTTTAAAAACTAAAGCTTTTCAGTTTAAAACTTAAGCACGACTTCAGTGTTAAACACGTATGGCTTCAGTTATCAAACCGAAGCATTTCTTCAGTTGCTTTAGTTTTATAACTAAGGCATGGCTTTAGTGTGTTTGATTGCGTATCAATACTCTTAAGTATTACATGGACATTTTGGTTCGCCGCTCTTACGCAGTTTCATTTCTCTCGTAAGTTAGGATTTTTTTCCTTTTCATCTCTTTGCGGACATTATGCAGTGGTGCTAATGGTGCACTACCCCACAATAATGGGGCACGTGTGCACAAATGTAGTGGTGCAAATCCAACACTGTGTGGTGCAGTTCACCACTGTGGTGCATTTGCACCACAAGAGTGGTGCACATATGCACCATTACTTTGATGCAGTGCACCATTAGCACCATTGCATAATGTCCAACGATGACAACAATAATTTAAAGAAATCATCATTTTTTCGTTAATAGATGATTAATAATGAGAATTGATTTGAGCATATACTTAAAATGTTGAAGCTTAAGTGGGCTCGAAGCATTACAGAGACGAACAACGGAGCAATCTGCAGTGTGAACTAAAAGGAAACAATAAACGACATGCTTAAGTGGTATGTTTCAGAACCAAAGGTTGAAGGGATAAATATGTATATTTTTAACATGTCATAAATAGGTTTGTTTTCATAAGTTTGTCTAATGTTGTATGACATATGTTTATGAATTTATGTAAATTTTGTCTACAGATATTGTATGCATATTAATTTACGAAAATGATGATTAATAATTATATGTTCATATGGTAGTTTCTAGTTTGATACGATGTTATATATATATATATATATTGTTTAGTTGAAATACGATGAAAAGGTGGAGTGGAAATATCAGGAACAAACGACAACAGAAGAAAAACGCTGTGAAATATTATTAACAACGTTTATAATCCGCTGTTGAAAATCGAAGCAACACACACTTGAAACCCATTAACAGCTCATTATAAACGTTGTGCGTAAAATTTAACAGCCCAGGAAAAACGCTGTATATAAATTATTACCAGCTCAGAACAAACGCTGTGAAACTAAATTTTTGACAGCGTATATTTTCCGCTGTTGAAAAAAGGGGACTATGACAACATATCGTTATACAACGTTTATCAAAACGTTGTAATATCATGTAACAATGTTTTTGGCACGCAATTAAAAGCCTTTTTTGGTGTAGTGAATACAATTGTTATTACAACTGAAATAAACAACTTAATTAAAAAACTAAAACAACAACAAAGTCTACAACTCAACTAAAATGAAACTGCAACATACTCAAACAATTACAAAGGCTGATCTCTGTTACGTCTCTAGTACTCTTTAAGTTGCTTTTCCATATACTTCCTTTGTATTGGATTTATATCATCTAGCTTGACACTCATAAGAGCAAAATCATTTGCACGTTGTTGTCGTGCTAACTCCTCTCTTCGTAACTCCAATTCGCTGATTCTCATTTGTTGAAGCTCTTCATGTCGTTATCGTTTTTCCTGTGCTCTCTCTGTTCTCGATGCTTCCATTGTTTTCATGTACTTTTTGTTTGATTCTTCCGCAGCTGCCATATGTCCGTCAAATTGTTTGTAATACTGGCTATAATCTTTTGTGGTCTTTTTATTGCCTTTGTACTTTCCAGGTGGCCTTTCACCTGTACTGGTCGAAAAAGGAATTTCTTCCTGTGAATTGAAGCTTGTAGGGCTAACTTCTTCAGTTACCTTAAGGGCATAAATCGCATTGTCGAATGCTCCTATTGCACTTTGCTCCATTTTTCTTCCCTAGAAAGTATGTCATAGAAATTGTGCAGGTTGAAGGGTTGGTTGTTATGTTCAGCCATATACACTGCATTTGCTTAGTTAAACTGCATAACATAAATTAATGTAAATCAAAATATCATAAAACAAAAGAATCAAATTAAGCTTATTATATTTTGGTACCAAATTCATGTCGTTTGCACCACTTTGTTGTCTAATTTCCAACTCGGCCATTATCTCTTTCCAACATTGGCAATTAGAATTGATTCTCTTCCAAGACTGCTTCAAAGTGTCAACCGATCTTGCAGGCTTATGTAGACTTCGGCCACTGAATAATTTACAAACAGAATTCCAAAATGAACTTTCAGTTTGACTTGTGCCTTTCCAGTTATCTTTGGAACACTCAACCCAACAGAAGGCTAATTCATCTTGTTAATGAGGTGACCATTTTACCATTTTTGCAACCTTTGCTGGCGGGAGATTAGTATATGACTCGGGATTCTTGTTGACATCAAATTGGATTCCATCGTTCTGGAAGCTATTATCACCGTATAATAAGTTTAAATTTCTAGAAATATTGGGAGAAGTATTTGGAAAGGGAGATCGATGTTGGCTGCCAGGAGAAGAATAAGGTTGATTGCTATGGGATTGTTGAAAAGATCGATTCTGACCGTAGGCAGAAACTTGAGTGTTTTGATACTGGGTGAATGGTAGAAGTTCTAGTTCTGCTACGGGGGATAACAATTTGAAGTGTTTTGGATTGTACCTGAATTAGAATGTTGGTTGTGTTGGTACGAAGTTTGCATTAGAAATTCTTGCTGCTCTTGAACATAATTGTACAGATTCTAGTTACTTTTTGAAGTCATCATGGATTTCCCTTTATATTCTTCGACATTGCTATTTGATGATAAATAAGATAATGGTTAGAAGGTTGAGTAAGATAGAAGAAAATTGCGTAATATGAAATTGGTAAAGAAGTTGTATATATTGCAAAAAAATGGCAGTTGAGAATGGAGCGGGGAGGAAGCAACGGCTCTAAAGATAGTCGTTGCTCTTAGCCGGCTTATTTAAAGTTGTCTAAGGGGGCAACGGTAATAATGTCTGCCTCCTTAACTGGCTTTAAATAAGTCAGCCAGAGAGGAGATTTCCTCCCTCTTAGCCGGCTTATTTAAAGCCTGATAACCTTAGCCGACTTATTAAATAAGCTGGCTAAGGTGTAACGTTAGAGCAACCGCCTGGGTTTCTTTGGCAACCCACAGGGATGCCAAAGCAAACCAGACGCGACTCGCTGACCCCCCGTTGGGGGTTGGTTGCTTCGCAACCCACACTGGGTTGGGAATGCTCTTACGTTTTAGAAAAAAAACCGGCTTCCTATACAAAAGTTAAACCCACGATTTTCTCAAATAAAAATAAAAGAAAAAAGAACATAAAGGCGAAAACCAAAAAAGAAATCATCTTTGATGTCAAAGATAGATCTGAAGCTTGCGATAATCAAATAGAGTGGTTTGCTTTCGAATTTGGTCGATCTCCTATGTGTAGATCGGTAAGTCTAGGGTTTCATTTTTGTTTGCTTTTTCATTCAATTGATTCAGTGTGTTTTTTGTCGTCGCCTTCCTTCTTCTTAGTTCTTCCTCTGATTATGCCGTTGTGGTCTTTTTTTTTTTGCTGTTTTGAGTGGGACAAGATTTTATCCTAATATCGTCCCGCCGCCGGCCGGAACCGGTACGAGTTGGCCAAAATCTCGTGGTTCCGACCGGAACATCAAACCATGGTATGAAAGGTAGGATGCCTATTAAAACAAATATGAATTTGTATTGGGCATTAAATTTCATGTAATAGGACCAGCAATCCAAGGATCCACCAAATGAAAAAGTAAACGGCTGCAATCATGATGAAAGCAAATCATTGTGAAATTTCATATCTGCTTGAGGGTATGTAATCTACAGTGGTTTGTTTACAAAAACATTAAACCTATTATGAAAAGTGCACTTAAGAATTGCTTAAATGCTAAACACTTGCACAATGCTTATTTTTTTGAAAAAAACAAAACAATCTAGGCATAAACAGTGAGCATGTGCATTACAAGCCCATGATATGTCAGAGAAGCTTCAACTGGTAAGGCTGGCAATGAATTGAATGTCAAAACTAAGCGTATTTGAATCAAAGTATGAGTGTGTCAGTTGTAAAGGTTTGCACAGACATATAGTAATGTCCAATAGAAAACAAACTCATCATGTATTTTTAAAATGATATGTGTATAACTTGTGTCGTATACAGTGGACTACAACTCAAAATTTACTTGTGTACCGTTAGCCATGGGTATCTAGTGATCAACGAACGAATTCTATGGAATCGATGTCCATGCAAACACCTACTGAAGCTCCACGCTTTAAATAATTAAGGAAAAAACATTGCAGAACACTCACATATCTGTAGTGATTAATAACAACAGTTAATTATATAAAATATCACTACAACAAATAAGGCTTTTAACGGTGGTCCAAAGACGCTGTTCAAAGTTATAACGGCATTAGTATAAACGTTGTTTAACGACATACGGTCGTTAATGTGCAATCTCTAACAGCAAATTTAAAACGTTGTTAATAGTAAACTTCTACAACGTTCATCCAATGTTGTTAACTGGTTTATGTATAACGTTTACGTTATGTTGTTTTTATTGCACAACAGTGTTTTCTATTTGATGTTAATATGCATAAGACATACGAATCAAACTGAAAATTATAATATAAACGGATAACCTTTAATCATTTCCATAAAATAAGTTAAAACACACGTACATGAGTAAAGTTTACATTGATATACATAAACCATCTTCATACAACATTAAACAAAGATACATGCTCTAAAAAGTAAGGTCACATTTAATATTATATTAGTGACAAAACGTACAACCAAAAATACTTTTCAAATGCAAACCACACCAAAATGAACCCCAAAAACCTTCATCTACCTATAAAGATGAAAAATTAAAAGTTAGTAAATACAAATTTAAAACAACATATCCAACTAATGAATACAAATAGTGATATTTGTTACGCAAAGTTGGAAAACTGACTATTTTAAGTAATATGCATTTGCGAAACACACTGCGCCAAATATTGAATACAAATGAAGTAATATGCACTTGTGATACACACTGCGCCAACATTGTCTGGAATTGTATAATTTTACTCAACTCATGCTCATTTTATAAGAAGAAAGAAAATTATCCAACAAAGATAATGTTGAAAGTAGATATTATGACAGAACTAATTTATCTTTAGTGAATTTGGGATTCAAGATGTTTTATTCCAATCATAATATCTGAAAATGAACCATGGGATTAAACTGTCCCTACCACAAATTTACAAAACAGAGCTACCACAAACAATCATGCAAAGATGCACGACAAGAATGCATACTGAATCGAGGTTGAGATGTTATTGAATTATGAATTAATGACCTGATATGGACTCTGCATTGGCTTGAACATGCCGACATTTCAATGCTGAAGATTAGATGAATACAAACCAAGATAATGATTGGACCACAAAAACATCTCCACAAACATAGGCAGAAAAAACAGGAGGTTGGATGACTACAGAAGTGAAATGCCCATAGTTCCATGAGTCAAAGCAATATGATTTTTAGTTAACTTACTTCGTATGCATATTATGAATCTACATAAACATGTTAAATAAATACTTGAAGTTCCCAATACCCCATCTCGTTAGAAGGTTTTATCAATATACCAACCTCATGTAGCATTACTGAAGCCATTGAGACACATATGCACTAACAAACCCAATCAAGACATAATGCCTGTGTTCAAGCTTCAAGTCTCCGGACTAAAATGATGCAAACATACCCAAACAGCCAAGCTCATCACCCTACAGGTTCAACAAAAAGACATAGAAAGCATAAATAATATGTAAGAAATATAAAACTTAAGGGCACCTAAGGGTGTGGTCTGGTTCAATTATGCTGGGTTGAATTCCTGCATAGGGTCAGATTCAGTTTAAATAGAAATGGTTAATATATATAAATATATGTGTTTATTCTAACAAAATATTATAGTTATGTATATGCTTCAGTGTATTTTAGTGATTAAAATGAGATACTAACCTGGTGGAAACCTGGCTCGTGAGTCAATTCAACACCAAGCTCTAATAAGCATGCATATATCCTAGAATGCAAAGGTGAGAGCTTGTAAGGCAAGATACAGCCTAGTATGCAGCTGTAAGATCAGGTCGCTCACAATCAAAGTATAATGCAAAGAACTATCCTAGGATAAATTGTCATAAGCACTTGGCATCAAAATTTACATACTCAAATGTCATAAGTACCTTGCATCAAAATTATTGAACAATAACTTCATTAAACACAACATTTCAGTAGTTTTATATAATGATTTGAATTTTCTAGTATTATTTGTCAGCTGAAACTAACCAATATATTGGTCAGCAATATTTTGGCAAATTTCTCAGTTGCAACGAATAAGAAACATTATGACTCTTGCAAAGTTCAATCAAGTCCAAGATATTCATTATCATTTCAGATGCAACATTCAGGTGGAAAATCTTGACTAAATTTATCACTAAGTGCATCAACTCTGTTACCTTGCATCAAAATTGTTGTAAATGCATTATTGCTACATAACAAATTGTAGAAGTTATTTCTAATTCTGTATTTATAACACAAGTTGAACCATTTATAAATTAAAAAAATTCTATGACTTATAATACTTTAAAACCAAATTGGATTACTTACTGAAATAATCAGGTATATAACATAAAGAAAACCACTTGCTGAAAATAACTAAATATTATTATTAGTTACCTTTGCGTGATGAGAGTTTAGGTTACCTTTTCGCCATCATAGCATGAGTCGGAGTCCCACACGTTGGGTGAAGCAACACATCCAGCCCAGTAAATGCGCTAAACCAAAGTCCTCAATCTTCAGATTACTTATGATATTGATAAGGCAGGAGATGAATAACATAAAATTTAGGAATCTTCCCAATTTTTATGCTATTCAACTCTGCCTCATCAATATCATTTAGACCTCATATTACAGTGACAACATCTATGATTGATGTAAACGCACCTGTGTTAAAACTTATAATTCAGATTTTACCAAATTGGGATTCATAGATAATTAACGAATACGTTGTCTACTTTATCATGAATTGAGAAACTTGGCCCTCCCCACCAAGTTCAGAAAACATGTTCAGAAATTTTTGATAAATGTTTGTGCCTTCTATATTCCTTCACAAAACATATCATAGATTCAATCTCGATAATGATTTTTTATCCTTAAATAAAAAACCACAAAGAAGCTAATCAAAGTAAATTGTTAAGGGTGATAGATTAGTATAAGTTAAACACTAAGATCAACAGCAAAATCAACGTAATTGAAGCAAAGTAGTGGTAAATGGATGATAGATACAAAAAGGCCAAAACATAGGATATTCAAGATAAGGTAAAAGCATAACAACCAAAGTAATGCAGCGAACAAATCAAATTCATAAATGAACAGAATATTGATAATATATCAGGAAACTGATAAATGATAATAGCCAAAATTAAAATATTAAATTATATAAATAATTAAGTTAAAAAAACTAATGTAAGTATTAACTAATAATACTATAAAAAAATAAACTAATGCAGGTAACCGGTAAAATTTATATAAACCTTCCCCATCAATTCCATTAGCTCACTATTAGCTTCTGCAGGATTGGTTGGTGCTGCTATAATTACTTGAATATCATCTGCATTTACCCCTGAAGACAAAAATATGAGCACCATAAGTCAGTAAATTGATTACTGTTATTATCATTTACTTGACAGTTGATAAATAGACAGAGTTTTTATCAACTGTAAGAAAATAAATGCAATAAATGATAATAATAATAGGCGGTGTTCAAAATTTCTACCATATATATGGCATGATAATCAAAAGCATATTGATTTCGGTTATTATTATTTACTTGACCTCAACAGTACATCAACAGTCATGACATTCAAACTCAAGAACACACAAGATCGAACTAATAACGAGATAAGATTTACTATCAAACATAATAGCAATTGACTTAGGGTGAAACATTAACAATCGAATTCATAGTTCAAACATACATAAAAATAGAAGATTGAATTATAAAATTACCCACCCTGATGGCGATTAATCTATTCGTGTGGTTCATATGCTTTGGTAGAACATTTGAAGCGGTGAATGGACAGATGTTGGCGAAGGTGATTAAGGAATAGGTTTCGTATTTGTGGATGTGTAAAATGAACGAACTCAGCGAACAAAGAGTGAATGAGTAGGGAACTGACATCAACTTTGAAGAAATCGAGACGAAGAAGGGAATGAAGTAGATCTGGAAGAAGAATAGAATTGAGATTTTTTGGGGATGAACCGATGAATATGAGAGTAAGAAGGAAAAGGCGGCCAAAAAGTACTTTCCCTAAAAAAATTTGGGGAAGATTGATATTAATGTGTCCTGCTTCATAAAGAAAGAAAAAGAAGGCGACAAGGTCACTACGAAATGAAAACATCCTTAAAATGAAGCGGGTTTGTATAAACAACGTTCATAATTTCAATTTTTGATTTATTAAATACTTTCCATAGCATTCTCCATAGAAACGTTGTCCAATATTGTTGTTATTAGCATATTCTCTTGTAGCTTATGTACCATATCCAAAGCTGTTTAAACAATTGAGAAGCTTTGCACCTTTAAGGTTGGTCCGAAACACCTATATAAGTATATATATATATATATATATATATATATATATATATATAATTGGCAATCTCACAGTACTCCAGATATAAATAACTAAAAAAAGCGGAAGCTGAATAATGCATTCTATGATAAATTACGATAAAATTATCTAAATTTCTGTAATATTAATAGATAAAACTTTGTTTCCCCACAACTGAACAAGGGTAAACTAATCACGATATCATAATACATTGCTTGACCTATAAAAAATTAAATTATTCCCTGAATAACATAAAATAAGCCATGGCCTATAAAATGCTCACCGATTTCCCATGTCGTCGAGTTTAGGTCAACCGAAACTGAAACCGATGCAGATCAAAAGAGCTAGTTACAAAGATGCTCAACCAAAATCGAAGCGAATGATGAAGGAAGATGATACTTTTGGTAGCCTTGCAAAAAAAGATGATACTTTTGGTGTTGAGATCGAAATCGACGTCTGAAGAATGGAAAACAAGAAAGGAAATGAATATTAGGTTAAAAGAAGAGGGAATATGGACCTTTTTCTCCAAGCAATAAATATTAATGTTTTGGGTGGCACCAAAGCAAATGCTTTCGTCAACATTTTACTTTTAGACGTCTCATCTACCGCATTCAACCTTTAAACGCTGACATCAAAAGCAATTCAAACATTCTTTTCTTGTAGTGTTAAAAATGACAAGTATTTATCCTTCGCTGCCTTTTTAGAGAATACCCATCACTTTAAATATATATGTACCAACCAAAACCAAATTTGTACAAAGCAAGGTACATAGGTCAATTAATTTTCGTTTCTGACCGAACCCATTATAAACAATTTTCATAATGTTTAGAAACTTCCCACTGCATTAATTCTAGCTCAAACATAATTCTCTTATTTAAATCATTGCAATTAAGCTCCGTCTCTCCTTTAATTGCAAGAGCGAAATTCGTAAATTTGCATTAAAACTATTTCTTGTAAACTGACCTCAAAAATCTCCCTTCTACTTAGACTTGTTATGGTAATGGTTACCGTTACTAGTTGGGAATACCATACCATTTTTACTAGTGAGCCAATATTGCTTACTGTTACCGATCGACTGGTACACCAATAGTCTGATAACCGTTACATAGATAATGGTATTACCGTTTTCACCTCAAAGTTCATATATTGACATTTTTTGTGCATAGTACATCTTTATTATACTATATGTAGTGTTAGTTTATAGAAAAAAAATATGGGAAAGAAAGAAAGTGTAATTAGAATTATTCACCTTATTATTGAACTAAATATAATCATTTGGTTTTAAATGTATATAGTTAAGCATATCAAATGAATATACATATGTTTTGAATAAACTGGTAAAATTAACGTTACCGCTGGTATTGAAGAAATGCTAATGATAATTTACCATTAAAAATGGTAAATTTACCGTTACCATACCATTTTAAATGATATATCGATTTTAATCAAAAACGGTTACCGATCAACTGGTAATATAGGTAATGGTAAATATACCGTTACCATAACACCCCTACTTCTACTTACATGTACGGAGTTATATAGAAATATGTATATAACTCCATACGTTTTTATTCAAAACTGACCTCAAAATTCCCTTATTCTCTTATTTAAAAATTTATATGTAACTCCATATGTTTGTAGAAAGGTAGAAAAATGGGGTGCGATGAAGCATGCGAATGTAAAGTAGATGCTGCCAAGTAGGAACAACATACAAAACTCAATCTGAATTGGCTATACATATAGACAGGTCCAACTACAATTCAATCAAGTTAGGGTATCACATATTGAAATCTTCATTTGTAAAGATATTAAACAAATCAGAGTACCAAATATAAATCAATACGATGCTCAAAGTAAATATCAAATAAATAAATCAACAAAGAGTATCATGTATAAACCAACATGCTACTCATAACAAATTGTAGCACCCCGTGAATTCTATAACACTAAGCTTCACAAATTAAAGTATAATTAATTTTAAATGATGAAATCAAGGGAAATGGGTTACGCCATTGCGTTCGTCTCGAAATTCTGCTTGAGATAGAGTCCAAGTTTGCGTAAAACAGATATCGTATGAAGAAGATATGGACGAACGAAGTTGGGCAGAAAAACCAGAAAACGGGTCAGAATCCACTGGCGCACTTGGGAAGTGCGCTAGAACAAAGTTGAACTGGCGCACTTGGGAAGTGCGCCAGTACATTTTTAGCCTAGTGCACCTACCAAGTGCGCCCAGGTCAGAATGACCTGCTGGTCAGGTCCTGGCTGGCCTGATCAGGGTCTGGTCGAATTCTGAGGCTTGGCTGAGTCACTAGGGCTTACATGTCACTTTCTGATTGGCTTCTATTGAGATGGATGGTCTGGATTCACTCTAGCTTCATCGACGGATCTAATTAGATTGAAATTCTATAAATACAACTCAAGTCTAACCCTAAATTCACACAAATAATAGAATACAAAAGCCGTCATGCTGCTGGAAAGGAACTAGGAATGGCCGCCAATTAGAAAGCCTAGAGACAAGCCAACACTAAAGCTTAGAGATGAATCAAATTAAGAAGAAGAAAAAAGTTTAATCAAAATTAATCAACGCAACGTTAGTCTACCCAAAGGAGCGCATCTCAGTTTCAGAATTCAGAATCCAGAATTCAAGATTCTGCATTCGTTGTAAGTATAGTGACCTTTCAGAATATGAATAAAAACTGTGATGTGATTCGATGTAAATGAAAATAGAATTGTGTTGTTATATTGCATAAATTCTATGTATTGTAATGATTCTTTCATGACTTGTGTATTGATATTTGTGGCCTTAATTGATTGATGCAATCCTATTGGATATTTGTATATGAAAGTGATAGCAATAGCAAGTTGTGGCAAAAACTAGAAATTTGATCCCTTTTTGTACATGTCGATGGCATGGATTATATATAATCCCTTAGTCTAAGTTAGAATTTATGTAAACATATTATAGACCTTTTATGCCTACATGACCCAAAACCTATGAGATCGTTCTTATGTTTATTTGCAAGTATAATTAGATCTATGTTTCATAAACTATGCAAGTTCATGTTTATTTGCAAGTACAATTGGATCTATGTTAGGTATCGTTTGGGTTTCATAAACTATGCAAGTTCATGTTGAAATAGGCTATGTGATTAAAAGTTATAATTGGACCTTTTGGTGAATATACATCATGCTAGTTTTGTGTTTGACATTATGCTAAGTTAAACATATTTAAACACAAGTTGTGTAAGCCTAAACTATGCCATTTCATATGTCACCTACATAGTTGTACTTTGATTTGAATGCAAGTTCACATGACCCATCATTTATGTTAGTATCGCTAAATTGCAAGTTCATGCGCCACACACCCTTATATGTTGTCAAATATTACATGTTCTTGATTTCCCCTTTTTCTTACGCTTATAAAGTTGAGCTGAATTGTGTCAAGCCCAACATTTATTATAACGTTGCGAACGTATAAACGGGGGTAATAACGTTGAGTGTAAAACATGAAAATATATGTTGGCATGTTTGGCACATGCCAATGACAATTAAAGCGGTATGAATTGTCATACCCAAAAATAAAAGATATGACATTTACATATATATTTGAGAAATAATAAAATATGTAAATTTAGAAAACACGGCGTGCTTAACCCGAGGTTGGATTGAGTTGTGATGTAAACCTGCCCGGAACCGCCCGGTTGTCCGGTAGTCACAACAATACCTATCCAATGTGGGTGGTTAAGCATTGAGCCCAATAATGACCCGAGGTTAGACTGAGCTACGGTGTAAACCTGCCTGGAACCGACCGGCATATCCAGTAACCATAGAAATACCTGTCTAATATGAGTGGTCAGGTGCTCCTAAGAGGCTAAGGACAGATGGTAGGGTTAAGTCAACTATAACACTTAACCAAATTCAACATGTTAACAAGAGTTGATGGGTGGGGTTAGGTAAATACAGACACTTAACCACTTAACATGTTTGACTAGAAGATCCTGGTAACATGGGACCCGTTTCAGCAGTAACCCAAGTTAGGTATCAATGATACCCTGAAACTAGGCAGGGTGGGGCACGATTACTGGGTTGATTGTAAGTGGTCAAAACGACGGCGGTGGGTGCACAGTGCAGGTCTAACGGGGTGCGGGCATGCACACACTTCGGAGCAGACAACGGGCACTGGGGACACCAGTAGTATAACCTATGCCTTCTATAATTTGTGTCGGGGCCGCCACCATGGGTCTTGATACACCCCATGGTGGGACCAGCATAGGTATCTACAATTCTTGGGGGCCGTATGACACATGTTAACGCGAGTAGGAGCCGATCTTTAAATAAAGTTGGGGATCACTTCAACCTCACCATGGAGTGCCAGTTAGAATAAACTCAAGTAGATGCAAAGATATAGTATGGGTGCGATAGTACATTCCACACTCCCTTAGCTTGTGACACCATCCTATTTTCAGTATATATCTATCATGCCCTTTTCTTATTCACATACTGAAGAGTTATTAGATTTACTCAGGCTTTATGTCTGACCCTATTTCCTTTTCGTCTTCTTTTCTTTCGTTTCCCCCCATGTCCACAGGGAGGAAACAGCTCAGCTCAGTCAGGCTCGGTAAAAGCTCCAAGAACATAGATGTATGATTTGGGTCTCTTTTGCTCGGACTATGGCTTTGGATATCACTATGGGGATTTTTGTCACTTTATTTATGTTTTATGCTTCTTTAATTATTAAGACAGTAATGATGTTGTAATGTTGGAAGTATTTTGAGACAATTATGGAATGTTTGGTTTTGAACACGTATTGATGAATAAAAGTCTGTTGGTTTCCGCTGTTTAAAATATGTGTATTTATATCTGTCTTGAGTTTATCTGTGGCTTTTACTTATAAACCTCCACCAAAATTAAGGAATTTCCTTTGTGAGTGACCTTAACGGAGGTGGGGTGTTTCACTTGGTATCAGAGCATAGGTTTACCAGGCAAGATAAAAGTTTTTGAAATTTGTTTTCAAAAAGAAAGTTTAAAGAAGCATTTTTCATGAAAAAGTGTTATATTTATAAAAGACAAAATCCCCTAAAGCCATGTGCCCCATCTATCTCTCTCTATCCTTCGTTTTGAATTTTTTTCCCTTTCTGTTTCAGCATGTCTGGAGACCTTAACCTCCCGGAAGGAGTGCCGATTCCCGGCTGGTTCAGGAGGTACTTAGAAGCAAGGGCCAATGGCGTGGGCCCAGCAGACATCCCTCCTCCAGTGGCCGCGGTTTCTCCTCCCCCTCCTCCTCGTGGAAATGCCTTCGCAAAAACATGTAGAGACTTCAAGGCAATGGGTGGAAAAGACTTTTATGGGACAGAATCCTTTGTATGGGCAAGAAACTGGCTAAAGGAGACTGAGGATCTGTTTATCATCTTTGGAGTGGATGACAGGAAAAAGATACAACTAGCGGTATGGTTGCTTAAGGATGAAGCTTCCTATTGGTGGGAAGTTACCAATGCTCAGAGGGCGGTGGAAACATGGGAAGATTTCAGGACAAGATTTGAAATGAAATTTCTCTCCGAAGCAGAAAGGAGCCTGCAAATGGAGAAGTTTCTAACTCTGAAACAGGGAAGCATGATGATTAGGGAATATGTTAATCAATTTAATCAGCTGGCCAGATTTGGGTTAGACTTAGTAAACACCCAACACAAGAAGGCACTTCGCTTCGTCAAGGGTTTAAATGAGCCTCTACACAGCCTTGACATGACCCATATATCCACGGGAGCGACTTATGAAAGCTTGGTGGACATGGCATTGCTACACGAGGAAGATCACGGCAAGAAAGAAACCAAGGGGGAAGAGAAGAAAGAAGGACTACAAGCAAAGAAAACAGACTTCAAGAAAGGAGGAAAGAACAATAAGCCCCATGAGAAGAGAAGGTGCAATTTCTGTGGCATTGTGGGCCATATATCAAAAGACTGCCGGAAAAGAAAGGCGAAGATGGGTGGTTGCTTCCATTGTGGAGAGACTGGGCACCAAGCTAAGGACTGCCCAAAGAAGAAAGGGCAGGGACAGAAAGCTGGATCTACTTCAGGGGATCAGGTTCATGCGCTAGTGGCACCTCAGCAGGAACGAGGTAGTAATATTTCTGTAGAAAGTATAGTCTATCTTTATGATCATCCAGTTCGTACACTTTTTGACTTTGGCGCATCACACTCTTTTATTTCATCTGCCTTAGTAGAATCTCTGCATCTAAAGATCCCTTAGTAGTTTCAAATCCAATTGGGGGCTCCGCTTACTTGTCAATGGTTTGTTTGGGTTTGAAAATCTCTATTCTCAGCGTTGAGTTTAGTTGTGATGCCTTTGTCTTAGGCTTCTCGGGATATGGTTTGATCTTAGGCATGGACTGGTTATCCAGTAATAGTGCCATACTTAATTGTGAGAAAAGAGTAGTTAGACTCTTAACCCAGCTTGGTAACACTCTAGAAATTTCTTGTAATCCCTTGAATGCTGTTATGCTAAGTTATATAGAGTCGCTTGATGCTTCTGATGAGAATTTGCAATCAGTAAGAGTAGTTCGGGAATATCCGGATGTCTTTGAGGAGGTGAAAGGCTTACCTCCGAGGCGGGAAATAGACTTCCGCATATATCTTGTGGATAATGCAAAGCCTGTAGCTTTACCTGTCAGACACATGGCTCCAAGGGAGAGAAAGGAGCTCAGTAAGCAGATTAAAGAACTTCTCGAAAAAGGGTTCATTAGACGGAGCATTTCGGAATGGGGTTCTCCAGTGGTGTTCGCAACTAAAGCGGACGGTTCGCTCCACCTTTGCGTCGACTATAGGGAGTTAAACAAATTGACCAAGAAAAATAGGCACCCTCTTCCCCGAATCGACGATTTGTTTGATCAATTTGTTGGTGCGACGGTCTTCTCCCAGCTTGATCTGGCAACTGGGTTCCATCAGCTAAGAGTAGCTGAAGAGAGTATTGATAAAACGGCGTTCAAAACCCCAGACGGTTTCTTCGAGTGGCTTGTCATGCCTTTCGGCTTGACAAACAAACCCGCTTATTTCGTAGATCTAATGAGCAGGGTGTTCAGAGAATTCCTCAACAAATTTGTGGTTGTCTTCGTAGATGTTATCTTAATCTTCTCAAAGAATGAGGAAGAGCATGCTCAGCATCTGAAAGAAATCATGGAAACTCTTCGAGCTCACCAACTAAAAGCCAAATTCTCCAAGTGTCACTTCTGGAGAAAATAAGTAAGATTTTTGGGGCATATAGTGTCCAAAGAAGGGTTGGCCGTGGACCCCGCGAAAGTAGTGGCAGTACAAGATTGGAAGACACCAAGAAATGCAACCGAAGTTCGAAGCTTTCTTGGGCTAGCCAGTTTTTACCGAAAGTTTATTAGGGATTTCGCGAAAATCTCAGCCCCACTTACAAGGCTAACAAAGAAGAATCTGGCGTTCACTTGGGATTTGGACTGCGAGTTTGCTTTCCAACGATTAAAAAGGGCTCTCACAACAGCCTCAGCTCTGACCTTGCCGGATGGAAGCAAAATGTTCGCAGTATACACGGATGCATGTGGAATGGGACTAGGCGCTGTTCTAATGCAAGAAGGAAGGGTAGTAGCTTATGGTGGAAGACAATTGAAAGTTCATGAAAAGAACTACCCAACCCACAATCTCAAGTTAGCCGCCATCGTCTTTGCACTTAAGTCTTGGCGCCATTATCTCCTAGGTGAGAAGTTTGAATTATACACTGACCATAAGTCATTGAAATATCTCTTCTCGCAGAAGGATCTTAACTTGAGGCAGCAAAGGTGGATGGAGTTCCTTGCCTCGTATGACTTTGAAATTTCCTATACTCCCGGCAAAGGCAACGTAGTAGCAGACGCGTTGAGCCGAAAGAAATTGACCTTAAGCCCTCTCTTTGTGGAAAGGCCAAGCCTGGAGTATATAGCTAGTTTTAACTTTAGGCCCTCCTCTGATTTTGTATCGGGTTTGCTAGCATCTCTCGAAGTACGCCCTACTCTCCTGGACTCAATAGGGGCTGCACAACGTGAAGACCCTCAGCTTGTTGATGTGATTGATTAACTTATTAGGGTGAGACTTCTAGTCACATCAGTAGGTACGCCATCAATGATAAGGGTTGGCTGAGGCAAGATGGAAGATTATGTGTCCCACAAGCAAGGGAGTTGACAAAGAAGGTTCTCGGAGAAGCGCACCATTCCAAGATGACTATACACCCTGGCGGTGATAAGATGTACAAGGATATAAAAAGGACTTTCTTTTGGAACGGCATGAAACAAGACGTAGCAGATTTCGTTTCTAAGTGCATGACCTGCCAACGGGTCAAGGCGGAATAGATGAAGCCTGGAGGACTACTTCATCCTTTAGAGGTCCCACAGTGGAAGTGGGATAGCATTTCAATGGACTTCATTGATGGACTGCCTAGGTCGAGGAGAGGCAACACTAGGATTTGGGTAATAGTGGATAGGCTTACCAAGAGCGCCCACTTTATACCTATCAAGAGTAGAAGGACTGCCTCATCTCTAACATCTCTTTATCTCAAGGAGATAGTTCGACTCCATGGGATACCCTCCAGTATTGTTAGTGACCGAGACCCTATCTTCACAAGCGAGTTTTGGCGGAGTCTGCAAGAAGCTGTAGGCACACAGTTATGTTTGATTGCGTTCTTGACTTTGGATGGACATGGAAGGATCACCTTCCTTTAGTGGAATTTGCCTACAATAACAGCTACCAAGCTACCATCGGTATGGCACCCTTCGAAGCCTTGTACGGAAGACCGTGCAAATCACCAACTTGTTGGTGGGAGTCTACAGATAAGCTTATACTTTGGGCGGATATGATTCGAGAGACTTCAGAGAAAGTGGACTTGATATGTAGGAGAATGAAGACTGCCCAAGACAGACAGAAATCCTACGCCGACAAAAGAAGGACCGACCTTGAGTTTGAGGTTGGGGACAGGGTTTTCCTTAAGGTATCACCTTTAAGGAACGTCGTTCGTTTTGGATCCGCAGGAAAGCTAGCACCAAGATTTGTAGGACCGTCTCCTATCATCGAGAAGGTTGGACAGATGGCCTATAGGTTAGAGCTACCCGAGAGACTGGCCGGAGTTTACAATGTCTTTCATGTTTCTCATCTCCGGAAGTGTTTGCATGAGTCTGCGGAAGTGGTGGAACCTAGCATTCTAGAAGAAGCCGAAGTAGAACGTGAAGCAACTGTGAGGAGAGTTCCAACCCACATCCTAGGAAATGAAGTGAAAAATCTACGCAACCGCGAAGTCAAACTCGTTAAAGTCCAGTGGAGCGACGCCGAGGAAGACGCGACTTGGGAAACCGAGGACAGAATACGTGTTGCCTACCCTCTTCTTTATTAGGGTACATCTTTGATCTCTCTTTTTCCTTAAGTTATGATTTATATATCTTTTTAGGTATATCTCCTCGGTCCTTTTCCTAACTCCTTAGGTAGAAAACAAATGGATGTAAACATGTATTTGAAAACATGTTATGGATGATGGCTGCAAATGGTTGTTAGTGGTTGCTCGTGGATGCATATACACACACACACACCCTAGGTTATAGATCGACTCAGTCACTTCATATTGCATATGCATATATGTATTCTCAATTGTATGTGGTTGAAAACTTGATATGTTGTCATATGGTTGTCGCATTTGTATGAACAGTTGTGCACTCATTTAGAATTATAAGTGGGAAAATTTGCATACATAATGGATTCGTGACACTTACATGATTCACATTAAGGAGGTTAACTGAATCAGTAGACCGCCTGATTTCTGCATTAGATAAGGACATTTACACACATTATGCATATGATCATGAAGCATTAGAAGTCTTTTAAGGACAGTGGATGCCTGTGTTTGTTGGTTGAGTAGATGGACTGTTGGATGGTAGGATATAAATTCTTCCTAACTTGAAGATTTCGGGGACGAAACCCTTTTAAGGGGGAGAATGTAACACCCTGTGAATTCTATAACACTAAGTTTCACAAATTAAAGTATAATTAATTTTAAATGATGAAATCAAGGGAAACAGGTTACGCCATTGCGTTCGTCTCAAAATTCTGCTTGAGATAGAGTCCAAGTTTGCGTAAAACGGATATCGTATGAAGAAGATATGACGAACGGAGTTGGACAGAAAAACCAGAAAACGGGTCAGAATGCACTAGCGCACTTGGGAAGTGCACCAGAACAAAGTTGAACTGGCGCACTTGGGAAGTGTGCCAGTACATTTTTAGCCTGGCGCACCTGCCAAGTGCGCTCAGGTTAGAATGACCTGCTGGTCAGGTCCTGGCTAACCTGATCAGGGTCTGGTCGAATTCTGAGGCTTGACTGAGTCACTAGGGCTTACATGTCACTTTCTGATTGGCTTCTCTTGAGATGGATGGTCTGGATTCACTCTAGCTTCACCGATGGCTCTAATTAGATTGAAATTCTATAAATACAACTCAAGTCTAACCCTAAATTCACACAAATAATAGAATACAAAACCGTCATGCTGCTGGAAAGGAACTATGAATGGCCGCCAATTAGAAAGCCTAGAGACAAGCCAACACTAAAGCTTAGGGACGAATCAAATTAAGAAGAAGATAAAAGTTTAATCAAAATTAATCAACGCAACGTTAGTCTACCCAAAGGAGCGCATCTCAGTTTCAGAATTCAGAATCCAGAATTCAAGATTCTGCATTCGTTGTAAGTATAGTGACCTTTCAGAATATGAATAAAAACTGTGATGTGATTCGATGTAAATGAAAATAGAATTGTGTTGTTATATTGCATAAATTCTATGTATTGTAATGATTCTTTCATGACTTGTGTATTGATATTTGTGGCCTTAATTGATTGATGCAATCCTATTGTATATTTGTATATGAAAGTTATAGCAAGCTGTGGCAAAAACTAGAAATTTGATCCCTTTTTGTACATGTCGATGGCATGGATTATATATAATCCCTTAGTCTAAGTTAGAATTTATGTAAATATGTTATAGACCTTTTATGCCCACATGACCCAAAACCTATGATATCGTTCTTATGTTTATTTGCAAGTATAATTAGATCTATGTTTCATAAACTATGCAAGTTCATATTTATTTGCAAGTACAATTGGATCTATGTTAGGTATCGTTTGGGTTTCATAAACTATGCAAGTTCATGTTGAAATAGGCTATGTGATTAAAATTTATAGTTGGACCTTTTGGTGAATATACATCATGCTAGTTTTGTGTTTGACATTGTGCAAAGTTAAACATATTTAAACACAAGTTGTGTAAGCCTAAACTATGCTATTTCATATGTCACCTACATAGTTGTACTTTAATTTGAATGCAAGTTCACATGACCCATCATTTATGTTAGTATCGCTAAATTGCAAGTTCATGCGCCACACACCCTTATATGTTGTCAAATATTATATGTTCTTGATTTCCCCTTTTTCTTACGCTTATAAAGTTGGGTTGAATTGTGTCAAGCCCAACATTTTTTATAACGTTGCGAACGTATAAACGGGGGTAATAATGTTGGGTGTAAAACATGAAAATATATGTTGGCATGTTTGGCACATGCCAATGACAATGACAATTAAAGCGGTATGAATTGTTATACCCCAAAATAAAAGATATGACATTTACATATATATTTGAAAAATAATAAAATATGTAAATTTAGAAAACACGACGTGCTTAACCCGAGATTGGATTGAGTTGTGATGTAAACCTGCCCGGAACCGCCCGGCTGTCCAGTAGTCACAACAATACCTATCCAATGTGGGTGGTTAAGCATTGAGCCCAATAATGGCCCGAGGTTAGACTGAGCTACGGTGTAAACATGCTCGGAACCGACCGGCATATCTAGTAACCGTAGCAATACCAGTCTAATGTGAGTGGTCAGGTGCTCCTAAGAGGCTAAGGACAGATGGTAGGGTTAAGTCAACTGTAACACTTAACCAAATTCAACATGTTAACAAGAGTTGATGGGTGGGGTTAGGTAAATACAGACACTTAACCACTTAACATGTTTGACTAGAAAATCCTGGTAACGTGGGACCCGTTTCAGCAGTAACCCAAGCCCGTTTCAGCAGTAACCCAAGTTTGGTATCAATGGTACCCTGAAACTAGGCAGGGTGGGGCACAATTACTGGGCTGATTGTAAGCGGTCAAAGCGACGACGTTGGGTGCACAGTGCAGGTCTAACGGGGTGCGGGCGTGCACACACTTCGGAGCAGGCAAACAGGGCACTGGGGACACTAGTAGTATAACCTATGCCTTCTAGAATTTGTGTCGAGGCCACCACCATGGGTCTTGATACACCTCATGGTGGGACTAGCATAGGTATCTACAATTCTTGGGGGCCGTATGACACATGTTAACGCGAGTAGGAGTCGATCTTTAAATAAAGTTGGGGATCACTTCACCCTTACCATGGGGTGCCATTTAGAATAAACTCAAGTAGATGCAGCGATATAGTATGGGTGCGATAGTACATTCGACACTCCCTTAGCTTGTGACACCATCCTATTTTCAGTGTATATCTATCATGCCCTTTTCTTATTCACATACTGAAGAGTTGCTAGATTTACTCAGGCTTTATGTCTGACCCTATTTTTATTTCATCTTCTTTTCTTTCGTTTCCCCCCCCCTCCCCCAAGGTCCACAAGGAGGAAACAGCTCAGCTCAGTCAGGCTCGGTACAAGCTCCAAGAACGTAGATGTATGATTTGGGTCTCTTTTGCTCGGACTATGGCTTTGGATATCACTATGGGGATTTTTGTCACTTTATTTATGTTTTATGCTTCTTTAATTATCAAGACAGTAATGATGTTGTAATGTTGGAAGTATTTTGAGACAATTATGGAATGTCTGGTTTTGAACACGTATTGATGAATAAAAGTCTGTTGGTTTCTGCTGTTTAAAATATGTGTATTTATATCTGTCTTGAGTTTATCTGTGGCTTTTACTTATAAACCTCCACCAAAATTAAGGCGTTCCCTTTGTGAGTGACCTTAACGGAGGTGGGGTGTTTCACAAATCTCATTTTAATTCAACTGGATACCCATAATAATTAAGTCAGAGTATCATATTGATTTATGTTTTCATATCATGATTGTCACGAAGATTTTATTGGCTTTGACTTAATTTATCATAATATTATATGTGATATTTGTTATGAATATCATATTGGTTTAAATATGATATCCTATCTAATTTTATCATATCTTTTGAAATTATTAGGAATGGAATCGTATCGATTTATATACGATACCTTTATACTGAAAACAAAGAGTGGATGTCCCAAAATATGTATTATATCTGGGGAAGGAGTCGAAATTCTCACAGTTAAGAAATCAAATTTGAAATTTTCTCTACAGAAGATTACAAAAGATCCAAGCTCTACTTGTTGAATATCTAAATTAAAATGGCGGCCTGTTACATTCGGTAAACCTCCTCTCTTTTCTCTTATGAATATATAAAAAGACTTCATTTCTTTATTAGTTAAAACTTCTTTCATTCCTACATAATACGTATGGTGTTATCACTCCAATATACATTTGTACAATGGGAATTGCTGCATTAATATGAACGCTTCAAGAACACGGATTGATGAGTACGATGAAGAGTGATTTTCGTACGATAACGTGAGCTATAGCAATATTGATAGTCATGGAGAAAAGAAGGAGAAAGAGGCGGAAATATAAAGGGAGATAAATAAAAAGATGAAGAAGGAGGAATTAGAGAAGGTGTTCAAAAAAAGGGGCGGCGTTACTGGCTTCACAGTTGAAGATTTGCTGAATGAATTGATGTTGATGAACAGAAGAGAAGATGGCCAGCATAGGAGGCCCAAGTCGAAGAGTATACCTGAAGTAGCAGAGAAGCAATGAAGCTTATTTATTACTTGTTCTCTTAGGATTCCTGTTTATTGTGTATATAAGCCGATTTTATTCATTGATGATATCAATTTGTTACTGATTTTTGAACTTTTACATATTATGATATGAGCTTGAAACTAATTCAAAATGAGTAGTTTGATTTCTCCTATACTTTGCCCAAATGTTTACTCTCCGTTGTGCGGTTCATACTATGTAGGTGGTGGAGAGCTCTCTCACTTGAGATATATATCTGCATAAACTTATTGACATGTTGTTGACTAGGTTCTTTTGTTGTCATGCCTCTTCTTTTGCCTCCTCAAAATTGTTTTCATGCCTTTTCTTTTGCCTTTGGTTCACATTACATAGGACATCACCGACTCATTTACAATTAGAAGACATACAATCTCTCTAAATCTCAATCTTTGCAGTTTTTTATCACCACCGGATCAAGACGCACCGGCATAAGATTCAATTCAGAAAAAATATAAAAAGACAAACTTACTTTTTTTTTATTTAAAAAATGCTTAATTTACCGACATCAATCTCTTTATTCGTGTGCTTTGAACAAATCTTCTGAAGGTTGGTGACACTAGCGTCTATGTAAGTAACTAATGCAGGAAGGAAAAAAGAATATCAAAGAACATAAACTAAACATCCATAATCTTGGGGAGAAAACAAGAGAAACTAATCCATACGTAATAATTCTACAATCAAGAAATCAGTTCAGGCAAGTGTTTTGTTTCTACTTCTAGTCCTCTTTCTTTCTTAACCATCTTAGAATCCAATATATGATGAATTCTAAATCCCAAAATGAAAAATTTGAAGCGGAAAATTGGCCTAGGATTGTTTACACACCAAAAAAATTCATCAGCATTACAAAATTCTGTGAATGTTCAATAAACTTTACACTTCTAAGATCCTGAATACAAACGGATAATACCTTAATTGGTAAATTAACACTTCCTGAAAGACAAAAATCATTTCCGATTCATTTTTTAAAGTAAAATTTTAATATAGGCTTGCATTTACTAAAATCTATAACATACGTACATGTTTGTGTCTGTACATAGACTAGTACACTACATCTCAAAATTGAAACTGTTCTTAATCCTACCTTTACAACTAATTAATTTAGACACTGTGTTAAACCAATTCATATCCTCATGGCTCAGCACACAACTAATTTGAACATTGTGTTAGACTAGTACGTAGACTCTGATGATCTGTGATGATTTTAAACGGTTGGCCTAGCAAATAATGCCACCGTTTTTTTTATAAAGGAGGTTATTGCATACATTTCTCGTGAATACGTGTAGGCTTTTTGGAGGTAGGGTGGTAGCTTGAGACTGAAATAGGCGATTGTGTGGTCTGTTTGGGAGAGAACAACGCCGATAGCCATGGCGGAGGCGTCGGTGGTTAGTACGAATGTTTCGTTGAAATTGGGTAGTGATAATATGGGTGTGGAAGATATTGTGTGCTTATGGCATTCGAAGGAGAGTTGGGCTTGTGGGCTCCTGGAATAGTTGTTATGCTTCACAAAGTTAGTTAGTGGGCTTTCTATTTAGGCATAATTTTTTATGAATCGTCAATAATAGCCTGTTAAGCAGAGGAATCCACGCACATCAGTTATGGATTTGGGTGTTGGCCAGTTTCTCATTGCTTCAGTTTTTGATGGGTCTACACGTACTCCCTCTTTGGAAATTAGATGGCCCAAATAATCTATTTCAGTGAGGCCGAATTTACATTTGGCTAGATTTACGAAGAAATTGTTTTGGTCGAGGATTTGTAGTGTGGTTTGGAGATGGTGGATGTGAGAATCCCATGATGAACTATAAACGAGAATATCGTCAAAAAAAATGAGAATGAATTTGCGCAAATGAGGACGAAATATGTTTTTCATTGTAGCTTGAAATGTGGATGGCGCGTTTAGTAGACCAAATGGCATAACCAAAAAATCATATTGGTCATCATGTGTATGAAAGGCCGTTTTTGGAATGTCTTGAGGATGGACACGAATTTGATAATATCCACTTCGGAGGTCTAACTTCGAAAAAATTGTGTGCCATATAATTCATCTAATAATTCATCCACGGTCAGAATGGGAAAACGGTCTTTGATGGTTATGGCGTTGAGTGCACGGTAGTCGACGCAAAAGCGCCATGAGCCGTCCTTTTTTTTTTACTAAAAGAACGGGTGAAGAGAAGGGATTATTGGATGGTTGGATAATTTTTTAGGCCAACATTTCTTGAGTTTGCCATTCAGTTTCATTTTTTTGATAATAAGGATATCGATAAGGTCTTGTATTTTGCTGGTTACGGTTTGTTTGAAGTGAATCTGGGTTGTGGAAAACATGTTTGAAGGTTATTAGTAGGTTGTCAAGTTGTGGGTTAGGTCGTAGGTCTGATTGTGGTTAGGCCGATGGTGATTCGGGCTGAAGTTGTAAGTATAGGAAAGTGGTTATGGATGAGGTAGCATCCAGGCATTTCATTTGTTGGATAGAAATTTGGGATGGTGGACGTGCTTGGCCCAGCCCAATAAGACAAATGGGCTGATTCTTGAAAACAAAAGACATCGTTAATTTTTGGTGATCCATAATGATAGGACCTAATTTCTCCAACCACTGAATACCTATGACGGCATGTGAACCAACAATATCCAGCAGATGGAAATCAATTTCGAACGCGTATCGTTGAATTTCGACACGTACGTTGGAGCATGATTGCCCGAGCTTCTCAATTTATCATTGTTGCCAACTGTTACTACGAAAGCGGTCGTAGTGTCGATTTCTAGGCCAAGAAATTTTGCTGACTTTGGATGAAGGTAATTATGGGTAGAGCCGGTGTCGACGAGGATGGAAATGGGGTTGTTATTGATTGAAGCGGGAAAGCGGAGAGCTCTTGGATGTGAAGAACCGGTTAGGGCGTGGAACGAGATTTCTTGCGGTTGTTCGGTTATTGGTTAAATGGTTCGGTCGACAGTGGATCTGGTGTGGGGTCAATTGCTGATTCGTTGGGCAGTGGTTCGTCATCGGGATTATTGTCGAGCAATATCATCAGATTATGTGTTGGCTTACAACAATGGCCAAATTCGTATTTTTCGTTACAATTGAAGCATAGTCCTTGTTGCTTTCTTATGTTCATTTCAGCTTGGGATAGTTGCTTTATAGGAACTTTCGGTGTTGAGTTATGTGGTTGCGGTGTTTGTTGATTTGTTTGAGTGGATGTGAAGGTGGTATGTTGTTTCTGAAATGGCTGATATGGTTTCGTGAATGGAGTTTTGGATAGGTCAGTCGGTTTTCTTTCGATTAGCTTAGCTCCATCGATAACATCCGATATATATATTGGTGGGATTGAGTATGTAGATTTCGTTTTGAATGTTTGTTTTGAGGCCAGATATGAAGCAATGAAGTATGGAGCCATTTGACAGTGTAGTGATCTGATTACAAAGAGTCTCAAACATTGCTTGGTAATTCTCTATTGTATTGCCAGCTTAAGCTAGAACAAAATAGCTTGCGGGTTGAGGAAAGTTGGTGGACCGAATCTTTTCTCTATTGCTTTTGTTAGAGCCATCCATATTGAGATTTGGTTATTGCGATGCATCCATTAGAACCATGACAACACTTGGCCTTTCATGTGGAAGCTTGCGAGATCTGCTCGTTGATCCTCGGGCATGGAGTAATAAGCGAAGAACCGGTCCGCTTGAAATATCCAGTCGTGTGGATTGGAGCCATCAAATGTTGTGAGTGAACATTTTGGGGTTCGAGTGGGTTATGGGGTTGATAAAATCGGTGGTTGGCGATTGATAAGGGGCGCTGGTTGTGTTATGGATGATTGGTTTGTTGGGGAAGTGAGTGGTTGGTTTTCAAAGTGTAGATCGGTCATTTGATTTGTTAGAGAGGTCATTTGGGTGGTGAGAGTCTGTATGGAAGTTTTGATGTCAGTATTGTCTATGGTAAGGGTTTCAAGCATGGAGCTATGAGAGTGTTGGGTGTTTTGTATGGTGGCTATGGTGTCTTGTTGGGCAGCTATTTGTTGGAAGGCATCATCTACTCTAGTCATGATACTAGAAGGGAGGAAAATATTGGAGAAGGAGGGGAGACCAGACGAATGAAAGCACCAGATTGATAGCAAGTTGAGAGGGAGGCAAAAGAAAAGATTAAGAGAAGGAGGACATGGCTGAAACAGGTAAGGGAAAATGGAGACAATTTCTGAATAAAAATAAAAGCAAGTGATATGTTGTACGATGATTTGATCCCCACTTGTAACCATATTGCAGAGCGTCCATTTTCTCTAATCCATGAACCTTCGAGGCACTTGTGTTAATCTTTTAGGACGTGCGTGCTTGGGCTGGTTATCTGTTGATATTGTTGAGGTGGAATTGCCATGCGTATCAGTCCATCATCCAAAAAAAAAAAGAAACTGTATACAGTTCGGCAAGAAAGCATGAGCGGACTTAGAGCATATAGTCCTAAAATAAAATATGGTTGTAAGCATAAGTAGTTTGGTCTCTATTTCAAAGTGTTTTTAGAACAAGCAGAATGTTCCATATTAATATATTTGAACGTCATTTTCTAACATTTTTTCCAACATGATGAACTAATTGCTTAGTCCACCTTGTACTTCTCATAAACACAAATAGGAGACTAAAATGGATTAAAATGTAAAAAAAATTCTTTAGAAATTAAGCAATGTTTGTAAATAAAAAACTTACTTAAATAATACATAATGACCTGCTAAAGTTTAAAATAGCAGAGTGGACCTTCATTTCTATAAGTCATCCTTTACCCACAAACATCTGACCGTAACTTCTTAAATTTGTTTGATGAATCTAAGAATATTGTACACCTTTGGCCACCTTCAAACTTGTTTTTTTTTTTTTTTTTGAAAAGAAAAGGGATCACACAATCCATTAATTTTTTTTTACAAAAATGATACTTTGCTCAAACAATTCACATCCACATGATTTCAACCACAAAGCAAAAGGAATTCAGCCTAAACTATAGACTTTGTCAAATTTGAAACTTCACAATTTGGAACTCTACTGAAACTAGGATTAAGAATAAGAAATCTCACCATTCCTGCCCGTTTAGGGCAATAATACGTGGATTTGACGCACATAAAAAGCCAACGAGAGAGATTCGTAATAGTAATCCGATGCAGAGGATAAAGAAAGACGAGAGGCCATTTGAAATCGAAATGGATAAGAGGGAAAATGAAAATCACGAAGGGGGAAATGAATTACCTACGAAGGGGGGGAACCGTATGTTTTTTTTCCTGAAAAACATGTGAGTTAGCGACAAACAAAATAATCGTAATTAACCACTATTTTTAGCGTTTAAACAAGCGTTGCAAAAAGTGTTTCAGAAAGGCTTATATTAGCTAGTTTAATAAAAATATCCTCTTTATTATTCAAAACCTAATATTTTTAATTCAAATAACTTTTAAACAATTTATTATGATTTATATTGATTATTTTTATATTTTTAATAAATTACAAATAGTCATTTCACGTTATGGTCAATGAACTACACTTTCGCGATTTTAATTGAAAATTGATTTGCATATATCCTGAAAACTATACATTGAAATTTGAAAATTCTTTCTTCATTTGAAAAATAATATCATTTGAAAGCGATCATTTTTCGTTTGGGGAAAATACGATTTAAATTTCATGCGTTATATTAGTATGAAGTTTGTGGTCAAAATTCGCGAACTACAGCAGTGCGACAAGCTCTATTCTAACTGTAACAGCTCGCATTTTACGTATCGGAGGATCGTAAAATATTTTTATTTAATTCCCTGGGGTTGGATCATTTTCTATTTTGATATGTGGGTTATGGGGATGAGAGACATGTCCATATTTTTTACCAATTTTATTTATGCCATTTTGCCCCTGTTAGTCTTGTACACGGTATAAGTTTTGACTGGGATAGAATCAGGTGCTGAGGTCGGTTTCGTTGGAAATGAAATAGTGTTGTTAATTTCGTAGAGTGGTCACATCAAAGATTTGGCTCAGAGGTTTGGAAGGAATCGCTGTTTTTGTGTTTCACAATTTCTGTTTGGGTTTTTAGAACCATTGATGAGCTGATTTGAGGAGGCCCATTAGTGGGCTGGTGGGAGGCTGTAAAAAGGGGGTTAGAGATATGGAGAATAGTTTACTTTCTTCATTCTCTCATTTGGTTGAGCTTGTGATCCTCCTTACTCAATAAAATACACTTTTCCACCATTAAAATTTTAGATCTACATAGGAGAATTGAAGATCTACATCGTTTGAAGATAGAACTATGTCAAGTGAAGAGAGATCACATCAAATCAAGAGATTTGAAGCATATTCTTTGTTGTTCGGATTAAGAATTTAGCAGTTTTGAGTTAATTCAAAGAATTGATGAGTGAAATCATCTCTCATGCGGATTCAATCAAGTATATGAGTTGTTTGATCTTGTGTTTATCATTTCAAGTTGTTTTCATATAAATCTAATCAATGTAAGTATGATTTTAATTCAAATCACCATAGGATCTAATCTAGCAACTTATAAACGGTAATTTCAATGTTAATTCTATGTTTAGATCCATTCATTAATTTGATCATTTGTTGAATCGTTACTTTAATGTTTGTTGATTATTGCTTGAATCAATGGCTGATTTGTTGATCGAATTTGCATCGGTGGTGTTTGAGATGGATCAGTGGTGTTTGAGAGGGATCGGTGGTGTTTGGGCAAGTTTTGGGCTTGGATCGACGAGTTTTGGCACAAGCTGAATTTTTAGGTTTTAATAGCATTTTACAAACACTGTAGAAAGTCATCGATCGAGCACAAATCCTAGTATAGGTTGGTCACCAAAAATCAATGAATTGGCATGAAAAAATGATGGATCGGGCAAGTTTTGATGAGTTTGGAAAAAGCTGAAATTTCTGCGTACGACAGCGTTTGGAAAATCCTATGAAAAGTCCCTGGATCGGCCACGATTCAAGCATGGATCGTGCAAGCCAAAAATGTGGATCGCACGCACAAAATGCTGGTGGATCAGAGCAAAATACAATGGCATGGCAAAGTAATGGATCGCTCCGAATCCATCTGAATAGATAGTCTTTGGAGAAACGTTGTGAAAGGGTTTAGATCCGGCACGATCCATAGGGTTGGATCAGCATATTTTCATGGAGCACGAACATGATTTTGGGGGTTTGACACAGGTTTAGGTACATAGATTGGCCACGATACATGATGGATCGCGCAGGAGCAATGCTAGCGTTCCAGAAACGCTATAAAAAGGTGTTTTAAGTTTTATGGCCTGAAATTTAGCCAAATGGATCGGGAGCAATCCAAAAGACATGGTAGCATTTCCTAAATGTTGTGAAAGCCAGTTTTGATATTTTTCTTAGTTTTCATACCGGATTGATGCAGAATTGAACTAGGAGATATAATAGCATTTTGGAAATGCTGCAAAAGGTTGTTTTGACATTGTGGCTAGTTTTTCATAGTGAAAAAAGCCGGAAATGCTATGAAATTCCGTATTGACCAAACGAAGCTTGTTTTTTTGTCGAGTATGGTTCTAGTTTCGATGAAAATTCAAGGAGGAATGTCTGAAGCATAGTGAAGTGTTCGTTGGTCATCGTAATACAACGAATGTGAGGACGACTCAAAGATGTTTTGAGTTCGGTGATAATAGTTGGATGGTCGTTGGTGACGACGACTAGAGATACTGAAGGCCGAGGAATTATCATTGTCGTAGGTTATAGCCAACTCAAAGCAGGGGTATAATAAGGATATCTAAAAGACCGACTGTATGGGTGTAACACCCCGTATTTTCGGTAAACATTAAAGTTACGAATTATAGAATAATTAATTCCAAATGTAAGAATTAAGGGAAAGGGGTTACGCCATTGCGTTCGTCTCGGAATTCTGCTTGAGATAGAGTCTGAGTTTGCGTAAATCGGATTCGGTATGAAGGATTCATGACCTTAAGAAGATTCAAGAATTTAAATAAATAGTTCATAATACAGTTCAGAAACTCAAAATTCAAAATCTGAAGTAGAAGCGGGCTGGGCGGGAAATTTCCCGCCCAAGGCCAGGTCGACCAGGAGGTCGACCAAGGGGTCGACCTCCCCCCATATAGGTCGAACTAGGGGTCGACCAGGGGGCCGACCTCCCCCTCGGGTCAATCTAAAATCTGACATGTTTTCTCCTATGATGAATTTTTGTGTCATTAGGGCTTGCATGGCACGTTCTGGTTGGTTCTCTTAGGTTTGAATGGCTTTGATTTGCTCTAGTTTAATCTGACGTCTCCTATTAAATCAAACTTCTATATAAGCAACCAAAATCTAAACCTGAAAGCCACACAAAAATATTCCTAAGACCGTCATGCTGTCAACACTCCACCTAGAGTAGCCGCCATTCTCATTCAACAAGAAAGCAAGTAGGGAATGCAAATCAAATCAGCTAAGAGAATTCAACGCCTACAACAAAGGAGAGCTATTCAAATTCAGAATACAGATCCCAGAACTCAAGACCAACCTCCTTTTTGTAAGTCCAGTTATCATTTAGACCAAAACGATGTTAGAATTATGACTAAATAACTGGATATAGAACATCTCCTAATGTAAATCTATGCCTATCCTTTTTGCTAAAACTGAATTGATTGAGATTAATGCTAAGTTGTGAATCTTGTTGTATGTAATTTGATGATCAAAGTTAAATGCTTTGGACTCATGTTTTAGCGATGACATATTATACTTTGGCAATGACATATCACGTTGAATAAATTGGAGATGACATATACTTGGTGATGACATAAATTGGTGATGACATATTATAATTTGGCGATGGCATATCATATTGTGTAGTTTGGTAACGACAAACCATATTGTATAATTTGGCGATGGATATCCCATTGTGTAAATTTTGGCAATGACATTTCATGTCGCATGATTTAATAATAACACCTATATGTTATATGACAATTTGGTAATTTTGTTATGGTTATGTAAGTTCAACCATGTTCACATATATGACCAAAACTACATGCTAATATGATTAGGTTCATGTTAGATTAGATCCAACTAATTTGCGAAGTTCACAATTACATGCCTAATGTTAAGTCTATGTAATTTTATGTAAAACCCCTATTTCATGATCCACGTTAAGTAGATCTAAATTTGCAAGTTCATAATTGAATGTATATTATTCTATGCCAAGTTCATATGATACATGTGTAGTTAGATCCATACTTTTATGATGTTGGAATTATTACATGTTCCTCTTTTTCCCCTTTTGTGTATAAGTTAGGCTATGTATCGAGCCTAACATTCTATGTGATTCATGCGAACGTTTAACGGGGGTAACGTTGGGGAAAAAAATGAAATTATATATAATTGGCATATTTGGCTCGTGAACATGAAAATGTTTTATGCCATAAAGTGCTATAAATTTTTATACCTAAAAATTATGAACTTGATTTAAAAAGGAAAGTGGGGCTTAACTTGAATGACAATAATTTACATATAAATATAAAGAAGTAAATATGTAAATTTAGAATAGACGAATATGCCTAACCCGAGGTTAGATTGAGTTACGGTGTAAGACTGTCGGGAACCGCCCGGCACATCCAGCAACCGTAACAATATATATCTAATGTGGGTGGTTAGAGCATCAAGCCCAAAGGAACCCGAGGTTAGACTGAGTTGCGCTGTAAAACTGCCCGGACCCGACCGGCACATCCAGTAACCACAACAATACCTGTCTAATGTGAGTGGTTGGTGCTTTAATAAATGAATTAAAGCTAAGTCAGGAATGGTAGGGTTAAGTTAATTAAGGCAACACTTAACCAATGCAACATGTTAACTAAACTGATGGGTGGGGTTAGGTTAACTTGGACACTTAACCAATTTAACATATTGACTAGGAAACCCTAGTAACGGGGACCCATTTCAGCAGTAACCCACATAGATATATCATGGTAACCTAAACTAGGCAGGGTGAGGCACGATTACTGGGTTGATTATAAGCGGTCAAAACGACGGCGGTTGGTGCGTCAGTGTAGGTTTCGACAGAGCACAGGCGTGCACGTACTCCGGAGTGGAAAAAGCAGGCACTGGGCATCAGTAGTTATACACTGTGCATCTATCATGTCGGGTTTCCACCATAGGATTTGATACACCTCATGGTGGGACCAACACAGGTATCTACAATCGAGCGGGGGCCGTATGACATAAGTGGTAAACACGTGCGAGTAGGAGCCGATCAATGAAAAAGGGATCACTGGGTTTTGAACTCACGATAATGGTTAAAATATCTAGTAGGTGCAGAGAATATGGACATGAGTGCGATAGTATGACTAGTTTATCTTGCCCTGTTTAGCCTACCTTATCCTATGTTACCTTATTTCCTTATTATTGTCTTGTGTCCAGCTTATTCAAGTCATGGTTCTCTTATCAATTTACATGCTGAATAATCAATGGACTTACCAGACTTATGTCTGACCCATTTTCTTTCGCTCTCTTTTCTTCTGTCCCCCCCGGTACCCAGGGAGGGAATAACTCAACCTAATTTGGACCGTTCATCTTTCCAAGCTTGAAGACCCTGTGATGTATAGCTCGGAATTTCTTATCTTTGGCTATGGCTTTGGACACACTACTACTTGGGGGTTTATGCAGTTTTATTGTGTTTTATGCTTCTTTATGTAATAATCAAGACAGAGATTTTGATGTAGTGATTTGGAAGTAGGTTTGAAACAGTTTGTTGTAATGTTTTGTTACGAACCACGTTTGAAATAAAGTTTGTTTTTTTCCGCTACTTATATACATATCTGTATTGTAAATTATTTGTATCTTTTACCTATAATGCTCCACCAAAGTTAAGGCATTCCTCTTGTGAGTGATCTTAACGGAGGTGGGGTGTTTCACTTGGTATCAGAGCAAAGATTTACCAAATCAGATAAAATTTTTGAAAACTGTTTTTCAAAAAGAAGTTTAAAGAAGCAATTTTCAAGAAAAAATGTTTTATTTTAAAAAGACATAATCCCCCAAAGCCGTATGAACTATCTTTTTATCCTTTGTTTTGAATCTCTCCTTTTTCGTTTCAGCATGTCTGGGGATCTTAACCTTCCAGAGGGGGTGCTGGTACCTGGCTGGTTCAGAAGGTACCTAGAGGCTAGGGCTAATGCCGCAGGCCCAGCGGATGTTCTTCCTCCCCCAGCTGTTGCGGTTCCTCCTCCTCGTGCAAATGCTTTCTCAAAAATATGTAGGGAGTTTCGAGCCATGGGTGGAAAGAACTTCAATGGAAATGAATCCTTCGTGGAAGCAAGAAACTGGATCAAAGAAACTGAGGATTTGTTCGATATCTTCGAAGTGGATGATAGGCAGAAAATATAGTTGGTGGTATGGTTGCTCAAAGACAAAGCCTCTTATTGGTGGAAAGTCACTAACGCTGAAAGACCAATTGAAACTTGGATGGATTTTAGAATGAGGTTTGAAATGAAATTCCTCTCACAAGCTGAACGAAGCCTACATATGGAGAAGTTCTTAGCTCTCAAAAAGGGAAGTATGTCGGTCAAAGAATACGTTAACCAATTCTATCAGCTGGCTAGGTTCAGATTGGATTTAGTGTACACTCCACATAAGAAGGCTCTCCGCTTCGTTAAAGGATTGAATGAGCCACTGCACAACGTAGCTATGTCCTATATACCTATGGGTGCCACTTATGAGAGACTGGTGGACATGACACTGTTACAAGAAGAAGATAAGGTTGGCAAGAAGGAGATAAAGGTGGAAGCATCTCAGGATAAGAAAGGGGAAGGATCACAGAGCAAGAAGACAGATTCCAAGAAGGGCGAGAAGAACAAAAAAAACCGTGACAAGAGGAAGTGTAATTTTTGTGGCATTCCTAGACATCTGGTTAAGGACTGCAGGAAGAAGAAAAGGAAGATGGGTGGCTGTTTCCATTGCGGCGTGGTAGGACACATGGCTAGGGGCTGCCCAAGAAAGCAAGGACAAGGGCAGAGAGATGGATCTACTTCGAGAGGGAAGGTTCACGCTCTCATGGCACCTCCGCAAGAACGAGGTAGAAATGTTTCTATTGAGAGTTTAGTTTATCTTTTTGATCATCCTATTCGTACACTCTTTGATTCTGGCGCATCGCACTCTTTTATATCTACTGCTTTAGTTGAATCTCTGCACCTAGACACCAGTTTAGTAGAGGATCCCTTGGTTGTTTCAAATCCAATTGGGGGCTCAACTTATTTGTCAATGATTTGTTTGGATTTGGAAATTTCTATACTAAGTGTGGGGTTTAGATGCAATGCCTATGTTTTGGGATTCACGGGCTATGGGTTGATTCTAGGCATGGATTGGCTATCCAGTAATGGTGCCATCCTCGATTGTGAAAGGAGAGTGGTTAGACTCATGACTCGCCTCGGTAACACTCTCGAAATTTCCTGTAATCCCATGAACTCTGTTATGCTTAGCTATCTAGAATCTCTTTATGCGTCTATTGAGGATTTGCAGTCTGTTAGAGTAATCCGTGAATACTCGGATGTCTTTGAAGAGGTTAAAGGGTTACCTCCGAAGCAGAAGATAGACTTCCGCATATACGTCGTTGATAATGCAAAACCCGTCGCTTTACCCGTTAGACACATGGCTCCAAAGGAGAGGAAAGAACTCAGCAATCAAGTTAAAGAGTTTCTTGAGAAGGGGTTTATAAGGCGGAGTATTTCTGAATGGGGTGCTCTAGTAGTGTTCGCAACTAAAGTGGACGGTTCGCTTCGCCTATGCATTGATCATAGGGAGCTAAACAAGCTGACCAAGAAGAATAGGCACCCACTTCCAAGAATAGAAGACTTGTTCGATCAGCTTGTAGGTGCATCGGTTTTCTCCCAACTAGATTTAGCTACCGGGTTTCATCAGCTAAGAGTGGCTGAAGACAACATTGATAAGACCGCGTTCAGAACTCCGGATGGTTTGTTCGAGTGGCTTGTCATGCCCTTTGGTCTGACAAATGCACCCGCTTACTTCATGGATTTGATGAGCAAGGAGTTCAGGGAGTTCCTCAATAAATTTGTGGTGGTCTTCGTAGATGACATTTTGATTTTCTTAAAGAGTGAGGAAGAGCATGCTCAGCATTTAAAAGAAGTCATGGATACTCTTTGAACACATCAATTGAAAGCCAAATTCTCCAAATGCCACTTCTGGAGAGAGGAAGTAAGATTTCTTGGACATGTTGTATCCAAGGAAGGGTTAGCCGTAGACCCCGCAAAAGTAGTTGCGGTGCAAGACTGGAAGGCTCCACGAAATGCGACCGAGGTCCGGAGCTTCCTCGGGCTAGCGGGCTTTTACCGAAAGTTCATCAAAGACTTTGCGAAAATCTCAGCTCCGCTTACAAAGTTGACGAAGAAGAACCTAACTTTCAATTCGGATTTGGATTGCGATATTGCTTTCCAACGATTAAAGAGAGCTCTAACAACAACCCCAGTTCTGACATTGCTGGATGGGAGCAAGATGTTTACTGTATACACGGATGCATATGGTATGGGACTAGGTGTTGTCCTGATGCAAGAAGGGAAGGTAGTAGCTTATGGAGGCAGGCAGTTGAAAGTACACGAGAAAAACTACCCAACCCACAATCTACAGTTGGCTGCCATCGTCTTTGCACTTAAGTCTTGGCGCCATTATCTCCTAGGTAAGAAATTTGAATTGTATACTGACCATAAATCGTTGAAGTACCTTTTCTCGTAGAAAGATCTTAACATGAGGCAACAAAGGTGGATGGAATTCTTAGCATCCTACGATTTCGAGATTTCCTATAACCCTGGCAAGGGTAACGTAGTAGCAGACGCCTTGAGTAGAAAGAAGCTGACCTTAAGCCCTCTCTTTGTTGAAAGGCAGAGCTTGGAGTACATAGCCAATTTTGACTTTAGACCCTCTAGCGATCATGTGACTGGGTTGTTAGCATTGCTAGAGGTGCGACCTACTCTTTTGGACTCAATAGGAACCGCACAACGTGAAGACCCTCAGCTAGTTGATGTGATGGACAAGCTAATTAGGAGTGAGACTTCTAGTCACCTCAATAGATACTCCATCGATGATAAGGGATGGTTGAGGCGGGATGGAAGGCTATGCGTCCCACAAGAAAGGGGTTTAGTGAAGAAGGTTCTCGAAGAAGCGCACCATTCTAAGTTGACCATACACCCCGGTGGAGACAAGATGTATAAAGACGTAAAAAGGGTTTTCTTTTGGGATAGCATGAAGAGGGATGTAGCTGAATTCGTCTCGAAGTGCCTAGTATGCCAGCAAGTCAAGGCAGAGCAAAAGAAGACTGGCGGTTTGCTTCATCCTCTAGAGGTCCCACAGTGGAAATGGGATAACATTTCAATGGACTTTATTGATGGGCTACCTAGGTCAAGAAGGGGCAATACCAGTATTTGGGTAATAGTGGACAGGCTTACAAAAAGCGCACACTTTATACCCGTTAAGAGTAGGAGGACTGCCTCATCTTTAGCATCCATTTACCTTAAAGAGATAGTTCGACTCCATGGGATACCCTCTAGAATTGTGAGTGACCGAGATCTTATCTTTACGAGCGAGTTTTGGAAGAGCTTGCAAGAGGCTGTAGGCACACAGCTATGCTTAAGCACGACCTATCACCCCCAAACCGATGGTCAGATGGAAAGGGTGAACAGAGTATTAGAAGACCTCTTGAGATTATGCATTCTTGACTTCAGAGGAACATGGGAGGATCAACTTCCTTTGGTGGAGTTTTCCTACAACAATAGCTACCAAGCCACCATAGGCATGGCACCCTTCGAAGCTTTATATGGAAGACCGTGCCGATCACCAACTTGTTGGTGGGAGTCTACAGACAAGCTCATACTTGGACCAGATATGATTAGAGAAACTTCAGAGAAAGTGGACTTGATACGAAGAAGAATGAAGATTGCCCAAGATAGACAGAAGTCCTACGCAGATAAAAGAAGGACGGACCTTAAGTTTGAGGTTGGGGACAGGGTTTTCCTTAAAGTATCTCCTTTGAGGAATGTCGTTCGCTTCGGATCCGCAGGAAACTTGGCACCAAGATTTGTAGGGCCATTTCCTATCATTGAAAGGATTGGGAAGGTGGCTTACAGAGTAGAGCTACCCGAAAGACTGGATGGAGTTCATAATGTCTTTCACGTTTCTCACTTACGAAATTGCTTACATGAGTCTGCGGAAGTGGTGGAACCAAGCATATTAGAGGACGTAGAAGTAGAACGAGAGGCGACTGTGAGAAGAGTTCCAACTCGTATCTTGGGCACATAAATCAAAAAGCTATGCAACCGCGAAGTCAAACTTGTTATAGTTCAATGGAGTGACGCTGAGGAAGACGCGACTTGGGAGACTGAGGCCACGATACGCGCAGCCTACCCTTTTCTTTTTGAGTGTACATCTTTGATATCTTTTTCCTTAAATTTGTTCATGCTCATATCTATCTTTTTAGTATTTTTCCTCAGTGTTGTTCTCGATCCTTAGGTAGAAACCAATGGATGTAAACATGTATTTGAAACATGTTATGGTTGATGGTTGTAATTGGTTGCAAGTGATTGCTAGTGGTTGCTCGTGGATGCATATACACACACATTAGGTAATAGATCGACTCAGTCACTTTCATATTGCATATACATATATGTACTTGTATATGATTGAAGCTTGATGTGTTATCATGTGGATGCTGCATTTGTATGAATAATTGTGTACTCATGCAGAAAGTATGATTAGGAAAGGTTGCATACATTATGGACGCATGACACCGACATGACTTGCATTAAGGAGGTCAACTGAATCAGTGGACCGCCTGATTTTGCATTAGATAAGGACATGTACACATACTATGCATATGATCATGAAGCATTAGAAGTCTTTTCAGGACAATGGACGCCTGTGTTTGATGGTTGAGTAGATGGACGATTGGATGGTAGGATATACGTTCTTCTTGATTTGAAGATTTCGGGGACGAAATCCTTTAAAGAGGGGAGAATGTAACAACCCGTATTTTCGGTGAACATTAAAGTTACAAATTAAATAATAATTAATTCAAAATGTAAGAATTAAGGGAAACGGGTTAAGCCATTGCATTCGTCTCGGAATTCTGCTTGAGATAGAGTCCGAGTTTGCGTAAATCGGATTCCGTATTAAGGAGTTATGACCTTCAGAAGATTCAAGAATTTAAATAAACAGTTTAGAATATAGTTCAGAAATTCAAAATTCAAAATCTGAAGTAGAAGCGGGCTGGGCGGGAAATTTCCCGCCCAAGGCCAGGTCGACCATGAGGTCGACCAGGGGGTCGACCTCCCCCCATACAGGACAACCTAGGGGTCGACGTGGGGGTTGACCTCTTCCTCGGGTCAGATCTAAAATCTGATATGTTTTCTCCTATGACGAATTTCTGTGTCATTAGAGCTTGCGTGGCACGTTCTGGTTGGTTCTCTTAGGTTTGAATGGATTTGATTTGCTCTAGGTTAATCTGACGGCTCCTATTAAATAAAACTTCTATATAAGCAACCTAAATCTAAACCCTAAAGCCACACAAAAATATTCCTAAGACCGTCATGCTGTCAACACTCAACCTAGAGCAGCCGCCATTCTCATTCAACTAGAAAGCAAGTAGGAAATGCAAATCAAATCTAATTCAACTAAGAGAATTCAACGTCTACAAAAAAGGAGAGCTATTCAAATTCAGAATACATATCCCAGAACTCAAGACTAGCCTCCTTTTTGCAAGTCCAGTTATCATTTAGACCTAAACGATGTTAGAATTATGACTAAATAATTGGATATAGAACATCGCCTAATGTAAATCTGTGCCTATCCTTTTTGTTAAAACTGAATTGATTGAGACTATGATTCTTTCTATGCTAAGTTGTGAATCTTGTTGTATGTAATTTGATGATCAAAGTTAAATGCTTTGGACCCATGTGTTGTATAATTTGCCAATGACATATATGTTGTGTAGTTTAGCGATGACATATTATACTTTGACAATGACATATCACATTGAATAAATTGGAGATGATATATACTTGGTGATGACATAAATTGGCAATGACATATTATAATTTGGCGATGGCATATCATATTGTGTAGTTTGGCAATGACAAACCATATTGTATAATTTGGCGATGGATATCCCATTGTGTAAATTTTGGCAATGACATTTCATGTCGCATAATTTGATAATAACACCTATATGTTATACGACAATTTGGTAATTTTGTTATGGTTATGCAAGTTCAACCATGTTCACATATATGACCAAAACTACATGATAATATGATCAGGTTCATGTTAGATTAGATCCAACTAATTTGCGAAGTTCACAATTACATGCCTAATGTAAAGTTTATGTAATTCTATGTAAAACCCCTATTTCATGATCCATGTTAAGTAGATCTAAATTTGCAAGTTCATAATAGAATGTATATTGTTCTATGCCAAGTTCATATGATACATGTGTAGTTAGATCCATACTTTTATGATATTGGAATTATTAGATGTTCCTCTTTTTCCCCTTTTGTGTTTAAGTTAGGCTATGTATCGAGCCTAACATTTTATGTGATTCATGCGAACGTTTGACGGGGGTAACGTTGGGGGAAAAAAATGAAATTATATATAATTGGCATATTTGGCTCATGAACATGTAAATGTTTTATGGCATAAAGTGGTATAATTTTTTATACCTAAAAATTATGAACTTGATTTAAAAAGGAAAGTGGGGCTTGACTTGAATGACAATAATTTACATATAAATATAAAGAAGTAAATATGTAAATTTAGAAAAGACGAATATGCCTAACCCAAGGTAAGATTGAGTTACGGTGTAAGACTGCCCGGAACCGCCCGACACATCCAGCAACCGTAACAATATATATCCAATGTGGGTGGTTAGTGCATCAAGCCCAAAGAAACCCGAGGTTAGACTGAGTTGCGGTGTAAAACTTCCCGGACCCGACCGGCACATCCAGTTACCACAACAATACCTGTCTAATGTGAGTGGTTGGTGCTTTAATAAATGAATTAAAGCTAAGTCAGGAATAGTAGGGTTAAGTTAATTAAGGCAACACTTAACCAATGCAACATGTTAACTAAACTGATGGATGGGGTTAGGTTAACTTGGACACTTAACCAATTTAACATATTGACTAGGAAACCCTAGTAACGGGGAACCATTTCAGCAGTAACCCACATAGATGTATCATGGTACCCTGAACTAGGCTGGGGGCACGATTACTGGGCTGATTATAAGTGGTCAAAACGACGGCGGTTGGTGCGTCAGCGTAGGTTCCGACTGAGCATGGGCATGCATGAACTCCGGAGTGGAAAAACAGGCACTGGGCATCAGTAGTTATACACTGTGCATCTATCGTGTCGGGTTGCCACCATAGGATTTGATAAACCCCATGGTGGGACCAGCACAGGTATCTATAATCGAGCGGGGTCGTATGACATAAGTGGTAAACGCGTGAGAGTAGGAGCCGATCAATGAAAAAGGGATCACTGGGTTTTTAATTCACGATAATGGTTAAAATATCTAGTAGGTGCAGAGAATATGGACATGAGTGTGATAGTATGATTAGTTTATCTTGCCTTGTTTATCTTGCCCTGTTTAGCTTACCTTATCCTATGTTACCTTATTTCCTTATTATTGTCTTGTGTCCAGCTTATTCAAGTCATGGTTCTCTTATCAGTTTACATGCTGAATAATCACTGGACTTACCAGACTTATGTCTGACCCATTTTCTTTCTCTTTCTTTTTTTCCATTCCCCATCGATACCCAGGGAGGGAATAACTCAGCCTAATTTGGACCGTTCATCTTTCCAAGCTTGAAGACCCTGTGATGTATAGCTTGGAACTTCTTATCTTTGGCTATGGCTTTGGACACACTACTACTTGGGGATTTATGCAATTTTATTGTGTTTTATGCTTCTTTATGTAATAATCAAGATAGAGATTTTGATGTAGTGATTTGGAAGTTGGTTTGAAACAGTTTGTTGTAATGTTTTGTTACGAACCACGTTTGAAATAAAGTTTGTTTTTTTCCGCTGCTTATATACATATATGTCTTGTAAATTATCTATATCTTTTACCTATAATGCTCCACCAAAGTTAAGGCATTCCCCTTGTAAGTGATCTTAACGGAGGTGGGGTGTTTCAATGGGCGAGTACCTTGGGCAGCTCGACGGGCCTAATTACGTTTTGTTGTATGGCATATGGAGTTTTGCTAGAATCAGGGTCTACCATTAGCCCTTGATAGATGATGGCAAGGTGTTTAGCCAGTCATACGATTAACGATGGTTTCAAAGCAGGATCGGCGCTGATAGCCAGAGTCAGTTATGAATGTTGATTGTTTTGCTTGTACCGTCTCACATAGATTTTCTGACATCGAATGAGATGTTTCTTGGGTGCTTTTCTGATGTTGGTTTAGGCCTTCAGGGCTTATGCTTAGGGATGTTGAACTCGATTAGGATGGTTTACGTGAGATATATAATTGGTTGTCACGATCACTGTTGCTTGGCTACTTCTGATTGCCATGATCGAATAGTTGCTATGATTGCCATGGATGATAATTGTTTCCAAATGTTTGTTTATAGAGGCTATACTGTCCGATGTGGTGAATATGGGGTCGAGTTCTTCTCTGGTATTTTGGTAGATGATTGGTTAATCTAGCTATTCTCATATACTTCATTGATGATGTTGGATAGCTGTTTTATCGCTCATTAAGACTGTTGTCTGACTCAAGGTTTTATATTTCCCTCTTATCACCTTGGATTATTCATCCAGTTCTGGATGAGCAGACTGAGTAACAGGTTACAGGTAGCATAGCTTGGTGAGGCGAGGATGTTGTGCGGTGGCGAGCAGGAGGCTGGCGTATTACTTTTTACTATGTAATATCCGTTGTTTTCCGTTGTGTGATGATTGACTCTGAGTGTTGTAGTGAGGCGAATTTGTACAGACACTTATGTTGTAATCCAAAGATGTATGAGTATTCTTTCTAGTTGTTATGAAAGTTCATGTTTCTGCTCAAATATGCTTCACTATTATTGTCTGTTGTATATATTATATTATATTTTATCCTTGCGCTGTGAGTTATACAACAAGTTCCACATGTGTTATCTTACCTTGATGATCACATCTATAGTTGTCTGGAACGTCTTTCAGCGCATTATTTCACTTGTTAAGTGCGGAAGTTATGGGCAGTCGTCACACTAACTGTATTTAACTTTGTATTAAAACTAGTCCAATTTTCTTCAATATAGTTTAGAAATCCATTTAAACATATATAAGCCCTTTACAAAACAATATTTCAAAATTTCAACTTTAAATTCAAATATTTATTTTTAATGAATATTATATTATTATTTAATAAATAAAATATTATTATTTTTCAAAATTAATCTGTTGAAACCCAAACTTTCCAAAAACCAAATTAAATATTATATAAGCATAATAGAACATTCGGTTTGAGTTTAAAACATCTCTAATATTGTTAAATCAAATTCAATTTCAAAATCAAAATCAATTTTATCGATTTAAACCTGAACATACTGTTTAATATCAAAACTTTGTTCAATTAAATTTTCATCTTTACAAAAGTGTTTTATAACTACGTCAATTTCATTTTTGTCTGGTTCCGGACAAAAAATTCCAACTTTTATTTTTACATTATATTTAAATGATATAATATTCAATTATATTATCCAATTGGCGTGAGACTTAACCAATACCAATATAACTCCATATATGTGGGTGTAACATGTGCAACATATCATAATACCATTACTAACAATCATAACAACACTCATCTCAATCATTTAACCATATCAAAACATAAATATGATATAAGCGTGTACGATCGATTAACGCTCATACATGTATGAAAGATGATGATTATAATATCTATAACAACCATAGAGAAACCATTCAACCAATATAATTATATATACTTATAAACTTGGTTAGAGTAGTTTGCATTGAGGGTTCCATTCTACCTAACTTTAGCGAATGACATTAACTGTACCGACGGACAGCGTAACCACGCCTTGTACCATAATTTCCCATCTACCAAAGTATATATATTTATATATATATTTGAGGAGGGGTACGAACTAGGGTGGTTGAGGCGGAGGTGGAGCCATGGGTCAGGGTGGTGGTATGGGTGTAGTGCTTGGGTCGAGGTCAGGAGGTGGTGGAGGTAACTAGGCTTTATGGCCGAGAAGGGTGGAGCAGGGGAAGTGGAGGGGCATAAAGTGTAGGAAGGTAGTGGAGGAGCTTTGGGTCGTGAACGGAGGAGAGGGGAAGGGAGGATTTGGGTGGTGGTGGAGGCTAGGGAAGAGGAGAAAGGAAGAAAATGGAGAAAAGGGTAGGTGGAGGGGGGGGGGAGTGGCTTAGGAGTCTTTGCCAAGAAGGAGAAAGAAAAAGATGGAGAAGGGAAGTAAAGATGGAATGAGTAATGAAAGGGGGTTTAAGGGTGCGTTTATAGGAATTTTCGAAGCATAACAGGCTTACACCCCATAGGACACATGTCCTTCTCTAATGCATATTTACATGCATCATTTTTTTTTAAATGGGTAAGCCGCCTCGTTAAAAACCTGTACTAGATATCAACGTGATAACTATACAGGAAAAAAGAGTGCGGTGTTTTATTGACAACACATCAATAAAAAAGCACAAAAGTTTGTACAAAGAGGCAAGCGAATCATCAAAATGTACATGCTGCCTATACCCAGAGAAGCAAAACTAAAACATCAACTGTCAAGGCCCATTAAAGAGTTCAGCCCAATAACAAAAAAGGCATGTAAGCCTTCGAGACACGCGTAACTCAGCCAACTTCTTCTCAAACACGAGATTTACTCCAAAAATTAGGGCAAAAAGAGGAGCTTCATCCCCAAAAATGGAAACGAGAGGCGCTGCGCAATTAACCAGCATCAAGACAATCAATTCCCCATCTTCTCGTCTCGGTGGATCTTCTCTTTGTCTTGGATTTCCTCAGTAAGTATTTTACATCCAGTTCTAGCAAGTCTCATCTTCGAAATTTGGTTGTTTGTTGCTTATTATGAACTCGATTATTTCTCTCCGACCAGATGTGGTTTACAGTCACAACCAAACAGCAGAACGCCGCCTCTTGTCTGAAATCCGCCGTATTGAAGACGTTCTTCAAATCAACGACCTCGTTTTCAATGATTAAAGGACTCTCAGTGGATGGTAGCATGCCAATTTTTATTTTACATCTTGTCCAGAGATATGCAGAGTATGAGCATTGAAAGAAAAGGTGAAATTTATTTTCATGTTCTTCATTACATAACACGCAAATTGGATCAATCTCGTAACCCCAACTAATCATAATATCTTTTGTGCTAAGACGGTTTAGATAGACTTTGTAGGCACACACAAACATTTTGGGACTGTTTATTTTATGCCAAATAATTTTACACTAGTCATGTTCAGGTTTATGTTCTCTAGCCAAATCCCAGGCAGAATGAAATGAGAAACCGCTAGGAATTCCATTCCAACTCCAAAAATCCTCATTCTTATTAGAATGCACTTTTAATTCTCTAATTTGAGTCGATAGAAGTCTCGTGGCCGGTAGAATATTAGGATTAAACACCCCATCTTGAATGATGCTATCAACATAGAAATTATCTCCTCCAAACAGGTCCAAGCTGTCCCAACCAAGAATGTTTACCATAGTATTACTGTTTATCCATGGGTCAAACCAAAGCTTCGTATTCTGGCCATTAACGACACATCTGTTGATACTTTTCAAGCTCATATTTCTGTGTCTCATAATAGTTTTCCAAGTGCAGGAACTGTTGTTGTCAATCCCCATTACCCAGAAAAACTTTCCCGTACAATATCTACTAACCATACATTTTTTCATAAACTGTTGCCGTTGACAAAGTGCCATAGAAGTTTAAGTGCTGCAGCTACTTTAATGTCTTTAAAATTTTGTAGTCCAACACCTCCCTCCTCCTTAGGAGAGCAGAGCGTATCCCAAGCAATTTTATGTTTTTTCCCAGCCTAGACAAAGTTAGCATAGATTTTGTTAATTTTGCTAATAGTTGCTTCTGGTATTTGATACGTTAGCATCCAGAAAAGCACCGTAGGTGTAATGATAGTTTTAATTAATTCAATCTTACCCGCCATAGATAAAAGTCTGTTATCCCAACTGTCCATTTTTTTTCCTGATCTTGTCTATTAGTTCCCTACAGTCCGAAAAATGTAGGTAGTTATGAGACAAAGGCACCCCCAGATATTTGACAGGAAGCATTCCTTCTTTCATTTTCAGCTCATGTAAGAGTTGGTTTCTATTGTTCACTCCCCTACCGAAAAAAACTTTAGACTTTAGGAAATTGATACGAAGACCTGCATGTAAGCTCATTTGTTCCATAATCAAATTAATAGCCTCCACCCCTTTTATATTGGCTTTGCAGAAAATCATCAAGTCATCCGCATATATAAGATGAGTGATTTTGGGATCCTCCTTGTATAGGGGTGAGCGTTCGGTCGGTTCGGTTGGTTTGGACGTAAAAAATCTCAAACCGAATTGAAACCAAAAATTTTCCGAACCGAACCGAACCGAAATAATTTCGGTTAATTCGGCCGATAACCAATTTAACCGAACTTGAAGGATGTATTACTTTTCAATTAATGAATTCACTCAAAGTAAAACATAAATTCATGTTTGGAGAAATTTTATATAGTAAATTTTAAGTTTGTGACAAGATTTGATCTATTTGCAACAAATGCCTTTGTATTATATCACTTAACTAATTTTTAAAAGCACTATAATACCGTAAAATTAGATAATAAATTAAAAGTTTGGTTAATTCGGTTAAACCGATAACCAATTTTTTTTATTTTACAAACCGAATTCAAACTGATTTAGTTTTAAAACTGAACCGAACCGACCGAAATGAACCGGTTTGGTCGGTTAATTCGGTTTGAACCGAATATTGCTCACCCCTATCCTTGTATATCGGTTGCAGGTGCTTAGCTTCCGCAGCTTTATACATCATAATTGAGAAATATTCCATAGCAATACAAAAAAGGTATGGTGATAGTGGGTCCCCCGCCTAAGACCCCTATTGCTGAAAATAAAACCCTTTGGACTGCCTTGTGCCAATATAGAGAAAGTAGGCGTCGTTATACAAGTTCTGATAATTTTAACAATCTGCCTAGGAAATCCCATCATCCGTATCATATGGCATATAAAATTTCTATTTATCATATCATATGCTTTTCGAAGGTCTAGTTTGATGCATAATTTTCCGCTTCATTTTCTCCCAAAAAATCTAATTTGTTCATGAGCTAATAAAATATTCTCTACAATATATCTGCCAGGAAGAAAAGCAGATTGATTTTCTAAAATCAGGTGCATCAGGTATGGCTTTATCTTGTTACATAAAACTTTAGAAATGATTTTATAGATAACATTACAACAAGCTTTGGGTTTGTCGTCAGAGATACTGATCGGACTCTCATATTTGTCAATTTACATGCATCATGACAACACACCGAACCACTTATGTAAACCATAAGGCATGGTTTTGCTTAGTAGCATTGTTTGTAACACTTCAGGATGTTACAGACTTGCAACGTCTATTTTTGTTTCAAAATATCAATGTATATGTTACCAATTAACAATTCCGACAGCCGACGGCTAGTGTTGACAAAACCCGACGATTTTGTTAACAAATCTTTCGATTAAACTTAATAAATTCAAAAATAATTATTTTATTTGAAAATATATATTTAACAAAAAGATCGCATTTAAAATGGTTTTATTAATACGTATTTGAACAGTGGATTTTGACATAAGCTGATATATTTTTGTCGGTATATTCTACATTTATAATTTTAAATAACTATTTTTATTATTCAAACGAAATTCAAAATCCAACTTAAAATTATCAAGTTTCAAATAATTAAATTAAATTAAATTTGACAAATTATAAAATTCTATTCCGATTCGATAGACTAGTTAAACACTGTAAATTGACAAATATGTTTTCAACTTATTATAAATGTCAATCTAGCTTACATTGATTTTTTTTTTCAAATTATATATTCAAAATTATATGAATTATCCAAATTAATTGGAGCTCAAAAATCTGGACTGTTACACACTGCCTCATTTGGCAAGAAGCCTTCTTTGGGAAATTTATGGTTTACTGTTTTTAAATAATTTCAACCTTCAATCCCATTGAAAAATTATGCAAGCTACTCATCGGTACGTTTGTTGAGATGGAATATTTTTATTTATTTATTTATGATTCTAAGCTTTTTTAGTTTGGGGATTTTTTTTCCTTTGGAGAATTTCTTAAGATTGACTTTGCCAAAAAAAAAAAAAAGTATTTCTTTATATCTGTTAAAGTGCTATGGTCCATGGTTAAAGGTATGTTATCGATTATATTATATGAAAGATCAATCTTCTTCTAGAGACCTTTCAGTTCCATTTCTATCAAAAAAATAATACGTTGACATGTGTCAAGAGAAATAGATCAACGGTGGAAAAATGAGTTTAAACATGCATGTCTCTTGGTTTTCGGGAGTAATGTCCTTCCACCTACTTTAAACATTCATAATAAGAAAACTTCCCAATTAATTTTAGTTATAGATATATTAATTACTGTAACAATGAGGCTTTTCGTTTTCTATTTCACCTGATCATAAATATCTTAGACCTTCATTTTTCAATCTTTCATTTATAATTTCTTCAGCTCAATAGCGTCTTCCATTTTCATTTCTTCCTTTTATACCATTTTCTCCTATTCTACCAATCAATACTATTTTTTCTTTAAATCCAAATGAAAATTCCAGTACCTTCATTGATTGAGATTCTTTCTAGCTATGGTTATGGCGGTAGAGTTCTCTCTTCCGTCATTCAACGCATCCACCACGGTTTGGATTTGTAATATTTTACTATGATTTATGTCAATTCAACTTATAAGGATTAGTTATACTTCTTATGAAAATTACTACATAAAACAAAGATCATTTAACCCCCGATAAGTTATCGATTTCATAGAATCATGATCAAAGTAATCAAGTTGCAAGGAATGGTTTTATCTAAAAGTTAATATGGTTTCTTTTCTTTGGTTGTATGTAATTTGTTCGTTGGAAAGACAAAATAAAAAAAGTGTACTACTAAAAGCACCCAAGTTTGTGCTTCCTAACACCATAGCTTGGTAGCTAAAAGCGTAAAACTAGGTGCTTTTAGTCCCACATGGTGATGTAATGCTAAAGGCACCATGTTTTGTACTTTTGGCTACCACATCATGGTATTAGAAAGCACAAACAGAGGTGCTTTTAGCAGTACACTAAAGAAAATAGGAGAAAATTTAATTTATTTTTGAATTTCTAACAACTTTACGTCAATCTTCACTAATTTTTATTTTGTTAAATTTTAAATCCATTTGGTAATTTTGTGATATCTATGGCACTTATGTGCAACTTAATTCATTTTTCTTCTTCTATTTTTGAGTACATATAATACTCTGTTCCTATATAATATAAATTAAAATTTCATTTATTTATTTTAACAACTACGAATATCTTTTTTTTAATTCATGACATGCCTATCTTGAAGCATGGCATACATAATTTGATTTGCATAAGAGTAATAAAACATTTCCTACCATTTTATCCTTTAAATCAAAGAAGAAATTTTGTTTTTTTGGTTGGTTTGTTTTCTTATAACTTCGTTATAGTTATAAAATCCTCTTTTGCATTATTCGTAGCATGATCAACGATTTTTGGTATGTGATATTCTATTCTGCTCTATATTAGTTTGTCTTATACGGATTAGTTCAAAAAATTACAATGTAATATTTTATTGCTCTATGTTCAATGGCTAGAAAACCAAAACTGAAACGTTTCATTCCTCAACAAGTTATTGTGTTTGATTTACATCAGTTGTAGTTAATTTGCTTGCTAACATATATCAACAAAAGAAATTGATAGAAAATTTGGTTCTTCCCCCAAAATAATGAATTTTAGTTACTGGCGCATTATCAATTCTTCATTTCAAACATTAGTTGTGTACTCAAACCCTTAAGTTTTCCCAAATACATATGTACTCTCTTTATGTTTATCTTTCACTTTTTATTCCAATTTTATGAAATCCAAGCCCTCATTTTTCTACTCATTCTATTAGAACAAAAATTATATATTTAATTATGGTATTAAAATTTCCTTAATCACTCTTACCTCATATCCTCAATTCTCTTTGATATACATGTGTTATTTCCATTTAAACCTTTCATGTTTGTTTTTATTTATCTCTAAAAAACAAAAGAACTAATTATTACAAAAATTGATGATGAAATATGTACTGGTTTTGTAGTCTATGAGCGGTTATCATTTATAATTTCATTTAATAGCGTATAATCTATGATAAGCTACTAAAAGGTTAATCAAGCACTCTTATTTTTTTAAATTACTTTTTTATTTCATTTCTGTTGCAATACAGTTATTTTCGACCATCATTTTAGGCATGCTCTTCTTCTCTTAAAAAAATTAATGGATCAAAAAGATGAATTGTTGTCTATTTCATTTGGTGTGGAGCTCAAAATGCTATGTTATGCCCTAATTTGTTGTCTTCTTATTTTAACATTCTTTAATAAATCTTCAAGTGTTTTATATGTATTTATTTCTACGGCTATGATATATTCCATGTTGTTTTGTTGTTGTAGGCATGGAACGTTCTCTTTACCTTTTTTTTCTACGTTTTCTGGTCCATTGTTACTACCTAAAATCTATTTTGGTAAATGTTTATTTTATAGTTGGATTATAATTTGATACGTCTGAATATACATTTCCTTATACATTTGTAAGGCTTAATTATTTTTATAGATATTTTAACAGTAGTAAATATTTGTAAGAACAATCAAGGACAATAATTTGTATTTATTTCATGCTAAAAAGGCAATTCAAAATTTATACCAAAGATAGATTTAGTTCCATCTTAATGGAATTTGCTTTTTTTTAATAACAAGTATTTGATTGTTTAGAATATTAGAATTTTAGTTAACTAAAATTCTTCCTCATTCATTCTTAGCTCATATCAGTATATAGAATTATAATTTTCATTTAATGCCTCATGTTTCTGTTTACTTATTTCTAAAATTCTAAAGTATTAAGTTACAAAATTTAATGGTTGAAACATGCTTGGGGAACTTTAATAGCAGTCTCTTGGTATGCGCACACTCATTATTTAACCTAATGTATTTTATTTTATATAAAATAATATATTGACTATTAGAATTTTTATTCATTGTTTTTTCTCGACTCATATCCTCAATTCTCCTTGATTTAGAGGTGCTATTTTCATTTAAGCCATTATATTTCCTTTTATTTTTATATAAAGACAATAGCATTATAAAATAATATATTGACTATTAGAATTCTTATTCATCGTTTTTTCTCAATTCATATCCTCAAATTCTCCTTGATTTAGAGGTGCTATTTTCATTTAATCCCTTATATTTCCTTTTATTTTTATATAAAGACATTAGCATTAAACTACCAAATTTAATAAATGAAATATGTAGTAGTTTTGTAGTCCATTGTTATGCTTAAGTTTTTATTTCATTTAATAGCACATATATATTCACGTATTATCTATCTATTCTATTATAAATAAAGTTGACTATTGGACTTTTTAACTCCTCTCTTTACATTTATTCCCACATCAAATGAAGCTCCCACAACAATTTGAGATACAATTTTGCAATTGAACCATTTTGTAATCTCACTTTCAAAATTTAAGTTCATATTACAATTAATGGTTGTTAAATTAGGCTGCTTGCATGGAAGTGGTCTATTCAGATTCCCAATCAATTCTATTTATTTATGTTTGTTAAATATAGGAGGTTTCCCTTAGTTTTGTTTATTTATTTATGAAATCCAATAATCAAATTTTAAGCTTCTCTTTCTACACTAACCAAGTGAAGCTCCCTGAGCAATTTGAGGTTTAATTTTGCATTTGACACATTTCAAGTTTTGATTTCAACGATTAAGTTCATATTAGTAAATAGGATTAATGGTTGTTAAATTGGGTTTATGAAATGATATGTTCAGATTCTCACTCTGTTAGTCTCTCATTCACTCTTATTCAAAATACTTCTCACTCATCATATCAAGGGTCAAAATTCATTTTTCCACCTCCATAAAATTAACAATTCTCTAATATAGCTAAATACATATCATGTCCCTCACTTTATTGTTCTTAAATTATCCAACCGACGTTCTCTTACTCTTATACACATTGTCGATGGAGAAAAATATCATTTACTTCACTGGTTTGTATATTCACTTTATCATTCGTTGGTTATTTTACATATTCACTTTCTTCTTTCTCATTTTGCCATCTATTCATCTTCTTCAGCTATTTATATTAAAAATTCAATTCTTGCAATTTTCTTCTTCTCTTTCTCCAGTTTCACATTAACAAAATACAATCACCAATGAGGAATAACTATAAAGTCCCTTTCTAAAAATATTTCATGTATCAACATTATGACTACTTTCATATGAATATAATTTGATTGAATTCATTATCAATTTTTTACCTCTGTATACTGCAGATTAAATTTTGATTTTATTCAAGTTTCACATCTTCGAACATGGTCTTAATTATTTATTTCGTAGAATTTTATAAGACTTATTAACGCATACCCATCTTAGAGTATTTATTATTTATGAGCTTGAACTATTTTTTTAATCTTCATATTTTGTATCAAAATCCATTTTTATTTGATTTTTGGTTTTTTTTGAAGACTATGAATTTGGTTTCATTTAGTTATTTTGTAGATAATAATCATGTTTATTAACATATTAATATATATGTATACACACACTGCCATTTATTCTATATAATCGAATATAATTAAATATTGTTTTTTTAATTTTGGACATAACTACGTCAAATAATAAAGTAATGGAAGAAAAATTATACCTACAGTTAGAAGTATATAAATAAAATAGTTTCTTATAGAGTAGTCTATTGGAAAAACATAAATTACAAATTTAGTTGGCAACTTTAAAGTTTTCCATTTTTGTATTCTTTTTAGTTGAAAATTTTGTAGTTTTGTTGCAGCTACATACAAATATTACAAACTTAGTTTTTTTATTTTTTATTTTGTAGTCTTACCTATTTATTTTATCTTTTGTAAATATGAGTATTATCGTTTTTAACCATCGACATTTATATGTTTTTACTCTTTGTTTAATATATCATGAAATATTCACAAAAACTCACATTTATAGCTTCCCCTTTATTATTAGTGATATTAGGAAACTATGAAAAAATATCTGTAACTTTTATTAAGCTTATGTTACGTTATAATGTTTTTAATTTTAATGATGATGTAAATGTTCATTCATAACTAATTGGTAAGATGTAATTATTTATAATCGAACTATTTTATGTAGTTAAGATTTTCAGAAAAACTTTCACCATGTGACATACATGAAAGAAAGTATTATTACCATTCTATTATTAAAACAAAATAACTTTTTTTGATTTGACCAAGTAAAACTCAAAGCAATTAAATAATCAATTACAATTAACTTTACTTAATTTGAAATTCAATATATGGAAAAGTTAATTATATATTATTATCTTTGTTGCTATATATTACAGGACTTAACTATAACCATTTAATTCCTTATAGTTATTTCCATAATTAATTATAAAAAAATTAATTTTAGGTGCATCTACAAGTTAATTTTTATAGTGATACGTTATTTTGCCTTGAGTTATGCTAAAAAATTCCAATTAATGAATTACATGTATATAATTGAAGTAAAGGAGTAATTAACTGTAGTTAAAATTAACTCATTAAAAGAATCACAAATTTTTTAATCGGTCCTAATACCTTAAGGAATTTATTTTTAACCAATCATTTTCTTTGATCGGTGCCATTGGTTTCAGAATGATGAGAGATGGGATAGGTGTTTTATTAAGCAAATTACTACATATAATTTTAAGGAAAATAACTAATATATTTAATGCACATAACATACAATTTGAATAAAGATTCATCTATAATTTTTATGATTAATTATCTTTCAGTAAACCGTATCTTTGTAAATTTACTTTATAATAAAACAAGTTAATTTTGTCTATTTCTTGCATTTTATAATAAACCATAGTTTTTGAACATAACATCGTTTTCTTTTAATAGTTGCCATTGATTTCAGAATGATGAGAGGTATGATAGGTAATTTATTAAGCAAATTACGACAAATAATTTAAGGAAAATAAGGAACGTATTTAATGCACTTAACGTATAATTTGAATGAAGTTTCATCTATAATTTTTACGATTAATAATCTTTGAGTAAACCATAGTTTTTGCATATTTACTTTACAGTAAAACAAGTTAACTTTGTCTATTTCTTGCATTTTATACAATTATTATTTTACTGCATAACACTACTACTACATTCATTTCAATATTTGATGCTTCTACGCAAGGCTATACGTCTATTTTATAGAATACTTTGTTCTCTACTATAAAATGATCACTTATATTAATATATTCCAATAATAATAAAAATAATATCTTATGTACTTCGCTTCGTTGATAGTGTTTCCTGATACATTTTGATTTAATTATTATCTTTAATGAAATTTTACATATGATTCTTATTTTATATTACATTATATGAGTATTGCAATTCCAAACTAGCATAATATTTTAATACTGTATTTGACAAATTTATGATAATGAAATGTTGCAAGTTTATTTCTTTCAACAAAATTTGAAATAATATTTCACTTAGAGTATAATTTCTCCATTTTAGATCCAAAATGCTATTTACTATAGCGCACTTTGTACATAATGAAATTTCTGTTTTAAACACAGAATAAACTCATAATGAACTTATGTGGCTTAAACTAGAAAAGTAGTGAATTGCACAACAATGTATTTTCCAACAAGTTAAGAATAATAGAATGTTGGTGTTAACATTTGTTCTTTAACATCATTGCAATCTAAAAATATTACCTATCTCCATTTCACATTATTTAAATAGATTTACCAAAAACGTTTATAAGTGGCATTGAAGAAAAAGTTAGTCTAAGAATAAAAAAAATCATGAACATATATTTTCATCTTTATATGACAACAAATCAAAAAATACATTATCAAATAAATTATATGGTGAATCCCGTGTGCGTAGCACGGGTTCACACTAGTATATATCTGAAGTGGAGGCAAGTGAGTTGTGTTAGAAAATCTTGCTTGTTCTATAGTTCAAACTCTTTCAGTTTCTTCAAAAATATATTATTAGTCTCTGTTGTAATAATCAATTGTCTTAATATTTTTAACATCACAGTCTTTTCTAATCAAACCATGCTAATATGACCGAAATAAATAGGTAAAAAACTGCGAATAGAAACAAGTTTTAAGGCGAAAAAGATGAAAACCAGCGGGAGTCCCAATCCATTATGTAGCAATCAGGTATAACTACCGAATATTATTCGAGTACAGTAGCAATTTTGTTTCTGATCTTATCTTCTGTATATCTCATCATACGTCCGTTACTTAAAGGGGGAACCCACTTTCCCTGACTGTGACACGTGTTAACTATTTAACGTCGTTCCTAACAATACTGTAAATTATTTTTTATGTATTTTTTAATACTAATGCTAGAAGGCCCGATTTTTAGTGACTAGAATTATGTGCGAAAAATCTAAACAGTGGAAGATAAGTTTAGTTGTAATTAAACTTTAAAATGAAAATTACCTGTGAATTACATAGAAAACCACACTTTCCTAACATTTACATTTCGGGCTTTGTACCATCTTTTTTTTCTTAATTCAAAAATGCTAGTCTACTCGAAATGCATTTTGTCAAAACCTACGAATACAAACAGCAAATGCTGAGGGACCACTGGAGAATTTACATTATTACCACTGAATTTCTTTTAACTATCTTGCATTATTGGACCGGTTTCCATTCGATCATGTTAGCGGTACTCTTTTCAATTTCGTCACAAAAAAAACGCATGGCATTGTTACTGTCACTCCAGTTTTAGTTAAGAAGGAGACTCGGTTAAAATTTGGTAAGACGTTGCCGAACTTATCACTAAAATTTTACGGAGGTATGTCAAAAGTTGACAAAGAGCGGTTGAAAATGATTAAAATCTGAAAACGGCGGAAATATACCAAAATTTGGTTTTGGCCGTCACATCCCTTAATCCAAAACGGCAGTGATGACTCACCATGCTCCGCCATTGAATAAATTTACACAGTTAGTGCAATATACTGTGGTATCCGTCTCTACTATCGTTATTATTCTTAATTGTTTTCCGATCAATTCATCATACAGCAATTCCGTGCTTTAAAAGTAGGGAAATCGGGTCCGCCTCTTCTCCCCCGCTCACCAAGATCGACAACTATGAGTAGCTAGTATTTACTATTTACATTGCTGATTTTTGTGATTTTCCAACAGTTTGCAATTACGAATTGTAATCTTTGTTCGTCAACTGTGGACATAACGACTATTTTTGGATATTTAGATAAGTTTGTTCCGAAATCCGAATATATTTGTAATGACAATTCAAAACTGAAATATTGGTATCCAACGTAAAGTTCTGTGTTTCATAGTCGATACGCACTAGAGTTGTTTGAGTTAATGCACCATACATTTTTCTTTATTGTTATAGCCATACTAATACAAAACTGCATTTTGCAAATATATTTATTCAGAATTAACCGGAAAGAATAACATTTCTGCCTTTGAAATATGCCATTTTACTTATTTAAGAAAAATTAGGTTGTAGTTGATGTTTATGGATCCTAATATTAACGTTTTTGTTCCAATATAACATTAATAGTAAAGCAACAACAAGTACATGCACCTCATTTGTCATGGAAGATAGCAGATTGGTAGTTCATTCTGTTAGGTGCATTTTTGACTAATACTTGAGGACATGTGGTTTTCATCCGCTAGTACGTGCTCTCATTAATGATGGCATTCGAAAAATTGCTACAGTGAGTTTGCTTATAAATTGAACTTTAGAAGGATTGCGTTGTTAATTATAATAGAGAGAATCTTACATTATGCTATAATGCTATTATTTCTGAAAAAAGAAAATTGTGAAATTATGTTGCCCACGCCTAGCTAGACGTCATGGTCAAAATGTTTTAATGTCACCAGTGTAGGTAGCATATCTCAAGGGAATGATTTTTGTATCTGTTGGTTTGATATAGTTGATGCAGCTGCTTAGATGGTAGATCATGCATTCAAAATGAGCATAATCTTTCTTTCTGAAACTGAGGGTACAGGACCATAACAAAAGGTTCTAAAGACAGGTGATTACCTTGCATATCTTCTGCAATATGGTTTTGATGCTACTTCATTGGATGTGATAACAATTGCATTAATTTGTGTACTTCAGTTTGGAGTGTGTGCCAAATTTTCTCGAAGAAGCCGCGAAGTGAACGAATTCAGTATAACAGAGGAACACAGGAAGCAAGGTATTATTCTATTTTTTGAGTTCAAGCTTTAATAGATGCACATAGTATTATTTTATCTAAGAAATTCAAGTTTAGGCATGTAACTGCAAAATGCAAACTACCCTGTGGTTGGCAAACTACCCCATAATTGATTGGACTCAGAATAATGATGACGCATAACTGGGCTTTTTCATTTTCTTTCATAGTATTAACTATTAACACTGCTTCAAAAGCAAATTATTTTTGTTATTTTTTCTCTTATTTATTTTTTGAAATTTGATGTTTTTTTGCTGTATAAATTTAACCACGTCAATGTTATACTGTTAGTATTGCGTACACGGTGGCCTACAAATATCATAACATATAGCATAGTTTTTCCCTTTTTACACAATACAACCATTACTCCTTTTGTTTTTAATGAAAAATTAATGCTTCTCTGATCAACCAATCCTTGAAATTTGTTCACCTTTAATGTTACTTCATGATTTGAAATGATATCTTTCTCGTATTACAAAAAACCATCGTTACAAGTTAACAACCAATGTTATACATTGACGAAAGAACGGATAACATTGTCTCATTTACTTATTATTCTTATAAAGTCAAGGTATTCTTCGTTGAATTACAGTTGTTTTACCGTATGATGCATTCTTCATAAACATTTTTCTATATAATACTTGGAGGTTCTGCACTAGATATTTTGTGAACTGGCATGATCATGTATGATAGATGGCTTACTTTTTTTCAGATGCAATGTAGTTTGTTTACTTTGGTTGTTCAGTAAGGAGTTCAGGTAATTGACTTATACGTAGAACTGCTCTACTATTCTATTTTTCAAAACCACTAATCAAGGCACCATGAATGTTACATATAGGTTTACTTTTTGTTATGGATATTCCCTATGGACTGCACTTGTGATTGTTTACTGTTGAAATTTTTATGATTTTATAATGTTGAACAAACATTATAACATCTTATTTTAATTTTCAAAGTTCAATTTTTTATGCTCGGTTAAACGACCAACTAGTGAAAGATGCATATTTCATGGTCATAATAATCATATTTTTCTTTGTCTTTTTTTACCTAATTAGCCAACGATATGTCCAAACCCCTCTTACTAGAGATATAATATAGAATTGAAGTTGGCATTTAAGACTATCAACTCAAATAATTGAAACATAAGTTTACCAGGATAATTTCTTACTTATGTTCAACCTGAATATGATATTACAGTGAATCGTATATTCTGTGACTTACAAATTGCACACTTGATTTCCATTTTTTAATGTCTCTAATTAAATGAAATAGACACGGTTCTTCAAATGGTCGTTTTCATTTCACTAAAATCAAACATGTTCATTCATTTTTTTAATTCTATGATGATAGACACAGAGTCTGAATATTCAAATACTTGGTCATGAATAATCAAAATAAAGTATCATACATATGATTACATCAACAAAGCTTGACTATCTTGCACTATTATAGGCATTTAGGCAATTATATATAAAAATTTGGATGTTAAAGCAAGAAATTTTGGTTGTTTTTCGGTTGCATTGCATTGGCGTGTCGTGGGAAGATTATACATTATTCAATACTTTGGTTGATATGCCCCATCCACCAATACACTTAACCATTCTCACTAATGTGAAAAGAGCCATCACAAAGTCCAGCCGGGCCAAATCTTTACACACGAAACTACGAAAGAAATCCAATAGGCTCTTGAACACTGGCTTTGAATATTTTTGAAATTTAATGTCTATTTTAATGAAATCTGATCAATGTTGGTAAATATTGTAGAAGTTCGAAACATTGATAAGTAAAAGTGTATCTGAAACTTTCGCATACTTCCAACCACCTTTCTGATGACCCAACTCACCATGCTATTTTTTTCACGCTTATACACAAAGGTGTGTATAGTGGTAGTAAATAAATACAAATAAATTTTCATGATGGTACAATAGTATAGATTTTATTTTGTTTATTGTGTTCCTAGACCTAATTACCTAGCAATTTACGATGCTAGAGGCGGGATGTTTGTTAAGAAAGAAGCAGCAGCCTATAAATGTCAATGCTGAGGTCATGTTGTGCACTGCTATGTATCATAGAAGAGTGATTTTTGCCCTGATGTCAGTGGTGCCTGGCTGCAGTGTAAAAATATGCAAAGCTATAGTATGCCGTATGCGTCTAATGATACCAAAGGTTCAAACATAACACTAAAAAGAACATGACATGTAGGATAAGTTGACTAAATTCCTAAAATATATCAGATGTTTTCCTAAGTTCCAGCTTTAACATTCTAAAATATCATGTATATCACATTACTGTCTTTATTAACATTCATGGATCGACATTACTTTTCCAGACTAAGTATTGATATTTTTGCAGGTAAGCATCACTTGTCCCATATCCTGCATTTATTTCTATTAGAAAAAATTTGTACTGGTTAAAAATAGAAATACATTTGTAAATATGTTTTAAAAAAATATTCCCCACCAGTTAGAAAAGATTAAAAAAACATCAACCTACATTAGTTACCAAGTGTTTGCTTTAATGTTTTATGTACTACAAATATTACAACAAGTGGTTATTGATATACAATGGAAACACAATTCGTTACAATGAGCTCAAACAGGTATGATTTATTGTGCCACCAACTGTTGACTTGTTTTACTCTGATAAAACTTCCATAATAAAAATAGCAATAAATAATTGTCAGCAGGTTTTTTTTTTTTTTTTTTTTTTTGGGGTTTGGTTGTATACAAAATACCAGCCTTTATGCAGTGCAGAAAAAAGTGATTTTGGTGTAAAAAAATCGAACGGCATGGCCACTGCCACAGGGACTGTTGTGGTGACCTGAATTTACAACTAACATCCTATTACTATGCAATTAGTAACAATTTAGTTGCATCACGAATACTGTTCTGTCAGTAAACTATGCATTGTTAACGATACTGTATCGACTTTTCTGATTATATTTATTACTCATAAATGGAGCGTTATACTCATTCTGGCTAAGCTTTCGTTAGTAATTTTTAAAACAATGGTTATAACCGTTATCACTATTATTTTTTTACAGTTACCTTTGCTAAGCCCTGTATACCTTTTTATTTATTAATTATTATTATTATTATTTTGATGGCATATTTTTTATTTGCTTATGAGAAGAAATGGAAGAAATTGTTCTGAAGACAAATAACCCACACTGTACATTTGAACCCATTTCTCTCTTTATACTGTCAAGTCTGCTGTAATTAGTTGTACATTTTTTTAACATTGGCGAGAAAAAAAGCTACCATGTACAATGAAGTTTCCTCCATGTATTTTGATTTCAGATTAATTATGGTTGTTCATTTATACCTTGCCGTGTTTTTATTCATAAAATCTTCTTCTGCACATTTGAACCTGCTGTATTGTACTGTCACAGACTATTTCTTACTACGTTCTCAATAATCAAGCTACATCATATATTTTGTGACTTCCATACTTAATCATTCTTATCAATTACTGGAAATTAGAATCACATCCATTTAGTCATTTATCTCCATACCCTAGCAGACTGAGACGAATGTTATACTGTATTCAGTATTGATGGTGTTTACTCCCGTATTTCTGTGCGCATATGTCAACTGCCAAACGATCTCTCTCTGAACTCTATTTGTTGCCACCTTTACGCTTTAACTAACATTCTGTCCATTAAACATCAACCGTTTGAATAAAATTTCAAATCCCACTGATTGCTCAAATAGTTTTACTTTATTATTTTTCATTTTTTACCAGTATAAACCGCGGTCTTAAGACTGCCTATTTTTCAGTGTAATTTAACTGATGCATGCTTAAATACATCCTATGGGTAAACTAAATCTAAAAAATCATATTGTACTTCAGCCAAATGTAGCTTAAGAAACATAATTTCAACAACAATTGCTTATTAATATCATTGATATAAGAATCTAAAACATTAAAAAACCATGAATACAAATTTCAAACTTCAGTGTTTTTGAGGTTTGAACCGTGTATGTCTAAAATAACATGTATATGTTAAGACTCTTCCTTTCTTTATATATGCTAACTCGGAAAAGGTGAAACTGTATATGTTATATGCTTCTGTTTTAGTATCCATGTAAGTTTGGTCAGATTTCGTAGATTTGTTACACTTGCTATGTTAAAATTTCTCCGTTGTTACCTTACTTGGTATTTTAATTAGGAAATAAATTTTAGATTATGTAAGCCTACAAGTGCAGTGTCCTCCTTCATTCCCCTGAGTTTGAATTGTTTTTTACATAAGTAATTTATCCACTTATAGCTTTGTGACTAAGCGATAAACATTAGTTTATAATTGGCAGATATTTCTTCGATCCACTTACTATGTAATTCGATTTTACATGTTACCCAAGTTTGTTTTCATATTGTACTTTAATCATGTGTACTTAAGAGGAACACAAAAGAATATCCATCGATGAACACAAAAGAATATCCATTGGTCTTTTATTAACAATTGGTGGTAGGTTTTTGATGTTCTAACTGTGTGCGAGTAGTTTGTTTTCGACCAAATTTTTACAGGACTTAAAAAGGACTTCAGTTTTCTCTTGCATGCACCTTCTCAAATCAGTTTTAATTGTTCATTCTATACATGTAGTGATTCAGACCCAAATTAGGAAATATACTGAAGCACTGGACCTTAATGTTTTGGCCAGTCCATAATCAGTAGTTGGTCACCAGTTTGTCCCTAGTAAGAGTATTAAGTACTGCATCTGCTATCTTTAAAAAATAGTGCATGGTCCATGGACATCTACGAAGTTTGGTATGAAAATGAAGTGTCAGGACATCAAAAGGTGGTTTTTAGCATACATAAAAAAAAATTAAGCACTTCACAGATGTTAGATTGTATTAGTTTTACAATTGAAATAATGAGTAAGGTGTTTATTCAAAGCAGTAATGTATTTCCTTTGGAAAGACATGCAGAAAATAACCATAATCCCATGCACATTTACTCAGTTGAAAACCATATCATGCATGTTTCTGTGTGGTACTTCTATTTGAAAATAACTACGTTCTGTGCAAAAGAGTTAAAGTAAGTTTAGCTCAACTAGCTACCTGTTAAAAGTTATTGACCGTTTATTATTAGTATAAGGCAAGAATTAGGCTCATTTGTAAACCATTTATTAGTTATGATTATTTACCTTAGAATACTAATTAGATGTAATAATAATGTAGAATTGTCATCTGGAAGCAGCAAACAAGAGTTTGGATGCAAGAGAACCAAGTTATGTCTTTGAAATTAACGAAATACCTGAAGTGTCATTAATTTTAAAATATCTTAACGTTTGTAGATATGTATTTATTAATAATGCATGTGGTGTTGATACTTTTATAAAAAATAAAAATGATGGTTTTCTATTGCATGCAGCCGCTGGTTGCAAACTTGCAAATAACCTGAGGGTTGAAGGAATTCTTCATTTTTGGACAAAGATTTAATTAGAGCACAATGCATTGTAGATTTCCTAATTTTTCAATACAGCAGCTAATGAACTGAACAATTTAAGATATATCTCGACGTATTCTAACCATATTTCCTTTTCCTTTCATTGTGATATTTATAGTAAATTTCTGTTGAGGTCATCTTCAACCTTAGAAAACAAGAAATTATCATGAAGGACAAAATGAACAAAAAATTGTTCCATAAGGACAACAGGCAGAAATTTTATCCATAAGGACAAATTTTAGTGTAAAGAGATGAATTAAAAGACATGTATTGATTTATGTTCTCAATGTTAACATGTGAAACGTATATGTGATGATTTTTACTTGGAATTTGACCTCTCTGTTATTTTGGTACATAAATGATTTAATAGAATAATTTATTTAAGATAAAAAAAATTATTTTCTAAAATAACTTATTTAGCATAAAATTATTATATATACTATTTTTTTTCTAGGAAGGTATGCAGTGTCTGTTATCTTGTACGTGCATAAGCAAATTATTGGAGGGAAAAATTGAAAAGGAAAATCATGACAGTGTAAAAGAACTATAGGGTAAACTTTTTCTAAATGTATTGTCAACGTCTACCTATTTACATACCCATTGTATTCAGATCAAACATTTTTTTAATTCATTGCATCTCAGATTGTATCCATCTCTTGTAAGCAGTATGGCCCACACTCAGCAATAAATATAAAAGATGTTTCAGTATAAAAATATTTGATAAAATTATACTTTATACAATAAATTGGAGGAAGAACCAAAAATAATTAAACAAATGCAGAAATGCACTGAATTAACTAACATATTTCACTTGAAATTCTGAAAACCTTGTCCTACTAACTGATTAAACTATTTCCATTTGATTATGAGTATTTATGTTTTTACAATAGACCTAAACCACTTCTACTGTATTTGTGTTTACTTTATGTTACATGTTACTTGGTTTCATTTGGGAAAATGTGGTAATAACTGCTGAACTATTTGGGAATCGATGGTTACACAGTACTCAAGTCAAACTAAACTTCATATTAACTATGTACTAATAGTGGCTCAATGACATGTATTCGGATGAAAATAAAATTTCTACAATTGAACGATATGTTAATATGCTTAACGCTACATTATTAGACAAATCCTACTTTATTTTTCTTAAAATATAATATGATTAGATAGCTGATCTATTCGATTCTTTTGACGTTTCCTTTTGGAGGAAGCCTATTCATTTGTAATCTATTTAAGGCAAGGGATAATCAGTGTAACCTGCATGCCAATGGTTCAACCTTACAGAAAGAGACTAGTCAAGGTGTACTGTGAAAGATGATGTTATGGCTTGAAAATTTACCATGGGTCAAATTCGATATGGATTTGGTGAAGAAAACTCAATTGTGTTAGGCGTTTTTCTTTTTTCCTTTAGGTTCAAAATAAATACCACCACCAAAGCCCAGTTCTTCATGTTACATTTTGACAAAGCAAAAAATGCTAATTTTATGTGGCGTTGGATTCAATGGAATTGTAGATTATGCAACTTAGAGTGATAACAAGAGTTGTAGGCTTGTAGCAACTGTAACTTTGATAAGTAATATCAACTTGCTAATTGTCTAGAAGGCTTGGTAGATGACAGTATGCATGTTTCAGCAATAGGGGAACTTTGTATACCAGTAATTTTCATGTATGATCTGGTTTATTTTTAAACTAGATTCCTGCTCATAGAAAAGTACGTCTAGTTGACATAGAAACTCCAAGATGCATGTATTCTGTTAAATATTCATATACTATTTCATCTCACTACTCACATTCCTTTTTGTGACCAATTCACAATAATCATAAATAACAATTGACCTTCAAACTTAATCAATATGTAGATGCACAACACATCAGACTTCCATACATATTGCTAACAGCATATAAAGCTATAGTGAATAAAATCCTCATACCCCTATTGACACTACTTTGGGAACATGAACTGGAAACTCGTGTATCTCTTCTGCCCAAGGATTACTCTTTGCATTATCTACCGTCCTCAGTGCTTTCCAAACCGCACTGTTACATTTGAATCCTGATCCAAATGCTATTTGCCAAATTCGGTCTCCTTTTTTAATCCTGCCTTTCGCTTCACAGTAAGCCAACTCGTACCACAACGAGCTACTGGAAGTATTCCCAAACCTGTACAGAGTCATCCTTGATGGCTCCATATGCCACTCACTAAGCTCTAAGCTCCTTTCGAGCTCATCAAGCACTGCTCTTCCTCCAGCATGAATGCAAAAATGCTCGAAAGCCAGTTTAAAATTAGGAATGTAGGACTTGACCTTCATGTGAAGTAGCTTCTTCTTGATGATTGCGATCAGGAAAAGGAGCTGTTCAGACATTGGCAATACTAAGGGTCCAAGTGTTGTTATGTTGGCTTTGAGGGTTTCACCTGCCACAGACATCAGGTCTTTGGAAAGAGACACACCAAGTCGCCCTTCTTCATCTTCTTCTTGGTTTATGCACGAGAAGCATCGATTGTTGGCGCCAGTGTGGGTCCGCACTGCATGGACGAGTTGATACTTTGAGCGGTGCCGGTCTGAATGGCGGTTGGAAAGGAGTATGGCTGCACCACCCATTCTGAAGAGGCTGTTTGTTACAAGCATAGATCGGTTGTTGCCAAAATATGGGTTCAGAGTCATGTTTTCTGTGCTAAATACTAATGCGTAACTGTTTGGGTGTACCTGTAATAAATATTGATTTAAAACAACAGCACTTCATGCAGATAATGTGATTAGTTTTAGTCCATCAAGTGATTGAATTGTAGTAATACGGTGAAATAAAACATGATGCAATATGTATGAGATTCTATATGCCAAGTAAATTGTTAGTTCGCAAAAGCATATATGTGCTTTGCACCTAACCTGGTTTTTCTTTTTACTTGTAACAGGTCATGACTCACTTGCAGGCTTGATTATAGCAGGATTCTAAGGTGAGGTTCTCAATCACTCAAGTCTAATGTTTGCTTATTGTATCATAAAATATTGGGTAAAGATTTATTATTCACAACTTTTTACTGTCAATGACAGTGATAAAGCTGACCGGTACTCTTTCACATGGATTTTTGTTTCTTTTTAAGTTAAGTATGTGGCCAGTGGTCCTATGTAATATTTAAAATTTAGATCAACTAGAAGTTAGATTTACAGTTTTTGTTGTTTTCTGTTGGGACAACGAATTGTTGGGAGATTCTATAAATACCCTACACTTAATTATATGCATGTATGGCACCCTTATAACTGAAAGTTCCAATTTCTAAGCAATTGCAAACAAGTGTGTGTGTGTGTGTGTGTGTATAGGAGTTGAGGTTAATGCTTAAACTCTGGTAAACGTGTCAACTATAGAAGAAACATAAAATGTTTTAGTATTATCAAGTTAAGCTAAGCCATGAATAGTAATATAGTGTTAATGTTGACCGTGTATCAAGTTAGAAATTACTTTTCAAGACATAAAAAACTGTTTTTTTTTCTGTGCTAGACATAAAAATCGCTTTATCTAGAATCTGCTCACCTCTCAAGACTGGTCAATACTCAATAGGTAATGCAGGACATAACAAAACACTTTAGCTTAAAACTTATAAGTTGAAGTGTGCTTTCATTAATAGCAGTGTCTTTGACATGTGATGCTGCAGACACACATGATGTCCCCCCATCTGTTCAGTTGTAATAGTATTACATTTTGTTTGATGCATTCACCCGCAAAGGTTAATAAATTGAAGCACTTTAAGTAAACTGGAAAGTAAAAACGTTATTATCTATATTAACCAATATAATAAGCCATCCATAATTTTAATATTACGATATCATATATTATATACCACTAGTCATTTATATCTCTCCTTCCACCTGCTGATAACCATTTATGATCTTACCCATCTGCCTATAAATGTTCTGAACTGGTCAATCAACCTAAAGTTTACAATTTAGAATTGCAGACTCAATGAGATATCACCACTATAATTATCCATGTGCCTAAGCTTGCTAGAAACGAATAAATCACTTTGTGTGCGTACTTGGACTAGTTGCCATCATATTTTTCATGTATGTAACACTGAACTCTTAATCATATTCTCTATTTATGCCGGTTCCTATCAGCATGTAGGTCCATGACACCATGTTCTATTTCTAGGTCGCATAGTCAATACCAATAACCAATTAATTTAATCTTTGAGCGTGAGAAAGCATATTGGTTGCTGTTAAATTTTCTGAATATTTATTTCATTTCTCTTTTGTGGGTGAATACATAATTCTGCTCCAACAACCTCCTATTAAGTATTTCATTTAATCAAAAAAGCCTATCGATTTCATGGGCATCTTTAAGTTCATACTAATACCCATGATTATTGTCTCGGAATGTAACATGCTTACTAGTGTCATCTTTAGCGGCATGTTAACCATGAAGTATTCATACATGCCTATGAGGCATGTTTCCAAAACTATCACTTTCAGACCCTTACAAATAAATAAATACCCTACAATGTTAAAACCTAGAGGTATGTACATTTAATAGTAGAGAGTATCTTATTGACTCATGCCTCCTATTGGTTGCAAAAGATTTATGGTCTATCTCTATCAAATCTGAAAATTTTAATTGTTACAGCAGAGACTATTATAATAAACTTGACCTTTTTGATACTGTGTACCTTCTCTTGAATTAACATGTGACCTTAATGCCGCACGATCTATGGTTATGATCTATGCATATGCTATATTATGAAGATGACTTAGAATACAAAAGCATGAACATGTTAGAAGGCTGGTAGAAATATAGGAACTGAATGTGCTTTAGACATTACTGTAACAGATAACATATTTATATAGCAACCATACATATCTGCAGTCTAAATATTTGCAGATAACCAATTCCTAAAGCTAGTATTAGGAAAAAGATTTTGGAAACTTTAAAGCCTTATCAATCCCTTAAAGATAGAATGAATATATCATAAGCAGCTAAACAAGATTCACATGAGTGACACATCCTATTCATGGTGTCTATGTTCTTTAGATGTATATATGTCACAAGTTCCAAAATATTCATCTCATACTTGTAACATGCATCAACTTTCTAGGAGTACCAAGGGTTGTTTGAACTGGTAGATTAATAAAGGCTATGTTATTTGATTTTAGAATAAGAAGCATGCCAATTTATTCTAACTAATCTATGCTTAGAACATGAATAGGTATATGATGCAGTACAAGCTTGTTCTACCTTACTGATCATAAGAGCTTAAAAGGTCCCGCACCTAAAATGGAAAATAAAGCACTATTATGTTGAGGGTTAGTGCGACCTAACCCATGCTTAAACTAGTACCTGACTATGTAAGTACCTATTATCTGTATATTCTCTAATTTTGAGTAAAGGCTGTGCCGGGAAAGCAACATCAACAGTGATGAAAAAGCAAAACAAGCTTTAAACAGAGAAAGGAAAAGGAAATAGGAGTAAAAGACTATAATAGAAAGAAAATAACCTGAAGCAACTGTTTAGCAAGCTCAATAGATATGAGCCCAGAACTACACCCCATTCCACCAAGACTATAGCTCTTAATATTCCCTCTCATTTTATAGTGACTTATAATCATAGCTGACAGTGAAGGTGTCGGGACAAACAAACTGCAATTTACCACCAATATACCAATATCTTTAGCTCCAACCCCTGTCTTCTTAAGAAGATCATCAATAGTTCCAAGCATTACTGTCATTGCCTCAACGCGTGCCGTTTCAGTACACTGATTCATAGGGGTGTCAACAAGTGATTTCGGCAAATAGGTAGCTTGTCCCAGCCCCGACCTCTCCAGCATTCGCCTTTGAAAGGTAATGTTTTCTTCTGTAAACGTCCCACGGCTTTGAAACTGTTTCATGAACCTTTCGCGAGTAACTCTGTAGCTTGAATCTGGTTTATAGCATGATTGGTCTACAAGGTATACAGGCTGAGCGCTGTTTTTTATGTAAATGGTTGTGAGAGTAGCAAGGACCGAGGCAATGAGGATAAATGTAGCAGGTTGGATTTGGCAATAGATGAGCAAGGAGGGTAAGCTAGTGATAGAAAGGATGAAAATGATTGGAAGTAGAAGAAAATGAAGAGAGTGAGAGATGGTGTAGTGGTAAAGTTTCATGTAGTTTTGTTTTACTCGGTATAACATGTTTTTGATAGTCGTTACACCATTCTCTGACGCCATTTTGATTCTTGTAATATAAATACTAGTAGTGGAGAAGAAGAAGTGCAGTAGAAATAAAGAGAAGCGAGCACATGGAGAAGCAGAGGGGAGTGTGTATGTGCTTATATAGAGATCTATGAGTGAGGCACAGTCAAAGTTCATTGGGAAGCTAAAAATTAAAGCAAGGATCAATCAAGAACATGGCAGTATTGAATGCTACTTGTACCATTTCTTCACTTATACTATTGTTTAGTAAAATACTAAATAGGATTATTTTCTTTTATCTGTGTTTTTACTCTAATTCGGATGTGTTATTGAATGGGTCTTCGTGATAGGTTCACATAATGTGACCTTAAATACTGAGCCCCACCCCCATGCTCCTCGCGTTAAGGCTCAAGGAGAAGAAAAACTAGGGACGTTGTTTATATACATCCTTTTGTCGTTGTGCATTTAATTTACCTAGACCAAGTATAACCGGAAGTTAAAGTCATATTTCATTGATTGTATGCGGTTTGAAAAATGTGGTAACGCAAAATAGTACACAGAAGAAAACAACCATCCATGGTATCCATGTTTCACTACATTTTATGAATCTCACATTAATCTTTTGTGAGTTGATCTGACACTTGCATGAATAAATGATAAAGGCCGAGGTATGAATCAAGAGGGTACCCAAAGTTTGCACCACGCATAGGTGAATGTGTACTGTTTGAAATAGATATTATTTGACGTTTCATATTATCTAAACATATCGTGATTGCACCCGACTAATTAAGGTGTAGCAGCAGTAATATCAGAATGTTTAATAAAAAAAACTTCTGCTCTCTTGGCTGTTAATTAATTAATTTTCAATTCTACATTTCATTAGCTATCTTCATAAGTGTGAATTGCTGCAGGATTGATGAATCAATTTTTCATATCACTTCCATATGAACACATTCGAAACGGTTAGTCGGTTTTCGTTTGATCTTAATAATTTGTTTGATGTTTAACGTTCACAATGGGTAATGTGTTCCCAGTTACCAAATGATTGTATATGATAATGGTCACATGCCTTTGATTTATCACAGTGTTGTAGTTTTGGGGTCATTTAACTCGGGCTGCTTGTTATTAGTTGAATAATATTATACAATATGAAAGCAAACAGTGCATCCTACTCTGGCTTTTGGTTCAAACAATGACCAAGTAGAATGGGGGTGTGGGCGCTGGGGTCATGTGTTTACATGCTATTAAACAAGGCCATAAATACATGAAAAATCTGAAATATGTTTATGTCTGTATCTTTTTGGATAATTAATGGATATTCTAAAGAAATACATATAGAGATGAATATGAAGACACCCGTATTTAAAAATCATTCTTTTGATTTTGTCAAGAATATACTCAATTTCGTCGGTATTTTTGTACACATAATCAGGTGGAATTTTTTCTCTTAAGGCAATTGCTCAGTTCACGACACAACCGATGTCATCCGCTTTTTTCCTTTCATTATCGATTTGAAAGTGAAATTGAATCCATGTTTCAAGAGGACTGTGGTGATTAGCGAATGAGAAAAAAATTATGAATTTTAAGCAAATCTTATTTGAATTTGAGATATTCAAATCGCTAGAATGGTAAGAATTTTATTGAAACAATTCTGAGGTGCATTCTACATTCTTCTACCTTTTTGTTCGAGTTAATTTTGGGTTTTGACAATGATTTTTTATCATTAATATTATTGAGAACATATCATTTGTGGAAGAAAATTTTGATTTGGTTAATGGTAAATGTCAATTATCGCAACATAAATTTTGAAATGCAATCGGTGCAAATATATAAAAATATACCTTCTAACATTTATAAATATATGATAAAAGGGAAATTTTAGTCCGGTTCCCAAAAAGTATACCAGGCCACCCGGCTAGCCATCGCGTGGCACCGAAGCTCAAAGTGTCACCAAAACGTTGAAGGTTCAAACCCGGAAGGAATCGAGCAAGCGATAGCCTCATAACCCCTCGAAAGGGAAATATCGTATCGCATCTCCCCATATGGGATTACCTCGCAGCACCCACATCACACCATTGCCTCGCTCCACCTCGTGTCGCATCACACTACAAATATAGTATCAAGGATATCGCTCCACTTACGTTCCATCGCATCACTATAGGCCGACCCCGCCTCGCATCATACCTCACCACCGCATCCTCTGGGTACCGCATTATACAATTGCAATGATATCGCATACTATGGGATGCGTTACCATTGCATCCCTCAGGATTAGGGGTGTCAAATGGGTTGGGTTGGGTCTAAATGGGTTGGGTCGAGTTTTGACCCAACCCATTTATGACCCATTCTCTTTGACTCATTTATTGCCTACATCACACCCCTACTCAGGATGCGTGTCATCGCATCGTCCAGGATGCGATGGCACCGCATCCCTAGGATGCGATGTGCTCACTGCCCTGAAGACGGCGCAACGCATCCCAAGGGATGCGAATTTTTGCATCCCCACCTGATGTGATTTTTTGCCTACAAGGGTAGGATGCGATTTTTGGATGTTCGCGCTTCTGTGATGGGATTTTCTGATGTGTGGTCCCCAAATCTCACTTACTCTCACCTAACCCACTAACTATAAATACCTCCTTGCTTATTCTTTATAAGAATTGGATTTTGGCTGATTTGACATCTCTTAAAGCCCCTAGAACTCATTAATGACAGCCTAGGTTTTGAGGAAGAAGCATAAATTACTTATTTTTTTTCCAAGACTTAGCATATGACAACTATGACTCCAAAGTACATGAATGGACTTGTAATCGGATGCCTAAATGACGTCTAATGCTTGTAACTTAGTTCTGTAAATAAAATATCAATGAACTCTTTCAAAGTGGACATCGACCCCTCACGGATCGAACCACTATAAATCTTCATGTTATTCACTGCTTTCTGCACTTGATTTTCTCATGCGAAACAATATTGTTTAGTAATTAAGAACCTTTGGGTGTTACGACATTTTTTGCAGTTAACAATCTGGTGTCTTCACTGAGAACTTAAACTCATCCCCTTTCGCGCCCTTCCAAATTGACTTCGACGCGCTACTCAGGTTTCTTCCTAACCTACCGCTTGTGTCCGCTTACGATGGTTAAGCGATCAAAGAATCCCTTAGTCGGAACCTCTACAACAGTCGACACTGCTACTTCTCAACAACTCCAATCTGTGTGAAACCCGACCGAAATAGACATATCCTCCTACGGACCCCGATGCTCCTACAACTCAAGTGCAGATTTACGTGCTCAATAAAATGTTGGAAAATAAATCTCTCGAGCTTAATGATGTGTTGAAGAATAACATCGACCTGATGCTTCAGCTTCAGGAAAGTCAGTACCTTGCCGCTCAACTCAAACTTGCTCAAAACAATGCTAAACTACAACACAACTCCTCGGAAAGTGCTTCTTCCAAAACTCGAGGTCGCGGCCAAAGAAGTAGGTTCACTCTCAACATCAACGTCATCGTCCGCACTATCGCTAATGTCAACGTCAACGACAATGGCAACGGAAACGGTAATGGAACTAGTGTAACTTTCAGCGAGGGAACGCGTCAATGCGACCGTTCCCGGTTGGTTATTAACGATGAACCAGATCCGAGTAATAGACCCCTCCTCGAACGAACCCAGTTGTCGCTGCTCTGAACTTTGGGGCCTACGCTTCCAACAACTCAACAGGCCCAAGTCCCTCCTAATCAAAATCTGCATCAACCCGCTAAACCTCGTCAACCGTACCAGAATCAAGCCGGTAATGCTGATGACATGGATGAGGATGAGTTCGATATCCATTCCCGAAGACATCCACGACCCAAGACCCCCGAGGTGGACAACAACCACTGGATTCCACCAATGGATCTTCATCCAGCATATCTCCCCGACATGGTCCGAACGATCATGAGAAATATGCGAGCGAACGTCAACGACGTGTAGGAAATCCACTTGGGACTAACGACATGTTTGTGTACAACACGAACGATTGTCGCCACCTCAAGGATGTGATCGAAAATCTCATCTGCGATAAACGTCTAGAACAGTATGTTCATAATCATGCTCCTCACGAAGCAGCTACGGGCCCTTCAATGTCTGCTCTTCCTCCATCCAATATGGTGCTAGGGCCGTCCAATTAAAGACTACGGGGCATCGTGATCAACACTATCTACGGTGGACCTCACCCTCTTATGACAAATTTCGCAAGATGGAGGAGTATGCCAACTCCATTAAGCATGCCAGCTAAGAAGCATGCTCTTCCTTGGACGAATCTGTCCCAGCCAAGCCTTAGAAGACGATGCGGGACGATATCGTCTTCCATGAGAGAGTCTATAGGAATTAAATCCCAACTATAGACCTTGTTATCTCTACTCAGATTAGCCCAGCTTTTGTCAGAAGGATTCTCATCGACTCCAGAAGCTCGGTCAACATCATCTTCAAGTCGGCCTATAATCAAATGAAACTAATGACCAAAGACTTAAAGCCTTGCCATGCCACGATCCACGACTTCAACGGATATTCCAATTAACCCGTCGGCATGGTTGACCTTTCAATGGAACTCGGAGAAGGGGATCGGAGCCGGGTTTGAATCCTCACCTTTGTGGTCGTCGACGTCATCTCTCCATACAACGACTTGTTTGGACATCCCTTCCTTGTAGAATTTCGAGTCTGCATGTCGCCATGGTCCTTTTTGATGAAGTTTCCGACGGAGATTGGGATCGACACAATCAAGGGCAACCAAGCAACCACGAGTGCCTACTACCTCACAGAATAGAAGAACGCCCGCAACTAGGTGAAAGGCAAAGGAGTGCCTCCACATTCCTGCGGCAAGACCATCTCCGCATAGCAATCGAAGGTGTCTTAGTCCTGGCTCAGGCGACACTACCGTCTTTTCGATGATCTTGATACGAGGGACGACGAAGAGCTTGACTTCGAAAGGGCTACGCCGGTGGAACCAATGGTGGATGTTCCGATCAGCCCCGACGACCCGACAAAGGTCTTGAAAGTTGGATCGCAGCTCCATCCCACAATAAAGGAAGAGCTTATGGATTTCTTAAGGGCCAACCTTGACATATTCGCTTGGACCCACTTTGACATATGCGGCATCGACCCAGGAATCGCTTGCCACATGCTCAGCACTGACCCGAAGGATCTTCCAGTCAAACAAAAGTGTCGAATCTTGGGAACTGAAAGATCGACTGCACTCAAAGAGGAAGTGGATAGGCTACTCAACAGTGAATTAATTTGCGATGCCCTGTATTGCGAATGGGTCTCCAACCCAATCTTGGTCAGGAAAGCAAACGGGAAGTGGCGAACGTGTGTCAACTACTCAGACTTTAACAAAGCATGCCCGAAGTGCAGCTTCCCACTTCCCAAAATCGACCAACTTATTGACTCGATTGCCAACTACCAACTTCTCTCCTTCATAGACGCTTACTGATGCTAATATCAGATTCCAATGTACCTTCCAAATCAAGATCATACTTCTTTCATAACCGATCTTGGGCTTTACCGCTATATCGTCATGCCCTTCTATCTCAAGATGTTGGAGTCACCTATTAGCGACTAGTCAACCACATGTTCAAGGACCAGATCGGGAGATCCATGTAGGTTTACATTGATGATATGCTCATAAAAACAAGGGTATCGAGCGACCACGTCAATGACCTCGTCGAAATGTTCGGTGTCCTCCGTAAATACGACATGAAACTCAATTACTTGAAATGATCTTTTGACGTTGCATAGGAAAACTTCTTGGGTTTCATTATCAAACCGAGGGGCATCGAAGCTAATCCAGAAAAGATTCAGGCTATCCGGGATATCCAAGATCCTCGGAGCATTAAAGATGTTCAAAGCTTAAACGAGAAAGTAGCCACCCAAAGTTGGTTCATATCTAAAGCAACTGACAAATATATTCCTTTTTTTTACTTGCTCAGAAAGGGAAAGCGCAATTTCGCATGGACACCGGAATGCATTGACGCATTCCAGGACCTATTGAATCACTTAGAACGACCACCCATCATGTCCAAACCCATGGATCACGAAGACTTATATCTCTACTTGGTTGTTTCTGTGCTGACAATTAGCTCAGCACTTGTGCGCATTGAAGATTGTGTTCGACGGCCAGTTTACTACGCCGGCAAGAGATTGAAAAGAGTAGAAAAGAATTACCCAAAGCTCGAGAAGCTAGCCTACTGCCTGTTGATCTCTTCCCGGAAGCTACTGCCATATTTTCAGTCCCATCCAATTAAGGTCTACACTAACCACCCACTAAGATAGGTCCTTCAACGACCTGAGGCATCTGGACGACTCTTGAAGTGAAATATAGAACTAAGCCAATTCGAGATCACTTTCATTCCTCATCGAGCCATCCTCGGACAAGCCCTCGCATATTTCGTAGCGGAGTTCACAAATCCAGAACACCCTCCTCCGGAGGACGTCCAAACTCCATACATTCAATGGAAATTGTTCGTGGATGGATCATCCAACGGTCATCATTCTGGCGTCGGAGTCGTACTCGTTACTCCCGAGGAACGCTCAATCTGTTGTGCTCATAAGCTCGACTTCCATGCCACCAACAACGTTGCAGAATATGAGGCTTTGCTTGTTGGACTCAAAACCGCAATTGAACTTAACATCAAGGTTATCCACATCAAATCCGACGCATAACTCATCGTATGATAGGTGCAGGGTGAATATCAGGCCAAGGGGGCACAACTCGCTCCTACCTTGCTCGGGTCCGCGAACTCCTCACTAACTTCGACCATTACATCATTACCCACATCCCTGGATGACAAAACTAGAAAGCTGGTTCACTAGCCAAGCTGGCAAGCTCTGGGGATGGGAAACTCGCGGGGCTATCCCCAGTCGAAGTGCTCGACTCTCCGAGCATCGATTAGATGCAAACTGATTCGGTAGCAACGACGGGGATCGAGCTTGAACCCAAGTCCTGGATGACACCGATCAAGACCTATTTACAACTTGAAATCCTCCTTGAGCTCTACAAGGAGAGACGAGCACTCACTCGCAAATCATCTCGTTACATCATTCAAAATAGAGTGCTTTACCGAAGGGGGTTCTGTGTTACATTGCTCCGATTTGTAGCCCACAACGACGCCGACCTTGTGCTACTGGACGTACACAAGGGCGAGTGCGGTGACCACATTGGGGGGGGGACTCTGGCAAGGAAGACTCTCAGATTCATGACACAAGGGCGAGTTCGATCAAGATACCACGAACTATGCTCGCAGGTGCAACAAATGACAATGGTTTTCCAAGATTCTGAAAGCCCTGCCTACCGAGCTAACGCAAATGGTCAGTCCTTGGCCATTCGCCATGTAGGGGATAGACATCATCGGGACTCTTCCAATGGCCTGAGGCGGTGCACACTATGTTATCGTCCAAGTTGATTACTTCACCAAATGGACGGAAGCTGAAGCCCTCACTACAATCCCAACTAAGAAGGTGATCCACTTCGTCGTCCGCAACATCATCACTCGATATAGAGTTCCTCAAGCTATCATCTCTGACAATAGAACCCAATTCGAGAGCGCTAAGTTCAAGACCTTCTTCCAACGACATAACATTGAAAAGAGATTCTCAGCAGTAGCTCATCCTCAAACCAATGGGCAAGTCAAGGTTGTCAACAAAGTGATTAAATCCATCATTAGGAAGCGTTTGGAAAAGCCGAAGGTTTATGGGTAGATGAGCTCCCTCTGGCCCTATAACACTACCGGACCACCCATAAGCCAACGACTGGTCATACTCCTTTCACTCTCGCCTATGGATTTGAAGTCGTCATTCCCATTGAGCTCAAACTGCAATCTCATTGAGTCACTTATTACGATCCAAAGACTAAGCAAGATCTACTCTTGGATTCGCTTGGCTTACTCGAAGACAAAGGAGATGAAGCTGAACTCAGAGCCGTCGCTCAACGACAACGAGTCGCCCGATGATTCAACTCCAGAGTCCGCCCGAAGGACCTCAACATTGGTGACCTCGTCCTGAAGCGGATTTTTCCCACACGGACGGGTTTCATTCCTTGTTGGGAAGGTTCGTACGCCATACAACGAAGGCTTGGAAATGGAACCTTCGAGCTAACGACTGTTGATGGAGCTGAACTCCCAAGGGCATGGAATTGTGAACATCTCCGGTGCTACTTCACCTATCTTAGTGTATAGACTTACTACTTCCCAGCGGTGCTTTGTTTTCTTCAAATTCAAGCATTGTAAAGTGAAGGCCATAGTAGCCAAAGTTATCAGTAAAGATAGTTTTAGATGTCTATGTACTTGGTGTGTTTACTTTCTGCGTAGTGTGTTTGAGAAACTGTTACAACCAATTTACATGCACACAATACTGGATCGGCACCGCGAAACTGGGAACCACCCCCCTGACTCGAGTCTCGAACCAACGACGAGGCCGAGTATAAACAACTCAGGACGTTCATTCACTTGGATATACAATCTCGTCCCTAAGTGTCTGGACTTGGGGGAATCCCATCAACCGAACGAATGTGACACTGACTGCTCATTCAGCTCCATCTGACCCGAAGGGTCTAGGTTCGGGCAACAATTAGCGAATCAACGACGCCCTCAAACTCTAACCCGAACGAAGCGACGAGAAAGCCTAAAAGACGAATCAACGACGTCCATGTCTTCTCACGACTCAGGACCAACGATCTCAGGGAGGTCCCGAGAGAGAAGGCACCGAAGCCAAATTTCGCATCACTCGGAATTTCCGACCAATGGAACTCCCGAGAGCGAAGTTCGTGCTCACAACCTTCGCAAGACTCGGAATTCCCGACCAAGGGAACTCTCTAGAGTGAAGTCCGCATTTATAATCTTTGCACGACTCAGAAATAACCAACCAAGAGAACTCCCGAGAGAGAAGTCCTCGCTTACAATCTTCGCGCGACTCGGAATTCCCAACAAGGGAACTCCCGAGAGCGAAGTCCGCGCTCACAATCTTCGCACGACTCGGAATTCCCGACCAAGGGAACTCCTGAGAGCGACGTCCGCGCTTCCCATCTTCGCACGACTCGGAATTCCCGAGAGCAAAAGCTGAGGTTACAATCTTCACATGACTCGGAATTCCTGACCAAGGGAACTCCCGAGAGGGAAGTCCGCACTCACAATTTTCGCATGACTCGGAATTCCCGACCAAGGGAACTCCCGAGAGCGAAGTCCGAGCTTACATTCTTCGCACGACTCGGAATTCCTGACCAAGGGAACTCCCGGGAGTGAAGTCCGCGCTTACAATCTTTGCATGACTCGGAATTCCCGTCCAAGGGAGCTCCCGAGAGCGAAGACCATGCTCACAATCTTTGCACGGCTCGGAATTCCTGACCAAGAGAACTTTCGAGAGCGAAGTCTGTGCTTACAATCTTCGCACAACTCGGAAATTCCTGACCAAGGGAACTCCCGAGAGAGAAGTCCGTGCTTACATTCTTCACGCGATTGGATACTTGTCCAACTGAGACAACTGAGACAAGGATACTTGTAATAAATGCTTGTATTGGAATTTTTTTTCTTCTCTTCCATTTAAAAGGAGTTAAAGCAAAATCGTAATTGCTAGTATTGTAACAGTGTTAATTTAACCATTCATTTTATGTGATTGACCAGAAGTTAAATCATTACTACTAATGTAGAGATAAGCAAATAACATATAAGCAAATGATAAAAATATTAATTTACAATAATTGATTTCACTATGAATTTTATAAATAATAAAGACAAGAGTTTCGAATTGTTAAAAAATACAATTAACTTGTGACTTATTTGTGAAAGTAATTTAGGAGCATTTATTTATTTATCTAATTGATATATGAACGAAAAGTGATTTTCACTGAAAAATCATTACTAAAAAAAATTAACATGAATTTTACTGAATATTTATGTTAAAATAAAAGAATTAACTCATACCATATGAGCGGCTCTTTATCGATATTTTTCCTTGACATCAAAATGAATGGTTGCACTTTTTGTAATATTGGAAGTCAACGGGAAAAAAATAGTTTGCATGCATATTTAATTGTTGTTTTTAATTCCTTGCGTTAAAAGCCTACAATATGTTACTCCTCTGAAACTTGAATGCTAAAATGCAGAGTTGGCTTAACAATTGGGTTTCCCAAGCCCAATAATAACCATCGGAGATGGGTTTAAGGTGGAAAAAAGAAGCAATGATTTGTTGACCATCCACAGACTCAAACCTTGGGTACAGAGGAAACAGAGAGATCACTTACCACTCACCTAAACATTCTCATGCTCATATCTAGGTCTTCATTTTTTATACAATTATATACAACTATTTACTAAACTATTTTTCCTATGGCCCAGGTAGTTGCCCTAGCCCATGGGCTTGGTAGGCTTCCCTCTGGGCCGGCTCTGTTAAAATGCATTATTATATAATATGCAAAAAAATTATCTATTAATACAGTTGTATTCTCCAATATTTAAAATTAATTTTAAGTATAACAATCATGTGTAAATAGGGATATTTGCAGTAAGCATGCATTTATTAAATTCATTATCCCTTCTGAATTACTTAGTTGCATTGTAATATTTTTCACAAATGTACTTCAAACTACCAACTTTGTCTCCTTTTTGAGAAATAATTATTAAGGAGTTATTTATGATAAATTTACGAAGAAATTGTATTCTAAAATAGTTTTTGGATTGACAGTATACTGTAACAACCCTAGTTTTAGTTGAATATCTGCTATAACGATTAATAAATTATAATGGGGATTTTACTTTGTTAACAATAGAATAGATGTTTTGGAATTTAAATTGTGCTTGGTTGGGTAGATTGGAGATTTATTAAAAGTTGGAAATATGGAAAGGTGATTAGTTGGTCGTTTTTGGGATCTTGGTGGAATTGTGTGTATATATATATATATATATACGTGTGTATATCGGGTTTTGAGATAAACAGGAATCTTATTTATATAATAAAAGTAAAGATGGAGAATAAATGTTAAAAGGTATTTTTGTAAATAGTTTATGTGAGAACAATAAGTAGTTTGAGATTTTGTCGGGAAAATTTGTTAGGATGAATTATAAAATATAAGCAAAGATGAATTTTGTGACTAACGGTGATTCTTTAGGTATTTTGTTGGATTAAAATGAAAAATGTTAATTTTTGTTGCAAAAAATATAAATATATGTGTTGAAAAATAAATTTTATAAGTTGTTAAATTTTCTGTAAGCAAAATTAAGCTACTTAAATCTTTAAAACATTTAAATTGTAAATGCTTTCAAAAGAAATGAAATTTGTTTGCAAATGTTAATATTTGTATACTTTAATGGTTAATCATTAAAAAGAAAATTTGAAAAGATTGATTAACTTGTATTGACACCTTTTGTTGTGTGTTAATGATGAAATGTGCACCAAATAATAGTTGTTAGTGTGTAATGGTTGTTTAGCATAGCATAATAAGATTAATTAGTGCCAAATTAACTAATATAGGCTTAAACATTCATTAGTGGCTTTGTTTAGGCTTAATGGGCCTTTAATTGTAATTAAAGAAAAAGGTTTCTGGAGAAAGGAAGAATATAGTATGTATTCTTCTTCCTCGCCTCATTCTCTCAAAACACGGAAAATGAGAAAAAACAATGGAAACCCATTTCTACCCAAGCCATGATTTCTAATCCTCAAAAAATAGTTAAATTAGAGAGGATATGAAGAGCTTCAACAGGTAATCGTTCTAAAACTAAGTTTAAATCCATCTTTAATCTATGTTTGTAAATCTTTTTACTGTAATTGATGCTCCATGCTTTCCATGTCACAGTAATCTTCTCTACAGACATTGAGAAGGCTATTTCCAGCTCCAAAATTCTTTTTTTGCTCAAATATATTGTTATAGGATTCTTATTCTCGCATTTCAGGTGATTGAACCTCACAACTTCTAGTTGAAATCGTTTTTTAGTGGTATTCTCTGAATTTACCGAGTTTTTGAGATAGTTTGATTCATTGTTTTCCGTTGTTTATGTGAAAGTTTTCCTCTATTGTTACATTGTTGTAGTGCCTACTTTGAGAAGTCATAACTTCTTTAATATACAACGAAACGCTGCCAAATTGATTCTGACTGTTATTCTATTACATATATTTGTACCTGTAAAATTTAGTAAAAATCAATTTTTGTATGTTCCTCGAAAAAGACTGTCGAAGTTAGCCACAAACAAGTTTTCAAACCCTGTAGCCTTTCGATCAAAATTGCGTGCGTCCCCTTTGGAGGGGTCAACCTGGAGTTCGACCCCCTGCTCAAGAGAGGTCGGCACCTTGCCTGTGGTGTGTCGACCTCTAGGTCGACCCCTATGTAGTGTGTGTATGCCTTTTTATTTAGGGTCTCGTTTAATTCATTCATGCACCTTAAGTTCTGAAGTATAGTAAGTTGTATTAGCCCATTCTTGTGATATTGTAGGAAGCTATGTGTGGCATTGAAACTTAGTGAAGGATGCCAATTATAGCTACGATTTTACATCAAATCAGCATAGTTTGGATGAAAATTGTGGGGTGAATTCGTTGAATCTTATTGGTTTAGTGCACATTTAAGAGTTGTTTTCAGTTAGGTATTTCTAAATGATTTTTAAACCCTATAATCATTTATTATATATATTTTCAAGTATTTTTTAAGTATATAAACTATATTATCCCCTCCATAGAGGGAAGAATTTCAAAGAAATTGATTTTATATATTTTTCGAGAAAAATCGTTTTATAATCTCGTTTTCTCCAAAACTATTTTCAATATTTAAAACCACACACACCCCTACTTGCACCCTTTGAGAGGACATGATTGTGATTAAACAATATTGCAAACCTAATGGTATGGGACACTCGGTATATTTTATCGATAATCACATAACCATCTACTTGAAGCAGATGATTCGTGATTTCTAACATTTCAGTGTTTTCTGTTGATTTAGCGCTTTTGATAATTTTGGTATAGAGTTGATGAGTGAATAGTAAACCAGTATTGAATTATATTAAATGATACTCGACCATGGCAGGTTATAGTGAATCCAACCTAATTGAGATGGATCTTAGTAGGAATTTGTTGGATCGAGATGGATCATCCAGTGATTGTACTCAATCGAGGTGGATCACAATAAATTGCGTATATAGTACTTGGCAAATTGATATATTTCTGTTGAGATTAGAGCAACTTAGTTGCCATAGGATCCATACATGTGGCTGTAGTGATGAGGTGTAACCGATGTTTCAGATCTGTATTCGTGTCTCGTTGATTCTTAGCCTCCGGGCTATTTGGTGCTATTTCATATAGTGCGACTCTGTTGCTTTAGGATCCATCTATTCGGTTGTATTGAGGTGGTGTAGCCGATGTTTTGGATTCATATACGTTGTCCTGTTGATTCTTAGCCTTTTGGCTATTTGGTATTATTCCATTGGATATTCGCTATTAGTGAATAAAATCATATTTAAGTTATAAATTGTTGCTTGGTGATGTTGATTTGTGTTGTCTACTTGTGTTTGATCTACTCTGAAGTTTAAGACTCTAGAACTTGGTTAAGTTGTCAACATCCGTGATTCCTTATTCTTCTCGATGTGGAGTTTCCACATCGTAAACCTCTTAAGAGAATATTACCTTTTATGCTTATTACATGATATTCCAACTAAACTGACCCGTGTGTGTTAATGCTCGGGTCAGATCGAGATTTTGCAGGTAATTTTGGAAGTTGTTTCTTTACCACGTAGCATTCCCTTTTATGATGAACTCCTTCACTTTATATTTCTTGGACAAGTTTTGTTGTACTTATATCCGTGCTCTTTTGATGTATATACTTGTTCTTTTTAAGGCTGTAATATAGTATATATTTTGTACTGTACCAGATGTTATACACATATATAATATGTAATTGAGACTGTGTTATTTCTCTATGATATGTGTAAGGTTATGTGATATGTGTCCTGTTCTGAATTGATCCCGTAGCCATCGTAGCATTGTATTGCATAAGTAATAAGTATGTCGATCCACAAGGAAAAAAAGAGAGAGTGCCATATCGATATACCTAGGACTTGTTCAATATAAAGTTACAAATGGCCGCTCCTTGCCAGCCATATTATCCGCTCTAATAGATACTATTACTCTGTAATGCCCTTTATTAGGATGGGTCTTGGGGTGGGGCATTATACTTTGGTATTAGTGCAAGGTTCAGAACAAAACATGATAAAACACAGAATAATATACATAATACATCACATTGATGTGCAATACAAACAACATGTCATCCCCATCTTGGTTGTCACCAATCGAGTCTTTGAGCCTTCCTTTATCTTTAGGAAATAAATCCAGGGATACTATTTTAATTTAAAAGTATTTCACTCCTATTGAATTAAATCGATCTTAACTTATCCAGTGCATAATCCTATCCTATCATATTTTTTAGCCATGTCGAGAACAGGTCAAGGTTGAACATTGGGTGCGGGGTTGTCCAATGGCTTACGCCCCGAGAGATAGTTGAGTCATCCGGTGGCTCGCATAATGAGAGGGTATATATGTCGACCTATTAGATTCTTGAGCTTACCAGGAGCACTCAACCTCCTGTTTTATCTCGTTCCTCTCCTCCACCATGTCGGTGTTTGCGCGTTTGTGTAGTGATTTCACCCATCTTCGAGGGAAGTCGTTCAAAGGCATCGAGCCAGTTTTAGAAGTTCAAGCTTAGATTTGTATTTGCGAGCATATATTTGGTCGCATGGAGATATCCAGTCATCATCATGTCCTTGTGACATCTACTATGCTACAAGTTCGTGCTTTGGATTGGTATGAGCTTCTTATTGCGAAGCTTGATTAGGCTACCCTAGAGTGGAAGAAATTTAGGGAGCAGTTCCAACTCAAGATCATACCGAAATCTGAGAAGTCTATCTTGGCTCGACGTTTCCTTGATCTTAGGTAAGGGAAGTCGACAATTTTGGAGTATGATTCCTTGTTCGAAGCATTGTCTAAGTATGGTCTTGATCATATCAGTACTTCTTATAAGAAAAATCTCAAGTTTGTTTCGGGTCTTATGAAATATTTGAAGAAATCTCTCTTGCTACAATTGAAGCTTCACTTTGATGATTTAGTGAACGTGACCATTTAACTCGAAGTGGTCGAAAAGAAGATTGATAGTGTTGTTGAGTTTGAGTTTGAGGGTCGAACAAATCCAAACAAGATGCATCTTCCTAATAGTGGTCTAGGCCTTCCTATTATCATAGGAAGAAGTTATGAGGGTTGAGTTGAGTTCACATCCTTTTGTTGAACCTAAGAAGTCGAAGCCTTTAGAATGCCATAAATGTGGATCTCGTGAACATTTCGTTGGAGACTGTCTCAAACCCCGTACTTGTTGCTATTGTTGGAAAGAAGGGAATTTGGCCTTTGCTTGTCCTAAGAAGAAAAAGAATTCGGGTGCAGGCAATCTTGTTGAAGCTAGCACGTCCAGTGGTCCTTCTCAGCCTTGAGGTACCCTTTTATCCTTGCAGACCTATTTTAACTTCATGATTTTTAATTTTCTTTTATTCGAAGCGAAGTGTCGCTTTCATTCGTAGATAGAGTGCTCGTTGGTACTCTTTCTATCCTTTAGTGTGTCTTGAGCATCGACTTTTCTGAGACTTTGAATTCTTTTAATTTCCATGTCCGGGTTTGGTAATCTTTGGATTGGTTCTCATCTTAAAACCTTTCCAAATAATGTTTTGGTGTGTTGTTTAGGGGATTATCTATCGTGTAACTCGTAGGATAATCATAATTCTACTCTTGTGTTGGTTTCTTTAGCAATTTGTAGGTGTGGAGTATGTCCTTGATAAGGAAATCGCCTTGTTGGCATCCCAAATTTTGATACAAATTATATCCCTTGTGTTAACTTTGGGAATGAAATTTAATGAAAATGGAATCTTGGAGATAAGCTAAAATTTTCGTTAAGAATGAATGCGGAAGGGAATAAATTAATTTGAGTGCGCAATGGAATTTGGTTGATCACTTCGACTAAGCATATAGATTAATAATCCACTACAAGAATTATTTAAAACATAATTACCGTGATTAGCAGTTTGGTAAGGGTAATAACATTTTATTATGTTTAACTAAAGCTGAATTAACAAGATTGGTTATAAGTAAAATGAAAGCCATGGTTATCGATTGTTGTTAACCGGCCTTTTGGTCCGGTTCCCAAAAGTATACCAGGCCCAATCGACTCGGCCCATCACATGGCACCAAAGCCTAAAGTGTCGCCAAAACACTCAGGATCCAGGGCCAAAAGGAGTCGTGCGAGCATAGGCCTCACAACATCTCACAATCATCATTTCGCATCCTCAAAGTATAGCCTTCTTCATAAATTTGCATCCCGTAATTTTGGATACTACATTTTGTCACCCCTGATTTTGCATCACGAAGGCTTCACCTCCCATCACTTCGACTCCCTTTTTTCGTATCCCGGAATGTCACGCACTGCACTTCACTTTGCATCCCCAAAATAGTCGCTTCCCTATGTATTTTGCATCCCCGATCCTCGAATCCTACTTGACCCTTTTCCATTTTGTATCCCCTGGGATACGAAATTCGTACCCCTCGAGATACTAATTTTCGAATCCCGGGGATACGCGCCCTGTATCCCCATGGGGATACGAGATCCCCAAGGAATACAAGATCTTTGTATCCTCCAGAGGGGATACGAAATTCTCTTATACATGACAGTGGGATACGAAATTTCAGAGGCCGCCTTCTCAGAATGTGAATTCTACTGTTATGGTCCCAAAATCTCACATATTCCCACCTAATGCACTACCTATAAATACCTCCTTCCTCATACTTCAAAGTGATTGGCATTTGCATGATTTGAGAGCTCTACAAGAAGCTTGGACATCATTAGTGGCTGCCTAGGACTTGAGGAAGAAGAAGAACATATATTTTCTCCCAAGACTTTACATATGCAAAATATGACCCCCGAATACGTAGCCAAAATTTGTACACAAATGTTATGATGATATTTCAGCACTTGTAACCCTCAAGATTCAATAAAAGTCTACAAATTCTTCAAAATGGACGTAGGTTCAGTACAAACCGAACAACTATAATAATTATTTGTGTTTTTTTCCTACTGCACTTTTATTTTCCGTTTGCGGAATGTTATTCTCGTGTGATTGAGAATCTTTGGGTGTTACAACAATTTTGCGCGTCAACAATTGTGTTGGTGTGCTAGACATGGTTTAAGTACTTTGGTCGAGGCAAGGGAATCCCTGGGTTGATAGGGGTTCTAAAACAACGTATGAGGCATTATTGACATAAGAAGTAACTATTGGATAAAATGAAATAATTTTATAAATCATCGTGATGATTAACCCATAAATTTGAGTAAAGACCAATTTGGCGGAATTTGAGTATTAAAAACTATGAGAAGAGATCTTGATAACCATTCGATTATATGACTTGCATCCTATATTTTGATGAAATTTGGAATTATACATATACCATAGTAGAATAAAATTTATGAATTAAATTTGAATTTTTGGGCTTTAGAGTTAATTCTGGAATTTGGAAATCTTATAAGTAGGTGGTAGAATTTTGGTAATGTTCCTTTACTTATGTTTTGGAGTATTAAGTAAGTAAGAGTTTAGAAATTAAAAATGTTGCGATTTGAAATCTGACAAATGTGAGGTGGATGGTGATTGGATATCAATAGTGGTTTTTGATATCTCGAGTAAACCAAAAGTTTAAAATAAAATTTTAAAAGAATACTGAGAATTTAGTAAAATGAATTATCATAAGGATATATTATGATCTATTATTAAAAGAACGTTAATAATTGAAGCACGAAACGTAGAGTTGAGAGATTGCGACATTAACACTCTTTGTGTTCTGTTGGGAGGATCGGTTGGTTATTTTAAAAGCAATAGCTTCTTCCTATCAATTCCAATCGATTCTCGTTCCCTTTTGTCGTCTATTGACTATAGTAGCCACTTATTGCATTTTGTGCTATCTTTCCGATCGAGTCTGGGTGAAATTGTATTTTAAACTAATACATTATTTGATTAATCCTTGTGAGGAAATGCCTTATTCGAGTCCAGGTGAAGCATTGTATCACCTTAATCTACGTGTTGACATATGGAAAATTTCTTGGCTTATTTATCAATGATTTAATCTTTACTATGCCTCTCTTGTGTTTGAGTGCTAGATAAGGGTAAAAAAAGGAAGGTTCAACGCCGCGATATAGCGCTATTTCCTATCACCAAGCCTATAAATTGTGTTGTTTTATTTATAACACTTCCTAGTTAATCCTCTTAAGTTTTCAATGCCCTCTTAAGCTTGCCTATTGGGGAAGAGTTTGCAGGATGTTGGATCTGTCTTGATGTGTGTCTCATGCAGCTTCTCACTTGTGCTTTCGTTTCAACGGTTAAACACCATTACAAATTCTCATTGGTCGAGTAATTTCAAGTATTGTGTTTAGAGAAACATGTGAGTATAGTGGGTATGCATATCCTTATTTTTCTCCTTTCGAGCTTGGCAATGGAGAATATACACTTCAAGTCATTTCGTAATCGTATATCGATGGAATAAATTAGGTTGTTATGACTTATCCCAACGGAAATTGCAAGGGCACATTTTTTTTAAAGGGAGAGGTTGTAACAACCCTGCTTTTACTTGATTACCTGTTATAATGGTTAATAAATTATAATTAGGATTTTACTTTGTTAATAATGGAATAAATGTTTTGAAATTTTAATTTTTCTTAGTTGGGGTAGATTAGAGAATTATTTATTAAAAGCTGGGATGTTGGCGGAATATGTGTGTGTATGTGTGTACATTGGGTTTTGAGATAAACGAGAATCCTTATTTGTATAATAAAAGTAAAGACGGGGAATAAATGTTAAAAAGTATTTTTGTAAATACTTTATGTGTTAAGAATTAGTAGTTAGAGATTTTGTCGGGCTAATTTGTTAGGATGAATTGTAAAATATGAGCAAAGATAATTTTTGTGACTAACGGTGTTTCTTTTAGTATTTCATTGGAATAAAATGTAAAATATTAATTATTGTTGAAAAAAATATAAATATATAAGTTGAAAAACAAATTTTATAAGTTGTGAAATTTTATATAAGCGAAATAAAGCTATTTGGATCTTTAAAACATCTGAATTGTAATTGTTTTCAAAAGAAATGAAATTTGTTTGCAAATATTGGTATTCGAATACTTTTGGTTAATTATTAGGAACAAAATTTCAAAGGAGTGATTAAACTTGTACACCTTTTGTTATGTGTTAATGATGAAATGTACGCAAAATAATAGTTGATAGTGTGTAATGGGTGTTTAACGTAGCATAATAAGATTAACTGGTGCCACATTAACTAAATTAGGCTTAAACATTCATTAGTGGCTTTGTTTAAGCTTAGTGGGCTTTTAAATGATTAATTAGAGAAAGAGGTTTCTAGAGAAAGAGAGAGTACAGTACGTATTCTTCTTTCTCCTCTCATTTTCTCAAATCACAGAAAACAAGAAAAAACAAAGGAAACTCATTTCTATCCAAGCCAAAACTTCTAATCCTCAACAACTAGTTAAATTAGAGAGGAAACGAAGAGCTTCAGCTGGTAATCATTCTAAAACGAAGTTTAAATCTATCTTTAATCTCTGGTTGTAAATCTTTTTACTGTATTTGATATTCCATTCTTTGCATGTCACAATAATCTTCTCTACAGGCTTTGATAAGGCCATTTCCAGCTCCAAAAATTTATTTTGCACAAATCTCTTGCTGTAGAATTTGTGTTCTCGGCTCTCAAGTGAGTGAGCCTTAAAACTTTGAGAAGTCATTACTTCTTCAATTTACAACGAAACGCTACCAAATTGGTTTCGAATCGTTATTCGGTTACCCATTTTATGCCTATAAAGTTTAGTTGAAATCCATCTCCGTTTGTGCCTAAAAAAAGAGTGTCGAAGTTAGCTACGAATAAAGTTTTCAAAACCTGTAACCTTTCAATCAAAATTGCTTGCGTCACCCTTGGAGGCGTTGACCCCTTGTGCAAGGGAGGTCGACCTAGGGGTCAACCCCTTGCCTGTGGGGTATCGACCTTTAGGTCGATCCCTATACAGTGTGCGTGGCTTTTTATTTTGGTAGCAGGTGGTGTTTAGGGCCTTATTTAATTCATTCATGCACCTTAAGTTCTAAAGCATAGTAAGTTGTATCGGCTAATTCTAGTGATATTGTTGAAGTTATGTGAATGGAATTGAACCTTAGTGAAGGATACCAATTTTAGCTATCATCTGTACATCAAATGGGCATAGTTTAGTTGAAAATTGCGGGGTGAATTTGTTTAATCTTATTAGTTCATTGCATGTTTTAAGAGTTGTTTTCAATTAGGTTTTTTCTAAATGATTTTTAACCCTATTATTATTTATTATATACATTTTCAAGTATTTTCTAGGTATATAAACTATATTATCCCCATACAGAGGGAAGGATTTCAAAGATATTGATTTCATATATTTTTTGGGAAAAACCAATTTATAATCTTGGTTTTTTCCAAAACTGCTTTCAATATTTAAAACTATACATACGCCCCTACTTGTGCCCTTTGAGAGGACATGACTGTGATTAAACGATATTGAGAATCCCGTGGTATGGGACATGAAGGTATATTTTATCGATTAATCACAAAACCTTCTATTTGAAGCAGATGATTCGTTGTTTCTAACATTCAATGTTCTCCATTTATTTGGCGCTTTTGATGATACCAGTGTGGAGTTGAAGTGCGAACAACAAACTAGTAGTGAGAACAGATGGTATGTGATGCATAGTTACCACTGCTATAGTGTATCATACCTGATTGAGATGGATCTTAGTAGGAATTTGTTGGACCGAGACGGGTCATCCCGTGATTGTACTCGATCAAAGTGGATTGTAATAAATTCCGTATATAGTACTTGGCAAATCGATTTCTTTTTGCTGAGATTAGTGCAACTTAGTTGCCATGGGTCCATTTATATAATTGTAGTGATGAGTTGTAACCGATGTTTCAGATCCGCATCTATGTCTAGTTGATTCTTAGCCTTTGAGCTATTTGGTGCTATTTCGTATAATGCGACTCTATTGCTTTAGGATCCATCTATTCGGTTGTATTGAGGTGGTGTAGTCGATGTTTTGGTTCCATATACGTTGTCCTGTTGATTCTTAGACTTTTGGCTATTTTGCGTTATTTCATGGGGTATTCACTATTAGTGAATAAACTCATTTGTAAGTTATAAATTGTTGCTTGATGATGTTGATTTATTTAGTCTAGTTATGTTTTATTTACGCTGAAGTTCACGACTCTAAAACTTGGTTAGGTCGTCAACTTGTATGATTCCTTACTCTTCTCGATATGGAGTTTCAACGTCGTAAACCTCTTAAGAGAATATCTCCTTTTATGCTTATTACTTTATTATCTTGAGTTCTGATATTTCAACTAGACTAACCCGTGTATTAATGCTCGGGTCAGACGGAAATTTTGCAGTAATTCTGGAAGTTGTTTCTTTGCTGCATAGCTTGCCCTTTTATAATGAATTCCTTTACTTTATATTTCTTTGACAAGTTTTGTTGTTCTTGTATTCATGCTAGACACCTTTTCATGTATAAATTTGTTCTTTTTGGGGCTATAATACTGTATATTATTTTGTACTATACTTGATGTTATATATAATGTAATTATTATCGTGTTAATACTTGTGATATGTATAAGATTATGTGATATATGTCTTGTTCGAATTGATCCCGTAGCCATCGTAGCAATGTATTGTATGAGTAATAAGTATGTCGATCCACAAGGAAAAAAAGAGAGTACGATATCGACATACTTAGTACTTCTTCAATAGAAAGTTACGAATGGGTGCTTCTACCCATCCCTACTCTTCATTCTAATAGGTAGTATTACTCTGTAATGCTATTTATTAGGATGGGTCTCATGGTGGGGCGTTACATATATTTTATGAAGATATGTAAAAAAAATAGTTTCATTTGTTCTAAATTGGTATATTTTTTTCATGTACACAAAAATTATCACAAGACCTCATCTTTAGCATATCATAATATATATGTGCATACTTAATGGTTTATATATGCATGGTAGAAGATTTTACATGTATGTTGAATTAAATGTTGCATTTGTACATGTTGATATTTATCACATAGATATTCTATTGATAATTGTTTACATGTATGAAAATGCAAAACATGTTAAATCGCATTGAATGTAGCTCAAAATATAAAACTTAATATGTTGATCTTTGTAAAATAAACATTACATATGGGGAAAAGTACTTTGTTAGATTCATTCTTCCTCGCAAAAAACTAGAAAGAACTATTATTGGGTTATGAAAATGGACTCCTCCAAACTATAGCTTTTGAAAATATGGTTATGTAGCTAAAATGGGTCAACCGTTGTTTAAAAAATGATGTTAAATGTGAAATTATGAACCTTTTTATCCTTTTAATACGAGGCATCAGATTGGCAACAGGCTAACATAAGAAAATTTATGAATATATTTTTATATTGATTTTATAACATTGTGAAAAGCGTTGGATGATTTGATGTGACATTTGTACAATATATCTATGGTTTTTGTATATGTAAGAATGATTACCCGACTAGCCAAAGGATGAATATGGTAATATTAGAGGAAGCATAATGTTTCTTTGGATTGTTAAACATAATACTACTTTATGATATAAGATGATATATCTATACATTTATTAAGGAACATTGGAATTTCTATCAGAATAATATAGAATGCACTTCTATTTTAGACCTGGAACGAGGTGAAATGAGTGAACTAATCAAAATGAATTAAGATTAGGAAATTAATCTGTAAATCCTCAAGAAGATTACAAGTGTAAAGTATGGGAAAATATAAAGAATACTCATTGGCGGTCAAACGGTGACTTCTTATTTCTGTGGTTATAAGTTTAATTACTTTTACAAAATATGTAAACCTTTTTTGTGGTGCTCTTAAAAAGCACTTGATGGTTTTTGTTATTCGATATAATTTTTTAAGCTTCCTTGCCTTTGTTTAATTCATATCCAATTAATGATGGTGCTTTTGAGAAGCACTTGGCGAGTTTTTCTATTTGATATGATTTTGAGCCAATGCAGTTAAATCCCCACTAAAGCCATGCAATATCCTTGTTATATCCCATAGTGCTCTTCAACCGCTATGCTGTTTCAATTTAGTGCTGATGAACAGTAGATCCATTTTTAGGTCCGCTATTTTCCGCTGCATCCGCTAAATCAATGTTTTTTAGTGTCCGCTTTAGTAGTATTAATATATAGAGCCTGACTTGACTAGTTCTCTTTTTAAAAGATCAAGTAAATTTAACGTAAATCACTAAATTTAAGGCAGAAATGCCTAATGTATAGTAACAGTCAATTACACTCATCAATTTTAGCATGCATAAGTCAGATATTCCTTGATTTTGTTATATAAGATTAATTAATATTAGTTTGTTGTACACATAACATGAGAAAGATGATTAATTATTTTTTAAATATTTGGTTTTACATCTAATGAAACCTTTTATGCTTTTATTATTTCCTCGCTATTCCTTTTTGCATCTTTCCCGGTATAGAACTGCTAAGCACTTTAACTACACAGTTTTGAGCTTCTTTCATTTCAGGCTATTCTTAATCAGCTTTTGCTGGTGCTTTTGGGACGAACTTGATGGATTCTGCTATTTGTATGTGTTTGAGTTTTGTTGGCTTTTCTGTATGATTCATTTTGTCAGTGATTTTGAGATGCGCTCGATGAACTTATTCTATTTGATATGATTTTAGGTTCTTTACTTCAATATTATCCAACATCTGTGTTGATGGTGTTTTTGAGAAGAGCTTGATGGATTTTATTTTGTTTAGTTTTATTCAGATACCAACAATTGATAAACGCATACCAAAAAATATGGTAAACTATTATACATCAATTATTACTTTACATACACCATGCCTATTACGAAATTACACAAGTTTTCCTCTTTTTTGTCTTTCGACTTTCAAACTCAAAATCCATTTGCCTAAAATTAGAAATTGCTTGCATTAAGTTAAGTTAAATTTAACAAAATAAACTTCATTTTTGAATTCTTAAATTTCTCAAAAGTTTCTCAATTTCAACAAAATAACTCCAGTTTTAGAAAATGTTTAAACATTCCAATATTTTAAAAATTAGTTTAGAACATTGTCTTGATTGAAATTTTAGGTTTCAATATGAAATCACTTATTAGCCTTTTCTAGTAAAATATGTAGTTTGGACCTGTTGACCTGCTTTTTGGCAAAGCAGTCATACGTCAAGATTATGGTTAGCGACGCGCTCGAATCTCGAGAATGTCGTCGGAAAACACAAAACGATTTGGTCAAAATCGCGAAGTGTTTGAAAAAGGTTGAAAATATCCTCGATTCCCGAAATCGTCGTTATTAGATTGGAAAAGTTGTTAAAAACTTGGAAAATCCGACATGGTAAAAATACGTAACCGACACGGACCGATCAACTCAAAATCCTTAAGCACCAAAAATCGCTTGCGCAAAATCAACTGGCTTGGACCAGCCTCTTGGAAACTTTCCAGATTTGACACTCAAAAACTGTTGATCGGCATGGCACGATCACCAAAAATCATGTGTGCGTATCAGGCCTAGCACGGTCCAGATTTTTGCAAATTTAGGAGTTGAAATTAGGTATGCAAAATTTGCACCTCGATATGGCTTGATAACCATGGGATATGTTGCGAAAATCATGGTTACGCATCAGGGATACGATGCGAAAAATCACGTGATCCGCATGGAGATGTGAATTTGGCAAATGGCTCAGGGATCTGGCAAAACTGGAAAACACATGCGGGTCACTCAATTTTGCTTACGCGACTCAATAAGATCATGGTTTTGGGATGTGAAAACTAGGATTCAGCACTTGGTTCAAAAAATGGTTGATCACCCCAGAACCGTGTTGATCAATTTTTTTAGGTGATGAACACGTGCCGATTACCATTTTTCTCAGATTTTTCCATGATACGATTTTTTAGACTCGTGCTCGATTATCTGGCTAAGTATCGGGGATATGAAATTTTGTTTGATGCATGGAAGCTTCACCTATAAATGCCCACTCTCTTGGCATTCGAAAGGTTTACTTAGCTTGATATTTTTGGATCTTGGGCATACCGGATAGCTTTCTTTGGAGCACACTAATGGTTCCATGGTGATTCACATGGCTTTGGACTTGATCTTGAATTTGTGAACTTTACATAGAAGTTTGCCTATAACTTTTTGGCTTTCACTTGGACTTTTGGCTTGCTTTTGGACATTTTTGGATATTCTTGAACATTCGTGGATATTGAAGCTCTTCATTGAACATTAATGTTCACTCTAACACATTTTGGCTTAACAAGGAAGAGTGGCATTTTGGTCAAAGTTTAAAATAAAAAAGATATTTGTATTCTATTGTACAACTTTGTACATTCAAATTGTCCGAACTTGAATAAACATTGTAATGACAAAATTATGATGAATGATTACTATAAAGTGGGCATAGGCGTTAGTGCCAAACCACTATAAAACTTGTGCATCCTTTTACATTTCTTATACTTTAGTTGTTAGGATATCGTGCCTACTTATAAACCCACTCTTGGGGGTTGACCTGGGCAAACAACCAATTTCTCACGTCAACACTTTGGCATGCCAAATAGGGGCGCAATAACTTTGACTTCGGATTTGGTTCTCGACTTTAGTCTTCGGATTTGGTTTGTGATTTTGGATTTTGGATTTTGGATTTTGACATAGGCTTTGTTTCGGAAACTAATCTCGCTTGCTTTTCATCATGGTTATGCAAAGAAGGCGAGACGCCACTCCTGAGGTACATGGTACTAGTAGCGAAGGAAGTCCAAAGCGATCTTCGACTGAAGATCTCTCGGACTTGATAACTCAAGAGGATTTGTCTAAGTCGGCTATCGTTTTGATTTCTTGCTTAGATTGGCAAGCAGAGGTTATGAACACTTTTCTCGCTCGGATCAAAGATAGATTGCAAGGTTTCGGAAGGTGGACTGACCAAGCAGATATCATAGGAGCAAATGCTAATGTTCTGCAAACTACGACTCGGGACTTGGTGGAACCCCACAAACTCTACAATAGGGAAACATCGATCCTCGGATCGGTGTCGTTCCCGCTACACTTAGGGGAATCCCCATTCCCGATTGAAGATCAGTTGTGGAAACTTTGGTTAGTCGAGTTAAAGGTTCTGGTAAAGCCAAATATTCTTCTGGGAACAGTCGCTCGGTGGATATTAAGAAATCTAAGCTCCCTCCTTACTCGGTACTTACTCACACCCATATTTTTGGAGGTGCAATCCGTCGCTTAATTCAGAAGGCCTCCTAGGCAGGAGCCTACTTAGAGAAAAAGAAATTCTGGTCGACATTATTTATTCCAAGATCTCGACGGTCACAACACAAACAGCTATCGTCATCTTAGGGATATGATCGAGAAGCGTGTCAAACGCGCCAAGCTGGCATGGTTTATTAGGACTTGTGTTGTGGCGCCTGGACAGGAACAACCCCCAACTACTACCCAGGATAGGCCTAGGCCCAACGCTCGTTGTCCATTTATTAATTGATCTTGGTTTTGGCTCTGGTGTCTTAGATTCAGGCCTTCTGGACTTCAGTATCTGATGACTTGTGGTTTCTAGACTTTTGGATAATTTGGTACATTGGTCACTTGGATTTCGGTTCTTGTCGGTTCTTTGAATCCATGTCATGGTTTTGGCTTTCTTCGGCCTTGGATTTTGGTATTCCAACTTTTGGTATTTTGGTCCCTTGTCTGCTTGGTTTACTACTTTTATTTTTAGTTGCTTGGCTTTTTGCTTTCTCCTATTTCTCGGCTCTTGATATCTTTGGATCTTTTTTTATTTGACTTTTGGATGACGGTCTACCCACTTATGACTTTCCTACTTTTGGCTTTTCATCTCATGGGTTTCTCTGGCTTATGGCTTGGTTCTGGCTCTTTCTCGTGGGTTTCCAATTTTATCTCATGTGGTTATTCAGGCCCGACCCATGGTTATGGCTTTTGGGCTTCGACCCATGGTCTTGGATTTATAGGATTCGGCCCTCTAGATGTATCCTTATGGCTTTCTGGTTGTAAATGGTTGAGTCGGCACGATCATTGCTCGATAACACACCATCACCCTTTGATTATTAACAAAATCTTAATTTTTTGGCTTTGAATTTTAAATGGCTGGGTTCTCTTACTCATGTAATAGGAACATGCTAAATCTTGGGCTTGCTCTTCGTGAATGTAAATCGTTCAATCTCCTTCACGAATAAACTTGAAATTGAATATGTTTTCTTTTGGCTTTGCTAAAAACTCCCTACCTTTTACAACTTTAAGAAAATTACTTCGCTATGTAAGAACGCTTGCTTGCGAAGTATGAAACCTGAAACTAGATTGCGAATTCTAAAAGAATGGTATGTCTTATCCTACTTTGACAAGGTTGCTTTGTCTAGTGGTGAGTATTGGATCCTACTCGTTTGGCTCTGGATCGCCCTATCAGGCGATTCATCTGGTTATTTGATTACATCCGGTGGACTTGTCAATGATGCAACAAAATATTCACTTGTGGCTTTGGATCGTCCTATCAAGGTGATTCATCTGGTTATTTGGTTATGTCAGGTGGACTAGTTAGTGATGCGACAATATATTCACTCGTGGCTTTGGATCGTCCTACAACATTGATTCATCGGATTACAAGGTTATGTCAATTTGACTTGTCGGTAGCCCGACAAGATTCTTCACTTGTGGCTATTGATTGTCTGGCTATCTGGTATTGTTTAATATGGATTTATGGATTTTGGGTTTTCTCGATTTCCTGTTTATGATTATTTTGGTTATTCAGGTTCTCGGATCCTTTTGATCTCTCGGTTATCGGCTACTTTGGTTATTCTAACTTTTGGGCCTCTTTGGTCTACTGGTTGTTGGTTATTCTGGTATTTAGGATCTTGGACCCTTGCGGTCCCTCGGTTGTTCTAGTTACCTCTATTATTCTGGTTATTTGGCTATTTTGGTTATCTTTCAAGAAATGATGCGGAGCGATCATCGTCTTTCATTGGATTTCAGTTTTTGGTTTTATGGCTAATATGATCCTATGCGATCGTGGCTCTTTGGCTTTCTGGTTACTTCGGACTTCTCCTGGCTTTGGTTAACGGATTCTTGGATTTCTTTTTTACTTGCAAAACACATCTTCTTTTAGTCAAGGAAAATATGTTTTAGGGGGTAAAGTGTTGACCCGCTTTTTGGCACATGTCAAGATTTTGGTTAGCGACATACTCGAGTCCGTTGAACGTTGTTGAAAACACAAAGCGATTGGGTTGAAGTCGCGAAGTGTTCGAAAAAGGATGGAAATATGGTTGATTCCCAAATTCGTCGTTATTGGATTAGAAAAGTCGTTAAAAACTTGGAAAATCCGACATGGTAAAAATACGCAATCGACGAGGTCCAATTTGCTCAAAATCCTTGAGCACCTCAGTCCAATCATGTGGCAAAACTCGTCGAGGAAAAATATTTTGGTTTTGGTAAATTCTGGCTTCGATCAATCAAAAAGTGTTGCACGACACATATTGATCACCAAAAATCACTTGCGCTAATTCAAAGCTCGAAGATCAGCCACTTCGGAAAAATACCATATTTGGCACTCAAAAAGTGGAGATCGGCATGGCATGATCACCAAAAATTACTTTCTAGATTTGGCACTCAAAAATTGTTAATCGGTATGACACAATCACCAGAAATTGGGTGCATACATCAAGCCTGGCACAATCCAGACTTTGACAAATTTAGAAGTCGAAATCTAGGATGCGAAATTGGCACCTCGAAATAGCTTAATAAACATGGGATACGATGTGAAAATCATGGTTGCGCATCAGGGATATGATGCGAAAGATCATGGGATCGACATGGTGATTCAAAATTTGGCAAATGACTCAGGGATCTGGCAAAACTGTAAAATGTGTGTGAATCACTCATTTTTACTTGCGTGACTCAACCAAATCATGATTTTGGTTATGCAAAAACAAGGATTTGGCACTTGATTAAGAAAATGGCTGATCACCCCAGGGCTGCGTTGATCATTGTTTTTTAGGTGATCAACAGGTGTTAAACACCAATTTTTCCAAGATTCGATTTTTTGGCTTGGACACAATTTTTTGTCTAAGTATCGAGAATAAGAATTTTGCATCCCCCCTCTCGGATATGAAATTTTGGCTGATGCATGGAAACTTCACCTATAAATACCCCCTTCCTTGGCATTCAAAGGGGATGGCTTGATATTTTTGGACCTTGAGAATACGAGAGAGCTTTTTTTAAGCTCAATAATGGCTTCCATGATGATTCGCATGGCTTTGGACTTCATCTTGAACTTGAGAACTTCACATTAAGTTTTCCTACAACCTTTTGGCATTAGTTGGACTTTTGGCTTACTTTTGGGAATTTTTCGATATTCTTGGACATTGAAGCTCTTTATGAACATTATTGTACACATTTTAGCTTAACGAAGAAGAAGAAGGACATTTTGGTCAAAGTTTGGAAATAACATGATATTTGTTGTTCTATTGTACAACTTAGTACATTCCAATTTTCTGAAATTGGATAAACCTTATAATCAACAAAATTATGATGAATGATTAATATAAAGTGGGTGTAGGTGTTAGTTTCGAACTAGTATAAAAGTTGTGCATCCCTTTACATTTATCGTACATTGGTTGTTTGGATATCGGGCTTACTTCTAAACCTACTCTTGGGGGTTAGCGTACACAAATAACCAAATTTCCATGTCAAAACTTTGGCGCGCTAGGTGGGGACGCATTAACTTCGACTTCGGATTTGGCTTTGGTTATCGAATTTGGTTCTCGGCTTTAGTTCTCGACGTTGGTCTTTGGATTTTGTTTTTGGTTGCTGATTTTGGATTTCGACATCGGCTTTGTTTCCGAAACGGATCTCGCTTGCTTTTCACCATGATTAAGCAGAAAAGGCTCGATGCCACTTTAAGGCATAAAGTACTAGTATCAAAGGAAGTCAAGAGCGTTTTTGGATTGAAGATCTCTCAGACTTGGTAACTCAAGAGGATTTGGGTAGGGGTTTGATTGCTTGTCTGGACTGACAAGCGAAGGTTATGAATACTTTTCTCGTTCGGATGGAAGATAGATTGCAAGGTTTTGGAAGGTCGACTGACCAAGCGAGCATCGTAGGAACAAGTGCTAATGTTCCGTAGACTGCAAAATGGGACTTGGGGGAATCCCATAAACTATAGTAAGACGACATAGATCCTCAGATCGGTGTCGTTCACATTACACTCGGCGGGCTTCCCCAATCCCGACGGAAGAGCAGTTGTTGAAACTTTGGTTAGTCGGGTTAAAGGTTCTGGTAAAGGAAAATATTCTTTTGTGAACAATCGCTCAGCGGCTAGGAAGAAATCTAACTTCCCGTCTTTACACGAAACTTACTCATACCCTAAAAGAGATCTTTTTGGAGGTTCAGTCTATCACTCCATTTAGAAGGCCTCTTAGGCAGAAGCCCACCACAACACAAAAAACCGTCGTCATCTTAAGGATTTGATCAAGGAGTGTGTCAGACGTGTTAAGCTGACACAATTTGTTAGGACTCGGGCTATAGGGCCTGGACAGGCACAAGCCCCCGCTACTACCCAAGATAGGGCCGGGCCCAACGCTCGTGGTTCAATTATTAATTGATCTAGGTTCTGGCTTTACTATCTCGAATTTAGGCCTCATAGACATCGGTATCTTACGGCTTGTGGTTTATGGTCTTTTGGATACTTTAGTACATTGGTTACTTGGATTTTAGTTCTTGTTGGTCCTTCAGATCTTGGTCTTTGTATCTTATTTTGGCTTTCTTCGTCTTTGGATTTCGGTGTTCCGGCCCTTGGTGTTTTGGCCCCTTGTCTTCTTGGTTTACTGCTTTTGTTTTTGGTTGCTTAGCTTTCGGATTTCTCCGGTTTTTCGACTCTTGGTATCTTTGGCTCTTTAGTTATTTAGCTTTTGGATTTCTAGCTTTTGGATGATGGTCTTCCCACTTATGGCTTTCCTACTTTTGGCTTTCCAGCTCATGGGTTTCTTAGTTTCTCTGGCTTATGTTTGGCTTCGGATCTTTTCGGACTTTGGTTATTCGGTCCCCGATCCACGGTTATGGCTTCTTGCGCTTTGGCCCATGGTTTTGGCTTTAGTGGATACAACCCTATAGATGTATCCTTTTGCCTTACTAATTGTAGATGGTTAAGTCGACATGGTCATTGCTCAACAATACACCATCACCTCCTAGTTATTAACAAACTCTAAATTTTATGGCTTTGGATTTTGAATGGTTGAGTTCTCTCACCCACATAACAGGAAGAGGCTATATCCTGGGCATGCTCTCTGCGAATGATAAACCTTTCAATTTCCTTCACGAGTAAACTTGAAATCGAAAGTGTTTTCTTTTGGCTTTGCTAAAAACTCACTACCTTTTACAACTTTAATAAAATTACTTTGCTAAGTAAGGACACTTACTTTCAAAGTATGAAACCTGGAACTGGATTGCGAATTCTTAAAGGATGGGCCATTTTTCCTACTTCGACGAGGCTGCTTTCTCTAGTGGCGAGTATTGGATCCTACTCATTCGGTTCTGGATCGCCCTGTCAAGGCAATACATCTGGTTATCTAGTTACGTTGAGTGGTCTTATTAGTGTCGCAACAAGATATTCACTTGTGGCTTGGGATCGTCCTGTCAAGGCGATTCATCTAGTTATCTATTACGTTGGGTGGATTTGTCAGTGATGCGATAAGATATTCACTCCTGGCTTTGGATCTTCCTGCCTCCACCATTCATCTAGTTTTCTAGATTATGATTATTAGTTAATTTGAATTTACAGATTTCTGGATTTCTTGATTTCCCGACTATGGTTATTCTAGTTCTCGGATCCTTGTGATCCCTCGGTTATTCGGCTACTTTGGTTATTATGGCTTTCAGACCTCCTTGGTTCACTAGTTGTTGGTTATTATGATATTTTGGCTCTTAGACCCTTGCGATCCCTTGGTTATTCCGGTTACCTTATTTATTCTTTTTATTCTACTATTTTGGTTATTTATCAAGAAACGATCCATAGTGATCGTCGACTTTCAACGGATTTCAAGTTTTGGTTTTATGGGTAATACAATCCAATGCGATCATGGCTCTTCGACTTTATGGTTAATGGATTCCCTTCGGACTTCTCCTAGCATTGGTTAATAGATTCTTGGATTTCTTGTTAACTCGCAAAACACATCTCCCTTTGGTGAAGGAAAATATGTTTTAGGAGCAAAGTATTGACCTTTTTTGGCAAAGCAGTCACACGTTAAGATTATGGTTAGCGACGCACTCGAGTCTCGAGAACATCGTCGGAAAATGCAAAGCGATTTGGTCAAATTTGCAAAGTGTTCCAAAAAGGTTGTAAATATTGTCGATTTCTAAAATCGTCGTTATCAGATGGAAAAGTCATTAAAATTTTGGAAAATCGGAGATGGTAAAAATATGTAATCGACGTTGTCCGATCAACTCAAAATCCATGAGTACCTTGGTCTAATTACGTGGCAAAACTAGTCGAGGCAAAATATTTTGGTTTTGGTAAATTGTGGTTTCGATCACTCAAAAAGTGTCGCGTGACACGTGTTGATTAGTAAAAATCGCTTGCTCAAACTCAAAATTCGAAGATCAACCACTTTAGCCAAGTACCAGATTTGCCACTCAAGAAATGCTGATCGACATGGCACGATCACCAAAAATTGCTTGTGCAAACTCAACTGGCTTGGATCAACCAATTGGAAACTTTCTAGATTTGACAGTAAAAAACTGCTGATTAGCCTGGCTTGATCACAAAAAATCACGTGCAAATATCAGACCTAGCATGACCAGATTTTAGTAAATTTAGGAGTCAAAATTCGAGATGCAAAATTGGCACCCCGAAATGGCTTGATCAACATGGGATACGACGCAAAAATCATGGTTGCGCATCAGGGATATGATGTGAAAATAATGGGATCGACATGGCGATGCAAAATTTGGCAAATGGCTCAGGAATCTGGCAAAACTGGAAAACGCGTGCACATCACTCATTTTTGCTTGCACTACTTAGCCATATCATGGTTTTGGAGATGCGAAACTGGGATTCGGTCTTGGTTCAGAAAATGGCTGATCACCGCAGGATTGTATTGATCACTGTTTTTTAGGTGATCAACATGTGCCGATCACCATTTTTTCAAATTCTTCTAGGAATCGATTTTTCTGTACTCAGACTCATTTTTTTGGGTAAGTGTCGGGAATACGAATTTCACGTCCCCCCGGATACGAAATTTTGGCTGATGCATGTAAACATCACCTATAAATACCCCCTCTCTTGACATTCAAAGGGGTTGACCTAGCTTAATATTTTTGGAACTAGCGAATATGGAAGAGCTTTCTTTGGAGCTCATTGATGGCTTCCATGGTGATTCTCATGGCTATGGACTTCATCTTGGACTTGTGAACTTCATATAGAAGTTTGTCTAGAACTTTTTGGTATTCACTTGGACTTTTGGCTTACTTTTGGACATTTTTGGATATTCTTGGACATTCGTGGACATTGAAGCTCTTTATTGAACACTAATGTTCACTCTAACACACATTGGCTTAACAAAGAAGAAGAATGTTATTTTGGTCGAAGTTTTGAATTAACAAGATATTTGTTATTCTATTGTACAACTTTGTATATTCAAATTGTCCAAACTTGAATAAACATTGTAATCGACAAAATAATGACGAATGATTACTATAAAGTGGATGTAGACATTAGTGTCGAGCCACTATAAAACTTATGCGTCCTTTTACATTTCTTGTAATTTGGTTGTTTGGATATTATGTTTACTTATAAACCGATCTTGGGGTTGGCATGCGCAAATAACAAATTTCCTACATCAACATGGCTAAATATCATTAATTTGATGGATTATACGCAGAAGCTAAAAAACAATCTAGGAAAAGGTTATTTTAGTAATAGTTATTTTATAGAAAAACAACAGCGTATGTTAAATGATTTTTGGTGTATTAATAGAATTAGCCTTCAAATATATATTACAAGACTAAGATTTTATGTGTTTCATAATTAGATTTTGTGGTGCTTCTAAGATGCACTTGATTGACCAGATTTGATTGTTAATTGACTAATTTTCATTTCTACAATTTGTGAATTATATACGTTAGTGCGAATTGGTCTAGGACCGAAGAGGCAATTTTTCATATCACTTCAAGCATGTCAACACATTTGAAATGGTTACTCGGTTTTCCTTTAATCTTATTATTGCATTTGGTTTTTAACGTTCACAAGTGTAATGCGTTCTCAATTACTAATTAATTGTATATGATAATGGTCGCATAACTTTGGCTCCTCAAAGTGTTATAGTTTTGAGGTCATTTGAATCATCTGTTTGTTAATTAGCTGAATGATATATACAATAACAAAGAAAATAGTGCATCCTACTTTGGATTTTGGTTCAAAAAATGACCAAAAAGAACTAGGGTATGAGCATTGGGGTCATGTTCAAATTCTATTAAATAAGATTATAGATACATTAAAAAATGATTTAGTCTATACTCATTTATTTTTGAATAAATATTTGACATATAGAAGTGTAACGACCCGAATTTCCATACACTTTGAGTCGACTAATAATAGCACACGTCTAACCCAAATGACACAGAAATACGAATCATTATTAAAAAGAAGTTAGAGGATGAGAAATAGAAAGAAAGAAATATTAGAATAGAAGAAAACGAAGATCACAAACTCACAGCGGTACGAATAAAATATATTATATAACATAAACTTTGAAACACAAATCAGTATTTGTATATACATACCATCATCAGAGCACAACAGCTATTTCTGGAACAGTTATGAACTCCTGATTCCAGATACAACATAGTACACCGTGGAAAATATAATAGTCTATAGCTAACTGATGAAGCCTCCTGCTTCGAGTTATTCCAAATGAATCTAAAAAATCCCGACTACTTGACTGCCCGTACAAATTTGGGCACCCAAGTGTTTAGGGAAAACAAACAAATTAAACTCTGGGTCAGTCATGAGACTGGTGTGAATGAACTCCAACCATTTGTTTAACTTTAAAATTCTTTTAAAAGAAATGATAATCGTAAGACCGATCCACACATAAACACGGATGGTTTTTACCTTACAACAACCAAAAATATTTTTGATATCAAATCCAATTATATTACAATAGTGTCTAAATCAAATAAATAGAATCTAGCGGAACGCTTGGATCTCACGCTCCATATATAATATAAAATCAAAAACTATAGGGCGCTTATTGGAGATTGGATTTCCAACATGACAAGGTATGGGACCACCTGCCGATAGTGTATCTCTAGAGACGAATACATTGGGTTCAACAAGAACATCTTGCAACCCGGCCCTCACATGACCGACCACTCATTTTGCTTGAGTGTATCGAATGTATATCACCAACAGTTGGGATCAGCAACCGTTTCCTGAAAGGGACAACATCGATAGGTTAAAGAAGCAAATGGGATTTTCTCTAGATAGGTTATTATCATCTTAATGGGTGCGACCCACATAGCCATGCTGCCTTCCCGATTTTTGTCAATTCCCGGTTGTGAGGCTTGAGGTTTGAATTATCTTCCAGAACATCCGGCCACCATTCACTTTGAATGCCACATCGTCATACCCGCCAAATCACAAATTGATTTCCCAAAAAATATGAGGGGTATAAAGCTAAGAGAAACGAGTTACTTCGCCACCAAAGGTAATTACATTTGAAGAGATCAACTTATGCGATTCGTTAGATATACTCTGTAAGACATTCGTCCATTCACGTTGTCCTGGGATTGGACAAACCGGAGGCACTATCCCGTAAACAGGACAACCCTTGCATAACTCCGTCTTCAATTATTTTCATCATATTTGATCACAACGCTTACGCCCATACAGAGTGGTTTCCAGATAATGAATCTGATCCCGGTCTCTCCGTATTGACGACGGAAAAATGATCAAAAACTTCGATAGTCGGTGATTTAACTATCAAAGAAAAATAAGTGTACAACCAACGATCTTACTTCCAGGTAGGAATTCGATCGATCAATCATCAATCAACATTGGCCCTTTAAATCAATTCCTTATTATATTATCATTTACAATTCTCATTTCCTATCTTTCGTATTCTTTTGAAGCTCGATTTCCCCTCTAGATTCTTTGAAAAAACATTTTCAATACTATAATTCCTTATTCGAGAAAATATCTCTTATTCCAGTTAGAAAACATTTCTAAATATTCACGAATCCTTATTTTCTATATTCAGAAAATATACATTATTAATGTCGGAGAATATTTCTGAATTCCCTTTCTTAATTCCTCGTTGACCAATTCATTTCATTTTAACAACAGCGTTACAATCGCTGTTTCCAAATATTTGATTTATAAAACATAACTCTTAACAATAGCGTTACAGTCGCTGTCTAGAATTATAGAACACTTATTATAACAATAGCATTAAGATTGCTGTTAAAACAGTTATTATAACGGCACAATTTAAAATTCCTATTTAGATTTACCGAAACATTTATTATAACGGCAACATTTAAATTTGCTTTTTAAAATATTTGGTTTATAAAAATACAAACTGTATTTATTTATTTTATCATCACAGATTCAAATCTCAGTCGTCGAGTCACTTAATAAACCCACATCATATTCTATTTAGTTTCAAATTATGTTTATAAAACTACTACGGACATCTTTCCTTTTATATAAAACGATTCGATTTCCTTTCCAAACTTTTATACCTTCCATACTTCTTAAATCAAATCCGTTGATTATATATTTGTAAATATCATCTCAATCCAAATTTCAGTTTATTACTTCTATTTAGAATTTTTCATAAAATATCTCATTTTTTTTATTTCAAACGGTTATAATCTTATTTATATTTTCTTTATGACAATTAGATTCAAAATCTCATTTCGATTATCGATTTAAAAATCCATTTTCCTTTTTCAAAACTTTGAACTTATATTTCAATTCTTCCAAAAATACTTCACTTAATTTATAACACTTATAATTCACCTCTTGTTTTATCCATTTAAAACAAGTTCTTATTTCCAGTTAATTCGAAATTAAATTCCTATATTGGAAATAAATTCCCTTTTAAAATCCCCAATTTATTTTCTTTATTAGAAAATATTTTTACTTTTCGGTATTTAAATACCAAAATTCTAAGGCCAGGGTAATTCAAACACAACATGATCAATCACCGATCAAATATCACATCATGGATCATAATAAATAATTAAAACAATAAATAAAATGTTGAGGAACCCAGTTGGATCCCTCCAACCTGTTTCCCTGGATCCACAGATGTTAATCAGCATCAAAAATATTATTTCACATCACTATGAAATATCAAACTAATAATCGATCAACGATGTAATTCTATCAACTATTCAACCAAGCAACCATCACACAGTATAAAAATTATTATAAATAAAATTTAAAATTTCGTTTATATAAAAATATAAACGAAGCAGAGTTAGTGAGTTTACTCACCTTGTTTTGCAGTTGACGGTTCTGCTTCTGTTTTACTTAAAATCAAACAAGCGATTGATTTTCTATGAAATTCCAGTCGCTTCAATTTCAACTACATCAGTTCCACAATGTGGATTCCATAGTTAGGATTCCGACAGATCCAGTCGGGTTCAAATTCTGCTCACGAACGAACGATATATTATCGTTACAAGACTTATTTAATTTAAACAACATTAACGAAAAACTTAAGATTACTTAATAACGCTAATCATGGTTTAAACTTTATTACTGCAAATCCCTTGACATATCTAGTCATTTGTGTGAACCTTGACAGCTCCTCTCTCACACTGTACTTCATCGAAACCCCATCAGATCGCCTTAACCTTGTTCAAACCCCACTGCCTCGCTTTTTCAACAATCAGCAGACATCAACGCCTTTGTCCATTTCCACACTACTTATTCCCTCTAGTTGATCGGAGTTTACCAGAGACCAACCCAACTGACCTTCAATTACAGAAACCTTCCTGAAAGAGAAAATTCCCTGCGCTCATCACGTTGACAACACAGTATCAGGAGTCCATGAAATTATGCGTCACTTTCTAACCTTAAACAAGCTTTCCCTCCTCAACATCTTGTCATGCCCCAGCTTTCTCATTGACGTGGAATCCTCCCTTTTCAGTTTAAACCCGCACCATTTCCCAAAACAACAAACGCTTCTTAGTTATTATTTAAAAATAAACATTACCATAGAAAAGGATAATGGCACCGTTATTATTTGGCCTGATGGTTATCAAAGTGAATACTCTTTGAGTCAAATCAGTGTGATCTGGCCAAGCCGTGATATCCACAAGTTTACAAAGACTACTATTTCCAACCCACTTCCGAAACTTTGGAGCTCCCTCAGTCTTCACACAACACAGCTTCATGTCACACACCATTCACCAATATACACACAGCATGCATGCAAACTAATCTCCATTCATATACTTCTGTTCGCACACATGCCTTCACCACGTTGAACACCACAGAACCCAACTGGACACCCAACAGAATCAACGCGACACCTTTTAAATCCGAAAATTCCTCCATCTTTCCACGAGACAACATCCCATTTACTCCTCCCATTCTTGTCTGTCTTCACATCAGTCCACAAGGAAAGCACAGTGCGAACTTTTTCACAACCAAACCCCTCCAAAACTTGCCGACCAACACCTCTGAACCTTGCGCCGGCGCCGAAAGGATATCCAACTCCCTCTAGCTCCGGCAGCTTCAACCCAGATCTCACGCTGGTGTAAATCTCCAACGCTAGTTTTGTATTTCGTTTTGTCTCTCTACAGGTTTGCAAAAATGAGGAGGATGACCTTGCGTTTATATAGGGTGAGTGGCTTGGGAGCCACGGTGTTCAAATGTCTTGGAAGCCACGGAAATTAGGCAAACGTAGGATTAGGATAGGTCTGAGATGAATTTAATTTGCATGTGTGTGTCTTGTCTTTTCTATGTACTCAGATTCAGATAAAAAAAAGATTATCAAGCCATATGCAGCAATTAAAAGAGAAGTCCCTTGTTCAATCTAGGCATGTGGGTGATGTACATTAATTGTTGTACAGGTGTGTGCTTTCCTTTCGAACTGGCATGTGAAAGTTTAAGTCTTCATGAGCGTAAAAATTTGGTAGATATTTGCCAAGATTCAGTAAGGATTTTGATTTGATCTACACATTGGAAAGGAAGACAAGCCCGTGCACCTGAAACTTTTTGATTGGAGAACGAGATTGATGTAGCCGATACATTTGAATAAAGGAGAAGATTTAAGATAAGATTTTTATTCAGATGGCAGAGGATGAGCTGTTTCGAATAGTGGATGACTGGCGAAGTTTTTAATTGAGTTGATCAACAAGTTTGTCCTAGGTGAGCTCGAATGCTTATTTGAGCTTGGGTAAGAGTTTGGGGTAGAGTTTCTAAAAAGCTATGTTGTCGAGATATAAACATTTAACTGCAGCGTTAGTTAAGCCAGTAGTTATGTGAAAGTTAAAGATATAGGTAGGCTATCCCCTTCTTCTGATACATGCATGTGCTTGAGTTGAAATTCACAGCTGCATGAAGAAATTTACCCATGTGCTTGCGTCTCAATTTGGATAGCATGTGCTCTAGTTTAGAAATCAGTTTGTAGAAGGGTAACATGAGTGACAATTTCGAGTTGGCTATGTACAAATAGGCTGGAAGTAGTTGTTGGAATTTAAAAGATGTTGTACTACGATTTCATTTGTGGTTCACCATGGAATGAAATTTAATCAGTATGTTCTTTAGCGACTATAAAAATCTTGTTTGCGTACGAGCCGTTCCGGACAAAAGTAAGAATGCGATCGTGTTCAGCGAGGTGTCACGATCCCAAGAATATAATAATATCGGTAGTTTAACTTATATTGTGAAACCCCAAAGTATTAATATAGGGTGCAAAATACTCCAAATAATAAGTTGCATATTTAATTAATTAAAAATTACAGTAAAATTCTAAAAATTAGATTATAATTACGCTTCAAAAGAATCTTGTCCAAATTCAAGATCGATATTTAAATATATTTAAATAACCATTATGGCCTATATACGATTCCACGTCGACTATTTTTAAATTTGATTTGGACGTAATTCACAATATATAAGATGAAATCTCGATTTTTCACTTCCATTAGAAAGATACTGTTTAATAGATTCACACATTTCTTATTTCATTGAATTCCAACTTATATTGGATTCTGTATATCCAACTGAAGTTTAAATCGTAAATTACGAACTACCGCGACTTTACGTGCTCATTTTAAATTATATTATAAATTATACGCTTAAATATCATTTTATTAGATAAATTCCTATATATAATTCAAATAAAATATTTAAAACAAATTTAAATATTCAGAATTCAACGGCTAAAAATCCAGATCGTTACAAGAAAGCTGATATATAGAGGAATATATAAGCATCAACACTCAAAAATTAATAATCTGTTTTTTTATCAGGACCATACTTTATTTAGGTGTTTTTACAACAAAATATATGTATTTTTTGTTTTATTAGATTTAATAGTTTATATAATTTGTATTTAATACATATTTGCTAGGGATTGAAATGTTGATAATGATGGTTTTGATGTCAACAATTTTGTTTCAATTATTATTGTTATTAAATATATACTAACATTGTTATCTAGAATATATATATAGAGAGAGGAAATCTATGGAGGTACTGATTATTGAAAACTGTACAATTAAGAGAATCAAGATTTAAAAGTAGAAGAGTTCAAGATACAAGACTCTTGAGTATCAAGAATTCAAGAGTTCAAGAAATATAGAGCAATAGTGTCTAGATATTTTGTTAAAACTCTGGTTAGAACTGAATTCTATTTTCAAACTTTTTCTGACTATTTTCAAATGATTTCAAAATTGCATTCTTGTTTTTAAATTTACTTTCAAAATTATTTCAAAGTTACTTACTTATTTTAAATCTATACCTCTTTATTCTTAAATCTTTTGATAATCGTGAAATTTATTTTAACTTCAGTTTTTTAAATTATACTTAATATATTTTAGCTCCTAATTCAAATATACGTTACTTATAGATTTAATTCTAATTTTACCATAGTTACTTATGTTTTTAATTATCTTAATTATATTTATATATTTCTTATTTTTATAAGTTTTATTTATATACTTTTATATCATTTTATATATAGTTTAAATCATTTTAGTCATCTTAATCTATATTTTTCTACTTGAAATACTCTATTTTAATATAAAGGAATATAGCTTGTTTTAACTAAAAAATCACCGTAACTATTCAAACATTATTTGCTTTGATTTAAAATTCATCTTTTGAAAAATTAGTAGTATATGTCGAAATATGTAAAGTGATATGTCGAATATGTGCCATTGGTTTTAATTTTAAATTTTGAGAAGTTATGTCTTTTGAATTCAAAACTTTTCTGAATGGTTATGGCTATTGGAAAACTATATATAGGCTTCATATTTTGATTTTTTTAATAACTTCACATCTCTTTCTTATTTATATTAATCTTTTAATTTCTCAAAATCTATACATATACTTTACCAAATTTCAAAGAAAATATATCAATCTTCTTCTTTTTCTATTCTACATCAAACTCTCTCTCAAATTCAAGTGCTACTCATGAGTTATATGTTGTTTGTAATAAAAGATCGCAAGATCAAGTTCTATCGAGTCAATACTTCAAACTGATACTAAAAAAAGGTGTTATCATAGCCCGTAAATCGATTATGTGTGATTGTAGCTCGAAAATCAATTAGGTGATCTTGTAGCTTGATAAATCAAGAGAGCACCTTGTGTTTGGAAGAAGGTGGCGGTGGACCTCATTATCATTGAAAACCAGGATTGTAATTTGAAGATTATATTGAAAAGAAATCTACACAAACCAACATTATGTGAGACTGGATGTATGGTAACTTTGAACCAGTATAAAATCCCCATGTGTACTTTCCTTTTATTTTTATTTTTTGCATCTGTGTTTGATTTTGTGATTGTCGATATCTATGATTTGCATAAAATTCTGTTTAATCCAAAAAGATTTCAAGAAATTAATAAAATCCATAAAACACTGCTCATCCCCCTTCTAATGTTTAGTTTGCCTTAAGATCCTTAATCCGCATCCTCAACAATTGGTATCAGAGCATTGGTTTTCAAATCATAATATGAATTTATGAAAAGTTTTAAATGGAAATATTTAAGTATTTTAATAAGCTAGTTCAAAAGTACGCATGTCATCGTTGTTACATAAATCTGCATTTAATTATATTGAAAATTCAAGTTATCTACCAAATCAATGCATTATACAGGAACAAATGCGTTGCATGGCTATTGATGATTCAAAACTTAATGGTCAAATGGTGAAAAATCAATAAAAATAAATGGATATTGGATAGTGGCTGTTCGAGACGTATGACGGGAAATCCTTACTTATCGATAATATAGTCTATGAAGATGGTAGAATGGTTAATTTTGGTAGTAATTTGAAAGGATATGTGATTGACATCGGCAATGTCGGTAATTCTAAAACTCCTACTATTTCTGATGTTTAATTAGTTAAGAATTTAAAACATAACCTATTTAGTATAAGCCAATTATGTGATAAAGGTTATAAACTTAAATTTGAAAAAGATAAGTGATTTATCGAAGATATTAATTCAAACATAATTTTGAAGGAATTAGAAAGAAAAATATTTACATCTTTTGTATGAAATTTACAATTGATAACTTATGTCTTTTGGCCAATACAAGTGGCCCTTGGATTTGAGATAAAAGATTCGGTCATTTGAATTTCAAACACCTATCTAGGATTTCTAAATTAGACATAGTTATAGAAATAGAACTACTCAAAATGAATTTTAAATTAAATAATTTTTGTGACGCTTGCCAATTAAGGAAATTAAGAAAAAATTCAATTAACTCAAAAGATGAGATTACTACTTCAAATCCATTAGAATTACTTCATATGGATTTATTTGGTTCATCTCAAACATAATCAATAAACCATAGTAAATACATTTACATAATTATCGATGATTTATCTAGATTTCCATGGACTCTTTTTCTTAAACATAAAAGTAATACTTTTGATCTATTTAAACTTTTGTTAAGAAGTTTAAAAATTTGTTATCTTTAAAAAATAAAACTATATGTAGTGATGACGGTGGAGAATTTGTACAATGTAAATTTTCAGAGTTTCAGTAATAAAAAAGGAATTAATTTTAATTTTTCCTTTTCAAGAACTCCTCAGCCAAACGGAGTAGTTGAACATAAATATAGGACTATCCAAGAGTGTGCGAGAACTATGCTTTCTGATAGTAGTTTACTTAAAAAAATGGCTGAAGCAGTTGCAACAACTTGTTATATTTGAATAGAATTTTAGTTAGACTATTAACTAACAAATCCCCATTTGAACTTCTTTATACTAAGAAACTTAAGGTATCTTATTTAGAATTTTTATAAGTAAATGTTTTATTATAAATGCTGAATAAATTCTAGGTAAAATTGAGCCTAAATCAGATAAAGAAAATTTTAATGGATATTCCAATAAAAATAAAACATATAGAGTTTTTAATTTAAAAACTAATACTATTGAAGAAACTCTAAATGTATCTTTTGATGAAAATTATAAAGTTTTATATCAAAATCATAATGAAGATGGATATGATAATAAATTAAATGAAATAAATAATGAATTAATCGACATTATAAAAGAATTAGAATTTTGTGAGATCAACCTGTAGAAAATACACTGGGCGATATTCAATCTATAGTTAGAACTAGAAATAAATTAAATAACATGAGTAACATAGCATTTATATCAACTATTGGACCTAAAGATCTAAAGGAAGCATCATCTGATGATTCATGGATACTTACTATTCAAAAGGAATTTAATCAATTCACCAGAAACGATGTACGAGAACTTGTTCATGGACAAACGGATAAAAATGTAATAGGAGCTAAGCGAGTTTATAAAAATAAAATAAATGAACTTGGTGAAGTCATTAGAAATAAAACACGATTAGTTTCTCAAGGATATTATCAATAAGAATGTATAGATTACGATGAAATATTTGCCCCCGTAGTAAGAATAGAAGCTATTAGAATTCTACTTGCCTTCGCTAATCATAATAATTTCAAACTATTTCAAATGGATGTAAAAAGTGATTTTCTAAATGGGTTCATTAAAGAAGATGGTTATGTTGACCAACCTCCATTATTCGAGGACGAATTTTTTTCCAAACCACGTTTATAAGTTAAAGAAAACCTTATATGGATCAAAACAAGCTCATAGGGTCTGGTACGATGGATTAGTAACTTATTTATTACAATCAAAAATTGAAATTGGTAAAGTAGACAACACACTATTTATTAAAAGAAATGAAAATGATATTCAATTAGTACAAAGCTATATAGATGATATAGTTTTTGGGTCAACAAATAATAAAATGAGTCAAGAATTTTCAAAAATCATGATGAAAGAATTTGAAATGAATCACATAAGAGAACTCATCTTCTTTTTAGGATTACAAATTATATAATGGAATATTTATTAATCAAGAAAAATATGCTAGGGATTTGATAATAAATTTAACATGGTCAGTGCTAAAGGAAAACCCACACCTATGACAATTAATGAAGCCTTAAGTAACGACTCTTCAAAAGATGTGGATCAGAAATTATATTGAGGTATGATAGGTTATTTATTATATATAACTGCGAGTAGACCAGACATAATGCATAACGTTTATTTCTATGCTAGATATCAATCACAACCTAAGGAAACTCACTTAAAAGACGTAAAACTTATTCTATGATATGTTAAACATATATTAGACTTTGATTTATTTTATTCTAAAAATGATTCATTTGATTTAATTTCATATTGCGATGCTGACTATGCTGGTTGTAAATCAAAACGAAAAAGTACAAGTAGAACTTGTCACTTTTTGGGTCATTCTCCGGTTTCTAGGTTTAGTAAAAAGAAAAATACTGTTTCATTGTCAACAACTAAAGCAGAGTATATATATGATGTTGTGGCTTGTTCTCAAGTAATATATATGTAACAAACTCTAAGAGAATTTGGTTTAAATGTAAATAAATCACCAGTTTATTGCGATAATACGAGTGCTATAAATCTATCTAAAAATTCTACACATCACGCTAGAACAAAACATATTGATGTGAGACATCATTTCCTCCGAGATAATGTAAATAAGGAAAATATTTCACTATAGTTTATTAAAAATAGAAAATCAAATTGCAGATATATTAACTAAACCATTAAACGAAGCAATGTTTACTAAATTAAGAAAAGAACTAGGCATTTGTTCATTAACCGAAGTAAAACAATTAAATGTATTAGTAGAAAATATAAGAAAAATTAAAAATTTCAAATACTATACATATATATCGACATACATAAACATATATGTCGACATATAACTGAATTTTTTTATATTTTAAATTCCCTCCAAAATTAGTTATTGATCTTATTTAAACTTTCCACTTCGAAAATCCTTCTCTTCTCACTCGTTTTCTCTGTAATAAAAATTCTAAAATAATAAAACAACAAATTCCACTTCAAATAATAACCAAAACAACTCCTTTTCGTTTGCTTCACCTACTACTGGTCCAATTCAACGATCTACGCATGCAAGGATTATCAAATTAGAGGTATCCATGAAAGATATATACTTTAAAATTGCTCGTTGAAATCAACTTCGGAAAGAGCAATAAAAGCAAGGGAAGATTGTTTTGAATCTTCAGAAATACATAATGGATAACTAAAATAATCCAATAATTATTGAAGATGATTCCTCCAATATTCAAGTCCCCAATTCTATGGGGGAAGATGAAGAAGAAGAGGTTGAAGAAGAAGTGGAAGAGAATAAAGGAATGGACGAAGACGATCAAGCTATCTGCGTCGGCGAAGTTTGTTTTGATAAGGAAGGAAATGTGATTGAAAAAATGGAGAATTCTGCCTCCATTACCCAAATTGTCCAATTCACAAGTCCTCTATTGTCAAAACCAATCAATAGTTAGGTTTGATATATCCGTATGTTCGCTATTATACATAACTATTCGTGTAGATATTCGCTAAATATTCTCGTGTATTTTTTTTTTTGGCAAAGCCAGCGGGGAGAAGGCCCCTACCTTATATTCAAATCATAAGAAGGTCTTACAAAGTGAGTAGCGCTTATATATCGCGCATCATACAAAGCATACATAAAGAACAGGAAAGGAGTCAATTCCATTTGAGTTTGACTGAAGTATCAAACCCAAAAGAAGACATACATATTTGTTTGCTTATATTAGTACATGCAGCATAATATATACTTGTTCTTGATTTCTGGATCCGTTCAAAAACTCTAGCATTCCGTTCACACCAAATTTCATTTAGAACCACTTTGAGCATTATGAGAAGCTCATACGTTGTTGATGCTTTCCATCTTGTTGCTTTGTAGATGCTCATCCACTCTTCTTTGTTATTCACGTGCGGCTTTGCAAACCCTCCTCGGTTCTTTATTTTCCTCCAAATATAATTCGAAAAAGGACACTTGAAGAATAAATGATTGGTGTCTTCATCTCCATTGAGACATAAGTGGCAGTTAACCGAAACATTAATGCCTCTGTGTGTTAGCTTTTTGAGTGTATGCAAAGCATTAACATACACTTTCCACATCATGTAATTCAACCTTTCACTGTTGTGCCAACTCCAAATCCTTTTATACCAAGCACATCTTCTCATCCTTTTCTCACCTGTTATTTCCGCATATACTACAGCTGTAGTATAATTTCTCTCATCATCAGACCATACTAATTCATCCTCAATTGGCTGAGCATATGTTTTGCCATTATATTTTCTCCATACATCATTAATATCATTGCATGAGGTATATGGAATGTTTATTTTCCCATTACAGATATAAGCGCGCGCTTTGGCGTGTATAGGTATTCCACTGCGTTGTATAGCATCATATGTCAGAACGTTTCGCAAAACCAGTCCTTTCTGAATCCAAGGAGCACACCAGAACTCCGCACTACTACCCGCTGATATTTTGATCTTCGAATGGCACATTACCTTATCACGTATTTTGATGATCATTTTCCAAACCCAGCTCTGGTGCTGTTTGGAATTCAGAGCCCATATCTGTTCAGTTTTTAGATTGTATTTCTTACACCAGATGACCCAAGGTGTAGGCTTATCCATGGCTAAGTCTTGAAAGTGACGCGTGATTGCAGCCGCATTCCAATGTTTTATATTTTTGATTCCAAGGCCACCCTTGTTCTTGGGTTTCTCCAATTTACTATATGCTATAGGAGTCATTTTTTTTTGAGTGTATATTTCCAAACCAAAGGAAATTTCTCATGGTAGACTTGATCATGACAATTAGGTTTAGAGGCAACAAGAAGGTTCTACTCCAGTATACCGTCATAGAGAATATAACCGCATTCAATACGACCAGTCTACCAGCCGGAGATATAAATCTATTCTCCCATCTAGAGAACACAGACGTGATACTTTCATAGAGTGGCATACATTGCGACGAGGTGATTCTTTTCGTAGACAGAGGAATACCAAGGTATGAAGCATCAGGTTCCAGAGTAGACATACCAGTTATGGCAAGACTATCATGATATTGAAGAGGAGAGATGCCAGCAAGAAGGACTTTGGATTTGTTAAGATTGATGCCTAGACCAGAGAAAGCATGGAATGATTTCAGCGTGTTCATTATAGTATGGAGGGATAGAGCAGTAGGTTTTGTGAAAATAAGAAGATCATCCGCAAAGGCTAATGAAGTGATTTGCGGGTTTCTACATTTTGGGTGGAGGTGGAAATTTTTAAGCAGTACTTGCCTGTTTAAGGATAATGTGAGCGTCTCCATAATTATTATGAATAAATAGGCAGAGATAAGGTCTCCTTGCCTCAAACCATTGCAACCTTTGAAAAAACCAACAGTATGAGCATTAAAAACAAGTGTATATCTAACTGAGGAAATACACAAAGTGATCCATTTGACAAATTGGGCCGGAAAGTGCATCTTCACCATAATTCTTATCAAAGAGTTCCAGTTGACCGAGTCGAAAGCCTTTTTTATATCAATCTTAAGCGTTGCTCTAGGGGATATATTTGATCTGGAGTACCCATTCAATAGTTCGTGAGATAACAGCACATTGTCCAAAATACTTCTGTTAGGCAAAAAGGCAGCTTGGTTAGGAGATATGATACTCGGAAGCACAGCTTTAAGTCTTCTAGCAAGGATTCGTGATATAGCTTTGTATATCACATTGCAACACGCTGTCGGTCTGAATTGAGATACATCGGATGGATTATGAGTTTTTGGAACCAAGGCCAAGTTGGTAGAATTGATAGAGCTAAGCATTTTGCTGTGAGTGAAGAAATTATGAACAGCCTTCAAAACGTCCTTCTTGATAATTTGCCAACTGTATATGTAGAAGGTTGCTGTGAAACCATTAGGACCCGGAGACGCAGATTTCCTCATTGTGAAAATAGAGTCCTTGATCTCTTCATCAGTAACCGGCTTTGTAAGAATTTCATTTAGATCATTGTTTAGAGTTGGTAGCATTAAATCATCAATAAAAGACAAATCAGGTTGTTGTGGTAGAGAGCCTAGCAAGTTTTGATAATAATCCAAGAAAGCTTTATCAACCGCAATCGGATTAGAGTGGCTTATCCCAGCGGTATCTTTTATTTGATGAATAAAGTCCTTTGCTTGCTTTATCTTCAGAGAAGCATGGAAAAAATTAGTGTTTCTATCTCCTTGAGCATTTAATTTCTGTTTATTCTTTTGCATAGCCATGTTCGCTTCAACAAGCAACGCTTCTTCAAGCTTTTTGGTTAAGTGTTTTTCCTGTTCATAGATCATTTGGTCTGCATTTTGCCCATAAATGAGAGATTGTACCTGTTTTAATTGTTCAGTGAGAGTAGCCGAGAGTTTGTTCCCTTTTCCGTATATTTGATGAGCCCATGTCTTCAAAGCCTCTTTGGTATTCTTCAGTTTTTTTTGCAAATTTAGCATAGGGTTACCATATGTGTGCTTGCTCCACGCTTCACTAACTACCTGCAAAAAGTTATCATTTGTTGTCCAGTCATCAAAAAACTTGAAATTAACATTTTTATTTAAATTTGCTGAGCCAAACGTGAGGATTAAGGGGCAATGGTCAGAAAGTAGGGGCATGGTTATATTAAGCATGATTGTAGGCCAGGTTGAAAGGGTTTTGAGGTTCATTAGGCCATGTCAGTTCTTGTCATCGTCCTCGGACCATCAGAGCTTTTACTGGACCATGTGTATTGGTTACCTATGGAAGGTATTTCTATTAAGGAAGCATCATACATTGCTCTGTTCAGAGGCATCATGTCAGCTATTGACAATGGAACACCACCTTGTTTGTGACTGGTTTGGAAAGAGCAGTTGTAGTCCCCAATTATTAACCAAGGGTGTGATTCTTGAGCAAAGTGAGGTAAATAGTCAAGAAAATGCTGCCTCACTTCTTTAGCATTACTGGCATAAACAAAAGTGATGTATAAATTGGACTTGGTGGGAATGTGATGAACTTTAGAGTGGATGAACTGGTGGTCAATGAGAATAGGAGAGAGAATATAAATAGAAGGGTCATATATCACAAGAAGTCTGCCGTAAGGAGCTTTGTCATGGTTTGACAAATAAAACCAGGAAGGGTTAATGTAGGAAGAGGCTTTAGAAGAGAGATTTAGGTTAAGTTTGGTTTCAGAAATCGAGAGGAGAGAAAGTTTATGTTCATGAATTTGGTTCTTTATTTGGTCCAATTTAGAGGATTTATGCGCTCCTCTTATATTCCATGCTCCAATGGTGTGCAACATGATTATACTAGAGGGGTTTTGGATGAGCTTCTAGTTCTCCTTGGAGAGGAAGGAGGTGAAGATACTGGAAAGGAGTGGTGAGAAGCATCAGTATCACAATCAGAGTCAATCGGAGAGGGTATTAAAGGTTCTGGAACATATTTGTTTCTTTTCTTTTTCCCATTTTTCTTGTTTACAATTGGGATCGGATCTGGCTCCATGTTTACTGCTAGTTTCTTAGATTTGGTTTTGAGGTAGGAGGGTTTGAGACTGGATAGGGGCTTTGGTTTTGAGGATGAAGGGACTGACAGAATGTCAGGAGGTATGGAAATAGTACTAGGAGGGGGTTTGGCAGAGCAGGTTTTGGAGGATTTGCATGATACAGAGCGGCTTTGATTGACTTGAAAAGGATTAAGGGATGTAATGATCAGTGTATATGGAAAAGAATATGGTAAAGTAGGTGGATTTGGAACCAGTGCTTCATTGGAAAGCCTATTAGATTTCCCATGCATATCATTAACTGTGCATGCAATTGAATCGGCATCAAGAACTGGATTGGTGGTGATAAGGGATGGTGTAAAAGGTAAGGTAGCTGGGTTTGTAATGAATGCATCATTGATATTCTTGTTTGCTGTTGTTTTCCCATGCATGACATTAACTATGCATGCAATAGAATCCTCTTTCTGAACGTTTTGCATTTTCTGTGCTTTTTGGCTTTTTGCACCTTTCTTTTTCTTCCCTCGTTTCATCTCCTGTTGTTCTTTCATGTTCTCAGTTTCATGTTGATTATTTGTGTCATCCTCCACATTCTGTTTTTCTTCTTCTTTTTCCTTTTCAGTTTTATTTTCACTTTCATCATCTTCATTTGCACTCAAAAATTCGATGTCATCCTCCTTATCTGTCGTTTCACTCTCATTTGTTTTTCCTTTTTGAGTGTTAAGAGCATCAAACACATTGTTCGTACTGATTACGTCCCTTTGTTGTCCTCCCTTTGGCTTATCATTTATTTTTGTATCATAGGCTTGCGCCACCTCTTCAGACATCTTCTTATAATTGTGTTTGCTCGCTGGCAATTTGAACAAGTTGTTCCTCCTTCTATTTGCATTCACTCTGATCCATGTGTTCGTTGGTTTTGCTTCAGCAATTTTGTCTTTAACTTTAAATGCATTCTTCTTTTCAGAATCTAGATTATTTTCCATTTCATTGAGAACTTTATCTTCATCTTTCTTTTTGTTTAGTTTGCAAGATGCACTTTTATGTCCGAACACTTTGCATTCAGTACATATATCTGGTTGCCATAAATACTCAACATATATCACTTGCGTTGTGCCATCCGGGTTCAAAACTTCAAAATCTGTATCTAATTCAGCATCCGGCGTAATTTCTACTAAGCATCTAGCATCCTGAATTCTCATCATCATTTCAGTTGCACTAGCTAAGCAAATTAATTTACCCAATCTATTTGCCAACCAGTTGATTCCAAGGTTTGACCATAAGTAGATCGGAATGTTAGTTAGGCTCACCCACACAGGAACTGCCTTTAAAGATCCAGTAACATTACTCACGCTAGGATCCCATAGCTTCGTTATAAAGATTTTGTTTTGCATTATAATAGGATCTCCTCTTATCACCTTTTCTTTGTCCAAATCATCCATAAATTCAAAAAGAAACACAGATCCATCAGATTTTACTTTGAAATTACCTCTGAGTTTCCATCTGGCTTTGAGAGTTTCTATCACAACGGAGAAAGGTAGAGGCTTGTCTTGGAAAAAACCCACCAAATAATTTTTCCAGACAGTAGTCCCCGCTTCAACTATCAAAGCTGAAGGCGACATTTTGGAACCTACGTACTCTATTTCCAACTGAACAGGAATGTACTGACCTGCATTCCGAGGTAGATGGTGAAAAAGAAGAGGTTTAGTCCATGCTTGTTCAGTTGTAGGGTTTCTAGGAATTGGTAAGTTACTGGAGAGTGGTGGCGTTGGTAGTAAAGAGGATCGGTTTGGGGTTTGTTGGATTAGAGAGTCCAGAGGAAAAGGAGAAGGGTCTGGCGGTTTTGATGGTGGCGGGACGAGAAGGTTTTTGTCAGAGGAGGTGGCCTGAGAGGAGAGAGATGGACGTGGAGTAGAATGGGACAGGGCGGGAATGGGGTTTGGCTCAGCTGCCATTAAAAAATTAAAAAAGAGTAATATTCTCGTGTATTTATAAACAACAATTGGTATATTTGTAAACAACAATTCACAATAATAAAAGTTTCAATTCATTTATAATAGTTTTCTATTTTAAGTATTAGACATTAGAATTGTTCTAGATTAGAATAGTTTTAGGTATATTAATTTTAAATATCAGAACCTTGTCTTAGTTTTAGGGGGATATTATAGTCTAGTTAGGATTCTTTAGTTTTTTTTTATAACAAAGAGGGAGAATTACAAAATACGACATAGATTAAAAGGGAGTTGGTAGTTTTAGAAGGAGTTAATAGAGTAAGGAGAAGTAACTGGAGAATCATGACATTAAGCACGAATATTTTATAAACCAAGGTTGTCATCATCAGAAAGAAGGAGATTGTTAGGGATTGAGATGTTGATGATGATGGTTTTGATGCTAACAACCTTGATTCAATTATTATTGTTATAAAAAATATATATTAACATTGTTATCTAGTACACACACACACACACATAGATATACAATAAATCTATGCAAGTATTGATTATTGAAGACTGTACAATTCAGAGAACCAAGATTCCAAAGTATAATAGTTCAAGGTACAAAACTCATGAGTATCAAGAATTCAAGAAATATGAAGTAATAGTGCTTAGATAGTTTGTTAAAACTCTAGTTAGCAATGAATTCTGTTTTCAAACTTTTTCTCACTATTTTCAAATGATTTCAAAATCACTTTCTTGTTTCTAAATCTATATTCAAAATGATTTCAAAATTACTTCCATATTTTAAATCTATACCTCTTTACTCTTAAATCTATTATAAATCCTGAAAATTATTTAATTTCTATTAAAAATGTACTTAATATATTTTAACTCCAAATTCAAATATTCATTACTTACAGATTTAGTTCTAATTTTATCATAGCTACTTATGTTTTTAATTCTCTTAATTATATTTATATATTTCCTATATTTATAAGTTTTATTTATATATTTTCATTTGATTTTACATATAGATTTTAATCATTTTTAAATCATATTAATATATATTTTTCTACTTGAAATACTCTATTTTAATATGAAGGGATATAGTTTGTTTAAACTCAGAAATCACCACAATTTATTTAAACATTATTTGCTATGATTTAAAAATTTATTTTTTGGAAAACTACTAGGATATGTCGAAATACATAAAGTGATATCACTACTAGAATTGAACAGTATTGCAACGGATGCTTCCAACGGCCTCCAACGGGGGTTGACCAACGGCTTCCAACGGAAGCCAAAATACCCATTTGTACACCGTTTATAAAATATACGCCGTTGGAAAACGTTTGCGGCCGTTGGTTTTTAAGCCGTTGGAAGCCGTTGCTTTCCGTTACACGGATTGGAGCACAAATCAGCCGAAGCTTCCTCCTTCTTCCTCATTCTCTAATCCCACGAAAATTTCCCCCAAATCCCTAAATTTTCCCTCTTTAATTTCTGAAATCGCCTATTCCACTTCATCTTACGCCTAGGATCTCTCCGACTCTATCAAAGCACTCTCTCGTCCTCTCTAATCTCCTTTTCTCTCCGATTTTTAGGTATGTGTTTATCCTAATTTTTGTTTAATACCCTATGTTTAGTGTAATTGAAGCATAATTATGGTATGTTTGTGTGTGTGTAGTGCTGTTAATTAGTTGCTAATGTGGGGTTTAATCATTTTAGTTGCTAATTTAGGGTTTTCAGTAATAAATTACTTAGTTGCTATTATGATCTAGGGTTTGAATTAGTTGAAATAGTTGTTGTTATTGAGATTGTGTTTATAGATTTCATTGATTATGTTGGTAATCTAGGGTTAATTGATTAGTTAAAGGTGACTATGTATATATGCATATATATAGTGTTATGTATATATATACACGTAATATAGTTGACACTCTATGCATTTGTTTATTTGGTTAAGGCCCAATTCATCGAAAACAATATTTAATTGTCGAAAACGTGTCGTGGAAATACAAATATTTAAGTTTCTGTTTTTTTGGGCTAAGGCGCACAACGGCGCTAAGGCGCACAAAGGTGTACAAAAAACACTTCAATCACAAAAAAAGCAAATCATAATATGTTATATTCATAAAGTCTTAGAGAGTTTTTTTGGCCCCGTCTGATAAGTATTGTATATAATCGTTATATGATGTTCGTTTTATTAGCGGAACAGACATTTATATTCATTGTATACAATATTTATTAGATTTGTCCTTTGTATTGGACAAGTTACGAATACAATAACGAAATTAAATCTCGTAAAATATTTCATTTTAAACGGTTCTCAAAATTTCAAAAGCACTTCCTTTATGTTCCCTGTGTACACGCAATTGTGTACTATTCAGGGAACTAAAGGGAAGTGCTGCCGAAATTTTGTTGGATCGTTTAAATTGAAAAGATTTAAGCGATTTAATTACATTATTGTATTTGTAATGGGAGGTAGGATAACCCACCAGTAAATGATCAATTAACATAACATGCATCAATCACTAAAATTGTTTTAACACATTGTTAATGCAAATTTTATCATCATAATTAATATGTAAAAGAAATGTTGTCATTAAAATACAATCTTAGCGTTTGAGCGATCGAACACAAAAATTATGAATCTAATTTTATATAATTCTTTCTAATTTTATATGTACTTAGAAAAAATGGACGATTATTTTAATGATCGAAGCTGGATGTACAAACGAAGAGAAAAAGATGGCACGATAAGCAAACAATTTATTAATGGCGTCAGCGTGTTTATTGATTTCACTTTAAGTAACAATGGAAACGACGACGAAATCCGTTGTCCATGTAGTAGATGCAAGTTATTGAAGCATTTGATACCGCAAATGGTCAGAGTTCATTTGCGTCAGTATGGTTTTGTGCCGAACTATTTAGTTTGGGATCGTCATGGAGAACCGTTAGCATCTACTTCTATACAAGTTGAGGAGGTAGCGAATAATGAAATTGCCACGACGAATCTCGTAGAACAAATGGTTGAAGATGCTGCACGTTCTATGTTCCCGGTTCAACAATTTAATGAAAACGTTGGTAATGATGACGATGGTAATGATGAAGAAGAACCAAATATTGAAGCCAAAAAATTATATGACTTATTAGATGCCGCAAAAAAACCCCTTTGGGAAGGCTGTGAAAGCGGAACTCAATTATCAGTAACTGTTGAATACATTGCGATGAAATCTAAATACAACCTCACAGAAGCTGGATTTACAGCTGTTGTACAAGCTACGAAGCGGCATATGCCTCCCAATAATTTAATGTGCGAAAACCATTATGAAGTAAAAAAAATGATGTCGGCCTTTTGTTTACCGTATCAAAAAATAGATACATGTCTAAAGGGTTGCATGCTATTTTGGAAAGAAGATATCAAGCTTAAGAATTGTAGAATATGTAATTAAGAAAGATACAAACCAAGAAAGAAAAAGGGAAAGGAAGTCCCGTATAAACGTATGCATTATTTACCGATTATTCCTAGACTTCAAAGGTTATATGCATCTTCTGTAACCGTGCAACATATGAGATGGCACAAGGTGAGAGCACAGGAAGAAGGTACGTTAACACACCCATCTGATGAAGAAGCATGGAAGCATTTTGATCAAAAGTATCCCAATTTTGCATCTGAGAGTCGCAATGTTAGACTAGGTTTATGTACGGATGGGTTTTCACCATTTTCTCAATTTGGTTCTAAATATTCATCCTGGCCTGTAATTGTAACACCTTATAATTTACCTCCGTGGATGTGTATGAAAACTCCTTATATGTTTCTTACAATTGTCGTACCTGGTCTTGATGATCCCCATATTACTCTGCAAATTGGAAAAAATATTTCCTCCATGGTTTTTCAATGTTACGGAGCATTTACCTATTCATCTTCCATCAGAAGCACGTCTTCGAGGGCCTGTGCAATACGGATGGATGTATCCATTTGAAAGGTATATTAATATTCAGTTAATTAAATTTTGGTTAAGTGTATGAAAAAATAATTTACAATAATTCTAAACAGGTATTTAAATCATCTAAAGAAAAAAGTGAGGAAGAAAGCTAGAGTTGAAGGTTCTATTTACAAGTCATACATTGAAGAAGAAGCTTCATTTTTTTTCTCTCATTATTTTAGTGATCATGTGAACATCTCATTTGCAAGTACTACACGTAATGATGAAGGCATTGATCAAGATGACTGCCAAGCGACTTTATCTATTTTTAAAAAACATGGTCGGCCTTCTGGTAGATGTGTGGAGGAATGGCTGAACGATAAAGATTACAATGCAGCACACACATATATTCTTCTCAATTGCACTGAAGTTGCACCGTTCGTTAGGTACTCTACTTATGCATCTATGTATACATGTATTGTATCTTTAATCATATATGTAACGTATGTCCTATGATTGCAGCATTTATGAATCACAATATCCAAACGGCAATATCAGCAAAGAATTCGCTAGTTGGTTTACTAATTATGTTTTTGATCCAACAAATTGTATTGTGGATGAAGGATTGAAACATTTGGCATTGGGACCTAAAAGAAATGTGAAGACATATCCAATATTCTTTGTCAATGGATATAAATTTAACACTAAAGAATATGGTGCTGAAAAATTAACTGACAATAGCGGTGTATTTGTTAAAGGTAGTGATGATCCAAACGACCATGTACACGATTTTTATGGCATGCTAAACCAGATTCTGCAATTGACATATTTCACAAGACCCGCGGAAGAAGTATTTTTATTTAAATGCAAGTGGTTCAGCAATGTTCAGGGTTCTGGAATCAACGTGCACCCAAAATATAATCTTATAGAAGTAAGACATACGTCCCATTATTATAAGTACGACCCTTTCGTACTTGCCAAACAGGCTCTTCAAGTATATTATGCTCCTTATCCTTCTATGAGAAGAGACAAAATAGATTGGTGGGCTGTTTTCAAAACAAAAGCAACGTTTACATTTGACGGACGTAATATTCCCGATGACCAAGCTTATCAAGCAGACGTCGAGGAAAATGCAGAAATAGTAATAACCGACGATCAAACAGATTTTGGACCTCTAAACGATGAATCGAATGCATTAATTGATGTATTTGAGACTACAGATGAACCATATATGGAGGAGGAAATAGAGTCGGAATCTGAAAGTGATGAGGACGACAAACTAATACTCCTCATTTTCAAAAGGTAATTTTATGTTATGACATTTCTATTAACAAGTAACCATATATTTATTTTCATGACATTTCTATGAATCAAACTCATATGTTAACTAGACATATCTATGAATCAAACTTATATTTAACACTTCTATGAATCAAACTCTATCATATGTTAACTAGACAAATCTAAGAATCAAACTTATATTTAACACTTTTATGAAACAAACTTGTACTCATGTTATGACATTTCTATTATCAAGTACTCATGTTATCTAATACCATGTTTTTACATATAGTTATGTTATGTTATGTTTTGTTATGTTTTTGTTTGTAACAGGTATGGCGTCAGGTGGCGAGGAGGGTGGTCCATCGTCGGAGTTATCTCATCCTGTGATCTGGCTTAAGCCAAAAGCATCAAAAGGGTAAAAACTAAGTTTTTAGTATAAATTTAATTTAAGTACAATAAATTATTTAAATTGTTGTTCTAGCAACCATGTATTTTTTCCCATTTAACACAGGGGGTTTGAGTTGGAGCCGTCCAATACCGTTTTGAGGATATCAAAACGTGCTTATCAGGCCCGCATGACTGCATGTTGGCCCACTTGGAGCTCGATACCCGACTTAGTTAAAGAGACCATATGGCAGGATTTTTTGGTACGTATGTATGATATAACATTTCTTATATTAAGTACATGCTCCTATTTGATAACTTTATATGTATGCTATTTATAAACAAACGCAGGGTGCGGTGGATCTCCAGGAGACGGATTTGGATCTCGTTAAGCGCCACTGGAACAGTAAAGTGGCAGCAAATTACAGACAAACAATGAACACTTTAAAATCAAGTGGGAAAAGGCAGTCTTGGGTGAGCGAGTCAGTGTGGAATGATCTACTTACTTATTGGAATAGTAATGAGGACTTTCTGGTAAATTTTACTGCATATTTTTAATTTCAATTATTCTATTCAACTAGTACGTGATTTAGGCTAAGACATTTTTTTTAAATTTAAATGTATTGGCCTCGTCTGAGAGAAATGCAGCTAATAAGAGCAAGAATCCGATTACGCATCGAGGTGGGTCCAAGTCATTTCAGCATCATCGTGAGGATCTGGTATATTTTGTAATTGCATAGTTTAAAATTTTAATTCATAACTAGTTAAAATTAATAGTTGATTTAAGTTTAAGTTTTAATTTACATGTGTGCATGCTTATTTCAGGAGAGAGCGCGTATGGCTCCTGTGTCGTACTGGGATGTTTTCGAGCATACACATGCATTGACTCAGACTGACGACACAGGCTCAGTTTCGTACACTTGGGACCATGATGATAAGGCGCGTGAGAGATATGTAAGTATAAAATAGTTAAGTAGACTTATAATTTAATTAAAATAGTGTTATCTAAATTTATTTTATTTTTGTTTAACAGGAGAAATTTCAGGAGCAAAGGGCACAGGTACTGGAAGCTACAGGGAGGACTGAGCTGACCAAGGAAGATGAGGACAAGATATTTGATGCTGTCATGGATCCTGCTACCCGAAACAGACGATATAGTTATGGAAATATAGAGGTAATACTAAAATTTATAATAAAAACTCAAATGTATTCGAACTACTATTATGAAATACTGAAAATCTGAAATTATATACAGATTACAGCATCTCAGCAGATGTATCAGAAGGCTCAGGAAAAGGAAGAAATCGCACAGTTGAAAGCACAGATTGCAGAGCTTCATGAACGTGATCGTCGCCGTGAAGAGCAGATGGAGTTGCTTAACCAGCGATTGGCGGAGTACATTGCCCAGCACGGTACGACACCTTCATCTTCAGGGGGAGGGAGTTGATCATGTTAGCTTGTTTTGATGTGTTTTGAGAGTTGGTGAGGCTTGCTACATGCATGGTAGTTGTATATAATTTGTTATGATGGTTTGGACATGATGTTATGATGGTTTGGTGATGGTACGGTTTGGACATGGTGTTGGTTATGTTGTTTGGAGATGGTTATGTTATTTTGGACATGGTGATGGTTTGGTGTTGTTTTGGCGAAATTTGGTGGTAATGTTATGTTATTATTGGTTAATTTATGTGTTTTGTGTTTGTTTTTTATTTCGTATTGTGTTTGGGTGTATATATGGTTGAGATTGTGAGTTATATGCTCGAAATGGAGCAGTTCAAAATGTTTTATATTTGTTGTGTGGCTTGTAGTGGTAAATCTAAAATTTACCAAAAAAAAAGCACCCAGATTTCCAACGGCGACCAACGGCCAGTGACGGCTTACAGGTCATTTCATACAAACGGCTTCCAACGACCTATTTGCTCAAAACATCATACACGTGTCCTTATTTATCAGTTGGAAGCCGTTGGAAATCACGCGTCGTTTGCGTTGGAAGCCGTTGATCCGTATACCAACGGATTGACCAACGGCTTCCAACGGCCCCTGGCCGTTGGAAACCCCTGTTCCTCTTGTAGTGTATGTCGACATATGTGTCGTTGGTTTTAATTTTAAATTTTGAAAAGTTGTGTCTTTTGAATTCAAACATTTTCCGAATGGTTGTGGCTATTGGAAAATATTAGTAGGCTTCAGATTTCGAATTTTTTAATAACTTCTCATCCTTTTCTTCTTTCTTTTTCTTCTTGACATTAATCTTTTTATATACTTATACTCTGCCGAATTTCAAAGAAATTATATCAATATTCTTCTCTTTTAATTCTACATCAAACTCTTTGTTAAATTCAAGTGCAACTCAAGAGTTATAGACTGTTTATAATTAAAGATTGCAAGATCAAGTTCTATCAAGTCAATATTTCAGAACTGATACAGAGAAAAGTTGTGATCGTAGCCTGTAAATTGAGTGGGTGTGATTGTATCCCGGAAATCAATTAGGTGATCTTGTAGCTTGGTAAATTAAGAGAGCACCATGTGCTCGAAAGTAGGTGGTGGTGGACCTCGTGGTCATTGAAATTGAGGATTGTAATTTGAAGATTATATTGAAAAGAAATCTTCACAACCCAGCATTGTATGGGACTTGATGTAGGGTAATTCTGAATCAGTATATATAATATCCCGGTATGTACTCTCCTTTTACTGCTTTTTAATTTTATTTTCTACATCTGTGTTTAATTCTACTATTGTTGATATTTGTGTTATGCATAACATTCTGTTTAATTGAAGTAGATTTCAAGAAATTAATAAAATCCATAAAATACTATTCACCCTTCCTCTAGTGTTTAGTTTGCCTTAAGATCCATAATCCGCATCCCCAACAATATTAACTACTCAAAATTATTTATTATCATTATATTTATCGATTTTGCATCTTTTTAATTATAAGTAGTTGGTACGATTTTTTCAAACTTAAATCAAATTATTCTATTTATATTTCTAAATTCATTGATCATTTAGCAGATGGGATAATTATCTGATATCTACTCGTTTCCACCGTTGTGGAAATCTGATATTCAAAATATTTTTGAATACGAATGTAAATATAACACCACTCACATTGAAAGGTATCCATTTACATACAATATATACTATTAAATATCAATGTGGGAGTACTAAACCACAAGGTGATGAAGATGATAATAACCTTGTTAGATCAATGTATAAATCAAACTGAAAATTGCATATTAAGAAGACTACAAAGCCTGCGGGCCGGGATCAAAACCCGAATCCAACCAATGCATCCATAGCGATTGGTTAATTTCTGCAATATTCTTTATATATATTTTTCAAAGAATTGACGAAGAAACTTGACTGGTGTATAAGAGAGGGAATAATGGGATATTAAAATATAATTTAAATACACCGTGTTACGTACTAAATCACCCATGAATGAATGCACAATCAATTTGCCAGACCCAAAAAAATAGTGGGGATGGAATTCAACAAGAAAAATACAATGGGCGTATGTTAAATTAGATAACAGAAATGCTATGTGGCCCGGAATCCTGTTTGTCACTATGTGCGAAAAGTATTTTGACCCTTGGATTGTTCACATGTCCATGAATTACGTGCATGTACCTTGAATTACATCCGTTCGTTTTAAGATCCGCACAAAATGCCAGGCATTCCTTCGGGCCCTGTAGCATTTCCCATTAGATAATACCGTGGCAAGCATATATAAAACTTAAGAAACAGGTACAAAAAACAAAAGAAAAATTGGCAAAGTGCTGTCGAAAAGTCCATCTATATGCGAAAAATTGACATAATTGTTGATAAAATAAATCTTCACAATTGAATCACCTTTTCATATAAGGGCAAAAAAATCCAACCGCAGAGTAAACTTATGTCACTATTTACGTCTACTTTTATGTTCAGATAGTTGCCTTGACGATGAATCTTCTTTAGGATTTTAATACGAATTCTTAAGGATCACATATTTTTATCAATTTTGACAGATTTTAATGCATGATTCCAGGATATGCACATCCATGTTTGCAAGATTGATCCATATCTTTAATCGATCGATCCGTATCTTTAATCGCTCTGTCTAAAATCATCGTTTTTTAGAATCAAGTTTTTATACTAATGTGATTAAAATCGTGTGTACACTTATGCTAAAAGCTTTTGTGTATATAGACATACACCCTAATCTCTTCTTTGATTAAAAGGGATGTTGAAACTTGAAACCAAGATTGGTAGTCTCCCCTAATATTATAAGGGCATCAAACCAAGTTTCTTTAAAAGCAGCAGTGGAAGGACATGAAAACTTAAAAGGGTATTTTGTAAGTCCCATATCAAAATAATTTGATTGGGTGGACGCATGGGAACCAGGAGAGTTACTGATTTCTCAACCTGCAGACTTAACTTCCTTGCATGGTTGTGGCTACTAGACAAATGACAAAATTACCTACGCAATGCAGCCATACATTAAAGAATCTTGCAGCCACCGTTGAAATTTATACCTGTCTGTTCATTTCTACAAGAAGATTACAACTAATCGAATAATTAATAGTAATATGTCATTTAATAGTCACTGCTCATATGGTCCCTTATGAGTTATTATGTTAATAAATCGATCAGTACACTAACATAACTGTTTTTGTTCGGTAACACGCGGTTTCAACCGTCAGCTCGTGCTGATTGCGAGGCTTAGGAAGGCTTTTAATCCTTCCGGTGGCTCGATCATTTTAGTTCTCGCAACGTCCGTATAACATTGTCGTAAGGTTGAAACTGTTGATATATTGAAATAAAACAAAATATAACATAGAGGAGAAGAAGAGGGAAAGAAGAAAGAAATGTGCATGATAATATTACTTGAGGCTACAATGGCTAGTACTAATAAATATTGAGATATTCTGCACAGTTTTTTCACAGAAATGTGATTGCTGCGTCGACTATAGCGAATATGGTATCTATTGCAATAAGACAAAGATTATACTATTAGCTTGTTGGACCGATTTGAATTCTGGAACTCAAGTAATAGCGTCAGGATAACCTCCTCGTTCAGCTTTTATGTTAAAACGCGTAGGTCAGGCTAGGCCCGCAGGCTGTTTATATAGTAAGCTTAATGACCACGCTCCTTTATGGCATGCACTATTACCTTCTTCTTAGAGCAGTTAAACCATGAATACGTATGTATGTGGGAAATGTTTGGTCTCACATGCAGCATTTATGAGCACTGTTGTTGAATCCAGATAACATGGCGTACATGCATGGCCATGTATACCATATCTGGCTGTTAGCTACCTAATATCAAGCTATTATATGTATGTTAGCATATAATATGTGGATTCCATAACCCTGATCGATTGGGGGGGCATGTTACAAACATGGACATTAATAGAACCAGTACAGGGTGGGAGTATAGTGGAACTTTCATGGACATCGACATGAGTGGTATAATACAATGCATTGGCAAAATTATTCTGAAGAGTTGTTTGAATTAGTCAGCTAAGTTTTAGAAGTCTATTAGCTGTTAAATAAATCACTATTTGTTTTAAAAGTCAATTAGCTGTTAAAGAAATCACTACTGGATTTGTAAATATTAGTGGCCTGGAATTAGAGACACAAACAATTTTTGCCCTTACTAGTAATAACTTCGGAGACAAATTAATAACAGAAAAATAATGATTAGGACAAAAGTTAAGGTTTTTTTATTTATAGGGACGGACCATTAAATATTTAGTCACAAGGGCATTACACTGTTTATTTTAAAAAGCATAATTCTTGCGCACGATTTTTGTTTTTCTTCCTCAATCTTTTTGGTCGTATCTCGATCTCGTACTTGATTTTGTTTTCGTGCATATCTCGATCTCGAACATTCATCTTCAAAGGTTGATATTAATCGCACAATTCGGATTGCAAAATCAATCTTTCGCATATCAGATTGCAAACTCGTCTTTAAAGATTATGTTATTTTTTTTATTCGTCTTACATCGATTAAATTTTATTTTTCCTATTATAATCATTGTAATTTAATCTTAAATATTACGATCAGGTATTTTTTGGCTTCTGTTGGTAGTACAAGCATGTTCGTTCTAATTTTGCTTTATTCAATAATTGGGTATCGGTTTTTTGTTTTCTGAGGTATCAGTTTTGGTGCAGTAAATCTGTAATATATTAGTTCTTGTGTTTTTGATTCTATATTTATTGTGTAGTTATATTGTTGCTTTCGATAAAAGAATCGTTGTATCGATTTTTTTTAATTTTAATAATCGAACTGTGCTATAAACAATTTTTTTTAATATTATAGCAGTTTTTAGGTATCAATTTATATAAGTACGTATCGATTTTATGTCTGCGGGTATCAGAACTGTGTTATGTGGGTATCAGTTTTGAGTTTGCTTTGCTAATTGAATTTTTATGATTTATAACTTTTCTACAGTGGTGAAAATAGACTTCTTATTGTAATTGTCTTCAATGATTCCTCTTTTAGCACTCAACTGTCCGTTGATTGCTCAATTTATGATTTGCGGAATGAAATATATCGGCATTTGTCTAGCTAACTCCTATGTCGATTAAGATTAGCTATGTGTTTGAGAACAAAACTATTATTGTTGACATCGATTCTGATCTTCAAACTATTGTTTGTGTTTAACTACATAAGGAGAGTACTTTTTTTGTTTTGTTGTTAATTAAGATGAAGGATTTTCAAATGGAAAACATCAATGTTGATTCTCTTTCACTTTCAACTAATGTTTAAATGCATTCTTCGCCTAATGGATCTTTGGGTTCAAACATTGCCGTGCATAGGAAAAATTACTCGAAAGATTTGATGAGTTAATAATTTCTGATTTTATTGGTTTTTGTTTTGGAGGTGCCAACGACTTTAGAGAATTTTTAATGGTATACCAAATTCAAATGGGTCATGAGTTACGTTTTCTAAAGGATAGTTCTGCTAGGATTACGACAGTTTGCACTTCGTCTTCAAATGGATACCCCTTTGAAGTGCACGCTTTTTGTGATTTTGGACATCTTATTAGGTTTTGTTATTCGAACTTTGGTTATTGAGCATTCTTGTGGTGGTGGTCTTAGAAATTTGAACAACCCTCATCTTTCTAGCCCATTTGTTAAATCTTTGATAGTAGATGAAATTCGAGATCAACCGAGTAAGAATCCTAAAGATATCGTTGCTGGTTTTCATAGAGAGTTCAACCTTCAATTGCCTTACTTTTTGCTAACTGAGGAAAGCAGCTTGCTTTAATGGAATTGTACGGTAATGATGTGATGTCTTATAATGATTTGACCTGATATTTAGCGGCATTGAAGAATCATAACCTGGGTTCTTATGTTAAAATGGATGTTAATCTTTCTACAAATCAATTTGAGAGAGTGTTTATCGGTTTAGATGCTTGTATTCTTGGGCTCAAGTATTTTTGACCTATGATATTTTTAGATGACTCATTTAAAGGGGAGACCATGCGTATTGATGGGTGCTACCTCAAAAAATGGTAACCAAAGTATGCCATTATTATTTGTTGATTTGAAGTGTTTTTAATTTTTTATATTGATTATTGTTTCAGTTTTTAGTGTTTGGTAGTATCATTTTTGTGTTATAATGTTTATTGTGAATATCAGTTTGCTATGTTGTGGTATCAACTTTTTAATTAGTATTTGTTAGGTATCAGTTTTGTATATTGGATGGTACCAGGTTTTTTTGTCTTGCACTTATTAGTATCAGTTTTATATATTTGATGGTATCTGTTTTTAGTGTTACAACTATTAGGTAGCAGTTTTGCATGTTTGAAGATACCAGTTTTTACTCTACAACTATTATGTAGCAGTTTTGTATGTCTGAAGGTATTAGTTTTTACTTTATAGCTATTAGTAACAATTTTGTATGTCTAAAGGTATCAGTTTTTAATGTTACAGCTATTAGGTGGTAGTTTTGAATGTTTGTAGCTATTAGTTTATCCTGTTACAACTATCAGGTAGCACTTCTTAATTTCAGATGATAGCGGGTTTTTATGATCATGAATACTGTTGATTTTTTTTATTTTTGACTTTTGAATTTGTTCGCAGGTTTTTTCTCCTTTAGCTATGGTTTTAGTTTTTATAGAAAATGTGGAATTTGGAGATGGTTTTCAAGTCATTTGAAGGAAATGCTTCAAGAAAATCGGAGTTTGGTTTTTATGTCGAATCGTCGTAATTTCTAGTGTTCAAGAGGTTTTTCCAACGGTATTTCACAGTTATTGTTACCTGCATATGGAACAAAATTTGCTCTCAGTGGTTAAATCAAGAAATCCAAACATTTCAATTGTTGAGCGGTTTAAAATATGTTCTACAGCATCTAATGTGTATGAGTTTGATGATGCACATTTTAAATTTTTGGAAATTTGTGGTAGTGCAGCTGTGAATTTTTTTGAAAGACAAAGCATTTGATAAGTGGGCTGATTTGTTTTTTTGGGGAAATGAAAATGACGGCTCCGTCTGTAAATAGATTTTTATATTTTGTTTAGTGTTTGGGCCGTGTTATAAGGCCAAGCCCATTCTTTCTTTTGTTAGCCTATATAATACCAAGGCTATGTTCAAACGTTGATCAATAATACAATTTTGCTTTCGCATCAATTGACAAAAACATTTTCTTATTCATATTTCAGAATTTCAACTTGGTATCAGAGCCAAGTCTGATTCAGGTGAAAGATCATCAGTAGTGTTGATCTTTCAGGCGATCCATCAGATAAAGTTCATCATTTGGATCTCCCTTCATCAAAGTTACAACTTATCCCTTGAAGGTTGTGGCTTTATTCAAGAATCAAGTGCCTCGCCAATATAATCTGAAGCTGCATCTTGATTCAAGCATAAAGCTTGTGACAGTCCAGAATTGTGATCAAGAAGCTGATCAGAAAGCACCAAGAAATCATCATGTTTGAATCAGTGCCATCACAGATTGCTTATCAGTTCTTTCTTACCTGTTCTTATCAGATTTAATATGTTTCTTTGTCATCATTTAAGCAATCTGAGTTGCATCTTGTTTCAACAAAGAGATCCCTTGAAATACTTTACAATTCAAAGCTTCTGACAGCAATTCCTTTCTATACATTTTAGCATCAGTGTTTATCATCCTGTCATCATGGTAGAAACTGATCCTTCAAATGTGAATCCAACAAGCCCACAAGTTTCCAGTGCTCAAGTTTCCAGCAATAGAGGTCACCAAACTCAGTTTGATCCAGTTCAAGATTTGATGAAAACTATCATCAAACCGCAAATCCAACTGATCTCAACCCATCTTGATGAAACAAATTACCAGTTATGGAAATTGCAGGTTGAAACAGCAGTTAGAGCATATGGCTTAGAAGATTACATTCTTGGAACAAAAATTGTTCCACCCAAGTTTATTAGAGACAGTGAAGAAAGGTTGGTGAGTAATCCTGAATATGTTATGCATCAGAGACAAGATGGTTTGGTGTGTGCATGGTTAATGTCATCTATTGGCCCAGCAATATTACCACAACTTATTGGAGTTAAAACAACTCAAGAAGTCTGGGAAACTATACAAAGAAAATTTTCAAATCAATCTTCAGCAAGGGTTATGCACTATAGAAGGCAGTTGCACAGTATAAGGAAACGTGAATCATCAATGAATGAGTATTTACTCAAAGTAAAAAACATTTGTGACCAGTTAAACTCAACAGGTCAAAGAATACCTGAATCTGAACAAGTTATTGCAATTGTGAGTGGTTTAGAAGATGAATATGAAGCAGTCACAACAATCATACTGTCAATGGATCCAACACCCTCACTACAGTATGTTCACTCTACTCTATTATCTCATGAAGGAAGAATTGAGCACAAGAAAAATATTAGTTCAGATTTATCTGTTAACTACACAACATATGGTAGAGGCAAGAATCAAGAAAAGGCAAATAATTCAAGAAATCAAGCGAATAATCAAAGAGGAGGTTGGTCAGGAAGAGGTAGAAGAGGTGGCAGAAGCAATAATAATAATAAAACCAGATGCCAAATATGTGAAAAAGTGGGACACAGTGCAAACAAATGTTATTTCAGGTACAATTCTAGTTACACACCCTCACAACAAGGCAATTCTAGTGCAAATCTGGTCAATACTACAAAAGATGGTAGTAAAACTCAAGCAGAAATTCAAAATACCGAAGCTACCACAAGTGATGATGTGTCAGACGATTGCTGGTACCCAAATTCAGGTGCAACCAACCATGTAACCAACAGCTTAAGCAATTTAAACTTGGGAAACAAAGAGTACAAAGGTATGCAAAATCTTACTGTTGGTAATGGTAAACTTGCACTTATAACACACACTGGAAACGCAAGCTTAGATGGAACCAGGAAATTATTTTTAAAAAATTTGTTGAGAGTTCCTTCTATAAAGAAAAATTTAATGAGTGTTTCCCAATTTGCTAAAGACAACAATGTCTTTTTTGAATTTTACCCAAATGCATGTATTGTCAAGGACATACTGACACATAAAATTCTTTTGCAGGGTAAAGAAAGTGGAGGATTATACATGTTTGACAGTAGTTCTATTGATTATAATCATGAATATAATAAATGTATAATGTCTGTCACTAATGACTTTAATAGATTCAAGGAATTTGATATGTGGCATTGTAAGCTTGGACATCCTAGTATCAAAATTACTAGACATGTCATGTTGAATAATAATATTTCTGTTAATCAAATACCAGAATCTTATATTTGCAATGCTTGCCAATTGGGAAAGAGTCATAAACTTGCATTTCCAGACTCACAAACCACATACACTAGACCACTTGAGTTAATTGCCACAGATTTATGGGGTCCAGCACATATTAGTTCTAATTATGGGCACAAGTATTATATTTCATTTATTGATGCTTACTCAAGATTTGTCTGGATATATATGTTAAAATCCAAATCAGAAACCAGTGGTGTTGTTATTCAATTTATTAATAAAGTTGAAAACAGTACTGGAAATAGGGTAAACATTTTTCAGACAGATGGTGGTAGAGAGTTTTTACCACTAAAATCTTTTTTTGAAAGAAAAGGTATCAGTCATAGAAATACTTGTCCCTATACATCTGAACAGAATGGTCTAATAGAAAGGAAACATAGGCATATAGTTGAAGCAGGATTAACATTACTTGCTCAAGCCTCAATGCCACTTAAATATTAGGCAGATGCCTTTTATACTGCAGTTCATTTAATTAACTTAATGCCCACTAAGGTGTTAAAGTTCAAGTGTCCTCAAGAAATGTTAACTAAAATTACACCTGATTATAAACATTTGAAGGTGTTTGGATGTGAATGTTTTCCTTGCTTAAGGCCATATAATAATCATAAACTAGATTACAGGTCCACTGCCTGTACATTCTTGGGTTATCGTTCTAAACAAAAAGGATATAAATGTCTAGATAAAAAAAAGGGAGAATTTATATTTCTAGACATGTAAGATTTAATGAACATGTATATCCTTTTGGCAAATCAAATGAGAGTACTTCAAATAAAACTGTAAGTGCTAGACAAGTTAGATTTGACATACCAGATGAAATTGAAGTATTGGTGCCTGCTCATCATGAACAACATAACACCAATACTAGCTCTTAACACACCATGCCCTCAAGTAGGCCAGGTCAAGAGCAATCTACTTTCAGTAGTGATCATACAAGCTCTCAACACACCATGCCCTCAAGTAGGCCAGGTAAAGAGCAATCTACTTTCAGCAGTGATCATAGTGCAGAACAACAAAGACAATGTGTTAGTGGAACTCATATTGATCAAGCTGAAGACAATAGTATCACAAATGAAGGTCAAAGTACAACAGTAAGAGATGCAGGCAATCAAGTCACTACAGCCAGAGAAGCTGCAAATCAACATCCTATGATTACTAGAGCAAAAAGTGGTATTTTCAAACCAAAAATTTATAATACTGCTGCTGATATAGAAGAACCATCATCATATTATGAAGCAGTCCAAAATGATAACTGGAATTCAGCCATGCAGGATGAGTACAATGCTTTAATTAACAAAGGAACTTGGATATTGGTTGAAAAACCAGATCATAAAAATATTATTGGTTGTAGATGGGTTTTTAAGTTAAAAAAGAATGCTGATGGTTCAATTTCCAATTACAAAGCAAGATTAGTTGCAAAAGGGTATTCACAACAGTATGGATTTGATTTTTCAGAGACATTCTCACCTGTTGTGAAACCAGTTTCAATAAGAATCATATTAACTATTGCTTTGTATAGAAATTGGAGCATCAAGCAACTGGATGTTAATAATGCCTTTCTTAATGGTGAATTGCAGGATGAAGTATACATGGAGCAACCTCAAGGATTTATTCAGCATGAAAACAAGAATTTGGTGTGCAAGTTGAATAAGGCCATCTATGGTTTAAAGCAAGCACCAAGAGTTTGGTTTGACAAGCTCAAGGCTACACTAGTCAACTATGGCTACATATCATCTAAATCAGACAATTCAATATTTATTAAAATTACTGATACTACTGTAACATATATACTTATTTATATTGATGATTTTATTGTTACAGGAAGCAGTGTTGATGAAATCAAGAACATCACAAACATGTTGAATTCAGAATTCTCAATTAAAGATCTGGGTGACTTAAACTATTTTATGGGAATAGAGGTTAAAATAACATCTGATTCAGAAATTCATCTTAATCAGAAGAAATATATATCAGAAATTCTTCATAGAGCTCAGATGAAACAGGCCAATTCATTATCTACTCCAATGGTTATTAGCACACAATTATCTAAACACAAAGGAGAAACATTTCAAGATGGAAAATTTTATAGAAGCATTGTTGGGGCTCTCCAATATGCCACAATAACTAGACCTGACACAACCTATAGTGTTAATGAAGTAAGCCAGTATATGCAAAATCCACTGGACAATCACTGGAAAGCAGTCAAAAGAATTCTCAGATATCTCAAAGGAACCATAGATCATGGTCTAATCCTATAGACAAGTAATTCATTAAACATTAATGCATATGCAGATGCAGATTGGGGAACAGACTGTGATGACAGAAAATCGACATCAGGTTTCTGTATATTTTTAGGTCAAAATCCAGTGTCTTGGTGTGCTAAAAAACAAAATACTGTTTCCAGATCAAGCACTGAAGCTGAATTTCGAAGTGTAGCAAGTTGTACATCAGAAGTCATGTGGATACAATCTTTATTAAGTGAATTAAAGATTACTACATCTAAGCATCCAACAGTGTGGTGTGATAATGTTAGTGCTATCTCATTATCTTCTAATCCAGTATTACATTCCAAAACAAAGCATATTGAGCTAGATCTCTACTTTATCAGAGAACAAGTTATCAAAGGAAAGTTAAAAATTGGATATATACCTTCTGTGGATCAAAAAGCAGATATACTTACAAAGCCCTTGTCAAAACCTAGCTTCGTCAAGCTCAAAGAAGAACTGAACGTAGATGTGGCCAATAAAGCTCAAAGATCCAACAGATTGATTTATGTTCCAGATGTCTAACGAAGCGTAAACTTCTCTTGTTGATAGGGCCTCCGATTGTTGTCAGATCAACTCCCTCAGTCAGGTTTTCTTCAGAATCGACCTAGGTCAACTCTGATTCATCAATTCAAACCTCTCTCAACAAACCCAGAGGTCTTGAGCGTTTTAAACTCAAGCTTAGCTGGATTCATCTGTCGTGGAGGCCTGCCTGAAGGAAGATCGTCCATCAATTGGAGGCGTCGATGATAAAGGAGTCACCATTTTTCTGTCGAGAGCAAACCCTAAGTAGGGTTTGAAGGGGGCAAATGAAAATGACGGCTCCGTCTGTAAATAGATTTTTATATTTTGTTTAGTGTTTGGGCCGTGTTATAAGGCCAAGCCCATTCTTTCTTTTGTTAGCCTATATAATACCAAGGCTATGTTCAAACGTTGATCAATAATACAATTTTGCTTCCGCATCAATTGACAAAAACATTTTCTCATTCATATTTCATAATTTCAACTTGGGGTAAATGATATGGGGAATATAGCTCAAACATGACTGAAAGTTTTAATAGTTGAATTTTAGATGAAAGGACATTACCTATTACATCATGCTTGGATGGAATATATATTAAAATAATGGAGCAAATAGCTAAAAGGAGAGAGGAATGTTGTTTATGGAATACGATTTTATGCCCTATCATGGAGAATTGGTCTAAAGAGTTGCCTGAAGAAGAATACAGATGTGATGTTCACAAATCTTCTGAATTTCTTTTTGAAGTAAAAATTTCATTCTTTCATCGTGTTGATCTCAAGGATTGCAATTTCAGTTGTAATAAGTGGAATATGACGGGATTTCCTTATGCTCATGCAATAAAATGCATTAACAAAGCGAAATTAAATGTTTATGGTTTCGTTCACTACACCATAAATGTAATTTAGCTATGACTAATAGCCGTTTCTAATGATGTTCAATATGACTCTTTTCCGTAGCTAAAAATCACGTCTTTAATGATTAGATACGGCTTTAGACCATGCCTAATTTTCTCAACAGATACAATATGACTGTATCTAACTGGTCCGTTAGATACAGTTCAAAGCTGTAACTGATTGCTCAGTTGCTCATACATGTATACTCACTTTGAGACATATCAAACGATAATACTACAATACATGATCTAGAACAATAAATTTCTTATTTAATATATCATAAAGAACAATAAAACATCTTATTTAACACTTGATTAAGATCAATAATACATCTTATTTAAGCACTAATGGTTTTCCCACACCAGCTTTATATATCCACAATAATACATGTATTTAAATTAACATGCAGCTGTACAAGTCAGTGAACAATGCTGAAAAAATGAAGTGCATATAAACACCTTTTAATAACCCACGACTTCCAACAAGAAGAAGATCAACTTGTGTTTGTTCTGCTGCTTCGCAAATAACCTCCTTTGGATCGCCATCAATTATCAAAGTGTCTACTTGCGTCTGCCAGCATCAACCAAAACATCAATATACCATCAATTTCACATACTACTTATGATGATTGGGTTACGAACAAGTTGAAAAAATGAAGTGCACACAAACATGTAGCTGTACAATTCAGTGAACAAGGCTGAAAAAATGAAGTGCACAAGGTTCAACCAGTCTACACATTATTCATAGCATGGCAAAGCAGACAGTCCAAGTCCAAGTACAAAACAAAATGGACAGCAAGACAAACAAAGGTAATTGGAAAAAGTGTATACACAACATCATGCAAATGAATATTGGTTCAAAATTGTCAAGTCCAAATCTGGGTTCATGATTATCATATAAGTACCAAGTGTTATCAAGTTTATCATAGTCTGGGTTCACAGAAAAAAAGGTGACCAACAGCTATCAAATGTAACGTAAAGCAAAACTTCATATATAAAGTGTCTAACATACCTGCAGTAGTGGTACTTCCTTTTCAAGCTACGGGTGAGGCTTAGTTGTGGTTCCTGTAGAGCTGTCCGACAGCAATAGAAACGTTGTCAGAAGTGAGTGGAATTAGAGTAATCAAAAGTGCTTATTTTTGACTAGCCTTATCCGACCAACTCGGATGACGTTTTTATTGTTGCGAACAGCTCTACTGAAACCACAAACATAAGTAGTAATTTTCAAAAGATCAAAATTTCCAAATGTGTTGTTGGTTGCACAATTAATAACTTGTGTAACGAACCGCACCTTTAGAAATTTTTATCTTTTGGAAATTATTATTATACCTCATCCCTACATGAGAGCACAAGTAGAATTTGTAGTTCCTTGGATGACAGACTTTGTTATCTATCACAATACCTATTTATAAGACACAAATTATACAATTCAATCAAATGTAATCAGGAGAAAAATTCAAGTTATACCTCTTTAAACAAGTTATACATGTGTGGTACATAACAACTCTACGTTCATCACGCAATTGAACTGGGACTTGCTCAGTTCATCCTAATGAGGTCTCGGTTAAGGGCTCGGTCATCCCCGCTTGAGAGAACAACTAGAAATCGTAGTTCCTAGGATGTCAGGCTTTGTTATCTACCACAGTACATATTTATAAGATACAAGTTATACAATTTAATCAAATATTACCAGGAGATAAATTCATGTTATACCTGTATGATCACACAAGTTGTACTTGTGTAGTACATACAATTTAATCAAATATTTATAAAGAGATTTGTTAAGTTTACAAACATAATTAGGCCTGCTACTATCACTGAACTTCTCTGCATGTTGTAGGTAAATGTCCTCCTCGAGGTCACCATGCAAGAATGTTGTCTTGACATCTAATTTTTCCAATTCCATGTCGAAGTGAGCAACCAATGCCAAAAGAATGCAAATGGAAGTGTGTCTAAAAAACTGGAGAGAAAATATCATTCAACTTCTCACCTTTCTTTTGAACATAATCCTTCACTACTAATCTTGCCTTGTACCTTAAGTCACTGTTGCTACCGTCTTTCACCTTATAGATCCATTTACATCCAATTGCTCTCTTGCCAAGAGGAAGTGGCACTAAATCCCGAGTGTGATTTTTGTGCAAAGAGTCAATTTCCTCGTCCGTTGCTACTAATCAACTGGAACTATCAGCTGAACTAATGGCATCTTTATAGTCTCTAGGTTCATCATGAAATATGCTTAATGCATAAGTTGCCATGTCATCAAAGTCAATATCTTCAATGCTTAATCACACAAAATCATCAAGCCATGTAGGTATTTTCTTCTCTCTAGTTGGTCGATTTTGAATTTGAGCTCCACCTTGAGATTGATCTTCTGTCATTATCCTATCAACCACAGTGTCATCGAAATCACCATTTTACTCGTATGTAAGTCTGATGATCTACCTTGTGTTTAGTATTTTTAATTTGTCCTCTCCACATCATCGTTAACTGAAGAAGAAGGCTCCACCTTCAAACATAACTTTCTCATCAAATGTAACATGCCTGCTAGTAACAATCTTAGGTAGTAGGACACCACAACCTATACCCCTTAATTCCTTTCTTATAGCCAAGAAAAATACACTTGCGCTATCTTGAATCCAACTTCCCTTTGCTCTCGTACACATAAGCTGGACAACCAAACACTCTGAGAAAGGAATATGAAACAGACACTCCCTTTCATACTTTTTCAGGAATTTTTATATCTATGGCGGTAGAAAGTGTGCATTGATAAGGAAAACTATCGTAGATAATGCTTCTGTCCAAAATCTTTTCTTTAACCCTACAGTAAAACGTAAGCAACGAGTTCTTTCCAATAAAGTACGATTTATTCTATCTGCAACCCAGGGTCTCCTGGTGTGGTGTAGTGTCTTTTGATTCCCTCGGACTCATAAAATTTGATGAACTTTTGAGAAGTGAATTCACCACCATTATCAAAACGAAGAATCTTCACTTTCTTTTCGGACTGCTTCTCCACAAGAGATTTCCAACTTTGGAACCTATCAAAAGTTTCGTCTTTGGACTTCATAAAATAAACCCATACGTTTCCAAAAAATCATCAACAAATGAAACAAAATACATGGCTCCTCCAAAAGATAGGCATGGTACGTGGCCCCAAACATCAGTGTGAAGATACTCTAAAACATCTTTAGACTTATGCTTTGCAATGCCAAAAGAAAGCTTCGTCTGCTTTCCAAGTGCACTTTCTTCACAATAGCCAAGTTTTGAATGATGAACACCGTCAATCAAACATCACTTTATAAATACTTCTAAAGTTCACTCTCCAATGTGAACCATATTAAAATGCCATAATCTGGTAGAATCGGAATCAATAGAATTAATCACTGAAGCAGACCCCGCAACAACATTTGTATCCTTCAGCAAATACAGATTTCCAGCTTTTACCCCTTTCATTACTATTAATGAGCCATTTGTAATTTTAATTAATCTTTTTCTATTACACACTTTAAGCCAAAATTGCACAATGCTTCAATGGAGATCAAACAACGCCTTAAATCAAGCACATTTCTGACATCACATAAAGTACGAACAACACCATCAAACATCCTGTTTTTTACCGTTCGTATACCAACCATGCGACAAGAAGCATTATTTCCCATGTGAACCTTTCCTCCATCAAACCGACAATAACTGGAAAAAGCGTGCCTATCAGGTTTCATGTCATAGGATGCTCCTGAGTCAATAATCCATATAGTACTCTTCATAGAAGAGGCAGAAGCTGTAAAAATGTCATGATCACTTTCTGAATCTGATGTCTCTGCAGTAGAAGCTGAAGCCTTTTGAGGTACAACTTTGTTTTTATTCTCCTACTTGTGGAAATTTGTAATATTATGTCCAGGTTTTCTACAATATTGACAAACTCCCTTCCGAGCTCCCCTTGACTGAGATCTGGACTTAGCTCTATCTCCATCATATTTGGGTCTACTCTTACTTCTTCCCCTTTGTGTAATAAGGCCTTCAGAATCATTCTCCTTGCTAATGCTTTGCTAGCTTTCCCCTCAATATCTCGTTATGTAAAATTGTCTTCCATCTTCCAAGTAAACAGATGAGCGCCCATATAGATCATAAAGTTAACGAAAGTGTTATACTCTATAGGCAAAGACCATAATAGAATAACAGCTTGCGTTTCATCCTCAATCTTTACATCAGCAGCTCGAAGGTTCATGACAAGCGTGTTAACGGCATCAACGTGAGCAAATACATTGATTCCAAGCTTCATCTTGAATTAATAAAGTTGTTGTTGTATGATGATGCGGTTGGCAAGAGACTTGTCGTTGAAATTTCTCTTAAGAGTATCCCATAGTTCCTTAGCAGTTTTCACATGAGAAAACTCTCTAAGTACTTCATCAGAAATGCTAAGTTGGATGGTTGTAAGGACATCCTCTTCCAATTCATCTATCTCGTCAGGTGCTAAATTCTTCAATTTCTCTAGATTTGAGACAACCTTAAATGTCCTCTCTTTTTTTAGCACTGCTTCCATCTTCATCTTCCATGTGCCAAATCCTCTTTTTCGTCAAATCTATCAACTCCATAATTTGTAGCGCTTCTACCACCGTTATATTTTGTGGAATTAGACATAGCTGAAATAGTCTTTGAATAGAACAACAAGCTCTGATGCCAATTTGTAGTGCAAAAACAGTGGTTTAGGCAGCGGAAGCAGAACACCCAATAATCTAGCCTGTCGAAAATCTCAACAATGCCAATCCAACAAAGATGATAAAGAAAAACAAATGCTCAAATTATAGAGAAGAAAACAAAAATAGAAAAGGGAAAGAACACGTCAATATAATGAGGTTCGGATATGCCTACGTTCTCGGACCCAACAACTTTTTATTTCTTTACTTCAATAGTAGGTACAATATGAGAAGAAATACATAACTCAATACGATTTTCTCACCCTATAATAGATACAAAAAATAGAGATCTTATTGAATATATGGAATAGCTTTCTTCTTGCGTGTGTAAAAATATGAGTCAATGCTTGCGTATATATATGAGGAAGGATGAAGAGTGCTTCATGGATAAGGACAAAATATTTCCTGATTTATTCCACTACAAATTTGGCACATTTTTAATTTGTTTCCACCTATACCAATATTTGATTGATTTAAATCAAACAATATAACTTCTCATTCCATCCAATTTTTTTGCCACATATTCAAGATTTGATTGATTTATCAACTCAAATAATCTCTTTCATATCTTTTCAATTTGTTGCCTATAATTAATTGATTACAAGAATCAATTAAAATCTTCTCCATAATTGGCATAGATTTAATTCGTTCAATTTTAACAATTAGCTCCATAGTGGACAGTTTAAAAATTAAAATAAATATTAAGAGACTAACTCTTCACATCAATAGTTGGTTTTGTGATTATATGTTGTTCTATAACAAGTCCCATCAATAGATATTTTTGAACAAGAATAATACTATATGAACATTCAAAATCATTTTCTATTATCGGATATTTATTTCCAGCGGTACAAAGTGATATCAAATAATAGTTATATCCGCTAATGATAAATAAATCAAAGGAAATTTGTTTATTTAGATGTCGGGCTTTGGTTGTTTTATGTCCTCCTTCACGGACTGTGCCACCTCGGCGATTGTCAATGCAACAGAGGGGTGTTTTTTTGGCCAGTGGGTGGTTTGCAGGATAATCATGTTGTTTTGCTACTTTGCTTACCTTTGTATCTTATAATATGTCAAGATTTTTATTGGTTTTTCATTTCATAGCTTTGTGTTGTTTTGCACTGGTCTCGTTCTTAGGTGTTACCTATGACAAGCGACTGAAGTGAGTTTTCTGGTCAGCTCTATGTTCTTCTTACTGGAAGGATTTAGATGTCAGTTTGCAAATGTAATGCCTTTGCCATATGTAATTTGATATGTAATTTATACACCCTGTGCGGTGTTTGTTATCTGTCTTCTATTTGCTTGTTTAAGCAATTGTCAAGGTGAATGTAAGTTTGGGCACCCTGCATGGTGCTATGGGTCATTTATTGCAGTCTAGAGATTTAGTCTAGCTCCAGGTATGTAAACTAGTCTAGTTGGAGTGGACGGTCCGCTATAAAAACCGACTATAGTAGTTTACCGTTTTGTTAATCTCTTGTACTTCTTTGTAATTATTATTTGTTATAATAATAAATATTACTGTTCACTATAAAAACGATCGGTCTTACCAAAAAAAATCAAAGGAGTAAAATTTTTTGGTTAAATGTGCCCATTTTTCAATTCAGTTGTCACAGAAGTATATAAAACTAGCAGAAATAATGTTAATAAATTCTTTGAAGCAGTCATATGCATAAAATGCATACAATACGAGTTGTCAACTTAATAAAATAATAAATGCATTTACTAAAGTAAATATAAAATAAACCATTGTTTTGACAAAAATATATAAGTTTTTCAAATATCGAATATTTATCCATTTTTCAGTTTGAAATGTCCGATTAGGACCGTAAATTTTGTACGAGTGTCCGATGTTCGTTTGTGTCCATAACTGAAATACGTCCATTCGAGTTCATCCGATTCTCATTTAGGACATGGGTTAGGACAACAAAATTTATACAAGGAAAAATCACGTTCGGTCCGTGTTCGTTCGAATTCATCCGAATTCCTTGTAATTCGATATATAGTTGAGAGAAAATATAATAAAAAGTATAAAATATAATATAAATAGCTATGTCCGAGCCGATCCGTTCGTGTCTGTATCCAAAAAACATATGTCTATGTCCGACCGATTTTATTTAGGACACGAATTAGAACAACATAATTTATCCGAAAAAAATTTGTCCGATCCGTGTTCGATCCAATTTATTTTAGGATAGAAACTGAACACACATTTGTTCGGTCCGTCCTATGTCTGATGGATTTCAAATTTTTTTGGTTATGCTTATGATCATATTTGTTACACGTTCACTAAGCCATTTAATCTGGCATTACCTCCTTGCCCCTTTTTACACTTTTGTATTCAATGTCCTTTAGTCAAACTTAGGATACTTAACCCAAAACATGTAGAACACGCATTCCACGAGCATACATGATTTTAATAATACCCGGAGTTCCAGTTCCGACCAAGTTATTTAACAACCATAACTTCAGGATACTTCCATGTTATGTGGTCTTGCCTTGCGTAAAGGATCCTTGTTGTAAATAGAGCGTTATTTGTGTCCCAAGATACAGTTGAATTAGTATATTTTAAACATCTTTTCTTCACTGAAAACTTGTCCGTGGATACAGTGTTGTTTTTATACACAAGCTGCAGTCATTTATTCAAATCAGAATATGATCAGTTACAGAAAATGCATTTATTTCATTCAAAAATGGTTAGAGAATATTTTTATTGATTTACAGAGAATATTTTTGTTGGTTTACTTTGCTTTGATAGCCACAACATTTAAAAGGAATTCAATGGTTGTTAGAGGTTAGTTGGTACCAAAACCAAACTACCAGCAGGTAACATTTTGGATCAACATGTAGAACTTTCAGTGTTTAAATTTAAATTCCATTTTCCATCACCAACATCATATATCATTTTTGAATCAAATTTTGCACTATACATAAAATTTTCACTCCAAAAATGGTACCTGGATTTGGATTCATGGCTCTGGAACATTAAAATTTGATGTTTTATGGCATATCAAATCTCCCTCCCATTGTAATATCAAAAGTTACCATCTATCTTGTTTTAAAATAAGGTTTGAAAAATCAAAATACAATACATAAGGTAGTGGTAGAGTTGAAAATTATACTCGGTCCAAGAGATGAAGAGTGATGATTGTTAACCCACATTTTAGCAATTCCGTTTGGATTGGGACGACTGGATAGCTCGGAACTCGAGCATGGATGAATATATGGATTCATAAAAACCCAAATACCCTCGGATATATAAAACGTCAGATTGGAAGTAAGTTGGAACATTTTCTTCCTGCATTTTGGAAACATGCTGTAATAGGCATACTCTTGTTTGTATCTGCTTGTTTTACCTGCTAAAAATTGATGAAAACTGGTTTCAGAAGATAAACTAAACGATCTACAACATGTAGTAAGTCAAACTCAGCAACAGTACAATGCTTGTGGTATTTAGGGCGGTTTCTTATATACAACTCGTTGTTCTCTGCATATAAGATCAATGGCGAAGGGAGGGCTTATATTCCCGTCACCTTGTGTGCATGTCCGCATGGGTTCTTTCATATGTGGGTCTATTTCTATATGACCCATCATTTTAGCTTTCAGCCGACATCATCATTTTAGCTTTCAGCCGACATCATTTTAGCTTTCAGCCGACATCATTATCACGTTTATTATCGTGTCAAGATCTCCTTAAGGCAATGGATGCAGCTGCTGAATGGATCAATGGAATACAAAGATTAGAGAAGTAAGAACAAAAAAAAAAGTATCTATTTTTAAACAAGATGAAGAAAATTAATTTACTCAAATTAAAATGCACATTAAAATGCACATAGAACACTTAAAAGACTTTTGATAAGTTTTGTATAGAAAGAATGAATTTTATTACTGTTTGAACGAAAAGTTACAAATGAAATACAAGCACAATATTTATATATGGAGTTGTAACTGGTAATATGACTACACAACTGGAGATTACAGAAATTCCCCTATCACCCTTATTATATAATAGCATTTTTTACATACGCTTTATTCTATTTACCCCCAACAATTTATGTTAGGTTTTTTTCTTCTCATCATTTTCTTTGTCAGTATCTTCCACCTTCAGATCTCCTTTAAATCTTTTAATATTCTTTTTCGATGATGACTTAGATAGAGAGCCGGTTTTAGGACTAGACAAGTTAGACGGTGGAGTAGGACAACCCCCTCTAATGGGCAACGACAGAGGAGGCCATGGTAAACAGGTTATATCTTTTAAATATGTCACCACCAATAATAATCAAATATTTAACTAGGCTGGTTGGTTGTGTTTTTGAACTACAATTTGAAGGTGTGTGGTTCGATCCTTGCTGTTGTGCTGTAATTTTTTTTTTTTTTTTTTTTTTTTTTTTTTTTTTTTCATTTTTCTGCTTGATTGCCCTATTTTCCTGTTTGTATGCCTAGGGCAATGTATTGTAAAAAAAATCCCATTTTCCTACTTGGTCGCCTAGGCCGACCCAACGCATCAAGCCGGACCTGCTTAGATAGTATGTCAACCCTCTGCTCAAAATATAGATTTATCTCAATGTGTTTTGCACGTGAATACATCATTGAATTTATGCTTTGCATGTCGCACCAGATAATTGCCTTTTACTAGTGAGTTGATCTAACTTCCTTTAGAAGAGATTCCAACCACGCTATTTCAGCAGTTGAGCTCGCCGCATTGCAATACTCTGCTTTATTATTGGATCGAGAAACAATTAACTACTTCTTCAAGCACTAGGACACAAGGTTTAATTTTCTCATAGATAAATGATGTATCCGTACGTGGATCTTCGATCATCGTGATCGGAGGCCCAGTCAGCATCAAAGTAATCTCTTATTTCTATGTTTTACAAGTTTTGACGTATAATCCAAGATTAATTGTTTCTTTAAGATATCGTAAAATCCATGTAACTGTTTTCCAATGATCTTCACGGGGTTCATGCATAAATTGTGACACTTTATTTATACTATATTCTATGTCTGGTGTAGCCGTAGCATATTATAGTACAGTGGTTTAACTCTCCCAATTCATTTATTGAAAATGTATTACCCGTATGCTCTGTTATCCTTGATTTGTTTGACATTATTGCCAGTCAATAGAGATCGTCCACGTATGCTGACACATACGCTATATATCCATCTTGCATTTTTATATAAAGGGAATTATCTGATTTTGCGGTGTGGTAACCAAAAGTGATTAGTGCCTTCTTAAGCATCTTATATCGCGCTTTGGATGCCTACGTTAGACCATATAGGGCTTTGTGTAATTTGTACACTATCATGTTGTTGTCCTCTTGAGTATACCCTTGTGGTCGATACATGTAAACATCTTCTTGAAGTTCACCATTTAAAAATGCATGTTGACATAATTCTTTATTGGCCAGTTGTGACGTAGTGTAGTAGTTAGAATTACCGTAATTGTAGTAGGTTTGACTACATAAGAAAAAGTTTCACTAAAGCCAAAACCATATTATTGAGTGTAGCCTTTTGCAACTATTTTTGCCTTGTATTTTGCTAAAGATCCATCAGAATTTCTCTTAACTTGTATGTTCATTTGCTACGAATAATATTTTTGTTATTAGGCCTTGTCACTGTGACACCCTACGTCCGTTAATGTCACTCACTAAGGTAATGCATTAAGTTTCGTGAAGCGCTATAGGTAAACAAACACAGAATAATTACAAGACAGATATAAATAAGGCAGCAGCGGAAAATTTAAACTTTTATTTCAAGCTAAGTCATAATATTGTGGTCCATAATTTCATAAATTACAAAAAACATTACAATAAAATAACTTCTGTCTTGCACCATCAGAGTACATAAGTAAATAAAAAGCATCATTCCCCCAATTAAAAGAGTTAAGCCATAGTAGAGACAAGAAGTTGAGTCATACTTCAAAAATAGCTACTAGCAAGATGATATCTGATTCCTAATTAAGTCTGAGTGTTTCCTCCCTAAGAACCTGGGGAGGAGGGGGAAACAGAAGAAAGAAGGAGAAACAACAGGGTTAGACATAAAGTCTGGCGAGTCTAGTTACTTTTAGCCAGTAGACAAATAAAAGCAACATAATAGGCATATAAAATGGATAAGAGAGATCACTATATAAATGGCAGGTGTGACAAGGTAAGAAAGATAAGGTGTATGTGCCTCACTAATGATTACTCTGCATTATTACTAGCATAACTGAAATGAGATGATCCCTTCCACTATGGGTTGGTAGGCTTAGGTCATACGTCCAAGTATACCCTAACCACTACCCTAATCGATCGGCTCCCTACCCTGTAGATATCCTGTGCTGGCCCCACAATAGAAGGTATCACTTCCTAAAGTGACAACCCATGGTGTGCACAACTATATCTACTGGAGTCATGGTCGTCTTAGCCTCCTCTGCCCGGTCCATGCACGCACATGACCCCAGTCGGTTTGCGTCGCCCACACCATTCGCCTCGTTTGGATCTCTTACAATCAATCAGTAAGCGTGCCCCTTCTCCGCCTAGTACGGAGTTCTTTGCTTGATACCAACTCCGGGTTACTGACTGAAATGAGTCCCACACAAATATGATACAAGCTCTCCCCCTTGTCTTGTATCCCCACTAGGTTTTCCACTGATTATGTATACCCTTAAGTGTCTTTAATTACATAGCCTTATACTAGTTATGCTTACCCTAAAAGGGTGTCTTTAATTACATAACTTCATTACATTATCTACTGGTTATGTATACCACTAGGTGTCTTTAATTACATAACCTTATTGGATTAAGTTCGTGGGCCTGTATGTAAATATTACTCACTCCCTCTAATTTACTTAATCCACCCACTACCCATTCAATTTTACTTAACCTTAATTTAAGTTCATAGTCATGCAATCTTTATGGATTAAATTAGGTTAAGTAGTCCAATTCTTTACCATGTCCATTTATGGTTTTATAATCGGCTAGACCTCCCACATTAGGCCTACAACATGTGGATGCTGGATATGTCGGTCGGGTCCGGGCAGTCTTATTCCACAGTTGGGCCTAACCTCATGTCTTAGCCCGATTTGTATTTGCGTACTTAGACCTTCCACATTAGGTTCAACATTAGTGGACGCTGGATATGCCGGTCGGGTCCGGGCAGACTTCCACCACTAATGTAATTTAACCTTGAGTCATAAGTACAATTTACAATTCCGAATTGTAAATTACTAAACATTCCAAATTAATCCAAATCTACCTATGTCATTATAGGTGACTATTTCTATGTTTCCCCATTTGAATTACATGTCTCATTTCATGTAAATATTACACAAATTATGCTTATTATAATCCCTTTCTCCCCGTTTCCTGTCTAACGTATTCACACGTATTTTGGCGGCATCTAGGCTATAAAGTAGCCTAGCTAAAACAATAAGAAGGGAATATGACAAGTGTGCTAGTTTTAACATATCTTGGCATAAACATGAACATAAACTGGCATAATAACAAAGTGAATGGATATGTGATTAACATCATAATAAGGTGGACATCAAACTGGTAACTTGCGGCAATTACTATGATGTTCAAGCAAACATCATGAGATCTAGATTAAACATTATGTGTCCAATTATTTAGATCTAGCATAGTTAGGGTGGTATGGTAATATGTTTAGATCTAAAGATGGATTCACATGTCAAGTTTACTACATATCTCAATGGATCTCAATATGACAGGTGAAAGGTGATTAACATAAAGATCTAGATCTAAGTAACGTTACAACTGTCCAAATTAATAGATGTATATCCACCATAACATGGTTACAAGTCAAGATCCACATAAGCAACATACTCGAATAACCACAATTTTCATAGATCTAGCAAAATAGATACGTCATGACATAGTATAGGATTTCACATTAACATAGAATCATACTTTGCAACATATCCAATTCATAGTCTTTAAAAATATACCTTTATTTATCTAAAACTAAAAACAACTAGAACGCACAGTGTTAGGTTTAAGAATTGAGGACGAGTGGATCTAGAATTTCTGAATTGGATTTGTAGAATATGTTGTTGTAGAAAAACGGTTCAGTTCGCACTCCAGCAGCATACGGCCTCTATGACCTCTAATGAAGAAAATATGAAAAATAGGACACGTATATATAGCTGCCAGACCCCCTGAAACCGAGTGCCATGTCAGCCCTAGGGGTGTCGACACCCCTGTGGGTGGGTCGACCCCTAGGTCGACACCCTAGAGTGGGAATTTTTCCGCTCAAAGTAATTTTTCGAATTTAAATCCTCTGGATAGAATTCTGACTCATCTCTGACTCACCTCTGACTCATGCATATATATAAAATATTTTTGTGTGTATACAAACTTAAAACTCTCATAACTTCTTCATACGGTGTCCGTTTTATGCAAACCAAATATCTATCTTGACCAGAATTTCGAGACGAACGCAATGATGCAGTCCGTTTCCTCGAATTCTGAATATTAAATTAATTATTATTTAATTTATTCTCTTTAATATTGTTAAAAATTCGAGGTGTTACATTCTCCCCTAATCAAAGGATTTCGTCCCCGAAATCTCTAAGTTGAGAAGAATGCATATCCTACCATCCATCATCCATCTACTCATCCACCAATCACTAGCATCCATTGTCCTTAAATATTTCTAATGCTTATATGAATATATGCAAAGTTGTGTATATTTCCCATCACTAATGCGAGGTTCAGGCGGTCTACTAATCTAGTTGACCTCCTTAATGCAGTGTATGTTGGTGCCATGAATCCAATATATATGCAAATAAACCTATCATATCATATAAGTTTTATATGTGTGCACATTCATTCGCCTAAATGCAACATCCATATGCTAACTCATCCATTTCCATTCATAAAAGAAAAGAAAATTCACACACATCCATATGCAGTATGAGAGTGATTGAGCTGATCTTAGTGCCTAATATGTGCGTATATGCGTCCACACGCAACCACTAGCAAACACTTACATCCATCAAACATAACATGTTTCAAACACATGTTTACATCCATATGGTTCCTATATAAAGGTTGAAAATACTATGGATAAGATGTACTCTATTGACAGAAACAAGCACCAATAAAACTTAGGAAAAGGAGTTAAGAACATACCCTCGAAAAGAAAAGGGTACGAAGCACGAATCTTGTCTCCGGTCTCCCAAGTCGCATCTTTTGGGTTATCTCCCCATTGAACCTTTAGCAACTTGATCTCCTTATTGCATAGCTTCTTAACCTCTGACCCAAGAATACGGGTAGAGACTCGTCTGACTGTCGCCTCCCGTTCCACTTCGACTTCTTCCAACATACTCGGCTCAACTACTTCCTCGGTGTCATGCAGGCACTTCTGCAGATGAGAGACATGGAAAACGTCATGAACACCGGATAGATTTTCTGGGAGCTTTACTCTGTAGGCCATTTGGCCAATCCTCTCGGTTATGAGGAATGGTCCCACAAACCTAGGTGCCAACTTCCCTACTGATCTGAAGCGAACCACATTCCTCAAAGGTGATACTTTGATAAAAACTAAGCCTCCCACTTCGGATTCGATGTCAGTCCTTCTCTTGTCTGCATAGGACTTCTGCCTATCTTGAGTTGTCTTCATCTACCGTCGAATAAGGTCAATCTTTTCAGATGTTTCTCTAACCATATCTGGTCCAAGTAATAATCTTTCTGTAGATTCCCACCAACAAGGGTGCCATGCCGATGCTAGCCTGAAAACTGTTACTATAGGCAAACTGTACAAAAGGAAGATGCTCTTCCCAAGTCCCTCCGAAGTCTAGGATCCACAGCCTTAATGATCTTCTAGAATCCTATTCACCCTCTCCGTCTGCCCATCGGTCTTAGGATGATAAGCAGTGCTTAAACACAACTGTGTGCCCAATGCTTCTTGCAAGCTCCTCCCAAATTCGCTAGTAAAGATGGGGTAACGATTGCTTACGATGCTGGAAGGTACTCCGTGAAGATGAACTATCTCTCAGACATAAATTACTGCCAACCATGATGCCATCCTCTTACTTTTAACTGGAATAAAGTGAGCGCTCTTAGTGAGTCTATCCACTATCACCCAAATACTGGTATTACCTTTCTTCGATCTAGGCAAACCATCTATGGAATCCATAGAGACGCTCTCCCATTTCCACTTCGGAAGCTCCAACGGATGAAGTAATCCACCAGGCTTCTTTTTCTCAGCTTTGACCTGCTGGCAAACTAAACATTGAGAAACAAATTCGGCCACATCCTTCTTCATCCCAACCCAAAAGAAAACCTTCTTCAGATCCATGTATATTTTATCACCGACTGGATGAATGGTCATCTTAGAATGGTGGGTTTCTTCTAGGATTGCCTTTATCAAGCTTCCAGTTTGATGAACACAAAGCCTTCCATCTCATCACAACCACCCCTTTTCATCTACGACATACTTACTGAGGTGACTAAAAGTCCCCCCTCTTCTGAGCTCATCCATGATGTCTAGAATCTGTGGGTCACCTTATTGCGAAGCTCCCATATGATCCATAAGAGTTGGTCGTATCTCCAAGGATGCGAATAAATCAGGCAAAACCTCGATGGAGGGTCTAAAATCAAAAGATGATATGAACTCCAAATTCTTTCTTTCCACAAACAAAGGACTCAAGGTCACCCTCTGCCTAGTTAGTGCATTTGCCACCACATTACCCTTGATAGGGGTATAAACAATCTCAAAATCATATGAAGCTAAGAACTCCATGCCTTAAGTTGAGATCCTTCTATGAGAATAGATACTTGAGAGATTTATGATCGGTGTATAACTCGAACTTTTCTCCAAGTAAATAATGACGCCACGTCTTTAACGCGAATACTATGGTAGCTAGCTCTAGATCGTGGGTGGGGTAGTTCTTCTCATGAACTCTCAACTGTCTACCCCTATAACATATTACTTTCCCTTCTTGCATTAGCACCGCACCAAGCCCTGTACCGCACGCATCATTGTAAACAGTAAACACTTTACTCCCATCGGGCAAGGTCAAGACTGGGGCTGTTGTCAGAGCCCTTTTTAGTCGTTGGAAAGCAACGTCACAGTCTACCCATGAAAATGCCAAATTCTTCTTTGTCAGCCTGGTGAGAGGGGCTGATATCTTCGCAAAGTCCTTAATGAACTTCCTATAATAACCTGCCAACCCAAGAAAGCTTCTCACCTCGGTTGCATTTTTAGGAATCTGCCAATCTTGCACTACAACCACCTTGGCGGGATCTACGTCTATCCCTTCTTTGGAGACTACATGCCCTAAAAATCTCACCTCCTTTCTCCAGAAATGGCATTTGGAGAACTTTGCTTTTAGCTGATGGTCACGGAGAGTTTTTAAAACTTCTCCCAAATGCTGGGAATGCTCTTCTTCACTCTTGGAGAAGATCAAAATATCATCAACGAAGACTACGATGATTTTGTTTAGGAACTCCCGAAACACCCTACTCATCAAATCAAAAAAATAGGCGGGTGCATTTGTCAACTCAAAAGGCATAAATAGCCATTCAAAGAAACCATCTGGAGTTATGAAAGCAGTCTTATCTATGTTGTCCTTAGCCACCCTCAACTGATGGAACCCCGTAGCCAAAACCAACTGAGAAAATAACGAGGCACCAACAAGCTGATCAAATAAATCATCAATCCTGGGAAGCAGGTGCCTATTCTTCTTAGTGAGCTTATTTAACTCTCTATAGTCAACACACAAATGAAGCGAACCATCTGCTTTAGTTACGAATACTACTGGAGCACCCCACTCAGATATGCTTCGTCTGATAAACCCTTTTTCAAGTAGCTCCCCTACTTGCTTACTCAGCTCCCTCCTTTATCTTGGAGCTATGTGTCGTACTGGTAATGCAACTGGCTTTGCATTGTCCACCAGATATATGTGGAAGTCAATCTCACGCCTTGGAGGTAAACCCCATACCTCATCAAAAACATCGGGATAATCTCGAACCACTGGAACAGATTGCAAATCATCTATGGATGCACCTAAAGACTCTAGGAAGCTAAGCATAACAGAACCTTGAGGGTCGCAAGAAACTTCGAGGGTCTTCCCATGACAAGTCAGGAGTGTAACAACCCTCCTCTCGCAATCCAGAATGGCCCCATACGTGGTAAGCCAATCCATTCCTAGAATCAACCCATAGCCCATAAACCCGAGCATATACACGTTGCATTCATACTCGACGCCTAACACAAATATTTTCAAACCTCGACAAATCATCGATAAATGAGACGAACCACCAATGGGGTTTGAAACAACTACGGGATCTACTACCACACTAGTAATTAAATGCAGAGATTCAACCACAGAACTAGATATAAATGAGTGTGAAGCACCAGAATCAAAAAGCGTTCTAACTGGATGATTTGAAAGAAAAACTAAACTTTCTACGGAAATTTTTCTACCTCTTTTGGGAGCACTGACCGCGAGAGCATGCACCTGCCCTCTAGAAGTCCCTGCTCTTTGACCTTGTCCCTGGGATCCCTGTTTCTTAGGGCATTCTTTAGAGAAGTGTCCGACCTCTACGCAATTAAAGCAACTGGCCTCCCTTCTTTTACATTTTTTGATCAAGTGACCTCCTTTCCACAGTTTTGCCATTTTCTCTTATCCTGGCTTTTATCATCTTTCCATCCTTTCTTCTGCTGTTGTTGCTGTTGTTGTTGTTGCTGCTGCTGTTGCTGCCCCTTCTTGGACCACACCTTCTTATTCTGCGATGTCCCCTCAACTTTTGTTTCCTTTTCTCCCTTGTCCTCCTCATGCATTAGGGCCATATCAAACGGCTTTTCAAAGGTGGCCCCCATTGGAATATGGGACGTAGCTAAACCATGTAGAGGCTCATTCAGTCCTTTAGCAAATCGCAAAGCCCTTTTGTGCAGTGTGTCAACCAACTCTAGCCCGAACCTTGCCAGCTGGTTGAACTTGTTCACATACTCCTTTACCATCAAATTTTCTTGTTTGAGAGTTAAGAACCTCTCCATCTGTATGCTTCTCTTAGCTTGAGAAAGAAATTTCATTTCAAACCTCTGTCTAAAATCTTCCCAAGTTTCCACCGTACGTCTAGCTTGGGGGATTTCCCACCAAAATGAGGCTTCGTCCTTTAACAGCCAAACAACTAATTGAATTTTCCTTCGGTCCACCACTTCAAAGATTACGAATAAGTCCTCTATCTCCTTAAGCCAATTCCGAGCTTCTATGAATGTCTCGTTCCCATGGAATGGCCTTCCTCCCATAGCCCGGAAGTCTTTGCAAATCTTGGCAAAATTGTTAGTTTTTCTAGGGGGGGAGGAGGAATGACTGGTGCAGCTGGGAGAGGAACGTTTTCTTGGCCTTCGGCAGGCGCCATGGCCTCCAAATACCAACGAAACCATCAGGGTATTGTGACACCCTCTGGGATATTAGGGATGTTTTGTTCCCCAGACATGGGAAAAAAGGGAAAAGGAAGGAATTTAGATAAAGGACCGAAGGATACTACAAATGGCTTTTTGGGGAATGTTTTTCAAAATAGACTTTTCTTTTGAATTTTTTTTTTTAAAAACCTTTTTGAAAATAATTTCCAAAAACTTTTATCTAATCTGGTAACTTTCATCTCTAATACCAAGTGTGACACCCCACGTCCGTTAATGTTACTCACTAAGGGGATGCATTAAGTTTCGTGAAGCGCTATAGGTAAACAGACACAGAATAATTACAAGACAGATATAAATAAGGCAGCAGCGGAAAATTTAAACTTTTATTTCAAGCTAATTCATAATACCGTAGTCCACAATTTCATAAATTACAAAAACCATTACAGTAAAATAACTTCGGTCTTGCACCATCAAAGTACATAAGTAGATAAAAAGCATAATTCCCCCAATTAAAAGAGTTGAGCCATAGTAGAGACAAGAACTTGAGCCATACTTCAGAATTAGCTCCTAACAAGATGATATTTGATTCACGATTAAGTCTGAGTGTTTCCTCCCTAAGAAACTTGGGGGGTGGGGGGATAGTAGAAAGAAGGAGAAACAACAGGGTCAGACATAAAGTCTGGCGAGTCTAGTTACTTTTAGCCAGTAGGTAAATAAAAGCAACATGATAGACATATAAAATGGATAAGAGAGATCACTATATAAATGGCAGGTGTGACAAGGGAAGCAAGATAAGGTGTATGTGCCTCACTAATGATTACTCTACATTATTACTAGTATAACCGAAATAAGATGATCCCTCCCACTATGAGTTGGTATGCTTAGGTCAAACGTCCAAGCATACCCTAACCACTACCCTAATAGATCGGCTCCTCACCCTGTAGATATCATGTGCTGGCCCCACAGTAGGAGGTATCACTTCCTAATGTGGCAACCCATGGTGTGCACAGCCATATCTACTGGTGTTACAGTCGTCTTAGCTCCTTTTGCCCGGCCCGTGCACAAACATGTCCCCGGTCGGTTTGCGCCACCCACACCATCTTCCTCGTTTGGATCTCTTACAATCAATCAGTAAGCGTGCCCCTTCTCCGCCTAGTATGAAGTTCTTTGCTTGATACCAGCTCCAGGTTACTGACTGAAATGGGTCCCACACAATATGATACAAGCTCTCCCCCTGTCCTGTATCCCCACTAGGTTTTCCACTGACTATGTATACCATTACGTGTCTTTAATTACATAGCCCTATACTAGTTATGCTTACCCTAAAAGGGTGTCTTCAATAACATAACTTCATTACATTATCTACCGGTTATGTGTACCACTAGGTGTCTTTAATTACATAACCTTATTGGGTTAAGTTTGTGGGCCTATATGTAAATATTACCCACTCCCTCTAATTTACTTAACCTACCCACTACCCATCCAATTTTACTTAACCCTAATTTAAGTTCATAGTCATACAATCTTTATGGATTAAATTAGGTTAAGTAGTCCAATTCTTCACTATGTCCATTTATGGTTTTATAATGGGCTAGACCTCCCACATTAGGCCTACAACATGTGGATGCTGGATATGCCGGTCGGGTCCGGGCAGTCTTATTCCATAGTTAGGACTAACCTCATGTCTTAGCCCGGTTCGTATTTGCGTACGTAGACCTCCCACATTAGGTTCAATATTAGAGGCTGCTGGATATGCCAGTCGGGTCTGCGCAGACTTCCACCACTAATGTAACCTAACCTCATGTCATAATTACAATTTACAATTCCTAATTGTAAATTACTAAAAATTCCGAATTAATCCAAATCTACCTTTGTCATTATAGGTAACTATTTCTATGTTTTCCCCATTTGAATCACAAGTCCCATTTCATATAAATATTACATAAATTATGCCAATTATAATCCTTTTTCCCCGTTTCCTCTCTAGCATATTCGCACATATTTTGGTGGCATTTAGGCTATAAAGTAGCCCAACTAAAACAATAAGAAGGGAATATGACAAGTGTGATAGTTTCAACATATCTTGGCATAGACATGAACATAAACCGGCATAATAACAAAGTGAATGGACATGTGATTATTATCATAATAAGGTGGACATTAAACTGGTAACTTGCGGCAATTACTATGATGTTCAAGCAAGCATCATGAGATCTAGATTAAACATTAGGTGTCCAATTATTTAGATCTAGCATAGTTCGGGTGACATGGTAATATGTTTAGATCTAAAGATGGATTCACATGTCAAGTTTACAACATATCTCAATGAATCTCAATATGACCGGTGAAAGGTGATTAACATAAAGATCTAGATCTAAGTAATGTTAATACTTCCCAAATTAATAAATGTATATCCACCATAACATGGTTACAAGTCAAGATCCATATAAGCAATATACTTGAATAGCCACAATTTTTTTAGATCTAGGAAAATAGATCTGTCATGACATAGTATAGGATTTCACATTAATACAAAATCATACTTTACCACATATCCAATTCATAGTCTTTCAAAATATACTTTTATTTATCTAAACCTAATAACAACTAGAACTTACAGCGTTAGGTTTAGAGAATTGGGGAAGAATGGATCTAGAATTTCTGAATTGGATATGTAGAAGATGTTGTAGAAAAACGGTTCAGTTCGCACTCCAGTAGCATACGGCCTCCATGACTTCCAGTGAAGAAAATATGAGAAATAGGACACGTATATATAGCTGCCATACCCCCGAAACCGAGTGCCACATCAGCCCTACGGGTGTTGACACCCCTGTGGGTGGGTCGACCCCTAGGTCGACACCCCTCTAGGGGGGTCGATCCCCTAGGGAGGGAATTTTGCCACTCAGAGAAAATTTTCGAATTTCAATCCTCTGGATATAATTCTGACTCACCTCTGACTAATACATATATATATAAAATAAAAAAAATTGTGCGTATACAAACTTAAAACCCTCATAACTTCTTCATACGGTGTCCATTTTATGCAATCCAAATGTCTATCTTGACCAGAATTTCAAGACGGACACAATGGTGCAGTCCATTTCCTCTAATTCTGAATATTAAATTAGTTATTTTTTAATTTATTCTCTTTAATGTCGTTAAAAATTCGGGGTGTTGCAGTCACTAAGCTCCAAGTATTGTTTTTCTTTACTGTGAAAAATTCAACATCCATTCCAGTTTTCCAATGTTCATGATTAATTGCTTCACCATAGGTTCATGGTTCATCATTGTTTGTTGATGCATTGAAATTTTTTTGTTTGAATATTCTTCTTTCGACTCTAGTAATTATATGGTGACCTTTTCTATCTTTATCTTCTTCTTTACCGATGCTAGTTTTGCTGTCTTGATTAGTGATTCTTTTATAACTAGAGCAATTTTGATCACTTGATTTGCTTTAAGTAATGTGTTTACTTTTTGGATTGTTTTTGTCAATCTGACCTGACTTTACAATGGACATTGTGTGTTGAGAGTTAGTGTCATCTGGATTTGGCCCACTATTGGATAATGTGCGTTGGATTTCCTGATCAGAACATGTTTCTCCATTTTGAATACTTTGATAAAATGGAACTAGTGGAATGGAAGTTTTTGCATTGTAGACCTTGTGTATAGATCTCATCTCAGTTGTACTTGTACCAAAAGGAAAGGTGTGCTCATTCAATATATCTTAATATGGTTGTCTTCCCTTTATTGGTAAGACACTTGTATCTTTCTTGATTTTGAGCATATCATATAAATGTACATGGCTCTAACCTAAAGCTTAGTTTATGAGTGGTGAATGTTCTCAAATTTGGGAATCACAGACATCTATTTTTTTTAGAAACTGATAATTTGGTTTAACAATGAATAATTTCTCTAATGAACTCGTGTAATGGCTCGTATTTCAACGATTGAATTTTTAAATATTTAATTTAAATATTGATCGTTAATCAGTCAATTGACCGTTTGGTCATGCTTAAATAAAATATATGTCAATTCTATAAGAAAACGGTAATTGTATAATCCTAGTTTAAAATTTTGCTTATGTACCCAATCGAATTGGGTCTTGAAACTAGTCCCATTGTTTTCAAAAGGCCTTTCTACATAGATGACGACAGGCAGCAAGCCTCGATTGAAGATCGTGGGTATTTGGGCTCATTTGAGAATCAATTTAAAAAAATATTGAAACCCACATGCTATAGTAATAAGCCCAAAACTCATTATGTCCCCTTCAACTAAATACCATGGTTTGTTATTCCATTGTCATGAGAATAAAAATAGCTACCTCTTCACCATACTTTTAATAATTTAGATCTCTCCCTATACTCACTTAATAAACATGAAATCAATTTCTAAAATCATGAATCAATGAGATCGTGATTGTTGTCTTGAAATTAGGAGTAGCTAAGTTTGGAGAATCCGACTATGTCATTGCCGTGAGAAGCTACGGGATAGGGTTTCAGATTTCTTTTGATTTAGGAGGAGTTAGATGGATCTGAGATCATCATTGAATTTCTTTTCGCAATATACATTTTCCCCGACGATTTTGTGGAGCTCAATAGTCTCTAAGGGATGCAACTTTGTTGCTAGTTTGGTTTACTATAGGTAGAAGGTTGAGAATGCATTTTTCTAAGGGGTGGGTGGCCATGTGATTTTGGTATATGTGTCGGGTTTGTGAAGAGGAGAGTGTTAGCGCCAGTATTTGATTTCGTGGAGTAAATCTCTGTATCGCTAGAAATATGCGCAAGTAGGATATGGGTTTTGTACGTATATGATTATAGGAAGTGGAATGTATTTTGGAAGAAGAAGAAGCGAAGGTAAACTTGTAATTAAATAATTGTTTGATTTAAGTTGTGTCAATTTTGGTTTGTATGATTTATATCTTATGTAACTTTAGTGTATGAGGTCGGATTTGAATGTCGTTTCTTCCGTTTTAATGGTATGCCCGCTGTACTGGCAACAACGGAAAAAGCTTCTCTATTCCAGAGTTGAAGGTTTTATTTTGGAAATCTAATCCAGACAGGGATTGTTGATATGAGATTTCTATCTAATATCATGTTTTTGGACATTTTTTCAGAATGATTAATTTCCTGCCAATGAAATAAGGTCCTCCTCTGATGATTTTGTCAAAATCTATGTGATTAGAAAATTGGATTATAAAGAATTTGTTATCTCTTGTAAATATTTCGAAATTACTATATGGGTTCCAAGTTTTCTCGACGAATTTTCTGAAGTGATGATAGTAAGGTCTAGAGCCAAATACATATGCAACAAAACAATTACTTCACTTAGTGATGGTTCTGTTATTAACCTCCTCCTTTATAATAATAAACAATCTTTTCCAATTTTCATTGGAGAAATATACTCAAGATCAAAACTAGAAGTTATAACATGGTTTTTAACTTGATCGGTCCATGTAGATGATGTTCTTGCACCTTTTAATCTTAAAGTAGAGTTAGACCTAACGGTTTTTTATGGCTATTGCTCTTGAGAATTCTTGTTCTTACTTTGTGGATTTTAGAACATTACTACAAAACAGTTATTTACACCAGTTATTTAACCCTTGTTTCTTTGGTTCTACGACTAGTGCAAATGTAGACGTCAGAAAAATCTTTTTTCATTTTCACCGATTTTAGAACCAATGCAGAAAAGGTTTTTTTGCAACGATTGTTGGTGACATCTGATGCAAAAATGAGTCTTTTGCACTGGTTTTTACCAAAAACAGGTGCAAGTAATGCTCTGTTGCTTATTAAAAACTTATTTTTTGCATCTGTTTTTTATACAACTGATGTAAGAGATGAAAATGTGGCACGGGTTGTTGGTTATTAAAAATAATCGATCCAAAAAAGTAACATTTGGCTTAATTTTTTTATTGCATCATTTGTTCCTAACTGCTAGTGAAAAATGATAATCTTTTGCAGAAAACCCCCTCGTTTATTGTCGAAGTTCTAAAACACGCTATTAATACAATTATAAATATACATCATTTTCATGATCATTTAAAATGAAACTGAATGACAAACAAACTTGTTAATCAAACATGAAGCAAACAAGCATAATTATCCCCAATGCATAGTGCACGGTGGTTCGAATTGCATTGTCATTATTTAGAGCAGAAAGTAGACAAAATACTTACAACTGAAATTGTAAAGCAGTAAGAAGTTTTTCCTCATTTTCCTGCTGATTCACCATGACGAAAGTTATAATCTCTCTAAATCTTCTCCTTTCATGCTTACGCACACAATACCAGTATCATGCTTTACAATAAAAGCCATGGTGTCTGCGGTAAATTCTGATGCAACCATTATATACTAAATCACCTTCATTGTCTTTGTCTTTGTCTTTGTCATTTACAACTATCTCTAACTGTAAGATTGACTAATATCAGTCTTGAAATACATATCTAAAACATAATAAGAATCCAATTAGTCCTACAAGTCATGTATGCTTCTAGCATATTCAGCAATTCAAGAAATTAATGAAATGTTAATGTTTAAGTGATTTCAGAATTAGAAACATGTAGATCACATGTCTCACAGATACAGGTTTATTTTTCTATGTAGCAATAATAATAATCTTACCTTCATCATAGACTTCAAAGACACTTTTCATTTTGGATCTATGCATCATGACGACAACAAATATGATATCAGAAAACATCTAAGAGTAACTAAAAATGATATATAAATATACGTATAAATATTCATCCATTCATACATGCAAATATTATCATTGAAGTTTTACAAAATCAAGCAACTTGGTGGCCTGGCTATACACCAAGGAATCTCTGCGGAACTTTGTTAGTCCAACAATATGTAGAGATGGACCCAACTCGAATACCTAATCAATCATATATATTATTTAGTATATATTCATATGCTATGCACATACCATAAACTATCAATAATGGAGATATATAGAAATAACAAACAACAATTACCTCTACAACAATTGAAAGGGGTTCTTAGATTTTTGGACTTGTTGCATAACTTTCAACTGCAAAGTAGTGTATGTTAGCAATCAGCGTTTTCTATTGAATGATAAAGTGGATACTTGTTCATTTTCTGTTTATATGAATTGAAGTATATCTTTCCTTACCCTTTTTTATTCGACATCCTATTTCTCTAACAATTCTATAACTTTTGTCAAATTGATAATTTAGTGAATAATATAAAGTGATTCTTATCCTCCTTTCAAAAACAATCTGTAGGTTCAATAAATAATGGTTAGTAATTTATCTTATTTTCAAATTTATGTACAACAGTTATATAAATTTTTACCTTTGCTTAAAAAAACCTAAAAGATCAAGAAATGTGGACATTTTAATCGGTTCAAAAGCATCAATCGAGGTAGGGTTTCCAATTTGATTTTTATTTGCCATGTTAGGCTTTGAGAATATGAATACACATTAGCAAATTTTGCGCAATTATATCTTATCAAACCAATCAGCTAAAATCAAAACTTCTTACTCTGTGTATATTTATGTTTGATTTGCATAACTAGTCATCTTAACAACATGAACAATTACTTAGTGCAGAAATTTAAAATAAAATAAAAAGTCAGTTTTATATTCAGTATTTAAAATCTCTTCGGGGAAAATCTCCATTTTAGAAAAGATTAGCATTTCAAATTTAAGTCTTTATATCTATTTCAGAAATGATGCAATTCAACTGCAAATCAAAACATCAGGCCCAAAACACAATTACACGCAGTGACAAAACAAAGTTACCCATTGACTCTTTATTGAGCATTTTCATGACAAATTAAGCATATAAATTAAAAAGAGAAAAATACAAATTATTAATTTATACTTGCAGTTTCAATTTAGTATTTATAACATCTAAAGGTAGAACGGGGTAGCTAACAATAATCAGGCATTAGGTGGTGGTGACAAAAAAGTAACTGTACCCTCACTTAGAAGAAAGTTGAAATCAACTGAATTTTTTTCCTTTCGGTTATTTATATTAAAAAGAATAGGTGTTATCATTCAATTATCCACGGTTTATGTCTCCATATTTATAATATTATCTATGAATTTTTCCTTGTGCATATCTAATACCAACAAACCGAGGGCTTGTAAGCAAGATAAATGTAACTATTAAGACCCGTTCGCAGTTCTGTCTACAAATAACATCAAATATGCTATATATTAAAAACCTGAATTGGATCTTGATCATGTAGACAATAAATCATGAGAGAAAAAAACTTAAATCTTGAGCATAAAAATAACATGACTGTAGTCCACACTTTACAGTATATCATGGGTGTGTTTTCCTTTGGTTCCAAAGGAAAGATTAGTAACATATTGATAGCTAAATTATCTTCATAATTAAATTATCACTTAAGTAACTAATATATCACACAATATAACACAATTTATCACCTTTTTATTTATATAGAGCTTTATATAAATTTTACATAATAACACAATTTCTTCCTATAGTGGAGCTGGAATCAAAAACCTATCCTTACAAAAAATATATAAGTTGTTCACAAAGACGTATCATTGTCATTTCTGAATAAAATTCATAAAAGATATGGTGTTCATATCTCCTTATATGATTATCCTTAAATATCAAACGAAGATAATTATCTTTTAATGACACCATGGTAAATAAGCATTGATCATGCATACAGATTCGTATATGATCTAATTCCCAAAATTTTAAAATTAAGAAAATGCTAAGAGTAGAGAAAAATGAAAAGAAACAAAAAATTGACCATACCAGTGATCTAGGTTATGGTTACACCCCAAGTATGCAATAAACATACAAAGAAGAAGGAAGAGAGATGGGAAAGCAATTTCAAAGATGATGAAGATGGTTTAGTTCATCCATTTAGATGATTTCAATTTACTTTTTATTTAGATTATGTACTTTGTTTGGAGACGTTAGTTTGAATAGGTTGTGTGTCCTTTGAATTGATTTCCTTATTCCAGTAAAGAATAACTTCCTATATTTTCTAACATCAAAATACTTATGCTTTGATAAAACTTGAAAACATTGCAAACCCGGATTCTTTGAATTGACATTACATGGAAAACATTGGCAGTTGAGTTATGTTTAATGAGTGCTATAGATAATTACTTCAATTAATATAAATATTTCATTGATAACATATTGTACTACACATCCTTTAACCTGTACTTTATTTGTCTCCAAGATTAACATACAACAAGAAAAAATTATAGCACCATAAAAGTGGCTTATAATTATAATGTTGTTGTCTGAATTGCACCATGATGCAAATCTATCCGAAGATATTGTTATGCCTTTAGTAGTACAATCATTACGCATTCATTATTCAAAGTTTTTCTATGCGTTATTATTGGATTTCATTATTTCTGTTGAAATATAAATTTTATTATGTAATTTAGAAGAATAATCCCAATTAAACCTACAGGTTGAATCATATAAACCATTCATATAAATATGGGTTAGATCAACTCAAGCTTGTTAAATATAGCTAATGTAATTAAACCACGAAATTTGTTTCAAATTAAGAGAGATGGATCATAAGTTAAGTTTATCCTTCAAATTCCAAAAATTAGATATTCATCAACACATAGTAATATAAAGAAATTAAATTAAACCATTAAGTTTATGAATCTTCTATTCATCAATGATGATCAAAAGACAAAATAGCGAGAAAAAAAAATAAACAGTGGGATTAACACCTGAAAGGTGTTTAATTTTAGAGAAGAAAGCATCGACTAAGGATTTAAATCACAAAATTGAAAGCGAAGGTTGCGATTAGAAGAAATAAATGAAAATCAAGATTTGAAATTACCCAAAAGACAAGCCAGCACGGCATCTTCAACCATGAAGATCGGTGTGTGTAATGAAAGACAATCGAGTCTCTTTCTAGTTGGTCGATTAAGGTTGAACGATTAGGCTGAGAGGGAGATGCGACGGTGAGGGTTGAAAAGAAAATATGAGCTGGGGGCACAAAGAAGAGATCTAAGAAATGAATGTCGCTATTGATGGCTTGATTTAGGACAATGATGAGATTTAAAGGTGGAGCAAAAAAGGAGAGAACATAAGATTAGAGAAGGAACACTACAATAAAAACACCATATTACAACTTTAATTTTACAACTGTCATAAAATGCCTGTTGTAATAGAGGTTTTTTTACAACTGTCATTACCTAGAAGTTGTGATAAACATATTTTTAACAACTTGTTTATATTGCAAGTTGTAATAGAAGTTTATCACAACCTTTCTTTTTTGGCAGTTGTAATAGATACCTATTGTTAACAACTCTTATTTTCAACCATTCTTTTTTTCTATCGTTGTAATTAAGACCTATTAAATATTAATAATAACTAATATTTAATAGTTAGTAATATTAACTGTTACTACCATAACAACCTTAGCACATGACGATAGAGAAGGGATGTTAAATGAACATAAGTAAGGGATGAAGAATTCATGAGCGACTCAGGTCGATACCCCCTCCGAAAAGAAGGGGCCCGAAACCTACAGAGTATCAGAAAAGCTTCATCCAACATGGTTTACCTGCCAGGAATTAACTGATGTAGCGCCAGCGCAATAAAAGAGGAAGAGTATCGGGTCAGAGCGTAAAGATGGTCTGTAACCGACCCTTGAAAAAATGACCCCACAGATGACGAAAGGGGTTACCTTCGTAAGCAACACAAATACCACTGGAAGCTACCTTCCATGGAGTCAAACCGAAAGGTTAAACCGAGACTCAAACAAGGATACCGGCTACTTGTACTAATCCACCTAGTACCTTAACCGTTAACGGTTCTAATTCGGTGAATATACACGTATATCATGAGGGCGAGCCCCTCCAAGTACCCACGATAAAGCCGAGAGCCTACATCCGATAGCCTGCGATAAAGGATCGACACTTGGAGGCATCCACTGAGAAACTCGAAGTGCCTCTGCAACAAACTCCTTTCCATCTAGGGGAGGCCCCAATTCACCCGGAATCCTCGCTTCGAGGACTGCAACCGACACTACGAGGAGGACCGGCAGCCAGATGCCCGAAACCAAGAAAAGTAGCAACTGACAGAAATCGTTCAGGCCCGACAACCTACTGATAGAAAGACCCCGGATTCTCTATAAATAGGATTCCAAAAACCCCGTGAAAGGGGGAAGAGATTTTTATTTCTCAATTAAGTTCCTTTCTTCTCAAGAGGAGCAAATCATCAATTCTTGTAATATGTCTATAACCTATAAATGGAGAATGTCGGGTCTTATTCACCATACGATTTAATAATCTTGTAGTGTCATAATGATGAAACAGGGAGTTAACACTAACCTTTCTTATGAGAGGATCAACCAAGGTGCCCCGATAGCAGAGGAAGAGGACCCTATGGAAACATGAGGTCCCCTTCTCCTCGCCTTAAAGGGCCGCCCTGGTTGATCCATATTCTCATGCTGAGCCTAACGCTTCCCAAACATTGATGTAACGAAATCGTATATGAATTCCTAACCCGATCTCTGTCGTGATTCAAATTCCTCTCTTGGGAAGATCGGATACGAGGGATTCATCGGAGTTAACGAATGTTGCGATGCTTTCATCCGTGAACTTAAGGGAGGCATTTTCCTATTTTCTTCTTATTAGAATACACAATGTCGTCGTCACGGCATAGAGGCTTACCCATCCCGGATCCAGGATTATTTCCAAGAAACTCTGAGTTATGACCACGACAAATCTCGTGAATGCATACATTACATTCTGTAATCCAGGTGTTGATGAAAAATATCATTAACATTTTGGCGCTAGAAGGAGGGCCTGAACCTCCGACCTTATGGTTAGTTTGTTTAAGCTAACTGGGTGAATTTATCTTTCCATAACAGGAAACAATGAAGTCGAAGAAATTAAAGGAAAAAAACAAAGAGCTAGATCCCAACGTCACCCTCGAAGGAAATGAGGGCCCAACGCTCAACTCGAATAATAACGAGAAAGAAGCCGCGCCCAATCCACAACAACCACCAGACTCAAATGCCATGGAAGATAATGTCGCAAGAATCTCGGTCTCGGAAAGGCAACTTCAAGAAATGCAGGCTTAAGTCAATGTTGTCCAGGCACAAAAATCCTCCAAGCTCACTAGATCCAGTCAGAGAGAGACGAATGAATCTCCAAAAAGGAAGGCTTCCGTTCAACAGTCAGAAGCAAAAGGGAAGCTTCAACCAACTTCTTCCAAGAAAAAAAAATCCTATCTGACAGGAGTAGATCATCAAGGGAATCAGTGTGAACAGGAACAGTCTTGGATCTCCACCTCCAAAGGCTATGATCCCAAAAGGGAGGTCTATGACAGCACATAAGCTTACATCAAAGATGTCACTCAGAAGACCGTCAAAAAGGGGAAGAGAACCCAGGATGACAAGGTTAATGACAATGAAAGAGTAGCACTGTTCATCGATGAGATTATAAATACCATAATTCCGTCGAGGGTCAAAGTTCCCACCATAAAATATCTAGGAAGAACTAACCTCGACGATCATCTGATGGCTTTCGACAACCATATGGATCTTTATAATGCTTCCGGAGCTGTCAAGTGCCGCCTCTTCCCGGTGACCTTTCAAGGGACTCTGGCGAAGTGGTATTGCCAGTATAGGGAAAACACAATTTACTCGTGGAAACAATTCTCCTACAAATTCTCCGCATAGTTATGCATTTGCAAAGATCCAACCGTAGACTATATAGTCATTGCCAACATCAAACAACGACAAGGGAAGTCTCTGGGGGACTATCTGAAAAGGTTCAACATCGAAGCCTTAAAGGCCAAGGATATGAATGACCGCGATAAGCTGATTACCGTACACTTAGGGTTGATTGAAAACACCCCCTTCTGGAAGGAGTTATATATCCATGGCTGCAAAGACTTGCAGGATTTCCACTTCCAAGCTGACAAGTTTATCCGCATGGATGAACTGTACTTCACAAAGAAGAAGTTTGGGCCTCGAGGGGAAGGAGGAAGGCCGAACTTCGGACGAAAGCTCCCGGAAGGGAATCAGAGGAGGTCAAGGTGGAAAGACTCTAATACCAACTCAGTTGCCTTGAACAAGCTCATCTCGTATGTGTATGCTGTTGCAAAAGAAAGGGTCAATAACTTCCCTGTCTCGTTCAAAGCCAAAAATTGCCCCGAACCTCATACCGGCGGTAAATACTGCGAGTTCCATAAAACCAACGGGCACAAGACAGACGAGTGCAAGGTATTAGACGGGATTATTCAGAAACTAATTTGAGAGCGACATCTGAAGGAGTTTGTTTCAAATAAAGCAGCACTAGCTCAACGTGTAGTAGGACAGCAGAAGGTTTCGGTAAACACCATAGGAATCACTACGGGGGAGAATAACCTAGATCTGGGGCGTCCTGTAAACCGAATCAATATGATTCATGGGGGAGCACACCCTGCCGAAAGCTGTCCAAAGGCCAGGAACCAATACGCGAAGGAAGCTTCGGAGGGAATCTTCTCCATCCAAGAGGAACCATCATTGAAGAGCGCGCACTATGCCCTCAAAATGCATAACCTCGTGGTCACTTAGAAAGAAATGAAGAAAGGGGTCCGTCACCCCCATAACGACCCCCTCATGAAAACGGCGCAGATAGGGCTTTCGATCGTTTCTAAAATATTGGTGGATACCGGAAGCGCGGTCAATGTCATCTTCAGGCATGCCTTCGATTAGATGGGAATCTCCGAAAAGAAGTTGGAGCCTAGAAACGATCCAATTTTCGAATTCAACAATAAAGGGTCAACTCCAGTGGGTTAAATCAACCTTTTGGTTCAAGTGGGATTATCTCCCCTTCATAGGACTTTCGAAACTCTATTCATTGTGATTGATCAACCGTCCTATTACAATGCCTTCTTCGGACGACCGACTTTAGTGGAGATGGATGCTTTCGTTTCTTCCAAATATCTCATGTTAAAATTTATGACCAAGCAGGGATGGGGTACCATCCGGGGAGAACAATTTAGTTCCCAAGAGTTGTACTTCGCACCGGTCGACAAATACAAAAGGGAGTATTCTTCGTATTTTGATTCTTCTACTGTTTTTATGCCTTTAGATAAGGGATTCATACATCCCTCATTCGAAGCCAAGATAAAAATAATTAAAACTGACAAACACACTAATGGTAGGTACGCTTCTTTGAAAAGGAAAAGGAAAAGGTCCAATGAGGTGAACTCAACTGTAGAAGGAGAAATTATCACAGATTTTGGCTCTAGAGGAGATATCGAGAGGATAAAACCAATAGAAGAAGTAAACGTTGACATGAAAGATAAATCGAAGGTCATTAACATAGGGAAAAGGCTAACGGAACCTCTCCGAAGCGAATTAATCCACTTCCTCCAGCTCAACAAAGATGTTTTCGCCTGGACCCATTCCGACATGGTTGGTATCGATCCTTCAATTATGAGCCACGCATTAAACATCGACCCTTCGATAACCCCGGTCCGAAAAAAGAAGAGGCAATATAATCGAGACCAGTTAGAGGCCTTGAAGGAGGAAGTCAGAAGGTTGGAAACTAACGGGTTTATCCGAGAGGTCCATTACCTGAAATGGTTAGCCAATCCCGTGCTAGTGAAGAAGTCCAACGGGAAGTGGAGGACGTGTGTTGATTACACGGATTTAAACAAAGCTTGTCCGAAAGATTGTTACCCTCTCCAGCGGATCAGTCAGTTGGTTAATGCCACGAGCGGACACAAGATACTATCCCTTATGGATGCTTATTCGGGGTACAACCAAATCCCGATGCACAAACCCGACGAGGAACACACAAGCTTCATCACCGAATGGGGAACATTTTGTTATAAAGTATTGCATTTCGGTTTGAGAAATGCAGGGGAAACATACCAAAGGTTGGTAAACAGGATGTTCGAAGAGCAGATAAGGCGTATTATGGAGGTATATGTGGATGACATGCTAGTGAAATCCACCAAAACAGAGGATCATCTAAAGGATCTAGAAGAAATGTTTGGTGTCTTGAGAAGTTACCAGATGAAAGTAAACCCTCAAAGATGTTCCTTCGGAGTTCAATCGGGGAAGTTTCTGGGATATGTGGTAAGCGAGCAAGGAATTGAAGCTAGCCCTGACTAAATACAAGCCATTAAGGACATGGAGGAACCCAAAACCAACAAGGAAGTCATGAGCCTAAATGGGAAGGTAGCGACACTCAGCAGGTTAATTTCTAAGGCCACCGATAAACGCGTCCATTTCTTCGATGTCATAAGGAAAAAGAAGAATTTTGAATGGAACAAAGAATGTAGGACGGCATTCCAAGAGTTGAAAGTTTATATGGGAACACCTCCGGTTTTGTCCAGTCCAGAGAAGGGAGAAACTCTATACCTATACATGGTTGTCTCCGAATATGCAGTGAGTTCAGTCCTGATAAGAGAGGACAAGGGTACTCAACAGCCTATCTATTATGTTAGCCGAAGGCTAAAGTACATGGAAACCCGATACCCCGTCATAGAGAAACTAGCATATTGCTTAATCCTTACCGCACGAAAGCTCAGAGGTTATTTCCATGCGCACCCTACTAAAGTTTTAACTAGCTTCCTGCTCAAACAAGTGTTCAGCAAACCGAAGACCTCGGGGAGGATAATTAAATGGGGTATTGATCTTAGCCAATACGAGATTGAGTTCCATCCTCGAGCAACAATCAAAGGGATAACTCTCGCAGATTTCGTGAACGAGTGCACGAACTTCATTTCGGAACAGTCGATTAAAGAAAATGACTCAAAGATCAAATGGCAACTCTTTGTAGATGGAGCTTCCAACGAGCAGGGAACCGGGTAGGTTACGTTATAATCACCCCTGATGGACATGGCTTACACTATGCCATGAAGTTAGGGTTCCCGGCAACCAATAATGTGGCTGAATATGAATCCATGATAGCTGGTTTAAATCTGGCATTATAGTTGAAGATACCGAGGATAGAAATCTTCAGCGACTTGAATTTAATGGTAATCAAAATAAAATAGATGTATCAAACCAAAGATAAGCGGCTCATCTTATACGTGAAGAAGATAATAAAGATGCTTTCCTTTTTTGAGGACTTCTCATTTCATCAAATACCCCATGAGGAGAATAATCAAGCGAATTCGCTAGCCAAATTAACCAGTTCCTGAGGAGCCCCCAAAACCCGAATAGTGCCGTTGGGATATCAGGAGGTGCCTAGCATCGAACAGGAAGAATCAGAAATGGGAAAAGAGTTATTGGCTCTGACCAGATCCCAAGCCTTAAGAAGGGAAGACGGAGAAGACCAAAAGGAAACTCCGAGTGGGAGTCCCCCATAACGGAAGCACGTCACCAACAGGAAACTACGTGGATGACTCCCATAGAGGACTACCCCCTAAGGGGGATGTTACCTCTTGGTAAACAAGACGCAAGAAAGATAAAACACCAAGCTCCCACATTCGTGATCATGGACGGCGTACTTTATAAAAAGGGACATTCAGTTCCTTATTTAAGGTGTGTAGGTTTCAAAGATGGACTCAGTCTACTAAAAGAAGCTCATGAAGATGGTGCGGGGACTATTCCAACGGGGTTATAATGGCCAAATGGGTCATGCGACAAGGTTATTATTGGTCGCGGATGGTTAGTCAAGTGGTTGAGTACGTCAAGAGATGCAATAATTGTGGAAAGTACTCTGAGGTGCCATGACTTCCTCCCAGCGACCTAACCACTATATCGAGACCTGGCCTTTCGATATATGGGGGAAAGATTTAATCAGGCCCTTATCACTCACCAAGGGAGGAGCTAGATATGCCGTAGTAACTATTAACTACTTCACCAAGTGGGTGGAGGCGGAGCCCCTTCCGGTTATCACATCCAAAAATGTATTAAGATTTGTAATAGAGTATATCGTTACCCACTTCGGAATCCCACATAAGATCATATCGGACAACGGAACACAATTTGAAGTGAAGAGTTCACCCGATTCTGTGAGAAAAATGGAATCATCAAAAGTTTCTCCTCAGGAGCCCACCCGATAGCTAACGGAGCCGTGGAAGCCGCAAATAAGACCATTAATACAATCCTTAAGAAACGCCTAAATTAGGCTAAAGGAAATTGGGAAGAGGAATTGCCTCTAATGCTATGGGCATACAAAACTTCTACCAAAACAGCTACAGGACACACACCCCTTTCCCTGACATATGGATGCGAAGCTATGCTTCTGGTTGAGATCAAAATTCCATCACATAAAAGGGTAGCATATGCATTTGAGCCCAATTAAGAGTTGAGAAAAGGATCACTAGACTTGATACAGGGACTAAGGGATGAGGCTGCAATCAAAACTGCATAATACCAAAGAAGGATCACAAAATGTTACAATTCCAAGGTCAAAGCTAGAACCTTTACCAAGGGTGAATTAGTACTGTGAAGAGTAATGGCTAACACCAAGAATCTGGCTGATGGTCCTCTCGGTCCAAATTGGGAAGGACCTCTAATTGTCCATCAAGAAGTCATACCCGACACATATCGGCTATGTGGACCCAATGGCGATCTTGTTCCAAGGACATGGAACTCAGAACATTTGAGGCCATATTTCTCAACTGTAAAGGAATAGAAGACAAGATCCTTCACCCAAGAAATCATCATATAACCAGGGGCATGGAAACCCTCACAGTAGCTCGTGAGAAACCCAAAAGGGGTCGAGATGGAAAAAAGATTGAATCCCTCGTCATCGCCAAATTGGCCGGGGCGAGGCATCCCTCGAAGGGGGATGATTGTGGTAGTCTTTCTTCTTTCCCAAACCAGAGGGGGCAGGGTTAAAGCATCGAAAGCGTAAGCTGCCATTTTACACCAGAAATGGTCGTGGCAGTGCATCTAAAAATTAGCACGCCCTGCGTCTGCTCGTAGAAGAGTACGCCCTGCCTCTGCTCGAACTAAGAACGTTCTACCTCTGCTCGTAGAAGAGCACGTCCTACCTCTGCTTATGTTCTGCGTTACCTGCAGAAGGGAGTGCAAACCCCTATCATCGCCTACGATGGTCAGGATAGGGCACCCTTTGGAGAGGGTGGCGTATAAGCCTCTATCAGTGCCTACGATGGCCCGTGTAGAGCGTCAAAAGAATAAACCTTAATTATGTGCCTACGGTGGCCACGTATAAGTTTCTAAGCACTTATCATCGCCTACGATGGTCAGGATAAGGCAACTCCTAGAGGGAGGTCGGGTAAGTCCTTAGGCCCTTCTTGTCGATAAGCTAGCCAAGCACTCCAAATGCAAAGGCCCAGAGAGTGGCCAACATAGCACGTACATCCTCTTCTTTGACAACAAAAGCCCAAAGGGAAGCTCAAGAAGAACGTACAACCTCTGCTTCTCAAAAAAAATCGGAAGGGGATACTCACTTTACTAATACCGGAGGGAGTTCCGGTTCACCATACTTATACCCGAATCTTGGTCGATTCGGCGCTTTACTAATACCAGAGGGAGTTCCAGCTCTCTATACTTATACCCGAATCTGGTTCGATTCGGCGCTTTACTAATACCAGAAGGGTATCCGGATCTTAATCTAAAATACCCGAATCTGGGTGGATTCGGCTCTTCATTAATGCCGGAAGGGTTTCTGGTCCTTAATCAAAAATACCCGAATCTAGGTGGATTTGGCTCTTCATTAATGCTGGAAGGGTTTCCGGCCCTTAATAAAAAATACTCGAATCTGGGTGGATTTGGCTCTTCATTAATGCCGGAAGGGTTTCCGGTCCTTAATCAAAATACCCGAATTTGGGTGGATTCGGCTCTTCATTAATGCTGGAGGGTTGTCCGGCTTTAATCTAAAATACCCGAATATAGGTGGATTCGACTCTTTATTAATGCCGGAAGGGTGTCCGATCCATAATCTAAAAATACCCGAATCTAGGTGGATTCAGCTCTTCATTAATACCGGAAAGGTTCTCGGTGTTCAAACTTTAAGTCCCCGAATCTGGGTGAATTCGGCTCCTTAATCGTGATCCGTCCGACTCTGGATAGTATTCAACTCAACATCATTGTTGGAAAAGAGTTCTCAATCTCCCATCAAGGCCGGAATCTAGGTCACTTCATTCCTCCACAAGGCATCGAAAGCGAATCTCTTTGGAAGGGCCTATGGCGTAACTTAACATTGGGAAGTAATTAGCAAACAAATAGGAGAAAGCCCGAAAAAGGAAGCTTGACTTGGAAAGTCGAAAACACCCCTTCACTAGAGGGCAAATGTGACTACCAAAACAACCTTAGCACAAGACGACAGTGAAGGGATGTCAAGTGAACATAAGGAAGGGATGAAGAATTCAAGAGCAACTCAGGTCAATACTGTAACAACCCGAAAATCTGGGCCAATTTAAAATATTTATTTTGGCAATTTTAGCGAATTTTGATTACTTAAAATGAATTATTTTAAATAATATCGACGAGAAATTTATTTTGAATGGAATTAGAACGTATATATTATACACGTCGTCGTTAGAATATAAATAATTATATATATATATATAAAAGGAATTGAAAACGGCGTGGTAGTTCGATAATTCGATTTCAAATTTCAAATGAATGTACCGGGTGCAAAATAAACCGGATTTTAGCGAAACCAAAAATAATGGAATCTAATTGAGGATATCTTTCCCACGAATTCGGGAAATCAAAATTTCATAGCGGGAATCAAAAGATATGTCCAGTTGAAAATTCTGAATAGTCGCTATGAAATTCAAGCTCTTGAAAATAGCCATTTTGCAAACGACCTCGGATTTCGACGAAACTACTTTTGTTGGATCCGTGATGTCAAATTATTTCTAGATTCCAAATTTCATAATTTTTCGAATCAATATGTGAGCGTGGCAGGGGAAAACGCGTTTGACCAGTTTCAGTTGATTTTAATCGACTGGAAAATGACCATTTTTCCAACGGTCTCAGAATTTGACGAAATTAGTTTTGTTAGGACCGTATCGTCAATACGAAGCTAGAAAATATTTTTCGGGAATTTTTAGAGTTAGTATGTGGCCCTGGTAAATTGAAATGTACGTTTAAAATTCAATATAATGATTTAAATGTTAATTCAAATAAAAACTGATCGTAACAGCCGAGTTGGGTTACGCAGCATATCCCATTGTGTTCAGAATGGGGGTAATTAGCTAGGGGCGACACTCGTTGGGTTTAATTTGGTGTTGATATCAATACAAGGGTATTAGTGGAAATTAAAATAATATAAAATAATATATATATAAATATAACCCTTATAAACTTAGCCCTAGTTTCCATTACAGCCGCCATCCCCCTTTTAAAAAAAAACCGACGGCTAAATCGATCCCATTTTAAAACCTGAAAATCCAATTATCCAATTCGATTTTGAAGAACTAATTAAAGCGAAGGTCATTGACCATCTCGAGATCTACTGATTAACCCAAGAAGATCGATCATGGAGTGGCGATTCTGTCGGATTTTGCATACGAAGGAGGACCGATTGAGCTCGATTTTCGAGGCCGTGGGGGTTTCGACTTCGCCGCTGCTCTGGCTGTTGGATGGTGGCGCGGTGGCCGAGGGGGTGGTGTGTTGCGATGGAGGTTTGGTCAAGAGAGGGCGTGGCGCTGTGTAGTACTAGGTCAAGGTTTTCGTTTTCGCTGGGTTCGAGCGTGCATTTCAGGGGACAACGGGTTATGGTATTCAACAGGCAGAATGTGCTTTTTTTTCCCTGTGAGTTTCTTTTATTTCTTTTACCTTTTTTTTTAGTTTAAATAACTTGATTTAAATACATAGTTTAAACCAGTTTGGTTTTAAAATAAAATAAAATATAGCATTAGTTTTAAAATAAAAATATAAATAGAAATGTTTTTGAAGAAATAGAAAGATAGCAATATTTTTGGAAACAAATATAATAGCGAGAAAAAGAAGTGATTTTTCATTAGTAAAAGAAACCTTTATATATGAAAAGATCGGATTTTTATTTAGAAGAAAGGTTAAAAATATAATTTTTATATAGAAAGAAGCGTTGTAAAAATATATATGAAGTAAAAATATGTTTTATATATATTGAACATCAAAGTAAAAATGTGATTTTTATATATATTGAACATCGAAGTAAAAATGTGATTTTTATATATTGAACATCGAAGTAAAAATGTGATTTTTATATATTGAACATCGAAGTAAAAATGTGATTTTTATATATATTGAACATCGAAGTAAAAATGTGATTTTTATATATTGAACATCAAAGTAAAAATGTGATTTTTATATATTGAACATCGAAGTAAAAATGTGATTTTTATATATATTGAACATCGAAGTAAAAATGTAATTTTTATATATTGAACATCGAAGTAAAAATTTGATTTTTATATATTGAACATCGAAGTAAAAATGTGATTTTTATATATTGAACATCGAAGTAAAAATGTGATTTTTATATATTGAACATCGAAGTAAAAATCTGATTTTTATTATATATACATCGAAGTAAAAATGTGATTTTTATATATTGAACATCGAAGTAAAAATCTGATTTTTATTATATATACATTGAAGTAAATATGTGATTTTTATATATTGAACATCGAAGTAAAAATGTGATTTTTATATATTGAACATCGAAGTAAAAATTCGATTTTTATATATGTAGTGGCTACGGGCGAAGAAAGTGATAAGAGATGAGAACAGTGAAGATTTCCTGCATTAGAAGTGTCGTGGAGATTAGGATAGCTATCGGCGAGAATTCCTCACTCTTCAATTTCTTTTTCTAGTTATATATATATACTAGGATGCAGACGGTGCTTAGTAGCACCCGACACAATCGTCCACAGACCATGGACTTGTTTGTTTGATTGCAAAAATTAGTTAGATTATTTGATTGGATTTGATTGATGTGTGAATGGCGTGGGCCTTCACTAGACCGGGGATAAGGCTAGGCCTTGTCCCGTTTCTAGTATCGTGCCGTTATGCCGCCGAAATTTTCTAAAATAAGTTAGAAAAATAACAATATCATTTTATAGAATAAATGAATTGAATAGAAATTCATATGTCGAAATAAAATGTTTTGTCGTTAAAAATATAATTTTTAACGTGAATGTAAATAAATAAATATTCATTTACAAACCGGACGGTTTGTTTATGTACACCTATTTGAAAGACATTGATTGGGACGATAAATTTCACACATCGCCCAACTGCACAAATAAAATCTGTGATTGATTGTTTGAAACCCTACACGGGTGTTGGGATGAAATTTGAAGTTCACTCATCCTGATTGATTAAATATGTCGATCGATTGATTGACAGGCTGTTATAAGCGTTAGATATCTATATTTGAAGCTTATACAGTGTAGTGCACTTTGGTTGATGGTTGATTATTTTTCAATGCTATTATATACGTGTGATGTATGAAAATCCATATAATTAATGTTATATGGTGATTGATTGGGCCTCATTCCAATTTAGAAAATAAAGAACAATATAAAGTAAATGTTCATGTGTTGACTGTACTCATCCGTTGAGATTAGTCATGTGTTGAACGAAATATTTTAATAATAAAATTTACTTCTTTATCAATATAAAGTAATTGTTCATGTGTTGACTGTACTCATCCGTTGAGATTAGTCATGTGTTGAACGAAATATTTTAATAATAAAATTTACTTCTTTATCAATATAAAGTAAATGTTCATGTGTTGACTGTACTCATCCGTTGAGATTAGTCATGTGTTGAACGAAATATTTGAAATAGAAATATTTTGATAATAAGAAATATTTGAAATAGAATATTTGAAAATAGAAATACGTTAAGCCGTGTTGATTAGATTGACGCCATTTTGACGTGAACGATATTTATATCGATTTTATTCATTTCGAAATGAATTGAATATATAACGATTTCGAAATGAATTGAATATATAACGATTTCGAAATGAATTGAATATATAACGATTTCGAAATGAATTGAATATATAACGATTTCGAAATGAATTGAATATATAACGATTTCGAAATGAATTGAATATATAACGATTTCGAAATGAATTGAATTGAAAACGATTTCGAAATGAATTGAATTGAAAACGATTTCGAAATGAATTGAATTGAAAACGATTTCGAAATGAATTGAATTGAAAACGATTTCGAAATGAATTGAATTGAAAACGATTTCGAAATGAATTGAATAGAAAACGAATGTGATTTCAATTGAATATATAACGAATTTGATTCGAACAGAAAACCAATTTGAATTGAATCGAATAGAAAACCAATTTGAATTGAATCGAATAGAAAACGACTTTGAAATTGAATTAAATTGAAAACAAATTCAAATTGAATTGAAAGCGAATTGAAATGAATTCAAATTGAATTGAAATTTGAATTGAATAGAAATGAATTTTAAAACGAATTTATAAAGAAGAATTCAATTTTGCTTTGGATTGAAATGGAAGTTGAAATTGTTTTTGAAACGAATTTAAAACTATTTATATAATTCGTTTTAAATAGTAATCGACGAAATATATATTATATATATTATATATATAATATAATGGCCTGAATAGAACGCGCTGCGTCGCGGCAGTTCGTGAATTTCGACCATTTATTTCGAATGGACATTACGGGAGATCCGACCGTCGGATTCTCCTAAAACCGGAACCGTTGGGTTCGTATCGAAAAGAGCTTTCTAACGAATATTAGAAATTTGAAATCTAACGGTTGGATTTGGAATTATGTCCAAATCAAATTTGAAAAAGGTCGCTGTAAGTGCAGTTCGATGGCCGTTGTTGGAAATCGACTGTACGGGCCTTGATAAAATTATTAAAAATAGTAATAATTTATGTAAAATCACAAGAAATGATTTTAGAAAGAATTGGGGTGAAAAACTCCATATTTGAAAAGATAAAAATAGATTTTTATCGAAGTAAACTAGTTTTGAACTAGAATTATAATTCTATTTATTTTTAAATAAATAAATTGAATTCGAAAGGGTTTTAAAAATAACCAGAATTTCCAATGATTGCATTGGAGTGGATTTGAATCGAAATTGTCTTCGGAATATTTCGATGTTGGAATTCGTGATTATACAGATGTTGTTATGGAAATTTGAAAGATATATATTTATATCGTTATTTCCAATATGACATTTGTTAGTCGTAGAATTTGATATTGAATATAAGCCGATATATTTTCTATTTAGAGCCTTGTATTGAATATCAAATGTGATTTGGGTTTGTCGTGAATGGTGTCTTCACTAACACTGTTCTTTAACCCAGTTGAGAAAAGATTAAATCTTTTTATTTAGATTTAATGAAGTGTACCAATTAAATAATATTTAATTGGAATTGAATCGATATTGATTTTTGGGTTTATCGTGGACGGTGTTTTAAATAACACTCGTTCTTTAACCCGATAATTGACGGAAGGTGATTTTGGGTTTACCTTGAACCGTGTTTTTAAATGACACTGATTCTTTAACCCAGCCAAGATTAAAACTAAGTAGAGTTTTAATGAATCTTTAATTAGATTGGAATGATCGAGAATGGAGTATCACCAGTTTTGCTCCGAGCGATAGTTAAATCTTTAATTAGATTTAAATGTGAAACGGTAATTAAATTTACCGATAACACCGTGGTGTTAGATATGAAGTAAGACCCGTTTTACTTCATGGGATGAATATGTTGTGATTGGGAAATTAAAACAAATGATTACTTCGGTAAGGTTCGCTAATCCCGACTAGTTTGAATTTATATTCAAAAATAGATTAAAGAATAAATTCCAGAAATTTATCTTGGATAAAATTAATGGGAACCTTTCCCTATGAATGTGAAATTTAGAAACTAACTGTCGGTTAGCTAAGCAGAATGGTTTTCTGGATATTGACCTGATGTTGGTTTCGGCCTTCGGGGTTAATATTTGGGGAATTATTCTCTTGATTAATTTACAGTTAGTGACTGATGAATTGGAATGAGGCGTATGTTGTGTTTGTGTAACACTTATTCAAAATATACGCGAGTTATTCGGAAAGACCGGGTTTATCCCATTCTGAATAACTGATACGACAATATGTCGAAGATGAAGACGGTGGTTGAAGACCGGAAGTCTTCACATCGTTTGGATAATTACCGACGATCCTGATTGGGCTGTACACACAAGAGCATGGAAATAGTTGGTGGTCGTCCAGACGTACTTGGAGATGGATGGATATGCGAGGAAAGTGCCTCCGGTTTCGTTCATACCCAGAACGGACTTGTAAATGGATAGTGTGTCTGACGTTGTATTCCTTTATACTGTATTGGTGATCTCTGCTAAATATATATCTGTTTGGTGGCAGAGAATTTATTCTCTTGCTATACACCCTTCTCTGAGACGTACGAGCCTAGAGGTTATATATTGGCAGAAATCAGTGGTACAGTATGGACTGACAATGTGGCATGCTGAGTTGCATGGATCAAGGCTTTTGTTGAAAAGCAAAGTCTTGTGGTTGATGATCAAAGCACGGCCTTGTGTAGCGTAGCTTTGTGTAACGTTGATTCGCGAGTATCACACCCGGTATGAACTAAAAACGGGAGACGGACATCAGGAAGGACATGCGTTTCTTTCTAGTTAGGAGTGGCGTCAGTGCTTGAACTGGCTGACGAGTTTGACTCATGTGGATGTTGCTTATTATTACTTGCTGAAAAGCGAGGCGCCTCGTGATATCGGTTTCGGCCGATGCTTCTGGTCGGCTGACGGGCCAGGCTTACGCCCCAAAGGGCGGAGAAACGTAGTGTTCAGGCATAATAATCCACATCGGTGGACCGGCCCTGACGATCCAAGGCCCACCTGAGTCTGGGTCCTGAGACATGGGCTAGATTGTCTCGAATCGGTTGAGGATCTTGCCCCTAGCCTCGGTTCATACCATAAATGATAACCCAACTTCCAATACGACATTTGCGGTTTTATTGTAGAACTAGTATGGCGACATGATATATGGTACCCATGCCGCCTATGATTGATACTTATGATTTGAAGTTGTTTTATACACTATGCACTTATTATAGTATCAAATGATTTGTTTCAAACGTATCAAGCATTCTTTGGCTGTTATAAGGGAAAACCCTATCCCCCGGCTTGCGTTGCATTGTGTGATAGGACCTGGGTCTTATAACAGCTTCATTTTTCTTTATTTAGCATTGCGGTGTTTGTTTTATGCACCGGTATTCTTGGGAGGAAACCCGTTCCGTGTTATACGGCGTGGTCCCTTGATTTACCTAACTTTAAAATTAAAGATTAACTGTTTTAGTTCTCACACCAGTCACATGACTGACCTGGAGTTTATTGTTTTAACCTAAACTCTGGGTGCCCTTATTTTGACACGGACAGCTAGTAGTTTTGGTTTTGCAGATTTATATTCACAGGATCCTGGTTTACAGTTGGAACGATATCCGGAAAGCTTTGTATCCGTATATCTCCTTCTAGTTGTGTATTGTATTATTTTCCGCTGCTATGTATTTAAATGTAATTTAAATCTCTGATATTTCTGTGTAATATTCATTTATACTCTGTATATTCTTGTAATCTGATGCATTGTTGTAATATACAATGAAATGTTCTTTCGTCTGCGTTCTGTTTTGTCTTGTTCTCAAACGACAGGGCGTTTCGAATGGGCTGGATCGGTTTAGCGACTGGTTCGGACCGAGCGAAATTCCTTTTCGTCACAGTTGGTATCAGAGCTTTGGTTTACAAATCAGAGAACAAGGCACATTAGAACCGTACAAAAGAATTCATCAGATATTGGATTAGTTATATCCAATGAGAGTGACTCGTTAGAGATGGGATCAGTAGTATCCTAGAACGAGTGTGAAGAGTATATTTTTCAAATGAAAACAATTCTGTTTTGAAATTTAGATCGTTTTACACGTATTTGAATAATTTATTTATATTGATTTTGGACAATTCAAACGTATATTCAAAGTTTTAATATATTGGATAGATATAGCATCACACTCTAGTCGCCCGAAGATGATATTGATGATAGCGATCGCATCATCAACATTTATGTTCGAGTTTCGAAGGTGTGATTTTCTATATATTTCCATTAGACTGGTGTGAGAACCAAAACTAATATAGCTAGAATACATTGTAGTGATTTGGCATCAAAACATGATTTTCTTTATATATATCAAAATTATGAATTTGAAACGTTAATCCACTAATTGATTGATGTTTGTGTTGTTTGTTTATTTGATAATTTTGAACCATTATGCCTAATTGAATTAAATACTGAATTATATTGAAAATTAGTTGCGTTTGCTTGCATATACATGTACTTGCATTGAACAGGTCATAGCAAGGAGGCTAGAGCAGAGAATAAAATTTGTTTGCCCGACAAATAGGTACATGTTTACTACATAATTTACTGTTTCGTTTGGGTGATGATGATTTTATGAGCCTATTGGCTAGCCGCTTGGCTTTTTCTTTTTCTTTTTGAGATCTGAAGGACCGGGGAAGCTATTTGAGATTTCCCGATGCTCCCATTGCAGGGGAGGTTATGGCGAAATTTTTCAAAAATTTAGGGTGTTAGCCAAATTTTTGAAATTTTTGAAAATTCTCAGAAACTGAAAAGTTGTAGAATGGAACCCAGACCGAACTTAGAGTTGATTAATCAAACCACTTTCGACTTTGTTCCTTTTCGGAGACGAAAAGTTTTAAGTGGGGGAGATTGTAACAACCCGAAAATCTGGGCCAGTTTAAAATTTTTATTTTGGCAATTTTAGCGAATTTTGATTATTTAAAATGAATTATTTTAAATAATATCGACGAGAAATTTATTTTAAATGGAATTAGAACGTATATATTATATACGTCGTCGTTAGAATATAAATAATTATATATATATATAAAAGGAATTGAAAACGGCGTGGTAGTTCGATAATTCGATTTCAAATTTCAAATGAATGTACCGGGTGCAAAATAAACCGGATTTTAGCGAAACCAAAAATAGTGGAATCTAATTGAGGATATCTTTCCCACGAATTCGGGAAATCGAAATTTCATAGCGGGAATCAAAAGATATGTCCAGTTGAAAATTCTGAATAGTCGCTATGAAATTCAAGCTCTTGAAAATAGCCATTTTGCAAACGACCTCGGATTTCGACGAAACTACTTTTGTTGGATCCGTGATGTCAAATTATTGCTAGATTCCAAATTTCATAATTTTTCGAATCAATATGTGAGTGTGGCAGGGGAAAACGCGTTTGACCAGTTTAGTTGATTTTAATCGATTGGAAAATGACCATTTTTCCAACGGTCTCAGAATTTGACGAAATTAGTTTTGTTAGGACCGTATCGTCAATACGAAGCTAGAAAATATTTTTCGGGAATTTTTAGAGTTAGTATGTGGCCCTGGTAAATTGAAATGTACGTTTAAAATTCAATATAATAATTTAAATGTTAATTTAAATAAAAACTGATCGTAACAGCCGAGTTGGGTTACGCAGCATATCCCATTATGTTCAGAATGGGGGTAATTAGCTAGGGGCGACACTCGTTGGGTTTAATTTGGTGTTGATATCAATACAAGGGTATTAGTGGAAACTAAAATAATATAAAATAATATATATATAAATATAACCCTTATAAACCTAGCCCTAGTTTCCATTACAGCCGCCATCCCCCTTTTAAAAAAAACCGACGGCTAAATCGATCCCATTTTAAAACCTGAAAATCCAATTATCCAATTCGATTTTGAAGAACTAATCAAAGCGAAGGTCATTGACCATCTCGAGATCTACTGATTAACCCAAGAAGATCGATCATGGAGTGGCGATTTTGTCGGATTTTGCATACGAAGGAGGACCGATTGAGCTCGATTTTCGAGGCCGTGGGGGTTTCGACTTCGCCGCTGCTCTAGCTGTTGGATGGTGGCGCGTTGGCCGAGGGGGAGGTGTGTTGCGATGGAGGTCTGGTCAAGAGAGGGCGTGGCGCTGTGTAGTACTAGGTCGAGGTTTTCGTTTTCGCTGGGTTCGAGCGAGCATTTCAGGGGACAACGGGTTATGGTATTCAACAGGCAGAATGTGCTTTTTTTTCCCTGTGAGTTTCTTTTACCTTTTTTTTTAGTTTAAATAACTTGATTTAAATACATAGTTTAAACCAGTTTGGTTTTAAAATAAAATAAAATAAAATATAGCATTAGTTTTAAAATAAAAATATAAATAGCAATGTTTTTGAAGAAATAGAAAGATAGCAATATTTTTGGAAACAAATATAATAGCGAGAAAAAGAAGTGATTTTTCATTAGTAAAAGAAAACTTTATATATGAAAAGATCGGATTTTTATTTAGAAGAAAGGTTAAAAATATAAATTTTATATAGAAATAAGCGTTGTAAAAATATATATGAAGTAAAAATATGTTTTTTATATATTGAACATCAAAGTAAAAATGTGATTTTTATTTATTGAACATCGAAGTAAAAATGTGATTTTTATATATTGAACATCGAAGTAAAAATGTGATTTTTATATATTGAACATCGAAGTAAAAATGTGATTTTTATATATATTAAACATCGAAGTAAAAATGTGATTTTTATATATTGAACATCGAAGTAAAAATGTGATTTTTATATTGAACATCGAAGTAAAAATGTGATTTTTATATATATTGAACATCGAAGTAAAAATGTGATTTTTATATATTGAACATCGAAGTAAAAATGTGATTTTTATATATTGAACATCGAAGTAAAAATGTGATTTTTATATATTGAACATCGAAGTAAAAATGTGATTTTTATATATTGAACATCGAAGTAAAAATCTGATTTTTATTATATATACATCGAAGTAAAAATGTGATTTTTATATATTGAACATCGAAGTAAAAATCTGATTTTTATTATATATACATTGAAGTAAAAATGTGATTTTTATATATTGAACATCGAAGTAAAAATGTGATTTTTATATATTGAACATCGAAGTAAAAATTCGATTTTTATATATGTAGTGGCTACGGGCGAAGAAAGTGATAAGAGACGAGAACAGTGAAGATTTCCTGCATTAGAAGTGCCGTGGAGATTAGGATAGCTATCGGTGAGAATTCCTCACTATTCAATTTCTTTTTCTAGTTATATATACATACTAGGATGCAGACGGTGCTTAGTAGCACCCGACACAATCGTCCACAGACCATGGACTTGTTTGTTTGATTGCAAAAATTAGTTAGATTATTTAATTGGATTTGATTGATGTGTGAATGGCGTGGGCCTTCACTAGACCGGGGATAAGGCTAGGCCTTGTCCCGTTTCTAGTATCGTGCCGTTATGCCGCCGAAATTTTCTAAAATAAGTTAGAAAAATAACAATATCATTTTATAGAATAAATGAATTGAATAGAAATTCATATGTCGAAATAAAATGTTTTGTCGTTAAAAATATAATTTTTAACGTGAATGTAAATAAATAAATATTCATTTACAAACCGGACGGTTTATTTATGTACACCTATTTGAAAGATATTGATTGGGACGATAAATTTCACACATCGCCCAACTGCACAAATAAAATCTGTATTTGATTGTTTGAAACCCTACACGGGTGTTGGGATGAAATTTGAAGTTCACTCATTCTGATTGATTAAATATGTCGATCGATTGATTGACAGGCTGTTATAAGCGTTAGATGTCTATATTTGATGCTTATACAGTGTAGTGCACTTTGGTTGATGGTTGATTATTTTTCAATGCTATTATATACGTGTGATGTATGAAAATCCATATAATTAATGTTATATGGTGATCGATTGGGCCTCATTCCAATTTAGAAAATAAAGAACAATATAAAGTAAATGTTCATGTGTTGACTGTACTCATCCGTTGAGATTAGTCATGTGTTGAACGAAATATTTTAATAATAAAATTTACTTCTTTATCAATATAAAGTAAATGTTCATGTGTTGACTGTACTCATCCGTTGAGATTAGTCATGTGTTGAACGAAATATTTTAATAATAAAATTTACTTCTTTATCAATATAAAGTAAATGTTCATGTGTTGACTGTACTCATCCGTTGAGATTAGTCATGTGTTGAACGAAATATTTGAAATAGAAATATTTTGATAATAAGAAATATTTGAAATAGAATATTTGAAAATAGAAATACGTTAAGCCGTGTTGATTAGATTGACGCCATTTTGACGTGAACGATATTTATATCGATTTTATTCATTTCGAAATGAATTGAATATATAACGATTTCGAAATGAATTGAATATATAACGATTTCGAAATGAATTGAATATATAACGATTTCGAATGAATTGAATATATAACGATTTCGAAATGAATTGAATATATAACGATTTCGAAATGAATTGAATTGAAAACGATTTCGAAATGAATTGAATTGAAAACGATTTCGAAATGAATTGAATTGAAAACGATTTCGAAATGAATTGAATTGAAAACGATTTCGAAATGAATTGAATTGAAAACGATTTCGAAATGAATTGAATTGAAAACGATTTCGAAATGAATTGAATTGAAAACGATTTCGAAATGAATTGAATTGATAACGATTTCGAAATGAATTGAATTGAAAACGATTTCGAAATGAATTGAATTGAAAACGATTTCGAAATGAATTGAATTGAAAACGATTTCGAAATGAATTGAATATATAACGATTTCGAAATGAATGGAATATATAACGATTTCAAAATGAATTGAATATATAACGATTTTGAAATGAATTGAATATATAACGATTTCGAAATGAATTGAATATATAACGATTTCGAAATGAATTGAATATATAACGATTTCGAAATGAATTGAATATATAACGATTTCGAAATGAATTGAATTGAAAACGATTTCGAAATGAATTGAATTGAAAACGATTTCGAAATGAATTGAATTGAAAACGATTTCGAAATGAATTGAATTGAAAACGATTTCGAAATGAATTGAATTGAAAACGATTTCGAAATGAATTGAATTGAAAACGATTTCGAAATGAATTGAATTGAAAACGATTTCGAAATGAATTGAATTGAAAATGATTTCGAAATGAATTGAATTGAAAACGATTTCGAAATGAATTGAATAGAAAACGAATGTGATTTCAATTGAATATATAACGAATTTGATTCGAATAGAAAACCAATTTGAATTGAATCGAATAGAAAACCAATTTGAATTGAATCGAATAGAAAACGACTTTGAAATTGAATTAAATTGAAAACGAATTCAAATTTAATTGAAAGCGAATTGAAATGAATTCAAATTGAATTGAAATTTGAATTGAATAGAAATGAATTTTAAAACGAATTTATAAAGAAGAATTCAATTTTGCTTTGGATTGAAATGGAAGTTGAAATTGTTTTTGAAACGAATTTAAAACTATTTATATAATTCGTTTTAAATAATAATCGACGAAATATATATTATATATATATAATATAATGGCCTGAATAGAACGCGCCGCGCCGCGGCAGTTCGTGAATTTCGACCATTTATTTCGAACGGACATTACGGGAGATCCGACCGTCGGATTCTCCTAAAACCAGAACCGTTGGGTTCGTATCGAAAAGAGCTTTCTAACGAATATTAGAAATTTGAAATCTAACGGTTGGATTTGGAATTATGTCCAAATCAAATTTGAAAAAGGTCGCTGTAAGTGCAGTTCGATGGCCGTTGTTGGAAATCGACTGTACGGGCCTTGATAAAATTATTAAAAATAGTAATAATTTATGTAAAATCACAAGAAATGATTTTAGAAAGAATTGGGGTGAAAAACTCCATATTTGAAAAGATAAAAATAGATTTTTATCGAAGTAAACTAGTTTTGAACTAGAATTATAATTCTATTTATTTTTAAATAAATAAATTGAATTCGAAAGGGTTTTAAAAATAACCAGAATTTCCAGTGATTGCATTGGAGTGGATTTGAATCGAAATTGTCTTCGGAATATTTCGATGTTGGAATTCGTGATTATACAGATGTTGTTATGGAAATTTGAAAGATATATATTTATATCGTTATTTCCAATACGACATTTGTTAGTCGTAGAATTTGATATTGAATATAAGCCGATATATTTTCTATTCAGAGCCTTGTATTGAATATCAAATGTGATTTGGGTTTGTCGTGAATGGTGTCTTCACTAACACTGTTCTTGAACCCAGTTGAGAAAAGATTAAATCTTTTTATTTAGATTTAATGAAGTGTACCAATTAAATAATATTTAATTGGAATTGAATCGATATTGATTTTTGGGTTTATCGTGGACGGTGTTTTAAATAACACTCGTTCTTTAACCCGATAATTGATGGAAGGTGATTTTGGGTTTACCGTGAACCGTGTTTTTAAATGACACTGATTCTTTAACCCAGCCAAAGATTAAAACTAAGTAGAGTTTTAATGAATCTTTAATTAGATTGGAATGATCGAGAATGGAGTATCACCAGTTTTGCTCCAGGCGATAATTAAATCTTTAATTAGATTTAAACGTGAAACGGTAATTAAATTTACCGATAACACCGTGGTGTTAGATATGAAGTAAGACCCGTTTTACTTCATGGGATGAATAGGTTGGGATTGGGAAATTAAAACAAATGATTACTTCGGTAAGGTTCGCTAATCCCGACTAGTTTGAATTGGTATTCAAAAATAGATTAAAGAATAAATTCCAGAAATTTATCTTGGATAAAATTAATGGGAACCTTTCCCTATGAATGTGAAATTTAGAAACTAACTGTCGGTTAGCTAAGCAGAATGGTTTTCTGGATATTGACCTGATGTTGGTTTCGGCCTTCGGGGTTAATATTTGGGGAATTATTCTCTTGATTAATTTACAGTTAGTGACTGATGAATTGGAATGAGGCGTATGTTGTGTTTGTGTAACACTTATTCCAAATATACGCGAGTTATTCGGAAAGACTGGGTTTATCCCATTCTGAATAACTGATACGACGATATGTCGAAGATGAAGACGGTGGTTGAAGACGGGAAGTCTTCACATCGTTTGGATAATTACCGACGATCCTGATTGGGCTGTACACCCAAGAGGATGGAAATAGTTGGTGGTCGTCCAGACGTACTTGGAGATGGATGGATATGCGAGGAAAGTGCCTTCGGTTTCGTTCAGACCCAGAACGGACTTGTAAATGGATAGTGTGTCTGACGTTGTATTCCTTTATACTGTATTGGTGATCTCTGCTAAATATATATCTGTTTGGTGGCAGAGAATTTATTCTCTTGCTATACACCCTTCTCTGAGACGTAGGAGCCTAGAGGTTATATATTGGCAGAAATCAGTGGTACAGTATGGACTGACAATGTGGCATGCTGAGTTGCATGGATCAAGGCTTTTGTTGAAAAGCAAAGTCTTGTGGTTGATGATCAAAGCACAGCCTTGTGTGGTGTAGCTTTGTGTAACGTTGATTCGCGAGTATCACACCCGGTATGAACTAAAAACGGGAGACGGACATCAGGGAGGACATGCGTTTCTTTCTAGTTAGGAGTGGCGTCAGTGCTTGAACTGGCTGACGAGTTTGACTCATGTGGATGTTGCTTATTATTACTTGCTGAAAAACGAGGCGCCTCGTGATATCGGTTTCGGCCGATGCTTCTGGTCGGCTGACGGGCCAGGCTTACGCCCCAAAGGGCGGAGAAACGTAGTGTTCAGGCATAATAATCCACATCGGTGGACCGGCCCTGACGATCCAAGGCCCACCTGAGTCTGGGTCCTGAGACATGGGCTAGATTGTCTCAAATCGGTTGAGGATCTTGCCCCTAGCCTCGGTTCATACCATAAATGATAACCCAACTTCCAATACGACATTTGCGGTTTTATTGTAGAACTAGTATGGCGACATGATATATGGTACCCATGCCGCCTATGATTGATACTTATGATTTGAAGTTGTTTTATACACTATGCACTTATTATAGTATCAAATGATTTGTTTCAAACGTATCAAGCATTCTTTGGCTGTTATAAGGGAAAACCCTATCCCCCGGCTTACGTTGCATTGTGTGATAGGACCTGGGTCTTATAACAGCTTCATTTTTCTTTATTTAGCATTGCGGTGTTTGTTTTATGCACCGGTATTCTTGGGAGGAAACCCGTTCCATGTTATACGGCGTGGTCCCTTGATTTACCTAACTTTAAAATTAAAGATTAACTGTTTTAGTTCTCACACCAGTCACATGACTGACCTGGAGTTTATTGTTTTAACCTAAACTCTGGGTGCCCTTATTTTGACACGGGCAGCTAGTAGTTTTGGTTTTGCAGATTTATATTCACAGGATCCTGGTTTACAGCTGGAACGATATCCGGAAAGCTTTGTATCCGTATATCTCCTTCTAGTTGTGTATTGTATTATTTTCCGCTGCTATGTATTTAAATGTAATTTAAATCTCTGATATTTCTGTGTAATATTCATTTATACTCTGTATATTCTTGTAATCTGATGCATTGTTGTAATATACAATGAAATGTTCTTTCGTCTGCGTTCTGTTTTGTCTTGTTCTCAAACGATAGGGCGTTCCGAACGGCCTGGCTCGGTTTAGCGACTGGTTCGGACCGAGCGAAATTCCTTTTCGTCACAAATACCCCCTTCGAAAAGAAGGGGCCTGAAACCTACAGAGTATCAAAATCGTATATGAATTTCAAACCCGATCTATGTCGTGATTCAAATTCCTCTCTTGGGAAGAACGAGGGATTCATCGAAGTTAATGAATGTTGCGATGCTTTCATCCATGAACTTAAGGGAGGCGGTAGCCTGTTTTCTTCTTAATGGAATACACAATGCCGTCGTCATGGCATAGAGGTTTTACCCATTCCGGATCCAGGATTATTTGCCGGAAACTCTAAGTCATGACCATGACAAATCTCGTGAACGCATACATTACATTCTGCAATCCGGGTATTAACGAAAAATGTCGTTAACATTAACATTTAAGAATAATTAGTATTCAATAATAATTTTACAAATTAATACTAATTATTATTAATTACTATTAGGTAATTAATAAATAGTAGTTATTTTTTAATAATTACTCTTAAATATTTAATACTAAATAATCAGTAACATGTACATAATAATTAACTTTTAATAGTTAAAATTCGATTATAACTAAGAAGAAATAAGTCATTAATAATTACTATTATTAATATGTAATATTTAATATTTTAGTAAAAATTAATTCTCAAGAAATTTATATTATGTTTAACATAAAATTTTACATATTAATTCTAACTTGTAATTCTTAATTCTCTAAATTTTGGTATTGATACTTCGATTTGCATGAAAAAAAAAACTAAGGTTGCATGGACAATTGAAAATGCATCTTAGGACAAGTCTTACGTGGAAGCCAAAGAGAAAATAGGGACACGTACCTTTTACTCCAAAGTCTAAAGTTTTATAGTAATATTATTATTTTTTGATAGAAAAAAAAGAATTTTATGCAAAACAGAAAAAGTGGCGGTCTATATTAATCCAGACAATGAAACTCAAAGGCGGTAAAAGTGAAATTTTGGCTTCGAACAAATTCGTGTCGTCTGTGTTTCTAGTGCCTTCCGTGGGCCGACCCCTCTTGTTCTCCTCATAAGTCAAATCGATCCCCAATTCATTCGACAATGTAGATTTTAATGGCGCTAGGCCTCTGCTGCAACCCTCGTCTTCTCTCAGATCCACTTTTCAGCTTTCCTCTTATCCTCTTCTCTACATAAATCGATCATATTCCTCTTTATCCTTCCCCACCCATTGTTATTTTGCTTGTTGACCTTCCTCTCTGTTGTTAATTTTTACATTATCCCTTTCTCTTTTGGCCTCCGCCCTTCTGTATTTATCTCCACCCACTTCATTTGCTTGTTTATTATTGTCTTATTTCAACATCTCCTAGCTGCTGCTTGCTCATGTTGGAGTTCCTTCTTGCCTCTCTTAGTCTCACCGTCTCCTAAGACTCGCACTGGTGTTGTCAATTCCAAGCGAACCATGGCCCTCCTAATCTACTCCCTGTCAAACCTTTCTGAGTGTTTTCTCTTGGTTTTGATCGAGTTTTTTCTCTGCAAACTTGGAGGCTGTCAGGCCATTCTTGGTGCTTTGCGTTGGAAGGTGCGTTGAAAGGTGAGGTTGTTGGCGTTTTGTCTTGAGAGCTCGATATGGGGTTGTTTCATGAGGTAAGATATGTTTGATGATTGTTTTTGTTCTTGGGTGTTTAATGGCTACAGTTGGTTTTTTTGCTTGTGATTAGAAAGAAGGAAGTTTACCTGACTTATTCACCTAGGTTACTCTCTTGTGGTCGGTTGTTGAGACGATACACCATCTCTGCTTGTAGTCAATTAGATTCAAGAAGTTATAATTATGAAGACCGATAAGTATTTGTTAAAAATGATAATATATAATTAGAATTGACTTAAATAGTTCAAAAGAATATACAATGAGACAGAAGACATTCATTATATCAAAGCCTATAAAATGGAAATTAGTGCTGATAAGATAGTGGTGTTATGCTAGTTTGGAGTAACCTTTTAAACAAAAGTATTATGTAGCAGAAAATGGTTAGAGAATCTTTCAGCATAACCATTCCATAAAAGAATTTTTGAGTTTAGTCAAGAAGCAAGTCCACGTATTAATCTAAACTAAAATCTGTTTATGGAAAAATAGTATACCATGTCAGAAATCATAATATAATCACCAGTTAGTTATTGATATAAATGGAAATTTTGAGAATACTAATAGCTGAGATTTTAATGCAAAATTAAATTTTCCATTTTTTGTTAGACAAATCAAAGAATGATCATTTTTCGTGCTTTGTACCAAAAGGATGCTCAAATGGTTAAATTTGGATTACCTTGTATGCTAATAGTAAAGAATAAAAGATAAAACATTGTCAAAATAACATTGTGGTAGCCCTGAAATTTACAGCCATGGTTGGCCAAAAAAAAAAATCGCCTTTAAAGATATAACATAGCTACAAGAATTTCACTATATCCACTAATTTCATACCCAAAAAAACTAAAATATTTAAGATGGTATAACCAACCGAAAATATTACTACAAATAAGAGCAGACTATGCCAAACCTATTACATTTTGGTTTTTGTGCAAATTCCATTCAAAATACATACAAAGGTAGTAAAATGCTTGCGCATAACACTTGTCTATTATTTCCTACTGGCATCACTTTAAAACTGGATACTTCATAGTTCCTATAACATTGCACTGATCTACGATAAAGGAACTTATAATATGATTTTTCTTTCCATTTTCTAAAAAGCTTCAAGTGTGTGTTCCTTGGGATTTAAATTTGATAATTCCATTTGAAAATTTCGTATCTATTCTTCGTTTTCATTCACTAGGTCGGTGCGTAGGTTTTGCAAGGTTTATTGTTCATCTTTAATATTGACAAACGAGATTAATTTCATATGATTTGGCAATGTCTTTCTCAAACAATAAAATTACCCTTTAGCTTCTATTGCTCCATCTACTCCTGTATCAGCTATATCTAATAACTTTAGCAGCTTATTCATTGCTAGAAATTTTATTATTATGTGCTACTTACAAGATTTTAAATCTTGATTTAACTTGGATCAAATTATAAAACTATTGATTGTTTATTTTATTATCATGATTTTCATTAGCTTTATCCCTTGTAAAATGTCTACCTATTTTTATTCATTGATTCACATAGTGAACCGTACTTAACATTTCTTAGTGGAAAACATTTATGTGTTCTTTCTCAAGGTAAAACCATATCTAAAAATTTAACCAGTTCGACTTCAACTGGGTCCTAGAACAATATTTTATTACAACTAAATTTTACCAAAAAAGTAATTCATGCCATTGATATTATTGCAGTGAAGGATGTGTTGATCTCCTTTTCAATTGCACCATGTATTAACTCTTTCCTGTGGTGTCTTGACTCTGTTGTTGCTTCTCTTTTGGCAGCTAAATTTCTCTCTTGATGCTGCTCTGCAGGTAAATTTTTGTGACACAGTAATTTTTTTGGGTTCTACTTCCAATGCATTAGGCTTCCTTGATGTCTTTGATACGTCTTTTTTTTGGGGTTCTACTTCCAATGCATTCAGGTGTAGTTTGTTTTCATTTTTTAATATATACTGGCCTGTAATGCATGTTTACAAAATAGAATCCCGACCTTTATCAGTGGCTCAAGTGAAATCCCTGAAGCAAAATATCAAAGGTTTGCGTTTTTGTTCTCATTTTCCTTTTCTTTTTATGTGTATGATCAATCTGTTTCTAGAGGCCCAAAAAAAAACAATAAATGGAAAAGGAAAGGCACAAACTTTGAGTCTCCTAGAGTTTTCTCTTTTTATTTTGCTTTTGTTCTTGTTGAATAAAAATGCCAAGATATTTACTTGTATGTATAATTGAGCTTTGTAGGTTTCAGAGGCGAATGAGCTTTGTAGAATTTAGAGGCAATTCCTTATGTGAATAGAAGATATGAGGATAGCATTGGGTGGAGGCCAATTACATTTCAAAGGCAAGTGAGCTTTGTAGATTTCTGAGGGAAATGACCTCTGTAATTGGGTTAAAGGCTTTCAGAGGCAAATGAGGAGGACTATTGTAATTTTATACATTTTTATGTGGTATATGATATATAATTTGTATTATGGATATAAAATTGTGATTTTTATCAATGAATGGATCATGATGCCTTTAAACTTACATCTATTTCTTATATTATTTATCTATTTATTGTTGCGCAGATATAATATATATAGATTCTTATGCATATAATTTGTGGATATATTACAACTGTAAAATAAAAGTTGTAATAAAATATATTACAATGGTTATAAATAGTTGTAACAATTACAACAGCGATGCATAACTGTTGTAATAAAGTTTATTACAACGGTGGAAAAAAGTTGTAAAATATACATATTACAACGGTGTTGCAACAGTGCAAAAAAGTTGTAAAATATTTTAGTCTATTACAACCTCTTAATATACGATGGTTAGCCCACCATTGTAAAATGTATATTAATCGTTGTAATATGGTCATTTTGTTGTAGTGGAATGAAGTGGAGAGATGTAAGAACACAGAAAAAATCAAAAAACATGACGGGTGATTTCTCAATATTTTCAAAAGGCTCCTGTGCCTTTGAAATAACACTGAATAACAATATAGATAGTATATATATTAGATTTGAAATTGCATCGGTTGGTGGAAACTGAGTGGAAAACTTATGCAAACATAATATTTGTACCGGTTGCACATATAACCAGGGGAAATAACTTATTTTTGCATCGGTTTTCAATTAAAACCGAAACAACTTATTTTTCCCTTGTCCAATTGATTTTTCTATACAAGTTGCACCGGTTGCTATTCTAGAAACGGAGAAAAAAATTAGTATTTAATTCGGTTGTTGATACAACCAGTGCAAATGTGGCGAGAACACATATATGCACTATAAGAAACGGTGTCATTTGTTACGGATGCTTGCGACGGATGGTGACATTTAAAAAGCGGTCGTCGCCAGCCGTCGCTAGCCGTCATCTAACTAAATAAACCCGCGAGTCTACAGGAAAATTTCTCATTTCCCTTTCTCCCCATTTCAACATTGCGTGATAAAAATAAAACCTAAACCCTAATTCACCGCTGTTGCCATCTCGCCGCTCCGCTGCCGTTGCCGACCGACGCCTGCCTGCTGCAGGCTCCCTCTCCACCAGTTGCTGCCTCGATCGCCTCTTCCCGGTATAATTTCTAGCATAATTTCTTAAACTGATTAGTTAATAATTATTTAAATGTATATGTTATGTGATAATATAGTGATTGTTGAATTGATGTAGTTGATTTAGTAATGATTGAAAACCCTAAATTGTGGATTTAGTTGTTTATCGGTGAATATTGTATGTTTGTTGATTTTGTGCGTATGTATGTGTTAATGAACCATTATTTTATAAATAATAATCAATTATTGATATTGAATTTATAATATAGGTAAGATTTTAAATTTAAAAGCTATTTAGGTGATTATCGAGTAGAAATCGATTAATAAATTCTGTGAATTTAGTTGATTTCTGTAGGATAATAACAACTAGTGATATATTATTCAAATTATAGTTGACTTTGATTGTTACCGTAATGATGTTTTGTAATGAGTAATGATTCATTTGCTTTTGGGATTAGTGGTGTTGGGAATTTTAAATAGTTGGGGTAAAACTATTTAAAATACGTTGTTGTATATGGTTCTGAAATTGTTATATATGGGTTTGGTAATCCTATTAAAGGAGTTGTAGGTATATACATTGTTGGATAAAATTGTTGTTAATGGCGCAAGCCAAGTCAGGAGAGGGGTAATGCATAGACGTTACTCCGGTGCTACAAAATGGCATCGTTGTAACGACAAATTTTTTGAAAACAGTTTGGTGCTAATGTTAAATTTCAAGTAAAATCAGAAGAATAAGCACCGTTATTTCTACGTTATTAATTAAGTAAATTATAAATTGAATATGATTAAAACGAACTCGTCGCGCAGCGGTACTTCGTAATTTTACAGTTTGAACTTTGAATGATTGTATCTGACAAAATATAGGTCGAAATTCTCCAAAACAAGAATCTTCTGAATCTGCTGTATTGTGATTTTGTAATATTTTTTTCTTTTGATTTCATCAAGTAGAATTTAAGTTATATCAAAATCAAATTTCTTCAAAAATTGTTGTGCAGTAGTTTTTAACTATAACGAATTATTTTAAGAAAATAAAATAGAAGTTATTAGAATATTATATTTTAAAGTTAACAATTTATACCATGATAACTTTGTGTTGTGTTGTGCTAATTTATAACATATTGACAATTAAATCAATATTGATGACTACGTTATAAATTAAATAAATTTTAAATTGAATATTATTAAAACAAACAAAACGTGCAGCGGCAATTCATAATTTTACAGTTTGAACTTTGAATGAGTGCATATGATAAAATATAGGTCGAAAATTTACGAAACAAGAATCTTATGAATTTGATGGATTGTAGTTCCGTAATGAAAAGAAAATTTTATATTTCATAAAGTAGATTTTGAATTATGTCAAAATCAATTTTCTTTAAAAATTGCGGTGCGGTAGTTTTAATCTATAATGATTTATTAAATAAAATAGAAGGATAAATTTTAGGAAAATAAAATAGGAATTTTCAAAAAGATAAGTTTTAAAGTATATCATTTAGTTGAGAAATCCGAAATGAAATACTGTCAAGAAGAGAAGTGTGGTACTACTTATACAGAAGGGGTGTGCAGAAGAGAAGTGATGTACGGTCGAGATATGACAGTGTGGTGCATAGAAGTATTAGTCCCAAAAGGCTTTATAATAATATATGTATGTATTATCAAAATCATTGACATATATTTTTGAATTGGGAAAAATGTTTGATTATTACATTGACCGTAGTTGGATGTATGAAGTTAGAATTCGAATGAAAGGCTCAGTGAAACAACATTTCTACAATGGTGTAAATGAATTTGTTAGATTTGCAGTATCTAATATTCGAAATTACGAGGAGCTTCATTGTCCGTGTAGTAAATGCAAACTGATGAGGTTTTAGAAGCCAAACAACATTAAAGTACATTTGTATAAATCAGGTTTTGTGCCAAATTATTATTTATAAGATTGTCATGGAGAACTTGTTGCGCCTACCGTAAATCCTGTGGCATCAGAGGTCGAATTAGTCTTGACGAATCCAATAGAAGATATGGTGGAAGATGCAACACGGTCAATGTTCCTTACCGGTCAAGTTGACGACGATGACGTCAATATTGAAGAAGAACTGAACATGGAAGCCAAAAAAGTATATGATTTATTGGCTTCAGCTAAGCGGCCATTGTGGAATGGTTGTGAAAGTGGAACTGAATTATCAGTAACCGCTGAGTACATCACCATGAAATCAAAATTTAACCTTATAGAAATGACATTTACAGCGGTTGTACAAGCTGCAAAAACACATAAGTCACCCAGTAATCTGATGTGCGATAGTCATTACAAAGTGAAAACACTAATGTCGGCTTTCGGATTGCTGTGCCAAAAAATATATACTTGTATTAAAGGTTGCATGTATTGGAAAGACGATACTAATCTTAGAAACTGTAAAATATGTGGTGGGAAAAAGTATAAACCTAGAAAAAAGAAAGATAAGGAAGTTCTGTATACGAGAATGCATTATTTACCAATCATCCCTAGACTACAACGATTATATGCATCCTCGGTCACTACATGTCATATGCGATGGCATAGTGTGAGAACGCCGAAATATGGAACCTTGGCACATCCATCGGATGGAGAAGCATGAAAACATTTTGATAGGACGTATCCTACATTTGCCACAGAGAGTCGTAACGTCAGACTTGGCTTATGTATAGTTGAGTTTTCACAATTTTCTCAGTTTGGTAGTAAATATTCATCTTGAGCTATTATCGTTACTCCTTATAATTTACCTCCGTGGATGTGTATGAAAACTCCATATATGTTTCCCACTGTTGTTGTTCCTGGTCCTAGTGATCCAAAACAAGGCATCGATGTTTATCTACAACCATTAATAGAAGAGTTGAAAACACAATGGGATGAAGGAGTTGAAACATACGACATTTAAAAAAAAATTGTCTGTTCGCCACTTTATTATGGATGATTAGTGATTTTTCTGCATATGAGATGCTTTCAGGTTGGAGTACGGCCGGTCGTCTATCTTGTCCTTTATACATGGAAGAAACACAAGCATTTTTCTTACGGTATGGAAGGAAGCATTCGTGGTTTGATTTTCACCGTTGTTTTCTACATGTTAATCATACTTTTAGAAGAGATAAAAGCACCCAAAATTTGGTCAAGTGATGAAATATACGATATTGTAATGGACTATCCCAAGATACAAGAGACTGGAGACAAATAGAAATTCCAGGTAAATCTGACATTCATAATTGGTGTAAACGAAGTATATTCTTGGAGCTACCTTATTGGAAATATTTCCCACTTCGAAATAATATTGATGTTATGCACAATGAAAATATATATATTTGATAATGTGTTTAATATTGTTTTGAATGTCAAAGGAAAAACAAAGGACGATATATATTCGAGACGTGACATAGAAGAATATTGTAAACGTCTAGAACTTCGTATGAATCCCAATGACAATAAAAAAAATCTAAAGCGTGCTATGAACTAGATAACAAACAAATAAGACTTGTACTGAAATGAGTTGAGGGACTGAAATGTCTGGATGAGATTTCTTCTAATCTCCGTAGATGTGTTGACTATGAAAACAATAAATTGAGTGATTGTCATATCATGATGGAATATTTATTACCAGTAGTTTTCAAAGAATTGTTGGTTTTAAAAGTGTGGGTGTTATAATAGAGTTAAGCCGCGCCTATTCTATAAACAGCTTTTTTCAGCAAGGTTAAAAATTGATCGCCTCTGCAAACCTGACGTAGAAATTCCAATATTGATTTGCAAATTAGAGAAATTCTTTCCTTCAGGATTTTTTAATGTAATGGATCATTTACCTATTCATCTTCCATCCGAAGAAATTCTTCGAGATCAAGTGCAATTTGGATGGATGTATCCTTTTGAGAGGTAATATTAGTAAAAAAATTATGCTTATAATTCAAAGTGACATTAGTGCATATAAATTGAATTATTTTTATATTAGGTATTTGAATCATCTGAAGAAAAAAGTACGACAAAAAGCACGAGTTGAAGGTTCAATTTGCAAATCTTATCTTGAAGAAGAAACTTCATTCTTTTTTTCTCATTACTTCAGTGATCATGTGAATATATCATTTGTAAGTGGTCCTCGTAATGATGAAACCGTGGAACACAATTTTTGTCCGACAATGTTATCTGTTTTTAGACAACATGGACGATCTTTTGGAAAATGTGTAGAAATATGGTTAGATGATAGAGATCACCATGTAGCACAAACATATGTTATTCTAAACTGTGCTGAAGTTTTACCATTTGTTAGGTATTAAAATTTTAACTTTATTGCAGTTGTGTGTACATCAATTGTTAGCTAGTAATAAAATCATTTATATTTGCAGTTTTTACGAATCAGAAAATCAAAATGGCGCTCAGTAAAGATTTTGCTAAATGGTTCTCAAAGTACGTTTACGATCCAATAAACTGCGTCAATGACAAGGATTTTCAACATTTTGCGCTTGGACCAAAAAGAAATATTAAGACTTATCCAATATTATTCATAAATGGATTTAAATTCAACACCAAAGACAATGGTACTGACATATTAACATATAACAGTGGTGTATTTGTCAAAGGTAGTGATGACCCAGAAGAGCATATAAAAGACTTTTATGGCGTCTTGACACAGATTTTAGAATTGACATATTATGTACAACCTGTTGAAAAAGTTGTTCTATTCAAGTGCAACTGGTTCAGCAATGTTCCTGATACTGAAATCAACGTGCATAAAGATTATAAGCTTATAGAAATAAAGCACACATCACATTACTATAAGTATGATCCTTTTGTATTGGCAAAGCAAGCATTATAAGTTTACTTTGCTCCGTATCCATCCTTAAAAAGAGATAAAGCATTATATGTTTACGTTTGAAGGAATTGATATTCCAGACGATGCAGCATATCAAAGGGATGCAAATTAAAATGATGAAATAATGATTGCTAATGATGTTGATTTAGGATCTTTGAATGATGAATCAAAGTTTTAATTGAAGCATTTGAGAGTACAGAGGACAACGATATAGAGTATGAGACCGAGACTGAATCAGAACATGAAGAAGACTAATATTATTTGCATCATTAGTTGTTTACATATATTTTGAAATTTAAATATGTTGTGAGCTATGATGTACAATGATATGTTTTATATGATGTGCTATGTTGTGAACTTATATGATATGCTACGGTTACATATACATTTACTTTACCATGAAGGCGATATTTTGGACTATTATCTGGTTCTTCTTCTTTTATGTAAATGGGTCTTATAGTTGCATTTGATAATATATGTTATATGAGTTTATTTGATAATGGATGTACTTAATGATATATGTGTTATTATTATACGAATAATACGTTTGTGATAGATATGACTCCTACACGCCGACCTACTCACAGTTCAGAGGTACGTGCGAGCGGTACAACACCGAATTTACGTCCGGTCATAGAGCTTGTGCCCAAGACTGTAGGGTAAGTTTTTAATTTCGTAAATGTTTAGTATTCAAAACTTATTAAATGCTAATATCATACTTTCTGCAGGGGGTTTGAGATTAATTCTGGAGATGTTGTTTTATCTATGTCTAGAAATGCATATATCGCTAGGTTGACATAGGCATGGGCCCATTGGGACGATATTCCTATGCAGATTAGGAATGCCATACTCGCGGAGGTTCTTATAAGTATAAATATATTTCTCATTTACAGAATTATATAAAATATGTAATACAGTTTGTTTGTTAATTTATAGATTGCTGTATGGATCAGGGACGAAGATATGGATCTTTTCCTAACAGCATGGAACCGAAAGATGAGGAAAATTTATACAGGCAACATACACAAGGCAAAAGCAGCGCCAAAGAGACATCCATGGATGAGCGAGGAGGTCTACGGCGGTTTCCAGCAACTATGGGCCACAGAAACAGTGAAGGTAAGTTAATTAAGCTTATTTTTATTTTTATTTTTATTTTGTATATCAATCAATTTATAGTATAATTAAATATATAGGAGCTTTCGGAGCGAAACCGGGCAAATAGACTCAAAAATCCTGCTTTGCATCGGGGTGGGTCTAAGTCCTTCTCACAGCACCGTCGCGAATTGGTACGAACGATAAATAACATTTACAGATAGTTCTAAACTTTTTTTAATCGTATTGATAATTCCATGATATATATTGTATCATTTCAGATGTCGACTCTCCATCGGGAGCCTACACTTGCTGAGGTGTTTACACAGACCCACGTTGTCGAGCGGACCAATTAGGAGGGTAGCACCTCATATACCTGGACGTACGCTAAGTCCCGTTCTGTGATGGTTAGCATTCGTAATAATTTGTATTTCACATTGTTAATTTGATATTGAATATTTAATGTATTTCATAATTGTCCGCTATCGTAGGAGAAATACACGGCGGTGTTAAATGCTCGAGTGGCGCAGTCAGGTCAAGAGCCAAACGTAGAGGAGTGCAATCGTATTTGGGACGCCATCATGGACCCTCCTACTAGGAATAGACGCTACGGTTTTGGAAACATAGAGGTAAAGCGTTTTATTAAAGAATTTAATCATACTCAAGTGTTATTAAAGGTTTAAAGTGTTGACATATTTAAACATATTCAAATGTTATTATATATACTCAAATCCATATAATTTGAAAATTAATGAATATTAAAGTAATATATGTATATGTGTTATGCATATGTATAAGTTAGAATTGGATGAGAACGATATATGATATATTGATCGAAAAATACTATGATATAGAAAGAAATCTTATATTGGATTTTGAATATTAATCGTACATAATGAATTTACAATACATTTATCAAGTCACACTTATAATATAATAATTACAGATAGTGGAGACTCATGCCTCCTATACGAGGCATCAGGAGGAGGAGGAGATCGTCATGCTTCGACAGCAGGTGAAAGCTCTGGAGGATTTTCAAAAGAATAAGCTCGAGACTGTGTTAGATGAGCGGATTGCTGCATATCTTCAGGAGCATGGGCATATGTCACCGAGTGGGCCTGCTATTGGGGAGGACGAGGACAAAGACGAGGACGACGATGAGGATGAGTAGATACTTTTCCTCTTTTTTGATTTTGGACTTGGTTTGTAAATATAAACTATTTGTTGATCATGGACTTGAGTTTGTGATGGTTTGTGGAGACGATGATGGTTTGTATATTTGATGTGGACGTGATGTTAGTTTTTGGACTGTTTATTGTTATTATTTATCGTTTATTAGCTACTTAGTCTTGTATGAGTTGGTTTATAACATATATGTTGGTTTATATTGTGAATTTTAGTATATATGAGGCGATGGATTATGAAATTGATCGTATATGAGTTGCGGATTGGTTGGGTTTGAGTTGGCGTGGATTGAGGGTCTTATGGCTACTGGAAAACAAAAAACATTTACAGTTTTACGACGGTTAGCGACGGATTTTAGGTCACTCAACGTTACGGATAACGATGGCTGACGACGGCTTTTTACCTAGTTCTACTACGCATAGTGACAGATTGTGACGGCTGTTTAACCAACGGTTAGCGATGGCTGACCACGAATGTTGAAAAAATAACCATTTGTTCACGAGGCATGTCTACCGTCGCTCGTCGTCGCTATAATGGAGATCAGAGTCGCTGCTAATTTCGAAGCTATTTGCTTATCATTCAAATATATAGCGAAGACTTTTGGCGACGGTCGTCGACGGTTTTAGCCATCGCTACGTGGACCCTTTCTTGTAGTGATGATTTGTAGTAGTGAAATTCTATGTCGTGAGATGGAGCAATCTGATTCCTGTCATTATTAAATTGCTTTCTACCTGAGAATGTGGCTGATATATGGATTTTAGAAAATGAGGGAGTTTTCCTTTTGTTATTAATAGTTTGGAAACCCTTATGAACGAAATTAGATGGTTTTTGTTTAAAATTTTGAGAAGAGAGATGGTGATTAGGCATAAAATCAGAGGAGGAGGGCGGTGCAGCTCTGAGATTCTGATCAAAAATGGAGAAAGACATTAAAAAAATTAAGAGCTTAAGAGATCCTTTTTCTTTTTTTATAGACATTTAAAACTAATACAGACAATATTCATACGTGAAGTAGTAACTGAAAATATGATTGCAACCCTTATTAAAGAATATTTTTTGTGATAGACGCTTTATTCTATTCACCTGTCTGATAGCTAGGGTTTAGTGTGTCTATGTTGAAAAATTAAACTTGACTTGGGCCATGAGATTGGGCTACAAATAATTTGAAGAGGAAGAGTTAAAAGAGAAGTCTAGAACAAGAAATATCTAGATACATGATGATGTGGAAGGAGCCTAGAATTATCCTTTTTCATGTTGTAATAAATAATTAGTATCTAGAGTTTTCTACTCTTTAATTTTGTAAAAAAAGCCTAGATATTTTGTAAGAGAGTTATAGAAAACTCTAGAAAAAAGCTATGTAACGTAGGATTAAATACATCTCAACCATTCATTTGAGATGTGAACTAGTATAAATAGGAGGGGTATGTCTCATTTGTAAGCAAGCAAAAAAAATTTGTAAGCAAAGTTCAAGTTGCAATAAAGTTTCACTTCCTCTTTTGAAAAACAATCTCTCATTTTCACTTGCTATCCAATTCAACATCAACTTGAAAAATTTGCTAACATTGGTATCAGAGCTAGGTCTTTGGTTAAAAAAATATGACGACTCCATTTCAAGTTCCATTGCTAAAGGAGTACTATGATAATTGGAGTATTCGCATGAAGACGTTGCTTGGATCACAAGATGTGTGGGATATCGTTGAAAATGGGTATGTTGAACCTGCCGACATCACCACTTTATCCCAAAATCAAAGGGATAAATTTATTGATACAAGAAAGAAGGACCGAAAGGCTCTTACTCTCATTCATCAAGGTTTGGATGAATCAATGTTTGAGAAGGTGGCAAGTGCAAAAAGTAGTAAGGAAGAATGGGAGATTTTGGAGAATGCATTCAAGGGCATTGATAAAGTGAAGAGGATAAGACTACAAACTATGCGAGGTGAGTTTGAAGATTTACATATGAAATCAACCGAATCGATTAATGATTATTTTTCATGAGTTTTGTCTTTAGTAAATCAAATGAAAAGATATGGTGAAAAATTGGAAGACTCTAGAGTGGTTGAGAAAATTCTACGATCTTTAGATTCAAAATTCGATTATATAGTAGTAGCTATTAAAGAATCTAAAGATCTAGAATCCATGACCGTTGATCAACTCATGGGATCGCTTCAAGCCCATGAAGAAAAATTAAAGAAAAGGGTTAAGGAAGAGCCATTAGATCAAGCTCTTCAAACCAAACTCACCTTGAGCGAGAATGAAAGAATTATAAGAGGCCATAGCCAAAGAGGAAGAGGTCGAGGCCAAAGCTATGGAAGAGGTGGTTACAAATCTTTCAATAAAGAGGAGAGAAGCCAAAACACATATGCTACAAGAGGTCGAGGAAGAGGAGGAAACATGAAACAAAATGGAAGGCCAAGGTATGATAAATCACAAATTAAATGTTATAATTGTGATAAATTTGGGCATTTTGCTTCCGAATGTAGATCTACTTCTAATAAAGTTCCTGAGAGATCTAACTTTGCTAAAGAAGAGGAAGAATATTCTACACTACTCTTGGCACATAAAGGAGATGAAAGTGGTAATACTAACACATGGTATTTAGATACGGGGGCAAGCAATCATATGTGTGGAAGAAGGAATATGTTCACGGAGCTTGATGAGTCGATAAGTGGAAACATTCATTTTGGTGATGAATCCAAAATTCCCGTTAAGGGAAAAGGAAAAATATCAATCTGCTTGAAAAATGGAAAACATGACTTTATCTCTACTGTATATTATGTGCCTAATATGAAAAGTAACACTCTAAGCTTGGGGCAACTTTTAGAAAAAGGATTTGATATTCATATGAAAAATCATAGCCTTTCCATGAAAGACGCTAAAGGAAATTTGGTTGCTAAAGTAGAGATGTCGAAAAATAGAATGTTTCCACTTCATATTTCAAACGGTATTGTGAAATGCTTAAAATCATGCTATAAAGATTCATCATGGCTTTGGCACTTAAGATTTGGACATCTTAATTTTGGGGGTTTGAAGTTGTTAAAGAATAAAAACATGGTAAAAGGCTTACCACGAATTGATAATATGAATCAACTATGTGAAGGGTGCTTATTTGGAAAACAATCAAGGAAAAAGTTTTCCAAAAGAGTCCAACACAAGGGCTAAAGAACCATTAGAGTTGATTCACACTGATATTTGTGGTCCAATAAAACCGTGTTCACTTGGAAAAAGTAATTACTTTGCTTTATTTATTAATGATTATAGTAGAAAAACCTGGGCCTATTTCCTTAAACAAAAGTCCGATGTATTTGATGCTTTTAAGAAATTCAAAGCCTTTGTAGAAAATGAAAGTGGTTATAAGATAAAAGCTATGAGGTCCGACCGAGATGGGGAATTTACCTCCAAAGAATTTGAGAAATTTTGTGAAGAAAATGAAATTCATCGTCCCTTAACCGTCCCGTATACTCCACAACAAAATGGGATTCTGGAAAGGAAGAATATACCTCTTCTCAACATGGCACGAAGCATGTTAAAGAGCAAAAATGTTCCTAAAGAGTTTTGGGCCGAAGCCATCGAATGCGCGGTATATTTAGCAAATCGCTCTCCAACTCGGAGTGTGTGGAACTAAACCCCCGAAGAAGCATGGAGTGGTAGAAAACCAAGTATATCTCACTTGAAAGTTTTCGGAAGCATTGCATATACCCATATGCCGGACCAAAGACGCTCCAAGTTAGATGATAAAAGTGAAAAATACATCTTCATTGGCTATGAACCGCGGGCAAAAGGGTATAAGTTATATAATCCGGTAAATGAAAAAGTTGTTGTTAGCCAAGATGTGGAGTTTGATGAAGAAAATACTTGGAATTGGAGCATACAAGAAGATGATTATAATTTCCTCCCCTTTTACGAAGAAGAAGAAATCAATGATGTGCAAGAAGACCCAACTAGTCCAACACTGTCATCTTCATCACGCACTCAAGAAGAATCTCCAGAAGAAGAAAGCTCAAGTGAAAGGGTCCCACGTATGAGATCATTACAAGAACTATATGAGGTAACACCACTTTCTGATGATATTACTTTATTTTGTCTTGTTGCAAATTGTGGGCCAATAGATTTCAAAGAAGCAAAAGAAGACAAAATATGGAGAAGTGTTATGGATGAAGAAATCAAAGCCATTGTGAAGAATGATACATGAGAGCTAGCTAATTTATCAAAAGGACACAAAGCTATTGGAGTGAAATGGGTGTACAAAGTAAAGAGGAACGCTAAAGGAGAAGTTGAAAGATATAAAGCTAGATTGGTAGCCAAGGGATACAAACAAAGATCAGGTATAGATTATGAAGAGGTATTTGCTCCCGTTGCCCGCTTAGAAACTATAAGATTACTAATCTCTTTAGCGGCCCAAAACAAATGGAAAATATATCAAATGGATGTAAAATCAGCTTTCTTAAACGGCAAATTAGAAGAAGAAGTTTATGTGGAGCAACCACCTGGCTATAAAATTAAAGGACATGAAGGAAAAGTTTTAAAATTGAAAAAAGCACTTTATGGTTTGAAACAAGCCCCTAGAGCATCGAATACTAGAATTGATAAATATTTTCTAGAAAATAACTTTATAAAATACCTCCACGAATATGCTCTTTACGTAAAAACAAACCAAAGTGGAGATATCTTGATTGTATGTTTGTACGTGGATGATTTGATTTTTACTGGCAATAATTCAAAAACATTTGAGGATTTTAAGAAGGAGATGAGTTTAGAATTTGAAATGACGGATATCGGACTCATGTCATATTATCTTGGCATTCAAGTAACTCAAAGTGAACACGGCATATTTATTTCACAAGAAACATATGCAAAGGAAATATTGAAGAAATTTAAGATGGATGGAAGTAAGCCAGTAAGTACCCCGATAGAATGTGGGACAAAGCTCTCGAAATACACTAACGAAGAAGAAGTAGATCCTACATTATTCAAGAGTCTGGTTGGTAGCTTGAGATATCTCACATGCACAAGGCCCGATATACTTTATGGTGTTGGACTCATTAGCCGCCATATGGAAGCTCCTACGACATCACACTTGAAGACTGCAAAAAGGATTTTTCGATACATCAAAGGTACCATTGATTTTGGCTTGTTATATTCAAAGTCTAACAATTTCAAGTTGATTGGTTACAGTGATAGCGATTGGGCTGGAGATGTTGATGATCGTAAAAGCACAACTGGATTTGTCTTCTTTATAGGAGATACAGCTTTCACCTGGAGTTCAAAGAAGAAACCGACCGTGACGCTTTCCAGTTGTGAAGCTGAATATGTTGCTGCTTCAACTTGTGTTCGTCATGCTATTTGGCTTCGAGATTTGTTGAAGGAGTTACACATGCCACAGCAAAATGCAACAGAAATATACATGGATAATAAGTCAGCTACCGCTCTTGCCAAGAATCCTGTCTTTCATGAATGGAGTTCAAACATCGATACACGTTATCACTTTATTCGAGAGCGAATTGCAACAAAGGAAGTACAAGCAAAGTATATTAACTCAAAAGAACAAGTAGCAAATATCTTTACAAAGGCATTGAAGTATGAAGACTTTCAAAGACTACGAGAGATGCTTGGAGTAACCAAGTCAAGTTTACGGGGGGATGTTGAAAAATTAAACTTGACTTGGGCCATGAGATTGGGTTACAAATAATTTGAAGAGGAAGAGTTAAAAGAGAAGTCTAGAACAAGAAATATCTAGATACATGATGATGTGGAAGGAGCCTAGAATTATCCTTTTTCATGTTGTAATAAAATAATTAGTATCTAGAGTTTTCTACTCTTTAATTATGTAAAAAAAGCCTAGATATTTTGTAAGAGAGTTATAGAAAACTCTAGAAAAAAATTATGTACCGTAGGATTAAATACATCTCAATCATTCATTTGAGATGTGAACTGGTATACATAGGAGGGGTATGTCTTATTTGTAAGCAAGCAAAAAAATTTTGTAAGCAAAGTTCAAGTTGCAATAAAGTTTCACTTCCTCTTTTGAAAAATAATCTCTCATTTTCACTTGCTATCCAATTCAGCATCAACTTGATAATTTTGCTAACAGTCTAGTCGATGCACAAGTAAGTTTACATGAAGATGGCGTGTACTTGTTGAAGATGAGTTTTAGGACTTGATGTTTGGAAAACGATATTTTGCTCAAGATCTTAGCATGGGTTATTTATGGATGCTATGGGTTGTTCTCCATGGTATGGTTTAGTATTGATTGGCCGCAAATGAGAAATGCTGCTAAATACTTCTGAATATTTTGATGTTAGCTGTTTTATTTTTCATTGCGTGTACCGCGACTTAAAAGTCGGCTAAAAGAGACGACTGAACAACAAGTTGTAGACATGAATGATACTGCAACAGTTTCCATCCCTCCATATCTAATTGGGCCATGAACATTAAACAACAAACGTCAAACTGTGCATGGGGACAAGATATAATTATTCTAAAATTTCACATTCGGATGCAACTGAAGACCATAACTTCAGGCAGGAAGGTCACATTTGTTGTTTTTGCGTCGCTTTAGCTTATACTAGTCCAGTAGGCAGTATATGTTCCCCACGCTCAAAATCATGCTTCAAGTGTACATAATACCATAAATTGATTTGACTGCTTGTTCCCAGTTACGTATGTATTTATTGCATCAACTCCTTTAGCACTAGAACTGCAAGTTGGATCTACTTCAATTTTGACTTGTAAAACTTGGCTAGGATTTATTTGAGTACTACTACTAATAATAATCATTTATGCGTTATAGCATTCATAGATTAGTTGTTATAATTAGTAGTAGTATACATAGATTAGCTGTTATAGTTAGTACTTAGTAATATGTTATTTCTTGTTTTACCATGCTGTTCTGATGTTATAACTAGTAACAGTTCATCGAAATAATTAAGTAAGGACAATTTTTTTACGTACTTATTCGTTTATTAGTATTAAATGGAGAACATCCATGAAAATTCTGATAAGCATATTGATGAACTGGGCACTTGTTTTGCCAAGGTTTCGATGTCGGCTTTGAATATCGTTTTTCAACACTGTATCTTCCCAGGATTGAATCAGAGTATGTGCAAATGTCTAGGTCAAAATAATAAATGTAGAATTTATGTGCAAGAACAATACAGGCTCAACGTTATTCTCGTCTTGAATGCTCTTCTTATCTGTTCAGTCAAATCAACTATTCTACGCTGCATGAAGCTAGTAACGAATAGTAGAGCAGTATTGGTTGGTATATTACGAAAGCAAAAGCAAAATGCCAATTTCCAACTCAAAAACCATCTTATGCTTCTCATTTTCCATGGTTTTGTAGCTAAAACCCATGGCTCTTTCTTTCGTCCATATGCGACGAGCTCATTTATTCAGAGCAACTTGCAAACTCTTTTGTCAAACAGTGTATCTTAGTTGCATGTCGATTTTTTTTGCTCATATTAACAGTAATTTAACCACCGACATGTCCCAAAAGAAAGTTATTGCAAATACCATCACCATGCATGCTCAGCATATACTTTGGAAAAGCTTGTTGAACTGTTTTAAATTCATTGCATTTCCCGTGCAGAATTTGTCTGTTGCATGTGTGGGTTTCCAGTTTTTTCTTGAAATTAATTCTTACTATTATAGTTTATTCAGGTATGAAACCCGTGATTTCTGCAACTGAGCCAAACATTATGTTAAAATGTTCAGCTTAGGTCATGTTTTAAACCTTTATAGCATGATAGCCGCCGCTTAAGTGTAGCATACCAGCCTTGCATTAAATCAATAATCCAGTACAGTAGCTTACGAACATGCCGATATATTCAGAGTTTTCCTGCTACCATAATTACCAGTACCTAACTTGTCTTGCCAGAAACTAAAATGAAATACTCATCTGTTCATTTATGACCATGCATGATACTTTGATTCGATGCTTCATAGGAACCGGAATGCATGACTGATTTATCTATGTATTGCCTATTCTCAAACGTATGATGGATTGAGATCTCCTGGTCCCAAATTGCATGGACCGGTGGACAAAACACATCTGGCTCTCTGATTTTATGTGGGTCCCACCAAAATTAATTGTCCAAATTGATTTGGTCCACCGGACCCATGAAATTTCGGTCTAGGGGATTTAAGCATGCCATATGGTTTTGGGTTGCAGTAAACTAATGTTTTCTTTTGCCTATTCAGACATGATTAACCCTCTACCAGAAAAGGTTGCGCGTTTGATTTACTAGCCATCCGTTTGCAAATGTGCATGAGCCTGTTCTCGTTTCACACACGCACGCACGCCCCTCCAGATGTTTATGATGGTGGAATCTCAATAGCGATCATCATTGGAAAATAGACGGCAGAACAAGAAAAATGAAGCAATAAATGAGAGCAAATCATCTGTACCAAAATTCCTCTATTTTTCTGTGTCTAACTAATCAGAATCCTTAATTTCCATTTTTCTTGTAATTATCAGAGAGAGAAAGATGGCTTAATTGAAAAAATGTGGAAATCAAGGATCTTGATTGGTTGGATACCAGAAATAGAGGATTTTGGATATAAAGTATTTGATTTCGTAAAAAAATTGTGTCATAGATGAGAACACCGCCTTAAAAGCGTAATCACGATTATTAATGCAATCGATTTATTGCAACAACTTTTTAAATTTGTGCACTATGAAGGTCATTTGGAGACGGTAGCTTTTAAATACATTCACCATTTCAATTAGTGGATCTATCCTATTTTTATGAATATTTTTTTTTAATTTAGAAACACCAAGTTAATCCACAATGTTAAAGAAGGGAATCTTTGTTAGGAGATGGTTGCCAAAAAAAATCATTTTAATGAAATGCTGCACATTTCCTAAATGAAAAAAGTTAGAAAGCCAGGTTTTTTTTGTCGGGAAATATAACAAAAAACAATTCAGCGGCTGAATGAAATGAAAAGAAATAAAATCAACCACCCCTCTTGAATTTTGACAATTCCATGAGCAAGACTCTTTCCTAAAAGTCTCTACCTTTATATTATATATTACAATCTTTTTCCTATTTTATATAAAAAATTGTTTTTGTTTTTAAAAAAAATATTAAGGTTAACAGGCTTTAAAAATAAAATATTTTAAACTATATCACTTTCTTTGATAACCATAAATAGTAATATAAGTTCCATACTTTACTCAAAATCATGTTGTAAATTATTGATGTTTTAACTATCTTATGGATTTGCTTGTTTTAACAATACAAAAAGTTCATTTTCAATGCATTTTTATGCCTACAGCATGGCTTTTTTTATTGGAGTTGTTCCATTTGATTTATGACCGTGTCTTACGTAATCTGCTTGTGATTCTTGGCCTTACTTGCTATAAGTTACTATAGATTATTTGAATGTCCACTCGATATATACGCATATGGTCAATTGCTATTACCTGACATAGTACTTTAAATACTGCATATTAAATAGCAATGATAGATATACAAGATCAAATAAACGTGCTTACATTATAGTGGAACAATCGTATAAGGCAAGATAATTCAATCAATTTTAGATAAATTGATAACATTATCTTGTGTGCATGCATTACTATATTAACGGGATCTATTTTACAAAACACATAAAAAGTTCAATAATATAAAAAAAAAACAATTAGTAAGTTCATTCACATCATGGTAAGCTAACAAATTACTTGTGGATGAACTTAAGTGTGGATCAACTAATTAAAATGGTGGATATAAATAACATTGACCTTTGGAGATTTATATAAGGCATGCTTAGTATTTTAAGTATATCGAGAGAGATTTCATTTAATTAAAATTTAAGCGAAGATGAACGAAAAGATAAGTTTATTTAGAGTTTATGTTTTGATTTTTGTTAGAAGAGAAAAAAAGGAAGAGTCAAATAAAATGCTTATTTCTTTTCTAACTCAGCCAACCAATCTAAATGAGTTAAAAAGAAGCACTTTTATTAATATAATAAGCTATTCTAGCCACATTCGCCTTTGAGCTACAGTCGCCCCCACTTCCTCTCTCATTGGACAGGAACATTACATAGGACGCACTATATCATATTATAATGAAATGCATTTAATTAAGGTCAACTAGTCAAAAAAATCATTGTATGCTGTGTAGTGTGTACACATACCGATATTTGATAAGCAATCATGTATTTTAAAGTATATCAATGCAATAAATAAAAAAATTGGTTGGTTGAAGTTGGACATTGGATTTTAGGAGTGTGCCCATCAATGGAAGCCCCCTAATTTTCACCTTTTGCAATTAAGTCTCTATGACAATTGAGGGACTTAACTGCAAAAGGTGAAAATCAGGGGCTTTCATTGGATGGGCACACGGGGCACACCCAAAATCGGGACAGAAGAATTCATCCCATTTTAGGATCGAAAGATTTGAGTTCTGGACTTTGACATTTGACTATGTTGGTTTTATTATTGAATTACCAGCTTTAGAAAACCGCATGTAGTACATTATTACGTTTGTATGCATTCATGTCCAATTCCTTATAGGATTCACTTATTTAAACTTACAAACAAGTGTTTTGCTTTTAAAAGTTATTAACATTGTAGTTTAAACGAAGCAACGATATGAAACGAACATTAGGATCTGTTGGCATTGTTCAAATCTGTAACCTTTCATCGGAAGTTTCAAGTACCATATACACAGACAATTCCCTAACTTTTAATCAACTTATACAATAATAATATAAAACATATGCTACTGGGGTGCATTTAATGGATGTGTGTATACTGACATGCAAGTAGGTTATTTTGTAATGATTCATATATGCACTGTTGGGGAAAGTTGAAATACCAGAGAACAAAACAAACAAGTGTTCCTAAAACCAATTGGTGATAGACGGTCTCATAGTATATATACAGGAAACAAGACACAACTTGCTCGATATGGGACAATTCTAATACCACCCTTACACGTGAGGGACTACTGGACATCACGTGCCCAACCCACACGATCCTAAACCAAGCTTCGATACCATGTTAGAAAACCCCAAATTATCATAAAACCAATTGATAATGTGAACGATGGACTCATAATATTTATACATAATTTGTTTTATAAATTCCCCGATTTGGGGCTTGTTCCAATACTCCGCCGCGCGTGTGACATATCCTGAGCCTAAACACGTGGATCTTATTGGGTGACGTGGACAAGTGTAGTAGTTATGTGCACACAAAGTAAATCCAATCTAATACCATATTGAAATACTAGAGAAAAAACAAGTGTTCCTAAGATCAATTGGTGATAGGAACAATGGTCTCATAGTATATGTACAGGAAACATGACACAAATTGCTCGATGTGGGACAATTCTACAGGAAAAGTATATGTAACGAGTTACGTAATTAGAGAATTAATGTGATCCTTTTATCTGGTATCCCACACGAATGCAAAAATACCTATTTGTATACACACACACACACACACACACACACACACACACATATATATATATATATATATATATATATATATATATATATATATATATATAGGAGCGCCCTGGGAAACTCCTGTTTTGTAGATCCCCTACCCGTTCGTGAGCTACACCAATATATATATATATATACATACATACATATGCATTCTTCAGGGTACTCCTGATTTTTAGCTCCACGTTAGTACCCCTGCCCGTTCGTAAGCTACACAAATCCAACAAAAATTTGTAGATGTTTAATCCACATATATATTATCTAATCCAAAATTTGAGCTCATTCTGATATTCGTTGAATAATATTTTTGATGTTTTAATTTTACGGTTTGAATAAATGTCTGAACGGTGAATAATTGAGCTAAAATTTTGAAAATTTTACGGATGTTGAAACAAGCTCAAATTTTGGATAGATGATTATGTATATATATATATATATATATATATACATACATACATACATACATATATATATACATACATACATATATATATATATATATATATAAATCCGCGGAAGTAGCCCAGTGGAAAGACGTGCTCCTACCTGGTAATAGGTCAGGAGTTCAAGGACTGTCCTGGACAGCTATCCCCCAAGTAAATTATACCCGGTATAGTGGAGGTCCAAGGAGAACTGCGATAAGCTGTATAAGATTGCAGTTGCGGACTGGGTAGCCCTATATAAGTGCATAGCCATAAATGAGGTGTATTTGGGGTTCTCTCGAATATGGGTGTTTTAGAACCCTCCTCTATATATGTATGTATGTGTATGTATATATATAGAGGAGGGTTCTAAAGCACCCATATTCGGGAGAACCCCAAATACACCTCATTTATGGCTATGCACTTATACATACACATACATACATATATAGAGGAGGGTTCTAAAGCACCCATATTCGGGAGAACCCCAAATACACCTCATTTATGGCTATGCACTTATATCAAAACGAACTCAAATTTTGGATATATACACACACACACATAAGATATGACCAAGAGCGCTCCCAAATAGTGCAACACTCCTATAGCCATCTGATTTCCACTACACATTCCCGTTTATCTCCCATCCCACTAATTCTCACTTCGCCACTAACTTATTTAATTTTAAATATTTGACTGTGGTTGGGGTGCCGAAGCGGGTGCCACGAAAGAGGATGCCATATAACCCTTATATATATATATATATGTGTGTGTGTGTGTGTGTGTGTGTGTATAAATGGAGAGATGACATTTGTACGTTTTATTTTAAAAACCAGTCATATATTTCATATATTAAAAGTATAAAACAAATACAAACATAAAAAAAATTCAAAGAATTAAAGTCAAATTCAAAAATAATTGTGCTCCACTTCCCAAATTGACTAATTCCTTTGCTAACTAGTCATGGAGGTCAACCCCATTGTTGTAAAAGCTCCACAGTTATGGCCGATCGATCAAACTTCGAACCATTGTACTGGACCAAGTATTTCGCCTCTCTTATTATTTGTCATAATTTGATCGAACATTCGATCTTTTTATCCGTGAAAAGCCGAGAAATCTATTCTTTCCATATAACATAGATTGACGTTGTAAATGCTACGAAGGCCACATCTTTGACTTTATCATTTTTAGTAAATATAGAACAGAGTTGAATCGCTTTTTCTTCAAGTGAGTATAGCAAATTTGGATTTAGGCCAAGTTATAATTTAATCGAATACCAGATAAACCCAAGGTAATCACAGTGAAAAAATAGGTGACTCGATGTTTTTTCATCGTTTTCATAAAGCAGACACAAGTTGTTTGGTAGAATGGCATAAGAAAACAATCGTGCTTTCGTATTTAACTGATCAACCTGGCAAGATAGGCTATAAATACCAATGTTCTGTTATTCCTTCAATGCTGAAAAACCCTATAATGTGGTTTGAACAAGCCGTGGTGTCGAACCCTGTAGTTCCATGTTTTGAATAAAGTAAAATTTCCATTGTCACACCGTTTGTATTATTCAAATGGTTTGTCTCCTTAAATTGTGACAAGTTGAATAACATTTTCCATTTCTTCGGTAGTTAGATGACAAAGAGTCCTTAACATGTCATAATTTATTTTTATAGAAACCAAGTCTATTTCATGACCAATTGTTTGTAGCCTATGAATGCCTAACAAATCTACTAAACACTTGCAGTTAATCCAGGGTTCATCCCGTAGGGAAGTGTTTTTGCCATCAGCAATCACCTTATTAATAAATCATTTAGAACTTGATCCTAGTCTAAGCATAGATTTCCATGTACTAGAAGAATTATTATCTATATGCATAGTCTAAAAATATTTTCCAACATAATATTTATTTCTCATCCATTTTGATGATATGTTATCATTGGTTAGAAAATTCCAACATAATTTAAGAATGGCGGCCTTTTTTAAATTAGGAAGTATTCTAGACCTATGCTACCCTTAAATCTAGGTTTACACAAAGGTTTCCATGCAACTATATGTTTTCTCCACGCCCTTCCCCTCCCCAACACCCCCCCCCCCCCCCAAACCCAAAAAAAAAAAAAAATCTATGCATAGAATATTTAATTTATAAAACTATAAGGGTTACCATAGTATGAATAAGCTCAGTCCTCCCTACAAAACTCAGCATTTTAAGCTTCCAAGTTCCAACATTTCCATTTCAGTTGTATGTTATGCAAGAGAGTTTGACAAAATGGAGAAGATGATAAGATGATGGTGGCACACCTAAATATTTGATATGTGGGCTCCCAATTTGAAATGCCATTGCTGATTGAATAACTTCTGTGTTTTTGGCTATTGCACTAAAAACACTTTTAGACTTGGTATGATTTACATTCAGACCAGAATAAAAACTTGGTTTTGAAAATATGAACTATAAAACAGTGATATTACTCATGTTTGATTTACCAGAAATCATCATATTATGTGCAAGTAGTAAGTGAGTGATAGTAAGGGATATTTTTAAAAGTGGAAAAAACTGCTTCAATACTTAGCCTCATTCATTAAATACATTATGTGTGTGTGTGTGTGTGTGTGTGTGTGTATATACTGAAAATTGGTATGTTTTTATTAACTTAAAAAAAAGTACATAGCATGGTTAGCAACTTAACTTGACTTACATATGGAACATACATAAAATCTAATACAACACACAAAGCAGTAAAAAGAAAGCAATTAAAATTGGATCCATGATGAGGTTAGAAAATCCTACTACAACATGTTCTCAACTTGTACTTCTACGCACATACTCTACGTTCTTTTAACAGTTACAACCCACTCGATCATAACTGGCAATATCATGTAGAAATCAACTTGTAAGTCACTATAGGCCGAAAGAAGTATTGAATTCCTTAAATAATTCCATAGCTCGCGCATGAAAACTAATTCATATTGGCTCTTATCCTCTTTGCTGCCTAGCGTACCTTTAATATCACTGCATCATACCAGAAGGTAGTCCAGTAGTAGACAAGACTAAGGCGTATTTCAGCAATCCAACATGAATTGATACGTTGAAATTCCAAGCTATAAGATAAAGGACTATCCCGTTTTCTTTAGTCTGAAGCCTCAGAGTGAAACGGGGAAACTATAGGATAATAAGAAAAGCTAGCCAAAAAAACTGTAGAAATCTTCGCCGCTAACATTCCAAATCTGCTACTCAAGATCAGAAAATGGGTACACTGACCTCGAATAACCTATGTGCAATTAGCCAGAAAACAATTCTACATGAAACGGAATTAAGCCATTACAGACCGAAGTTAAACTGCGAGTTTATCCCACACCAGCCTCTTAGACTTCCAAGATAATGGCTCGTTTTCTACTAGAAGAGTAAAATAGTTTGCAAAATATGAAATGCACGAGGGAACATGCATCAAGCGATTTGCTCGTTTTACATGTTGAAAGTGTAAAACTGTTTGAGACATAATTTATGGTATTAGCAAAATTTTAGGATAAAGAGGAATCTCCAAGAGATAGAAGCAGACCTAAGATATGAGTATTTGAATTAATTAAACAACACTCCAAATCGTAGAAATCAAATTTACCTTTCAAAAACCAGATCTAGGTCAAAGCTATTTTTCCCAAAAAAGAGAATTAGTTGGAGGACTTTGGAGCTATGGTTTTGAATGTTGCAGTTCAAATGATTTTGTCAATGCTCATGTTGTCCACCAAGGCTTGATCCTTAGTGAAGCGACATCCAGAAACAGTTTTTTGAATGTAATCGTGGTCATGATTCAGAATCGCATACACGAAGTACTCAGATCCAAGACGGCTTCGAGATTTTGTTGAGAACTCATGGATTATCTGAAGTAGATTATCTATTGAGCGGTTGTAAATGAAAATTGTGTGGATCGCCATTTCCTCTCCCTATGGGGGAAGAAAGCGATTCCACATTAAACCATTTTATGTATTTTATCTCAATATATATATATATATATATATATATATATATATATATATATATATATATATATATATATATATATATATATAGTAGGACCATTTCGAGGCACCCCTGTTTTGCAGCACCCTTTTAGCACCCCTACATTACCGTGAACTACACTAATTCAAGTCCAAAAAAAATTACTAGATATTTAATCCACATATTGATTATCATCTATCCAAAATTTGAGCTCATTCTAGCATTTATAACATTTTCATAATCTTAGCTCGATTATTCACCATTCAGACATTTATTCAAACCGTTAAATTTAAGCATCAAATATATTACTCTAAGAATGTCGGAAGAAGCTCAAATTTTCGATAGGAGATAAACTATATGTGGATTGAATATCTACAAGATCTTCTTAGATTTAGATTAGTGATATCATAGTAGGATAAGGATGCTAAACGGGTGCTGCAAAACAAGGGTGCCACAGAACGCTCATGTCTTTCTCTCCGTCTCTCTCTCTCTCTCTTTATATATATATATATATATATATATATATATATATATATATGTGTGTGTGTGTGTGTGTGTGTGTGTGTGTGTATGTGTTGTATGTGAATATGCAGTCTCGTTTATTTTGCTCCAACACTTTACACCCTAATTTTAACTAATAGTTTATTTTTTAATAATTGGCCTTTTCCTCTGGGGTCATACGAGCCAGTTATTTGAATATAAACTAGTGACTGAAATAAGAGGTTGGCTAATAGTGCCAGATAAGGGAGATCTAAATCCTAAATGCTCTACGAATGACCATGATACATGGTTTTCGCATGATTTATGATTTTGAAAACATATATGTTCAATACATTCAAAAGGAAATCATTTTCAAAAGTATTAAGTTATATTTTTACATTTAAATCATGAGTAATTAGTTGAAATTTTTATTTCTACAACCTTGGTATCTAATTTTTGTATTAATTCATTTTGATTTTGGTTTTTAATTAATAATTAACGATTGTGTAAAGAATGTTTATTTGTAAGATTAGATATTTGAACGATATTAAATTCATTAAATTTTTAGAAATACAGCTTGAGTTTGTATAAACACTACAAGAGCATAGTCAGATTCCGACGATGATATGCAATCGGCGACCATCAGAAACTGATGCCATCACCGACGGAATACATGTCTAATTTGGCAATGACTTCAAACGATATCGACATGCCTCTTCCTGTAGTTTCCAACTTCGAATAGCAATTGTTTGCGATGGATGATCTTTGATACGTTCGTTGGGAAGCATTGAATTTTTTTGAACTTATAATGTCTTCTTCACTACAATATGATGCAACTGCGTGCTCCTCCATCGCTCGCACGCATTGCCCAACATACTTTTTCTAATTGGCCATTTATCTACAATAGTTCCGTAAGCATATCTCCTTTTGAGCGCTGCTGGTGCAGGCCCTGAGTTGTTTATCTACCACAATTCGAAAAGTGTGTTTCCTTTTGATTACTGTTGGTACAAACTCCTATAAACAATATTATATAGTCCCTATAACTGAGCTTTGTCTATAGGTCAATTATCTTCCATAATTCAACATTTGTCGCTGGTACTGACCTCCACTATCTATCTATTAGACAGTAATTTTCTTCAACTGTGCATTTTCCATTGGTACCGGACATCAATATTTATTTATGAGTTGATTATAAACCACAATTCAGCCTATGCGGTTTGTACAGACTCCCATTGTCTTTTCATTAAACTTTATTAGTCACTTATTTTCCCCAACCAGCCTAGTGCACCTGGAATGAATCGCAACCAGTATATGTTTTTTTAAAGAAAATAAATATATATAACAAAAAGAAGAATCTGGTCATTCTCCAACGGCTCACAAAAACAAATTACGTTGAAATGACTACATAATTTGTGCACACACAAAAGCAAGTCGATGCAACATATAAACATTTGACGAATAAAAATACAAGTAGGAACAAAATAAAAAGGAGACGAAACCAAGCGATCCCACAGAAGTCACACGCCCACGATATTAAAAGCGCTACAGCCATCCCAAGGCTATATAAAAAGGAAAGTGGACCAAAACAATCCTCTGTAGAAGGACCAACAGCGAAAAAAGAAAGATGAACTCTTCCACTCCCAGACAAGTAAAAACACAAGATAGAAAGCTCTTGCTTCACCTCCAAAGCCCTTATCCACAAAAATCTAGAAAAGCTCCTCCAACAAGCAGTAGACCAAAGAGAAACCATCTAGAAAAACCTAAAACCATTACCTGCGACACTAGGAAACAGCGTAAGAAATTAAGAGGGAGGTACGATGTAGGAAAGTCTAGGAAAAACACCGGAGATTGGGGAAGCGTCCCGACATCCCAAATCCCGGAATAGCTTCTGCTAATCCCCAACCTAAGAGCACGCAGAGCTACAACTATAGATAGTAAACCTTTTAGTCTCCTCTAGCGGGTACCTAACATGCCCCTAAATGGCCTACCTTGGAAAGCCAGATATGCATCATTCCTTACTCGCTGAATGATGGTAGGAGGATCGATAGGAATATCATAAAAATTTGCTTTGTTCCGAGCGCACCAGAATGCTAGCAGACTAGGCATGGGATAAGGTGAAAAAGGATCGAACAAAAAGATTTACCTTAGTTTCCATCCCACCAGTGACTTGGTAAATATGAGGAAGAAGAGACATTACCTCAGAGCTCTACAAGATTCCCAAAGTAATTCCAGACAGCGGTAGCATAATAACTACGGAAAAACAAGTGAGTTTAAGATTCTATCTCACCTGATCCGCAGCACGTGCAGCAAGGCACGATATGGATGCCTATTTTCTAAAGATTCTCATCTAGTGGTAACCCATCATGAAGGGTTCTCCACATAAACAAAGAAACTTTCAGAGGTAATCGGACTTCCCATATGAAAGAGAAGATATGAATACGCGGAATTAGGATCCTGGACTAACTCCACGCCGCTTGAATAGAGAAAGGGATCCCATCCCATCTGGATCCACCACCATGTGAGTCTTAAAAGGCTTTAATGGATTACATGCGATTCCACATCTCACTAGCGTAGGGCAGGAAACCAGAGTAATTCGCGCTCGAGGGTCTATGGTATTTAGCATGGAGGAACGTTGCCCACAAGGAATCGCTCGCTCCAAGCCGAGCCCACAACTTACAAGCAAAGGCTTAACAAACATCCTTAGGATTTTGTAGACACAAACTCCCTTCACTTTTGAGACGACAAATGACATCCCAAGAAATTCAATGATGTCGATTAGCGTTGTCCTTTTTACCCCAGAAAAAGGACGCAACTAATGACATGTAAGAACGGAAGAAGGAAGCAGTCAAGTCATAGCAGCAAAGACATGCGATCTAATAGAGTCCAATGCAGACTTTATGAAACCACTCTTCCTTACTAAGAAAGAAGAACCGCGTTCCAGCGAATGATCTTGCCCCTTAGTTTGTCGGTCAAGGGATCAAAGACGACATTGAGTTTCCTACCTCCATGAAGAACAATACCAAGGTAAGGTAAGGTGAGGGTGGCGGCCTTGAAGCCGGTTAAGCCTTTTATTCAAGAAGATCTAACCGGAGACAAATCTTTCACCAAAACAAAACAACTTTTAGCAGAATTAACGATTTGGCCCGAGGACTTCTCGTACTGCTGAATGAGGCTAAGCAGACGACGAAAAGAGTGACGATTACCATTAGTGAAAATGATAATGTCGTCAACGAACGATAAGGAAGAGATAATTGGGCAACCTCTACGAATGTCAAACCTCTGAATCTAATTTGCTATCATTAGGGAGATGAAAGTCCCAGCAGCGATGACGAAAAAGGAGGGTGAAAAGGGGTCTTCATGACGAAGCCCCCTGCCCGACTTAAAATAACTGTTGGCTGATCCGTTGATAAGAACGGAAAACCAACAGTTAGAAATAAGTCTATAAACAACATCGATAAGGGGTTCCGGAAACACGAAAGCCCTCAGAAACTTAATAACAAAAAATCATGACATGCAGTCGTAAGCCTTAGCCATGTCCAACTTAACGACCACATTAGAACCCCTAATCTTTCGATCGATCTGGGACACAAGCCCCTAGGCTAAAAGGACATTATTTATAATTAAGCATCCTTTTACAAACCCAGCCTGGGAAGATGGGACAATACGCTCCAGAAATGGTGTTAGTCGGGAAGCTAGAACCATAGAGGTAACCTTATTAACTTATGTAAATTCTCGTATAAACTAGTATATGCTTATGTAACTTCTCGTATAAACTAGTATATGCTTATTAACTTAAGTTGCTTATTTTCCCAAATCAGCCTATTGCTGTTGGAACAGGCCGTAATGGATACATGTTATTTAACTTAGCCTCAATTTTAAGTTCATGTCAATAATAATAAGCACTTCCATCATTTCTTTCGACTATAACCTTTGTGCTATGATTGTATTTGCAATTAAGTCCAATCTATCAATTATGATTTCCATGTGTGTCTGACAAATTACCATAATACTACTTTGCAAATATGTTTAGCCATTTCCAATTATAACATGTGTCATAATTTAATTGCAAAACTACTTTAATTTTCCTATTTCAATCAAATCACCTTTTTGGTTATAATTCTATATGTCATGGTCATTATCTATAAATTTAGATTTGATTCTTTAATCCACTATTGCACAATTTTGCTTTAATTCTATTTTTGATCAGTGTAAAATAGAATGATTAAATAAGTCAGTATATGCTAACATTTGTAGATTTAGGCACGTTTTGGACATAAACAAAAAATAAATACAAAAAATGTAAAAATAACTAAAAAAAAACAGAGAGTAAGGGAAGAGGACTGAGAGAATATCTTACAGTACTTAAATAAAATAAAACTGTAAGGAAAATCCTAAAAATTTATTGAAAACAATTTTACAGGCAATGACATATAGAAACTACTAACTTGTAGAAAAATAACAAAAACTGTAAAGAAAAAATACATATAACTCTATAACCATTAGAAACCTTACTTTCCTAAATAATCAAAAATCTGAATTATTTCAACACTTATTGTAATTCAAAACATTCCTATATGGCCTTTGTACATCCCGTCTTCAAAAAGGTCTATATAAAAAATGTTTATTTTATTAAATCTTTTCTCCTAAAACTTTTAAGCCAGGTCCATCTCAAAAGAGAGAACCCAATGAGGAAGAGATTTGTGTTGTAAAGAATGGGCATGGTCTAGAGGTTTATTTTTAAATTACGCTAGAGATCTTAGGTCATTGGATTTATGAAGTAAATCTAAGCCAACCACGTCACATGATAAATGAAAACAAGTCTCGTTAGTGAAGTTTTGAAAGTAAACCAATAAAATTAAGCCCACATCAGCTCAAAAACAAAAGCAAATGTATAAAAGAATGATCGGCTCAAAATTACCAGGCACGCGCATGATCTGCACCCCATCAATAGGGCGGGTCGATCCTTAAAATGCCCGAGTCGACCTAGCTATGGTTCGGGTCAGTTCAACCCTTTTTTCTCTTTTCTTCTTTAATTTTGTTTTTGTGATATCTCTTTCATACGAACTCAGATTTTGAAAATTATATAAGAAAATAACCCAACAATCTTAATGGATGCAATGGAATACAATTTATTATCTTATTAGTTCATTAATTAATTAACTTGTCTTGAAATTTTGGGTTGTTGCATGAAGTGGGAACACGGTCATGCAAGGGATCAAACATGGTCCACCATGAATTGGGGGCATAGTCTCGGCATACCTTTAGACTGTTTTTATTCATGTTGGATTACATAATTCTGAAATCGAAGCTGACATTGGTGGAATTTGCAACATGAATCGACCAAGGTCAAATTTCCTACATGAAGATCGGTTCAGACCCGATCCTTAAACCTTGGGGACAAACCCCTAGGCGAGCTAATATAGGTGCAATACCCTAGTACTTGATGTGGGTGTTCTAAAAGGAGTTCAAGATGCTGATTGGTGATTGTGACCAACGATAACGATGGTTTTGTTGATGTTATCCATCGAGTTATAAGGGGTATATTAATGAATAAAGATATTAACCACGTGCATCGAAGTCCATTAACTCTAAACATCCAAAACTCAAAAAATCCACCGAAATTCAAACTAGCAGTGTAGGAAGCTTACGACGGGAGAAAGGACCCAACCATTTATCTAATGAGATATATGCGACACATGAAAGTACTGGTAGCACCAGATGAAGTAATGGAAAAATTCTTCCCATTTATATCGGATATAACTACCAAGTAGTTTAGGCGGTTGGACAATGACTCTTTTGGAAGTTATGCTAAATTAGTTGAAACATAAGTCAATTCCCTTTTCATATCGCTCTACCCAAAAATGTGATGACACTGACTACTATCAAGCAAAGGACATGAGAAGCTATACGAAAATTTCTTGAAAGCTTTAATACGACAGTCGATTTAGTGGATCGGTCGATCCATCTATGATTCTATTGGCAGTGGTATTAGGAATTCTGGATAAATTTGAATCTAAGATATCTTTGGAAAGAAAACCCCCAAGATAACTTAGTGAATTCTGCCGTGAAACTAATAAGTTTCTCAGATAGGACAATGAGAAGGCTGGATAAGAAGCCATAAAAGTTAATGCTATTAAGGATGGAGGACTTTCCAACTTTTTGAAAAGGATAAGGGAACGTGGAAGGCAAGTGATAGATACGCCGATTAAATAAGAAACATAAGGAGTCAAAATTCTCTTTTTATGTGGATTTAAATGCGAGTTCAGAAAGGATATGCAGAGAAACATAAGATCTTCTTCTATATCAAAGCCTGACTAGAAGAGAACCCAAATCGGGAAAAGAGCTCTGGAAAACATTGTTTATTTCATGATATGAACAGTCATGATACAAAAGAATGTCGATATCTAAAGAATATAACAAATGAAAGTGTCCGGAGTGGGCAATTAGCACAATATGTTCAAAATGGGATCGCTATAACGGAAGAGGAGCAACCGCCAACTACATAAGATATAAGCAAACCTGGACCTAGCTTGCATGGAGGATTTATCATTAATTGATGATTTAGATTAGGATTTGGACAATAAAACACTAAATCGTTTATACATGTATGGGAACCAGAAATCTTTTAGACTTTAATAAAATCATTTTTCAAGTATAAATTATGCTTATGAAGTGTGAATCGAGAATAATATTTATACTTTAATCATTCAATAGTCATCAAGTATGGAATGTGCTTTGTAAGCTTTGGGCTATCTCGGTAACGAAGTCGCCTTATCCGTCATTCAATATGGTTCATGCTTGGTAAGGGGCAAACCGCTTTGCCAGGGCTTGGCAAGGCCATCTACTCAGGTCATCAAGTGTGGATTACGTTGGTAAGGTTCTGGTCATTTCATTAGGAATTGGAGAAGCCGCCTGATCGAATGTCAAGGATGGAGTATGCTAGCAAAGATTTGGGTCGTCTCAACAATGGAGTCGCCTGATCGGTTGTCCGGTATGGATTATACCTGGCAAGGTTTGGGCCGTCATGGAAACGCGGCCACTAGATTGGTCGTCGAGTATGGGCCATACACGATAAGAGCCTGGAGAGGCTAGGATTGTCAAGTGTAGATTATGCTTGACCTGTGCAGTTAAAGTGCTCAGCAGATCCAACGCGGTGGAGGTGCAAAAAGTTATTGCGAGGATGAAGCGAGGAAATAGCAGAATATAGTGGATGAGTCTAAAATAGTATACGAAACTCATAATTAATATTTTTATAAATATAAAAATGATAAATAAATGAAAATATAATATTCAATTTAATTATAATTAGTATATTCTTAATTTTAAATAAAAGCGTGTGCAAATACACGTAAATAAATGTAAACTTTATTTAGTTTGATTAAATTTAATAGAATATTATAGTGTTTTCTATTCTGAAAAATATATGTCAATGAATTCTATTAAAATAATAATTTTATAAATTTTATAATATGAAAATGCATGTTTTCAGTTTCATTTATTTTGTAGAAGATATAGTGGAATATAGATGAAATAAGAGGATATACCGGGAATATAGTTGGGATTAAAGCGGAAATGCTACTTCAATAGCTATTTAGAAATAGTGTAGCGGTAAAAATCCGCTACATCATATGGCGGGATATGTCGTGGTAATAGCGGGGCATAAACTGCACAACGCTTGACATAAGTGAATTGGATTGTCAGATATGGATTGTCCTCATCAAGAGGCTGGAGAGGTTGGGATTATCAAGGATGGACTACGCAATGCAAGGTCAATTGAGTGTGGGTTGTGCTCGACACGAAAGACTATGATCGTTGGTCATGAACTATGTTTAGCAAGGGTCCATGGAGACTAAGGATTGATCCGGAATGGTCGTGGATTTTAATGTTGGTTGGCAAGATCACTAACATCAACTCGACACATATGTCAGATGTATAAATGATCCGGCGAGATTGGACTTCGCTAACTGCTCGAAGCAGCAGCGGAGCTCATGAACAATCGAGAGAGATTGCAGGTATCAGATCTATACGAAACATATCTTTCACAGTAAGATATGTTTTTAGGGGCAAGTATTTATCTATCTTTTTGCAAAGCCGTTATGCAGTAGACTCAGATACATTGATTACTCAAACATTGAGGTGGATATCTTGGAGAGATGGTTGAATTGGACGGGAATCGATACGAGAAATGACATATAGAAAACAATTTTACAGGAAATGACATATAGAAACTACTAACTTGTAGAAAACTAACGAAAAATTTAAAGAAAAAATACAGAAAACTCTATAACTATTAGAAACCTTACTTTCCTAAATTATCAAAAATCTGAATTATAACAACACTTATTGTAATTCAAAACATTCCTATATTGCCTTTATAGATCCCATCTTCAAAAAGGTATATATAAAAAATGTTTATTTTATCAAATCTTTTCTCCTAAAACTTTTAAGCCAGGTCCGTCTCAAAAGAGAGAACCCAACGAGGAAGATATTTGTGTGGTAAAGAACGGGCATGGTCTAGAGGGTTATTTTTAAATTACACTAGAGATCTTAGGCCATTGGTTTTGTGAAGTAAATTAAGCCAGCCACGTCACACAACAAATCAAAACAAGTCTCGTTAGTGAAGTTTTGAAAGTAAACCAATAATATTAAGCCACATCAGCTCAAAAACAAAACCAAATGTATAATAGAATGGTCAGCTCAAAATTACCATGCACGGGCATGATCTGCACCCCATCAATAGGGCGAGTCGACCCTTAAAACGCCCGAGTCGACCTAGCTATGGGTCGGGTCAGTTCGAACCTTTTTTCTCTTTTCTTCTTTAATTTTTTTTTGCGATATCTCTTTTATACGAACTCGAATTTCGAAAATTATATAACAAAATAACCCAACAATCTTAATGGATGCAATGGAATACAAGTTATTATTTTATTAGTTCATTAATTAATTACCCTGTCTAAAAAATTTGGGTTGTTGCACGAAGTGGGAACACAGCCATGTAAGGGATCAGACATGGTCCACCATGAATTGGGGGCGTAGTCTCAGCATACCTTTTGACTGTTTCTATGCATGTTGGAGTTCATAATTCTAAAATCGAAGCTGAATTTGGTGGAATTCACAACATGAATCGACCAAGGTCAAATTTCCTACATGAAGATCGGGTCAGACCCGATCCCTTAAACCTTGGGGGCAGACCACCAGGCGAGCTAATGTAGGTGCAATACCCTAGTACTTGATGTGGGTATTCAAAAAGGAGTTCAAGATGCTGATTGGAGATTGTGAACAATTATAACGATGGTTTTGTTGATGTTATTCATCGAGCTATGAGGGATATATTAATGAATGAAGGTATTAACAAGGTGCATCGAAGTCCATTAACTCTGAACATCCGAAACTCGAAAAATCCACCGAAATTCGAACTAGTAGTGTAGGAAGCTTACGACGAGAGAAAGGACCCAACCGTTTATCTAATGAGATATATGCGACACATGGAAGTATTGGTAGCATTAGATGAATTAATGACGAAATTCTTCCCATTTATATCGGATATAGCTGCCAGGTAGTTTAGGCGGTTGGACAATGACTCTTTTGGAAGTTATGCTGAATTAGTTAAAACATAAGTCAATTCCTTTTTCATATCGCTCGACCCAAAAATATGACACCTACTGCTATCAAGCAAAGGACATGAGAAGCTATACCAAAATTTCTTGAAAGCTTTAATACGACAGTCGATTTAGTGGATCGGCCGATCCATCTATGATTCTAATGGCAGTGGTATTAGGAATTCTGGATAAATTTGAATCTAAGATATCTTTGGAAAGAAAACCCCCAAGATAACTTAGTGAATTCTGCCGTGAAACTAATAAGTTTCTCAGATAGGACAATGCAAAGGCTGGATAAGAAGCCATAAAAGTTAATGCTATTAAGGATGGAGGACTTTCCAACTTTTTGAAAAGGATAAGGGAACGTGGAAGGCAAGTGATAGATACGCCGATTAAATAAGAAACATAAGGAGTCAAAATTCTCTTTTTATGTGGATTTAAATGCGAGTTCAGAAAGGATATGCAGAGAAACATAAGATCTTCTTCTATATCAAAGCCTGACTAGAAGAGAACCCAAATCGGGAAAAGAGCTCTGGAAAACATTGTTTATTTCATGATATGAACAGTCATGATACAAAAGAATGTCGATATCTAAAGAATATAACAAATGAAAGTGTCCGGAGTGGGCAATTAGCACAATATGTTCAAAATGGGATCGCTATAACGGAAGAGGAGCAACCGCCAACTACATAAGATATAAGCAAACCTGGACCTAGCTTGCATGGAGGATTCATCATTAATTGATGATTTAGATTAGGATTTGGACAATAAAACACTAAATCATTTATACATGTATGGGAAACAGAAATCTTTTAGACTTTAATAAAATCACTTTTAGAGTATAAATTATGCTTATGAAGTGTGAAATCGAAAATAATATTCATACTTTAATCATTCAATAGTGGTCAAGTATGGAATGTGTTTTATAAGCTTTGGGCTATCTCGGTAACGAAGTCGCCTTATCCGTCGTTCAATATGGTTCATGCTTGGTAAGGGGCAAACCGTTTTGCCAGGGCTTGGCAAGGCCATCTACTCAGGTCATCAAGTGTGGATTACGTTGGTAAGGTTCTGGTCATTTCATTAGGAATTGGAGAAGCCGCCTGATCGAACGTCAAGGATGGATTATGCTTGCAAAGATTTGGGCCGTCTCAACAATGGAGTCGCCTGATCGGTTGTCTGGTATGGATTATACCTGGCAAGGTTTGGGCCATCATGGAAATGCGGCCACTAGATTGGTCGTCGAGTATGGACCATACTCGATAAGAGCCTGGAGAGGCTAGGATTGTCAAGTGCAGATTACGCTTGACTTGTGCAGTTAAAGTGCTCAGCAGATACAATGCGGTGGAGGTGCAAAAAGTTATTGCGAGGATAAAGCGAGGAAATAGCAGAATATAGCGGATGAGTCTAAAATAACATACAAAACTCATATTTAACGCTTTTACAAATATAAAAATGATAAATAAATGGAAATATAATATTCAATTTAATTATAATTAGTACATTCTTAATTTTAAATAAAAGCGTGTGCAGATATACGTAAATAAATGTAAACTTTATTTAGTTTGATTAAATTTAATAGAATATTATAGTGTTTTCTATTCTGAAAAATATATGTCAATGAATTCTATTAAAATAATAATTTTATAAATTTTATAATATGAAAATGTATGTTTTCAGTTCATTTATTTTGTAGAAGATATAACGGAATATAGATGAAATAAGTGGATATATCGGAAATATCGGAATATAGTTGGGATTAAAGCGGAAAGGCTACTTCAATGGCTATTTAGAAATAGTGTAGCGGTAGAAATCCGCTACATCATATAGCGAGGCATAAACTGCACAGTGCTTGACATAAGTGACTTCGATTGTCAGATATGGATTGTCCTCATCAAGAGGCTGGAGAGGTTGGGATTATCAAGGATGGACTACGCAATGCAAGGACAATTGAGTGTGGGTTGTGCTTGACACGGAAGACTATGATCGTTGGTCATGAACTATGTTTAGCAAGGGTCCACGGAGACTAAGGATTGATCCGGAATGGTCGTGGATTTTAACGTTGGTCGGCAAGATCACCAACATCAACTCGATGCGTATGTCAGATGTATAAATGATCCGGCGAGATTGGACTTCGGTAACTGCTCGAAGCAGCAGCGGAGCTCATGAACAATCGAGAGATATTGCAGGTATCAGATCTATACAAAACATATCTTTCACATTAAAATATGTTTTTAGAGGCAAGTATTTATCTATCTTTTTGCAAAGCCGTTACACAGTAGACTCAGATACATTGATTACTCAAGCATTGAGGTGGATATCTTGGAGAGATGGTTGAATTGGACGGGAATCGAGTATGATACGTATATGAAGCTATGAATAGGTTGACTCACTCGAATAGCACTTTGACATTAGTTAACTTAGAATATTGAATTTGTCAAAGTTTTGATTCATGACAAAAAGAAAGGCAAGTAAGACGACAAAAAGAGAATACACAACAACAAGATCTCAAGCTAGTGAACAATCAATATCGAATCTTGAGTCATAGGTTAAACTTGTTAAACTCTCTGTAACAATCCGGAGTTTTGACAACATAAATTAATTGTTAGAATTTCAAAAATAGTAATTTCTGCAAATGATGGAATTTAACCACGAAACTTTAACCGATGCGTTTTTCTTGGAATTTTGATTAACTTTCATGTTTGAAGTTTCACGAACGGAGTCCGTATGAAAAAGTTACAGACAAAATACGAAAAAGGACGGATAATAAACAAAATAGAATATTATACATATAGTAATAAATAATTACCCAGCTACCTCACTGCTAGGTCGATCGCTAACTGCGACCGCTTGGTCGAGCCAGGCAGTGACGGCTAGGGTTTGGTTATAAAATATTGTTATATAGACGGACATATATTTAATAAATCAAATCTAAAGGTCTGTGGCCAATTCCACTCATGCAAATCACTACAAAAATGAGGGCTGTTTTCCAACCCAGAAATCCCTACGCCGCATAGGCGCAGCATAGGGAAAATGTAAAAATATGTGGATGGTGTAGGGACTTCGTAGGCATTTCCTATCCATGTAAACGGGCTTAGAAATTACGGTCCACATGAAACAAACGGACCCGTTATTTTCTCTAAAGCAACCGATGTTCTTATTTTTTTCCCCATTCCATCGTTTTTCCCCATTCCATCGTTTGAGATTAAAAAAAAACCAGATCTAACCGCGCCGCGCCTTCCTGCCGAACTGCAGCTGTAGCTCTTCAGAATAGCGAGCGAACGATGGTCGAACTCCAGCTCTCCAGAACAACGAGCGAACAACGGTCGAACTCCAGATGGCTGCAATCTAATTTGCGATTCTCCAAGCAGACAAAGGCTGGCACAACAATAATTTGGATACAAACAATAGACGCTCGATTTCAATTTTAAGTTGAACTTGAAGCCGCAAGAATTAGGTAAATAATTTGAATCATTGGGTTTTATGTTTTAAAATGTAATTGTATACGTTTTGCAAACTACAGCTGCATCAATGGTTTTGTTTTGTTATCATAAACTATGCGATGTCGTGCTGTCATTTAGGATGACTAGATTTTATGTTTTAAATACTTGATTGTATATTTGTATATGATGATTTTGCTTGCTGAGCCTGGATTGTTATCATAGTCCTACATTACAAACATATTTTATTATAGAAAAGTAAGTTAAACTGAAAGAACACATGCTAGGTTGCATCGGCCACGCTAAATAGATCAGGAAGCTTGCAAAAATGAAAGCTCAAGTTATAGAAGTGAAAGGCGTTATGATGGAAAAATATTGAGAAGGTAATCTAAATTGTGTGCTTTTTTATTTCCGATTTGAGCTATTGAGCACTTTGACTAACTCTTGTTGTTTTTTGTCAAGTGTTTGATAGTGGTGAAAAAATTGAGCTAGTTGTGGACAAAATAGAGAATCATCACTCCGAGGTCAGCTGCAACTTTCTTTACATGTTATCGAAAAGACAAAAAATTTGAATGACTCAACTTCATTCGGATGTTGCAAGGTTAATCTTGGTGCTCCACCTTTTCAGGTCAGACATAATATATAAGTTGAATAATGTACTAAAAGCACTGACACCTCTCTATGTTTTGCAATTATGTACCAAAATGACCATAGTTCTATTCAAATTTAGAGGGCTAATGCTGAGTAAATGTGTCCATTTATCTGTATTGTGCAGCACTGTAAACGCAACTGATTCACAACACTGATTACTTTAGCTGTATTCATAATGCATTTAGTTGCTGAAATACATCTTTATAAACTAGTGCTTGTTAATCTTTAAACTAATGAAATATCCCATTTGAACATTTTAACTATATCAGGATAAATATCAAGTACTGATCAACGTGTAAAGCATGTCATGAGTTTTTATAGTTTTAAAACATGTACAAATTATTACTGTAAAAATATAAATAATTTCTCTTTAATGTTCTTTTTAAGTATTTTTTGATTGAAGTGCTGTAATTTTAACCTCGGTTTCTTTTTAAGATTTTTCTTTTTGAAATCATATTTACTTGGCGTAGGGATGGCGTAGGGAACTTGGCGTAGGGATGGCGTAGGGAAATTGGCGTAGGTATGACGTAGGGAAATATTTGCGACGAGCTGTTTTCCGACTTCCTTGTTGGCGTAGGGATGGCGTAGGGAAATTCGATTCCCTACGCCATCCCTACGCCAAATTGGCGTATGGAATTCAGAATTGTTTTGTAGTGAATAGAGATGTAAGACCTCATTCTTTTCTATACAAATCTATGGGCAGCTGCAAAGCTCTGCCATTTTCCTTCCTCCTCAAACCTAATTTCTTAAATAAAAATATACCCATTAACAACAAATCATATAGAATTGAGAAGATTATCGAATCCAATGGAAAAGAATGTGAATTGATGCTCCAAATCAGATTCTATCCTCTCTTCCTGTTTTCTTACACATCTACAGATCTGTAATTTATCCCCTTTTCAGATTAATTGTAGGTTTATAAAAATTTGGGAATTGTAAGCCTAAAGGATTTAAACTTTGGATTTGGATGCTTTAAGGTGAGTGAGAAATTTCGGAATACAATTACAATAACTTATTTATTTCGTTTGAATTAGATCTAAAATTTTATGCCTATTCCTATCAGATCTGATTGAAAACATTGTTAAAACTTGTATATTGTGAATTATGGTTAGGCATAATATTAATTGTGAGATTCTTAAATTTGTTTATACATATCTCCTATAAATATGTTGTAAAATGTATTGTGGTTTACTGTAAAAGATTGTAGATCTGGGAATCAGTCCCATGGAACACTATTTAGATGTAGTTATATTCCAAATCTCTAATTTCAGTGTTGAATAATAAATTATGTGAATATTAGATAAAATGTTAAATTGTGTGATTGTAATTTTAAAAGAATTTTACCTATTTGCCTTCGATGTTGTTGGGTTTTGGCTTAATTGTTGTAAATATGTCGTTTTCCTTTTTTTGAGCAAAAAGATGTTATATTGAATTCACAAGAGAAATGACAAAAAAATAAAAAAAAAACGGAAAAGTGGCGCAAATGTACGTACAAATATAAATATATATTTGTGCGTAATTTGCATCAACTATTCTAAAAATATATATAAACATATGTATATTTCTTGTGAATTTTAAATATGTATATTCCATAAATCAGGCATAATTTACAATAATTACTGTTAACGGCCTTTTTTGAAGATTTGAAACCTTTTTGCAAGATTGAATGCAAAAAGGAATGTTTGGTTATTGATTAAACCAAATCATAAAATTTAATAATAATAAGAAGAAGAAGGATAAAAGATAACTACGTTGACCACGTGAAAACATAAATATAAATATATACATATTATCCGTCCAAATCAGCGTAAAACAATAAATATACATTGTATTGAATGCTTTGATAATTTCAATTATGGAATTATGTGAAAACAGAATCCAAATTGAATTAATATATTTGTGGTGACCATTATAGCAATTAATATAATTTATTTCTATAAATGGACCGCAAATCAATAAATAACAATTGTAATCTATGTTGATTGGTGAAAGTAAATATGATAGGATAATGGTTACAATTATTAAATTAATTAGGATTAATGTTGCATACCCAATTAGGAAATTTGAATTATAACCGCAATTAGACACGGAGTTAATTTTAAATTGTGGAAGAAGTATGTCTGGAACCGACCGACAAGTCCAACATCCACATGTGGTCAGCTTAATGTAAGAGTTCTTATGCGTTAATATAAACGTACTAAGGAAAGGAGTTAAGTTCAAACTGTGGTAGAAGCTTGCCCGGAACCGACCGACAAATCCAACATCCACAAGTGGTCAACTTAATGTGAGAGGTCTAGTTCACAAATAATATATATATATAACAAGCAATAAATGAATAAATAATAAGAATAGTAATTGACTGTTGGGGTACAATTAAAAGTAGAGTTGGACTTAGTCGGTTAATAACGTAAAAATATTATTAACCATATGAACCCGTGACAATAATATATCTTATGCATATAATACTTATGTGGAGGGTAACCAAATAGAAAGGGCGTAATAATGTGGCCCGCTTTATCCCGATAGGGAAAGGTACAAAGGGCTAATGGGGTTCGAACCAAATAACCTTCACATATAGTCCGTTTCCTGGGTCTTAAGCAGCTGGAGTTGAAGAGTCCACCTGGGAATAAGTCTTTCAGTATATGGATCTAAAACGACATGTGTGTGTATTGTCTACCCAAATGTGAAAACTTAAAATGACAGATATGGATACCTATCCTACAAGAAGTAATAAGCGACTAAGGGGGTTATCCAATAAGGTCAGCTAGAAGGTATAACGAGCAATGAAATACCATCTCACCTTATACAGGATAAGGGTATATGCATGGATGACGGAAGCCTTAACTAGGAGGGCCTTTAGCTAGTGTCCTCTAGTTTATAAGAAGGTTGAACAAACTATCGAGAGGTATTAAGTAGGGGTGAGCATAATTCGGTTTAAACCGAATAAACCGGTCGAACCAAATTAATTTGGCCGGTTTAATTCGGTTGTGTTTGTTAATTGGTTGGATTTGGTTTTAATTTTCAAATGAATTTGGTTAACGGTTTGGATTTGGTTTCAACAAAAATAATTCGGGTGCACCGATTTAACCGAACAAATACTTAGCGTCTTAGAATACTCAGCTGCTGGCATTGATATTATAGTTCAGTCTCTCTCTCTCTTCAATTCTACACTTTCCAAAGCGATATAATTGCAAAGCGGCCAGATCTAGGTTTAGCTGAAAGTGAAATCATTTGCTATTTTTCCAATTTCCAAAGCCAAGCAATGGATCTAGTTCTCTCTTCGTCTTCCTGCTGCTGATTTACATATATATTTTCCCATTTCTCTCCAAATTCAACATACATCATTTCCCCCATTCACCATGGTCTGACTTGGAGCTCGCAACAGCCTGGACTCGCAGTCTCGCATCCCCAAATTCATCCAGATCTGGCTCGCTACTCACATCAACCTTGCCGATAGCCGATCGCACCTAGTTCTGGTTCCAACACAAATCAGAAATCAGTAGCATTGGTAAGCAATTTTTGTTATATTGCTAAGTTATCATACGAGAAGCCTTACCGAGTTTACTGAAAAAATTCTTGTTTTACTGATGATTATTGTTACTGAGTTATCAGTACTATTGATGATTATTGTTACTGAACAAACGTATGGTCCATTTACGAAAACACATGTACATTTGATGTCTAATTTTGAAATATATTACACAGACAAAATCTTCTAATTCAAAGGGTCAACTCTTGTAATCAGCAGTGTCATTTTTCACCTAACAATGATTCTAAAAGAGCAGCTTCCTCTTCCTACAAATTAGTTAAACAATGATACTGTCAGTGGCAAACATGGGTTGTCAAGTGAAATGCATGAAATAGCAACTTTTGGAATCACTTCGTATAGGTTACACACACGCTAGCAAACAAACATGAGCGTGCACACACACTCCATTTGAATCAATATCTCTACTGAAGAAATACGTTTGTTGTGGCTTCAGTTTTTATGAAACACAGGAGAATCCTGCTTATTTGGCAATTTGTATTTCTCGTTTTTTATCCATGAGTAGAAGAGGAATCTTTTTTGATATTTACTTATATATATGATATACCAGAGGTTTCTAGTAACATTTGCAAATGAGAAAACTAGCAAAACGAAAAATATGCATACCACCAAAGCATTAAATTTAGTTTCTTCATCTATAGCTCCAACAACGGCTGCATCCTCCAATAGTTCCTATTTTTCGTGGGTTTGAAAACTTATAAGAAACTTACATGCAGTGAATTAATGTATGTCGCTCTAATCAAAATAATATTAATTTTGTATGTACAAGGATGCACAGTAAATATGAAAAAGTAATAAACAACCAGTCAATTATTGCTAACGTAATAATCATGATTATTGCTAACATAATAATCGTGATTTCAGCCTGCAAATTACATTGTTCATGTTCATGAGTGAAGTGTAATGTTTGATAATTCGTTTGATCCGTGATTGCAAAGCAATTTCGGTTTTCAGTTGGAAATTGTTATTGCATGTTTTAAATGCTAAAGGCCAACTTATCCATGTTCTTTCAAGATTAAAAGATCAATCCTTGCATGGTGTATTGCGCCACATGAATTGAGTATTCCTGATATATCAGTGCACCGGTACTTGTTTATTATATTAACACTAATTTATAGCACCTCCAAATACTTATTCACATATGAACACAAGTATTTACTAAAGATAAGTTGTCAGTTTACATTTTTGTAGCGATGCATTTCAATCTATATAGCATATTCTTCAAATATATTTTTGTCAGTGCATTATTTATGTTATAAACAATCTTTATTAAATGAATTAACTCAATGAACTAGCGACAAATACTACTTGTTTGATGCCTATGTAAATGAATTATTTCTTGCATTTCTTATTTAAATACAATGCCACCATGTAAATAACATTACTTCCTTTCATGCAGTGAACACTAAAAACATCCATAGCTTCAAGAGTCATGGACTCCGATGAAATATAAGAAGGCATAACTTTATATTACTCAGCAAGAAGGGATAACTACTATAATGCCGACACAAAACAAGTCATCTTCAACACCTGATACCACAGTAAATGCAGCTCCATCTTCAACTCCATCAGCACAAGATGTAAGTCTTTGTTAGCACTTCTATTAAAATGATTAATGCACAATCAATCTTATGCTATATTTTCTTATTAGGCCAATTATGAAGCTGGTTCGACACAAAAATCTGAAGCAACTTCTTAGAATGATTCTTCGAAACCTGGAACAAAAAGAAAACCCTATAAGAAAAGGTCTAATGTATGGGGTCATTTCACTTCATTTATAGACGAAGAAGGTAAATCTAAAGCTTGTTGTAGTTATTGTAAAAAAGAGTATTGTTCTGATACAAACAAAAATGGCACTTCAAGCTTAAAAACTCATACTGATGCTTGTAAGGATTTTACCTTTACCAAAGACAAGTCAGAAGCACAAATAAGTTTTAACGTTGGAGAAAATGGAAGTGTTAACTCTTTAAAAACATGGAAATTTGATGCGAATGCCATTAGGAAGGCCATATCAGAATATTTTATTTTAGAAGGTATTGGTTTCAAGCGTCTTCTGTCTACTTCTCTTGGACCACAATTTCATTGTCCATCAAGATTTACGATTCAAAGGGGCTGCTATGAGATATTTCTTGAAGAAAAAGCTAAATTAAAATCAGTTTTACATGACTCTTGTCAAATGATATGTCTTACGACCGATACCCGGACTTCAATACAAAGGGTTAATTATATGTTGTTAACTGCTCATTGGATTGATAACAATTGGAAACTGCAAAAAAGAATTTTAAATTTTTGTCCAATATCTAGTCATAGAGGTGAAGACTTAGGTAAAGCAGTGGAAACTTGTTTGACGAATTGGGGTATTGAGAAAATTTTTACTGTCACTGTTGATAATGCTAGCTCAAACGATGTCATGATTAGTAATTTGAGACGTAGATTCAACAACTTCAAAGGAACCATTTTAGATGGAAAATATTTGCACGTGCGTTGTATTGCGCACATCATAAATTTAGTTGTGAATGATGGACTCAAAGAAGTTGGAGAGTCCATATCATGTATACGAGCAGCGGTTAAATATGTTAGACAATCCCCATCTCGATTTGAGAAGTTTAAAAATTGTGTTGTGCTTGAAAAGTTGGAATATATAAGTGGTTTATGCCTAGATGTACCAACTAGGTGGAATTCGACATATTTAATGCTTAACGCAGCACAACAATATGAACCAGCTTTTGAAAGGTTTGATATGGAAGATCGATTTTATAGAAGTGAGTTGGAAAAGGTAGGAAGAGTGCCTACGGAGGTTGATTGGGAAAATGCTCGAAAATTAAGTGGTTTTCTATCTAGATTTTATGAGCTCACTTTGCATGTGTCCGGTTCTTCATATGTTACTAGTAATCTTCATTTGCATGAGATTAGTAAGGTAGTTGAAAGCTTAAATAAAATGCAATTGAATAGCGATATTCAACTACAAAACATGGCAAAAAAGATGAAAGAGAAGTAAGAAAAATATTGGGGCAGTTGGGAAAAAATAAACATATTAACCTATGTTGTTGTTGTCCTTGATCCTCGCTGGAAGTTTAGTTTTATTGAGTTTTGTTTAGAAACATTTTATCCATCGATGTATGAAGAAAAAGTAAGAGCTGTTAAAGATGTCACTTTCCAACAATTTGACGAGTACAAATTAAAGTATGGAAGTCCTACTCAATCTAATGAGGTAGAAAATATGATTGAGAATGATGATGATGAGTTAGATTTGAGAATCCGTTTTAAGAGGTTGAAAGCAGTAGACAACCTTGGAAGTAAAACAGAACTAGATAAATATCTGAGTGAAGATAATGAAAGTGATTCTAAAGAGTTTGATATACTAGAATATTGGAAGGTTAACAGTTCAAGGTTTCCTGTCCTTTCAAGAATGGCTCGTGATCTTTTATCTGCCCCTATATCAACTATTGCTTCCGAATCTACATTTAGCATAGGTGGACGTGTTCTTGATTCATTTAGAAGTTCACTTACGCCTAAGATAGTCCAGTCCCTTATTTGTGCTGAGGATTGGTTACATAATTCATTTTCAGCAAGAAAGATTGACTTAGAAGAAGATTTAAGTAGTATGGAAAAGCTAGAGGCAGGTAAAGGGATAACAATATTTATTAAAATTATGCTTACTGTTGTATCATGTATGTCTGCAACTTCTAATTTTTTATATATTTTTATATTTTTTTATATTTTCAGAGGTAAGAAAATTAGCTTTGGATCCAATCAATGACATGTGAAATTGGTGAGTTTGAGTTTTAATTCTATTTTTGATATTTTTAGTATTCAGATGCAAGCAAATTTCATCATCTGTTAAAATCGTACTTACTGTCTGCAACTTTTATTTTTCATATTTTTTATATTTTCAGATGTAAGTTGTAAGCATATTAGCTTTGGATCCAATCAATGACATTTGAAACTGGTGAGTTTGAGTTTGAGTTCTATTTTTGATATCTTCAGTTTGAGTTTGATCTCATGTTATTTCTATGTTTCATGCATGTGTTATTATAACTGCTATTCTAACAGAATGTGATATTTTCCTAAAAAAGCATGGTTTAACCACTAAAGCATACTGTCATATAGTTTCACTTTCACATGTGTCCAAATTTACTACTAAAGCCAAATTAGCTTGAAAAGTTTAACTACAAAAATATGGTTCATTTTTATTCCAATTGTTACCTTGGTAATTATAATATTTTGTGTTCTTTGAAAAGTTAAAGTTTGAAACATACTGTCATACGTTTCACATGTATCCAAATTAGTTGTGTTCTTTGTAAAGTTGAGTTTGAAACATACTGTCGTAAAATTTGAAACATGCTGTAAAGTTGAATAGTATGAAAATAACATCTCACCTTAACACTGTCGAACTAAACTAAACATTTTCATACAGGTGCATAATCTCATACATTAATTATTTTATTTGCACATCCATGATCCATTTCCCTTCTAGCTTAGTTCTTTTAGCAAGTAGTAGTTATATTTACTATTTAATGTTATTATATCAATGCTAAGCTTTGTGATTTTGGTCTGTTTGCTCTGTTTTGTCAGGAGGAAGCACAGTACATTCTCAAGAAACTATGCTGCATGATTTGGTATATTTGGCGTTGCTCATTTTTTGGTCTGCTGTCTTTTTTTGTCTCTTAATTATGCATATGGGAGGAAAAAACTGAAGACTTTGTGATTTTAATCTAAGATTCTGAGTAGTAGTTTAATATTTATATGCATGTAGTAACCGTTTGGAGGAACTATTCTTGTAATATCTGAATATTTTTCTCATGTTCTATCCACTGTTTTGGTTTTGTTATTTTGCTTCAGAACAGTTTATTTTGCTTTAATTATGTATTAAATTTGTGTTGTGTTATGCTCCATGAATGTTCTCTGTACAAGTCAATAACCGAATTAACCAAATCGAACCAAACCGAAACCGAAGTAATTTGGTTCGGTTCAAATTTGGTTTTAGTTTAAATTGGTTCAGTTCGGTTCAGTTGACATATTATTTGGTTTTAAATTGGTTTTAGTTTTTTAGATAAAACCGAACTGAATCAACCATTTGATCACCCCTAGTATTAAGTGACCAATAAGTCCATCGACCAATATGTCTGCTTAGGGTCATAAGTGATCAGGATAATCCACCCTATTTATCATTGGTAGTGATTCGTTAAGTAATAAAGGGTAAGTGGATGGAATGGTATATACATAAATAAACTCCCCAATTAGGGGTTCACTTCTCGGTCTAATAACCAATTAAATCATGAACTAAACGGCTTCCAAAATATGTTTGTTAACATTCTATCTCGGTATTATACTTTGGGAATAATACCTTGGGAAGAGTAGTAGAGTCGTGCGTAAACATTTACAAGGTTAGTCTACAATCACTAACCCTAGTAGGCATACATCTTATGCTGAACCAAACGGGATACATTAGTGTATTATAATCTATGTTGTACATTTCCTGTTCACTAGTATTTTGTTGTTATGAATCCCCTCCTCATTACAACCACCTAGGTTTTCTAGAGAAGGTCGAGTTCTCATAGGTGTTTTAGTTAGGATTTCGGTTCTCGTTCTCTCTCATGCTCGGTATTGGCAAAGTAAATTACTTTTAAAAGGTAGTTACTAGAGTTAACACTAGTTTATCCTATTTTGTTTCCATTATGAGTTATCTTATCTTACTCTGACTACGCTCATGCTCATTTATTTGCAGGTACCAAATATACACGCTCCATGCTTGGATGTGTTTGAGTTTCAATTTTTGGTCGAAATTTGCGCATAGAAAAGTGTAAAGCGTTAAATTTGGTATCAGAGCTTAGGTCAAACAATCAAAGGAATTAGTTAAATTAGAACTCGTGAGAGAATGTAATTTGATTTTTCTTTTTTGTTTTCTTCGTAATACTTACTCGAATTAAATTTATTTCAACGATGAATTAGTTGTAGGCCTAATTATAGTAAAATAGGCTTAAAGCGACTAAGAGTTGAAATATGTTGAGCTCGGGTTTTTAGCAAATTCTGTTTTACCCTACAGTATGTTGGCGATCTCGACATGAAGAGCATGAGGATGACATATGGTGGATTCCGTTGATTCGTGTTGGAAACTGGAATAATAATTTATATAATATAAAAACCTAGCTACAACCGAGATAGTCGTGATTTCTGGTTTTTTGTTTCTTTAGTAGTTCCAGTCAAGACCATTACTCGATCCACAACGGGAGAAGTTCACGTTAACATGTTGTATCCATTTCAAAAATATAATTTTGAGGTATATGCACTTGTTACATCGTTGGATTTCAGAATCTACCTTTATTAAAAGTATTCAATTAGGTTCTTAGCCTTGTATTCGAGGAAAATTTATTTTTAAAACTTTTTGGTGAAAATAAAAATGGGTTTTGAAGGTTATGAAATACGGTTTCGGAAAACGGTTTATAAAGGCCTAGTTTTATAAAGATATGGTTTTAGATTTTAATCTATTTGTGTCAAAAATCATTGGTGATTTGTGTAATTTTAATATAATCTAATTGGTAGGAAGGAAGGAAATAGAAATGATAAGGAATATGCTACTAAATTTTAGAATAATAAATATCAATTCCTTTTGATTTTTAGTATCCCTCTTCCTGTATATATTGGATAATTTATTGAAGTTATCACAATTAATCATTAAGATTTTTAAGCTCCAACATTTTTGAATACGAAAAGGTTTTTCAGTTTAAATATAAACTGGAATATAAATAATAATAAAAAAAATGGACTTATAAATAAGAAACCATTGGATTATAATAAAATTCCATTTTTGTAAAAGTTTTAAATTTTTCTTCGAAAAGCCTAAGGAAAATCCTTAATTCATATTTTTGGGGTACTTGATTTTGAATCGTTTGGTTTATGTCAGCTAGTAAGGAGAAAATCCATTTTAAATTTTATTTCGGATTTCTAGCTGATTTCTTGTTTTATGTTCGTTCGATTCAGTGGGCACAAGTCTTTTTAGAGGCAGGTAAAAGGCGTTGAAAAATTAAAATTCTTAACTCGGCAAGTGGTGGAAGTCGATACGAGAATTCAGTTGGAAGAGGAAGTTGTTTCGATGTAATAGAAATTTTATTTCAATTTATATATAATTTATACGGGTCGTTGGGCCGAGGTTCGTACCACGCCCACTATGGGGTAAGCGGCCGACCGCTTTCCCATAGTGAGCATGGCCTGGAACCCGACCCGAATCGGCTGAAGTGATATATATATATATATATATATATATATATATATATATATATATATTGTTCCAGCCGACTCTTTCTTTCCTAACCCCAAATATCCATCGTACCCATACCCTCCTCCTTTTCAAGCTTCAATCCGAGAAGATCCCACTCCGTCTAGTCTCTAATTACCACCAAAATCCTTCCTGTGCACCTCTTTACCCAATTATATTCCAGATTTGCAATTTCCTTTTCCAGATTTCTCGATTCCTCCATGACACCACGCAACCAACACCCTGGTCTCATGCCTCAAGAAGCCGCTTGCTTAGACGCAATGATGGGAAGATCAAGCACTACTTAGCCATGGCCAATTATGAGTTTCAAATTGGTCGACCGTTGAAATTTATCGATTTCATCGCTTTTAGTTTGGAGGAGCTTTATGTTGCCGCATGCCTAGCAGTGATCCTGTGCTTCGACACCTTTGAGCGCGACCTATATTCGCGGTGCGTCCATTTGTTTGACGTCCAAATGGATGCCGACATCGATGACGAGTCCTGCATCATCAGATCAGAGGTTATGGGCACCCCCATCGAGTCCACCGATGATGACTTAGGTCAAATTTTGGGTATCTCGGCAGTCAGAGCTGAGCTTGATGTTATCGAGATGGAGGACCCTCCAATCCTTCAGCGTATCTTTCTTGAATCCCCCAGAGCTTGAACCACTACCAATCTACGACCCGTCGCTCAAGTAGTTGTGTGCATCATACAACACAACATCATCCTGAAGACGGGAAGCTTGGAGCAGATTTATCCATCTATTCGCCGCGCCACCTATGTTATCCTTGGTAGCATAACTGTCAATTAGGCATGTGTGCTTATGATCCATCTTTATGAGCCCTTTATTGGCACCCCCACAGAGCCATTTTCTTTATAGTCAACTTCTCACCCGTGTCTTCTGACACTTCCAGATGAGACTTTCTGGGGAGACAGCGGTGAAGAAGGCGCCGACCGCCATTAGCCTCACAACTCTCCGGAAGATGGGCATTCAGTTGCCCGATGCTCTTGTCCCCGCACCACCCGCTCCAACTTAGCAGCCCTAGAAGCCTGGTCAGGAGAGTCCAGAGCTCGCCGCTCTCCGCACCATCATGGATGAGCTCCGAGAGGTTCGTGATGAGCAGCACCGGCAGGCCTATGAGATATGCTGCGTCTCCGCCATACTACGCTCCTGACGCAGACATGGTAATGGATCAGGCTCCAACCACGGAGGTATACCAACCTATAGTGGGTAGTCACACTCGTTGTTAGTGTATGCCTTGCGCATATTGTATCTTGTACATGGGTTTTCCTTTCCAGCATTTTCTTTATCTTTGTTGTTGATTAGTGTTGTAACTGCTAGTAATGAAAATCGCACGACTTCGATTAATGGGATTTCAGTGTTTGACATTGTTTTGTTATTCACGCATATTTATTTGAATGAAATCTTGTTCATAAACTAGCATTTGTACTAGAGCTGGAAAGAATAAAATTCTATGTTGGATAAATTTTAGTAAAGGACCGGTTCTATGTCATTGGTAAAAAAATAAAAAACAACCGCTCCTTGTTAAAACTAAAATTTATTCTGGCCTTTTGTGTGATTTCAGTTTTCGCATTTTTGGCGCGACTGACTTCCTTTTTATGCCAACATGCAACTTGAATCATTTAATTTTCCGCAAAATACATTTTTGGAGTTTTGAGAAAAGATTGTTTGGAAAAAAAAAACTTTTTATCTTTTTATTATTTTTATGGGAAGGTGGAAAGGTTTTGAAAACAAATTCTAAAATAAACATAAGAAATTTTCAAGCGAAAATTTATTTTTGTGAAAAAATTCGATTTTTAGTCATGTGAACGACGTAAGGAAGATTTTTGGATGATTTGTGTGCGCGTTTAGCGGTGTAGTAGGACCGACGGTACGATAAAAACGTTAATGATAATAAGGAAAAGGTTGTTTTAGGCTTGGAAACGTTGTTCCATACCTTGTCAACTATTCACGCGAGTCATTAATTAACACGTTTTATGTTTTAGAGCTTATTTTAAGTCTCTTTACAGTCTACATATGGAAATTTTCAGAGTATTCTGGGTAACTGAGGTGAAAATTCCACTGTAGGACGGAAAATGGAAAATTTGTAAGCAAGAAAAATGTTAAAATACTTCGCTTAGATTTCCTTTTTCCGGTTTAGGAGAAATTAAATAGAAAAGAGATTAGACCGCGTGACGTTTTGGATGTAAAATTGGTTGCTTCATGCTCTTATTCCTTATTGTGTGAAGGTAATGGATGTAAAAGAGTTTTCAAAATTTGCATTCATATAGAACTACCAGTATACTTAGGATGTTTTGCATCATACTTTATAAAGTATTTCAAAAATTTAATGCAAACGTATAGGAGGATCCGATTTAGACTTATCTTGCATACTTATTTTATGGTTGAGATTGCATTATGTAAACCATGCACATATACACATAGTTGCAAAGTGGATGTACATAAATTGGTTGTGTACAATAAGACTACAAGTGTCAGAATTTTGGGACAAAATTCCTTTTAAGGAGGGAAGAATGTAACAACCCAGAATTTTGGCAACATAAATTAATTATTAGAATTTCAGCAAACAATGGAATTTGTCCCCGAAATTTTAACCGGTGTGTTCGTCTTGGAATTTTAGTCAACTTTCATGTTTGGAGTTTCGCGAACGGAGTTTGTGTTAAAAAGTTACGAACAAAATACAAAAACAGACGGATAATAGATAAAACAAAATATTATATATATACTAATAAATAGTTACCCAGCCACCTCACTGCCAGGTCGACCAAGCGGTTGACAACTGGCTGTGAACGCTTGGTCGAGCTAGGCAGTGACGGCTTGGGGTTGCAGTTAGACCTAACCCGATAAATCTGGACCCGACCCGTTGGGTCTTGGTTCTAGGCAGGTCTAGTTTTGTCGGGTCTGAACTATACAATTCAAAAATCTGGACCTGACCCGAGCTTCGGTTTGGGTCGGGTCGGTTCGAGTTCAGTTGGATTATAATACTAAAAATACATGTATTTCAATGTTTTTTGGTTGGTTCTTTCGGGTCAAGTCAGTTCAGGTCGGGTTTGATCGGGTCTAAAATGTATTTTTCATAACCTAGACCCAACCCGAGACCCATCGGGTTCGGTTCGGGTACGGATTTTTTCGGGTCGGGTCGGTTCGGGTTTTTGATTCTCGGTTCTAAGTGCCAACCCTTGTGATGGGTAGGGTTTGGTTATAAAATATTGTTACATGGACGAACATATATTTAATCAAACAAATCTAACGGTTTATGCCCAATTTCACTCCTATAAATAAAGGGGTAGGGCCTTATTCTTTTTCGCACAAATCTGTGGGCAGCTACGAAGCTCTGCCATTTTCCTCCTTCTTCAAACCTAATTTCTTAAATAAAAATATATTTGTATACAACAAATCATATAGCATTGAGAGGATTATCTTATGCAATGGAAAAGAATGTGAATTGGCGCTCCAAATCAGATTCTTTCCTCTTTTCCTATTTTTTTTTTTACATCTACAGAACTGAAATTTATCCCTTTTTCACATAAATTGTAGGTTTGTAAGAATTTGGGAATTATAGGCCTAAAGGATTTAAACTTTGGATTTGAATGCTTTAAGGTGAGTGGGAAATTTGGGAATACAATTATAATAGCTTATTTATTTCGTTTGAATTATATCTAAAATTTTATGCCTATTCCCATCAGATCTGATTGTAAACATTGTTAATCTTGTATATTGTGAATTGTGGTTAGGCATAATGTTAATTGTGAGATTCTTAAATTTGTTTATACATATCTCCTACAGTTATGTTGTAAAATGTATTGTAGTTGACTGTAAAAGACTGTAGATCTGGATCAGTCCCATTGAACATCATTTAGACGTAGTTATATTCCACATCTCTAATTCCAGTGTTGAATAATAAATTATGTGAATATTGGATCAGATGTTAAATTCTGTGATTGTAATTTTAAAAGAATTATACCTATTTGCATTCAATGTTGTAGCGTTTTGGCTTAATTGTTGTAAATATGCCGTTTTTCTCTTTGAACAAAAAGTTGTTATTTTGAATTCACAAGAGAAATGACAAAAAAAATTGAAAAAGGGAAAAGTGGTGCAAACGTACACACACACACACACACACACACACACACACACACACACATATATATATATATATATGTGTGTGTGTGTGTGTGTGTGTGTAGTTTGCATCAACAATTCTATAAATGTATATAAACATATATATTTCTTGTGAATTTGAAATATGTTTATTCCACAAATCAGACATAATTTACAATAATTACAGCTAATGATCTTTTTGGAAGATTTGAAACCTTCTGGCAAGATTAAATGCAAAAAGGAATGTTTGGTTATTGATTAAACCAAATCATAAAATTTAATAATAATAATATTAACAAAAGATGACCATGTTGACCGCACGAAAACATAAATATAAACATATACATATTATCCATCCAAATCAACGTAAAATGCTAAAATAAACATTGTATTGAATGTTTGAATGATGTAAAATAATGGAATTATATGAAAACAGAATCCATATTGAATTAATATATTTTTGGTGACCGTTGTAGCAATTAATATAATTTATTTCTATAAATGGACCGCAAATCAATAAATAACAATTATAACATATGTTGATTGGGGAAAGTAAATATGATAGGATAATGGTTACAATTCATAAATTAATTAGAATTAATGTTGTACACCCCAATTAGGTAATTTGAATTATAACCACATTTAGACATGAGGTTAAGCTTAACTTGTAGAAGAAGTCTGCCAGAACTGACTGGCAAATCCAACATCCACAGGTTGTCAGCTTAATGTCAGGGGTCAAATGCGCAAATATAAATATACCAAGGAAAGAGGTGAAGTTCAACTTGTGGTAGAAGCCTGCCCGGAACCGACTGGGAAATCTAGCATCCACAAGTGGTCAACTTAATGTGGGAGGCATATATATATATATATATATATATATATATATATATATATATATAACAAGCAATAAATAAATAAATAAGAATAGTAATTGTCTATTTAGGGTACAACAAATAGATACCTTGGGACTGATAAATGGTTGCCTTAGGAAAATATGACCGTTATGGTCATAAAGGGCAATAAAATAAGAAATAAATGGGTGTAAAAAGGGGATTAATTTATATTTATTATTGTTTAAATACTAAGTTCAATTAGGGAAGTAATCAAATAATTATCTTAGGGTAAAGAGGATATAACTTTCCTTATTTACATTAATGAATATAGAACTTACAATTAAAAATTGAGTTGGACTTACTAGGTTAATAATGTAAAAATATTATTAACCATATGAACCGTATATCTTATGCATATAATATTTCTGTGGAGGGTAACTAAACAAAAAGGGCGTAATAACTTGACCCACTTTGACCTAATAGGGAAAGGTAATAAGGGCTAATGGGGTACGAATCTAATAACCTTCGCGTACAGTCCTCTTCCTGGGTCTTTAGTGGCTAGGGTTGAAGAGTCCAACTGGGAATAGGTCTTTCAGTATAGGGGTATTAAACGACATGTATGTGTATTATCTACTCAAACCTGGAAACTTATAATGTCAAATATGGTTACCTATCCTGCAGAAAGTAGTAAGCAACTAAGGGGTTTATCCATTAAGGTCAGCTAGAAGGTATAACTAACGATAAAATACCATCTCTCACCTTATACGGGGTAAGGGTGTATGCATGGATGACGGAAGCCTTCACTAATAGGATTCGTAGCTAGTGCCCTCGGTTTATAAGAAGATTTAACAAACTATCTTGAGGTATTAAGTGACCAATAAGTCCACCGACCAATGAGTCTGCCTAGGGTCTTAAGTGATCTGGAGAATCCACCCTATATATCATCGATAGTGAGGCACTAAGTAATAAAAGGTGAATGGATGGAAAGGTATATATATAAACTCCTCAATTAGGTGTTCGCTTCTCGGTCTAATAACCAGTTAAATCATGATCTAAAGGGCTTACTAAATATGTGCGTAAATGTTCTATCTTGGTATTATACTTTGGGAATACTACCTTGGGAAGAGTAGTAGAGTTGTGCGTAAACGTTTAGTCTAGAATCACTAACCTTGGTAGGCATACATCTTGGGTTGAACCAAATGGGATACATCTGTGTATTATAATATGTGTTGTACGTTTCCTGTTCACCAGAATTTTATTGTTCTGACCCTCATCCTCATTACAACCACCCATTTTTTCTAGAGAAGGTCGGGTTCTCACAAGTGTTTTAGTTTGGCTTTTGGATCTCTTTCTCTCTCATGCTCGGTATTGGAAAAGTGGCACTTTAAAAATGAATTTACTTGATTTAATACGAGTTTATCCTATTTTGTTTCCACCATGAGTTATCTTATCGTACTCTGATTACGCTCATGCTCATTTATTTGTAGGTACCAGATATACACGCTCCATGCTTGGATGCATTTGAGATTCGATTTTTGGTCGAAATTTAGGCACATAAAAGTGTGGGGTGTTACACTCTCTCCTCAAGAATTATGTGTGTGTATATATATAACTATACTTCAAGAAAAATAATATATTTGTGTGTATGTATGTATGTATATGTATATGTATATCTAGACATTGTACATACTGCACAAAATATACCAGGTCAGTCGACTGACTTGCACAATTTTGTGCAATATGCACAAATGCACATTATATTTATGTATATGTTTGAATATTCAGTTGACTGACTTAGAGCTTCAGTCGATTGAATTTCTACGACGGCTATATTTTCTGAATAGTCACCATATTTCATGAAAAGATGCGACCTTATATCAAAAGATTTAGACACCACTTTTCTTTGAATCTCTTCGCCATAAGTTACAATTGTTAAACCATTATATGTAGATGATCTAACATCAAACAAACTCACTTTTGATATGATCTATCTATATGTTTCTAACACTCTATTTTCTGTATTTTGAAATTTGTATGAACGCACTTTCGATCTCAATATTCAAGCAATATCTTTCTTCCTTATCTTCATATACTTAAACTGCATATACACATACTCGAGGAGAAGATCATAGGAAGAGTGTACTATAAAAAGACAATCCATGTTATCAAAAAACACAAATAGTCTACAAGATTTTTTTTTATTATTGTGTGAAGTCCTGTTCTGCTGCTCAGGCACATCAAATCCTTTTCGGCTGCTGAGGTAAAATCTTATTCCACTTCTTAGGTCCCTGTTCCGTTGCTCAGATGTTGTAAAGACCTATTCCTCCGAGTTTAGAGAGGGTTATTATTTAGTTTAAATTCCAGGAGGAGTCTGCTTCAAACCAATATAAAAATTTCTGCTGTCGTTTACTTTTATTTATTGCATTTACTCTGCATATCTGTGATATCGGTTTATTTAGTTTTTCTCATTAGATACTTACTTGCATAGCTATATCAAGTAAATTATATCACACTATCAAGACTTCCACCTATATACTCTGTTCCATATTACCCGATCCTACTCTCGTAGTCTTTTCAATTGGTATCAGAGCAGGACATCTTATAACCTTGAAACAGTTATTTGATATCTCGATAATATGAAAATAACTCTAACATCAACGCAAACACAAGTTTCACAGTCCACTACACGACCTCTACTTTTTAATGCCACAAGCTATGATTACTGGGCTACAAGAATGATAAATTATATGCAAGCCAATGGATTGAAACTTGGAATATCACTCAAAATGAATATACTATTCCTACTACCAATTATTTTGAGTGGTCAAATTCATAGAAAATTGATGCTACTTCAAATGCAAATGCAATGAATACGTTGCACCATGCCTTGGATAGAAATGAGTTCAACTGTATCTGCATGTCCAATACTTCATGTGAAATATGGCGAACACTCAATGTAACTCACGAAGGAGCTAGCAAGGTTAAAGAAAGCAAGATATCCACGCTTAAGAGTCAATTTTAAAACTTTAGGATGAATGAAAATGAATTTATTAATGAAATGTACTCTAGATTTCAAAATATTTATCACATTACTAGGATTATGAGAGAAATATCTTGATTTTGACATAGTGTCAAAAATCCTAAACTCTTTGACGGAAGAATGGGAAAGAAAGGTCTTGGAAATAGAAGAAGCTAACGATCTTTCAACCATGAAACCAGAAGAGTTAATAGGAAACTTAATGTCTTATGAGGTTAACCTGCAGGTAAAACGAGTACAAGCACAAGATAGAAAGATTGTAACATTCAATGCAGAATAAGAAGAACCCGAATCAGATAACGATGATCTAACATTCATTGCTAAAAATTTCAAAAAGTTTTTGAAACACAAAAGAGCAACAAAAATAATGGCAAGAGAAGTATCAACTTAAATAAACCATCGTCGTCAGTTTTGGAATGCTATAATTGTCATAAGAAGGGGCACATCTCAAAAGATTGTCCAGAACGAAAGAAGGAACATCGCAATAAACACAAGAAGGATAGATTTAAAAAGAAGGCTTTTTCAGTTACTTGGAATGGTTCAGATTCTTCCTTTTCAGAAAGTGATAGCGACAGTAAGAGTGAACAAGCAAATGTCTGTTTCATGGCCAAAGATAACGAGGTTAGTGATTTTACTTTTGAAGATATGGTAGAAATAAACACAGATTTATTAGAAGCTAGAAATAATTTCAAAACAAAATATAAACAAGCTAATAAGGAAAGAGATATGCTGAAAGATGAAAAACTGATTTTATAAGATGAAATTAGAAAACTTCAAGAATCTCTTTCTGATGCAAATTCTCAACATTCTTTATTAAGTCAAGAAATTGAAAATCAAAAGAAAAGAATGGCATGCTTATTTATGAAAATCATGGATTAAAATATAAGATTAAACTAGTAGAATTAGATAACTGTAGTCTTAAAATTAAGTTAGATAATATTACTAAGAATGTTATTAACTTTAATAAAAGAAGGGAAAATTTATCTAAAATTGTCGAAAGTTCTCAACTTGCATCTAGCAAAAAAGGACTAGGGTATAAACCAAAAACTAGCATTTCAAAAAATTCTAACAAAAAGAAGTCAAAATCTAGCAAATCATTAATATCTTTGAAAAAGAAAAAGGATTCTAACAGTGTTAATGTATGGGTTCCTAAAAAAAATAATTTTTTGATTATAAATAAATATATATATATATATATATATATAATTATTCTTAAAAACTATTCATAACAATAAGGATTATATTCATAAAAGGTATACTGAACCCTCCTGGGTTTGGTTTCCTAAAACCTGAATCTTAGGATCCAAACAGAAAAAGTGGGTACCAACGTCATTACATATTTTTTGCAGGTCGCACTTAAGAAGAGAGGAAAATGGATACTTGATAGTGGTTGGTCAAAACACATGGCAACAGACCAAAAAATGCTGATAAACATTACTTACTCAGATGGAGGTTCTATCACATTTGGGGATAACTCCAAGGGATACATCATCGACAAAGGCGATGTGAGCAATTGCGGTACATCTAATTTACCTCTTATTTCGAATATTTCGCTCGATAAGAATCTTAAACATAATTTATCAAGTATAAGTCAATTATGCGATAAGGGATTTAAAATTACATTTTTAGGAAACAAATGTAATATTCTCGATTAAAATAATAATCTTATTTTCGAAGGTATTTATATTTTAAATATGAAAGTAAACAATAATTCAAACTTGTGTTTATTAGCTAAAGAAAATGATCCTTGGATATGGCACAAAAGATTTTGTCATATAAATTTTAAATCAATTAATCAGATTTTGAAAATTGAACTTGTAAAAGGTTTACCTAAAATGAATTTCAAAATTAAAAACCTATGTGACGCTTGTCAACTAAGGAAATTAACGAAATCTTCATTTAAATCTAAAAAGGTCATTTCAACATTACAACCATTAGAATTACTACATATGGATTTATTTAGACTAACTCAAATTCAGTCCATAAATCATAGTAGATATGTGTTTTTAACAGTTGATGATTTTCCTAGATATACCTAGATGATATTTTTGAAAAATAAAAGCGACGTTGATCATTTTAAAATCTTTGTTAAACAAATTCAAAATTTAAAAGGATTGAAAATTAAAAATATATGAAGTGATCACAGAGGAGAATTCTAAAATGAAAATTTTGATCAATAATGTAAAAAGAAAAAAATATTCATAATTTCTCGTTTTCTAGAACTCCACAACAAAATGGAGTTGTAGAATGGAAAAATCGAACATTACAAGAATGTTCTAGAACGTTGTTAAATGGAAGCACGCTACCAAAATATTTCTGGGTAGAAACACTTGCAACAACCTGTTATTTATTGAATCATGTTTCTATCGACCTCTTACAAAAACATTCCATTTAACTTTTTAGTGGTAGAAAACTAAATATTTATATTTTAGAGTCTTTGGATCAAAATGTTTTATTTTAAATACATAAGACCGGCTTGGAAAATTCGTTTCGAAATCCAATGAAGGAACATTTCTATGATATTTAGATCGAAGCAAAGCATATCGTATTTTCAATAAAATATCAAATAAAATCGAAGAATCACTTCATGTTTCATTTGATGAAAGTTTTATTTAAAATACTTATAATAATGTGATTTTGAAAAATAAAAATTCTCAAGATGACGATAACATTAATTATATTTTTAGAGAAGATAGAAACGTTATTCATAACAATAATAATGAAAATATCACTGAAAATCAAGATATTACTGAACATAATAATCAAAGAGAAAATACTTCCACATAAAATGAAAATATTATTAATAATTCTAGAGAAGATGGAAACATAGTTCATAATTCTAGAGAGATGAAAACGTTGTTCATAATAATAATGAAATAAGATCTCCACCGAAAATATTAAGAGATCATCTGATTCAAAATATTATTGGTGAAATTAATTCTAACATTCAAACAAGAAATCAACTAAATTTAGTAAGTCATATAGCTTTCTTATCTAATATAGAACCTAAAAATTATGAAGAAGCATCATTTGATGAAAATTGGATTATTGTTATGCAAGAAGAACTAAATCGGTTTGAACGTAATGAAGTGTGGGAATTAGTTCCCGAACCAAGTGATCAAGATGTTATTGGAACAAGGTGTGTTTTCAAAAATAAAATCGACGAATTGATTAACTAGAAACAAAGATAGATTAGTAACACAAGACTATAATCAAGAAGAAGGAATTAATTATGAAGAAAGGTTTTCTTCGGTCGCTAGACTAGAAGCAATACGAATTTTATTAGCTTACGCTTCTTTCAATAATTTCAAACTCTATCAAATGGACGTCAAAAGTGCATTTTTAAACGGTTATATCAAAAAAAGTTTATGTTGAACAACCACCTATATTTGTTCTTCAAAAATTTCAAGGTCATGTTTATAAACTTAAGAAAGCACTATATGGACTAAAATAAGCTCTATGAGCTTTGTATGAATGACTCAAGAGTTATTTAATTAAATCTGGTTTTGAAATTGTTAAAGTTGATCCAACTCTTTTTATAGAGCGTTATAAAAACGATATTTTATTAGTTCAAATATATGTATATGATATTATTTTTGGTTCACCAAATGAAAAAATTATGTAAAGTATTTTCCAAAATAATGACTAATGAATTTGAGATGTCTTACATGGGTGAATTATCTTATTTTCTAAGTCTTCAAATCAAACAATTATGAAATGATATTTTTATAAAGCAAGAAAAATATCGTAATAATTTAATAAAATGTTTTGGAATGGAAAATACTTCTAGTAAACCAACCCCCATGAGTACTACAACTCATCTTGATAAAGATGAAAATGGAAAAAATGTTGATCAAAAACTATATCGTAGCATGATATGATCATCAATATATTTAACAACAAGTAGACCTGATATAATGGTAAGTGTTTATTTATGTGCACGATTTCAAACCAATTTGAAGGAACCATATTTAAGAGCAGTAAAACATATATTACATTATCTCTGCAATACCATACTTTTTTATCCAAAAGATTGTTCCTTTGAATTAGTATCCTATAATGATACTGATTTTGGAGGATCACGGATGGATAGAAAAAGTAGTAGTGCTACATGTCATTTTATTGGCAGATCATTAATATCTTAGTTTAGCAAGAAACATAATTATTACTCACTATTTACTTGTGAAGCATAATATATTTATGCGACCTTGGCTTGTGCTTAAGTCATTTACATGCAACAAACAATAAAAGATTTTGGAATTAATATAAAAAATCTACAATTTACTATGATAATTCGAGTGCAATCAATTTACCAAAAAAATCCAGTTAATCATTCATAAACTAAATACATTGACATTCGACATCATTTCTTACATAACGGTGTTGAGAAAAAAGATTTAGAACTGGTTTCATTGGAAGATCAAATAGCTGATATATTTACTAAATCGTTACCTGAAATCAAATATGCATGATCTCAAGTCAACATCTCTATGATCAATAGCTAGAATTCTTCACAAGGATTTAATGTGGTTAATCATGCCAAGAACCGGAAGCTATGAACTTGTCTATCAAAACAATTTCAAGGCTCTCTTTGCGATCTATGGTAATATAATGGTTAATTGGCTTCATCTTATTCTTGATGGAATCCTAAGCTTAAACAATGGTCGCATGAATATTATTTACTACGGTGAATATATCATGAACATGCTCAAAGAACGAGAGATCCCCAAACCCAATTCTCCAACAATTCTAGTACACACTATAACTTCAAAGACCTTATCCTTAATGAAGTTACCCAAAGCTGTGCCTCCTCGAATAATTTCTTATGAGGAATGGGTTCAAAGACAATAAGCTCCACAACCCAGACAAGGCCTATCCTACTCAACATACACAATCAATAATTCATGATGACGACAAAATATTCATTGCAAACCCGGCAGTTATAACACTCAAATCAATTGCTATCAGGTGTCGTAATCAATAAATCTTGGATTCCTGAATTAATGGTTGATAAGAAGATGGACAAAATTAAAGGGTTAATACTCTTTAGGAAGCTATTTCTTGTACTTGTCAACCTTCTATAGAAATTCAAGGAGATCCCGTAAAACATCCAGCTTTTGCTTGGTCTACATTGGAGGAGCATGAAAGTAAAGAAAAAGTTGATGGATCACCTACTCGGTCAAGTAGAGATGGGATTGAACGCTTCAACATCAATTCCTCCACCAACTGAGACTAGGGCAACAACTGATCATCGGTCTGCACGGAATCAGGCCCCTGATCAGATGATTACACCTTTACTTCATCCTGGCTCGGCTCTACCTCCCAACCAATCACAGCCAGAAGTATCACTTCCAGCGACCAGCACAGCCGCAGCTGCAGGTTCTCAAGAGGCCCACGATCAAGATCTAGGTAGTCCAACTACTTTTCCTCCACTCTTGGAAATAGCTCGACCTCCCATACCCGTCGAGCGATTACCGGGCCCATCAGGATCAACGCCATTTCCATTACAACCTGGAATCTTACAACAAACTAATCTAACCACTCTTCCCCTTCAACCAAGAGCTGGTGAGGCCTTCCCTTCGACAAAGGGTGACCAGTCTACCATACCGGTCATTACTGTGGTAGAAGAAAACGCTACCATAGACCCTCCTAACCTCGCTCCTGCCGGGGGCAACCATGAGCTCCGAACATCACATGCTATGCCAGATCAGCCTAGACCCTCTATCATGGGTACAACTCGATCCAATATTCATCAGGTTCAAGAGGGGCCATTCTCCTCAGAGCCACCTACCAGAGTTCATCCTCACTCCCACCTCCACTCAACTCTCGGAGGCCGAGCCCAGCCAACGACCGCCCTTTCGAGCATGCTTTTGCCAGATCCTCATGTCGAAGCTCTCCCAAATGGATAGCTGAATTCATGGCAATGACTCCTCGGAGATGGAAGCCATCTTGCAAGCATCATCCGACGTTTCACTTGGGACACCTCTTCACAGCAAGATATAGTAATCGCAGCCCCTTTACTAGAGAAATTGTCTTCAAAAGTTGATCACTAGTGACGGTCAACCCCCAATCGTGTGGAAACCGTACGAATAACAATCGAAATATGCAGAAAAAGTAAAGAAAAAGGGGAACGCAAACAGAGTTTTTATTGTGGTTTGGCCAAGAATGTGCCTACATCCACTTTATATGTATTAATTTTTCTTTTTATTACAAGTACAATGCTTTTTCTGTTTGAAGAAAAGAGAGAAGATGACTATTTTGAGTTAGTCGTCAGAGAAACTTTGGAAGAGAAAGCTAAGAGTAGAGCTTTCCAAGAGAAACTTTAAGAATTTGAAATCTAGCCGAAGTCCCTTTCCTCTTTGAGATTTAAGGTATTTATAGGTGGAGAAGGTGGCCAAGGCTATTGTGACGTGGGCCGGCCTTTTCAGGAAAGCTTGGACGAGTGGAGTCCATTCTTTGGTTAGAAAAGCGGCTAGAAGACTGAATCCACTATTTATAAATAGTATCCTCGGAAGTTATGGCTTACATGGCATCCACGGTGAGGTGTATCAAGAGTAGAGCTCTGTTTGGATATGGTTGATCGCCTTTATTGCCTTTAAATTCCGACTGAGTATTTGAATGGCTCAGCTTGATATTTCCATGCAACTTCGAGATACTCGGTCAATGCGCCTTTTATGGGAGTGAGATATCTGGTCGACTTGGAGAGCTATTCTTCTGGAGTGAGCTGTCAGTCGATGACAATTGGTTCGGTAGAGGGAGGTGCGCTCCGAAGGCTATATTAAGGATGGAAAACCAACGATCGAGAGTGATCGTATTAAGGTCAGAAAACCGACAACCATCGGGAACCGTATTAAGGCCATGATGATAATCACCGTCTTCATGAGATTTAGTTCCTACAAAGACAAAATAAGCCATTCTTGATCTGAAGAAGGCCGATGGGTCAAGTATTGAACATACCCAACCTAGAGTCATGAGTAAGCATTTATTACACTTGGCTTTGAGGAGTGGTGATATTAACTATGCTCGGCTTACAGAGATGGAAAGCATTAACCATGCTCGGTTTAGGGAAAGTGTTTTTTATGCTCGACTCATGTTAGATTAGTATGTTCAGCAAGCTATAAATGCTCGTGGTTCAGAAAAGAGGGCGAGTATAATCCATACGTGGGTTAAATTTTTAACCGTACTCGGCTGGCGGAGTAGCTTTTTAGAAATAGCGGTGGGATTTCGCGTGTACCACATTCAAATGGGGGCGAGCATCAGCCATGCTCGGCTTACAGTACTCAAACATGATCCTTGTTTTCAAAAGAAATTTAATAGTTGCTAAGGAATTATTACGCAGAAAATAAATTACAAGAGGATAACAGTTGATTCCAGAGCATGACTGGGAGCTAAATCCTAACCCCATACATGTGTACATCAAAATGTCCTTTTTATTGAAGGACATATATTAAAAAGAAAGGAAAAAAATCTATTTAATGATAATGTTGCGAGTGCTAGTCTCGTGGTCCTTCCCGTTTCCAGGAGCTCGAGGGCCGACCTGAGGAGCTTGGGCAGAAGATCGTGGCGGCAAGGCCAGGGTGTGCTTCTTAACATATTTGGGTAGCTCTCCTCGCCTGACTCGATCCTCGATGAGATCGCGCAGATGTTAGCATTCACTGGTGCTATGTTCAGCTACGTTGTGGAATATGCAATGTTTGTCGGAATCGAGTTCTATCTGGGTTGGTTCTCGTCGATGTAGTCTCGGAGTGGGTAGGGATCCTCGTATTTCAAGGTAGATATCGAGTAGAGAGGAATTGAGCTTGGTGTACTGGTCATACTTATTTTCAGTTCGAGGTCGCACGTTGCGTGCGTTCTTTTCCGGGGCCTTTCCTCTTCCTTTATTCTGGCCGTTACTATTGGACGGACCTTGTTGTCTGGCTGCTAAGACCTCAAGGCTCTCCATCTCAATGCTGGCAACTTCTTATCAGAGGAATCACTCAGCCTCGGAATAGAAATCATCTATATCCTTGGGGGGATCTTGGGTTAAAGAGATTGAGAAATCTGATCGGTTTTGAACTCCTACATTGGCAGCCATAAGTAACATCGACGGCTCGGGCCGATCGACTGATGCTTCGGCTGCGTTGAACCTTTCGAGGAAGGATCTGAGCGTCTCTCCTGATCACTACTTGATGGTGGATAAGAACATAACACTCTTTGGTTGGGAGATATGTACCCTAAATTGTTCGATAAAGCGGGTGACCAACGTGTTCCAACTGCTAATTGATTCCGTTGTTAGTTGCCGGAACCACATGCCGGCTACATATGTGAGGTAGAGCAGAAATCACTTAGCCATGATGTTGGTCGATGCGCCAAGCACTTCCATATGTCGCATGTATCGCATGAGGTGAATGATCGGGTCAGTGCAACCATTGTATGGTTTGATAGCTAGGAACTTGAAGTCCGAAGAGTTTCTGGTTTCTCTGGTAAAGGGACTGCAATTAACATTATCTATATCCTGCTATGAAGAGGTGCCCCGAGTGAAACGTTGGATGATGCTTGCAAACTGGCTTCCATCTCCGAGGAGACGTTGCCATGAATTCAGCTCTGCATTTGAGAGAGCTTCGACACGAGGATCTGGCAAAAGCATGCTCAGAATGGTTGGGCTCGAGCTCCGAGAGTTGAGTGAAGGTGAGAGTGAGGATGAACTCCGATAGGTGGTTCTGGGGAGGATGGCCCCTCTTGAACCTGATGAGTCTTGGATCGAGCTGTACCCATCATAGAGGGTCTAGAATGATCCGTCATAGCATGCGATGTTCGGAGCTCATGGTTTCCCCCGGCAGGAGCGAGGTTAGGAGGGTCTATGGCATTTTCTTCCGCCATAGCGAAGACCAGTACGGTAGAGTGGTCTCCCTTGTTCGAAGGGAAGGCCTCACCAGCTCTTCGTTGAAGGGGAAGAGTTGTTAGGTTAGTTTGTGGTAAGATTCTGGGTTGTAATGGAAATGGAATTGATCATGATGGTCCCGGTAATCGCTCGATGGGTACGGGAGGTCGAGCTGTTTCCAAGAGTGGAGGCAAAGTGGTTGGACGACTTAGATATTGATCGCGGGCCTCCTGAGAATCTGTAGCTGCGGCTGTGCCGGTCGCTAGAAGCGATACTCCCAGTTGTGATTGGTTGGGAGGTAGAGCCAAGCCATGATGAAATAAAGGTGTAATCTAATTAGTTGCCTGATTCCGTGCAGACCGAAGATCGGTTATTTCCCCAATCTCGATTAGTAGAGGAATTAATGTTGAAGCGTTCAGTCCCATCTCCACTCAACCGGGAAAGTGATCCATCAACTGTTGCTGTTGTTCGAGGAGTTTACCCTGAGATGCCATATTGTCTCTGAACTCAACCATAATTTTTTCCATGTCGTCTCTAGTAAGAAATTGAGACACGTCATCATGAGTGGAAGCTTCCTATCTTGCTTGTGCAGCATCGGTATCGGCTACGTCGACATTCGTGGGACGAGAGGACATTGTATCTTCCTTTCGTTTGTTCGCCATAGATTGAGGTAAGAAGAAGGTCGTAGGTTCTTCCCCTACCTGGCGTGCGAAAGTGTTAACGTCAAAAGTTGGTTACTAGTGATAATCAACCCCTAATCGTGTGGAAAGCACACGAATAATGATCACAAAATGCAGAAAAAGTAAAGAAAATGGGAACACACACAGAGTTTTTATAGTGGTTTGGCAAAGACTGTGCCTACATCCACTTTATATGTATTATTTTTCTTTTTATTACAAGTACATTGCTTTTTCTATTTGAAGAAAAGAGAGAAGATGGCTATTTTGAGTTAGCCATCAGAGAAACTTTGGAGGAGAAAGCTAAGAGTAGAGCTTTCCAAGAGAAACTTTAAGAATCTGAAATCTAGACGAAGTCCCTTTCCTCTTTGAGCTTTAAGGTATTTATAGGTGGAGAAGGTGGCCAGGGCTATTATGACGTGGCCGACCTTTTCGGGAAATCTTGGACGCGTGGAGTCCATTCTTTTGTTAGAAAATCGGCTGGAAGACTGATTCCACTATTTATAAATAGTATCCTCGGAAGCTGTGGCCTACGTGGCATTCATGGTGAGGTGCATCAAAAGTAGAGCTCTGTCTGGATATGGTTGACCACCTTTATTGCCTTTAAATTCAGACTGAGTATTTGAATGGCTTAACTTGATATTTCCATGCAGATCCGAGATACTCGGTCGATGCATCTTTTATGGGAGCGGGATATCTGGTCGAATTGGAGAGCTATTCTTCTGAAGTGAGCTATCAGTCAATGAGAATTGGCTCAGGCCGATGTTTGACAGTTTCAGACCGAACTTCCACTGGGCTTCCTGGAGCATGAATCATCCATTTGGCTAATCGTGCGTTTGTGCTTCGATCTGACCCATGGTGGCTCTTTCCAAAAAGGTGGTTAACAGTAAAACATCCATCTTTTAGTTGGTCTACATCGGAGGAGCATGAAAGTAGTGATAGCTTTAATGGAGATGGAGGTGGCCCACGATATGTTGGGGAAAGCTCTCATGCAGAAAAGGGTGAACAAGTCATGGATTAAGCATTTAGTATATGTTCATTTTACTACGTTTTATCTACATAAGATTTCTATACAAGGCTTGTACTAAATAGCCTTGTTCGTGTGCTTTGGTTTTATTTTGGCTTGTATTACGAATTAGCTATGTTGCTTCTTGGATATTGTACATTATCTATGTTATGGATATTGTAACAACCCGGAATTTCAGCAATACAAATTAATTATTAGAATTCCAAAAATATGAATTCCTGCAAATGATGGAATTTGACCATGAAACTTTAACTGATTCGTTCGTATCGTAATTCTGGTCAACTTTCATGTTTGGAGTTTCGTGAACAGAGTCCGTATGGAAAAGTTACGAACGAAATACGAAAATGAACGAAAAATAAATAAACCAGAATTCATAAATATTACATACCTTATTAAACCACCCTGACTGGGCAATTTGATGCCTAGGCAGTCGACCATAGGGGTCGACCGCTACAGTCGACCTACTGGGCGTCAGATCGCCCAGTGATGGCTAGGTTTATAAAGTTAGGTTATGATATAATTTTGAACGAATGGGAGGATGTTAATTAAAATATATCTCATGGTCCTGGGCCAATTCCGCTCCTAAATATAAAGGGGTAAGGTCTCATTCTTTTCCACACAAATCTGTAGCAGCAGTGGAGCTTTGTCATTTTCCTCCCTCTCCAAACCTAATTTCTTAATCTAAAGTGTATTCTTATACAACAAATCAAGTCCAAATCACATAGGATTGAGAGAATTATCAAATCCAATGGAAAAAAAATGCAAATTGGCACTCAACAATAGACTCTCCCCTCTCTTCCTATTTTCTTACATCTTTACAGATCTGGAATTTCCCCCTTTTCAGATAAATAGTAGATTTATTAGAATTTGGGAATTGTAGGCCTAAAGACTTCAAACTTTGGATTTGGATGCTTTAAGGTGAATGGGAAATTAAAGAATACAATTATAATAACATATTTATTTCGTTTGAATTAGATCTAAATTTTTATTCCTATTTTCTATCAAATATGTCCATTAAATTATTGTAATTGAATTGATACCCATCAAATCTGATTGTAAACATTATTAAAAATTGAATATTATGAATTGTAGTTACGCATAAATATTAATTGTGGTATTACTAAATTTTTTATACCTATTGCCTACAACTATGTGGTAAAAATGTATTGTGGACATTGCATAGTTGTAGATCTGGAAATCAGTCCCATTAAACATCATTCAGATGTAGTTACATTCTAGATCTCTAGTTCAGTGTTGAATAATAAATTTTGTGAATTTGAATAAAAAGATATGATTGGTAAATCATTTGATTGTAGTATTTAAAACAATTATACCTATTTGTATTCAATGTTGTCGAGTTTTGGCTTAATTGTTGTAAATATGTCGTTTCCCTTTTTTGAACAAAAAGATGTCATTTTGAATTCATAAGAGATATGACAAAAAGATTTAAAAAGGAAAAGTGGTGCAAACGTACGTATAAATATAAAAATAAATGTCGTGCGTAGTTTTCATCAACTATTCCAATATATATATACACACACACGCACACACACACACATATATATGTATGTATTTCTTGTGAATTTGAGATACATCTATTTTACTGATCAGGCTTAATATACAATAATTACAGCTAACAGTCTTTTTGTAAGATTTGAAATATTTTGGCAAGATTGAATGCAAAAAGGAAGTTTGGTTATTGATTTAACCAAATCATTAAACTTAAAAGAATAATAAAAAAAATAAAAATAAAAATAATAACTAAGTTGATCGCAAGAAAACATTAAATATAAATATATAAATAAACGGTAAAATTTACATGGTAATGAATGCTTGAATGTTTGTATATTGTACAATTATGGAATTATATGAAAATGTAATCCACATTGATTTAATATATTTGTGGTGACCATTTGTAGCAATCAATATAATTAATTGCTATAAATAGGACCGCAAATCAATAAATCACAATTGTAATAAATGTTGATTGGGGAAAGAAAATATAACAGATAATGGTTACAATTCCTAAATTAATTAGGATTAATGTTGTACACCCCAAATTAGGAAATTTGAATTATAACCACATTTAGACACGAGATTAAGCTCAACTAATAGCATCATCCTGCCCGAAACCGACCGAAAAATCCAGCAACCACAGGTAGTCAGCTTAATATGAGGGGTCTAATGCGTAAATATAAATGTACTAAGCATGAGGTTAAGTTCAACTTATGGTAGAAGTCTTCCTGGAACCGTTTGACAAATCTGTCATCCACAAGTAGTCAACCTAATGTGAGAGGCCTGGTACATACGTACATATATATATGTATATGTATATATATATATATATAATAGTTAACCAATAAATAAATAAATAAATAAATAAGAATACTAATTGCCTGTTAGGGTACAACAAATAAGTACCTTAGGACTGGTTAATGGTTGCTTTAGAGAAAATATGACCGTTATGATCATAAAGGGAAATAAACATAAAAATAAAAGAAAATGAGTGTCATAAGAGGGATTAATGGATATTGATTGTAGCTTAAATACTAAGTACGAAGAAAGGAATTAATTAAATAATTATCATAGGGTAAAGAGGATATAACTTTCCTTATTAACAAATATAGAACTTACAATTAATAATAGAGTTAGACTTAGTAGGTTAACAATGGAAAAATATTATTAACCATCGGAACCCTTGAGAATAATAAACCTTATCTATACAATATTTCCATATAGAGTAATAAACGGAAAATACGTAATGACCTAGCCCACTTTATCCCAATAGGGAAACGTAATAAGGGCTAAAGGGGTACGAACCTAATAACTTTCGCGCATAGTCCGTTTCCTGGGTCTTAAGTGGTTGGGAATAAGAGTCCACCTGAGGATAGGTCTTTCAGTTTAGGGGTCTAAAATGGAAGGTGTGTGTAGGCCTACCCAAACCTGGAAACTAAAAACATCAGATATGGCTACCTACCCTACATGAAGTAGTAAGAAACTAAGGTTTTTTTAATAACGTTAGCTAGAAGTTATAACGAGCGATAAAATACCATCTCTTACCTTATGCGAGGTAAGGATATATGCGTGAATGAAGGAAGCCTTAATTAGTAGGGCTCGTAGCTAGTGCCCTCTGGTTTATAAGGATGTGGAATAAGTTATCGAGAGGTATTAAGTGACCAATAAATCCGCTTAAGGTCATAAGTGATCAGGAGAATCCACCCCATCTATCATTGATAGCGAGACAGAAAATAATGAATGGTAAGAAGATGGAAAGATATATATATACATATATATATACATATATATATACATATATATATACATATATATATATATACATATATATATATATATATGTGTGTGTGTGTGTGTGTGCTCCGCAACTGGGGTTTCACTTCTCGGTCTAATAAACCAGTAAATTATAATCTAAAAGCAGCTTAATTATTGTTTAAAAGGCTTCCTAAATATATGTGTAAACGTTTTATCTCGGTATTATATCTTGAAACACTACCCTGGGAAGAGTTGTAGGGTCGTGCATAAACATCCACAAGGTTAGGTTAGAATCACTAACCTTGGTAGGCATACATCTTGAGTTGAACCAAACGGGATACATCTACGTATTATAATCTGTGTTGTACATTTCTTTTTCACCAGAACCTTTGTTGTTCCGACCACCCTCCTCATTACAACCACCCAAGTTTTCTAGTGAAGGTAGCGTTTTTATAGGTGTTTTAGTTTGACTTTCGGTTCTTGTTCTCTCTCATGCTCGGTATTGGTAAAGTGATTTACTTTGTAAAAGGAAGTTACTTGAGTTAATACTTGTTATCCTATTTTGTTTCCGCTGTGAGTTTTCTTTTATCGTACTTTGATTATGCTCATACTCATTTATTGCAGGTACAAGATTTATACGCTCCATGCTTGGATGTGTTTGAGTTTCAATTTTTGTTGAAATTTGGGCGTAGAAAAGTATAGGGTGTTACATTTGGTATCAGAGCATAGGTTAAACGATTAGAGGAATTAGTTAAACTAGGACTATTCAGAGAACATAATTCGATTTTATTTTCAATTTTTTCTTCGTCTTTCTTACTCAACTTAAATTTATTTCGACGATGAGTTAGTTGTGGCCCTAAATATTAAAAATGGGCTTTAAGCGACTAAGAGTTGAAATATGTTGAGTTCAGGTTTACCCAATCCTGTTTTACCCCACAGTACATTGGCGATCTCATTGTGAAGAGCATGAGGACGACATATGATGGATTCTGTTAATTATAGTTTGGAAACTAGAATAATATATAAAATACATATAAAAATCTAGCTACAACCGAGATTATCACTGTTTTTTGTTCTATTTTTTTAGCAGTTCCAGTTAAGACCATTACTCGACCCAAAAGTTATTATGTCGTATCCATTTCGAAAATATAATCACGAGATATATCCATTTACTACTTCACTAAAATTGCGAATCTACCTTTATTGAAATATTCAATTGAGTTCTCGGCCTTGTATTATGGAAATTTTATTTTTAAAACTATTTGAATATAAAAATGGATTTAAGCAGTTTTGAAATATGGTTTTGGAAAATGGTTTTATAAAGGCCCAGTTTTATAAAGATATGGTTTTTAAACTTTACTCTATTCGTATTTCAAAATTATCAAGTCTTTGTGTAATTTTAATAAATATAATTTGATTGGTAGGAAGGAAGGAATTGCAAATGACAAGGAATATGCCACAAAACTTGAAAATAATAAATATCCATTCCTTTTAATTTTTTGTATCCCTCATCCTATAAATATTGGATAATTTATTGAAATTATCACAATTAATTCTTAATATTTTAAACTCCTACATTTTGAACAAGAAAAGATTTTTTAGTTTGAAATATAAACTGGAATATAAATAATAGTAATAATAAATGAATTTATAAATACGAAACCATTAGTTTATAATAAATTTCATTTTTGGAAAAGTTTTAAATTTTTCTTCGAAAAGGCTAAGAAAATCCTTCATCCTTATTTTAGGGTATTTGATTTTCAATCGTCTGTTTGTTGTCAGCTAGGAAAGGGGAAAATCCGTTTAATTTATATTACGGATTTCTAATTGAATTATTTTTGGAATTCATTTGTTCATTGTGTAGTCGCTGCATCGTTGTTGAGGTTATAAATCCTTGGAGTTGGTTTGGAGTTTAACTACAGTCTTTAAATACCGCGATGATGAGGATAATTTTTTTCTGGATTGTGTTAAACCTAAGACGTAGGATGATTAATACTTTAAATCCGACCTAGTAAGATCAAGATTCAACCTCTGTCCAAAGCCTATTTGGTAGTTGACTGTTTAGTGCTATACTAGGATGGTCAATACACAACTTGGACCTAGGACTCAACCATAAAAGTTGCATTCAAATTACCCCCCTTACCTTCTTCTTTCGTCCTTCCTTCCTTATCTAGCGGAACCATATTCTTATCCTTCTCTTTCTTTGTTGTCTCCTCATCTCCTCTTTTTCCACGCTAATTTGCGCATTAGATCTTGCCTCATTAGTACTCCAAGATCTAATTTCTTCTCTCCAACCATTTCTTAGTCCATAATTCCTAATAGCACTATCCAACCTTACTCGTACCATTTATGTCTCGTTCATAGGGAAGAGATCATTTGGTTGCGTTGGGATGAGTAAAAAGGTCTCATCGTTTTAGGGCTAAGAAAATTTGTTGAGTTAGTTGGACTTGCATCGGTCAGTTGCTTCAAGATCTTAGAATAGGGTTTATTGTTTATGTTACTCCTGCCTTTGATGTACCTTGTTAGAATAGGTTCTTTCAGAGATGATCGTCGTCTCGGAGATGGAGATTAAGCTATCTTTGGATTGTCTGTCTGAGGAGAATCTCGAAGAGATTTTAGAGGAATCTATGACTTACATGGACTTGAATAGTCTTTTATTGTCGGCTTTGGAGGTTTTGCAGCAAATCTCTTTTCTTGGTGTCATTTTATGTGTTCAGAAATCTATGTTTAAATTGCCCATGTAAACATGTGACCCATTTAGCACATCATTTTATAGGTGGGAACTTATGACTAGGATTGTCTCATGATGCGGAAATTAATCCCTTGCTTGATCGATAGTGTAACCATCATTTTGCACGACATCATATTCGATTCAGCTTGTTGTTATGGCATTGTCTCATGGAGTTACTTTTTGTAAATTCGCCTATCCATTTTGTCCTTAGACAATATTTGATGGATTTCCATGAGAAGCCGTTTTGTAGCCGGTTTCTTTTCCCGTCGCAAATTCTCTCTTAGAAAAGATGGTGATGTGGAAACCTCCGACAACACCAGTAATGTTTGTAACATGAGATTGAGAATTTTGCTACCAAAATATGATTAATCAAAGATCAAAAAAATGGTTTGAGCTCTAGCCACGGAGCAAGAAATCCCATTGTTTATAGCCATTATTTTGGGGTGTTTAAATGTTGTTGTTTTGTTGTCGTCTTTGTTATTTTCCTACTTCCGCATCAAGTTCTTTGCTTTATGGTGATTTGTGCTTCTAACTGTTAGTGTTGTTTAAATCGCACGACTTAGGTTAATGAGATTTCTACGTTTGGAATGTTTATGTCAATCATGCATGCTTATTCGAATGAAATCTCGTTTCTGTTTATCTAAAGTAACAATTGTCCTAGAGCTAGAAAGAATAGAATTCTATGTTGGATAAGTTTTAGTAAAGGACCAGATCTACGTCACGGGTATATAAATAAATAAATCACCATTCCTTATTAAAGCTAAAATTTATTTTGGACTTTTGTGTGTGATTCCAGTTTTTTTCATTTTTGTGTGACTGACTTCTTTCTTCACCGACATGTGACTTGAATCGTTAAAGTTTTCGCAAAATACATTTTTGAAGCTTTTGGAAAACGTGTTTGAAAAAAAACCTTTTTGTCATTTTTATATTTTTACTAAATCATTTTCTTTTATATCGTTTCGCACGAAAACAAAAAATTTGATATGACAATTTATGTATATTTAAATATCTGTTTTACATTACAACAGATGATTTGATTGGCGCAAAACACACGTTAATGAAATTTTATTTTTTCATATAAATCTCATATGGAAAGTGAAGCGGTACGAAAAAGAAATTTTCAAAATAAATACGAGAAGTTTTTAACTGAAATTTTATTTTTATGGAAAATTTTGATTTTGGTCACATGAATAGCGTAAGGAAGATGTTTGGTTTATTTGCGTGCGTGTTTAGTAGTGTAGTAGGTCCGACGATACGATAAAAATGTTAACGACAACAAGGAAAAGGCTGTTTTTAGCCTTGAAAACATTGTTTCCATAACTTGTCAACGATGTGTGCAAGCTATCAATTAACTCATTTAACGTTTAGAGCTTGTTTTGAGCCTCCTTTTGCAGTCTACAAATGGAATTTTTTCTGGAGTATTTTGGGTAACTAAGGTGAAAATTCCACTGTAAGGCGGGAAATGGAATATTTGTAAGTGGAAGAAATGTTAAAATTCTTCGCTTTGATTTCCATTTTTCCTGTTTGGGAAAAACTAAATGGGGAACAATTAGATTGCGTAACGTTTTGGATGGCAAGATTTGGATGCAAAATTGGTTGCTTCACGCTTCTATTCATAGTTACGTGAGGGTTATGAATGAAAACGAATTTTTCAAAATTTGCATTCATATAGAACTGTCAGAATATTTAGAACGTTTTGCATCATGTTTTCAAAAAGTGTTTTAAAGATCTCAATGCATACATATAGAGGGCCTTATTTAGAGTTACCTTGCAATGCATGTTTTATGGTTGAAATGCATTATGTACACCATGCACATACACACATGGTTGCAAAGTGGATGTACACAAATTGGTTGTGTCGGATAGGATAGCTAGGTGTCAGAGTTTTGGGACGAAATACCTTTTAAGGAGGAAAAGAATGTAACAACCCAAAATTTTGGCAATATAAATTAATTATTAGAATTTCAAAAATAGAAATTTCTGCAAAACGATGGAATTTGACCATGAAATTTTAATCGATGCGTTCATCTCGGAATTCTAGTCAACTTTCATGTTTGGAGCTTCGTGAACGGAGTCCGAGTGAAAAGTTACGAACGAAATACGAAAATTTACGGAAAATAAATTAATCAGAATTTATAAATATTACATACCTTATTAAAATAGCATGACTGGGCGTTTTGATGCCTAGACGGTCGATTGCAATGGTCGACCCACTAGGTGTCAAAACGCCCATTGACGGCTAGGTTTATGAGGTTAGGTTATGATATAATTTCGAACAAATGGACGGATATTAATTAAAATAGATCTAATGGTCTTAGGCCAATTCCACTCATCTAATTAAAGGGGTACGGCCTTATTCTTTTCCACACAAAATCTGCAGCGGAGCTCTGCCATTTTCCTCCATTTTCAAACCTAATTTCTTAATCTAAAATATATTCTTATACAACAAATCAAATCTAAATCACATAAGATTGAGAGGATTATCAGATCCAATAGAAAAGAATGCAAATTGGTGCTCAATAATAGATTCTCCCCTCTCTTCCTATTTTCTTACATCTCTACAGATTTGGAATTTTCCTCTTTTCAGATAAATTATAAATTTATAAGAATTTGGGAAATGTTGGCCTAAAGAGTTCAAACTTTGGATTTGGATGCTTTAAAGTGAGTAGGGAATTTACGAATACAGTTATAATAACTTATCTGTTTTGTTTGAAGTAGATCTAAACTTTTATGCATATTTTCTGTCATATATGTCAATTAAATTATTGTAATTGAATTGACACCAACAGATCTGACTGTAAACATTGTTAAAAATTGAATATTATGAATTATGGTTAGACAAATATATTAATTGTGGGATTCTTATATTGTTTATTCCTATTTCCTACAATTATGTGGTAAAAATGTATTGTGGACATTGCATAGAACTGTAGATCTGGAAATTAGTCTCATTAAACACCATTTAGATGTAGTTACATTCCAGATCTCTAGTTCAATGTTGAATAATAAATTTTGTGAATTTGGATAAAAAGATACGATTGGTAAATTATATGATTGTAACATTTAAAAGAATTATACCAATTCGTATTCAATATTGTCGGGTTTTGGCTTAATTGTTGTAAATATGTTGTTATCCTCCTTTTGGACAAAAAGATTTCATTTTGAATTCATAAGAGATATGACAAAAATATTTAAAAAGGAAAAGTAGTGCAAACGTATGTATAAAAATAAAAATAATTATTTGTGCGTAGTTTGGATCAACTATTCCAAAAAAAAAAATACATACATATGTATCTCTTATGAATTTGAGATATGTCTATTTTATTAATCAGGCATAATATATAGTAATTACAACTAACGGTCTTTTTATAAGATTTGAAACCTTTTGGAAAGATTGAATGCAAAAAGGAATGTTTGTTTATTGATTAAACCAAATCATTAAACTTAAAAGAATAATAAAAAAATAACGACGTTGACCGCAAGAAAACATAAAATATAAAAATATAAATATTATCCATCCAAATCAGCAGCAAACGGTAAAATATACATGGTATTGAATGTTTGATAAGGTTCAATTATGGAATTATATGAAAATGTAATCCATATGGAATTAATATATTTGTGGTGACCATTTTGTAGCAATCAATATAATTAATTGCTATAAATAGGGCTACAAATCATTAAATAACAATTGTAACCAATGTTGATTGGGGAAAGAAAATATAATAGGATAATGGTTACAATTCCTAAATTAATTAGGATTAATGTTGTACACCCCAAATTAGGAAATTTGAAATATAACCGCATTTAGACATGAGGTTAAGCTCAACTTGTTGCATAAGTCTATCCGGAACCAACCGACAAATCCTGCAACCATAGATAGTCAGCATAACGTAAGGGTTCTTTACAGGTTCTATCTCGGTATTATATCTTGAAACACTACCTTGAGAAGAGTAATAGGTTCGTGCGTAATCATGTATAAGGTTATGTTAGAATCACTAACCTTGGTAGGCATACATCTTGGGTTGAACCAAACGGGATACATCTATGTATTATAATCTATGTTGTATGTTTCCTATTCATCAAAATCTTTGTTGTTCTGACCCCCTCCTCACTACAACCACCCAGATTTCCAGGGAAGGTCAGGTTCTCACAAATGTTTTAGTTTGGCTTTCGGTTATCGTTCTCTTTCATGCTCGGTATTGGCAAAGTGACTTACTTTGAAAAAAGTAGTTGCTTGAGTTAATACTTGTTATCCTATTTTGTTTCCGTTGTGAATTTTCTTTATCGTACTCTGATTATACTCATGCTCATTTATTGTAGGTACCAAATTTATTAGCTCCATGCTTGGATGTGTTTGAGTTTCGATTTTTGTCGAAATTTAGGCACATAAAAGTGTGGGGTATTACAGATATGCTATGTTTCATCTACTTTATCTTGTGTTATCTTCCTTTTTGTCGATGACAAAGGGGGATAAAATTCATAATTATCTACAAATGCAGGAAATATATTGTCACATACTCAAGGGGAGTAAGTATAATTGTTTATTATATGTCGTCGAATAGTACCTTTATTACTAAATTGTCATCAATCAAAAAGAGGGGGAATGTTGAGTCGCGGTTTTGATTCATGACACAAAGAACGACAAGTAAGGTGACAAAAAGAGAATACGCAACAACAAGATCTCAAGCTAGTAAACACTTAATATCGAGTATTGAGTCACAGATTAAACTTGTGAAAACTTCTCATCAAGAACTATGTACGTACATAACTATACTTCAAGAAAATTTATATATTTGTGTGTATATATATTGGACATTGTGCATACTGCACAAAATATACCAAGTCAATGGACTGACCTAGTAGGTCAGTCAACTGATATGCACAAATTTGTGCAATATGAACAAATGCACATTATCGACTGACTTAAAACATCATTCGACTGAATTTCTATAACAACTATATTTTCTGAAAAGCCACCATTTTTCATGGAGAGATACGACCTTATATCAAAAGATTTAGACACAAAATTTCGTTGAATCTCTTCACCATAAGCTATTAAACCATTATATATAGATGATCTAACATCAAACAAACTTACCTTTCTTACTTCTGATCTGATCTATCTATATATTTCTAACGCTCTATTTTCTACATTCTGAAAATTGCTTGAATGCACTTTCAATCTCATATTCATGCAATATATTTCTTCCTTATCTTCATCTACTTAAACTATATGTACACATACTCGAAGAGAAGATTATAGGAAGAGTGTACTATAAAAAGACCCTCTGTGTTATCAAAGAACACAAATAGTCTACAAGTTTCTTTCTATTATGTGAATCCTATTCTACTGCTCAGGCACATCAAGTCTTCTTCGGATGGTATGGAAAAATCATATTCTGCCGCTCAGGTCCCTGTTCCGTTGCTCAGGTGTTGTAAAGACCTATTCCTATGAGTTAAGAGAGAGTTGCTGTTTAGTCGAAATTCCAGAAGAAGTCTGAAACTAGACGGAGGATGGTTCTCCAACTAGTGTCATTTACTTTTATTTACTGCATTTACTTTGCTTATCTGTGATATCAGTTTATTTAGCTTTCCTCATTAGATAATTATTTGCATAGCTATATCAAGTAAATTATATCACACCATTAGGATGTCCGCATATACACTCAGTTCCATATTACTCGATCCTACTCTCGTAGTCTTTTCAAAGTGTATAGAGCAAAATAGCGTATACATATGGTAATGAGGTAGCTGCTAAAATCACACACACCGGTAATGCATAGCTCTATGGTAGTAAACATTTATATCTCAATGATCTTCTTAGGGAAACACAAATAAAGAAAAATCTAGATGAGCATATCACAATTTTCTAGGGACAATAATGTGTTTTTTGAATTTTATCCAAATTACGACCTAATTACAAGCATTCTAACTGGTAAAATTCTCATGTAGGGTAGGCCTGACAAAGAACTATACAAATTTATCCTAGTGGACTTAAGAAATCAAATTTCAAGAAATCTAAATATGGATAATAAAAAAATGTGCTATAATATTTCTAAAACTGATTGCCATGTGGATGTATTTGATTTATGGAGCTGCAGACTTGGCCATCCTTGTACTGATGTGGTTAAAAAATATGATTGTCAATAATATCAATTGCAACCTTCAAAATCTTATGTTTGCATTTTTTTGTCAGATGGGAATTGTCACAAACGTGTTTTCCAAAATTCTAAAACTATTTTCGTACAACCACTTGAACTCATTGCCATTGATGTATCGGATCCCGCACCTATCAACACTGACTATGGATATGTCTATCATATATCATTAAAGGCACTTACTCAATATGTGTTTGGTTATACTTTTTAAAAAACAAATTCTGAAACATCCAATGTAGTAGTGCAGTTTATTATTAAGACTGAAAGGAAAACAAATTTGCAAGTAAAAGCAATTCAAACTGATGGGGGATCTGAAATCTTACCACTACAAGAATTTATTCAAAAGGAAGGCATAGTTCAAAGACTCACCAACCATATACACATGAATAGGGTGGTTTATTTGAATGGAAGCACATGCATATAGTTGAGCCTGAACTTACTTTATTGGGTCAAGCCTCGCTAGCCCCTTAAGTTCCGTCCAGATGCATTTAGCACAACACTCGTCTTTATCAATCAACTACATGAAAAAAAAACTAAAATACAGAAGTCTAATAGAGATTCTACTCAACAAATTATCTAACTGCAAAAGACTAAAAGTTTTTGAACATCTCTACTTTCCACGCTTAAGACAATATCATAAGCATAAGATAAATTTCAAATCTCAACCATGTACATTTCTTGGTTACCTAAAAAATGTGAAAGGATACTAGTGTATTAATTGCAATGGTCGAGTACTCATTTCCAGACATGTCATGTTTAATGAAAACATCTTTTCTACAATGAAAAAAATAAAGATCACTCAGAAATTATACAATTCCAAATTTTCTATCCCACTTATTCGAATTGATCAAAGTTAGAAGTTTGGACAAATCAATAATCAACTGGATGAAACTGGTTCTCAACACACTCTTCCTTCATTGGAGATAGGTGAAGAATATTCAATTTCACTTAGTGATACTTTCATATCATCTCAAACCGAAGTAGGTCAAGAATAGAATAAAACTCGTTCATCTAATTCTCAATTTGAATGAGAAAATAATGAGAATGGTTAACAATCTATTCAAAGAAAAGACAGACACCCTATGACAACTAGAGCGAAAGTGGTATATTTATGCCAAATATTTTCAACACATTTTTGAATATTGAAGATTCTTACACGTATGAGCAAGCATTTCAAAATAGTAAATGGAAAGCAACAATGCATGCAGAATATAGTGCTTATAAAAGTAGTAACACATGGTATTTTTACAACCACCAAGCAACTAAAACATTGTTGGATGCAAATGTACCTATAAGTTTAAAAGGAATCCAGATGGTACTGTATCTAAGCACAAACAAGACTTGTTGCAAAAGGATCCTTTCAACAATTGGGGTTTGATTCTAATGAAATATTCTCCTCTGTTGTCAAGCTTGCATCTATCAGAATCATAGTCCTAATGGCCTTAAACATAAAATGGGAAATAAGATAACTAGATGTCAACAATGCATTTCTAAATGGGATCCTACAAGGGGAAATCTACATGGAACAACCTCTTGGTCTTGTGAAAACTGGAAGTGAAGGTCTAGTATGTAAATTAAATAATACAATTTATGGGCTTAAATAGGCACCCAAGGTATGGTTTGAGAAATTCAAAGACACATTGGTTAAAATTGGATATAACTCCACTAAGTAAGACAACTCCTTATTCATCAAATTTCAGAGTAAATGGTGAAATATATATATATATATATATATATATATATGCTAGTATATGTGGATGAATCATGGAAATAATGACAATTAAATCAAAAAGCTCATGTAACAAATAAATCAGGAATTCTCAATCAAAGATCTTGGAGAAGTGAATTACTTTCATGGGATAGAAGTAAATGGAAACTCAAACTTAGATATTCATTTGAGGCAAAATATATATATTGCTAAAATTCTTATAAAATGAAGATGAGCCAAGCCAACAACCTTCCAACTCTCATGATTACTAATCCACATTTATCTAAATATAAAAGAGAGGCCATATGCAATTCGAAGCAATACAGAAGCATTGTGAGTGTATTACAATATGCAATAGTTACAAGACTAGGTATTTTGTATACATTGTAAATAAAGTCATCTAATTCATGCAAAACCCACTTGATGAACAATTAAAGGGTGTGAAAAGAACTCTAAAATATTTAAGGGGTGCACTAGATCATGATATAACCTTAAAATAATGTACTGACTTGTGTTTGTTTGGTTTTGTAGATGCTGACTGGGGTACTGATCTAGATAATCGACACAAACTTCTTTATACCTCATATATTTAGAAAAAAACCAATCTCATGGTGTTTAAAAAAGAAAACAACAATGTCCAAATCAAGAAGGATCAATTCAAAAGTGTAGCAAGTACAACATTAGAATTAATGTGGATCAAGTCAAGCCTGTTAGAGTTAAAGATCAACACTAACAACAAGGCAACTCTATCATGCGATAATCTAAGCATAGTGTCACTAACTGTTAATCTTGTTCTAAATTTGAGGACTAAACACATGAAGATATATCTATATTTTTTCTAAGAGAAGTTCTGAAAAAACCCTGCAAATTAATTAACAACCAGGCATATCTAAAAGAACGAATATATTGACCAAGCCACTATCAACAATTAATTTTCACAACTTAAAAAGGGATTTTTGTGTTGAACAATTTATTAGAGGCTCGGCTCAAAGTGATAATACTGATTAACCCATTGCTGCTAACTCCAATCATAGGTCTCGACCATCTATTGCCATTATCTTTTGCAAATCAAGGTTGTTTATCATTATATTCATATCTCTGAAGATAATCTGGGAGCAGCCCCAAAATTTATCGGGTATTAGGGGTGGAATCTCAGATCTATTCTGACTGTGTAAAGTGAGAAGGACATTTTTCTTAAGACCGAAGTCTATTCATCAATGCGGTTATGCGTATTTTTTACAGTTGTACATTATCGGGTTATAGTCTATAAGCTGGTATAGACGAGTAGCGATTATTCGTTTAATTCTTTGCTATTGTTATATATACATAACTCTCTCTCCCACAGACACACACACATACACACACAAGTGTGTGTGTGTGTACATGATATGATCAAGAGCATCTCAAACTATGTAGCACCCCTATAGCCCTATAGACTTCTACCACATATTCCTATTTCTTTCTCTCCCTTCTAAATCGCTCTCCCCCAATATCTTAATTATAAATGAGTGTCTACTATTAAAATGCAAAAGGGTTCCATGAAAGTGAGTTCCATTTAACCTAGTATATATATATACACACATAGTCACACACACACTCTATTGATGCCAACAATTGTTCAACACCTCCAAATAGTCTGTATAGAGAATGAAATTAAAGAAATTTAAAATTAAAATGAGGAAAAAGACAAAATACATGTTTATATTGGTTTGGCTAAAATATGCCTACGTACACTTGCTCTTTTTACTCTTCATTAATCAAAACTGAATGATTATGCAATTTCAGGTCAGTGTGATAACAATAATAAGGAGGAAAATTACAAGATATTCAAAATATCATTAGTTGTCCCATAGACTCCTATTTATATATTGTAGTAGGTTCAGATCATGTAATAATCCGGAAATCCGAGCCTATTTAAAATTTTATTTTGGCAATTTTAGTGAATTTTGAATATTTAAAATGATTTATTTTAAATAATGACGACGAGAAATTTATTTAGAATAGAATTCGAATGTATATATTTATATAGATCGTCGTTAGAATATAAATATTTTATTTTAATTAAAAAAGGAATTAAAAATGGCGCGGTATTTCGTAAATTCGATTTCAAATTTCAAATGATTGTACAGGATTCAAAATAAACCGGATTTTGGCGAAACCAAAAATATTAGAATCTATTTGAAAATATCTTCCCAATGAATCCAAAAAATTGAAATTTCATTGCGGGAATAAAAAGTTATGCCCAGTTGAAAATTCAGAATAGTCGCTATGGAATTTTGGCCCTTAAAAATAGCCATTTTGCAAACGACCTCAGTTTTCAATGAAACCACTTTTGTTGGATCCGTGATGTCAAGTTATTGCTAGGTTTCAAAATTCGTAATTTTTCGAATCAATATGTGAGCGTGGCAAATGAAAATGTGTTTGACCAGTTTTAGTTGATTTTAATCGACTGGAAGATAGTCATTTTTCAAATGGTCTCAGAATTTGACGAAATTAGTTTTGTTATGACCGAATCGTCAATACGAAGCTAGAAATAATTTTTCTGGAATTTTTAGGGTTAGTATGTGGCCCCTGTAAATTGAAATGTGCATTCAAATTGAATATATGTAGATTTATATTTTAATTTGAACGGAAACTGATCGTAACGATCGAATTGGCCTACGTGGCATATCCCATTGTATTCGGAATGAAGGTAATTAGCTAGGGGCTACAGTCGGTGGGTTCGAAATAAAAAGTTGCTTTTTGGGAGAAAATAAATTAAATATATATATATATATATTATATAATCTAACCCTAGATCTCCCTCCCCCAGATTAAACCCGACATCGATTTTGAAATAAAAAAATAAAAAATAAAGAGGAAACACCGCTCCCCGTCGCCCTCCCTAGCGGGCCACCGCAGCGCCATCCAGGTGGCGTCGCGCCGCCGCTCTACCTCCAGCACCCCTTCTCTCTCTCCCCTCCTTCTTCAACGCCACCTCATTTCCGATCTGAAACCGTTGCCACCCAACAGCCTGGGCTTCCGCGACCTCTAGACCCCTTCTGCGCCACCCCTGACCGTTGCTCCGACCCTCTCTCCCTCCTCCTCCCTCTAAACTCCAACCCGCCCGCAAATAGCCCCAAAACTCGAAGAGAACCCACCGCCCGAGCCGACCAGTGCAGCACACCGCCTCCTTGATTGACGCAGCGCACCCTCCTCCCTCCCAGACGAATAACGCAGTGAGTTTTTTTATTTCCCTTTTGATTTTGATTTTTCAGTTAATAAAAATATGTTTTTGAAAATAAATAGATAGAATTTTTTATTAGAAAAGATATGATTTTTATGATTGGAAAGACAAGATTGAAAGGTGAGATTTTAATTCTTGAAAGGTGAGATTTTTAATTCTTGAAAGGTGAGATTTTTAATACTTGAAAGGCGAGATTTTTAAAGTTAAAAAGATTTGGTTTTTTATAAATAAAAATACGATTTTTATTTAGGTAGGGTACTAAAAATACGATTTTTATTATGATGTTAGCAATATAAAAATTTGGTTTTCATGTTGAAAGCGAAGTAAAAATATAATTTTTTATATGTGTAGCTGAGTAAAAATAAGATTTTATATATATAATAACAAGTTAAAGATGGGATTTTTATACATGTAGTGATAAATTAAAAATGTGATTTTTAATTACATATGGCGTTTATAAAAATATGATTTTTATCATATAAGCGATGTTATAAAAATATGATTTTTTTATAATATGAAAGGTGGTATAAAAATAGGATTTTTAATAGATATGCATGTCGTGAAACAGATTTTGTTGAAATCAACAGTGAATCTGAGCGACAATAAAGCTGATGGAGTGGAAACCCAAGGTGAGAACTCCTCACTTTTAGTTTGTTTTCTAGTTTGAAATATATACTAGGATGCAGATGGTACTTAGCAGCACCTAACACCCGTCGTCCACAGACCATGGACGGCTTGTTTATTTGATTGATGTGTTGTGAAAATTGATTGTGTGATTGGAATTGAAATAAAATATATATTCATGTGTTGAAATAAAATATATATTCATGTTTTGAAATAAAATATAAATTCATGTGTTGAAATAAAATATATATATATATTCATGTGTTGAAATAAAATATATATTTATGTGTTGAAGTAAAATATATATTCATGTGTTGAAATAAAATATATATTCATGTGTTGAAGTAAAATATATATTCATGTATTGAAGTAAAATATATATTCATGTGTTGAAGTAAAATAAATATTCATTTACAAATCGAACGATTTGTTTATGTACACCGATTTGACTGATATTGATTGGGACGATAAATTTACACATCGCCCAACTGCAAAAATAAAATATGTATTTGATTGATTGAAACCCCACACGGGTATTGGGATGATATTTGACGTACACTAATCCTGATCGTTTAGTTGTATGTCAATCGATGGGTTGACAGACTGTGTAAGCGTTAATTATTTATATTTAATGCTTATGCAGTTGTGTGGTGCACTCTGGATGATGATTGGTGATTTATCGTTGCTATTATATACGTGTGTTGTAGAAAATCCATATGATTAACATTATAAGGTAATTGATTGGGCCTCATTCCAATTTGGAAAATAAGGAATATTATAAAAATAAATTCATGTGTTGAATAGAAATATATTCATGTGCTGAATAGAAAATAAATTCATGTGTTGAATAGAAATATATTCATGTGCTGAATAGAAAAAAATTCATGTGTTGAATAAAAATAAAAATTCATGTGTTGAATAGAATAAATATTCATGTGTTGAATAGAATAAATATTCATGTGTTGAATAGAATAAACATTCATGTGTTGAATAAAAGCCGTGTTGACTAGATTGACGCCATTTTGACATGAACAATATTTATATCGATTTTATTCATTTTTATAATGAATATAGAAAAGAAAGTGATTTCAAAATATAACGTTTTGAAAATATTATCATTCGTATATCGATGATGTGGAATATTCGATTTTGATTCGAAATTGAATATGAAGTTGAAATCGTTTCAAAAATGAATTTAAAACGATTTATAAAATATGTTTTGAAAGGAAATCGATGAAATATATAATATATATATATATAATGTCCTGAATAGAACTCGTCGTGCCGCGGCAGTTCGCGAATTTCGACCATTGACTTCGAATGGATATTACGGGAGATCCGACCATCGGATTCTCCTAAAATCAGAACCGTTGGGTTCGTATCGAAAAGAGCTTCCTAACGAATATTAGATATTTGAAATCTAACGGTTGGATTTGGAATTATGTCCAAATCAAATTATGAAAAGGTCGCTGTAAGTGCAGTTCGATGTCCGTTGATGGAATTCGACTGTACGGGCCTTGATGAAATTATTAAAAATAGTAATAATTTGTGTAAAATCATAAGAAATGATTTGGGAAAAATTGAGATGAAAAATTCCAAATTTGAAAAGATAAAAATAGATTTTTATCGAAATGAACTAGTTTTGAACTAGAATAATAATTTATTTATTTTTGAAATAAATACATTGGATTTGAAAGGGTTTTAAAAGTAACCAGAAGTTTCAATAATTGAATTGGAATGGAATGTGATTTTGGGTTTATAGTGAACGGTATTTAAAATACATTGGTACTTTAACCCAGTTAAAGACAGGATGTGATATCCCAAGTCAAATAATCATTGATAGTGATTATTGGGAAGATTAAAACGAAGTGGAGTTTTAATGAATCTTTAATTAGATTGAAATAATCGAGAATGGAGTATCACCAGTTTTGCTCCAGGCGATATTTAAATCTTTAATTAGATTTGAACGTGAAATGGTAATTGAATTTACCGATAACACCGTGGTGTTAGATATGAAGTATACCAGTTTTACTTCATGGGATGAATAGGTTGGGATTGGGAAATTAAAACAAATGATTACTTCGGTGTGGTTCGCTAATCCCGACTAGTTTGAATTGATATTCAAAAGAAGATTAAAGAATAAATTTAAAGAATTTATCTTTGATAAAATTAATGGGAACCTTTCCCAAAGTATGAGAATATTTGAATAAAAGAATATTCTGAGTTGGAATGAGGAATATGTTGTGTTTGTGTAACACTAGTTTATTATATACGCGAGTTATTCAGAAAGACCGGGTTTATCCCATTCTGAATAACTGATTCGATGTGGTGTCGAGGATGAAGATGGTGGTCGAAGACCGGAGGTCTTCACATAGTTTGGGTGATTACTGATGATCCTGATTGGGCTGTACACCCAAGAGGAGGGAATCAGTTGGTGATCGTCTATACGTACTTGGAGATCGATGGATATGCAAGGTACAAGGTGCCTTTGGTTTCGTTCAGACCCAGAACGAACTTGTAAATGGACTGTGTGTCTGACATTGGATTTTATTCTGTGTGATTGATTTCTATTAAATATATATCTGTTTGGCGGTGGAGAATTTATTCTCTTGCTTAACGCTCTTCTCTGAGACGTACGAGCTCAGGGTTTATATATTGATGGATATCAATCGCATGGAGTGAATTGCCTGTGTGGCATGCCTAAGTGGCAATTGATCAAGGCTTCTGTTGAAAAGCAAAGTCTTGTGGTTGACGATCAAAGCACAGCCTGTGTGGCATAGCTTTGTGTAGCGTTGATTCGCGGGCCTCACACTCCGGTTGTGAACCAAAAACGGGAGAGGACCTCAGGGAGGGCATGCGTTTCCTACTAGCTAGGGTGGTGTCAGTGACCTACCAGCCCTGACATTTATATTATTTTCACCTGTGTGGTTGTTGTTGTTGCAAGGCGTCTCGGATATATCGATGACTGTGTGGAGACGATGGAGTCATTTGGCTCATTGACGCCCCAAAGGGAGGGGAAACGCAGTGTTCAGGCATTTTAATCCACATCGGTGGACCGTCCATGTCGCTCCAAGGGTCACTCGAGCTCTGATCCTGAGACAAGGGCTGGAGCATCTCGAATCGGTAGAGGACTATCTTTTGCCTCGGTTCACAAATGGAAATCCAACTTCCAATACGTGACTTTGCGATTTTATTTATAAAGCCTAGTATGGCGACATAGTGGTATGGAGCACTTATGCCGTCTATGATTGATACTTATGATTGAAATTGTTTTATACACTATGCACTTATAATAGTATCAAATGATTTGTTTTTAGCGTATCAAGTATTCTTTGGCTATTATAAGGTAAGAACCCTATCCTCTGGCTTGTGTTGCATTGTGTTATGGGACCTGGGTCTTATAATAGCTTCATTGTTCTTTATTTAGCATTGCGTTGTTGTTTTATGCACTAGTATTCTTGGGAGGAAACCCATTCCGTGTTATACGGCGTGGTCCCTTGATTTACCTAACTTTAAAATAAAGATTAATAACTGTTTTAGTTCTCACACCAGTCACATGACGGACCTGGAGTTTATTGTTTTAACTTAAACTCCGGGTGCCCCTATTTTGACACGGGCAGCTAGTAGTTTTGGTTTTGCAGATATATATTCATAGGATCATGATTTACAGCTGGAACGATATCCGGAAAGCTCTGTATCCGTATATCTCTTTCAGTTGTGTATTGTATTATTTTTCCACTGCAGTGATGTATTTAAATGTAATTTAAATCTCTGATAATTTATGATGTATAATATTTATTCATACTCTGTATATTCCTGCATTCTGAAGGAATTGTTGTAATAAACAATGAAATGTTCTTCTGTTTGTGTTATGATGCGTCTTGTCCTCAACTCAATCCGGGCTTTCCTTACCGGGGAAGTTACGGGTTTTCACAGATCAGCCATAAACTTAGGAGAAGAACTCAGAGTCGTGAGAAAACTATTTCCAGCAAAAATATGCGGTTTCACACCACGTGGGTTTTAGGTCATAGGCCGACCTGGGGCAATTTGGATCAAGGAAGAACCTAATCCACCTACACTTTGCTATTCTGCGCCGAAGCTTGCCTTAATCTTGGAATTGACGTTTAAGTTATTTGTTGAATAAAACCCATGTCTTAATCGGCTATGTCAATCCTTGTCATTGATTTTTCCCAACGCTTATGTCAGATCCCAAGTCAAAACATATGAGCCAACCCGATGTGGTGCCAAGTCATAACGTCTAAATTCTAAGGGAAAATGAGGCTGAGCCTTAATTGATCCATGGAGCTTGAACTAACTGAGTAGATCAAGCCATGTTTACCAAATCTGGGTGTTCAAATTAATGCTGAGTTAGCGGATCCTACCGATTTGACGAGGCCAGGTAAGGTAATTCTGAGCATTGATCAAGGTGATCCATGGCAGCGAAGTTTCTGTCGGTTCAAAGTAGACTGGAATGCAGATCGAAGAGGATGATCCGGATATAGGTTGATCTAGAATGTGGGTCAATCGAGAGCGTGGACCAATCCAAAGTATATTGGAATGCTGGTTGAAGAGGCCGATCCAGATATATGCCTATCTAGAGTGTTGGCAGAGCTGGAGCATGGGCCAATCCTATCCATGAAGATAGCATACCATACTGCCGAGCGCAATGATGATCCAAAGAAAACAAGTGATCGACCTATTCCGATCCCATGTTAGGGTACGCCACAAATCTAAATCGTGTGAATTCAAAATTCTAACTGTCCATCGAATATGGCATGTAATCCGAGTGCTTTAGAGTTTATGTTAGTCCCTTCTCGAGTCCCTATCGATCTGGTAACTCGAAGTCCAAGAGAAGAACTTATATAAAGGTGGTTCAACACTTGCCCCTCATAGTACGTCACATTGAATAAGTGATGTTCCTTGAGTCGAGTCGATCTCTAATGTCCTTTCGATGTCATTTTCAAAGTTATCACTTCCTTTTTGGAAATTGTCTTAGAAAATAATCACGGCTTTTCAAATAGCCACGATGCTTGATCTACTTTATTATGTATAAATAGTCAGATGAGTTTTGTACAGTTATGCCCTATTATAGTCTCGCCAAGCCGAGCATTCAAAATTAGATATCTCAGATAGTCATAGCTAATTTCCCAAACCCCATTAAGCCAAGAGGTTGAGCATGCCTCTTCATCCAACCTGGCATGTCGAGTCGTCAACTCCTATATGTGCACAAGAACATCCAGGTCATCGCCATACGATGTCATTATGTCCCTCACTTGGGCACGTCACTAGTTCGAGTCAAGTCCACCACTTCCACGTTCATCATTTGTATCTGTCATCACACACACTCATTTTTAGAGATCGAGACTATTGTCACTCTAGGGATTCCCGATCTTATCGGAGGTGAGACAAAAAGTCTTCCTCTTTGAAGCATACAAGCCTCCCCTTTGCTTTATTTACTTTTTCACCTTTTCACTCTTTCCTACTAAATCAAACCCCTTTTCTCCAAAATATCATTCCAAGGTAGTTAGTTCACCTCCCCATGCACACGCTTCCCGAAGTTCGTCTACCTACTTGTCTCTCAATCTTGATTCTCAATGTGCAAAGATGGGATTGCAACCTTATTCTTTCAAGTAATTCTAATGACCAATCAAAGATGACACCAACGGGGGAGGGAGTGCCTAAAACATGGCCTTGGATCTCCATGGTGAAGGCTAGTGGCAATTTTAAGGTCAAGGCTATGACGGTAATGATTGACGCTATCAGTAGTGAGGTGGTTCTCAAAGTGTTTGCTGGAGGAGAGAGCACACAGAGATATCCTTTTGGGTCGAAGGGATGGAAACAAAAGAAGGGGAAGAGATGAGAAGCAGATTGGGTAAAGGGGGTTGTGGAGAAATGGGGAAGGGGAGTAGAAGATGACCCAAATCAGTGTGATCCTGGTCAAGGAAACCTCGGGCCATTCCAGGTAAGCCGATCCGAATCGATGTTGCGACCTTGATTACGAGTTGTCTCCTCATTCCATTTGAAAATGAGGAATGACATAACATCGACACATTTAGGCTTGAATATTTTAATCATGAAATCAGACTTTGACTTTTAGGATTAGAGCATATCCTGATTGATAGTTGAATTTGAACATGACTATGACATGCTCCGATAGTTGAATGCCATTCCTTGCATCAAGCTGAATTTTAAATACTCGTGATCGGGACTAGGTGAGATGGTTAACAATGGTTATTTCTCCGATTTCTATTTGAATCATGTATTTAATGCTTTTCCTTTGTGAATTCTAATATGCATGTTTGTGCACCATACTTCATACACTGCACTAGTCCATGCACGTTGGTATAAGTCAATTACTCTAACTGATAGCTTTTGCTGAGTAGTACAATAAATGGATTACATATGCTCTACTAGAGTTGTCGATCAAGCTGCCAAAAGAGGCATTAAATATAAAGGCCAAGAAACTGAGTCTAGCTCGACCATCGAATTAGACAATGGTTCACCAAGACAACAAGTAAATCCATAAGTCGCTCAACACGCTAACCTACCAGTTGAGCAACAAGCTATCGCTGACTCTGAAGCTGGTGAAGGCAAAGTCATAGGAATCGCTCAAGTTCCCGGCACTCTCGAAGGAGCTATTTTTCTATATAATCTGGACGATTCAATATCACGGTCAATGGATGAGGAAAAGTTGAAAAGGCTATATGCAAAGAACTGAATCCAATAGGATATATAACATGCATCCAACATATGTCCCCAGTTAGTTACATTCGTCCATTCAACTCTTATGTCAGATATATCTTGCATCAAATGATACTGGATCCAATGCAAATACACCTTAATGTTAATGCATACCTAGTCTCCATTCAGGTCTTATATCAATAGAACATTTTCTGAGTGCATACCATAGATGACATCTACTACTTGTTCAATTTCAGACATCGGAAACATGCCCCATCATTCACCTATTTTGAAGCAACTAAGTATAAAAGAATCGCGGTCGGAGGCTGGTGTAATAGCCTAAACCCCAGAAGGATTGAATTTTAACATGATTTTACATAAAATGTTAAAATCCAAGCCATTAAAGTATGTGTTGGGTATCTGGTATCCTAAAGATAGATAAAGATAATATATCAGAGCTCGATTAAGAAACTCGCAACAAAAAAGATTAAAATATAATAATAGACAAATACTCACTAAAATATTGACACTTTGTAAACAAGTGTCTTTAAGTTGAATAATCTCTACCTACCATCTAACCCATGGATTGTTATGAGGAGGAGGTCAAAACTAAAAACCTAGCGAATGGACACATTATATATATTTTAAGTCAACACTAAATGTACGATTCTATTTTCATTTTAATTATATTAGGTACTTTCGAACCTCTGGATTTACAATACTCTCGCATCTGTACATAAATCGGTATCCATCTTACGTCAGATAGACCAAACTTGATAATCAACATATATAGTCATATGCCAAATAGACCACTCGGTCCTAAATACTACCTATCATGCCCTTTGTATCCTCCTCGATAGGACTTTGTCATATGACTACAAAAGAATACCGCAAACACACCTATAAATGACTACTTCATGGGTCCTATAATACAGATGTTTCGTCATTTAATAGGAAAACCTAAAATTGCATCCGCATCAGCACAACCAAATGCATGGACATCCATGATGTACCGCCAGATGCATACATTGAGGACTTACATATAATCATACTATCTACTATTTGAGCTTGTCTAATAAGGCCCACCAATGTACAGAACTCAGTAGGGGATCTCTTTATCTGTAAAGGACAGCTGTGTTAGGCCTATAATACAGATATTTTATTTGGTCTGCCTCTTTCCTCTATAGCTATGACTCCACATGTCACCTCCTCAACTATAAAGAAGACCCCTTAAGAGATAAGTGATAATGTCCTATTGCAAACAATCTAAACATCCAACTGGCATTGTCCCATGTTAAATGTCTCAATGGTGAAAGATCATTGACCTTTTGGTTTATCTCATGTATTTCCCGTTTTCTCTTTGACTGATGATGACCAATACTCATATGTGATTATCCTTATGGGCTCTACCCACTAAAAACCTGCTAGCAAAGCCATGAGTCCGGTATCATACGAGTACCATCCTCCATCCATTAGCTTTTTGACAGCTAGTGAAGATTAGCTTCATTAGGTCGACAATACCAATGTCATCAAGGCATATTTTTTAATGGAATCCCTACAAACTTGTTTTTGGGGATTGCAGATTCACTAGGCCTACCCAGAGGGTCGTCCTAGGGTACCCTCACATCCCATAGAAGTCTCCCATTTTCCTCCAGCCTTATTGAATAACCATGTTAGACATGATCCCATGGCGTTAAAGCTTAGATGATTCGATTTGTTAGCCTCTTCATCCATGCTCCTTTCGGACTGCTCCAAACGCATCTCGCTATTTTATTAGACCTTATGTCTAATCTTTTTTGTATATGGTTAACTTACTTTTATTTTCTTTTGTTACTCTATTGATTTGCGTTTCCTGCTCAGTTCCACTTAATCTAGGTCATATTTATTTGCTTATTAACTCAATCCAAGACCTAAGTTTCAATATAATAATCTTATTTTATTTTATCTTTCTTCTTTTTAACTACGACCCTTGTTTCGTGTATTTACTTGCAAATATCCATATTTTCCTAATTCAACCTAATTCCCTTTGAATAAGGTCTACAATTTGTACATATGTTTATTGTAAATTTTGTTCTTATTTATTTAATTTGTGTTGGCCAAGTTACACTTTTTATCCTATTTTTCATGCACAAAAAGGAGAAAAAAATCTTCTTCTTTTAACTAACATTTATAGATCTAGACATTTTAAGAACACAACTATAGAAAAATATAAATTATTGAATTGTCACTTCTCGTCTAATACATTCCTTTTCTTCTTTACATTATAGATTTACTTATTTTATAGTTATTGTAAGTTTTATTCTAGGAAGTAGTGTTATTCACTTGGTTGGTAACAGAGAAAACATTAAATTATATTTCCATTTTTCAATATTAGTATCATAAATAAAAACACATAATTGCAAGATATTGCCTTTATCCTTTTTTTAATTGTTAGGAAGTGGAAAATATTGTAATATCTCTATTTTGCACTAACCTACTTTTCTGACCTTTATTCTTGAAATTACATTTACCATCATTCTTACAATATTAAATTATATAAAATTATCCTTTTTTCTCAATCAACAAATTATTATAATACTAACTTCCAAACCAATTCATTCATTAGAATTCTCCTTTTATCTCAAAACTCGGGTTTTGATATTTTACTATAAATTTCTTACTTTTAGGCTTATGCCTTTTTCCATAATTCTCAACCCCAACATTAATTATATTAATTTATTTGGATTCCCTTCCACAATAATAACAATTTCGTATAAGTATATTTTTAAACATTTAAAGTGTAAATATGAATAACTTACAAAACCCATTTATACAATTATCTTAAACATAGCTTATTTCAAATCCAACAAATTATTAGGAATCTAATGAAATTATATACCATTAATGGAAACGATATATACTTTAAACCTACTCATCAGGGAAAACATTCCAAGTTCCAGATCAGATTTTTAATCCAATTCTATTATCCATAAACATCCCTTCTGTAACCCCATTTGAATCACAAAATGGAATCTGCATTGATTATATTTGTAGAGATTACCTCATACAGACGACATATTCAAATATTCCCTCCTATGTACAATTTCTATATCCCAATTTCTAATCAGAGTGCCTAGATCTAAAATATTTATTTTCTGAAGAATTAGAGAAGAAAAGAAAATGGTAGATCTGCTTACACGTTTATTTATACATGTCCAAAATTACGTCTTCCATCTGATTTAATACATTCAGAATCCCACCATTCAAATCCACCAAAACACATCATTTTTGACATGTCTAGGTTGACCTATAAGTTGACCAACCATTAGATAGGTCAACCTTCGGGTCGACCTGAATTTTGTGGGCGCCGACCCCCACATGATGCATATTTTATGTTTTGATTCAACGCGTTTAGTTTGCTTTAACATTATGTTTTAAACATTGATTACTTTTCATTTTTTCATGATTTAATTCCTTTTGTAACACGCGGTTGTTCTAAAATTCAAACGCGCATTTATTCCTAGAATTAATATGCATATATATATATATATAATAAATATATTCATGCATATTTAACATATAACTATTTTCCAATACGAAATTTCTAATGTGAATAACTTTTCCATATGATTCCGTTCGAGGAATATTGTATACATAAATTATATGAACATTGCCACGAACATAATGGTATGAGTCTCGAGGCCAAATTCTAACAATTTCAAAATTTATTATTTACACTGCTTGCAATTATTTTATTATTTTATAATACTTGGTATTACATCGTTCTACACTTTAAGAATTTCATCCTTGAAATTCAACAACGTTAAAATTATGTTATTTTTCCACATCCATCACATCCATAATGTATACATCCAATTTTGCAACCTCCATGTCATTCTGCAGAGTGCAATACATTATGAAATATATGAATGTATATGAATTTCCAAACAGTACCTCCTATATGAATGCTTTTATTTTTTAAAAATTCCTTTACAAAACATGATGCAAACAACCTAAATATACTTGTTGTCCTATACGAATGTAATATTTTGAAAATCGAAACATCTTTTCATCAAAATTTTCCCATACTTCGACAAAATAGAAGTATAGTTCAACCAAATTTTCATGCAAACCCTACCATACAACTTTTAATTTTTGAATTCTAAAAAATTCTAATTTTTCAAACTCTACTTCTTATGCTAGAAAGAAGGTAGCAAGCATAAATCTTCATGTTCCCTGTTTCACTTTTATGCACCTTTGTCCTCTATGCTTTGAACTTTTGCTAAAGTTCTATTCAAAAATTTTATTTTATTTCAAGTACAGTTTGCTTAACAAAATTTTCCTTTTTATATTTTTCCAACTTTACCCAAAAAAATTATTTTCTTTCAATTTTTTCATCTCTTAATACTATATTAACACTTTTATGGCTTCCTTTTACATTTGTCGTTTTCCTTGTAGTTCTACGTCTTCTTTAATTTCCTTCTCATTAGTTACTGCTTATGCTTATTTTCCTTTAAAGTGATCAAGAAAACAGAAAAAGAACTTCATACTAAGAATCATTAGTTGCAAAACAACAGGCACAAACACTAGCATAAGAGTATAAATTTAAAAACAAAAAAGAACATAAGTGCTAATACATAGGGGTACTAAACACATAAACAAAACACTAAACACAACCATCATATAGAATTTGGAGGTTTAGAACCCGAGCCCCCCACCAAAGAAGTCTGTAACAAAAGAATCTAACCCATTAAAATGCGCCTCCTATTATTTGGTACTCTCAAAAGATGCTTACTTTATATAGGCCATCTACTGCAACGTCTGGGCTAACTCTAACTGCCCGTGCAGGATCTCCTGATGCTTACGGGCTTGCTGATCTTGTCACTTAGAGATGGCCATAATTTGTCCCCTCATATCCTATGGCCTGAATTGCTCTAGGTGGTCAGGCCATAAACTCCACTGTGGTGGCTCTGCAGGACAATGCCTCCTCCAAAAGATGGCTTGAAACACAACTACGTCTGATAATAAGGAAAATATTGTTGACGTTGTTCAGGCTTAGGCTCAAGTTCAAACTGCTGCCACGGTTGTGAGATCTGTAAATCCGCTAACTTAATATGCATCTCCTCAAGATGAAGGAATCTATTAAGGAGTGGGCCTACTCAATGGAACTGCCCATATCCTTCTCCACCTTTGCCGATCTAAATACTGTGGTCTATATGTAACAAAATAGAATGGCAGACTATCGACTGCTCTCCACTATTTAGTACTGGGCCCATATCAACTTCGCCAGTTCACTTGTATGCCTCCAAAAGTGGCATAGGTGACCTGCCTCACTACCCTATAAATCTGATCAAAACATCCCGCCCTAGGGATTAGGTTATAGTGCAAAATGCATATAACCGCCCTAGCTAATGGGTGTAAATATATAATATCCCTAATTTGTTGCCAAGGGTCTAAAAATATTTGTCCTAAGATGACATCGCCCATTAACTCGACCTAGTCCAAATCCAAGTCGTTCCCTATAATACCTAAAATAGCTCCTAACAAGGTCTCTGTCAATGCTATCCTAATGCCATTGACCTCTGACTCAAAGGCCAATTCATCCCCAATATTATCTAAATGTAAGTTAGCATTTAAGAGATGCATTAGCTTGTGATACGCTCTCTGCTCAAAAGTCTTATAGCCTAAAATATATTGCAACCCAATATCAATAATAATCTGCTCCAAAGCTGTATCACGAAAATAAGAGAACTTATCCTTGTAGAAACCAATGAGTGGTCACCAATGTGCCTGAACTGTCCTCCTATCACTTAGACACCAAGTAATCTCCCGTGGTTTAAATTAAGAGAAAAGTTTAACTAATGATTACCTTGGAGGCATGTTGAAAAACATTCAGATCTGAGGAAAAGAACTATGGAAATGGATAGATTGGGCAACATGCTTCGATTCGGTACTAATTTTGAGTTGAATGGATGTGTTTGGAGGCGGTGAGATGGCGGTGGAAATGGTGATTTTTGATGGGTCCTTTATGGAGCTGAAGGTCTCAGATGGAAGAAATAAAGTGATGAAGCATTCAACTTCTTCATTTCTATTCGCTTAAAATGAAAAGGGGGGTTGACCCGCTCTTTCACATAGGTCAACATATAGATTGATCCATCTGAAGCATAGGTCGACCCGACCTGACCTGAGTGTTGTATATATAATATAAGTATATTGTGACAACCCACCTGGAATGGGCCTAAATTTTGACCCAGAAAAGGCCCATCGAAACTTAGAGCCATTCTAAATGGATCATTGGTTCCTGAAAGGAATTACATTTGCACAGAATAATAGATATACACTTCGAATAGAAATCTCACATAGCTGAAGGAGAAAATATAATATTCAAGTAAGATGTACTATACATTAAAACTCACAGAATCCAAACACTGACTTGTAAAAAATACATTTGTTCCATAGGTACATTAATAGATTCATTCTCAAAAGTTTCCATAAGAAGTACAACAATAACAACTAATAATAGCATAACGTCTTCGTCTTCGTCAGCCTCCAACATTATTTCGTCCATGGATTCTATCCTACATACTGACCTGTTGGATATGTTAAGGATAGGGGTCTGAAAATAAAGTTCTGTGTGACTGAAATATGGTATTTACTTAAAATTCATACCCTATTTTTTTAGTAGTTTACATATGTCAAGGTATGTCTACGCAACACACAACATTCACACAAACACCAAGTATCTTACCAATGAGGTGGATATCCAAGTCAATCGCTCATTAGTTGGGCCTACTTGGTCACTTATGGCCCTATTAAAGGTGGATTCTTATGATCTATTATAACCATGAGGCAAACCCTAGCCTTTTAAGACCCTGTCCTAATACGTCAATGTCCTTAAGTCTATACTCTCAATTGTAATATGAGAAGCAATATTGCGAACGTTGGTACTTAACTGGTATTATGGTTGAACACCTATGTTGCTTAAACTTCCATTAAACAGTTGGTGAGCATGATATGGCCACATATCTTTTATATATACCAATCATGTCCCTAGTTGAGCCCTTATAAGTGTTTAGAGGAAGTGTACATCCACTATGAACTACCCTACTCCGTTATCGCTTATTCCTAACCACTTTTATAGAAGGAGGACCCATAAACTTACTACAAGCAGGTTTAACCTCGTGTCACAGTGTACTAAGTTTGAATGGCCCATGGCACCCATACCACTCACATTAGTTGGGCCTACTTGTGGTTACTCGATTTGCTCAAAGGCATGTTGAAAAACATTCAGATCTGAGGAAAAGAACTATAGAAATGGATAGCTTGAGCAAAATGCTTCGATTCGGTACTAATTTTGAGTTGAATGGATGTGTTTGGAGGCGGTGAGAGGGCAATGGAAATGGTGATTTTTGATGGTTCCTTTATGGAGTTGAAGATCTCAGGTAGAAGAAATAAAGTGATGAAGCAATCAACTTCTTCAATTCTATTCGCTCAAAATGAAAAGGGGGGCTGACCCGCACTTTCACATAGGTCAACCTATAGATTGATCTGTCTGAAGCATAGGTCGACCTGACCTGACCCGAGTGTTGTGTATATAATATAAGTATATTGTAACAACCCGCCTGGAATGGGCCTAAATTTTGACCCAGAAAAGGCCCATTGAGACTTAAAGCCATTCTAAATGGGTCATTGGTTCCTGTAAGGAATTACATTTGCACAGAATAATAGATATACACTTCGAATAGAAATCTTACACAACTGAAGGAGAAACATATAATATTCAAATAAGATGTACTATTCTTTAAAACTCACAGAATCCAAACACAGACTTGTCAAAAATACATTTATTCCACAGGTACATTAATAGATTCATTCTCAAAAGTTTCCATAGGAAGTACAACAATAACAACTAATAATAGCATAGCGTCTTCGTCTTCGTCAGCCTCCAACATTATTTTGTCCATGGATTCTATCCTACATACTGACCTGTTGGATATGTTAAGGACAGGGGTCTGAACATAAAGTTCTGTATGACTGAAATATGGTATTTACTTAAAATTCATACCCTAGTTTTTAGTAGGTTACATATGTCAAGGTATGTCTACGCAACACACAACATTCACACAAACACCAAGTATCTAACTAATGAGGTGGATATCCAAGTCATTCGCTCATTAGTGTTTTTAGGGTAAAGACCTAATGCGGTGGGCATTCTTGGTCACTTATGGCCCTATTAAAGGTGGATTCTTATGATCTATTATAACCATGAGGCAAACCCTAGCCTTTTAATACCCTGTCCTAATACGTCAATGTTCTTAAGTTCATACTCTCAATTGTAATATTAGAAGTAATATTGCGAACTTTGGTATTTATCTGATATTACGGTTGAACACCTATGTCGCTTAAACTTCAATTAAACAGTTGGTGAGCATGATATGTCCACATATCTTTTATATATACCAATCATGTCTCTAGTTGAGCCCTTATAAGCGTTTAGAGGAAGTGTACATCCCCTGTGAACTAACCTACTCCGTTATCGCTTATTCCTAACCACTTTTAGAGAAGGAGGACCCATAGACTTACTACAAGTAGGTTTAACCTCGTATCATAGTGTACTAAGTTTGAATGGCCCATGGTACCCATACCTCTTACATTAGTTGGGCCTACTTGTGGTTGCTCGATTTGCTGGTTGGTTCCGAGCAGGATTATACCACAATTGTCAACTAACCTCGTGTTTGTGTGTCACTATTAATATATGTAAATTCATTCTATACACACACATAAACAATCAATATAAATATAGGAACATTTCGAATTCTATCCTAATCACATTTATTACATTAATACTACGTTGATTATGCTATATTAATATAATAATTGTACCACATAAATAACGCTAATGTTCGTTTGAATGAGAGAACATTCTAATGAGATAAAAGTTGTCAACTTGTCGTAAATTAAGGTATACAAGTAAATTTCCATATTTTGACCGCTACATTTTAGGCATGATGGCATAATAACATAATAACAGATAGCAGTGAATGGAAAATACAAGACACATACAAATTTCAACTTGCATCCTAGGCTTATTGGAATGATTTTAATAATGGATCAAGAATAGTGTATAATATACATATATAGTCATAAATATATACATGTATATTTATAAGCTCCATTTTATCTAATTCATCACTTTTTGGTGTATTGCACATAAAAACGTTTATATTTGATAGACTTCAAGTATGAATATGTTTGGATTAAAAATAAAATCCAAACCTAATCAAATCATGAATCAAACCAAATCTAAACCCTTTTAGGTTACAATCTAATATTTAGACATAACGATGAATTACATAAAGTAGAAACACAACACCCCTTTTTATTCTCAATTCAATATTAAGATCAAGATCTAGAAACCCAATAAATTGACAATTCTTATGCAAAACATAAAATAGAGGATTTGTTTTTTTTTTTTGTATTGATGTTATCGTTTTGCCAAATCCCCTTAGGCATACTAATCAATATGTTAATGTACAAATAAAATTAGAATATGCCTAGAAAATACAATATTCCACTAACATTGATTTGAAGAGCGTAAATCAAACGTTGTTGTGCCTTTTGAATGAAATTCCTAACTCTAGAAACCTATATATACATAAGAATAGATTAATCAGATTCTTATATATATATCGTATGAATTCCAGAATATGCTTCTAATCTAAATCTATTAGAAAAGATTTAGAGAAAAGAGAAGTAGATTAGAAGAATATAGAAAAAACCTATTTCTAGATTTCAGTGGAGGCAGAGGTAGAGTGGCGGCACGCTATAGAAAAATGGCTAGGGTTTAGTTGTGAGTTTTGAGGGTCTATATATAGTCCCTTGTATAAGATTGGGCCCATTAGATTATTTATATATAATCCTGGCCATCCTCTTATATATATTGACCTTAAAAACCTAGTCAAAGCTAGACTTATTGTGCGCATTTCAACCGCCAGACGGTCGACCGGCGGTCGACCGGCGGTCGACACCACTTCTAAAGCACGATCGACCTCCTACTCGTTGAAGTGCCCAATAAACACATATGGAATGAGGTGTTCAATTATATATTACGGTACTTTATTTGTTTAATCTCTTGCCTTGTTTACAATATTCTCTATCCCCTCTATCTCATCCTTTGTTTGAATTTCAAACTCATCCATCTTTATTTTAATATATTTTGGATATATATATATATATATATATATATATATATATATTACTCATCTGATTATATATATATGTATTTGCGTTTTACTGTCCAAATTCATTTTCTTGTAACTTCTTCATACTTTCACCGTTTTCAGCATATTATATATGAAAACGATTCATAATTTCACCACGAATCCAAATAAAAGATTTTCATAGACAAATTTTCAAAGCTACAAAATCTCATTTTCCAGCCTTATTATTAAATTGTTTATTTTTATTTATTGTTAATATTTATGCCTCTAGGTATATTTTATGGGGTGTTACATTCTTCCCCCCTTAAAATAGAGTTCGTCCCGAAATCTATTTAAAGGGGTGAAAACACAACTCGCTCGAAAAATCCATGTTATTTTTATTTCATCCATAAGCATCTATGACGGTAGTGATTATGAACTGCAGACCCACTAAAGTGAGCTCAATCCTAGCATGTAGGTGTAATAAGCGATGCAATACGTATGCAAAACAACCTGATTATGCATATATTCTTATATGAGTGCATTGTGCAATGGTGTTGTATCCATTTCCTAACATCTAATCTGGCAAACACGATGCATCCGTAAACGTTATTTTGAGGAAAAATTACCTGAGAAAAGCACATGAATTTCGATTCAACGAATGAATATCGATTCAATACATGAAGGTTTTCTATAGTTTATATATAGATAAAAATGTGATTTTTATATTTAAAACACGAATACCATTCAACACATGAATTTCAATTCAACGAATGAATATCAATTCAACACATGAAGGTTTTCTATAGTTTATATATATATATATAAATGTGATTTTTATATTTAAAACACGAATACCATTCAACACATGAATTTATATCCAGCGAATGAATATCGACTCAACAAATGAAGGCTTTCTATTCAACGAATAAATATAGTTTCAACAAATGAAAATAATTCAAACACATGAATATTATTCAAAATTTCGGCAGCATAACGGCAGGGTAGTTAAAACCGGGACCGTCCCTAGTACGGCTCCTCGCTCTATCTTAAAACCTCACGGTTTTTGACAATGGGGAATCATGCATCTAGTTCGCACGCAGGCGGCATGTATATTTATTTCATTTCCATAAACTAATCCTATGTGGTTTCAACCAAATGTTCCTCAACCACAAACGGGTATTTTTCAACCACAATCAAACAATTCCAATCAACCATTCGCTATCAATCAATTTTCACACCAATCATAACCAATAAATATCGTCCATGGTTTGTGGATGAGGGGCGTGCATATATATATATATATATATATATATATATAGCAATTCACTTCTATTTCAACACATATATAATTTTTACAACGCATATATAACTTATACATTGAACATACAACTTATACAACGCTTATACAAGAGGTGTACAACGCTTATATAACTCATACATCGATCATATAATTTATACATCGTCGTTTTCCATATCGTTTATAAATTAGAAATCTCACTTTGTGTTCCACTCCACCAAAAATAGCAGAAGGCTCAGAAAAATATGCTGTCTCTTCTAAAATGTAGAAGACGTCCACACGGTCACGATGTTTCCTGTTTCATCGAATTTCATCAAGAAACAAAAAAGATATGATTTTTAGAAGTTTGCAACGCTTTTATTTGTCGAAATCAATTAAAAATAAATAAACCCGTACCTCTCAGCAAAAGGTTCCAAACTAGGTTTGGATTTTTCGTGCAAACAGTGAAGCGGTTCGACGATCGGCCTTCGCAGCGACGAAGAGGGGAGTGAGGCGCACTGGCGCCTGGAGCGGGGTCCACTTCGGTGGTCCCTGTAGGCGGCGGCGGCGAATTGAAGTCGTCGACTTCAGAGAAGTGATTCTCTCAATTCAGGCAACGAAAAAATACCACCCTTGTATGGATTTGAAGATCTCTCCGAGCTCTACAAAATCCTCAACAGGAGGAAGGTGTAATTTTGCTTGTAGGAGGAGGTACGGAGGAGAGAAGGTGGGAAACAATCTTCGCTGTGCGCGATAATAGTCGGGGAGAGAGAAAGGGTTTTCTGACCAATCAGATTTTTTTATATTTATATATTTTTAAAATCCGAAAATACCCCCTTTCACACACGGACCCCAATCCAAACCCAACGACTGTCATCCCTAGCGTTTTACCCCCATTTTGAACACAATGGGATATGTTTCGTAGGCCCATTCGACTATTTCAGTCAGTTTTCCTTCAAATTAAAATATAGAATATTCAATAATCGATTTGAACGTACATTTCAATTTGTCAGGGCCACAAACTGATTCGAAAAATTCCAGAAAAATAAATCTAGCTATGTTTTGACGATACGGTCCCAACAAAACTAGTTTCGTCGAATTCTGAGACCGTTTGCAAAAAGGCCCATTTCTGGTCGATCCAATTTAACTGTAATTGACCAAAACACATTTTCCTTTGCCATGCTCACATATTAGCTTCAAAAATTATGAAATTTGAAACCTAGCAATAACTTCACATCCCGGATCCAACAAAAGTGGTTTCGTCGAATTCCGAGGTCGTATGCAAAATGGCCAATTTCACGGGCTATATAAATTCCATAGCGACCTTTCTGAAAATTCATTTGGCCATAACTTTTGCTTTCCGCTATGAAACTTCGATTTTTCAGATTCGTTAGGAAGGTATTCACTAACAGATTTAAATATTTTTGGTTTCACTCAAATCCGTTTTGTTTTGCACCCGGTACAGTCCGACAAAGTTTGAATTCAATTTTTGAAACTGCAGCGCCTTTTCAGGCCTCGTTTATAATTAGAATTAATTATATTTGTTTTCAAACGTCGATTCAAAATCACTTTTCATTGCTATTATTTAAAATATTTATTTTAAATATTTAAAATCCAGTATTTTAGCCAATTTAAAAATTTTAAATTGGTTCAGATTTCCTGGGTCGTAACAACCATTTATTTAGAATAAAAATGTCATTATAGTAGTGATTTCATGTTAAAATAAGAGAAATGTCATTTGTGTTTTAAATTAGATCAAAATGTTCATTTATTTGTACTGAAAACATGTTAGCAAAGAAATACACATTTTTATGTAATATATAAGATGATCATTATTTGTAATGAAACCATGTTAACGATAAAATTTACATTTTTATCGTATATATAGAATAGATTAGAAATATACATTTGTTCGTTAATCTTTGGATGAAATTGTCACTGACATGTAAATCAATGTTATGTTATTATGATATTGACACAATCATGCAGTTTGTTATTGTTTAGATGAAAATTACCAGCACAGAAAATGAATACCTTTGTTTGTAAACTAATGGAATTTACATTTGGTTGAAAAAAAAAACAAATATAATATTTTATATAGTTTGTTGAGATAATTTGACAAAAAAATGACCCCTTGTGATTATAAGATTGACGAAAACAAATATGTCATTTTGTGATTTTACATTGGATGGAAACAAATAAATGTTCTTTATTTTGATATTAGAATATATAGAAAATGTGAACATATGAAATATACTTTTATGTAATAATTAGAATGCATAGAAAATGTTCACATAGAAAATATACTTTCACATGAACCATTAGAAATAGAGTAGACAGTAAAAATTATATTTTTATTGTAATATGAATCACTAGAAAAAAAAGACATTTCTTTTTATTTACAATTTAGTTGTAAATAAAATTTTGATTATAGAAGTATGACATAGAAAAAGGACATTTCTTTTTATTTACAATTTAGTGGTAAATGAAAATGTGGTTATAAGAACTTGATAGTAAGAAGAACATAATTATTCTTTTTATGTTAAAATAAAATGTTAAGAAAGATTTAATATAAATTACTCTTTTTATGTTAAAAGGAAAAAAATTTACATTTTTAATGTAAATAAAATAAAAGGAAGAAAATTTACATTTTTAATGTAAATAGAATAAAAGGAAAAAATTTTACATTTTTAATGTAAATAGAATAAAAGGAAGGAAATTTACATTTTTAATGTAAATAGAATAAAAAGAAGAAAATTTACATTTTTATGTAAATAAACAATGAAAAAGGAAAATTTACATTCTTATATAAACGAACATTAAAAAGGAAAATTACATTCAAAATATAAATTAGAATAAAAAGGACATTTTTGTTAGCAAATGAAAATTAAAATTAAAAACCAAAGAAAAAGAAATACATTTTTATTTGCCTTTTATATGCAAATAAAAACCAAAGAAAATGAAGTACATTTTTATTTGCAAATTAGTTGCAAATAAAAACATGAAGGTATAGAGTACGTCTTTATTTGCAATTTAGTTATAGATAAAAAAAATGATTTAAAAGTAAGAAAATCACATTTTCATGTAATTAAGATTTAAAGTAAGAAAATTACATTTTTATGTAACAAAAATATTAGATTTTGAAATTGCAAAATTATTGACATTCTTTTTATGTAAATTAGATTAAAAAGGAAAAGTCACATTTTTAATGCAGATTATATTAAAAAGGAAACTTTACAATTTTAATGCGATAAAAATAATAGAATTAAAATGTATATTTTTATCTTCATTTTCGATGCGATAAAAATAATAGAATTAAAATGTATATTTTTATCGTTATTTTAGATGCGATAAAAAGAGTAGAAATGAAATGTATATTTTTATCGTCACTTTAGGTGCGATAAAAGAATAGAATAAATATTATATATTTTTATCATCATTTTAGAGAGGGTAAAAAGAAGTTACATTTTTCAATGTAAATAGAAAAAAAATAGTAAGTTACAATTTTATATGTAATTAGAGAAATATAGAAATTTACATTTTCCAATGTAAATAGAAAATGAAATAATAGTTTACATTTCTCAATGTATATAAAATAGGAATAAAAAATTACATTCTTCAATGTAAATAAAAGGATTAGAAATTTATATTTTAATGAATGGATTTTCATTAGAAAGAATAATGAAACCAAATATACATTTTGTGTAATTTGAAAGATAAAAGAAAATATACATTGTTATGTTTAGGATGTGTATGTAAATTAAAATTGTGTGTCATGTTAATACCTCGACATTATATATATGAATAGGGATATTCGATTTTAGCAAAATATAGTGAATGGAATGGATGATGGAATTATATATAATTATATGTATATATATATATATAAATTAAAATCAAACGAATCGAGCGTGGTAGTTCGCATCTTGGAATTGTGTCTTTAAGTGATTATACCGAAATATCTGACCGTTGGATTTTTCTAAAACTGAAACCGTTAGGTTCGCCTTGGGAAGACCTTTCCAATGATATGAATTATGTTAAAATCCAACGGTTAGATTTAGAGAAACATGTAAAACAAATTTGAGTAAAAACAGCGTCAGGGTTGCATATTGACCCGAAGCGTCATTAAATTAAATTTAGCTATTTTTATATAAATAAAAATAAACATAGATTGTTATTAAATACTAATAACAATATGAAATGATTTTAAAATACATATATGCGAGTATCATTTGAAAAGTCCGAGTTCAATCTCATCTCAAATGATTATACGTCGACCTGAGTCGAAGAGTTGAAGACGGTGATTGAAGACCGGTAATCGTCGACATTGAATGGATGACGGCTACTGATGCCCTCGATTGATTTGCTACCTTGAAAAGGGTTTCGGTGGTAGTTGTCCAAAAGTACTTGGAGATCTACCAGATATAGTTTCGTTCAGACCCAGAACGGGCTTATAAATGGAATGTGTGTCCGACATTGTACTCCTTTATATTGTATTTATTCATTTTCTGTCGAATGTATGAATGCTTGGTGACGGAGAATTTATTCTATAGCTTAACACCCTTTTGTATATTTTGGCAAAGGATTAATAGTATGATATGGATTGACAGTGTGGCACACCAAGATGCAATGATCAAGGTTTCTTGTTGAAAAGCAGAACCTTGTGGTGACGATCAAAGGACGGCCTGTTTAGGCATAACTTTGTGTATAACGTAGCTTCACGAGCCTCACAACCCGATTGAGTCTAAAACAGAGCAAGGGAACGCAGGGAGAGCAGCACGTTTATTTCCAACTAGAAGTGGTGTTTGGGTTTTACATGGCCCGACATTTTACTTATGTGGATGATGGAATGAGGCGCCTCGGATATTAGGTCATATAAGACCAGGAAACGTGTGTTCAGGAATTGCCAATCCGCAAAATCGTATGTGTGGACCGGCCCTGCAGGATCCAAGGGTTCACTGTGGGGAATCCTGATACATTATCAAGAGTGTCTCGAATCGGTAAGGAGATCGTTCCTAGCCTTGACTCATGATGGAAACCCAAATCCCCAATACAACCCTACAGACTTGATTGTATTACTAGTATGGAGGCATCATATATGGTAGCTGTGCTTCCTAGGATTGATACATTTACTTTGAAATGTTTTAAAAACATATATACACTAATAATAATATCAAATTCGTTTTAACGTACCAAGCATGTTTAATCATCGTAAGGTAAAACTCTATCCTCTGATTTGCATTGCATTGTGTGATGGGACTTGAGTCTTATGATGATTCCATTTTTCTAAAAAGCATTGCGTTGTTTAACAATTTACTTTAATTTATGCACCGGCAATCCATTGGAATAAAACCCATTCCGCGTTAACGGCGTGTTCCTTGGATTTGCCTTATTACTATTAGTTAAATTAGTTAAGAATTCTCACACCAGTCCCATGACTGACTTGTAGTTTGTTTCACTTTGCAAACTCGGGTGCCCTCTTTTCCACACAGGCAGTCGAGAAGTTTTTTATAGATATTTATCTCTTGAGCAGGATTCTGGATCGAAGCCTAAAGCTATGTCCAGAGCATAGAAGTCTTCCTCTATTTATTGTATTTAATTTATTGAAATTTATCTTCCGCTGTAATTTTATTCAATGTACTCTAATATGTTATGTACTCTGATGTAACATTATTGTAATGTTTATAAAAGTCTGCTGCTATTTTTTTGATGTTGTTGTATTCCCAGAGTTAACATGTTTGGAATTTGAACGGTCTCGGTCGATTTTGCGATCGATCGGGTCGGGCGAAATCCGGGCCGTTACAGTTGGTATCAGAGCTCTGGTTAGCTCAAATCTTTGGGGTACAACTCGTTAGAACTGAACAAAAGACTCATCAGAGATTGGACTAATAATATCCAATAAGAATACTCATTAGAGATAGGATCAGTAGTATCCTAGAATGAGAAAACTCATTAGAGATGGGGTTAGTATTGCCCTAGAATGAGTTGAGAGTGCCCAGTTTATAATTAACGTATTTTTGATTATATATAATCCGATCTTTGGAAATATGATTTTCGAATATATAAAGTTATATATTTTAAAAGTTAATCAACAAATAAAATTATTTAAGATAGGATACTTAAACAACTCTTTAGCTTCGTTCCTTTTCGAGGACGAAAAGTTTTTAAGTGGGGGAGACTGTAACAACCCTTAATTTTGGGGTAAATTTAAAAATTTATTTTAACTAATTCTAATGGGTTTTGATATTTAAAATAATTTATTTAAAATAATAATGATTAAAAATTTATTTAAATCGAAATTAGGATGAATAATTTAATTTTAATTATAAAAGGAGTAAGAAATAGCACGGTAGTTTGAAAAGTCAAACTTGAACTTTGACTGACCGTACAGGATGCAGAATTTAACGGATTTTAGTGAAACCAAAAATATTAGAATCTCTTTTAAAATATCTTTCCAACGATTCCGAAAAATCAAAATTTTATAACGAGAATCAAAGTTATGCCCTGTTTAAATTTCAGAATAGTCGCTGTAGGATTTATATATATATTTAATATTAAAAATAGCCATTTTTCAAACGACCTCTGTTTTCGACGAAACCTCTTTTGTTGGATTTGGAATGTCAAATTATTTCTAAGTTTAATTTTTCATAATTTTTAGAATTAATTTGTGACCGTGGCAAAAAGATTTCAGTTTGGTCAATTTTGGTCAATTGTAATCGAGTTGAAAAAGGTCATTTTTCAAACAGGCTCAGAATTGAACAAAATTAATTTTCCTAGGTCCGCAGCGTCAAAACATAGCTAAATATATTTTTCTGGATTTTTCGAAGTTAATTTGTGGCCCTAGTGAATTTATTCATACAGTTGGATTAAAAATAAAAGAAAATATTTTAAAATAAAGAAAACTGGGTCAAGACAGTCGTTTGGGCCTACGGTACATAGCTAGGTGATCCCGGAATAGGGGTTAATAGGTAAGAACGCCATTTGTTGGGCTAAAATCAGACAAAGTTGATAAACGGGCCTTAATTGGGTAATTAGCGAATATAATAATATAAATATTAAGACAAATTAGAACCCCAACCCTAATCCCCTAAACAACTCAGCCGCCACCCTATTTCTCCATGGCCAGAAATGCCCAATTTTCTTCCATTAAAATCTCACAATCCATTCAATGAAATCACTCCCTCCTTTAGAACTTATTGTAGAACTCTTCTTCCTCTTCGATTTGACATGGACATGATGAGATTTAATGAAGTATTTTGGCTCAGAATTCCCCCCTACCCGCTGCCAAACAGCCCCCACCACGCCCAGCGGGCCCCACCGTGCCTCCCCCCCTTTACGGCGCCGACACCCCTCACTTCCCTCTCCGATATGCCACCTTCCGATTGTCTTCAAGCCTCACCAATCTCGAGTTATTTTCAACCCTAGTTTGGAAGCCTTTGGGATCTATGACGGCTTGGTTTGGAAGAAGGAGGAATGTTGACTTTTTCAACTTTTAATTATCTAATTACTTTAATTTAAATTTGACCAATCTTAATTTAATCATAACTAATGCATACGAACTCGAAACTGAACGATTTCAGGTGCGCCACGATCGTGAGACCGAGACCTTCGCGATGAAACTAGCTAGACCTGATTCTGATCAAGTTGAAATTTGGCCAAATTTTGGATCTGAACGGCATAGAAATTCAAAACGATATGAGAAATTCTATTTTATTTCTTCTTAGATAATAAAAATTATATATGTTTGTGTTATCATCACTCTACGGTAAAATTCTGTTGTTTATGTGACGTGATTTGATTCTATGATTGATGTGTTGTATAGATCTGTTAATTGGATGATATCGTGTTGCAATAAAAATTGTTGAAAACAAAAATATAGATTTTTGTTAAATAAATTTGTTGAAACAAATTTGTTATTTTTGTCAAAATAAATTTGTTAAAACAAATTTGTTATTTTTGTCAAGGTAAATTGGTTAAAACATAATGGTCATTGTTGTCAAAATAAATTTGTTGAGACAAAATTCACATTTTTGTCAAAATCAAACTCGTCAAATATAAATATGATTTCCTTTCATTTTGTTGAATTAGGATTTTCAACAGAAATGAAAAGAACCATTTTTATTAAATTAGATTTGTATGAAAAAAATGACATTTTTATTGAAACAAAATTTATAAGATAAAGTTACCATTTTTGTTGAACTAGAACGGTTAATATGGAAATGTCATTTATTAGAAAATGTCAAGTAGAAATGAAAATGTCATTTATTAGGAAACGCCATTTATTTAGAATAAAAATGTCATTATAGTTAGTGATTTCATGTTAAAATAAAAGAAATGTCATTTGTGTTAGAAATGTTAAATTAGTTCAAAATGTTCATTTATTTGTATTGAAAACATGTTAGCATTGAAATACACATTTTTATGTAATATATAAGATGATCATTATTTGTACTGAAACCATGTTAACGATAAAATTTACATTTTTATCATATATATAGAATAGATTAGAAATGTACATTTGTTCGTTAATGTTAGGATGAAATTGTCACCGACATGTAAATCAATGTTATGTTATTATGATATTGACACAATCATGCAGTTTGTTATTGTTTGGATGAAAATTACCAGCACAGAAAATAAATAGCTTTGTTTGTAAATTAATGGAATTTACATTTGGTTGGAAAAAAAAACAATTATAACATTTTATATAGTTTGTTGAGATAATTTGACGGAAAAAAATGACACCTTGTGATTATAAGATTGACGGAAAAAAATTTGTCATTTTGTGATTTTACATTGGATGGAAACAAATAAATGTTCTTTACTTTGATATTAGAATATATAGAAAATGTGAACATATGAAATATACTTTTATGTAATAATTAGAATGCATAGAAAATGTTCACATAGAAAATATACTTTCACATGAACCATTAGAAATAGAGTAGACAATAAAAATTATATTTTTATTGTAATATGAAACACTAGAAAAAAACATTTCTTTTTATTTACAATTTAGTTGTAAACAAAATTTTGATTATAGAAGTATGACATAGAAAAAGGACATTTCCTTTTATTTACAATTTAGTGGTAAATGAAAATGTGGTTATAAGAACTTGATAGTGAGAAGAACATAATTATTCTTTTTATGTTAAAATAAAATATTTAAAAAGATTTAATATAAATTATTCTTTTTATGTTAAAAGGAAGAAAATTTACATTTTTAATGTAAATAGAATAAAAGGAAGAAAATTTACATTTTTTAATGTAAATAGAGTAAAAGGAAGAAAATTTACATTTTTAATGTAAATAGAATAAAAGGAAGGAAATTTACATTTTTAATGTAAATAGAATAAAAAGAAGAAAATTTACATTTTTATGTAAATAAACAGTGAAAAAGGAAAATTTACATTCTTATATAAACAAACAGTAAAAAGGAAAATTACATTCAAAATGTAAATTAGAATAAAAAGGACATTTTTGTTAGCAAATGAAAATTAAAATAAAAACCATAGAAAAAGAAGTACATTTTTATTTGCTTTTATATGCAAATAAAAACCAAAGAAAATGAAGTACATTTTTATTTGCAAATTAGTTGCAAATAAAAACATGAAGGTATAAAGTACATCTTTATTTGCAATTTACTTATAGATAAAAAAAATGATTTAAAAGTAAGAAAATTACATTTTCATGTAATTAAGATTTAAATTAAGAAAATTACATTTTTATGTAATGAAAAAATAGATTTTGACATTGCAAAATTATTTACATTCTTTTTATGTAAATTAGATTAAAAAGGAAAAGTCACATTTTTAATGCAGATTATATTAAAAAGAAAACTTTACAATTTTAATGCGATAAAAATAATAGAATTAAAATGTATATTTTTATCGTCATTTTAGATGCATAAGACTAATAGAATTAAAATGTATATTTTTATCGTCATTTTAGATGCGATAAAAAGAGTAGAAATGAAATGTATATTTTTATCGTCTCTTTAGGTGCGATAAAAGAATAGAATAAATATTATATATTTTTATCGTCATTTCAGAGACGGTACAAAGAAGTTACATTTTTCAATGTAAATAGAAGAAAAATAGTAGGTTACATTTTTATATGTAATTAGAGAAATATAAAAATTTACATTTTCCAATGTAAATAGAAAATGAAATAAAAGTTTACATTTCTCAATGTAGATAAAATAGGAATAGAAAATTACATTTTTCAATCGTGGATGCATATACACACACAACCTAGGTTTTAGATCGGCTCAATCACTTCATACTGCATATGCATATATGTATTCATATTTGTATGTGGTTGAAACTTGATATGTTGTCATATGGATGTCGCATTTGTATTGATGGTTGCGCACTCATGTAGAATTATGAGTAAGGACAAATTTGCATACATAATGGATTCATGACACTTACATGATTTGCATTAAGGAGGTCAACTGGATCAGTAGACCGCCTGATTTTGCATTAGTTAAGGACATATACACACACCGTGCATATAATCATAAAGCATTAGAAGTCTTTTAAGGACAATGGACGCCTGTGTTTGTTGGTTGAGTAGATGGACGATTGGATGTTAGGACTCACGTTCTCCTAGACTTGAAGATTTCGGGGAGGAAATCCTTTAAGGAGGGGAGAATGTAACACCCCAAATTTTCTATTAACTGTAACTTAACAAATTAAAGTATAATTAATTCTAAATGATGAAATCAAGGGAAAACATCATTGCGTTCATCTCGAAATTCTGCTTGAGGTAGAGTCCAAGTTTGCGTAAAACGGATACGTATGAAGAAGATATGGACGAACGAAGTTGGACAGAAAAACCAGAAACGGGTCAGAATGCACTAGCACCCTTAGGAAGTGCGCCAAAACAAAATTGAACTGGTGCACTTGGGAAGTGCGCCAGTACAATTTTAGCACTGGCGCACCTGCCAAGTGCGCCCAGGCCTGAAACTCTGTTTGGTCAGGCCCTGGCTGGCCTGGTCAGGGTTTGGTCGAATTATGAGGCTTGGCTGAGTCACTAGGGCTTACATGTCACTTTCCGATTGGCTTCTCTTGAGATGGATGGTCTGGATTCACTCTAGCTTCATCGACGTCTCTAATTAGATTGAAATTCTATAAATACAACTCAAGTCTAACCCTAAATTCACACAAATAATAGAATACTAAGGCCGTCATGATGTTGGAAAGAAACTAGGAGTGGTCGTCAGTTAGAAAGCCTAGAGACAAGCCAATACTAAAGCAAAACACGAATCAAAACAACGTTAGTCTACCCAAAGGAAAGCATATCAAATCCAGAATTCAGAATCCAGAATCCAAGTTCGTTGTTCGTTGTAAGTATAGTGATTTTTCCGATGAGAATAAAACTGAGACTTGATTTGATGTAAATTGGAAGTGGAATTGTGCTATTTTGTAACGACGATGTTAATTCATATCTATGTATTGAAATGATTGTGTTGCGAATGAAATTGGGATGTTTGTGGTATAATTAAGATTGATGTTGATCCTATTGTACTTTTAGAATGACAATAACATCACAAGCAAGTTGTATAGTTCATGTTTATGTGATTATATAGGTCGTTTGTGATTAGAACCTCATGTATATACTTTATGCTAGAAATCTTTATCCCTAAATGGTTATGTTCATATACATGCCCCTATGTTTATACAAAAGTTGCAAGTTTCTAATTTGATCCATGTCAAGATCCACTTTAGTACATGTTTCATGTTGTAATTAGATATGCGATTGGATCTAGTTCACACCCTTGTCATAAAGTTATACATATTTATGAAAATGTCATATTCTTGTCATGTGCTAGTGTTGTTCGATGTTATGCCTAGATCCAAAAACAAGTTTAGATATATGTTGTCTAAATCATATGCTAATTCATGTGACACCTATTTTGTTAGACCCTTATTTCAATGCGAATTCACATATATGTAAATTGATTTAGGCTATGTTGCAAATTCACATATATGTATATTGACTATTTTGCAAGTTCACATCTATGACATTCATGTTGGCTATTTTGCAAGTTCACACCTATGATGTTCATATTGACTATGCTAAAAATGCCAAGTTTACACCTATGTTATGTTTATGTTTATGAATTCCCTTATGCCTATTTGTGTGCGCTAAATTAGGCTAAGTTTTTAGCCTAATATCATATGTTAAAAACTATGCGAACGAAAATTAGGCTAAGATTGTTAGCCTAATGTTTAAACGGGGTAACGTTGGGAATATTAGAAAACTTGACATAAAAATATATTAAATTGGCATGTTTGTCACATGCCAAAATTGGTGGAATTCAAACGGTATAAATTCTTTATACCAAAATGGTTAAACTTGGAAAGTGGGCCACAACATTTAATTGTTGACAAATTTACATATATTAAGTGATAAAGACAAATATGTAAATTTAGAAAATACGAATATGCTTAACACGAGGTTGGATTGAGTTGTGATGTAAATCTGCCCGGACCCGCCCGGCTGTTCAGTAGTCACACCAATACCAATCCAATGTAGGTGGTTAAGCATGAAGCCCAATAAGGACCCGAGGTTAGACTGAGTTATGGTGTAAATCTGCCCGGAACAGACCGGCACATCTAGTAACCGTAACAATATCTATCTAATGTGAGTGGTTGGCGCTTTAAAAGGCTAAGGACAAATGGTAGGGTTAAGTTAACTAAAACACTTGACCAATTCAACATGTTAATGAAATTGATGGGTGGGGTTAGGTAAATACAGACACTTAACCACTTAGCATGTTTGACTAGAAAACCCTAGTAATGGGGACCCATTTCAGCAGTAACCTAATTAGGTATCATGGTACACTGAAACTAGGCAGGGTGGGGCACGATTACTGGGCTGATTGTAAGGGTCAAAGAGACGGCGGTGGGTGCAACAATGTGGGTTCTAACGGAGTGCGGGCGTGCACACACTTCGGAGCAGACAAACAAGGCACTGGGGGCACCAGTGGTATAACCTATGCATTCTAAGGTTTGTGTCAGGTCGCCACCATGGGACTTGATACACCCCATGGTGGGGCCAGCATAGGTATCTACAATTTCTGGGGGCCGTAAGACACAGATGATTATGCGAGTAGGAGCCGATCTTTAAAATAAGGGAATCACTTCACCCTCAGCATAGGGTGCATCTTTAGAAACGGGATCGCTTTACCCTCAGCATAGGGTGCATCTTTAGAAACGGGATCACTTCACCCTCAGCATAGGGTGCCAGTCGGAATAAATACAAGTAGGTGCAGAGATATAGTGTGGGGTGCGATAGTATATTCGTTTCAGAACTACCTTATCTAGTTTATGATACTTTCCTGTTCCAGTTTATACCTATCATGCCCTTATTCTTATTTTCATACTGAAGAGTCACTAGACTTACCAAGCTTTATTTCTGACCCTATTTTCTTTCATCTTCTTTTCTTCTGTTCCCCCCCCCCTAGGTCCACAGGGAGGAAATAGCTCCTGTTGGTCACACTCTATGGGGATTTATGCAGTTTAATCACGTTTAATGCTTATTTATTTAAAAACTAAGACAGAAATGATGTTGTAATGTTTTGGAAGTTGTTATGAGACAATTATGGAAATGTGTTGTATTAACAAGTATTTGATGAAATAAAAGTCTGATGTTTTCCGCTGCTTGTATACATATGTTTTTATATCTGTCTTGTGTTTTATCTGTGACTTTTACTTACAAACCTCCACCAAAGTTAAGGCGGTCCCTTGTGAGTGACCTTAATGGAGGGTGAGGTGTTCAAGCTACTCCTTGAGTTCCTCATTATCATTAGTCGACATTCATGTAAAAGGCCAACTAATAGGTTGTGCATCAGGAACCAAGTCAATATGAAACTTGATAGCCCGTTTCGGTGCCAACCTCGAAACTGGCTAAAAGACATCTTCAAAATCGCATACCACTAGAAAATGAGACATATCATCATCATCGTGGTCCACAACTCGAGAGAAAATAAATATGCTTCGTTGTCATGGTTGACGTCTCAAAGGATAAGAGAAAGTTATGCCGACGAATCAGGATGTTAAAGATATAAAACTCTCTCAATTTAAAGAATCCTGGTTTTGTATCGCACTAGCCAGTCCATGCCGAGAATCATGTCATGCCAAGAGAATAGATGACGTGCATATTCAACTGGAAAGAAGGCCCACAAAGAAATATCTCTACGGCCACACACATAAGGCTAAGGGTGGCGGATCCTCTAATGGGATTTGCTATACTCAAAGAAGTCATCAAGCAAGTTATATCCAAAGAAAGAGCATCCGCGAGTGCCTTCAACATGAATTAATGCAATGCATCCGTATCAAACAAAACTCGAATCATACGATCATGAAACAATAAGGAAACTTCAAGGATAGAGGGAGTACCTCTAAGTCGAGACGAATCAGCAGCGACCTCCACGACATTAAGCTTGCCATACTTGCTATTGTTAGGTGCTGAAGGACAAGAAGAGAACCAACGTCCTTACTTCTTGCAATAATAAAAAATCCGTGTATTAGGGCAATCATGAATAAGATGATGACTAGCACCACAATTATAGCATCCACTATTAGCAGGAGGTACAACTGTAAGCTAGGAACATGAAATAACAGGCTCTTCTTCTTGCTTGGAAAATATTTGGACTTATAAAAAAGGAACTCCTTCTTACTCGGGTTCTTACAAACCTCTACATCATTACACGATCTCTCTCATTCTCGACTGCCTCAAGATGAAGGGTTGCATCAACAAGTTCCTCGAAATATAACTTAAGCTGCAACGTAAATGACTTCTTCAAACCAGATGACAAATTCTTCTTATATGGAGTGATTATATATTTGAGACCATACTTGGATAAGGCCTCAAATGAAGAAACGTACTCAGAAATAGTCAGCTTTCTTTGTTTGGGATTAAGGAAGGGACGAGCTAAAATGGATTTTTCAAAGTCACGAACAATTTGATCTCAAATAGCTCTCTATACTGCTTCCATTCCAAGGAAACCTCATCAACTGCTACAACAAGCAATTCATGCAAATTCAACGCATGTCCTTGCAACATGCTAGATCTAACAAGGACGCGGTTACGATCAGATATCTTCATGCAAGTATATATGCACGTACGAATTCATTCTTGGACCTCAAGAGCATACTTTGAGCCTAGGAATGTGTTCCCTCCAAGATGAGGGAAATGACTGCACATACATGCGAACGCTGACTTGTAGGGTGAAGAAGAGCGAGTTCGAGTAGGAGGCTGCGTGCTCCTAATGAGCTCCAAAATCTAGTCAGTAGACATAAATATCTCTTCTAGGAAGAGATCGCCAGATAACCTATCACTCTCTTCAGGTGGTGGGCCACTGGATGGCCCGACCCTCTCTTTGGGATGCGGGTCACTAGATGGTCCAATTGCTGATGAACAACATCTTGTACGACCAGCCATCAACTAAAAGATAAGAAAAGATAGGATTATTTATAGGGTAAGATATATTACATGCATTCAACTGTAAGGAATATTATGGAACTTTTAATTACTTTAGCATTCCTAGACGTATTACACATCATATATCTACCCTAAAGCAAGGATGAAGATAAAAGGACATAATAGGCACGAACTCAACTGTCAACACTTTTGTTGTATTTCAACGTACTGTATTTGCTTATGTTCCATTGCATATTAGTCACTTTTTGTCCTGAACTCAACTCTGATACCAAGCTATAATGCCTACCCGAGACCACCATTAGTAAAGAGCATTAATAAGTAATGTTGTATAACAATGCAGAGAATAGGGCTGGTCAGGAGTGACCAACCATAAGTATTGCATTAAATAAATATAAAGATTGTCGATAGATGCTCTATATTTTTTGCATATGGATCAACACTCTTAATAGTAATTAAATAAAACATCGCAAATCACAGAACAAAAAACCCAGCAATATATATAAAGATTGTCGATAGATGCTCTATATTTTTTGCATATGGATCAACACTCTTAAAAGTAATTAAATAAAACATCGCAAATCATAGAACAAACAACCCAGCAATATATATAGATACAAGTGTGATATAATTCCCAATGTCTTAAAAGTATGATATACAACCACATCATATACATCAAGAAAAAACAAGAAGATACATCGGTTAGCGTACAAGGATCCATTCAAAATATCTACACCAAAATAGCACTATTACGATGCCCAAATAAGGAGATGAAAGATCCACAGTAAAAGCGAACACATACTAAAAGCGGAAAAGGTACCTAAAAAGCACAATTTGACCCGAGCATTAACACATATATGTCATTCTAATTGACAATGAGTTAGATATACAATGATAGAATAAGACTTGAAAAGCAGTTCTCTATCTAGAAGAGTTAGAAAAGAGACTAAAGGGTGAAGTAAAGCCATACAATAATGTGACAACAAAGAGAATTTCCCAATAAAGGTATGTACTAAGCTATAAGCTAAGTACAAGCATCATCATCAAATACGTCAAATCTCAAAGCACCAGATTCATTAAAGACGACATGCATAAACTCAAAAGAGTTTAAATATCTTCAACGTGACCAGCAACAACAAAACTCTAAAAATCAACATAACGTATGGATATGAAATCCAGTATCAACAAATCATCGATGTATGATATTAAGATCAAAGCCACCTAAACAACAAAGTGGATCCAACATCATAAAATTTTGCATTTGCATCAACAAAGAATCTCCCTCCTAGGTTAGCCAAGTACTATATATGTGTTTAGGTGTCCATCACAACACCACCCTGGCCGAGTGTAACTTGACCCTCCCTCCTCGCCTAGTCAATACATATATGAGACTCCCATGGATTCTAATTTTCTCCTCGGAGCGAGTACTGACTCAACAACAAACACCATTTTTTTAACAGAGTCACAGTCAATAACCCAAGTAGTGGTTACTGCGCATCCCATACTACATGTCTCGCTACCAGTTTGCTGCCCGCTAGCCATCTCCATACTGCAAATCATCAAAAACATCAAATCAACAACTTCGATTAGATGAATCTGGGATTAATCGATTCCCTATACCATTAAGTCTTATACCACGGGTATATGATTCCAATTGATATCCATTATTCCCTCTCGATGGGTGAAGAAATGTATAAGTTTGTTATGTATATAAAATTACTTGGTTTTCTAAAATAAGATTATAAAATGATTGTCGAAACCAATTGATTTTATTCATTAAATCCTTTTATCTGTATATATTTGTACTATTGGTTTGAGATCATTTGTTATTAAAAACAAAAATAATGAAATCATTTCATCTCAAAGCGATTGAGAAATTGGGGGGTGTGTGTGTATATATAGCTAGGTTAGAAGTTATTTATAAAATGTGAACGTGTGTGAAAAGCCATTAAAATGCAATAAATAACTCATTGAAGCTTACATAATTCCGGGATACGGATTGTTCTTGTTATAGTTTACTTCACTTTGATAAAACTACATCATCTAATTGTGAATAAGCTTAAGGAAATGCAACAGGAAAGTAACTTACATAGGTAGAAACTCTCAAGAATTCATACAACAAGCAGGGAATTAACTTTTGTAAATTACCACTGCATGGATCAACCTATGTGTCGACCCATATATTGGGTGTGTCAACCCAATGTCGACACATTTGTAGCATGGTTCGACACATATGTCGACCCATCCTACAGGAGTTCAACAGGTGAAAACCTGATTTGATTGCAATTTTAAAAATTGATTTCCTATATCAAACTTAGTCGGAACAACTTGAAGTTTTGTAGGAACATAAAAAAGAAACTCAACTATGGATTGCAACAAAGACGACCCAATTTAATTAGGCATTGATCGAGTTACAGCAGCTCAAAGTAGCATTTTGGTTGTATTTGCACAACAAAAGAATTGTATGAATAAAAGCTTTAGATTTTCAACAGACAACGCACAGATTTTTTTAATACAAATAAAAAAATAACATAGTAACTAGAAAATATGGGATCTCACTCACCTTGTATGCCAGCTACTGCAAAAATTAATGCGATTTGAAGAACCTGGATGCTCTAATGGTTGAAAAGTAGCTTTTTCACCTGTAGAGAAAGCTACACCAACACACAAAGGGTATAGTTCAACATGCAGTAAATTTTTGAAAATTAGAGGATTAGATGGAATCACTTCATTTTTTGAAGAGATTTCCTGTTATAAGAGATTGCTTGCCTTTAAAATTAAGCAAACTTGAGAGGTTTGGGGTTTTGGAATTGAGTAGGAATGTATTTTATCAGTTTTTTTAGTTTTTAGAACTTAGCAAATAAAGAAGGTTTCTCCAGAGAAACCTACATACTATTAATGTTTCTCTAGACCCTTCCCTCTCTAGTTACCTACCAGTGGCTTGAAATAATATGGTTAGGCCCAAAACTGAATGATTAGGCTAACTAGTATGTGTTTAGACCAATTAACACATGTTTTAGCCCAATATAACTTAGTTAACACTTGTTTACACATTTCTTCATGCTATTAGCTTGGCTTAACAACATATATAACATAATTAGAATTTTATATAACATTTGTAAAACATTTTTAAAACCTTATGCACACAAAAAATTCCGTATTTTATGCAAAAATATTAACATTTTACTTTAAACTTGTGTAAAATTATATATATAAAAGTTATTGATTTCGAATATTCTATTTTAATATGAAACCACTCAAGACTCATAAAATTCATATTTTCTTTACTTACTAATATTTTACAACCAAATTTACATTTATTTATTTCATTCTAACACAACTTCTCAAAATTTCCATTTATATCAATACGTATAATATTTAGCATATAAAATCCATAAATTTATTCATTTGAGCATGAACTACAAGTACACATTTTAAATAAGGCTTTACATAATAATATATTTTTAAGCCTTTAATTTCTATGACAGAAATTTTATTATGTTAATTTATGAAGTCAAAATTTATTCCGAACAGATTTTACTGGGGACAAACTTTGGCTTCAACTAATTTGGTTCACTACCAAGCAAATATTGAAATTTACTAGATTTTCACCATTTCACACCAAACTCGTATTTTCACCCAATTTAACCATAATTTCAAAATAATTACCATCAAGCCTCATATTTAATCATTAAAAATGATTAAATATCCCACTTTCCTATTCAAATCCAAATGCTCATATTTTAAAAGGCCAATTTAGTTAATTAAATCAAATTACCAATTTAAATGAGATATTTAATTAACTTATCATTTTAACATTCATTTTAAAGTCGTTAATAATTATTGCAGGTAATCATAAAAAAAAATAGGGTTGTTACATAATGATTGGAAAATTTAATGGAGTTGTACTTCCTCGTTTATGAGATTCTTTACTTCTAGTCCGGAATCCATGTAGGTAGTAGCGAAAAAACACCTTCCTCTTGTTCTTCACATCCTCTAATGGTCCAGGCTCGACAACCATGCCTGAATCATCTAAGCACTTTTGTAAGTGTGAAACATGAAATACTCATGAACTTCAGATAGCCTCTCGGGTATTCTAATTCTGTACACCATCGACCTTATCCTATATACAATAGGGAATGTTCTTATGAATCTGTGTGCCAGCTTACCTACCGAACCAAAATTAACCTCACCACATTCCTAAGTGGCAACACGTACATGAAGACTAGATCCTGACCTCAAATTACAAATCTATTCTTTCTCCTATCGGCCAGAATTTCTGTTGGTTTTGAGCCGCCTTCATCCTTTTTCTTGTCATGTTGATTTTCTCAGAAGTCTCTCTCACTACGTCTGCCCTAGGCAATCGTATCCTACTAACATAAGGGTGATTTTCAAGGTCATTCATAAAGTGCCTTGGTGGGAGCTAATGCTCATTTGGAAGCAATTATTATATGTGAATTCTGAAGTGCTCCTTTCATGTCCTTCCAAGGTCTAGGATACATAACATCAACTAATCTTCTAGAATCCTGATCACCTTCTCGGTCTGTGCATTAGTCTAAGGGTGATAAACTATACTCATCGTGAACTACGTTCCTAATGCCTCTTCCATAATTCTCTTATACTCACCGGTAAAGATAGTATCACTATCGCTCACGATATTACTCGAAATACCATATAGTCGAAATGTCTTTCTAATATACACTAAAGCTAACCCAGAAGCCATCCTCTTGCTTTTAATTGGAAACAAGTGTGCGCTCTTCATCAATTGACTTACCATAACCCAAATATTGGTATTTCCTTTCCTAGATCTAGGCAACCCATCAAACAAGTCTATGGATATGCTCTCTCACTTCCATAATGGCACATCTAACAGCTAGAGCAATCCACCAGGTTTCCATTGCTCCGCCTTCACTCTTTGACAGATTGTGCACTTTTTCCACAAAATCGGACACATCCTTCTTCATGCCAATCTAGTAGAATACTCTTTTGATGTACTTATACATTTTGTCACTATCAGGATGGATGGTCATCCTCGAATTGTGTGCCTCAGCTAATACTGAACTCATTTAATCACTAGTGTGAGGGATTCAAAGCCATCCATCTCTATGAAGCCATCCTCTACTATCTATAAAATAATGTTGGAGATGCCTAGAGACCTCTCCTCTATAAGGTATATCAAAAATATCCACTAGCTCGAGATCATCTCGCTATTTCGATCCAATCCACTCCAACAGTGTTGGCTAAACCTCCAAAAGTGCCAATAATCCTACGGTATAGTATGTAAAGGGTCCCAAGTCAAAAATAGAAATGCACTCCAAGCTCTCCCACTTTACGAATAGGGGACATAAAAGCTTCCTCTTCCTACTCAAGGAATCCTTGACCACATTCCAATTGCTGGAAGTATAAGCTATCTCAAAATCATATGATGCCAAGAATTCCTGTAACACCCCGTGTATTCTATAACCGTGAAAGTCATAAATTAAAGTATAATTAATTTGAAATCAAAGAACTAAGGGAAACGGGATACGCCATTGCGTTCGTCTCGGAAAAATACGCGAAATAGAGTCCGAGTTTTCGAAAAACGGAGTCCGTATGAAGAAGATATGGCCTTCGGAAGTTTCTGAATTAAGTTTAAAATTCAAACAGAATAAAATATCTCAGAAAATCAAGTTTAAATTCCAAAATGGGGCCCAATGGGCCAGGGCGGAAGAACACCCGCCTAAGGCACCCAGGTCGACTGGGCTGTCGACCTGGTCTAGCCAGGTCGACAGGGCTGTCGACAGGGCTGTCGACCTGGTCCAGAGCAAGGTCGAACCCAGCCCAACCTGGCTGGCCTATTCTCTGTTAGTCGATTTTCTGTAGTCTGCTTTGTCATTAGGGCTAGGTGGCAGGCTCTAATTGGTCTCTCTTTCGAATGAATGGCTACGATCAATCCAAGCAACATCGATGGCCCTAATCAGTTCATAAACTCTATAAAATGACCCTAGACTCTACCTAGGTTTCTTACACAATTCTCTAGCCTCCATTGCTCTCTTCTTCTAATAAAAAAATAAAAATGGCGTCGCTGCTCTGCTGGAATTAAAACTAGAAGATAATCAACATCAGCCTAAGAAACTCAATTCAAACTTGAGATTAGAGTTTCTGCAAAGATTCTACAACAAGTTAAAGTTCTTTCTTTAATCCAATCAAGGCAAGTACAGTTATTTTCCGCTATAAACGTTAATTATAATTTTGATATGTTTTTAATTCTGAATCTGAGATTGTATATATATTCTCTTCTGTCAGATTTGTTTTTCTGTGACTGTTCTGTATCCCTTTTCTTCTTTTCTGTTTTTATAGCCAGGCTACCACGAGCCTGTGCCTAATCTCATAAGAGATGAACGTATGAACGCAAATTTTGGGATAAATAATGAATGATGCGAAATTTGACAAGACTAAATTGAATGTATGACTTTAGGTCTGAGGCATAAAATATATTGGACATATGCATAAATTTGACTATGAACATATAATTTATGCACGTTGTATGCATAGTTATGTTGTAATTTAGAACTGTAATTAATGAGCATATGTTGTAAACTAGATTTGGATCTATGCATATTCTATGATAGAAGAAAAGAGGAACCATTGTAAGATTACATATGATTTGAGATTTTGGACAAAATGCATATAAAAGTCAAGATATGATTTTTAGAAGATATGATTTAAAGATTTATATTGTTGGGTATAGTTTGCATAATGATTCATGACTCAAAAAGGAAGAAGATATGGAAACTTAGGTGTAAAGATTTACATTAATTAGGATATCTATTATTGTGATTACACCTAAATAGGGATTTTTGGATATATGGCATGCATTGAAATTAATGGTTATATTTGGTATAATTTATATGTGAATCTGCTGTAAGATGCTAGTTTAACAAAAATTGGAACATAGGTTATATGGCAAATTATGTCCATATTCTGCGCTTATGCAAACATGGAGTATATGTTGTGAATCATGACAATTATGTAAGCATATGAATTTAGGCCAATTTATGATTGGGCAAGGCATGTAAATAGAACTTTTAGAAATATTAAATTTGCTAAATCTGCTAATTTGTCAAGTTGCCTAAACTACTAGTTTTGTTATATTGCCTAGACTGCTAATTAGATTGAAATGCCTAATCTGTTAAATTTGTCGGTTGAAATGCCTAACCTGTTATATGCCAAAATCTGCTAAGTTGCTAAATCTGTTAAATCCGTTAAGTCATATAAAATCTGTTATCTGCTATGTTGATATAATCATCCTGTTATTGATATAATCTGAATTGGCATATATATTGGGCATGCGCATAAATGGTAAATTATTAATTAATTGGCCGCAAAGATAAACATGGCTAACTCGAGGTTAGAATGAGTTTGCGGCGTAAATCTGCCCGGAACCGCCCGGCACATCCAGTGGCCGCAAACAATAGGTTCTAATGTGAGAAGTTAGTCATAACATGCGTAAGACACGAGGTTAGGTCTGGCTTGTGGCAGAAGTCTGCCCGGAACCGCCCGGCATATCCAGCGGCCACAAGCTACCGACCTAATGTGAGAGGTATGTGCATTAATAATTAATTAATGCAAAATCTAAGATAAGAATGACGTCTAAAACGTATTGGGGAAAATAGGGTTAAACCAAAGGGATTAATAGATGTAGTAAAACCCGTCCATGAATCTGTAGGCCCAATACAAAGTTAGAAAAATCTGAAAAATCTGTGCATCTGATCCGTTAGTCTGAAAACTTGTTAACTTAATTTGTGAACTAGTAAATCTGAATTCTGTATGTCTGAACTTGTAAACAAATAAATCTGAAATCTGTTAGTCTGGGGACACAAGGTTAGGAGGGGAATTACTTGTGTCATCTGTTGTTTGGGACCCATATTAGTCAGTAACCCTTTCTGGTATCAAAACTTTGACCCAACAGTAGGTAGGGTCCAGGCACGCTTACTGAACTAATTATAAGTGGTTCATTCTGATAATGGCGAGGGGTGTTGATGGTGCGTTCCAACCGGGTCATGTGCGTGCATGGATCCCGGTCTGCCTCTGAGGATGTAAGACGCCGTGACATCTGTAAATAGGTCTGTGCCAATTGGTTGTCACTTTAGGGAGTGATACACCCTACTGTGGGGCCGACACAGGATATTTATGTATTAGGGAGCCGATCGCTTGGGGTAGGGTTTTAGGGTACGCTTAGTTCTGTCTGTTTCTGTTGGTACCGTCTGTTTCTGTTGGGTGGTAACACCTGTCTGTTTCTGTGTGGTACCGTCTGTTCGGGTGGTAAAGGCCCATTACTAGTGTACACCTAATTCCACATTCTGTCTCCATAGGGATAAATCTGTTTCTTCTTCTGTCTGTTTCTGATCGGGTAGTAAAGGCCCATTATTAGCATTCTGTTTCTGTTAAAGTATTCTGTACCCGTTCCTGCTTCAATTTAGACATTAGGGTGACACCTAATTCTGCTATACTAGTATTAGTGCAGAGAAGTGTAAAACAATAGTTTATATCATTCTGTTTTTCTGTTATATCTGCTACACCTGTTATAGTTATCTCACATCCAGTTTTATGTTCATATCATATTATTATTATCTGTTCATATGCTGAAAGTCACTGGACTTGCCAGACTTTTTGTCTGACCCTTGTTGTTTCGCCTCCTTTCTTCCGTTTCCCCCCCAGGTTATCCAAGGAGGGAAATACTTTAGCTTGATCCGGATTTCTCTTTGCTTGAAGTGCTTAAAGTATGGCTTGGCTCTGTATAGCTTCCGTTCCATGGGGATTATGATTTTAAAATATGCATTTTGAAGGCTTTTGTACAAGACTGATATTTTGTACTTGAATTCTGAAATTGAAAGGATGTAACCATATTAATTTCTGTTTCCGCTGTAATAAAGTTAAAAATTTTCAAGTACTGTTTTATCTGTCTTGTAAGTTTCTGTTCTGTTTACTAAAATGCTCCACCAAAGTTAAGGCATTCCCTTTTGTTAGTGACCTTAACGGAGGTGGGGTGTTACACTTGGTATCAGAGCGAGGTTACCAGATTGGGTAAAGTTTTTGAAAACTGTTTTCAAAAAGGTTTTGAAAGGAAGTATTTTCAAAAATAAAGCTTATTTTGAAAAAAAAATGATCCCCAAGAGCCATATATCTTTCTTTCAGTCCTTTTTGTATTGAACCTTTCCTTTTTCGTTCCAGCATGTCTGAAGCATCTGAGATACCAGAGGGTGTTCATGTACCCGGTTGGTTTCGTCAATATCTTGAGGCTAGGACCGCCGCTGCAGGTCCAGCAAATGATCCCCCTCCTCCACCCCCTCCTCGTGCAATTGCTTTCTCAAAGATCTGTAGAGATTTTAGGGCCATGGGTGGGAAGGATTTCAAAGGAACTGAATCATTCGTAGAAGCAAGGAATTGGCTCAAAGAAATTGAGGATCTATTCGTTATCTTCGAGGTGGACGATAGGCAGAAGGTACAGTTGGCAGTATGGCTGGTCAAAGACGAAGCTTCCTACTGGTGGGAAGTCACTAACGCCGAGAGGCCGGTTGAGACATGGATGGATTTCAGAACATGGTTTGAGACAAAATTCCTCTCGCAAGCTGAACGAAGTTTACAATTGGAAAAGTTCTTGTCTCTTAAGCAAGGAAGTATGACGGTCAAGGAATACGTCAACCAGTTCAACCAACTAGCAAGATTCGGATTGGATTTAGTCAACACTCAGCATAAAAAGGCTCTCCGCTTTGTTAAAGGATTGAATGAGCCACTGCACAGCCTAGCTATGACCCATGTACCCATGGGAGCAACTTACGAGAAATTGGTGGATATGGCACTACTGCACGAGGAAGACAAGGGCCCGAAAGAGACAAAGAAGGAAGAACCACAGAATAAGAAAGCGGGGCCCAAAAAGGAAACACAAAAGAAGGATGAGAAGCCTGAAGATAAGAAGGGGAAAAAGTGCTTTACTTGTGGGAGCTCAACTCATCTGAACAAGGATTGCAGAAAAAGGAAGGGCGCTTGCTTCAACTGTGGGGAGATGGGACACTTCACTAGGGACTGCCCGAAGAGACGAGGACAAGGAGGGCAGGCGAACACTCTTGAGGCTAGTGGCTAGGATAGAAATAGGAAAATTTCTATAGTAGGTTTAATTTCTTTATCTGATTGTGACTTTTTCTGATTTTGGTATTTTGATTTTGTAATCGATACTCTGCACTTTAATGCTAGTATTATTTCTGAATTCCGCTATAGACTCAGACCCATAAGGGTTATGGATCATCTGTTTGAGACTGGGGTTTGAGGGATATCTGTGTTAGGCGTCAAGTATGACGCATACATTCTGAGTTTTCGTAGGGTGTCAATTTGATATTGGTTTCGGTCTTTGGGGCCGATACTTAGGACCCATGTCTAATGGGAACCAAATTTTCGTTCTATCTGTACTCGCTTCCATCATTCGACTGTATCCTATCGATCGAATATTTGAACTTTAGGTAGAAACTAATGGGTGTAAACATGTGTTTGAGACATGTTATGTTTGATGGTTGCAAGTGGATGCAAGTGGTTGCTAGTGGTTGCCCGTGGATGCATACACACACACACTAGGCACTAGATCGGCTCGAAAACACTCTCATACTGCATATGGATGGGTGAGCATTTTTCAATTCTTGTGGATGCAAATTGGTTGATTCAGCACATGGATGTTGCATTTGAGTGAATGGTTGTGCACTCATATAGAAATAATATATATCATCAGAATTCTATTGCATACATGTTGGACTCATGGCACTGACATAATTCGCATTAAGGAGGTCAACTGAATCAGTAGACCGCCTGATCTTTGCATTAGGTAAGGAACATATACACACACTTTTGCATATGTTTATACAACATTAGAAGTTTTCTAAGGAAAATGGATGCTTGTGGATGATGATTGAGTAGATGGGTGATTGGATGGTAGGACACATTCTTCTTAACTTGAAGATTTCGGGGACGAAATCCTTTTAAGTGGGGGAGAATGTAACACCCCGTGTATTCTATAACCGTGAAAGTCATAAATTAAAGTATAATTAATTTGAAATCAAAGAACTAAGGGAAACGGGATACGCCATTGCGTTCGTCTCGGAAAAATACGCGAAATAGAGTCCGAGTTTTCGAAAAACGGAGTCCGTATGAAGAAGATATGGCCTTCGGAAGTTTCTGAATTAAGTTTAAAATTCAAACAGAATAAAATATCTCAGAAAATCAAGTTTAAATTCCAAAATGGGGCCCAATGGGCCAGGGCGGAAGAACACCCGCCTAAGGCACCCAGGTCGACTGGGCTGTCGACCTGGTCTAGCCAGGTCGACAGGGCTGTCGACAGGGCTGTCGACCTGGTCCATAGCCAGGTCGAACCCAGCCCAACCTGGCTGGCCTATTCTCTGTTAGTCGATTTTCTGTAGTCTGCTTTGTCATTAGGGCTAGGTGGCAGGCTCTAATTGGTCTCTCTTTCGAATGAATGGCTACGATCAATCCAAGCAACATCGATGGCCCTAATCAGTTCATAAACTCTATAAAATGACCCTAGACTCTACCTAGGTTTCTTACACAATTCTCTAGCCTCCATTGCTCTCTTCTTCTAATAAAAAAATAAAAATGGCGTCGCTGCTCTGCTGGAATTAAAACTAGAAGATAATCAACATCAGCCTAAGCAACTCAATTCAAACTAGAGATTAGAGTTTCTGCAAAGATTCTACAACAAGTTAAAGTTCTTTCTTTAATCCAATCAAGGCAAGTACAGTTATTTTCCGCTATAAACGTTAATTATAATTTTGATATGTTTTTAATTCTGAATCTGAGATTGTATATATATTCTCTTCTGTCAGATTTGTTTTTCTGTGACTGTTCTGTATCCCTTTTCTTCTTTTCTGTTTTTATAGCCAGGCTACCACGAGCCTGTGCCTAATCTCATAAGAGATGAACGTATGAACGCAAATTTTGGGATAAATAATGAATGATGCGAAATTTGACAAGACTAAATTGAATGTATGACTTTAGGTCTGAGGCATAAAATATATTGGACATATGCATAAATTTAACTATGAACATATAATTTATGCATGTTGTATGCATAGTTATGTTGTAATTTAGAACTGTAATTAATGAGCATATGTTGTAAACTAGATTTGGATCTATGCATATTCTATGATAGAAGAAAAGAGGAACCATTGTAAGATTACATATGATTTGAGATTTTGGACAAAATGCATATAAAAGTCAAGATATGATTTTTAGAAGATATGATTTAAAGATTTATATTGTTGGGTATAGTTTGCATAATGATTCATGACTCAAAAAGGAAGAAGATATGGAAACTTAGGTGTAAAGATTTACATTAATTAGGATATCTATTATTGTGATTACACCTAAATAGGGATTTTTGGATATATGGCATGCATTGAAATTAATGGTTATATTTGGTATAATTTATATGTGAATCTGCTGTAAGATGCTAGTTTAACAAAAATTGGAACATAGGTTATATGGCAAATTATGTCCATATTCTGCGCTTATGCAAACATGGAGTATATGTTGTGAATCATGACAATTATGTAAGCATATGAATTTAGGCCAATTTATGATTGGGCAAGGCATGTAAATAGAACTTTTAGAAATATTAAATTTGCTAAATCTGCTAATTTGTCAAGTTGCCTAAACTACTAGTTTTGTTATATTGCCTAGACTGCTAATTAGATTGAAATGCCTAATCTGTTAAATTTGTCGGTTGAAATGCCTAACCTGTTATATGCCAAAATCTGCTAAGTTGCTAAATCTGTTAAATCCGTTAAGTCATATAAAATCTGTTATCTGCTATGTTGATATAATCATCCTGTTATTGATATAATCTGAATTGGCATATATATTGGGCATGCGCATAAACGGTAAATTATTAATTAATTGGCCGCAAAGATAAACATGGCTAACTCGAGGTTAGAATGAGTTTGCGGCGTAAATCTGCCCGGAACCGCCCGGCACATCCAGTGGCCGCAAACAATAGGTTCTAATGTGAGAAGTTAGTCATAACATGTGTAAGACACGAGGTTAGGTCTGGCTTGTGGCAGAAGTCTGCCCGGAACCGCCCGGCATATCCAGCGGCCACAAGCTACCGACCTAATGTGAGAGGTCTGTGCATTAATAATTAATTAATGCAAAATCTAAGAAAAGAATGACATCTAAAACGTATTGGGGAAAATAGGGTTAAACCAAAGGGATTAATAGATGTAGTAAAACTCGTCCATGAATCTGTAGGCCCAATACAAAGTTAGACAAATCTGAAAAATCTGTGCATCTGATCCGTTAGTCTGAAAACTTGTTAACTTAATTTGTGAACTAGTAAATCTGAATTCTGTATGTCTGAACTTGTAAACAAATAAATCTGAAATCTGTTAGTCTGGGGACACAAGGTTAGGAGGGGAATTACTTGTGTCATCTGTTGTTTGGGACCCATATTAGTCAGTAACCCTTTCTGGTATCAAAACTTTGACCCAACAGTAGGTAGGGTCCAGGCACGCTTACTGAACTAATTATAAGTGGTTCATTCTGATAATGGCGAGGGGTGTTGATGGTGCGTTCCAACCGGGTCATGTGCGTGCATGGATCCCGGTCTTCCTCTGAGGATGTAAGACGCCGTGACATCTGTAAATAGGTCTGTGTCAATTGGTTGTCACTTTAGGGAGTGATACACCCTACTGTGGGGCCGACATAGGATATTTATGTATTAGGGAGCCGATCGCTTGGGGTAGGCTTTTAGGGTACGCTTAGTTCTGTCTGTTTCTGTTGGTACCGTCTGTTTCTGTTGGGTGGTAACACCTGTCTGTTTCTGTGTGGTACCGTCTGTTCGGGTGGTAAAGGCCCATTACTAGTGTACACCTAATTCCACATTCTGTCTCCATAGGGATAAATCTGTTTCTTCTTCTGTCTGTTTCTGATCGGGTAGTAAAGGCCCATTATTAGCATTCTGTTTCTGTTAAAGTATTCTGTACCCGTTCCTGCTTCAATTTAGACATTAGGGTGACACCTAATTCTGCTATACTAGTATTAGTGCAGAGAAGTGTAAAACAATAGTTTATATCATTCTGTTTTTCTGTTATATCTGCTACACCTGTTATAGTTATCTCACATCCAGTTTTATGTTCATATCATATTATTATTATCTGTTCATATGATGAAAGTCACTGGACTTGCCAGACTTTTTGTCTGACCCTTGTTGTTTCGCCTCCTTTCTTCCGTTTCCCCCCCAGGTTATCCAAGGAGGGAAATACTTTAGCTTGATCCGGATTTCTCTTTGCTTGAAGTGCTTAAAGTATGGCTTGGCTCTGTATAGCTTCCGTTCCATGGGGATTATGATTTTAAACTATGCATTTTGAAGGCTTTTGTACAAGACTGATATTTTGTACTTGAATTCTGAAATTGAAAGGATGTAACCATATTAATTTCTGTTTCCGCTGTAATAAAGTTAAAATTTTTCAAGTACTGTTTTATCTGTCTTGTAAGTTTCTGTTCTGTTTACTAAAATGCTCCACCAAAGTTAAGGCATTTCCTTTTGTGAGTGACCTTAACGGAGGTGGGGTGTTACAATTCCCTCCAACGTTGTTGTCTCAAATTTAGATACTTCTACAAGGGTAAATACTTCAGTGACTTATGATCTATGTAGTGCTCAAATCTTTTACCAAGTAGATAATGCATCCATGATCTGAGTGCAAAAACAATCTCGGCTAGTTCCAAATCATGGGTAGAGTAATTCTTCTCATGAGTCTTAAGCTACCTACTCCCATAACATACAACTCTACCATCCTACAACAATACCGCAATCAAGCCAATCCCATATGCACCACTGCATACCGTGAACATCTTAGAGTGTTAGGAGGTGCCAACACTAGTGCACTAGTAAGAGCCTTCATGGTACTCATTAAGAAATCCTCACAATCCATGTCCTATGCGAATACTAAATTCTTCTTGGTGAAGCGGGTAAGCAGTGCTATTATCCATGCAAAGTCCTTAATAAATTTCTTGTAATAACCCGCCAGATCAAGAAAGCTCCTTGCCTCAGTTGCGTTTTTAGGGGCATTCCAATCCTGTACCACCACCTTGGCGGGATCTACAACTGACCTATCTCTAGAAACCATGTGCCCTAAGAAACGCACCTCCTCTCGCTACGAATGGCACTTCAAAATTTTTGCCTTGATCTAATGTGCTTTGAGAGTACGGAAAATTTCCCCTAAATGTAAGGCATGCTCATCTTGCTCCTCAAGAACACCAAAATGTCATCCACAAAAACAACAACGAACCTATTAATAACATTTAGGAAGACTCTGCTAATCAAATCAACAAAATAGGCAAGTGCATTGGTTAGGAGAAAGGCTTAACCAACTACCCGAAAATCCTTCAGGTATTCGAAAGGCCATCTTATGATATCCTTTGACACCCTGAGATGATGGAAACCAGTGACTAAATCCAATTAAGAGAACACTGACGCACCAACTAACTTGTCAAACTAATCATTGATCAAACAGAGTGGGTATCAATTCTTCTCCATGATCTTGTTAAAATCTCTATAATCCATACAAAGTCGGAGAGAACCATCTGTCTTTATAGCAATGACGACAAGTTATTTCCATTAGAAAATACCATCTGATGATTCCCTTCTCCAATAGCTCACCCACTTGCTGGCTCAGCTCTACCCATTCCCCAGGAGCCATATGTTGTTTGAGAAACACTACGTGCTTTGCATTATCATTGAGATAAATCTTGAAATCAATCTCACTCCTAGGAGGTAGCCTCTCACCTCCTCAAACATATCCAAAAACTGATGTACTATGGGCATAGAATCAATATCGTTGGTAGATGAATTTTGGGAATAAAGAAAACTCAACATGGCTGACTCACATGGGTCATAAGAAATCTTGGGGGTCCAACCACTACATGTCGCTACTCGAACGACCCTCCTCTCGAAGTCAAAGATAGCCCATACATGGCTAGAAAATCCATCCCCAAGATCATCCCATGCCTTGAGAATCCTAATACGTTGGCGTCTCAGTCGAACTCAGTCTTTGAGACCAAAATTTTCAAACACCTACAAATCATAGACAAACATGTAGAACACCTATGGATTTTGAAACAACTTTAGGATCAGTGACTAAAGTACAGTTTCATAATTTATTATCAAATAAAAACATATACCCTTTTTGTGCTATGTCCAACAAATAGTATATGTACATATATGATAGAAGACAAATAATATGTTGTAGAAAAAAGATAAAAAGTGTATAAGAAGGCATAGAAGGCTTATTATTAACTATGTGCACATGCTAATGTTATATATGTCATGATACTACAGCCGTGTATCAAAGCATGCATAAAGTGGGAAGACGCAACATGAACTGGATTAAATGAGAAACGAGTAGTAGTGAGTGTAAAATGTAAAATTTTAGCATAATAGTTGAGTAGATAGATGGCCCACATGGCACAAAACACAAACATGAATTAGCAATTAGAAGATTCAGATAGGTACAATCTAAGTACAAAAACAGGGTACATGTTTACTGGACACAACAGGTTCAAATAGTAAAGGTGGAAAGCAAATGGAATAAAATACACACAAAGCAGTGGAAATAAAAGTTGGTAGATTTTTTTTCAGTAGAGAAAACAGTAGGCAACCGCTGGTAGGGACATCAAGATTTATTTTTTCTTTCTCTTCTATGATGGCTAGTGACGGGTCTTTGTTTTAACCCGATTTTTAGTCTTCTCATCCTGAAAAACGTAGTTTAATAACATAAGCTGTAAAAAAGGAGCATGGCGTGCAGTTATAAGAACACTGAACAGTGTGCCGTATCATAATCTTTTTAAAATAAAAACATGTTAGAACGTTACCCCACTAAGTTTTCGAAGTTGAGATGTAGTTGCAGGCTCAGGAGTGTTTCCCGCAGCGTGATTACCTATTTCAGTAAAATTGGTTTCCTGTAAAAAAGCAAAACCATAGATATGGATAATGATGTATAAAAAAATAGGAGTAGGTTATGGAATGATGAACAAATGTGTTGAGAACCTCAAACATGTCCCCTTTCCTTTGACATCAATATGTGGTTCTGCTATAAATAGTGAATAGTAGAAGTAATTAAGTTCATGTTCACTTATAAGTGAGATGTAAGCATATGAGATGTATATGTACTGGCATTGGTCAACGTGCTCGACTCAACCGCTTGCTGAGTGGATTATAAATCTGGTGTGTCATTTACTTCAACTTTAATGGACTATGAATTTATGGGTGTGTAAGGTTGTTGCACATATGAAACCTTATTGTCAGTGATTTTCCATGGTTTATTATGTCGTACTGAGTTGGTTTGAATTCAAAACGTGCTTCTACTCCCGACAACATGTTGAATAGTTTATCAACCATATTAGCGCCACTATCCTGAAGTAGTAGCATTGATTTAGAGTATGATTTGAGTTATGAGGTACAAAAAAAGTAAGGTCTGTTTTCATAAAGTAAACAGGGTGGGAAGGGCGGAAAAAAGATGTTGATGACCTTCTTTGATATGTCCACCATTTCGTCAACGGTTCGTTTCAGCAAGGAAGTAGCGTCCCTACCAAAAGCTATTACAGTTGCTGAACCATTGTGGTCAAATACTTCCATCGACAATCGATATATGGTCAAAATGATGTATTAGTAAGTAAATGAGAAATTGTTGTCATGTTCGAGTCGGTTACCTATTTATGGAGTTAGGAACATGTTTTCTTCATTTAGGACATGCAAAAGAGGTAGGCTCCTTTGTTACAATCTTCCTGCAAAGCGGACATGAAAGATAACTCCAGCCGCCTGATGTGTTAATCTTCATTATAGTTGCTTGAACAACATATATTTTCCCCTAATAATATATGAGCAAAGTGTGCAGTTGTAATTTAATAACATTAATGCAATAGGATATATTAGTACAAGGAAGTTACGTGACAATTATTCGCTCTAATATCACTTAGCATAGTCGAAAATGTAGAACGAATTTGACTATCTTTATGATTTGAGTCCATGTCATTACGATGGTCAATTGTAGTTATTGTAGCATGTTCATTTGTTGGTATACTTTTGTGGTTGTTGTAATGTTAGTGAAATTGTGTTAAACTCTTAATATTTATAGGAAAAAAACATATCAATATGCTTACCTCAGAAATGTATTCATGTTTTGTACATACTCCAGGTTGCGATACATTTGGGATGCGTTAGTTGAAGAAAAAGTAAATTCTCCTGCAATTTGTTAATCGAAACATGAACGTGTACAAAAATTTGAAATCATTGAATAGCAATGTTAGTGTACCTTTAAAAAGTTTTACCACCATTAATGTAAAAATAAGGTTTGGTGGTTTGTTTTCGTTTTCCACATATGGAACATTAATTAAATTTGTCTTATCTGCCCAAAGGTTCATGAACGTAGTTCGTGAACTATAAGAATAGTATACAGGTTAGTTAAAATGAATATATATTAAAATAAATAAAAGAGATTTATTTGTGAAGAACCCAGAAGTGGTAAGAGTTAGTTCTCTCTTGATGGTTTGACATCCTCTCCATGTTGTTGTTGGACCAATAGTTGAAATGGATCTTAGTATACCGACAATATCTGCATTAAGGGCAGACAAAATAACAGTTTATAAAGTATAATCAGTAGCAATTTAAAATTGTGAGGTATATGCATATAAAGCTGAGTGTAAGTAGTAGTAAAATAATTACCAATAAGCTGGTCCAATTTATCAACACGTTGAGGGAGAACCTCATCACCAACAAATTCAAATTTGTATTTCGGTTTGTTGTACAGCATAGGTGATAAATGCATTACTTGAGTATCAAGACGAAAGATGATCATCAGATCTCATATGATTGGATGATAGTCCGTTTTTGAATGATTCAATTTCATAGATCGATTATTCTTCAAATGTGTGTAAATATTTGTACACTAAATCTTTCGGTACCAGACATGTTTTTGGTTACCTGATCAGTTACGTCAATAAACATGGTGTGAAAAAATGGTATAGAATTTAAATGAGTATTTAACGCTGAGTACAAAATGGAAATTTGCTTGAATGTCAAGCAGTTGAAGATTTATCGAGTATATGTGTTTAGCAACCTTTGTGATTGAATTCCATATCATGGACACTCTAATAGTGATGTAATCCCAGACAGGCCCCGAAGCTAAATCAGACAGCGGTGAAGTATTACTCGCCAATGTTATACCTGGATGAGTTTGATCATAAATATGTCATAGTGAAAAATATGCAATGTGTAATGATCAGGAATTTATGTAATGAACATGGAGAAGGGACCATTACTGAGTAAGTTTGGAAGTTGTAGGAAAATTCAAATGATTTAATTACCTGAAATGTGAATAGGAGGTATGAGTAATGAAGGCAGTGGTATATTTGTATTTAAAATATTAGTGTGTGTTTGTAAGGAAATGGGAAGAAGAAAATGTGAAAGTGGGGTTTCAGTTGAAAGTAGTGGGTGTAGTTAGGACAGAAAATGGGTTGACTCTAAAGGAATGAAGGAGAAAGAAAATGACAGAAACGGTTAAGGGTAGTTAACTGTACGGTTTTATATCTACAACAATGAATTTGAATAAAATAGACACGAAAAGTAAGGGAATTTTACCAGGGGGTTCGAAAATAACTATGCTCTCCAAAGAGCAACTCTTCTCAAAATCTCAAAAGGAATAGTTAAGAGCAGTTAACTGTACGGTTTTATATCTGCAACAACGAATTTGAAATAAAATAGACATGATGTAACACCCCTTATTTTTAAGATAATAAATAATAATAACTTAATTAAATAATGAGATTAAGTAAAATAGACTGCTCCATTGCGTCTATCTCGAAATTTTGGTCAAAATAGACACATGGTTTGCATAAAAATAGTCAATTTTCTTCTTCTTTCTTTTCCTCTCTATGGAAGATTTGATAGTCAATTTGCGTAAAAATAGTCAAAATAGTCAATTTTCAAAAATAGTAAGGTAACTTTCTAGATCTGATCTATTCAATTTTCCTTTTCTTTCTTTTCCTTTCTATTTAAGTAAAAATAGTCAATCCATGGTTGTTAAATTCTGAATCCAATTAGGGGAAAATCATGGAAGATTTGATCTGGACCAAATCCAAAATTTGGGAAGCTTACGAGGTGTGTGGATTTAAGCTATAGCATTTTAGATAATGATATGTTATCGTTTAGACAATCCTCGTTATTATATGTGAATTTGCTAGGATAATTAGGAGTTACTGTTATAACAAGTTTGAAAAATAAACTTGTTAGAATATGGGTAATGACTAATGTTGTTATAATTAAATAATTCACTTGTGGCATATTATTGAGTAAATGACATGTTAACCTGTTAGATTTGAGCAATTACCCGATTAAATGTTTACATGTCAAAATAGGATTAAACACATGTTAAAAAGGATATGCGACATAATATAGGCATGATTTGAGGACAAATAAATTAGAATACATTAAACATGTGAAAAAGGATAATATGCCTAAAATTTACAGTAAATAGAAAACTGTAACCGCACAAAGACACGAGGTTAGATTACATTTTTGAAGGAAGTCTGCTCGGACCCGACCGGCATATCCAGCATCCACAAGTGGTAAATCTAATGTGATGGGTCTAAGTGCATAAATAAAACATATAATGGTGCTAAGACACGAGGTTAAGTCAATTTGTGGTAGAAGTCTGCCTGGACCCGCCGACAAATCCAGCATCCACAAGTGTAGGCTTAACGTGAGAGGTCTTATGCATATATATATATATATATATATATATCTGTGTGTGTGTGTGTGTATAACAAGATATGAATAAATGGCAATGATGGCAATTAAATGGCTTACTTAGAAAAATAAGAAAGGAAGGGATGTAATGGAAAAAGTTAGTGTGAGGCGAAGGAAAAGTGATGTATTTCCCTAAATGACCTATTTCTGAGAACGTTATTGCAAGTAAGCCATAGGAAATAAAGTAAAGAAATTACTTGCTACCACGGATTTAGATGGGAATATGTTATGAAAATAAATCACCGATTCCTTCTATCAAACTGATAAGGTGCATGAAGTAATTTCCTTAATATAATAAGGAGTATATATTATAGTGAATGAAGAATAATGGTTTACAATAGTAAATATTTTAAACGGGGAATGATAATAACCTGTTATAAATAAATTACATTAATACGAATGTTGTGTAATAGGTAGACTTGTCCTAGGGAAAGTGAAGATTATAACTTAGGTTATAATAAACTAGTAAGGAAATGGGATAACTGGTGAAATGAGATAAGGGACACTTAATTGTAAATTAAGTAATCAGTAAATGAGGAAAACCTGAAACCAGTTGAGAAAAGGGGGAAAATTTATGAAATACAAGAAGTCGTACTTAATTATAAATTAAGTAATTTGTAAATTTGAAAGTATGAAACCTACTGATAAGAATAACATGTTTGTACGTGTCCTAGGGAAAAGAGGAAATTATAACATAGGTTATAATAAATGGGTAGAGAAACTTATTAATGGACCTTAGTTAAGATAACTAAGTTAATAAGTAAACAACGATAAGTTGTAATAATGGTGTAAAATGGAATAGTAATTAAATGAGAAAGAATGAGGAGAAATTATGAAATAAGTTATATTTAATCATAAATAATGACTGGCATATTAAACAGAAAACACATGAGTTAAGATATACTCAGTTACATATTAAGTAGGACATGTTATTACAACGATAAAATCAAAAAAGAATACAAATGGGATTGTGGATTATAAACCTTGGGTCACAATCTAGATAATAACATGTTGTGGGCTTATTAATAAATTTAAATGGGCTAAGTTGTATAACTGAAATTAATAAGCAAGTGGAGCCCATTCCTTAGAGATATAAAGGGCTAGGAAGGAATTGGTAAGCTGAATAAAAAGTTAAGATAACCAGATTAAATGGAAACCTGATAAGATAAAGCAAGCGCGTAAAAGAATGTTTAGACATAGGGTCTAACAGTATATTAAAGTTAGGCACTTGGACCAGTCCGCACGTTTGAGGACGAATAACCCAATGGGGGTAGATCATCATGATGTTATAAGGCACGAGGGGAGCATACGTTCACCTGATTATTTTGTCGGCTCCAAAGGACTAAAAGGGGAAGAACGCGGCTTCCTAACATACCTAGGTGCTCCTGGTAGTCCTATGTGCAGCGGCAGATGTTTAGGCTGTGCTCGCAAAGGTTGGGTCTGTGCGTAACTACTAGGTGGGTGGGCCTTGACTGCAAAAGTAGCTTTGCAGTCAGAATGCTGTGACGTGGTGACACCAGGGTGATTCAGCGGTTGCCTCAATGGGGAGGCATAGGGTCACGACTAGTGAGGATAGTAGATTGTCGGATACTCGTCATTGGCAGCCAATGAAATGCGAAAAGACTATAGCTAAAACCAATAGACCATTCACCTTTTACTATCGAGGTACGGTGCTTGAGGGAAGACGCCAATTGGATGTTTAGATTGTTTGTTAGGGGTTAGTCGTTTAACTCTTGTAGTCTTTACTAGTTGAGGGAGGGGTGGAGGTGGGGCCATAGCCACCATAAAAACAGATCCTAGGAATATCTGTATATAGAGGCTCTTAAAGACGGGCCTGTATAGATATGGAAAAGCTCCTGACCGAGTTCCATGTTTCTTGTATCGCCCTGCCACGGAACTCGGTGCACATTAGAGGACGTGCAGTTGAGGCATTGAGCTACAATTAACGGTACGTACGGGGGACAGTCTAGATATATGCATGTCGGCTCTAGTGGTGTATTGTAGACTTGACGGTATTATACCAATTTGGAATCTGATTCGATCAAAGGTGGAAGTCTGTATGCTTACGTAGCATAGTAATGACAGGTATATGTGGAACGTAACATTGTTATTTAGAGATCTGTACGTCACTCCGACGTAGGATGAAGGACTGTGTACATTTCAGTGGTATTATGGAGGATACCGTGCGAGTGAGGTACCATGGGGTGTACCTTAATATTGGGGGTAGCTACATATATACTGTATTGGGTTAATCCACTGGGAAGTAAATGGGTGTGACGTATGTGTAAGCCTTAAGTGTTGTTAACCCAAGTAACCTAATAAATAAGAAAATGTGATTGAACAGTATATGTAGTGTTACCCAAAGTGTATAATTTAAATCCAATCACCAGAAGTTGTGTTCTAACCCCCTCCGCAGAACACACTCGCAGGTTAGATTTTTGGCAGAGACTTGATAACTTTGGATATTGGTTAGGTAGTATTATTAATACGGTAAGGCTATACTTTGAGTATAATATATTTTATCCATTCCGCTATGAGATATTTTCTGAGCTCTGACATATTTATGTCTCTGGCTTTTCTGCAGGATACCAGAGATAACCAATCCGGGTTTCGATTGATTGGAATTTTGGAAAAAAATCGGTTTGTTGGAATTTTGGTTGTCACATCTGGTATCAGAGCTTAGGTTTAGGATTCCGATATAGATAGTGAGTGAACATATTTGTATTTTTTTTCAAAAATATAAATATATTATATATATACCTAGATCCATAGAGGAACCCACTAAATAGAAAGAGTATAACATGGTAAGAAATGGGATGTTTGTTTTGTACACTGAAGGAATGAATATGGAAATCTGAGACCCTTAGGTAATTTGGGTGGAAAGTGTACAATGTACTTTGTATGAAGGAAAGTGGATCCCGTACGATTAGTATTTTGGGTTAGTGGGCTTGAAAACCTTATACATTGGAAAAAGGTTAAAAAGAGAAAAATGGATTAAGAATATATATAGTTGAGAGAACTGACCTTATGGAGTGTCTAGGAAAGCCTAGAAAAATTGGAAGTTCGCTTTGAGACTAACCCCATTGTTCAATTTTTAAGAACTTGAAATTGTAAAATTTTGGAAAAATGGTTTATGGTGTTTTGAAGTTTTAAGTCCTAAAAGTTATAGTTTTAAATATGTAAAGTAAACATATTGAGTTTTAAAGTAAAATGGGGTATATTTTGTAAATAGTGATTTCTTGCGAAAATTTTGTCTTAAAGAAGATTCTCTTAGGAAATGGAGCATATTATAGAGCATGTATAGCTCGCTAGTTTTCTTGTTAAATTTCATACGAGAATTTTTAATAAAGAAATTTTTGAAATCTCTATTCTTTTAACAATCATTTTTGATAAATTGTTTTAATAAGAGAATTTTGTTGGGTGGACAAAATAAGTTGTAGAAATTAAGAATAGAGTGGATATTTGCACCTTGTAGTAAGAGACTAAACTGACCTTATATGCAAGAACGAGTTATAAACCTGGTTGAGAAATAATTGTCCCTATCTACTCCAGTTTTGTGATTTGAAAAAAAATTATTTACATTTTTTTATGACATGTTTTATGGTTTGACAAAAGTAAGTCTTCATGAGGAAAATAAAGTTTTGACACTTTTAATCTTTGAGAAGAAAAAAATTTAAATGAAAAGGCCAAACCGTGTTTTAAAAAATATAGAGTAGGCAAAGCTTAGTGCCTAGGAAAGACGGGAAAAATTTTGAGGCTATAAAGTAAATAGCGAGAACTGTCTTGGAAAAATGGTAAGTTCCCATAAAATGTGTAAGCAATGAAAAGCCTAGGGTGTTGCTTGAAATAATTGTTGGTACACAGCTAGGACTAGTGGTGACTACTAGATAGTAAAGGGAAAGTAAGTGTTTAGATCCTGTTGCTAATTTTCATGTTAGGGATAAAACCCGTTACTACAATTCTGTTGGGACCATTTTGTTATTTTTGTTCTTGTTGGGTAGTTAGTGTAACACTTAAACCTTTCGTGGATCCCATAGTTTGGACTTTTCTGTCTGAGAGGGGACATAGTCCCAAGATTCTTGGCCCTTGGTAGTAGCTGTGTAGGGTGTCTGTTCTCCTGTTTTAGTTGAAAGACTAAACCTAGATCAAATAATTATATAAGCTAAGAAAAGAGAAATGGAGCAACTAAAAAGGAAACAACAAATTCAGTAAAGGAAAAAACATGATAAGTTATGAGAAAAAAGATGGATAAAAGTAAAATTTTCCAAGATAAGATGAAAAAAAAATTCTGTAATAAAGAAAATTTTCTTATTGAAAATTTGATTTGGATAAAAAAGAATGATACATTCTCCAGAAAACTCAAAAAATCTGCATGCCTCTACGAATTCTAACGGGAATGTCCTTATGTGGATTGAATGAGAGATAGTAGGAGGAGAGTTATTTCGGCCAATTAATATACTGGCCGACGCTCCTGCCTTCCTAGCCTAGTAGCCCAGATCCCAAATCGGAATCACGTGCACAAGCTAACCGGCCCTTCTAGCTGTCGAGTTGTCCCCGAAATAAAAAATGAAAAATAAAGGTTTTTTCTACCTTTCTAATTCTTTGCATCTCACAAGCTTGCCTAGGTGTTGCATATGACCACGTCCTCAACTTCTCGCTCCAGGGCATCTGACTGCGTCCTCGACTTCTTGCTGTGGTTCAGCAATAATGACATCTCCCAACATACTAAAACTGTCTTCATCCAGTGGTATCTACTTGTTGTGGGTTGTGCTTGGATAGGAAAATAGGGAATCTTTATAAATTGTTTCATAAAATCCAAGTACGGTTGGAAAAGGATACATAAAAAGAAAAATGGAAGATGCAAACTTTTCTGTTTTTTGCCTTTTTGTAACATAAGAAATCGAATTTAGAAAATTAGATTTTCCTGAAATTCAAAAAAATAAAGTTGGTTGGTAGGATTATGGATGCAACAATTGGATGAAATATGCTCTTACTCAGTAAGAGTGTGGGAAAATTTGGATGAAAAAGCATTTTTGATTTTCAAAAATATTGCATTCATGTAGAACTGCCAGTATATTTAGGATGTGAGCATCATGTTTTTTTTTTTAAAAAAAGGATTTTTGAAAAATTTGCATACACATAGGAGGTACCGCTTAGGCATACATGTATTATTATTATGTTGTATTTCACCTTTCACAAGTGCACGATGTTGCAAAAATTGGATGCACACATGATGGATGGATATTATGTGAGTTGTTATTTGATTTTACCCTTATCAAATTTCGGGGACGAAATTTCCTAAGGGTGGGAGAATTTAACACCCTACATTTCTAAGATAATAAAATAAGAATAACTTAATTAAATATTGAGAATTAAGTAAAACAGACTGCTCCATTGCGTCCGTCTCGAAATTCTGGTCAAAATAGAAACATGGTTTGCGTAAAATGGATAACGTATGAAGAGGTTATGAGTGTTAGAAGCTTGTATATATATACGGAACTCATATGAATATATATATATATATATATATTAAAAATTAGTCCAGAAATCAAAATTCATAAGTAGGAAAGTCTGGAGGGAAAATAGACCGCTGGGGGTCGACCTAGGGGTCGACCCACCAATAGAGGGGTCGACCCACCCCAAGGGGGGTCGACCCCACCACGGATCGGGAATCTTCTCCTGACATGGTCGGTTATGATATTTTTATTTTAAGTCTGAAGGACCCGGTCTCTCCGAAACACCTATAAATAAGTCTGTAGAGCCAACCCTAAAACTCATATTTTTGAGGCTACGCAGAGGATCTGCCATTCTTCCCTCTTCTCAAATCTATTCAGAAAATTAAGAAAAATTCTAAATCCAAATATGGAGAAAAAGAACGAGTATTTGTTAGTAGGTGTTCAAATCTCATATCGAAGTAGGATAACTTTCTAGATCCGATCTATTCAATTTTCCTCCTCTTTCTTTTCCTTTCTCTTTTAGTAAAAATAGTCAATCCATGGTTGTTAGGTTCTGAATCCAATTAGGGGAAAACCATGGAAGATTAGATCTGGACCAGATCCAGGGTTTGGAAAGCTTACGAGGTGAGTGGATTTAAGCTATAGCATTTTAGATAATAATATGTTATCGTTTAAATATTCCCCGTTATTATATGTGAATTTGCCAGAATAATTAAGAAATACTGTTATAACAAGTTGAGATGTAAAATGAATAATTCATATGTTGAATCAGTTAAAGTGTTGGAATGATTACATATCGGAAAACAAATTTGTTAGAATATGGGTAATGACTATTGTTGTTATAATTACATGATTCACTTATGGCATATTATTGAGTAAATAACATGTTAACCTGTTAGATTTGAACAATTACCCGATTAAATGTTTACATGTCAAAATAAAATTAAACACATGTTAAAAAGGACATGCGACATAATATAGGCATTATTTAAGGACAAATAAATTAGAATACAATAAACATGTGGAAAAGGATAATATGCCTAAAATTTATAGTAAATAGAAAACTGTAACCGCGCTTAGACATGAGGTTAGATTACACTTGTGGAGGAAGTTTGCCCGGACCCGACCGGCATATCCAGCATCCACAAGTGGTAAATTTAATGTGAGGGGTCTAAGTGCATAAATAAAACATATAATGGTGCTGAGACACGAGGTTAAGTCAACTTGTGGTAGAATTCAGTCCGGACCCGCCCGACATATCCAACATCCACAAGTGTAGGCTTAACATGAGAGGTCTTGTGCATATATATATATATATATATATATATATATATATATATATAAATGGCAATGATGGTAATTAAATGGCTAACTCAAAAAATAAGAAAAGAAGGGATGTAATGGACTGAGTTAGTGTGAGGCAAAGGAAAAGTGATGTATTTCCCTAAATGATCTATTTCTGAGAATGTTGTTGCAAGTAAGCCACAAGAAATAAAGTAAAGAAATTACTTGCTAACACGAATTTATATGGGAATACGTTATGAAAATAAATCACTGATTCCTTCTATCAAACTGATAACGTGCATGAAGTATTTTCCTTAATATAATAAGGAATATATATTAAAGTAATGAAGAATAATGGTTTACAACAGTAAATGGTTTAAACGTGGAATGATAATAACCTATTACAAATAAATTACATTAATAAGAATGTTGTATAATAGGTAGACTTGTCCTAGGGACAAGTGAAGATTATAACTTAGGTTATAATACATTAGTAAGGAAATGGGATAACTAGTGAAATGAGATAAGGGACACTTAATTGTAAATTAAGTAATCGGTAAACAGGGAAAACCTGAAACCAGTTGAGAAAAGGGGGAAAATTAATGAAATACAAGAAGTTGTGCTTAATTATAAATTAAGTAATCTGTAAACTTGGAAGTCTGAAACCCGCTAATAAGAATAACATATTTGGACTTGTCATAGGGACAAGAGGAAATTATAACATAGGTTATAATAAATGGGTAGAGAAAATTATTAATGGACCTTAGTTAAGAGAACTAAGTTAATAAGTAAACAACGATAAGTTGTAATAACGGTGCAAAATGGAATTATGATTAAATGAGAAAGAATGAGGAAAACTTACGAAATAAGTTATATTTAATCATAAATAATGACTGACATGTTAACAGAAAACATGTGAATTAAGATATACTTATTTACATATTAAGAAGGACATGTTATTGTAACGATGAAATCAAACATAACTGAAATTAATAAGCAAGAGGGGCCCATTCCTCAAAGATATAAGGGGCTGGGAAAGACTTGGTAACCTAAATAAAAAGTTAAGATAACCAGGTTAAATGGAAACCTGATAAGGTAAAGCAAGCGCTCAAAAAAATGTTTAGACATAGGGTCTAACAACATATTAAAGTAAGGCGCTTGGACCAGTCCGTGCGTTTGAGGATGAATAACCTAACGGGTAGATCATCATGGTGTTATAATGTACGAGGGGAGCATACATTCATCTAATTATTTTGTCAGCTCCAAAGGACTGGAAGGGGAAGCACGCGGATTCCTGAGATACGTAAGGTTCTCCTGATAGTCCTCTGTGCGGTGGCAGATGTTTAGGCTATGCTCGCAGAGGTTGGGTCTGCGCGTAACTACTAGGTGGGTGGGCCTTGGCTGCAAAAGTAGCTTTGCAGTCAGAATGTTGTGACGTGGTGATACCAAGGTGATTCGGCAGTTGCCTCAACGGGAAGACATAGGGTAACTTTCAACAAGGACAATAGATCGTCCAATACCCATCATCGACAGCCAGTGGGATGCAAAAACTAGAGCTGAAACCAATAGACCATTCACCTTTCACTATCGAGGTACGATGGTTGAGGGAAGATGCCAACTGGATATTTTGATTGTTTGTTAGGGGCCAGTCGTTTAGCTCTTGTAGTCTTTACTAATTGACGGAGAGGCCTAGGTGGGGCCATAGCCACCATGAAAACAGACCTTAGGAATATCTGTATATAGAGGCTCTTAAAGATGGGCCTGTACAAATATGGAAAAGCTCCCAACCGAGTTCCGTGTTTCTTGTATCGCCCTGCCACAGAACTCGGTCCACATTAAAGGACGCACGATTAGAGGATGTGCGTATGTAGCATTAATTGTATTTTTAAGTAGTATATATATTTTGAAATATTCTATTTTACAATCAACGTATAATTTGAAATATTCATGCTACTGCAGGTACATATTAAATGGGTATGTTAATGAAACATAATGAGAAGTATATATGCAAACAACTAGTAATAATTCGAAAAAGTAGCAGTAAATGAGTAAAAAATCAGAAGTTAGATGCGCCAAATGAAGAAAATACAGGTTTTAAGGGCAATTGTTACGGCTTCAATCTTAACTATTACGTCTATATAATATGGTTTCAATGGCAGTAGAAAAGTACCTCTCGATTAGCACTAACTAAGAAGTTGACCATGTGTTTAAATATCAATAAGATGACCAAAATTCAAAATTCATCCAATAAAACATTAACTTCATCAGTTGGAAGACAGTAATTCAATTACCTTTGTTTAAACAATGATGTCTTTGGTCTCTCTTTCATCCATCTCTTTAACACATCTTCACCCGAATCATAATTTGTATCTCTTTTCTACAGTAAAAAGGTAAAAAATGAGAGCTGTGAAAAATGTTTAAACTTACAGTACAGTTCGACATTTCCAAGGGAAATAACCAATCAAATAATAAGCAGCAGTAAAGTTAATGGCAGTGATAAATGCAGTATGAATGGTTACATATTTCATTAATATGATTATCAAATCAAATAATAACTTTTCGTCCAAAATGATATCAATGTCGAAAATATTAGTTGATTAGTTATGTAAACGTGAAATCGAAATATGTGAATCTAAAATGAGACCCTACGTATGAATAGAGAAAATACTATATCAGTTGGTTTTATCTTAACAAAAAATAATGAAAAATAATAACCGAGACGATAACGATTTAACTATCCAAAATTAGTCAACAACTCTCAATCGCCATAATTTATCATGTAATTTGATGACGTAACAGTACAGAGTATGAAGCAATAGAAAAAAAATATGATTTTCTTGATAAAATTTTCATCGTGTTAAACGAAGCTTCAATCGTGGGAGAGTTATGAGTTGTAATAGGAGAAAGTGTATTACCAAAATTCAAAATATAACCCAAAAAAAACCAGTAATGATCAAGGGCTAAAGACGATGCATATCTATAATGAAACAATGATTTTTGTTATAAATATGCATAAACACGTGCAGACAAATTCAACGCGGGGGCAACGATGCAAATGGGTATGATGAAACTGGAAATGAGAACGATTAAATTAGTTTGTTACCTCACATAATTTTAAGTAGAAATTGTAGTATCCTTTGCCTTCTTATTGTTCGTAAGTTTTTTACGTACTGCAAAAAACGAAAAAAACTCAGGAGAGTGATCAAAATTAAGTCATTTAGTTCGTTAAGTGTGCGTACATGTTATGTGTGTATATAAGTACATATATGGATGCATTTCATGATCTGCATGTAACTACTACTTGTCAACATCAAAACAATAGGATGATTATCAGTGCACAAAAATTTTTAGTCGACGACATGGATTTGACAACTGCTAATGTGTACAACCATTTGCATGTCTGAAGATTAAATTGAAGTGGTAGATTTTTAGGTACAATTAGCATGCGAAATTAATGGTGTCGTCTTCAAGTCATATAGGAAATGATTGTAAGTTAAACATATTAACATGTAATGAATTTTAAGTTACAACAAATGTAACTGTGTTACGCAGTATACAATATTTCACATGAATAACTTCCATTTTTGTAGTAAAAAATAGAGAGGAAGTGCATGAATTTCAGACAGTTTTTTTGCAGTTAAGTTAATTAAAGAAGTAAAACACGTATTCATGTGTACCAGGGAAAAAATTAATTGTGCTGACTAATTTGCATAAGAATTGCGTAAGATTTGTGGTTCGTGTTAATGGTAGTCAGCATATTGTATAACAAGTCCGCAGCAAATATAGCAGTAAATCATGTGGTCAATCAAGACGAAGAGTACATAAATAAAACCTTGTTTTCACAACAAGTTTAGTACACGGCTGTATGGACTAATGTTCAACTTTAGCTGTACTGGAAGGAGAATGTAGGAGGTGAATGATTTGGATAATTTCTTTTGCTTAAGCTATTAACAACAAACAGACCTGTTAGCAACAAACATTTTCATTCAGAAATTATGAATTTCGTGTGAAATCAAGGAAATAGAAAGAGGAAGAGGGCATATCAGATTGGGTGTCGTACCTCTGGAGATAAGAACAGAAATTAATGCGAAGATATGAAGAGCGGAGTGTCAGTGTCGGTGGAAGGGGATGAGGGAAGACATTATACGACCTAAAAGCGGGTTTGATAGTCGAAACAATGTTAGGGTTCATCGTGATTGCGAACAGATTGGATGGAGTGGTTGGAGTGCGTCGGGGAGAAAGGAACAGGTGAAGAGGGGTAAGTAGGGAAAAAAACATCAGAAAATCAACCGATTTGATGACAGCGAATGTTGCTAGTGAAATCAAGGAGTGCGAACAGGGATTTGGGTCAGAGTGTAAGATTAAAAAAGGCAAGAACGAAGGGAGAAAAGAGTAGATGCAATTGGGGATTCAACGTGACATTGCAGATTTTGGAAATAACGGGGAAGAAAGTAAAGCGTGAATGAAAAGGGACAGATGTCGACACCTAAATGTTTTGGATTTTGCTATCCAATATAGGCAATAGATGACCCATCATTCCACAACCGTGACACTTTATATCATTTTTTATTTGCCCTTTCTAATGTCCTTTGGTATTCTTCTTGTTGCCTTTCTTATCTTTCCACCACTTCTTCGAGCTTATATACTTCGAAACGCCCTCTTTACCCTCTTTAACCTCTTCCTTCGCATGTTCATGCATAAGAGCCATTTCCACTAAAGACTTGAATGTATCCCCATCAGTGTATGTATCATGCTAACCTTTGGATAGGGTAATTCAATCCGCTCACGATACTGAGCACTTGCTTATGAGCTATATTGACTTAATTCATCCTAAACCTTGGCAACACATTGAAGTGATTGAATATTCCTTTATAATAAGAATCAATGCTTCAATACAAGAAACTGTTCCAACTGCATCCCTTCCTCAACCTATGGTAAGAATCTCCTCTCGAATCAATCTCTAAATCCAACCCAATCAATATCTCTACCTTCCATCTCGAGCAATAATTATTGACTTCTCAAAGATTTGCCTACTAAGTCAATCATTACAAATCTCTACACATGCTCTTGCTCTTCAGCTAGTGTTGTAGCCTTAAGATATCTATGAAATCAACTTGGAATTGGGACTCTCCCAGGAAGTTTTGGGGCTTCCAACTTACTGCGCAAGAGCAAAGATAGAGATTTAAGATATCGAAGGAATCAAAGAAAGGTTGTACTTGACTTGGGAGGACAAACATTATTTTCAAAAATTGCTTTTATTTTAAAAACCTACTTTCTTTTGAAAAATATTTTATTTTAGAAACATTTTTTTACGAATCATGTAGCTTGCTTGATACCAAATGAAATACCTTGCACCACTTAACATTCCAAAAATTGGGTTACGCTAAGAAATATGAAGCTTTATAGGTATAAAAACGTACATCACAAGAGACAAAGATTTATAAAACATAAAATAATAAACACAGTGGACACATTTTATAATAGAAAACATTACATTTATTTCAAAAGCCATGTATCAATTTCAATCTTAAATCACATGTCTCATGAAAATAACATCTTAGCCACAAATCAGGGTACTGTAATATGAATATCCCTGAAAATAGAAAACAATACAACTAACTAGATGAATACATTAGTAAATAGAATAAGTCTTCAAGAATGATCCTCCATGTAATCTGAATTAATCACCTACACCCTGCGAGCAAGGTGGGAAGAAATAGGAATAAGGAAGACATAAAGTTTAGTGAGTGATGTAATTACAAGCATGATTGAGTAACAAGGAAGACAAACTCAATAATAGTTCAAGAGTCAGATAAGGTAAATGTCTATGTAGTACTAAAAAGATAAAAATACCAGAATGATGTACAAGGAAAGATACTTGAACCACACACAAGTAAAGATTTGTTCGATTGTTTACAATTTCTCAATTTCTGACCCTGATAACCTGATGTAGCACATCATGGAAATTATTCTTTAATGAATTTTGGGTCGTCCTACGTGCTAAAACAGACTTCCAGCGACCTAAACCATGGAAGAGCTATTTTAGGGTCATCCAGTACCCTAAAGGAGATCTACAACAATCTAAATCAAGAAAGAAGGATGTTTGGGTCGTCCAACGGCCTAAACACATGTTCCAGCGAGATAGAGCAAAGAGAAAGGGAACTTGGGTCGTTCAGCTCCCTTAAGAAGACGTTCTATGACCTAGAGCTTGAAGAAGAGGAGATTAACAACCTAAAAGGAGGTGCTAGCGAGCTAAATCCTGAAGGAGAGGGATATAGGTAGTACCACGACCTAACCAAGCCACTCAGCGACTAAAAGCTTGAAGAGATGCTGTTAGACCGTGTTGAGGAGGACGTTTGAAGCTTGGAACATTCACGGTGTGTAGGTCATGTCACTAATGTTTGGTCGTATGGAGTGAGTTGTATTGTGTTTTAGGTCGTTATTTTAGTGGGCGTTTTAGGGTGCGGGAATGTATGTTTGTGAAATATAAATAGGGGTGTGGTGTGAGTTGTAAGGGTTGTTGATTGCTGAATAAATTTTTGTGTGAGCTTTATGCCACCATTAAAATTGGAAGTTGAGTGTGATCTCCTTTCTTCATCTTTGGATATTCGAGTGCGCTCAAATCAACGAACTTGAAGCCGATTCACGGTATCACTTGTGAGTGATAAACATTCGAAGAATCATAGATCGGTAACATGGTATCTTGCGAGATCAAAGTGTTAGAGTTAGTGAGATTCCAACATTGAAAGATCAACGGAGTTAAGAACCTATCCCATCCTCGATCGTTTTTCCACAGATCCGTCCATTCGTGTGAAGTTTTATCCTGGACGCTGCGCCAGTTTGGTATCAAAGCGAGATTTCCATCTTATGGTTATATCGCCGGAGCCTTGATCTCCATTTCGGTTGGATCGCCAACGCTAGATCACCATCTTTTGGTTGGATCGCCGGAAGCCATTCGGATTTGTATCATCGTCATCACCATTCCATTTCCGACCATCATCACCTTCATTTGGACCACCATTATCATCCTCATCATCTCACAAGACCGCCTCTACTAGATCGTTAGATCACCATTCATTTCCCCACCACTAGCTAGATCGCCACCCTCATTTCGACCGTCAACACCGTTGGACCATCATTCACCTTTGGACCGACATCCTCGGATCGTTGCCATCCAATCTCAGGTCGAACCCTCCCACCTGTTGAACCGCCACCAATTGAACCACCAATAACCTTTTAAACTGCCATCCACAACTTGGAACGCCAAATCCATTTTAAACCAGTCTTCAATTATTTAGACCGCCAATTTTGGATCGCCGGAACAACTTTTGGACATTTCCAAGATCTAGATCATGCAAGTGTGCAAAAGTTGATTTGTAGCTTTTGAAGCTTGAGTGTTTGAGAAGTGTTGAAATTCATTATGCCTCTGAGATGTGCTAATCGTCATCAAAATTTGGAAGAGTTGTATAGGAGAGAAGAAGCCGAACAAATGGAGAGGAGAATTAATGACAAATTTAATGAAGGAATTTGAAGATTAGAGAGGCTTATGTTAGACATGAATCAAGCTAGAAGAAGTGTATCGCCCGATTCAAATCATGGGGGACATCGAATTTCACCCTCAAATTCGGAGAGACGATGAAGATCACCACTATTGGATAGAGAGAGAAGAGATCACAATGATTTTTCTCGTGAACCAACCAGTTGAAATGAAAGACATGAAGATGTTCATGGTCGACATCGTCATCATTCAGATCTTGATGATGAAGGAAGTAGTTATTCTTATTATCAAAGTCGAGATTGAGATCCATATCGTTAGCAAGAGAATAATCATAATCGGGAATCCGGAATGAAGACAGAAATTTCAGAATTCAAAGGGGGGATGTTAGTAAAAGAGTTCCTAGATTGGTTATCAAATGTAGAGGAAATTCCGGAGTTCAAGAATGTGCTTGAAAATCGAAGAGTTCAACTAGTTGCTACTCGTTTGAGAGGAAGAGTTATTACTTGGTGGCAACCAACTAAGCTAACTCGAGAAATAATGGGAAAGCCGAAGGTTGTCACATGGGTGAAGATGAAAAAGATGATGAGAGCTACATTCTTACCTCACAATTATCAGTCACTTATGTATCAACGTTTGCAGAACTTGAGACATGGGACGAAGTCTGTGAGTTATGATACTGATGAATTCTACCAATTGATTGCAAGAAATGACATCATGAAAACAGAGGAATAGTTAACTGCTAGATATGTTGGAGGATTAAGAATACAGATTCAGGAAATGGTGAATATGTTTCATCCAATATCTATTGCTGAAGCTCACCAAAAAGCTCTAGCTTGGGAGAAGCAAGGGAGCCGAGGAGAAGGAGTGTGCACGAATTCCAATAGTCAAAGCAAAAGTGTTAGTAGTTGTGCTAATGTTTTTAAGATAGTTTCAAAGCCAGTTGCTAAAATGAAGGTCACTTCAACTGTCAAATGTTTTAACTGTCAAGAAATGGGCCATAAGAGCAACGAATGTCCTAAGCTAAAGAATAGAGCAATAATAGCTGAGGATGTAGAAGCTGAAGTGGACTATTCTCTATCACCCAAATTTGACGATGATGTTGAAATTGATGTAGAAGAGGTAGTGTCAGGAGATGAAGGGAGTAGTTTAATGATGAGAAGATCGTGTTTAACTCCAAAGCATGTAGAAGAGACAAGTTGGTTGCAAAGAAATATTTTCCAATCTACTTGTACTATTCTCGAAAAGGTTTGTCGTTTTGTTATTGATGCAGGTAGTTGCGATAACATAATTTCTGAAGAAGCTATTAAGAAGTTGGGATTGAAGACTGAGAAATATCCTAGACCATATAAGCTTGCTTGGTTAAAGAAAGGAGGAGAAGTCACCGTGGGATGAGGAGCGTATGTTTCTTTTTCCATTGGCTTGAAGTACAAAGAAGATATTTGGTGTGATGTGGTTAACATGGACGTATGTCATTTTCTCTTGGGTAGACCAATGCAGTATAATCGATAATTTGAACACGATGATCGAACCAACAACTATAGTTTCATGTTTAAAGGTACTAAAATCACTTTGGTTCCTAAGAAGCATGAGCAAAGTGACGTCAAAGCAGAGAAGAAGGTGAACTCTACTAGTCTTTTATCTTTGAAGGAATTTGTTGAAGAGGTAGAAGAGAGTCCTGAAGTATTTTTGTTGATTGGATTTGAATCACATGGAGAGACTGAAATTCTTGCTAAAGCTAAGCTTGTACTGAAAGAGTTTGAAGATATATTTCCTGACGAATTGCCTAAAGAATTACCTCCACTCGGGGACATACAACATCAAATTGATTTGGTGCCAGGTGTAGTGTTACCGCAAAGGCCACATTACAGAATGAGTCCAAAAGAGATTGAAGAGCTACGGAGACAAGTTGAAGATCAACTTGAGCAAGGGAGAGTCCGAGAAAGCCTTGGTCCTTGTGTCATACCTGCTTTGTTATTCCTGAAAAAAGATGGTTCATGGAGAATGTGTACGGATAGTAGAGCTCTTAACAAGATCACTTTCAGATACAGGTTTCTATGCCGAGACTTGATGATCTATAAGATCAAATCAGTGGATCTGTCATATTTTCAAAGATTGATTTAAAGAGTGGTTATCTTCAGATTCGAATTAGACTAGGGGATGAATGGAAGACCACATTCAAGACTCGTGAAGGATTGTATGAATGGTTGGTTATGCCATTTTGTCTATCGAAAGCACCAAGTACTTTTATGATAGTGATGAATTAGAATTTTAGACCCTATATTGGGAAGTTTGTTGTGGTTTATTTTGATGATATTATGATATATTGTGCAAGTATGGAAAAGCATATACAACACTTAAAAGAGTATTGATGATTCTACATCAAGAATAATTTTATGCTACAATGAAGAAATGTGTGTTCATGACACAAAGTGTTCTGTTCTTGGGGTACGTTGTGTCCAAGGAAGGAATATAAGTAGATCTGAATAAAGTTGCTACAATCAGAGATTGGCCTCGACCTAAGACTATAACAGAAGTCAGAAGCTTTCATGGATTGGCATCATTCTATCAAAGGTTTGTTCCATAATTTAGTAATGCGATGTCTCCTGTTACTGACTGCATGCAAGGAAAGAAGTTTATATGGACAAAGGAAGCTCAATTTTCTTTTGAGAAGATCAAGGAATTTTTGACGACAGCACCAGTCCTAGTGTTACAAAATTTTCAGTTGCTCTTTGAATTGCATACAGATGGATCGAAAGTTAGAATTGGAGGGGTGTTGAGTCAGAAGGGTCGTCCTTTGCCTATTTTAGCAAGAAGCTATCGGGAGCAAAAATGAGATACAATACATATGATGTAGAGTTTTATGTTATTGTACAAGCCAAAAGCATTGGAGACATTACTTGTTTCATAAGGAGTTTGTTATATATACTGACCATGAAGCATTAAAGCATTTGCAAGGTTAAGATAAGAAGATTGCTAGGCAGGCGTCAAGGATTGTTTATTTGCAATAATTTACATTTGTTGTAAAGCACAAGTATGGAGTGACTAATCGCGTAGCTGATGCCTTGAGTTGAAGGAATCATGTGCTTATGACTATGCGAGTTGAAGTAGTTCGTTTTGATGTAGTTCTAGAATTGCTAATGATAGATTCATATTTCTCGCATGTCCTAGACAAAGTCAAGGAAGGGAATATGGAAGATTATATGCGAATCAATGGTTTTCTGTTCAAAGGAAATCAATTTTGTATTCCAGATTGCAGTTTGAGAATGAAGATAGTCAAAGAATTGCATGGGGAAGGACACGTGGGTCAATATCATACTTTGAAGTTGACTTCTGATTCTTATTTTTGGCCATCTATGAGGAAAGAGATCGAGAAGTTTGTGTAGAGATGTCATGTTTGCCAAGTTTCGAAGGAAACTGCCACTAATGCTGGATTGTACATGGCGTTGCTTGTGCCTACTAAGTCATGGGTGGATATTAGTATGTATTTTGTCTTGGGATTGCCGAGGATGCGGCGAGGTAATGATTCTATATATGTGGTAGTAGACCAATTTTCAAAGATGGATCATTTTATTGCTTGCAAGAAGACGACAGATGATGTGAATATTGCTCAGTTATTCTTCAAAGAGATCTATCGACTTCATGGATTGGGTGCCATACCTTTGGACATAAGAACAAAAATTAATGCGAAAATGTGAAGAGCGGAGTGTCAGTGTTGATGGAAGGGTGATAGGGAAGACGTTATACGGTTTGAAAGCGGGTTTGATAATCGAAACAATGTGAGGGTTCATCATGATTGCGAATGGATTGGATGGAGTGGTAGGAGCGCGTCGGGGAGAAAGGAACAGGTGAAGAGGGGTAAGTAGGGCTGAAAACGTCAGAACGATGACCGATTTGATGATAGTGACATGCTGCTAGTGAAATCAAGGAGTGCGAACAGGGATTTAGGTCGCAGTGTAAGATTTAAAAAGGCGGAGAACGAAGGGAGAAAAGAGTAGACGTAATTGGGGATTCAATGTGACATTGCAGATTATAGAAATAACGGGGAAGAAAGTAACGCGTGAACGGAAAGGGACAGATGTCGACACCTAAACGTTTCGGATTCTGCTATCCAGTATAAGTAACAGAAGACCCATTATTCCATAACCATGACACTTGATATCATTTTTTATTTGCCCTTACTAATGTCCTTTGGTATTCTTCTTGCTGCCTTTCTTATCTTTCCACCACCTCTTCGAGCCCGTAGACTTCGAAACGCCTCTTTACCCTCTTTAACCTCTTCCTTCGCATGTTCATGCATAAGAGCCATTTCCACTAATGACTTAAATGTATTCCCATCAGTGTATGTATCATTGCTAACCTTTGGAGAGGTTAATTCAATCCGCTCACGATGCTGAGCACTTTCTTATGAGCTGTATTGACTAAATTAATCCTAAACCTTGGCAACACATTGAAATGATTAAATATTCCTTTATAATAAGATCTCAATGCTTCAATACAAGAAACTATTCCAACTGCATCCCTTCCTTAACCTACGGTAAGAATCTCCTCTCAAATCAATCTATGAATCCGACCCAATCTATATCTCTACCTTCCATCTCGACTATCTCCCGCCAATAAGATGCCTCTTCTTTCTGCTTGCGAGTGGCCAACTGAACTCTTTGACAATCTCTAAGCTCCAATAATCCAAAAACCCGCTCTGAACTACTTAACCAAGTACAAGTGTCTACAAAAGGCTCTATGTCCTAGAATGTCCTACAATTGAGATTCGAGAAATCAATACAAAGCTTTGAGGAGTTAATATTTATTGGTGGATTCAAAAAAACCAAAGCAGCAGGTGCTGGAAATTCCACATGCTCTTGCCCTTTAGCTAGTGTTGTAGCCTTAAGATATCTATGAAATCAACTTCGAATTGGGACTCTCTCAGGAAGTTATTGGGCTCCGGCTTACCGCGCAAGAGAAAAGATAGAGATTTAAGATTTCGAAGGAATCAAAGAAAGGTTGTACTTGACTTGGGAGAACAAACTTTATTTTCAAAAATTGATTTTATTTTAAAACAATACTTTCTTTTGAAAAATATTTTCTTTTAAAAATAATTTTTTACGAATCCTGTAGCTTGCTTGATATCAAATGAAACACCCTGCACCACTTAACGTTCCTTAAACTAGGGTGACGCTAAGAAATATGAAGCATTATAGGTATAAAAACGTGTATCACAAGAGACAAAGATTTATAAGACATAAAATAATAAACACAATGGACAGATTTTATAATAGAAAACATTACATTTGTTTCAAAAGCCATGTATCAATTTCAGTCTTAAATCACATGTCCCATGAAAATAACATCTTAGTCACAAATCAGAGTACAATAATATGAATATCCCTGAAAATAGCAAACAATACAACCATCTAGATGAATACATTAGTAAATAGAATAAGTCTTCAAGAATGATCCTCTATGTAATCTGAATTAATCACCTACACCCTACGAGCCAGGTGGGAAGAAAGAGGAATGGGTCAGACATAAAGTCTAGCGAGTGATGTAGTTACCAGCATGGTTGAGTAACAAGGAAGACAAACTCAGTAATATTTCAAGTGTCAGATAAGGTAAATGTCCGTGTATTACTAAAAAGATAAACATACCAGAATGATGTACAAGGAAAGATACTTGAACCGCACACAAGTAAAGATTTGTTCGATTGTTTACAAATTCTCAATTTCTGAACCTGATAACCTGATGTAGCACATCATGGAAATTATTCATTGATGAATTTTAGGTCGTCCTACGTGCTAAAGAAGGCTTCCAATGACCTAAACCATGGAAGAGTTGTTTTAGGGTCATCTAGTGCCTAAATGATATCTGTAGCAATCTAAATCAAGAAAGAAGGATGTATGGGTCGTCCAGTGGCCTAAACACATGTTCCAGTGAGCTAAAGCCAAGAGAAGGGGAATTTGGGTTGTTCAGCGCCCTTAAGAAGCCGTTATGCGACCTAGAGCATAAAGAAGAGGAGAGTAACGACCTAAAAGGAGGTGCTAGTAAAGCCTGAAGGAGAGGGATATATGTCATACCACGACCTAACCAAGCTGCTCTGTGACTTAAAGATTGAAGAGATGTTGTTAGATCATGTTGAGGAGGACGCTTGAATCTTGGTTCGTTCACAGTGCATAGTTCATGCAGCTAATGTTAGGTCATATGGAGTGAGTTGTATTGTGTTTTAGGTCGTAATTTTATCCCATGTGGGTGTCTTAAGGTGCAGGCATGTATGTTTGTGAACCTATAAATAGGGTTGTGGTGTGAATTGTAAGGGTTGTTGATCGTTGAATAAATTTTTGCGTGAGATTTGTGTCACCATTAAAATTGGAAGTTGATTGTGATCTGCTTTCTCCATCTTTGGATATTCGAATGCACTCAACAAACTTGAAGCCATTTCACGGTATTGCTTGCGAGTGATCAATGTTCGAAGAATCATAGATCGATAACACGGTATCTTGCGAGATCAACGTGTTAGAGATAGCGAGATTCCAACATCGAAAGATCAACGGAGTTGAGCACCTATCCCATCCTTGATCGTTTTTCCACGGATCCGACTATCCGTGTGATGTTTGATCCTGGACGCTGCACCATAACCATAATTAGGATGAACTCCAAATATTACTCATCAATCAGCTACAAATCTGCCATCTTCTGTGGTAGCTCATGTCACTATGGATCTTGAGTTTTATTAAACCTGACCCATCTATAAATATATAACAAATCGCTATTGGACATAGTAGTGACTTGTTTTCCTATGTGGATGCACATGCATGTTCATTGCATTATCGAAATGCACCTACACATGACCCTATCTCTGTTGGTCCCTCGTTTACCCTAATTAGCATAAGCATGCCCGACCTCTACCACCATCGATTGTGAGACCATTAGTGATTAACCTGAAAAGGAATGCGGTCGGTTTGAATTCTAGCAAATTAATAATCTAATTTGTGCCTTAACCTAAACCCCCTTTGATAAGAGCCTTAACCTTTGGTTACTTAACTTCGCCAGTCAGCCTTCGTTTGCCTTAACGAACCACAACAAGTATATGCTTATTAATATGTCACTTATTTTCCCAACTCAGCATCATGCTATTAGAACGGACTATAACTAATAATATTTATTAAACATAACCTCAAATTTTAGTTTATGTCAATAATAAGCATTTTCATCATTTCATGTAACTATAACCTTCATGTTATAATTATATTTGTAAATATGCCCAATCTGTTTATTATGATGTACAATTTATCATAATATTAGTCTTGCAAATTTGTTCAGCGTTTTACAATTACAACCTATATCATAATTTAATTGCAAATCTACATTCATTTTCTTATTTCAGTCCAGTCACTTTTTGATTACTGATTTACGTTTTATGCACACTTTTCTGTAAATTTAGCCTCATATGTTTGATCCGAATTTGCAAAATTATTCCTTTGATTCTATTTTTGTTTTCACATGCAAAATAAAATTGATTAAATCAGTCATCAAAATACTAACATTTACATATCCATGGATGTTTTAGGCATATACCAAAACTGGTATAATACTGAAAAATAACCGACAAACATAAATATTGAATAAGGGAAGAATATATTAGGATACTTAAATAAAATAAAACTGTAAAAAAAGGCTAAAAATTACTATAGAAAATAACTAACCGGGATTGAACTTAGATAAAACACTAACTTACATAAAACTAATAAAAACTGTAAGAAAGTTACAAAAATATGTACAACTATTATAATGCCTATTTTCTTAAATTACCAAAAATATAAGTAATTACTATCTCACTCGTGGTCCAAATCATTCTTCGTGGCTTCTGTAGATCCCACATCTAAAAGTTATATATATACACACACACTAACAAATCTTTCCCTCTAAAAATTTACTAGTTACGACTCAAAAGGAGAGAACCCAACATGGAAGAGATTGTGTTGTGATGGACTAGCTAGGTCTAGGGGTCTATTATAGATCAGGCTAGGGATCTTATACCGTTAGATTTCTAGATCAAATCTAGGTTACTCACATCATATAGCCGATGGGAATTCACTATATATGTAAAATTTTCAAAATAAGCAAATAAAAATGCGCGAATGTTCACCACAATACATTACTTGACGATATTCTCAACTAACTCGTGGGCCGCCACATGTAATTTATTTCTTTCTTTTCTTTAGTTTTGTTTTTTCCATAACTCCTTCATTCAGATTCCATTTCTGATGAACCAATATGAAAGTTGACTAGAATAATGCCATTAAACCAATGGAGCAACTCTCGTAGAAAAATTATGGCATTTTCACAAATTATGACAATTTTACAAATTATTATTCTATTAATTAATTCTTTAATTAATTACTATGTCTTAAAATTTCAGGTTGTTACAAAATCCAACTAGGGTAGCAGTAGTGCTATATTGGAAGTTTCTAATAACACCATAGGAATAAGAAGTTTTCTTAGTCTTGTGGATTAATATAGGAAGTTCATCAGGAAGTTTGCTAAGATATTAGTATCCTTGACCCGCCTCACTAAGAAGAATTTAGCTTTCTTTATGAGGATGAAAATGTGAAGATGCTTTAAGAAGATTAAATTGAGCTTCGGCCAAATGCATGAGCAATGGTTTTACCCAGTGGAACTAATTCATGCACATTATATAAGATTAGGGGTGGGGTTGATGTAGAAAAGTAAGATGGTGTGTTATGCTAACACGAAAGTAAAGACCCCTGAGAAGAACTATCCTACACATGAACTAGAATTAAGAACCATTGTCTTTTCCCTTATGTCATGGAGGCATTTCTTATCAGGAGAGTGGGTTGAGTTGACCATATGTCGTCGTAGTATTCGAATATAGGTTGTCATAGTATTTAGCCCTCTCAAGGAGATTTAAAGTAAAGGCAATAGAGATGGATGCAACTTATAGCATCCGGTGATTTTGCGATTTCAGGTACCCTAGGCCAAGGCAATGTTGTTGCTGCATTGCGTTGAAAGAAGTTGAACTCAAACTATTTTTGGATACTCCACACCAAAAGTGGGAAAGCATTTCTATTATTTTAAGGGGATATGAGGAAATTTTTACTAATAATAGAGTTCACATATAAAAATAATTATCAGATCATTAAAAAAATTGAACCTTTTAAGGCACTATATGGAAGGCCATGCATATCACCATCTTGTTGGAAGGATACAATTGACAGACTTATTATTGGGATGGATAGAAAAAGTGGATTGTACTTGAAGAAGACTGAAGGCAACCTAAGCCCAATACCTTATGATCATATGATACAGTGTGATTAGGAGTTTGAGGCTAGAGCTTTACTGTTCATTAAGGTCATCCTATCAAGACGTGATATAAGGATCGATCGATTGGAGGACTTGTTCCAACATTTGACGGACCCTTTATCCATAGTATCTAGAGTTTGCAAGATGGTTTATAAAGAAGAGATTTCGGATAAGCTAGCTAAGGAATACATTGTTTTTCATGTCTCGCACTTGAAAAATTGTTTTCTTGATTCAACAATTACAATAAATTCCTCTCTGTTAGAAGAACTGGAGATAAACTGTTAGTCCCTGTTCCATCGTGTACTTACTCGTATTATAGGATACGACATCAAGTGACTTCGCAAAGAGGTTATTCATCTCACTGGGAAATAATTTAGATGATGTAAATTGGGAGTCATATAAGAGGATTCAAGCTTCTTATCTACATTTTTTTTAATGATACACTTCGGATATTTTATCTTAAGCATTTTCCTCATTTAAGATATTAGTGTATACCTTGTAGGAGGAATGATCTCAAGGATTGAGCACACAGATTATAGGAATGGATATAGATGCGTTGCTAGGGCATGTTATGTATGATATATGTGAAATATTACAAGTAAATTCTGGTATATGCAAATGGTTGCATTTTACACACTGTAGATGGACAATAAGTAGGTTGATGAGCAAATTAGGCATTTGCACATGCAAAAGCATATGGATATTTTATTTCATTTATTTTATCTACATGGATTACTAACATGTGGATATTGCATATGGGTCACAGATGAAACATAAATGTGGAATTATTATTTATCAACAGGATTTTTCACATGTTTGGATGCATTGTTACAAGCATATTTACTTAAACAAGTGGTCTACTTAATCAATCGACCTCTTAATCATTTGCACTAGACATGAAGATACACATTTAATGATTGAATAATTAGATAAATTATATTAAAATTACAAAGGGCAGTGATTTCAATGGATGATGTATAAGTTAGTGATTGCAGATATTGAAGGTGGATGTTAATTACAATTTTCTATCGTTGGAGTTTACGAGGATGAAATTTTTTAAGGAAGGAGAATGTAACGCCATAGAAATTTATGAATAATAACATAAATAGGAAAATGAAAAAAAAAATCTATAGATTCTTGAATTTGGCTACGAAAACTTCACCATTACGTCTGTGGTGACTTTCTAAGCAATTATCATTTATAACTTGTTATAACCGGAGCCCAAATGAAGAAGTTATATTAATAATAAAACTCAAGAGCATAAATTTAAATGTAAAATTCATAAAAAAATATGTACATATATAAAGCTCGAGTTACTTCCCATAAGCTTGGTTTACTGCGAGGGTCAACGCCCCAAAGGTAGGTCAACCTAAAGTATGCATCAGCTACTATTAGGGCTGACAATTAGAACCGAGAACCGAAAACCCGACCTAAACCGACCCGAAAAGACCCGAACCCGAACCGAACCCGATGAGTCTTGGGTCGGGTCTAGGTGATGAAAAATACCATCAAGACCCGATCAAACCCGACCTGCATAAACCCGACCCGAAAGACCCAACCAAAAAACATTCAAATATATGTATTTTTAGTGTTATTATTCAATCAGACTTGAACCGACCCGAACCGACCCGAATCGAAGCACGGATCGGGTCGGGTCCAGATTTTTAAAATGTATAGTTTGGACCCGACAAAACCCAACCCGCCTAGAACCGAGACCCGCCGGGTCGGGTCTGGGTCCATCGGGTCAGGTCTAATTACCAACCCTAGCTACTATTTGGTGGCTTCGATCGACCACATATAAGGCCGATCGACCTTGGGAGTCAACCGCTCTCAATATTGGTCGACCTATAGCTTGTATTTGGTTGCTTTAATTGTCCGGCACATGGCAAGTTGGGAAAGTGTTTTCGAAAGGGTTCAGATTTGAGTAACCAGATAAACTTCACTTATAGGCTTGTGTATACGGATAGATGAAATCTAAAATTTAATCTATGGTTACATATAAACAATAAACCTAAATCTAATGTCTATAATGGGGTACATGACATGGTTGAGCTAGGTTCAATCAGATTAGATCTAATGAACATGGATTCTCCACTAAACTTAGAAATAAGTTGTAGGCCCAAGCTTAAATCACAAATTTTTTCTTATCCTTTTCTTCTCCTTCTCTTGCCCTCCGTATTATCGAGGTTTCTTCCCTTTTATGAATATTTTAGTGGTGAAGACTAAATAAATAGATTGAAAAGGAGAAATAAATAATTAAAATTACTAAAATAGAAAAGATAATTAGGAAAGGAAAGATTCTCAAAGGCCTAAAGTAAGAACTTTGAATTGAACGTGAGTAAGAAATTTACTTATTTGTGGATTAGAAAGGTTAACCATATGTTCTTAAGCTGTCTCTAGAATAGATCAGGCTTATATATATGTATGTATATATGTAAATATCATGGACCCATTTGCAAATGTTTATTTTTGTTGTAAATATATCAGACTTATATGTAATTAAGTGCAAAAAATGAATTTAATGGTGAAAGGCCTTATACATAAATTTGGACCTAAATGGAAGTTGTGGGCTTAACAATAAAACATTAGTTAACCATTTAACGTGAAACTCAATCCACATGTAACGTGCTGAGATCTATAGAACATTAAATTATCAAAGAAATGACCTAAGCATAATTTTTGATGCATGAATTATAATTTAGTAACTAAGTTATAATAAAAAGACAACGACAATGATAGGGATAAATCATCATAAATAGATATGGTAAAACTATAATGGCACATTCTTAATGATTTTCACTTGGTGGAAATTAGGGAAGGAAAACATAGGCTTTCCTTCCAAATAGAATTAATAGGGCAAAGACCAAGTTATAATAAAAAACTATGACAGACCAAATAAATGACTAAAGCATAATATTTGATACGTGAATTATGACTTGAAACCAAAGTTATGATAAAATGACAATAACTATGACATAAATCATCATAAAAAGATATAGTAAAATTATAATGGCATATTCTCAATGATTTTTACTCGGTAGACCCTATGGAAGGAAAACTTACGACCTACCTTCTAAATAGAATTTACACGATAAAGACTTATAGGGGGCTTAGGTTTGCGGACCATCCATATAATGTTGATCATGCACATCAAAGATGGAAATAAGAGGCCAAAATGTAAAGACTCGTTATGGATTGAGGTTGAAGTGCGTCAATATTATTATTTGTGGACCATCCAAATGACTAAAGGAAGCACATATCGAGATGGAAATAAGTGACCATAGAAAGAACAAGGCCGAAGAAAGTGGGATCTAACAGTATTTGTGGACCACTTCGGATATGGAAATAAGAGATTGGTAAATGCACCGCCCATCCAAATGACATTTGATTTGATCGATGCGAATTCTAGAGCTGGGAATAAGAGGAATTTTTTACAGCGTACTAAAGGATAAGGAGAAGCATTTTTGATGAGGAACTATGTGTGATTACGCTTTGTGCTCGCCTTCAAACAAAGTAGAGTAAAAAAGGGGTGGAGGACCGATTGGCTAAGCATTGGATATAATCCAGATGATCTTTAGGCTAGGTCATATGGTGTACCTATTCTGTTATAAGTAAGAAAACATGAACACTAATCTTTCTAACACTTAGAGTGGGCTTAAGACAACTTGCACTTGAACTTCTTCTTTCTGAATTTTATTTCTCATTCACTTGATTTATGTCTAGGGTGCTACTATTCACACCCCGATTTACACTTTCGGCCACCAAAACTAAAAGCACCCCAAATATTTCAAATTCTCTCTACTGTCCACCATGTAAATTAAAAACCTAAAAATGGAGAGGCACCAGCACCATCCTCTACATGAATGCTCCTTCCTCAACATTTATGTCTTTTGAGTCATTTAATCAAACATCATACATCATATTATCACAACCTTCATGTTTATCGTCCAATTTATCATTATTCAAATACTTCATCTATTAAACAACAACAAAAATTAATGTATCAGTATGTAAAAAAGATCCATAAGTTATACGAATCCTACAAGTCAAAAGTTACATTGTCATTCTCTATTACAGCGTCGTCAAATTTAATGTCCTCCAAGCTTGAAACTTCCAACGGAGCAGAAAAATATCCTAAAATGCAATGGAAAACCCTAACTGTTAAAAAACACCAACAACATGTTCTATATCATAATAGAAAACAATAAAAATCAAGCAATTCTAACCTCTTTTTTTATCTTTATCTTCCATCTCTATTAGCACAAAAAAATATATGCTTTTGTTAGTGTTTAGGGTTTGAAAATGTAGAGAAGTACGTGTTTTTTAAGAGAAATATGGTGGTGAATAACTGAGTGAAGGAACAATACATGGTGGTCAGAAGAATATATAAAATATAATCAATTGTATTAAATTTATAAAGGTGGCTGGAAGTGTAAATCGGGTGTGAATAGTAGCACCCTATGTCTTAGTCATTCCTTTTCTTTCTCACACCTCAAGAGTGCACAGTAGTAGCTGATGGCTGACCCTAAGCTTTGTTAGAATGCCCCTCTTTTATACTATATTTTCATCTTTATTATCTACCTTTGGTTTTTGATGTACTTTGACAGCGACCTATTATAACTATCATATTTTAGTTTGGAACTTAGATATTCTGACATTGTATTTTATGTTGCTTTCTAAAGTGATATTTTACTAAGTTTTTGCATAAATTGTTTCTTTCTATATAATATATTATTTAGGTAATATGTTGATATCTTAGTCTCCAAAATTGAATTATTTACAACCAATGATCCTCATCCTTTAATATGACCATGGTCAAGGTATCTCAAGGGTTGTGGGTGGTCATAGAATCAGTCGCTTGTCATAGAATATATATATGATTCGAGGACCTATTGAGGTTTAGAAACCCGTGCATGATTCTGAAATTTATTCAAGAAGTGGATCATGTGATGGAACACTGAATGTAGCCTCGCAAGTGGTTTTGTCTAAAATAAGTGATATGATGCATAAGCAGCAGGTATCAACAAACCTAGAAGGGTGCAGTGGACCTCATCCCAGAGATACTGACTTATATGCATGTTGGAGTGGTACATTCGATCCCTCCTAATAAGGATCATCTATATTTTTATTGCATTGTGATGCTTTAGAAGAACATCTCCGATATTTTTACAGATGATCTGCTTGTTAGGAATTTCAATATACTTTAACAATATCCAATTGTGAAACCCTAGATCCAAATATGTAATCCATATTGATTTAATTGAGAACGAAACAGATATAGATTAGCGGAAGCGTACCTGAATCTGTATTTAATTAGTGCAATACCTGAATCCGTAGTCGGGTGTTAAACGAGAAGATGAATTAGGTTTGGTCTTACAAATTGACACAAACCCTAGATCTGAAATCAGCTCTCTGTAGAAGAGGTTAGAGAGTTGCTAAGGCTTGTGTAATTCGGGGACCAATACCATTTATTTATAGAGTTGGCATTTTGTAATTCGGCCCTTCAACAAATTATAAAATGCCCCGGTATCTACACATTAGGCCTATGATAACTTAAACTTTAAGCATATTAATTCTAATCTAAAATTAGATCACTTTAATTAGGCTTTACACCAAAATAGCATAACACATTTTATTTTACATATGTGACCCAATTGTCGAAATATTCCAACAATCTCCCCCTGGGCCACATATGAAATAACCTTAAAATGTGTTTAACTTTATGAGCTCCAACATTTGCTATTTATAACATACGGTGTATCTGAAATAATATCTTCCATTAATTGGGTTGACAAATGATCAAAGCGGCATTCATTACATTTACCGTAACTAAACCCATCAATGGTCACATATATCAATACAATCAAACAACATAGATCAATCATGGATGCGTAGCATGGAAATTACATGAAATGTGATCTATACATGTCTATTTCCAACTGGTCCTTCTTTAGTGAGATCAAATGTTTAATATTTAAACAACCTGAGTGCAAAGAAAAATTCATTACTTTATTTCTGATCAGAAAAAGAACTTGATATGCATATATCTGTAACTGAAGTATAGAGCAATGAGTCATATGACAATACCAAATACAAACTCCCCCTGAACCAAAATATCCTTACATAAAAGTTACACAAACTGAGTTACATGCTCATGAAAGAAGTTAGGTGATAACCTTTTGGTAAGCGGATCCACCATAATGGAGTTTGTCTAAGTGTGCTCTATGAATTACAATATATTTTGCACTCTTCCCTTATTGGAAAATAATATATTCTTTACTGTCACAATATTACTTGGTCTTTCAATTCTTTATCTATAACTGGAGTCTTGTGACAAAATTTCATTATTATTTTCCATATTTGGATGTCTTATAATTAACCAAAGACGATATTTTCAAAATGGCAAAAACTATAAGTGCCTAAATGACACTTTTCCCTTATATAGTTTCACCCATAAAATATATTATCATTGCTAGAAGTGGATCTTTTACAGTAATGACATCCAAAGTATCTAAATCGTAATTCTTTATAATCTCCACCCGATCCGATCTTTTATCTATGAGCATATAATCTTTTATTTTGTCTTTTAAAGATATATCATATATATCATAACCATTTTGGCTACTAAATCATTGATCCACTTTTAATATCAGTAAGGTATCTGCCAAATAATACACGCATATCCATATGTGTATATACATTAGTATGCATTAGAATTCACACTGCAAATGCATGAGAAATCTTTTGCATTTCTTTAATTTCAAGGATGGTAGCATTTATCTGTTTGGTAAAATAAAAACAACTGAATCGCATTTTACATACCAAATCTTTTAAGAATTTATCTTCCTAATTCTTTTGTAATAATCCAAATATCACCCCATGAACAATAATGGTGTATTTGAATCCCAAATACAGAAGACTAATCCATAAATGAGTTTCTTACGTAGTTTCTCCAATGTCTCCATTGAGAAACATAACTTTAATCTCCATCAGATAATGCTCAAAAGTACAAAATGTGGTAAGCTCCATAGTGATCGATTCTAAAGAATCGTTTACTAAGTCCAAAATGAAACATTCTTTAAAGAAAATAAAATTTCCTTTTAATAATAGAGATTTCAATAAAAGTGCCTTATAAAATTCAATATTACCCACTTCATCCCTTTTGGCTTTGAATAATTATTCATAACCAATGATCTTATTACTTAAGTTAGAAGGAGATTTCAAACTTTATTATCCATATAGATTTATGCTATATGTTCATTTCTTAAATCCACATTTTAAATTAGTACCTTATATGGATTGATGTAAGTCCATAGCATCATCTTTATCAATCCATTATTTATCTTTATGAAGAAATACTACACAATAATCTGAAATAGCATTTCTTTCCATTTAGGTGGATTTCCATAGTGATTTTTGCATTTTGAGGTTGTTGAGTTTGTTTTCTTGAAACAGTAACCTTAGCTTATAGAAAAAATTACTTCAACATCGTCTTATTATGATTCTTAATTTACTTCTTCCTAATAAAAGAAAACAAGTCTTAAACTTTAAGCGAAGAAGCAACCGCAGTTGAATCAAAGATAATGATTCTCTTTAAAGACAATGATACTACTTTATTTCTCCCCCCAAACTCAACATCCTCAAAATAACTATTTCAATTCCCGCTTTGAAACTTTTCCTTAGTGTGGACTCATAAAAAATTATAAACTTTAAATCCCTTAGAATATCAATAAGGCATTTTCTATCTTTATGATATCTCAATCTATAATTCCTCAGTAAACTGAAACAAAAATTATATTAGTCACCAAAACAAAATTTGAGATATCATTACATAAGTTATTTAGCATAAGTAGCCATAACTTATATGAGCTTCAATTACATAAGATTTTGAATTTATTCATAAATTAACATTACTATTTCTTGATGAACAATAATAACCTAATATGTTCACGTTAGAAATATAAAACTGAAATCTGTCTAAATGATAGCATAAAAAAATATCAAATATATCCAAAAAAATTGACTTAAATCTCAATAATAACTATAAAATATCAAGTATATTTTACTTTATATGTCTGTATATCTCATTAAAGAAACAACTATAAAAAAATATCCGTATGTTATTTCTTTTCTTTGAGATCCTTAGCGACTTCTTAATCCTTATTCATACATTTATTTACAATGTATATCAAATGAGTACTTTTCAATTATAAAAACTTCAATCTCTATTTTAATTACCAAAGCGCTAAATTAGCCCAATAAGATAACATAGTATTCTTAAAATAATTTTAATCTTTAAATGAATATACTGAAGATAGCACCAAAAATAACAATAACTTGAGCGTCTTTAGCTTTTGAAGCAGTATCTTTTTCCGTATGGTAGTCATTTATATTTCTTTGACTTTGACTTTATGCAATCAAGCACCATAAAGAGTGCTTGATTTCCCTTATTGTTTTCACAAAAACCGTTTCCATTCTCAATAGATAACTTATACAAAATTAGTTATCGCTACCTATAGCACATCCTTGAAAACTTCTGAAGCATTTACTTAATGATCATTTAACTCTTGCCTTTGAATTATATCGTCTTTCAATATTCTTCATAACATTATAAAAATATTTAACCGTAGTAGGGTTGGCTATAACCCTCTTAGTTACAAGAGTTAAATCTATAAAGTCAAGAACAAATAACATGCTCTCATACAAATCCTTATATTTATCCCAAAACAAGATGAAATATTCTTTAAATTGACAGTTAATTCAGTTAAATTAGCTGAAAATGAACAAAAAATAAAATGAAGATTGACCGTATATGCTCATAGCCAAATATCAACCATAGTAAATTCAAATAATTGGTAAGTCTCTTCTCAAGATACCTAGTACACATTAATATCAAGTCTTTGGACAGTAATATTAATTGTAAGTGGTACTCTTGTTGTAATGATCAAACACTGACAATAAATTCAAGTCAAACAACAACCTTCCTTTGGGCCGATTAATTATTCACTCGAAAAACCTTATAATTGTCACGTATTTATCATCACACATGTGTAAGAGATTCGATCAAATATTAGTCTTCCTTTGGGTCGGCTAATACTCGCATGAACAACTACACACAAATATCAAACATTTTCATGAACTACCAAAAATATAGAGGTCACTTTGGTGACATACTATTTCAGTCAATTCACTATGTATGTAGGATATTTATGGTTATAAAGAGATGCCAAAATTATATTTGAATTTATCCTTAATATATATACAATATATTTTGAGTGTTATAAAACACTCTCAATGCTTTAGGTCTATATGACATCTGAAAAACTCAAAATTATAATAATGACATAACGAGTTTTAGTCATAGTTGTCATAATCTGTAGCTTTAGGTATGTAACTACATTCATGACATTTCCTTAATAAATATGATACAAGACATCATAAATAAATCACGATATCATAGATGAATGTCATGATTAATTACCACATAAAATTATGTGTAAACGACATAATAAATATCATACTGAATAACCTGAATGACTGAAGTAACCATGATCTATATCCGAAGCATAATATAAAATGTGCTTTTTTATACTGTCAACCAAACCAAACAAAAAAAAACTTTTTTTTTAAACCGTAGAAGTTACTGTAGTTTGACCATAATAAAGTAACATACTGATCATCATCATAAAGTGTAGGCGAAATGGTCAAAGATTTAAACATGATAGCCAATTAGATTAAGCAACACAAATGCAAAATTTCATATACCAAACCCAAAAGGCATAAAGTAAAAGCATCATGACAGGTTACTGAAACATCATACACATGTCATGAAACATTATTTGCATATGACTGGCATGTACTACATCCATACAATAAGAAATAATTGTTCCAAACAGTACACATGGTAAACATAATAAAAAAAACTTTTTTTTTAAAGCCTGCAAGGATAACATGAGATTCGCTCAGTAAAGCTTCTAAAACTTTATGCATAAAATGGGTTCAAGACTTGGTCAAAACAAATAATATAGTATAATATATGACATCAGAAGTAACAATAGACCGGCGGTTGCAGAATGCAACTTACAACTAGACGTAATAAATATATATTTTTAAACAAAAATCCAAAACTCGTTGAATTAACATATTGACAAACTATGTTATATTAACATTATTCATGCTAGATCCATAGAACCAATGAAAGAACGTGAAGGAGATAATAGATCTTAATCCATATAGATCTGAAACTTAACCCAAATAAATAAAAAGAACATTTTTTTTTAATTATTAGCCGCAGTTAATAAACTCAACCTGTTGTGAAATGAAAACATAACATATAAACCGTGTGAATTGAAAATACAATTCAACCTTTGTTCTGAAATGGCAAAACAACATGTATAAAAAAACAAAATTTTCCCAATAGAATCAATAATGGTTGGCTCTGATACCACTTGTTAGGAATTTCAGTATACTTTAACAATATCCAATTGTGAAACCCTAGATCCAAAATGTAATCCATATTGATTTAATTGAGAACAAAACAGAAATAGATTAGCGGAAGAGTACCTGAATCTGTATTTAATCAGTGCAATACCTGAATCCGTATTCGGGTGTTAAACGAGAAGATGAATTAGGTTTGGTCTTCCAAATTGACACAAACCCTAGATCTGAAATCAGCTCTCCGTAGAAGAGGTTAGAGAGTTGCTAAGGCTTGTGTAATTCGGGGACCATGACCCTTTATTTATAGAGTTGGCATTTTGTAGTTCGGCCCTTCAACAAATTATAAAATGCCCCGGTAACTACAAATTAGGCCCATGATAACTTAAACTTTAAGCCTATTAATTCTAATTTAAATTAGATCACTTTAATTAGGCTTTACACCAAAATAGCATAACACATTTTATTTTACATGTGTGACCCAATTGTCCAAATATTCCAACACCGCTTTATAAAATTGAGAGCGCGTCTGTTGAACTCTACATAATCAGATAATGTGCCTTAGTGTTTGATGTACAGTCAATTGTATCCTAACTACTTGATTATTTATATTTTAACCAATGTACATTATTGTAATATATTTAATGCTATAATAGAAATTTTTTAGCTATTTTATTGTTGGCATAGTTTTATAAGACGTCTTCTTTTAAAAAGTTTTTATAATAATATAATAATCTGTATTGTTACCTAGGCTTTTGGACCGGCTACCAGAAGCAGTTCAGGCCCATATGACTCGGCCCATTGCATAGTTAAATAGCCTAGAAGTATTTCCAAAACACGTAGGAATCGATCCCGGATGGGGTTGTGTAAGAATCGTCGTCTCGGCTCGTCAAGACTGCTTGAAAGTGGCTAAGTACCTCGGGATCAGAAGGAAGAATTTTGAAGCCTCCCTCAACATTTTGTATCCCGCCCACTGCATATTTCATATCGCAACCTCTTCCCATTTTCATATTCCACAAACTGACTCCCAAGCTTCGCCCTCCGCTTTTCGCATCCCGGACTCCACCATTTTTCATATCCCGAAGCTGGCTTCCCCAAAATCATAAATATGGAAGGATCGGCGTAGACAACTTCGTATCACGGGGTATGAAATTAACTGAAGAAGAAGGACTTAGAGTTTCTAGGAAACATCTTCAGAAATGGCTACGTACCCAAGATACATACCAATCCTGAGATCGGTACCATTCCTGGGATCGGTACCGATCTCGAGAGATGAAAATGTGGGCACGTGCCTACTTTCTACCTACCACAACCTTCTACCTCCCTCTATAAATACCCCATTTCAAAATAAGTTAAGGGTTTGTTTTCTACTCCCTTGACACTCTTGGAAGAAGATATTGCCATTTAGGACACCATAATAGACCACTTTAGAGCTTTGGGAAGAAGTTTTTTTTTTGCCTCCTTCTTAAAGACTTGAACTTTTGGTCTTGCATAGACATTCGGGAAGAAGTTGGACTTCATTTTGGACCCTATTGGACATTCTTACCACCGTTACCGTTGTAATCCATTGTGATTATGGTTCCCACAATTGTACTCTGACAAGAAAGGGAATAAACGAGGAAAACCTTCAAAATGGATGTTGGTACATAAGAACTGAACCACTATATATTCTATGTTGATTTTATTTACTATAATTTGTGCACTCAATCCCCTCGGGACACTTAGTTTCATTGTGCTGGAATTCATTATATGTTTGCCAATTTTTGGACATCAACTTTTCGATGCTTTCACTGAGAAAATAGCAAAAAGTCACCTTTTTCCAACAGTTTTCCATCCGAAACTTAGAGTACTACTTAGTCCTCCTTAAGGTTTACCTACCAAGTTTCACTCTTAAATGGTTAGAAAAAGAAAAGAGCAAATGTCTAGAACTGCTGCTACTAAACATGAAGCTTCTCCCTAGTAGCTATTTTTGAGACCCCAAGCCATTGCTAAAAATTTGGGTACTTCCATTCATCCCGATGCTCCAATTACCCAGGCTCAATTCTTCGACTTAACAAACAAGTTAGAGGAAACACAACGTCAAACTGAATGATGAACTTAAGGCTAACATTTAGTTGATGGAAAAACTACAAAATAGTACCCATGATGGTTTCACATGCCTTCAAGTCAATACCGCTATTCAGCCTCCATAATATGTTTTGGAAATCTCTACTTCCGATACGCATCATGATAACCACCGTCATAAGAGGAGGATAAATGGAAATGATATGACGTTGACTATCAAAGAGGGAGCCCTTTATATAAAACGCTCCCGCTTGGGCACTGGCGACGTCACAGGACCTAGTACCCAACTGGCTCCTCGACAACCTACTGTTCTCGTAATTCATAACTTGGCGCCTATGCTTTGAGTAACCGTCAGCCCCAAGCTACTTCCACTCAGCTTAAGTGTAATTAGAGAATTCATGTTGATGACACTATTTAAGATAAAGACATCCATCACAGATGGTGTTCGAGACAACCTCAACCGGAGTTGGATCACTACCATGGAATCCAGTGGGGATTCAACCTCCGTTTCTCATTAAACATGATATGTCAGATCATTAGATAAATGTGGTCGATGCCGCCGACGTCTGGGACACCAACACAAGGCTAAAACCCTTCACTGAGGCTTTCTTGAACACTGAATGGCAGTGATGCATCAATATGCCGCAGCTAACGGCTTACTCAGGGATGATTGATCCCCGTAAATTATTGAATCGCTACAAGTGGAACATGAATTCACCCAGCGCAACTGATTTTGTTGAATGCAAGTGCATTCCTATTTTCCTTGATGGCATGGACTTGCTGTGGTTCTCTCGACGTCAACCGATAACTATAGCCACATATCAATGACTCGTCAACAAAATGTTCAAAAACCAGACTAGGAGATCCACGGAGGTCTATGTAGATGACGTTCTCATGAAAACATGACTATCGAATAACCACATCCACCACCTCGTAGATATGTTCAATGTTCTTCACAAATATGACATGAAGCTCAATCCTCTGAAATGCACTTCTAGCATTGTGTCGGGAAAATTCTTGGTTTTCATTGTCAATGCACGCAGAATCGAGGCAAATCCAGGTAAAATCCAAGTTATCCGAGATATTCAAGCCACTTAGAGTGTTAAGGATATTCAAAGTTGAATGGAAAAGTGTCCTCTCTAAGTCGATTCATTTCAAAAGCAACTGATAAGTGCATTCCTTTCTTCAATTTAATCAAGAAAGAGAAGCACAACTTCACATGGGTATTCTGGCATTCCAGAGGTCCATTTACTACATTAGCAAGAGATTAACAAGAGACGAAAAGAAAAATCTGAAGCTTGAAAATCTAGCTTACTTTCTATTAATCTCTTTTTCGAAGCTTCGTCCATATTTCTATCCTCATTCAATCAAATATATTGATCAACCACGACAATAGATCCTCCAACGATCTGAGATGTCTGGGCGAACTTTTGGAGTATCGAGCTTAATCAATTCGAACTCATCTTGAATCCTCTCATAGCCATCCAAGGATAAGCCCTAGCGGACTTCATTGCAGAGTTCGCTATTCCCGGAGATCCTTCGGAAGACAATAAGCCTCTTAACATCAAATGGAAGTCGTACGTGGATGGTTCATCTAACAATTAGTGTTTTGGCACTGGAGTTGTAATTTTTTATTAAGGAACACTCGAATTATAGAAATTCAATTTCCTTGCCACTAACAAAGATGCAGAATACGAGGCCTTGATCGATGGACTCAGAATTTCTAAAGAACTCAACAACAAAGCCACTCGAATCTTCTCAGACTCAAAACTCATCATTTTCTAAGTGCTTTAGAGAATATCAAGTCAAAGGGCATAGCTTGCTCCTTATATCGCTCTGGTTCGAGAACTAGTCAGCAACTTTGAACATTACATCATCACTCACATCGCTCAAGAATAAAATGGAAAGATTGATTCCTTAGCCAGGCTAGCAAGTTTTGTGGATGCTCAACTCCTGGGAATCATCCTATTCGAACTGCTCAACTCTACAAATATCGGTATATTGTTAGCAGAATCTGAGCCTGATCCCTAGATGACTCCAGTCAGAAACTACCTACAACAATGAATCCTCCCCGACAACTGAAATGAAAAGTGATTGTTCCTTCCACCAAGCGTTACACTACATCGTTGAAGATAGAGTGTTTACCAAAGAGGGATCTCTATTCTATTGCTCCAGTGTATATACCACAATGATGCAAATATGTACTACTTAATGTGCACATAGGCGGGTGTGACAACCACATTGATGGGTAAACTGTGGCATAGAAGATTCTCCGATACGATAACATTTGTCCAACCTTTGAACGAATGCATCAGTTCATACCCCCAAATGTGACAAATGCTAGAAATTCTCCTAACTTCCTCGAGCCCCACTTATGAAACATACACAGATGGTCATTCCATGGCCATTTGCAATGTTGGGAATTGACATCATCAGAAATCTTTCGATGGAAAAAGGAGGTTCTCGATATGCTATCATCACAGTTGAATACTTCTCTAAATAGGCCGAAACCAAGCCTCTTACAACAATCACTACCAAGAAAGTAATCAAATTCGTCGTCCATAACATCATCTATTGTTTTGAAGTTCCCAAAATTGTCATCTCCGATAATAGAACCCAATTTGGAAATTCTGAGCTCAGGAATTTTTGCCATAGACATCACATAAAGAAACAATTATCGGCAGTAGCTCATCATCAACCCAACGATTAAGTCAAAGTTGTAAGCAACATCATTAAATCTATCATCAAGAAGCATTTGTAAAAGGCCGGAGGAAAGTGCGTGGATGAGCTCCCCATGGCCTATTGGGTCTATCGCGCTACCCATAAGTCAACGATCATCCATACTCCATTCACTCTCTCGTATGAATCCAAAGTCGCAATCCCTACTCACCGAGTCACTTATTATGATCTAGAGACCAATAGAGATCTCCTCTTGGAATCTCCTGACTTACTCGAAGAGAAAAGGGATGAGTCTGATCTCAAAGAAGCTATACACCACCAATGAGTCGCCCAGTACATCAACTCCAAACTCCATCTGAAGCACTTTGATATTGGCGACCTCGTCCTTAAGTAGATCTTTCCCACACCAACCGGTCTCCGTTCCTCATTGGAAAGGCTTGTACGATATTCAACGGATGCTTGGGGATGGTACCTTCAAGCTAATGATCGTTGATGGGAATTACCCAGTGTTGTATATAACAATTATATGATTTTTGTTTGATGATAACAAACACACACACACACACACACAAATATATATATATATTATAAATGTGTTTGCAATTGTACGATTATACTACATCACATACGGAAATTAATATTTATATTTGAATAAAATACACCTCACAAGAATTTAAATATTCAAACAGTATTTTATTTAAAATATAATATTTTATTTCAATGTTTGAATCATACAAACTAATAACTTCACTATATGTACATCACACTGTAATACAATACATTCCATTTCATATTCAATTGCATACACATAATTCCTCACTATAAAACTTAGTCATTCAAGTTACATTTCATTTACAGACTCAGTTACTTTTCAGTTTGTTTCATATAAACATTCAATTATATACATTCACTAACTCACACTTGCCTTGTGTCTTCTTCACTGTCAGTCCAGTCACCTGTATACCTATCACAAAAACACACATACTAAACTAGAACAAAATAATATTAAATTCTAGTAGATGTTATTTTATTTTAAAATTTATTTGCCTCAGAATTTTGGTGTGTTTCTCATCATATTTCATGACTTAGTCTGACTTATATAATCATCCATCTGTGTCCAGACAACTTGAGATATTCACAGTGATTCACTATGAATACCACAAGGTAGATAGTGTCTCTAGTGTTCATATATATACATACATACATACATATATATATATATATATATATTCTGAACATACACCATACATGTATACACATACATGTGTATGTATATACACATATATTCAGTGCATGGGCAATATGGTCATTGAATGAAACAGCAGGGAAAAATATATCAAGTTTGATATGCTCAGTATAGCCACACACACACATGCATATATATATATATATACATACATATATACATATATAAGTTTGTATATATGTATATACATGGTTGAGCATGCACATACGCAGCTGCATGGAGAGGCACATTCATGGTTCAGAAAGATCAAACCATACACAAGAAGTGGCAAGCAACATGGATTAACAGTCAACACTTCATACATGCAATGCCCCAAATACAAGAGGTGCACGAGTTCAAGTGCAAATACAAAGACACACACACACACACACACACACACATATATATATATATATATACACATGTTTGTGTGTGTGTGTGTGTATATATATGCTTGGAGCGTAAATAGTGCAACATGTAATGTGCTTTGTGTATTGTATACACAAGACTGAGAACAGATCATCTTGCATGTACATGGACATTTCAAGTGTACACACAGCCATGAAATATCATGATTCAAGCCAACATGAACTAGCTCAGGTGCAACAAGTATTAACCAAGGGTAGAATGGCTACATGCCAATGAACACAAGACAGTTTCAAGCCAATTCAAGTCTCAAGTGCCTAGTTTTATTTTCAAGTGTCAAGAATCATACATACACAACAAATAAGAAGCAAGAAACATGAATGGAAGTAATGCGGTGAATGGACGCACACAAAAGCATGATCGCACACTAATTCATGCCGAAACAGTGGTTCAAACTGGGACAACAAGAAATTAAGTAAGTGTCTCACAAGACAGCAAGAAATTGAGCAAGACACACACACACACACACATATATATATATATATACATTTATATATACAAATACATATATATATATATATATATGGCATAGTGAGTCAGCAAGCTTGAAGCAAAAGGAAACTCAATTACATGAAAGTATGGGAACAATTCATATCAGCTTCAAAATGAAACATGCAACAGTACAAGCAAAAGCCAGTATGAACAAGTGAAATAGGCGTACACATATAAGCAGGCAAAAATCAGATAAGCTCCATCATGTACATAGGTTATACATGGCAATGGAAAAAGGTCATGTACATGATGATAATGTTTACAAGTGATATGTACAAGGAAGACCACATAAGAGCAAGCCACTTAAAGTTACAAATGTCGTATAGTCATGCACAAATAAACAAGACTTTGTGCAAGCAAGCAGTGCAGTGAGATATGCATCTAAATCAAAGGCCGAAGAATAACTCAGATTTTCATGTGCAACAAGACATTGGTGTAAATAGCGAATTGAAACAGGAAAGTGGCCATGCAAATTATCAAAAGAATACATGCATGGACAAAATGGGATATATGCACAAATAGGAACAATGGTGACCATTGATACAAGAGAAATGTTTTTGAATAAGTGATGGGATTTGCTCTTATCAATAATGAGAAATACAATGTGATAGTAAATGAATGCAACAATTACTCATTGATTCGAAAATCTCCAGGAACTACATGTGTCAAATTTGGAAAATATTCCATGCAACATATATGGCATGAAATACACAATCATTTTCGGGCATGTATCAATCCGACAAGAAACATTTTGGATATTTTCCAGAAATCGGTTCTAGCATGTTTGGCAAGTATAATTTCATGGATCCAAATTATGTTTCCTCTTTTGAACATTTAAAATTTGGCAACAGGAATCACGCAAGAACTCAGGCAATTGTTTACTAGCTGAATCGAAGAAACAATTTTTGGGCAAAAAATCAATTTAAATTGTTTCCTGAAATCAACACAAGGAACTAGGCCAAATATTTCGAGTGAATTATTTCCAGGTTTCGAATATACATATATGGCAAGTGTTCAACAAATCTTTTTAGGATTCAACAAATCATATAAGGCAACAAATCAAGTAAAATTTTCACGCAAGGATTTCATTCAATACCATGAACAATCATGCAAGAATCGTAACCAATCAAACCAAATCAATATGGAGAAATCAGAGAGTGACAAGGGTTAATGTGCCCTATATATTATCACCATTTCATCATAGGCTAATTATCGAAACAAGCAACAAAGTTCGAGAACAAAAGGAAGAATCAAACCAGAAAATACTCACATGTTTCAATCCAAAGGCTAGGCCAAATCAATCCACAAAGAACAATTACAATCGAAGATCATCAGAGAAAAATTCTAGAAGACAAGTTTGAAATCGCGTCAAGATTTGGGGGAAGCAGAACCATAATTTTAATAGGGTCGACTGACATTGTTTTAAGGATAAAAGAAATAAAAGTTGGCTGGCGACATTTATTATAATGGGGGGTTTCTTTTTTAATTTATATTGTACTTTTTATTTCATTTGTAATCGTCGATTTGTTTTTCTAGTTTTCTGTAAAACTACGATTTTCTAGTTATAGGATTTATAACTGGGGTTTACGAGTTACAGGATTGTAATTCAGGAAAATCCGATCTTAGGGTTCTAGAACAATACAGGATTTTAAGCGTAGGATTAGAACAGTTGTTAGAGGGTGTCGCGAGTTTACAGAGAATTTAAGCATATGATTTTTTTTTTAATTCTACTAGAAAACCTTAGGGAATGCAATAGTCGGTAGGGTTAGCCGAAGCTGGGTAAAATCTGTGTTATTTACTTTCTATATTTATTTTCTCTATTATAATTTGTGTTGTGATAATTTTAATATCTGTAAAAATCCAATAAACCATATTCACCCCCCATCTAGGGTTAATCTAGATCCAACAAGTGGTGTTATAGCAGGTATTTCATTAACTCTAGAGTCATGGTTTTCCTTAGTTGTCAATCCAGTGAGAGTCAGTCCAATCGTATTCCAAATATTTTTGATGGTACATATTTTTTAAATTGGAAATCAGAAATGGAATCCTATTTGAAATCTGTTAATATTAAATGTTGGAATATTGTCATAAATAGATATGATACGGTAGATAGGAATGATGTTGGGTTTAATTCTTGTACTACACATATTTTATATTCTTGTATTGATGATGACCCATATAGCCTTATCTCTTATTGTTTGACTACGTAGGATATCTGGAAAACTTTCAACGAACTGTATGGAAGATTGGACAAGTGCTCAAAACCCTCAATTGCCAATTCAATGTCAGATGTGTGCTTAACAAGAGTCACAGATGAAGACTAAATAGATGATGATAGCGGCAGAGACTCAACAGGAAAATTTTCTTATGAAGATCTTGTTCATCTTTGTAACGGTTTAAATAAATCTATTGAGAGTCTCAAATTAAAAAATTAAAAATCTTTAATTTGAGAATCTTGAGTTTAGTAGAAAAATTGATGTTTTGGAATTAGAAAATGTTAAGAAATTTGTAAACTCCAATTGCTAAAATTATTCATACTTAGAAAATCAATTTGCTCATCTTAACGAAAATTTTAAACAGCTTGGAAAAGAAATTTTGATTTTGAAAAACCATAAATATGAGTAAATTCATAAAAAATGCTTTGCAAAAGGAGTTATATAAAACTAAGAGAACTGATAATTCAAACATAATTTTTTTGAAAAAGGAAATTTGTTGAAAATTGAAACAATCCTGAAAGATCTTAAGATTGAAACCGAAAGAATCATAAATATCATATGCAATGAATGCATGTCTCTTCAAAAAGAATTAATTGAAATAAAAGGGTGTTTCAAATTCCTTGAAAATGAAAATACGTTTCTGAAACACAATGGGGCTGATATTTTTGAAATAAATCTTGTTTTGGAAAATGAAATTAAAAAACTCAAGGAATTTGATAATCTTGATTTTGAAAAGCGTAAACAATTTGAAATTGAGATTTCTAAATCTAAAGCCATAATTGAGAAGCTGATAAAAGAGAATAGTTGGCTGAAAATCCAATGCCAATGACTTTGAGTTGAAATTTAAGAAGTTTTCAAATAGTCAAATTTCTTTTTAATTCTCTATTGAAAAATAATTCCATATTTGAAAAGAAGAAAGGACTTGGTTTTGGAATATCAACTGAAAAACAAACTTCTCAAAAATTCTTGATTTCTTTACACTCGTTGTATTATGGAAAGGCCAACCATAATCAAAATAAATGTTGTTTTAATAACAATCCATTTAAACAAAAGAGGTTCCAAAAATTTACAAATTAGCCTTGACTAAATTCAAATAGATTTGGGTTCCTAAGGGTACAAAAATAGTTTTAAATGGATTGTTATATAAACAGGTTTGGGTACCAAAAGTCACATACACTGTTAAGAGTGGTTTTACAAACTTTGTGAGACCACTTGATCCTCTAAATTCTTAGGTACCAGAGGAGGTTGAGGAACCACTTTGTGAAAAAGAGATTGAATCTAAGTTGTTCCATATTTTTGAATCATTTAGTGTTCCTTAGACAAGTTTGTTGGTTTAGAGAATCCATAATGTCTACTGTAAATCAGGCATGATATCTAGACTCGCATTTTTTGTTTGTATATATTCTCTGTTTTATTTTTCCTCTCTTTTATTCCTCCTTATACCCCTTCTATTTTTCTTGATTATGCTTATCTTCTTTGTCACTGCAATAATTCTTTTCTTCTTGAGCTTCTTAACTTCAAATTGCATAATTCTTGTTTTACTGGAAATTTGCTTCACTTGTATAGAACTCTCATGTTTTAATGATTTCCAGATATTGAATTTATATTTTTAATTTTCTGCAATTGTTTTGAAGTTTATTTTTTTCTGAACTCATAACAGTGCTGAAGCATTCTTGTTATGTCTTGAACACTATAAATTTGAATTCTAAATCTTTGAAGATCTAAAAATTTAATGAAATTTCATATATCTCTGCTGTTTTGAGTTTTTTCTAATTCATTTTGGAAAGACTTGAAAAACTATACTCATTACAACATACTACTATTTTTCAGTTATGATAATTTCATTGTTTTTGGATTGGCTTGGATATTTTCTGAATTAGAAAACATTTGGCATGAACCATTGTCTTGCATCTTGAAATTAATGTTTTATTCATGATCATTTGGCTTGGAGATTTTTTGTTTCAAATTATTTGAATTTTTTATTTCTTCAATCTCAAAAACTTCATGGATTTGAAATTAATAATCTTGTGTGATCGATTCATTGAATCTTGAAGTTTTCACATCCCTTCAAGTGATTTCAAATAAACGGTTTCTTTAAATCTTGGATCATGATCTGTCTCTTGGGCATGTTATAAATTTTCTGAAAACTCTCTTGTGAAACTTGTCTGGAAATTAGTTGTTCTGTTGCTCTGATAAATGAATTGAATTGTTAGATTTGTCTACTTGGTCGTGGTAATTAGATATTCTTGCTTGGATACATTGTAATTTTGGGCTTTAGGACCTCCAAGTGGTACAACCTTGGATACTTTGAAATTTTCTCATTCAACTGCTTGATTTCTTTTTAAACCAAATTTTCAAATTATATAGATCTTTTAAAATCCCTCTTGCAATTATTTTTCAATTTTAAAATCATTTATTGATTATTTATTCAGAAATTGAAATTAATAATCAAATTGAATTGTATTTAGAATTCATCAACATCATTATCATATTTTTTAAATAGTGATGAGTTGTGACTACTTTATACTTCACAACAAGAGAAATTTTTATTTGAATCTCATGATGTTTTTAACAATTTTTACAATATCTTTGGATTGGCACTGATTTCACGACCATTTTCCTTTTCTATCATCATTCTGTCACCAATCATGATTTTGTATTAATGTAGAGAGTTTATTTTTTAAAAATCATCTTAAATATACTGCTTCAAATTTGTGATGGAAAGTGACTGTATTATTTTCCAGAAAAAGAGATAACTGAATTTTTTTCAAGAATCCCGGTACAGTTGAGCATATTTCATAATATGATTAATTTAGAAATTTATTTTATAATCATTTCTATAATTAACATATTTCTATCATCCATTGGTTTTATACACTGAGAAGTTTTAGAAAAAGAAAATGATAAATATATAATATACATAAGTGTTACTCTAACCTCATTTAAAAATCAAAGATCTGATCATGCATGGTTATGAGATTACTTACAATTTAAGTTGCGATTGGCCTCATTTAAAAATCCAAGTTCTTATTATACGTGGTTAGTGTGCTCTTAAAATGAAAAGTAAAGAAAAAGGAGAATAAATAATCAAAAATTTGTATGAAATCCTCCTTGGTGTGTAAAAACTATCCTATCAATCCATTTTCTAATTTGTGAAATGTGTTAATATTTTATGATATATTATGATTTTTTGATTGATAGTCATTGGGATTTGAGATCATTCGATTTTGTCATTCGATTTTAATTTATAATTATTGTCCAAATCCATCACTGTTTTGTGCTCAATTTATAAAAATTCATTTGAAAATAATTAAATTTATTGTTTTAAAACTCTCTCTATTTTTATAAATTTCATTGCTAATCCATCATTCTACAATGTGAAATTTGCTTCAAGTTCTAAGAATATTATGGTTTTTGTTTAATCAATTGAGATTTATGGTGGACATTATCTCTCATGAGCTGATTTTATATTTCTAGCCAATTTTTTTTATCACTATTTTAATTGTTGTATCCTTTTGATGATAACAAAAGGGGGAGAAAGGGTTAAGATGTCTATTAATGAGTGAATATTCCTTGAATTTTTTTAATATTGAAGTTTCAATTATTGGTTTTCTTTTTCACTCATGGTATCAGAGCTAGGGGGAGTTCGGTTGTAGAGGGAGCATAAAATATAGGAGGAGTTCCACAATTCATTGTCAAGCACATTTATTGTATTCAAAATCTTATTGTATGTTTGTCATCATCAAAAGGGGGAGATTGTTATGTATAACAATTATATGATTTTCGTCTGATGATAATAAACATATATATTATTATAAATGTGTTTGCAATTATACGATTATACTACATCACATACAGAAACTAATATTTATATTTGAATAAAATACACTGCAAAAGAATATAAATATTCAAAAAGTATTTTATTTTAAAATAATATTGTATTATAATATTTGAATCGTACAAACTTATAACTCCATTATATGTACATCCAACTGTAATACAATACATTACATTTCATATTCAATTTCATATACACCATTCCTCACTACAACAATCAGTCCCTCAAGTTTCATTTCATTTACAAACTCAGTTACTTTTCACTCCGTTTCATACAAAAATTCACTGACTCACACTTATGTTTTCTTCACTGTCAGTCCAGTCACCTGCATACCTTTCACAAAAACACACAGTAAACTGGAACAAAATAATGTTAAATTCTAGTAGATATAATTTTATTTTAAAATTCATTTGCCTTAGAATTTTGGTGTATTTCTCATCATCTTCATGACTTGGTCTGATTTATATAATCATCCATCTGTGTCTAGACATCTTGATATTAACAGTGATTCACTGTAAACACCACAACATAGATAGTGTCTCTAGTGCTCATATATATATTTGTATTCTGCACATATATAATACATGTATATACATACATGTGTATGTATATGCACATATATTCTATGCAGAGGCAATATGGTCATCCAGTGAAACAGCAGGGACAAATATATCAAGTTTGATATGCTCAACATAGCCACATACATATACATACATACATATATATATATATATATATATATATATATACAAGTTTGTGTGTATATATATATGTAATGACCTGATTTTTCGGCTCTCGAAAATCAACACTAATACATCCTCTGTATTCATGTATCTCAAATCAAGTACCAGAAAGTCTGATAGTTAGGGGAAAAGAAAGGAGATATATATAAGAATAGATGAAAGAAGATACAGAACAGAATCTCACAACATAACGAATAACTATAATAACAACAATGCTCTTTTAAAAAAAAGTGAAAAAACTTTAAAATATACATACATCGATCAGAGTACACAATGAATCAGCCTGAACAGTTGTAACAACCTGTCCTTACAATTATTGATACATACAATAACATACACAATGGAATAAATAAAAGAATATGAGCATACGTCTCGTCACCAACTCCTCTTCTGAAGCTCCAAAGCAATCCAAATCCGATCTGCAAATATACTCAGTCTGACCCGAGCATTATCGCAAAATAACACCCGAATCAAGCTAGGCAACCGCGTGAGATAGCTCAACATTTAAGTAACACATCTCAATACAATCTGAGGCCGTACGCATGTTCATAACGGTTATCCCCTCAATAAAATCCAATCATTTATTAGGAGAAGTATAGTTGTATAACAGATAATGTCTAGGGTGTAGAATATAAATAAAATCACATAGAAGGAATGGTTACGTTGGTTCCATTCGACAACTATTAAGTGTACAAAAAACCGATAAGGCACGGTTGCATATTGGATTTTCCTCGGAGATCTCTCCGAATCAAGCCGGATCTTGACTCCATGCACAAGGATCAGAAACCATTGTATATCTCTAGATAAAATATACCATAACGTAAACATGACTGGCCCATGCACGAAAACACCAGTGTGAACTACGTGGAACCAAATATATCCAACTCCCTGTGTGCAACATCTGTAAGCATACTTTAGATACAGAGACAATATATCGTATCGTGGGCTAGCAAAACCCCATGTCATGCAGCCTACTCTGTCTTTAGCCATATCCGATGTCGAAGTTTCGTTCGGCATCATTCACACAAGTCTTCATCACTCGAACAGAACACGAATTCCCAGATGGAATCCCATAGCTCAATAGATATTGGAATCACACATAGATTACTTCACAGATATCGGAATCACACATGGACTCCAATACATCAATATATCTTGGAATAACACATAGATTCCTTCATGGATCTTAGAATCTGTGACAACCCCAAAACCCCGTACGACGGTGTCAAGGGTAATCTTTGGAATATAACACAGAAACAGATAATAGCAGAACATAAATAAATAAATACACCATATAATGCACAATAGAATATACTGGATAAACGTAATCATCAGAGTTACACAGTATACAGGATCATACTTAGTACAAATACAGTTCAGCTATACATGTCTACAGCGGAAAACAAAACATAATGTACAATAGGAGCTGAACAGCATAAAAAGAGATAAATGATAGCATCCATCTGCAGCTCCAGCTATCCAGAAAGAGCCTGCTAAAACCTGAAGACAAGGCTGCCCGTGTAGAAAAAGGGGCACCCGAGTTTGCAAGTGAAACAAACTACGAGTCAGTCATAGGACTAGTATGAGAAATCTACCTAACACATTTATAATATGGCTAATCACAGGACCACGTCACTTTTGCAGAACGGGTTCACTCCATTGGATTGTCAGTGCTTTAAAACAAATAATTCTTTTAAACTTCACAATACTTTTTATAAAAATGAAGCCATTATAAGAGTCGGTTCCCATCACACAATGCAACGCAAACCGGAGGATAGAGTTTTTTCCTTATAACGGCCAAAATATGCTTGATACGAATAAAGCAATTGCATTTGATATTATTACTAGTGTTTATATGTTTCAAAAATAATTTCAAATCATAAGTATCAATCATAGACGGCATTAATGCCCCATACCACTATGTCGCCATATATAGGTATAAAATCAAAATCGCACAGTCACGTATTTGGAAATTGGATTTCCGTCCTGAACCAAGGCAAATGATAGTCCTTACCGATTTCGAGACGCTCTAGCCCGTGCCTCAGGATCAGAGCTCGAGTGACCCTTGGATCGTCAGGGCCGGTCCACCGATGTGGATTAAAATGCCAGAACACTGCGTTTCCCCACCCTTTGGGGCGTCAATGAGCCAACGAATGACTCCATCGGTCCCGGATCGACCGATATAACCGAGCTCCTCTCAATAGCAACAACCACATAGGTGCAAATAATATAAATGTCAGCCAGTTTAAGCACTGACACCACCTCTAGCTAGAAGGAAATGCATGCCCTCCCTGATGTCCTCTCTCGTTTCTGGTTCATACCGGGGTGTGAGGCTTGCGAATTCACATTATACACAAAGCTATGCTACACAGGCGGTGCTTTGATCATCAACCTCAAGACTTTGCTTTTCAACAGAATCCCTGATCACTGCATCTTAGCATGCCACACAGGCAATTCACACCATGCAACTGATGATTATCAATCACACCGAATGAATTCCAATATCAGACACACAGTCCAATTACAAATCCGTTCTGGATTTGAACGAAACCAGAGGCACTATATACCTCGCGTACCCATCGAACTCCACGTACATCTGGACAATCACCACTCATTATCCATATTTTGGGATGCCTCCCAATCAGGACATCAGTAATCATCCAACCGAGGTGAAGGTCTCTGGTCTTCCATCACCGTCTTCATCATCGATTCAGTTATTCAGAATAGGATAAAACCGGTCTTTCTGAGAAACTCGCGTATGTAATTAACAAGTGCAACATAAACACAACACACGCTTCATTCCAATTCATCGGTCACTAACTGTAAATCAGTAAGAGAACGATTTCCCAAATATTAACCCCGAAGGCCAAAACCAACATCAGATCAAAACCCAGGAAATCATTCGACTTAGTTAACCTTCAGTTAGTTTCTAAATTTACATTCCATATCATTTATAATATTTTATAATGATTTATCGCTATTTTTATTTATTTAAAAATAGCCAATTTATTTAAACGACACTTCAGGCCATAACACGGTCGTGGCGCTGTTTTTCTTCAGATTTGATTTACACATATCTGAAAATCTAACCGTTGGATCTTCACAAAATTTATATCATTAGAAAGATCTTTTCAAAACGAATCCAACGGTTCCAGTTTTGGGAAAATTCGACGGTCGGATCTCCCGGTACAATCGTTTAAAGTTTCGATTTCAAAATACGAACTGCAACGTTGTTATTCGATTTAATTTAATTATATATATATATATAAATATAATCGATTCTGGCGCTGTTTTTCTTCAGATTTGAATAAAACATTCCAGACAATCCAACTGTTGGATCTTTACAAAGTTGGTGTCGTTGGAAAGATATTTCCAAAGCGAACCCAATGGTTTCGGTTTCGGGAAAATCCGCGGATCTCCCGCACTAATCGTTTGAAATCACGGTTTCAAAACAAGAATTGCAGCTTTGTTATTCGATATATGTTAATTATATTTATATATATATAAAAATATAATCGATTCTTCGATTTCAAAAATATACGATTTTCATACATTTGATAAAAATGATATTTTTATCCAGCAGACATTTATTTCGACACTTCACTATTTTTAACAATTCATGTATATGGTAAAAATGTGATTTTTATTGTAAAAGGATTTATTTCAAAACACGACCATTTTATATAGCTCATATAGGTGATAAAAATATGATTTTTATTATAAAACAATTTATTTTAAAACATAAATACCATTCAACAAATGAATTTCTATTCAACACACGAATATAGTTTCAACACATGAAAATAATTCTAACACATGATATTATTCAAAATTTCGGCAGCATAACGGCAGGGTAGTTAAAACCGGGGCCGCTCCTAGTACGGCTCCTCGCTCTACCTTAAAGCCTCACAGCTTTTGACAATGGGGATTTCATGCATCTAGTTCACACGCAGGCGGCACGTATATTTTTTTTATTTCCACAAACCAATCCAATGTGGTTTCAACCAAATAATTCTCAACCACAAACGGGTATCTTTCAACCACAATCAATCAATTTCAACCACAAACAATTCTAATCAACCATTCATAATCAACCAATTTTCACACCAATCACAACCAATAAATATCGTCCATGGTTTGTGGACGAGGGGCGTATATATATATATATATATATATATATATATATATATATATATATATATATATTGATATAAGCATTTCATATATATATATATATATATATTGATATAAGCATTTCACTTCTATTTCAACACATATAATTTTTACAATGCATATATAATTTTTACAACACATATATACTTATATATCGAACGTACAACTTATACAATGCTTATACAAGAGGTGTACAACGCTTATATAACTCATACTTCGACTATATAATTTATACATCATCGTTTTTCATATCATTTATAATTTAGAAATCTCACATTGGGTTCCACTGTACCAAAAATAGCAGAAGACTCAGAAAACTATGCGGTCTCTTCTAGAATGTATAAGACGTCCACACGAGTCCATTGTCTCTTGTTTCACTGAATTTCGTCAAGAAATGAAAAAGATATGATTTTTACAGTGAAATCAAAAACCGTAGCGCTTTAAAGTGCTATAATATAGTTTATTTTAAAATAGTCGTACCTCGGCTGATTTGTTCAAAATTAGGTTTGGATTTTTCTTCGAATCCGTGTAGCTATTCGTCGATCGGCCTTTGCAGCGTCGAAGGTGGAGGAGCGGTGCACCCGCTTTTGGAGGAGTTGGCCAGTTCGACGGCCGGAGGAGGATGCGGCGGCAGTTTGAAACCCGAAACTTCCAGGCGTCGATTCTCCCAAACCACTCAATGAAAAAAATTCAAACTATATATGGATTTGAAGGTGGTAGAGAGCTCTTCAAAATCCACAACAGAAGAAGGGTCTAATTCGAAGTGGATTGGCCGGAAAATGATCGGGAAGCCAACGAACGGTTTCCGCCTTCGATCGATACAGCGGGGAGAGAGAAAGAAAATATGGACCAATGATATTTTTTTATTTATAAATTTTAAAAATCCGAAAATACCCCTCGTCACACACGACCACCAATTCAAACCCAACGACCGTCGTCCCTAGCTAAATACCCCCATTCCGAACACAATGGGATATGTTTCATAGGCCCATTCGACTAGTTCAGTCAGTTTTCCTTCAAATTAAAGTATAAAACATTCAATATTTGATTTGAACGTACATTTCAATTTGCAACGGCCACAAACTGATTCGAAAAATTCTAGAAAAATAAATCTAGCTATGTTTTGACGATATGATCCCAACAAAACTAGTTTTGTCGAATTCTGAGACCGTTTGAAAAATAGCCCATTTCTGGTCGATCCAATTTAAGTGTAATTGACCAAAACACGTTTTCCTTTGCCATGCTCACATACTAGCTTCAAAAATTATGAAATTTGAAAACTAGCAATAGTTTAACATCCTGGATCCAAAAAAAGTGGTTTCGTTGAATTCCGAGGTCGTTTGCAAAATGGCCATTTTCACGGGCTATATAATCTCCAGAGCGACCTTTCAGAAAATTCATTTGGCCATAACTTTTGCTTCCCGCTATGAAACTTCGATTTTTCAGATTCGTTAGAAATATATTCACTAACAGATTTAAATGTTTTTGGTTTCACTCAAATCCGTTTTGTTTTGCACTCGGTACAGTCAAGCAAAGTTTGAATTCAAATTTTGAAACTACCGCGCCATTTCAGGCCTTGCTTATAAATAGAATTAATTATATTCAATTTCAAACGTCGATTCAAACTTACTTTTCATCGTGATTATTTAAAATATTTATTTTAAATATTTAAAATCCACTAAAATAGCCAATTTAAAAAATTTAAATTGGTTCAGATTTTCCGGGTCGTTACAGAATCTCTATACGTGTTCAAGCATCTCAGTAGATCTCGAATCTCCACATAGCCTTCACTTCACAACCGCTTCCAAAACGTGGAATCCATATACTGGTGTTGAAGTAGTTTTCGATAAGTAGAACACTTACCAATCTCGATCTCCTCAAAACCAGTCGCTAGATTTAAGGTCAAGTTCTATAGTCGATTAACCGACTACAATTCACACAATAGACGATGTAATATGGACAGCAATCCCGCTTTATTTCCATAACAGTTGATAAACATTCAAGACACTATCAAGATCACGAAGCATGATAAACAGTTGAGGCACGGTTAACTCATATAAACGCCTATTAATCCCTTTCCCATTTAATTAATCTTTCATTAATTAAAATTTCTTTCATTATCCTTTTATCTAATAAAACTTCATTTGTCAATAAGACTTCATTTGTTAATCAATAACTAATACTCTCTTAATATTCCTTTATACTAGTGTATATATCCAAGTCATACATATAAAAGGTGTATATGTATATATTCTACTGACTCTCTGTCTCTTTTTAGTCTTAATACTTATAAAGGTATTAATATACTTATCCCTTTGGTATAAGTATAATCACAATTCAATTCCAAGATTTCCTTTTTAACTTCAATATTTCAAAACATATTCATATACTTGTCTCTTCGGTATAAGTATAACCACTATTCATTTCTAAGATTTCTTAAAATATAATCAAAGTGGTTAAAACCATTGTTTAATAAAGAACCATTTCTTTTTATAAGTTAAACATCTTATTCAACATCTTTATCCTGAAAGAACCCTATACTTGTTTCTATCTCTAAAATCAATCATTTAAAGATCTAAGTATATTCAAAGTCGTTAAACTATATATTTTAGCTTAACCATATTCCAAGGGTTTAGAAACAAGTGTTGCTAAAACTCTACTTACAACAAACCCAAAACAATTCCTTTATAATCATCTTTAAACATTTGTTTAAAGATTCGATTATACTAACTTCGATGATATAATCAGAGATGGTTAAAGATGAATATAAATAATACTTCGTCACGATAAACCCAAAACCATTTCTATACTTATTCAAAACTTTATAATAATTCTTTAAAGATGTAAATATCAATAATTATTCGACACAGTGAATTACTAGTGATCTATGAATCATTGATTTTAACAGATGTGTTATAATCCAAAAATCATTTCCAAATATTATATAAACAGACTTAGTTTATTCAAAATATATATATAAAGTAAAATAACTTAAAATAGGTTTAAAATAAAAGAGTTTAAAATGTATATATAATTAAATGCTTGAAAATAGGTTTTAAAAATAAAAAGTGAAATGTTAATAGAGTAAAAATAGTTCAATATAAGTTTTAAGTAAAAGAAGTTAAAAGACCGTTTTATATTTAAAACCATTTAATTCCACTTTCCCTATTTCCATTCCAATTCGTATAATTTTCCAATTAAGCCCAGTTGTGCTAAACAACCAAACTGTGTGAAATAGACAAACTTAATATATTATATAAAATAATATATTCACTTCACCAAGATTCAACATATAACAACGTTATATAATCAATGGGGTCCACAATCAGGTTGAACGCACAATCAATTCATATACCGTCGTATGAATATAAATACAGTAACAATCATATTGCCAACCAGCAATAAAGCAGCAAATCACCCAAATAATCAATTGTACATATAAATATGTAAATAAATAGTCAGTACTATTATATGGTACAATAGTATAGAAATAAGCATGAGTTAAACTCGCCATCCATTCCAATCGATGATTATACGCTGTTTTATCTAATTTCAAACAGGCTTTTGAAATTAGATAAAATTGCAAACTCCTCAGAATGATTCCAATCCACTTCGTACGTGGAATATTCTTCGACATGAACCCAACGCAACTGGCGGTTTGTAAAATGGACGTCGTACGAACTAGATATGACAATTTCAAGTTAACGTGTAATTTAAATACAATATACTTAAGTTGTTTAAATAAAATATAAACCCACCCTCAAGTCACGTGCATGGCCCTCCCACTCTTTCTTCCCAAAGATTTCAAACTCTAGCAAATACCCACTCCTCCCTATACATCCTATTGACCTCCCTTTCTGCCCACGTTAGACCTCCATCATCTTAGCTGACTACACCAGAGAACTCAACTCCACCTCCTTTATGCTACTACTCCCCAAAGCTCAATTCGACATACCCCTGAAATCCCGCATCGCAATATGTAGCTGAAGCCCCTTCCTCCATTGTTGCTTTCTTCGTCCATGGTTTGTGGACGAGGGGCGTATATATATATATATATATATATATATATATATATATATATATATATATATATAAGTATTTCACTTCTATTTCAGCACATATAATTTTTACAACGCATATATAACTTATATATCGAACATACAACTTATACAACGCTTATACAAGAGGTGTACAACGCTTATATAACTCATACTTCGACTATATAATTTATACATCGTCGTTTTCCATATCGTTTATAATTTAGAAATCTCACATTGGGTTCCACTCCACCAAAAATAGCAGAAGGCTCAGAAAAATATGCAGTCTTTTCTAGAATGTAGAAGACGTCCACACAAGTCCACTATCTCTTGTTTTACTGAATTTCGTCAAGAAATGAAAAAGATATGATTTTTACAGTGAAATCAAAAATCGTAGCGCTTTAAAGTGCTATAATATAGTTTATTTTAAAATAGTCGTACCTCAGCTGATTTGTTCAAAACTAGGTTTGGATTTTTCTTCGAATCCGTGTAGCTATTCATCGATCGGCCTTTGCAGCGTCGAAGGGGGAGGAGCGGCGCACTCGTGCCTAGAGGAGTTGGCCAGTTCGACAGCCGGAGGAGGGTGCGGCGGCGGTTTGAAACCCGAAACTTCCAGGCGTCGATTCTCCCAAACCACTCAATGAAAAAAAAATCCAAACTGTATATGGATTTGAAGGTGGTAGAGAGCTCTTCAAAATCCCTAACAGGAGCAGGGTCTAATTCGAAGTGGACTGGCCAGAAAATGATCGGGAAGACAACGAATGGTTTCCGCCTTCGATCATACAGCGGGGAGAGAGAAAGAAAATATGGACCAATGATATTTTTTTATTTATAAATTTTAAAAATCCGAAAATACCCCTTGTCACACACGAACACCAATTCAAACCCAACGACTGTCTTCCCTAGCTAAATACCCCCATTCCGAACACAATGGGATATGTTTCGTAGGCCCATTCGACTGTTTCAGTCAATTTTCCTTCAAAATAAAGTATAAAACATTCAATATTTGATTTGAACGTACATTTCAATTTGCCAGAGCCACATACTGATTCGAAAAATTCCAAAAAAAATCCAGCTATGTTTTGACGATACGGTCCCAACAAAACTAGTTTCGTCGAATTCTGAGACCGTTTGAAAAATGGCCCATTTCTGGTCGATCCAATTTAACTGTAATTGACCAAAACACGTTTTCCTTTGCCACGCTCACATACTAGCTTCAAAAATTATGAAATTTGAAATCTAGCAATAATTTAACATCCCGGATCCAACAAAAGTGGTTTCGTCGAATTCCGAGGGCGTTTGCAAAATGGTCATTTTCACGGGCTATATAAACTCTATAGCAACCTTTCAGAAAATTCATTTGGCCATAACTTTTGCTTCCCGCTATGAAACTTCGATTTTTCAGATTCGTTAGAAAGATATTCACTAACAGATTTAAATGTTTTTGGTTTCACTCAAATCCGTTTTGTTTTGCGCCGGTACAGTCAGGCAAAGTTTGAATTCAAAATTTGAAACTACCACGCCATTTCAGGCCTTGCTTATAAATAGAATTAATTATATTCAAATTCAAATGTCGATTCAAACTTACTTTTCATCGTGATTATTTAAAATATTTATTTTAAATATTTAAAATCCACTAAAATAGCCAATTTAAAAATTTTAAATTGGTTCAGATTTTCCAGGTCGTTACAATCTCCCCCACTTAAAACTTTTCATCCCCGAAAAGGAAAAAAGTCGAACATGGTTTTATTAATCAACTCTACGTTAAATCTGGCTTCCATTCTCCAACTTTTCAGTTTCTGAGAATTTTCAAATTCTTCAAAAAATTGGCTAACACCCGGAATTTTCGAAAAATTTCGCCTTAACCTCCTTTGTACGGGGAGGGGTTTGGAAATTTATTGTGCCGTATTAGGTACCCAATAAGTCCTATAAAGCATACACATATTTATAGTGATATATTCTGGTGTTTACAGGGGAGCGTGTATAGATAATAACTCCAGAGAATAAATTCTCGTCACCCTGTCAAAGCCTGAGGGAGTGTGTATTTTTAATTGCTCCAGAGAATAAATTCTCGTCACCTCGTCCCATGTGGGAAATAAATAATCCATGTGCCGTATCTAATAACTAGAGAGACGTGATTTGTAACGACCCGGATTTTGAGCGACTTTGGTTATCGACGTAAGCTCGACGTCGATAACCAAAACATCGAAAAATCCTGGTAGTTAATGAAAGAAATTAGAGCGTGAGGATAGATAAGATAGAAACTTAGAATAGAAGAAGAAGAAGAACACAACATCAGAGTAACACGAACCTCACAGCGGAACGAATAACATATAATATATAACATAACTTTGAAATATAACAGTTATGTATACAATAGCACTTATCAGAGTACAACACTTACAACACAGCGGAAATAAACTATAGCTATATGATCCAGAAGCCTCCTGCTCCAGCTCTTCAAGTATATCTGTAAATCCCGACTACTTGACTGCCCGTACAAATTTAGGCACCCAAGAGTTTCGGGAAAACAACAAAGTAAACTCCGGGTCAGTCATGGGACTGGTATGAGTAAAACAGTTTAAACAGGTATATAAACAAGTAAACGATATCTCATAAGACCACGCCGCAGAACAGAACGGGTTTTTCCCTTATGAGAATCCAAAATATCTTTATATCAAAAACCTTTTGATATTATAATAATGTCTATGTACAAATAGATATCAACTAGTAGAAACGCTTTCATCTCACGTTCTACATATATAGTATACAATCAAAATCGCAAGCACGTATTGGATAATGGATTTCCAACTATGACAAGGTATGGAACCACCTTCCGATCAGTGTACTCTAGGAACGATACACTGGAGTTCAACAAGAACATCTTGTAACTCAGCCACACATGACCGACCACTCATTTCGCTTGAGTGTATCGAATGTATATCACCAACGATTGGGATCAGCAACCGTTCCCGTATATATATGGGACAGCATTGATAGATTTAAGAAACAAATGAATATTCTCTAGATAGGTGATGATACACCCTACTTCGGTGCGACCGACTTAGCCATGCTGCCTGCCCGATTTCTGTCATTTACCGGATGATGAGGCTAGAAGCTACGCTTTATCATCACATCAGATTCACTTCGAATGCCACATTGTTAGGTCCATCGAAAATTACTAATTGACGTCTACAACCATACATTACGTGTCAGCTAAAAGAAGTTTCCTTCTCCGCTTCCACTCTTGGTACGGTTGAAGAAATCAATGTACGTGACCTTTCTGGAAATACTCTGTCAGACATTCATTCATACAAGTCATCCTCATTCACTTAGAATGTCACATCGTCATACCCGCCAAATCACAAATTGACTTATCCAAAAATAACACGGGTATACAGCTAAGAGAAACGAATTCCTCCACCACCAAACGTGAATACGTTTGAACAGATCAATTTACGCGATCCATTGGATATACTCTGTCAGACCTTCGTCCATACAAGTTGTCCTGGGACTGGACAAACCGAAGGCACTATTCAGTATATCCATCTTAGTCACTGTTATCTAAGACTTATACAACAGCCCTTGCATTTTACTCCGTCTTCAATTATCTTTGGCATATATGATTCGCAACGCTTATGCCAATACAGAGTGGTTCTATGGATAATAATCCAACCGATCTCTCCATATTAACAACGTTAAAATGGTCAAAACTTCGATAGTCGGTGAGTTAACTATCAAAGAAAAACAAGTGTGCAAACAACGATATTATTTCCAGATGGAAATTATATCGAACAAACATCATTTAACATTAATCTCTTTAGTTCATTTATTTACTTATCTCCTGTTTCCCTATATTCTAAATTCTTATTTTCTTTTATCAGAAAACATTTCTGATTCTCGTTTGGAAAACATTTCCAAAACTCCTTTACGATCAAACCTTACCATTTCTTAGTTAAGAAGGAAGTCACTCAAGTTGGGGTATAATTACCTCTCAGACCTTAACTGAACAACGTTATAACTTCAAAATGGTCAAAGTTTATCTTTTAATCTTTAACAACTTCTTTACACCTTTCTCGGATCCAATTTTACTAATCCACTTCTATATTTAAAACATTGGTTATAACGACAACGTTATAATCCCTCCTTTCAAATTATCTAACTTTAATTATAACTTCTATTCTTATTAGTGAATAATTAACCTAACACTTATTTATTTATAAATAAATCTCTATTTAAACACTGGAAAGTATAAGTACTTTCCCGAATTCGATATAATCGAATTTGCCGATTAACTCTCTTCGAGAAATCTCTATTTGATTAACTATTCTTCGAATAACTTATATTCGATTAACTCCTTCTCGAATAAACGATATTCGAAAATCTCTCTTCGAATAACTAATATTCGATAACTCTTCCTTTTCAAATATCTCATATTTGAAAATCTCACTTCGATTAAACTATAATCGATAACTCCCTTCGATGAAACTAACATCGATAACTCCTTTCAATGAAAATAAAATCGATTTATTTAACTCGACGAACTTAACTCGACTAACTTAACTTGACTCGACTAACTCGACTTACTTGGTTCGACCAATTCGATTCGATTAACTAGGCTCGACTAACTTGGTCGAACCACCCGATCAACTCAACTTATTTAACTTAACTTATTTCTCAACTCGATCAACTCGATTAACTCCTATCGAATAACTAATATTCGATTAAACTCCATTCGCTTGACTCTAGATCGCAGCGATCACAATGGTTACGCCTGACTCCCTCAGGAAACATCCGACCGCCGTAGGCTATTTACAGCCCTGCGAATTACGCTAGCAGTCGTACGAGATGGCAACTTACCCTGAATACTATGTTTGACTAACTCTGTTTCAAATAACTATATTTGATTAACTCTAGTTCGTTTTAACTCAAATCGATTAACTCTGACTAATTAACTCCAAGTGGTTAACTCTAACTGATTAACTCTAACTGGTTAACTCTATTTGACTAACTCGACTTGACTAACCCCTTTCGAATAACATATTCGATTAACTAACTTTCGAATACCATATTCAATTAACTAACTTCGAATACCATATTCGATTAACTCCTTTCGAATGTCTATATTCGATTAACTAACTTCGAATACCATATTCGATTAACTAACTTCGAATACCATATTCGATTAACTCCTTTCGAATGTCTATATTCGATTAACTAACTTCGAATACCATATTCGATTAACTAACTTCGAATACCATATTCGATTAACTCCTTTCGAATGTCTATATTCGATTAACTAACTTCGAATACCATATTTGATTAACTCCTTTCGAATGTCTATATTCGATTAACTAACTTCGAATACCATATTCGATTAACTAACTTCGAATACCATATTCGATTAACTTTATTCACTTTATAAAGATTTCCTTTTTAACAACGTTTTATTCATTTGAAAAGATTTACTTTTAAATAACGGTTCTACACTTTAAAAATGATTTCCTTTTTATAATGTTCCCTTTCCAATTCTATTTGTAAATGGTTTACAAATATTTCCTTTTCAAATTTATTCTTGAAATATTCTAACTCCTTAAATTCCCGGGAAAATTCGCCATAACCTCCTTTGTATCGGGAGCATCGGGAAAATCTCCAAACTCGCCACACAGGCCTTTCCATTCAAAAAGAAAATGGTTTGAAATTATTTCCTTTTTGAATATCTCCTATTTATAAATATTCCAATTTATAAACATTTTTATTTTTAAATATTCCACTTTATAAATATCTCTTATCAACATTTCGGTATGTTATGGTATTCAATCATATCAAATCACGATGTTCAATATCGCCCAAGCACATATAATCGTCCATAGATTTTATATCACATCATATAACAATATATGAAAAACAATAAAATAACTGTTGAGGAATCCAGTCAGATTCCTCCAACCTGTTTCCCTGCATCACAGATGTTAGACAATAGAATAACATCGATTTCACTTCACTGTTAAATATTCTGATAAACGGAATCGACATATAAATATTTAACAGTTTATATATATATATATATATATAATATTTCTACTAACTGACTAGCAGTTCAATCAATCAACCAACACACAGCAATCAGACAATTTTAATAGTTCTAAAAATACAACATGAAAATATAAATTGTTCAGAGTTGGTGAGTTTTACTCACATTGTCGGTGTATCGTTAAACAACGATAACCATTTAGCAGTCCTGTTCTGACGATATTTTCCCGTCATATTTTCCAATAAATCTCCGAATCATTCCAACTGATCTCACGTTGTAGCCCTCGTCCGTGTGATCCTGTCGGATCCTGTTTTCTCGACCCATGATATAACAAACTTGCGCCCACCATGCTCCTTCTGTAATTCATGACATCTCAGCATGCTCCAATGAAGAACACCCTCCATTTTGCCTCCACGTTGTCAACTTGTTTTCATTTTCTTTTTCTATATATATTCCTTTTTACCTCGGGCCTTACCCCTTAGCTCAGTACGTTTTGCACCCCATAATGCTACCCCACAGTAGCGTATCCTTCCCGAGTTACAACAAGGAAAACCGCTCCAGAAAATATCACGTTGGCACATAGTACCACGTTGGCAAAAGAAAGGGCCATGGATGAAAACTTAGCACTAGCGCACCACTTGTTTAACAGTCCCTTCATCTTCAACCACGATAATTCATGGCTCACCACAACCTCATCTACAAGTTGTACCCTTCAAACTAAACACCACCGTGACCACTTCCCTCAACATCAAACCCAAACTGTCAGTTCATCTTCTTACTTCCATTCAACACCAAAACCAAAAGGAAACAACTCGTCTATTTTTCCATCTACCCGAATACGCCACAAGGAACTCGAGTATACCTTTGTTCAACGCGATGAACTGCAGACCTGAGTACGCAGTCCTACTCCTTGCGACGGCTTTGGCGACCAGATCCGCCCAGACTCCTCCACCAGATGTCTAAACCCACGCTGAAACCCGAAACACCCATTATACCAAGATCGATCCTTCCAATACTTAACAATCTCGAACCCTACTTCTCAGCGCATCTTTCCAGCGAAGAAGAGGAAGTTCGAACCCAACAAAATTCACGTGAGGAGGAAGAGAATCCACAAACAATTTCAAAGCACCCACCTTTTCGATTTTAGGGATTTGATTTTCTTTTTAATGATTTTGTGAAAGGATCAGTTTTGGGTTTTATTCCTCTAGATAATTAAACTGGCGGCGGAAATTTGTTTGGTTAGAGGAAGTTGAAAATTAGGTCATACGTTTGCAAAAGGTTAATATATAGGGCTTTAATCCATGGACGTGGCCTTTTGAATTCCCACATGATTCTTTTGTGGTTGATAGAAGGAAACGTGGTCTTTCGTTTGATCACACATAATTGCTTTTCTAAGGTTTTAAGTATATAAAGTTTTAGCGTACCGTGTACATTGAATTCCACCCACTTACGGATCGACATTGACAGATGTAAAAATACTGTTGAGGTGAGCAAGGTTTCCCGATCCTAGAAATATAAAAATGTCGGTAGGTTGACTCATATTGTGAAACCCCGAAATGTCGATACAGGGTGCCCAATACTCCAAATAAAAAGTTGCTTATTTAATTAATTAAAAATTACAATAAAATTCTAAAAATTAAATTATCACTACTTCCCAAAAGAACCTTGTCTAAATTCAAACCCGATCTCTAGTTATATCGAATAAACCGATACGGTCGATAAACGATTCTACAGCGACTATATCAAATTTTGATTTGGACGTGAATCAAAATCTACACGATGAAATCTGGATTTTTCTCTTCCACTGGAAAGATATACTCCACCAGCTCCACACGTTTCTTGTTTCACAGAAATCCGATTTAAAACGAACCCTGTATATTCAGTTGAAGTTCAAATCGCCAAATTGCGAACTGCAGCGCCATTTCGAGCTCGTTTATAAATATATTATAAACTATACGTTCAACTGTCGTCGATTCAATATATTCGTTATTATATTTCGAATCGAAACTCAACCACATCTCGTATACTATTCAATTCACACTCTATTGTGAATTCTACTATTTCTGACAATTTCGATATTTATAATTTATTATTCATTATAAATATTAATTAAATATTCAATATTATTTAATTATGGTGCTCGATATCGCTATAACGATATTTAATAATTAAATTAATTAATTATTCCATCTCTAAAAATGCGGGTCATTACATTCTTCCCCACTTAAAATAATTTCGTCCTCGAAATTGCCAAGTTAGAGGACGACCCTATCTATTGGAATTCCTAAGATTTGTTTACCCCTTATTTCTGATTTCAACTAAACCAATTAATATCGACAAAAATATTTATTCATTCCGACTAACTAAAATTTTCAAAAATTCTGAAAATTTTCTAACACTTTAAACTTTCGAAAAATTTCGCCAGCACCCCCTTTGTACTGGTCAATAGCTCAAACTCCAACGCGCCTCTCTGGGCCTTCTTCAACCCAAAAGAAAATCAAAACGCCAAACGACTTGCCATTTCGGCTCATAGATTCCAAATTCATATAAAATAAAAACTTGTACCTTTTTGTTGGGCATATCATTATATCCCTACCACTTCCATATGCTATCAACTCAGCATATACCAGTGTTATCTCAATCAAATTCCAATCAGTTCATATCCTCAAATCCAAACAGAATTTTATTCGAACCCCAATATCAAATTTCAAATTCTTAACTCATCAACCCAATTCCATAACAGATTATTCTCTTTTCCAATTCAATTCTATTTAACTCTGTTCAAGTTAAATTTCAATTTATTTTTACCATCTTATTTTATTTAACTTCGTTAGTTAAATTTTTAATTCCAGAACTTAAATTCCTAGGTTTCTTTCAAACCAATTTGAAATCATAATACCAATTCAAAGCCTTTGAATTTTCTAAACAACTTGTTTCCTCAAAACAATTCAAATCAAAATCTCTGGTAGTAATCCACCACTTAGAAACTCGAAAATCACACCGATGATACTGCGCAGTCATCATCGGAATTATTTTCCAACGACCCAAGTGATTTCAATACTATATCATTTCAAAACCCTTACTAAATACATCCATTTTGAAAACATCTCAAAATCTCCCAGGAACTTAAAATTTCCTTATTTTAATTCCAAATCTGATTTAAATTCATATTTAATTCATCTTATTTCATATACTTTACTTATATGATTCTGATTGGTTATATACTTAACCATTTAATTTATAATCTTACTCGATTATAATAACAACAAATATATCCTATATATGATAATATATCACATATCCATACTGTGTCGGTCCATCGTATTCAAGTATTTATTTACTCCTACCGATACAGTGGATCAAACTGATCGACCAGAACTCATAAACAACTCAGCCAATGAACCCCCACAATATAAAACCATTTTTATATCAAATACAAATATGCACTCGTATATATACATTCAAACTCAATCTAGGGTATTACTAACCCTATCTCTACCGAGTCACTCCACAGAGCCAAGGTAATTCTTAACTTCAGCTCTGATACCAACTGTAACGACCCGAATTTTGAGCGACTTTGGTTATCGACGTAAGCTCGACGTCGATAACCAAAACATCGAAAAATCCTGGTAGTTAATGAAAGAAATTAGAGGGTGAGGATAGATAAGATAGAAACTTAGAATAGAAGAAGAAGAAGAACACAACATCAGAGTAACACGAACCTCACAGCGGAACGAATAACATATAATATATAACATAACTTTGAAATATAACAGTTATGTATACAATAGCACTTATCAGAGTACAACACTTACAACACAGCGGAAATAAACTATAGCTATATGATCCAGAAGCCTCCTGCTCCAGCTCTTCAAGTATATCTGTAAATCCCGACTACTTGACTGCCCGTACAAATTTAGGCACCCAAGAGTTTAGGGAAAACAATAAAGTAAACTCCGGGTCAGTCATGGGACTGGTATGAGTAAAACAGTTTAAACAGGTATATAAACAAGTAAACGATATCTCATAAGACCACGCCGCAGAACGGAACGGGTTTTTCCTTTATGAGAATCCAAAATATCTTTATATCAAAAACCTTTTGATATTATAATAATGTCTATGTACAAATAGATATCAACTAGTAGAAACGCTTTCATCTCACGTTCTACATATATAGTATACAATCAAAATCGCAAGCACGTATTGGATAATGGATTTCCAACTATGACAAGGTATGGAACCACCTTCCGATCAGTGTACTCTAGGAACGATACACTGGAGTTCAACAAGAACATCTTGTAACTCAGCCACACATGACCGACCACTCATTTCGCTTGAGTGTATCGAATGTATATCACCAACGATTGGGATCAGCAACCGTTCCCGTATATATATGGGACAGCATTGATAGATTTAAGAAACAAATGAATATTCTCTAGATAGGTGATGAAACACCCTACTTCGGTGCGACCGACTTAGCCATGCTGCCTGCCCGATTTCTGTCATTTACCGGATGATGAGGCTAGAAGCTACGCTTTATCATCACATCAGATTCACTTCGAATGCCACATTGTTAGGTCCATCGAAAATCACTAATTGACGTCTACAACCATACATTACGTGTCAGCTAAAAGAAGTTTCCTTCTCCGCTTCCACTCTTGGTACGGTTGAAGAAATCAATGTACGTGACCTTTCTGGAAATACTCTGTCAGACATTCATTCATACAAGTCATCCTCATTCACTTAGAATGTCACATCGTCATACCCGCCAAATCACAAATTGACTTATCCAAAATTAACACGGGTATACAACTAAGAGAAACGAATTCCTCCACCACCAAACGTGAATACGTTTGAACAGATCAATTTACGCGATCCATTGGATATACTCTGTCAGACCTTCGTCTATACAAGTTGTCCTGGGACTGGACAAACCGAAGGCACTATTCAGTATATCCATCTTAGTCACTGTTATCTAAGACTTATACAACAGCCCTTGCATTTTACTCCGTCTTCAATTATCTTTGGCATATATGATTCGCAACGCTTATGCCAATACAGAGTGGTTCTATGGATAATAATCCAACCGATCTCTCCATATTAACAACGTTAAAATGGTCAAAACTTCAATAGTCGGTGAGTTAACTATCAAAGAAAAACAAGTGTGCAAACAACGATATTATTTCCAGATGGAAATTATATCGAACAAACATCATTTAACATTAATCTCTTTAGTTCATTTATTTACTTATCTCCTGTTTCCCTATATTCTAAATTCTTATTTTCTTTTATTAGAAAACATTTCTGATTCTCGTTTGGAAAACATTTCCAAAACTCCTTTACGATCAAACCTTACCATTTCTTAGTTAAGAAGGAAGTCACTCAAGTTGGGGTATAATTACCTCTCAGACCTTAACTGAACAACGTTATAACTTCAAAATGGTCAAAGTTTATCTTTTAATCTTTAACAACTTCTTTACGCCTTTCTCGGATCCAATTTTACTAATCCACTTCTATATTTAAAACATTGGTTATAACGACAATGTTATAATCCCTCCTTTCAAATTATCTAACTTTAATTATAACTTCTATTCTTATTAGTGAATAATTAACCTAACACTTATTTATTTATAAATAAATCTCTATTTAAACACTGGAAAGTATAAGTACTTTCCCGAATTCGATATAATCGAATTTGCCGATTAACTCTCTTCGAGAAATCTCTATTTGATTAACTCTTCTTCGAATAACCTATATTCGATTAACTCCTTCTCGAATAAACGATATTCGAAAATCTCTCTTCGAATAACTAATATTCGATAACTCTTCCTTTTCAAATATCTCATATTTGAAAATCTCACTTCGATTAAACTATAATCGATAACTCCCTTCGATGAAACTAACATCGATAACTCCTTTCGATGAAACTAACATCGATTTATTTAACTCGACGAACTTAACTCGACTAACTTAACTTGACTCGACTAACTCGACTTACTTGGTTCGACCAATTCGATTCGATTAACTAGGCTCGACTAACTTGGTCGAACCACCCGATCAACTCAACTTATTTAACTTAACTTATTTCCAACTCGATCAACTCGATTAACTCCTATCGAATAACTAATATTCGATTAAACTCCATTCGCTTGACTCTAGATCGCAGCGATCACAATGGTTACGCCTGACTCCCTCAGGAAACATCCGACCGCCGTAGGCTATTTACAGCCCTGCGAATTACGCTAGCAGTCGTACGAGATGGCAACTTACCCTGAATACTATGTTTGACTAACTCTGTTTCAAATAACTATATTTGATTAACTCTAGTTCGTTTTAACTCAAATCGATTAACTCTGACTAATTAACTCCAAGTGGTTAACTCTAACTGATTAACTCTAACTGGTTAACTCTATTTGACTAACTCGACTTGACTAACCCCTTTCGAATACCATATTCGATTAACTAACTTTAGAATACCATATTCGATTAACTAACTTCGAATACCATATTCGATTAACTCCTTTCGAATGTCTATATTCGATTAACTAACTTCGAATACCATATTCGATTAACTAACTTCGAATACCATATTCGATTAACTCCTTTCGAATGTCTATATTCGATTAACTAACTTCGAATACCATATTCGATTAACTAACTTCGAATACCATATTCGATTAACTCCTTTCGAATGTCTATATTCGATTAACTAACTTCGAATACCATATTTGATTAACTCCTTTCGAATGTCTATATTCGATTAACTAACTTCGAATACCATATTCGATTAACTAACTTCGAATACCATATTCGATTAACTTTATTCACTTTATAAAGATTTCCTTTTTAACAACGTTTTATTCATTTGAAAAGATTTACTTTTAAATAACGGTTCTACACTTTAAAAATGATTTCCTTTTTATAATGTTCCCTTTCCAATTCTATTTGTAAATGGTTTACAAATATTTCCTTTTCAAATTTATTCTTGAAATATTCTAACTCCTTAAATTCCCGGGAAAATTCGCCATAACCTCCTTTGTATCGGGAGCATCGGGAAAATCCCCAAACTCGCCACACAGGCCTTTCCATTCAAAAAGAAAATGGTTTGAAATTATTTCCTTTTTGAATATCTCCTATTTATAAATATTCCAATTTATAAACATTTCTTATTTATAAATATTCCACTTTATAAATATCTCTTATCAACATTTCGGTATGTTATGGTATTCAATCATATCAAATCACGATGTTCAATATCGCCCAAGCACATATAATCGCCCACAGATTTTATATCACATCATATAACAATATATGAAAAACAATAAAATAACTGTTGAGGAATCCAGTCAGATTCCTCCAACCTGTTTCCCTGCATCACATATGTTAGACAATAGAATAACATAGATTTCACTTCACTGTTAAATATTCTGATAAACGGAATCGACATATAAATATTTAACAGTTTATATATATATATATAATATTTCTACTAACAGACTAGCAGTTCAATCAATCAACCAACACACAGCAATCAGACAATTTTAACAGTTCTAAAAATACAACATGAAAATATAAATTGTTCAGAGTTGGTGAGTTTTACTCACATTGTCGGTGTATCGTTAAACAACGATAACCATTTAGCAGTCCTGTTCTGACGATATTTTCCCGTCATATTTTCCAATAAATCTCCGAATCATTCCAACGGATCTCACGTTGAAGCCCCCGTCCGTGTGATCCTGTCGGATCCTGATTTCTCGACCCATGATATAACAAACTTGCGCCCACCATGCTCCTTCTGTAATTCATGACATCTCAGCATGCTCCAATGAAGAACACCCTCCATTTTGCCTCCACGTTGTCAACTTGTTTTCATTTTCTTTTTCTATATATATTCCTTTTTACCTCGGGCCTTACCCCTTAGCTCAGTACGTTTTGCACCCCATAATGCTACCCCACAGTAGCGTATCCTTCCCGAGTTACAACAAGGAAAACCGCTCCAGAAAATATCACGTTGGCACATAGTACCACGTTGGCAAAAGAAAGGGCCATGGATGAAAACTTAGCACTAGCGCACCACTTGTTTAACAGTCCCTTCATCTTCAACCACGGTAATTCATGGCTCACCACAGCCTCATCTACAAGTTGTACCCTTCAAACTAAACACCACTGTGACCACTTCCCTCAACATCAAACCCAAACTGTCAGTTCATCTTCTTACTTCCATTCAACACCAAAACCAAAAGGAAACAACTCGTCTATTTTTCCATCTACCCGAATACGCCACAAGGAACTCGAGTATACCTTTGTTCAACGCGATGAACTGCAGACCTGAGTACGCAGTCCTCCTCCTTGCGATGTCTTTGGCGACTAGATCCGCCCAGACTCCTCCACCAGATGTCTAAACCCATGCTGAAACCCGAAACACCCATTATACCAAGATCGATCCTTCCAATACTTAACAATCTCGAACCCTACTTCTCAGCGCATCTTTCCAGCGAAGAAGAGGAAGTTCGAACCCAACAAAATTCACGTGAGGAGGAAGAGAATCCACAAACGATTTCAAAGCACCCACCTTTTCGATTTTAGGGATTTGATTTTCTTTTTAATGATTTTGTGAAAGGATCAGTTTTGGGTTTTATTCCTCCAGATAATTAAACTGGCGGCGGAAATTTGTTTGGTTAGAGGAAGTTGAAAATTAGGTCATACGTTTGCAAAAGGTTAATATTTAGGGCTTTAATCCATGGACGTGGCCTTTTGAATTCCCACATGATTCTTTTGTGGTTGATAGAAGGAAACGTGGTCTTTCGTTTGATCACACATAATTGCTTTTCTAAGGTTTTAAGTATATAAAGTTTTAGCGTACCGTGTACATTGAATTCCACCCACTTACGGATCGGCATTGACAGATGTAAAAATACTGTTGAGGTGAGCAAGGTTTCCCGATCCTAGAAATATAAAAATGTCGGTAGGTTGACTCATATTGTGAAACCCCGAAATGTCGATACAGGGTGCCCAATACTCCAAATAAAAAGTTGCTTATTTAATTAATTAAAAATTACAATAAAATTCTAAAAATTAAATTATCACTACTTCCCAAAAGAACCTTGTCTAAATTCAAACCCGATCTCTAGTTATATCGAATAAACCGATACGGTCGATAAACGATTCTACAACGACTATATCAAATTTTGATTTGGACGTGAATCAAAATCTACACGATGAAATCTGGATTTTTCTCTTCCACTAGAAAGATATACTCCACCAGCTCCACACGTTTCTTGTTTCACAGAAATCCGATTTAAAACGAACCCTGTATATTCAGTTGAAGTTCAAATCGCCAAATTGCGAACTGCAGCGCCATTTCGAGCTCGTTTATAAATATATTATAAACTATACGTTCAACTGTCGTCGATTCAATATATTCGTTATTATATTTCGAATCGAAACTCAACCACATCTCGTATACTATTCAATTCACACTCTATTGTGAATTCTACTATTTCTGACAATTTCGATATTTATAATTTATTATTCATTATAAATATTAATTAAATATTCAATATTATTTAATTATGGTTCTCGATATCGCTATAACGATATTTAATAATTAAATCAATTAATTATTCCATCTCTAAAAATGCGGGTCATTACATGATTATTGTCAACTCCAGACTCGTGTGGGATTTTTATTATTTTGGCAATTTACCGTTACATTTTATATGGTCCATATCAGTCATCAGTTCAACCTGTAATATGTAGTCATCGCCATACAAGCCTCTCGCTCGTATGGTAAATCTTCCACCTCGTCACACAAGCTCCAACTGCTTATGTGGTATATGATGAAGTAAGCCTATCTTCAAGAAGCATGCCATGCAGTGTAGTTCAAAATTAATTGTTACTATCCTATGGCGACATTTATTATTACACACAGAACAACCAACACTCCGCATCCAATGGCATTCACAGGAGTTGATATAATAATATTTCGCATCCAACTCATTAAGGTTTACCTATTTGTCGGGCGCGCAAATAATTTCTTTACCCAACAGCTAATCCAATTACCTGTTGAAACATATATATGCACATGTATATATTTCTATCTATTTTTAAATCAGTTCAATGTGTGATTTAATCGAATAAATTCTACCATTCATTCTCTTATTAATTAAATTAACTATCGTTCTAATAATTTAATTAATCAAATCTACTATCACGCAACACAAACAACAATCAATTTGTTTTTACTTTTCAAAATCATAAATATTAATCCATACACTCTTTTTAAATTAATCAGACTATAGAATTAAAAGTGCACATCCATGGAAAGAAAATAACAACAAAGTTGTGAACAAAACGGTAATGCAAAGTATGGTAAATGTACCTTGCACCGGAGTCAATCAGAGATATCCACTCGACACTTAGGATCGGCTTTCTGAATGCTCTCCTCAGTTTCCCAAGTACAATCTCGCGGATCTCCACTCCATTGCACTTTGACTAAGTGAACCTTCTTGTTCCTCAGCTATTTGGTTTCTTTGCCAATGATTTTTAGCGGCTCTCTACTCACAGCCAATTCTGGAGTAATTTCTATATCCTGTTGCGCTGCTTCTTCCACGATCAAGTCTGGATCATGAACGTGCTTTCGAAGTTGAGATATGTGAAATACATCATGTACTCTAGGCAACTAATCAGGCAATTGAACCCTATAAGCGAGAGTTCCAATCCGTTCAAGAATAGGAAACAGACCAATGAATTTGTAACAACCCGTAAATTCTGGGCCAGTTTAAAATTTTTATTTTGGCAATTATAGCGAATTTTGGTTATTTAAAATGAATTATTTTAAATAATATCGACGTGAAATTTATTTTGAATAGAATTCGACGTATATATTTATATACGTCATCGTTAGAATATAAATATTTATATATAATTATAAATAGAATTGAAAATGGAGCGGTAGTTCGAAAATTCGATTTCTAATTTCAAATGAATATACAGAATTCAATATAAGTCAGAATTGAACGAAACAAGAAATATTTGAATCTGTATAACTATATCTTTGTAACGAAGTTAGCAAACTGAGATTTCATCTTAGAAATGATAAGATACGTCCAGTTGAAAATTCAGAATAGTCGCTATGGAATTTATATATATATTTTATATAATATATAGCCCTTAAAAATAGCCGTTTTGCAAACGACCTCGGAATTCGACGAAACCAGTTTTGTTGGGTCCGTGATGTTAAGTTATTGCTAGATTCCAAATTTCATAATTTTTCGAATCAATATGTGAGCGTGGCAAAGGAAAACGCGTTTGACCAGTTTCAGTTGATTTTAATCGACTGGAAATTGGCCATTTTTCAAACGGTCTCAGAATTCGACGAAACTAGTTTTGTTAGGACCGTAACGTCAACACGAAGCTAGAAAATTATTTTTCTGCAATTTATAGAGTTAGTATGTGACCCCGGTAATTTGAAATGTACGTTTAAAATTCAATATAGTGATTTAAATGTAAATTTAACGGAAACTGATTCAAACGATCATATCAGCTTGCGATATATATCCCATTGTGTTCAGAATGGGGGTAAAACGCTATGGACGACAGGCGGTGGACCTCGTTTCGAGGTCATATGTGAAAGTCAACTATTTGCAAATAAAATAATTAAATAATTAAAAAAAAAAAAAAAGAATTCTCTCTCTCCTCCCCATACCTTCTCCCTGGCCCCCCCCCCCCCCGTTCACTTTTTCAGAATCAAAAAGAAATAAAAAAAAAAAAAAAAAAAAACGACGAGGGCGACGGAGCCCTAGTCCGCCGCGCCGCCACCCGCGTGGGCCAGTCACCGCCGCCTCCAGATTGCTCCTCCCACCGCGTCAGGCGATCCCCCTTCTCACCAAATCGAACTCGATTTCCCCCCCCTAGTTCGCCCAAAAGCCACGCCGCCCTCCTCCTACAACCCCTAGCCTCCGCCTACCCCTCCGCCTACCCCTCCGCCTCCCCCTCCTCCCTCACGAACCCGCGGCCGATGAGAACCCCCCCCCCCCCTCTGCAATGTTCGGCGACGAAGCACCCCCCCCTCGACTGTAAGTTTTCATTTTTTATTTATTTATTTATTAATATTTTATTTCTGTTTTTATATTTAAAGATTTCTGTTTTTATATTTTATTTCTATTTTAAAAAGAACTGATCTTTGAAAAGCAAATAAACTTTTTTTTTATTTAAGTTAAAACTGTTTTTTTTTATTTTTTTAGTTAAAACTGTTTTTTTATTTAAGTTAAAAACTGAAATTTTAATTAAGTTAAAACTGATTTTAATTAAAGTATGAAACTGATTTTAAAAAGTTAAAAAAAAAAAAAAAACTGTTTATATTTAATTTTCGAACAAATTTTTAAAAGGCAAAAAGATTATATTTTTAAATATGAGAAGGCGATATTTTTAAATGTGAAAAGGCGAAATTTTTGGATGTAAAAATGCGAAATATATATTTTTGAAATGGAATTTTATCTATGTTAAATAGTGAAATAAAAATTCGATTTTTATATATTGAATAGCGAACTAAAAATTCGATTTTTATATATTGAATAGCGAACTAAAAATTCGATTTTTATATATTGAATAGCGAACTAAAAATTCGATTTTTATATATTGAATAGCGAACTAAAAATTCGATTTTTATATATTGAATAGCGAACTAAAAATTCGATTTTTATATATTGAATAGCGAACTAAAAATTCGATTTTTATATATTGAATAGCGAACTAAAAATTCGATTTTTATATATTGAATAGCGAACTAAAAATTCGATTTTTATATATTGAATAGCGAACTAAAAATTCGATTTTTATATATTGAATAGCGAACTAAAAATTCGATTTTTATATATTGAATAGCGAACTAAAAATTCGATTTTTATATATGTAGTGAAAGCGAACAACGAAGGTGACAAAAAGGCGAAACGACGAAGACTTCTGCAAATGATGTGCCGTGGAGCTAGGATAGCTATATGTGAGAATTTCTCACCTTTCTATTTCTTTTCTAGTTATATATATATATACTAGGATGCAGACGGTGCTTAGTAGCACCCGACACAATCGTCCACAGACCATGGACTTGTTTGTTTGGCTGTTTGGTTATAGATTGCGATATTGGTTTGAATGTGGTTTGTGGTGTGAAAAATCGAATCGATAAATTGGTTAGGATTAGACGTGCGCCGTTATAAGGCGAGGGAGTAAGGCTAGGTTAGACGCTTACTCCAAACTTTGTGGTTTGCATAATGGAATTGATTTGATTGATGTGTGAATGGCGTGGGCCTTCACTAGACCGGGGATAAGGCTAGGCCTTGTCCCGTTTCTAGTATCGTGCCGTTATGCCGCCGAAATTTTCTAAAATATGTTAGAAAAATAAAAATATCATTTTACTTAAAAAATGAACTGAATAGAAATTCATATGTTGAAATAAAATGTTTTATCGTTAAAAATATAATTTTTAACGTGAATATGAAAATAGTGAAGTGAACAAAATAAAATATTCATTTGCAAACCGGACGGTTTGTTTTTGTACACCTATTTGAATGACATAGATTGGGACGATAAATTTTACACATCGCCCAACTGCACGAATAAAATAGTTGTTTGATTGTTTGAAACCCCACACGGGTGTTAGGATGAAATTTGAAGTTCACTCATCCTGATAGATTAAATATGTCGATCGATTGATTGACATGCTGTTATAAGCGTTAGATATCTTTATTTGATGCTTATACAGTGTAGTGCACTTTGGTTGATGGTTGATTATTTTTCAATGCTATTATATACATGTGTTGTATGAAAATCCATATAATTAATTTTATATGGTAATTGATTGGGCCTCATTCCAGTTTAGAAATAGAAATATTTGAAATAGAAATATTTGAAATAGAAATATTTGAAATAGAATATTTGAAAATAGAAATTTATGAAGCCGTGTTGATAAGATTGACGCCATTTTGACGTGAACGATATTTATATCGATTTTAAACGATTTCGAAATGAATTGAATTGAAAACGATTTCGAAATGAATTGAATTTTAAACGATTTCGAAATGAATTGAATTGAAAACGATTTCGAAATGAATTGAATTTTAAACGATTTCGAAATGAATTGAATTGAAAACGATTTCGAAATGAATTGAATTGAAAACGATTTCGAAATGAATTGAATTGAAAACGATTTCGAAATGAATTGAATTGAAAACGATTTCGAAATGAATTGAATTGAAAACGATTTCGAAATGAATTGAATTGAAAACGATTTCGAAATGAATTGAATTGAAAACGATTTCGAAATGAATTGAATTGAAAACGATTTCGAAATGAATTGAATTGAAAACGAATTCAAATTGAATTGAAATTCGAATTGAATAGAAATGAATTTTAAAACGAATTTATAAAGAAGAATTCAATTTTGCTTTGAATTGAAATAGAAGTTGAAATAGAATTTGAAACGAATTTAAAACTATTTATATAATTCGTTTTAAATAGAAATCGACGAAATATATATTATATATATTATATATATATAATATAATGGCCTGAATAGAACGCGCCGCGCCGCGGCAGTTCGCGAATTTCGACCATTTATTTCAAACGGACATTACGGGAGATCCGACCGTCGGATTCTCCTAAAACCGGAACCGTTGGGTTCGTATCGAAAAGAGCTTTCTAACGAATGTTAGAAATTTGAAATCTAACGGTTGGATTTGGAATTATGTCCAAATCAAATTTGAAAAAGGTCGCTGTAAGTGCAGTTCGATGGCCATTGATGGAAATCGACTGTACGGGCCTTGATAAAATTATTAAAAATAGTAATAATTTGTGTAAAATCATAAGAAATGATTTGGGAAAAATTGGGATGAAAAACTCCATATTTGAAAAGATAAAAATAGATTTTTATCGAAATGAACTAGTTTTGAACTAGAATTATAATTCTGTTTATTTTTAAATAAATAAATTGAATTCGAAAAGGGTTTTAAAAGTAACCAAAATTCCAATGATTGCATTGGAGTGGATTTGAATCGAAATTGTCTTCGGAATATTTCGATGTTGGAATTCGTGATTATACAGGTGTTGTTATGGAAATTTGAAAGATATATATATTTATATCGTTATTTCCAATACGACATTTGTTAGTCGTAGAATTTGATATTGAATATAAGCCGATATATTTTCTATTCAGAGCCTTGTATTGAATATCGAATGTGATTTGGGTTTGTCGTGAATGGTGTCTTCACTAACACTGTTCTTGAACCCAGTTGAGAAAAGATTAAATCTTTTTATTTAGATTTAATGAAGTGTACCAATTAAATAATATTTAATTGGAATTGAATGGATATTGATTTCTGGGTTTATCGTGAACAGTGTTTTAAATAACACTTGTTCTTTAACCCGATAATTAATGAATGTGATTTGGGTTTGTCGTGAATGGTGTCTTCACTAACACTGTTCTTGAACCCAGTTGAGAAAAGATTAAATCTTTTTATTTAGATTTAATGAAGTGTACCAATTAAATAATATTTAATTGGAATTGAATGGATATTGATTTTTGGGTTTATCGTGAACAGTGTTTTAAATAACACTTGTTCTTTAACCCGATAATTAATGAATGTGATTTGGGTTTGTCGTGAATGGTGTCTTCACTAACACTGTTCTTGAACCCAGTTGAGAAAAGATTAAATCTTTTTATTTAGATTTAATGAAGTGTACCAATTAAATAATATTTAATTGGAATTGAATGGATATTGATTTTTGGGTTTATCGTGAACAGTGTTTTAAATAACACTTGTTCTTTAACCCGATAATTAATGGGATGTGACTTTGGGTTTGTCGTGAACCGTGTTTTAAATGACACTGATTCTTTAACCCAGTCACAGATTAAAACTAAGTGGAGTTTTAATGAATCTTTAATTAGATTGAAAAGATCGAGAATGGAGTATCACCAGTTTTGCTCCAGGCGATAGTTAAATCTTTAATTAGATTTGAACGTGAAATTTAGAAACTAACTGTCGGTTAGCTAAGTAGAATGGTTTTCTGGATATTGATCTGATGTTGGTTTCGGCCTTCGGGGTTAATATTTGGGGAATTATTCTCTTGATTAATTTACGGTTAGTGACTAATGAATTGGAATGAGGCGTATGTTGTGTTTGTGTAACACTTATTTAAAATATACGCGAGTTATTCGGAAAGACCGGGTTTATCCCATTCTGAATAACTGATACGACGATAAGTCGAAGATGAAGACGATGGGAAGACCAGAGGTCTTCACGTCGTTTGGGTGATAACTGATGATCTTGATTGGGCTGTACACCCAAGAAGATGGAAACAGTTAGTGATCGTCCCGACGTACTTGGAGATCGATGGATATGCGGGGTACTAGGTGCCTCCGGTTTCGTTCAGACCCAGAACGGACTTGTAAATGGACTGTGTGTCTGACATTGGATTTCATTCTGTGTGACTGATATCGGTTGCATAGAGTGGTTTGCCTGTGTGGCATGCTAAGATGCAAATGATCGAGGCTTCTGTTGAAAAGCAAAGTCTCGTGGTGATGATCAAAGCACGGCCTTTGTGGCGTAGCTTTGTGTAACGTTTACCTCGCGTGTTTCACACCAGGTATGGACCAAAAACGGGAGACGGACCTCAGGGAGGGCATACGTTTCCTCCTAGCTAAAAAGTGGCGTCAGTGGTTTTACACGCCCTGACGAGTTTGACTTATGTGGTTGTTGCTGTTGCGAGGCGCCTCGGCGTGTAAAGACCCGCAACCTCCCCGTAAAGGAAAGCGTCGGATAGTTCGAGAACAAACCACAGCAGAACGCATACAAAAGAACGTTTCACTGTATATTACAACAATGCATCAGATTACAAGAATATAGGGCATTCATGCCGCCTATGATTGATACTTATGATTTGAAGTTGTTTTATACACTATACTCTTATAATAGTATCAAATGATTTGTTTTAAACGTATCAAGCATTCTTGGCTATTATAAGGTAAAAACCCTATCCTCCGGCTTGCGATTGCATTGTGTGATGGGAACTGGGTCTTATAACAGCTTCATTTTTCTTTATTTAGCATTGCGCTGTTTGTTTTATGCACTGGTATTCTTGGGAGGAAACCCGTTCCGTATTATACGGCGTGGTCCCTTGATTTACCTAACTTTAAAATAAAGATTAACTGTTTTAGTTCTCACACCAGTCACATGACTGACTTGGAGTTTATTGTTTTAACCTAAACTCTGGGTGCCCTTATTTTGACACGGGCAGCTAGTAGTTTTGGTTTTGCAGATTTATATTCACAGGATCCTGGTTTACAGCTGGAACGATATCCGGAAAGCTTTGTATCCGTATATCCCATTCTAGTTGTGTATTGTATTATTTTCCGCTGCGATGTATTTAAATGTAATTTAAATCTCTGATATTTCTGTGTAATATTCATTTATGCTCTGTATATTCTTGTAATCTGATGCATTGTTGTAATATACAGTGAAACGTTCTTTTGTATGCGTTCTGCTGTGGTTTGTTCTCGAACTATCCGACGCTTTCCTTTACGGGGAGGTTGCGGGTCTTTACACGTGGTATCAGAGCTTTGGTTTACAAAGCTAGAGAACAAGACACATTAGAAACATACGAAAGAATTCATCAGATATTGGATTAGTAATATCCAATTAGAATGACTCGTTAGAGATAGGATCAGTAGTATCCTAGAACGAGTGTGAAGAGTATATTTTTAAAATGAAAACAAAATTTTGTTTTGAAAATTTAAATCAATTATTCGTAGTTGATCATTTATTTATATTGATTTGGACAATCCAGTATATATAGATTTTGCGTATACGTCTGATCCGCGTATATTCGAAGTTTTAATATACCGGGTAGATATAGAACCGCACTCTAGTAGCCCGACAATGTTCTGATGGTGGTTCGAAACATCATCAGCATTTATTTTCGAGTGACGAAGGTGTGATTTCTATATATTTCCATTAGACTGGTGTGAGAACCAAAACTAATATAGCTAGAATACATTGTTGTGATTTGGCATCAAAAACATGATTTTTGTATATGTATCAAAATTATGAATTTTAAACGTTAAATTCACTAATTGATTGATGTTTGAGTTGTTTGTTTAAATTGTTTGATAATTTTGAACTATTATGCCTAATTGAATCAAATATTGAATTGTATTGAAAATTGGTCGCATTTGCTTGCATATACATATATATCATTGAACAGGTCATAGCAAGGAGGCTAGAGCAGAGAATAAAATTTGTTTGCCCGACAAATAGGTACATGTTTACTACATAATTTCCTGTTTTGTTTGGGTGATGATGATTTTGTGAGCCTATTGGCTAGCCGCTTGGCTTTTTCTTTTTCTTTTTGAGATCTGAAGGACCGGGGAAGCTATTTGAAATTCCCCGATGCTCCCATTGCAGGGGAGGTTATGGCGAAATTTTTCAAAAATTTAGGGTGTTAGCCAAATTTTTGAAATTTTGAAAATTCTCAGAAACTAAAGAGTTGGAGAATGGAAGCCTGGTCGATCGTAGAGTTGAATTATCAAACCACTTTCGACTTTGTTCCTTTTCGGGGACGAAAAGTTTTAAGTGGGGGAGATTGTAACAACCCGTAAATTCTGGGCCAGTTTAAAATTTTTATTTTGGCAATTATAGCGAATTTTGGTTATTTAAAATGAATTATTTTAAATAATATCGACGTGAAATTTATTTTGAATAGAATTCGACGTATATATTTATATACGTCGTCGTTAGAATATAAATATTTATATATAATTATAAATAGAATTGAAAATGGAGCGGTAGTTCGAAAATTCGATTTCTAATTTCAAATGAATATACAGAATTCAATATAAGTCAGAATTGAACGAAACAAGAAATATTTGAATCTGTATAACTATATCTTTGTAACGAAGTTAGCAAACTGAGATTTCATCTTAGAAATGATAAGATACGTCCAGTTGAAAATTCAGAATAGTCGCTATGGAATTTATATATATATTTTATATAATATATAGCCCTTAAAAATAGCCGTTTTGCAAACGACCTCGGAATTCGACGAAACCAGTTTTGTTGGGTCCGTGATGTTAAGTTATTGCTAGATTCCAAATTTCATAATTTTTCGAATCAATATGTGAGCGTGGCAAAGGAAAACGCGTTTGACCAGTTTCAGTTGATTTTAATCGACTGGAAATTGGCCATTTTTCAAACGGTCTCAGAATTCGACGAAACTAGTTTTGTTAGGACCGTAACGTCAACACGAAGCTAGAAAATTATTTTTCTGCAATTTATAGAGTTAGTATGTGACCCCGGTAATTTGAAATGTACGTTTAAAATTCAATATAGTGATTTAAATGTAAATTTAACGGAAACTGATTCAAACGATCATATCAGCTTGCGATATATATCCCATTGTGTTCAGAATGGGGGTAAAACGCTATGGACGACAGGCGGTGGACCTCGTTTCGAGGTCATATGTGAAAGTCAACTATTTGCAAATAAAATAATTAAATAATTAAAAAAAAAAAAAAAGAATTCTCTCTCTCCTCCCCATACCTTCTCCCAGGCCCCCCCCCCCCGTTCACTTTTTCAGAATCAAAAAGAAATAAAAAAAAAAAAAAAAAAAAACGACGAGGGCGACGGAGCCCTAGTCCGCCGCGCCGCCACCCGCGTGGGCCAGTCACCGCCGCCTCCAGATTGCTCCTCCCACCGCGTCAGGCGATCCCCCTTCTCACCAAATCGAACTCGATTTCCCCCCCCTAGTTCGCCCAAAAGCCACGCCGCCCTCCTCCTACAACCCCTAGCCTCCGCCTACCCCTCCGCCTACCCCTCCGCCTCCCCCTCCTCCCTCACGAACCCGCGGCCGATGAGAACCCCCCCCCCCTCTGCAATGTTCGGCGACGAAGCACCCCCCCCCTCGACTGTAAGTTTTCATTTTTTATTTATTTATTTATTAATATTTTATTTCTGTTTTTATATTTAAAGATTTCTGTTTTTATATTTTATTTCTATTTTAAAAAGAACTGATCTTTGAAAAGCAAATAAACTTTTTTTTTATTTAAGTTAAAACTGTTTTTTTTTATTTTTTTAGTTAAAACTGTTTTTTTATTTAAGTTAAAAACTGAAATTTTAATTAAGTTAAAACTGATTTTAATTAAAGTATGAAACTGATTTTAAAAAGTTAAAAAAAAAAAAAAAACTGTTTATATTTAATTTTCGAACAAATTTTTAAAAGGCAAAAAGATTATATTTTTAAATATGAGAAGGCGATATTTTTAAATGTGAAAAGGCGAAATTTTTGGATGTAAAAATGCGAAATATATATTTTTGAAATGGAATTTTATCTATGTTAAATAGTGAAATAAAAATTCGATTTTTATATATTGAATAGCGAACTAAAAATTCGATTTTTATATATTGAATAGCGAACTAAAAATTCGATTTTTATATATTGAATAGCGAACTAAAAATTCGATTTTTATATATTGAATAGCGAACTAAAAATTCGATTTTTATATATTGAATAGCGAACTAAAAATTCGATTTTTATATATTGAATAGCGAACTAAAAATTCGATTTTTATATATTGAATAGCGAACTAAAAATTCGATTTTTATATATTGAATAGCGAACTAAAAATTCGATTTTTATATATTGAATAGCGAACTAAAAATTCGATTTTTATATATGTAGTGAAAGCGAACAACGAAGGTGACAAAAAGGCGAAACGACGAAGACTTCTGCAAATGATGTGCCGTGGAGCTAGGATAGCTATATGTGAGAATTTCTCACCTTTCTATTTCTTTTCTAGTTATATATATATACTAGGATGCAGACGGTGCTTAGTAGCACCCGACACAATCGTCCACAGACCATGGACTTGTTTGTTTGGCTGTTTGGTTATAGATTGCGATATTGGTTTGAATGTGGTTTGTGGTGTGAAAAATCGAATCGATAAATTGGTTAGGATTAGACGTGCGCCGTTATAAGGCGAGGGAGTAAGGCTAGGTTAGACGCTTACTCCAAACTTTGTGGTTTGCATAATGGAATTGATTTGATTGATGTGTGAATGGCGTGGGCCTTCACTAGACCGGGGATAAGGCTAGGCCTTGTCCCGTTTCTAGTATCGTGCCGTTATGCCGCCGAAATTTTCTAAAATATGTTAGAAAAATAAAAATATCATTTTACTTAAAAAATGAACTGAATAGAAATTCATATGTTGAAATAAAATGTTTTATCGTTAAAAATATAATTTTTAACGTGAATATGAAAATAGTGAAGTGAACAAAATAAAATATTCATTTGCAAACCGGACGGTTTGTTTTTGTACACCTATTTGAATGACATAGATTGGGACGATAAATTTTACACATCGCCCAACTGCACGAATAAAATAGTTGTTTGATTGTTTGAAACCCCACACGGGTGTTAGGATGAAATTTGAAGTTCACTCATCCTGATAGATTAAATATGTCGATCGATTGATTGACATGCTGTTATAAGCGTTAGATATCTTTATTTGATGCTTATACAGTGTAGTGCACTTTGGTTGATGGTTGATTATTTTTCAATGCTATTATATACATGTGTTGTATGAAAATCCATATAATTAATTTTATATGGTAATTGATTGGGCCTCATTCCAGTTTAGAAATAGAAATATTTGAAATAGAAATATTTGAAATAGAAATATTTGAAATAGAATATTTGAAAATAGAAATTTATGAAGCCGTGTTGATAAGATTGACGCCATTTTGACGTGAACGATATTTATATCGATTTTAAACGATTTCGAAATGAATTGAATTGAAAACGATTTCGAAATGAATTGAATTTTAAACGATTTCGAAATGAATTGAATTGAAAACGATTTCGAAATGAATTGAATTGAAAACGATTTCGAAATGAATTGAATTGAAAACGATTTCGAAATGAATTGAATTGAAAACGATTTCGAAATGAATTGAATTGAAAACGATTTCGAAATGAATTGAATTGAAAACGATTTCGAAATGAATTGAATTGAAAACGATTTCGAAATGAATTGAATTGAAAACGATTTCGAAATGAATTGAATTGAAAACGATTTCGAAATGAATTGAATTGAAAACGAATTCAAATTGAATTGAAATTCGAATTGAATAGAAATGAATTTTAAAACGAATTTATAAAGAAGAATTCAATTTTGCTTTGAATTGAAATAGAAGTTGAAATAGAATTTGAAACGAATTTAAAACTATTTATATAATTCGTTTTAAATAGAAATCGACGAAATATATATTATATATATTATATATATATAATATAATGGCCTGAATAGAACGCGCCGCGCCGCGGCAGTTCGCGAATTTCGACCATTTATTTCAAACGGACATTACGGGAGATCCGACCGTCGGATTCTCCTAAAACCGGAACCGTTGGGTTCGTATCGAAAAGAGCTTTCTAACGAATGTTAGAAATTTGAAATCTAACGGTTGGATTTGGAATTATGTCCAAATCAAATTTGAAAAAGGTCGCTGTAAGTGCAGTTCGATGGCCATTGATGGAAATCGACTGTACGGGCCTTGATAAAATTATTAAAAATAGTAATAATTTGTGTAAAATCATAAGAAATGATTTGGGAAAAATTGGGATGAAAAACTCCATATTTGAAAAGATAAAAATAGATTTTTATCGAAATGAACTAGTTTTGAACTAGAATTATAATTCTGTTTATTTTTAAATAAATAAATTGAATTCGAAAAGGGTTTTAAAAGTAACCAAAATTCCAATGATTGCATTGGAGTGGATTTGAATCGAAATTGTCTTCGGAATATTTCGATGTTGGAATTCGTGATTATACAGGTGTTGTTATGGAAATTTGAAAGATATATATATTTATATCGTTATTTCCAATACGACATTTGTTAGTCGTAGAATTTGATATTGAATATAAGCCGATATATTTTCTATTCAGAGCCTTGTATTGAATATCGAATGTGATTTGGGTTTGTCGTGAATGGTGTCTTCACTAACACTGTTCTTGAACCCAGTTGAGAAAAGATTAAATCTTTTTATTTAGATTTAATGAAGTGTACCAATTAAATAATATTTAATTGGAATTGAATGGATATTGATTTCTGGGTTTATCGTGAACAGTGTTTTAAATAACACTTGTTCTTTAACCCGATAATTAATGAATGTGATTTGGGTTTGTCGTGAATGGTGTCTTCACTAACACTGTTCTTGAACCCAGTTGAGAAAAGATTAAATCTTTTTATTTAGATTTAATGAAGTGTACCAATTAAATAATATTTAATTGGAATTGAATGGATATTGATTTTTGGGTTTATCGTGAACAGTGTTTTAAATAACACTTGTTCTTTAACCCGATAATTAATGAATGTGATTTGGGTTTGTCGTGAATGGTGTCTTCACTAACACTGTTCTTGAACCCAGTTGAGAAAAGATTAAATCTTTTTATTTAGATTTAATGAAGTGTACCAATTAAATAATATTTAATTGGAATTGAATGGATATTGATTTTTGGGTTTATCGTGAACAGTGTTTTAAATAACACTTGTTCTTTAACCCGATAATTAATGGGATGTGACTTTGGGTTTGTCGTGAACCGTGTTTTAAATGACACTGATTCTTTAACCCAGTCACAGATTAAAACTAAGTGGAGTTTTAATGAATCTTTAATTAGATTGAAAAGATCGAGAATGGAGTATCACCAGTTTTGCTCCAGGCGATAGTTAAATCTTTAATTAGATTTGAACGTGAAATTTAGAAACTAACTGTCGGTTAGCTAAGTAGAATGGTTTTCTGGATATTGATCTGATGTTGGTTTCGGCCTTCGGGGTTAATATTTGGGGAATTATTCTCTTGATTAATTTACGGTTAGTGACTAATGAATTGGAATGAGGCGTATGTTGTGTTTGTGTAACACTTATTTAAAATATACGCGAGTTATTCGGAAAGACCGGGTTTATCCCATTCTGAATAACTGATACGACGATAAGTCGAAGATGAAGACGATGGGAAGACCAGAGGTCTTCACGTCGTTTGGGTGATAACTGATGATCTTGATTGGGCTGTACACCCAAGAAGATGGAAACAGTTAGTGATCGTCCCGACGTACTTGGAGATCGATGGATATGCGGGGTACTAGGTGCCTCCGGTTTCGTTCAGACCCAGAACGGACTTGTAAATGGACTGTGTGTCTGACATTGGATTTCATTCTGTGTGACTGATATCGGTTGCATAGAGTGGTTTGCCTGTGTGGCATGCTAAGATGCAAATGATCGAGGCTTCTGTTGAAAAGCAAAGTCTCGTGGTGATGATCAAAGCACGGCCTTTGTGGCGTAGCTTTGTGTAACGTTTACCTCGCGTGTTTCACACCAGGTATGGACCAAAAACGGGAGACGGACCTCAGGGAGGGCATACGTTTCCTCCTAGCTAAAAAGTGGCGTCAGTGGTTTTACACGCCCTGACGAGTTTGACTTATGTGGTTGTTGCTGTTGCGAGGCGCCTCGGATTGATCGGTCGTTCTCGAACCGATGGAGTCATTTAGTTGGCTCGCTTACGCCCCAAAGGGCGGCGAAACGTAGTGCTCAGGCATTTTAATCCACTCCGTGTGGACCGGCCCTGACGATCCAAGGCTTGCCTGCGCGCTTGCCTGAGACTCGGGTTAGGCAGTCTCGAATCGATTGAGGATCTTGACCCTAGCCTCGGTTCATAGATGGAAACCCAATTTCCAAATACGTGACTTTGCGATTTTAATTGTATAACCTATATATGGCGACATAGTGGTATGGGGCATTCATGCCGCCTATGATTGATACTTATGATTTGAAGTTGTTTTATACACTATACTCTTATAATAGTATCAAATGATTTGTTTTAAACGTATCAAGCATTCTTGGCTATTATAAGGTAAAAACCCTATCCTCCGGCTTGCGATTGCATTGTGTGATGGGAACTGGGTCTTATAACAGCTTCATTTTTCTTTATTTAGCATTGCGCTGTTTGTTTTATGCACTGGTATTCTTGGGAGGAAACCCGTTCCGTATTATACGGCGTGGTCCCTTGATTTACCTAACTTTAAAATAAAGATTAACTGTTTTAGTTCTCACACCAGTCACATGACTGACTTGGAGTTTATTGTTTTAACCTAAACTCTGGGTGCCCTTATTTTGACACGGGCAGCTAGTAGTTTTGGTTTTGCAGATTTATATTCACAGGATCCTGGTTTACAGCTGGAACGATATCCGGAAAGCTTTGTATCCGTATATCCCATTCTAGTTGTGTATTGTATTATTTTCCGCTGCGATGTATTTAAATGTAATTTAAATCTCTGATATTTCTGTGTAATATTCATTTATGCTCTGTATATTCTTGTAATCTGATGCATTGTTGTAATATACAGTGAAACGTTCTTTTGTATGCGTTCTGCTGTGGTTTGTTCTCGAACTATCCGACGCTTTCCTTTATGGGGAGGTTGCGGGTCTTTACAGAATTTGGGCGCCAACTTCCCAGTTTTACCGAACCGGATAACTCCACTCATCGGCGATACTTTCAAATATACATAGTCGCCAACAGCAAATGATATATCTCTTCTTCTCTTATCGGCATAGCTCTTCTATCGGCTTTGAGCGGCGAGTAATCGTTTCTTAACGAAATCGACTTTGTCGACAGCTTCTCGGATCATATCTGGCCCCAACACAAGTATATTACCAGGTTCGACCCAATAAGCTGGAGATTGGCACGGTCTACCATACAACGCTTCGAATGGCAACATTGTCAGGATCGCTTGGTAGCTGTTGTTATATGAGAATTCAGCCAAATGTAAATGGTCTTCCCATGATCCACCGAAATCTAGAACACAAGCTCGCAATAAATCTTCTAGTATACGATTCACCATCTCAGTCTGACCATCTGTCTGAGGATGATAGGCGGTGCTTAGATTTAGCTTTGTTCCCAGTTATACTTGAAATGCCTCCCAGAATTTGCTAGTGAATATTGGATCTTTATCACTAACTATACTGATTGGCACTCCGTGTAGTATAGCAATTTCCTTGAAGTATATCTGCGCCAGACTCTGAGCAGTTCTGTTTGATCTAACAGGTATGAAATGGGCGGTCTTCGTGAAGCGATCTACGATCACCCAAATACTGTCATTTCCTTTCCTGGTTCTGGGCAAACCATCTATGAAGTCCGTGGAAATATGTTCCCACTTCCAACCTGGAACGTCCAGCGGTTGCAACAATCCAGCCAGTTTCTGCTGGTCGCTTTTGACTAGTTGGCAAGTAGGGCATCGGCTAAATATATTGAAACGTCCCTTTTCATAGCCTTCCACCAGAATGTTCGTTTGAGATCGTTATACATTTTGGTCACACCTGGATGGATACTCAGCTTGGATTTGTGACACTCGTCTAACACTTCCCTTTTTAACTCTGGGATGTCGGGAACACAAATCCTTCCTCTCAATTTCAGGATTCCATCGTTATCTATTTGAAAACACGAGGGTTCGCCTTTCTGAATCCTTTTGATCATATCCTTAATAAAATTATCATCCTTCTGAAGAGAAGATATTTTATCTATCAATAAAGTCGTGATAATAAAACTGGCGATCATCACATTCTTTCGGCTTAATGCATCAGCCACGACATTGGCTTTCCCTGGAGTGTATAGAATCTCAAAATCGTATGATGCAAGGAACTCTAGCCAACGTTGTGCCTCAGATTCAAGTCTTTCTGGGTGAACAGATACTTTAACGACTGATGGTCTGTAAACATTTCGAATTTCTCACCCAGAAGATAGTGGCTCCGATTTTCAAAGCAAATACGATGGCCAACAACTCAAGATCATGAGTGATGTAGTTCTTTTCATGTGGCTTCAGCTGGCGGCTAGCATAAGCAACAACTTGACCTCTTTGCATTAATACTGTGCCAAAGCCTTCTCTAGAGGCATCCGTCCATACTTTTAAATCCTGATTGCCGTCGATTATCGTTAATACTGGAGCCGTTGTTAATCTTAACTTTAGCTCTTCAAAAGCCTCCTCACATTCTGGAGTCCACTTGAATTTTGAGTGCTTCTTTGTAAGCTTCGTTAAGTGACTAGATATCTTCGAAAAATCTTTAACGAACTTCCGGTAATAACTAGCCAATCCGAGAAAACTGCGGACTTCAGTGGGAGTACTAGGCTGCTTCCAGTTTTGAATAGCTGTGATTTTACTTGGATCCACAGCAATTCCCTCTTTTGATACGACGTGGCCCAGAAACTTCACTTCATCTTGCTAGAATTTACATTTGGATAGTTAGCTTTCAATACATTCCTTCTCAGAATTTCTAGAACCTGTTCCAAATGCTTTTCATGTTCGGCATTTGATTTAGAGAAGATTAGAATATCATCGATAAAAACTAGAACAAACTTATTTAGGACTCCTGTGAACACTCGATTCATCAATTCGATGTAGTATGCTGGAGCATTACATAAGCCGAACGACATTACTAACCACTCATAGAATAAGTCTGGACCTCTGAATGTTGTCATGGGAACACATTCTTCGGCAATTCGAAGTTGATGTAAGCCTGTAGCTAGGTCCATCCTTGAAAATACTTGTGTACCATTCAGACGATCCAATAAATCATCGATTCGCGGCAATGGATATTTATTCTTTATTATCTGCTTATTCAAATCACGATAGTCCACACATAGTCATAGAGTACCGTCAGACTTTGGGACAAACACCACTGCTGCTCCCCAATAAGAGAAACTAGGCCTGATCAGACCCTTCCATACAAGCTGCCGAGTTTGATTGTCTAGTTCTTCTTTCTCCTTTAGGGTCATCCTCCGAATGGCGTGCATTACCGGCCTTGCGTTCGGAATTAAAGCAATTTTGAAATCAATTTCTCTCTGCGGAGGTAAGCTGACAACTTCTTCGAACACATCTGTATAATTCTTTACGACAGGAATATCTTTGATGAGGTCGGGAATATTCTCCGTGACTACAGGGATATTTTCTATTTGAGCAGGAGAAACATCCAAAGCTGCCCAGAAGTCTTTTCTATTAGAATTCTGACCTTCACAGGGAATGGTTATATAATCACCTGATTTAATCTTCGCCCTAACAACTCTCTCGGCGCATCTAACCTCTGCCTCATATTTGGTTAGCCAATTCAATCCTAAAATAAGATCGAATTCCGTAAAATTCATGACGATAGAGATGGTAGGGAACTTATAATAGGAAAAAGAGATAGGTACCGCACAAACACAACTGAGATCGAGAGAACCCCCAACCGGATTATGAATAGTCATTGGTTCTTTGAGCTTCTTCAATTTCAAATCCAACTTCTTAACCGCATTCTTTGCAATAAAGCTTCGCGACGCGCCTGTATCAAACAACATTTTAACTAGAATGTTTTTGACATTAAGCGTGCCTTCTAAAACATCAGGCCTTCCCTGACTAGCTGAGGGCTCAGAAGTTCTTGCTATTTCATTTATATGTACTGCTTCAGATTTCTTGAATAGTGGACAAGCCTTTGAAAGATGACCCAACTAATGGCATTGACTGCACTTTCTATTCACTTGAAATCCCTTCTTGGATTGAAGCCCACCTTTCAATCTCTTCTTTAAGGGTCCGCAGTTTATCGACAAATGCCCTTTCTGATGGCAGTTATTGCATATGGCAGTTGTTACTGGTTCTTATCGAGATCCTCGTACTGGTAAGCCATGTATATCATTTCAGAAAAAGGAAGCTTCACATTCCTCATTACACTATTCTGATATTTTCTTTGAAGCCCGTTGATAAATCTCAGATTCTTGCTCTTCGGATTTTGAATTAGACGAGGGGCAAAGTGAGAAAGTTCATTGAATTTCTTATGATATTTTGGAATGGTCATATCTCCTTGTATCATATAAGAAAATTCATCACATAGCCGCTCAATTGCTTCAGGAGGAGTAAATCTTTCCAGGAATATCACATTGAATATATCCCAGGTGATATCACCTTCTGGATTATCCTTAATAACCGAATCCCACCAGAACAAAGCTTCGTCTTTGAGTGCCCACGATGCCAGTAATCTTTTCTGGTCATCCCTCAGCTTTAATCCTTCAAAGATTTTCTCAGCCGAACGAATCCAAGCTTGGGTTTTCATAATAGATTCTTCGCCCGAGAACGGTTTCCCACCCAGATTTCTATATTTCATGAATAGAGCTTCTATATCCGGGTCAGTATTACTTCTTCTGTTTCTGGCACTCATTTTCTAGTATTTCTGCAAACAGCAGATCAAGTGTCAGGTTAACAGAAAGAATATTTTTAAAACATAGAAACATATACTTGAATGTAAATGTGTCTATCGGGGTGTTATCTCATTCTGCTATACTCATACTAGGATATTACTGATCCTATCTGTAATGAGTTACCCGTCCTAGAACACTACTGATTCTATTTCTGACGAGTTCGTTAATATGTTATATTCCAGAACTAAGCTTAACCAAAGCTCTGATATCATGTTGTGACGACCCCAAAACCCCGTACGACGGTGTCAAGGGTAATCTTTGGAATATAACAAAAAACAGATAATAGTAGAACAAAAATAAATAAATAAATACACCAGATAATGCACAATAGAATATACTGGATAAACGTAATCATCAGAGTTACGCAGTATACAAGATCATACTTAGTACAAATACAGTTCAGCCATACATAAATGTCTACAGCGGAAAACAAAACATAATGTACAATAGGAGCTGAACAGCATAAAAAGAGATAAATGATAGCATCCATCTTTAGCTCCAGCTATCCAGAAAGAGCCTGCTAAAACCTGAAGACAAGGCTGCCCATGTAGGAAAAGGGGCACCCGAGTTTGCAAGTGAAACAAACTACGAGTCTGTCAAGGGACTGGTATGAGAAATCTACTTAACACATTTATAATATGGCTAATCACAGGACCACGCCACTTTCGCGGAATGGGTTCACTCCATTGGATTGCCAGTGCTTTAAAACAAATAATTCTTTTAAACTTCGCAATGCTTTGTATAAAAATGAAGCCATTATAAGACTCAGTTCCCATCACACAATGCAATGCAAACCGGAGTATAGAGTTTTTTCCTTATAACGGCCAAAATATGTTTGATACAAATAAAGCAAAAGCATTTAATATTATTACTAGTGTTTATATGTTTCAAAAACAATTTCAAATCATAAGTATCAATCGTAGACGGCATTAATGCCTCATACCACTATGTCGCCATATATAGGTATAAAATCAAAACCGCACAGTCACGTATTTGGAAATTGGATTTCCGTCCTGAACCAAGGCAAAAGATAGTCCTTACCGACTTCGAGACGCTTCAGCCCGTGCCTCAGGATCAGAGCTCGAGTGACCCTTGGATCGCCAAGGCCGGTCCACCGATGTGGATAAAAATGCCTGAACACTGCGTTTCCCCACCCTTTGGGGCGTCAATGAGCCAACGAATGACTCCATCGGTCCCGGATCGACCGATATAACCGAGGCGCCTCGCAACAGCAACAACCACATAGGTTCAAATAATATAAATGTTAGCCGGTTTAAGCACTGACACCACCTCTAGCTAGAAGGAAAAGCATGCCCTCCCTGATGTCCTCTCCCGTTTCTGGTTCATACCGGGGTGTGAGGCTCGCGAATTCACGTTATACACAAAGCTATGCCACACAGGCGGTGCTTTGATCATCAACCTAAAGACTTTGCTTTTCAACAGAAGCCCTGATCATTGCATCTTAGCATGCCACACAGGCAATTCACACCATGCAACTGATGGTTATCAATCGCACGGAATGAATTCCAGTGTCAGATACACAGTCCATTTACAAGTCCATTCTGGGTCTGAACAAAACAGGAGGCACTATATACCTCGCATACCCATCGATCTCCACGTACGTCTGGACGATCACCACTCATTATCCATATTCGTGATGCCTCCCAATCAGGACATCAGTAATCATCCAACCGAGGTGAAGGTCTCCGGTCTTCAATCACCGTCTTCATCATCGATTTCTTATCGTCGATTCAGTTATTCATAATGGGATAAACCCGGTCTTTCTGAGCAACTCGCGTATGTAATTAACAAGTGCAACACAAACACAACACACGCTTCATTCCAATTCATCAGTCACTAACCTAAATCAGTAAGAGAATGATTTCCCAAATATTAACCCCGAAGGCCGAAACCAACATCGTATCAAAACCCAGGAAACCATTCGACTTAGCTAACCTTCAGTTAGTTTCTAAATTTACATTCCATATCGTTTATAATATTTTATAACGATTTATCGCTATTTTTATATATTTAAAAATTGTCAATTTATTTAAACGACGCTTCAGGCCATAACGCGGCCGTGGCACTGTTTTTCTTCAGATTTGATTTACACATATCTGAAAAGCTAACCGTTGGATCTTCACAAAATTTATATCATTAGAAATGTCTTTTCAAAACGAATCCAACGGTTCCAGTTTTGGGAAAATCCGACGGTCGGATCTCCCGGCATAATCGTTTAAAGTTTCGATTTCAAAATACGAACTGCAGCGTCGTTATTCGATTTAATTTAATTTTATATATATATATATATATATATATATATATATAATCGATTCTGGCGCTGTTTTTCTTCAGATTTGAATTAAACATTCCAGATAATCCAACCGTTGGATCTTTACAAAGTTGGTGTCGTTGGAAAGATATTTCCAAAGCGAACCCAACGGTTTCGGTTTCGGGAAAATCCGATGGTCGGATCTCCCGCACTAATCGTTTGAAATTACGGTTTCAAAACACGAACTGCAGCTTCGTTATTCGATATATTTTAATTATATTTATATATATAAATATATATATATATAAATATAATCGATTCTTCGATTTCAAAACTATACGCTTTTCATACATTTGTAAAAATGATATTTTTATCCAGCAGACATTTATTTCGACACTTCACTATTTTTAACTATTCATGTATATAGTAAAAAAGTGATTTTTATTGTAAAACGATTTATTTCAAAACACGACCATTTTATATAGTTCATATAGGTGATAAAAATATGATTTTTATTATAAAAATATTTTTTTTAAAACACGAATACCATTCAACAAATGAATTTCTATTCAACACACGAATATATTTTCAACACATGAAAATAATTCTAACACATGAATATTATTCAAAATTTCTGCAGCATAACGGCAGGGTAGTTAAAACCGGGGTCGTCCCTAGTACGACTCCTCGCTCTACCTTAAACCATCGCATCTTTTGACAATGGGGACTTCATGCATCTAGTTCGCACGCAGGCGGCATTTATATTTTTTTCATTTCCACAAACTAATCCTATGTGGTTTCAACCAAATAATTCTCAACCACAAACGGGTATCTTTCAACCACAATCAATCAATTTCAACCACAAACAATTCTAATCAACCATTCGTAATCAACCAATTTTCACACCAATCACAACCAATAAATATCGTCCATGGTTTGTGGACGAGGGGCGTATATATATATATATATATATATATATATATATATATATATATATATTGATATAAGCATTTCATATATATATATATATATATTGATATAAGCATTTCACTTCTATTTCAACACATATAATTTTTACAATGCATATATAATTTTTACAACGCATATATACTTATATATCGAACGTACAACTTATACAACGCTTATACAAGAGGTGTACAACGCTTATATAACTCATACTTTGACTATATAATTTATACATCATCGTTTTTCATATCATTTATAATTTAGAAATCTCACATTGGGTTCCACTGTACCAAAAATAGTAGAAGACTCAGAAAACTATGCGGTCTCTTCTAGAATGTATAAGACGTCCACACGAGTCCATTGTCTCTTGTTTCACTGAATTTCGTCAAGAAATGAAAAAGATATGATTTTTACAGTGAAATCAAAAACCGTAGCGCTTTAAAGTGCTATAATATAGTCTATTTTAAAATAGTCGTACCTCGGCTGATTTGTTCAAAATTAGGTTTGGATTTTTCTTCGAATCCGTGTAGCTATTCGTCGATCGGCCTTTGCAGCGTCGAAGGTGGAGGAGCGGTGCACCCGCTTTTGGAGGAGTTGGCCAGTTCGACGGCCGGAGGAGGATGCGGCGGCAGTTTGAAACCCGAAACTTCCAGGCGTCGATTCTCCCAAACCACTCAATGAAAAAAATTCAAACTATATATGGATTTGAAGGTGGTAGAGAGCTCTTCAAAATCCACAACAGAAGCAGGGTCTAATTCGAAGTGGATTGGCCGGAAAATGATCGGGAAGCCAACGAACGGTTTCCGCCTTCGATCGATACAGCGGGGAGAGAGAAAGAAAATATGGACCAATGATATTTTTTTATTTATAAATTTTAAAAATCCGAAAATACCCCTCGTCACACACGACCACCAATTCAAACCCAACGACTGTCGTCCCTAGCTAAATACCCCCATTCCGAACACAATGGGATATGTTTCATAGGCCCATTCGACTAGTTCAGTCAGTTTTCCTTCAAATTAAAGTATAAAACATTCAATATTTGATTTGAACGTACATTTCAATTTGCCACGGCCACAAACTGATTCGAAAAATTCTAGAAAAATAAATCTAGCTATGTTTTGACGATATGATCCCAACAAAACTAGTTTTGTCGAATTCTGAGACCGTTTGAAAAATAGCCCATTTCTGGTCGATCCAATTTAAGTGTAATTGACCAAAACACGTTTTCCTTTGCCATGCTCACATACTAGCTTCAAAAATTATGAAATTTGAAAACTAGTAATAGTTTAACATCCTGGATCCAACAAAAGTGGTTTCGTTGAATTCCGAGGTCGTTTGCAAAATGGCCATTTTCACGGGCTATATAAACTCCACAGCGACCTTTCAGAAAATTCATCTGGCCATAACTTTTGCTTCCCGCTATGAAACTTCGATTTTTCAGATTCGTTAGAAATATATTCACTAACAGATTTAAATGTTTTTGGTTTCACTCAAATCCGTTTTGTTTTGCACTCGGTACAGTCAAGCAAAGTTTGAATTCAAATTTTGAAACTACCGCGCCATTTCAGGCCTTGCTTATAAATAGAATTAATTATATTCAATTTCAAACGTCGATTCAAACTTACTTTTCATCGTGATTATTTAAAATATTTATTTTAAATATTTAAAATCCACTAAAATAGCCAATTTAAAAAATTTAAATTGGTTCAGATTTTCCGGGTCGTTACAGAATCTCTATACGTGTTCAAGCATCTCAGTAAATCTCGAATCTCCACATAGCCTTCACTTCACAACCGCTTCCAAAACGTGGAATCCATATACTGGTGTTGAAGTAGTTTTCGATAAGTAGAACACTTACCAATCTCAATCTCCTCAAAACCAGTCGCTAGATTTAAGGTCAAGTTCTATAGTCGATTAACCGACTACAATTCACACAATAGACGATGTAATATGGACAGCAATCCCGCTTTATTTCCATAACAGTTGATAAACATTCAAGACACTATCAAGATCACGAAGCATGATAAACAGTTGAGGCACGGTTAACTCATATAAACGCCTATTAATCCCTTTCCCATTTAATTAATCTTTCATTAATTAAAATTTCTTTCATTATCCTTTTATCTAATAAAACTTCATTTGTCAATAAGACTTCATTTGTTAATCAATAACTAATACTCTCTTAATATTCCTTTATACTAGTGTATATATCCAAGTCATACATATAAAAGGTGTATATGTATATATTCTACTGACTCTCTGTCTCTTTTTAGTCTTAATACTTATAAAGGTATTAATGTACTTATCCCTTTGGTATAAGTATAATCACAATTCAATTCCAAGATTTCCTTTTTAACTTCAATATTTCAAAACATATTCATATACTTGTCTCTTCGGTATAAGTATAACCACTATTCATTTCTAAGATTTCTTAAAATATAATCAAAGAGGTTAAAACCATTGTTTAATAAAGAACCATTTCTTTTTATAAGTTAAACATCTTATTCAACATCTTTATCCTGAAAGAACCCTATACTTGTTTCTATCTCTAAAATCAATCATTTAAAGATCTAAGTATATTCAAAGTCGTTAAACTATATATTTTAGCTTAACCATATTCCAAGGGTTTAGAAACAAGTGTTGCTAAAACTCTACTTACAACAAACCCAAAACAATTCCTTTATAATCATCTTTAAACATTTGTTTAAAGATTCGATTATACTAACTTCGATGATATAATCAGAGATGGTTAAAGATGAATATAAATAATACTTCGTCACGATAAACCCAAAACCATTTCTATACTTATTCAAAACTTTATAATAATTCTTTAAAGATGTAAATATCAATAATTATTCGACACAGTGAATTACTAGTGATCTCTGAATCATTGATTTTAACAGATGTGTTATAATCCAAAAATCATTTCCAAATATTATATAAACAGACTTAGTTTATTCAATATATATATATATAAAGTAAAATAACTTAAAATAGGTTTAAAATAAAAGAGTTTAAAATGTATATATAATTAAATGCTTGAAAATAGGTTTTAAAAATAAAAAGTGAAATGTTAATAGAGTAAAAATAGTTCGATATAAGTTTTAAGTAAAAGAAGTTAAAAGACCGTTTTATATTTAAAACCATTTAATTCCACTTTCCCTATTTCCATTCCAATTCGTATAATTTTCCAATTAAGCCCAGTTGTGCTAAACAACCAAACTGTGTGAAATAGACAAACTTAATATATTATATAAAATAATATATTCACTTCACCAAGATTCAACATATAACAACGTTATATAATCAATGGGGTCCACAATCAGGTTGAACGCACAATCAATTCATATACCGTCGTATGAATATAAATACAGTAACAATCATATTGCCAACCAGCAATAAAGCAGCAAATCACCTAAATAATCAATTGTACATATAAATATGTAAATAAATAGTCAGTACTATTATATGGTACAATAGTATAGAAATAAGCATGAGTTAAACTCGCCATCCATTCCAATCGATGATTATACGCTATTTTATCTAATTTCAAACAGGCTTTTGAAATTAGATAAAATTGCAAACTCCTCAGAATGATTCCAATCCACTTCGTACGTGGAATATTCTTCGACATGAACCCAACGCAACTGGCGGTTTGTAAAATGGACGTCGTACGAACTAGATATGACAATTTCAAGTTAACGTGTGATTTAAATACAATATACTTAAGTTGTTTAAATAAAATATAAACCCACCCTCAAGTCACGTGCATGGCCCTCCCACTCTTTCTTCCCAAAGATTTCAAACTCTAGCAAATACCCACTCCTCCCTATACATCCTGTTGACCTCCCTTTCTGCCCACGTTGGACCTCCATCGTCTTAGCTGACTACACCAGAGAACTCAACTCCACCTCCTTTATGCTACTACTCCCCAAAGCTCAATTCGACATACCCCTGAAATCCCACATCGCAATATGTAGCTGAAGCCCCTTCCTCCATTGTTGCTTTCTTCTTGCCTAGACTGGATGACCACTGACCCACGTCGATCAACTCCCCATCGTGTCACGAACTCCACCACCACCTTGATTTCAAATCCAGCCACTCCTAGTTCGGCCGCGCCTAACCCCTAGCAGTACGATGTACAAAATCCAGCTTCAGGTAGTTGCATCGAGATCTAATTTAAGGGTATGAATTTGAAGCCCTTGATTCAATGAGGCTAAAGAATCAAACAATACTGATTCCATTAAGATTCGAGCCAGATTTAATTGTTTAAAGATAATCAAAGGAGGCGGCTACTTATTTTGATTTACAGAAGATGGAAATATATTATGTCTTAAGGAACAAAGGGGTTATTTATAGAAATTTGGTATAGATATTTATATATAATATTTAATTATAATCTTACCGAGCGTTATGAGCTCATACGACTTTATATCAAATCCGAATGCCACGAAATTTGAAATCCTGCTACACTACAATATTCCGGACTCGATGAAGCTAGTTTCATCGAATTTCGAAACCGTTTGCGAACAGATTATTTTATTATGTTATTGAGATCGAATTATTATTTAATCGATTTTCAAACCTCCAATTCTCTGAAAATAATTTAATAATATCGTTTCTATTTAAAATTATTTTCATAAGCCTCGAAATCAATTTAATTCCATATTAAATTCCAATTTCGATTCGGTTATATTAAAACCCGTATATTCTGAATTCAAGTTACTTAACTTCTAATTCAATCATCTTCATATTTAAATAAATTAAATATTCCGGTATGAAAATTCCAGGTCATTACAGTATACATGTTTGGAATGCACATATGCAGCTACATGGAGAGGCACATTCATGGTTCAGGAAGATCAAACCATACACAAGAAGTGGCAAGCAACATGGATTAGCAGTCAACACTTCATACATGCAACGACCCAAACATAAGAGGTGCATGAGTTCAAGTGAAAATATGAAGAAACACACACATACACATATATATATATACATACATACACGTATGTATATATATATATGTATGTATATGCATGGTACCCAAACAATGCAACATGTAATGTGCTTCATGTATAGTATGCACAAGACTTGGAGCAGATCATCTTGCATGTACATGGACATTTCAAGTGTATATACAAACATGAAATATCACTATTCAAGCCAACATGAACCAGCTCAGGTGCAAAAAGTATTAACCAATGGTAGAATGGCTACGTGCGAATGAATACAAGACAGTTTCAAGCCAGTTCAAGTCTCAAGTGCCCAGTTTTATTTCCAGTTGTCAAGAATCATACAAACACAGCAAATAAGAATCAAGAAACATGAATGGAAGCAAACAAGAGCATGATCGCACACCGGTTCAGGACAAAATAGTGGTTCAAACTGGGTACGCAAATTTAAGTGTTTCACAGGACAGCAGGAAGACGAGCAGGACACACACACGCACACACACACACACACACACACACACACACACATATATATATATACATATGTTTGTATATATACACATATACATATATGGCATGGTGTATTAGCAAGCCTAAAGCAAAAGGCAACATAATTACATGCAAGTATGGGAGCAATTCATATCAACTCCAAAATGAAACATGCAACAGTATAAGCACAAGGCAATATGAACAAGTGAAACAGGTGTACACATATAAGTAGGCAAAAATTAGATCATCTCCAACATGCACACAATTTATACATGGCAATGCCATAGGGTCCAATACACTATGACAATGTTTAAGTGATATGTACAAGGCAGACCACACAAGGGAAAGCCACTTCAAGTTACAAATTCCATATAGTCATGCACAAATAAACAAGGCTATGTGTAAGCAAGCAGTGCAGTGAGATATGCATCTAAATCAAAGGCCGAAGAATAACTCAGATTTTCATGTGCAACAAGACACTTGTGTGAACAACGAATTGAACGGGACAGTAGCCATGCAAATTATCAAAAGCATACATGCATGGACAGAATGGGATATATGCACAAACAGGAACAACAGTGACCATTGATACAAGAGAAAAAAATTGAACAAGTGATGGGATTTGTTCTTATCAGTAATGAGAAATACAATGTGACGGTAAATGAATGCAACAATTACTCATTGGTTCGAATGTCTCCAGGAATTACATATATCTAATTTGGCTAATATTCCATTCAACATATATGGCATGAAATACACATCATTTTTGGGCATGTATCAATTCGGCAAGAAACACTTTGTATCTTTTCCAGAAATTAGTTCTAGCATGTTTTGAAAGTATAATTTCATGGCTCCAAATTATTTTTCCCGTTTTGAACATTTAAAATTTGGCAATAAAAACCACGCAAGAACTTAGGCAATTGTTTACTAGCTGAATTGAAGAAACAATGTTTGGGCAAAAAATCAATTTAAATTGTTTCCTAAAATCAAAACAAGCAACTCAGCCAAATGTTTCTAGTAAATTATTTCTAGGTTTCGAATATACATACATGGCAAGTGTTTACCAAATCTTTCCAAGATTCAACAAATCATATAAGGCAACAAATCAAGAAAATATTTCATGCAAGGGTTACATTCAATACCATAGATAATCACGCAACCAATCAAACCAAATCATTATGGCGAAATCAGAGAGTGACCTGGTTGTTTTCTTTACCCTACATATTATCAACATTTCATCATTGGTTAATTATCGAAACAAGTAACAAAATTCAAGAAAAAGAAGAAGAATCAAACCAGAGAATACTCACATGTTTCGATCCAAAGACTAGGACAAATCAATCGACCAAGAACAATTACACTTGAAGATCGTCAGAGAAAATTTCCAGAAAACAAGTTTGAAATCGCATAGAGAATTGGGGGAAGCCGAACCCTAATTTTAATAGGGTCGGCTGACATTGTTTCAGGGGCAACAAAAATAAAAGGAGGTCAGCTATATTTGTTAAATGGGGGTTTTCTTTTTTAGTTTATATTGCATTTATTATTCCATTTGTAATCGTCGAATCATTTTTCTAGTTTTCTGTAAAACTAGTATTTTCTAGTTATAGGATTTATAACTGGGGTTTACGAGTTACGGGATTGTAATTTGGGAAAAATCTGATCTTAGGGTTCTAGATTAGTACAAGGTTTTGAGCGTAGGATTAGAAAAGTTGTGAGTGGGTGTTGCGAGTTTACAATGATTTTGTAAGCGTAGAGATTGTTTTAATTCTACTAAAAAACCTTGGGGAATGCAGCAGTAGGCAGAGTTTACCGAGGCTGGGTAAAATATGTGTTATTTACTTTCTGCATTTATTTTCTCTATTATATCTATGCTGTGATAATTTTAGTATCTGTAGAAATCCAATAAATCCTATTCACCCCCTCTCTAGGGTTAATCTAAATCCAACATCCAGAGCTTAGAATAGTGAGCATATTTATCGCTGCTTTACCTAGCCTACTGTTTAGATTTTCTGCTTTCCACAAATGTTTTGTTTTCAAAATTCCGGAAAATATAAATAGGTCATTGCCACTAATTGAAACATCAGTAATGCCTTTTCTGATTTCCATGTTCTTGGTGCACTAACTTTATGCTCGTATGACAAGCTATGATGACAACCGACTTGCATACATGATTGCACAACATTGGATTCGCACCTCAGAGTTTGGAACTGATCCACTAACTCGAGTCTTGAATCCATGACGAGGCCGAGTATAAATAACTCGCATTGCATATTAACTTAAGTTTCCCAATTGCATCCTTTAGTTTCTGGACTTAGGAGCAACCCGCCTGCCAAGTAAGCATGATACCGACCGTTAAATCAGCTAAATCTAATTCTCAGAGTTTGGATTTGAGTATAAACCTAACAGACAAACAACACCCTCAACTCTAACCCGAATGAAATGATGGGAGAGTATAAAGGACGAATCCATGATGTGCATCTCTTAAATCCTCTCGACTTAGAATCAATGAACGAAAAGAGGCTCCGTGCAACGGCCCGGGGAAAATCGCGATCCTGATTATCGACCAAATACGATGTCGACTAACCAAGCACCCGAAGTTTACCAAAACGTTAATGAAAGAAGTTAGAGGATGACAACAGATAAGATAGAAAATTAGAATAGAAGAAGAAGACACACAACACGTCAGAGTAAAAATGAATCTCACAGCGGAACGAATAAAATATAATATAATTTTGAAATAAACAATATATATACAATAACATTATCAGAGTACAATACTTACAACATAGCGGAAAATAACACTAGATAACTAACGCTGAAGCCTCCTGCTCCAAGCTCCTCCAAGTATATGAAAAGGTCGGTTGTGTACGCGACTTATCCAGGATCTATAATATGGCTATGCGGAAAGTATGTGATATACTAACTTGTATATTTACAATAGTTATGCAGGTTAATATTTAATGTAAAAAGATCTCACAGAAGCAATATCACAGATAAGCAAGTATAGCAAATGCAGTAAATAGGAAAAATCACACCAGGGATTTTTATACTGGTTCGGAGCACCGTCCTACGTCCAGTCCCAGACTTCTATCTGGATTTTCACTAAACAACAACCTCACTTCACCCGGAGGAAACAGGTTTACAATACCCGAGCAGCCGAACGGGATTTCACGCCTCTAACAGCACGAGGACTTCAACACTTGCCTCTTATAACACGAGGACTTCAACACTTGCCTCTTATAACACGAGGACTTCAACACTTGCCTCTTATACCACGAGGACTTCAACACTTGCCTCTTACAACACCGAGGACTTCAACAATAATAAGATTTTGACTTTGAATGTGTTCTTCCTTCAACACTGATTTGTCAACAATTGAGTACACCCTTCCTATAATCTTATCCTCAAATGTAATTTGATGTTTAGTAAGATTAGGAAGTAAAATATCGAGTTGAATCACAAGTGTATGAAATATGCTTGGTGATTCAAACGATTATTGAATGCTTTTGAGTGCTTTTTGAGTGCAAAGAATAATGCAAGATAGATCAGAAAATAGAGAGTAAATTCGGTTAATTCGGTGATTTGAATGGTTGCAAATTTATGTATTTATAAAGATCGAGTAGATGCAATCATTGGTGAAGAGTTGCAATCAAAAGAAGTGTTTATTCATGAGAAGAAATGGATGCAACTTTTGAAGAAAGAAGATGACTTTTCAATATAACGGTTAAAAATTCAAAAACCTGTTGACCTATAGAAATTTATAGGTCGACATGTTTTTAGCCGTTGGAATTTCAAAAACCTGTTGACCTATAAAATTTTATAGGTCGACCTATTTTTGACCGTTACAATTTAAAAACCTGTTGACCTATAAAAAATTGTAGGTCGACATGTTTTCGGTCATATGCATAAAAAATTGCTTTTATAAGAAATATTTTAAAGCAATTAGAAGTATGATCATTTGAGGATAGATTTTAACATTTTTTACTCTAAATAATCAACTTCTAACCTATGAAGTCATCTTGTCTTCTTTTTGTCGATGTAGAAGCTTCTTCTTGTCATAAATCAAAACAACCCGTGAAGCTTTGACTCAACATTCTCCCCCTTTTTGATTGATGACAACATGGCTTAATAAGGTATTGTTCCTTGTATATTTTCTCCCCCTGTATATATGCTCCCCCTGAATTATATAATCTGCATGGCATTTGTTAGTAATTTTCTCCCCCTTTGTCATCGACAAAAAAGGGTGATTACAATAAGATATATAAGACTAAGTGATAACACATGATCATACTTTAGTAGAACGAAATACATAGATTGTCATACATATTACAAGCCAAACCAAAATAGACACGCCGTAAGTACCAGGAAGTAAAATAGTTAAATACATAAGTAAATTTAAAAGGTTAAAAGATAACTATGAGATGTTTATTGTGAAGGCCAGTCTGAATCACTATCATCCTCGTCATCTTTATTTCCTTCCTCTTCTTGTTCCTCATTGTCGCTGTCATCATTGTCCTTTTCAACATCGTCATGGGCTTCTTCTTCAATATACGACATTCCACGACCACGGGTATGTTGAGTACTCGCTCCAGAGCTAGTACCTTCTTCGGAGGAAGACCATGTAAAAGTAGGTGGCATAGGTCTTTTTCCGGGATCTTGAGCAAGAGTTGCGGAAGTTGAAGCGCAAGAGATTGCTTCCCAAATTGTACTGAAGAAAGACTTTAATTTGTTGAACCGTTTATTGAGTTTGGTGTCCAAGCGGTCGAGTTTATTATCGGTACGTTTTAGTCGAGCTTCGAGTAAGAATTGATTACGTGCAATTTGCTCAAGAGTTTCCTTAGTCGAAGAAGTAGGAGGCGGAATTGTAACATCTTCAGGCCTTTGCCTAGGGATTTGAGAAGACGATGTTTGTGGAGGACCTTGTTCAGCATAGTGTTCAAACGGAATAATACTCATAGCAGGAATCGGTAACTTCATCCTATTTTTAGAAGCTTTATCAATACATTTTGGTATTGATATTGTAGATTCGGGAGATCTTATGCCACATTCCATGAGACAGCGCATGATATATTCGTTATAAAACAAGTGTGGCCTTGTACGTTTATTTACCAGTACAATCTCATCGAAAATCATGTCTATCCAATTTACCCTGATATTTGCAAAAATGGCATACAGGGCTTTAAAGTTTTCTCTATACACTGCATCAAAGTTACCAGTCCTTGGAAGAAGAGTATGTGTGATACAAAGATGGAGAAGTCTGGCCGATGGTCTTAGATTGATACTCTTAATACTTGACTTATGGTCTTCAATAAAAAGATGACTATTTCTATCTCGTATATGTATAGGGCAAAATTCACTACTAAATTGAATACCTTCGTTGTGGGTTCGGAGTATTTCCGCCATTCGGTCTTTGGAAAGAAAGACGTGTTGACCACAGACTACGGACCATAAGCAATTATCTGAGTTTTGGGGTTTAAATTTTTCTAAATTGAGATTGGCATAAAAAAGTTTTATCAAGGTATGACTTATCTCAACATTATTGTCTTCAAAATCTAGTAGAGACTTTATACCCGCTCTTCTTGATAATTCACTAATATCGTATAGGACGAAATCAGAGAATTTGAGAAAGGATCCGTGGTGAATTGTATAGTCTTTCATCTTGTTCCATCTAGTCACAGCAAGAGGATCCATAAGCCATTGCTTGATTTGAGAATCAATAGGTTGAACAGGGGCTTGAGAAGATGTGGTTTTTGACTTCTTATGCTTAGGAGCCATTGAAGAGATTGGGGAATTTGAAGAGTTATAATAGAATAGGTTTCTAAGAAAAATTCTTAAGAGTTATGGATTTTGAAGATGATGAGAATGAATAAATAAGGATGTTTTATGAAGAGATGAAAGGATTTTAAATATTGAATAGATGGATTATAATGAAGAGATGTATTTAATCAAAAGGAACCGACGTGTCTAACAGGGATTTGAAAAAAAAAAATGAGGTCGGTCGACAGGTGGATTAGGGACTGTCGACAGGTTGAAGTTCTGGAAAATATAAATTATCGATTATGTTTGGACCGGTCGACAGGGAAAATATGGGCGGTCGACAGATTTAATTTCTGGAAAAATATAATTCATGAATTATGTGCAAACCGGTCGACAGGAAAATATAGTCGGTCGACAGGTTTACTTTCTGGAAAAATATAAACCTTATATTATGTGTAGACCGGTCGACAGGTAAATTATTGGCGGTCGACAGGTTTACTTTCTGGTTGAAAAAGGTAGCGTTGTATTATTGGATCGGTCGACAGGCTAATATTGGGGCGGTCGACAGGTACTGATTAATTTTGTTTTTACCAAATGATGTGAAGAATAAATAAGATTTTTTTAAAAAAAAATTTATTCAAACAAAAAAATAAATACAAAACAAATACGAATTTATTTTTAAAAAAATTCTAAATGCAAACAATTTATCTTCTAGGCTCCCATGGATTCTTTGGTTCCCAAGAATTGTATCTCTCACTAGCTCCTTCATTGTTTTGATAATTTCTATCCCAAGAGTTTGGTGTTCGTGAAGATGTTGGTATAGGAATTGGTTCATGTACGCTATGCCTGTCAGAACCACAGAAGAGAGAAGCTAATCGTTCAAGGTATGTCAAACGTGAAGTCGTGAGTTTTTGCTCGTAAAACATTTGTTGCTGATAGTAATGTATTTCGTCGATCTTTTCTTTGGTTCGGGGAGAGCAAAATAAAACTTTCTTGCTTCTCTTAGGAGTGGGCGTGGTTCCTGGCGTTCGAGATGGTTGATGATAACCTGGTGGATGCTCTGGTGTTTTTGGGGAGTTATGTTCCGTTGGTTCGGAACTCGTGATTGAAATGTGGGAGTTTTCGGCACATTTTTCACACAAGTGTGCCATGAAGTAAAAGAAATTATATAGGAGTTTTGAGAGAATGTTTGTCTGATAGCACTCAAAAAACAAAACGCATTTATATAGAGAGAGTTTTCTATTTTAAGGAAAATAAACAGATGGTTTGTATTAGTTTTACCGTAGAAAAGCTCTCTGCTATTTATAGTAAAAAAGAAAAGTCATTGGTTTCTAAATACGAACTCTTATTATATTAAACAATATTATCCTTCGAGTTCTTTTCTGGAAACCAACCCTAGCTCTCTACGTAACTTGACAAAAGTTGATTCTAGTAGAGGTTTCGTGAATATATCAGCTAGTTGGTTTTCTGTATTAACGTATTCAAGATTTATATTTCCTTTTTCAATGTTATCTCTTAGAAAATGATGTCGAATGTCAATGTGCTTAGTACGAGAGTGGTTAACTGGGTTTTTGGACAAATTTATTGCACTTGTGTTGTCACAATATATAATAGAGTTTGTTAAGTTCATACCAAAATCTCTAAGTGTTTGTTGCATATATATAATCTGTGTACATGCCAAAGCTGCTGAAATATATTCTGCCTCGCATGTCGATAGTGAAACACAATTTTGTTTCTTACTAAACCAAGAAATAAGTGATTTTCCAATGAAATGGCACGTACCACTTGTACTCTTTCTATCCGTTCGTGATCCTCCGAAATCAGCATCACTATATGATACTAATTCGAATGCACAATCCTTAGGATAGAAAAGACCGAAATCTTTGGTGTTATTAAGATATCGAATAATTCGTTTCACTGCTCGTAAATGCGATTCCTTGGGATCAGCTTGAAAACGTGCACACAAACAAACACTCATCATAATGTCAGGACGACTAGCTGTTAAATATAAGAGAGAACCTATCATACTTCGATACGTCTTTTGGTCTACACTCTTCCCACTTTCATCTTTTTCAAGATGACTAGTTGTACTCATCGGAGTCGGTTTTCCGGAAGTATTTTCAAGTCCGAATCTTTTAACAAGATTTTTACAATATTTCTCTTGATTTATGAAAATACCATTTGGAAGTTGTTTAATTTGAAGACCAAGAAAGTATGATAACTCTCCCATATGTGACATTTCAAATTCTTTGGTCATGATATCTGAAAATTCCTTACAAAGTCTCTCATTTGTTGAACCAAAGATTATGTCGTCCACATATATTTGAACAACAAGTATATCTTTGTGCGAATGTTTAATAAATAATGTTTGATCAACCTTTCCTATTTGGAATCCAGAGTCGATAAGATGACTTCGTAGTCGTTCGTACCAGGCACGTGGTGCTTGTTTTAAACCGTACAAAGCCTTCTTAAGTTTAAAAACATGATCTGGATATTTTTCATGTTTAAATAAGGGTGGTTGTTCAACATATACTTTTTCTTTTATAAAACCGTTTAGAAACGCACTCTTGACATCCATTTGATATAATTTAAAATTATGATGACAAGCAAACGATAGAAGAATTCTGATTGCTTCTAGTCTAGCGACAGGTGCAAAAGTTTCTTCATAATCGATACCCTCTTCTTGATTATATCCTTGAGCTACTAACCGTGCTTTGTTCCGAGTTATGTTTCCTTGTTCATCGACTTTGTTTTTATAAACCCATTTAGTTCCGATAACTGATTGATCGGATGGCCTTGGAACAAGTTCCCATACATCATTGCGTTCGAACTGATTAAGTTCTTCTTGCATAGCAATGATCCAATATTCATCGGTAGCAGCTTCTTTAGGATTCTTAGGTTCGATGTTTGAAATGAATGCAACATGTCCCATTTGGTTAAGTTGACTTCTAGTTCTAATTTGAGATGAAACTTCTCCAATTATATTTTGAGCCGGATGATCTCTCAATATTCTTGGAGGAGATCTTATTCTAGTTGGAGAAACTATCTCAGGAGGTTGAGGAATATCGTTGATAATTTCGGAGTCAGAATCCTCATTTGTGACAATAGTGTCATTTATATTAATATTTTCGTCATCATCAATTTTTATATCAGGAAACTGATAGTATTCATCGAAGGATATATGAAGAGATTCTTCGATAATTTTGGTTCTTTTATTGAATATACGATAAGCTTTACTATGATCTGAATAACCAACAAAGATTCCTTCGTCAGCTTTTGAATCAAATTTACCAAGATGATCTTTCGTGTTTTAAAATAAAACATTTCGAACCAAAAACTTTGAAGTATGAAATATTTGGCTTTTTTTCATTAAATAATTCATATGGTGTATTTTTAGTTAGAGGTCGAATGGAAACTCGATTCAAAACATAACATGCAGTTGCTATAGCTTCTGCCCAAAAATGCTTTGGTAACATGCTTCCATTTAATAATGTTCTTGCACATTCTTGTAACGTTCGATTTTTCCGTTCTACAACCCCGTTTTGTTGTGGAGTTCTAGGAAAGGAAAAATTGTGTGATATACCTTTCTTTGCACAAAAATGTTCAAATTCATTATTTTCGAACTCTCCGCCATGATCACTTCTTATATTCTTTACTTTAAGTCCCTTCGATTTTTGAATACGTTTGACGAAAGATTTGAATTTTTCAAAAGTGTCACTTTTATTTTTAAGAAACATAGTCCAAGTATATCGAGAATAGTCGTCAACGATTACAAATACATACCGACTATGATTTATGGATTGTATTTGAGTAGGTCCAAATAAATCCAAATGTAATAATTCAAGTGGTTGTAATGTCGAGATTACTTTCTTAGACTTAAATGACGACTTGGTTAGTTTTCCAATTTGACATGCGTCACAAAGATTGTCAACTTTGAAACTCATATTTGGTAAACCTCTGACTAGATCATTTTTAGCTAGCTTGTCAATAGTTTTAAAGTTTATATGACAGAAACGTTTGTGCCATATCCATGGATCATTTTCCTTAGCAATAAGGCACATATTTGAATTTTGATTAAAATTCATATTTAAAATATATATATTTCTGTCTCTATAGCCTTCAAAAACTAAATTTTTATCTTGGTCGAGTATGTTACATTTGTCATTTGAAAAGGAAATCATAAACCCTTTGTCACATAACTGACTAATGCTTAGTAAGTTATGTTTTAGATTTTTAACTAGCATGATATTAGTAATAAGAGGTAAATTAGGAGTACCGTAATTGCTCACATCGCCTTTGCCGATGATGAAGCCTTTTGAATTGTCTCCAAAAGTGACTGAGCCTCCATCAAAATATGTAATATTCGTTAATATGCTCTTGTCTCCAGTCATATGCTTCGAGCAACCACTGTCCAGAATCCATTTCCCTCTTTTCTTAAGTGGGACCTGCAAAAAATAATTTTAAGTCCATGGTACCCACTTTTTATAGGGTCCTAAGAGTTAGGTCTTAGGAATCCAAACCCATATGGGTCCGGTATCCCCTTTATATAAATAATTTGGATTATGATGCACAGTACTTAAAAATTTTTGAATGTACTTGTTCCTAATCAAATTATTATTTGTTTTAGGAACCCATACTTTTATAAATTTAACATCCTTCTTTTGAGATTTCACAATCGGTTTTGTTTTGGAATATAATAGACTAAGATTTTTCTTAGCTTCAGTTTCTTGCACTACTTTATTTTTCCTTTTTCTTTTATCAAGATGTTTCTTGATAACTTGTTTCTTATATCCCAATCCATGTTTATTAGAAACTGATTGTGAATTCTCAATAATTTTAGTCAAATTTTCTCGACCTTTGTTAAAGTTAGAAACATTTTTAGAGATGTTATCTAACTTTGTTTGTAAACTAGCTTTTTCAAGGTCTATAATCTTGACTTTTGCTTTAAGCTCATGATTTTCAGCAATGAGAATATCATTTTTCTCTTTTTGAACTTCAATTTCTTGAGTTAAAAGAGATAACTGAGAATTAGAATTAGAAGATAATTCTTGTTCCTTTTCTAGTTCCTCTTCTAATATTTTCTTTTCATCTTTTAACATATCTCGTTCTAGTTCTGCTCTATTCAACATTGCTTTGACTTCTTTTAATTCATGTTTTGTATCTTTAAATTTAAACATTAATTTATCATAAATATCAAGCATATCCTCAAAAGTAGGAATTTGTACCTCATCCTCTGTTGCCATAAAACATACATTTGCTTGTTCAGTGTCTGATTCACTTTCGCTGTCAGATGAAGATGAGTCTGAATCATCCCATGTTACTGAGAATGCTCTTTTCTTCGATTTGTCTTTCTTGAATTTTTCGAATTTCTTCTTTTTCTCTGGACAATCTTTATGCATATGTCCCTTTTTGTGACAGTTGAAGCATTCCAAAGTTGAAGAAGATGGTTTGTTTGATCCAAACTTCTTTTTGTCGTATCGACTAGCCTTTCTTTGTTTCAAAAACTTCTTAAAACCTTTTGCAATAAGTGCTAAGTCTTCATCTTCAGAGTCTGAAATGTCTTCATCTTTTTCGGCATGAAAAGCAACATTTTTCTTCTCTTCTTTTTGTTCTCTTCTAGCCTGTAAATTTGCTTCATAGGACATTAGATTTCCTATCAACTCATCTGGCTTCATGGTAGAAAGATCATTAGCTTCTTCTATAGCTAATACTTTTCCTTCCCATTCATTAGTCAGTGAGTGTAGGATTGTTGAAACTGCATCAAAGTCAGAATATTTTTGTCCTAACCCAATAAGAGCATGATGAATAGTTTGAAACCTTGAATACATCTCATTGATTGTTTCATTTGGCTTCATTTTGAAATTTTGGAATTGACTTTTCAACAAAGCTATTTTTGCTTGTTTAACCTTGTTAGTACCTTCATGAGTTGTTTTTAGCGTTTGCCAAATTTGATAAGCAGTGGTACAGATACTAACACGGTTATACTCATTTTGGTCTAATGCACAAAACAACATATTTATTGCTTTTGCATTTACTGCTGCTGCTGTTTTCTCAGCAGGAGTCCATTCTGCATACTCAGTAGTTGGATTAACTATTTCTTTCTGAGTAGCATTCCAAGCATCATAACTTGTTGATTGCATATAGAAAGCCATACGTGTTGCCCAATAACTATAGTTTAGGCCATTAAAGAAAGGAGGTCTTTGTGTAGATTGACCTTCTGTGTAAGTGGTGTTACTCGTGCTAGTGTTATTTGCCATATTATCAGAAAATATCAAATAACTGTGTTACGGTTATATGATGACCGTGCTCCGATACCAATTGAAAAGGTCGGTTGTGTACGCGACTTATCCAGGATCTATAATATGGCTATGCGGAAAGTATGTGATATACTAACTTGTATATTTACAATAGTTATGCAGGTAAATATTTAATGTAAAAAGATCTCACAGAAGCAATATCACAGATAAGCAAGTATAGCAAATGCAGTAAATAGGAAAAATCACACCAGGGATTTTTATACTGGTTCGGAGCACCGTCCTACGTCCAGTCCCAGACTTCTATCTGGATTTTCACTAAACAACAACCTCACTTCACCCGGAGGAAACAGGTTTACAATACCCGAGCAGCCGAACGGGATTTCACGCCTCTAACAGCACGAGGACTTCAACACTTGCCTCTTATAACACGAGGACTTCAACACTTGCCTCTTATAACACGAGGACTTCAACACTTGCCTCTTATACCACGAGGACTTCAACACTTGCCTCTTACAACACCGAGGACTTCAACAATAATAAGATTTTGACTTTGAATGTGTTCTTCCTTCAACACTGATTTGTCAACAATTGAGTACACCCTTCCTATAATCTTATCCTCAAATGTAATTTGATGTTTAGTAAGATTAGGAAGTAAAATATCGAGTTGAATCACAAGTGTATGAAATATGCTTGGTGATTCAAACGATTATTGAATGCTTTTGAGTGCTTTTTGAGTGCAAAGAATAATGCAAGATAGATCAGAAAATAGAGAGTAAATTCGGTTAATTCGGTGATTTGAATGGTTGCAAATTTATGTATTTATAAAGATCGAGTAGACGCAATCATTGGTGAAGAGTTGCAATCAAAAGAAGTGTTTATTCATGAGAAGAAATGGATGCAACTTTTGAAGAAAGAAGATGACTTTTCAATATAACGGTTAAAAATTCAAAAACCTGTTGACCTATAGAAATTTATAGGTCGACATGTTTTTAGCCGTTGGAATTTCAAAAACCTGTTGACCTATAAAATTTTATAGGTCGACCTATTTTTGACCGTTACAATTTAAAAACCTGTTGACCTATAAAAAATTGTAGGTCGACATGTTTTCGGTCATATGCATAAAAAATTGCTTTTATAAGAAATATTTTAAAGCAATTAGAAGTATGATCATTTGAGGATAGATTTTAACATTTTTTACTCTAAATAATCAACTTCTAACCTATGAAGTCATCTTGTCTTCTTTTTGTCGATGTAGAAGCTTCTTCTTGTCATAAATCAAAACAACCCGTGAAGCTTTGACTCAACAGTATATCTATAAAGACCTGAACTACTTGACTGCTCGTACAAATTTGGGCACCCAAGAGTTTAGGGAAAACAAAACAAAAATAAACTCTGGGCTAGTCATAGGACTGGTGTGCATTAACTTCAACCACTTAGTTTAACTTTTAAAATCCTTTTAAAAGAAAGGGTAATCGTAAGACCGATCCACACATAAACACGGACGATTTTTACCTTACGATAACCCAAAGCATTTTTGAAATCAATATTCGTATGATATTATAATAATGTCTAAATACAAGTAATATCAATCTAGCAGAACGCTTGCATCTCACGCTCTACATATGTAGTATACAATCAAAACCGTGGGCTCTTATTGGATAATGGATTCCAACTGGCAAGGTATGGGATCACCTTCCGACAGTGTACCTCTAGAGAGAAATACACCGGGTTTAACAAGAACATCTTGCAACCCAGACTAAACATGACCGGTCCCTCACTTAGCTTGAGAGTACCGAATGTATTATCACCCATGGTTGGGATCAAAAACCATTTCGCGAAAGGGACAACATCGATAGATCTAAGAAGCAAATAGAAGTTCTCTAGATTAGGTGAAAATACACCCTGCTTGGTTATGACCCAACTAGCCATGCGACCTACCCGATTTTATACCAATTCCCGGTTGTGAGGCTAGAGGTTATAATGTATCTTTTAGTCTTCATTCACTTTGAATGTCAAATTGTCATATCCGCCAAATCACAAATTGATTTCGCTAAACATACTACGGGTATGCAGCTAAGAGAAATGAATTCCTCCGCCACCAAACATAACTACGTTTGAAAAGATCAACTTACGCGATCCTTTAGATATACTCTATCAAACACTCGTCCATATAAATTTTCCTTGGGACTGGACAAATCCAAGGCACTATTCTGTAAACAAGACAACCCTTGCATAACACCATTTTCAATTGTCTTCATCATATTTGATCGCAACGCTAACATCCATACAGAGTGGTTTTCAGATAATGAATCTGATCCCAGTCTCTCCGTATTGACAACATAAAATGGTCAAAAACTTTGATAGTCGGTGATTTAACTATCAAAGAAAAACATGTGTGCAAACAACGATATTATTTCCAGATGGAAATTCTATCGATCAATCATCATTCATTTATCTCTTAAATTCACTTATCATTAATTTATTCATTTCCCATTTCCTGTTCCATGTATTCATAATTTCTTATTTTCTAAATCTAGAAAGTATATGTTATTAATCATTGGAAAATGTTTCCATTTCTTTTTCATGTATTACTGTCATTCTAGTATTCTTTATCATCAAACATTTCATTTTCTATGCATAGAAAATATCTCTTATTATATTTGGAAAACGTTTCCAAATCTCATTTATATGGATTTCAAACTAATGTTATATAAAACATCATTATGATCGCTCAATCCGTTTATCGTTTATTACTTAACAGTATTTCTAATCAACCTTCATCATCGAACTTCAACTATTCCTTAGTTAATTACAAAGTCAATCAAGTTGGGGTATAATTACCTCTTAGACCTTAACTGAACATGTTCTTAACCTTGCAACAGATAAAGTTCACAACTCAAATCTTAACACTTATTGCTTACGCAAATTCTCATATTTTAGTTTACAATTCCATTTCTTCTATGAAAAACATTTATTATAACGATAACGTTATAATTCGTACTTCTGGAATATCTAACTTTTAAAATATAACTTTTTATTCCTTTTATTTAAATAAATAAAAAACAACTAATTTTATAACTAAATAATCTTGATTTAAAAACCGGGAAGTAAATATTACTTTCCCGAATTCGATATAATTGAATTCGATGCGAAAATGTCTTTCGAGTAATCTCTATTCGATTGACTCTTCTTTGAATAACCTATATTCGATTAACTCTTTTTGAATAACTTATATTCGATTAACTCTCGTCGAATAACGTATATTCGATTAACTCTCGTCAAATAACTTATATTCGATTAACTCCCATCGAATAACTTATATTTGATTAATTCTCATTAAATAACCTATATTCGATTATAACCATAAGTTTCTAGTCGAATGCTAATTACACAAGTTAACGGATTTTATTTTAAATCCTTTTTACATTTCGAACATCAAAATGGATTTCATCATCTTTTTTTAAAACAACTTCCAATTTTCCATTCTATATTCATAGTTGAATTTTCAAATCTTAATTATCCACTGATAATTATATTTTTAATTCATTTATAAACTTTGTTTATAAATCTAACTACTTGTTTTTATTATTAAACAAGTTATTTATTTCTAATCATTTGGAATTTCATTTCTGTTTGAATTCCTGTTTCAAAACCCAATTTCCTTTACAAATGTTTTTATTTGCAAAATCTTTACTTAAAACTATTATTCACATCGAATGGGAATAATATTTCTTGTATATCATTCATTAATTTTGACTTCGTATTTAACTAATATCCCATTTCCATACTTCTATTTATACTTCTATTTATAGAATTATTCATACGAAATCTCCTTATTATTTCAGACATGTAAATCTCATTTATAATTCCCATTATAAATGTTGAGTTCATATTCCATTTAAAATATCAGTGGTAAAACCGATTTATACTTTCTATATTAATTCGTACTTATATATTCCATTTATCAAATGATAAATATTTTATTTTATTTATAAAACATTATTTATAAATTAATCTTTTCCATTTATCTGTTTAAAACAGATTCTATTTTAAATCTACTTTAAATTAATCTTTTCCATTTATCTTTCATATCCTGCCAATTTTCCTTTTTATTCTATTTGTTTTCCAAATATTCCTTTTATATAATTCTATTTATTTTCCAAACAAATATTTCTTTTATATACTTCTATTTATTTTCCAAATAAATATTCCTTTTATATAATTCTATTTATTTTCCAAATAAATATTTCTTTTACATACTTCTATTTATTTTCCAAATAAATATTCCTTTTATATAATTTTATTTATTTTCTAAATAAATATTCCTTTTATATAATTCTATTTATTTTCTAAATAAATATTCCTTTTATATAATTCTATTTATTTTCTAAATAAATATTCCTTCTATATAATTCTATTTATTTTCTAAATAAATATTCCTTTTATATAATTCTATTCATTTCATAAATGTTCTCCTTTATAAAATCTGTTCATCTTATAAATGTTCTTCTTTTTACAATATATATTTATTTTATATAAATATTTTATTTTCAATCTACACTGTAAAAATTCTCTTTCTATATTCTAGTACTTCTTATGGTGTTTAACATGCCATATAACAATGATCAATATCATTCAAACATACATAATCAACAACAGATTATATAGCACATAATATATCACAATATATGAAAAACGATAAAATAAATGTTGAGGAATCCAGTTGGATCCCTCTGACCTGTTTCACTACATCCACAGATGTTACACAATATAATTCACAATAATTTCAGTTCAATATGTACTATTCTGATAAACAGAATAAATGTTTTTTTTAATGATATGTGTGTATATCGTTATTTGTAAATTTCAACCAACAATCAACAATTCAACCAAACAATCATCACATATAAATTAATCGTTATTTATCAGTACTAGATTATATTTACAAAAATATAATTTAAACAGAGTTATTGAGTTTTACTCACATTGGTTGGTTACCGATAAATAACGATAATCGTCCGTTAGATTGGCTCAGGGGTTTTATTTTTCCATAACTTGAGACGAGCTCCAAATCACTCCAAACTAGTTCCATTTTGTAGCCTATGTCCATACGATCCCAACGTGACCAGTTTCGCTGAATTTCGATTTCGTATGACAAAGTTATGACTATTTAAAGTTAACGTTCATTTTATATAAATAAACCATGTATTTGATTATTAATGGGCCAACCTCTTTTAAATTTCAGCCCAACACCCCTGCACTCCTTCTTCCCCAATACTGAACACAGCACGCACTCCTCCTCTCATGGCCATTGTCGTGCATACATGGCTCCACCGCACTCCCATCTCACAACCGAATCATAGGAGATCACCACCGAGACGCTTCTCTTCACTTCCTCTTCCTCCCCATATCAAAATCCCCAAGCTTGGTGACTCCACCCAAAATCCATTCTCAGCCCTTCCACGCATGGTACAGTGGTGGTATCGACACACCAAATTCCACCAAATCACTCCAAAATTCCACACAACATGCTAAACTCCATGCTGAGGTCGAAAACAAGCTTTAAATCGTGCATTGATTCTTGGGTTACTCAAAAAATCCAACCCTAAACTAAAAAGACTCGCGCTGTATGATTTGAGTGACACAAAATTATCACCAATCCCAACAACATGCACATCAGATTGAAGATCATTGAATGAGGATCACAATGATATAAATTTGGGAATTTATTGATTTGGTTTGGATTTGTTATGATTTTCCAAAGTTTGGTTTTTATTGTTGGAATTTGTTTTCGATGGCGGAGTGAGTTTTGACCAGAGAATAGAATGGTTTAGGGATAGAAAGATGTAGGGTATTTATAGGACAGGATAAATTATTATTTTTATTAATATTTTATATTTTTTTATAGTCAATTTCTACTTGTATTTTCCTTCTAAAAATTCACATGATCACACACGACATCCAAAAATCATGGAAATGAACATGCAGCTACAGTTTGACATTGTGGACCCAACAAAACTTGTTTCGTCGAATTTCGATTCTGTTTGCTCACACAACATATTTTTAATCGTCAAAATATCGACTATTTCTCACGTTAAAATTGCGCATGGCCACATATTGATTCCAAAATCACTAAATTATCTAACAAAAATTTGACATTACGGATCCAACAAAATTGGTTTCGTCGAATTTGGAGGTCATTTGAAAAATGACTATTTTCTAAGGCCCTATGTGACAACCCGTCACTTCCCCGTGAAGGAAAGAGCGGATTGCTTGAGAACAAGACGAATCAGAATGCAAACAGAAGAACATTTCATTATTAATTACAACAATTTCATCAGATTACAAGGATATACAGAGTATGAATAAATATTACACATCATAAATTATCAGAGATTTAAATACATTACTGCAGCGGAAAAATAATACAAAAACCACCACTGAAAGGAACACGCGGATACAGAGCTTTCCGAGTATAATTCCAGCTGTAAATCAGGATCCTGCGGATAAAAATCTACAAAACCAAAACTACTAGTTGCCCGTGTCAAAATAAGGGCACCCAGAGTTTAGGTTAAAACAATAAAATCCAGGTCAGTCATATGACTGGTGTGAGAACTAAAACAGTTATTTAAAACTTTACTTTAAATCAGATATATCAAGGGACCACGCCGTATAACACGGAACAGGTTTCCTCCCAAGAATACCGGTGCATATAACAAAACAGCGCAATGCTTTTTGGAAAAATGAAGCTATTATAAGACCCAGGTCCCATCACACAATGCAACACAAGCCAGACGATAGGGTTTTCCCTTATAATATCCAAACACGCTTGGTACGCTAAAAACAAATCATTTGATACTATTATAAGTGTATAGTGTCAAAACAATTTCAATCATAAATATCAATCCTAGATGGCATGGGTACCATATATCATGTCGCCAATACTAGGCTCTACAATCAAAACCGCAAAATCATGTATTGGAAATTAGATTCCCATCTATGAACCGAGGCAAGGGATCGTCCTCACCGATTCGAGACTGTCTAGCCCGGGCCTCAGGATCAGAGCTCGAGTGACCCTTGGATCGTCAGGGCCGGTCCACCGATGTGGATTAAAATGCCTGAACACTGCGTTTCCCCACCCTTTGGGGCGTAAATGAGCCAAATGACTCCATCGGCTCCATATAGTCACTGATATATCTGAGGCGCCTCGCAATAGCAACAATCACACAGGTGAAGATAATATAAATGTCAGGGCTGGTAGGTCACTAACACCACCCTAGCTAGAAGGAAACGCATGCCCTCCTTGAGGTCCTCTCCCATTTCTGGTTCACAACCGGGGTGTGAGGCTCGCGAATTAACGCTACACAAAGCTATGCCACACAGGCCGTGCTTTGATCATCAACCACAAGACTCTGCTTTTCAATAAAAGCCTTGATCATTTACCACTCAGGCATGCCACACAGGCAATTCACTCCATGCGATTGGTATCCATCAAAATATAACCTCTGATCTCGTACGTCTCAAAGAAGGGCGTTAAGCAAGAGAATAAATTCTCCGCCACCAAACAGATATATATTTAATAGAAATCAATCACACATAATAAAATCCAATGTCAGACACATAGTCCATTTACAAGTTCATTCTGGGTCTGAATGAAACCGGAGGCACCTTGTACCTCGCATATCCATCGATCTCCAAGTACGTCTGGACGATCACCAACTAATTCCCTCCTCTTGGGTGTACAGCCCAATCAAGATCATCAGTAATCACCCAAACGATGTGAAGACCTCCGGTCTTCGACCACCATCTTCATCTTCGACACATCGTCGAATCAGTTATTCAAAATGGGATAAACCCGGTCTTTCTGAATAACTCACGTATATAACAAACAAGTATTACACAAACACAATATACGCCTCATTCCAATTCAGAATATTCTTTTTTCAAATATTCTTATACTTTGGGAAAAGTTCTCATTAATTTTATCAAAGATAAATTCTTTAAATTTATTCTTTAATCTTCTTTTGAGTATCAAATCAAATTAGTCGGGATTAGCGAACCCCACCGAAGTAATCATTTATTTTATTTCCCAATCCCAACCTATTCATCCCATGAAGTAAAACTGGTAATACTTCATATCTAACACCATGGTGTTATGGGTAAACTCAATTACCGTTTTACGTTCAAATCTAATTAAAGATTTAACTATCGCCTGGAGCAAAACTGGTGATACTCCATTCTCGATCATTTCAATCTAATTAAAGATTCATTAAAACTCCACTTGGTTTTAATCTTCCCAATAATTACTATCAATAATTATTTAACTTGGGAAATCATATCCCGTCTTTAACTGGGTTAAAGAACCAATGTCATTTAAAACATGGTTCACGATAAACCCAGAATCACATTCTATTAATTATCGGGTTAAAGTACAAGTGTTATTTAAAACACTGTCCACGATAAACCCAAAAATCAATATCAATTCAATTCCAATTAAATATTATTTAATTGGTACACCTCATTAAATCTAAATAAAAAGATTTAATCTTTTCTCAACTGGGTTCAAGAATGGTGTTAATGAAGACACCATTCACGACAAACCCAAATCACATTTGATATTAAACACAAGGCTCTGAATAGAAAATATATCGGCTTATATTCAATATCAAATTCTACGACTAACAAATATCGTATTGGAAATAACGATATATATATATATCTTTCAAATTTTTATAACAATATCTGTATAATCATGAAACCCAACATCGAAATATTCCAAAGACAATTTTGATTCAAATCCATTCCAATTCAATTATTGGAAATTCTTGTTACTTTTAAAACCCTTTCAAATCCGATTTATTTATTTTAAAAATAAATGGATTATAACTCTAGTTCAAAACTAGTTCATTCGATAAAAAACTATTTTTATCTTTTCAAATATGGAGTTTTTCATCCCAATTCTTTCCAAATCATTTCTTATGATTTTACACAAATTATTACTATTTTTAATAATTTTATCAAGGCCCGTACCGTAGATTTCCATCAACAGCCATCAAACTACACTTACAACGACCTTTTCCAAATTTGATTTGGACATAATTCCAAATCCAACCGTTGGATTTCAAATCTCTAATATTCGTTAGAAATCTCTTTTCGATACGAACCCAACGGTTCTGATTTTAGGAGAATCTGACGGTCGGATCTCCCGTAATGTCCATTCGAAGTCAATGGTCGAAATTTGCGAACTGTCGCAGCGCGGCACGTTCTATTCAGACTATTCTATATATATATAATATATATATTATATATATTTCGTCGATTTCCTTTTAAAATGTATTTTATAAATCATTTTAAATTCGTTTTGAAAACGATTTCAACTTCCTATTCAATTTCTAATCAAAATTGAATATTCCACATCATCGATATACAAATGATAATATTTTCCATACGTTATATTTTGAAATCACTTCCTTTTCTATAATTATCATAAAAACGAATATAATCGATATAAGTATCGTTCGCGTCAAAATGGCGCATATCTAACCAACACGGCTTTATATATTTCAATAACTTCGTTATTCTATTCAACAAATGAATATTTTCTTCAACACATGAATATATATTTTTATTCAACACATGAATATATATTTTACTCAACACATGAATTTTCTTTCTATTCAACACATGAATTTTTTTTCTATTCAACATATGAATTTTCTTTTATAATATTTCTTATTTTTCCAATTGGAATGAGGCCCAATCAATTACCATATAATGTTATTTATATGGATTCTATACAACACATGTATATAATAGCAATGATAAATAATCAACCATCATCCAAAGTGCACCACACAACTACATAAGCATTAAACATAAATAATTAATGCTTACACAGTCTGTCAACCTATCGATTGACATACAACTAAACAATTGGGATTAGTGTACGCCAAATATCATCCCAACACCCATGTGGGGTTTCAAATCAACAAAAACAGATTTTTATTTGTGCGGTTGGGCGATGCGTAAAATTTATCGTCCCAATCAATATCAGTCAAATGGGTGTACATAAACAAATCATCCGATTTGTTTATAAATATTTATTTTATATACACGTTAAAAATTATATTTCTAACTATAAAATATTTATTCATTCCACATCACAATAAAATTTCACAACACATCAATCAAACAAACAAGTCATCCATGGTTTGTGGACGACGGGTGTCGGGTGCTGTTAAGCACCGTCTGCATCCTAGTATATATTCCAACTAGAAATAAAATAAAAGTGAGAAGTTCTCACCTAAAAGCTAAACCAAACATCGCGACTCTTCATATGTAGAAAATCGTCGTCGTGTTTCTAACGGGATCCGTTTCACGTGGTATATGTTAAAAATCATATTTTTATCGCTTCATTCCAATAAATAAAAATCATATTTTTATTTCTACTTCATATATTTTTATTGCTACTTCATATATATAAAAATCGAATTTTTATCCTATCGCTACGTATATAAAGATTAAATTTTTACTATCTATATAATATAAAATCATATTTTTATTCGTTCTATAATATAAAAATCATATTTATATTCTTTCTATAATATAAAAATCATATTTTTACTTCATTAAAAATCTAATCTTTTTCATTCTAAAAATCAAATCTTTTTGCCAATATCCACATTATAACAATCCTATCTTTACTCAAGTAGAAACCTTACCTTTGCAAATCTAAAAATCACTTCTTTTCAAATCTAAAAATCACTTCTTTTATAACGCCACTTATATATAAATCATATTTTTATATTCATTACGTTCATATAAAAATATATAATCTTTGTAAACTGAAAATTATATGTTTTATAACCTAAAGATCTCGTCTTTAAACAGAAATAAAATAAGATTTTATTTTAAAGATTATTGCATAAAAAAACTGAAATAAAGTAAACAAAAATTAAAAACTTACTGTTCAAAGGAGGGAGGAAGGAAATGGCTGCGTTGGACTGGTGGAGGTGGTGCTCGCTGGAGTCGCGGCTCTGGAAAGAAGGAGTGGCGCAGCTAGATGCGACGGCTGCTAGGGTTGGAGGTGCAGCGGATTTAGGGTTCTAGAGTTTGGGGTGTGAAGCTCGAGAGGGGCGGAGGAAGAAGAAGGGGTGGCGCGGCGTCTTTTGGAAGGGGGCGGCGAACCTCCAGCGAAGTGGCGGCGACTGGCGGCGTAGGACGGCGGGGTCAGGGTCACGAGTTTTTCATTTTATATTTTTTTTTTGTTTTGAACGTTGACTGAGAGAGGATAGGTAGGGTAGATTTTTATAATTTATATAATTATTTATTCTTTTAATTTGAAAAAAAAAATCTTTGTTCGTTCGTATTATCTCCAATCTGAACCTAACAAGTGTCGCCCTTAGCTAATTACCCCCATTCCGAACACAATGGGATATGTTTCGTAAGCCTATTCGGCCGTTACGACCAGTTTTCATCAAAATTAAATATAAATCGTTATACTGAATTTTAAACGTACATTTCAATTTACCGGGTCACACACGGACCCTTAAAATTCCTGAAAAATATTTTCTAGCTTCGTATTGACGACACAGTCCTAATAAAACTAATTTCATCAAATTCTGAGACCGTTAGACAAATGGCCATTTTCTGGTCGATCGAAATTGACTGAAACTGTCAAAACACGTTTAACTTCACCACGCTCGCATATTGATTCAGAAAATTATGAAAATTGGAATATAGCAATAACTTGACATCCCAGATCCAACAAAAGTTGTTTCGTCGAAAACGAAGGTCCTTTGCAAAATTTCCATTTTTAAGGGCCAAAATTCCATAGCGACAATACTGAATTTTCAATTGGGCATAACTTTTTATCCCCGCTATGAAATTTCAATTTTTCGGGTTCGTTGGAAAGATATTTTCAAATAGATTCTAATATTTTTGATTTCACCAAAATCCTGTTTATTTTGAATCTTGTACATTCATTTGAAATTTGAAATCGAACTTTCGAACTACCGCGCCATTTTCAATTCCTTTTATAATTAAAAATAAATATTTATATTCTAACGATGATCTATATAAATATATACGTTCTCATCATTATTATTTAAAATAATTCATTTTAAATATTCAAAATTCATTAAAATTGCCAAAATAAAAAAAATTAAATTGGCTCAGATTTTCCGGGTTATTACACCCTAGATAGACCGTTTAAATATAAATATATTTAAAAATAATCAAATTAAATATTAATAAATTAATATTATCATATATGTATTCTCATATAATATCATATAGCGCCAAAATATACATATTTGGATTTATAAATCGATATTTCAAAATATCAGCTTATATCGCTATTCGATTTATATTAAATTTCCTTTATAATATAAATAAATCGTTATAAAATATAAACGAATTCCATAGCAAATATTTTAAATTTTTATTTGGACATAACTTACAATCTATATGACAAAATCTAGGTTTTTCTCTTTTATTAGAAAAATATTGTTCAACAGATCCGAGCGTTTCTTGTTTCATAGAAATCCGACTTAAAACGGATACTGTACATTCAGTTGAAGTTCAAATCGCCAAATAACAAATTGCCGCGACATTACGAGCTCGATTATAATTAAATTATAATTTATACGTTCTAACGTCGATTAAATAATATATTCATTATTCTAATTCAATTCTAAACTGTATCATACCTTATACATGATCCAATTCACACTGTATTGTGAATTCAGCTATTTTGGACTATTTCAGAATTATGATACATTTTTATATTATAAATATTAATTAAATATTCATTATTATTTATTAAACACCATTTAAATTTATAAATCACTTTTTAAATAATTAAATAAATTAATTATTATACCATAAAAATACGGGACATTACACTCCGAGAGTGGAGTTACCAAACCTGGACTTTGCATGTGTCAAGATCAATGACAATAAGGTCTTGAGAGCAGAATTCACCTACTTAAGCTCCATATGACTCGAAACTTACGACTGAAAGGAGGTTTCAAGAGTGGAGTTTACACACTTAAGCTTCACATGACTCGAGTTAATCGAGAGTTGTAACACCCCGTATTTTATATAAACAATGAGCAAAAACATCGATAATTTATAGTTTTAGAATTTAGCATTGAAACATGTATCGTTGTGTTCGTGGTAATTTACTGTTTCGGCTTGAGATATGACTTACCCGAAACAGAGCCTGTATGGGGAAGTTATTAACAAATAAAGAATTAAAAGGCTGTATTCACATATACACGCACAAATATAAATTTTGAAATTAAATAAGTGTTAAAAGTGGAAATTAATAGTCTTCCTAACTAATATTAAGAAAGAAACTGAACGTTAGAATTAATGTTAAGCAGGAATTAAAATCGTTTAAATCACGTCCGGACCCAGGTCATGGGTCAATTCTGTTCATACGTGGGTCGATCCACCCGGGGTTAGATCTGCTTCAGGTGTGACGTGCTTTACTGAATTATATGGTTCAGATTTTGTATCTATGAAATCCAACGGACCAGGATTTCCTGTATACCTATAAATAGACTAGCAGGGCCTAGCCTTCAAGTCATATTTTGTGAGACAATGCCAAGGATCTACCATTTTCTTTCCTCTCCAAATCTTTTAGAAACTAGAACATTAGCCTTAGATATTCTGATTCAAGATTTGAATGTAAAAATGTAAATCTACAACATAGGTCTTCAGATTTCCGATCAACGTGAGGTAAGTCCTGTGAATATAAATTATTTAGGTTTCTTTCTCTCCCTCTTCGTTTACTATCAGATTTGTAAATATGTGGTTATTTTAATACTAGATTTGGTTAGGAAGACTACATAATCATAGATCTGAATCAGACTCAAGCATTGGAAAACTGTCAGGTTAGTGGATTTGGAATTATACCCTTTGGATAATAGTATATTTACCGTTTACGTTCCCCGTTATTCTTAACATGTTAAATAATTGCAATCTGTGGTAATTGCAATATAATTTATTTCAAGTATGTTAAGGATATCACTATTGTACAGAACTATTTTATGAACCTTCTAATTGGATTAAAAACCACTATAATACTGAAAATGGTAGGATTTACAATAAACATGAATATGTTGTAAATAGAATTACAGTGAAATTGGGAATAATGAAAAAAAAATAGATGTGTCAAAATTGTAAGAAAAATTTACAGTGATTTGGAAATGGTAATTGAAAGAAGGTATCAACATATAACTCATAAATTAAAAAGAAGGAATTAGTACTGGACTGGGTTAGATGTATTTAGGGAAAAATTGATACACTTCTGTAATGGTAAAATTTTCTAAGAACGTAGTTGCAAGAAAAGTAAGAGAAAGGGGATTATGTGAAATATGGATTATTTTACCACATTGCAAACTAATCAAATAAAAAGAGAAAATAGCTTGCAACTACGGATCTTAATTTATGTGCGTTATGAAAATGGATCTTTTTCCACTAGTCAATCTAATGAGGAGCATGAAATGTTTCCTGAAATAATAAGAACATACACGACGGTAAATAAATGGATGTTACAACAGTAAAAGTTTGGTCAATGTTAAAGAACCAACGGAAATTGCGATGAACGAGGAATATAACCTATTATAATTAATTATATGAATGAGAATGTAAAATAATAGAAAGGCTTGCCCTAGGACAAGTGAAATTATAACATGGGTTATAATAAATGAAATGAGAACTTATTAATAAACCTTAGTTTAGAGTACTAAGTTAATAAGTAAACAACAACAGGTTGTGATGACAGTGTGAGAAGAGGTTCCGATTAAATGAGAAAGAGTAAAGTAGACTTACGAAATGAAACAAGCTGTACTTAATTATATATATATATATATATATATATATATTAAGTAACTTGTTAAGAGGGAAAAACATGTGGATTGGGATAAGATATAATTATACATTAAGTAGAACATGTCTTTATATTTAGTAAGCATGCAATTGGACAATAAATGACTTGGTAATAATGTGAAAAGTTTGTAGATTACTTTCGTTGATTACGATTAGGGAATAACATGTTATAGGCTTATTAATGAACTTAAACAGGTTAAGTTAAAACACTGGATTAATAAGCGAAGAAAAAGGTTGTAGATTACTTTCGTTAATTACAATCCGAGTGTAAAAGGTTGTAGATTACTTTCATTAATTACAATCTAAGAATTAATAGGTTATGTTACTGGGCTTATTAACGAACTTAAAACATGATTAAGTTAAACCTATGCGATTCATAAGCGAGAAGGGTCCATTCCTTAGGGATATATAGGGGCTCAGAAAAACCTTGTAACTTGAATAAAAAGGGAATATTTGGGTAATTAAGTTAATCATTAATCTTATAAGATAAACCAGGCGCTTGATTAAAAGACTATATATATGGTTAAATAACACGTCTGTGTGATACGCTTGGACTAGTCCGCTCATACGAAGGTGAAGAACCCAACGGGGTAGATCATCGTGGTGTTTGGAGACACGAGAGGAACACATCCATCTGATTAATCTACTTGATATTCTATCTAATTATTCTGTGGGACTGGAAAGAAGCACGCGACATCCGAGGGACATGGTAGGGTACTCCGTGTTGGTCCTCTGTTGCGGTACATGCTCAGGTTGCACTCATATAGGTTTGATCTTCGTTGTACCACCCAGTGAGTACCCCTTGACTGCAATTATAGTTTGGCAGTCAGAAGGCTGTGGAAGATGACGTTGGATGATTCAGCGGTTTGCCTCGGAAGAGGCGGGTCAGGACCAATACAGGATAGTAATAGTCGGGTACCTTCCATCAGCTATTAGTGTGTGACGTGGAAAGACTAGAGCTAAACATAGGGACCATCGATCTTTCACTATCGAGACGTTTGTTGCGAGACATGCCAAATTGGATGTTAGATTGTTTGATAGAGGCATGTCGCTTAGCTCTTGATGTAGTCTTTCAATAGTTGAGGGGGGGGCCTAGGTGAGGGACAACCACTTTGAAAATGCAGACCATACTCTAGATATCTGTATTGTAGGCCTAATGAGGTGGTCCTTTATAGATATGGAAAGCTCCCGACCGAGTTCCATGCATTGGATGCAGCCCTATTACAGGACTCGGGGTACAGTAGGCAGTACGTTCGTGTAAGGGTCTAGATACACGCACTCGGTGGTGTATCATTGACAGTAGGGCATTACTCCGTGTTGTGACTTGATTCAACTGAGGAGTTTAGATATGATGATCTATACACTTACATGGCATAGTGATCGCAGTTCTGTGCGATTACGCGGCTTAATGAAATCGATTTCCATATTTCATTTTTTGTAGGACAGAGATTGTATATGCTTTCATGGCGTGACGACGGAAACTATACGAGGAGGGAACTATAGGGAGTACCCTAAGATGTGGGGTTTAGCTGCATTTATAATATATTAGGTTAATCTACTAGGGAGTAGATGGGTACGACGTGAGTGTGGAGCCTCGAGTGCTATTAACCCAAATAACCTAATAATTAAGAAAACATAACTGGACGGTTTATGTAGGATTAACTCAAAATGTACAATTTGTCCAGTCACCAGAACATTGTGTTCTAGCCGCCTCCTCATAAAATACTCATGGGTTAGGTTTGTGGTAGAGCCTGGTAGCCTTTGGACACTTGTTAGATAGTGTTATTATTTTGGTAAGGATATATTTGATTATTATATTTTATTCTATTCCACTATGAGATGTTTTATCGACGTCTGATATATTTATTATCTCTGCCTTTTTCTACAGGATACCAAACAAGCCAACTCAAGCTTCTATAGATTGAGATTTATGGAAAAATCAGTCTGTCGAAATTCAGGTTGTTTCATCAAGTCTTAGGGCCTAGGTTTAGGATTCCTGTATAGATAGTGAGTGAACGTATTTATATATTCTTAAAAAAAAAATTACATACCTTTATACATGGAAGAAGTCGAGATACCAAGACTTGTACATTAGAATAAATCTAACAGAAATATGAGAAGGATGAGTTATTTAGCAGCTTGGTTAAAGGAAGTGTACAGAGTTGTCAAAAATAATAAAAAGTCAAGTTCAGGAAAAACTCTTTTGGAAAATTGATTGGTTCTAAGGAATTAATGGAAATTGCAACTGAATAGAAACGTATGGGAAGTGGAAAAGACTATCGACTGACCCTAAAGAAATATTTTCTTAGTTGGAAGTAGCCAATAGTCAGTGAGAAATCGGGAAGGAAAAAGCCAAAAAATACATCTTACAAGGTTGGGTCGACCCATGGGTTGACACACCATAGAGGTCGGTCGACCCGTGGATCGAGACACCCTAGTGGTGTATTAACCCAAGGGTCGACATACGGTGAAGGTAGGTCGACCCACCTGCAATGTATTTGGTGAAATAAAATGCTGAAGCCTAAAGCTTTTTCATTTTATTTTCTTCCTCCCCAACCCGAGACAATGAAACCCACCCCTTCCACCACTTCCAACACCCGCCACGGCTCCAAAACTCCATCGTTTCTTGCAAATTTGGTATCAAATCAAAGCCCTCGACCTCCTCTATCCAGATCTACACATCTGTCCCAAGGATTTGAAGAAAATTCTCCATGCCTCTGAGACCCTCTTTAGCGGCCTCCTTTCCTCAATTAAACCCCCAATAGAGTGCTTGGTGCTACAAACTTAAGCGCGTAAAGGAAGCCAATGCGAATTCTATCAGATATCGGATTCTACATGGGAGACCTGTCAGATTTGCAGACTTTGTAGGCACCCTCTTGGAGCAGCTTTTTCATAATGTAAGGTTGCATCCTATATTTGATCATACTACAGTAGAGTGGACTGTTTACCCAGGGTTAGTTCTCCTTTTCGATGCAAATTTAAATTATAGAGATGAAGTGGCAGTATTTCAGATGAAGGTGAAGGGGATTGTTTTAACTGAGAGGCAGTTTGGGGATATGCTTATATTAGAAAAGAGGGTTTGACTTTGGAAGAGATTAAGATGACTAGTTTAGCCGCACTGGCCAGGATTTTTGTGGATGTTGAGAATAGAGCTTGGGATATGAAGCATTTGCACTAATTAGCTAGAGTGGCTATACACATCCTGTAGTATAACCTGACTGCTTGGATAGGAAGTTTCGACGGAGTAAGGCAAGCTACTTATGCTATTTTTGCGGGAATTAAGGTCAATTGAGAAAGGGCCGTTATGGAATATTTTGCTACCTCCTTTGATCGTAGGAAGTCTACGATTCCCTTTGGACATTTCTGGATAGTAGTGTTTAGAGAGGTTCAGGTTCCTTTAGGGAATGAGAGTTCTATTACAGAGACCCACCCTCTTATTGATGCATCCACTCTGACTAGGACGTGTATTGACTTGGCCCAGTTACAGGAGGAGCCCAGTCTATGGAGTTTGAGGAGGGTAGTGGCGATGATGTGGATGAGGTTCAACATGATCAAGGGGGTCAGCAGGACCAGGGAGGTCAGCCGGACCAGGGAGATCAGTTGTTTGGCCTAGTTGGTTTTCAGCATGAGGCAGTGGTCGGTTATCAATCGGGAGCGGAGTTTAGTGCCAAGTTTGCACTGGAGGAGGGACAGAAGCAATACCAGTATTTTGACCCTTCGACGGGAATGATCATCACATTGAAAAGCCATACTAGGGAGGCGTCGGGTCTTCCCAGTCATCTCAGTTGGGTCATGGCCAGCAGCGATTTGAGCATATGCAGTTGGAGATGCGTGATATGCACTTAAAGGTTCAAGATAATATTAGGTGCTAGGAGGAATGCCTAGGTGGATTGGATTCTTTTCTCTGTGATATCTTTGGGTAGGGACCCATGCCTCATTCAGAGGGTATATTGTTACCAGTATTGCTGCTTGTAGGACTACTCCGTTTTTGAGCTTGACTGTATCTATGTTAGTTTGACTACTGTAATGAAAACTTGTACTTCGAAGTTATTTTCTGTTGTAATAGTGTTTTATCTTTGTGTGGGAAACTTTTCTTTAATTAATGAAGTTCTTGGTAAATCACTACAAATATAACTGGATAACAAAAGAAAATAGAAAACAAACGTTATAAGGTAATAATGAAAATAAAAAAAAATCCTTAGAAAATTAAGAGGAACAAAGTTCATAAAATTATTTTTTCTAAAATCAAAAACTTTTAAAGTTAGATGATAGGGTTTGGATGAAAAATTGGATGAACTACGCTCTTGCTCTGTAAGGGTGTAGGAAAAATTGGATGAAAAAATATTTTAATTTCCAAAACATTGCATTCATATAGAAATTGCTAGTATATTTAGGATGCATGCATCAAATTTTCAAAAAAAAAAAATCAAGAAAATTTGATTTCATATAAGAGGAACCACTTAGGCATTCATCACATTCATATATTACTATGATGTATTACACTTTACACAAATGCAAAGATTACTGAAAAATTGGATGTACACATAATGGTTTCAAATTATACGAGGAAATACATCATTTCGTCCTTTTCAAATTTCGGGATGAAATTTCCTAAGGGAGGAGGACGTAACACCCTGTTTTTTATATAAATAATAAACAAAAAAATCAATAATTTATAATTTTAGAATTTAGATTTGGAACATATACAATTGTGTTGGTGAAATTTTTTTGATTCATTTTGATATATTACTTGCCCGAAATGGAGCGCATGTGGGTAAACTATTAACAAAAAAAGAATTAAATGACTGTATGCGCATATATATGCACATATTCGAATTTTGAAATTAAATAAGTTTTATAAGTGGTAATTGATAATCTTCCTAACTAATATTAAGAAAGAAACTGAATGTTAGAATTAACGTTAAGAAGAAATTAAAATCGGCTAAAATCACGTTTGGACCCAGGTCATGGGTTGACTCGGTTCATACGTGGGTCGACCCATGTGTCGACACAAAGGACGTAACGACCAGTGCTTTCAACGATATAATAATTAATTAATTTAATTATTTAAATAGTGATTTAGATAATATAAGGGTTGTTTAATTAAATAATATTGAATATTTAATTAATTTAAATAATAGAGTAATATATTTAATTCCGAGATAGTCGAAAATAGTGAATTGACAATATAATGTGAACTGGACAATTTAAAATATTTAATTCAGCTTAGAATTTGAATTAGAATAATGAATATACTATTTGAACGACAGTTGAACGTATAATTTATATTATAATTATAATCGAGCTCGAAATGGCGCGGCAGTTCGCTTTTTGGCGATTCGAACTTTAAATGAATATAAAGAATCCGTTTTAAATCGGATTTCTGTGAAACAAGAAATGTTCGGAGCTAGCAAAGTATAATTTTCTAGTGGAAGAGAAAAATCGGGGTTTCATTGCGTAGATTTTAATTATGTCCAAATCAAAATTTTCAAAAGTCGTTATGGAATTCCTTTATAATTTATAATGATTTATAATAGGATTTTTCAATATAAATTGAATATCGATTCAACCGGGATTTGAATATTGAGTTATAAATCCAATTGGAGCTATACGATATTCTATGTGAATATATATACGATAATATTTATTTATAAATATTTAATTTAATTATTTTTAAACATATTTAAAAGGGTTTATTTAGAGCTTTAAAAATAGCCAGTTTTGCAAACAAACTCCGTTTTCGACGAAACGAATTATGTTAGATCCGTAATATCAAATTATTGTTAGATTTCAATTTCCGTGATATTTGGAGTCAGTATGTGGCCGTACGGGATTTTAATGTGAAAAACAATCGATAATTTGACAGTTAAAAATACGTTGTGTGAGCAAACAGAGTCGGAATTCGACGAAACTAGTTTCGTTGGATCCGTAATGTCGAACTATAGCTGCATGTCGATTTTCATGATTTTTGGATATTGTACATGATAACAGGAATTTTTAAGGATAAATATAGACAGCGTAGGAGTAAAAATAAATTAAATAATCAATTAAAATATTATTTCCTTTACCTATAAATAATCTTTTCCCTTCCTCAACCTATTGACAATTCTAGCTTCAGAAATTGTGATCCACCACCATTTTCTAAGCTAAAAACGTGAGCATTCTTATCTTTAAAAATCCATAGAAAATCAAAGCAAGATCAATAAATTCCTAGATATATATAGTTATGATCCTTGCGGACTGCTCTTCCATCGGGTATGATTTTTAAGCCGTTCGATTTCTGTTTGGTTCGCTGCTTTTTGGAGACCGCATATGTTCGGTATTTCTAGGGTTAGGAGTTTTTGGAAATGGAGACATGGATGGTCGATTCAGTTGTGGCATTGATTCAGGGTTGAGGAGGGACATGTATTGATGAAGTTCAGGAGGGATTCATGGCAAAATACTTCGGTACCTGTAGTGTGGAGGCGAGAGTCGCGATTCCTTGAAGTGGCTCGAGTTCAACCGTATGAGCTTGAGAAGAGAGAGGATCGAAAGGGAATAATTTCGGTGGTGTTTATATTGAACTCGGTGGTGAAATGGTGTAAAACGAGGCGAGGGAGGTATTCGAAATGGACATTTGAAAAGCTTGGGTTTGGAGGTCTGAAAAAGAGAAGAAGGGTTGATCGAGTTGGGATTCAGAGTATGTAGGTGTGAAGGTTTTGTAGTGGAGGCTATTGGTATATTTTGTTTGATTTTTCATGAAGTGAAGAAGTTGTAATCAGTGAAAAATCGGTCATGGCTGTTACCTGGAGTGTGGAATTGTGTCGGAGGAGGAAGACACTGTTGTTCGGGGGTTTACATGGAGATGGGCCGAATTCATGAAGGGTAAAAGCCCATTTTAAATTATTTATATTTAGATTGTTATGAAATAGTGTATTAAGTTTAAAAATATCATAACTATCTCATATGTGATCAAAATTGAGCGAAACAAGATCCGTTGGGATCGTATGGACGTTGGCTACCCAATGGAACTGACTGGGAGTGGATTGGAGCTCGTTACAATTTATAGTGAAATAAATTGTCGGAATCAAATCAAAGATAGTTATTCGTTATTTAACGATAACTGTCCAATGTTAGTAAAACTCACCAACTCTATCAGTTCATATTTTTATAACGTATATTTAAAACTGATAAATGATGATTGATTGTTGTGTGTTGATTGTTTGGATGAACTGTTAGTTGATTGGTTGAAATTTATAAATCTAGTAATAGCGATATATATATATATATATATATATATATATATCGTTAATCTAATATTGGTTATGTTTATCAGAATATTTCATATTGAAATGAAATCGATGTTATATTATATGGTTTAACATCTGTGATGCAGGGAAACAGGTCGGATGAATCCAACTGGATTCCTCAACATTTATTTTACTGTTTTTCATATATGGTGATATATGATGTGAAATAAAATTTTCTGTTGATGATGTGAGTAAGAACGATATTGATCATTGTTATTTGGTATTTTAAATACCATAAGAAATACTGGAATATAAAAAGGGATTTTTCAATGTTATATTGGAAAAGAAATATATATAAAATCAAAGGATTTTATAAAAAGAGATATTTATAAAATCAAAGGATTTTATAAAAAGAAATATTTTTAAAATAAATAGTATAAAAGGAATTATTTATATAATAAATAAGATTTTATAAAAGGAAATATTTGGGAAATAAATATAGAGAATTATAAAAGGGAAATATCTGTGAAACAAATATATTTGTAAAACAAATGTAAAAGGAAATATTTGTCGAACAAATAGAATTGAAAAGGAAATATTTGCCGAACAAATAGAATTGAAAGGGAATATTTATTTGTTAAATAAATAGAATTGAAAGGGAATATTTATTTGGGAAATAAATAGAAAGATAAAAGGAATATATTAGGAAATTAAATAGAAAGATAAAAGGAAAATTTATTTAAAACATAAATAATATATCATAAAAGGAATTATTTGAAAAGTAAGTAGGATTATAAAAGGAAAAATTGAATTAGTCGATTATGAGTTATTCGAATAGAATTAGTCGAGTATGAGTTATTCGAATAGAATTAATCGAGTATGAGTTATTCAAATAGAATTAGTCAAGTATGAGTTATTCGAATAGAATTAGTCGAGTATGAGTTATTCGAGTAGAATTAGTGGAGTATGAGTTATTCGAATAGAATTAGTCGAGTATGAGTTATTCGAATAGAATTAGTCGAGTATGAGTTATTCGAGTAGAATTAGTCGAGTATGAGTTAGTCAGTTAGAGTGAATCAGTTATAGTTAATCGATTAGAGTTAATTGAATAGAATTATTCAAATAAGAGTTGATCGAGTTAGAGTTAGTCGAATATTAGTTATTCGAATAGAGTTAACTGAACTAGAGTTAGTCGAATTCGAGTTATTCGAATATAGTTTATTTGAAGAAAGAGTTATCGAATAAGGTTATTCGAAGAAGAGAATTAATCGAATATAGTTTATTCAAAGAGAGATTATCGATTATTAGTTATTCGAAGAGACATTATCGAATATTAGTTATTCAAAGAGAGATTATCGAATATTAGTTATTCAAAAGGAGTTATCGAAAGGATTATTTAATATTAGTTATTCGAAAGGATTATCGAATATTAGTTGTTCGAAAGGAGTTATCGAATATTAGTTATCCGAAAGGAGTTGATCGAATATAGTTTATTCGAAAGGAGTTAATCGAATATAGTTTATTCGAAACGAGTTAATCGAATATAGTTTATTCGAAAGGAGTTAATCGAATATAGTTTATTCGAAAGGAGTTAATTGAGAGGAGTTAATTGATTAGAGTTAATCCAATAGAGTTAATCGATTAAGGTTAATCAGATAGAGTTAATTCAATAGAGTTAATCAAATAGAGTTAACAAATAGAGCCAACTGATAAGAGTAAATCGATTAGAGTTAATCGAATAGTGTTAATTGAATAGAGTTAATCGAATATAGCTATTCGAAGAGAGATTATCGAGTATAGTTTATTCGAAGGAAAGAGTTATCGAATAAAGATTATTCAAAAGAGAGTTACGTAAGGAAGATTATTAAAGGTTTAAAAGGTGAACCTTGTCTATTTCGAAGGTAGAAATGTTGTTCAGTTAAGGTCTGAGAGGTAGTAATACCCCGACTTGATTGACTTCGTTTTTAACTAAGGAATGTTTAAGGTTCGATAGTGAAGGAGTTAATTGAATTTAGTTAATAAGTGTTAATGGTTCGAGTTGGCATAGGGATGTTTTATTTAGACATCTGTTTAAATCCAGTTATAGGAGTTTTGGAAATGTTTTCCAAATAAGAATCAGAAATGTTTTCAAATATAGAAAATAACAAATGGGATGTTTTCCAATGTTAATAACGTATATTTTCCAAATTTAGAAAATAAGAAATGTTGAATATATGGAAACAGGAACAGGGAAATGGATAATTGAATGATAAATTAAATTAAAGTGGACCAGTGTTGATTGATGATTTGCTCGGTAAGATTTCCATTTGGAAATACGACCGTTGTTTGTATACATGTTTTCCTTTGATAGTTAAATCACCGACTATGAAGATTTTGACCATTTCCGTTGTCAATATGGAGAGACCAGGATCAGATTCATTATCTGAAAACCATTCTGTATGGGAATTATCGTTGCGAATCAAATATGATTAAGATAATTGAAGATAGAATTATAAAAGGGCTGTTCTGGCGATCCTAGGTAGAAATTGCCTAAGATGGGTTTACAGAATAGTGCCTTCGGTTTGTCCAGTCCCAGGATGACCTGTATGGAAGAATGTCTAACAGAGTATATTTAATAGATCGCGTAAGTTGATCTCTTCAAACGTATATACGTTTGGTGGCAGAGGAATTCGTTTCTCTTAGATGTATACCCGTTGTATTATTGGGGAAATCAATTTGTGATTTGGCGGGTATGACGATGTGACATTCAAAGTGAATAAATGTGTGATCTGTCAGAGATAAACGTAGCTTCTATCCTCATAACCGAGAAATGACAAAAATCGGGGAGGCAGCATGGCTAAGTAGTTAGCTGCCAATCAGGGTGTATTATCACCTATCTAGATGTTGTCCCATTCGAGAAATGGTTGTTGATCCCAACCGTTGGTGATATACATTCGATACACTCAAGCGAAATGAGTGGTCGGTCATGTGTGGCCGGGTTGCAAGATGTTCTAGTTGAACCCAGTGTATTCCTCTCTAGAGGTACACTATCGGAAGGGTTCCATACCTTGTCATAGTTGGAAATACATTATTCAATAAGCGCTCGCGGTTTTGATTGTATACTGTATATTTAGAACATGAGATGAAAGCGTTCTGCTACATGACTATTATATTGTAGTTAATATACACTATTATAATATCAATGAGTTTTGATATAAAGATTATTGTTTCTTTCAAAATGATTTGAAAGTTAAATCAAACTGATTTGGATTCTCATAAGGGAAAAACCCGTTCGTCGTCTTATGAGATATCGTGTATTTGCTCAAACTGTTTTAAATTGTTTTACTCACACCAGTCCCATGACTGACCCAGAGTTGTTTTGTTTTATTTTCCCTAAACTCTTGGGTTCCTAATTTTGTATGGGCAGTCAAGTAGTTAGGATTTTACAGATATACTTGGAGAGCTTGGAGCAGGAGGCTTCAGGATTATATAGCTATTTTTTATTCTGCTGTGTTGTAAGTGTTGTACTCTGATAATGTCACTGTATACATATATTGATTTTATTTCAAGGATATGTTATCTATTATAGGTTGTTCGTTCCACTATGAGATCCGAGTTACTCTGATGTTGTATGTTCTTCTTCTCCTATTCTAAGTTCTATCTTATATGTTCTCACCCTTTGTTTTCTTTCTATTAGTTTTTTGGTTTCCAGTGCAATGTGGGTTGGACTTGTGTTATTTGGTCAGCTCAAATTGTACCGGAATTTCAGGACACTACAAGGGACGAACCACCCGGAGTTAGATCTGCTTCAGGCATGATGTGTTTCCTGAATTATATGGTTCAGATTTTATATCTGTAAATCCGACGGATCAGGATTTCCTGTACATCTATAAATAAACCAGTAGGGCCTAGCCTTCAACTAATATTTTTTGAGATAACGCCAAGGCTCTACAATTTTCTTTCCTCTCCAAATCTTTCAAAAACTAGAAAATTAGCCTTAGGATATTCTGATTCAAGATTTGAAAGTAAATAATGTAAATCTACAACATAGGTGTTCAAATTTTTAATCAACATAAGGTAAGTCATGTTAATCTGAATTATTTAGGTTTCTTGCTTTTCCTCTTCTATTATTATCAGATTTGTAAATCCGTGGTTATTTTAATACAAGATTTAGTTAGGAAGACCATGGAATAACATATCCAAATCAGATTCAAAGACTGGAAAGTTGTTAGGTGAGTGGATTTAGAATTATACCTTTTGGATAATGGTATATTTACCGTTTACATTCCCTGTTATTCTTAATTTAAATAATTCTATTCTGTGGTAATTGCTATATATTTTATTTCTAATATGTTAAGGATATCATTGTTGTACAGAACTATTCTATGAATCTTCTATTTGGATTAAAAACCATTATAATACTGAAAATGGTGGGATTTACAATAAATATGAATATGTTGTAAATAGAATTACAGTGAAAATGGGAATAATGGAAAAAGAAAAAATATGCCAAAATTGTATGGAAAATTTAATGTGATTTGGAAATGGTAATTGAAAGTAGGAATCAACATCTAACTGAGAAACTAAAAAGATGAAATTAGTAGTGGACCGAGTTAGATGGATTTGGTGAAAAATTGATACACTTCCATAACCGTAAAGTTTGCTAAGAACATAGTTGTAAGAAAATGAAGAAAAAGGGGATTAGTGTGAAATAGGGATTATTTTACCATATTGCACACAAATCAAAAAAAGAAGAGAAAATAACTTGCAACTACGGATCTTGATTTACATGCGTTATGAAAATGGATCTTTTTCCACTAATCAATCTAATGAGGTGCAGGAAATATTTCCTGAAATAATGAGAACATACAATATGGTAGATAAATGGGTGTTACGACAGTGAAAGTTTGGTCAATGTTCAAGAACTAAGGGAAATTGTAATGAAAGGGGAATATAACCTATTATAAATAATTATATGAATAAGAATGTAATATAATAGGTAGGCTTGTCCTAGGGAAAAGAGGAATTATAACATGGGTTATAATAAATGAAAAGAGAACTTAGTAATAAACCTTAGTTTAGAGAATTAAGTTAATAAGTAAACAACAATAGGTTGTAATGATAGTATGAGAAGAGGTTCTGACTAAATAAGAAAGAGTAAAGCAAATTTATGAAATGAAACAAGTTGTACTTAATTATATATATAAAGTAACATATTAACGGGGAAAAGCAAGTGGGTTGGTGTGACGAAAAGGAATTTCGCTCGGTCCGAACCAGTCGCTAAACCGATCCAGGCCGTTCGAAACGCCCTATCGTTTTAGAACAAGACAAAACAGAACGCATACAAAAGAACATTTCATTGTATATTACAACAATGCATCAGATTACAAGAATATACAGAGTATAAATGAATAAATATTACACAGAAATATCAGAGATTCAAATTACATTTAAATACATCGCAGCGGAAAATAATACAATACACAACTAGAAGAGATATACGGATACAAAGCTTTCCGGATATCATTCCAGCTGTAAACCAGGATCCTGTGAATATAAATCTGCAAAACCAAAACTACTAGCTGCCCGTGTCGAAAATAAGGGCACCCAGAGTTTAGGTTAAAACAATAAACTCCAGGTCAGTCATGTGACTGGTGTGAGAACTTATTAATCTTTACTTCAAAGTTAGGTAAATCAAGGGACCACGCCGTATAACACGGAACGGGTTTCCTCCCAAGAATACCAGTGCATAAAACAACAGCGCAATGCTAAACAAAGAAAAATGAAGCTGTTATAAGACCCAGGTCCTATCACACAATACAACGCAAGCCGGGGGATAGGGTTTTCCCTTATAACAGCCAAAGAATGCTTGATACGTTTAAAACAAATCATTTGATACTATTATAAGTGCATACTGTATAAAACAACTTCAAATCATAAGTATCAATCATAGGCGGCATGGGTACCATATATCATGTCGCCATACTAGTTCTACAATTAAAACCGCAAATGTCACGTATTTGGAAATTGGATTTCCGTCTATGAACCGAGGCAAAAGATAGTCCTCAACCGATTCGTGACTCTCTAGCCCGAGCCACAGGGTCAGAGCGCATCGACCCTTGGAGCGACAGGGTCGGTCCACCGATGTGGATTAAAATGCCTGAACACTGCGTTTCCCCGCCCTTTGGGGCGTAAGTCTGGTCCGTCTGCCGACCAGAATGCATCGGCCGAAACCGATATAACCGAGGCGCCTCGCAACAGCAACAACCACATAAGTCAAACTCGTCAGGGCGTGTAAAACCACTGACGCCACTTTTGAGCTAGAAGGAAACGCATGCCCTCCCTGAGGTCCGTCTCCCGTTTTTGGTTCATACCGGGTGTGAAACTCGCGAGGTAAACGTTACACAAAGCTACGCCACAAAGGCCGTGCTTCGATCATCAACCACAAGACTTTGCTTTTCAACATAAGCCTTGATCATTCGCCACTTAGGCATGCCACACCGGCAGTTCACTCTATGCGTTTGATATCCATCAGTATATAACCTCTGAGCTCGTACGTCTCAGAGAAGGGCGTTAAGCAAGAGAATAAATTCTCCGCCGCCAACCAGATATATATTTAATAGAAATCAATCACACAGACTAAAATCCAATGTCAGACACACAGTCCATTTACAAGTCTGTTCTGGGTCTGAACGAAACCGGAGGCACCTAGTACCCCGCATATCCATCGATCTCCAAATACGTCTGGACGATCACCAACTGTTTCCATCTTCTTGGGTGTACAGCCCAATCAAGATCATCAGTAATCACCCAAACTAAGTGAAGACCTCTGGTCTTCGACCATCGTCTTCATCTTCGACTTATCATCGTATCAGTTATTCAGAATGGGATAAACCCGGTCTTCCCGAATAACTCGCGTATATTTTAAATAAGTGTTACACAAACACAACATACGCCTCATTCCAATTCATCAGTCACTAACCGTAAATTAATCAAGAGAATAATTCCCCAAATATTAACCTCGAAGGCCGAAACCAACATCAGATCAATATCCAGGAAACCATTCCGCTTAGCTAACCGACAGTTAGTTTCTGAATTTCACATTCATAGGGAAAGGTTCCCATTAATTTTATCCAAGATAAATTTCTTGAATTTATTCTTTAATCTATTTTTGAATATCAATTCAAACTAGTCGGGATTAGCGAACCTTACCGAAGTAATCATTTGTTTTAATTTCCCAATCCCAACCTATTCATCCCATGAAGTAAAACTGGTTATACTTCATATCTAACACCACGGTGTTATCGGTAAATTCAATTACCATTTCACGTTCAAATCTAATTAAAGATTTAACTATCGCCTGGAGTAAAACTGGTGATACTCCATTCTCGATCTTTTCAATCTAATTAAAGATTCATTAAAACTCCACTTAGTTTTAATCGTTAACTGGGTTAAAGAATTAGTGTCATTTAAAACACGGTTCACGATAAACCTAAAATCACATTCCATTAATTATCGGGTTAAAGAACGAGTGTTATTTAAAACACTGTCCACGATAAACCTAAAAATCAATATCAATTAAATTAAATATTATTTAATTGGTACACTTCATTAAATCTAAATAAAAAGATTTAATCTTTTCTCAACTGGGTTCAAGAACAGTGTTAATGAAGACACCATTCACGACAGACCCCAAATCACATTTGATATTCAATACAAGGCTCTGAATAGAAAATATATCGGCTTATATTAAATATCAAATTCTACGATTAACAAATGTCGTATTGGAAATAACGATATAAATATATATCTTTCAAATTTCCATAACAACATCCGTATAATCACGAATTCCAACATCGAAATATTCCGAAGACAATTTCGATTCAAATCCACTCCAATGCAAACATTGGAAATTCTGGTTATTTTTAAAACCCTTTTCAAATTCAATTTATTTACTTAAAAATAAATAGAATTATAATTCTAGTTCAAAACTAGTTTATTTCGATAAAAATCTATTTTTATCTTTTCAAGTATGGAGTTTTTCATCCCAATTCTTTCTAAATCATTTCTTATGATTTTACACAAATTATTACTATTTTTAATAATTTTATCAAGGCTCGTACAGTCGATTTCCATCAACGGTCATCGAACTGCACTTACAACGACCTTTTTCAAATTTGATTTGGACATAATTCCAAATCCAACCGTTAGATTTCAAATTTCTAATATTCTTTAGAAAGCTCTTTTCGATACGAACCCAACGATTCCGGTTTTAGGAGAATCCGACGGTCGGATCTCCCGTAATGTCCGTTTGAAATAAATGGTCGAAATTCGCGAACTGCCGCGGCGTGGCGCGTTCTATTCAGGCCATTATATTATATATATATAATATATATTTCGACGATTTCTATTTAAAACGAATTTTATAATTAGTTTTGAATTCGTTTCAAAAATAATTTCAACTTTTATTTCAAATTCAAATCAAAATTGAATTCTTCCTTATAAATTCGTTTTAAAATTCATTCCTATTCAATTCAATTTGAATTCCTTTCAATTTGTTTCCAATTCAATTCGAATTCGTTTTCAATTCAATTCGAATTCGTTTTCAATTCAATTCGAATTGGTTTTATATTCAATTCATTTCGAAATCGTTATATATTCAATTCAATTCAAAATCGTTTTATATTCAATTCAATTCAAAATTTCATTTCAAAATATTCGATTTCGAAATCATTTTCAATATTCATTTAAAAAGGAATGAAATCGATATAAATATCGTTCACGTCAAAATGGCGTCAATCTAACCAACACGGCTTCATATATTTCTATTTTCAAATATTCTATTCAACAGATGAATATTTATTTTTTTCAACACACGACTAATCTCAACGAATGAGTACTGTCCACGTGTGACTATTTTTGCTAAAATATTTCGTTCAACACATGACTAATCTCAACGGATGAGTACAGTCAACACATGAACCTTTATATTATAATATTCAGAAAGATGTAAATTTTATTATTAAAATATTTCGTTCAACACATGACTAATCTCAACGGATGAGTATAGTCAACACATGAACCTTTATATTATAATATTCAGAAGGATGTAAATTTTATTATTAAAATATTTCGTTCAACACATGACTAATCTCAACGGATGAGTACAGTCAACACATGAACCTTTATATTATAATATTCTTTATTTTTCAAATTGTAACGAGGCCCAATCAATCACCATATAATGTTAATTATATGGATTTTCACACATCACACTTATATAATCGCATTGAAAAATAATCAACCATAAACCAAAGTGCCCTACACTGTATAAGCATTAAATATAGATATCTAACGCTTATAACAGCCTGTCAATCAATCGATCGACATATTTAATCAATCAGGATGAGTGAACTTCATATTTTATCCCAACACCCGTGTGGGGTTTCAAATCAACAAACACAGATTTTATTTGTGTAGTTGGGCGATGTGTAAAATTTATCGACCCAATCAATGTCCTTCAAATAGGTGTACATAAACAAACCGTCCAGTTTGTAAATGAATATTTTATTTTATTCACTTCCACGTTAAAAATTATATTTTTAACGATAAAATATTTTATTTCAACACATGAATTTCTATTCAGTTCGTTTATTAAATAAAATGATATCTTTATTTTTCTAACATATTTTAGAAAATTTCGGCGGCATAACGACACGATTCTAGAAACGGGACAAGGCCTAGCCTTATCCCCGGACTAGTGAAGGCCCACGCCATTCACACATCAATCAAATCCATTCATTTCACCAAACAATTCAATTTCAAATCAAATCATCTAACTAATCTATGCAACCAAACAAACAAGTCCATGGTCTGTGGACGATTGTGTCGGGTGCTACTAAGCACCGTCTGCATCCTAGTATATATATATAACTAGAAAATGAAATTGAAAGGTGAGAAATTCTCATAGATAGCTATCCAATCATCTTGACTCTTCTTTGATAGAAATCTTCCTCTTTATCGCATTTTTGTTATCTTCGTTGCTGTAGCCACTACATATGTAAAAATCGAATTTTTACTTCGCTATTCAATATATAAAAATCGAATTTTTATTATGCTATTCAATATATAAAAATCGAATTTTTATTATGCTATTCAATATATAAAAATTGAATTTTTATTATGCTATTCAATATATAAGAATCGAATTTTTATTATGCTATTCAATATATAAAAATCGAATTTTTATTATGATATTCAATATATAAAAATCGAATTTTTACTTTGCTACTAAATAGATAAAAAATCTATTTTTATAACGATGTTATATAGATAAAAATTGTATTTTTATCCCGCTATTCTTCATATAAAGTTTTCGCCTTTTCAAATATAAAGTTTTCGCCTTTTCAAATATGAAGTTTTCGCCTTTTCAAATATAAAGTTTTCGCCTTTTCTATTTTTAAAATCTAATCCTTTCTATTTTAAAAATATCGTCTTTTCACTTTTAAAGATTTTACCTTTTCAATTTCATCACTATAAAAATCACATTTTTATTTTGCTACCCATATAAAGATGTTATTTTTAATATTTCTATCATGTAAAAATTATATTTTTACTTCTCTACATAAACAAAAATCATATTTTTACATCTTTTATATGGTAAAGATTATATTTTAAATACTTTAAAAATATAAAAATCATATTTTTATTACTTCACTTTCAATATAGAAATTCACTTCATGTCTAAAAATCAGATTTTTACCATTATAAAAATCACACCTTTTTCTATTATTGAAAGCCATATTTTTATTTCACTATATACATAATAAAAATCAGATTTTTATTTCACTACATATATAAAAATCATATTTTTATACAAATAAAAATCGAATCTTTTCTATTTAAAAATCTGAATATAAATCAATGCTTAACTATATATAAACTAAAATTAAAATCTTCTTTATTAACTACATTTAATAAATTAAAAGCTAAGTATTTAAATTTACCTTTCCACGTTTTCAGCGAAGAGGAGGGTGTCCTACAGTCGGAGGAGGAGCGGCGGCCTCTGGTGGTGTTGGGACAGCGATGCAAGGCGGCGGCAGGCATACGCTTCGGGGGGGGGGGCACTTCGCGGTTGTCGCGCCACTGGGGGGGGGGGGGGGTCTTCGTCGCGATTGCTGAAACGGGGGGGTCCTTCGTCGCGATCAACTTCGAGGAGGGGGGGTCTTAGATGTGGCGGCGATCGATTGGGGGGCGCTCCAGCCTCTGGCGGCGGCGACAGGGGTTCCCCCCCTTTTCCGTCGTCTCCCTTTTTTTTTTCGAAAACTAAATTGAAAATATCGGTGGGGGGGCTGGTTAAGGAGAAGGGAAAGGGTTTTTTTTTTATTTCGAAAACAAAATTGAAAATATCGGGGGGGGGGGGCCTGGTTAAGGAGAAGGGAAAGGTTTTTTTTATTATTTAATTATTTAATTCAACTTAAAGTTGACTTTTTCATACGACCTCGAAACGAGGCCCACCGCCTGCCGTCCATAGCGTTTCACCCCCATTCCGAACACAATGGGATATGTATCGTAGGTTGATTCGGACGTTACGATCTGTTTCCGTCAAAATCAAAATGTAAATCAGTATATATTCAATTTGTACGTACATTTTAAATTACCGGGACTACATACGAATTCTATAAATCCCAGAAAAATATTTTCTAGCTTCGTATTGACGATACGGTCCTAACAAATCTAGTTTCATCGAATTCTGAGACCGTTGGAAAAATGGCCATTTTCCAGTCGATTAAAATCAACTAAAATTGGTCAAACGCGTTTTCCTTTGCCACGCTCACATATTGATTCGAAAAATTATGAAATTTGGAATCTAGCAATAATTTGACATCACGGTTCCAACAAAAGTGGTTTCGTCGAAATCCGAGGTAGTTTGCAAAATTCCCATTTTTAAGGGCCTGAATTCCATAGCGACTATTCAGAATTTTCAACTGGACATATCTTTTGATTCCCGTTATGAAATTTTGATTTGTTGGATTCGTTGGAAAGATATCATCAATTAGATCCTATTGTTTTTTGTTTCAATAAAATCCGGATTGTTTTGCACCCGGTATGTTCAATTGAAATTTGAAATCGAATTATCGAACTACCGCGTCGTTTTCAATTCTATTTATAATTATAAATAAATATTTATATTCTAACGACGACGCGTATAATATATACGTCGAATTCTATTCAAAATAAATTTCTCGTCGATATTATTAAAATATTCTATTTTAAATATTCAAAATTCGCTAAAATTGCCAAAATAAAAATTTTAAACTGGCCCAGATTTTCCGGGTTATTACAATCTCCCCCACTTAAAACTTTTCGTCCCCGAAAAGGAACAAAGTCGAAAGTGGTCTGATTAATCAACTCTACGTTCGATCTGGCTTCCATTCTCCAACTTTTCAGTTTCTGAGAATTTCCAAATTTTCAAAAATTTGGCTAACACCCTAGATTTTCGAAAAATTTCGCCATAACCTCCCCTGCACCGGGAGCATCGGGGAATTTCAAATAGCTTCCCCAGTCCTTCTAATCTCAAAAAGAAAAAGAAAAGGCCAAGCGGCTAGCCAATAGGCTCATAAAATCATCATCACCCGAACAAAACAGTAAATTATAGTAAACATGTACCTATTTGTCGGGCAAACAAATTTTATTCTCTGCTCTAGCCTCCTTGCTATGACCTGTTCAATGTAAGTATATGTATATGCAAGCAAATGCGACCAATTCTCAATACAATTCAATATTTGATGCAATTAGGCATACTGGTTCAAAATTAGCAAACAAATAAACAAACAACACAAACATCAATCAATTAGTGAATTAGAGTTTCAAATTGATAAATTTGATATATATACAAAAAAAATCATGTTTTTGATGCCAATTCACAACAATGTGTTCTAACTATATAAGTTTTGGTTCTCACACCAGCCTAATGGAAATATATAGAAAATCACACCTTCGAAACACGAACATAAATATTGATGATGCGATCGCTATCATCAATATCATCTCCGGGCGACTAGAGTGTAATCCTATATCTATCCAGTATATTAAAGCTTCGAATATACGTTCATGACGCGTATATACAAAACCTTTATATATTGGATTGTCCATATTCAATATAAATAAATAATCAAATACGTATTATATGGTTTAAATTTTCAAAACAAAATTGTTTTCATTTGAAAAATATACTCTTCACACTCGTTCTAGGATACTACTGATCCTATCTCTAACGAGTCATTCTAATTGGATTTTACTAATCCAATATCTGATGAATTCTTTCGTATGGTTCTAATGTGTCTTGTTCTCGAGCTCTGTAAACCAAAGCTCTGATACCAACTGTGACGAAAAGGGGAAATCCGATAGGCTTTGCAACCATCCCTTCATCCTCCATTTCAGCAGGTAAAACCCACCGCGGCTCACAGTGGTCCCCCAATTCCTTGTTTTACGGCGACCCTCTCGAGTATCGCGCCTATTGGCGAACCAACGCCCTCCCCAGCGACATGTAGGGGTAAGAGTCTCCCGTTCGCCACCAAACCGCGAAGCGAGAACCCCCTATCATGCGTACTCGTAACAACCCGTATTTTCAATAACCTGTAACAATGTAAATCGAGGCAGAATTTAATTCTAAAATCTGAATCAAGGGAAACGGACTATGCCATTGCGTTCGTCTTGGAAAAATACGCGAAATAGAGTCCGAGTTTTCAAAAATCGGAGTCCGTATGACCCGATTAAGGCCCAACGAAGTTTTCAGAAAATTTCAAAGTAAAAACAGATTTCAAATTCAAGTTTGAATTTGAAAATTTGGTCAGATTGGGCTAGGCGGGAAAAATCCTGCCAGAGCACCCAAGTCGACAGCCCTATCGACTTGGGAGTCGACTTGGTTGGACCCAAGTCGACAGCCCTGTCGACTTGGCTGTCGACTTGGTCCAGCCGGGCTCTTTAGCCTGGTGCACCATTTTGGGTTTGTGTTGAGTTTGGGGGCCAGATTCGATTTTGAGGGCTGAGATTAGAACTAGGGTTTAATCCTAAGGCTATAACTAATCCTAATCTCTATAAATAAGGCCCTAACCTAACCCTAAATCATCATTATTCATTCATATAACTAAACTATGGCAAAATCAATCCTCTCATGGCCTCCACTCTCTTCAAAAAATTCCTAAATAAATTTCTAAGTGATTTTCCATGCATACAAGTGTTTTCAAACTTGTATGAGCATCATTAGCTTGCATTCAAGTCAAGTTTCTATATTTGCATCATAAAGAAAGAGTTTTGATCATTTTGGCTCAAGGGTTTTTATGTTAGAGCTTGCATTTTGGGTCTATTTGATTGCATAAGGGCTTTGTCATATCTTTTGTGCCTTCATAAGTATAGTAAGCCCTATTCTACTTTCATACTTAAACTCTAAAGTTAAATGTATGATATGCAAGTTTATCATGTTGTAATATGCAAGTTTATATGCAAGTTTACTATGCTATGATATGCAAGTTTATCATGCTGTAATATGCAAGTTTATATGCAAGTTTACTATGCTATGATATGCAAGTTTATCATGTTGTAATATGCAAGTTTATATGCAAGTTTACTATGCTATGATATGCAAGTTTATCATGTTGTAATATGCAAGTTTACTATGCTATGATATGCAAGTTTATCATGTTGTGATATGCAAGTTTGCTATGCTATGATATGCAAGTTTATCATGTTGTGATATGCAAGTTTATATGCAAGTATGCCATGTTATGATATGCAAGTTCATCATGTTATGTTATGCAAGTATGCCATGTCATGATATGCAAGTTTATCGTGTTATGTTATGCAAGTTTGATATGCAAGTTTGTCATATGATATGCAAGTTATGATATGCAAGTTTGGGTTGAACATTTTGTTCATGCTATCATGTTATGCAAGCTTATCTTGGGTTTATGAACATAAAGCTTCAAGCTTTTTGCTAAAGGTTGCATTTTGGCAACATGTAAGTTATCATATCTCTTATGATAACTTGCATGTGAGGCTAGATGCGAACTTATGGCCATTTTTACATGTCATTTATCACCATGTATCACCAATATGCTAAGTTTGGTTTTATGCATGCTTTTGAGGCCTAAAAATGTAATATGCAAGTATATGAACATATGTACGTTTCATATGCCACCATGTTGAACTTGTGGCTTCAACACCTTTATGCCGTGATTATGCCAAGTTCCCTCTTTCTATCCTTTATGCGCTATTGCGATATGTAAGCGATGGGATTGCGTTTGGGGTTGGGTAAACATAAAAGACATAAAAACATAACATTGGGAATTTACCTATTAAGTTAGGTCTACCCATCGGGAATTTACCTATTAAGTTAGGTCTACCCAATTTCTTGAAAATTTGTAACATATTTTGGAAACATGATGGACATGACACTTAGAAAAGATAAGTGCGACCAACTCGAGGTTGGGTTGAGTTTGTAGCGTAAACCTACCTGGAACCGACCGGCTTAACTAGTTGCTACAAACAATAGGACCCAATGTGAGAAGTTGGCCATGTTGTACCTTGAACCCGAGGTTAGACCAAGTTATGGTGTAAAGCTACCCGGACCCGCCCGGCTTAACTAGTAACCACAACAAGGTCTAATGTGAGAGGTTAAGGCGCATTAAATTAATTAATGCCTCGTAATTAGGGTTAAGTCATGGTCCACTTAATACTTAACCAATTTGGGCTTGGTAGATTAGTCAGGGTTAAGTCGTGAACTCATCGTTACACTTAACCAAGTTAATCCATGATTAGCAAGAGGGTTAAACCGTACTTAACCCACTAGAAAAATCCTAGCAATGGGGGTCCACTCCAGCAGTAATCCTCAGTTTGTATCATCATGACCCTAGGGACTAGGCTAGGGTGGGGGCACGATTACTGAACTGGAGGTAAGCTACCAAAAAGCGACGGCAGAATGGTACGCCGGTGTAGTTCCGAACGGACTATGGTCGTGCACGTAGTCCGGAGCCGGGTAAATCATGCACGGGTACCAGTAGATCGAGACTGTGCATGCATGTTTATGGTGTCCAGGGGTTGACACCCTAGGGCTTGATACACCCGACGGGAGACCCGGCACAGTCTGACTACAATCATGTTTGGGCCGTATGGACACCAACACGTGACGAGTTAGGCTTATAGGGAGCCGATCGACTAGACCGTTTGGTTAGACCTTGTATTAGGGTCATTTCATGTTATTGGGCCAAAGCTTGGGCCAAGGGATCAATACTTGTTTATTCAAGTCATGTTAGTTTACTAGTACACCTGTGGTGCAAAACCTTAATCATGATTATGCGATGACACCTTTATCTACCTTGTTAGTTAATCATCATGCTAGTATGTTGTTATCCTTATGTTCATCCCTTCTTCTCATGCCAGTTAACTTTATTAGTTTACATTGATTGTAGTAGGGCTTACTCAGTCTTTTTGACTGACCTGTTTTCTTTCGCCTCTTTTCTTCCGTTCCCCCCCCCCCCCCCAGGTTCTCAGGGTGGGAATATTGGAGCTTACCTTGGAATTCTGATCGCTCGCTTGTGGGATTATAGCTCATGTACAGTCTTGACATGAAGCTAGCTATGGTTATCACTTATTTTGGGGATAGTACTTATGTATTTCAGTTTTTCAGTAATGTTGTTTTTATCTAGACTTGTTTATTTGGAAAATTGACATTATGTTGTACCAGACTGGTTTTGAAATGGTTTGAAATCTTCCGCTGTTTTATCTATGTTATTTACTCGGTTTACATATATACATATGTTCTTGTTCTGCCTTGATATATCATTATGCATGTTTACCTGATTCAAACGCCCCTCCAAAGTCAGAGTGCTTGCAAGAGCCACCCTGGCGGAGGTGGGGTGTTACATTTGGTATCAGAGCATATGGTTTACGAGAAGGAACAAAAAGGTTTTTATAAAACTTTTGGAAAACTATTTTCAAAACAAAGTATAAAGTATTTTCCAAAGAAAAGTCTAGTTTATTTTAAAGGCTATTCCCCAAAAAGCCATCAGCAAAATTCCTTCGTTTTCTCCATTCTGAATCTATCTTTTTTCTTCGTTTTCAGTATGGCCGATAACTTTGCCATTCCGTAGGGATTACACGTACCTATTTGGTACAGGAGACTTTTGGAGGCTAGGGCGACCGAAGCCGGCCCCGCAGATGTTCCTCCCCCTCCTCCGGTAGTTAATGTTCCTCCTCCCCCTCAGCATCCACAAAAGGATTTCGCGGAGATTTGCAAAGACTTTAGGGCGATGGGTTGCAAGAATTTCATTGGAATGGAGACTTTTGTAGAGGCTAGGAATTGGTTGAAAGAAACCGAAGATCTTTTCGCTCTCTTTAACATAGATGACTGTATGAAGGTTATGTTGGCAGTGTGGTTGCTAAGGGAAGAAGCTGCACGTTGGTAGGTGGTCACCACCGTTACTAGGCCAATTGAGACTTGGGATGACTTTCGGTGAAAGTTTGGACTAAGGTTCCTATCACTGAAGCAAGGGGACATGACTATTAGGGAATACATAGATAAGTTTAATCAACTGGCTCGGGTCGGTTTAGACTTGGTTAACACAGCTCAAGAGAAGGCCCTATACTTTGCTCTAGGATTAAACGAGCCATTACATGGTTTAGCCATGACTCATATACCCTTGGGGGCAACTTTCGAGAGCTTGGTGAATATGGCCCTACTCAATGAAGAGAATAGGAGTGATAAGAAGGAGATCAAGATGAATGATACTCAAGCCAAGAAGACTGATTCCCAGTGGAAAGGAAATCAGGGTAATCCAAGCGGTCAGAGCAGTCAAGGCAATAAGAACAAGAACAAGAGTCAAGGCAACAAGGGGAACAGCAATAAGGGCAATAACAACAACGGGAAGTGCTATTATTGCGGTTCAGTTGGGCATCTTATTAAGGATTGTAAGAAGAGGAAAAGGAAGAGTGGTGAATGCTATCGTTGTGGTGAGTTTGGACATTTCAGCAAAGATTGCCCGAAGAAGCAAGGACAAGGTCAGACTCATTGTGCAAGACCGCCTGAAGGGCGAGTTCACCCCCTCAACATCGTTCTTCCAACTCTTGAGCGAGGTAGTGTTTCTGTTAAAAGTCTTGTTTACATTTCTGATTTTCCTGTTCGTACTTTGTTTGATTCTGGTGCATCGCATAGCTTTATCACATCTGATCTTGTTGATAGTTTGCACCTAAGTACTAGTCTAGTTAATGATCCCGTGTGTGTTTCAAATCCAATTGGGGGTTCCGCCCATTTGTCTATTATCTAGGAGGATTTGAATTCTCGCGTGATGCTTATATTCTCGGTTTCATGGGGTATGGGTTGATTTTGGGCATGGATGGGTTGTCCAGTTTTGGAGCCATCCTTGATTTTTGAACATAGGGTTGTGAGGCTCATGACTCGCCTCGGTAATACCCTAAAAATTTCTAGTAACCCTATGAGTCCCGTCATGTTGTGTTATCTTGAACCCCTCGACTCGTCTATCGATAGTTTGCAATCAGAGAGGGTGGTCCGAGAATATCCTGATATCTTGGGCGAAGTGAAGGGGGTTACCCCTAAGCGAGAGATTGATTCCCGCATTTATCTGGTTGATAATGCCAAGATAGTTTTGTGGCCAGTTAGGCACATGGCCCCGCAAGAAGAGAGTTAAGAAAGCAAGTCAAGGAGTTGCTTGAGAAGAACTTCATTAGACGAAGTATATCTTCATGGGGAGCGCCTGTAGTATTTACTACCAAGGCAGATGGTTCTCTTCGACTTTGTGTTAATTATCGTGAGTTAAACAAAGAGAAAAGACAACCATTGGCAAGGATCGATGATTTGTTTGATCAGCTGGTAGTAACATCTGTTTCATCAGCTCAGGGTAGCTGAAGATAGTATAGACAAGACTGCGTTCAGAACTCCAGATGGATTCTTAGAATGGCTGGTCATGCCATTCGGTTTGACTAATGCACCCGCCTACCTCGTGGACTTGATGAGTAGGGTGTTCAGGGAGTTCTTGAACAAGTTATCGTGGTCTTCGTAGATGATATTCTGATCTTCTCTAAGGATGAGGAAGAGCATGCAAGGCATCTCGTGGAGGTGATGGATACGCTTAGAGCGCATCAGTTGAAAGCCAAGACCTCCAAATGTCATTTTGGAGAAAAGAAGTTAGATTTCTTGGGCACATAGTTTCTAAGCAAGGCTTAGCGGTGGATCCTGCTAAAGTGGTCGCGGTTCAAAACCGAAAAGCTCCGGCGAGGACAAGTGAAGTAAGAAGCTTTCTCTGTTTAATTAGTCAGTTAGCATCCCTTGAATTTAGGCCTACCCTTCTGGATCAAGTAGGGACTTCACAGAAAGAAGACCCGCAGTTAGTCGAGATCATGGACCAGTTGATTCGAGGCGAGATGGTAAGTCACCTCGCTATAGATGACAAGGGATGGCTAAGACGCGATGAGAGAAAGAAGGTTCTTGAAGATGCACATCACCCGAGGAGGTGTTCGAGTTTTTCCCAAGGTGCATGTTGTGCCAACAGGTTAAAGGCCGAGTCGTAGAAGCCCGGTGGGCTATTATATCCGTTGGAGGTCCCCGCAATGGAAGAGGGAAAAGCATCACGAAGGATTTCGTGGATGGACTGCCTAGGTTAAGGAAAGAGAATACGAGCATGTGGGTCATAGTAGGTAGACTCACGAAGAGCGCTCATTTCACTCCGGTAAAGAGCGAAAGGACTGCATCATAGCTAGCGACGGTTTACTTTCAAGAAATAAAGCAGTTGCACGAGGTTCCCTAAAGTATAGTTAGTAACCATGACTTAATCTTCACTAGCCAGTTTTGGGATAGTCTACGAGAAGTCATGGGCAAGCAACTGAATCTAAGCACGGCCTATCATTCGCAGGCAGATGGTTCATTGGCAACGTGGATTGGTATTTTCGAGAAAAGTTTTGCTGCGTGGAATACTTTATAGTAAGTAAACGAGATCCAGGATTCACTAGTGAATTTTGGAGAGCTTGCATGAAACCATGAGGTTATAGTTATGTTTAAGCCAAGAATGATAGAAGAGTAAGTGAAAGAGGAAGACGAGAGGCGACAATGAAATGGGTTCCAACTCATATTGGGAAATAAGAGTTAAGAAGCTAAGAAATCATGAAGTAAAAGACGGTCAAAGCACCGTGGAGTTAAACTCAAGGAAACGTGACTTAGAAGACTGAAGGCTAGATACGCGCATCATATCTCTTTCTAAGAGTATATCCTTGATCCTTGTTTTCCTGTGGAACTTACTCGCATGTTATCTTTTTACGTATATCCTCTCGGTCCCATTCTCGGTCCTATTTCTGTCGGGAGGTATGACTTATTGGCTAGTAATACATGTCAGGGTTTGAAGGGGTCCGTTAGGTTGGCTAAACCTTTTGGGCTTTTATAGAATATGGATTGGGTTAGGAAGGGATTTCTTGTAATCCGAAAGGGGTATATCCTGCTTATCTTCCCGATCTCTTTGTAGCATATCTTTTGCTATCCGTGTTTGTCTTGATCGTGTTAATCTTGTCATGAGAACCTTAGGTAGAAACCCTTTGGATGAAACATGTGTTTGAAACATGTTATGCTTGATGGTTGCAAGTGGTTGCAAGTGTTTGCAAGTGGTTACTCGTGGATGCATTATACACGATTAGGCACTAGATCGGCTCACACACTCCTCATATTGCATATGCATGAGTGTTTAAGCTTATTCATGGATGAAAATTTTTGTGTTATCACATGGATGTTGCATATAGATGTATGTTATGTGCACACATATAGATGTTATACATTATGTTAGGAATTGCATACATATGGATTCATTTCACTAACATAATTTGCATTGATGATATTTGCATTAGATAAGTACATATACACACACCTTTGCATATGTTCATACAACATTTAGAATTTTGTAAGGACAATGATTGCTCGTGGATGATGTTTTGAGTAGATGGATGTTGGATGGTAGGATACGTTCTTCCTAACTCAAAGATTTCGGGGACGAAATCCTTTAAGGAGGGGAGAATGTAACAACCCGTATTTTCAATAACCTGTAATAATGTAAATCGAGGCAGAATTTAATTATAAATTCTGAATCAAGGGAAATGGGCTATGCCATTGCGTTCGTCTCGGAAAAATACGCGAAATAGAGTCCGAGTTTTTGAAAATCGGAGTCCGTATGACCCGATTAAGGCCCAACGAAGTTTTCAGAAAATTTCAAAGTAAAAACAGATTTCAAATTCAAGTTTGAATTTGAAATTTTGGTCAGATTGGGCTAGGCGGGAAAATCCCGCCAGAGCACCCAAGTCGACAGCCCTGTCGACTTGGCTGTCGACTTGGTCCAGCCGGGCTCTTTAGCCTGGTGCACCATTTTGGGTTTGTGTTGAGTTTGGGGGCCAGATTCGATTTTGAGGGCTGAGATTAGAACTAGGGTTTAATCCTAAGGCTAGAACTAATCCTAATCTCTATAAATAAGGCCCTAACCTAACCCTAAATCATCATTATTCATTCATATAACTAAACTATGGCAAAATCAATCCTCTTATGGACTCCACTCTCTTCAAAAAATTCCTAAATAAATTTCTAAGTGATTTTCCATGCATACAAGTGTTTTCAAACTTGTATGAGCATCATTAGCTTGCATTCAAGTCAAGTTTCTATATTTGCATCATAAAGAAAGAGTTTTGATCATTTTGGCTCAAGGGTTTTTATGTTAGAGCTTGCATTTTGGGTCTATTTGATTGCATAAGGGCTTTGTCATATCTTTTGTGCCTTCATAAGTATAGTAAGCCCTATTCTACTTTCATACTTAAACTCTAAAGTTAAATGTATGATATGCAAGTTTATCATGTTGTAATATGCAAGTTTATATGCAAGTTTACTATGCTATGATATGCAAGTTTATCATGTTGTAATATGCAAGTTTATATGCAAGTTTACTATGCTATGATATGCAAGTTTATCATGTTGTAATATGCAAGTTTATATGCAAGTTTACTATGCTATGATATGCAAGTTTATCATGTTGTAATATGCAGGTTTATATGCAAGTTTACTATGCTATGATATGCAAGTTTATCATGTTGTGATATGCAAGTTTGTATGCAAGTTTGCTATGCTATGATATGCAAGTTTATCATGTTGTGATATGCAAGTTTATATGCAAGTATGCCATGTTATGATATGCAAGTTCATCATGTTATGTTATGCAAGTATGCCATGTCATGATATGCAAGTTTATCGTGTTATGTTATGCAAGTTTGATATGCAAGTTTGTCATATGATATGCAAGTTATGATATGCAAGTTTGGGTTGAACATTTTGTTCATTCTATCATGTTATGCAAGCTTATCTTGGGTTTATGAACATAAAGCTTCAAGCTTTTTGCTAAAGGTTGCATTTTGGCAACATGAAAGTTACCATATCTCTTATGATAACTTGCATGTGAGGCTAGATGCGAACTTATGGCCATTTTTACATGTCATTTATCACCATGTATCACCAATATGCTAAGTTTGGTTTTATGCATGCTTTTGAGGCCTAAAAATGTAATATGCAAGTATATGAACATATGTACGTTTCATATGCCACCATGTTGAACTTGTGGCTTCAACACCTTTATGCCGTGATTATGCCAAGTTCCCTCTTTCTATCCTTTATGCGCTATTGCGATATGTAAGCGATGGGATTGCGTTTGGGGTTGGGTAAACATAAAAGACATAAAAACATAACATTGGGAATTTACCTATTAAGTTAGGTCTACCCATTGGGAATTTACCTATTAAGTTAGGTCTACCCAATTGCTTGAAAATTTGTAACATGTTTTGGAAACATGATGGACATGACACTTAGAAAAGATAAGTGTGACCAACTCGAGGTTGGGTTGAGTTTGTAGCGTAAACCTACCCGGAACCGACCGGCTTAACTAGTTGCTACAAACAATAGGACCCAATGTGAGAAGTTGGCCATGTTGTACCTTGAACCCGAGGTTAGACCAAGTTGTGGTGTAAAGCTACCCGGACCCGCCCGGCTTAACTAGTAACCACAACAAGGTCTAATGTGAGAGGTTAAGGCGCATTAAATTAATTAATGCCTCGTAATTAGGGTTAAGTCATGGTCCACTTAATACTTAACCAATTTGGGCTTGGTAGATTAGTCAGGGTTAAGTCGTGAACTCATCGTTACACTTAACCAAGTTAATCCATGATTAGCAAGAGGGTTAAACCGTACTTAACCCACTAGAAAAATCCTAGCAATGGGGGTCCACTCCAGCAGTAATCCTCAGTTTGTATCATCATGACCCTAGGGACTAGGCTAGGGTGGGGGCACGATTACTGAACTGGAGGTAAGCGACCAAAAAGCGACGGCAGAATGGTACGCCGGTGTAGTTCCGGACGGACTATGGTCGTGCACGTAGTCCGGAGCCGGGGAAATCATGCACGGGTACCAGTAGATCGAGACTGTGCACGCATGTTTATGGTGTCCAGGGGTTGACACCCTAGGGCTTGATACACCCGACGGGAGACCCAACACAGTCTGACAACAATCATGTTTGGGCCGTATGGACACCAACACGTGACGAGTTAGGCTTATAGGGAGCCGATCGACTAGACCGTTTGGTTAGACCTTGTATTAGGGTCATTTCATGTTATTGGGCCAAAGTTTGGGCCAAGGGATCAATACTTGTTTATTCAAGTCATGTTAGTTTACTAGTACACCTGTGGTGCAAAACCTTAATCCTGATTATGCGATGACACCTTTATCTACCTTGTTAGTTAATCATCATGCTAGTATGTTGTTATCCTTATGTTCATCCCTGCTTCTCATGCCAGTTAACTTTATTAGTTTACATTGATTGTAGTAGGGCTTACTCAATCTTTTTGACTGACCTGTTTTCTTTCGCCTCTTTTCTTCCGTTCCCCCCCCCCCACCCCCAGGTTCTCAGGGAGGGAATATTGGAGCTTAGCTTGGATTTCTGATCGCTCGCTTGTGGGATTTTAGCTCATGTACGGTCTTGACATGAAGCTAGCTATGGTTATCACTTATTTTGGGGATAGTACTTATGTATTTCAGTTTTTCAGTAATGTTGTTTTTATCTAGACTTGTGTATTTGGAAAATTGACATTATGTTGTACCAGACTGGTTTTGAAATGGTTTGAAATCTTCCGCTGTTTTGTCTATGTTATTTACTCGGTTTACATATATACATATGTTCTTGTTCTACCTTGATATATCATTATGCATGTTTACCTGATTCAAACGCCCCTCCAAAGTCAGAGTGCTTGCAAGAGCCACCCTGGCGGAGGTGGGGTGTTACAGTACCCGGCCTACTCAGGGCCAGCAACAAGAACTGGTGATACTCCATTCTCGATCTTTTCAATCTAATTAAAGATTCATTAAAACTCCACTTAGTTTTAATCGTTAACTGGGTTAAAGAATTAGTGTCATTTAAAACATGGTTCACGATAAACCTAAAATCACATTCCATTAATTATCGGGTTAAAGAACGAGTGTTATTTAAAACACTGTCCACGATAAATCTAAAAATCAATATCAATTCAATTAAATATTATTTAATTGGTACACTTCATTAAATCTAAATAAAAAGATTTAATCTTTTCTCAACTGGGTTCAAGAATGGTGTTAATGAAGACACCATTCACGACAGACCACAAATCACATTTGATATTCAATACAAGGCTCTGAATAGAAAATATATCGGCTTATATTCAATATCAAATTCTACGATTAACAAATGTCGTATTGGAAATAACGATATAAATATATATCTTTCAAATTTCCATAACAACATCCGTATAATCACGAATTCAAACATCGAAATATTCCGAAGACAATTTCGATTCAAATCCACTCCAATGCAAACATTGGAAATTCTGGTTATTTTTAAAACCCTTTTCAAATTCAATTTATTTACTTAAAAATAAATAGAATTATAATTCTAGTTCAAAACTAGTTTATTTCGATAAAAATCTATTTTTATCTTTTCAAGTATGGAGTTTTTCATCCCAATTCTTTCTAAATCATTTCTTATGATTTTACACAAATTATTACTATTTTTAATAATTTTATCAAGGCCCGTACAGTCGATTTCCATCAACGGTCATCGAACTGCACTTACAGCGACCTTTTTCAAATTTGATTTGGACATAATTCCAAATCCAACCGTTAGATTTCAAATTTCTAATATTCGTTAGAAAGCTCTTTTCGATACGAACCCAACGGTTCCGGTTTTAGGATAATCCGACGGTCGGATCTCCCGTAATGTCCGTTTGAAATAAATGGTCGAAATTCGCGAACTGCCGCGGCGCGGCGCGTTCTATTCAGGCCATTATATTATATATATAATATATATTTCGACGATTTCTATTTAAAACGAATTTTATAATTAGTTTTGAATTCGTTTCAAAAATAATTTCAACTTTTATTTCAAATTCAAATCAAAATTGAATTCTTCCTTATAAATTCGTTTTAAAATTCATTCCTATTCAATTCAATTTGAATTCCTTTCAATTTGTTTCCAATTCAATTCGAATTCGTTTTCAATTCAATTCGAATTGGTTTTATATTCAATTCATTTCGAAATCGTTATATATTCAATTCAATTCAAAATCGTTTTATATTCAATTCAATTCAAAATTTCATTTCAAAATATTCGATTTCGAAATCACTTTCAATATTCATTTTAAAAGGAATGAAATCGATATAAATATCATTCACGTCAAAATGGTGTCAATCTAACCAACACGGCTTCATATATTTCTATTTTCAAATATTCTATTCAACAGATGAATATTTATTTTTGTCAACACACGACTAATCTCAACGAATGACTACTGTCCACGTGTGACTATTTTTGCTAAAATATTTCGTTCAACACATGACTAATCTCAACGGATGAGTACAGTCAACACATGAACCTTTATATTATAATATTCAGAAAGATGTAAATTTTATTATTAAAATATTTCGTTCAACACATGACTAATCTCAACGGATGAGTACAGTCAACACATGAACCTTTATATTATAATATTCAGAAAAATGTAAATTTTATTATTAAAATATTTCGTTCAACACATGACTAATCTCAACGGATGAGTACAGTCAACACATGAACCTTTATATTATAATATTCTTTATTTTTCAAATTGGAATGAGGCCCAATCAATCACCATATAATGTTAATTATATGGATTTTCACACATCACACTTATATAATCGCATTGAAAAATAATCAACCATCAACCAAAGTGCCCTACACTGTATAAGCATCAAATATAGATATCTAACGCTTATAACAGCCTGTCAATCAATCGATCGACATATTTAATCGATCAGGATGAGTGAACTTCATATTTCATCCCAACACCCGTGTGGGGTTTCAAATCAACAAACACGGATTTTATTTGTGCAGTTGGGCGATGTGTAAAATTTATCGACCCAATCAATGTCCTTCAAATAGGTGTACATAAACAAACCGTCGGGTTTGTAAATGAATATTTATTCATTCACGTTAAAAATTTCATTTTTAACGATAAAACATTTTATTTCAACATGTGAATTTCTATTCAGTTCATTCTTTAAATAAAATGATATTTTTATTTTCTAACTTATTTTAGAAAATTTCGGCGGCATAACGGCACGATACTAGAAACGGGACGAGGCCTAGCCTTATCCCCGGTCTAGTGAAGGCCCACGCCATTCACACATCAATCAAATTCACCAAACAATTCAATTTCAAATCAAATCATCTAACTAATCTATGCAACCAAACAAACAAGTCCATGGTCTGTGGACGATTGTGTCGGGTGCTACTAAGCACCGTCTGCATCCTAGTATATATATATAACTAGAAAATGAAATTGAAAGGTGAGAAATTCTCACAGATAGCTATCCAATCATCTTGACTCTTCTTTGATAGAAATCTTCCTCTTTATCGCATTTTTGTTATCTTCGTTGCTGTAGCCACTACATATGTAAAAATCGAATTTTTACTTCGCTATTCAATATATAAAAATCGAATTTTTATTATGCTATTCAATATATAAAAATCGAATTTTTATTATGCTATTCAATATATAAAACTCGAATTTTTATTATGCTATTCAATATATAAAAATCGAATTTTTATTATGCTATTCAATATATAAAAATCGAATTTTTATTATGCTATTCAATATATAAAAATCGAATTTTTACTTTGCTACTAAATAGATAAAAATTCTATTTTTATAACGATGTTATATAGATAAAAATTGTATTTTTATCCCGCTATTCTTCATATAAAGATTTCGCCTTTTCAAATATGAAGTTTTCGCCTTTTCAAATATAAAGTTTTCGCCTTTTCTATTTTTAAAATCTAATCCTTTCTATTTTAAAAATATCGTCTTTTCACTTTTAAAGATTTTACCTTTTCAATTTCATCACTATAAAAATCACATTTTTATTTTGCTACCCATATAAAGATGTTATTTTTAATATTTCTATCATGTAAAAATTATATTTTTACTTCTCTACATAAACAAAAATCATATTTTTACATCTTTTATATAGTAAAGATTATATTTTTAATACTTTAAAAATATAAAAATCATATTTTTATTACTTCACTTTCAATATAGAAATTCACTTCATGTCTAAAAATCAGATTTTTACCATAATAAAAATCACACCTTTTTCTATTATTGAAAGCCATATTTTTATTTCACTATATACATAAAAAAAATCAGATTTTTATTTCACTACATATATAAAAATCATATTTTTATACAAATAAAAATCGAATCTTTTCTATTTAAAAATCTGAATATAAATCAATGCTTAACTATATATAAACTAAAATTAAAATCTTCTTTATTAACTACATTTAATAAATTAAAAGCTAAGTATTTAAATTTACCTTTCCACGTTTTCAGCGAAGAGGAGGGTGTCCTAAAGTCGGAGGAGGAGCAGCGGCCTCTGGTGGTGCTGGGACAGCGATGCAAGGCGGCGGCAGGCATTCGCTTCGGGGGGAGGCACTTCGCGGTTGTCGCGCCACTGGGGGGGGGGGGGTCTTCGTCGCGATTGCTGAAACAGGGGGGTCCTTCGTCGCGATCGACTTCGAGGAGGGGGGGTCTTGGATGTGGCGGCGATCGATTGGGGGGCGCTCCAGCCTCTGGCGGCGGCGACAGGGGTTCCCCCCCCTTTTCCGTCGTCTCCCTTTTTCTTTTTTCTTTTTTTTTATTTCGAAAACTAAATTGAAAATATCGGGGGGGGGCCTGGTTAAGGAGAAGGGAATGGGTTTTTTTTATTTCGAAAACTAAATTGAAAATATCGGGGGGGGGGGGGGGCTGGTTAAGGAGAAGGGAAAGGGTTTTTTTTTTAGTGAATATTAGGCACACATCCCTAAAACGAAACTTAATTAGGCTCACATCCGGTCATAAACTTATTGTAAATTTAGTCCCTGTTTTTCGAAAATTCATTAAAAAAATATAAAAAAATCACGTAAATTCGTATTTAAATAAAACATGTACTCGCCCAAAAATTCAGATCATAATAAAATCAAAACATGCATCAAAATCGAAAAAATACAGAAAACAACGAAAAATGCAGTAATTTGCATCAAATCATGCACATATTTGGAATACTTGCATTCATCTGTGCAAGTATTTCTCTGTTATATTTTTACATGCAATACTTGCATACATGTGTGCAAGTATTTAAAATAGTTGCATACATGTATGCAAGTTTCCGCACATATTTTATTTTCACATGTAAATACTTGCATACATGTGTGCAAGCATTTCAAATAGTTGCACACATGTATGCAGGTTTCTGCATACATTTTCAACTAAAACAGCTTCAGAAATACTTGCATACATGTATGCAACTATTGGCAAAAGTTGCATACATGTATGCAACTATTTTGCAAGTTTTAAATTCACAATACATCCCTGTAATTAATGTTTTCTCTGTAAACCCGCCCCCTATTTTAGCTGCCGCCTGGAATATTCCGCCTGCCACTTTCCATACCTCCGCCTCTTTCGTTTTCTGTCCAAATTTTCAGGCGCTATCACTTAAAAAAAAAAAAAAAAAATTCTAAAATCTGTAAACATTCTCGGAAGTCCACAGAAATTAAAAAAAAAAAGTTGCATAAATGTATGCAACTTTTACGAATAGTTGCATACATTTATGCAACTATTCGAATACACATGCATATATTTATGCACGTCTGTTTGAAAAATTGCATACATGTATGCAGTTTTTCTATATAACTGCATACATGTGTGCATATATGTCAAAATACATGCAAACGTGAATAAGTTTCACGTAGGTATGCAGTTTTTAAATAAATGCATCGGCAGATGCATGTTTTAACAATATGTGCATACATGTATGCATTTATACTGCAGTTTTGACGCAGATTTGAAATAAATGCATACATGTATGCAACTAATCGATTTATATGCATGTTTTGATGCAATTTACTGCATTTCGTTGATTTTCTGTATTTCGTGATTTCGACGTTGTTTTTAATGTTTTTTTGATCTGATTTTTTTCACGATTAATTGTTTTAATTAAATACGAATTTACATGGTTTTTTAATATTTTTTAATATTTTTTTTATGAATTTTCGAAAAATAGGGACTAAATTTACAATAAGTTTACGACCGGGTTTTTTTTATATTTTGAAACCTAATAGGGACCTCTAAAAAACGCACCCTTTTTTTTATTATTTAATTCAACTTAAAGTTGACTTTTTCATACGACCTCGAAACGAGGCCCACCGCCTGCCGTCCATAGCGTTTCACCCCCATTCCGAACACAATGGGATATGTATCGTAGGTTGATTCGGACGTTACGATCTGTTTCAGTCAAAATCAAAATATAAATCAGTATATATTCAATTTGTACGTACATTTTAAATTACCGGGACTACATACGAATTCTATAAATCCCGGAAAAATATTTTCTAGCTTCGTATTGACGATACGGTCCTAACAAAACTAGTTTCGTCGAATTTTGAGACCGTTGGAAAAATGGCCATTTTCCAGTCGATTAAAATCAACTGAAATTGGTCAAACGCGTTTTCCTTTGCCACGCTCACATATTGATTCGAAAAATTATGAAATCTGGAATCTAGCAATAATTTGACATCACGGTTCCAACAAAAGTGGTTTCGTCGAAATCCGAGGTAGTTTGCAAAATTCCCATTTTTAAGGGCCTGAATTCCATAGCGACTATTCAGAATTTTCAACTGGACATATATTTTGATTCCCGTTATGAAAATTTGATTTGTTGGATTCGTTGGAAAGATATCATCAATTAGATCTTATTGTTTTTGGTTTCACTAAAATCCGGATTGTTTTGCACCCGGTATGTTCAATTGAAGTTTGAAATCGAATTATCGAACTACCGCGCCGTTTTCAATTCTATTTATAATTATAAATAAATATTTTTATTCTAACGACGACGCGTATAATATATACGACGAATTCTATTCAAAATAAATTTCTCGTCGATATTATTTAAAATATTCTATTTTAAATATTCAAAATTCGATAAAATTGCCAAAATAAAAATTTTAAACTGGCCCAGATTTTCCGGGTTATTACAGTTGGGATAAGATATACTTAATTATACGTTAAGTAGAACATGTTATTGTAACTAGTAGTGCAATTGAACAATAAATGACTTTGTAATAATGTGAAAAGACTGTAGATTACTTTCATTAATTATAATTTAGGGAATAACTTGTTATAAGCTTATTAATGAACTTAAACAGGTTAAGCTAGAACATTGGATTAATAAACGAAGAAAAAGGGTTGTAGATTACTTTCGTTAATTACAATCCAAGGTGAAAGGTTATAAATTACTTTCGTTAATTACACTCCAAGTATTAATAGATTACTTTACTGGGCTTATTAATGAACTTGAAACATGATTAAGTTAAACATGCGCGATTAATAAGCGAGAGGGGTCCATTCCTCAAAGATACAAGGGGGCTCAGGGGAACCTTGTAACTTGAATAAAAAAGGAATATTTGGGTAATCAAGTTAATAAGTAATCTGATAAGATAAAATAAGCGGTTGATTAAAAGATTATATATAGGGTCTAATAACACGTTTGCATGATGCGCTTGGACCAGTCCGCACGTACGAAAGCAAAGAATCAATAGGGTAGATCATGGTGATGTATGGAGACACGAGAGAAGCACGTCCATCTGATTAATCTTCATGATATACTATTTGATAGTTCTACTGTATTAGAGGGGAGAACACGACTTTCTAGGGATGTGGTAAGGTACTCCGTATTGGTCCTCTATTGCGGTACACGCTCACGCTATACTCATAGAGGTTTGGTCTGCGCGGTACCACCCGGTGAGTTTACCTTGACTACAACTGTAGTTTAGCAATCAGAAGGCTGTGGCAGATGACGTTGGGTGATTTGGCGGTTTGCCTGAGAAGAGGCGGGTCAGGACCAATACAGGATAGTAATCGTCGGGTACCTTTCATCGGTAGTCAGTGTGTGCACGAAAGACTAGAGATAAACCTAGAGAACATCGATCTTTCACTAGTAAGACGTTGGTTGCGGGACATGCCGAATTGGATGTTAGATTGTCTGATAGGGGTACATCACTTAGCTCTTGATGTAATCTTTCACTAGTTGAGGGAAGGGCCTGGGTGGGGCCATAGCGACCGTGAAAATATAGACCATACTCTGGATATATGTACCTTAGGCCTAATGAGGTGGGCCTTTACAAATATGGAAAGCTCCCGACAGAGTTCCGTGGATTGGATGCAGCCCTAATACGCGACTCAGGATACAGTAGATAGTACGTTCGTGTAAGGGTCTAGATACACGCACTGGGTGGTGTATCATAGACAGTAGGGCATTACTCCGTGTTGAGGTTTGATTCGATCGAAGAGTTTGGATATGATGATTTGTACGCTTACATGGCATAGCGATGGCAGTTTTATGAGATTATGTGGAGTAATGATATAGATTTTCATACGTCATTCGGCATAGGACATAGGTTGTATACACTTCCGTGGCCTGATGGCGAAGACCATATGAGATGGGTACTATGAGGAGTGGTTGAGATGTGGGGTTTAGCTACAAATATACTATATTAGGTTAATCTATCGTGGAGTAGATGGGTACGACGTGAGTTTGGTGCCTCTAGTGCTATTAACCAAAATTAACCTAATAATTAAGAAAACATAACTTAACATTATATGTAGGGTTATCTCTGAATGTATAATTTGTTCAATCACCAAAAGTTTTTGTTCTGACCCACTCCTCATAACATACTCGCATGTTAGGTTTGTGGCAGAGATTGGTAGTCTTTGGATACTTGTTAGACAGTGTTATTATTTAGGTAAGGCTTTATTTGATTATTATATTTTATTCTATTCCACTGTGAGATGTTTTATCGAGCTTTAATATATTTATTATCTCCATCTTTTCTGCAGGATACCAGACAAACCCACTTGGGCTTCGATATATTGGGATTTTTGAAAAATTCGATTTGTCAAAATTCGGATTGTAACAAGAGTGAAGCAATAGATGACACTAACTCAAACCTAAGTGTAACAACAAGTTAATTTGCATAAGTACAATACTGGAAAATGTAAAGAATACTTGAGCATTTAGAACAACACATGATATAGGCAAAGTAAACCAACTTTCATTCATAAACCCAAAATATTTCTTTCCGTCTAATGACACGATGCACATAAAACCACATTGTGCCTCCAAAAGCGACTCATGCAATCTATCAGCCTACATGAGATTTTTTTTTTACAATAATCACTTGGATGGGCCACCTGTCTTTTCTTTTTGTTAGATTCGGTCTAGGGTGACTCATCCTTGTCTTTCTTTCTATTCCTCCTTGAGTTACTCCCACCATTTCCTTCATGTCCCTTCGGCGGAGTGGGCTTGGCACTAGGCCTCATTTCGAACCCTTTTCTCAAGACCAGTTCAAGCATTCTACATTCATCAGAGACTTCCACTGTCTCCTCGCCAGGATCAGATGGCATTCTCAAAGGCTTAGGCTGAAGCTCCGCGGATAATGCCAAGACCTTGGATTTGTCTGCCTCGGCTAATGCCACCTTCTTAACTTTCTTCTATGTTGCCCTCTCAACTTTCTGGGTCGACCTCTCGACTTTCTAAGCCTTCTTGTCCTCCTTTTCAGCCATCTTCTTAGCCTCCAACTTGGCATTGATCTGAGAACTGGTCCCATCACTCCTCTTCCTCTCTTCCTCGACCTTTAGCCTCTTAAGCTCGTCATCTACCCTCTTTCAAGTTGCTTCTTCCTCTGCCTTCTTTCGAGCATCCTCCTCCTGGACCTTAATCTGGGCCTCCTCCTTAGTCTTCGCCCTGGACTCCTCTTAGGCTATGTATAAGTCCTCCTCATTTTCCTTCATCTTCTCCTCCACCTTTTCGGACTTCGGGAGCATCTAAGCCCGTTACTCGCTATCCCTGCTTGTTCGGTTGGGGTCTGTTGATCGCTTATGTTGCTCTTCCAAGAATATGCGGGCGTACTCTCCGATATCCCCAAATATGTGCTTCAACTTGGCCTCAGTCAGCTGCAAATCTCCATAGATGTCGATCTCACCAAACTCTTCTCCCATCCATCTCCTATATGCCTCAGCATCAAATGCGGAAGACAGAGTGCCCAAAGTTGACCCGAGGCCGGCCGGATTGCCCATCCTGAGAGTACCGACAGGACGTAGAAGAGGGTGCATTAGTCTACTTTTACTTCTTATAGTCATTCTCTCAAACACTAGAGAGAAAGTATAGATACCTCCCAACATCTACTGAGTGGCTCCCATCGCTATAGTGCCCTCGAGTATTGACGGAAGAAAAGACCCAGGTACCCGAGTTCCATCCTAGGATAATCAGGGTTGTACTCCATTGATGTAAAAGTTGATGTAGATGGGCCACCAGATGGGACATGCAGAATAATTTGTTGCTAGGAAGAACCTCATTCAATTTCATGAGTAAACAACATGCTCTTAGTGACAAGTGACTTTCCCTTCTCAGCTATTCTTCTCTTCGCGCCTTCCTGCTCAGCTGCTTTCCGGAGTATTTCACTTCCTTCGCCAATTCCCAATACTCATTGCTTGTTAGATACTAAGTCATCAATGCCTCTTCATCTAAATCCCCCTCCTCTCTGGCGGCACACTAATCGTCCACTAGCGCCTCCCAAACTACATCCAGCATCGGTGGATACCTTTGACGCACGAGAGCTTGCGGGGTCGAAGGGTGTTCACATAAAATCCTATGATAATTGGGTACATTTCACTCTTAGTCTCCATCGGGGCATTTTTTTGCCTTAGTTCTAAGTTTCTCTAGTTGGGTTTCAAATTTGACTATATCTCCATCATCCTAGCCCAACACTTCTTGGTTAAACGGCTTTGCTGCCTCTTAATCCTTCTTAGCTCACTCCATCTTAGCTCGGTTAGCTTCAATAGTTTTCCTGAGCTCTTCATTCTCCCACTTCAAGCATTAAGACTCTTTGTTTTCCTTCCCCAATATTTTGTGTTCTATGAGCAGTGCGTCATTCTTTTTTTTAATTTGCTCCATTTCTGCATTCTATCATCATTGAGCACTTTATTTTTTTGCTCAATAGAGGCATTCTGAGTAGACAATAAAGTTACAAAATTTATATGCTCCTCTATTTCTTCATGCATCTAAGCCTTTATGTCCTCAATTTCCTTGTTCAATTTCTTAATGTCCTTGTCCCCTTGTCATGTGCGACAATCTTCTCATGATCAGATTTGGCTTCAAGCTTTAAGCCTTCGATCATTTCATCCTTTCTGAATAGCAATTCAGAGAGTCTCCTGCTATATTTTAGCTGATGTTGATACTGGATAGACGTCGTAGAACTGAATCTAAGCCTCTTCGTCAAAATATATCGGGATAGGGTGAAGCTCGGGCAACTAGATCATCTCCTCAAAGTAATAGCCCGAGAAGCTCTTCTTTAGGATCTCCTTCTTATATTCCACTAACAACTGTGGAAGATATGTCCCTGGTTAGGGTCGGATCCGGCCTTCCTCTTCCACTTCCTTTGGGTCTCCCACTTGGCTTATCCTTGCCTTTCGTTACTGGAACTGGAGGCATGTATGTTATTGAGGGAATAAGAAAAGGAGGAATCAAAGCCATCGACTGTCTCATGATCATTGACTCGGTCCTTTTGTGGTTGGCTGGTTTTATGGTTGGAGGTGGAGATGGAGTTCTTTCTCGGTAATCTTGACAGTGGTGACTGCCGTCATACCCACAAGGTTGCTTTCTTAAAGCTCGGCTCTCGAGGAAGGCATATGCAACACTGGTCTACGACCATTGGGAACCCACATGATGGCGATCTTTGTCTCTATTGCCTTCCCGAGTCATTGCGCCTGCACACAGAAAGGCCTAAGTCAGAAAAGAACATCTCACACACGCACTAATTAAGTGACGTGAAGCTCATGAGTGTGTGTCCTAATTGTTCCCCAAAGATGAGTTGTCGGCTTACTCAAAGGAGTAATCTCCCCGACAATCACCAACAAGTTCTCGATGTTCATGCCGCTCAGTCCAAACGACGACATCTCAATCAGAACCCTATCTAAATCCTTGAATTGACTTTCCATCTCCATTGATGGTGATCCAAAAGGTCTAGAACAAAGAAATAAGTTTGGACAGTGCTCCCAACCTCATCCTGTTAGAGACGGAATGAGAGTGGTTGGCAAACCCTCATCTCTAGTGTGCACCTCCACAGCATCATCGTCTTGTACACTAAGTTCCCCCTAAGCTCTAGTGACCCTTCTTCTACATAGGGCATGTCAGGAAGCACGACAGGGGGCATTCCCACATACCAACCCAGTGGAACATCTCCCCCCTCAGCTTCTGCCTCTTCTTACCCTTCTTCATCATCATCCGGACGACCCATTGAGCAGCCTTCGGGAAGTAAGCCTGCCAAATGAAGGAGGTGGTCAGATAATAGACTATGGGCATTGCGAAACTCAGCAGGAATGGCCCAAAGTGCCGTGAGTTGCCCAAGATACGTATTTCGGTTAGGAATCGTGGGAATACCTGTCACATAAACCTCAAGTTAGTCTGGTGCTTATGACTCAATAAACTTAGACTATAAAGTATGTATGAAATTCTTACTTCCGATAAACCATCCCCTCGAGAATCCCGAGGGGGCACCGAACATAAAACCAATCGTGCTTGAAATAGCCAAGCTTGTTCCATGCTTCCAGAATAAAGCAGTGTTGGCATGTGCTTCCAGGTAAATAAGAGACGGCGCAATGGTGGTTCTCCTCTTTATGGAGTAGAGAAATTGAATGTATTCACTAATTGTCTCCATGCTTGAATTTTCCATGAATAAGATGTAAGTAGCAAGCATGAAAGCATATGCATTTAGATGGAAAAGTGTCTGCGCTAAGCGAAAGAACCAACACATATGTCAGGTGAATAAACAGGATGGGGTAACACATCCAACAATGCATATATGCCTATTCTAGACAGTGTTCCCTTTCTGAGGTGCATGCGCTCTTTCCTCGCTTCTAGGGAAAAGCATGTCATCCCAAGATATGTCGTACTTCTTGCAAATGCGTCTCAGCGTGGTTTCATTGATCCATGAAGCAATCGGATCCAGTGGATTCTCGAGTACAACAACATCCTCCATCATGTTCGGTGCCTGGAGAACGTCTTTTTGTTCGTTATCCACATTCACTTTCTCTTATAGGTCGCTATATATTGGTTCTAAATCTTCTTGGGATCACTGGTTCGTTAATATGTTTGATCGAGTGTTGTGATCCATCAGATTGCCCTTCATAGTCGTGCACAATGAGCATGCTTGCTTACTGAGAAGGGATAGAAGCCATGGAGGTCCCAAGCTCGCTGACTGTTGGACTAGAGTCGTAGGATGATCCATTTAGGGTAAATGGTAGTTCTATGGTTTCAACATCCAAACCTTGTAGTCTTTTCGACGTTCTGGACGCCATTGCAAACTATATATTCAAGATAGTTGCATTAGCTACCACACAGAAACCTATACCCTCCCATATTGGTGTAAACTAACATGGAATGTGCGGTTTCGTGCGTGCTCATGTCATTATAGTAAAAGTAATTTAGAGCACAATGACAATTTATAGTTCTTAAAACTAAAATCATCTTCGTAATTAATTTATCGTCGAATTCGCTTGAACCGCGATTACGTCATGATCGGGTTAGAGGTCAAGTCAAGAGGTTGCTGGTTCAATCATATGTCTATAGTCCGTGTTTATGCTCTAATCCTATGTGCATGTCTGAATTATCAGTCCAAATTCGAGTGTTAAGGCATTGTTAGTCGACACATTCGATTTCAAACTCGACCTGATCGTGCAACGTCGTGAAACAACTCGAATTCATCGACCAGAAAAATTTCAAGGCCAGAATTTCTCTAAGTACTCCGGGATACAAAATCCTCATCTGTTTCCTGAAGCACTAATGTTTTTGTCTACTAAAACTCTAGCTCCACTGATCCCATATTCTCTTCCTTTTGTATCTTGCTTCCTCCTCAATTTTCATATACCCACTCTCTAAACCCAGGATACGAATCCCTCATCCGAAGCCAAAATACTTCAAAGTCCAAGGTATATGAATTGTTCATTTCATATCCTAAGACTTGGAGAGAATTGTTCTAACTCAGCGAGATATAAAGAAAAGACTTTTATCCCCCTGCGCTTTGCAAATACCTCGGCCTCCCTCTCCCTCTTCTTCCTATTGCTCAATTTTGAACCCCTATTTTGCTCTAAAACTTCGTACTCCTCATGCTCTCATAAACTAAACGCTATAGAAAACCACCTACTCCTCGCTATCTCCTTTGTTCATCCCTAAAAACTATTTAAATCAATCAATACAAAATCAACCCACCTGATGTTCGAGATGGTGTTTTAGGGGAGTTTAAGGTTTCAACTTGGTCGGAAGGGATGTTTATTGTGTTCAACGGTGGGCAATGGTGAAGTTTCAACGTCCAAGGTATCATGGCGTGTTTCTAAGTCCAAATTACGAAAAATGACAAATAAAAGGAGGCAAAGACTTCAGATACCATATTTATTGGAGAGTGGGAGAATCTCAAAAAATAGATTTTTTTCTAAGTCCCAGGGTTTGTTACCAATCCCCGGAGCGGTACCTATCCCGATAAGAAAACGAGGAGGAAAGGAAGAAAAAGAAGAAATCGCGACCACCCCAAGATCAGTGAAAACCTCTCGAACTCAAACTTTGGCTACGATCATGTATACGAGTTTCTAAAACCTCACATCAAAACTAACTCGAATCATTAACAGAATGTGTACTCGCGAACATAAACAATTCTAGAGTACACGCCAAAAGACTAAGTCCTAATTCGATAATGTTTCAGAAGCTAACTCACATGACCGCCAGCCCAAAGCGTGACATTTTGATTATGTTTCATTATGAACTTCGGTCATATCATGCAAAATGACGTGTGAACATGTTAGTGCATACACGACTCTATGCCGACAATGATTCGTTTATGTTTCAGCATAAGCGAGAGTCAGCGAAGAATGTTTAATTACTTTGATGGGAATTTGACATTCACCAAAGTTATACAGGATTCCACTCTAAGTAAACATAATTCTCAACAATGCCGGAACCCCGCACTTATATTGATGCATGTTCGACAAAGTATGATGACTGCTTAAAAGATACGTATTCCCTCAAATGCACAACTCAACAGGGTCTCGATCAACTGCTCAAAAGGACTTAGAGATCTTTTCTACTTCCAGAAACGTCGTCTCAACTCAAAGCACATCATGCTCACACATGACTACTTTGGGGGGCAAGTGTTACACAACCTTTTGGTCTGACTACCAGAAGTTGTCTAGTCTCTCACGACTCGGCCCATCACTTGGTTAAACAGCCAAGAAGTGTTGCCAAAACATGTAGGAATCAAGCCTGGAAGGGGTCGTGCAAGAATGGTCATCTCGGCTCGTTAAGGCTGCTCTAAAGTGTCTAAGTACTTCAGGATCAGAGGGAAGAGTTTCCTCAACGTTTCATATCCCCGAGGCCCCGTGCATATTTCAAATCCTATCATCCCATTTTCGTATCCCATAAAACGACCTCCCAAACTTATCTCCCCAACTTCATCCTCTACTTTTCGTATCCCGGATTCCACCACTTTTCATATCCCGAAGCTGGCTTCCCTAAAATCATAAGCATGGCAGGATCGGCAAGACAATTTTATATCATAGGATATGAAAAAAAATCGAAGAAGGAAGGACTCAGAGTTTATAGGAACCAGCTTCAGAAATGGTTAAGTCACCGGGATAGTACTGATCCAGGGATGGTGCAAATCCTGGGAGACGAAAAGTGTAGGCACATGCCCACATATCCCACTTTTTACCTACTTCCACCTACTGTAAATAACTTCAGAATGAGTTATTTTTACTCCTTTGACACTCTTGGTAAAAGATATTTCCAGTTTGGATACCATAAACCACTTTAGAGCTTTGGAAAGAAGTTGTTTTCTTCTTCTTGAAGGCTTGAACTTTTGGACTTGCATAGGCAATTCGGGAAGAAGAAGCTGACTTCGTTTTGGACCCAATTGGACATTCTTACCGCTGCTGCCATTGCAATCTATTATAACTATGGTTCCTACCATTTAAAGTGAATAAAACAAGAAAAACCTTCAAAGATGATGTAGGTTCATAAAAACCAAACCACTATTAATTCTGTGTTGATTTTATTTACTATAATTCGTGCACTCAATCCACTCGGGACACTTAGTTTCGTTGTCTTGGAACTCGTTGGGTGTTGTTGCCAACTTTTGAACATCAACACATATGATTTGAGTTTCTCGCATTGGTTCAGTGGACCGATTGAGGTGTTATTCTCTTATAATTCCCTGGTCAACCCGAATATATTTCCAAATTTTATTTGGTTTATTGGAGCTTCTAGAAATGGGCTTGATGTTTCCCATTTTATGTTGCATTACTTGCTTTGTACATATTGAAAATTGTAAGAATATGTTGTTATAATTACCTCGATTGATGAATTGTTAGTTTACTCAGACTAATGCACGTACATCAAAGATTTCTTTTCCATAATGACATGTTGCTATATTATATATTATCGTTCCTCGTATGAGGTTCTTATACTATGTTCTTTTTTATTCTTTTCTTCCTTTTCTTTTTACCTTAACATTTTGTCTTTTTAACACTCAGGTGCTCAGTATTTGAATAATGTGGATTTATTGATGTAGACATTCAAGAATCGAAAAAACAATCACTATACTAATGACTTCTGAAGGCTATTGACATATATATGGGTAATTTGTGTTTTTCCAAATGTATACAACCACTGTTTTAAAGCCTATTGGAAGCCATCAGAATGGTGACACTGAAGTCATTGGAAAGCGATTGGAAACACTACCCAGTGGCTAACTTATTTCCAACATCTTTTCTCAACAGCTTCCATCGGCTTCCGATGCCGAACGATGGCAAAACGTGTTTGGGAACTAGGTTGCTTATTGTAATGCAAAATTCAACATTCTCATATCCAAAACCAGTGTATAAATAATAGTTATGAAATTAAAGGCAAGTATCTAAAAGGTAACCTAATGTTTCAAAATTTTAAATTAGTCCAACCAATTGGGTGTTAGAAAGGGAACAAACATTATATAGCTTTAATAACTAACCTAATTATTTTTTGACTAATTTAATTCGAATACTAAAAACTTCAAGACATACATCAGAAATATATACTACACATCAAATATTAATTTACGTAAATTGTATCTTGTTCTAAATTACCCTTATTTTCAGCTTACTTTCTCTTCTCTCTTTCAAATTAAAACATATATTCTCAACATTCGAAACTTGTTACATCGAATTGAGTTAAATTTAACAAAATGAATTTTATTCTTGCAATAATATTGTAGTGATTTTAATCTTTTCAAAAATTTCTTAATTTCAACAGAATTGCTTAAATTTATTGAAAAAATTCAACACATCAAAATTACAACAATTATTTTCGAATCCTGCTTTAATTGAAATTCAAGATTCAAGATTAACATATCTGGTTTGCATCAAATTTTATTGCTCTTAAGGTTAATTTTATTTATTATATGCAAAATTTAAAATATGTGACTAAGAGAATAGGGTAATTTAGTAACATATTTTATAAGAAAATAACACTGCAAGAAAAGTAGAAAAAAACTGTAGATTTTAGCAACGGAAAATTCCGTCGCTAATTCAACGATGGATTGTCTTAGAATTTGTAAGGGACAATATTTAGTATTTTCTATCTTGGTTTGTTTTAAATTATTATCGTAATCTTTAGTTATCCATCGCTAAAACATTGGAAACTGCATCACTTTACTATTAGGAAGGTTTCACTTCTAATTTCCATCGCAAATAGAGGTATTTTTTTGACAAATCTTTGTTGATGCAATTCTGCACTAGATTTCCAAGTGATTTGCAAGGGAAAGTTACGTTAGTTCTTTGAAAAATATTTTATTGCTGTTTTTACTACTAACCAATTAATAATTAAAATAAATTTTAAATAATTAATGTTAATAATAGTATATTAATAAAATACGTAAAAAATTACTATTATTAGTAAATAATATTTAAAGTTAATATTGATTAATCAATAATTACTATAAAATAATCAAGAGGTAAAAATTAATTATGCAGACTATATTCACAATTTAATTGAATTTATTTTTAATAATCAATGATCAATATGTAATATTTAACAATTAAAAGTAATATTTATTTATAGTGTCTAAAAATTAATAACTATAATGGATAAATATATTTAATATATATTATTTGAAAAAACTAAAACTTTGGTATTTTGTAAAATAAAGATAACTAAATTTTAAATAAAAATCTTTTGAAATTTTTATATTTTTTAAATAAATATAAAATTTTGTAAAATATTAAATTTTAAAAAAATATTAGACAATTCCAAAATTAAGAAAATACAAACATTATGTTACAAGTTATTATTTTCGTGCACATTTACAAGCTTTCATATGTAACTATATTCTCTCTCACATACAAGTTTTGAATATATTTTTAATTATGCTGTATTAGTTAATTAGTACATAATTAACATTGTGTATTTTTAATAACTAGTTTTCTTGATAGTTATAATGAACGTATTTTTAGTAACTTAATCATACACTCAATATTTGATATTTAACAAATAATAATTAATATATTTAAAAATGATTAGTTGTTAATTGAAGCACTATTTAATAATTAAAATAACATGTAGTTATTTATGTTAAATATATAATAGTCAGTGATAAATATCGAGTACTAATAATTATACAAACTATACTTAACATTTAATAAGTGATATTAATTACAACTAAGATGAAACAAGTAATAATTAATAAATAAGAAGTGACATCTAATAACTAATAATTACTAATTGATAATAATGATTAAATAATTAGTAACTAATAATTAGGGTTGGTATTTAAAATAATAATATATGTGAATCAAAACAATAATATTTATCCTTTAGTGTTTAATATTTAAGAATTATATTTAATATATATTACAAAAAAAATTGAAATATCTTTTCTAAAATGAATTAATAGAAATTTGTAATACTTAGAAATAAAATTTGGAGATTTTCCTAAAATTTATAACTTTTATGTGTGGGAAGAAATGAGACATTGGACAAGGAAAAATTTATGATTTGTTATAAGACATATAAAGTATAAAACAATAATAGCCAGGTTACTTATGTGAAAAAAGGAAAAAAAAAGAGATAATGTGTGCCTCACAAAATTTTAGCCTCATAAGAAAATAAAGACAGACGTGGATCAGTAATTTGCATTTCGCCTCTAATATCAAGCCCACCTCCTAATTTCCATTATACTCGTCCCTCCTTTTAAAACCCTAAATCCAACTCCAACTCTTGCCCTTCTTCTCGATCGACTCTTGCCTTCTACTTTAGCAACTATTGACGATCGACACTCGCCTTCACCATTGAACATGGTTGCTACTCGCAATGTTAAAGACAGCTCGACGCATTCTCCATTATTGCAGCTTTGGCCAGGTGATGGTGTTCTATGCAATATAATTCAAAAATAGAATAAAGTGTCATAATAATTTATAATGATAATAAATTCTTAATACACTATTAAGTAATTTATAAATAGTAATTTACTACTAACAATTTTTTAAACAAAAATATCAAATATGGAATTATTTATAATATAAAACTAATAATTATTAATAAATAATTTATAATTTTCGACTCTCACTTATATTCAATAATTATTTTTGTTTTTAAAAATTTACTCTAGTTAATTATGGTTAATTATTAAATTACGGTAAATAATTCTTGCTTTGAAATTATTTGCTACATTCTTACTTTGAAATTATTTGCTAGAATTTTTCTTAACTAGTAAAAGAAATAATCAGTAAAAATACAACAAAGTGACGACATATATTTGATAATTTTAAGTGAAGTAATTGAGTTAAAAACATTCATTGATTCAAACTATCTATTATGAAGGATCAACCACTGTTACTTGCTTGTCGAAAAGTCCTAATTAATAAACTACGATTCGATAACTATTAAAAAGTTCATGGCACCGGTTTGATTGTTAATTCACTAGTATTTTTTTGTTTAGTAACTCGCATTTTCATAGTCTTATACTAATATTTATATTTAGTGCTTGATAATAAATATCAAATGATTTCCTTTATTTAATAAGTAGAAAATAATAGTATATGGTTTACAATTACTATTAAACATGTAGGAAGTTAAAATTAAATTTCGGCTCTGAAATCTATTTTGAAAACAAATGCAATTTTTTGGCTTTATTCTTTAATTTTTAGTGGCTTACCTAAATTTCCGACTATTCTACTAATGTTCTTCCCCATCCGCATCTTTATCAACCAAAATTGAATTGAAAAATAAATTCTCCATTGCAAAAACCTAGCTGCATCTTCTATGCCTAAAGGACTAGTCCAAACCCACTATATCTAATCAAACCGCAAATCCATCGTCCTTTACCAACATCAGCTAGTCCTTCAATTTTTTGATTCGTGGATCTGGAGCTAGAGGTGAAAACCTAAGCAACTGCGACCACACCCACGTCATGACTTCCTAACCACTATTGTCGACATTCAACTTCCATGCCAGGACCAACCGCATGAGCTAATGGGCACTTAATTTGCTCTTAGGGGATAGACCTGGTGCCGTTATGGTCAGCCATGCTCTTTGAGGATGGAGCAGGTGCCAAAATCTGTACCAATTTATGAAAATCTATTTTTGAGAGTGGCTAAATTTATTGTTTTGGTTCATATCGTATAGGTTATGGATCATTGCTTACAATGAAATACCCAGACAAAATAGGTTACGGTTCACCAGCAAAATCCCAATATATTTCACTTTCATTGTTAATTTTTCTAGAACTTATCAATGAAGCTAAACATGACTATGGTAAATTCTATTTAAACCTCTAAAAATGCTGAGTTGCCCCCCTTCATTAAAAAATTTAACATACCCACTTATTCTCTGAGTATCCCCCCTTCATACCAAATATACCCCTATCTTCTTGTAACCCGCATTGTAAACCCTAACAACCATGCACCAGTTCCTCGAGCATTAGAAGCAAATCATGACGTTGCCTTCCACCTTCGTTCAATCCATTCAAGAATCCGCCTCTCCATCGTCGCAGCTTCTCTTCACGGAGGTATGATTTATTTTACCTCGATTTTAAGTCAGAAATGTATTTTAGGTGAAATTTGTGAGTTGAAAATCGATGTTAGAGTACACGAGTTAGTTCACATGGGTGAACTTCATGAGTTTGTGAGTTTGAATGGTAGCCATATGTAAGAAGACACGATTTGGTTCTATATTTTTTTTGTCACAAACTGATTACCATGGGATCAAAGTGCGTGGAAAAATCAGAACATCGAAGTGGGAATACGTGGTGAGCACACTTACCACGGAATCCAACTACGTGGTCATGATACAAACCACGTAGCTTTCCCTCATGGTTCATATTTTTTCCATGGATTGTCTCTGTGTGGTAACTGTAAATCAGAAGAAAAAAATGCAATTATGTGCATGTTTTGTTTAGTGTGCATTGCTTTGTTTTATTGTAGTTGTGCTATGCAATGATGTGCTTATTTTAATTTTTTATTTATATTTGTAGATGGACTAAACTCGTATGACAACTTCCGAAAGAAAATGACGAGCAGAAATGGCAAAGAAAAAGAAAATTGAATCATTAGGATATGATGTGGTTGCAAGGCAAACTGAAGAGCAACCTGTGGAGTAACATGACGATCAAAATAAGGAGGATGTCGATGGAGATGAGGAACAGGGCGATGGTGATGGCTCAGACTCCTCAGGGGAAGGAGATGAGATGGGAGAGGATTCAGAGATGGCGATGAAGAGCATAGTGTTGTACGTGTTCATAATCCTGCATTTTTACCTGATGACGTAATGCTCGGAGCAGCACATTTTCAGCCTACATATGAACAACTTAACTCGGTACGTTTACATTTCAGCATATGACTTGTATATGTCTCTCCGTGGTTACTTTTTGTCTCATCTTAATCTTTTTGAATCAGACTCTTCAGGATGTGCATGGAATTTTGCATGTCGCTAACCCTTAAGTTGACCATGCTCGAGTTGTCGTTGCATGCTACATTCACCATCATGTTTGATTCGGTAGTGTAGGAACATGTTATAATTTGGACGTGTACGAACATGTTATATTGTAAGAACCCGGGATTTCTGAACCAATTTAAAATTTTTATGTTAGCTATTTTGATTGGATTTGGATATTTAAAATAATTTATTTTAAATAATAATGACTAAAAATTTATTTTAATCGAAGTTAGAAAGTATAAATTTATTTTAAATATAAAACGAGCCTGAAATGGCATGGCAGTTTGAATATTCGATTTCTAATTTCAATTTAATATACATAATTCATTTTAAATCAGAATTGGACGAAACTAGAAATATTTGAATCAATCTAATAATATCTTTCTAATGAATGTAAGAAACTGATATTTCACTTTATAAATTAAAAGTAATGTCGAAGTTAAAATTTAGAAAAGTCGCTGTAGAATTTATATATTTTTTAATATAATATATAGCCCTTAAAAATAGCCATTTTGCAAACGACCTCCGTTTTCGACGAAATCACTTTTGTTGGGTCCGAAATGTCAAATTATTGCTAGATTCCAATTTTCATAATTTTTGGAATTAATATGTGAGCATGGCAAAAGAAAACGTGTTTTGTTAATTTCAATCAAATTGGATCGACCAGAAAAAGTCTGTTTTTCAAACGGTCTCTAAAATCAATGAAATTAATTTTGTTAGGACCGTATCATCAAAACATAGCTAGATTTAATTTTGGGAATTTTTGGAGTCAGTATGTGGCCCTGGTAAATTAAAATGTACAATCAAATTAAATAATTAAGTGGTTTATATTTTAATTTAAAGAAAAGTGGGCTGAAACAATCGAACGGGCTGATGAGACCTAGCCCATTGTGTCCGGAATAGGGGTATTTGGCTAGGGTGATATTCGTTGGGTCTCGTTTAGAGTTCATAGCGATAAACAGATAATAAGTGAATTAATTAAATTAATATTATAAATATATTATATAAGGGCCCAAATACCGAGAAACCCTAACCCCCAAAATAATCAGCCGCCACTTTAAAAAAATGAACGGTTATGGCGTTCGATCTTTCCTTCCTCAATATCTCACAATCTACGCACCAAATCAAGGAACTTTCTGTGGCAATCTTGTAGTACTCAGCGGTCTCCTCGAGATCAATGGTTAAGATCATTTGTAGGGCGGTGGATTGGCCGGAAAGGGAGCTCAAAGCTCTGACCTTTGCCCTCATTTTACGTGCCACCCAGATGGCTGAGCTAGTCGCCGCTTCAGGTGCTGGAGGAGTCGAGGAGGGGCTTCGTGGTGGCGTCTCCAGATCGGTGCCAGGCCGATCATAGGCGTTGCATTTTGGAACCCTTGGTTTCGAAATTGGGTTCAGCGGGTTTGTCTTCAACCTGGAGACATACGCACGGTGAAGAAGTAATTAACGATTAACCTTGGTTAATTAAATTAATAAGTTAATTAATCATGTTAATTTATTTTAAATAGTATCTAATGTTCAAAATACAATATCTTGCTCATCCGTAATCAATTTGACAAAGTTGGGTGCGTTGGAATCGTAAAGCCGAATACTACACAATGGAGCAGATCGGAACTAAAATAGAGGCCATATGGATTTTTGATAAAATTAAACATATGTTTAATTTTATTAAAAATAATCATTTTATCGATTTCTGAAACCAATCAAGGTGAGATTTCTTATTTAAATAATTAAAATTAATTAATTATTACCGTGTTTAGAAATTCTTACATATACACTGTGAAATTCAGTGGTTGTTGTACGCGATTCGATTTGAATTGGTTGATGTTGTTTGTGGTGATCTGTTTGGTTTAATTGAATATAATGGCATTGTTGAAATTGTATACGAATAAAAATATCCTTTTTATTTGTCTTGTTTATAATAGTATTGTATACAAATAAAAATATCCTTTTTATTTGTCTTGTTTAAAATAGAATTGTATACACACACAGAAAAAATTCATTTTTTTATTTGTCATGTTAAATATAGAAAATTGTGTACAAATAAATATTCATTTTTACTTGTCATGTTAAAGATAGAAAATTGTGTACAAATAAATATTACAATTTAAATATTCATTTTTATTTGTCATGTTAAAGATAGTAAATTGTGTACAAATAAATATTCATTTTTATTTGTCATGTTAAAGATAGAAAATTATGTACAAATAAAAATACCTTTTTTATTTGTCATTATAAACATTGGAATTGTGTACAAATAAAAATACCCTTTTTTATTTGTCATTATAAACATTGGAATTGTATACAAATAAAAGTACCTTTTTTATTTGTCATTATAAACATTGGAATTGTATACAAATAAAAATACCTTTTCTATTTGTCATTATAAACCTTGGAATTGTATACAAATAAAAATACCTTTTTTATTTGTCATTATAAACATTGGAATTGTATACAAATAAAATACCTTTTTTATTTGTCATTATAAACATTGGAATTGTATACAAATAAAAATACCTTTTTTATTTGTCATTATAAACATTGGAATTGTATACAAATAAAAATATTCTTTTTATTTGTCATGTTGAACCACAGGAATGTTAAAATTTGTAAGACAATAAAAAATACAATAAAAAAATATCCTTTTATTTGTAACATGTTAATATAGAATTTGCTAATACGATTAAAACATTCTTTTATGAACATGTATATGATATAAACTGTTAATACAATTGAAATATTCTTTTTTTATGGTAACATGTTAATATGGAACATGTTATGCAAACAAAATTCTCTTTTTATTTTGTCATTAGAGAATATAGAACATGTTATGCAAATAAATCTCTTTTTATTATGTCATTAGAGAATATAGAACATGTTATGCAAATAAATCTCTTTTTATTTGTCATTAGAGAACATGGAAAATGTTATGCAAATAAATCTCTTTTTATTTATCATTAGAGAACATGAAAAAATGTTAGGCAAATAAATCTCTTTTTATTTATCATTAGAAATCAATGGAAATTTGTATGCAAATAAATCTCTTTTTATTTGTCATTAGAAAACATTGGAAATTTGCATGCAAATGAAATCTCTTTTTATTTGTCATTAGAAAACATTGTAACATGTATGCAAATAAAATCTCTTTTTATTTGTCATTAGAAAACATTGGAAATTTGTATGCAAATATTATTTTTTATTTGTCATTAGAAAATATTGAAATTTGTATGTAAATAAAATCTCCTTTTTATTTGTCATTAGAAAACAGTAAAATTGTTATGCAAATAAAATATTCTTTTTTTTTGTCATTAGAAACATAGAAATTGTTAAGTGAAATTAAATATTCTTTTTATTTTGCATGTTAAACATAGCATGTGTAGAAAATAAAATATTCTTTTTATTTTTGTACATATGAAATATAGGATGTGTAGACAATAAAATGTTCTTTTTATGTTAATAGTTTAATGTTAGAATTCGATAAACAATAAAATATTATTTTTGTTGTAACATGTTAATGTACAAATTATGTAGACAACAAAATTCTTCTTTTTATTGTATATATGTGATTATAGGAACGGTCAATTTAGTTGAAACATTAAAAATGATATTTTTAATGTAGATGTTGATTCATTTTAAAAATGAACATGCATAAAAAAAATTAGTTGAAACATTAAAAATGATAATTTTAATGTAGATGTTGATTCATTTTGAAAATAGACATGCATAAAAAAATTAGTTGAAACATTAAAAATGATATTTTTAATGTAGATGTTGATTCATTTTAAAAATAGACATGCATTAAAAAAATAGTTGAAACACTAAAAATGATATTTTTAAAGTAGATGTTGATTCATTTTAAAAATAGACATGCATAAAAAAAATTAGTTGAAACATTAAAAATGATATTTTTAATGTAGATGTTGATTCATTTTAAAAATACACATGCATAAAAGAATTTAGTCGAAACATTAAAAATGATATTTTTAATGTAGATGTTGATTCATTTTAAAAATAGACATTTAGGAAAATTTGTTGAAGCATTAAAAATGTTTATATGTTAAGATACATTTCCTTTTGTTGAAAACATCATTTTAAGCATGTTAGTCAAATCGTTGAACAATATATATATATATATATAAAAATTAAAATTAAACGGATCGCGCGCGGTAGTTCGCGTTTCGAAATCGTAACTTTAAACGATTATACCGAAAGTTCCGATCGTCTTCCCAAAACTGGAATTGTTAGGTCCTCTTTTGGAAGATCTTTCCAACGATATTAAATTTGTTAAATCCAACGATTAGATTTCGAGAAATATGTAAATCAAATTTGGGTAAAAACAGCGCCAGGGTCGCATATTGACCTGAAGCGTCGTTAAGTTAAATTGGACTACTCTTATACAAATAAAAATAGAGATAAATCATTATAAAACAATATTAACGATATGAAATGATTTAAATTAAATATATTCGAGAATTAATTGAAAAGACCGAGTTCAATCTCATTTCAAATAATTATACGATGATTTAATCGAAGATATTGAAGACGGTGATTGAAGACCGACGATCTTCACATCGGATGGATGACTACTGATGCCCGGCATTGGGTTGCTCCCAGTAAAGGGTTAAAAGTGGTAGTTGTCCAGACGTACCTGTTGATTGTCCGGATATGCGAGCACCTCTCTTCCGTATTGAACATACGGGACGAGGAATAAGGTGTCTCCGGTTTCGTTCAAACCAAGAACGGACTTGTAAATGGACGTGTGTCTGACATTGGATTTCGTTCTGTGTTAATTGATTTCTATTTAATATATATCTGTTTGGTGGCGGAGGATTTATTCTCTTGCTTAACACCCTTCTCTGAGACGTACGAGCTCAGAGGTTATATATTGATAGATATCAGTTGCATGGCGTGGATTGTCAATGTGGCATGCCAAGATGCAAATGATCAAGGCTTTTGTTGAAAAGCAGAGCCTTGTGGTTGATGATCAATGCATAGCTCATTTGGTCATAGCTTTGTATATAGCATTACTTCGCGAGCCTCACACCCCGGTAAGAGTCAGAAACGGGATAAGGGAACGCAGGGAGTGCACATGTTTCTTTCTAGCTAGAAGTGGTGTCATGGTATGGAGCCTAGACATTTTAACTTATGTGGATGATAGATTTCGAGGCCTCGATATATTGGTCGCTACTGGCCAATGATAGGTTCAATAGTACCGAGAAACGTGTTGTAACACCCCATCTCCGTTAAGGTCACTCACAAAAGAAATGCCTTAACTTTGATGGAGCGTTTTAGTAGACAAAACAGAAATTTACAAGACAGATAAAACAGTACTTGAAAAATTAATAACTTTATTACAACAGAAACCGAAGTAAGTTTGGTTACATCTTTTCAAATCACAATATCAGAATTCAAGTACAAAATATTAGCCTTGACAAAAGCTTTCAGAATGCATAGTTTTTAAAATCATAATCCCCAACATAAACTGCCATGGAAAGATAGAGACAAGGCTAAGCGGTACTTCAAGCAGAGAAAATCCGAATCAAGCTCCTATACTTCCACCCTAAAAAACCTTGGGGGGTGGGGACGAAAGAAAAGGGGCGAAAACAAGCAAGGTCGGACATAAAGTCTTGCAAGTCCAGTGACTTTCAGCATATGAACAGATAATAATATCATGACATTAAAATAAAGCTGGATAAGAGACAACAGCAACAGGAGTAACTGGTATACTTAAGCTAAACAGAAGAAACAGAATGGTATAGCCCAAGTTATGCTTCTTACTTATATTTTACTTCTCTGCACTAATACTAGTATAATAGGATTAGGCGTTACCCTAATGTCCAAACTGAAACAGAAACGGAAAAGAATAATCTATACAGGAACAGAATGCCAGTAATGGGCCTTTACCACTCTAATAGACAGAAGGTACATAAACGGAATCAGAGACGGAAACAGAATAATCCCTACAGAAACAGAATGTTAGAATTAGGTGTACACTAGTAAATGGGCCTTTACCACCCCAACAGACGGTACCACGCAGAAACAGACAGGTGTTACCACCCAACAGAAACAGACGGTACCCCAACGGAAACAGACAGAACTAAGTGTACCCTAAATCTACCCCAAGCGATCGGCTCCCGAACACATAAATACCCTGTGCCAGCCCCATAGAAGGGTGTATCACTCCCCAAAGTGGCAACCTTTAAATGACACAGACCTATTTACAGATGTCACGGCGTCTTACATCCTCAGAGGCATACCGGGATCCATGCACGCACATGACCAAGTTGCAACGCACCATCAACACCCCTCGCCATTATCAGAATGAACCACTTATAATTAGTTCAGTAAGTGTGCCCAGACCCTACCTACTGTTGGGTCATAGTTTTGATACCAGAACGGGTTACTGACTAATATGGGTCCCAAACAACAGATGACACAAGTATTTTCCCTCCTAACCTTGTGTCCCCAGACTAACAGATTTCAGATTTACTTGTTTACAAGTTTTAGGCCTACAGAGTTCATAATCAACTAGTTCACAGACCAGAAAATCAAGTCAACAGATTTTCAGACTAATGGATCAGATGTATAGTTTTAACAGACTTACAGATTGTCTAACTTTGTATTGGGCCTAGAGATTCCCGAAATAGGTTTATTAATTCATCAGTCCAGTTGGTTTAGTCTTATCTACCCAACACGTTTTAGACAACATATTTATCTCAGATTTGCATTAATTAAATATTAATGCGCAGACCTCTCACATTAGGTCGGTAGCTTGTGGCCGTTGGATAAGCCGGGCGGTTCCGGGCAGACTTCTTTCACAAGCCAGACCCAACCTCGTGTCTAAGTATATTTTATTTTTGCCTACGACCTCTCACATTAGACTAGCAGTTTGCGGTTGCTAGTTAAGCCGGTTGGGTCCGGGCAGGCTTCTACCGCAAACATTAATCTAACCTCGTGTCTCAGCATTTTTATTTTAACCAGTTTATTCCATTACAAATTATACAAATATCAGACTAATTATGTCAATTTAACAGATTTGACTTCTTTTCAAGTCGCAACAGATTAAACAAATTAACGTGTTTTACACAAATTACAATCATTCAGCTTTTCAACAGATTTAACAGATTTAGCAGCTCAGGCGGTTCAACAGATTTAGCAGATTAGGCAACTCAACAGATTTAGCAGATTAGGAAAAATTAGCAGATTAGGTGATTCAACATATGTAACAGTTTGGGCAATTCAATAGATTAAACAGGTAACAGACTTAGCAGATTAGGCAAATTTAACATAATAAGCAGATAACAGTTTTAGCCGATTTAAACATTCCTTAAAGTCCTATTCACGTATCTTGCCTAATTCATAAGGTAAGCCTAAACTTATATGCCCAAATTATGGTCATAATCCACCATGTAACATATGTCCCAATTTTTAGTTAAACTTGCATAGTTCATAATAATCTCCAAAAACCTTACATATAAATTATGCCAAATATAGCCATTGATTACAATGCATGTCACATATCCAAAAAAAAAAACCCTTACTTAGGTGTATTCACACTTAATAATTATCCAATCTTAATATGGATCTTCATACCTAAGTTAAATGCAAATTAATTCTCTTTGTTCCAAATTTAAGACTATAATACATAGTATGTCCAGATCTAGATCTTGAATTACAACTTGTATTATGCATCCAAATCAGTTACATGTTCACAGTTAAACTTTACGCCAGAAATCCCAAGTCATATGCCCAATATTCTTTATGCCTCAAAACTCAAGACATATGTTAAATACACCTTATGTTTTAAACACAACATGCCCAATTATATTCTCAGATTTATGTTTTAAGTTCAACCTATGTTCTAAGTCACAATAATCCTCTCCTTCCAAGTCATATATCGTCTTATACAATATCCCTTAAATTTATGTTCAGAATTACAACATGCGTTGTATCCTCAAATAGTTACAAATCAGTTATGCCCAAATATGCCTCATTCAATATTCTTCCCAAATTCAGCGTTTATGCATTCATCTCTTATGAGATCTGGCTCAGGCTCGTGGTAGCCTGGCTATCAAACAAAAAGAAAGAAAGGAGAAAGAAATACAGAACAAACAGAATAATAAAATAGAGGAACAGATCTGATAAATAGAAAAAAGGCATAATCTCAGATTCAGTTTTATAATTATGTCAAGATCATGGTTAAAAATTCATATCAGAAAATAACTGCACTTGCCTTGATTGGATTATAGAAGAAGAGTTGCAGTAGTTCTCTTTTAATCTTATTCAGATTTGGAAGAAGATGCACTAGTTCTGGTTTTGATCCCAGCAGAGTAGCGACGCCATTATTTTATTTATTTATTATAGAGGCAGAGTATAGGCAGAATGAAATTGTGTGGAGAGAAAGTGAGGTTTGTGGGTGTTTTTATTGGAGAATAGGGTGATTTAGAGCCTTCAGATCAGTCCAGAAGTCATCAGAACCACCCAGCTCGAAGACAGGTCATCCAGCCACTCAAAAGAAGACACGTCATCACAGAACACTCCAGAATTATGTGCTGGATCGGTATGGGCGCACTTGGCAGGTGCGCCAGTGTATTTTTGTACTGGCGCACTTCACAAGTGCGCCAGTGTATTCTAACATGTTTCCGGTTTTTCTTCCTAACTTCGTTCGTCCATATCTTCTTCATACAGTGTCCGTTTTACGCAAACTCGAACTCTATCTCAAGCAGAATTTCGAGACAAACGCAATGGCGCAACCCGTTTCCCTTAATTCTTCTCCTAAAAATTAAGTATATTTTAATTTGTTACTTATACTTTCACAGAAAATACGGGGTGTTACATTCTCCCCTCCTTAAAGGATTTAGTCCCCGAATTCTTCAAGTTAAGAAGAATGTGTCCTACCATCCAATCATCCATCTACTCAACCATCATCCAAAAGCATCCATTGTCCTTAGAAAACTTCTAATTTTGTATGAACATATGCAAAAGTGTGTGTATATGTCTCTTATCTAATGCAAAGATCAGGCGGTCTACTGATTCAGTTGACCTCCTCAATGCGAACCATGTTGGTTCCATGAGTCCAACTATGTATGCTTGAAATCCTATTTGATACGCTTCATTTCTATATGAGTGCACAACCTCTCATCCATATGCAACATCCATGTGCTGAGTCACCCATTTTGCATCCATAAAAAAAATGCACACACATCCATATGCAGTATGAGAGTGTTTTTGAGCCGATCTAGTGCCTAGTGTGTGTATATGCATCCACGAGCAATCACTAGCAACCACTTGCATCCACTTGCAACCATCAAACATAACATGTCTCAAACACATGTTTACACCCATTAGTTTCTACCTAAAGGTCGAAGGATAAAGTCAAGTGATAGAAGCAAGTGTAAAACAAAAGCTAAGTTCCCATTAGACATCGATTTAAGAGAATAATTTCTAAGTATCAACCCCAAAGACCAAAATCAACATCAAATTAATACTCAGAGAATCACTCCCATTAAACAAATGCCCAACTGGAAACCTATTTCATATTTTGAGTAAAAACTCCTATCCTTTTCAGAAACCTACAGACTACTGATACAGATTAGATTACCAAATGATTCTTAGGAAACTAAGCATGATAAAAACTCAGAATGTATGCGTCATGCCCAACACAGATGCCCTTAAACCCCAACTTATTACAAACAGATGAGTCGTAACCCTCATGGGGTCTGAGACTAAAACAGAAACAGAAACAAGACTAGTATTAAAGTGCAGAGTTTCAATTACAGAATCAAAATGCCAGAATCAGAAAGAGTTTTTAACTCCTTAATCAGATAATGAAATTAAACCTTCTACATAAATTTTCTTATTTCTACCCTATCTACCAGTCACTTGAGCATTCGCCTGTCCTCCAGAAGTGGGTTCTGCCCTCTGCCCTTGCCCCCGTTTCTTTGGGCAGTCCCTCGTGAAGTGCCCCATTTCTCCATAGTTGAAGCAAGTGCCCTTCCTTTTTCTGCAATCCTTGTTCAGATGGGTCGAGCTTCCACAAGTAAAGCACTTCTTCTCTTTCTTATCTTAAGTCTTCTCATCCTTCTTTTGTGTTTCCTTTTTGGGCCCCGCCTTCTTGTTCTGTGGCCCTTCAAGCTTTTTCTCTTTCTTTTTACTTTCGGCTTCCTCTTTATGCATTAACGCCATGTCCACCAATTTTTCGAAGGTTGCCCCCATAGGAATGTGGGACATCGCCAATCCATGTAGTGGCTCATTCAAACCTTTAGCAAACCCTAGTGCCTTCTTATGCGGTGTATTTACCAATTCTAAGCCGAATCTTGCCAATTGATTAAACTTGTTGACGTACTCTCTCACTGATAAATCCCCCTGCTTTAACGCCAAGAACCTTTCTACGTATAGACTCTCTTCCGCTCGTGAGAGAAATTTCATCTCGAACCTATGCCTGAAATCCATCCATCTCTCTACCGGACGCTCTCCATTTGTGACCTCCCACCAAAAAAAAGCTTCGTCCTTAAGCAACCATACCGCCAACTGTACCTTTTGCCTATCGTCCACCTCGAAGATAACGAACAAATCCTCAGTTTCTTTGAGCCAGTTCCTTGCTTCCACGAAGGATTCAGTTCCATAAAGTTCTTCCCACCCATGGCTCAAAAGTATCTACATATCTTTGGGAAAGTATTCACGCGTGGAGGAGGAGGAGGAGCCGCTGCAGCTGGGGGAGGAGGGACGTTTGTTGGGCCCACATCATTAGCCCAAGATTCTAGGTACCTCCTGAACCAGCCAGGTATCGTTACGCCCTCCGGAAGGTTAAGATCCCCAGACATGCTGAAACGAAAGAAAAAGGAAAGATTCAAAAGATAGAAAGATAGTTTACGGATTTGGGGATTATGTTTTCTTAAAAATAAACTCTACTTTTGAAAATACTTCCTTTTTAAAAACCTTTTTGAAAATAGTTTTCCAAAACTTTTTATCAAATCCGATAACCTTCAGCTCTGATACCAAGTGTAACACCCCACCTCTGTTAAGGTCACTCACAAAAGGAATGCCTTAACTTTGATGGAGCGTTTTAGTAGACAGAACAGAAATTTACAAGACAGATAAAATAGTACTTGAAAAATTAATGACTTTATTACAACAGAAACCGAAGTAAGTTTGGTTACATCTTTTCAAATCACAATATCAGAATTCAAGTACAAAATATTAGTCTTGTACAAAAGCCTTCAGAATGCATGGTTTTTAAAATCATAATCCCCAACATATACTGCCATGGAAAGATAGAGCCAAGGCCAAGTGCTTCTTCAAGCAGAGAAAATCCGAATCAAGCTCCTATACTTCCACCCTAAAAAACTAGAGGGGGGGAGGGGACGAAAGAAAAGGGGCGAAAACAAGCAAGGTCAGACATAAAGTCTGGCAAGTCCAGTGACTTTCAGCATATGAACAGATAATAATATCATGACATGAAAATAAAGCTGGATAAGAGACAACAGCAACATGAGTAACTGGTATACTTAAGCTAAATAGAAAAAACAGAATGATATAGCCCAAGTTATGCTTCTTACTTATATTTTACTTCTCTGCACTAATACTAGTATAACAGGACTAGGCGTTACCCTAATGTCCAAACTGAAACAGAACAGAATAATCTATACAGGAACAAAATGCCAGTAATGGGCCTTTACCACCCTAATAGACAGAAGGTACATAAACGGAATCAGAGACGGAAACAGAATAATCCCAACAAAAACAGAATGTTAGAATTAGGTGTACACTAGTAAATGGCCCTTTACCACCCCAACAGACGGTACCACGCAGAAACAGACAGGTGTTACCACCCAACAGAAACAGACGGTACCCCAACGGAAACAGACAGAACTAAGTGTACCCTAAATCTACCACAAGCGATCGGCTCCATAATACATAAATACCCCGTGCTAGCCCCACAGAAGGGTGTATCACTCCCCAAAGTGGCAACCTTTAAATGACACAGACCTATTTACAGATGTCACAGCGTCTTACATCCTAAGAGGCAGACCAGGATCCATGCACGCACATGACCCGGTTGGAACGCACCATCAACACCCCTCGCCATTATCAGAATGAACCACTTATAATTAGTTCAGTAAGCATGCCCAAACCCTACCTACTGTTGGGTCATAGTTTTGACACCAGAAAGGGTTACTGACTAATATGGGTACCAAACAACAGATGACACAAGTATTTTCCCTCCTAACCTTGTGTCCCCAGACTAACAGATTTCAGATTAACTTGTTTACAAGTTTTAGGCCGACAGAGTTCAGAATCAACTAGTTCACAGACCAGAAAATCAAGTCAACAGGTTTTCAGACTAACGGATCAGATGTATAGTTTTAACAGACTTACAGATTGTCTAACTTTGTATTGGGCCTACAGATTCCCGAAATAGGTTTATTAATTCATCAGTCTAGTTGATTTAGTCTTATCTACCCAACACATTTTAGACATCAAATTTATCTCAGATTTGCACTAATTAAATATTAATGCGCAGACCTCTCACATTAGGTCGGTAGCTTGTGGCCGCTGGATAAGTCGGGAGGTTCCGGGCAGACTTCTGCCACAAGCCAGACCTAACCTCGTGTCTAATATATTTTAGTTATGCCTATGACCTCTCACATTAGACTAGCACTTTGCGGTTGCTGGTTAAGCCGGTTGGGTCCGGGCAGGCTTCTACCGCAAACATGAGTCTAACCTCATGTCTCAGCATTTTTATTTTAACCAGTTTATTCCATTACAAATTATATAGATATCAGACTAATTATGTCAATTTAATAGATTTTACTTCTTTTCAAGTCGCAACAGATTAAACAAATTAACATGTTTTACACAAGTTACAATCATTCAGCTTTTCAACAGATTTAACAGATTTAGTAGCTCAGGCGGTTCAACAGATTTAGCAGATTAGGCAACTCAACAGATTTAGCAGATTAGGCAAAATTAGCAGATTAGGCGATTCAACAAATGTAACAGTTTAGGCAATTCAACAGATTAAACAGGTAACAGGTTTAGCAGATTAGGCAAATTTAACATAATAAGCATATAACAGTTTTAGTCGATTTAAACATTCCTTGAAGTCCTATTCACATATCTTGCCTAATTCATAAGGTAAGCCTAAACTTATATGCCCAAATTATGGTCTTAATCCACCATATAACATATGTCCCAATTTTTAGTTAAACTTACATAGTTCAGAATATTCTCCAAAAACCTTACATATAAATTATGCCAAATATAGCCATTGATTACAATGCATGTCACATATCCAAAAAAAAAAACCTTACTTAGGCATATTCACATTTAATAATTATCCAATCTTAATATGGATCTTTACACCTAAGTTAAATGCAAATTAATTCTCTTTTTTCCAAATTTCAGACTATAATATATAGTATGTCCAGATCTAGATCTTGAATTACAACTTGTATTATGCATCCAAATCAGTTACATGTTCACAGTTAAACTTTACGCCAGAAATCCCAAGTCATATGTCCAATATTCTTTATGCCTCAAAACTCAAGACATATGTTAAATACACCTTATGTTTTAAATACAACATGCCCAATTATATTCTCAGATTTATGTTCTAAGTTCAACCTATGTTCTTTATGTTCTAAGTCACAATAACCCTCTCCTTCCAAGTCATAGATCGTCTTATACAATATGCCTCAAATTTATGTCCATAATTACAACATGCGTTGTATCCTCAAATTAGTTACAAATCAATTATGCCCAAATATGCCTCATTCAATATTCTTCCCAAATTTAGCGTTTATGCGTTCATCTCTTATGAGATCTGGCTCAGGCTCGTGGTAGCCTGGCTATCAAACAAAAAGAAAGAAAGAAAGAAAGGAGAAAGAAATACAGAACAAACAGAATAATAAAACAGAGGAACAAATCTGATAAATAGAAAAAAGGCATAATCTCAGATTCAGTTTTATAATTATGTCAAGATCATGATTTAAAATTCATATCGGAAAATAACTGCACTTGCCTTGATTGGATTATAGAAGAAGAGTTGCAGTAGTTCTCTTTTAATCTTATTCAGATTTGGAAGAAGATGCACTAGTTCTAGTTTTGATCCCAGCAGAGTAGCGACGTCATTATTTTATTTATTTATTATAGAGGCAGAGTATAGGGAAAATGAAATTGTGTGGAGAGAAAGTGAGGTTTGGGGGTGTTTTTATAGGAGAATAGGATGATTTAGAGCCTTCAGGTCAGTCCAGAAGTCATCAGAACCACGCAGCTCGAAGATAGGTCATCCAGCCACTCAAAAGAAGACATGTCATCACAGAACACTCCAGAATTCTGTGCTGGATCGGTATGGGCGCACTTAGCAGGTGCGGCAGTGTATTTATGTATTGGCGCACTTCACAAGTGCGCCAGTGTATTCTGGCCTATTTCCGGTTTTTCTGCCTAACTTCGTTCGTCCATATCTTCTTCATACGGTACCCGTTTTACGCAAACTCGGACTCTATCTCAAGCAGAATTTCGAGACGAATGCAATGGCACAACCCGTTTCCCTTAATTCTTCTCCTAAAAATTAAGTATATTTTAATTTGTTACTTATACGTTCACAGAAAATACGGGGTGTTACACTTGTGTTCAAGCATAACTAATCCATTAAGGTATATTTGTGGATCGGACCTGCAGGATCCAAGGGTTCACTGCGGTGGATCCTGAGACATTTGCTGGACTGCCTCGAATCGGTAAGGAGACTATCCCTAGCCTTGACTTATGATGGAAACCCAATTTCCAATACGACATTACAGATTTGATTGTAAACCTGTATATGGTGACATAGTATATGGTAGCTATGCCATCTAGGATTGCTACATTTACTTTGAAAGTATTTCTAAACTGATTAGACACTAATAATAATATTAAATATTATTTTATATGTATCAAGCATGTTCGATCATTATAAGGTAAAACTCTATCCTCTGGTTTGCGTTGCATTGTGAGATGGGACTTTCGTCTTATAATGATTTCATTTTTCTAAAAAGCATTGCATTTTTTGAATAAAATATTTACATATTTTATGCACTGGCAATCCAATGGAGTAAACCCATTACGTGTTAGTGGCGTGGTCCTGTGATTAGCCTTATTGTTAGATAAGTTAAGAAAGATTTCTCATACCAGTCCCATGACTGACTCGTAGTTTGTTTCACTTGCAAACTCGGGTGCCCTTATTTTCTACACGGGCAGTCGAGTGGCTTGTTTTGCAGATATTTATTTATTGAGCAAAATTCTGGATTGATGCTTAAAGCTGTGTCCAGAGCATTAATAGTCTTCCGCTGTGTTATTTTATTTGTTCCGCTGCACTGTATTAAATTTATTGTAAATTATCTCCCGCTGTATTATATTCGATGTACTCTGATATATTCTGTACTCTGATGTAACATTATTATGATGTTTATAAAAGTCTTTTGTTGTTGTTCCGATGTGTTGTATGCTCAGAGTTAGTGTATGCAGGTTTTGAATGGTCTTGATCGATTAGGTCCGAGCGAAATCCATATCGTAACATATATTTTGGATGTATATGAACATGATATAATTTGGATGGTATGATGTATTTTGGTTGTGGAAATGGTATTCTGGTTTGAAATTCAGGTTTTAAGTTTTTAATCTTTAATGCGATGGTATGTTCTGTTGTTTTTTTATTATTTTTATGTTATGTTATGTTCTGTAATGTGATGAACATTGATGTTCTGTTTTTTTTTTTTTCAGTTTAACAGTTTACCATGGGGAACACATATGAGGAAAAGAATGCAAACCTCGTATGGGGTTTACGTGGTAAACTGTGAACCACGTTCAAATTGTACGAGGAAAAAATACAAACGTCGGATTAGCTATACATGGATTTTTATCTGACCACGTACAAGAATTTTTTTAAACAAAATTGTCCAGGTTACCACATAGTACTAATACGTGGTATGTCCCCAAACAACGGAGGACTTCTACGTGGTTTGCTGTCATACAACGTAGCCTATGCCCTACCTAGAACCCAGCTCACGTATTGTCAGTCCGTGGTATGTTCAGAAATAATTTTTTTTCTTCTGAATTCATATAAACACAACAATCATAATGAAGTTCAATACCAGTCAAATAAACAAAACAATCACAGTCCATTTGTAACTCAATTAAAGATTCATCATGAAAAATAGCTTACAACAATCCCATTTGCAACTCAAATAAAGATTCAACATCGAAATAGCTTACAACAATCCCATTTGCAGCTCAAATAAAGATTCATCATGAAAATAGCTTACAACAATCCCATTTGCAACTCAAATAAGATTTCAGCACCAATCTACAATGCAATGCCATTCAATTCCACCCAGCAGTTTGAGTTCTTTCTTCCCATGCTTGCCGTCGATCTCCATAAATATGCTTCCAACTAGTTGCGTCCTTATGACAATAGGATTCCCATTTTGAAATTATGGTGGCACCGGATGCTTCGGTTCCAACTTTACCTACATAACAAATTGACAATATATGATGAATATAGCATGGATTAAAATATATGACAAATATAATACTTACTTGAACAAAATGATTGTCGTTAACAAAAGCAATTGCTATTTCTGAGCGATGAATAGGAGGCAGAACTCTTCCTTTTAACGGCGGTATCGTCAAGTTAAGCCTTTCACTAATGCTAAGTACCACTACGCCATACTTTGTCGCCGCAAGATAACCCATGTCTGACATTGTCATCCATTTTTCCGATGGTGCAAATCCATCTTCGTAGTGTTGTAATTGCGCAAGTAAATCTTTGCGTTGATCATTTTCTACGAAACCTTTTCCATATATATCTTGATTTCCATACAATTATTCATACAACTCTTGACGAACTTGACGCCTTGACGATTCCCCATTCCTAGTAGTTCCGCAATACAACTAAATCCGCAATTTCCATCCGCCTCAACATCCATAATATCAGTGACATATGGCTTTAATTCCCAAGGAATTTGGTTGATGTAGCGTTTCATAAGTGGACTACATTGGTCATATTGCAATGGTTTTCGGATTTGAAGTTTTTGCTTCTTCGGTTTGTTAACACTTAGTTGACTAGATGGGTCAAGGGATGACAAACTATCGACTAATTCAAAAGAGGAAGGCATTCTCTTTGTTGAGGTATTCGTTGATTTCTTACTTTCTCTTTCTTTGGTTTTCACCTTACTTATAGGTGAGCATGGACGTTTGTGGATGCACAACTTCCATCAATTTTTTGTAAATATGAAGTTGATGAGGAGTGTCCATTTTTTAACATCGTTGAATAGAGTTTCCATTTTGTCAACAACACCAACATCAATACTCTTACCCCGTGGAATTAAATGTAGCCGTGTCCATTGTACATTAGTTAAATCAAGAGGTATTGTGGTAGAAGGACTAAGACGAGCCAATTCATGGGCACAAGGAAGTCCTTGTGTTTTTCGAATGACACAACCACAAAGAAATACATCGTCTCCAACCGATTTCATTGGTACTAGTTCCGAAACAAGTAAATCAAGAGCCACATTATAAATAACACCACGTAGAAACTTGATCTCTCTAACATGAAAAACATGTTTCAATCTACTTAAACTTTGCTCGAATGAGGCTTTTAGCTCAGCAAAAGATAACTCTAGTAAAGAATGCATTTTTACCCAAGCTTACATGAAATTACATAGGCAAGTAGCTAAATGTTTCTTCAACTTTGAATGTGCTGCTTCAGCCCTGCATTTATTACCCATAGTGTAAAAATTAGTACTTATCAGTTAACTTTCATATAAAAAATAATATAAAGAAAACTACCTATTCGATGTATAGTTTCCAAAATGCATATATTCGACGGTCCACATTTGTACAAAACGATCTTTATACGGATCCAACCAACTATCGTGTACATACTTCAATAGAGATTCATGATTGTTGTATTTTTCATGCAGCAACTGTAAATTTCCAATGTATGTCATACTATTTTTCGAACACACAAGTTCATTCCAGTCCCCTAAGAAAAATTTTCTCTCCATTACATCCATTTCTTTGACATTCTTCTTTCCCATAAACGTGAGTTTGTTATTCTTAATATGTCACTTGGATAACATATGAGCGGATTTAGGAAGAACAATTTCAATAGCATTCGTCAATGCCAACTCTCTATCACTAATGAATACATTGGGCATTTCCACATCACAATCAATCATAATAAACTTCAAACGTTCTAAATCCCAAATATAATTCTCTTCACCTTCGGCAACTAAGTACGCTATGGCAATACAAAATGTATGATCCGTAGATGTGACACCAACGATTTCAAGTAGAGGCATATTGTACCGATTAGTTTTATAAGTACAATCAAATATTATAACTCGGAGAAATGTGCGTAAAAAATCCAAACTAACGGGTTGTGCCCAAAATATATCTTTTATAATATCGGTCCCATCTAAAGTTCATTTATGCCATTCAAAATATCCATATTCGTTTAGTTTAGAAAGCAAATATTGAACTTGAGATCGTGCATCTCGTTCTATAAGGTTTTGTGCATGAATAACATTGTATATGGTTTTGATGGTACTATTCAATGAATCGTTTCTTTTCAAAGTATGTATAATTTCCTTAACTTTAACCATATTCCTATGCATATCCATAATGTTGCACTTAATCTTCCCGCATATGAATGACCTTCACTATGTTTTAGTTTCGAATGGTTATGCACTCCATTAACAACTACCAAACGCCAATTGTCCACTGATGGAAGTTTCACTCCTTTAAGCCTAAACGGACAATTGCATATTTTGGTACCCGTCAATCTATAGTTGTTAGGGTCTTTAACTTTTTTTCTAGTATACACACCACTACGTTCGCAAACAAACACTACTCTCAGTTTCTTAGTAGGTGCACCAGTGTCCGATTTAACAATTATAATGACGAAACCAAGAGCCGGTGTTACGAATCCAATCAGCTAGCTATTGTCGAGATTTACAAATTGAAAAAAGGAGCATATAAAAATGCAAACTTATTACCAAAACAATCATAGAAAGCAAAAAATAATCTTACACCAAATGTTGTAATTCATTGCTACAATCCATCAACATTTCATTGTTCATGTCTACATCGGACGAGTAATCAACATCCTAAAAGCAACGATATAATTCAAGTCAAAGGTGAAAAAAAAACATTGCAGTAACAAATAGAAAAAACTGCGTGGTTAACACAGAAACCACGTAGGGAAAACGCGTGATTGTAATGTTCACCTTGTAGGAACTATATGCGGGTATTTTCAAAACCATGTATGCTCTTTACGTGGAAGATATCCCTTCCAAGTAGTTATGTTCCGTGGTTTTTGATCGAACCCCACAATTTTTTCTCCACGAACTGCGGATAAATTTTGGATGAAATTTGATGAAAAAAGGAACTTTACCTCTTCTCTATCCTGTAGAAGTGTTGTATGCTCATAAGCGTCCATTTCCATAGATTAGAAACCAAAAATTTCAACGATCTTTGGTTGAAGATTGCAAAACTAGGGTTTTAGAGAGGGTTTGAGAGTTAGCTAGGATTTTGAGAGAGTGAGGAAGAAGAAAGATAATGAATGAAAGAAAAGGGGTATTTTTGACCTATTAAAAAAGAAAAGGGGGTGGTGAGGGGCAATTCAGCAATTTCAGAGGTTTAAATAGAATTTGCCCATGACAATTTTGTTGTTGTATTGTTATGTATATTATGTTATAACCTTTTTCTTCATACTTGTAGTATACATAAAAAAACAAATAGCTTATCCACTTTGCAGCAATTTGTAACTTAAAGATGTCTAATATAAACATAAGCAAAAGTTGAAAATTGGATTTGTACTAGCAACGTTGACTCTTCTCTTTGAATTGATACAGACTTAAGGGTATACATATAATTTACATAGAGCATACATACTACATAATAACTTTCAGTTTGTACTAGTAGTGTATAGAAGAGTCTGCATTAGTAGTATTTTTCAAAAACAATCACTTTTACCAATATCGAGGTTATCACTATCCTTATAATGCCTGTTGCTATTAGAAAATGGGTTGAGATGATTGAGTGTATAAAATAGTGAAAGCCATGTTCTTTGTACACTCCATGATTAACAAAATAAACAATGGCTTCATATCAACAAATGTGTAGCAATATGTGAGAAATGAAAATCACTTTGATTTGTTTTGTGTTTCACCTGCTCAGAACATAAATAAAACCTTTCCTATTTAAGTACTTATTGCACCATAGGTAATAATGTCTAGTATTACAGCTTCGTTGTACTTGTGGTATAACTTGAGAATGCTTAAATATCAACTTGGGGAAAAAGACAATAGGGGTAACTTCACACATATACCCCTCTGTGAATAATGCCTGATCATATGGTTTAAAGAATTATATAGTGACTGGATGGAGTAAAGGGAAAGTATTATAAGAAAAAGACATGTCCTGTTAACCATAAAAATTGTCAACACCCTAATATGAGAGACTTCTAGTTAAGCTGCAAAAGCAAGACCCTTTTTTGGTGGAAAGGCCAATTACTCCTTGGATAGAAAGGCTCTGGAGTCTTTGAGTAATACAGGCGATTATTTATCAAAAGAGCTATGACCCAATCGGGCTAAAGATGACAGGAAAAGAGGTAAACGAGACACCAATAAGAACCATATTTTCCTTGAATACTTCAATTTTCCTCTATTGACTATTTTATACAAGTACAAGTACTTTGGAATTTAAATTGTGGAAACCCCAAATTGATTCAGAAATTAGTGTTTACATTTCAGACTTTAAGTATAAGATTTTAAAATGAGAAAAGTTCATATATTCTAGATTCTTAGGGTCGTATTTGTAGACGTGGGTTTGCTCCTCCTCCGCTCTGATGCCTCCACTTTTAGGCTTTTGGTGTAGTATAAATAGAAGGATAATTGTTGAATATAACAATATTATGATTTTTGTTTGATGATAACAAACATAAATATATATTACTATAAATGTGTTTGTTATTGTACTATTCCATTATATCACAGACATAATAAAATATTTATGTTTAAATAGAATACTATTGCACAAGAATTTAAATATTCAAACAGTATTTTATTAAGATATAATATTTTATTTCTATATTTGAATAGTACAGATTTATAACTCCACTATTTGTACATCTCATTGCAATACAATACATTTCATTTCATATTAAATTTCATTTGTCACATTGTTCCTCAGTATAACACTCAGTTGCATTAACTCAGTTATACAGTTAGTCATGTATATACATTGCTGCCTCACTACATTTCTCTCAGTCACTTAGTTACAGATGTTCTTACATTCACTGACTCACACTCTATCTTCACATTGTCTTCTATATGTCTTCACTGTCAGTTCAGTCTTTTGCTTACTGTCACAGAAACGGTAAACTGGAACAAAAATATTTTTAAATTCTAGCAGATATAATTTTATTTTAAAAAAATTATTTGCCTCAGAATTTGGGTGTGTTTCTCATCATTTTTCATGACTTGATCTGATTTATATGGACATCCATTTGTGTCTAGATAGCTCCTGATATTCAAAGTGATACACTATAAATATCACAAGGTAGATAGTATTTCTTATGCTTATATATATATATATATATATATATATATATATTCTGCACATATATTTTGTGCAAGGGAAACATGGTCAAATCAGTGAATGGGTTGTTAGGGAATGCGGAATGGATCGTTAAGGCAAAACAATCAATAGAGGGGAGGTGAATAGTGTTTGTGAGATTTAAACAAAATCTAAAACTTATGTGAATAACAGAATGAATAAAACGCCACAAACACAATCACAGACATAGATTCAAACAGAGAAGCAAAATATACAATAATAAAAATGCAGAAAAGGAAAGAACACACTGGATTTTATACTGGTTCGGATTGCTCCAGTCCCGCACAACACTAGATTGCACAGAGTTTTATTGCTATTCCAATAGTCAAGTACAACCTCCTTGATTTCACGGCTACAAGGGATACCATCGATTCCTATTTTCTTGGTTTCATGTCTACAAGGAAAACACCAATTTCTACTTCCTTGGTTTCACGGCTACAAGGAACACACCGATTCCTACTTCACTCAACCCAAGCAATTACATATACCCCTATAACTCTTCAATATCACTTGATTCAGAGAGAGATGAGAAGAGAGTGTGGAGAGAAGAAGTTTGATCAAAACAGAATTGAATTTGGCAGAGTATAAGTGTACAAATCATAAAAATGATTGAGAATACTTATATAATGAAAGACAGTGAAAGTGGAGAAGAAGATATGTTTAAAAAATCGAATTCAAGCCCTTTTTATAGTGTGTGAAACTTTGCAACATTTCTGAAACGTTTCAAATAGTGAAAAGACACTTCCTTTCAAATTTGAATATCTGACGGTTATATGTCGACATAGTGTTTTCTACATGTCAATATACTCTATTATATTTTTAAATTTTAAAACATTTTCAAGTGTTTTGATCTAAATACAATTCTAGAAATTCTTAAATAAAAATCTAGTGTTGTAAATTAATATTATAAAGTAGAAAAACATATGAAAATATAAATTTAACTATATAAACATATTTATAATGTTTTAAACTATATAAATATAAAATATAACAACATAAATATATAAAACTTAAGTTTGACAAACAAAGATAAATAAAAAAGAAAATTAGAAAAGATAAAAAACAGAATAGAGAGAATTGAGGATAGAAAATAGAATTTGAAAATCATAGTTTGAAAATCAGAATTTGAATATTGAACTTGGAGTGCTATTTAGAGTCTTACGTAATCTAGACTCTGTAACTATATTAATCTTGAACTCTTGAAATCTTGAATACTCACGAGTCTTGATATTTGTCTGAATTATGAATCTCTATCATCTTTTAACTGTACAGTCTTCAGTAATATTTCCAGTATATAATTCCTGCATATGTGTGTGTATATATATATATATTCTATACAAAAAGTATTAGTATATATTTTATAATCAATGATAACTGAAATAAGGTTGTTGTCATCAAAACTCCATTCTCCAACAATCTCCCCTTTTTTGATGATAACATCCTTAGTTTATAAAATATCATACCTGTATATACCTATTGATGATGATCCTTTAAATACTGCCCCTATCTGTAAGAATCCTATAAACTATGTCTATATTTTATAATTTCTCCACCTTTGGCATTATAAAAAAGAAATTCTAAAGGTACTCCCCCTAAATTAGATAACTATCTGAATATAACTTAAGTAACTAACTCAATTAATAATACTCCCCCTTAATCTATTAACTAATTCTAAGTAGAATACTCCCCATGAATCCTAAATGTATCTATACCTTATAAAATACTCCCCCTAAATTCATGCCTATACAATATCCTAATTCTGTATATTACTTCCTCTAAATCTATAACTCTCCCTTAATCTAAAATTCTCTATAAATTTCTATAACTACCCAAAATCTACGCCTATACTAGTCTAATTAACTAAATATAAGGATAACAAACTAATCAAACAACTTAATATTAATTTAAAAAAGTAAATCAATTCAAACAAGTAATTCAAACAAATAATTCAAGAAAACAAGCAATTCAAACAATAATTAAATCAACCAAAGTATTCAAGAACCTTCAACTAATCCTTAAAAACTCTAAACTCCCCCTAAATCTAGTACAAGACTAAACCTATCCTGAACTCTAATTCCCTTAAAACTATAATAAGACCTTAATCTTGACTTAGAAATAACTCTGATAAGATATCCTTTAAATTATGATATAAGTAAAGCAATTCAATCCAATCAATTAATCAATTTGAGTTTTGTTGTCACAAAAAAACAATTTAAACATGAAACCAAACATTTCTTGTAACTTCCATTTATGCTAAAAATTATAAAGCTCCTATCAACCACTAATGAAATTTAACCATGTCAAGTAAGTCAATCAAGTTATTAAAGTCAAACAAACCAAACAAGTCAACCAATCCAATCAATTTAATCAATTCAACCAAGTCAAACAGGTCATTCAAGTTAATCAAGACAAAGTAAATATGTTATATGCTTAATAATCCTATGTAATTCTAAGTCAATAATTCCCCATATAATATACTTGTTATATGTGGAGTTAAAGGTTAATATGTAATGCAATGTGTTAGTAATGCAATATGACATATGCAAAACTATATGAAGTGGTATATTGAATGAAATGCAATTTGTGATGTAAATGATTCTTATTTGAGATGTACTTTAATGATGTATGATATGAAATAAGATGGGTAATGATAATATGCAGAATGATTTGGTGAATATATCTATTTTGGTAAAAGATATTCAAAATTCTACATATATTATAAATTATTTCAACCGAACAATGGTAATATTAATTCCTAGACTTAAGTTAATGATGCTAATGAAAGAAATTAAGAGTTTAATAAATTTATGATAGGTAGAAAAATATTTAAAATAATTATGAAGTTAAATAATATTAGTAAGGTAAATACAGTAAGAATTAAAGATCTTTTCAAAAGAGAATATAAAATTATATAAAGTAGACTATAAACATATATTCATAATAGTATATAAAAATAATTTTAAAAAGGATTTAAATTGTATTATGAGATATACATAAATACTTTGATACAAATCAATTTTGAATTTAAATTTTAGAAATTAAGACATATTTATTTGCTAAAAAACCATTTATACTTTAAGATATCAATAGTAATAAAAACATTATAAAGTAATCTATAAAGCTATAACCCCGTATATCTAAACTACTTATTAACACATAAAAATCACACATATTTTTTTATACCAAAATATTAAGTTAAATGTATAAATCATAATTAGTATGAAGTTATAAATAATATTTATCATAATGTAATCCTAAATTGTTATTATATGTGAAAAATATATAAATTAAATTATGTATGCTTAAACTAAAGATATATAAACTTATATTTAATAATAATATCAGATGTTTGAAAAGTTTAAATTATTTCAATCACGTTAATAATTTTATTAGTTTATATATATTTTAAACAAGATATAAGAAAATAAGTAGACAGAAAAAGTTAATAACTATAATTTGAACTTGCATTTTCTTATTTAAAATATGGAGGGAAGTTTGAAAGTTTAAGCTTTTGAAACTCAAAATTTGAATTTCATTTTACAAGCCTTTATGTTGACAGAAGAACATATGTATGTCGACATTCATACATAGTTTTCGGTTTTGTGACTTTGGTTTTAAATTATCGATTTATATTTCAGGTTTAACTATTTCCTGAAATAATATTAATCCTAATAAACATCCAAAATTTATTTTATTATTATATTTATTTTTTATTAAAATTTTGAATTTCAATTTTCAATTTTGTATTTTAAATTTCAATTTTGAGTTTTAAATTTCAAATTCAAAGCAAAGCAAACAACACATCCACTCAACCAAAAAATTTAAAAATTAATTAAGGCGTACGTGGTTTTTAAATCCATTTCTTCAACATTATCTGAGTTCTGAATTAATCTTCCGGAATTTGATGATGAGATCTACTCTATTGCGATGGGCTTGTTTTTCTGATCAGGATAGTATACTCATTTGCTGAATTTGATGACCATATGAGAAAGATATCGAAGATTTAGTAGTTCAATTAACTTGGCGCCAAAATTTGAATTTGAATTTTGAATTTTGAATAAATGGAAACTTTAACTACTATATAAAGGCCCAAAAGTCATGTCTCTTCACAATCTCTTCCCTTCTTCTTCTTCTCGTTTTTCATTTTTAATTGAACTTTGAAGAGGCATAACTTCTTCGTTTCTTAACGGAATTGGGCGGAATCAGTGGCAAATCGAAGAGGAATTCAAGGACTACGATCTAGTGATAGTTTTGGGGATGAATTTGGATGGTATTGGAGTGCAACAATAAGATATATGTATGAAATCCCATTGCATAGCCAACTTCAAATAGTCATATCTTACTCAGTTTTGATCGGAATTTGACGATCTACCCATCAAATCGACTGCGAGAACGAGAACTACAATCTGGAAAAGGATTTGAGACAAAATAGCCTAACCTGTGGATGCAATTTGAAGATAACCGTCGATAGTTTTGGTTTCCTTCTCTCATCATTCACCAAAACCTCGCTTGATCATTACTTGATCAATTCTTGACGAATTTACATGAAACTAGCAGCATTGCGAAGCAAAGGAAGAGAAGTATAGTTTAAAGATAAGTTGTAGAGAAAATCCAAATTTATAAAGTGATCTGGTACCCATTTTTTGCTGATTTATATTATATATATATATCCATTTCTTCTTGATGTCTCTTCACCAACCATCGTTACTCTTCTCCTCTTTTTAATTTCTTTTCAGAAGTTGAATTTTCAGTTGCCACCATTTCAGAATTTGAATATCCAACAGCTAGGTCAACCATCTTTTCAGATTTTGATTATCCAATAGCCATATAACACATCTTTTCCTGTAAAACAACACAAATTTTCAAATAATCAAATAAATTTTCAAATAATTAAAGGACTTTCCAAAATAACTAATAATAATTATATCATGGTGGTTTTGTAACATACCCAAAATTTCAAAAAAAATTCAAATTCAATAATCAAATAGTAATTTCATTTTTCAATAAAATTGAATGCATACTTATCTAATACTAATGCAATACATAAATTTAAACTAGTGTTATAAATCATTTAAAAATTTACCATTTAAAATTTTCAAAAATCAGATTATGAACTTTTTGAAAGACCTTGCTCGATACCAATTGTTAAGGAATGTTGAATGGATCATTAAGGCAAAACAAACACTAGAGGTGGGGGTGAATAGTGTTTGTGAGAATTTAAACAATATCTTAAACTTATGTGAATAACAGAATGAATCAAACACCACAAATACAATCATAGACATAGATTCAAACAAAGAAGATAAATAAACACAAATAAAGATGTAGAAAAGGAAAGAACACACCAGATTATATGCTGGTTCGGATTGCTCCTACATCCAATCCCGCACAATGCTGGATTGCACAGAGTTTTATTACTATTCCAATAGTCAAGTACAACCTCCTTGATTTCACGGCAACAAGGGATACCACTGATTCCTATTTCATTAGTTTCACGGCTACAAGGAAAACACCGATTCCTACTTCCTTGGTTTCATGGCTGCAAGGAACACACCGATTCCTACTTCACTCAACCCAAGAAATTATAAATAGCACTATAACTTTTCAATAGCACTTGATTCAGAGAGAGATGAGAAGAGAGTGTAGAGAGAAGAAGTTTGATCAAAATGGAATTGAGTTCGGCAGAGTATAAGTGTACAAATCATAAAATTGATTAAGAATATTGATATAATGAAAGAGAGTGAAAGTGGAGAAGAATATATGTTTAAAAAATCAAATTCAATCCCTTTTTATAGTGTGTGAAAGGTTGCAACGTTTCTGATACGTTTCAAATAGTGAAAAGACACTTCTTTTCAAATTTGAGTTTCTGACGGTTATATGTCAACTTAGTGTTTTCTACATGTCGACGTACTCTAGTATACTTTTGAATTTTAAAATATTTTCAAGTGTTTTGATCTAAATATAATTCTAGAAATTTTTAAATAAAAATCTGGTGTTGTAAATTAATATTATAAAGTAGAAAAACATATGAAGACATAAATTTAACTATATAAACATATTTATAAAATTCTAATGTTTTAAACTATATAAATATAAAGTATAAAAACATAATATATAAAACTTAAGTTCGAAAAACAAAGATAAATAAAAAAGAAAATTAGAAAAGATAAGAAACAGAATAGAGAGAATTGAGGATAGAAAATAGAATTTGAAAATCAGAGTTTGAAAATCAGAATTTGAATATTGAAACTGGAGTGCTATTTAGTGTCTTACATAATCTAGACTCTTTAACTATATCAATCTTGAACTCTTGAAATCTTGAATACTCATGAGTCTTGATATTTGTCTAAATTCTGAATCTCTGTCATCTTTAAACTGTATAGTCTTCAGTAATAATTCCTGCATGTGTGTGTGTGTATATATATATTCTATACAAAAAGTGTTAGTATATATTTTATAATCAATGATAATTGAAATAAGGTTGTTGTCATCAAAACTCCATTCTTCAACATGGGTATGATCCAAGAAATCCAGTACATATGCAGACACAAATATATACACATTTGTGCATATATATATATATATATATATATATATATATAGAGAGAGAGAGAGAGAGAGAGAGACTCACACACATAGCAGGAACAATGGTCAACATGATTTTTTTTTAACGGAACAAGTGTGCTAGCTCAAAATACTCAAGCCAGTCAAGATGTACACTAGCAAAACATGGCTACAAAGAGCTCACGTGCAAGTACTTGGTCGAGACAGCTCAATAATATGGAAGCCAGGTTAAAAAATCCAAGCATATATGTTTAGGAAAATCAACAAATACATTCCAGAAACAAGGGTAATTGGACAAGATCCAAATCTAGACATACATAAGTATGGCCAAGCAAAATTACAAGCCAACATGCACAGATGAATGTAATGGTGTACATAGCAATATCCAAATGAAACAATACAAGACATGCACAAGGATATGTGCAAGTAAACACGTGCAGTAAATTCAGAAGTGTGTGTATATATGTATATATACACATAAATGCAAGAATGCCAATAACTCAAGCCATAATGGATTTACAAAACCAAAGCAAAAGCCAGAGCATGCATATGAATGCAAATGTCAAGCCTTCAGGCTAAAGTGCTAAATAATTATCAAAATGGTTCAGATAGGTGCATTCGTAGTTCTGATCTGCATGAATGCATATTACCCTAATGCACATGTTCAAAGGTTCAGAAATGTTGTAAAACATTTAAATTAAATTACAATCTTAAAATCTAGAATTGAGGAAGAATTCAAATAAGTTCAAACAGGTTGGTTTACAAATTTATAATGCCAAAGTATTGTTCCAAAAAAGCACATGCATGTACATAATAAAAAAGTGGCAAAGCATTGAATTCGCAACATAGATGAAAAAGGGAAAGAGAAATTTTGCATGACCTTTAAAGCAATGATGCATTTATTCATTTCTAGATTGCAAATGAATCTCGACATGGCAAAACAGGGAGAAGATATTTGGCAAGCACAATATTTGAAAAGAACACAATAGTGAAACTAAAGGCAACATTTTTGGCAACTTTTTTTTTTGCGTATCAATGCACTACAGTTTTTACAAGGGCCAAGGATCTTTTATTACAGAAATCAAAGAAAATAGTTTGGAAAGAAACAAATCAAAACTTTCCAGAAATATTAACATGCTCAAATTCAATGAAAGGAAAACAATTTTATTGTTTCCAGAAATGAAAATCAACTCACAAATCCAAGGAGTTTATTTCCAGTTTTGAACAACACATTTTTGACAAGAAAACATATATGGCATGTGTTCAAATGGCAATTTCTTTTTGTCATTCCTGAAATCATTTCTAGTTCATGTGTACAATTTATCATGCAGAATTTTCAAGGGGCCATAAATACATTTTTACTTATTTTCCAGAAATACATAATACACTTTGGGTAAGAAATCACAAAAGCATCTTCAGAAATCATATGATTGATTCACGGGTTTAAAACAATCCACAAAATGCAATGTGCAAATTCAAGGGACCACAAAATCACATTGATTTGTTTCCAGGATTTTAGCAACCTCAATATGAGGTAGAAAGTCATTTTAGAAATCAACCAATGAGTCACGACATCAGTTTTGGGCAAGTATTTCAAAGATGATTCAATCCATATCAAGGCGACCAACATTCAAGCATAAAATCAGCCAAGGTCATTTAAAGAAATCGAAGAGCTTAAGGATTTTTATAACCCTATTTAAACACCTAATACATCAATGGAAAAATCATCGAAAACCAAAATCATCAAGTCAAGAGCAATTTGAAAAAAACAAATCAGAAGGAACTCACAGTTTTTTGATCGAGAATCCCAAATCGTTGACAAGCAAAAATAAACGTTACTCCAAGATCATCAGATATTTTTTTTCCAACAATCGAAGTCACTTTTTTTTTATTTGGGCAAGAAAACCCTAATATTTTGTTTTGGCCGACATTTTTCAAGAGAGAGATTTGCAAAATAATAAATAAGGGGCCGACATTTTTTTTACTAAGGGCTAAATTGTTAAAGGAGGTTTTTCCATTATTCTTATATTGTTTTTATTTATTTATTTTGCAATTGTAATCGTTCATAAGTTTGTCTATAAAACTAGGGTTTACTAGCTATAGGTTTTATAGTTAGGGATTGCAGATTACAAGTTTGTAATTCGGGGAAAATCTGATCTTGGGGATAAAGATTAGTCTAGGGTTTTGAGCGTAGGATTAGAATAGAAGAAGGGTTAGCGAGTTTACAGGGTTTTGTAAGCGGGATCTGTTTTAATACCTAGTAAAAATCTTGGGAATGCAACAGTAGGCAGGGTTTGTCGAAGCTGGGTAAAATATGTGTTTTTTACTTCTGCATTTATATTCTCTAGTATAATCTGTGTTGTGATATTTCTTAACATCTCGAATTAATTTAATAAACCCTATTCACCCCACTATGGTTAATCTAGATCCAACAAGTGGCATCAGAGCAGGTATTTTATTAACTCTAGAGCATGGTATTCCCTAGTTGTCAATCCGATAAGGGTCAGTCCAGCCATATTCCAATTATTTTTAATGGTATAGATTTTTTTAATTAGAAATCAAAAATGGAATCCTATTTAAAATCTGTTAATATTAACTGTTGGTGTAACAACCCGTATTTTCAATAACCTGTTATAACATAAATTGAGGCAGAATTTAATTCTAAAATCTGAATCAAGGGAAATGGGCTATGCCATTGCGTTCGTCTCGGAAAAATACGCGAAATAGAGTCTGAGTTTTCGAAAATCTAAGTCCGTATGACCCGATTAAGGCCCATCGAAGTTTTCAGAAAATTTCTAAGTAAAAACAGATTTCAAATTCAAGTTTGAAATTGGAAATTTGGGCCAGTTTGGGCCAGGCGGGAAAAATCCCGCCAGAACACCCAAGTCGATAGCCCTGTCGACTTGGGAGTCGACTTGGTTGGACCCAAGTCGACAGCCCTGTCGACTTGGCTGTCGACTTGGTCCAGCCGGGCTGTTTAGCCTGGTGCACCATTTAGAGATTGTGTTGAGCTTGGGGGCCAGATTCGGTTTTGAGGGCTGAGATTGGAACTAGGGTTTAATCCTATGGCCTAAAACACTTGCCTAATCTATAAATAAGACCCTAACCTACCCTAAATCATCATTAATCTATCCTACAACTAAACTATGGCAAAATCAATCCTCTCATGGCCTCCACTCTCTTCATAAAAGTCATCTCGCTCGATATTCTATTGATGATAAGGGTTGGCTGAGGAGAGACGGAAGGTTATGTGTTCCAATGGTAGAAGATTTAGTAAGAAAAGTTCTGGAGGAAGCGCATCGCTCTAAGTTGACTATACACCCGAGCGGAGATAAGATGTATAAAGATATGAAGCGCATTTTCTTTTGGCCTGGGATGAAGAAGGATGTGGCAGAGTTTGTCTCTAGATGTATCATTTGCCAGCAAGTTAAGGCCGAGTCGAAGAAGCCCGGTGGGCTATTGCATCCTCTAGACGTTCCACTTTGGAAGTGGGAGAGTATTTCCATGGACTTTATCGATGGGCTACCAAGGTCAAGGAAAGGGAACACGAGCATTTGGGTTATTGTGGATAGACTTACGAAGAGTGCTCATTTCATTCCGGTGAAGAGCAAGAGGACCGCATCTTGGCTAGCGTCTGTATATCTTCGTGAGATTGTGAGACTACATGGAGTCCCTTCTAGTATAGTCAGTGACCGTGACCCAATCTTTACAAGTCAGTTCTGGAATAGCTTGCAAGAAGCCATGGGCACGAGGTTGAATCTAAGTATTGCTTATCACCCACAGACGGACGGTCAAACCGAAAGGGTGAATAGGGTACTCGAGGATCTGTTGAGGCTTTGTATTCTGGATTTTGGTGGTACTTGGGAAGACCATCTTCCTCTTGTTGAGTTTGCATATAATAACAGTTATCAGGCAAGCATAGGGATGGCACCATTCGAAGCTTTATATGGGAGGCCGTGCAAGTCGCCTACATGTTGGTGGGAGACTACAGATGAGCTTATACTTGGGCCAGATATGATCAGAGATACATCCGAGAAGATCGAGTTGATCCGGAGACGGATGAAAGCGGCCCAAGACCGACAGAAATCCTATGCTGATAAGCGAAGAACTGATTTGGAGTTTGATGTTGGGGATATGGTTTTCGTGAAGGTTTCTCCTTTGCGGAATGTGGTCCGATTTGGAGCCGTTGGGAAGTTAGCACCGAGGTTTGTTGGACCGTTCCCTATTATAGAGAGGATCGGGCAGATGGCTTATAGAGTGGAGTTGCCCGAGAAGCTGGCCGGAGTACACGATGTTTTTCATGTTTCGCATCTCCGGAAATGTTTACATGAATCAGCAGAGGTTGTTGAGCCAAGTGTTTTGAAAGATGTGGAAGTTGAGAAAGAGGCTACCTTGAGGAGAGCTCCGATTCGTATCTTGGGGACAGAGACCAAGAAGCTAAGGAATCGAGAGGTCAAGTTGGTGAAGGTTCAATGGGGTGAAGCCGAAGAAGACGCAACTTGGGAAACCGAGGAGAAGATGCGTGGGCTTTATCCATTCCTTTTTGAGGGTACACTCTCAATCTCTTTTCTTTGTTAGCATATCTTTCTCTTTGCTATCCATGTTTATCTAGTTTATCGTGTTAATCTTGTCATGAGAACCTTAGGTAGAAACCCTTTGGATGAAACATGTGTTTGAAACATGTTATGCTTGATGGTTGCAAGTGGTTGCAAGTGTTTGCAAGTGGTTACTCGTGGATGCATTATACACGATTAGGCACTAGATCGGCTCACACACTCCTCATATTGCATATGCATGAGTGTTTATGTTTATTCATGGATGAAAATTTTTGTGTTATCACATGGATGTTGCATATGGATGTATGTCATGTGCACACATATAGATGTTATACATTATGTTAGGAATTGCATACATATGGATTCATTTCACTAACATAATTTGCATTGATGCTATTTGCATTAGATAAGTACATATACACACACCTTTGCATATGTTCATACAACATTTAGAATCTTGTAAGGACAATGATTGCTCGTGGATGATGTTTTGAGTAGATGGATGTTGGGTGGTAGGATGCGTTCTTCCTAACTTGAAGATTTCGGGGACGAAATCCTTTAAGGAGAGGAGAATGTAACAACCCGTATTTTCAATAACCTGTTATAACATAAATTGAGGCAGAATTTAATTCTAAAATCTGAATCAAGGGAAACGGGCTATGCCATTGCGTTCGTCTCGGAAAAATACGCGAAATAGAGTCCGAGTTTTCGAAAATCGGAGTCCGTATGACCCGATTAAGGCCCAACGAAGTTTTCAGAAAATTTCTAAGTAAAAACAGATTTCAAGTTTGAAATTGGAAATTTGGGCCAGTTTGGGCCAGGCGGGAAAAATCCCGCCAGAACACCCAAGTCGATAGCCCTGTCGACTTGGGAGTCGACTTGGTTGGACCCAAGTCGACAGCCCTGTCGACTTGGCTGTCGACTTGGTCCAGCCGGGCTATTTAGCCTGGTGCACCATTTAGAGATTGTGTTGAGCTTGGGGGCCAGATTCGGTTTTGAGGGCTGAGATTGGAACTAGGGTTTAATCCTATGGCCTAAAACACTTGCCTAATCTATAAATAAGACCCTAACCTACCCTAAATCATCATTAATCTATCCTACAACTAAATTATGGCAAAATCAATCCTCTCATGGCCTCCACTCTCTTCATAAAAAAATTCCTAAATCAATTTCTAAGTGATTTTCCATGCATACAAGTGTTTTCAAACTTGTATGAGCATCATTAGCTTGCATTCAAGTCAAGTTTCTATATTTGCATCATAAAGGAAGGGTTTTGATCATTTTGGCTTGCATTTTTGGGTTAAATTGGTTGCATAAGGGCTTTCTTATATTTGCTATACTCATTTGAGTCTTCATAAGCATTGTAAGCCCTATTCTACTTTCATACTTAGACTCTAAAGTTAAATGTATGATATGCAAGTTTTCTATGATGTAATATGCAAGTTTATCATGTTATGCAAGTTTTCTATGATATGATATGCAAGTTCATCAAGTTATGTTATGCAAGTTGATATGCAAGTTATGTTATGCAAGTTGATATGCAAGTTGTCATATGATATGCAAGTTATGCTATGCAAGTTGATATGCAAGTTGTCATATGATATGCAAGTTATGCTATGCAAGTTTGGGTTGAACATTTTGTTCATGCTATCATGTTATGCAAGCTTATCTTGGGTTTATGAACATAAAGCTTCAAGCTTTATGCTAAAGGTTGCATTTTAGCAACATGTAAGTTATCATATCCCTTATGATAACTTGCATGTGAGGCTAAATGCGAACTTATGGCCATTTCTACATGCCATTTAGTACCATGTATCACCAATATGCTAAGTTTGGTTTTATGCATGCTTTTGGGGCCTAAAAATGTAATATGCAAGTGTATGAACACATGAACATTTCATATGCCACCATGTTGAACTTGTGGCTTCAACACCTTTTATGTCATGATTATGCCAAGTTCCCTCCTTCTATCCTTTATGCTCTATTGCGATATGTAAGCGATGGGATTGCGTTTGGGGTTGGGTAAAAGTAAAAGACATAAAAACATAAGCTTGGGAATTTACCTATTAAGTTAGGTCTACCCATTGGGAATTTACCTATTAAGTTAGGTCTACCCAATTGCTTTGAAATCTTTGCAAGTCTTTGCGAAGTCAGGCTGAGGATGCTGAGGGGGAGGAGGGAGTGGAACCTCAGCGACAGGAGGAGGAGGAACATTAACTACCGGAGGAGGAGGAGCATTAACTACTGGGGGAGGAGGAGGAACATCCGCGGGGCCGGCTTCGGTCGCCCTAGCCTCCAAAAGTCACCTATACCACACAGGTACGTGTACTCCCTCCGGAAGAGCAAAGTTATCAGCCATACTGAAAATGAAGAAAAAGACATATTCAAAATGGAGAAAAACGAAGGAATTTTGCTAATGGCTTTTTGGGGAATAACCTTTAAAATAAACTAGACTTTCTTTGGAAAATACTTTATACTTGGTTTTGAAAATAGTTTTCCAAAAGTTTTCTAAAAACCTTCTTGTTCCTTCTCGTAAACCATATGCTCTGATACCAAATTGTAACACCCCACCTCTGCCATGGTGACTCTTGCAAGCACTCTGACTTTGGAGGAGCGTTTGAATCAGGTAAACATGCATAATGATATATCAAGGCAGAACAAGAACATATGTATATATGTGAACAGAGTAAATATCATAGATAAAACAGCGGAAGTTTTCAAAACATTTCAAAACAAGTCTGGTACAACATAGCTTTCCAAATAAACAAGTCTAGATAAAACAACATCAACTGAAAAACTGAAATACATAAGTGCTATCCCCAAATAAGTGGTAACCATGGCTAGCTTCATGTCGAAACCGTACATGAGCTGAAAATCCCTCAAGCAAGCAATCCGAAATCCAAGCTAAGCTCCAGTATTCCCTCCCTGAGAACCTGGGGGGGGGGGGGAACGGAAGAAAAGAGGCGAAAGAAAACAGGTCAGTCAAAAAGACTGAGTAAGCCCTACTACAATCAATGTAAACTGATAAAGTTAACTGGCATGAGCAGCAGGGATGAACATAAGGATAACAACATACTAGCATGATGATTAACCAACAAGGAAGATAAAGGTGTCATCGCATAATCAGGATTAAGGTTTTGCACCACAGGTGTACTAGCAAACTAACATGACTTGAATATACAAGTATTGATCCCTTGGCCCAAGCTTTGGCCCAATAACATGAAATGACCCTAATACGAGGTCCAACCAAACGGTCTAGTCGATCGGCTCCCTAAGCCTAACTCGTCACGTGTTGGTGTCGATACGGCCCAAACATGATTGTAGTCAGACTGTGCAGGGTCTCCCATCGGGTGTATCAAGCCCTAGGGTGGCAACCCCTGGACACCATAAACATGAGTGCACAGTCTCGATCTACTGGTACCCGTGCATGCTTTCCCCGGCTTCGGACTATGTGCACGACCATGGTCCGCCCGGAACTACACCGGCGTACCCTCTGCCGTCGCTTTTGGTCGCTTACCTCCAGCCCAGTAATCGTGCCCCCTCCCTAGCCTAGTCCCTAGGGTCATGATGATACTAACTTGGGATTACTGCTGGAGTGGGCCCCCATTGCTAGGATTTTTCTAGTGGGTTAAGTACGGTTTAACCCTCTTGCTAATCATGGATTAACTTGGTTAAGTGTAACGATGAGTTCACGACTTAACCCCGATTAATCTACCGAGCCCAAATTGGTTAAGTACTAAGTGGACCATGACTTAACCCTAATCATGAGGCATTAATTAATTTAATGCGCCTTAACCTCTCACATTAGACTTTGTTGCGGTTACTAGTTAAGCCGGGCGGGTCCGGGTAGCTTTACACCACAACTTGGTCTAACCTCGGGTTCAAGGTACAACATGGCCAACTTCTCACATTGGGTCCTATTGTTTGTAGCAACTAGTTAGGCCGGTCGGTTCCGGGTAGGTTTACGCTACAAACTCAACCCAACCTCGAGTTGGTCACACTTATCAATTTCTAAGTGTCATGTCCATCATGTTTCCAAAACATGTTACAAGTTTTCAAGCAATTGGGTAGACCTAACTTAATAGGTAAATTCCCAATGGGTAGACCTAACTTAATAGGTAAATTCCCAAGCTTATGTTTTTATGTCTTTTACTTTTACCCAACCCCAAACGCAATCCCATCGCTTACATATCGCAATAGCGCATAAAGGATAGAAGGAAGGAAACTTGGCATAATCATGACATAAAAGGTGTTGAAGCCACAAGTTCAACATGGTGGCATATGAAATGTTCATGTGTTCATACACTTGCATATTACATTTTTAGGCCCCAAAAGCATGCATAAAACCAAACTTAGCATATTGGTGATACATGGTACTAAATGGCATGTAGAAATGGCCATAAGTTCGCATTTAGCCTCACATGCAAGTTATCATAAGGGATATGATAACTTACATGTTGCTAAAATGCAACCTTTAGCATAAAGCTTGAAGCTATATGTTCATAAACCCAAGATAAGCTTGCATAACATGATAGCATGAACAAAATGTTCAACCCAAACTTGCATAGCATAACTTGCATATCATATGACAACTTGCATATCAACTTGCATAACATAACTTGCATATCATATGACAACTTGTATATCATATGACAACTTGCATATCAACTTGCATAACATAACTTGCATATCATATGACAACTTGCATATCAACTTGCATAACATAACTTGATTAACTTGCATATCATATCATAGAAAACTTGCATAACATGATAAACTTGCATATTACATCATAGAAAACTTGCATATCATACATTTAACTTTAGAGTCTAAGTATGAAAGTAGAATAGGGCTTACAATGCTTATGAAGACTCAAATGAGTATAGCAAATATAAGAAAGCCCTTATGCAACCAATTTAACCCAAAAATGCAAGCCAAAATGATCAAAACCCTTCCTTTATGATGCAAATATAGAAACTTGACTTGAATGCAAGCTAATGATGCTCATACAAGTTTGAAAACACTTGTATGCATGGAAAATCACTTAGAAATTGATAAGTGTGACCAACTCGAGGTTGGGTTGAGTTTGTAGCGTAAACCTACCCGGAACCGACCGGCCTAACTAGTTGCTACAAACAATAGGACACAATGTGAGAAGTTGGCCATGTTGTACCTTGAACCCGAGATTAGACCAAGTTGTGGTGTAAAGCTACCCGGACCCGCCCGGCTTAACTAGTAACCGCAACAAAGTCTAATGTGAGAGGTTAAGGCGCATTAAATTAATTAATGCCTCATGATTAGGGTTAAGTCATGGTCCACTTAGTACTTAACCAATTTGGGCTCGGTAGATTAATCGGGGTTAAGTCGTGAACTCATCGTTACACTTAACCAAGTTAATCCATGATTAGCAAGAGGGTTAAACCGTACTTAACCCACTAGAAAAATCCTAGCAATGGGGGCCCACTCCAGCAGTAATCCCAAGTTAGTATCATCATGACCCTAGGGACTAGGCTAGGGAGGGGGCACGATTACTGGGCTGGAGGTAAGCGACCAAAAGCGACGGCAGAGGGTACGCCGGTGTAGTTCCGGGCGGACCATGGTCGTGCACATAGTCCGAAGCCGGGGAAAGCATGCACGGGTACCAGTAGATCGAGACTGTGCACTCATGTTTATGGTGTCCAGGGGTTGCCACCCTAGGGCTTGATACACCCGACGGGAGACCCTGCACAGTCTGACTACAATCATGTTTGGGCCGTATCGACACCAACACGTGACGAGTTAGGCTTAGGGAGCCGATCGACTAGACCGTTTGGTTGGACCTCGTATTAGGGTCATTTCATGTTATTGGGCCAAAGCTTGGGCCAAGGGATCAATACTTGTATATTCAAGTCATGTTAGTTTGCTAGTACACCTGTGGTGCAAAACCTTAATCCTGATTATGCGATGACACCTTTATCTTCCTTGTTGGTTAATCATCATGCTAGTATGTTGTTATCCTTATGTTCATCCCTGCTGCTCATGCCAGTTAACTTTATCAGTTTACATTGATTGTAGTAGGGCTTACTCAGTCTTTTTGACTGACCTGTTTTCTTTCGCCTCTTTTCTTCCGTTCCTCCCCCCCCCCCCAGGTTCTCAGGGAGGGAATACTGGAGCTTAGCTTGGATTTCGGATTGCTTGCTTGAGGGATTTTCAGCTCATGTACGCTTTCGACATGAAGCTAGCCATGGTTACCACTTATTTGGGGATAGCACTTATGTATTTCAGTTTTTCAGTTGATGTTGTTTTATCTAGACTTGTTTATTTGGAAAGCTATGTTGTACCAGACTTGTTTTGAAATGTTTTGAAAACTTTCGCTGTTTTATCTATGATATTTACTCTGTTCACATATATACATATGTTCTTGTTCTGCCTTGATATATCATTATGCATGTTTACCTGATTCAAACGCTCCTCCAAAGTCAGAGTGCTTGCAAGAGTCACCCTGGCGGAGGTGGGGTGTTACAGTTGGGATATTATTATAAATGGGTATGATATGGGCAATAGGAACGACATTGGATTTAATTCTCAGGCTGCTCATATTTCATATTCTTATATTGATGATGACCAATATAACCATATCTCCCATTGTTTTCCTGTATAGGAAATCTGGAACACTCCCGATGTGAAGTATGGAAGAATTGAAAACAGTAGTTCAAAATTATAGAAGGTCAACTCAGATTCAGATATATGCTTGAAAGGAGAAACAAATGAAAATTCAGGTAAATCAAACGACGGCTCAACAGACAATGAGATAGGAAATTTCTCATACGAAGATTTTGTTTATATGTGTACTGGTTTATCCAAATCTGTTGATAAACTCCAACGGAGAAACAAATCTCTAAAATCTAAAAATCATGAGTTGACCAACAAAATGAATGTTGTGGAATTAAAACCTGAACACTCGAAAAATTATTCAAACTCTGATTATAAAAATTGTTTCAATTTGAAAAACAATCTAGTTCATCTCAATAAAAATATTCAAAAGCTTGAGAACGAAATTATGATCTTAAAAGAGAACAAGACCGAGCTTGTAAGTACAAACATTTTTTTACAAAAGCAATTACATAATTTTAGGACACCTGAAAATTCCAAACTTGAAATTCTTGAAAAGGAAAATTTGGTGAAAACTGAATCTATTTTGACCGAGCTTGAAAATGAGATTGAAAAATTCAATAGTTTTGAAAAGCTTGAAACTGAAAAACAAAAATGTTTTGAAAAAGATATTTCTGTGTCTCAAGCCAAAATTTAATTACTTGAAAACGAAAATTTGGTTTTGAAACAAATAGATGCTAAAAGGGAGATCACTAATAATCGTTGTTCAGATCTAATAAAAGAAAACGGTGATCTTAAATCCAAACTTCAATGACTTGAATCAACTTTGGATAAATTTTCTAATGGGTAAAAATTGTTGAATATGTTGTTGCAAAAACCAAGTTTCTATTGGAAATAAATATGGTCTTGGCATTGGGAAAATCAATGGCTTTGAAAAACTGAATTCTAATGATTTTAAAAATCCTTCAAATTGCTTTGGGAATGCTCGTTTTGAAAATTTGTACATGATTTTAAAAATCCTTCAAATCGCTTTGGAAATGCTCATTCTGAAAATTTAAAATCTGATAATTTCAAAGGTTTTTTAAATCATAATCCTAGTGAGAATTTGTTTAGCTACAAACCATTTAAACAATCTTGGATCCCAAACGGAAATAAAATGATTTTGACTAAATTCAAATAAATTTGGGTTCCTAAGGGTACAAAAGTAAATTCAGATGGATTGTTATACAAACATGTTTGGGTACCTAAAGTCGTAAACATATTTTAGGGTGGTTTTACAAATTTCATTTGACCACTCGATCCCCTAAACTGTTAGGTACCGAAGATGGCTGAGGAACTGCTTTGCTAAAAAGAGAATGAATTCCAGTTGTTCCATATTGTTGTATCATTTAGCGTTCCTTAGCCAAGTTTTTTTGAGTTAGAGATTCATTGGTTCACACTGATTACATGCATGATCTCTAAACTCATCTCTATTAATATTCACTGTTTTTATTCTTCTTTATTTATTCCTCCTTCTGCCCTTTCTATTTATTTTCTTTTGATTATTTTGATTTGATTTGACACTGCTATATTTTTTCCTTTATGAGTTTTCCTAACTTCAAATTGCAGAATTCATGATTTTCTGGAAATTTGCTTCATTTGTATAAAATTCGAATGTTTTAATGACTTTTCGGTCTTGATATCAGTATTGTAAATTACTGCAATTATTTTGAAGTTTATATTTTTCCTATGATTTCTGATTTCCTAATAGTGTTGAAATATTTTTTTATCATATCTTGACACTGTTACTCTGAATTCTATTTTTTTTAAATGAAAAAACTGTGAAATTTCACACACCTTTGCTGTTTTGGGTTTCTTCTAATTCATTTTGGAAAGACTTGAAAATTTATACTTATTACAGTACACTACTACTTTTCAGTTGTGATAATTTCATTGGTTTTTGGATTGGCTTGGATATTCCTGAATTGAAAAACATTTGGCTTGGATCACTATATTGAATCTTGAAATTCATTTTTAATTCATAATCATTTGACTCATATATTTGATTGTTTGAAATCATTTGAAAATTTGATATCTTGAATCTCACACACATCTTGAATCTGGAATTAATAATATTGTATGATTGATTCATTGTTTCTCAAAATTTACATCTATTCAAGTTATTTCAAATAAACTGTTTTTAATCTTGGATCATGAATATCTCTCAAGCTTGATTTAAATATTCTGAAAATTTCTCTTGTGCTTGTCAGAAATAATTGTGAAAAATCTTTGAAAATCTAGTTTTTGAAACTCACTGATTGCTGCTCTGATAAAAGGTTCAAAATTGTTTTCTGATTGGCTTAACTACTTTGAATGGAAAATCGTTTGGCATAGATTCTTGTGCTACACCCTGAAATTCATTCTGAAATCATGATCATTTACTTGGGTATTGTTTTGTTTGAAATCATTTCAATTTTGTTTGATATCTTGATTCTCACACAGTTCTTGGAATTGAAGTTAATAACCTTGTGTGATCGATTCATTGAATCTTGAAGTTCTCACAGCCCTTCAAGTGATTTCAAATAAACCGTTTCCTTAAATCTTGGATCATGATTTGTCTTCTTGGACTTATTGTAATTTTTCTAAAAACTCTCTTGTGAAACGTGTTTTAAGATTGAAATTTGTTGCTCTGATAAAAAGGAGTTGTTTTGGAAAATGTTTTGATAACTGTTTGTTTTGGTAAAAATTGTTTGTTGCTCTTATTGATGGAATTAATTTGTTAGATTTAACTCCTTGGGCTTGGTAATTAGATATTGTTGTCTGAGTTACCTTTATTAGCCACCAGGGTGGTATTTAAATCCCCATTAGCAGAAACAACAAGTGGTATCAGCCTTAAATGCTTTGAAATTTTCTCATTCATCTGTTTAATTCTTTATATTGATTCCCATCTTGTATAGATTCTTCAAAATCCTCTTAAAACTGATTTTTAATTTTAATGCTATTTGTTGATTTTTAATTCAGAAATTGAAATCAATAACAAAATTGAACTGTATTTAGTATTCATCAAAATTATTATTATATTTTGAAATTGTGATGAGTTGTGACTATAGTATACTTCATAACAAGAGGAAATTTTATTTAAATTCTTATGGTACTTTGAACAGTTTTTATAATATCTTTGAATTGGGACTTACTTCACGAACATCTTCTTTATCTACCATCATTTTGCCATCCATCATGATTTTATATTAATGGGGAGAGTTTAATATTTTTTAAAAATCATCTTAAATGTACGATGTCAAAATTTGTGATAGAAATGTGACTGTATTATTTTTCAGAAATAGAGATAATTGAAAATTTTCAAAGATTCCAGTGCAGGTGAGCTTATTTCATAATGTGATTAATTTAGAAATTCATTTCACAATCATTTCTATACCTACCGTATTTCTATCATCCATATTGGTTTTATATACCGAGGAGATTTTTTAAAAAGGAAAATGATAAAAATATCATATGCATAAGTATTTCTCTAACCTCGTTTAAAAATCCAAGCTCTAGTCATGCATGGTTAAGGGATTACATATAATTTAAGCTGCAACTGATCTCATTTAAAAATCCAAGATCGGTTATGTGTGGTTAGTGTGCTCTTAAATAATAAAAATAGAAAAATATAAAGGAAATAAATAAACATTTATATGAAATCCTCCTTAGTGTGTAAAAATTAGCTTATCAATCCATTTTCTAACTTATGAAATGTGTTAATATTTTATGACATATTATGATTTGTCAATTGATAGCTATTGGGATTTGAGATTATTTGATTCTGTCACTTAAGTTGAACTTATAATAGTAGTCCAAATCCATCACGGTTTTGTGCTCATTTTTCATTAAAAAATCTTTTGAAAATAATTGGAATCCACATGTTTTTTTTAACTCTCTCCATTTTTATAAATTTCATCGTAAATCCACCATTCTACAGTGTGAAATTTTCCACTAGTTCTTACAAATAGAATATTAGATTTTTTGTTTGATTAATTGAGATTTATGGTGAACGTTCTTCCTCTTAAGCTGATGCTATATTTTTAGTCAATTTTTCATCACTGTTTTAAATTCTATATCCTTTTAATGATAACAAAAGGGGGAGAATGAGTTATGATTTTGATCGATGAGTGAATATTCTTTAATATTTTAATATTGAAGTTTTAATTATTGTTTTCACCCATGCTCATGTTTAGGGGAAGTGTTGTTGTAGGGGGAGCATACAAATAGGGGGAATTCAATAATTTACTGTTAAACACATTTATTATATTCAGAATCTTATTATATATATGTCATCATCAAAAGGGGGAGACAGTTGAATATAACAATTCTATTATTTTTGTTTGATGATAACAAACATAAATATATATTATTATAAATGTGTTTGCTATTGTACTATTCTATTACATCGCAGACAGAATAAAATATTTATATTTAAGTAGAATACTACTACACAAGAATTTAAATATTCAAACAGTATTTTATTAAAATATAATATTTTATTTCTACATTTGAAAAGTACAGATTTATAACTCTATTTGTACTTCTCACTGTAATACAATACATTTCATTTCATATTAAATTTCATTTGTTACATTGTTCTTCACTACAACACTCAGTTGCATTCTCCCAGTTATACAGTCACTCATGTATATACATTGTTGCCTCACAACATTTCTCTCAGTCACTCAGCTACAGATATTCTTGCATTCACCAACTCACACTCTGTCTTCACATTGTCTTCTATCTGTCTTCATTGTCAATCCAGTCTTCTGCTTAATGCCACAAAACACATATAGTAATCTAGGACAAAAATATTTTAAATTCTAGCAGATATAATTTTATTTTAAAAAAATTTATCTACTTCAGAATTTTGGTGTGTTTCTCATCATTTTTCATGACTTGATCTGATTTATATGGACATCCATTTCTGTCTAGACAGCTTGTGATATTCACAATGATACACTGTAAATACCACAAGGTAGATAGCATTTCTTATGATCATCTACATATTAAAATTGCCCCCTAAGACAAACCAGGAGACAAACATGGAGACAAAGAGCGGCTGAGATTTATTCTTAGTTTGGACAAAGGACGGCCTGGATTTGTACACACATCGTTTCATTTATTCTTAGCTTACCAAAATCAGCGCACATCATCCCTTTTATAAGTAAATCTATTTAATCGCTATATATATATATAAGGAATGACTTATGTATAATTGTTAATTACAACCAAGTAAAATTAATTGTATATAGTATATACAATTAATTTTTTCATATATGCTTATTTCAGATTTGAAATATTGAATGTTTTGTTAAAATTCATTATCTTACATATGATTCATATATAGTATATTACCAATTGATATTATAAGTAAAGCTATTTAATCGCTATATATATAAGGAATGACTTATGTATAATTGTTAATTACAGCCAAGTAAAATTAATTGTATATAGTATATACAATTAATTTTTTCATATATGCTTATTTCAGATTTGAAATATTGAATGTTTTGTTAAAATTCATTATCTTACATATGATTTATCCCTTTTATAAGTAAAGCTATTTAAATTAATTGTATATAGTATATACAATTAATTTTTTCATATATGCTTATTTCGGATTTGAAATATTGAATGTTTTGTTAAAATTCATTATCTTACATATGATTCATATATAGTATATTACCAATTGATATTATAGATTTAACGCATTTATTAGTTACATATGGTACTCAATCGCTATAAATTTACATAACACCTTCTTTACTCTTCCTTCCACATTCATAGCCTCTCTTTTTTACTCCTCAGTTTTGTTCTCTTCCTAACACATCATGACTAAGGTAATTCTCTTTGTGTAACTTAACTCCTACTTTTTTTACCATCTACTTAGCTCATTTTACATTAAATCTATGCAGTCCAAGCTTTTTCTGCCAACCAAACAGTCTCAATTACCCATTTCAGCAAGAAAACATAAACGTAAAAGCATACGTCTAACTAAACCCCATAATTCAACCAGCTATGAAACCACCACAACTGTGACTAATGTCCCATCTCCTACTGCTCCTCAAGTTCAACCCAACGATTTTCAGAACGAAAATGAAGCTCACGATCTTCCGCCTACTACTCCACAACATACGGATAACGAAGACGAAGCTCATTGGAATGCAGTGGTTTGATACAATTTTTTTTCCACCATTCATACAACTATATGTATCATACGTATTCCTTTACTAACCAATTTCTTTTAAACTGCAGTTTGCGGACTGTGACAGGATCCAGGCAGAGCATCTGGCGTCAAATTTCTTTTTTTTAAATTTATGAAACTGAGAATGTATTCTGCACTAATAAATTACGTTTGTTTCTCATTTGCATTTCCGGTATAAACACCTAGATGTATTTCTCTGTGTACCCATTTCCCTTATGTAACTCTTATACATAAGCAGTATATTGCATAATTTTGTGTTCTGCTACACGTTTTTTTTGTTTTTTTTGTGCACCTGCTCATGTTGTCGACTCAGTTTTACTTTATGTTTCTAACTTCCTATGCACACTTTTATGCCTCATGTAAAATATCAACACCAACTCATAAAAAGTAGTGTGAAACTATTTCACCTCCCTGCAACATTTTGCCAAACTTATTTAAGTTTTTAATTAAACCAATTTGTTATAAATATAGCTTCTCCTAGCATATGCATCTGAAACATACGGATAACGAAGACGAAGCTCATTGGAATGCAGTGGTTTGATACAATTTTTTTTCCACCATTCATACAACTATATGTATCATACGTATTCCTTTACTAACCAATTTCTTTTAAACTGCAGTTTGCGGACTGTGACAGGATCCAGGCAGAGCATCTGGCGTCAAATTTCTTTTTTTTAAATTTATGAAACTGAGAATGTATTCTGCACTAATAAATTACGTTTGTTTCTCATTTGCATTTCCGGTATAAACACCTAGATGTATTTCTCTGTGTACCCATTTCCCTTATGTAACTCTTATACATAAGCAGTATATTGCATAATTTTGTGTTCTGCTACACGTTTTTTTTGTTTTTTTTGTGCACCTGCTCATGTTGTCGACTCAGTTTTACTTTATGTTTCTAACTTCCTATGCACACTTTTATGCCTCATGTAAAATATCAACACCAACTCATAAAAAGTAGTGTGAAACTATTTCACCTCCCTGCAACATTTTGCCAAACTTATTTAAGTTTTTAATTAAACCAATTTGTTATAAATATAGCTTCTCCTAGCATATGCATCTGAAACAGAAATGAAAAAAGTATTTTACATAGGCAGGTGGATATGATAATGTAAAATATTGTTCAGTGGAAATTAGGATCAATTGTTTTGGCATGTTTCTTGCTTGGCCACGTGTAATTATAAACTCATAGTTAATGGTTAATAAATGAGGCCTGCAACGACTAATCCTACACATAACTATATTTTCGTCTTATTTCTTGGGTATACTTTAATAAACTGTGATCAAATAGTTTACATACACAGTTGGATATGATAATGTAAAATATTGTTCAATGGAAATTAGGATCAATTGTTTTGGCATGTTTCTTGCTTGGCCACATGTAATTATAAACTCATAGTTAATGGTTAATAAATGAGGCCTGCAACGACTAATCCTATACATAACTATATTTTCGTCTTATTTCTTTGGTATAATTTCATAAACCTATTGGCACAAAATTAAAAATTGAATTGGATGAAAAACAATTCCTCATTTGAATGTTTTCACCATGGAAAGTAAATTCGGTTTCTTTTATATTTTGGCATTTTTCTTGCTTGGCCACGTGTAATTATAAACTCATAGTTAATGGTTAATAAATGAGGCCTGCAACGACTAATCCTACACATAACTATATTTTCGTCTTATTTCTTTGGTATAATTTTGGCACAAAATTAAGAATTGAATTGGATGAAAAACAATTCCTTATTTGAATGTTTTCACCATGGAAAGTAAATTCGGTTTCTTTTATATTTTTATTTTTCCTTTTTTATACCTGTAACATTTTGCATTCTTCCTTGGAATGAACGTGACTTTGTAATATAAATGGTATTTATTTACGCCGACATCTTTTTCATCTACTATTATAACTACCTAATTATTTTGTCAGTTTCCTTCAACAATCACCTTTACTGAATGTGCATTTTTGGTTTACTTTAAATACTTTGGTATTGTGTCGCTACTGTAATTGCATATTACCATTCGTGTTTCCTGTTCATTTATTTCCATAAATATATTTCCACTTAGGTTTGATTAATTTATAGTTGTAAAAATGGAAAATCGATGCTAATGTATTTATGCTGCTGTTCTTAATTTAAGCACTTGAATTATGCAATCATATATATTAATTTGACATTAATGAAAATGATGCCTAAATCAGATGAATCACAAGTTGAACAACTTTTTTAATATAGTTTGCGATAAATGGCAAGTACAATTAGTTTATCAACTATTATAATCAACTTCATTTTTATATATATAGTTTACGATAAATGACATGTGTTAAAAAAAGAAATATATCCAACAGCATTTTTTACTAATATAAATATCCTATTATTAATATATTAACATTATATTATACTGTGTAAATATAAAAATCTATTGCCATTTTAACAGTGTCCTACCTAAATAAATTATTATTTATTATACTTGCAGACGTGAGATATTATCATACCAGCAAAGAGCGGTTCAGATATAAAAAAAGTAAAGACATCAAGCGACTGTCAATCAACCAAATAAGCAAACAATTAAACGGGTTATTACTGCTTAACGGTTTTAACCTTTTTAGCCACGTTAACAAGTCCCCCAGGATAGATTTCTATCCACTCTTATTTATCATAGTTCGGTTCTCATCTTCCCACACGATTGCCATATTCTCTCTCTTTTATCACGCCATCTTATTCTTTCTCTCCAAAATGAATACATTACCATCTTAAAGCTTTTTATTTAGAAGAAATAAGACAGTTAGCTGAAAAGCCAGGGATCTGCTAGAGCGACCGGGAAAGAAGAACGAACGGATATAGAAAAAGAAGAAAATGACGAAGGGTTTTGCGCGGATCTAAATTCTTTCTTTGTACCGCAATCTTTTATCTGCTTGGCGCCTGCAGATTTAGAATTCGTTCGTTTAAACAGAGGTAGCTTACGCTTGAAAAATTCAATTTAGAGATTGGTTTAATAGGTTTTTTACGGTATTATTACTTACATAAAGTTTCAAGCAATTTTTGATATAGTTAAATAAATGCTATTGAGATGTTGGTAATATTAATCTCATCACATTTAATAACTGAATATTGGTATTGTTTGATTAAGTGGAAATTTCAAAATTGCAATTTACTGACTTTTTTTGCATTTCCCGGCCATCATCAAACTTTACATTAATTGCTAGGATGATTCAAGATTGATGACGAAACTGGTCAGCTGTTAGATTGATTTAAGATTGGCAACAACATAGCTAAGGTAAGTGAATCATAACCTTTAGATGTATACTTTTTTAATCTCATGGGTTCACTTATTACTCTCGATTCAGGTTTAAGATGGGTTATAGCTTAAAATTCAAAGAGATAGGATATGAATGAGCCTAATTATATTACTTTTGACTTCTGCATTTCGTTCTCTTTCATTTTTTTTACTCTGAGTTGCTCCTTACACATTTCAATGCTTTTGTTACATTATTAAATATATAACAAGATTCTAAGTTGAAGCTTGGATTTGCGTACAATTGCTATAGTGGTCTTCCATTTCCGCTTCAGTTTGGACATGGGGAATTGAGCAAATCAACACCAACTCATAAAAAAATAGTGTAAAACTCTAGCACCTCCCTGCAACATTTTGCCAAACTTATTTAAGTTTTTTAACCAACATTACAAACGAGCAATGGAAGGGAAGATATATGTCATTCATTGCCCATTATTGATATTATCATCTTATATATTAAACCAATTTGTTATAAATATTGCTTCTCCTATCATATGCATCTGAAACAGAAATGAAAAAAGTATTTTACATAGGCAGGTGGATATGATAATGTAAAATATTGTTCAGTGGAAATTATCATCAATTGTTTTGGCATGTTTCTTGCTTGGCCACGTGTAATTATAAACTCATAGTTAATGGTTAATAAATGAGGCCTGCAACAACTAATCCTACACATAACTATATTTTCGTCTTATTTCTTTGATATAATTTTATAAACTGTGATCAAGTAGTTTACATACACAGGTGGATATGATAATGTAAAATATTGTTCAGTGGAAATTAGGATCAATTGTTTTGGCATGTTTCTTGCTTGGCCACGTGTTATTATAAACTCATAGTTAATGGTTAATAAATTGTGGTTAGTTAAGGTTTACAAATTGAATTTAACATTATTTTTCACCAATTTAAATTTGTTTTACCTTTAGCTCTAACTCATTATAACTAACCACAATTTAATTTGGCAACTGACAGTAGAAGATATGGAAAACGCGAACAAACGTATTTTGGTCGATATAACCAATCGTACCCCTACTACGTCTGCAGGACATCGAAAGCGTCACAAGGTTTGGTTAACATATATCTTATACGTACATTCGATGCAAATCATTAACCATGTTTGTCCCGTTCTGCAGGGTACTAACAACACTTTGCTCATTGATGCTGATAAAAATGATACTGAGACCTCTACAAGCACTACAACGAACATGTATGTGCACGCTCTACTCATAATTCCAGTATTTGCTCATGAAAAAAACTTTCTGTCATATTTATTTACATCTACCATATTAACATGCTATGTATTTATCTTTGATTTTCTTTTAATACATGAAAAATTAATCTTTGCTGCAATTAGGCCATCAAGGCGCTCAATTGCTCAAACTTTGCGTAGACAAAAAGAAAGACTGACAAAAAATGCAACAACTTCGGGAACGGAATCTACAAGCACTACAACCAACATGTATGTGCACACTCTACTCATAATTCCTGTATTTGCTCATGAAGTAAACTTTCTGTCATATTTATTTACTAAATCTACCATATTAACATGCTATGTATTTATCTTTGATTTTATTTTCTTCTAATACATGCATTAATCTTTGTTGCAATTAGGCCATCAAGGCGCTCAATTGCTCAAAATTTGCGTAGACAAAAAGAAAGACTGACAAAAAATGCAACAACTTCGGGAACTGAATCTCAAAACTCGGTATTCAGTCTTCCCTCTTCAACTTCCATTATGCAACGTAATGGTGTAACCCAATCTTCACAAGTGATCGGTGGTGTAGAAGATAACTCCAGCGAAAATCCAACACTTCTTCCCTCCTCATCTACTCAACTTAACACTCAAATGTAAGTCTACTATTGTTTGCAGTCATTCAATTCGTGCCTATACCATGTCCCAACCATAAAATCTAAATACACACAACTGGACCTTCACTCATAATATATTCATCTCCATTAGGTTAACTGAAGATGGCTTGGTTACACCGTTATCAAATCGCTCCATTTCTCAAAAGCTACGCAGGGAACGAGAAAGGATTTACCGTGCGCAACACATTGAACGTCATTCCCTTGGCTTAATGAACATACCATGTCCATTTTGTAGAGCACTTCATTGGATCGACGAACGTTTGTCAAAATCTCCATTATGTAATCCCATTTTTGGAACATGTTGTAAGTCTGGAAAAGTAAAGTTACCTCCATTATCACAACCTCCGACGGAATTACGACAGTTGTATGATGGAAACGACTCTTTATCTACTTCTTTTTTGCAACATATTCGTGAGTATAATTCTGCAAATGCATTCACAAGTCTTGGCTGCAAATTAGATGATAGAACTCTCGGTACACATGGGATAAAGTCGTTCACAATACATGGAGAACTACGACATAGAACAGGTGCTTTGCTGCCTGATATGGGCAATCCCCCTGTATATTCTCAACTATACATATATGATCCTACTGCTGCATTGACATTTAGACATGAAAGAAACCAACATCTTAATAGACAAGTTTTGGAAATAATACAATGTGTTCTTTTGCGGGACAATGAATTCACAAAATTATATCGTCAGGCTTATGATATTTTGAAAAACTCGACTGACGCAGCACAAAATCTTCCCTTGCGTCTTCATTACAATCAGACAAATGACAAACGTGTCTATAACATGCCAACAACGGATGAAATAGCTATTATCTTACCTGGAGATGGATCTCAAATTTGTGGAACTAGAGATATTGTAATACACTTGAAAGGAGGTTCACATTTGGAACGGATCAGCGAATGTCATCCTGCGTACTTACCCCTTCATTATGTCCTTCTATTTCCCCATGGTGATCTTGGTTGGGATATTAACCATATGAAATGGAATCCCTCTTTAAACATTCCTGATACCAAAAGACTGACACAACAACCATATTATAGTTATCGGCTCTTTGAAAGAGAGGGTGAATATTCCACAATTTTACGTGCACGTAAATTATTTCAAGAATTCATTGTAGATGCTTGGGCATGTACCGAACAAAATAGGTTATATTGGGCTAGGACTCATCAAACTGAGCTTCGCAGGGATCTGTACTGTGGAATTACTGATGTAGAGTCGGACGTCTTACAAGCAGATCAAATTGGTAAGCGATTTATCTTACCGTCCTCTTATATTGGTACTCCTAGACATATGTATGAAATATATCAAGACTCCCTAGCAATAACAAGATATAACAATCACCCAGATATCTTCTTAACAATGACTGCGAATCCAAATTGGCCAGAAATTGAGCAAGCTTTGAAATCAAACCAAAGACCCAACGATCGTCCGGACATTATCGCTCGGGTATTTGAATTGAAACGCAGAAGTTTGATGGATGAAATTTATAAAAATCATATTTTTGGTTCAGTTGTTGCACATGTGTACACTATAGAGTTCCAAAAAAGGGGATTGCCGCATATGCATGCACTTTTTTTCCTACAGTCCGCAGACAAATTAAGAACAGTGGATCAAGTAGATAGTTTGATTTCTGCAGAGTTTCCAGACGAAAAGGAACGTCCATTACTTTTTGAAACCATTAGAAGGTGCATGGTACATGGACCATGCAAGGGAAATATGCACGCTCCATGTATGGAAAATGGAAAATGTTCGAAGCGTTATCCAAGGGAGTGGGCTGATAATACATCAATGGATAAAGACGGATATCCAATATATCGTCGACGCAATGACGGAAAATCTTTTGAAATAAGGGGTATTTCTGTGGATAATAGGGATGTAGTTCCTTATAATCCAAAACTTTCTGAAATGTTTAATTGTCATATAAATGTTGAAGGATGTGCAAGTGTACGGGCTGTAAAATATATACATAAGTATATATATAAGGGTCACGATCGAACTACTGTTATTGTGGGTGAGGAAGATGAAATTAAGCAGTATCTTGACTCCAGATACATAAGCCCTCCTGAAGCTGCATGGCATATTTTTGGTTACCGTATGCATGAGGAAAAACCAGCAGTTATTCGTCTACAGCTACATCTACCCGGAATGCACCATGTCACCTTCGATCCGACAGAATCTGTGGATGCAATCAAATTAAGGGCAGAAAACCAAACTTCCACATTAATTGAGTTCTTCAAATTATATGCAGCACATCCAGAAGCAACAAAATATACATATCAACAATTTCCAGAGTTTTATACATGGAATAAAGAGACACATATATGGTCCCCACGAAGTGCAAGTTCAAAAGCTATAGGGAGAATGTATTTTGCAAGTCCAAACTCTGGTGAGCGGTTTTTTCTACGACTACTACTTACCATTTGTACAGGTCCAACATCTTTTGAGGATTTACGAACAGTTAATGGCGAAGTTCATGAAACATTTAAAGATGCATGCGTTGCTAAAGGTATGCTTGAAGATGACGAAGAATGGGTCACATGTTTGGAAGAGGCATCAATTATGAACACTGGATATCAACTTAGAAGACTTTTCTCCATTATTCTCACTCAGTGCTACCCTTTACGACCGCATAACCTTTGGACAAAATTTGCTACACACATTTGTGATGATTTAGGGCACACTATCACAAATCTTTTCCACATTACTAATCCTACTGAATATGAAATCCAAGATTATGGTTTACATATTCTTAACAAATTACTCCAAGAATCAGGAAAAAGTCTACATGATTTTCCACCAATGCCTCTGCCAACTAAAAACTGGGAAATTGTTGTGCAAAACAGACTTATAATGGAACACAAACAACTCCAATATGAAGGACAAGATGCGAAGGCGGAAAAAAATATTCTTACTTTCAACGATGATCAACGGAAAGCATACGAATTAATATTTTCGTCTGTTCAAAATCGAGACGGAAAAACTTTTTTTTTAAATGGTGGAGCTGGGACTGGAAAAACATACTTATATAATACAATTGCAGACAAATGTCGAAGTCTAGGACATATTGTGCTTACCGTTGCTTCATCAGGTATTGCTTCTTTACTACTTCTTGGAGGTAGAACAGCGCATTCAACATTTTCCCTACCATTAAATATTTTAGAGGACTCAACTTGCGGATTTACAAAACAATCATCAACAGCCGAGCTCCTAAGGCAAGCAAGTCTCATTATATGGGATGAAGTACCAATGCAACATCGATTTTGTGTTGAAACAGTCGACCGATCATTAAAAGATATTCGAGATAACGCACAGCCTTTCGGTGGACTGACAGTTGTTTTAGGAGGAGATTTTCGCCAAATTTTACCTGTTATCCCAAAGGGAACACGTGAAGATATTGTTGCATCAACGTTACGCCGATCACCGTTATGGGCAGTTGTTCATGTCTTATGTTTACACAAAAATATGCGACTAAGTTCCAATGACGTTGAGAGTGGTGCTTTTGCTGAATATCTAGCCAAGGTACTACATTTTCATTTCCTACTACTATCATAACAATAGTTCCACTCTGTGTCTATTTAATATAATCGTTCTTTTAATCAAAATTATTATTGTACAGATCGGATCAACGCCAGATCAACACGTTGACCTATCAATGATGCACAAATGCAGTAGTCTTGCTAACTTAATTGACACTGTTTATCCACGACTTACTGTCAACCAAGGATCTCCAAATTTTTTAAAGGACAGAACTATTCTCTCGGCACGCAACGAAGATGTGTGCGCAATAAATTCTGCATGTCTGCAAAAATGCTCTGGTGATGTTCATATTTTCCTTTCTGCTGACAAGTTAGTGGAAAATGAGGAAAATGATCGTTACCCAACTGAATTTCTGAATTCATTAGAGTGTAGTGGATTACCACCATTCAAACTTGAACTTAAAGTTGGATGCCCGATTATGCTGCTTAGAAACCTAGCTCCAAAAGAGGGACTCTGCAATGGAACAAGGTTGATAGTAGTTAGATGTGCAACACGAATAATTGAAGCTCAAATACTTACTGGAGATAAAGCTGTAATTTTGTATTTATACCTAGAATATCTCTTCAACCATCTTCCTCAGAATTATCTATAAACATGTCAAGACGTCAGTTTCCTATTAAGCTTGCTTACGCATTAACTATCAATAAAGCACAAGGTCAATCTGTGAAGTACGTCGGTATTGATTTACGCACCGAAGTGTTTAGTCATGGACAACTGTATGTTGCTCTATCTAGATGCACTGCATTCCATAGAATTTCAATTCTGCTAGAATCAACCACAACAACATCTACAACAAATGTCGTTTATCCTGAGGTTTTGCTGTAATTTCACGAAAAAAAAATGGAGTACAAATGTACGTACTTTTCTCCTCAACAGTTAGTTTACTAAACCTTTTTTTTTTAAAAAAATTCTTACTGCAGTTTTACACCTATATTTTGTCTACAGATGCTTTGCAATAAAAATATTTGGCCTGTCACCGCACCAATGTCCATCTTTTTGGTTAGTTTATTTGTTTGTAAGTCCTTATTTTCTTCACTATTACAAGTGTTTTCGCAATTACTTATTAAGTTTGGTACCTTAACACTACGACTTCATACAAACTGCTTTTCTAACCATTTTTGAGCTTTACTGCAGTTTGCAGACTGTGATAGGATCGAGGCAGAGTATCTGGCAAGGCGTTCAATGAATTAATCAACCTGCTTCTCCATTATAACCTCATTTTCTTCTTTCCACTGTATAAAAATACCTGTCTTTTCTTTGTATGCATAAGTTTGTATTATGCAGTTTGTTTCTGCATTTTGTTTTTAATTATGACACTTTTTCCCTTTCATTTATTATTCTGTTGCCAACTTCGCGCATCTTTTACTACTCAGCTGAAATAATTCCAACATTTTACATTCATCCACTTCCAATTTACATTAAATAACCTACGACAAATAAAAAATTAAATATACAATTACTCCACATATAAATAACATTTGATGAACATCAATCGACGCGCAAACGACTTGCATCGATCACGCACGAAGCGCGTGCGACAACCACGCGCGTACAAACTACAACACCCTGTACTCTATGCTCCCGTGCAAACTACAACATCCCGTATATGATTACTTTCACTCTAAGTATATGATTATTACAATCCACGACACACACAATTGTATCATCTCAACAAATTATGACACCCAACATCTTATGCATCCGTGCAACGCACGGGTTTCCACTCGTATATATATATATACACACACACACACACACACATATATATTCTACAAATACATGTATACACATACATGTGTATGTATATACACATATATTTTGTGCAGGGGCAACATGGTCAAATCAGTTAATGAGCATGAACCAAGAAATCCAGTACATGTACAAACACAAACATATATATACACATTTATGCATATGTATGTATGTATATATGTATATACATAGCAGGAACAATGGTTCAACATGAATTTTTTTAATGGAAAAAGTGTGCGAGTTCAAAATATTCAAGGCAGTCAAGATGTATAGCAACAAAACATGGCTGCAAAGAACTCATGTGCAAGTACATTGATGAGACAGCTCAAGAATAAGGAAGTCAGGTTCAAAAAGCCAAGCATAAATGTTCAGGAAAATCAACAAATACATTGTGGCAACAAGGGTAATTCGAAAAAATCCAAATCTGGACATATACAAGCATGGCCGAACAAAATTACAAGCCAACATGCACATATGAATGTAATGGTGTACACGGCAAGATTCACATGAAACAACACAAGATAGTATGCATAAGGATATGTGCAAGTAAACACGTGCAACAAATTCATAAGTGTGTGTGTGTGTGTGTGTGTGTGTGTATATATATATATATATACACACACACACACATAAATGCAAGAATGTCTATCCGCAGCAGTAGCCCAGCGGTTAAGGACTTTGTGCCATGGTAACAGTGGTGTGAGTTCGAAAACTGGAATGTCGTGCTAAGAGTTCAAACAAAAAGGTTTACAAGTTTGTAATGCCAAAGTATTGTTCCAGAAAAGCACATGCATGTACATAATAAAAAAGTGACAAAGCATTGAATTCACAACATAGATGAAAAAGGGAAAGAAATTTTTTGCAAGACCTTAGATGCGATGAATGCATTTATTCATTTCCAGATTGCAAATGAATCTCAACATGGCAAAACAGGGAGGAAATATTTGGCAAGCACAATATTTTCCAAGAACACAACAGTGAAATCAAAGGCAACATTTTTGGCAATTGTCTTTTTTTTTTTTTTTTTGCAAATCAAAGCTCAACAGTTTTTACAAGGGCCAAGGATCTTTTATTCCAGAAAACAAAAAAATTAGTTTGGCAAGAAACAAATCAAAACTTTCCAGAAATATACAAGCTCGAATTCAATGAAAGGAAAACAATTTTATTGTTTCCAGAAATGAAAATCAAACACAAGTCCAAGGAGTTTGTTTCCAGTTTTAAACAACACATTTTTGGCAAGAAAAAATATATGGCATGTGTTCAAATGACAATTTCTTTTTTTCATTCCTGAAATCATTTCTAGTTCATGTGTATAATTTATCACGTAGAATTTTCAAAGGGCTAAAAATACATTTCGGTTTGTTTTCTAGAAATACACAATACACTTTGGGCAAGAAACCATAAAAACTTTTTCAGAAATCATATGATTGATTCACAGGTTTAAAAAATTCCACAAAATGCACTGTGCATATTCAAGGGACCATAAAATCACATTGATCTATTTCCAGGATTTTTGCAAGCTCAGTATTGGATAGAAAATCATTCAAGTAATCGACCAACGAATCACGTCATCAATTTTGGGTTAGTATTTCAAAGTCGATTCAATCCATATCAAGGCAACCAACATTCACGCAACAATCAAGAAAGAAATCAGCCAAGTTCATTTACAGAAATCAAAGAGCTTAAGGATTTTTAAAATCCTATTTAAACACCTAATACATCATTGACAAAAATCACCGAAAACCAAAATTATCAATTCAAGAGCAATTTGAAAAAACAAATCAGAAGGAACTCACTGTTTTTTGATCGAGAATCCTAAATCGTTGACAAGAAAGAACAAACGTCAATCGAAAATCATCAGAGATTTTTTCTTCCAGCATTCGAAGTTGCATTTTTTGATTCAAGCAAGAAAACCCTAAGATTTTTTTTCGGTCGACATTTTTCAAGAGAGAGCTTTGCAAGAGAATAAACAAGGGGCCGACATTTTTCTTTTCACTAAGGGCTAAATTGTTAAAGGGTTTTTTTCATTGTTTCTATATTGTTTTGTTTCTTTATTTCGTACTTGTAATCATTCATTAGTTTGTCTAACTAGGGTTACTAGTTATAGGTTTTATAGTTAGGGTTTATGGATTATGGGTTTATAATGCAGGCAATATACGATCTTGGGGATAAAGATCAGTCTAGGATTTTGAGCGTAGGATTAGAACATGAGCAGAGTTTGCGAGTTTACAGGGTTTTGTAGGCGGGATCTGCTTTAGTACCTAGTAAAAATCTTGGGAATGCAGCAGTAGGCAGGGTTTGCCAAATCTGAGTAAAATTTATGTTATTTACTTCTGCATTTATATTCTCTGGTATAATATGTGTTTTTATATTTCTTAATATCTCGAATTAATTCAATAAACCCTATTCACCCCTTCTAGGGTCAATCTAGATCCAACATTAATGACATCGGTCCTTGAGCTCTTTCCCTTGAGGCCGTGGACATTGGTATAAGATTCGATACAGTGGATGCTATTTTAATATCTGTAGTAGAAGTCCCCTTTAAGAAGCTTATTTCCGAAGGTTCCCCTCTTGATATTCTTGTTGAAGCTGATATTGTGCGAGACGCTTGCTAATGTGCGTTATGATTCCTCTAGAGGCGTTTACCTCTTGAGTTAATGGTTATAAAAGAGCGCCTTATCCTACAATAATGACATCCTAGAAGGAAAGTGATGTTATACTAGAGTATGTGCTCTTGAAGTTCCTTTTGACACATGCGACGAGTTCCCCTAGCTTGATGACTCCTTAGTTTCTAGTGATTTTTTGCCTGGCTTGGACTTTCGAAAAGGAGACCCTTTTGATCCTTTTGAAGGGGTTATGGCATTGCTTATGTTGACTTGGGATTCCCCCAAGAGGCATACTTTGTCATTCCTTGACCCTAGTCTAGTCAATAACTTCCTAGTGAGATATGCTGAGTGATGGCCCCTTTTAACTCCTTTGGAAGCGTAGTGATGTTTCCTGAAGCTTGATTATGTTTCCTTCTGTCTCTTGGGTGAATACATTGTAACTTGAGTAAGTGTTTATTTATCATTTTGTTCTCGTTGATGGTTTCTCTGCGTGATTTCGTGTTTCAAGTGGCTCCTGTCATTGTCCTTGGAATTTCAATGGTGCTTCCCTCGATCTGAAAGGTTTATCTCACTCTTGAATGAATTGTGCTTAAATATTCCTTTATGACCTTTGCTTGCTTTATTATAATGCTTCTGATAGCTTGTACTTGATGTTCCCGGAGGGATGCTCTTCAGATCATAGTTTTGAAGACCGGACCGACCGTTGAACCGTAATGCTCCGTGGTCGAGGGTTTTGAAGGTCCAATCAGTTAAACCGTTAAAGCCGTACAAAAAATTTCTTCATTAATTATGTATTTAGTATGATTAATTTCACTTAATACAAGAAATAGAATTATGAAAATAGGCTGTAAAACTGGAATAACAAAGTATATTGCACAATATGGAAAAGCAGGAAGCATAATTGTAAAATATGTTAGGTTGTTGTTAGCCATTATAAGCAGTTTTGAAAAGAAACAAAGTTAAGCTAAACATTGCAGTCCCACATTTTAGAATAAGGTGGGAGCCTTGATATTTTCTTCTATAAATATATTTGGTACTCAGTGCAATCAGCTTACAGTTGGCTTCATGGCTTCGTATGCTTGCTTTCGTGTGGGTTTGTCAATGCTGACTGTGTTCCAGAATTAAATATTGTATTTCAGTTCAATTTTCGGTTTAGTGTATGAATAAAATTGGTTTTTTATTGGTTGAACTGCGGTTTAGGCGGTTTAATGGAAATTGCGGTTTATTAGGTTCCCAGACCGAACTTCCTTATGGTCGGCGGTTTTTAGGGTAGAACTGGCGGTTAGGTCCGGTTTTTAAAACAAGGCTTCAAATAACTCCAGAAACTTTTTTAGATCCTTCTGAAAGCCCTTTTTGACTCTTCTGACAACTTTTTGTCCAGTCTTTGCTAGTCTTCATTCATACTTCAAATCATGTGTATATTTTGGTTAAGGGTGCGTTCACTTTGGCATGCTCATTTTTTTTTTTGCGTCCGACACGCAAGCATCTTTTCCCTCTTCCAGATTCCACGATGGTCGGACGCAAGCACCTTTTCTTCCTTTCAGATTCCACGATTCTCGAACGTTGGAAAAGTAACTGTTGGCGTCCAACGCGTCGGACGCAAACGGTTATTTTTCCAACGTACATGTTGTACCGGGAAGACTATGCGTCAACGGAAGTTATTAGAAAAAATATGTATCATCTTATTAAAACTAAGCTTTTTCCCTCTAGAATAAATTAATTCTAATTATCCTTAAGCTGTTTTTCAGTTTCCCAGTCATTTGACTATTTAGTAATATTATGTTCAGTCATCCAACCATGTAGCTGTTTCGCCATTCAGCGTGGTGGTTACATTTGGTCACTTAGCTATTCAACCGTGCAGCTGAGTAGTTCCATTCAGTTATCTGACCATTCTGGTGCCAACTCCTCCTCTTTTTTTAGGGTGCTACTATTCACACCTCTATTTACGCTTCTGGCCACCTGAACTGAAAGCACCCCAAATATTTCAAATTTTCTTTGCTGGCCACCGTCTAAATTAATAACAGAAAAATGCAGAGACTACCAGCTTCTTCCTCTACACCATCAGTTCAATGTGTTCTGCGAATCAAATAGTTCAACAAAAAATTAAAATAATCCATTTTCATAACCACATTAGAAATTTTAATTTTTTTTTTATAAGTGAGTTCTTACTTCATTGGTTGTGAAATGATTCGTCAAATCAACATATATGTCTTTTGAGTCATTTGATCGAACTTGCATCATAATAACACAACTATCATGTCTATTGTCCAATTTATCATCATTCAAATACTACAACTATCAAACGACAAAAAAAGTTAATGTATCAATTTGTAAAATAAGACACGTAAGTTATATGGATAAAATCCTACACGTCAAAACTTACACTGTCATTCTTTGTTACAACATCGTCAAATTTAATGTTCTCCAAACTTAAAATTTCCGATGGAGCCGAAAAACTATCCTAAAACGCATTGGAAAACCCCAATCATTAAAAAAAATAACAACATATTCTATAACATAATAGAAAACAATAAAAATCAACCAATTCTAACCTCTTTTTTATCTTCGTCTTCCATATCTATTAGACACAAAAGAATATATGCTTTTCTTTGGATTGAAATTGTAGAGAAGTACGTGTTTTTCTTAAGAGAAGTGCGGTGGTGAATAACTAAATAAAGAATAATATATGGTGGCCAGAAGAATATAAAAAATAATAATTTGTATTAAATTTAGGAAGGTGGCCGGAAGTGTAAACCGGGATGTGAATAGTAGCACCTTTTTTTTTTGAGGAAAATGAATCTTTTAATTGAAGGATCAGAAAAAAATTGATTTGGATCCATTGCGTGAATGATTTGGAGGATCCAAAATTAGAAGAAAAAAAAAAGAAAGGGTATTTGCTAGTCTAATCCTTAGTTTATGACGAAAATTGTTGGGCATGGCATTTCTACTTCTATTCTTAATCAAGATTCCTTTCTTGATGGACTATATTAGTCCTAATAACTAAATGGAATTTTCTTTGCCTACTATAACAACTTGCCGGATTTCTACATACCGTTGAAAGTGATGGTTCTTGTTCAGTTCTTCTTTACCAAATTCCTATGGTATTCTAATAATATTTCCTTGTTCTTCCATGAAGTGTCTTTCTCTTCTTTGCTTACAACTCGATTGCTCTTTGTTCACTTAGGATGTACCCTTTATTCATAGTGTCCTGTTATTCGCACCCCGCTGTTCACTACCGGCCACCACCTTCATTCGGCTGTTCATGGCCGAACAACGTACTCAAGCAAAAATGCACTGCGCGGCGGTTGTTTATGTCCGAATGGCATGAAGAACAGTCGGTGGGTAACCACCGAACAGAAATGTGTGGTGTCCAGAAGAGGAAAGTGGAGTGTGAATAGCAAGACACTGTTCATATTAGTTCCTTCTCTTGAAGGTTCCCTTCTTTACGAGATTAGGGTATCTGATTCTTATTTTGGATGAACACAAACTGACTAGTTATCCCCCCATCAGGGGGATTATAATATGGAAATAACAAAGGCAAATTCTATTAACACCCCGGTTTTTGCCTTTCCTACCCCGTCGAAAACTAAAAGGATAAAATGACAAATATACCCTTATTCATTTTTCTATTATGTTACTTTAATTATAAAAAAAATACAATGACACCAATATATTTTGAGAAGACAAATGATTCCATGAAGAAAATAATGTTTTTTCTCGAAAAAAATAGTGTTTTATTTCAACTTTATTCTTTTTCAAACTTTATGTTTTTTTCTTCACGTTGTTTAATTTTATGATTTATGTTGTAATATATATTTCAATCATTTTTAAATTGAATTGAAATGCAACGTTTTTTAGACTGCAAAATGAATAAAAATAAATGAATATGAATTATTGTTTATTTTTTTTATTTTTATTTTTGTTGTTGTTATGGATCTATCTTTTATTTCATTTTCGTTGTTAACGCAGAGTTATTTGTGTCTGAAAATATAAATTAAAGGGTAGTTTTGGTAACTTTTGGGGTGTGAAAAGCAAAAAGTGAGGTGAAATGTTTTTTGTTTAAACAACGGGGTGTGAAAGGCAAAAGGTGGGGTGCGAATAGAATTGGCCAATAACAAATGAAGTCTCTTTGGTGTGGATTAGTGTCCTCCCCTCTCTTGGAGAATTTGGTTAGATATCCATTATCATATAGCCTCTTTGTCCTAGGTTATTTGTCACTCTTCCTTCAAGAGGACACCATCTCATTGGATGGAGATGAGATTTATAAGGTTCCTTAATCCTCTTCCCTCAACGGGAAGGACACCAATTAATGGAGACGCGATTTTTTAGGTTCTTCAACCCTCTTTGCTTAAGTGAAAGGGCCCCAATAAATGGAAATGAGGTTTTTAAGGTTCCACAACCTTCTTCCCCAAGGGGAAGGACCTCCAATAAATGGAGATGAAACATCTTCTGCTTTTTTTCTCGTTGGTTCTGATGATGGGAGGAAATTCCTTACCAATTTTGAAGTTGTTGAGCTTATTTATGCCTTTATTTCATTTTCTCCTCATAAAGGATTTGCACCTTTCTAAGTTTGTAGTCATTAGACCCTTAAATGTTACAAAGATGTTTGTCTTTGTCCTCTATTTGGGATCCATTTGAATTACTGAGGATATTGAAGATGTCATCTGCATTTTTGTTTCTCTCCATATGGGAGATGTTTGCTTCTAGGTTCTTTTCCAATCTCAGAGCATAAACAGGTTTTTTTTTCTTCACTTACAAAGACATTTAAACTTCTATTCTAAAGCATTGATTAAATAAAAATAGGTAACGTCGAATTTGGTGGAGTTTAGATTTGCCATTGTATGAGCCAAACGAAAATTTGAAACTTTTGTTGGAATATGCTTCCCTCTTTTTATTTTTTTCAAGAATCTTCTAATTGTTTCCACCGAGCTCCATCAGGAATTTATCCTTTAGTTGCCCTTTAGAGCATCTCTGCTATGGTCTACGAATTGTTCGTGTCGTTCCTGAGTGCTAAAGAATAGTCGGGAGACTTTTTTTTGTAAATTATCTCTAACATTTTCTTCTTCGTTCGCAGAAAGTTAGGTTTTTTCATCTTATTTGAAAATTTGAGAATTCTTGATGCCTAGACAAGTTCAATTTTTACTTACAATGATACTTGGACCTTTGTCAATATATGATTAACTAATAATAAAGTGCATAAGTAAAAAAAAAAAAAAAAGAACTACTGGTGATAGAAAAACTTAAGATCAAGCCTTGCCGAAGAAATGCGACATCCCTAATAGTTCCACTCATGGATTATTCCTTATGCTTTCTTTAGTGAAATCTTTTTATACTTCCACTAGTTATTTGTGCCACATCACGAAACAATTTGGTTTGATGTCCATTGTGTTCAGTGATAAATGTAATAACTCTTATCTCTATTTGATTTCGAAGGGTTTCCCACAAAGCAACTAGTACTAAGCTTTTCCTCTTTCAAATTTTGCTCAAGGTTCCTTCCTTCATTGAGCATTTCTTCGATTCGAATGAACCTTTCTGCTGTGGAGTAAAAGTCATGAAATCAGTTACATTCGTTCAAGATACGTTCTTTTCAAAAGGGAGTTAGCTCATGTAATCCCAAATGTACAACTATCATCTTTTCTCCATTTGTTGCATCAATTACTTTGAGTGATTCAATATGGAATCTTTTTATATTAGCTTTAAGTGATTCTTCTGGACTTTGCCTTATACCAGTCAAACCATAGATGCTAATGGTAGAATCCTTCTGCATGTGGAATTGTGTGCTGAATAGAAATGACATTTGTTCCCATGTATTCATGATAGGATTGTGATAGTGCCTATACCATTTATTTGTTTCTTTATAAAAATTGTTGGGAAAGTCTTGCATTGAATTTCTTTGAAAGCATTATATAGATTCACTTATCCTTCAAAAATGAAGATGTGTTCATTTGGATCTGTGGTGCCGTAATATTTGAGCAGAGGTATTTATATAATAGTTGGAACCTTTGTACTTATTATTTCTTTTGAAAGAAGGATCCCCCAAGGCTCTTTATTTTCTTTTGATTCAACCATTTCTTTCTTTCCTTGAGTAGATTCACTTTTCAATCCTTGGTCGCTCTCACATGTGATCATGTTACCCATTTTTTCAAAGTAAAGTCCTATTTGGCTTTCGTAACTCTGTGGTGTTAATGTTTTTATCTACCTTAATAGTTCTAATTTCAGTAGAATCACAGAATGAGATTTTGGAAGAAGTGTAAATTAAGGCTTCTTCGACAAGCTCTTATATGTTAACATGTAGTTGTTCCAGACTTTGGACCATGGCTTTACGTTTATCCTCTTTCACTAAGGCCGAAGATTGTCCCACTTCTATGTTGCGGGATTGAAAGTTGGTCATATATCATTCTCCAAGGTCCATATTAAGTTGGCTCCTTGATTGACATTCTTCTTTGGCCTATCCATCTAGTTAATTTCAATGTTCCCATGACTTGCTATGATGCGGTATAGTATACAGTTTTGAAGGTTCGAGATATCCTTCTAGCATCAAAAATGGTCAACACCCAAAATTGAGAGTCATTCGATTAAGCACCGACAGCAAGGCCCTTTGTGTCAGCGGAAAGACCAATCATCCCTGGGATAGAAAGGCTTTGGAGTCTTTAAGTAATAGAAGTGATTACTTGTCAAAAGAATTGTGACCCCATCGGGATGAAGCTGACAGGAAAAGAGGTAAACAAGGCACTAATGAGAACCACATTTTCCTTGAATACTTCAGTTTGCTCTTTGTTGACTATTTTATACAAGTAATTAGGAATTTAAATTGGGGAACTCCAAATTGATTTAGAAATTAGTCAGAATTTGATTAAAAGAGTTTAGAATGAGAAAAGTTCATCTTCGTTCTGGAACTTGGGGTCGTATTTATAGATGCGGGTTGACCCTTTCTTCTGCTTCGATACTTTCGCTTTTCAGCTATCTGCGGAGTTGAAACATAAAGATAATGGCAGTGGTCTTTGAGCTCTTTCTCTTGAGGCACTTAACACTGGTATAAGGTATGAGTGGCGGGTGCTAGTTGAATATGTGCAGTGGAGGATCAAGTCCCCCTTCGAAAGCATCCTTTCGAAGGTTTCCCTCTTGATAATCTCGGTGACGTTGATATTATGCAAGATGCTCGCTGATGTGCATTCTGATTTCTCCGAAGGTGTTTCCTTCTTGACTTGGTGGTTGTGAAAGGATGGATTGTCCTCCAATAATGATATCCTGGAACTACGGTGAATTTTTTTTAGAGCGTGCACTTTCCAACTTCCTCCTAACTTAGGCGATGAGTTCCTATGGCTTGACGACTCCTTAGTTTCTCATGATCTTCTGCCTAGCTTGGACTTTCGAAAATGAAACCCTTTTGATTCTCTCAAAGGGGTTATGGCATTACTTGTGTTGCCTATGGATCCCACCTAGGGCCTACTTTGTCATTCTTCGACCCTAGTCTGGTTGAGAACTTTCAGGTGAGAGATGCTAGGAGATGACCCCTTTTGACTCCATCTCAAGTGTAGTTACGTTTCCGAAATCTTGGTTCTACTTCCTTTTGACTCCTAGTTGAATATGTTGTAAATTGCATAAGTTTAGATGTATTTTTTTGCCCTTACCGAAGGTTTCTCTTCGTCATTCACTATTCCTAGCGGCTCCTGACGTTGTCCTTGGAACTTCAGCCGTGCTTCCATCGATCCCAAAGGCTTATTTTGCTCTTGAATGAACTGAACATAAATATTTCCTCATAACATTTTGCTTACGTTACTCTAATGCTTTCGTCAGCTTGTACTTGATGTTCCCGAAGGAACCTTTTATCTCTCCAAGGCTTTTCTCAAGCTAATCTTTTAGGTGCCCTTAGTGATGCCCTTCTGATACCTCTAGAAGCTCTTTCAAGTCCTTTTGAAAGGTCTTTCCGACTCTTTAGACGGCCTTTCCTCCACTCACTACAGGTCTTCTTTCTACTTCGAATCGAGTGAATATTTTGAATAATAGGAACAATGTGCAAAGTCAGCTTCAACTAGTTGTGAGAAATTTTGAAAACATGTTCATAATGTTCCACTTTTGCCTCTAATCCAATTCATCTTAAGTTTGCATGTTGATGGTGATTAATTATGAAATAAGTTTATGACCTATTGGAAATTTTATGAATTATTTAAAATATGAAATAAGTTTATGATGCCTCCTATTTGTGAATAGTCCCACATAATAGGATTATAAGAAAGATGCAAGTATTTATACTTGTTTCTAAGAAGTCATGTTGGGGCCTTGGGCTCCCAATGCATGCTTTGTTGTGAGGAGGGAGACCATGCATCATGACCACCACACACACGCGCACAACCGACCGACTCGACTCGACTCGACCCGGCTCGGTTCGGTTCGGGATTGGGCTTGGACCTTGGGCCTTGGCTATGTGGTGTAGACACTTATATTTTTGGTCCAGAAAACACTGCATTTTTCGAACCAGTTTTTAAATACGAAAAATATTCCTGAGCCGACTTTTATATGAAGCGGTAAACTTTTGACCAAGTATTTCGCAGATCCTATTTTTCTCCACTGACCAGTATTTTCGTTCAGCCCTAATCCCGTCTATATATTATCTTCAGTTGTAGATGAGATTGGTATAGAAAAAAAACTGTTTTCTCTTCCTCCGCCATTACAAAAATATTCTTTTAGAAATTTTCGAGCAGTTAAATTCAAAAGTGCAAATCTGCACTGATTTGTTTGTGCAAAGCAAATCAGTTATTTATTTTATAGAGGCTGTTTTATCCTAGAGGCGGCGGTGGAAGTATGAACTGGTTTTGCACCACCGACCAGATCGCCGAATCGTCTTCAACAAAGCGACAAAGTACGTGACTCAGCCATTGTTTCCTAACAATTTGAAGACGATTCGAAACAATGGCTTCGACAACAACCATAGATGATGTTGCTCCTCCCTCTTCATTCCAGATCCCATTGGAGACTGCTGCCCCGTTTCGTTTCGAAGGTCTGCACTTCAAACGATGGCGTCACAAGATGGAATTCTACCTGACGATGAGGAAGGTGGTTGCTGCTCTGACCACCGACAAACCGCAGCTGCCAGACAAGCCTGACGGAACTGATGAAGCACAGATGACATCCTAGATTGAACAATCAAAGCAGTTGCAGACCTGGACTGAACAGGATTATCTGTGCAAGAATTTTATTCTGAACGGATTGAGCGATGATCTGTATGATTACTATAACTCAGAGGACAAGACAACAAAGCATATTTGGGAAGCGCTGCAGAAGAAATACGATACAGAGGAGGCAGGGGCAAAGAAGTATGCTGTAAGCCGCTATCTCAAGTACCAGATGACAGACGATAGGTCAGTAGAGATGCAGTCTCATGAGCTGCAGAAAATAGCTCATGAGATCATCTCCGAAGGTATGGTTTTGGATGAACAGTTTCAAATTGCTGTTATTATTGACAAACTGCCCCCAGGTTGGAAAGACTTTAACATTTTCTTACGGCATAAGACTAAGGAATTTAATTTCCTTAGAGAGTTTGATCACTCGCCTTCGCATTGAGGAGGCGGCACGCAAATAGGACCAAAAAAGGAAGTGTTGTTTGTTTCAAACAACAACACTAAAAGGACCAAACCCGCAGTTCTGAAACCAAACCAGAAGTCTTTTAAGAATCAGAACAGACGTAACAAACAGAATGGGAATCCGCAAGGAAACCCAAAAGGACAACAAAAATTAGCCCAAAAGAATGACTCTGGACAGTTGTTTCTATGTTACAACTGTGGAAAACCAGGTCATATGGCACGAAAGTGTCGGAATAAGCCTAGCTCTGTACCACAGGCTAACTTGACTGAGGAGGAGCCTCTTATGGCTATGATTACTGAGATTCACCTTGTTGGTGGATCAGAGGGTTGGTGGGTAGAAACTGGTGCTTCTCTCCATGTCTGCTATGATCGTGCTATGTTTTCCATATACACGGCTGCTGATGATCAGAAAGTGTTGCTGGGAGATTCTCACACCACTAAAGTTGCAGGGATTGGAAACGTTGAGATCAAGTTTACCTCTGGAAAGACTGTGATCCTCAAAGATGTTTTGCACACTCCAGAGATGAGGAAGAATCTGGTGTCTGGCTATCTCCTTAATAAGATAGGGTTTACTCAATTTATTGGGGCTGATTTGTATACCATAGTGTATAAGGGAAACTTTGTAGGAAAGGGTTATGCTTGTGAGGGAATGTTCAAATTAAATGTTGAATCTAATAAAGTGAATAATTCTGCTTATATGTTGTGTGATTTTAATATTTGGCACTCTAGACTATGTCATGTTAATAAACGGATAATTCATAACATGAGCACTCTAGATATGATACCTAAGATTGCAGAATCTGAATATGATAAATGTGAATTCTGTACACAAGAAAAAATCACAAAGAAACCTTATAAATCTGTTGACAGAGAATCTGAACCCTTAGACTTGATTCATTCTGACATATGTGAACTTGATGGCACATTGACTAGACATGGACATCGTTATTTTATCACTTTTATCGATGATTGTTCTGATTTCACATATGTTTATCTTATGAAAAATAAAAGTGATGCTTTTGACATGTTTAAAACATTCAAAACTGAGATTGAGAATCAAACAAATAGGAAAATCAAGAGATTTCGTAGTGATAGAGGAACAGAATATGAATCTAATTCAATTCTGGACTTCTATAAATTACATGGTATTGTACATGAGAGAACTGCACCCTATTCACCTGAAATGAACGGTAAAGCTGAAAGAAAAAATAGGACTTTTACCGAATTAGTAGTTGCCATCCTACTAAATTCTGGTGCAGCAAAACATTGGTGGGGGGATATTTTATTGACTGTATGTTATGTTCTAAATAGAATCCCTAAATCTAAGAATAAAATTTCACCTTATGAAATTTTAAAGAATCATAAACCCAATGTCTCATACTTTAGAACTTGGGGTTGTCTAGCATATGTTCGCATTCCAGACCCTAAGAGAGTAAAATTGGCAAGAAGAGCATATGAATGTGTATTTGTAGGCTATGCTACTAATAGCAAAGCATATTGATTTTATGATATAAATGCACATAACATAATTGAATCAAATGATGCCGATTTTTATGAAACTAAATTTCCTTTTAAATTAAAGTATAGTGGGGGCATATCAAGTACGCCTATTAGAACAGAACTTAATAAAAGTTTTGAAGCTGAACCTAGAAGAAGTAAAAGAGCAAGAACGGTAAAAGATTTTGGTTCGGATTTTAGCGCTTTTACTATAGAGGAGGATCCCTCAAACCTCCAAGAGGCCTTATCTTCTTTAGATGCCAATTTTTGGCGAGAGGCTATAAATGATGAGATGGATTCTCTTGAATCCAATAAGACTTGGCATTTGGCAGATTTACCCCCTGGTTGTAAATCTATAGGCTGTAAATGGGTACTTAAAAAGAAACTAAAACCTGATGGTACTATAGATAAATACAAAGCACGACTAGTAGCTAAAGGTTTTAGACAAAAAGAAAATATAGATTTCTTTGATACTTTTTCACATGTAACTAGAATAACATCCATACGAGTATTAATCTCACTTGCTTCCATTCATAATTTACTAATACACCAAATGGATGTTAAAACCGCTTTTTTGAATGGTGAATTAGACGAAGAAATTTATACGGACCAGCCTAAAGGATTTGTAGTACATGGTCAAGAACATAAAGTATGCAAATTAGATAAATCATTATATGGTTTAAAACAAGCACCTAAATAATGGCATGAAAATTTTGATAACTTAATCATTTCAAATGGTTTTAAAGTTAATGAAAGTGACAAATGCATTTCTTACGAATTTGAGAATGACATTTGCACTATTATATGCCTTTATGTAGATGACCTACTCATCTTTGGGTCAACATTCATGCCATAAATTCAGTCAAATCCTTATTAAGTGCCAATTTTGACATGAAAGATCTAGGTGAGGCGAGTGTAATCCTTGGTATTAAAATTACTAGGTCAGAAAAGGGAATTTCTTTGGATCAGTCTCATTACATTGAGAAGGTACTAAAGAAATATAATTACTTTGATTGTAAACCTGCATGTACACCATACGATCCAAGTGTAAAGTTATTTAAGAACACTGGTGAAGGTGTAAGACAGTCTGATTATGCGAGTATCATTGGCAGCCTTCGGTATGCCACTGATTGTACTAGACCCGACATTGCCTATGTCGTGGGATTATTGTGCAGGTTTACCAGTAGACCTAGTAGAGCACTGGCATGCTACTAAAAGGGTCATGAGATACCTTAAACGAATTATGAACCTTGGATTACATTATGAAAAGTTTACAGCTGTACTTGAAGGATTCTCAGAGGCAGACTGGAATACTTTATCAGATGATTCTAAAGCGACCAGTGGCTATATATTTAGCATCGCTGGAGGAGCTGTTTCTTGGAAATCCAAGAAACAGACTATTTTGGCTCAGTCCACTATGGAGTCTGAGATGATAGCACTAGCTACAGCTAGTGAAGAAGCAGAGTATTTGAGAAATCTGCTAGCAGAGATTCCCTTATGGGAAAAACCGATACAGGTTGTGTTGATACATTGCGATAGTACCGCGGCTATTGCAAAAGTTCAGAACCGTTATTATAACGGGAAGAGACGACAAATACGTCGTAAGCACAGCACGGTTAGAGAGCTAATCTCTACAGGTACCGTTAGAGTAGATTACATACGTAGCGAGGAAAATTTGGCAGATCCTTTGACGAAAGGACGGTCCAGAGAAAAAGTCCATAATTCTTCTAAAAGAATGGGACTATTGCCCTTAGATTGTTGAGTCATGCACAATAGTAACCTGACCTAAATGACTGGAGATCCTAAGAAATAGGTTCAATGGGTAAAAACAAGTTGTGTAGTGATAGAAGCTGAACATGCTATATAATAAACTAAGAAACATGTATTCCTGAAGTGATAGAGGATGAGTTAATAGAAACTCTTAATGAGATCTATACTCTATTTGGAGTGGAGTACCTACCTTCAGGAGTACTCTTAATAGACTCACCTATGTGAATGTGAAAATGTGGCCGTTTCCTATGGAGTTTTGGGCAAAACTTCTAGAGCGTTCACTAAACTGGGATAGACGTGTATGGCCATAAATGCACGGGCTTAATTGATTGCACTATAGAAGAGATTGTGTGTGGTTTGATGTCAGGAATAGAGTTCATGACTACGTGTCACTCTAGTAAAAACTGAATCTTATTCACTATGCAAAGGTTCAAGTCGGATGACACCTTTGTTTATGCACAGTCTTATATTTTTAGAAACTGCTCGATAATATTTTAAAAAATTCAAGTGGGGGATTGTTGGAAATTTTATGAATTCTTTAAAATATGAAATAAGTTTATGATGCCTCCTATTTGTGAATAGCCCCACATCATGGGATTATAAGAAAGATGCAAGTATTTATACTTGTTTCTAAGAAGTCATATTGGGGCCTTGGGCTCCCAATGCATGCTTTGTTGTAAGGAGGGAGACCGTGCATCATGACCACCACACACGCACGCACAACCGACCGACCGACTCTACTCGACCCGACCCGGCCCGGCTCGGTTCGGGATTGGGCTTGGGCCTTGGGCCTTGGCTATGTGGTGTAGACACTTATATTTTTGGTCCAGAAAACACTACATTTTTCGAACCTGTTTTTAAATACGGAAAATATTTCTGAGCCGACTTTTATATGAAGCGGTAAACTTTTGACAAAGTATTTCGTAGATCCTATTTTCCTCCACTGACCAGTATTTTTGTTCAGCCCTAATCCCGTTTATATATTATCTTCAGTTGTAGATGAGATTGGTACAGGAAAAAAAACTGTTTTCTCTTCCTCCGCCATTACAAAAATATTCTTTCAGAAATTTTCGAGCAATTAAATTCGAAAGTGCAAATCTGCACTGATTTGTTTGTACAAAGCAAATCAGTTATTCATTTTATAGTGGCTGTTTTATCCTAGAGGCGGCGACGGAAGTACGAACTGGTTTTGCACCACCGACCAGATCGCCGAATCGTCTTCAACAAAGCGACAAAGTACGTGACTTAGCCATTGTTTCCCAACATAACCAATATTCTAATAAGAATGAGTCGGTAAATCGAGAGTTAAATTCATGCAAAATGAAAAATATTCATCGATTGTATTCAGATATACCTTATATGGTGCTGTAGTATGCAAGAATATATCTAGATACCATATATGGTTCCCCAATATGGAAGGAGTCACAGTCGTCAGCCTACTCAAAATGAGATATAAAACATGCATGTAATAATGCTTTTAAGGAGAATAACTATATATACATAAACCCCTCCACTTCATCACACCCACAAAAGTTTTTGAAAGGATAAAAAAGAGAGAAGGGAATATGACGGTATTGATAGATTCAAAATTTTTTGAAAGGTGAAATATTCACAGCTTTTCAGCACTGCAATGCTGTTATGGAGGACTCCATATAGTTTTTAGAGTTGCACTAACAATAGCAAAATTATGTTTACTATCTATTGAAATGTCAATGCTCTTACTTGCTTTGCTACTTTACCTATTTTTCTAGCAAAGTAGTTTCAAAGCGATCTTTGATAAAATGCTAGATGCAGGGCCGACTCAAGTGTCCGGATTGCCCTAGGCAACATGTAAAGCAAACAATATGAAATGAAAAAATTGTTGCCCTGGTAAGAAAAAGAAAGGCAGTCCATATAAGCAAAAAATGCATATGCATTTAGAAGAATAGTACAAGCACATTGCTGTTTAAGTCACTACATTCCAGACAAAGCATTCAAGTCTGTAATTAAGAAAGGCAATAAATGCCTGAAGAAAGTGCATATGAAGTGGCAACAAAACCTATGTACAGTTTTTGTACTTCATGTTTTTAACTAATTAGGTAATACAGGACATGTTTATGTACCTCCCAAACAATTATGGGACATGATTATGCACAGTAATGATGTTTAATACAATTATGGACAGTAGAAACCACATAGGAAGAAGAATAGTAGAAACTGGTAAAAAGAGATTGTCTCATTACTCTTGATTACGCTCCAAAATACACAATAATTGATTATGCATAGTAATGAAAAAAAATGGCAACAATTATGGAAGCCTGTAATAAAAAAATGACTCATTTAAAATTTCATTACTATAAACACAGCAATGAAGTAATTGCAGCATCATAAAATCCATGTTTATGTACCTCCCGAACAAAGATGCTTCAGTAAATACAGATGGAAACTTTTCTGCAGGTTTAACCTAAAAAAAAAAGAGAACAGATAATACTTTCATGCTAAAAAATTAATAACATGAATTCTTTAACATTCACTATTATCATTCATCCAATATTGATCCAAATATCATACAAAATAAAACTCACATTGTAAATATTTAAAGATGACACCATAACATTAAATATTTTCCATTAACTTCACATAATAACAAAATTCATACAAAATACACATTTCAATAATTCCCTTCATAAAGTTCAAATTGTTCAAATCGGTCCTTAAGTGAAGAAAGAGCTTGGTCTATTATATGAAGAAAGTAAGTGGTTCTAAGATTATCTTCCAACGATTGATTTTCATGAGCATCAACATTCATATCCTCATCAAAATGCTTCTTTCTTCGAACAATACTTCTTTTAGCAAATTTAGGCTCAATGCCGACTTCATCGGCTAGATCTTTAGCTTCATTCATCATACTCTCAAATCCGTCTTATCTAAATTTCTCAGAGAATGCACAAAGCTCCTTTATTTTTTGCAATTGCATCTTCATTATCCATTTCTTCACTCTGGAGTATTTTGCTAACTCGATTAATACTATCCAATATGGTGTACCAAATACATAGACTAATCAAGAACTCGAAGTCTTCTAACGCGTTTTGACATAGACATTTAGCTTCCACCCTCACGATATTATCATCTTTATACTTATTTCCAATTTCAATTAGAGCATCTCTTAACTCCGCCGGTTGAGTTCTTATCGCTCTCACACTTTCTATATGGCTTTCCCATCGAGTTGCCGATAATGGTTTTGGCGTTAATCCTTTTACATGTTGTCTAAGTATTTCCCACCGTTGAGTTGAACCGGAAAACAAAGTATAGATCTTTTGAACATACGCAAAAAAATCTCTAGCTTTCATGCATGATTTTTCCATATCACATAGAGCAAGATTTAAACTATGGCACCCACACGAAATATAAAATGCTCTTAGATTTTGATCAAGAAGTCTCTTTTGTACTCCTTGATGTTTACCTAATATCAAATTTAAATTATTCATTACATGGTAAACAACATGGTAAACTACTAAACTCATGTTTTATAAATGTTATATTTATAACATGCCTTTCATATTTGATCCATTATCATAGCCTTGACCTCTCACATCATCAATGTTAAGTTTAAGATCAACTAGAATATTTTCAAGCTTTTTAAAAAGTCCAAGTCCCGATGTATCATCAACCTCTACAAAACCAAGAAAAAATTCCTCCACCTTGATAGCATCATCAACGGCAACACATCTTATAACAATTGACATTTGTTCTTTGTGACTCGAATCCGGAGTACAATCAAGAATGATTGTATAATATTTTTCCTTTAATATTTTTGAAAGCACCGTATCTTTAATCTTTTTTGCCAACAAAAGTATTAATTCATTTTGAATGTTGTGGCTAAGGTAATGATTGTTTATTTCATTATTCACCACTCTTCTAAGATGTTCTTCCATAATAGGATTAAATTCAGCAATAAGCTCCACAAGTTGGCAAAAAAGTCCATTATTCTTTTCATAAATTTTTTCATTAGTCCCACGAAATGGTATATTATTTCGAGAAAGAGTCTTCATAATGCCAATTATGCGTACCAATATATTTTTCCAACGTTGTCTCTCTTGATCAATTAATAATTCCATTTTTTGATCAATTGTTGAATTTCCTTGAAGTCTCTTATACAAATCAACCCATTTAATAAGACTTGCGGTATGCTCCGGATTACTTTCATGCTCTCTTAGCTTGGTTGTAATGTTATGCCAATCATTCATTCCATCATCTCCTAATTTAAATCTTTTTTGTGGATTTTTAAATAGCTTGCAACAAAAACAAAAGATTTTATTTACTTCGTTTGAGTAAATTAGTCATTTTCTTTTATGTACTTCTCCTCGCGGATAACAACTAAAGTAGTGTTTAGAAGAAAAATGTCTACCATCAATTTCATTTTTAGGAAAATCTTAATTTTTTTCACAATTTTGATAGGCGCCCTTTTAACTAGCATTATCCTTTTACTATCGGTTATTTTTCCCCATAAGCCCGGATCGTAATTGATATCAACATCCTTTTCAAGATCAAGCATGATCAAATCACCAACATCTTCATTCAAATCATTCACTTCACTAATTATTCCTTCTTCAATTACATTTTCTTCTTCATTTTCAATAGCCTCTTCATTAACATCTCCTTCCATTTCATGAATCTCAATGTTATCATTTTCATTGCTCTCTTCAATTCTACGTGAAGTTGAAGATTGAGATTTTTGAACTTATGCTTGAAATAAATTAGCGATCGAACCAACAAGAGATTTTGCAAGTTCATCTTTCTTTTGCTTAACTTTCCTATTGTGAAATCCAAAATTTTGTTTACGAAATCTAATTCGATTTTTGTCATCTTCATTCTTTGACATATTCCCTATACATTTCCAGTTATTAAGAAACAAGTTTAGTTTTAATCTCATATATAAATAAAATTACAGAATTATGTTTCATTTTTTTTCTTCAATCCTTATCAAAAATCTAGTTTTTCTTCTCCTAGTAAATGAAAATTCAATGTTTCACATTTTTTCCCTGCACTGACTCATCTTTCTAAAAGTGAAAATTCAATGTTTTTTATGTTTATGAGTTACCACTTACTGATTTACCAATTATCATCAATCTGATTTTAATTTCAAATAAAAAACATCCAACAACCTACAAGAATTAATCAAAATAGCCCCCAAAAAAAATCACAAACTGGAATGAAAACTAAAGACAGTAAATCAGTAGTTACCTTTTGTATCAATAACAGGAAATTAACGAAGCAACGAAAGAGGGCTGGAAGGAGACTCGAGAGAAGCTGGAATTGGAAGGAAAGAATTACAGAAGGAGACTGGAAGGAGAAGACTGCCGAAGAAGAAGACTGGAAGGAGAGGAGCTGGAGGGTTGGCTTTAGCTTGTAGCCTGTTGAACTCGAAGGAGGCTGGAGGCAGTTTGTCTGAGAGAGGCTATGGTGAATCGCGAATCGCCGATGAGAGATTACAGATTAGAATTTAGGGATAGATTTTTTTTTAATTCCGCGTTGCCCTATTTGATCGGGTTGCCCTATTCCGTGGCCTAGGTGGCCTTGCCCAATAACCGGCCTGGCTAGATGCATTATTTAATCCTACTTAAAGTTTGATTAATTTCGATTGTTGCCTTTTTTTTAGGGAGGGACAAACCATCTCTTAATTATATATCTCACATGCTATGCAAAAGGGCCACTGTAAATCTAATAAGATATGAAAATTATCACTTTTACAAATTCATTTTATGAAGTTAAGAGATTTAAAAAGACTAAAAATATACAAAATAAGTTAGTCTTTTCACCATTGTGAAATCCAAAATGCTTCCGCAGGGAAGGCTGATAACGACTTCCTAAAATAAGGGCACAAATATCCCAGTCTTCTCTGAAAGGAAGCAAAAATATCAGATGCACATTTCCCAAACGAGAAATGTCATGTACCACCGTATAAATCATTAAAACAATAGCGTTTGAAATCCATAGTCGGTTTTAGTCGATTAGTTAATTTTAGACGTTGACGCGAATTTAAATTTGAATATCGTATTTGTGCAGATAATATTCGACGAGCTTTATAAGCCGTTGGATAAAATAATTCTATGTAAACACTTTATTCAATTCAAAATAAAATTCACTATAAGTCATTTTTAATGATTAAACTAATCAGTTATTGAGGTGGATGATTAATAACAAAATATAAGTCCATAACCGTGCAATTGCTTGTCCTAATTACAGGGCAGGTGTCATGGACCATATGAGTTCAGAGCATGGTTTGCTATCTCAAACAAAAAGATATGACTGGATCATAATGCAAAGTACATCAACATCAATGTTCGTTTCAAATCCCGCATTTCTCGCAAGCAAAAAATACAAGCTTCAAGGGGCAAATGTTAACCCCATTATAAACGCGGTTTAGAAACAGATACGACAATTGAATAGTGAAGCGATCAGCTGCGCGTCGTAATATTAAGTCGATCGGTTAATTGTCTACGGATCGGTTTGCAAAGTCATTACTGGACGGTCGGTCGGTTGGTCAGTAATATATTAGCGTGCAGGTCGGTCATGGACAGAGCATACTGATCGGTTATAAACAAGGCACGTAGAACCATACAAAAATGTGAACGTACATGCTACTCCGAAGACCAATATAGTAATATGAAAAGAACAAAGTCCAGTTAAAAGCTTGAACAAGTCGTACATGGACCTGGCAAATAAATCATGGATGTGCACTGCTTATGAATCACACAACAGGCATGTTCGATAATCGTGTATAACACAGTCTGTAAGTGAGCAACTTGGACCATTCCTTAATATGTTAATGCAAGGCGCATCGATCAAATGTCATGACACCAACGTGTTGAGCATATATAATGTAATATAGGTCAGCATGGAACAAGTATCAACACGTGAATACATTACATAGGTCAACGTTATATAAACAACACACTAGGAGGAGTGGTGAAACATTGCATGACTCCATGTTCACAAGCTAATATACACAACATGCTACCGGTCCTTCTCATCATCTGGTCAGTCACTAGCGAGCCTAGCTGGCCGATCGGTCAAGCAATATACAGTGAGTAGGTCGACATTGTTACATAGAAGCATGAATCTCAATGTGTACATAGGCATGAAAATTAGCATACTGTTCGGTTGTATAAAGTATTAGTCTTGCCAGTGTGGAGTGCATGCTGACATGGTCCTCAAAGGTGAAGTGTATGTGTCATGTTATGTGAAGATGTAAGCAACGAGCTAAGCTAAGAAGTGGTGCCAAAAATACATGAAGTATATGGACAAAGCACACAAACATGCTGCTACAACATGTTAGCTATATGAACTGATCGGTATCATGAGATATAGCCGATCGGTAGTCCAAAGAAAAGCAAGGTGATCGGTATAGGAAACATGAAGCGATCGATACAAAGTTCATATTAAAGACAATGACACAAATTGTAATTACCAATCCCATATTTTGGATACAACATAAAGTGAGTCACATGATAAAGCAAAATATATGAGAAGGCGCTAGACAACAAAGTGGCTTGGATGTAATTAAATCGAAAATGGAAAGGTGGTAGGTATCAAACAAAAATAGCGGGTGCAGAAACAATAACGATCGATGAAAATTAAAAAGACCGATCGGTGGTGAAATAATATGACCGATCGGTTATATACCGACCAGTACCCCTTTCCAGCCAACTATTGCCAGCTGTACCAGTGGCATTTCTGTAAACATCAGAATATACCGATCGGTTCCCTACAACATATATTTTGGTTGTTCTCCTCATTTGCTCTACACCTATAAATAGAGGACCAACCCCACATTAATAGGGACCGAATTTTATGACCCCAAAGGGCTGTCCAACCTTATTCTCAATCATTTCTAACTGATCTAATCATCTCCAACCATCTCTACTCAAGATTTAACTTCGAATTCATCATGAAATTATGGAAATCCGATCAAGTGCTCAAGGATCTCTAGATCAATTCTACTTTTTACCAAACTTGAAGAACTTGAAGGATCTCACCAATTTCTCCATCCATTTGAATTAGATCAAAAGGAGGAGATTGAGAGATTAATGATGATTGTAAAGGGAGAATGTTCATGCATTGTAAATGTAAATGTGATAATGTAATCATTCTCAAAGTGGACGTAGATTCATTTTGAATCAAACCACTATAAAAATTCCTTTGTTTTAATTTTATGCTTTTTGTTTTGTGATTAAGCTGTTCCATACTCTAATATTACCGAATAGGCGAAGTGCACATTTGGACCTTTGGCGTTGAAATTGATTTTCGGCTTTAACATTTGGCGCCCACCGTGGGGCCGCGTTCATAGTTCTCTCGATCTTAAGAGCTTGCTATTGGAGTCCTAATCCTACTTCTACCATAGATCCCGCAAATCTAAGATCTAGGCCAATCGACGAATTCTCATCAAAATTTAAGGCCTTGCCCGAGACCATGGCGAAATCTAAGAAGACTACTAGCAATGACGTTGAAGAAAATGACAATTTTGCTAACAACGAGACTACTCCACTTGCCAATCGTTTTAAAGCTGGAGAAAATTCAATGGTCGGAGCTGGAGTGACTAAAGCCGAATTAAACGCCGTCGTCGCTAACTTAATGTAACAACCCGTATTTTAATAACGTGTTATAACTATAAATCAAGGTAGAATTAAATTTTAAAATAAGAATCAAGGGAAACGGGTTATGCCATTACGTTCATCTCGAAATTCTACTTGAAAACGAGTCCGAGTTTACGAAAATCGGAGTCCGTATGACCAAGATATGGCTCTCCAAAGTTTCAGGAAATTCCAGAGTTCAAAACAGTTCGAATTCAAGTTCAAAATTCGAATTTCAAAACCTAGACAGACTGGGCGGGAAAAATCCCGCCAACACCAGGTCGACTGGGGAGTCGACTGGGCAGTTGACCCCCCCCCCCCCAAACCAAGTCGACTGGGCAGTCGACTTGGGTGTCGACCTGGTCACCTAGCCTGTTTTTGGGACAGATGTATCTGGTCTTGTTGCCTGTCCAGGTTCAGCTCCCTAAACCCTATATAAACAACCCCTGACCCTAGACTCTCTATCACATTCTTATCCGGCCTTATGCTGATGAGGTTCTGACTGGAAGATAGAGAACAATGAGGCTATTCAAGACTTCGTTAGAGCTACGTTGGTTTGGGGATTTGCTAGAGATTCTTCTTTTACTCTTTTGCTTTCTCATTCTCTAGACCACGATCTGTAAGCCCTTTGTCACTCTTAGATCTAAACTATAAATTTAACATGAACACGATGTAAGCTGAAATTATGCCTAAACATGATAACTAGGTTGGATCTACCATGGTATATCTTTGATCTATGACTATCCCGTTTAGATCTGTTATTTTGGATCTAGTTTTGTACACCCTAGATCTATTCATCTTAAATTTTGACTTGTGGAATATTAGTATGAATTTGATTTGGACATATTCATGTTTAATCTAAAACCCCCATGACCTTTATCTTGACATGCCTGTGATGTTGAGTTTATTATTGGGGTTACTATCTTATGTCAATCCTTTACCATGTCTATCACCATATTTTGCCAAGTTGATGTTGAGACCCTATTTCATATGCCTGTAATGTTATAATCATCATGCTTAACTTGTGAACACCTTTGCCATCCTATGATTATCCTTTTTGTGTTATATCCCTATTTTGACATGTTGTATTAATGTGAATTCACGTATGTTGGGGATACGTTTTGGGGTAGATTAGGCAAACTTGAAATTGGCTATGGAATTGACATGATATGACATGAAAACATGACATGAAAACTTGACATGAGAATAAGCTTGAAAACATGAATTTGGGACATGACAATTAGATAACTTGAAAGTGGCCAACTCGAGGTTGGGTTGAATTTGCAACGTAAATCTGCCCGGAACTGCCCGGCAAATCCAGTAGTTGCAAATAATAGGACCCAATGTGGGTAGTTGGTCATATAGCACTTTAAACCCGAGGTTAGACTAGGTTATGGTGTAAAGCTGCCCTGACCCGCCCGGCACATCCAGTAACCATAACCAAGTCTAATGTGAGAGGTTGGGGTGCGTTAAGTAAATTAATGCCACATGGTGAGGTTAAGTCATGGACCACTTGAATACACTTAACCAATTTGATACATGTTTGGGTAGGGGTTAAGTCATGACCTTTTTAATGACAACACTTAACCCATTAGAAATCCTAGCCACGTGGTCCCTTTCAACAGTAACCCACTTAGAAGTATCACGATACCCTGGGGACTAGGCATGGTGGGGCACGATTACTGGGATGATTGTAAGCGACCAAGAATAACGGCTGAGTAAGGTGCGCCAGTGTAGGTTCAGGCGGACTAGGTTCGTGCACTTAGTCCGGAGTTGAAAAAGTAGGCATGGGCACCCGTAGTACTACATTGTGCGTGCTTGATTTGTGTCAGCGGTTGACATCCTAGGGCCTGATACACCCTAGGGTGGACCTAGCTTATGTGAATACATTCCGCGATTGGGCCGTATAACACCGACACACGACGAGTAAAGCCGATCGATTAGGATGGACTGTTGGACCCCGTATTGGGTCATTTCATGTTATTGGGTTTAGGGATCATTTCTGGATTTATACTTGACATGGATTTGGACACTAGTACAGTTAGTGCAGTAAAACTTGTATATGCGATGCCACTCTTATCTTGTTACCTTTTATTATCATGCCAGTCCAGTTATTATCTTTATGTTTAATCTCAGTTTCTCATGTCCAGTTAACTTTATTAGTTTTTATGCTGATACTCACTAGGGCTTAGCAGTTTTTTTGACTGACCCATTTTCTTCCACCTCTTTTTATTTCGTCCCCCCAGGTTCTCAGGGAGGAAACTCTGGCTCTTAGCTTGGACTTTGCTTGCTTTCTGACAGCTCATGTAAGGTTTGGTCTTGAGCTATGCTATGGCTGCACTCATGCTCTTTTTGGGGAATAATATTGGACTTATGTTGTTTTAAGTACTTTGCTTCTTTAGAACTTGATGTAATGAAATAATGACTTGGTATTTTGATGTAAGAGGTTTTGACTCTATTTTCCACGTAATGAGATTTGGTTAAATTTGTATCCGTTGCTTTATATACTCTGTTTAATATATGTTCTGTCTTGTGTTTTCTCTGTGCCTGTTTACTAGATAATACCCCTCCAAAACTAGTGCATTCCCTTTGTGAGTGACCCTAGCAGAGGTGGGGTGTTACATTTGGTATTAGAGCAGAAGGTTACCAGACTGGGCAAAAGTTTTAAAAACTTTCTGAAAATTATTTTCAAAACCATTTATAAAGAAGCATTTCTCAAGAAAAGTTCTATTTTTAAGAAAAGGCTATTCCCCAAAAGCCATTAGCACTTTCCTTGTTTCCTCATTTGAATCTTTTTCTTTTCGTTTTTCAGCATGGCCGATCTTAACCTTCCCGAGGGAGTACCCATACCCGGATGGTTCCGAAGGTACTTGGAAGCTAGGGCCAACGATGCGGGCCCGGCAGACATCCCTCCTCCTCCTCCAGTAGCCACGGTTCCTCCTCCTCCTCCCGGCACCGCCTTCGCCAAAATATGCAAAGACTTTATAGGAATGGGCAGCAAAAGCTTCCTTGGAACTAAGACCTTCGCTGAGGCACAAAACTGGTTAAAGGAGACTGAAGACCTGTTCGTTATCTTCGATATGGAGGATCATAGGAAAGTTCAGTTGGCAGCATGGTTGTTGAAAGAGGAAGCTGCATTTTGGTGGGAAGTCACCAACGCTACCAGACCAATTGAGACTTGAGCAGACTTTAGAGAGAGGTTTGGGCTTAAATTTTTATCGTCAGCAGAAGCGAACCTTCAGATGGAGAGGTTCCTAGAACTTAAGTAAGGGGACATGTCTGTTAGGGAGTACGTGAATAAGTTTAATCAGCTTGCTCGGTTTGGTTTGGACTTAGTCAACACGGCTGAGAAGAAGGCTCTACGATTTGCTCGAGGATTGAGCGAGCCACTCCACACTATGGCCATGACTCATGTGCCCATGGGGGCGACCTTTGAAAGCTTGGTGAATATGGCCCTACTTCATGAGGAAGACAAGGGTGACAAAAAGGAGGTTAAGTCTAATGAGACTCAGAACAAGAAGGTTGACTTCAAGAAGGGAGGCAACAAGAATAACAGGAATAACAAGGGCAACAACAACAATGCTAACAAGCCACGTGAGACGAGGAAGTGCAACTTTTGTGGTATCACGGGACATGTAGCTAAAGACTGTAGGAGGAAGAAAAGAAAGTTGGGTGAATGCTTTCACTGCGGGGATACTGGACACATCAGTAAGGATTGCCCTAAGAAGCAAGGACAGGGGCTACGGCAGACACAATGAGCAGGACCTTCTGGAGGGCAGTTGCGGGCTCTCAACACCACTCCAGCTCTTGACCGAGGTAGTAATATTTCTGTAGAAAGCCTTGTTTACATTTATGAATTTCCTGTTCGAACCTTATTTGACTCTGGCGCATCGCATTCTTTTATCTCTTCTGATATTGTTGAAAATCTGCACTTAAGTACTAGTCTAGTTGATGATCTCTTTAGTGTTTCAAATACGATTGGGGGCTCCGCCCATATATCTATAATTTGTGTTGATTTGAGGATTTCCATCTTAAGCGTGGAATTCACGTGTAATGCTTATGTTCTCGGATTCATGGGATATGGTTTAATTTTGGGCATGGATTGGTTGTCCAATTATGGAGCTATCCTTGATTGTGAACGAAGGGTAGTGAGGCTCATGACACGCCTTGGTAATACACTTGAACTTTCTTGTAACCCGAAGGGTCCGGTCATGTTATGTTATCTTGAATCTCTCGACTCGTCCATTGACAATCTGCACTCCATGAGAGTAGTCCGAGAATATCCAGATATCTTTGATGAGGTGAAAGGGTTACCCCCTAAACGCGAGATAGACTTCCGAATGTATCTGGTTGATAATGTCAAGCCTGTTTCATTGCCCGTTAGGCATATGGCCCCACGAGAAAGAAGAGAGCTCAGTAAACAAGTCAAGGAGTTGCTCGAGAAAAATTTCATAAGGCGAAGCATTTCTGAATGGGGTGCTCCGGTGGTATTCGCTACTAAGGCGGATGGTTCGCTTCGTCTGTGCGTAGATTATCGTGAGTTAAACAAGCTGACGAAGAAGAATAGGCACCCACTACCAAGAATCGATGATCTTTTTGACCAGCTTGTGGGAGCATCTGTTTTCTCTCAACTCGATCTAGCCACAGGATTCCATCAACTTAGAGTGGTTGAGGATGGCATCGACAAAACTGCGTTTAGGACTCCAGATGGGTTCTTAGAATGGCTCGTCATGCCGTTTGGGTTAACGAATGCACCCGCGTACTTTGTAGACCTGATGAGTAGGGTGTTTCGGGAGTTCCTTAACAAGTTCATGGTGGTTTTTGTGGACGATATTCTAATCTTCTCAAAGGATGAAGAAGAGCATGCTAGACACCTCAAGGAAGTCATGGATACGCTTAGAGCACACCAGTTAAAGGCTAAGTTCTCCAAATGCCATTTTTGGAGGGAGGAAGTTCGGTTTCTTGGGCACGTAGTTTCTAAGCAAGGTTTAGCCGTGGACCCCGCAGAGGTAGTTGCGGTGCAAGACTGGAAAATTCCTAAGAATGCAACAAAGATGAGAAGCTTTCTCGGTTTGGCGGGCTTTTATAGGAAGTTCATTAAGGACTTCGCTAAGATTTCAGCCCCTCTTACTAAGTTAACAAAGAAAAACCTAGCGTTTGCATGGGACATAGAATATGAGACTGCTTTCCAGAGACTCAAGAGAGCCCTCACCACAGCTCCAGTTTTAGCATTACCCGATGGAGGAAAAATGTTTACGGTGTACACAGATGCATGCGGCGCGGGATTAAGCGTTGTCCTAATGCAAGAAGGAAGAGTGATATGCTATGGGGGTAGACAACTTAATGTTCATGAGAAGAACTATCCCACACATGACTTGGAGTTAGCCGCGATTGTTTTTGCACTTAAAGCTTGGCGCCATTATCTCCTAGGGGAGAGATTCGAGCTGTACACCGACCACAAATCACTTAAGTATCTCTTTTCGCAAAAAGATTTGAATCTGAGACAGCAGCGGTGGATGGAATTCTTGGCCTCATATGATTTCGATATAACTTATACCCCTGGCAAGGGTAACATGGTGGCGGATGCGCTAAGTAGAAAAAGGTTGACTTTGAGCCCCTTATTTGTTGAAAGAAAAAGTCTAGAGTTTATAGCGACCTTTGATTTTACGCATGCTGTTGAGTCATTGACTGGTACGTTAGCATCTCTTGAGCTGAGACCTACGCTTCTAGATCAAGTAGGGACTTCGCGGAAAGAAGACCCACAGATAGTCGAAATCATGGACAAGTTAATCAGTGGTGAGACGTCAAGTCACCTTGGTAGGTATGCCATTGATGACAAAGGATGGCTAAGGCGCGATGGAAGGCTATGTGTTCCACTAGTGGAAGACTTAGTAAATAAAGTTCTCAAAGAGGCGCATCGCTCGAAGATGACTATACATCCTGGAGGGGATAAGATGTACAAAAATATGAAACGCATTTTCTTTTGGGTCGGAATGAAAAAGGACGTGGGAGAATTCGTCTCAAAGTGCATGGTGTTCCAACAAGTCAAGGCCGAATCTAAGAAGCCCGGTGGGCTATTACATCCTTTGGAGGTTCCGCAATGGAAGTGAGAAAGTATCTCGATGGATTTCGTGGATGGATTGCCTAGGTCGAGGAAGAGGAATACTAGCATATGGGTCATTGTTGATAGACTCACGAAGAGTGCTCACTTCATTCCGGTGAAAAGCAAAAGGACTGCATCATGGCTAGCGTCTATTTACCTTCGAGAGATAGTACGGTTGCACGGGGTTCCTTCTAGCATAGTCAGTGACCGTGACCCAGTTTTCACTAGCCAGTTTTGGAATAGTCTGCAAGAAGTAATGGGTACGCAACTTAATTTAAGTACAGCCTATCACCCTCAGACGGATAGACAGACCGAAAGGGTAAATAGCGTACTAGAAGATCTTTTGAGGCTATGCATTCTTGATTTTGGTGGTACTTGGGAAGACCGTCTCCCTCTCGTGGAGTTTGCTTATAATAATAGCTACCAAGCTAGCATAGGGATGGCACCGTTCGAAGCCCTGTATGGAAGACCGTGCAAGTCACCAACTTGTTGGTGGGAGACGACTGACAGACTTATACTTGGGCCCGACATGATACGAGATACTTCTGAGAAGGTGGAGTTGATACGAAGACGAATGAAAGCGGCCCAAGATAGACAGAAATCTTATGCGGACAAGAGAAGGACAGACCTAGAGTTCGAAGTCGGAGATATGGTTTTCATAAAAGTCTCTCCTTTGCGCAATGTGGTTCGTTTTGGAGCAATAGGAAAGCTAGCACCGAGATTCATAGGACCGTTCCCTATCACTGAGAGGATTGGGCAGATGGCCTATAAGGTAGAGTTACCTGAGAGGCTGGCCGGAGTACACAATGTCTTTCACGTCTCGCATCTCCGAAAGTGCCTACATGAATCAGCTGAGGTGGTTCAAGCATCCTCGAAGGCGTAGAAGTGGAGAAAGAAGCAACGCTGAGGCGAGTTCCTATTCGTATCTTAGGGACGGAGATCAAGAAGCTAAGGAATCGCGAAGTCAAGCTAGTCAAAGTACAGTGGAGTGAAGCCCAAGAAGACGCAACTTGGGAAACCGAGGAGAAGATACGCGCGCTTTACCCATTTCTTTTTGAGGATATTTTCTCGATCTCTTTTCCTTTGAGCTTGTAAACCTTTCGTATCATGCTACCTGTGTTTGTTTTGTTAATCTTGTCTTGAGAACCTTAGAACCCTCTTTGGATGTAAACATGTATTTGAAACATGTTATGGTTGATGTTTGCAAATGGATGCAAGTGTTTGCAAGTGATTTCTAGTGGATGCATGACACACATTAGGCACTAGATCGGCTCAGACACCTTTTCATGTTGCATTTGCATGGGTGCTTATACTTGTACATGGATGAACTTGTTATGCTATCACGTGGATGTTGCATATGGATGATGTTTGTGCACTCATGTGGAAATTTTAAGTTATGTTAGGAATCTGCATACATGTTGGACTCATTACACTAACATATCTTGCATTAAGGAGGTTTACTGAATCAGTAACCGCCTGATCTTTTGCATTAGATAAGTACATATACACACACATACTGCATATGTTCATACAGCATCAGAAATCTTTTTAAGGACAATGGTTGCTCGTGAATGATGTTGTGAGTAGATGGATGTGGATGGTAGGATGCGTTCTTCCTAACTTAGAGATTTCGGGGACGAAATCCTTTAAGGAGGGGAGAATGTAACAACCCGTATTTTAATAACGTGTTATAACTATAAATCAAGGCAAAATTGAATTTTAAAATAAGAATCAAGGGAAACGGGTTACGCCATTACGTTCGTCTCAAAATTCTGCTTGAAAACGAGTCCGAGTTTACGAAAATCGGAGTCCGTATGACCGAGATATGGCTCTCCAAGGTTTCAGAAAATTCCAGAGTTCATAACAGTTCGAATTCAAGCTCAAAATTCGAATTTCAAAACTCAGACAGACTGGGCGGGAAAAATCCCGCCAACACCAGGTCGACTGGGGAGTCGAATGGGCAGTCGACACCCCCCCCGACCAAGTCGACTTGGGTGTCGACCTGGTCACCTAGCCTGTTTTTGGGACAGATGTATCTGGTCTTGTTGCCTGTCCAGGTTCAGCTCCCTAAACCCTATATAAACAACCCCTGACCCTAGACTCTCTATCACATTCTTATCCGGCCTTATGCTGCTGAGGTTCTGACTGGAAGATAGAGAACAAGGAGGCTATTCAAGACTTCGTTAGAGCTACATTGATTTGGGGATTTGCTAGAGATTCTTCTTCTACTCTTTTGCTTTCTCATTCTCTAGACCACGATCTATAAGCCCTTTGTCACTCTTAGATCTAAACTGTAAATTTAACATGAACACGATGTAAACTGAAATTATTCCTAAACATGATAACTAGGTTGGATCTACCATGGTATATCTTTGATCTATGACTATCCCTTTTAAATCTGTTATTTTGGATCTAGTTTTATACACCCTAGATCTATTCATCTTAAATTTTGACTTATGGAATATTAGTATGAATTTGATTTGGACATATTCATGTTTAATCTAAAACCCCCATGACCTTTATCTTGACATGCCTGTGATGTTGAATTTATTATTGGGGTTACTATCTTATGTCAATCCTTTACCATATCTATCACCATATTTTGCCAAGTTGATGTTGAGACCCTATTTCATATGCCTGTAATGTTATAATCATCATGCTTAACTTGTGAACACCTTTGCCATCCTATGACTATCCTTTTTGTGTTATATCCCTATTTTGACATGTTGTATTAATGTGAATTCACGTACGTTGGGGATACGTTTTGGGGTAGATTAGACAAACTTGAAATTGGCTATGGAATTGACATGATATGACATGAAAATATGACATGAAAACTTGACATGAGAATAAGCTTGAAAACATGAATTTGGGACATGACAATTAGATAACTTGAAAGTGGCACCCTCGAGGTTGGGTTGAATTTGATACGTAAATCTGCCCGGAACCGCCCGACAAATCCAGTAGTTGCAAATAATAGGACCCAATGTGGGTAGTTGGTCATATAGCACTTTAAACCCGAGGTTAGACTAGGTTATGGTGTAAAGCTGCCCGGACCCGCCCGACACATCCAGTAACCATAACCAAGTCTAATGTGAGAGGTTGGGGTGCGTTAAGTAAATTAATGCCACATGGTAAGGTTAAGTCATGGACCACTTGAATACACTTAACCAATTTGATACATGTTTGGGTAGGGGTTAAGTCATGACCTTTTTAATGACAACACTTAACCTAGCCACGTGGTCCCTTTCAGCTGTAATCCACTTAGAAGTATCACGATACCCTGGGGACTAGGCTGGGTGGGCCACGATTACTGGGCTGATTGTAAGCGACCAAGAATAACGGCTGAGTAAGGTGCGCCAGTGTAGGTTCAGGCGGACTAGGGTCGTGCACTTAGTCCGGAGTTAAAAAAGTAGGCATGGGCACCCATAGTACTACATTGTGCGTGCTTGATTTGTGTCAGTGGTTGACACCCTAGGACCTGATACACCTTAGGCTGGACCAAGCACATGTGACTACATTCCGCGATTGGGCCGTATAACACCGACACACGAGGAGTAAAGCCGATCGATTAGGATGGACTATTGGACCCCATATTGGGTCATTTCATGTTATTGGGTTTAGGGATCATTTCTGGATTTATACTTGACATGGATTTTGACACTAGTACAGTTAGTGCAGTAAACCTTGTATATGCGATACCACTCTTGTCTTGTTACCTTTTATTATCATGCCAGTCCAGTTATTATCTTTATGTTTAATCTCAGTTTCTCATGTCCAGTTAACTTTATTAGTTTTTATGCTGATAGTCACTAGGGCTTACCAGTCTTTTGACTGACCCGTTTTCTTCCACCTCTTTTTCTTTCGTTCCCCCCCAGGTTCTCAGGGAGGAAACTCTAGCACTTAGCTTGGAATTTGCTTGCTTTCTGACAGTTCATGTACGGTTTGGTCTTGAGCTATGCTATGACTGCACTCATGCTCTTTTTGGGGAATAATATTGGACTTATGTTGTTTTAAGTACTTTGCTTCTTTAGAACTTGATGTAATGAAATAATGACTTGTTATTTTGATGTAAGAGGTTTTGACTCTATTTTCCACGTAATGAGATTTGGTTAAATTTATATCCGCTGCTTTATATACTCTGTTTAATTTATGTTCTATCTTGTGTTATCTCTGTGCCTGTTTACTAGATAATACCCCTCCAAAACTAGTGCATTCCCTTTGTGAGTGACCCTAGCAGAGGTGGGGTGTTACACTTGAGCCAACGCATGGAAGCTTCCAACAAAGCTTTAATCGATGCTAATAAAACTTCTGTGGATGCTAATGAAGCTTTGATGGGTAAAATGAGTGCTCTCCTAAACGCCCAAGCAAACCCCGCTCTTCCTCCGAAAATCCATGTCAACCTTGAAGAGAATGCAAATTCATCAGCCTTCGATCCTCATAATGACAACCTGAAAGGATTTGTTGGCAAAGATGACACTAATGTTGAAGACTCAAATTTGAATGCCACAAACCACTCCAATCGAAATAACCGACAAGTTGCAAGTCCTATCAAGGTGGCACCTTCCCATAGAGGAAGTAAAAGACCTAGATCCTCCAAACTTGATCACTCGCCACGATAAGCATTTGGAAAAGAGATCGAAGTCCACTCTCCGGAACAACACGACTGGAAGGAATATATCGCGGATGTGGTAAAGAAATTCATGAAAGGCAACATGCCTTGCAAGGATAGTGAAAGGGAATAAGGCTTCTCCCTCGATAAAAATCCATTCGCAAAGAGGACCCGCAAGGCTGAATTTCCCAAGAAGTTCTCTCATCCTACTCTGCCTCCGTATAATGGGACTTCTAATCTGAATCACTTCCTATACAAATATGAATGATATATGAATGGAGCTAAAGAACCAGACGAGATCGAATGCTTGTGTTTCCCTCTCTATCTAGAAGGTGTCGCATCATTATGGTTCACAAGGCTACCGCCCAAATCCATCAACCAATTTGATGATTTGATTATGAAATTCAAAGAGCAGTTCAGGCTGCAAGCTACGAAAGCGAAGGACGTTATTTCTCTTACATCAATGAAATAGAAGCCAGGAGATTTTGTCAAAGCTTTCATTAAAAGATTCGATGTTGCTATATCTTAAGTAGGAAATTCCGAGCCTCGCATGATCTTAATGTCTCTATTCGGTGCCATGGATGAAAATAGCAATTTGGCAAATGGATCAAAATGAAGGAGCCAAGTACACTTGATAAATTCTATAAGACGGCCAGGAGTACATGAGAGTCGATAATAAGTCTGTGCCTCTTCAAATTACCAATTCAAATCAACCTTTTGAAGCTCTCAAAAAAGCTACTACTTAGTATAATTAGAAAAATGCTGGAGGTCAGAAAAGGGTAAGCGACGGGAAAGACAATCGAGACAGCAAGAAGCCTCCTTCTCCAACCCATCAGAGCTAACACCTTTAAATGATACTCCAGAAAACATCTTCGCATCAACAAAAGATACCGAAGATTATCCAATTCCAGAACCTCAAAGAGTAAGTAGCAAGCAAACGAACTCCGGAAAGTTCTGCCGATTCCATAATCAGCCAGGCCACAACACCAACGAGTGTAGGCATCTAAGGTCACTGATCGAAGAGCTGATTAGGAAGAATCATCTACAACAATATGTGAAAGATCCACAATCCTCAAACGTTGTTCCGATTCCCCAGGGCCAAGGAGCGACAAGCAACGAAGATCTTGTTCAAACCATGCCAAGGCTGATCATCAACTAAAAACCATTGGTTGTGCTCCAATTTCAGTGGCTCAGAATAAGCGATCGACATCGCCACCGCTTTACTTAATGCTATATTTCTTGCTTTACTTCATTCTTTACTTTCTGTTATATTCGAAACCTCTTATAAACAGTCTGTAATAATCTGCAAGTGATGCACTGAACGTTAGCTCTACGATTAAGAGCATATCTATTTGAATGAATTTCTAGCTTGCAAAATTATGTGTCAAATAAAAACTTATCTAAAAGATGATTTCATATTGCAGGCCTTCTGTCGAGCACTTGCACCTGTAACATCGCGACCCCAACAACGCTAGTTCAAGTGCCAAATGCTGTAAATATCAAAATGTACAAATGCAAAAATAGAAAAGCACCGCCTTGAAAAGTGAATGGGAAAGTCACAAAGATTCAAACAACGAACAAGCGCCACGACAAACAAATAAGAGTGTTATAACTTTGATGGAAGGGGCACTCCTCTAAGTGAAAGTTTCAAAGCTCTAGTTTCTAATCGGAGATAGCCCGCTAATTCAAGCGGTCGACAAAGGGATTGGAGCCAACCCTATGCTGGAAGGACCAACACCATGTTGGAAGGACTGACAAACTTGATGTTGGAAGTACCAACATCAGGCCGGAAGGACCGGCAAACACGCTGGAAGGATCAGCACCATTTCGGAAGGACCGACAAGCCTAATGTTGGAAGTACCGACATCAGGCCAGAAAGATTGGCAAACACGCTGGAAGGACCAGCACAAACCAAAGTCCTCTCCGGGGGCACCCAATTGATTGTTTGAATTAGGAAGTACCTGATGCGATAACGACAAACATTTGGGTTCTAATCAAATTCCTCTCCGGGGGCATCCAATTGATCGTCAAAATCAGGAAGCACCTGATGCGATAACGACAAACATTGGGGTTCTAATCAAAGTCCTCTCCGGGGACACCCAATTGATCGTCGGAATCAGGAAGCACCTAATGCGATAACGACAAACATTGAGATTCTAACCAAAGGCCTCTCTAGGGGCATTCCTTCTGAATCTACCGATCCTTGGATTAATCGGTATACTTGAGTGACGAAAGTCTCCAATGCCTAAATTAACCAAGCTGGACTATAGACAAAGTTCGGATTTGGCCAAATAACTCGTATAACGTCTGAATATATCAGATGCGACAAGTGTTGGATCTTAATTAATTAACTTGCGTAGTGTTTGGAAATCTCAGACACGACAAGTGTTAGATTTTAGCCCAAGCGGGGGCATGAAATCCAAAATACTTCCCATGGGGAGGGCTGATAAAATCTTAGATGAACATTTCCCAAACAATAAATGTCATTTACCACCAGATAAATTATTAAAACAATAACGTTTGAAATCTATAGTTAGTTTTAGTCGATTAGTTGATTTTAGGCATTGACGCAAATTCGAATTAGAATATCGTATTTGTGCAGATAATATTCGACGAGCTTTATAAGCCGTTGAATAAAGTAATTCTATGTAAACACCTATTCAATTCAAAATAAGAATCTATATAAGTCATTTTTAGTGATTAAATTAATCTGTTATTGAGGTGGACGATCAATAACAAAGTATAAGTCCATAACCGTGCAACTGCTTGTCTTAATTACAGTGCAGGTGTCATGTACCATATGAGTTCAGAGCATGGTTTGCTATCGCAAACAAAAAGCTACGACTGGATCACAATGCAAAGTATATCAACAACAATGTTTGTTTTAAAGCCCGCATTTCTTACAAGCAAAAAATACAAGCTTTGAGGGGCAAATGTTAACCCCGTTATAAACGTGGTTTAGAAACAGATACGACAATTGACCAGTGAAGAGATCAACTACGCGTCATAATATTAAGTCAATTGGTTAATAGTCTGTGGATCGGTTTGCAAAGTCATTGGTGGATGGTCGATCGGTCTGTAATATATTAGCGTACCGATCGGTCATGGACAGAGCATACCGATCGGTCATGGACAGAGCATACCGATCGGTCATAAACTACGTGCGTAGAACCGTACAAAAATGTGAACGTACATGCTACTCCGAAGACCAGTATAGTAATATGAAAAGAACAAAGACCAGTTAAAAGCTTGAACAAGTCGTACATGGAACTGGGAAAATAAATCATGGACGTGCACTGCTTATGAATCACACAACGGGCATGTTCAATAATCGTGTATAACACAGTCTGTAAGTGAGCAACTTGGATCGTTCCTTAATATTTTAATGCAAGGCGCATGGATCAAATGTCGACACCAACGTGTTCAGCATATATAATGTAATATGGGTCAGCATGGAGCAAGTATCAACACGTGAATATATTTCAAAGGTCAACATTATATAAACAGCACACTGGGAGGAGTGGTGAAACATTGCATGACTCCACGTTCACAAGTGTTAGACCAAAAAGTGGTTCTAACACCCAAATTGACAAAAAGCAGAATGAAATAAGATCAAAAGTAAAATGGAGACACAGAATTTATAGTGGTTCGGCGTTAAAAAGCCTACGTCCACTTGTCAATCACTATTCTTGACGATAGAGTTGCAATTACAATGAGATATTCACTCAATTTCACTCACAACTCACATACATTCACTCAATTGTTTCAAGACAAATGTTGAAAAACGATTTGGATTATCCGGGAGTGCTGGAATTCGGTTTATGAAAGTGGTTGAACTCTCAAAGTGCCAAAAAAAAGAAGATCCTTTTCATTGTCTCCAGACAGGGTATTTATAGGTGAAAATTTGCTCAGAACCCGATCCGGATCGGAGCCACGTGTCTTCCATCCCATCATCCTCGGGTTCGGATGGATTTCAGTGTTGACAACGCATCAGAGCAGTGGACGTTGTGGGCAGGAACTGGTCATACCCGCTCCGCATCTTCAGGCGATCGTGGGGGAATGTGACATGAATTACAGGTTCGGTTCGGAGGAGCCTGCAGTGGGGGTTCAAATCGGAGTATCCGATCCGATCTGGATTAACCCAAAACTAAGCCTTTATCCACTTTGCTCTGTTCCAATTCGATAGTATGTAGCCCTCCGATCCGATTGACAGTAGGTAGCTCCCTGAACCGAACAGCAGTGCCTCTTTGATTCAAACATTAGCAGCTCTCCGATCCGATTGACAGTAGGTAGCTCCTCGAACCGAACAGCAGTGCCTCTTTGATTCAAACATTAGCAGCTCTCCAATCTGAACAGCCAAAATCTCTCCGATCCGATCCGCTACATCTCTCCGATCCGATCCGCTATGATGCTTTCCAAGTTTTTCAACGTTTCACATCTTGACTTTGTGTTGCCCAGTTCACAAAGTGGGCTAACATTTTCCCCCCTCAAAGGATGCTCCTGTTGGAAACGGAGCATGCTTTGATTATCACTGCATATCGCCTGCTAGGTAATCTCTCCTTTGACTTTCCTCGTGCTTTCATCCTCTTCTTTAAATTTTAAATTTATTCATATGCCAAGCTAAGATATGACATCCTGTTCGGTTCGGACTCCGACCCGAACGGATCCACTTCTTCTTCTATTTCGTATTGGACTATTGGGCCACGCTGCGTTACTGGGCTGTTACACCGATCCGAACGGGGAGACGAATAGTCACCCTGTTTTTCTATATAAACTCAGCCTTCACCCCCTTCCCACTTTCCTTTTGCTTTATCGTTTTACCATTTCTGCTTCGGAAATCCAGAATTCAAAAGAGAAAGATTTTTTTACAATTCTTGCACGAATCTTCCATTTATACACCTCAGTAGGTTTGAATCCTTGATTGGTTTCGTGATAACAAGTTTTAATTGAAACTGATGGTCAATTCGACCGATCTGGACGTGGTTTCCACGCCGCAGTCTCCTCTTCCTTCGTTATTGTCATTGGTGGCTTCGTTGCTACTTCAAGGCGCTGTAAGAGGGAGTTGCGGTCTGAGGCCAAAATGGAGGTAGAAGAAGAAGATCATAGGGAGTCGGTTCGGGCGGTGGAGTATGGAAAGTGGAGAAAGGGAAAAAGAAGAGAAGTCCAGAATGTCGGATCGGGTTGGGGCAAGTAGAGAAAGGGAAAAGGAAAAGAGGTCCAGAAGGTCGGATCGGGTCGGAGCAAGTAGTTAAAGAAGGGGGAATGGAGCTCACCTAACCGGATCGGGTCGGACTGTAAGATAAAGGAGGAGAAGCATGACTACGTGATCTGATCCAAACCGTTAGGGGAATCTACCTCCGAGCCGATCCGATTGTGATTTCTGAGTTTCAAAGTTTATCTGAGCCCAAGATGAGGCCACGCCCCCGATCTGATCCCAATGAATGCGCCCGAACCGAACCGAAGGGCAGTCCATCTTAATGCATAAAAACTCGTTTAACTGGCCCAATCAACTCTTGGCATAATCTTCAACTTAATGGACAGTTAGGATAGTGCCTTGCGAACGTAACTAGACATCAAGAACTACTTCAATCCTTTATACTTTGCCAAAATTTTGCGTCGCACTTTTAAACATTTACTTTACACTTTCCGCATACACTGTTTATACTTTAGTTTGCACACATGCACGGGGGGATACGGGCTAATTTACTCTAACTTGTGCTATTGCTTCTTCAATAGTTTTATGACCATGAGACCCAGATGCTCTTCTAGACTAGCTGAGAAGAAAGAGGCCCCAGAGACCTCCAACAAAGTTACTCTCGAGGACATATCTTCTCCTTCGGATCTAGAATGGAATGATGAGGGTTCAGACTACGAGTTTGGAAATCGCAAAAGTGACAATGTGTCTTCGGAGGGTGAAGTTTCTCTAGGTTTTGAAGAGGAAGGAGGGATTGGTGACAACCGGGCTCCTGATGAGTTTGAATCGGCTGTCATATTGGAATCACCCCAAGATTCTGTGGAATCAACAATCGACAACGACAGACTTATTCGAATTTGTTTAAAATACGGGATACTAAAAAGGGACACCCTGGTGCCTTCGAGAATTGACCGTCCCCACAACCCTCCAGAAGGGTATATGGCAATTACTCGGTTGATGTGCATGGTCGGTGCTATCCCTCCATTTTCTCCTTTTATCGTCGATTTTCTAAGACAAATGCGGATTGCCCCCATGCAGCTGCACCCCAATTCTTATGCTTACTTATACACCTTATATGTAGCATACCGTGAGATCTTAGGCATAGAGCTCACTTTCGATGACGTTCATTTCTTCTACAACTTCAAGCATCGGACTCGAGAGACTCCTTCTTTCTGCTACTTTGAGTCTGTCCCTAAGAAGAAGATAATTTTAGCGCCATTCAGTAGTAAAGCTGGAGATTCCAGGCTGGAATGGTTTTATGTGAAGCGACAACCAAGGTGTGCCAGGAGGTGGACGAAATCAAGTAAAGTACTGGTTTTCTAAATCTCGGCTCTATACATTCAAGTCATCGCCTTAACTCGTTTTTCTTTTTGTTTGCAGTCGATAACCCAAAACAAATATCAGACCAAGTATTCTTTGACCGGATGCACCAGCTCCTTAATGGCGATCAGAAGTTCTTGACTATTGATGAAGTCCTTAAGGACGAATATCTTCATTTTCATGGGTTGCTATCTATTACTCGTAGCATTGGTCACGGGACGGCTCCATATGTTTATATTCCCCCCGTGGACGTAATCCCTGAAACGAGCGAAAGCTCGAGATCTCCTATAGTGCCTCTTCAAGCTTCACCCTTTCCTTCTTCTACCCAAGATGATGAATTGGCTAACATGGTGGAAAGGCATCGCGAAGGATATACTATTCCTGAGGATGCCATTTTTCCAGAAAAGTCAACGTCTTCCAAAGAGTCACCGATCGATGCTTCTGAGGGAGATGTCCCTAGTACTGATGACCCACTGTTTCAGGGTTTGGGGGACCTCCCCTTACCTGAAACCATTTACACTTCAGAGGATTTTAGGAAAAATCCTTTAGTTTTCACTTTTTCCGAGGAGACTACTCCTGCTAAGGCCAAAGAGCCCGCCCGTACTAGTCTAGCTTCGGACTCGGGTTGGTTGGGGGGGGGGAACACCACTTAGGACACACTTTACACAATAACATTACAACTCACTGAGTCTTTCTCTTTGTGAAAATGTTGATCCTGAATATCATTTGTCTTATTGTGCAGGCACGATGTCCCGATCTTACTATGATATCAGAAAACTCCGCCGCAGCATGTCTAATCCACCTTATGATACTGAGTATGATCGCCGCGACGATCGCAGTAGGGAGGAGAGAAGGCCATATGAACCCTATCGCTCTCGAACCTCGCGTTCTTGCTCTCCTGTTCGGACGGACCCAGAGAGATATAAAGGTTACCAAGGTCGTCGGGAAGAGGACAGGCCGCAACCGAAAGACTCCACCTCTTCCCAAGAAAAGTGCAGCAGGGTGAGAAGTCCGCCAAAAGATACTGAGTCGCGAAGTAAACGCAAGGTCTCTGCTAAACGGCCTAGAACAGATAAAGAGACTATTGAATCCTCCACGCACAGGGATACTGAGTTGACGATCCCCGCCCCTCCACCACTAGATGCTGAAACTGCAATCAAGCGGGCGTATCTGGAGGAGCAATTTCCCGAACATTACTTCGAGAACTTGACTTTTTTACCTGCCCTTGAGCCTATTTCTTCCAAGTGGGCAGATGAGGCCAAATCAAAGATAGATGCGGTCGAAAAACAATATTCTGAAATGTACAAATATTCACGCAACCTTTCCAGAATCATCCGTACTCTAATCACGAATGCTGATTCGATGCAAAAAACCGCGGAAGACAATGCAAAGGCCTTAAAGAATCTAGGAAAAGATTTGGAGGACACACAGGCCTAGCTTGCTGTTGCTCAAAGGGACGCTACTAGCTTCAAACAACAACTTGAAGATATGCAAAAACGTTACCATGATTTGCTTGAATCTCACACTCAAGAGCGTTCTAAGTTAAAAAACAAGCCGAAGATGCTAAGTCAGATGCCGCTAAAACGCGCCTTGGTTACGCTGACCTTGAATGGAAAAATGCCGAGTTAGCAAGGAGGAATGCTGAGCTAGAAAAGAAAAATGCTGACTTGGCATCTAAGCTAATGGAGGCGGAGAACAGCGCTGCCTTGGCGGAGGGTAACGTTGAATGTACTATCAAATCCGCTGAGGAGGCCTGCAAACAATTGTCAAAGGCGGAGGCAGAGATTCAGGGTTTCGGTGAATTAATGATTGAATACTTTGCACATATCATCCGTCGCCGGAACATTTCTTGGATTGAGGATTATCCATCTACTCTAGTCCAAGTATGGAGTCAGATCATTGAGTGGGAGAAAGAGGAGCTCAAGGTTGATTCCATTGATGAGGACAAGCTGATGGAGAAATATTTAAGGGATGATGAGCCAGAACGCCTAGCTGAAGGGCACCGCCTCATTGATGATGCTATGGAAGAAGAGAGGCGGAGGACTAAGCAAAAGAACATTCCCGAGGCTGGTTCCTCTTCTACTGCCCCCGCAACTTCTGAAGTAGAAGGATATGATCCTGAAAACCCGGGGATCCCTCGAACAACTCTGCTATCCCCTATTCCCGAAACGGCATCGGAGACAGCAGTTACCCCTGCCGAGAATTCTTCGGAAGGTATCTCTACATTTTCTCCTCAATTCGTCAGGGCTATCTCTACCTTTCGCCACGTGATTGAGCAATCGATGAAAAACCCATTATTTTCTCCTGAGTTGATAACTGTTGCTTCTCATTCTGTAGGTATTGAGCCATCCGGAAAGACAGATGTGACTCAGGGAACCGCCTCTGGGGAGGAGCCTACAGAGAAGGCAAAAGGGGGAAAGGACAAGGCTGCTCCTATAGATTTGGGAGAAGGAAGCGAACCGTCTAAGGCTGACACTCCTCGTGATGAAGAAATGATAGCCGCCTTAAAGGATGATTGCGGCGACGGAGGACATGAGGAAGATCCAGAGGTGGCAATAGTCGGGGAGTCGAAAAGTGCAGATGATGTTACTTTGGCTGCAATGAAAGCTGACCAAGATAAACGCTTGCAGTTAAAAGCTGAAGACTTAGACCCTAAAAGCCTCAAGCCTCTCGCAGTTGTGGATGCGGGAACAAGGTTAGTTGTTAAGCTTTCAACTAGATCTATTACAGAGGAACTCGCTAAAAAGTCTTCTCTTGATTCTAGCGCTCCGCCCTCTGGGAAGAAGTCAACCGATTCCAGCATCTCAGCTTCAGGAAAGAAAAAATCAAAGCGCATCTTGACGGAGACCGAAAAAGAGGCGAAGGATGTAGAGAAAGCCGCCAAGAAGTCCAAGCCTCCTTCGAAGTCTAAGTAGTGGGTTGTCTTGTGTTATTTTAGCATTTAGTTGACCAATAATTGTTGCTATGAGGGTGGCCCTTGCACCTTCTTTTTGACTTTTTTCCTGTACAAATTCATTCATTTGTAAATAAAAAATAATTCATTTTTTGCAATGTCTGTTAGCCATTAGTTTTACACTTATGTAAGAATGCATGTCTTACTATAGTTGTGTAATGAAGTTATGGTAGGGGGAAATATGTGTATACATATATGCCCCCAGTCGATCTCAAAAAACTATTCAAGACTTAATCAAGTAGTCTGAATGTTCCCGATTTTCTGACGGGATTGCATTTTCTGTGTCGTCAATGTCTGTCGTTTTTTCTGGCATTTTTTTATACTCTCCTGTCTTATACTCAGGTTAGAGTTCTTACTGAGGCGGTCTCTTGTCTGGGTGCACCTTCACGCCTCAGAGAACGTCGTCTTCCCGTCCTTTTATACTCTCTCTCAATTCTCGAGAGTTAGAGTTAAGAATGTCGTTTTTCCATTCTTTTATGTCTTATCGCACAAATAGTCATTGTGCTTTTTCTGGCGTATAAACTGTTTTCAACCTTTTAGGTTTTAAATCATCTTATATTCCATAATCGCAACAGAATAGTAGATGAAGGTATATATATAATGCATGAAAGTAAATGACACACGATATTTTTATAGTGGTTCGGCTAAGTCGTAGCCTACATCCACTTTATAGTTCTTTATTCATATCATCAGACTTTCCTAAGGCAAGTCGTGCCTTTTTTACAGAGTTCATAAGAAAAATAGCAGAGCGTACAACACTTCTAATCCAAATATCGCATCAAGTGCTGGGCATTCCATGCTCTAGGTACCTCTTCGCCATCTACGGTCATTAACTTGAAGGTTCCTGTTTCAAGTTTCCGTTGGATGACAAAGGGTCCTTCCCATTTTGGACCGAGGTGAGGAAGGGATGGAAAGATTCTCTTTTGCACCAAATCTCCTGGTTCAAAAGTCCTAAGGCGAACTTTTTTGTCGTAATAGCGTGCCATCTGACGTCGATGTCTTGCCGCGCGTAAATCTGCTTCGTCCCTTTTTTCTTCGATTTCATCAAGAGACTCGAGTAAGAGCGCCCGATTCGTCATCGGGTCATAATACGTCACCCGATGGGAAGGAACTTCAAGCTCTACTGGAATTACTGCTTCTGAACCAAAAGAGAGAGAGAAAGGGGTATGACCAGTAGCTGCCTTAAATGTTGTTCGATATGCCCACAAAGCTAAGGGAAATTCGTCAACCCATTTTGCCTTTGCGCGCTCTAACCGTTTCTTGAGGATGGATTTTATAACTTTGTTTATTGCTTCTACTTGCCCGTTCGACTGCGGATAAGCAACCGCAGTATACCGTTTGTCGATCTTATATTTCTGGCAGAAATTTCTGAATTCAGCACCATCGAACTGGGTTCCGTTATCAGTTATAATGGTTCTTGGGATCCCGAATCGGCATATAATATTTCTAACCACAAAACTTATCACCTTCCTCGCCGTAATCTTGGTTAGGGGCTCAGCTTCCACCCACTTCGTAAAATAGTCCACAGAAACTATTGCATATTTCGCCCCTCCTTTAGCAATTGGTAGAACTCCGATGATATTAATTCCCCACGTGGCAAAAGGCCAAGGACTCACCATCGATTTGAGTTGAGTCGACGGTGCTTTGGGCATTTTGGCGAATCTCTGGCATTTATCGCAGCGTCGTGAATAATCAGCTGCATCTTTATTAATTGTGGGCTAGAAGTATCCATAACGCAATATCTTTTTCGCTAAAGTCTGACCTCTTGTATGATCTCCACACTCACCTTCGTGTACTTCTCTTAGTACACGTTTGATGTCGTCGTGTGCTATACATCGTAACAGGGGCATAGAAAATCCTTGCCTATAAAGAGTATCATCTTGTAGGACATATCTGGTAGCCTTGCGAACTATAGCCCTTCTCTCACTCTTCTTTGATGGGAGTGTCCCATTCTTAAGGAAGTTCTTAATTGGGGTCATCCACGACTCCTTCTCCGGTTCTGCTTCGAAAGCGAACTCAATTTCCATCGACTCAAAGCTTGCCGGTTCCAACATTTCAATTGGAATTATTTCAGTTTCTTCTGGATTGTCGGAACTAGCTAGCTTTGCCAGCCTGTCTGCCTTCTGGTTTTCGACTCTTGGGATATGCGTTATACTGTACCGCTCCAGGTTGCTCAACAGCTTTTCCACTTTCCCGAGGTAGGCGATGAGTCGAGGTCCCCGAGCCACAAATTCCTTTCGCACTTGGCAAACAACGATTTTGGAGTCGCAGAATATGTCCAACATTTTTATTCCGAGGTCTTTAGCAAGCTTCAGCCCGGCAATCAGGGCTTCGTATTCAGAGTCATTGTTAGTCGCCGAAAATTCTAATCGTAGAGCGTAATATAACGACCGTCCTTCAGGAGTAACTAAGACGATTCCAGCTTCGGACCTTCGGTTGTTCTTGGCTCCATCTGTGTATAGCTTTCATGGATCTATCTTTCACTCATCTTCGGACTTGACCACTCTGTCATCAATTACTTCCTCCTCTGGGATGGTGAACTCTGCTATAAAATCTGCCAGAGCTTGCCCTCTGATCGACCTTCGTGGCTGAAAATTTAAATCAAACTGACTTAATTCAATATTCCATTTGATCAATCGTCCCGATGCTTCGGGTCTCTGCAACACCTGCCTTAGAGGTTGGTCAGTGTATATGGTTATTGGGTGAGCTTGGAAATAGTGACGAAGTTTTCGGGAGGCGATTAGGAGGCTGTAAGCGAGCTTCTCAATCTTTGGGTAGTTGCGTACTGCTACTGCCAATTTCTTGCTTACATAATATACTGGCCTTCGCACTTTGTCTTCTTCTCGAACCAAGGCTGTGCTAACAGCGTGAGCCGAAACTGCCAAGTTAACAAACAATTCTTCGTGGTCCACTGGCTTTGACAAAATCGGTGGTTTTTCTAACAATTCCATTAAATTTCAAAAGGCCTCAACACAGTCCGGAGTCCACTCGAAGCTCTTCTTTCCCCTTTTAATCAAATCAAAAAACGGGACGCATTTGTCCGTGGCTTTGGAGATAAACCTACTCAACGCAGCTACTTTCCCCGCAAGACTTTGGATGTCTTTAATTCTCCTCGGCTCTTCAAAGTTTCTAATCGCTGCTATTTGGCTGGGATTGATTTCAGTTCCTCGGGAGCTCACAATGAAGCCTAGAAATTTTCCCGATGCCACTCCAAATGAACATTTCAAAGGATTCAACTTCATCCGATACTTTCGTAGGATACCAAACATTTCTGCCAAGTCTTGCATATGGCTGGAGGACTGTTTCGATTTGACAAGCATATCATCCACATAAACTTCCATAGTCTTCCTTGTTTGATTATAAAACATTCTGTTCACCAAGCGCTGATAAGTGGCTCCGGCGTTTTTCAATCCGAACGGCATGACCACGTAGCAGTATAACCCCAAATTTGTAATGAAGCTCGTGTGTTCTTGATCTGGCACGTGCATAGGAATTTGGTTGTACCCGGAATACGCGTCCATGAAAGAAAGAAGTTCATGTCCCGCTGTTGAATCTACAAGCTGGTCAATCCTGGGAAGTGGGAAACTATCTTTCCGGCAAGCTTTGTTCAAATCTGAAAAATCAATGCAAGTCCGCCACTTTCCATTCAGCTTCTTTACTAAGACGGGATTCGATATCCAGTCGGGATATGTCGAATCACTAATAAATCCGTTCTGTTTCAGTTTCTCCACTTCTTCTTTTAGAGCAGCCGACCTTTCTGGGCCCAGCATACGTCTCTTTTGCTTTACAGGCGGGTGTTTCGGGTTTACATTTAGTGAGTGACTTATGATGGATGGCGATATCCCACACATGTCAGCGTGGGTCCAGGCAAACACGTCCAAGTTTGCCTTCAGGAAGTCAGCTAGTTCTTTGGCCCGACGTGGATCCAACTGGGATCCAATCTTCAAAACTCTTGTTGGATCAGCTTCATCAATGGGAATGTCCACTGTCGCTTCATTAGGAGTTGCATTTCTAGTCTCTGGTTCCTCGTCTTTTCTGGGATTCAGGTCTTCAGGTGTTCCTTTGAGCAACTCCTTCGAGGCCGATCCCTCTAATTGCTATGCCGAGCCTTCCTTTGGAGGAGGCGAGGCATCTTTACTCTCGATGTTAAGTCCTTTCATCAACATCTTTAATTCGGCAACATAGCAGGCCCATCCAGAGACTTGATCCCCTCTCAATACTCCTATTCCGACTTCAGTTGGGAACTTAAGCAATAAACACCAAGGGGCGATGCAAGCCCTGAACTCAGCAAGGGCAGGCCTTCCCAAAAATGCATTATAAGGCGAATCTACGTCCAACACTATGAACTGAAGCATCCGTACTCTTTGGCGTTCTCCTTGCCCCAAGGTTACGGGCAATTCTATGTACCCTATTGGAGTTGTTGACGCCCCGTTGAAGCCTCGGATCCAACCTTCGCATGGCTTCAAATCTTCAGATTCAAGCTTCATCTGATCGAATGACTTTTTAAATAAAATATTAACAGAGCTTCCGTTGTCTACTAACACCTTATGAACCAAGGCCGGCCCAATGGTGGTAGTAATGACCAACGGATCATCGGTGGGTGACTGGATCCCGGTATTATCTCTGCTACGGAATACCACGTCGTCAAACATTGTCTTCTGTTGCTTTATGAGGGCGGTATCTTCCAAATTCACACATTCATCCACATCTACGTGCTTGGCAGCATTTACATATTGATCCATTGCTCTAAAACTGCGGATTGTTGGGTGGGGTCCACCCACTATGGAGTTGATAACAATTCCCTTGCCTTTCTGCTGCGCTGTAGGCTTGGGAGCAGATTGAATCTGTTTTGGAGCCTGCCCTCCTTGCCCCCTGTCCCTCGGGGCAACCTTATATTCATCCAGTTTCCCTTCGTGCAGCAGCTTCTCAATCACGTCTCTCAAATGTCGACATTGATTGGTTGAGTGCCCATGAGTTCCATGAAACAAACAAAACTTTCCAGTTGCCATTTCTTTCTCCATTGAGTCGCGAGGTGGCGGTCTTTTATATTGCAAAACATTGTATGTATCCAAGTAAATGTTCTCCAGAGTGTCGTTCAACGGTGTATAATTCTCATAAGTCTGGAATCAGGGTCTTTTGTTAGGATCACTTCCGCTATTTCTATTTCTTCTGTTACCATTCGCGTTACGGTTATTGTTGTTGCCCCCATTTCCAGAATTGTCGTTTCCACTCTTGTTTCCCACATTCACTTCAACTTTTCCGGAACTTTCTCCAGACTGCTTCACGGCGACATTACTCTGAACATTTTCTTTTGAAGCCGCTCCAGAATTTCTCTTTTGGTTTGCCCTGGCCTCCTCTCGTCTTAAGTGAATATCGGCCTTTTCATAGAATAACACTCTCGTGGAGGGTGTCTTCCCAGAAAGGTAATCTCCAAACTCGGAGTCAGGATCGACTCCTTCCATCAAAGCCATCAAGATGGTGGGCTCATGCGGGTCACTAACTTCAGTCACAGCTAAGTTGAAACGGTCGAGATATGACCTCAAAGATTCTCCTGGCGCCTGCTTAATTCTTGATAATTCAATAACACTTTTAGACTTTCGGGTATGGAGTCGGAACTGATTCATAAAACGTTCGCTCAATTCCCTATAATTCGATATCGAACGAGGGGGAAGTCGGGTAAACCATAGCAGCGCCACATCTTCTAAATAAATCGGGAATGCTTTACACTTCACTACGTCAGGAGCATCAGCAGCATTCACGAGCCACGAGTATCGCATCAAATGCTGTCCCGGATCGGTTCTCCCATTGTACTTGTCCATCTACGGCAGGTTAAAACGTCGGGGAAACTGAAAATTGAGGACGTCGTCAGTGAAAGGAGTATGGCTTCGCTCAATGCCATAATCTTCATTGGTATAGTTCCGGCTTTCGGACATAATCTGGCGTACCATTGCCTGTACGTCAGCATTAGTTAGGGGCCGTTCAGGCTCCCTGGCCCTGGTATCCGGGTTCCTTCTGGGCTCTTGTTCAGGAAATGCCCTTCTTCTTTGAGCTGCTTCTGCTCTGCTTCGTCCCCTACGCTCCTGGTCGATCTCGGAAGGAGGGGGCTGGAGCATTTGCCCCTGAGTGGGATTAGTATGGTTAGGGTCTCTCAAGCTTGGATCATTGGTTCCTAGTGCTCGCGCAATATCCTCGCGGGACCCCAAAGATCCGAACGTCAGTTGCTCCAAATTCTGAGGTCGTTCGAGCGGCCTTCTTTCACGGGGCCATTCTTCCTCGGAAGAAGAAAACTGATCCATTGGTGTGTGGCGAACCTGGGATGAGGTTCTCTGTCTACGGAGTTCGCTAATTTCCCTGCTCATGAGTCTCATGTTTTCTTGCATCATGAGATTGGTGCGCTCGTGGATTTTCATAGCCTCCCTAGTACTCTCAAGCATGTCAAGTAGGCGCGAGAAATCTCCTTGAGTAATAGGTGCGGATGGATTGACCTGATCATTGACCCTGGTGGCTGGAGTCGGAGCATTTGTGGGGGCTCGAGTAGAGGTTCCAGCATCACCAAGTGTCGGTTCGGTTCGGAGATGGGAGGCCTATTCGAGTCGGAGCTGGAAAGCCAGGTCGGGTCGGTGTAGGGCGAGCTGCTCTGGTCGGTTCAGGTTGGGGGAGTGCACTGCTTCAGATTCTCCTACCCGGATCGGATCGGAGCTCTCCCCCTGAGTGCGGTTCGGATTTCCTGTATCAGTCCGTTCTGCTGCTGAGCTCTGCCCACGAGACCTTGTCACAACTGCATTTTGCTGATCTTCACCAACTCCGTTCCCCCGACTAGATTGAACTTCCTTGCCTTTTCCTTTGGCCATAGTTCTTCAACAATCAATTCAACAAATATTCAAGAGCGTCGAAACTTGAGGATTAACTTCTTTGAACTCAACGGTCTAAAAAGTAGAACAATAATCCCGAATAACAGAGAATTCTGATGATTCTCAGTGAAAGCACCAAAATGTTAGACCAAAAAGTGGTTCTAACACCCAAATTGACTAAAAGCAGAATGAAATAAGATCAAAAGTAAAATGGAGACAGAGAATTTATAGTGGTTCGGTGTTAAAAAGCCTACGTCCACTTGTCAATCACTATTCTCGACGATAGAGTTGCAATTACAATGAGATATTCACTCAATTTCACTCACAACTCACATACATTCACTCAATTGTTTCAAGACAAATGTTGAAAAAAGATTTGGATTATCCGAGAGTGCTGGAATTCGGTTTATGAAAGTGGTTGAACTCTCAAAGTGCCAAAAAAAAGATCCTTTTCATTGTCTCCAGTCAGGGTATTTATAGGTGAAAATTTGCTCAGAACTCGATCCGGATCGGAGCCACGTGTCTTCCATCCCATCATCCTCGGGTTCGGATGGATTTCAGTGTTGACAACGCATCAGAGCAGTGGACGTTGTGGGCAGGAACTGGTCATACCCTCTCCGCATCTTCAGGCGATCGTGGGGGAATGTGACATGAATTACAGGTTCGGTTCGGAGGAGCCTGCATTGGGGGTTCGGATCGGAGTATCCGATCCGATCCGATCCGGATTAACCCAAAAACTAAGTCTTTATCCACTTTGCTCCGTTTCGATTCGATAGTATGTAGCCCTCCGATCCGATTGACAGTAGGTAGCTCCCCGAACCGAACAGCAGTGCCTCTTTGATTCAAACATTAGCAGCTCTCCGATCCGATTGACAGTAGGTAGCTCCCCGAACCGAACAACAGTGCCTCTTTGATTCAAACATTAGCAGCTCTCTGATCCGAACAACCAAAATCTCTCCGATCCGATCCGCTATGATGCTTTCCAAGTTTTTCAACGTTTCACATCTCGACTTTGTGTTGCCCAGTTCACAAAGTGGGCTAACAACAAGCTAATATACACAACATACTACCGGTCCTTCTCATGATCTGGTCAGTCACTAGTGAGCCTAGCAGGCCGATCGGTCAAGCAATATACAGTAAGCAGGTCGACATTGTTACATAGAAGCATGAATCTCAATGTGCACATAGGCATGAAAATTAACATACTGTTCGGTTGTATAAAGTATTAGTCTTGCCAGTGTGGAGTGCATGCTGACATGGCCCTCAAAGATGAGGTGTATGTGTCATGTTATGTGAAGATGTGAGCAACGAGCTAAGCTAAGACATTGTGCAAAAAATACATGAAGTATATGGAAAAAGCACACAAACGTGCTGCTTTAACATGTTAGCTATATGAACTGATTGGTATCATGAGATTTAGCCGGTCGGTAGTCCAAAGAAGATCAAGGTGATCGGTATAGGAAACATGAAGCGATCGGTACAAAGTTCATATTAAGGACAATGGCACAAATGTAATTACCAATCCCATATTTTGGATACAACATAAAGTGAGTCACATGATAAAGAAAAATATATGAGAAGGCGCTAAACGACAAAGTGGCTTGGATGTAATTAAATCGAAAATGGAAAGGTGGTAGGTATCAGACAAAAATAGCGGTGCAGAAACAATAACGATCAGTGCAAATGAAATAGACTGACCGGTGGTGATATAATTTGACCAATCGGTTATATACCGACCGGTACCCCTCTCCAGCCAACTGTTGTCAAGTGTACCAGTGGCGTTTCTGTAAATATCAGAATACACCGATCGGTTCCCTGCACCATATATTTTGGTTATTCTCCTTATTTGCTCTACACCTATAAATAGTGGACCAACCCCACATTATTGGGGACCGAATTTTATGACCCCGAAGGTATGTCCAACCTTATTCTCAATCATTTCTAAGTGATTTAATCATCTCCAACCATCTCTTCTTAAGATCTAACATTGAATTCATCATGAAATTATGGAAATTCGATCAAGTGCTCAAGGATATCTAGATCAATTCTACCGCTTGCCAAACTTGAAGAACTTGAAGGATCTCACCAATTTCTCCATCCATTTGAATTAGATCAAAGAGAGGAGATGGAGTGATTAATGATGATTGTAAAGAGAGAATGTTCATGCATTGTAAATGTAATTGTGATGATGGAATCATTCTCAAAGTGGACGTAGATTTATTTTGGATCGAACCACTATAAAAATTCCTTTAGTCTTCATTTTATGCTTTTCGTTTTGTGATTACGCGGTTCCATACTCTAATGTTACCGAATTGGTGAAGTGCACATTTGCACCTTTGGTGTTGAAATTGATTTTCAGTTTTAACAAGGACAATATTAGTTTATTAAATGATCTTTTTGAGTATTATTCTACCAATAGTGTATTGTCGATTAAAATATGAGAGCCAATATGTAAATTTATGCTGTAAACTTGTTTCCTGAATAATTTTTGTTAATGCAATTCACTTTTTACTATATGCCTCCAATTCCCCTTTTAAGCTAGGTTCAGTTTATATTGTATATTCACCTTGTAGGAGAAATATAAGGGTGCTACTATTTACACCCCTATTTACACTTCTGACCACCAAAAATAAAATCACCCAAATATTTCAAATTTCCTCTATTGGCCACCGTATAAATTAATAACAAAAAAAATGCAAAGGCCACCAACTTCTTACTCTACACGAACGCTTCCTTCCTCTCTTACATCAATGTACTCTGCGAATCAAATAACTAAAATCAAATAGTTCAATTTTTATTAACATAATCCACTTTCGCACCCCACCAGGGGTATGTGGAATTTCACACTCCCTGGAAGGGTGTGAAATTCGCACCCCACCAGGAGTGTGCAGAATTTGGCACCCCCCGGAGAGGTACGAAATTCGTACCTCTCCATATGATATGAATTTGATGGAGGAGGGGACCGAAGCCATGCTATCGAGGGAGTTAAAGTTCCTAAATTCGAAGTGAAGGAATCTACGGTTTTACTGGTCCGAAGGGAAGGGATCTGGGCTTCCGGCTTGGAGGAAATCGGACGAATCGGACGGTGCTCGCTGATTCAACCTAACCGATTGTAACACCTCGCAATTTTAACTTAAGATAATAAAATAATAATAAATTAATTAAATATTCAGAATTAAGTAAAATGGATCGTGTCATTGCGCCCATCTCGAAATTCTGATCAAGATAGACACCTGGTTTGCGTAAATCGGACAACATATGAAGAAGTTATGAGCGTTAGAAGTTTGTATACATATAAGGAGCTTATAAGTATGTATATTAAATAAATATATCCACAAATTTCGAAAATCAGTTCAAAAATCAAAATTTGCAAGGCGGGAAGTTAAGCGGGAATTTTACCCGTTGGGGGTCGACCCGCCAATAGGGGGGTCGACCTAGGGGCCGACCCACCCGCTTATTTGGAACATTCTTTTCTAATGTGGTCAGTTTGGTGTTTTAGATTTAAATCTAAGGGTCATGGCTCCTCCGCTACACATATAAATAAGACCCTAGACCCATTTTTTTATTCATATAATTCAATGGCAATGACGAAATGCTGCTCCAACGTAGTTTGTTCTGGCCTTTTATTTTTCTTCAACCTATTAGAGTTATTCAAGCTTGGATAACTGGGATTCTACATCAGCAATCCCATTTTCTATTTTTCTAGAATGGATCTATGTTAATTTTTGATCTCTTATCGAAGTGAGGTAATTCCAAGATCTAGTCTATTTTTTAATTCCCTTCTCTTTTCCTCCCTTTTTCTTTTAGTAAAAATTATAAAATCCATGGTTGTTAGTTTCTGAATCTAATTAGGGGAAAACCATGGAAGGGTAGATCTGGACCAGATCCAGGATTTGAAAAGCTTATGAGGTGAGTGGATTTAAGCCATATTATTTTCGATAATGGTATATTACTGTTTAGCATTCTACATTATGACAAATTGGAAAATGACATGTTAAGATGCCTAAACATATGCTAATAATGATTAAAGTGGTATATGACATGCGGGAATGATTAACATGATATAACGTCAAATTGTTAATATGAATCAGTTGAAATGTTGGAATGTTTACATGTTATAATATTAATATGAACATGTTGGAAAATTCATATATTGAATCAGTTGAAGTGCTAAAAAGTTTACATGTTATGAACTTGTTAGAATATGGGTATCAACTATGACTTTTCTTGTTACATGATAAATTTGTCCCAAATGTATACATGAAATAATTGGAGTAAGTATATGATTATATGGTTTCATGTTAACATTGAATTGAATAAATAAATATGGATTGGGGCATCGACCAACTTATGTTTAAAGATCTTAAATTGGGCTAGTAAATATGACTTAGAAAAAGGGGCATGAAAACCTACAATGAAATAGGAATAATTATTAAAGAATGAACACGCCTAGAATTACAGTAATTAGAAACTGTAACCGTACTCGGACACGAGGTTATATTACACTTGTGGTAGAAGTCTGGTAGGACCCCCCGACATATCCAGCAACCACAAGTGGCGAATCTAATGTGAGGGGTCTAAGTGCATAAACACGAAATGTGCCAAGACACGAGGTTAAGTCCGACTTGTGGAAGAAGTCTGCCCGGACCCGCACGGCATATCCAGCATCCACAGGTTGTAGGCTTAATGCGAGAGGTCTGGTACATGTATGTGTGTGCATATATATATATATATATATATATATATATATATATATAAATAGTCGAATTGATAAATATTATTAATTGAAAAATTGAATTGAATGAAAGAAAGATACAACAGTAAATGATTTGGAGTAAATGGGGAATGATAATAACCTATTATAAATTAATAACATGAATGAGAATATTGTATAATAGGTAGACTTGTCCTAGGGACAAGTGAAGATTATAACTCAAGTTATAATAAACTAGTAAGAACGTGATATAACTGGTGGAATAAGATAAGTTGGACTTAATTTTAAATTAAGTAATCAGTAATTGGGCAAAAATTAAAACCAGTAGATTGTAATAAATAGAGAAAGGGGGCAAGTTTATGGAAAGTAAGAAGTAGTACTTAATTATAAACTAAGTAATCTATAAACTTGGAAATCTGTAGTCTGCTGATAGAATAATATGTTAAGGCTTGTCCGAGGGACATGTAAGAAATATAACTTGGGTTATATGAAAACAATAAGAAAAGGGGGATAACTTATGTTAAGAGATAAAGTGGACTTGTTATTGGAGAGAACGAGAGTATGAAATCAACGGATGAGAACAACATAAGTTATGGGAAGAAAAACTTATTAGTGAACCTTAATTAAGAGAACTAAGTTAATAAGTAAACAACGATAAGCTCTAAAGACGGTGGAAATGGAATTATGATTAAATAAGAAGAACGAGAAAAACTTATGAAATGGATTAAGTTATATTTAATCATAAATGGTAAGTGACATGTTAATTGGAAAACTTGTGAACTAAGAGATACTTAATAACATATTAGAACATGTTATTATGACCTTGAAATCAAACAAGAATAAAAAGGGATTGTGGATTACAGACCTTGAACCACAATCCAGAGAATAACATGTTGTGGGCTTATTTATAAACTTAAATGGGTTAAGTTATATGACTGAAATTAATAAGCAAGAGAAACTTGGTAATTTGAATAAGAATCCAATATGAAAGGGATAATCAAGTTAAATGGAAACCTAGTGAGGTAATGCAAGCGCGTAAAAGAATGTTTAGACGTTGGGTCTAACAACATATTAAAGTGAGACACTTGGACCAGTCCATACATTTGAGGGTGAATAACCCAATAGGGTAGATCATCGAGGTGTTATAAGGCAAGAGGGGAGCACACATTCATCTGATTATTCTGACGGCTCCGAAGGACTGGAAGAGAAAGCACGCGGCTTCTTGAGGTACGTAAGGTGCTCCCAGCACTATAAGAAAAGTTCACATTGTTAGCATTAAAAAATAAAAATAAACAGCGGTTTCAAAGTGACTGCAGTTATTAGGCGATTAAGCAGACAAATTAAAGTAGTGAGACGTTGTTAAACCTTCCCACTAACAGTTGACCATATTTCAATGAAATATTTTCTAGGCCGCGTATCCCTCTTTCCTAGGGATGAGCATGGTGTGGTTTGGTTCGGTTTTGGTTTGGAATCGGTTTTCCCGCTCATCCCTACTCTATCCCATTTCAACGTTTCATTCCAGAAAATAGAGAAAACCCAAAAGAACGAACGAAACCCTAAAGGTTTCCTCTTTCTAATCTGATTCTCTTTCACCCTTCTTCCACTCTTTTTGTCCTCTATCGTCTTAACCAAAGAAGCTCTTTCTTCAATTGTATGACGTCTTTCTAGGTATCTCTACAAATTTGTTTTCATCCATTTATTGACCTAGCTATACAAATTTTGTTGTTCTGCTTAAATTATTGTTAGTTTAACGTTAATTAACATATGATACTTGATTTCATGTTAATTGATCAAAATAAGGTTTAACTGGTCGTCTACTTCTTGATTGAAAAGTGCAAATACTTCACATGATCATATTTTTATGGAGTTAAACCATTGATATCCATATAAAAAAAAGCTCATATGTATATTAAACTACCTTTAAAATCTGGACCGAAATATTTGGCCAGCTAATACCCAGATACGTTGAACTAGCCAAAAAGTTAATTTAAATGCCTATTTTCTTATTTCTTAATACGAAGAATTGATGATGTCAAAATATGTGAGCATGAGAATATATCAATTCAACTTATTTAGATAACCTTTTATTAACATTGGTATACGAGATTTTGGAATGAAATTTGAGCTATGTACAATGGAAATAATTGCAAAAGTGCCGAAATATTCCTCCATGACTGACAACATCATGTAAATTGCGAGGACAACGGGCTAGGTTTCGATGGTTCATTTTAATGTAATTTTAATTTATATTTCTTATTTTGTTTACTTATTTTATAATAAGCAGCAATTCATCTTAAAAAAAAAATCAGCATAGGTCAAGTGTTTTAACTTGTTAAAGTTTGAAATATAAGTTATCTAAGATTAAAAAAAGAAATCATGTGCATGTTAATATGTTCTTCTATCTTCGTATTTGTGATTTTTTACTAGAAATGAAATAAGAAATTTTCCATTTGGTATATTACTCATGTGCATGTTACTATGTACTTCTAAAGTTAATCATGTGCAAGTGATATGTACAATTGTAATGTGGATTCCAAGACGGCAAAAGATAATTACCATGTTATAGATGACAGTGAGGTTAATTCATTACTAGATTTTTCACTCCTATATTTAATGTGATTTATATGTTTTCTTTGGTGTATTTTATGGCCAAATGAGCACTGAAATGTTGTGGCTGTAATTGGACCCATTGTCATATGCAAGAACTCAAGATTATATTCCAGCTGAGTGATGTTGAGTTTGGAATATCTTTTTCAACTGTCCATAATGAAGCTCAAAATTATTATGTGAAACTACACCAAAGTCTTTTCTTTCATTGTTTAGTGTTTTATACTTCACGTATCCAATAATATATATTAATATAAACGTAGCAAATCTAAAAAAATGAAGAAGAAGATGTTTGGATATTTTTCTTTCACTATTTTATACATTTGGATTGGATCTTTTTCAAAGCCTGGTAAGATAAATTATACATGATTACCCTTTATATATAGATTACATGATCAAAGTATAATAACTTATATAATGTTATTAACATTTTTTGCATTGTCTTATCATTTTAATGCATAACAATAATTCAAGTCATTATGCAGTAAATAATGTTACTTGTTATGCAGGAAAAATAAGAAACTGAAGTATCGTTCCATTATTACGTTTTTTTCATGGATGCATACCTTTGTGGCAACATTTGTAAGCTTTTTTGGTTGCTACATCAGTAAGCTTTTTTTGTTTGCTGCATACTTGACTATTTTTGGTTTCTTTAGATAAAAATTTATGCTGCCAACTGCTTCATTTACCCAATTGAAGCTATAAAGTTTGGATATTGTAAAGAAAACTAGCATTGCCAGTCAAATTTAATTCATCTCCATATGTTTTTCCCTTTCATCACCGAGTATTGTTCTCGATTGTTTTTAAGCTCTATATCTACATCCAACATAATTGTCAAATTTACTTCATCTCCATTTTTTTCTCATATAAATTTTTTGTTGGTTTTTTCTCTTAAATAAATTCAACAAAGTTGACCAGTTACAATTTTTTTAAATGAAGAACAAGAAGCTTCAAGCATTTAGAAATAAAACAATTGAAAATTTTGGTTTTTCATTCTTGCTCACATCCAATTTGGCCAACATTGGGACATGGTGCCCATTTTAGAATCAGGTTGCAAGCTTGCAACAGAAATCTCACAGAGTGGCAAGCAGGCTTGTTGCTCTGCAAGCTTGTAGAGCAACAAGCCTGCAGCAGCAAGCTTGTTGTTCTGTAAGCTTATAATTCCGCAAGCCCATTATTCTAAGCATGTACCAGGTACCAACAAAATATATTCTTTCATATGTTTTATTTATTTTTAACTAAATACATATGCTAAGCTTATAATTATGAAAAATTTCAGCTGTAGTTAGTTGATTGCAATGACAATGTTTATGTCTTATTCCTAGAATTTAACTAGCGAAATATATTCTTTCATATATTTACACTATAAGAACCATATATATTAATGATGTTAATGTTGGAAGGATTTAGTTTTAATCCTAACTGTAATCCCACCATATTCCTTTTTTGTGCAGTTTAGCATAATGGGTTTCTAATACGGGTATGGTTATGAAAACAGGCTCAGAGCATCATACAGCACCAATTACAGCAGCATAGGCCTGCATGTTTTCTTAAGTTGGTTATTTTTATTTCCTTCTGCAAACCTGATATTTCTGTTTTTACTTTTTTTATGCAAGTTTTTTGCCACGTAGGCAATAATTGTTAGAATATGGCTTTAAATATAGGCTATGTACAAACTGTAAAAGGGAAGTAAGAAATATTTCAGTCTTCTCGAAATTATCTGTTTCTCCTCCTTTTCTTAGTCTTCCCTCTCCCCTTAGCAGTGCCGTATCAATTGGTGCTTTCACCGATGTTCTCACCTCCTCTCTCTTAATTCTCTCCCTTCAGATCTGCTCGTTTATCTCATTTCTCTTCTCTGGTCCTTCCTTATTTCTGATTTCTTCACTTTCTCATCTATTTCTCCCAAAAAAAAAAAAAGTATAGTTCAGATCTAAATTAAAATCCAGCATGCCTGCTATTGGTTATTCAGCCTCTTGTAAAATGCTTAGTTCCGATGTTGCTGGTTTTACTACCCATGAATCCGGTCAAGTTCTACTGGTTTCAGTCCATAATAATATCTATCCGGTCACCGAGTATGTGCTCCATCGAGTGTTTGATCCGTATGGATATGTGGAGAAGATTGATATATTACGATCAAGTGAACCGCTGCAAGCAATTGTTTGATTTGATTCATGTCAAAATGCTGTTTCGGCAAAGAATGAATTACAAGGAAGGTACATATATGATAGATGTTGTCAAGTTGATATTCAGTTTTACAAAAAAAATGATTATGAGGATAAAACTGAAAATACATTGATGGATAATGAATTTTCATCAGATCTGGATTTCATAAGAAACAAACTTCATGAGATGATGGTTATTATAGAGAGAATGCAAGATAGAATGAAAACAATGAATTCTTCCAGATCTGACACTGCTACACTTGTTTTGACTCCTCCATTATCGCTGCCTGCTACTGTCACAAGTACTACGACAGCAGATCCTCCCCCATCTAAGTCTGCAATACCTTTCTTCCCCTTATATGACACCAGCGATCCCGCTCCCCTCACTAACAAAACAAAAACAGTAAATCCAAAGCTCAAACCAAACCCATCACCCCAGAGTTTAGATCTGGGAAAACTGACACTACACTTGATTCCGCAAGAATCAATGGTGTCACCTTACCTGCAACCATGCCCTAATTTACTTGCTAACCCTATCATCAATGTCGACAAGCCATCTGAAAATGCAACAATCCGTTCTCGTGCTTCTCCTATCACGGGTAGCCATAATTTCTCTAGTGCCATGGAAACGAAAATACCGACTCAAGCAAATGCACTCATTCTAACTGATCTGAGCATTGCAAGTTCTAACAGCATCTGTGCTCTTCTAGCACCTAGACCTGAGTTGATTTCGAAGCAATCAATCGCCGAGGAAGCTGGTATGATTAACGCTAACTATGTGGATCATAAATTGAATTTTGGTGATAGAAGTGCTCGTGTTGAGAGGATAGAAATGCCTGATGTGGTGGAAGGTTCAAAACAGTATAATTCTTTTTCTGTTACTGCATTTGAGTATTATCATAACTCAACTTTTAGACTTTCTGGGTCCATTCCATATGTAACATTTCATGGTGAAAATGGTTCACATAAACAAACTGATGTGTTTGCTCTTGGTTGGAATGGAGAGGACAAAATTGTTTTGACTTTTGATCCTGGAGGTGACAAACATGATGCTAAAGGTTCCCTCCATGTCCTTAACCATGCCTCAGATCCAAAAGCGATGTGGCTGTCCACACTCTTCAATGACCATCAACCAACATCAGTAATCGTTGAAGATGAAAAAAAGATGGTAAACAATGGATTAAGTTATAAGAACTACAAAACATTCTTGATGGGCTTAATTCAATATGGAACTAGTCTCTTGGTGCATACTATTATTGGTTCTGGAGTTGGTATGATGAGAAACTATTGTCTAGAGTTGTTGATGGATCGTATTGAATGCAAAACAAAAGCTATTGAAAGTAAATTTCTCATACTTGATCCAGGTGGAATATCTCATGGAAAGATCAATTATGCTGATAAATTGTGTGGTGCGATTTTCAGAAAGTACAAACATAATCTGAATGGCCTAATTCTTGAAAAAAATGGTAAAAGGCTTTCGAAATGGCTGTGTTTGTATTTGATCCAGGAGGAGTATTAAGAATGTCTAAGCTAGTTCTCCTGAAGGAGCACTCAGTCATAGTGTTCAATTTGAAATGCAAGGTCCCTTTTTCATAAAAAAAAATTTTCCTAAGAAAAGATGAAATATGGGCAAGAGTATTTGAATTTGAAGGTGTAGAAAAGGAACAGGAGTAAATTTGCAAAGAGCAGTACCAAATGAGTTTTGAGCCCTGTTGCTGATTCTTAAGACCATATATCAATGTTCTCACACAAATTCCAATGACAAGAGTTGAAGAAAATGGTTTGCTGTTGGGGCACTGAGGTGTTAAACCTTTTTCTAATATGGGAAGTGGTGTGAAGATTCATTGGGATTTGATTATAAGTGGAGTTCTTCAAATAGCATATGATGCCAACGCTTTGACATAGCTACCATCAACTAACGACCTTGAGGACAAGGTCGATTTCAAGGGGTTGGCAATAATACGGGTATGGTTATGAAAACAGGCTCAGAGCATCATACAGCACCAATTACAGCAGCATAGGCCTGCATGTTTTCTTAAGTTGGTTATTTTTATTTCCTTCTGCAAACCTGATATTTCTGTTTTTACTTTTTTTATGCAAGTTGTTTGCCACGTAGGCAATAATTGTTAGAATATGGCTTTAAATATAGGCTATGTACAAACTGTAAAAGGGCAGTAAGAAATATTTCGGTCTTCTCGAAATTATCTGTTTCTCCTCCTTTTCTTAGTCTTCCCTCTCCCCTTAGCAGTGCCGTATCAGTTTCGCTATGCATGATGGCATTAAATGGAATGTTGACATGGATATGGTACAGGTTCCATTATGCATTTATTTTTTCTTAAACTATCTTCTGCTCACATCATTTTAGAGCGCAGTATATATAATGGTTCTCGGATTCTGTATTTTTACCCTTTTTGTTAGAAGGCTACTGTCCATTAAACAATAATACTATTGTGTTTTTATTTTGGTTTAGATCTGAGTTTGCATTTGTGTTGGTCGTCGATCCTTTTGAAATTGTTGGTTAAAGAGGAAGGCATACCTGGACGACACTAAACTCATCAAGGTTAGTTTACAGTAGTATATGAATGTTTGGTATATTTTCATGATTTGTATTTTTTGTCAGTTTGGATTTATATCTATTTTATGTTTTGTAACTTCATGTACTGCTGAAGTTTAGTAGAACTTTTGTTGCCATCATATTTTTTTAAACTTACGGGTTATTATAACAGTCATGTTTTAAATTAGGTGTTGATCAGTTGAATGAACTTAAACAAAATAACAACCAATGCAGATGTGTTTTCTGTCAAGATGTTCGTTTGTTCATACATACATATATAGATATGTATGTGTGTGTACACGTGCGCGCGAACATACACACACATATGTTGGGAATTTTTGTAAATGCTGCTACGCAGAATTACCTTTAATGTGAAAAAAATAACTCAATGGAAAAACCATTATTGTTTGAAGTATAAAAGAATCTGATTCAATTATATTCATATATAAAGCTCGTTGGATTTCTCGATCATCACCAAAAAAATATAACATTAAAACCAATGTTTGATATTTAAATGATTGAGTATTACTTTTCAAATATCTCAACTAGAGCTTTAATTCGCTTTAATTTTTCTAACTACCATATCAGAATAGTTTGTTTTTTATTCTGGAAAGCAAAGTTGTTGAGTTTTTATAAGCTATGTAGAATATAACTTTTTCCAAACAATACATGAAGGCGCAATATTGCTCCAGTCATAAAGGTAACTATTTTGCAAACAAAAAAATTCAGTAAATCCAAAAGTATATAGCAACTGACATGTTGTGTAAATAATACATCTTTTTTTATAATGCGATTAGTGATTTTTTTTTGGTCGAGATAAAGGTTAAGTTACTGGAAAGCAAAAATATATTCCTACTTAATTTGCAATTGTTTCGGTTGATATAGTTCGGTCGAGCTTATTGGCATTGCTACTTTTATTTCTTAGATTAAGGCAACAAAATCATAGGAAGCCTGAAGTTTGAAATTCAGAAATGTATATTAAAACTTTCATTAATGACATTTATGGGAAGGGTTTTGCAATTACCCTTCCTGTTTACGCATTTCTCAATCAAAACATATGTTATATTAAACATATTTAAAACTTTGAAGAATGCCACACATGATTTTAATAATTACCAATTTTGGCTATTTAGCAAGAAATTTGGTATTCAATAAACGACAACAGACTGTGTTCAATGATGATAATATCTGTCAATCATTTCATATGGTGCAGCTGCAGATTTGATATGTCACTAAGGGTGCGTTCTTAACGAACGTGAGCGTGGCATTTGAGCGTGCCATTTGAGCGTGGTACTGTAGCGAAGGGGAATTGTGTTTTTAGCTACGAACGGGGTATTTGAGCGTGGTATTTGAGCGTGGTATTTTAATTGTTAATTTGTTTGTTTTGAGTTAATTAAATACTAATTTCGGTTGAACAAAATGACTACATTTCATTACTCAAAAGAAAATACAAACATAAATACGACAGAAATACAATAACACGATGACATGAACTTCCTACTTGTTGCTATTTATCGGATAAGTTTGGTATTCTTGGTCGTGGCGTTTGTCTGCAAGCCCTCTAATCAACCAGCTTTTCGCTATCTCATCCGGAAGAGCAGTGAACATATCATTTATTTTGGGGTCCAACACAAATAATAGTGCGTCTGCAACATCAAACTCACCCGTTGCTCCAAGACGTTGCATACGAGCTACCGTATTTGCATAAGTTGTAGAACTTCCCGTTGATTCCACGCTAGTACCCGTATTAGGACTATCAGAGTGCGTCCGAGATTTCTTCATCTGTTTCTCGTGCATTAGGTCAATGAGCATAGCCATCTTATCGTCACTTTCACCACGTTTTCTTCTTGAATTTTGACGTGCAGTTGGTTGAATGGGCGGATTCATTGGAATTTGGGTTGACGGAGGTATTCTTGGAGCTTCACAATTTGGTGTATTCATTGAAGTTTTGTGCAGAGGAGGATTTGATGGCGAATTCAAGTTTGGAATATGATTATTTTGCGTGTCTTCCAATGGTTCCAAAAACCCGTCGAAATTCCATGTCCTGTCAAACGTGCTTTGTGTTGATGCGGCGTGCCAGTCTGCGACGGTTGTACACTAGCAGCAGGAGTGTAAGACGATTGACCAGTTGCATTTGTCCCACGAAATAATTGTTGCATCAGCTCTAAGTTTTCTATTGTTCGTTTCTTATATTTCAAGACACTCGTTCCAAATTCCTAAATGTAAGAAATAAATTGTAAGAAACTATCTACAAAGGAATGGTAACAAAATAAATTTACAGACCTTAACACGATCTTCCCACCATTCATCGCTTCCAGAGACCGTCCCTTTGTATGCATCCCAACCCGCGCCAGTCTTGTTCATCAGTGCATCCCATTTCATCCAATCCCGTCGAAGACTGTCATATTTGTTTCGGATCTTGGTTTCGTCAATCGGTACGATGTCTGGAATGGTTTCTATTGCATTGTTGAACTTTTCTGCAATTGCTTTATGTACACCTTTTTTGTTGATGCCACAAGCACTATATGCATCAACCGAACATTGCAGCATAATCTGAGTTATAGTAAACGACCAGTGATGTGCAACCTTTCGATTGGTCATACTATAAAATGGAAAATTTAATAATGTGGAAGAAAATTTTAGAAGATGAATGGAGGAGTGTAGTGTGGATGAAGAGGAAGGTGTAGGTGAGAGGGTTTTATAGGTGTGTGGGAGGAACGTTGAAAATCAAGCCGTTGGCGTCCGACGCGAACAAAAACCCCAGCGTGCCATTTATTTGCTGCGAATGCACCCTAAAACGCATAACCATTTAGAACTAAATGTTTTTTTTAACATTTGACTACAATTAATTTTATAACTAGATGTAGAGAAAGAACCCTGACTTCATAAATTTTCAGATCTGCTTGAACAACAGCTACAGTTCAGACAAAAAAAAGACATGTGCACAATATTACTAACAAAGATTATACTCTCTGGCTGTAGTTGCTAAACATTTTAGTATCAATAATGCTTAATCAAGTGTAATCCAAAGAAAACAAAAGGCGAGTACTATAAAATACTCCTTTCATATGTTAATAATTTTAGAAAGAAGATGTTGTCATTTTTTTTTCTAAAACTGCTCATGATATTATGGTGACCATATATATTGTATTTAAAAATATTGTAGGTCTGTCTTAGTGTCAATATCTTCCTAGGCTATAATTAATGTATGCATTATAAACACATAAAAAGGTGCAGATTCAAAATACAATCTTTAACTGTGTTAAACGTCTTCCTATATTAAGTACTGAAACCACTCACGGACATTGGACAATGTTACAACCAATACTATTAAACCATAATTCACAAAAATTATCAAATAAAAACAACTTCTATATGATTTACTAATTATGATTTACTTTACTTTTGACATAAATTTCTCAATATTTCTTTTACAAATTTATGTTGTTCAAAAAATAAATGCTTTCGGGTAGAATGAAGTGCACAGGCCTAACTAGCTAAGTTTATACTGTAACTAAGTTTGACAAATTTTGGTGTATGTTTAGGTTTTTACAATTCAAGCAAGACTGCTAATCAGTAGTCATTATTTTTGTATCATAGTCTACTAATCTAAAAGTTGATTACTAAATAACTTCATATTATACTCATATCAAATACTTTTTTATACAACCTTCTCATAATATACAATTAAACAAATCCATGTTATGGCGATATATATATACATATATATATATATATACATATATATATATAGACATATATATATATACATATATATATATAAAAGCTAAGTCGGTAAAACTATGAATGAGTTTAAGGTTCAAACTGTTGTTCACAACCTTAGGGGTTGTTATAGCAGGTTCCAACTAACTGTATTTTTTGTTACTGCAATTTGACAACATTAATCAAGTTTTAAAAAAATGAACAAGTTTAATTTATAAATTAACTAAATATATAAAAATATAATGTATAACTAAATCTTCTAAAACGATAATACTAATTATTATTAACTAAGATTTATAATAATGATACTATGTTTACTAAGATTTACAAACATTAAATAAGTTTATAAAAATTAACCAAGTATTATAAAAATCTAACTAAGTAAACTAAATTTTATAAAAATTAACAAGTGTAGAAAAATTAACAAAGTATATAAAATACGAAATATAACTTAGCAGTATAATAATAATAATGAATCTAAAATTTATAAATATTAATGATTTCATAAAACTGAAGTAAGTATTATTAAAATTTAACTAAACTAATTTTTTATAAAATTAACTAAGTATATAAAAATCTAACTTAATCATCTATAGTAATATTAATAATTAACTAAGATTTATAATAATAATGATAAGTTAACTAAGATTTATAAATATTAAACGAGTTTATAAAAATTAACTAAGTATTATAAAAATTTAATTAATTATGATTTATAAATATTGAATAAGTTTATATTATTTTATCCCACCTTAATTAATTAAATATTAATATGGAGTTCAAAATACACCATATTGAAGGTGGTAAATGCTACATACTATTTGAACATCCAAGTCTTCAAATTTTGTATTGTGTGACATTACAATAATATATTTTTAATGCTTGTTTATATTATTTTTTTATATGTGTGAAAAGATCTTTGTTGGATGTGAGCTTATAGTAAAATTTCACATAACATGTACAATTTTTGATATGAAAAGGCACATTAATTTATATCCCGTTTAAAGAGGAAAATAGTTTTCACATCTCAACCTTATTAACCTAGTTAACATGTACCATCATCATCATGACATGCGTGTAGCAGAATTAGTTTTTTTTTCAGGGGAGAGACCAGCACTGCCGTAAAACTCCCCCTAGTGCACCTACCTCGGTCCGCGGGTTCAACAAGCTTATGCACATTGTAGAATTAGTTCATCTACCTTGCATATAATATGTGATATTGCATAGTTTGTAAGGCTAGAAACAAGCTAGTGTCTTATGTTAAAAGTTTGTATTTGTTTCTCTTAAGCAATTATGTTAACATTTAGTCCATTTGGGCACACTATAAACAAAACTCTATTTATGGTAAACTGAAGATGATGTTTTTCGGGTTAAGATTCCCCGTTTTGTGCATTTGTACAAATTCATGCTTTTTATTTTTTCATTTGTTGCACGTTAGTTATTTACTCAGAATACAGGTATAAATTTTACTAATCAACTATAACTTTTTTTAAGCATTTTGACCTCCACGTTTTATTATTGAACTGAATCACAACAGAAGGAACCTGGCCAGGAATATCAGTATGACATAACACAAATATTAAAACTACAGATACTGCATAATTATAAATATTACAAGTCCACATTTTTCTAACAGTTTTGAAAATAATAGTAAAGTAATATGAGTGCGAGTAGCTTTTGATATCTTTAGTCACAATTTAGCAATTTGTGTCACATGTAGCAAGTCCCAACAGCTTTGGACCTGTCAAACAAGGGTTGTTTTTCAAAGTTGACTAAGGGAATATACTGGAAAGGTCCAAAAGTAGAAATTGTTCCACAAAGATTGTTAAATGAGACATCAACAACATTCAGGCCTGATATGCTAGTAAGCTTCTGTGGAGAATACTATGAAGAATATCATAACGCTTTAGGACTTTCATTCTCCATTAACATTGCTAGGTTTGTTTTGGTGTTTGTTTCCTGAGCGATTCCTATTTTATGTTGAGGTATGCTTTCTACAAGTCTGATGGTTATGATGAAATATATACATATGTTGTCATGTATTTCATGTGTTACAAGAAATAAGGAATATAATGAAGGTATGAAGGCATATTTTCTCTCTAGAGACCTTTCTAATTGGAAGCAAATCTTCAAGGTGGGAATGATAAGGTAAAGGGTGTTATTCGAATATTCATTCAAATTATATTTGTTATACTTTGGGCACTAGTTCCATATAATGTGTATTTGATTATTATCAGTTTTCATGTAGTGATTTTGCAGTTGAAGGTTAACTACATCAAAAGTCAGCTTGAAGGAGATATTATATCTTTGTCTAATATTGTATGAAGTTTAGGATATTGTTTATAAATATTATCATTTTTGATGGATCTATGTAAAAAATTTTAATGGATATCGTATCAACTTAATTTATGAAAATGATTAATAGTTATTGTTTTTATGGATTAATATGTATATGTTATATATGTTATCTGATTGAAATTTAATAAAATGCAGTTTAGGATAATGGTACGTGGGTAAAAATTCCAGTGGTACAAGATATGGATGTTGGCAAAACAGTATGAACAATGACAGCGTTTAAATGAGCTGTAAAAAGATAATGCACAGTACTACGCCAGCATAACAGAAATGCTTTGAAAAATTTATAACAGCGTTTAAAAAGAGCTGATGAAAAACACCATTTATAACTTTGAAAGCAAAATATAAACATCATAGAAAACTACATACAACAGTAAAAAAACGCTGTCTAATAGAGTTTATAACAACGTTTAATTTTTGTTATTGTAAATTTCACATCTACGACTGCATGTCGTTATACAGCATTTCTAACGACGTTGTTATAACATATAATAGCGTTTCAAAAACGCTGTTAAAACCAGGTTTTGGTGTAGTGTAGTAGTCCTTTGTGCGGTGGTAGATGTCTTAGGCTTGCTCGCAGAGGTTGGGTCTGCGCGTAACTACTAGGTGGGTGGGCCTTGACTGCAGACGTAGCTATGCAGTCAGAATGCTGTGACGCTGTGACACCAGGGTGATTCGGCGGTTGCCTTAACGCGAGGCGGGGTCAGGACCAATGAAGATAGTGAATCGTCGGATACTCGTCATCGACATCCAGTGGGATGCGAAAAGACAAGAGCTAAACCCAAGAAACCATTTACCTTTTGCTATCGGGGTACGGTGGTAGATGGAAGATGCCAAATGGATGTTTAGATTGTTTGTTGTTAGGGGCACGTCGCTTAGCTCTTTTAGTCTTTACTAGTCGAGGGAGGAGCCTAGATGGGGCCATAGCCACCGTGAAAACAGACCCTAGGAATACCTGTAGAGGCTCTTAAAGACAGGCCTGTACAGATATGGAAAAGCTCCCGACCGAGTTCCATGTTTCTTGTATTGCCCTGCCATGGAACTCGGTGCACATTAGAGGACGTGCGATTAAGGCATCGAGCTACAATTGAAGATACGTATGGTGGACAGTCTAGATACATGCATGTCGGCTCTGGATGGTGTATCGTAGAATTGAGGGCATTACTCCGGTATGAATTCTGATTCGAACAAAGGCGGCAATCCGTACATTTGCATAGCATAGTAATGACAGATATATGTGGAACATAACATTGTTATATAGAGATTCGTACGTCACTACGGCGTAGGATGAGGGACTGCGTATATTTCGATAGTGTTACGGTGGAGACCGTCCGAGTGGGGGTACCATGGGGTGTACCTTAATATTGGGGGTAGCTATATATATACTATATTAGGTTAATCCATTAGGAAGTAAATGGGTATGATGTGTGTGTAAGCCTTGAGTGTTGACAACCCATGTAACCTAATAAATAAGATAATTGATTGAACGGTATATGTAGGATTATCCAAAGTGTATAGTTTAAATCCAGTCACCAGAACTTGTGTTCTGACCCCCTTCTCATAACATACTCGCAGGTTAGATTTGTGACAGAGACATGATAGCTTTGGATACTGGTTAGGCAGTATTAATAATACGGTAAGGCTATGTTTTGTTTATACTATATTTTATCCATTCCGCTGTGAGATATTTTTTGAGCTCTGACATATTTTATGTCTGTCTTTTCTGCAGGATACTAGAGCACAACAACTTGAGTTTCAATGGATTGGAATTTTAGAAAAAAAATCGATCTGTCGGGATTCGGGTTGTCACACCGATCGTCGCCGGGACTGTGGGGCCTCAGACCCTCACTGGCGCTGCGCCCGGACCCGCTTGATGGCTCGCCTTCGGCTCGAATGACGGTTTGCCTAAGAGTTCATTGGGCCTGAAAGAGGCCATCTAATAGAGGTTTCAGGTCTCCTTGTGTTTGCGACGCGACTTCGACCCCGCTGCTTTGTGTTTTTTTTTATGTTTGAGCGCGTCGCTCACCAAATGCTTGACGTGTGACAGTTTCGACAAAAAAGCATATCAACAAAATGTCGTCAAATTTAATGTCCTCCAAACTTGAAGTGGAAAAATACCCTAAAATGCAATGGAAAATCCTAACCATTAAAAAACATAACATATTGTATAACATAATAGAAAACAATAAAAATCAAGCAATATTAACCTCCCTTTTATCTCCATCTTCCATCTCTATTAGGCACAGAAGAATATTTACTTTTGTTAGGGTTTGAAATTGTAGAAAAGTACGTGTTTTCTTAAGAGAAGTATGGTGGTAAATAACTGAGTGAAGGAATAATATATGGTGGCCAGAAGAATATATAAAATAATCATTTGTATTAAATTTAGGAAGGTAGTCGGAAGTGTAAACCGGGGTGTGAGTAGTAGCACCCAAAATATAATCCATCCACTGCTTCATGGGTTATAATTAATTGTTCATAACATCTTGCTCATCTTAATAAACTTATACCTAATCAACATAAATTGGCTGAAATTTGATCAGGTTTAGTTAATTTATTTATCTTTATTTTTTTTTATTTTTTCCATATGAAGAGTATGTTAGAAGTCACAACAAAGTATGTAAGTGGAATTTGTATTAGCTTACGAAAGGATTGTCAATATATCATGTATTGTAAAATTATATATATGAAAAAAACACTTGAAATTTATGAACCAAGACTGAGCAATATATGTTGCGTCATTTATGATGATGCACTACTTTTTTTACATTTAGTGCTTGTATATCATGTGCTTTATATGTGCGCATAATACAACTCACAGTATAGCAAAACCTTGTAATCAAATATGAGTATGGTGTAATTTTCATTAAAAGTATCTATTTTTTATAACCTATGCTATTCTATTCTTAAGTTCATTACAAACTTTTACCTTATGGTTGGATTACACTAATTTATGAGTTTGTGACTAAATATATGAGAGTTTATGATTTGCTGTATAATAAAAAATAAGATGTCATAAAATAATATCATAACAAACTAACCAATCTATATGTTATATTATTTTTGCAAATATTTAAAATAAGATGAATTTATAGTATAAAATTAGTTTAAAAAAACTGAAGTGTTGATATTGATTGACTAAATATTCGCTTATTTATAGAACACGGGTAAGAGCACAAAAAGGAACAAGCCTACTACCGAACAAAAAGAAATTGACGAACCTATATTTGCATCCAAGGAAGTTAATCCAAATGGAGGTAAAATTTGAAAACAATGGTACCTAGTTTTAGGTATACAAATATATTTAGGTTTATAACCAAATATTTCTTAAGTCTGGCATTGACGCTAGATATCTTTTTTGATATATTTGTATTATTATTATTTTTTGCAAGGCAAGCGGGGTTAAGTGGACCCCTACCACATTTATTAAAAAAGAAGAGAAAACATACAAAGTACAACTACAGACACACAATCAAAGACCGAAAAATCACGACAACAAATGGAACCATGCGTTCAAAAATTGAACATCAAACTTGTATAAAGATGAAGTCAGATCCCTTCTCATATGAAGCTTCCACGCAGCCCATATTTCATCTTTTGTTTTCTTCTTCTCTGAGAACACTCTAGAGTTTCTCTCCATCCATATCATCCTAACAAGCTTTTTCATGCATAGAATGAAAAGGATGTGGACATCCTTTCTCCACTTTGTTGATTGTCGTATGTATTCCCATTGCACTGCAGATATACCACCATTGGAAATGACGTTGAAAAGTGTTAGCACCCTATTCCATAAACCAAACGTGTAGTGACGCTCAAAAAATAAATGGGGCGTTGTCTCCTCATAATTTTCACAAAGCAAGCATGTTATGGACACATTCATACCCATAAGGGATAATTTCATTTTGGTAAGCAAAGCATTGTGTAAGACCTTCCAGAACATGACGTTTTCTTTGGGGACAACATTTGTACTCCAAATAATTCGATACCACTGACACTCAGGGATCTGCTCAACGCCAAGTAAGAATACGTAAGCATTTTTTACGGAATGAGGTGCTCCATTCCACGCCACCACCCCATTAACGGCATATGAAATATTGGTGGTAAGGCTATTACACAAACTGCGCGCGTGAGAACTCGAAAAGTAAGGAAGCACCACCTTACCAGATGCTAGGAAGAAAGTTACCAAAGCATTCCTGTTCACGGCAGTTTGAGCAAACTCATGACCGAGAAGCTTTGAGAGAATGACACCCTTTGAAATCCACGGATCATCCCAGAAAGATACCTTACTTGTTGGTGAGATATTATATTGGATGCACGGTAGAAATTTTGCGCGCATAGCTAATAAACAGCGCCAAGCCCAGCTGCAATTATTCGGACAGTCCATGGTCCAAAACTTATGATTCTTTACGTTGTAACGCCAACACCATTGGACCCAAATGTTGTTAGAACGGCTTACAAAGTTATTGAAATGTGTGCTAGCAGCCGCAATATTCCATTTGTGCAAAGAATACAAGCCCAGCCCTCCTCTACTCTTTGGAAGAAGCATTTTAGTGAAAGAACACGGAATCGGTTTTCTGCCGTACATGCTACCAGTCCATAGAAACCGCAACATAGCGGCACTGATCATGGAGACTAATTTTTTGGGAAGAACGAAAGCTCTCGCCCAATAAACGGAAAGAGAAAAACCAATACTATGCACAAGAGTTAATCTGCCAGCTTGCGAGAGGAACTTATTCGCCCAACTATTCAAGGAATCGGTAATTCGTTTGAAAAGTGGCATACAGTTAGCCTTCGTGATACGTGATGTACACAACGGAAGACCAAGGTAAATTGTACCTTTTTCAAGGGGCAGCATCCGTAGAACAGTTCTCAATTGAGTCGCATGCTCGCTACTAACACCAGAAAAGAGAACCTGAGATTTAGAAGTACTAATTTTAAGGCCAGTCATAACATAAAATTTATTCAGAGTTTCTAGGATGGAATGTAAGGACATGGATGCTGGTTTAGTGAACACCATTATATCGTCGGCGAAAAGAAGGGTTGATATAGAATTCTGCTTACACTTGGGATGATATTGGATTAAGCCATGATCATATTTCTCTTTAAATAAGGAAGTTAGCAACTCCATAACTGTGATGAATATGTAAGACGAAATCGGGTCACCTTGGCGAATCCCTTGTTTGCTCTTGAAATGTCCCGAACTTTTGCCATTATAGACGAGGGAAAAACTAGGCGTCGAAATACATATATAAACCCAGGCAACAAAAACCTTCGGGAAATTCATTCTTGCAAGGATCCTAACGATCGAAGTCCAATGCACCGTATCATACGCTTTTGATAGATCAAGCTTTAATGTAGCCGAAGGGGTAGCATTAGCATGACCGTACCCTTTAATTAGCTCGTGAGTTAACAAGACGTTGTCAAGTATGCTTCTAGATGGGAGGAAGGCTGACTGGTTGGAGGATATCAAGCACGGCAGCACCTCCAGCAATCTATTCGAAAGAATTTTGGAGATACACTTGTATGTGACATTACAACACGATATCGGCCTAAAGGAAGAGACAGAAGAAGCCGGCTTTACTTTGGGAATAAGAACAAGATTTGTAGCGTTCACTTCTGAAAGGAGCTTGAATTTATCGAAGAAATTGTGAATTGCCTTATAAAAATCCGCCTCAATTATATTCCAGGAGCTCAGGAAAAATGAAACATTGAAACCATCCGGTCCTCCGCTAGATTTTTTGTTCATAGAGAAGAGAACATGTTTGATTTCCTGATCAGTAACCCTAGCGATCAGCAGATCGTACTGCGTTACGGAAATGGTTGGAAGTGAAACATCATCAATAAGGCTCAAATCCGGACTAAAATCAGTGCTGTTACCCAGGAGATCAGTAAAATACTTTAGAAGGGCAGCGTCAATTGCTTCGGACGTGTCATAGAAATTACCAGCTTCATCAGAAATATTATGAATTTGCTCAGCAGCCTGCTTAATCTTGACTGCTGCATGGAAAAATTGTGTATTCCTATCCCCATCGTTTTTCCACCTAAGATTAAGCTGTTGTTTCTTCATGCTAGCTTCCAACTCAAGAGCGCTATTTAATTCAGTGAAAATTCTGCTTTCTTCTAGCGCCACACTCGCATCATCGGGATTCTGAAGCAACCTGATTTGTGCCTGATTCAAGGAAAATTTTAGATTATCAGACAACTTAGACCCATTTCCAAACTTGATGCTTGCCCATTGCCGTAGAACAAATTTAGTTTCCTTAAGCTTCCTGCACAAAATAAACATCGGATTACCAAAGAAATGTGGAGACCAAGAAGTGATTATTTTAGAAGAGAATTCCGGATCAAGGATCCAAGAATTGAAAATTTTAAAACTTCTATACTCTCTTCTCTTAGGCATTCCTTGGGATAGGATAATAGGAGAGTGGTCTGAAAGTATAGGGTTTGGAAGGTGAGCATGTAGATTCGGCCAAGACAACATGGCTTTATAGTTACAGAACGCATGATCAATATTAGAGAAGGTTCTCACACCACTCCTGCTTCTATTATTCCAGGAAAATCTAGCGCCAGATCTATTTACATTAATAAGATCAGCATCGTATATTGCAGTGTTAAGTGGCTCAATGTCCCTTTGAATTAGCGGAATTAGTCCATGTTTGTCATGTAGAGATAAACAGCAGTTGAAATCGCCTAGAAAAACCCACGGAAGGGTGTCTTGCCTGAAAGATGGAAGAAGGTTGAAAAGGGATTGTCGTGCACAAATGGAATTATCAGCATAGACAACGGTTAGGTAAAAGGTTGAGCCGTTTGTGAGGTCAGTGACATGAAAATGCATGAACTGTCTTGTAGCAAACTCAAGCTTAAGAGTCAGGAAGGAGGGATTATGAATGATAAGTATCCGACCAAACTCTGCATGGTCCAGATTGTGAGAAATTGACCACGTTGGCATAGTATAAGAGGCAGAGGAGAGGGTTAGGGGGAGATTAAGTTTGGTTTCTAGAATGGCGAAGAGGTTGAGATTGTATTGGCTTATAAGGTCTCTGACTTGATCTAATTTAAGAGGGTTATGAGCACCTCTAATGTTCCACACTGCAAGGTTTTGACTCATTAATTATACTCCTTGGAGAGAGGTTCCACTAATGACATACTCCGCGTTCGCTGAGTTCTAGGTGATTGGATACTAACTGCATTGGTTACAAGAGGGGAGGACAAGCTAGAAGCAACAGATGGTGGATTAGGAGCATCGGTGGGCGAGGGAAAACCTGGGATGGTTCCATGAAAAGCATACGGTGGAATGGGAGGTAAAACAACTGATAGAGAGGATATAGGCACTGGTAATGGACTGATAACAGTTGCATTCACGGGGGTCTTCAACTTATTCACAATTGGTATGCAGGTTACACTAGTTGGCAAAGAACCTATAACAGGCTCACTAGATGGCAAAGAAATATTGACAGGAACAGTGGGAATTGTAGGTTCATCAATTCCGCATTGTTTGGTGGGAACTTGCTCTATTGAAAGGGCTGGTGTGAATGCATGGGACATGCACAATTCAAAGAATTCTTTCTGGATTAAGTCAGCAATTAATGATTCTTGGGAAATTGTTTTAGAAAGAGGCTCAGAGGTACCCAATGGAGCAATTGGCTTTCTCGCATTTAAAGTTGCAAATTTAAAGGGATCAAATTGTTCATCTACTTGCTCATCTATATTCCTGTCATAATTGAATTCAGATAAGTCAACAACTGGAATTTCGAGATCTTCATCTGCCATTTCATCGCTAGTTTCTTTAGTAAATTCTCCCTCTTCTCCACCATTCATGATTTGATTACTCACAATTTGATCAGCTAGGACGTTAAAGCTGTTATTTGTTATGATCGATCGTTCACCCAACTCTTCTGTTACTCTTATGTTTGCACTACCCTCACGTATCACATCCTTACTGATCGATCTCACAACTACACCATTATTTGCCTTTGTATTATTTGTCGCTACTCGTCCAGCAGAGATATGGCCAACATTAACGCTACCTTTCCCATATCTTCTGTTATTAGCATTCGCCACCATCGTCCAAACCTGAGCTTTCTTTTGGAAAGGAGCATTGTTAACAATAGTGTTCTTTTCCTTTCCTACTACTTGTCTGCTCTGTTCCCCTGTTCCCTTATCATAATTGTTTTCATATGATCTAACCTTGTCCTGAATTTTTTCTGACGATGTTGTGCTACAAGTAACCAACGAATGACCAAAAGCCGCACATAGCGAACAACTATCCGGCTTCCAAGTGTACTCAACCTGAACGTACTGAATGCTGCCATCAGGCAATTCAACCGGAAACTCGTCTGGTACTTCGGAAGAAGGCGTTATTTCAACCAAACATTTTGCAAAATGCAATCTTGCTAGTTTTTCTGTCGACTCATCCATACACAAGAATTTTCCTATTCTAGATGCAAGCCAGCTTATTCCTAGAAGAGACCAAGTGTACATAGGTACGTTATGCAGTTTAATCCATACCGGAACAGCCCTTATCCCACCAGCGTTATTGCCAACCGACGGATCCCAACTTTTCAGGATAAACAATTCGTTCCTCATAACAACCGGGTCGGATGCTAGAATTTTCCTTCTGTCCTCATCAGAAGACAAATTGAACAAGAACAAGAAGTCGTTAGATTTTACCTTTACCCTTCCCTTCAGCTGCCATCGGTTCTTCAGAATATTGATGACCGTCGTGAAAGAAAGCGGATGGTCCAAGAAAAACCCAACAATGGAGTGTTTCCAGATATCATTTCCCGCGTTGATGACTGCTTCTGAAGGTACAAGTGCCCCATTATTGAAGACCAGCGGTAACTCCGGAGCTTGGAAAGAACCTGCATTTCTGGGTTTATTTGCAAAAAGAGAGTTAAACATGGGTTTGGGACCAAGGACAGATGGAAGAGAAGAGGAAGTCTGAGGAGGTGGATCGGGTACTGGCGGGATTGGCGGGGGGTTGGGGATGACCGGTGGTTGATTAAGCGGCGCTACAGGAGATGGGATTGGGACGTGATAGGGCGGGAACGGTGAGGGGAAGTTTTGGCAGAGGGATGGTATGGGTGAGGACGCCATGAGAGAGAAATTTTTTCTTTTTTCGATATATTTGTATTATTAGAAGATAACTCATTGTTGATTTAGTCTAATTTATTAAGATTGGAAATTCCCTGTAAATGTTGTTCAAGTTTGCACATTTAGGTTAAAAACTATATATTTAACCATACCCAGGTCAAAAAAATGCCTATTGCACCATATAATTATGCTACGTATTCAAGTTGGAATATCCGCAAAGATTATTTTAATGCCCATTGGTATCTTATTGTGTTTGGTCCATATGGTTTCTATCATTCATAAGAGGTTCACTATTTTGATATTGGTTATCTTTTGCCATTTTAGTAACATTTTCCACTCTATTTGCAGGTACCTCTTTCTTGTCGAGTGAGTTATTAGAAGCAAGCATCATAGAGTGGACAAGGTCATGTTTCAGTCAAGCGTAAGAGTACATTTCATGATCTCCTTATTATACTATACGGTATCAAAACAATGTTCTATTTTGTAGCTATTCAAAGTGCCTAAGATTCATCGCCTGATGTATTTCACTAGATGCATGAATTCAGCAAGGAGGTGAAGATTTATACTAATAATTATTTGATGGAAGAATTATGTGTATTTATGTATGTTGCATTATGTTGTATTATTCTGTGTTACTAGTAACAAGTTTGTGTTTTGTGTAACTCATTGAATAGTTTTGTTGTTTATAAATACATTTTTTGTTTATGCTATGAATTTTGTATAAATGTGCATTTACGTCTTTCTGTAAACAATTTTATTATTGACTGGTTGGCTATTAAGTTTAGTGTGAAGAGAAAATCGTAAAATAAAAAAGTGGAAAATAAACTAACATACCTAACGGAATTGAAAGAGAATACTAGTGGAATATTGAGATCAAACTATTGCTAAAAGGGCTTGCCGACAGATTACCTACAAATATCGTTTGATTAAATATACATCTAAAATAATATATGTTTACACCAAAAATGACAGAACAGTCAAAGATTACGATGAGGAGAAAAAAAATGGAGAAAACATAAATTAAAACGAGAACAGAGCACACACAAGAAAATTATAGTGGTTCGAATATGGGTCACCTACGTCCACTTTATAACTTCTTGATTTAGTACAAAATACTAGAATACATAGTGCTGAGATGTGAAATCTCAAGTACAAGGAAGATACAAGAAATAAGTATGTAAAGAAGAGCCAAAAGTCCTATGTCTATTGCTCTAGGGGGATATTTATAGCTGAGGTTCGAACCAGCTCAATATTGAACATGAGCGGGAAAATAGGAGTAGTTGGAAGACCAAGTGTACTGGGCCACGTCATAAGTAACTATTAGATCCAGTTTGACCCACTACAACAAAAATACCATATTACAACTTTAATTTTACAACTGTGCGAAAAGCACAGTTGTAATAAATGCTTTTTTACAACTGTGCAAAATGCACTGTTGTAATAAATGTTTTTTACAACTGTGAAAAAATCACTGTTGTAATAAACATATATATCACAACTTTTCTTTGCTGTCTGTTGTAATAACTAATATATAATAATTATTTTCTGATAATTAATAATTAAATTAGAAATTTGTTTAAACTTATTTTTTATCGGTTAATATTCAGTTATAACGCAGAAGAAGTAATAATTAATAAAAATTAAGAAGTAATATTAAAAATTCTAATGAAAAATAATTTTTTATAAATTCATATTTTTTTTTATAAATTTTCACTTATTATTTCTAGTTTGTAACATGTATGAAGTTTCAGTATAAGGTCTGTAAAAAATTGGCGGCATGCCATACGTGAGAGCACGAAATTTAGGCGGGAGCGGTGAAAATTGAGCTCCAGTGTAATTCACGTGAGATAACTTTTCTCCCTTGCGCATCCGTCCTTTCATTTCCTTCTGTCAAATAAAAATTGATCTCTTTCTCCCCTCAAATCCTCCTCAACATACTAGAGCCGCCTACTATTGATATATAGATCCACTGATTGTTGCGATGTTTACATTTTCCCCTTATCCTCTCCGACAACTTGCTTAATAATTCCTTCCTCTGTAAGCATCGACTGCTCGAAGTTCCTCTTTCAGATATAAATGATATTTCAAGTGTCGCAGTCTCCCTACTTTTCAGGTTTCTCCATTTTTTAACTCGCTTTATCCTTGAGTGCGAATTGGTTATGGATTGATTTTCGACATGCTAGGGTTAAGGCTAGTTATTTTGGTTTCATAGTTCGTTTTTGGGGATTAAGCGGTGTTTTGAGTGCATCGTGTCGAGATGCGGATCCATTTTGTTTCATGGTTTTATTGTCTGTCGATTTGGGCTTTTGATATTTTATCGTGCAAGTACTCCCCTCCTAAATTGATATTTGTTCTTTGTTTTTTATTTTTTGAATGTGGGCGTTGAATTGAGCATTGTGTAGCAAATTTCACTACTACAAATTATTTAGAGTAATAAGTTGGTACTGTTCATTATGTACATTACTGTTGCAGGTTGATGGCTAAACAATTTCACTGCCACAGTGAAGCCAATAGTTGTACTAGCAGATTACAAAAGATACTGTACTTGGAAGAAATGAATGTATTTCGAAAGTGAACTCATTCCAAGTCAGGTATTACTATTAGTAATCTTTCAATTTTTTTCCCCCTTAAATTCCAATTTTAGATGTGGTTGGTTATACTTGTTCTTTTTTTAAGTTTATATTCAGTCATGCTAGAAAGCTTACATCTGTTGTGTATTATCCTTTTAGCTCCATGACCCTAATCGATAATATTCTTCAGAAAATGGATAGTCTTCAACTAAAATCAAAGTAATTAAGTAACAGTTTTGTAATCTAAACTTTATGATTTGGTAAATAATTTGATGTAATGGCTTTTACCTAAATCCAGTTATCTTATACAACATGTTATATACGAGTATGACAGTATAAGGACAGTTATTAGTAATTTAATAATAATAATATTAAATAAAAATGGAAATATTGGAATTGATCCTTTATCACATAGATTCAGGGTATAATATCAAACCATTGTTGACGTGCTCTAAATACTGTTGTTGATGAAAAACCGTGACACAGTGACTATATGTAGTGTATAATATAAAACTTGACACTAATTGCGCCTCATTGGATAAAAATTTGCATTGTATGCATGTGAATACAATCAACGCTCCATAAAAATTTGTATATTTTTAGTATAAATATAATTGACTAATGATTAGAAGTTTGAATTGGTTAATGAAATCGTACTCAATATTGAAAGTAGTATGTTGCAGTCTTCAAGATCATAGAACATTCTGTTTTTATTATTGCAGATGTCATGATGCAGACTCGCTGGAAGTAGGAGGTTTAATTCTTTTGAGTGTTTTGAACCATAGTGGTCTCCTAATTGGTTTTGGTTTGCCAACTGCACCTTGCAAATATGGCACGTAAGTAACCTTTTCTTTTGTTATAACATCAATGTGAATATAGCACACTGTAAATCTTGTTGTTTTTTCTTGTTATAACCCTCGTGTCATTTTTTCTTGTTGATTTCTCATGTTCGTCTCTTAGCCCTTTTCTTTTGATATAACATAATACTTGATTTTTATACATTAATGTGAATATAGCACACTGTAAATCTTGTTTGCAGGTTTCAGATCACAGTAGTGAACTTGCAGCAAAAAGATAAATGGCGTAAAGATTTTGTTGTCTTCAACTTGTGTACTTCCGTAGGATCTGCAATTTTTGTGGATAACTTGTGCTTTTACTAAGTTGCTTTGTAATGGTCAAGTATGTAACACCCCACCTCCGGTAGGGTCACTCACAAAGGGAATGCACTAGGTTTCGTGAAGCATTATCGAGGTAAACATGCACAGAAATATTACAAGACAGAACATATATAAAACAGCGGAAGTAAAACAAATTTCATTACCTTATAAAATAAGGTCTAAAGCCTTTTACATCAGAATACATCAAAACCTGTCTTGCAATAGTAAAGAAGCATAAAACCTTTTCATAAATTATTCCCCAAAATAAAGCAGTGAAGCAGCCATAGCCAAGGGGAGACCAAGCCATACATGATGACCTTCAAGCATAAGAGGTCCGAACTAAACAACATCATTTCCTCCCTGAAAACCTGGGGGGGGGGTGGAAACGGAAGACAAAGAGGTGAAATAAAACGGGGTCAGTCATAAAGACTAGTAAGTCCTATCTACTTCCAGTATAAAAACAGGTAAAGGTAACATGACATGCATAAACTGAAAGTAAACATAAGGATGACGGCAAGATAGATAAGCTAAACCAAGATAACTGAATGAACTACTGTAGCAAGATAAACTAAGGTATCATGATAAACTACGGTGTCAAGATAAATCAAGGTATCACGTTGTCAGGTTTCTATCAAGTATACAATTCCAAGGTATCTATCATGTATAACATCCCCCGGTATTTATCATGTATATTTGCTCTGCACCTCTCGTACTAGTATCCCAACCCGCGTCATGCGTTAACTATGAAAGTCCCTTGCCCAGTGTCATGTAATGGTCCATGTCAACCTAATATATATCATATGTAGGTTTTCCCAACTCGTAGGTTTCTTTCCATGTATAAGTTCAGTCCTCTGCCGTAGGCCGTACGGGCTTTCCTATGTAAATCTATACCACCTCAACGTAGTACCATTTTATCCTTGAAGTTATTTTGGACTGCCACCCTTGATCTAGTTATGTTTCCTTACCATGAACTATCGCGTGTTCACTTAGGATTTATGCCACCTAGGACCATTAGGGATTATGGTACCTAATGAACGTTTCCGTGTCTCGGTTTGGGTTTTGGCCACCTAGGACCACTAGGGATTATGTCACCCGTCAACCACGCCCTTTGTCCCACGTGTATTTCGTGAATCGTTTTCCATGTCTAGGCGCACATGTATCTCAATGTGCCATCCGAGTTCCGTGCCAGAGCAAATCAAGAAACACGGAACTCGGTCGGGAGCTTTAAGTCGTCTACTGATGCAGATATCAAGGTCTGTTTTTGTACCCGTGGCTATGGTCCCACGTGACCCCTCCCTTAACTGCTGAAAGGCAATCCAAGAAAAATCATGTATGAGAACCACATCCCGGCCCCACTATAGCCCCACTTTCCTATGGGCCAACCTCACCCATAACTCGATAGCAAGAACATGGTCTGTTGGGGGTTCTCTGCCTTTCCGTTCGTACACGATTGACTAAAGATGGTAGGTAGTCGGCGACGTGCTATCCAGGGCAAAATCAAGTATCGTCGACTCCACGCTAATCCATCCCAGTCTTTAGGTCGCTCGCATAGCAACCAAGGCTTACTCTTGGCTCTTCTACCGCAGACCTTAACCTCTGTGAGGCCGGGTTTCATGGACCATCTGCCACCTCACAGAGGGATACCAAGAGTACCCTCACGTCCCCCGAAGCTACCGCTTCGTCACCCAGTTCGTTGGAGCCTTTATCCCAATCGGATAATTTGCTCCTCCTTCTCGTGTGTTTAAGCGATGACCTACCGTATCGGGTTACTCATCTATCTGTGAACTGGTCCATATTTCTTGACTAAGAATTATTACTTAGTTTCCTAAACTACGGTTTACCACTTAGTCTCCTTTCCCGTTATCCTTGTCAATCCCGGTTTCCCACCTAGTCCCCTGAACTAGGGTTTTGTCTAATGGGTTAAGGATTGTCATTTAAGTTCATGACTTAACCTGCCTACGAATCATGTCAAGATTTGGCTAAGTATTCAAGTCCAAGACCTAGCCCTACAAGTTGGTTAAGTATACCAAGAAGCTCATGACTTAACCCTATTCAATCATCAAGTCAATTTGGTTAAGTATTTGTTTATCTTATCCCTATCAGGTTATCGTGTTAGATTGGTTAAGCACAGATTATCTTAACCTCATCGGATTATCGAGTCGGATTGGTTAAGTATAGGTTAACTTAACCCCATCCACTAATCATATTATAATGGTTAAGTATATTTAAAAGGTCTTATGACTTAACCCTATCAGGTCCGCATATTAGATTGGTTAAGTGTCATTAAGAGATCAAGCCCGGTCTCACTTAACCTACCCATTCGTGTCATATCGGTTAAGTGTCATTAGTCAAATTTACTTAACCTTATCATGTGGAATTAATTTAATTAATGCACTCTCAACCTCTCACATTAGACCTTGTTGTGGTTACTAGTTAAGCCGGGCGGGTCCGGGTAGTTTTACACCACAACCTAGTCTAACCTCGGGTCTTAAGCGCGACATGACCAACTTCTCACATTGGATCCTATTGTATGTAGCCACTAGTTAAGCCGGGCGGGTCCGGGTAGATTTATGCTACAAACTCAACCCAACCTCGAGTTGGCCACTTTCAAGTTTGGTCTAGTGTCTTATTACACTTACAACCCACCCATGTCTAGTTCAAGTTCCATGTTTTCCCACGTGTCATGACCATATTTAAATGTATCATGAATGTCATGTTCTCATGTAAACCCCATGTCAAGTTTTTCATGTCATACCCACGTTTTTCCTAAGCTACCCAAACGTATTTCCAACCCAAGTGGAAGCGTGTCACATAGTAGGGTATTATGCCAACATATTGGCCACAAACATGCATAGTATCATAAGGGAATTTGGCCACAAACATGCATAGTATCATAAGGGAATTTGGCCACAAGCATGCATAGTTTCATAAGGAAATTTGGCCACAATCGTGCATAGTTTCATAAGTGAATTTGGCCACAAACATGCATGATACATAAGGGGTTTGGGTTCATTTACATGCATAAGCCCCAAAGTCAAGTCTTTGCCAATGTTTTCACAAGTCAAGTGGTTCCCAAAGGTTCATGCTAACATTCCATGGATAAAGATTCAAACTTGCAAGATACACTAGGTTAAACATAACATAAGTGGCATGATTTAGTCACTAAGCATAACCCAAAGTCATAGGTTCAAGCAAAAGAGACATAACAAGGTTCATATAGGCTAGCATACTTATGTTTCATCACATTTTATCCCATGTCACATTAGAACCACCGTTAGAATCTACAAGTAGCTAGAACTTACGTAGCGAGGCTTAGGGGAGGATTATGCATCGTCGTGACGAAGAAAGGTGGCTCCTTTGTTGAAGAATCTTCATGAAACTTGCGTAGCAACATTGATCCCTCCTCGATTTGGTGTAGAAAGCTTGCACCTTCTTCATGGATCTAGCTATGGATGCTCAAGCCTTTGGAGATGAAGATGGAGGCCATGATATGAAGGTGGAGGCCATGGTGAGGGAGCATTTCGGCATAACTTCGTTGTAGGAATGAATTAATGAGGGTTTAGGCTAGGTCTGGGGGTATTTTTATAGAGATTAGGGGTAGTTTAAGCCATAGGATTGACCCCAAATCAGATCTGAGCCATCAAATTCCGTCGGAAGCTTCCAGAACAGGACCAGAGACACAAGCAGGCGCACCCAGGTGGCCTGGGCTCGACCACCCAGGTCGACAGGGGTGTCGACTTGCAAGTCGACACCACCTTGGGTGTGTCGACACCCAAGTCGACACCACCTTGGGTGTGTCGACACCCAAGTTGACACCCATGTCGACTTGGGTGCTGGGCGGGAAATTTTCCCGCCCAATCTTTTCGGCTCCAGATTTGAATTTTGAACTGTTTTTCGGACTTGGAATTTTCTGAAACTTCGTTGGTCCATAACTTGGTCATACGGACTCCGTTTTTCGAAAACTCGGACTCTATTTCGCGTATTTTTCCGAGACGAACGCAATGGCACAGCCCGTTTCCCTTGATTCAGGTTTTAAAATTTAATTCTGCCTTGATTCTTGATTATAACACGTTATTAAAATTCGGGTTGTTACATTCTCCCCTCCTTTAAGGATTTCGTCCCCGAAATCTCCAAGTTAGGAAGAACGTATCCTACCATCCATCATCCATCTACTCAAAACATCATCCACAGACAACCATTGTCCTTAAGAGACTTCTAATGCTTTATGTACACATGCAGAAAGTGTGTGTATATGTTTCTTAGCTAATGCTAATGATCAGGCCTGAATGATCTTTCTAATGCAAAATATGTTTTGTGCCATGAATCCAACATGTATGCAAATAGTCCTAGTCATATAAGTACTATATGTGTGCACAAACATTCATCCACATGCAACATCCACATGGTAACATATTCGATTTCATCCATAAACAGGTATAAATACTCGTGCATATGCAACATGAAACGTGACCGCATCAATCTAGTATCTAATGTGCATTCACGCATCCACGAGCAACCACTTGCAACCATTTGCAACCATATCAATCATAACATGTTTCAAATACATGTTTACATCCATAGAGTTTTTCCTAAGGTTCTCAAGATAAGATCGAGGAGATAAACCAGACAAACTCCTTACGGGGTTAGAAACAGGACTGAGAGGATATCCACCAAGCGATAGCGTGCAAGCAAGCTCTACAGATGAACCAAGGATCAAAGTTATACTCTTAAAAAGAGACATGATGCGCGCGTCTAAGCCGCATTTCCATGGGCTTAATTCCATTGTCCCTTGACCGCCTTTGACTTCATGATTTCGTAGCTCCTTGATTCCTATTTCCAAGGTATGAGCCGGAACTCTTTTCACTGTCGCCTCTCGTTTCACTTTCATTTATTCTTTCCCTAGTATACTTGGCTCAACCATATCTACGTACTCATGCAAGCTCTCCAAAATTCACTAGTGAATTCTGGATCTCGTTTACTGATGTCAATCCATGTTACCAAGCGTACCTACTAGGGTGATTCCTATAACTCATGCTTAAGCGGAATGAATCATCCGTCCTATTGGCGAACGTTACTCGATCGGATCGGAGATTTTCGACAAATGCATCAAGAGATTCTTGGTAACTAACCATGATAGAACCCAAAAGGTTATACAAGACTTCGAGGGTATTACCAAGGCAAGTTAAGAGTTTAACTACCCTTCTTTCAAAACCGAGAATGGCATCCCTTACTGGATAACCACTTCATCCCTAGAATCCATCCATAGCTCAACAATAGAAGCATTGCTTCTAATCTCAACACTTGCCATAGACGTTCTCAAATCCAAACAAATCATGAATAAATGGACCGACTCTCCAACCAGATTTGGGAACTAAAATGGGATCTTCTACCATGCTAGTACTAAGGTGCAGAGACTTAACTATCGAAGCAGACTTAAATAATGCTATGATCAAAACAAAGTCCTGACGGGATGCTAGAGAGGAAAAGCTAAACGTTTAACAAGATCGTTACCATCCTTACGAGATACGCTAGAAATGAGAGTATACAATTGCCCTCTTGATGATCTTGTCCTTGTCCCATAATTCCTTAACTATCCGTCCTGTTTTTTTTCCTCCATTGTGGCTTAAGCCATACCAACAAGTTGCCTATCCTTAAGCTTGTGTCCCTTATCCTTGTTCTTGCTATCCTTTCTTATAACGCGTCAACAGGTCTCTCGAGAACTTCCTCCATCGCACGGAAAACACTTACATGGCTAGACAAGGATTAGTCGCAGTTAAAACTACTGTGACTACCGATGGAGGAAAGAAAGGAAAAGAGATTCAATCAAGGAAACAAAGGATAGTGCTAATGGCCTTTTGGGGAATAGCCTTTAAAAACTTTTCTTAAAAAACGCTTCTTTGTAAACGGTTTCTCAAATACTTTCAGAAGGTTTTAAAAACTTTTGCCCAGTCTGGTAACCTTCTGCTCTGATACCAAATGTAACACCCCACCTCCGTTAGGGTCACTCACAAAGGGAATGCACTAGGTTTGGTGAAGCATTATCGAGGTAAACATGCACAGAAATATTACAAGACGGAACATATATAAAACAGCGGAAGTAAAACAAATTTCATTACCTTATAAAATAAGGTCTAAAGCCTTTTACATCAGAATACATCAAAACCATCTCTTGCAATAGTAAAGAAGCATAAAACCTTTTCATAAATTATTCGAAAAAATAAAGCGGTGAAGCAGCCATAGCCAAGGGGAGACCAAGCTATACATGATGACCTTCAAGCATAAGAGGTCCGAACTAAACAACATGCTTTCCACCCTGAAAACCCGGGGGGGGGGGGGACGGAAGACAAAGAGGTGAAACAAAATGGGGTTAGTCATAAAGACTGGTAAGTCCTATCTACTTCCAGTATAAAAACAGGTAAAGGTAACATGACATGCATAAACTGAAAGTAAACATAAGGATGACGGCAAGATAGATAAGCTAAACCAAGATAACTGGATGAACTACTGTAGCAAGATAAACTAAGGTATCTTGATAAACTACGGTGTCAAGATAAATCAAGGTATCACGTTGTCAGGTTTCTATCAAGTATACAATTCCAAGGTATCTATCATGTATAACATCCCCCGGTATTTATCATGTATATTTGCTCTGCACCTCTCGTACTAGTATCCCAACCCGCGTCATGCGTTAACTATGAATGTCCCTTGCCCAATGTCATGTAATGGTCCATGTCAACCTAATATATATCATATGTAGGTTTTCCCAACTCGTAGGTTTCTTTCCATGTATAAGTTCAGTCCTCTGCCGTAGGCCGTACGGGCTTTCCCATGTAAATCTATACCATCTCAATGTAGTACTATTTTATCCTTGAAGTTATTTTGGTCTGCCACCCTTGATCTAGTTATGTTTCCTTACCATGAACTATCGCGTGTTCACTTAGGATTTATGCCACCTAGGACCACTAGGGATTATGGTACCTAATGAACGTTTCTGTGTTTCGGTTTGGGTTTTGGCCACCTAGGACCACTAGGGATTATGCCACCCGTCAACCACGCCCTTTGTCCCACGTGTATTTCGTGAATCGTTTTCCATGTCTAGGCGCACATGTATCTCAATGTGCCATCTGAGTTCCGTGCCAGAGCAAATCAAGAAATACGGAACTCGGTCGGGAGCTTTAAGTCATGTGCTGATGCAGATATCAAGGTCTGTTTTTGTACCCGTGGCTATGGTCCCACGTGACCCCTCCCTCAACTGCTGAAAGGCAATCCAAGAAAAATCATGTATGAGAACCACATCCCGGCCCCACTATAGCCCCACTTTCCTATGGGCCAACCTCACCCATGACTCGATAGCAAGAACATGGTCTGTTGGGGGTTCTCTGCCTTTCCTTTCATACACGATTGACTAAAGATGGTAGGTAGTCGACGACGTGCTATCCAAGGCAAAATCAAGTATCGTCGACTCCACGCTAATCCATCCCAGTCTTAAGGTCGCTCGCATAGCAACCAAGGCATACTCTTGGCTCTTCTACCGCAGACCTTAACCTCTGTGAGGTCGGGTTTCATGGACCATCTGCCACCTCACAGAGGGATACCAAGAGTACCCTCACGTCCCCCGAAGCTACCGCTTCGTCACCCAGTTCGTTGGAGCCTTTATCCCAATCGGATAATTTGCTCCTCCTTCTCGTGTGTTTAAGCGATGACCTACCGTATCGGGTTACTCATCTATCTGTGAACTGGTCCAAATTTCTTGACTAAGAATTATTACTTAGTTTCCTAAACTAAGGTTTACCACTTAGTCTCCTTTCCCGTTATCCTTGTCAATCCCGGTTTCCCACCTAGTCCCCTGAACTAGGGTCTTGTCTAATGGGTTAAGGATTGCCATTTAAGTTCATGACTTAACCTGCCTACGAATCATATCAAGATTTGGCTAACTATTCAAGTCCAAGACCTAGCCCTACAAGTTGGTTAAGTATACCAAGAAGCTCATGACTTAACCCTATTCAATCATCAAGTCAATTTGGTTAAGTATTTGTTTATCTTATCCCTATCAGGTTACCGTGTTAGATAGGTTAAGCACAGATTATCTTAACCTCATCAGATTATCGAGTCGGATTGGTTAAGTATAGGTTAACTTAACCCCATCCACTAATCATATTATAATGGTTAAGTATATTTAAAAGGTCTTATGACTTAACCCTATCAGGTCCGCATATTAGATTGGTTAAGTGTCATTAAGAGATCAAGCCCGGTCCCACTTAACCTACCCATTCGTGTCATATCGGTTAAGTGTCATTAGTCAAATTTACTTAACCTTATCATGTGGCATTAATTTAATTAATGCACTCTCAACCTCTCACATTAGACCTTGTTGTGGTTACTAGTTAAGCCGGGCGGGTCCGGGTAGTTTTACACCACAACCTAGTCTAACCTCGGGTCTTAAGCGCGACATGACCAACTTCTCACATTGGATCCTATTGTATGTAGCCACTAGTTAAGCCGGGCGGGTCCGGGTAGATTTATGCTACAAACTCAACCCAACCTCGAGTTGGCCACTTTCATGTTTGGTCTAGTGTCTTATTACACTTACAACCCACCCATGTCTAGTTCAAGTTCCATGTTTTCCCACGTGTCATGACCATATTTAAATGTATCATGAATGTCATGTTCTCATGTAAACCCCATGTCAAGTTTTTCATGTCATACCCACGTTTTTCCTAAGCTACCCAAACGTATTTCCAACCCAAGTGGAAGCGAGTCACATAGTAGGGTATTATGCCAACATATTGGCCACAAACATGCATAGTATCATAAGGGAATTTGGCCACAAACATGCATAGTATCATAAGGCAATTTGGCCACAAACATGCATAGTATCATAAGGGAATTTGGCCACAAGCATGCATAGTTTCATAAGGAAATTTGGCCACAATCGTGCATAGATTCATAAGTGAATTTGGCCACAAACATGCATGATACATAAGGGGTTTGGGTTCATTTACATGCATAAGCCCCAAAGTCAAGTCTTTGCCAATGTTTTCACAAGTCAATTGGTTCCCAAAGGTTCATGCTAACATTCCATGGATAAAGATTCAAACTTGCAAGATACACTAGGTTAAACATAACATAAGTGGCATGATTTAGTCACTAAGCATAACCCAAAGTCATAGGTTCAAGCAAAAGAGACATAACAAGGTTTATATAGGCTAGCATACTTATGTTTCATCACATTTTATCCCATGTCACATTAGAACCACCGTTAGAATCTACAAGTAGCTAGAACTTACGTAGCGAGGCTTAGAGGAGGATTATGCATCGTCATGACGAAGAAAGGTGGCTCCTTTGTTGAAGAATCTTCATGAAACTTGCGCAGCAACGTTGATCCCTCCTCGATTTGGTGTAGAAAGCTTGCACCTTCTTCATGGATCTAGCTTTGGATGCTCAAGCCTTTTGAGATGAAGATGGAGGCCATGATATGAAGGTGGAGGCCATGGTGAGGGAGCATTTTGGCATAACTTCGTTGTAGGAATGAATTAATGAGGGTTTAGGCTTGGTCTAGGGGTATTTTTATCGAGATTAGGGGTAGTTTAAGCCATAGGATTGACCCCAAATCAGATCTGAGCCATCAAATTCCGTCGGAAGCTTCCAGAACAGGACCAGAGACACAAGCAAGCGCACCCAGGTGGCCTGGGCTCGACCACCCAGGTCGACAGGGGTGTCGACTTGCAAGTCGACACCACCTTGGGTGTGTCGACACCCAAGTCGACACCACCTTGGGTGTGTCGACACCCAAGTTGTCACCCATGACGACTTGGGTGCTGGGCGGGAAATTTTCCCGCCCAATCTTTTCGGCTTCAGATTTGAATTTTGAACTGTTTTTCGGACTTGGAATTTTCTGAAACTTCGTTGGTCCATAACTTGGTCATACGGACTCCGTTTTTCGAAAACTCGGACTCTATTTCGCGTATTTTTCCGAGACGAACGCAATGGCACAGCCCGTTTCCCATGATTCAGGTTTTAAAATTTAATTCTGCCTTGATTCTTGATTATAACACGTTATTAAAATTCGGGTTGTTACATTCTCCCCTCCTTTAAGGATTTCGTCCCCGAAATCTCCAAGTTAGGAAGAACGTATCCTACCATCCATCATCCATCTACTCAAAACATCATCCACAGGCAACCATTGTCCTTAAGAGACTTCTAATGCTTTATGTACACATGCAGAAAGTGTGTGTATATGTTTCTTAGCTAATGCTAATGATCAGGCTTGAATGATCTTTCTAATGCAAAATATGTTTTGTGCCATGAATCCAACATGTATGCAAATAGTCCTAGTCATATAAGTACTATATGTGTGCACAAACATTCATCCACATGCAACATCCACATGGTAACATATTCGATTTCATCCATAAATAGGTATAAATACTCGTGCATATGCAACATGAAACGTGACCGCGTCAATCTAGTATCTAATGTGCATTCACGCATCCACGAGCAACCACTTGCAACCATTTGCAACCATATCAATCATAACATGTTTCAAATACATGTTTACATCCATAGAGTTTTTCCTAAGGTTCTCAAGATAAGATCGTGGATATAAACAAGACAAACTCCTTACGGGGTTAGAAACAGAACTGAGAGGATATCCACCAAGCGATAGCGTGCAAGCAAGCTCTACAGATGAACCAAGGATCAAAGTTATACTCTTAAAAAGAGACATGATGCGCGCGTCTAAGCCGCATTTCCATGGGCTTAATTCCATTGTCCCTTGACCGCCTTTGACTTCATGATTTCGTAGCTTCTTGATTCCTATTTCCAAGGTATGAGCCGGAACTCTTTTCACTATCGCCTCTCGTTTCACTTTCATTTATTCTTTCCCTAGTATACTTGGCTCAACCATATCTACGTACTCATGCAAGCTCTCCAAAATTCACTAGTGAATTATGGATCTCGTTTACCGATGTCAATCCATGTTACCAAGCGCACCTACTAGGGTGATTCCTATAACTCATGCTTAAGCGGAATGAATCATCCGTCCTATTGGCGAACGTTACTCGATCGGATCAGAGATTTTCGACAAATGCATCAAGAGATTCTTGGTAACTAACCATGACAGAACCCAAAAGGTTATACAAGACTTCGAGGGTATTACCAAGGCAAGTTAAGAGTTTAACTGCCCTTCTTTCAAAACCGAGAATGGCATCCCTTACTGGATAACCACTTCATCCCTAGAATCCATCCATAGCTCAACAATAGAAGCATTGCTTCTAATCTCAACACTTGCCATAGACGTTCTCAAATCCAAACAAATCATGAATAAATGGACCGACTCTCCAACCAGATTTTGGGACTAAAATGGGATCTTCTACCATGCTAGTACTAAGGTGCAGAGACTTAACTATCGAAGCAGACTTAAATAATGCTATGATCAAAACAAAGTCCTGACGGGATGATAGAGAGGAAAAGCTAAACGTTTAACAAGATCGTTACCATCCTTACGAGATACGCTAGAAATGAGAGTATACAATTGCCCTCTCGATGATCTTGTCCTTGTCCCATAATTCCTTAACTATCCGTCCTGTTTTTTTTTCCTCCATTGTGGCTTAAGCCATACCAACAAGTTGCCTATCCTTAAGCTTGTGTCCCTTATACTTGTTCTTGCTATCCTTTCTTATAACGCGGCAACTGGTCTCTCGAGAACTTCCTCCATCACACGGAAAACACTTACATGGCTAGACAAGGATTAGTCGCGGTTAAAACTACTGTGACTACCGATGGAGGAAAGAAAGGAAAAGAGATTCAATCAAGGAAACAAAGGATAGTGCTAATGGCCTTTTGGGGAATCGCCTTTAAAAACTTTTCTTAAAAAACGCTTCTTTGTAAACGGTTTCTCAAATACTTTCAGAAGGTTTTAAAAACTTTTGCCCAGTCTGGTAACCTTCTGCTCTGATACCAAATGTAACACCCCACCTCCGCTAGGGTCACTCACAAAGGGAATGCACTAGGTTTGGTGAAGCATTATCGAGGTAAACATGCACAGAAATATTACAAGACAGAACATATATAAAACAGCGGAAGTAAAACAAATTTCATTACCTTATAAAATAAGGTCTAAAGCTTTTTACATCAGAATACATCAAAACCCGTCTTGCAATAGTAAAGAAGCATAAAACCTTTTCATAAATTATTCGACAAAATAAAGCGGTGAAGCAGCCATAGCCAAGGGGAGACCAAGCTATACATGATGACCTTCAAGCATAAGAGGTCCGAACTAAACAACATGATTTCCACCCTGAAAACCTGGGGGGGGGGGGGGGCGGAAGACAAAGAGGTGAAACAAAACGGGGTCAGTCATAAAAACTGGTAAGTCCTATCTACTTCCAGTATAAAAACAGGTAAAGGTAACATGACATGCATAAACTGAAAGTAAACATAAGGATGACGGCAAGATAGATAAGCTAAACCAAGATAACTGGATGAACTACTGTAGCAAGATAAACTAAGGTATCTTGATAAACTACGGTGTCAAGATAAATCAAGGTACCACGTTGTCAGGTTTCTATCAAGTATACAATTCCAAGGTATCTATCATGTATAACATCCCCCGGTACTTATCATGTATATTTGCTCTGCACCTCTCGTACAAGTATCCCAACCTGCGTCATGCGTTAACTATGAATGTCCCTTGCCCAATGTCATGTAATGGTCCATGTCAACCTAATATATATCATATGTAGGTTTTCCCAACTCGTAGGTTTCTTTCCATGTATAAGTTCAGTCCTCTGCCGTAGGCCGTACGGGCTTTCCCATGTAAATCTATACCACCTCAATGTAGTACCATTTTATCCTTGAAGTTATTTTGGTCTGCCACCCTTGATCTAGTTATGTTTCCTTACCATGAACTATCGCGTGTTCACTTAGGATTTATGCCACCTAGGACCACTAGGGATTATGGTACCTAATGAACGTTTCCGTGTCTCAGTTTGGGTTTTGGCCACCTAGGACCACTAGGGATTATGCCACCCGTCAACCACGCCCTTTGTCCCACGTGTATTTCGTGAATCGTTTTCCATGTCTAGGCGCACATGTATCTCAATGTGCCATCCGAGTTCCGTGCCAGAGCAAATCAAGAAATACGGAACTCGGTCGGGAGCTTTAAGTCGTGTGCTGATGCAGATATCAAGGTCTGTTTTTGTACCCGTGGCTATGGTCCCACGTGACCCCTCCCTCAACTACTGAAAGGCAATCCAAGAAAATTCATGTATGAGAACCACATCCCGGCCCCACTATAGCCCCACTTTCCTATGGGCCAACCTCACCCATGACTTGATAGCAAGAACATGGTCTGTTGGGGGTTCTCTGCCTTTCCTTTCGTACACGATTGACTAAAGATGGTAGGTAGTCGGCGACGTGCTATCCAGGGCAAAATCAAGTATCGCCGACTCCACGCTAATCCATCCCAGTCTTTAGGTCGCTCGCATAGCAACCAAGGCATACTCTTGGCTCTTCTACCGCAGACCTTAACCTCTGTGAGGCCGGGTTTCATGGACCATCTGCCACCTCACAGAGGGATACCAAGAGTACCCTCACGTCCCCCGAAGCTACCGCTTCGTCACCCAGTTCGTTGGAGCCTTTATCCCAATCGGATAATTTGCTCCTCCTTCTCGTGTGTTTAAGCGATGACCTACCGTATCGGGTAACTCATCTATCTGTGAACTGGTCCAAATTTCTTGACTAAGAATTATTACAGTTTCCTAAACTAAGGTTTACCACTTAGTCTCCTTTCCCGTTATCCTTGTCAATCCCGGTTTCCCACCTAGTCCCCTGAACTAGGGTTTTGTCTAATGGGTTAAGGATTGTCATTTAAGTTCATGACTTAACCTGCCTACGAATCATGTCAAGATTTGGCTAAGTATTCAAGTCCAAGACCTAGCCCTACAAGTTGGTTAAGTATACCAAGAAGCTCATGACTTAACCCTATTCAATCATCAAGTCAATTTGGTTAAGTATTTGTTTATCTTATCCCTATCAGGTTATCGTGTTAGATTGGTTAAGCACAGATTATCTTAACCTCATCGGATTATCGAGTCGGATTGGTTAAGTATAGGTTAACTTAACCCCATCCACTAATCATATTATAATGGTTAAGTATATTTAAAAGGTCTTATGACTTAACCCTATCAGGTCCGCATATTAGATTGGTTAAGTGTCATTAAGAGATCAAGCCCGGTCCCACTTATCCTACCCATTCGTGTCATATCGGTTAAGTGTCATTAGTCAAATTCACTTAACCTTATCATGTGGCATTATTTTAATTAATGCACTCTCAACCTCTCACATTAGACCTTGTTGTGGTTAATAGTTAAGCCGGGCGGGTCCGGGTAGTTTTACACCACAACCTAGTCTAACCTCGGGTCTTAAGCGCGACATGACCAACTTCTCACATTGGATCCTATTGTTTGTAGCCACTAGTTAAGCCGGGCGGGTCCGGGTAGATTTATGCTACAAACTCAACCCAACCTCGAGTTGGCCACTTTCAAGTTTGGTCTAGTGTCTTATTACACTTACAACCCACCCATGTCTAGTTCAAGTTCCATGTTTTCCCACGTGTCATGACCATATTTAAATGTATCATGAATGTCATGTTCTCATGTAAACCCCATGTCAAGTTTTTCATGTCATACCCACGTTTTTCCTAAGCTACCCAAACGTATTTCAAACCCAAGTGGAAGCGAGTCACATAGTAGGGTATTATGCCAACATATTGGCCACAAACATGCATAGTATCATAAGGGAATTTGGCCACAAACATGCATAGTATCATAAGGGAATTTGGCCACAAACATGCATAGTATCATAAGGGAATTTGGCCACAAGCATGCATAGATTCATAAGGAAATTTGGCCACAATCATGCATAGTTTCATAAGTGAATTTGGCCACAAACATGCATGATACATAAGGGGTTTGGGTTCATTTACATGCATAAGCCCCAAAGTCAAGTCTTTGCCAATGTTTTTACAAGTCAAGTGGTTCCCAAAGGTTCATGCTAACATCCCATGGATAAAGATTCAAACTTGCAAGATACACTAGGTTAAACATAACATAAGTGGCGTGATTTAGTCACTAAGCATAGCCCAAAGTTATAGGTTCAAGCAAAAGAGTCATAACAAGGTTCATATAGGCTAGCATACTTATGTTTCATCACATTTTATCCCATGTCACATTAGAACCACCGTTAGAATCTACAAGTAGCTAGAACTTACGTAGCGAGGCTTAGAGGAGGATTATGCATCGTCATGACGAAGAAAGGTGGCTCCTTTGTTGAAGAATCTTCATGAAACTTGCGTAGCAACGTTGATCCCTCCTCGATTTGGTGTAGAAAGCTTGCACCTTCTTCATGGATCTAGCTTTGGATGCTCAAGCCTTTGGAGATGAAGATGGAGGCCATGATATGAAGGTGGAGGCCATGGTGAGGGAGCATTTTGGCATAACTTCATTGTAGGAATGGATTAATGAGGGTTTAGGCTAGGTCTAGGGGTCTTTTTATAGAGATTAGGGGTAGTTTAAGCCATAGGATTGACCCCAATCCAGATCTGAGCCATCAAATTCCATCGGAAGCTTCCAGAACAGGACCAGAGACACAAGCAGGCGCACCTAGGTGGCCTGGGCTCGACCACCCAGGTCGACAGGGGTGTCGACTTGCAAGTCGACACCACCTTGGGTGTGTCGACACCCAAGTCGACACCACCTTGGGTGTGTCGATACCCAAGTCGACACCCATGTCGACTTGGGTGCTGGGCGGGAAATTTTCCCGCCCAGTCTTTTCGGCTCCAGATTTGAATTTTGAACTGTTTTTCGGACTTGGAATTTTCTGAAACTTCGTTGGTCCATAACTTGGTCATACGGACTCCGTTTTTCGAAAACTCGGACTCTATTTCGCGTATTTTTCTGAGACGAACGCAATGGCATAGCCCGTTTCCCATGATTCAAGTTTTAAAATTTAATTCTGCCTTGATTCTTGATTATAACACGTTATTAAAATTCGGGTTGTTACATTCTCCCCTCCTTTAAGGATTTCGTCCCCGAAATCTCCAAGTTAGGAAGAACGTATCCTACCATCCATCATCCATCTACTCAAAACATCATCCACAGGCAACCATTGTCCTTAAGAGACTTCTAATGCTTTATGTACACATGCAGAAAGTGTGTGTATATGTTTCTAAGCTAATGTTAATGATCAGGCCTGAATGATCTTTCTAATGCTAAATATGTTTAGTGCCATGAATCCAACATGTATGCAAATAGTCCTAGTCATATAAGTACTATATGTGTGCACAAACATTCATCCACATGCAACATCCACATGGTAACATATTCGATTTCATCCATAAACAGGTATAAATACTCGTGCATATGCAACATGAAACGTGACCGTGTCAATCTAGTATCTAATGTGCATTCACGCATCCACGAGCAACCACTTGCAACCATTTGCAACCATATCAATCATAACATGTTTCAAATACATGTTTACATCCATAGAGTTCTTCCTAAGGTTCTCAAGATAAGATCCAGGAGATAAACAAGACAAACTCCTTACGGGGTTAGAAACAGGACCGAGAGGATATCCACCAAGCGATAGCGTGCAAGCAAGCTCTACAGATGAACCAAGGATCAAAGTTATACTCTTAAAAAGAGACATGATGCGCTCGTCTAAGCCGCATTTCCATGGGCTTAATTCCATTGTCCCTTGACCGCCTTTGACTTCATGATTTCGTAGCTCCTTGATTCCTATTTCCAAGGTATGAGCCGGAACTCTTTTCACTGTCGCCTCTCGTTTCACTTTCATTTATTCTATCCCTAGTATACTTGGCTCAACCATATCTACGTACTCATGCAAGCTCTCCAAAATTCACTAATGAATTCTGGATCTCGTTTACCGATGTCAGTCCATGTTACCATGTGTACCTACTAGGGTGATTCCTATAACTCATGCTTAAGCAGAATGAATCATCTGTCCTATTGGCGAACGTTACTCGATAGGATCAGAGATTTCCGACAAATGCATCAAGAAATTCTTGGTAACTAACCATGACAGAACCCAAAAGGTTATACAAGACTTCGAGGGTATTACCAAGGCAAGTTAAGAGTTTAACTACCCTTCTTTCAAAACCGAAAATGGCATCCCTTACTGGATAACCACTTCATCCCTAGAATCCATCCATAGCTCAACAATAGAAGCATTGCTTCTAATCTCAACACTTGGCATAGACGTTCTCAAATCCAAACAAATCATGAATAAATGGACCGACTCTCCAACCAGATTTTGGGACTAAAGTGGGATCTTCTACCATGCTAGTACTAAGGTGCAGAGACTTAACTATCGAAGCAGACTTAAATAATGCTATGATCAAAACAAAGTCCTGACGGGATGATAGAGAGGAAAAGCTAAATGTTTAACAAGATCGTTACCATCCTTACGAGATACGCTAGAAATGAGAGTATACAATTGCCCTCTCGATGATCTTGTCCTTGTCCCATAATTCCTTAACTATCCATCCCGTTTTGTTTTTTTCCTCCATTGTGGCTTAAGCCATACCAACAAGTTGCCTATCCTTAAGCTTGTGTCCCTTATCCTTGTTCTTGCTATCCTTTCTTATAACGCGGCAACAGGTCTCTCGAGAACTTCCTCCGTCGCACGGGAAACACTTATGTGGCTAGACAAGGATTAGTCGCAGTTAAAACTACTGTGACTACCGATGGAGGAAATAAAGGAAAAGAGATTCAATCAAGGAAACAAAGGATAGTGCTAATGGCCTTTTGGGGAATAGCCTTTAAAAACTTTTCTTAAAAAACGCTTCTCTGTAAACGGTTTCTCAAATACTTTTCAGAAGGTTTTAAGAACTTTTGCCCAGTCTGGTAACCTTCTGCTCTGATACCAAATGTAACACCCCACCTCCGCTAGGGTCACTCACAAAGGGAATGCACTAGGTTTGGTGAAGCATTATCGAGGTAAACATGCACAGAAATATTACAAGACAGAACATATATAAAACAGCGGAAGTAAAACAAATTTCATTACCTTATAAAATAAGGTCTAAAGCCTTTTACATCAGAATACATCAAAACCTGTCTTGCAATAGTAAAGAAGCATAAAACCTTCTCATAAAATATTCCCTAAAATAAAGCGGTGAAGCAGCCATAGCCAAGGGGAGACCAAGCTATACATGATGACCTTCAAGCATATGGGGTCCGAACTAAACAACATCATTTCCTCCCTGAAAACCTAGGGGGGGGGGGAACGGAAGACAAAGAGGTGAAACAAAACGGGGTCAGTCATAAAGACTGATAAGTCCTATCTACTTACAGTATAAAAACAGGTAAAGGTAACATGACATGCATAAACTGAAAGTAAACATAAGGATGACGGCAAGATAGATAAGCTAAACCAAGATAACTGGATGAACTACTGTAGCAAGATAAACTAAGGTATCATGATAAACTACGGTGTCAAGATAAATCAAGGTATCACGTTGTCAAGTTTCTATCAAGTATACAATTCCAAGGTATCTATCATGTATAACATCCCCCGGTATTTATCGTGTATATTTGCTCTGCACCTCTCGTACTGGTATCCCAACCCGCGTCATGCGTTAACTATGAATGTCCCTTGCCCAATGTCATGTAATGGTCCATGTCAACCTAATATATATCATATGTAGGTTTTCCCAACTCGTAGGTTTCTTTCCATGTATAAGTTCAGTCCTCTGCCGTAGGCCGTACGGGCTTTCCCATGTAAATCTATACCACCTCAACGTAGTACCATTTTATCCTTGAAGTTATTTTGGACTGCCACCCTTGATCTAGTTATGTTTTCTTACCATGAACTATCGCGTGTTCACTTAGGATTTATGCCACCTAGGACCACTAGGGATTATGGTACCTAATGAACGTTTCCGTGTCTCGGTTTGGGTTTTGGCCACCTAGGACCACTAGGGATTATGCCACCCGTCAACCACGCCCTTTGTCCCACGTGTATTTCATGAATCATTTTCCATGTCTAGGCGCACATGTATCTCAATGTGCCATCCGAGTTCTGTGCCAGAGCAAATCAAGAAATACGGAACTCGGTCGGGAGCTTTAAGTCGTGTGCTGATGCAGATATCAAGGTCTGTTTTTGTACCCGTGGCTATGTTCCCACGTGACACCTCCCTCAACTGCTGAAAGGCAATCCAAGAAAAATCATGTATGAGAACCACATCCCGGCCCCACTATAGCCCCACTTTCCTATGGGCCAACCTCACCCATGACTCGATAGCAAGAACATTGTCTGTAGGGGGTTCTCTGCCTTTCCGTTCGTACATGATTGACTAAAGATGGTAGGTAGTCAGCGACGTGCTATCCAGGGCAAAATCAAGTATCGTCGACTCCACGCTAATCCATCCCATTCTTTAGGTCGCTCGCATAGCAACCAAGGAATACTCTTGGCTCTTCTACCGCAGACCTTAACCTCTGTGAGGCGGGGTTTCATGGACCAACTGCCACCTCACAGAGGGATACCAAGAGTACCCTCACGTCCCCCGAAGCTACCGCTTCGTCACCCAGTTCGTTGGAGCCTTTATCCCAATCGGATAATTTGCTCCTCCTTCTCGTGTGTTTAAGCGATGACCTACCGTATCAGGTTACTCATCTATCTGTGAACTGGTCCAAATTTCTTGACTAAGAATTATTACTTAGTTTCCTAAACTAAGGTTTAGCACTTAGTCTCCTTTCCCGTTATCCTTGTCAATCCCGGTTTCCCACCTAGTCCGCTGAACTAGGGTTTTGTCTAATGGGTTAAGGATTGTCATTTAAGTTCATGACTTAACCTGCCTACGAATCATGTCAAGATTTGGCTAAGTATTCATGTCCAAGACCTAGCCCTACAAGTTGGTTAAGTATACCAAGAAGCTCATGACTTAACCCTATTCAATCATCAAGTCAATTTGGTTAAGTATTTGTTTATCTTATCCCCATCAGGTTATCGTGTTAGATTGGTTAAGCACAGATTATCTTAACCTCATCGGATTATCGAGTCGGATTGGTTAAGTATAGGTTAACTTAACCCCATCCACTAATCGTATTATAATGGTTAAGTATATTTAAAAGGTCTTATGACTTAACCCTATCAGGTCCGCATATTAGATTGGTTATGTGTCATTAAGAGATCAAGCCCGGTCCCACTTAACCTACCCATTCGTGTCATATTGGTTAAGTGTCATTAGTCAAATTTACTTAACCTTATCATGTGGCATTAATTTAATTAATGCACTCTCAACCTCTCACATTAGACCTTGTTGTGGTTACTAGTTAAGCCGGGCGGGTCCGGGTAGTTTTACACCACAACCTAGTCTAACCTCGGGTCTTAAGCGCGACATGACCAACTTCTCACATTGGATCCTATTGTTTGTAGCCACTAGTTAAGCCGGGCGGGTCCGGGTAGATTTATGCTACAAACTCAACCCAACCTCGAGTTGGCCACTTTCAAGTTTGGTCTAGTGTCTTATTACACTTACAACCCACCCATGTCTAGTTCAAGTTCCATGTTTTCTCATGTGTCATGACCATATTTAAATGTATCATGAATGTCATGTTCTCATGTAAACCCCATGTTAAGTTTTTCATGTCATACCCACGTTTTTCCTAAGCTATCCAAACGTATTTCCAACCCAAGTGGAAGCGAGTCACATAGTAGGGTATTATGCCAACATATTGGACACAAACATGCATAGTATCATAAGGGAATTTGGCCACAAACATGCATAGTATCATAAGGGAATTTGGCCACAAACATGCATAGTATCATAAGGGAATTTGGCCACAAACATGCATAGTTTCATAAGGAAATTTGGCCACAATCATGCATAGTTTCATAAGTGAATTTGGCCACAAACATGCATGATACATAAGGGGTTTGGGTTCATTTACATGCATAAGCCCCAAAGTCAAGTCTTTGCCAATGTTTTCACAAGTCAAGTGGTTCCCAAAGGTTCATGCTAACATTCCATGGATAAAGATTCAAACTTGCAAGATACACTAGGTTAAACATAACATGAGTGGCTTGATTTAGTCACTAAGCATAGCCCAAAGTCATAGGTTCAAGCAAAAGAGACATAACAAGGTTCATATAGGCTAGCATACTTATGTTTCATCACATTTTATCCCATGTCACATTAGAACCACCGTTAGAATCTACAAGTAGCTAGAACTTACGTAGCGAGGCTTAGGGGAGGATTATGCATCGTCGTGACGAAGAAAGGTGGCTCCTTTGTTGAAGAATCTTCATGAAACTTGTGTAGCAACGTTGATCCCTCCTCGATTTGGTGTAGAAAGCTTGCACCTTCTTCATGGATCTAGCTTTGGATGCTCAAGCCTTTGGAGATGAAGATGGAGGCCATGATATGAAGGTGGAGGCCATGGTGAGGGAGCATTTTGGCATAACTTCGTTGTAGGAATGAATTAATGAGGGTTTAGGCTAGGTCTAGGGGTCTTTTATAGAGATTAGGGGTAGTTTAAGCCATAGGATTGACCCCAAATCAGATCTGAGCCATCAAATTCCGTCGGAAGCTTCCAGAACAGGACTAGAGACACAAGCAGGCGCACCCAGGTGGCCTGGGCTCGACCACCTAGGTCGACAGGGGTGTCGACTTGCAAGTCGACACCACCTTGGGTGTGTCGACACCCAAGTCGACACCACCTTGGGTGTGTCGACACCCAAGTCGACACCCATGTCGACTTGGGTGCTGGGCGGGAAATTTTCCCGCCCAGTCTTTTCGGCTCCAGATTTGAATTTTGAATTGTTTTTCGGACTTGGAATTTTCTGAAACTTCGTTGGGCCATAACTTGGTCATACGGACTCCGTTTTTCGAAAATTCGGACTCTATTTCGCGTATTTTTCCGAGACGAACGCAATGGCACAGCCTGTTTCCCTTGATTCAGGTTTTAAAATTTAATTCTGCCTTGATTCTTGATTATAACACGTTATTAAAATTCGGGTTGTTACAAAGTATGTAATAATGCGCGAAATGTTTTCTAAAACTTATTGTTTGTAATACTGAAAATTTGAGTATTTTAATAAATTAGTTTGCAAATATTTGTAATATATGATTTTCTTATGGAGTATTGCTACATTTAGTGTATTGTTCATTTCAGTTGCAAAAGGTCTAGTTTTTTAAAAATGCAACTATCAATCATAACGGTGCATAACAGTTGTAGTATATTTTATTACAACGGTGCATAACTGTTGTAATAAACTTTATTACAGCGGTGGAAAAAAGATGTAAAATATACATATTACAACGGTGTTGCAACAGTGCAAAAACGTTGTAAAAGATATGAGTCTATTACAACTTCTTAATACACGATGGTTTGCCCACCGTTGTAAAATGTATATTACAACGGTGTTCCACCGTTGTAATAGGTTCGTTTTGTTGTATTGACATATATATGGATTAACGTTGTCAAACTAAATTTTGTTTGACTCTAAATTGAGTCGATCCGACCTTTAAACTCTCCCCTACTTGGTCAAGCCGAGACTATATCGAGCCGGAATGGGAGCTACGTTGTATCATGTTGGCTTAACTTCTTGGTGCATCATTGTCCATTGATCAGGTTCTAAGCACTTTGATTACAAATGTCTATGATCTTGATGGCCTTGTCGAAAGGCATGTCAACATTTCGCCCCCTAAACTGCATCACGTTGCAGATGGGATGTGCTTTGAAGAAAATGAGTTGCACACTTCTGGTAACGTCATTCTTGGAGCAAAAGTTTCTGATGGACCGACAATTAGGAATAGTTGCATCCATAGTATAAATGTGACGCTTGTACTTTAATCTTTCTGTATAAGCTACCAAGCATGCTCTATTGTCTTCGACACTCCTCGGTAGATCTGGAAGTCAAAGGTGTCCATCTGGATCTGTTCCTCCTTTTCTTTTTCTCTTTTCTTTTTTTGTATTTTCCGGCTTAATATTCAGTCCGGATCCAGATAGGCATAGTTGATCCGGGAAAGTGCTTGTCAAATCACTGGGAAGTTGAATAGTCTCCTTTCTCTTTCACTATAAATTTGGCCCCACTCCCTTATTTCATTCTTTCTATACATGTTTACATCAAACCAAAATTTTAGAGTTTTGGAACCTTAATTTAACTTCACGTTCACCTCTGATTCTGCCATTTAATCTTCTACGCTCAAACTCTTATTACCTTTGATGGGTTTCGATTAACTCATTTTATCCTTTTTAGTTGAATCGACTTCAAATGTGAATTGCATGTTTTGATCTAACCCTACCGATGACCAAATTTGTCATCCTACGTGTTATAGGTGATGATGGTGGTGTTGTGATACTCTAGTCACATCGCAAGGGAGAGGATTGCAAGGCAAAGGTTGGCAGCCTCTTAGAGATGGAGCTTCTTGGTCAAAAGGGTTTGTTAAAGAAGAGAGTGGAGCACTTCCGAAGTGTCTGGATCAAGCAAACGGGGCCGACGAAGGCAGAAAAGGAAGCTATTGCGGTTAGAGTGCGGAAGAAATCTATAAAGTTCAATTCGACAATTCCATTTTTTGAACCTGAGGGAGATCGGATCGGGGGAGTCAAGAACGAAATAGGAGATAATCCCCTATTATTGTATGGATCATATAAATGGTTTGTCAATCTGGAAATGCCGATCTGGATTAGTCGATCCACGAAGGTCAACCTGGTGTTGATCGATATGGACATAATCAAAGATTCTTGTGCACCCATAGACTTGAAAAAATTCCGAATTCCTTTCCGAACACAAATTTCTTGAGGGGAGACTTGAAAACAAATTAACACCTATATTTTTGGACACTTAAGTTAGAGCATATCAGGATATTCAGACTAGAATACGAACAAGACTTGACGTTGCACATGACTTTAGACTACCTAAATAATAGAACATTACTTCTCACAAGGATATAGCGTGGAATCAGTTACAGCTGCAATTTGATGATATGGTTGGGAGCAATGGTCTTTCGAGTCGAACTTTATCACACACGTCTAATGCTTTATTTATGCTGATATTTCTATACAACTTTCACTACATACACTAAACTAATTCAGACACAGGGGGTATAGCTTTATCACTATAATAGATAGTATTTCTTGGATAGCGCAACTATAATACCTGGAAGTTATCCAACTAGATTTTCTTAGTGCGAAAAGGGAGAAGTTGTCCAACATGATCCTAGTTCGAATTCCAATTTTGGAATGTCTCATAGTTTGTAGTCCAAGCTCATGATAGTAAGCCAACCACTTGTCATTTGAAGAAGAGTCTTCGTCAAAGGAAGGTGGAGTTGATTATGAAGTAGAATCTGATGCTTCTCATGATGCCATCTTTTTTGACAATCCAACGGATTCTTGGCCCAGCTCGATGGATGAACCGTCGCCAAGGATGTTATGCACAAAGAACATGATTCTATTTGAGCGAGTTCGGGTGCAGACTTAGGGAGAGACTATCCATAATCCTCCAGTGGGTTATATGACCATCAGCTGATAGATATGCACAGTAGGGTACATCAATCTGTTCTTCCTTTTATCATCAACATTCTTCATTGCATGGAATTAGCACCCATGCAGCTGCATCCTACAATAGGTGCATATCTCATTACATTGTATGTAATATAAGGGGAGCATTTGCACCAAGTTCCTTCCATCAATGAAGTCGCCTTCTTTTAAAAATTCGAGCATCGAAAGTATAGCCAATCCTTCCTTTACTTCAAGTCCGCCTTGGGTTACTGGGTTATCATAGATGAGTTCAGCAAATTAGAGAACATAAGAACCAATTAGTTTTGTGTTCCATAACTAGAAGGATGTGCCAGAAGGTGGATCCAATGTCGTAAGTGCCAAGTTCTGATTCACTTCTCTCAACTTCATTCAAGAGTTTCTAACACTTATACCCTTGCACAGGTGAGAGCCCAGCCAAGCCTACGAATAATCTGTATTGCGCTCGTCTGGCTACTTTGAAAAATGTTCTAGGGGGAAATCGAAGTGATAGACGATGCATTCCCGATGATTCGTACATTGATTCCATTCTCTTGATGCAAACCGCACTTTAATCATGGGCATTGCACGAGCCCAGGAGGTCATTCCTCCAACAGTTGTGTTCCCGACCTATGCAGTTAAAGCGCTTAGCAGTTCTATATCGGTAGAGGTATAAAAAGTTGTAGCGGGGATAAAGCAGGGAAATAGCGGGGATATAGCGGGTGTGCAAAAATTTTAATTAGATGTAAAACTATATAATTAAAATTAACCAATTATCATTTTCACATTATTTGTGTAGAAGAAATGAATATTAATTAATATTATATAACAAAATCAAAGAATATCATGGTTATCCACACTAGATTCGAGGATTACTACAGATCTCAATTTTATATAAGGCATTTATGACTTAAAATTAGCTCTTTACATTAACTTTTTTGATTTATTTTAAAAGAGAATCGGTCAAATCATCCTTTGTATATGAATATTGCTAAAGCGGGTGCTAAATTGCATTGATTTAGTGGACGAATCGAAAAATAGCGAGGCTTTAAGCAGAGCTACTATTCATCAGCGATAAATTGAAATAGGGTAGCGGCTGGAGAGCGCTACAGGCTATGGTAAAGATTTTGCGAGGCTTTAGCGGGCTTTAACTGCATAGTTCCCGATAGATGTGCCCCCAGTAGATTTGCCCCTAGTCAGGGGGTCAGTGATTGTCAAGTCCATGGCTCGTGCCCAAATCAAGGGCATTGCCAAGGAAGCAATTACCCCTAGGTCCAGTCGGGAAGCTACACAAGAGGTGACAGAGAAATCTCTCAAGAAGGCAACTGAGGAGGGGAAGAAAACTCCTTCTATAGAGAAATTTACTACTGAGAAGTCTCCATTCTTGGATAAGGAGGTGGCGAAGATGTCATTGTCAATGCAAACTCCACGACCACAGCCTCATATACTATTTCATGATGGTAGATCACCTTCCACGGATAGTCTATTCAAGTAGTTAAAAGATCTAGATCTGTCGTCCGAGCAGTACAATTTTCCAGACGTAGCTCCTCGGGCTTTCTTTCCTACGTTTGCAGGACAAAGTGCCTTGTTAGACCAAAAAGTGGTTCTAATACACAATATACTAGGAATCGTGGAGAATAGTAATCTAAAAACAAATAAAAAGCAGTCAACACACATGGTTTATAGTAGTTCGGTGTTAATGAGCCTATGTCCACTTTATAGTTCTTCGATTGATCGATGAATTACAAGCACAACACAGGTAATCACTCAACCTCACAAGTACAATCAATAATCTCCCTACATCTATAGACTTATACTTGGAAATCTAGAGTACAATCTGAATCAAACAGAGTAATATTGTCAATGGTGAAGCTTGAGTATGTTGAGTGCCAAAAGATCCCTCAAAATGGCAAATCTTGGTGTATTTATAGGCTGTGAAGGGGTGTGGGTTGGATGCCACGCGACATGTTGTGAGGCAATATCGGTTTTTGGACGTGGTAAAGTGGTGACAGAGCATCGGATCGTAGGTACTGGGCGGTTACCGGCCCCCATCTGATGGCATGAGAATAGGTATTTAGTTGACTTGGTGCAGCAGCTTTAGGGTAGCCGACATAAGGCGGATGAGGTAAGGGTTCTTCAACCCGCTTCGATGGCTTTAGAATATCATGCCTTCGTTCTCCGGTGGGTCGGATAGGGCCTTCTCCGACCCGAGGGACTAACTCCTGAATACTTTGTTGTCTTCATGCATTGAGTGGAGCGGGTACCAATACCCCGATCCGACCTGTTGCTGGCCTCCTAGAGTCTAGTTATTTGCGCGTGTAGGGATCAGGTTACGGTTTCTACGACTCGACCCGGGATTTCTCGGTATTTGTTGTTGTATAAGTTATCCCTTCCGACTTGAGATTCCTTCATCAAATCGATTTGACTTCATAACCCATAAGTGATCATCTGGACTTTGGGCGGCCTAGTCACAAAGTAGGCCAACATTTTGTCCCCTCGAAAGTAGGTCTTACTGGAGATGAGACGTGCTTCAAAGTTGCCAACCTGTCTGCTCTCGAACCAACGATAATCAATGGTTGTGTCTATTTGTAAAGTCATGACGCTTTGTTAGGTCATGCTTCTGGATTTCTGCTCTAAATAGGAGGCTTAAGCCATAGCCATCTTCATCGCGCTTAACAAATTGAAAACTTTCAATTGGGGTACAAGAGAATCTTGAGGTAAATTCATTAACTATCATTGGTTTGAAAAACGAGAGTCGTTTGATTAAGCCGCATCGTATTAGTGATTCGATCTCACTTGCTTTAATCAACCATTTTTTCATGATTAGATCGAGGATCCCATATTGGTCGTTTCAAGCTTCACTGATCCATTCCTGCACTTGGCTCGATCAGGTTTAAGTCATCTCTTTCATTGCTATGCAGATAGGGTTGATTTTCTCTGACCCGCCACCACACTTGGACCAAAAAGGCTTTGAAGCATTTCAACTATTAGATCATAGGATTGGGTTGGACTGGGATGTCACCTCACCGGAATACGAATAGCCTTCCATTACCATATATAAACCAAAGTAGCTTTCCTCTTCTATTTACTTTATTTCCTTATATCTTCGAGCCGATCTTAGCTAACCCTAATTCTCTCTTCTACTCAAGATCTGATTGACTCTCACCCATCAAACATTTAGGTAGAGTTTATATGATTGATCTCTTGATTAAATTCGAATCGTAAGTAACTGGACGCTGATTTCGTATTAATCTCTGTGGTTTTATCAAAACAATTCCATCGGCGTTGGTTTCGAGGTTGCCACCGTCATTGGTGAAGCCGTTCACCTTCAGGCAGTGGCCTTAATGAAAAAAAAATTGCCGTTTAGAAAGCTGGGATGTGACCTGGGCGCGGATCCAATGATTCAAAGGAGTTGGGAGAGAAATGAGGAGTTGTCTACTTGAGGCAACAATTCAGATGTAGGACTGAAGGGAATAGCACAAGAGGGAGAAGCCCCTTTGGCCTAAGCCTATCAAGAAGGGTAATGCCAACTCGGAGTTAGAGATGGGTATGTGCACGGAGTGGATCATAGCAAGGAAAATTGGGTTGGGTCGAGCTTCTCCGACCTGCTCCGGTAATTCAAGCTTACCCCGCTCCGACCCGGTGGCATCCCGCCTAAAATCTCGATCCGACCCACGAGCCTCCAAAATGAATTACATGTATTTCAACACTCTATTGAACTTGATTAAAACAAGGACCTTGATAATGTGAACTTGTGATTCATGCTTGCATATAAGTCCGCCAAAGTAAAGCACAACTTATAAACTCGCGGATAGTTAGGATAAAGCCCTTCAAACTGGACATTCTGGATTTAATAAACATATGACTACTCGACTATTCAATGCACACTGATTGATTGCTTGTTTTTCCACTTACTTTATGCCTTCTCATTTTAGCATTGCACACACTAGCACTCACTAGCACACACACACACATCTGGGGGGACACTAGCAATTACACTCTAATCCTTAATATCTCTTTGATAGTACAACAAACATGTCTGGAAGATGCCAAGCAAGATTATCAGAAGAAAACGCAGCTCCAGAATCATCCAGCCACCTCAATATTGATGATATCTCGACAACGTCAGATCCGGAGTGGGACAACACTGGCTTAGATTTCGAGGTAGAAATTCACAAAAGTGCAGTCTCATCTAGAGATGAAGTCTCAGTGGATGAGGAAGAGGAAGGGGGAGTAGGAGACAATCGGGCCCCCAATGAGTTTGATAGTGCAACCCTTCTAGAGGCACCCAAATATTTTGTGGCTTCAACAATCGACGAAGCTGGACTTAGACGTATATGTCTGAAGCATGGAATCTGGGTAGGAAGTTAGAGCAGCAATTGAAGCAGACAGACCGCATAATCCTCTGGATGGATATATGGCAATTAGTCGACTGATGTGTTATATAGGGCCTATTCCTCCGTTTCCTCCATTTGTGGTTGATTTTTTACGAAGAGTACAGATCGCACCAATGCAACTTCAACCTACTACGCTCTCCTACTTATACACTTTGTATATAGCATACATGGAGATTCTGGGCACGGAACCCACTTTTGAAGACATGAACTTTTATTATCACTTCAAGCATCGTTTGTAAGAGACTCCTTTCCTCTACTTCGAGTCGATGCCAAAAAGGAAGATTCTTAATGAAGGATATGGCAATTTAGGTGATGTGAAGCCTGAATGGTTCTATATTAAACACCAGCCTGGGTGTGTCAGAAGATGGCTTCAATCCAATAAGCTTCAAATTCTTACGCTTTTGTTTTCGATTACTATAGTGAGTGTATTAACCTTTCTTTTTAATATGCGGTCAAGAACCTGAGGAAAGAGTACGGCCAAGTATACTTTGATCGATTAAATCATTTGCTGAATGGTAATCCAGACTTCCTGCATGTTAGGAAATGTCTCGATAAGAGCTGCTACACTGACACCATCTTCTGGAGGGAAACCATAGTCTAGGCCATGGGGTTCGTTCTCATGCGCACGTATCCTCGACTCTAGTTCTTCATATGCCTGCAGAAATCAGAAGTGTGCCCCCAGTAGAGGGGCAAGTTATAACTTCTATTGAGAAGGGAGAGAGTTAAAAAGGTCAAGAGTTTTCGGGTCCTGGTGAGGTATCACGGTTGGGAGATAAAGAAACAACTCTCGAACAAGATCCAACCACCCTTCTAAAGAGTCCCTCTCCGACGCAAATCCAGGATGATGAATTTCTAAATAGGTCGATTGGGGGAGAACCCCAGGATGCTGACCGAAAGATGCTTCTGTTTCGAAAAAGCAGCCTTCTCCAAAGACACCGCCTCCAACCAAATCTCCTGTGCATGATCCTCAAGTCGAGGAGTCCATATTCTTGGATCTAGCTAAGCTTTCCTTGCCCGATGAGATATACATTTCTTGAGATATCGACACGAGCTCCTTCTTTCCTGCTTTCGAAGAGGATGTCACCCCTATGAAAGTCGGGAGAACTACACAGACAAGCCTAACTCTGGGCCCTGGTCTGTAGGGTGATCACTTAAGACACACACTGCACTAACACTGCACGTAACATATTTCGTGTGTTACGTTACTTCTTGGTTCTAATATCGATTTTTATCGACTTGCAGGAGGGATGACTCACTACAGATATGATCTCAGGGACGTTCTTACAAGCATTCCTCGGTATGGCACTGACACTAAATATGATCGAAGGGAGAGCCGCGGAAGAGACGAAAGGAGGCTTTATCAGTCTCAGCACCATTGATCTTCCCGCTCTCGCTTTCCAACACTTCTGATTCAGATAAGTATAAGCGTTATCGCAGCCAGTCCGAGGGAGATAAATTCCCTCCTAAAACTCCAATTCCCCCAAAAGATTATCACTCCCAAGAGAAGCCGTCGAGGTAACATTCTGATTCGAAAGATAAGCCTAAGGACTTGGGCAAGGAGAAGGAAAAGGGTGGATAGGTAATCGTCCCTGCCAGACGTAGGAACATAGACATCACTACACGAGGCCAATAGTGCAGGATTATGACCCAAGGCAAGGATTGAGATCTTGAATAAGCAATTTCATAATGATCATTTTGGGAATATGCATTTTGTTCCACAACTCAAATCGGTACCTTCAGATTAGGCAGCGGAAGTCAAGGCTCAAATAGATCTCGTGGACGATCAGTACAAAGAAACATGCAAGTTTGCTCGGAAGCTTTCAAAGATTATCAAGGACTTGTTGGCAGATGTGAGCAACATGAAACAAATGGCGGAATATGACATGAAGGCTATAGAAAATACGGAGAAGGAGCTCGAGGACACATAGGCCAACCTTGCCCTTGTGCAGCGTGACGCAGAGAGCTACAAGAAACATCACAAGGAATTGCAGTAGCGTTATTATGCCAAGCTCGATTCTCACAGTCAAGAGCACACATCCTTGAAAAAGCAAGTTGAGGATGCCAAGTTAGAGAGGACTGGGCTGAAGTTATCTTGCACTCGTCTCGAATAAGAAAAGGCAGAGTTAGAAAAGAAAAATGCTAGTCTGGAGGCCAAACTGGCAGAGGCCTAGGTGAGGGCAGTACTTGTTGAATGGAATGCCGATATTGCTCCTAAATCCGCTTCTTACTCTAATGCACAACTTGCTTAAGCCCATAAGGATTTAGATGAATATGGGGATCTCATGGTATCTTTCTTTGCTCAGGTGCTCCGGACTCGGGATATATCTTGGATCCAGTATTACCCGGCAATTCTGGCTGACGCATGTGATCAAATTGTTGAAGATGAGAAGAAGAGTTTGAAGGTTGACAACTTCGACGAGGAGGAGCTGATGAAGATATATTTGAGTGGCGAGGAACCAGAGTGCTTAGCCGAGGGGCGTAAATTAATTTAGGAGATTCTGGAAGAGGAGAAACGCCAAGCCAACGGAAAGGAAACCATCGAAGGTGTTTCTAGTTCCTCTTTTTGCTGTGCCTGGAGTTGCAGAGACCGAGGGATACGATCCCGAGAATCCAGAGATCTCTATGGTTCTTCTCATATCTCCCATCGAGGAAGGAGCTACTCCTTCTACTCCTGGAGACAAGTTCATCGAAGGCATCTCTCCCTTTTCACCGCAATTTGTTAAGGATATCATAGCGTGTTGTCTTATTGCGGAGAAGACAATTGAAAGATCTATGTTTTCTCCAGAGTTAATAACCATTTCTTCATATTCTCTAGGTACCAATCCTGCTGAGGAGACTGAAAATAAATAAGAGGAGGCCACTGACAAGGCCATAGTGCTCTCCAGTAGTGAAATTCTCAAAGATGGGGAAATCATTGATGCTTTAAAGGATATGGAGAGTAGGGAGGACGAAGAGGATGTGGATGTCACCATTACTGGAGCATCAAAGATACTAAAACTTGACACTTGCCCAGATGAAAGTTAGATCCGAGGCATTCCTAAAGGATAAGAAAGAAGAAGATCCCATCTCGGTTGACCCTTTATAAGCAGTTTCTCCTGGCGGCAAAATAACCATCAAGGTGTCATCCCGATCGATTACTGGGAAGCTGGCTTCCATGTCCTCTGCCAATCCAGAAGATCCTTCTTCTGACAAGAAGAGAAAAAAAGTATTATCATTGACGCTAAAAAGGAGGAGAGGCAGAAGCTGAAAGATACCAAGAAAGCCAAACACTCTCCTAAGTCCAAATGAAGTGCTTCTTTTGATTTCTTTTTTGCTTTCCGCTGGCCTGCGGTTGTTGTTGTGAGTGCGTCCCTCGCGTTTTTTGCCAGTCATCTATGTAAATCTGCGCGTTGTTAGTAAAGTAGTTTCACTGCAATATCATACTTTTGCAAGTTTATTATCTATTTTGCTTAAATGTAACTGTGATCGAAACATTATTATGCTAAGTGATATGCAACAGATCGTATCACATATCAAACCTGGATTCCTATTCAGCATTCTTGTGCAATAAAAATTTAAATTTCTACAATCAAAGCATTACTACTAAATTAAGTAATGGATAACACATCATATTGCAGTTATCATGAGGGTGTGACATGTGTATGTCCCTAATCAATCTTGAATAAAGTGCCTAGCCAGGGCTTAATCCAGGGTTAATTAGAATTGACATATATTGTCCCCAATCCTTTTGTGGAGAGTGAGGGCTCAACTTTCAATCCTTCCCCCAATCCTTCAGTGGGGTAGGAACCTTTTTCTTCAGCACTAGGCCTTAGTGCCTTTATATTCTCCTATCGTATGCCCAGGTTAGAGTGTGATCGCGGCGGTCTTTAATCATGGTGCACCAGTTACGCCTACTTTAATACACACTTTCGGATCGGGAGAGTTTGAGTTGATCAGGCGAACGATCATACAATTCACCCCGACTTTCCTTCTACACTCTATTTCTAAGAGCGGGATTCCGCTGGTTCGAGTGTCATTCTCACACTCGATTTTAATCTGTACTCCACGCTTCACACTGACGTATGGAGCTTGTCAGGCAAGCAGTCATATCCTCACTTTGGTTCACAAGGTAAAAGTCACCACATCAGATGTTGGTATTGAGCTCGAGGTTCGCCAAATCAAACTTCGGTCGTCCATATATCCAAGTCCGCTTATTTAAGCTGGAGCGAGCGAGCTCCACAAAAAGTGGTGGATCATCATTTTTCCATAAGTTCGACACCAATCGATTATATCGCAATTGTCAAGTCAAAGATTAAAAGAATCCTAGAGCATGAAAAACTATATGCAGGAAATGTAAATGGCATGCGATATTTTTATAGTGGTTCGACCAAATCGTAGCCTACGTCCACTTCATAATCTTTTGTTTATATCAACTAGACTATTCTAGGCAAGTCGTGCCATTTTACATTGTTTACGAAACAAAAGAATCGATATAATCTCAGGTCAAATAGTGTCACAGATGTTGGGCATTCCACGCTCTAGGGACTTCATCGTTATCCATAGTCATTAGTTTGAAAGTTCCTTTATCAAGTTTCCATTGGATAACATATGGTCCTTCCCATTTCGGGACCAGAAAAAGGCGGCCGGGAAGATGCGCTTCAAAACCAGGTTTCCAGGTTCAAAGGTTCGGGGTTGAACCTTCCTGTTGTAGTATCGGGCAACTTGATGTCTGTGCCTCGAGGAACGTAAGTATGCTTCATCCTTCTTTTCTTCAATAATGTCCAAGGACTCGAGGAGAAGCGCTTTTTTTGTCATTGGATCATAGTATGTTTTTTCTGTGAGAAGGGACTTCCAGCTCCACTAGAATGACTGCTTCAGATCTGAATGAAAGTGAGAAAGGGGTATGGCCAATTGCTGATTTGTAGGTCATCCTGTAGGCCCATAATGCTAAGGGTAAATCATCTACCCATATAGCTCTTGCTCGTTCCAATCGCTTCTTCAAAATGGACTTGATTATTTTATTAACAGCTTCTACCAGTCCATTTGATTGCAGATGTGCCACAGCGGTGTATCTTTTCTCGATGTGATATCTCTGGCAGAAATCTCTGAACTCTGCGCTGTCGAATTGGGTTTCGTTGTCGATTATGATGACTTTCGGGATCCCAAATCAGCAAATGATGTTTTTGACATCTAAGTTATCACCCGCTTTGTTGTGACCGTGGTCAATGGCTCAGCTTCTGCCCATTTCGTAAAGTAATCCACGGCCACGATTGCGTACTTCGCTCAGCCTTTGGTGATTGGAAGGCTTACGATGATATTAATTCCCTATATGGAAAAATGTCATGGGCTCACCATCGAGTTGAGTTGGCCCGGAGATGCTCTGGGAATCTTTGCAAATTTCTAGTACCTGTCGCAGAGCCGTAAATAATCAGCCACATCCCGATTTATAGTAGGCCAGAAGTAGCCATACTGCAGTATGTTCTCTGTCAACGTATGTCCTCCGATGTGATCTCCACATTCGCCTTCGTGTACTTCTCTTAACACACGTTTTACGTCGTCATGTGCTATACACCGGAGGAGGAGAGCTGAAAATCCTTATCAGTAAAGAATTTCACCCTTCTTGACATATCTTGAAGCTTTGCGAACGACGAAACATCTCTCACTCTTTTTTGTCAAAATCGTTTCATTCTACAAGAAGTTCTTTATTGGTATCATCCATGACTCTCTCTAGTTCGATCTCCAGCACTATTTCATCCTCCAACTGATCAATGCTCGGAGCTTCTAACATCTCGATCGGGACTATCTCTGTTTCTTCTATATTATCCGAGCTTGCAAACTTAGCCAAATTATCCGCCTTCTGATTCTCTTTTCGTGGAATGTGGGATATGTTGTAATGCTCTAGGTTGTCCAATAACTCCTCTACCTTTTCTAGGTAAACTATGAGTCGTGGTCCCTTTGTCTGAAATTCCTTCCGAACCTGACATACAACAATTTGAGAGTCACAAAAGAGGCTCAATACCACTACTCCCAACTCCTTAGCGAGTTTCAAACCGACAATCAAGGACTCATATTCGGAATCGTTCTTAGTAGTGGAAAATCCAATCGTGGATCATAGTAAATCGACCGTCCTTTTGGAGTTATTAGTACAACTCCAGCGCCAAACCGTCGATCAACTTAGCATTGTATGTATATAGCTTCCAGGTGCTAGGTTCCAGCTTCTGTTTTGAGGGGCCTATTTCTTCATCTAACACATCTTCCTCGGGAATTGTGAATTCAGAGATGAAGTCGGCTAATGGTTGCCCCTGTATGGACTTTATGGGAAGGAAGTTGAGGTCAGACTGGCTTAGCTTGATGTTCCATTTGAGTAGTCTTCCAGATTCCTCAGGTCGCTGCAAGACCAGTTGGAGTGGTTGATCGGTGTATATAATAATGAGGTGAGCTTAAAAGTAACGACAGAGCTTTCTGGAGGCAAACAACAAGCTGTGATCAAACTTTTCTATCTTTGGGTAATTGTGTTCTGCCCCCGCCAATTTCTTGCTTACACAGTACACCGGTCTCGGGATTTTCTTCTCCTCACATACAAGTACTGAGCTGATAGCGTGCAACGAGACTGCCAAGTATACAAATAAATCTTCATGATCCACCAGCTTAGACAATATCGGGGGGTCTCTAAATGATCTAGCAGGTTCTGGAAGGCTTCAATACAGCATGCGGTCCATTTGAAGTTGTGTTTTCCTTGTTTTATCAAGTTGAAGAAAGGAACGCACTTGTTAGTGGCTTTGGAAATAAATCTACTCAATGTTGTGACTTTCCCTACTAAGCTCTGCACATATCTAATTTTTTGCGGCTCACTAATGTTCTTGATTGCTACAATCTGATCAGGATTGATTTCAATTCCACATGAGCCGGCGATGAAACCAAGGAATTTTCCTGATGCGACTCTGAATGAGCACTTTAACGGGTTAAGCTTCATTCCATTGCACCTGAGGATATCAAACATCTCATCCAAATCTGCTGTGTGGTTGGACGACCGCTTAGACTTCACAAGCATATCATCTACATAAACCTCCATAGAATTCCCAATTTGTTTGTAGAACATACGGTTCACCAAACGATGGTCTGTCTCTGTGGCATTCTTCAATCCGAAAGGCATTACCACATAACAATACAATCTGAGGTCAGCGACAAAAACTAGTATGCTCTGGATCTGGTATGTGCATAGGCATCCAATTGTGACCCGAATATGCATCCATGAAAGAGAGGAGTTCATGCCCTACTGGGGAATCCACAAGCTGATCGATTCTTGGCAGCGGGAAGCTGTTTTTTGGGCAGGCTTTGTTTAAGTCTGAAAAGTCGATGCATATGCGCCACTTTTCGCTAGCTTTCTTGACAAGGACGGGGTTTGATATCCAGTCGAGATATGTAGCATCTCTGATGAACCTATTACCTCTCAACTTCTCTACTTCCTCTTTCAAGGCAACCGACCTCTCCGGGCCTAGCATACGACTTTTCTGCTTCACGGGAGGATATTTTGGGTTTATGCTAAGCAAATAGCTCTTGATTGATGGTGAGATCCCACACATATCGACATGGGTCCAAGCGCATACATCCATATTCGCCAATAGAAAATTAGCCAATTCCCTCGTCTTGAGGGGGTCTAAGTGAGATCCGATCTTTAAGAACTTAGTTGGGTCTTCATCATCGATCAGGATATCAATAGTTGTTTCATTAGGCGTCGCTCTTCTATATCCGAATTTTCATCCTCTCTGATATTTATGCCTTCAGGAAGATCATCGGGCGTCTCCTTCTATGATACTTTCTTTATTTGCTATGCTAACGCCTCCTTGCAGGAGGAGACGTATTCTTTGGTTCGATGTCGTCTCTATTGCGCAACATCTTCCATTTTTTCATATATCAGGCTCTTCCGTTAACTTGGTCACAACAGACCATCCTTGTTTTAGCTCCGATTGGGAACTTTAGCAATAGGCACCAGGGGGCAATGTAGGCTCCGAATTTTGCGAGAGACGATCGTTCCAAAAAGGCGTTATATGGCAAATCAATATTCATGATGACAAACGGGAGGATTCGTACTCTCCTGCGATCTCCTTCCCCCAAGCTCCACAGACAATTCCACCACTCCCATTAGAGTTGTTGTTGAGCCGTTAAAGCCATGTATCCATCCAGGATATGGCTTCAAATCCTTAGCATCCAGTTTCATTAGATCAAATGCTTTTTTAAATAGAATATTGATGGAACTCCCATAATCAACAAGGACTTTTCGTACAAGGGCCGGTCCAATGGTAGTAGTAGTTACCACTGGATTGATACTTGGAGTCTCTACTCCCATACTTTCTCTATCTGTGAAGATAATGTCATCTGCCATCGTTTCTACTGCTTCGTGGGTGTAGTATCCTCAAGGTAACTACACTATCCCACTATCCCCTTCCCTTTCTACTGGGAAGTGGGTCTAGGGGAAGGTTGGTTCTGATTGGGAGCTGGTCCTCCTTGCTCCTCTCTAGGGGCAAGCTTATATTCATCCAAATTCCCTGCTTGAAACAACTTCTCCACAACATCTCTTAGGTGACGACATTTGTTCGTGGAATGGCCGTATGTTTCATGAAAAAAAATAACTTTCCCGTCTCACATTCTTTTTCAGTTGAGTCTCTGGGTGGAGGCTTTTTGTACTGGATAACATTGAAGGTATCTAGATATGTTTTCTCCAGTGTGTCAATTATTGGAATGTAATTCTTGAAGCACTGGAATCAATTCCTCTTTTTGGGATCATTTCTCCAATTCCTGCTTCTCTTGTTGTCGTTCCCACCTTGGCGGTGATTTCCTTTACTCTTGTTACTAACATTCACTTCAAATTTTCCTGCACTATCACTAGACTGCTTGGTGGCAACATTGCTTTGGATATCTTCTCTCGAGGTATTGTCAGATTTTCTTTTCTGGTTGTCATATACCTCTTCTCGTCATAGGCGGATGTTAGCCTTCTCATAGAATATCTCTCTAGTCAATGGCTGTTTTCCGGCTAGGTATTTCCCAAATTCATTGTCTTTATCGACTCTATCTATTAGTGCCATTAAAATGGTTTACTCATGGAGGTTACTCATTTCCGTAACATCTAGATTGAAATGGTCCAAATATGATTTCAAAATTTCCCCAGGAGCTAGTTTGATTACAGAAAGCTCAATTACGTTCTTGGAATTTCGGGCATAAAGTCGAAACTAATTCATGAAACTCTTGCTTAGCTCTTTGAAACTGGAAATTGATCTAGGCGGAAGCCAGGTGAACTACATCATTGCCACATTTTCGAGGTATATTGGAAAAGCTTTGCACTTCATGGCATCAGGGGCCGCCGCGACATTCATATACCAGGAATATCTCATCAGATGCTGCCTCGGATCAGTTCTTCCTCCATATCGGTCCATGGTGGGCAGATTGAATCACGTTGGAAATTGGAAATCCAATATGTCATTGGTGAAAGGCGTATGGTTGGGATCAATGCTCCAATCTTTGTTAGTGTAACCTCTGCTATTGGCCATAGTTTGACGTACCATAGCTTCCACTTCAGCATTGGTTAACATGGGCTCAAGCTCAACGCTTCTCTTTCTTCTAGCGCTTCCAGTTCCTACATCAGGCAACGTCCTTTGATTTCTTGCGGGGTAGAGTTCACTTTCCCACTGTGATCTTAGTCATTCACAAAACGAGTGGGCTGAAGGAGTTGGCCCTAAGTAGGATTGGTAATGTTCGGATCTTGAGGAAAGACGTGAGATCCACTCATTGGTAATAACATGGGTTCTACTAGGCTAAGATTGTTGGGACCCAAGTGACGAGCGACATCTTCACGAGATCCCAACGATCCAAACGTCATTTGTTCGAGGTTCTCAAGTCTCTCATATGGCCTTCTCGGAGGTCTTACATTCTCTTCTGAGAAAGATGAGTAGTATACTGCAAGGCAATGAGTAGGAGAAGGCGTCCTCTTTCTACAAAGCTCATCCATCTGCATATTCATTGCATTCATGTTCTCAAGGATTGCGGTACTGTCACGTCTTTGGGCTTCTATATCCTCGTTAATTTTCTCCATCATGGCAATCAAACGTGCAAAATCCATCTACGAGACAGGGGAAGATGCAGGAGGTTTATTGCTGGTAGTGGTAGCGGGTGTTGAAGTCCCTGCACCAGCATGATTTGAAGCATTGGGGTCAGCTCGGGTAGGTGTATCAACTACGGTTGGAGTTGGGTTTTGTCTTACAGGTCGGGTCGGAGGAATGTCGCCAGCCATGTTTAGGTCTTCGGATCGGGTCACGATATCATCCCTGGTTCGGAGTGCTGCAACGTCTTCGGGTTAGGTCTGACCTGACCCGGTCGCCTACGAGCCAGTTGTGGTGAGCATTTGCATGCCTCTTTGCTGATCTTCATTTGTTTCATTTTCTTGAGAAGTGTGTGGTTCTTCACATTTCCTTAGATCCATGGATTTCTGATTTATCAAGGTTGATGAAAACTTCAAAAACGATGAAAATGAGTATTATCTCTTCAGAATTAGTGATCCAAATAGTAGAATGACAATTCGAGAAGCTGAGAATTCGACGTTCTCAATGAAAGCATCAAAATGTTAGACCAAAAAGTGGTTCTAACACCCAATAGACTAGGAATCATAGAGAATAGTAATCTAAAAACAGATAAAAAGCAATCAACACACACGGTTTATAGTGGTTTGGCGTTAACGAGTCTATGCCCACTTTATAGTTCTTCAAATTATCAATGAATTACCAGTACAATATAGGTAATCGCTTAACCTCACAAGTACAATCAATAATCTCTTGAAATCTGTAGAATTATACTAAAAAAATCTAGAGTACAATCTGAATAAAATAGAGTAACATTTTTAATAGTGAAACTTGAGTATGTTGAGTGCCAAAAGATCTCTCAAAATGGCAAATCTTAGTGTATTTATAGGTTGTAAAGTGGAGCAAGTCTGATGCCACGCGGCATTCCCTGAGGAAATCTCGATTTCTGGACATGGCAAAGTGGTGACAGAGCAGCAGTTCGTGGGTACTGGGTAGATACTGGCCCGCATCTGATGGTGTGAGAATATGTCTTTGGTTGACTGGGTGTAGCAACTTCGAGGTAGCAGGCATAGGGCGGATTGGGTCAGGGGGTTCTCCGATGGCTTCAGAGTATCGTGCCTTTGTTCTCAGGCAGGTCGGATAGGGCCTTCTCTGACCGGAGGGACCAAAAGCTAAATAATTTTTTGTCTTCATGCATTAAGAGGAGAAGGTACCAGTTTCCCGATCCGACCCGTTGCTGGCCAGCTAGAGTCTAGTTATTTGCGTGCGTGGGGATCGGGTTACGGTTTCTCTGACCCGACCCGGTCTTGTTCAGTATTTGTTATTGCATAAGTTTTCCCTTTTGAGTTGATATTCCTTCATCGAATCAATCCAACTCCATAACCCATAAATGATCATCTGGACTTTAGGTGGCCTAGTCATAAAGTAGGCCAACGTGCCTCGATGGGATCAGGGAAATTAGGCCGACCAACAAGGTGCCAACAACAGCTTTGTCGGGTGGATGCACTAGGACATACACCAAATGATGACTGCACATCAAAACACAAGTCTATCATGTTAGTCATCCGGTTCTAACTTTGATTTCTTCTAATTCGCAGGTACCATGTCTTCCCGATCGTATGATTAAAGAAAGCTCTGCCACAGTCTATCAAGAAGTAGAGCCACACCTAGGTATTACTCAAATCAAGAGAGGGAGTAAAGGGAGAACCAGGATAGGGAGGAGCAATAGAAAGAGAAGAGACGCCAATACAGTCCTAGCACCCATTCGATTTCCTTAGTCTGCCGAGACTCTGATCAGTCAAAGAGCCAAAAAGTCACCGGTAAAGGCAATATGTCAATAGTTAAGGCCTGGTCCCATAAAAAGAGCTTCAACATAAGGAGTCTTACCCTAAGAAGCACCCAAAGCCAAAGGACAAGGGAAAAGACTAGTAGGCGATGACTGATGTTAAGCTTGCGCCAAAGGTGATATCCCTTTCGAAGTCTATCATGCTCGAGCCATCAACGAAGGAGCGTAAAATAGTTTAGGTGAAACAATTTCCTCATTACTATTTTGGATGGATGAACTATATCCCTCCTTTGTAGCCTATGTTGGAAGATGTTGGGAACAAGATTAAAAAGGAAATCGATGATATCCTCAGGTTGTACAAGGAGGCCTATAAATATGCTCGAAAATTATCTGAGATTATCCGAGATCTTGAGCTTGATTTGGATAACATGCTGCAGTTATGTGATTGCGACAAGAGTTCTTTGGCCTCCGTCGATATAGAACTTGAACAAGCCAGGATCAAGCTGTAGGTTGCGAAAGTGAATGATGAAAAATATAAGAATATGCATAACGAATTAAAGGATTGCTTCCACTTAGAGCTCGACTCTTATAGCTAAAGAACCAAGAGCTCGAAGAATAATTTAAGGTTGCTGACCAAGAAAATACTAAGTTAAAACTCAAATGTGGCAGTCCTGAGACCCACAAGGGTTCTTTGGAGAAAGACAATGTCGCTTCGAAGGCGAAGTTGGTTGAGGCCCAGGCTAGGGCTAAACATGTAGAGGAGAATGCCCATGCTTCTCTTGAGTCTGCTTCCAATGTCGAAACTTCAACATGACATAGAAACAATGAGGTTTAGGAAGAAGCTTTTTAAGGATAAGTCCGCGGAAGATGTTTTCAGACGTCTAATTTTGTGCTTCTTTGCCAAGGTCCTCCAGTATTGAGACATAACTTGGGTAAGGGATTAACCTGTAAATCTAGTCGATGCTTGGACTGAACTAATCGAGAAGGAGAGGAGTCTGTTAGAGGACATAGCCATGGACGAAGAGGATCTTATGAAGAAATTCTTTTGGGATAATGAGCCCGAAGTTTTGGTGGAAGGGTGAAGATCGTAGAAGGAAGTTGAGGATGCCACCAGGCTTCAAGCCAAGGGATAGACCATTAATGAAGGTTGTTTCGATTCTTCTTCTGTCACCCATGTATCTAAAGAGGTTATGGGTTACAATCTCGATTTCCGAGCTTCAAAATTTTCTAAGCCACTAAATTCAATCAATGAAATGCCTAATACTCCAAAGCTCGTGGGTAGTTATTCTGTAGAAGGTATATCCTCGCCGCATATTGAAAAAGTTCTAATCATGTGTCGGTAAACCATAGAGGCAACGGTTATAGCACTAAAATTTTGGGAGGACCAACTATTATTGCTCTTCCTACTACAGGTACTCATCAAGTTTGGGCTTCTCTTGAGACTCAATCAAAGGCTGTTGAAGAGCCTCAGGTCCCCATGTTGACGATCGAGACAAAGATAAAAAAATGATCGATGCACTGAAGTGTCTCGAAGGTAAGGGTGCTTAGCCTGAAGCGAAGAACAGGTCGTTTTCATCAGGAAGACTGGACAAAATGGCCCTCTGTGAATGGCAGAGATCATAGCACAGCAAGAAGGGATGCTTCTTGAGCTGAAGGTTGTATAAACCATTATAGGACCCATCGCTGACGATCTTCTGTAGGTTATCCTTCCTCATAGTGTCTTGCAGTCATCTGGATCGATCGAGGAGAAAGCCGCCTAGATAGGAGAAGACATCAAAAAGAAGCATGAGAGACCTAACAAGTGTGAAGAGGGGTCTAATCCAGAGAAGTCATCTCGGCGCCATCGTAAAGGAGCCAGATTGGAGAAGAGAAGAGCCAAAAAAAGACTAGCAACAAGCCTCATAAAAGAAAGTAGGCTCTTATTTTGTTTTCTTTTTTAGGCCTGTTGAGCTTTGTACGAGTGCAACCCTTACTTTTTGACCTATTTATTGTATAAAATTGCATTGTGAATAAAACAGAATTTTTATTTCCAAATTTATTTCGCTTTCCATTTCCATGTACTTGCGATTCAACCGAAATTTTATTTGGTTCATAGGTAATTCAGTCAGGAGGTATAGTGTATATGCCCTCAATTAACATTGGACCATGAATCGCATCAGAAGCGTTTCTACGGTTAATTTACAATTACATGCTTATGCCTCTAACATTCGTGGGGATAAAACTGAGACCATTGGAAATTAGGTCCCTAAGTCTTTATACACTCCTGTTTTTCATTCGAGTTAGAGTTGTAGGTTAAGCGGTTGTAAGTCATGGCATGTCGTTCACGTTAACCAAATAGCCTTTAGTCTCTCCTGAGTCGTTAGGAGTTAGAATTGATTAAGCGAGTGGTCGTTTTGCAAACGCTTATGCGTCGTTCTTTTGCTTCATTATATTAAGTAAGGCTTGCTAGTTGAACTTTGTAGTTGAGCTCAATTCCAATTAACTCATGTTCGACTAGCCGCAAAATTAAGCAAACTCGTCGAATCATGAGAAAATTAACATCGTTGGGGTAGGAGTTGAACCCATCATTCATATGCCGGTGAATGCTGGTTAGATCACAACATTTAGCCTTGAAACTAAAAATAGTCATAGAGCATGAAAAGAGCTTTTATTTACAATATAACGATGAATAGCGTGTCACGCCTTTAACAAAAAATAACAAGATAGAAAACTCAAGTAAAATAATGCCTCAAATATCGAACATTACATGTTCTTGGGAGTATGTCGCCATCAACAGGCTTGAAAGCTCCATTATCAAGCTTATATTGGATGCCATAAGGTCCTTCCTACTTTAGGCCTATATAGATGTGACCAAGGAAGACACACTTTAGATCCAGGTTGCCATGTTCGAAGGTTCTAGGCCAAACCTTAGTGTTATAGTACCGAGCGACCTGATGCATGTGCGTTGCAGCTTGTAAGTCTATCTCCTCCCTTTTTTCATTAATCATGCTGAGTGATTCTAGTAAAAGGTCCTTATTAGTCAAAGGATCATAATCCGTCATTCGGTGAGAAGGGACTTGGAGCTCTACCAGTTTGATTGTTTCAGAGCCATAAGACAACGTGAATAGAGTATGGATAGTAGCCAACTTGTGGGTTGTTCGATATGCCTAGAGGGCCAAAGGTAGCTCATTCGACCCACCTGACCCTAGCCTTCTACAATTGCTTCTTCAAAATGGACTTTATAATCTTGTTTACGGCTTCGACATATCCATTCGATTACTGGTGTGCAATTGCAGTATATCACTTCTCAATGTGATGACATCGAAAGAAATCCTTGAATCCCATGTTATCGAATTGGTGTCATTACCAATTATGATAGTCCTAGGAAGTCCAAATTGATATATGGTGTTTATGACGACGAAGTTGATCACTTGTTTTGTTAAGATCATGGTTAATGGTTCAGATTTAGCCTACTTTATGAAATAATCATCCATTATGATCACGTACTTTGCCCCGTCTTTGGATATTGGAAGACTGCCAATGATGTCGACACCCCATACTACAAATTCCCAAGAGCGGGCCATATGAGAAAGTTGATTTGGAAGAGATCTTGAAATCTTGACAAATCTTTTTTGCTAGAGTCTGTCCTACGATATGATCAACTACATCCCGGTTGAAGTAGGCCAGAAGTAGTTGTACCAGAGTATCTTTTTCGCTAGAGACTGTCCCATGATATGATCATCAGACACGCCTTCATGTACTTCTTGTCGCGCTCAAATTATGTCATCATGCGCTATACACTAGAGTAAAGGAACTAAAAAAAACCTTTCTATATAGCGTATCTCTTTGCATAATGTATCTTGAAACTTGACCCAAAAGAGCTCTTTTCTCATTATTCCGCTCTAGAAGGGTTTCATGCAACAAGAAATTTTGATGGGAATCATTCATGATTCTTTCTCAGGCTTGTATGATCAGTGCTTAGCATATCCAGGGTATCTATCGGGACCAACCCAGCTTATTCCAGTTGTCTGAGCAAGCTAGCTTGGCTAATGAGTCAGCTCTTGTTCTACTCCCATAGGATATAAGAGATGATGTAGTAGTTGAACTCGATCAGCAGATCTTCAACCTGGCTAAGGTAAGTGGAAAGTCATCCCCGTTGGTCTGGAACTCCTTCCTGACATAAAATACAACAACCTGGGAGTCAAAGAAGATGTCAACTGCCACCACTCCCTATTCCCTCGTAAGCTTATGTAACGACCCGCATTCTACGCATCAAAGGATCGTTAAATATTTATTTCTTTCACATACGAAGTCGTATGGTCATGTAACTTTGGGAGACGACTATTGGGGTCATTTCCCATGTTCATGATTTTTGTCGATTTTTAAACGACCGTTTTGCCCCTAGCTGATCTTGTTTTGGCTATAACTTTTGATTGAAAAGGAGATTTGACCTGAAACCACTTCCATTAGATCCGGATGATGGTTTACCTTTCCGTAGAGTGGTCATATGTGAAAACCGGACTTACCGTTTGGGAGATATGACCAAAATAAGGTTTAGAAGGTGAAAAACTGCTTAACCGGGCCAAATGAGGTGATTAGTGAATGGGATAACCCATTTCGGGATTAGGGTTATGAGAGGGCTGAGATGAGTTAGTAAATCAGTTTTTATTTCATTTCTTAGCCTCCACTTACAACCTTTGAACCCTAGCAATGGTCTCAACTTGCTAAAACACCCCAAATCACTTTATAATCGCTAATTAAGCCAAATCTACATCAAATCAAAGCGAATTAGCACAAAAATCGAGGTAGAGTAGCTGGAGTGTATTGGAATCTGAACCATTTTGTCCAAAAGTTTTAGACCTGAGTTTATTTGTGGCTAAGGTGAGTGATTAGCATTGTTTTTACACTAATTAAGGTTAATTAAGGGTAATTAGTGAATTTATACATGATTAAATTCTTGAAAAATATTTATAAATTTCGAAATATTGTTTTAGGCCTCTGTTAGAAATTTGGGTTAATTTGGTTAAGTTTTTCTAACCCTATCATTAGTTATACTTAAACATGATTGAAGGGAAAATATGGGTTTTAGGCATGTTTGATCCGTTTTGACATATCATATTGTTGTTTTGGTGTTTGTGGTCAATTCTATATGTTGCTATGACTGTATGGTATGCTTTGTGATTGATTAGAACAGTTAGAATGGTCGAAAATGTCGTCGCATGGCGTAAAACAGTCGCTGGAAAAGTTGTAGGAAATGGAGCAGGAACCGGATCAGATCGGTGGAGGGTGACCCGACCCGCTCGTGGGGAACCCCTTTCTCATGAACCGCCTCCCAGAACTGCTACATCATGAACCAATGCACACGACCGAACCGTACCACAAGTGGACTACCACGAATTGAGGAGCTCGACCTGACCAGGAGCGGACTGTCACAAACATATTCTATGGAGGCTCGACCCATAAGCCAATGAAGGGGCCCGACCCGAACCCAATGGGTATCCACGACCCGATCTGGAGTGAAGATCACGGCCCAGCTTGGAGCACCACGACCTGACCCGATGGAAGGAGCACGACCCGACCCGAACAGAGTTGACGACCATGGACTGAACGAGAAGAAGAGAGTCGATCTGAATAGAAGCTGGTTCTGAACCGATCTGGAGAAGACCAAAACCCGAGATGCAAAGGTAGTCCAAATGGGAAGTTTGTACTCAAGATCCAGTTGGGAACCAACGAGTTAACTTCATGAGTGGAGCTTTGCTGCGGGACGTGTGCTAAGGAGTTGTCGATGTCCACAGCTTTGATTCAACACCGAGAGACGATTGTTAGGCTACGGATCAGTGCAGTGGGGTAGTTATTACTCCATGGGGCAGAGTGATCGTAGCATGGCTATGAGTCAGCGCAATGGAGTCGTTATGACTTCATGGGGCAGAGTGGACATGGCAAGAACTAGTGGCTATGGATCAGTGCAGTGGAGTCGCCATGACTCCATGGGGCAGAGTCACCATAGCAAGGATATGGGTGATCAAAGCGGTGGATATCGTATGCTTTACGCACTGAGTGAGAGATGTGAGGATGGTTGCTATGCTTGATTGTTTGACATCACTATGACATGAACACCCCCACCCCCGTATCTTCACACCATATGTTAGTGTCACCTTAGAGTATTGTGCATCTTGTTGTGCTAACTCTTTGGTTACAGGTCCAGGTTCAGGTATGGTTTAGTATACCTGTTATTGTTTTGTTTTGTTGCTTATCGCTCATACCAGACTTTTGTCTGACCCAGAGTTTTATGTGTCTTCTTATTACTTTGGGTGATCTTAAACGAGCAGACTAGAGATAAGTCAGGTGACTATGCATTAGCAGTTGTGCTGGAGACGAGCAAGAGGCTTCAACGTATGATATATATAGATATTCTCCTTGTGTCGCTGCTGGTCACTACTTTGGGCATTAGTAGTGTACCTTCCTTATTTTGCTTTAGAGACAGTTTTTAAAAGTTGTAATAATGATGATGTGGAACATAAGCTGTATTTGGATTTTCCGCTGCTATGATGGTTTAGTTTTTAGCTTATGCACTGTCTCGCCTGTTTTATGTCAAGTATGTTATTATTATATTTTATTCCATGCGCTGTGAGACATTCTACAGGTTCCTTGCTAGCTCAAATTCCTTTCTTTCCTTTCTTTTGCGACAGTCCCGTGCTGGTTGGACATTGTCACAGCGCACTTTCATTGAAATGTCGGCTGGTGCAGGGCGGGCCGTCACATTTGGTAACAAAGCTCTAGGTTGCGCAGTTAACCTAAGGAAGACACCAGGGAGAGATAATACGTATATGAGAGCGCGTATTTGTTATATTTTGGTTTTCAAAAGCTATTTATATGTATATATACTATTAGTATATTTAAGGATGAAGTCGCATTGCACTGGCACCCCTAAAGAGATGGTTAATCATTTTCTCCTTACAGATTGAACGATGAGTCGATATACTAGGGGTACTGGTAGAGGTGATAATAAAGGGGATGCTCCTGATACGAGGACGATGTTCACTGACTTCATAAGAGAGATGCTTAGAAATGTGCAAGGAGATGTTCCCAATGCTGGAAATGGTGGTAGTCCAGCGGTGTAGGCGCCTAGGGCCAATTTCGCCAAGTTATGCAAGGATTACACTAGTCTTGGTGGAAAGACGTTCCACAGAACGGAATCGGCTACAGAAGTTCAGGATTGGTTGGATAGCTATGAGCGTATCTTTGAAGACTTGGGTATCGAGGATGCGATGAAGAGAAAGCTAGCATCCCGTCAGCTGCATGGACGGGCGATGAATTGGTGGAATGCTATCAAGGCAACTATGCCAGAGAATCAAGTTACATGGGATCAGTTTAAGGCCCGATTCAGTGATAATTTTATCCCAGCTGCTCAGAAATCAGAATTGTTTAGGAAGTTCTTGGAACTTAAGCAAAATTGTAGAGCAGTCTCGGAGTATATTGCTGAGTTCGATACTTTATCGAAGTATGGATTATCTCTTGTCGACACTCCTGAGAAGAAGAATGAGAAGTTCATAACAGGCTTAGATCAGTACTTGAGGGAAAGGCTTATTAACTACATCGATGAGACGTTTGAATCGATTGTGGGAAAAGCTTTAAGATCAGAAAGTCTATACCTTAAGTCGAAGACTGAGGTTGCATCTGCAGAAGAGCCAAAGCCGCAAGCAAGCGGTAGAGGCAAGAATGGTTCTTAGAATAAGAGAAAGAAGAATCAGACCAAGGATGGCCAGAAGAAGAAGAATAAGAAAGATCTTGAGGGCTTTAGCTGTGGTAAGAAGGGCCATTATGCTAAAGAATGTCGAGCAAAGCCAGCGGACAGGAAGTGCTTCAACTGTGGCCAAGTGGGACATCACAAGGATAAGTGTCCGCAACCCCCTTAAGAGAATCAGATTGTGAAAGCATATGCTTTTAATGCTGTTCCTTCTTCGTCGAATGCCCCAACCGCGACGGAGAAAGGAAAGAATGTCGTCATTCAAGGTATGCTTTTTGTTCATGATGTTCTTGTTCGAGTATGTTTGATACCGGAGCTTCCTGTTCCTTCATATCTAGTGACCTGGTAGATAGGTTGGAACTGGAACCCGAGATATTTGATAGACCTTTAGTAGTGACGAACCTGATTGGTGGTTCAACTAGCCTTAGCATGATTTCTCGTAATGTGGTCTTATCGAGTCATGGATGTATGTTTTCTTGTGATTGCTTTGTTTTGGGCTTTACTGGGTCTGGCATTATTTTGGGAGTCGATTGGCTCCAAAGATACGGGGTGGTGGTAGACTGTGAGGGCTTTTTGGTGACAGTTAGAGCAGATGATGGGCGGAGGGTAGTGTTTGGTGGTCTACCTAGTGATGGGGTAATGGCTAGTTTTCTAAATTCCCTCGACATTCCGCATGATGAGCTGTCAGATGTGCCCGTGGCTGGTCATTATCCGGACGTCTTCGAGGAAGTGACCGGACTTCCACCACATCGAGAGATTTAGTTCCGTATTGATTTAGTGAAAGATGCCAGACCTATAGTGATGCCACTTCATCGTATGGCACCAAGGGAGAAACGAGAGCTCAGGGTGCAAGTAAGCGATCTGTTGAAGAAGGGATTTATCAGAAGAAGTGTTTCTGAGTGGGGAGCACTAGTTGTGTTTACTACCAAGGCAGATGGTTCCCTTGATTGTGTGTGGACTACCACGAGTTGAATAAGGTGACGAGGAAGAATAAGTATCCTCTACTGCGAATAGATGATTTGTTTGATCAGTTGAGTGGCGCGAGAGTGTTCTTCCAGTTGGATCTCACGACAGGTTTCCATCAGCTTAGGGTGGAAGCTGAGAGTATAGCTAAAATGGCCTTTCGGACGCCGTTTGGATTCTACGAGTGGTTGGTCATGCCATTTGGGTTGACCAACGCACCAGCATATTTTGCGAATCTTATGAATAGGCTATTCAGGGATCAATTGAATAAGTTTGTTCTTGTATTCGTAGACGATATCTTGGTTTTTTCGAGGACAGAGGAAGAACATAAGGAACATCTAAGGATAGTGATGAAGGTGTAGAGAAAACACCAATTGAAAGCAAAGTTTTCTAAGTGTCACTTCTGGAGGAGGGAAGTGAGATTCTTGGGGGCCATGTTTTTTTAGAGAATGGTATTGTCGTGGACCCTGCAAAGGTGGCTACGGTACAAGATTGGTCAATGCACAAGGATACAACAGACGTAAGAAGTTTCTTGGGGAGGGCTGGATATTATCGTAAGTTTATCCAAGACTTCTCCAAGATAGCAACACCGTTGACTCAGTTGACCAAGAAGAATCAAGCTTTCGTCTGGGATGAAAAGTGCGAGAATGCATTCAAGAGTCTAAAGGAAAAGTTGACATGTGCACCAGTGTTAGTCATTCCTAAAGGGAATGAAGAGATGACGGTATACAGAGATGCCTTTGGTACTGGACTAGGTTTTGTATTGATGCAAGGAGGTAGGGTTGTAGCTTGTGCTAGTCGGCAACTGAAACCGCATGAGAAAAGATATCCTATCTATGATTTGAATTGGCAGCGATCGTGTTCGCATTGAAGATGTGGAGACATTATCTCTTGGGAGAAAGATTCGAGTTGTTTACTGATCATAAATCGTTGAAGTATCTTTTCTCTCAGAAGGATCTAAATCTCCGACAGCAAAGATGGTTAGAATTCTTGGCTTCCTATGATTTTGATATCGCATATACACCAGGGAAGGGCAATGCGGTAGCTGATGCATTGAGTAGAAGACATGCCAGTTTAGGGGCTATGTTTCTAGAATGGAAGCAACTGGAGTACATCGCTGGGTATGATTTCAGACCAAAGTGCGAATTGGATCCAGAAGTATTAGCAAGTTTGACGATCAGACCCACTTTGATTGAGCGGATTGGTTCCAGTTAGAGAGACGACCCTAACCTATTGGAAATCATCTCCAAGTTAGAGATGGGTATCGATGAGGAGATGAACAAGTATGGGCTTGATCGAGATGGATGGCATAGAAAGAATGGAAGACTAGTTGTGCCCAAAATCAATGGATTGAGGGATGAAGTGCTTAGAGAATGTCATCACTTGAAACTGACCATCCATCCCGATGGTAACAAAATGTATCGAGATACGAGGCAGACTTACTACTGGGAAGGGATGAAAAGAGACACTGGGAAGTTTATATCCAAATGCATGAACTGCCAACTAGTTAAAGCCGAGCAAAAGAAACCTAGTTGTTTGTTGCAACCATTGGAAATTCCAGAATGGAAATGGGAACAAGTCTCAATGGATTTCATTGATGGGTTACCAAGGACTAGATCGGGCCATGATAGCATTTGGGTGATTGTGGACCGATTGACCAAGAGTGCAAGGTTTATACCTATCAAGTCGAATAGAACGACAACTAATTTAGCGGAACTATATATGAAGTGGGTAGTGAGATTTCATGGAGTACCAAAAATCATTGTGAGTGACCAAGACCCGTTGTTTACTAATGGGTTTTGGAAGATCTTACAAGAGGCTCTAGGGTCAGAATTATATCTCAGTATCGCGTACCATCCTCAAACCAATGGTCTGACAAAGAGGGTGAATCGAGTATTAGAAGATCTCTTGAGAGCTTACATATTGGATTTTGGTGGATCATGGGATGACCATTTGCATCTAGTAGAGTTTGCATATAATAATAGTTATCCGTCCAGTATAGGTACGGCTCCATTTGATGCTTTGTACGGAAGACCATGTAACTCACCGTCATGTTGGGTAGAAACTGGTGAGAAGTTTGTGTTTGGGCCAGATGTGATAAGAGAAACCTCGGATAAGATCAAGGTTATCCGACAACGAATGAAGGCTGCCCAAGATAAGCAAAAGAGTTATGCTGATAAGAGGAGAAGAGATTTAAAATTCTCCATTGGCGACTTGGTGTTTGTCAAGATTTCTCCATTAAAGAGCGTGATACGATTTGGTAGAAGAGGCAAGTTAACACCAAGATTTGTTGGTCCATTCCTAATCCTTGAGCAAATTGGGAATTTGGCCTATAAAGTTGAGTTGCCAGACAAGATGGTGGGAGTTCATAACGTATTTCATGTTTCCCAGTTAAGGAAATTCGTGCACAACCCCAATGTGGCTATTTCACCTGATCAGTTGGATGATATCGAAGTAGAACCCAAGGCGGTTGGGAAACGCAAGCTGAATCGTATTGTCGAGCACGATACGAAGCAACTTCGAAGGAAAGCGGTGAATCTAGTCAAAGTTCAGTGGGGCGACAATGAGAATGACTGTATTAGGGAGACGGAGGAGAGCATTAGGAAGACGTATCCAGAACTCTTTGCCTGTTAAGATTTCAATTGTGACTTAGTTTTCTACATGCTAGGATAGAATTGTTTGTTTGTTTTTGTATGTTTGATTGTTGTGAATGGTTGGTAGGCATGCGGGATCCTTTGCTTGTTTCTTAGTTAAGGAATTTCGGGGGCGAAATTTCTTAAGGGAGGGACAATGTAATGACCCGCATTCTACGCATCGAAGGATCGTAGAATATTTATTTCTTTCACATACGAAGTCGTGGTCATGTAACTTTGGGAGACGACTATTGGGATCATTTCCCATGTTCATGATTTTTGCCGATTTTTAAATGACCGTTTTGCCCCTAATTGACCTTGTTTTGGCCATAACTTTTGAGTGGAAAGGAGTTTTGACCTGAAACCACCTCCATTAGACCCGGATGATGGTTTACCTTGTCATATGTGAAAAACGGACTTACCGTTTGGGAGATATAGCTGAAATAAGGTTGAGAAGGTGAAAAACTGCTTAACCGGGCCAAATGAGGTGTTTAGTGAATGGGCCCATAACCCATTTCGGGATTAGGGTTATGGGAGGGCTGAGATGAGTTAGTAAATCAGTTTTTATTTCATTTCTTAGCCGCCACTTACAACCTTTGAACCCTAGCAATGGCCTCCACTTGCTAAAACACCCCAAATCACCTTCTAATCGCTAATTAAGCCAAATCTACATTAAATCAAAGCGGATTAGCATAAAAATTGAGGTAGAGCTGGTGGAGTGTATTGGAATCCGAACCATTTTGTCCAAAAGTTTCAGATCTGAGTTTATTTGTGACTAAGGTGAGTGATTAGCATTGTTTTTACACTAATTAAGGTTAATTAAGGGTAACTAGTGATAATTAGTGAATTTATACATGATTAAATTATGGAAAAATTTATAAATTTCGAAATATGTTTTAGGCCTCTGTTAGAAATTTGGGTTAATTTGGTTAGGTTTTGCTAACCCTATCATTAGTTATACTTAAACATGATTGAAGGGAAAATATGGGTTTTGGGCATGTTTGATCTGTTTTGACATATCATATTGTTGTTTTGGTGTTTGTGGTCAATTCTATATGTTGCTATGACTGTATGGTATTCTTTGTGATTGATTAGAACAGTTAGAATGGTCGAAAATGCCGTCGTATGGCGTAAACTAGTCACTGGAAAAGTTGTAGGAAATGGAGCAGGAACGGGGCCGAATCAGTGGAGGGCGACCCGACCCGCTCGAGGGGAACCCCTTCTCACGAACTGCATCCCAAAACTGCTGCATCATGAACCAATGAATGCGACCGAACCGTACCACAAGTGGGCTGCCACGAATTGAGGAGCTCGACCCGACCCAGAGTGGACTGTCACGAACCTATTCTATGGAGGCTCGACGCACGAGCCAATGAAGGGGCCCGACCCGAACCCAATGGGTATCCACGACCCGATCCGGAGAGACGATCATGACCCAGCTTAGAGCACGACGATCTGACCCGATGGAGGGAGCACGACCCGATCCGAACAGAGTTGACGACTATGGACTGAACGAGAAGAAGAGAGTCGATCTGAATAGAAGCTTGTTCCGAACCGATCCGGAGAAGACCAAAACCCGAGATGCAAAGGTAGTCCAAATGGGAAATTTGTACTCAGGATCTAGTTGGGAACCAACGAGTTAACTTCATGAGTGGGGCTTTGCTGCGGGACGTGTGCAAAGGAGTTGTCGATGTCCATAGCTTTGATTCATCACCGTGAGACGATTGTTAGGCTACGGATCAGTGCAGTGGGGGTAGTTATTACTCCATGAGGCAGACTGGTCGTAACATGGTTATGAGCCAGTGCAATGGAGTCGTTATGACTTCATAGGGCAGAGTGGACATAGCAAGGACTAGTGGCTATGGATCAGTGAAGTGGAGTCGCCATGACTCCATGGGGCAGAGTCACCATAGCAAGGATATGGGTGATCAAAGCGGTGGATATCGTATGCTTTACGCACTGAGTGAGAGATGTGAGGATGGTTGTTATGCTTGATTGTTTGACATCACTATGACATGCACACCCTACCCCCGTATCTTTACACCATATGTTAGTGTCACCTTAGAGTATTGTGCATCTTGTTGTGCTAACTCTTTGGTTGCAGGTCCAGGTTCAGGTATGGTTTAGTATACCTGTTATTGTTCTGTTTTGTTGCTCATCTCTCATACCAGACTTTTGTCTGACCCAAAGTTTTATGTCTCTTCTTATTACTCTGGGTGCTCTTAAACGGGCAGACTAGAGACATGTCAGGTGACTATGCACGAGTACCTGTGCCGGAGACGAGCAGGAGGCTTCCACGTATGATATATATATACTCTCCTTGTGTCGCTGCTGGTCACTACTTTGGGCATTAGTAGTGTACCTTCCTTATTTTTCTTTAGAGACAGTTTTTAAAGGTTGTAATAACGATGATGTGGAACATAAGCTGTATTTGGATTTTCCGTTGCTATGATGGTTTAGTTTTCATTTTATGCACTGTCTCGTCTGTTTTATGTCAAGTATGTTATTATTATATTTTATTCCATGCGATGTGAGACATTCTACAGGTTCCTTGCTAGTTCAAATTCTCTTCTTTCCTTTCTTTGGCGACCGTTCCGTGTTGGTTGGACATTGGCACAACGCACTTTCATTGAAATGTCGGCTGGTGCGGGGCAGGCCATCACAGCTTAAGTCGGGCAATCAGGGCTTCATACTTGGATTCATTGTTGGTAGTTGGAAAGTATAACCTCAATGCATTACAGATCAATCGTTCTTTAAGAGTTAACAAAACAATTCCGGTGCCAGAACTTTGATCGTTACGTGTTTTGTTAGTATAAATCTTTCATATGTCAGGTCCCAACTTGGCCTCAAGAACGTTGTCCCCGGGAGCAGTGAACTCTGCTATGAAATCAACCAATGCTTGTTCTTGGATGGCCATTTGAGGAAGAAAAGTGATATCGAATTGGCTTAACTCAAGGTTATATTAGATCAATCTTCCAGACGACTCAGGTTATTGAAGGACCTGTCATAGCAGTTGGTCAGTATGCACTTTAATTGGATGAGCTTGAAAATAGTGGTGTAACTTTCTCGAGGCTAGTAATAGACCGTGAGTGAGATTTTTGATCTTCTAGTAGATTCGTTCTACCCCCGTCAATCTCTTGCTTACATAATAACCCATTCGTTGAACCTGTTTGTCTTTACGAACAAGTGCCAAGCTGATGGCATGTAAGGATACCGTTAAGTACATAAACAAATCCTAGTGATCAATTGGCTTCGATAATATAGAAGGTCGTTCCAAAAGATCCAGCACTTCCGGAATGCTTTGACACGGTCTACATCCAAGAAAAGTTGCACTTTCCCCCATTTAATCAAGTCGAAGAAGGGAATGCACATGTTAGTAGCTCTATATATGGATCTACTCATAACTACCACTTTTTCGGTCTGATTTTGCACGTCTCCGATCTTCCAAGGCTCCGGGACACCCCGTAAGCTTCTATTTGCTCTGGATAGACTCTGATTCCCAGAGAGTTGACGATGAAACCTAAGAAATTCCCTAACTCAACGTTGAAAGAGAACTTCAAAGGGTTGAACTTTATCCTATATTGATGAAAAACACTAAACATTTCCGCCAAGTCATCAACATGATCTGTCATGACTTCACGAGCATGCCATCGATATAAACTTCCATCAACCTACAAGCAGTACAGTCTATGATAAATCTCACGTGTTCTTGGTCAGGAACATGCGTCGGGATATAATTGTATCCAAAGTATGCATCCATGAATGAGAGAAGCTCGTGCCCAACCGTTAAATCCTAAAGTTGATTGATTCTGAGAAGCACGAATTTGTCTTTCGAACAACCCTTGTTTAAGTCTGAGAAATCAATGCACGCCTACCACTTTCCATTGGATTTCATTATGAGGACTGAATTTTGTACCCAGTCGATGTACCATGAATTCTAGATAAATCTGTTATCCTTAATCTTCTTCACATCCTCCTTCAGCGCTGCCTACCTTTCAGGATGGAGCATACATATCTTTGCTTTACTGGAACATATTTTAGATCAATGTTGAGTGAATGGCTCATAATGGTCGGTGATATCCCATACATGTTAGCATGGGTCCAGGCACACACGTCAAGGTTTGTCCCGAGGAAATTAGTCAACTCCCACATTTGGAGGAGTCATCGTTATAAACCGAAATTGCCACCATTGTCTCATTGGGGGTTGCCCTTTGGTAATATGGCTCCTCGTCTTCTCTTGGATCAACATCCCTAGATTGAAGACTATGTTGTCTGGGTCAAGTTTTATACTCTACTTGCTTTGCAGTAACATCTTTGATGTAGCGAGAATTGTCAACGACTTCCCCTTCTTCTTGCTATAGGCTTCCTTCCATTCAGCCAAGTAGTATTCTCATTCTGACATTTGGTCTCCTCGGACAACACTGACTCTATTTTCTATAAGCAAGCACCAAAGAGTTATGCAAGCTCTATATTCAGTAAGGGACGGTTGGCCCAAAAATGCATTGTATGGAGAGTTTATGTCCAACACCAAGAATAAGAGAATTCACACCCCTCCGTGGTCTCCATCGCCCAACTCCAGTAGTAATTTAACCAACCCTACTGGTTCATTTATATGTCTTTGAAGCCATGTATTCTACCTTTATATAGCCTTAGGCCTTTTGCCTTCAACATCACCTGGTCATAGGCTTCCTTAAATAAAATATTTACAGGACTCCCGCAGTCAACATGGACTTTTCGCACTAATGCAAGGTCAATCATGGCTGAAATCACCAATTGATCAATACTTGGTGCCTCCACCCCATCTGCATCTCTATTTTGGAAGATGACATCGTCTCCTTTATTTTATAGGATCAGCCTCCTCGGCAATGTTGCATTCCTCGTTCTCAATGTGCTTCACCGCGTTGACATGTTACTCCATAATCTAAAGGCTGAAGCCAGCCGGGCGTGGTCCTCTGACTATGATGTTTATTACAATACCTTTTCCTTTTTGTTGGGCAGCGGCTCTAGGAGGTGCCTAACCTTTACAATTGGGGTTCGAATTCCCTTGCCAGCTGTCCCTTAAGGAAACCTTGCATTCGTCCAATTTTCCTTCATGAATTAACCTTTCCACGATGTCTTGTAAATGATGACACTCATTAGTTGTGTGGCCATATATCTCATAGAACAAACAATACTTTCCAGTCAGCACTTCTTTTTCCACGGACTCTCGTACGGAAAGTTTCTTGTGTTCCATCGTATTACAAGTATCCAAATATACATTTCCGAAAGTGCCATTCAATGTGGTATAATTGTCAAAAGTCAGGAATCGGGGTTGCTTCTTAGCATCCTCTATCTAATTACGGCCTCCTCCATTGGTGTTTCTCCGCTGCCTATTATTCCTTTTGTTTCGATTCTATACATTCTATTCAACATTTCTGATACATTCTCCAGACAACTTTACTACCACATTACTTTGGATGCACTCCTTCACCATGTCATTAGCTCTCTTCTTTTAGTTCCTATTCACCTCTTCAATTCACAAACGTACATTATCCTTCTCATAAAATTGATCCAGAGTTGAGGGAGGCTTCTGTTCAAGTATTTTCCAAAATAAGTTTCTGGATCAATGCCATTAGTATCATTTTTGGATTAGGATTGCTGATCTCAGTGATGGAAGTGTTGAAACAATCAAGGTAATCCCCACCATTTCTCCATGGGCTATATTCACACGCGAGAAGATTGTGATGTGTTTTGACTTGAAGGCATGGAGGCAAAACTAATTCAAAAACTTTCTACTTAAATCCTCAAAAGTCGGGATTGATCTTAGGGTAATTGGGTAAACCACACAAGTGCAGCCCCATCAAGGTAGATGGGAAACACATTACATCTTGTGTTGTCTAAGGCTATAACCGAGTCCATACACCATGAATATCTCATTAGGTGCCGATGAGGATCATTTCTGCCCGAATAGTGATTCATTTGCAGCAGGTTAAATCTTTGAGAGAATTCCACTTGCAAAATATAGTCCGTGAATGGTGTATGGATGCAATTGATTCCCTAATCCTCCTTATTGTACTCCTTGCTATCATTCATGTTCTACTGTACCCTGGAAGTCAAACCTGGAGCGTTGGGAATAAATTATGGTTCAAAACTCTTGCACCATCTAATCCTTTCGGCTTCTGCAGTAGGCAACGTTGTTTGAGCCACCGTTCGGGCGGTTATTCCTTGACCATGTTGACCGGATCGATCACAAGGCACAAGGGAAGAAGCACGAGTACGCGAAAGGTTCCAGAAGCATTCTGGTCCCTTAGGAGAGGAGCTCGTTGGGTAAGGAGGACGGTTCGACATTCTTCGTCTCGACATTATCCGATTTGACATCGTTGATAAGGGTCAGTTCAGTATGTCGAACCAGAAGTTGACTGAACAAAAGCTCCTTCATGTTCCGTACTCCAGGGTATTGATGTTGCTGCTATGCTGCCTCTCCTCTCATTCTTGACGATGATGTGTTATGGAATGGTGGGGGTAGGAGCTCACTGAGTCCTGAAATTGTTCAATAGTGTCGCCATTCTATTCATATCTTCCCTCATAGCGATCTTATCACGCGTCTGATCATTCAAAGTACTGTCTGTCTCATTCAACTTCTCCATGAATTACCTGAAGTCATCCCGAGTCACAAATGTTGAAGCCAGAGCTTGAGTGACTAGAGTGGAGGTCGCAGTAGGAGAATTCCATGTCTAGTTCAGTATAGTCGAACCAGATTCTGGAGCAGTAGCAAGTCAATTGGTTTCTTCCTTAGCACAGCTGTTATAGGGCCTAGAGTAATTGTTTGCTCGGTTTGACTCCATTTTTCTAGAAGAACAATGAAGCGGAGGATTATCTCATCAGGTTTGAGATCCAAAAGTAGATGAAAAAACCCTTGATTCTAAGAACTCAAATTTCTCGATGAAGACACCAAAATGTTTACACCAAAAGTGGCACAAACACTCGAAGATTGTAACGGGAAGATTAAAAATGGAGAAAATGTAACTTAAAACGAGAACAGAGCACAAACAAGACATTTATAGTGGTTCGGTTATGGGTTGCCTATGTCCACTTTATAACTTCTTCTTGATTTAGTGAAAATAAAAGAATATAGAGTGTTAAGATGCGAAAACTCAAGCACAAAGAGTATGCAGGGAATAAAATACATAGGAAGAGGTAAAAGTCTGATTTTTGTTGCTTTAAGGGCAGCTGAGGTTCGAATCTGGCTCGATCTTGAATGTAAAAGGAAAAACAGGAGTCGTAGGAAAACGGAGTGTAGTGTGCCACGTCATAAATAATCGCTAGATCCAGTTCGACCTATGTTCGAATCGACATAGTCTAACCGGATTTTAGTCGACCTAGAATTTAGTCTATCCAGGCTCTAAACTCTCCCCTACTTGATTGAGCCGGGACTATACCGAGTCAGACTGGGAGCTATGTTGTAATCGCTTGGCTTCACTTCTTGTTGCATGAATATCCATCGATTAGGTTCTGAGCACTTTTTTTATGAATGTTTATGACCTTGATGGCCCAGGTCAACAATATCTTTTGCTAATCTCTTGCTAATTTGTAAGAGTTTGCTAACATATTGCCCAAACATATAATTGGATTAAATATATACCTAAAATAACACATTAGAAACAGAACTCGAACTTCTGTTCGACGTGAAAACCTTGAACTTGGACTTGTATGGTATTATTTTAATAAGTGCAAAAAAGTAGGACAAACTGTGTTATGCTAAACATAGGTGATCTAGCAATCCTGATAACAAATAGTATTATTTTAAGTGCATAAAATAGCTTAAAGTTTATAGCGATAATTATCACTCTCAACTTCCAACGTTAAAATTGATTTTATTATATTATTCGATTTTTTTTAAAGTATACCTGAAGGAACCCGATAAATTCACAATACTTTTGATCTTAGAGAACTAAATTAATTTATTTCCTTTAATTCAAATTACATATATATTTATGTATATTCATGGCTCTTGATATTAACCTTCTTATACTAAATGATATCAACTAACACCAAGTAAAATAAACTATGTAAATTCTAAAGGACCATTTGTCTGCCTTATCATAATAGTATTTGATTTTAATCCACCCAATAGATATCATCGTTAATTAAATTTAACATTTTATGCGACTATTTTTCTTCACAAGTTTAAGTGGCATTTCTTGGTCTATTTTATAATGAGATCCCATATAACAATTATGCTTGCCAAAACTAGTTGGCTTTTATAAGGTAAAATATATGTGGAAAATATTAACTTAAGGGAGTAGAGATTAACAAGTCCCCTATCCTTAAATTTTATATGCCCCTTATCCCATTGAAATTAACATTATTTGTCGCTCATAATAAAATAATTAAATTAATATACCAATATCTTTTGCTAATCTCTAACTAATTTGTAAGAGTTTGCTGACATATTGCCCAAACATATAATTGGATTAAATATACACCTAAAATAACATCTGTTGCTAATCTCTTTCTACTTAGCAATGGTTTAACGAGGTATTTTGATAAAAAACAAATTCTTGGAAAAAATATATCTATCCGTAAAATGCCAGTAAATCATTTTAGAAGTTAAATTTTTATTTAGGTTAAAAATGGAAATTAAAATGTTGGTGAATTCATGGTAATTTCCATCGCAAAAGAGACGTTAAATTACCGACTTGAATTTTGCCGACTATACATACCCAACAAAAATCCGTTGCTAAATCAAAATTAGCGATGTATTTTGTCAATGGAAACTCAATATTTTCTTGTAGTGTAATGATGTATGTAATTTGATTTTTGGTGTATGAACAAAATTTGCCATATTCTTTGATTCATGTAGAACAAATTTCCACCTTAAAAATAGCACTCAAATTTCCGTTCGACACGGAAATCTTGAGCTTGGACCTGTATGGTATTATTTTCTTAAGTGCAAAAATGTAGGACAAACTGTGTTATGCTAAACATAGGTGATCTAGCAATCCTGATAACAAATAGTATTATTTTAAGTGCATAAAATAGCTTAAAGTTTATAGCGATAATTGTGATTCTCAACTGCCAACGTTAAAATTGATTTTATTATATTATTCGATTTTTTTTAAAGTATACCTGATGGAACCCGATAAATTCACAATACTTTTGCATCTTAGAGAACTAAATTAATTTATTTCCTTTAATTCAAATTATATATATATTCATGTACATTCATGGCTCTTGATATTGACCTTCTTATACTAAATGATATCAACTAACATAAAGTAAAATAAACTATGTAAATTCTAAAGGTCTATTTGTCTGGCTTATAATAATAGTGTTTGATTTTAATCCACCCAGTAGATATCATCGTTAATTAAATTTAACATTTTATGCGACTATTTTTCTTCACAAGTTTAAGTGGCATTTCTTGGTCTATTTTGTAATGAGATCCCATATAGCAATTAAACATGTCCAAACTTGTTGGCTTTTATAAGGTAAAATATATGTAGAAACTATTAACTCATGGGAGTAGAGATTAACAAGTCCCCTATCCTTAAATTTTATGTGCCCCTTATACCATTGAAATTAACATTATTTGTCGCTCATAATAAAATAATTAAACTAACATACCAATATCTTTTGCTAATCTCTTGCTAATTTGTAAGAGTTTGCTGACATATTGCCCAAACATATAATTGGATTATATATACACCTAAAATAACATATGTCGCTAATCTCTTTCTACTTAGCAATGGTTTAACGAGGTCTTTTGATAAAAATTAAATTCTTGGAAATATATATCTATCGGTAAAATGCCAGTAAATTATTTTAGAAACTAAATTTGTACAGGTTAAAAACGGAAATTAAAATATCGGGGAATTCATGGTAATTTCCATCGCAGAAGAGACGTTAAATTACCGACTTGAATTTTGCCGACTATACGTATCTAACAAAAATTCGTCGTTAAATCAATATTAGCGATGGATTTCCGATGGTTTTTGTCGTTGGAAACTCAATATTTTCTTGTAGTGTAATGATGTATGTTATTCGATTTTTGGTGTATGAACAAAATTTGCCATATTTTTTGATTCATGTAGAACATATTTCCACCTTAGAAATAGCACTCGAATTTCGGTTCGACACGAAAACCTTGAACATGGACCTGTATGGTATTATTTTCTTAAGTGCAAAAAAGTAGGACAAACTGTGTTATGCTAAACATAGGTGATCTAGCAATCCTTATAACAAACAGTATTATTTTAAGTGCATAAAATAGCTTAAAGTTTATAGAGATAATTATCATTCTTAACTGCCAACGTTAAAATTGATTTTATTATATTATTCGATTTTTTTTAAAGTATACCTGAAGGAACCCGATAAATTCACAATACTTTTACATCTTAGAGAACTAAATTAATTTATTTCCTTTAATTCAAATTACATATATATTTATGTACGTTCATGGCTCTTGATATTGACCTTCTTATACTAAATGATATCAACTAACATAAAGTAAATAAACTATGTAAATTCTAAAGGTCTATTTGTCTGCCTTATCATAATAGTGTTTGATTTTAATCCACCTAGTAGATATCATCGTTAATTAAATTTAACATTTTATGCGACTACTTTTCTTCACAAGTTTAAGTGGCATTTCTTGGTCAATTTTGTAATGAGATCCCATATAACAATTAAACATGTCAAAACTAGTTGGCTTTTATAAGGAAAAATATATGTGGAAAATATTAACTTATGGGAGTAGAGATTAACAAGTCCCCTATCTTTAAATTTTATGTGCCCCTTATCACATTGAAATTAACATTATTTGTCACTCATAATAAAATAATTAAATTACTATACGATTTGAAAGATTTTTTGCAGATTACAATATTTGATACATGAATGTCTCTAGTTTGATACTATAATACCATTGATTAAAGGGCCTTAAAAAGATGCACTACTTTTGGCACATAAGAAATGCATCATCGCACCATAGTAAGGATTTAATACTCGATAAATAAAAAGAAGATCTAAATTGAATGTCTTACATTAATTTGCAAACCACACTACATATTTGTATCTCAAATTTCTTTTACTCCATAATTTTTAATAATTGCATGCGTTGCACATAATTTGAATATGATGCATGTATTTAGTAAAGAGATCCAATGTAAACAAACTATATGTGTAAAATACTAATTCATAGAAGTAATGCTTAACAAATCTTATATCCCTTGGCATATGTGATCCTTTTGTCATTGAAATAAATATCATTTGTCTCTTTTAATTAAATTAGATTAATATACCATAGGATGGATTTAGAGCAATTTATAGAATTTGATACATGATGTCTATAGTTTCATATATGTATAATGCAATTAATTATAGGATTTTAAACAGATGCATTGCTTTTGGCAGACAACAAATGTACCTCAATTCCATTTGTTGATAACTTAAAATTGAATGCACTAAATATAATTTTGGACCATGTTAAATATTTGTTTAGCCATTCACATTTGTGGCATATATCAAGTATAAATATGGAGTAGAAATAGATCATATATTCAGGATTCCAATGGCGTTAACAATTCTCAAAACATATGTTTTTCTCCTTTCAACTCAAATATTTGGATATTTTTCCCTTTCAGGTAGAACTTTTTTAATGTTGCATTTCTAAGATAAGGCTTCCTTGCAATTTACGGTTTTTTTTTTCTCGTTATTGCATTCACAATAATATATATATATATATATATATATATATATATATATATATATATATATATATATATAGAGAGAGAGAGAGAGAGAGAGAGAGAGAGGGGAGGGTTCCGCTACACCTCTTATATTGCACGTGAACTCTTCCCCTTGATTTCCACCACACATTTCTCCACTCATTCTCTCTCTTACCGTTTCAATATTATTTCTTAGTGGGAAGAGAGAGAATGAGTGGGGAAACGGGTGGTGGAGATTAAGGGGGAGAGTTCACGTGCAATATAAGAGATGTAACGGAACCCTCCTCTATATATATATATATATATATATATATATATATATATATATATATATATATATATATATATATATATATATAGACACACATAATATAAATAGATATATGTATGTATGTGTCCTTGTGTGTGTGTAAGCATATGTGTATAACATTGTTAGATGCCAATATGATAAGTTTGCATTTTCCTCCTTTAAAACATAAATTTATGGAAGAAAAAATTTCATGGTGACTTTTTTTTATTATGTTAAATGATTTCATTTCAAACGGAGAGAATTGTCTTTGTTTGAAAGAAGCGTACAAAATGAATATTTTGTACTAAATATTTTATTGTATTACCAAATTATTAATAATCTCCTATAATAGAAGAAACTGCTAAATTGAATTTGACATTCTGAGTTCTTGTTATTTTGTTTATAGATGCTTTGCGGTTTTGTCTTTTTTTTTTTTTTTTTTTTTTTTTTTTTTTTTTTTTGTTGTTGTTGTTGTTGTTGTTGTTGTTGATATTTTATTCATCTCAAATCCCTAAATCCTAATCTAGATTTTTTTAAGATGGTAGCATATAGAATAACTCCTGTAAATCTTTGTCTAATGTCTTATCATATCGATCTTCATTTTCCGAGTTCATCTATAACTTCAACAGCACAAAAGAATATGAATAGAGATTTCCACCAATATATTCATTGTTTTAATAATGTTTTGAATATTTTATAACATCTTATTTTTTTTCCCTATTTAAAATCAAAGGCGTAAAATTATTTGTTCTATTTCTTTTTCTGATGAAATAAATACCCATAACTAGACTAAAACATGAGATAATGAATTAAATGGATAGTATATTAAATAAGTATGTTGCTAAATGCACATCATTTTCTTCTCCCTAGTACCATTACTAAAAAATACGTTTAAAATTTAAACCATACACTTCATAATACCAAACATTTTAAATGGCTACCAGATACACTTTTTTATATTTTTTCCGCACACTGAACAATCACCGATCAACACTATTTTGTACGGCAACCAGACACTGAATAACAATAGTTCGGTGGTTAATAACCGTGAAAGACTAAGTTGGTCGGCTATAATTGGTTGTGCAAAACGATTTTATACCGTGGTTGAGTGCCTTGTGAAATGTGCTTGTTATCAGAGAGCACGTAAAATTTATTATATTTATTATTTGTATGTATAATATTAGGAAAAATAAAACTATGTGCCCTTAGCAATACACTGAAATAAAGATGGGAAAAGATTATAGTGGTCATTGATGGAATAGTGGATTTTAATTTTTATGCTAAATGAAATTTGCCCACAGTAATTTCTAGCATCAAATTTATTTTCATTGTTCATAATTTACCCATTGCATCTTAATTCCCTAACCTAAACAATTTCAAAGTTCAAACTATTAACGTACCCCAGTTTTTTAACAATGCTTTCTTAGTCTTTAAAGATTCAAAACACTCCCGGTAAACAAATTATATGCTAGATGTTTTACCTACATTAGTCTAATAACGATTCTAACAACAATTTGCTTGCAGTTGCAGATTCCACTCAATTTGGCATATGCTATGGAATGATAGCAAACAACCTACCACCCCCAGAAGAAGCGACAGCGCAGATTAAAAAATGCGGCTTTTCCAAGTTCCGATTATATGATCCTCATCCAGACGTTATGAAAGTAACTGATCGCCTTGTTACGATTGGAACCATAAACGAGGATCTTCCCAATCTTGCTAGTGATCCTCAGTATGCAACGCAGTGGATCGAAAAGAACTATCTTCCTTATAGTAACGTCCTCGACATCGTTGTCGGCAATGAAGTCATTCCAGGACAATACGCCAAGTATGTCGTCCCGGCCATCCGCAACCTTCGTGCCGCACTTGATCAATCCTCCAATCCTGAAGTCATGGTAATAATATCATATGATCCATAATTTTTATAAGCTTATCATTTACATACACCCACTATATTCATAATGCATTCCATTATTAACGGGCGACTGTCATGTTAGTAGGTAACGACTGCCATCTTCGGTAATTCATTAGCCAACAGCTACCCACCGTCGAGCACTGTGTTCGCTCCTGACTCAATAGAAGTGATGAAGGATCTCGTAGAACATTTTAACAGCTTACCCCCGGGGCACCAGCCAAATCTGTATATCCATATGTACCCCTACTTTGCCCATTCACAAGATCCAGAAAATGTTCCGTTAGATTTTGCATTGTTTAATACGACAGAGCCAAAGTTTCAAGATGGGGGGTTGTCTTACAATAACATGTTTGATTCGATGTATGATGGGTTTGCATGGGCGATGGAGAAAATAGGCGGTGGAAGCATTGGACTAACCGTTGGTGAGACAGGATGGCCTACCGCGGGCGGTGGAGCCTCAACGACCCCGGAGATAGCAAGCACTTATTCGGCAAACTTATACAACCATTTCACGAAAGTTGGGGGTTCGCCAAAACGGCCAAATAGTTTTGGAGATTTGTTTTTATTTTCAATGTTCAATGAGAATATGAAATCACCTGGGACGGAGCAAAACTGGGGGTTATTTAATCCAAGTTTGCAACAGGTTTATAATACACCATTCTGCCCTTGAATGCTTTGTAAGGAATATTATGTCATGTCTTGATAAGTCTCTATGATTTTATGTAACGGTATGCACTGTAAAAGTCATTTCACTAATGCAATTTCCATCAATAGGATTATTATTATATGACATTACTTGGTATTTTCCCTCTAATGGATTCAGCTATACATAAGTCTTTTCCTTTGTGATATTTCTTTCTTTCCTGATCATTTTCATTACAGTAGTCTTATTTGTAACTTTTTTTTGTTTTTTGTTTTTTTTTTGTTTTTGTTTTTTTTGTTTGTTTGTGTGTAGTACAATATGCAGTAATGTGAATGATACTCATGCATGACTTTTGTTTCCAAAATATTCCCCTTGATTTTAATGTTCAGGGAAATCCATATTATTTTCCAGAATATTTAGAAATCCATATTATTTTCTATAGTATTTAACCAAAAATGTAAAAGACTGAAGCAGCGGTATACGTGTGAGTTTATATACAGGCAACTCCATGAAAAATATGCAGGACCGTGTTTTATGTGCATGTATACTCATCCACTTTGAATAATTTTCTTTTTTTACTGTTCATGCCAATTATAATTGCTTTGATTACAAACAGTTCAAAAATCTCCATAATAAAGACTGCAAGGATCACAAGTTATATGAACTATCAAAATGGATCACGATAGTTAGCCTAGATGAAGAATTCTTGCTGTCTCTGGACTTGCAATGGTTAAGGACATGATTTAGTAGAGTTTTGGCAGTCAGAAATCAGATCATTTCCTTGTAGGAGGTCACGGGGTATTCATAGGCGCTCCAAAATGAGTTGGGCCAAGTAGCCTTCCCAGAAGGTACTCCACTCACCAGGGGCGGATCTAGCATTATAGTTGAGATGCACATTTGATTACGAACGTTGGATTTTTGATTCAAACTTGACCGGATGCCTCAAGAAGTCATGTGTTAAGGATGCACCATTCTTGTTGTGTAGAATCACGATTCGCCTTGCTTCAGTCGATCTAGCAATTTTCATGTCCGTCTCTGATCACTGGAAGCTTCTAGCACCATTGTCGACACCGTGATATGCCTGTCTTTAAACCTTAAAAATTTACCACCTTAGTTTGCATCCTTGATTCCACGCCCTTCCTGGCAATCTAACAACTACCATACACTTCATGGACCTCACCCGCTTAATGATCCGAACTACATACTGCTTTGCACCTGATTTTGGTCGTGATTCAGAACCCTGGGCCTTGCCCTCCTTTTACACTTGATCTTGTTAAGGGTTAGGTTGTCGTTTTAGGACTTGGACTCGACTCAGTGATGGATCTTGTGCTTGGTTGTAAAACATGCTTGATTCCGAACCAAAACTTGAACAGCTCAAATTCACATTTGAAACAACTCGTACTTCTAACTTGGACATGTTAGTTAAATGGACATCTTACTCTTACTTGAATGTAAAAGAAAGATGGACTTAAATTTCCACTTGAGTGTGGCTTTAAACTTGACATAAGCTTGTGGACTATTTGATATGCATATGGTTTTATGGACTGAACATACGTTGCTTTGAATCATAAAAACAACACACATTCCCCAGAGTCAGTTTTCAAAATGAACATGTTACCTTGAATCCAACACAAAAAATTTGCAACTTAACTTCTCTCATTTGGAATTAATAGCAAACTTGCATGTTCTAATACTGTTTTAACCAAGTTTGGGTCATTGAATTAAGTATAGTTGAGCTGGACTCCAAAGTTCTCTTCATAACACACTTGTACATCCGAAAGATCCTGCAATAATGAGTCGTTGTCTATTTCTCTAGTCGATAACGAGTAAGTCTAGATAAAACAGATGGTATGGAAAGCTCATTTTAGCTCAGATGGGATATCTATATGAGATAGTTCCATTTGAAAGCTCATGACCCATTGGATGCAAATCACTTAGATAAATCACTGCATTTCTCCTCGGAGGACACTCGGGATTCATGGATTGACACACTCCGACTTCGAGCTCCAAATATCACCCATTGAAAAAAACACTTAGGAATCGAATGCACCTGACTACGATGAACATAAGCTTCCTTGTGTAGGAATACTTCGCAGTACTCGACTCGCTTGCCTTGGGAAAAGGTAGTTCTTCTTCGCTCCACGGCAATGTGCAGTTGCCGACCCAGGAAGAAGGTGTTGACTGGCCCCCATCCGGTTACACTATGTGTCATTGCTTTATATGTGTTTGAACGTAACTATTTTCTCATGGACGATAATTTAGGAGATGGGGATTGGGATTGCGCCCTTCCAATTTCATCCGAACAGCGATGCCATGCTGACGTGCATGTATGTATTTTTTTTATAAGGAGTACATTCAGGCTCGCCCACATTTGATGAGCCTCTGTATCTACTTTTGTTTAAGCGAATGAGCAATCACCCCTACTTAGCCTTCGTTGAAGCGCAACCACCTCTAAATTTTTAAAAAAAAAAAACCACCTCTAAATTTTCATGCTACAACAACTTTACTGTTCCTTTTTCAAAATGGCCACCTATGTCATAGATGTGGGTTTTGATCTAGTTTGGGTTGAAGAAGAGATAGACGACGTGAATAACATTGTTGACCTTCTCTCTACAAGGCATTTTTCCTCCTTAGTTTGTTGACGCTTGGTGCCGCCATACGGTTTCTGTCCATGGCCAGCAACACCGCAAGCTCTAGGTTGTGTGCCGATCTAGTAGTTTGGTCTTCATTCGGTGATAAGGGATACATAGGGGTGGCCAAGTGACATTCATCGGCGAAGCCTGTTTATGGTTCGATGGCTTCTATAGGGAGCTTGATCGTGCGTGTACGTAGGGGCATGGATTCGAGTGCAGGAGAAAGTGATTATGGAACTAGGAAGAGGGGTTTAATGGGAGATTAAATTATTAAGGATAATTTGTTTAATTTAATTATCGCCGTTGCTAGTAAATTTATTTTTTAAATTTGATAACTTTTATTTTGTGTATCTTCTGCACACAAGGTCTGATTTGAACGTTTTTTTCTCCCGCTGGACTCATATTGGCGAGCTATACGTTCTCGAACAGTTTTGATATGTGGTTGACGAAACACCCCACCTCCATTAAGTCACTCACAAAGGGAATGCAATAACTTCGGTGAAGCATTATAGGTAAAAGATACAGATAGTTTACAAGACAGACATACAAACAGCGGGAAAACTGGAATTATTTCATAAGCAACGTGGTTTAGTCAAAATGTTACAACCATTGTCTTAAACCCAACTTCCAAGTCATTACAATAAAACTTCTGTCTTGATTAAAAACTCCAAATACACAAAGAAGCATAAAACAGTAGTAAAGTAGCATAAATCCCCAATAAAAGTGTAACCACAGCCATAGCTCAAGAAAAGAGAATTCAAGCAATACATCTACTCTCTACAAGCTGGAAAAGGTCTGGATTAAGCTGGAGTATTCTCTCCCTATGGATCTTGGGGGGGGGGGGGGGGGGAGAGAACGGAAGAAAAGAAGACGAAAGAAAACAGGTCAGACATAAAGCCTGGTAAACCCGGTGATTTTCAGCATGTAAATAAGAAAAAAGATCATGACATGAACAAACCGAATATAAGACAATACCATAGTAACAAGATAACATAAGACAAGAAAAGGCAAGATAAACTGAATATGTTATCGCACTCATTCATATTTCTCTGCACCTACTAACAATTGTTTCAACTAGCCCCATGTGTTCATAATAAAATGATCCCTTTATCGATAGGCTTCTACTCGCATGTATTTATTACTTATGTCATTCAGCCATGCTTGTTTGTAGATACCTGTGCTGGTCCCACCATGGGTGTATCAATCCCTATGATGGTAACTCGACATAATTCAAGATGCATAGTGTATAACTACTGATGCCTAGTGCCTATTTTTTCCACTTCAGAGTACGTGCACGTCCGTACTCCATCGGAACCTACACTGACGCACTACCGCCGCTATTTTGACCGCTTATTATCAGCCCAGTAATCGTGTCCCACCCTGCCTAGTTCAGGGTACCGTGATACATCTATGTGGGTTACTGCTGAAATTGGTCCTCGTTACTAGGGTTTCCTAACAAACATGTTATAACGGTTAAGTGTTCTCAATTTAACCTAACCCCACCCATTGTTTAATTAACATGTTGCATTGATTAAGTGTTGCCTATGTTAACTTAACCCTACCGTTCTTAGCATGTCTGTTCATTAATTCATTCATTAATGCACCAACCTCTCACATTAGAACTGTTGTTTGCGGTTGCTGAATGTGTCGGGCGGTTCCGGGCAGACTTCTACCGCAAACTCATTCTAACCTCGGGTTTTGGGCTTGATGCGCTAGCCTCTCACATTAGATCTGTTGTTGCGGTCGTTGGATGTGTCGGGCGGTTCCGGACAGCCTTACGCCGCAACTCAATCTAACCTCGGGTTAGACATGTTCATCTTTTAGCCAATTTACATATTTACCATACATGTCCAAGTCTAAATTTTTGTATGCCAATTATTACAATTGTAGTCAATTCAAGTTATGTCTCATTTACTTGTTATGTCCAAAATTACTCCAATAAGTTATACCCAATTCCCCGCGTTACAATCGCACGTACAACAAGAATCAAGCTAGGTTTCCAAATGAACCTAGTATTCATAAAATAAAACGAAAAGGGGAATAAAGAAGAAACGCAAGAATTTACATAAGAGAATAAGCATGTAAAGGTGTACCAAATACAAGAATCATGGTTCCAACTGATTTGTCGTACATTAGCAATAAATATGAGCAAACTGAGCAAGTTATATCATAGGCATAAAGATTCGATAGAACTGAAAACAAAAGAATCACCAATTTGATGTACAACAAGATAGATTTAATTGTATCACTGGTGACAGTCTCATAGGCATAGGTAATCTCAGATTTGATAAAAGAATGAGAATGAATTAGAATTGGTTATCATTACAATTAGGCATAGTTCTTGATTCGATTCATTACAGTCATGTTTTCTATTATGTGTTCAAATCTGAATAATAACTGAACTTACAGTGATAGGATTAGAAAAAGAGAATTATTTGACGTTGTAGCGATTCTAATCTCTCTTTGTTGATTGAGGCGGAAAACCTTTACTTTAATTTGAAGCTCTCCAATTTGATTTCTAGTTTGGAGAAGAAGGAGGCTAGGCTAGTTTAGAGATGGACAACATGGTGGCATCATAGAATAGGCTTATGAGGTTAGGGTTAAGTTTAGATATGTATTTATAGATGTGTTGGATTAATTAGAGCCGTTCGATCAACATTGGATCCATCCAAACCATCCAATCCAAGAAAATGCGTCATCAGACCAATCAAAGAAGGCTACATCAGCCCTAGGCTATAAAAATACGTCACTGGATCTGGATCTAACAGGTGTCGACTCCCTATAGGGGGGGTCGACTCCCTACAGGGGGTCGACACCTATGTCAACAACCCTATAGGGGGTAGACACCTCTATCGACTCCCCTTGGGGGGTCGACATCTCTGAGCGAGAAATTTCTCACTCAGCTTCTTCTTCTATTTTGAATTTCGAACTGGTTTTCTAATTTTTAATTATTATTTTAATTTAAATTCTGCTTAAACTTGAAATCTTCTAAGCTCCATAACTTTCATACGGAGTCCGATTTACGCAAACTCGGACTCTATCTCAAGCAGAATTAGCGTAACCCGTTTTACTTAATTCATCTTTTAAAATTTAAGTGTTCTTAATTTGTTATTTTAATATTCACAGAAAATACGGGGTGTTACATTCTCCCCTTCTTAAAGGGTTTCGTCCCCGAAATCTCTAAGTTAAGAAGAATGTATCCTAACACCCGACATCCATCTACTCAACCATCAATCACAGGCATCTGTTGTCCTTAAAAAGATTTCTAATGCTTTCATGATTATATGCATAGTGTGTGTATATGTCCTTATCTAATACAAAATAGGCGGTCTACTAATTCAGTTGACCTCCTTAATGTGAATTATGTTGGTGCCATGAGTCCATCATGTATGCAATTATTCCTAATCGTACTTTATAATTTCTACATGAGTGCACAATCATTCATACAAATGCAATATCCATATGATAATACATCAAGTTTCAATCCATGTACAAATACATATATGCATATGCAATATGAAAGTGACTGAGCCGATCTAGTACCTAATGTGTGTGTATATGCATCCACGAGCAACCACTAGCAACCACTTGCAACCATCAATCATAACATGTTTCAAATACATGTTTACTTTCGTTAGTTTCTACTTAAGGATCAATAATGGGATCGAGGAGATATACTTAAAAGATAGATATAAGCATGCATAAACTTATGGAAAAAGACATCAAGGATGTACCCTCTAAAAGAAAAGGGTAGGCTGCACGTATCTTGTCTTCAGTCTCCCAAGTCGCGTCTTCTTCAGCGTCACTCTAACTAGCTTGACCTCATGATTGCGTAGCTTTTTAACTTCTGTTCCCAAGATACGAGTTGCAACTCTTCTCACCGTCGCTTCTCATTCCACTTCTACTTCATCTAGTATGCTTGGCTCCACCACTTCCGCAGACTCGTGCAAGCACTTTCGTAGATGAGAAACATGAAAACATTATGAACTCCAGCCAATCTTTCGGGCAGCTCAACTCTATAAGCCATCGTCCCAATCCTCTCAATGATAGGAAATGGCCCTACAAATCTTGGTTCCCATTTTCCTATGGATCCAAAGTGAACGACATTCTTCAAAGGAGATACTTTAAGGAAAATCCTGTCTCCAACCTCAAACTCAATGTCGGTCCTTCTTTTATCCGTGTAGGACTTCTATCTATATTGTGCGGTCTTCATTCGTCTTCGTATCAAGTCCACCTTCTCTAAAGTTTCTCTGAACATGTCAGGCCCAAGTACGAGCTTGTCTGTAGATTCCCACTAACAAGTTGGTGATCGGCATGGTCTTCCATATAAGACCTCAAAGGGTGCCATGCCTATGGTGGCTTGGTAGCTATTGTTGTAGACAAACTCCACCAAAGAAAGATAATCTTCCCACGTTCCCCCAAAATCAAGAATGCACAATCTCAAAAGATCTTCTAATACTCTATTCATCCTTTCAGTCTGACCATCGGTTTGAGGGTGATAGGCAGTGCTTAAGCATAGTTGTGTGCCTACAGGCTCTTCCAAACTCTTCCAAAACTCACTTGTAAAGATAGGATCTCGATCACTTACTATGCTAGAGGGTATCCACTACAACAAAATATGTTATTCATAACGCCATTTAATAACTCGTTAGCCTAAAGTGTTATTATTTACAATTAATTTTATGCATCTCACGTCAATTTCATTTCGCAATTGTTGTAACGCTCCGTACCCTCTTGTCAAATTTCCATCTCCCTCCAACACCATTTTGTTTCCCTCCTCCCGTAGAATTATTTTTTGTTTTCCATCTCAAAAGCATTTCGTCTCCTACCGCAGAATCAAACTTCGCTCTTCCTCGAAAACCACAAACTTACCTCTTGTTCTATGAGAAATCAAACTTCGCTCTCTCATTCCGAAGAGTCCGCATCGATTGTCTTCCTAATCTCCGCATCTGAAGAAAATGTGTTGGAACCCTAATTTCGATTTCGATTTTGGTAAGCACAACTGTGAATAAAATTATTACAGAAGAAACTATATTATTTTCTTTGATTTGGTCATTACTGGCGGAAGCTGTTTCTATAATGATCATAACTGTATTTATTTTGTTGAATTTTGATTTTCTTTGATTTGGTAATTACTGGCGGAACCCTAACTTCGCTTTCTTTCCAATCAAACGCCTAATCCTGTGCTGCCACTACTCAAATACGATGTTCTCGCCCAGTCAATTCTGCCATCGGAAAGGTAAACTTTTAATTCCATCACAGATGAGTGGAACTGTAGTTCCTCTTTTGAAAATCGATATGCTCACCCATTTTTTTTCTAATGATTGTTGGTTCAAGCTCTGACGTAGTCGTAGCACTGATTATTGTACCCGCATCTGTTATTCCTATGTTTTCACCGTATTAATTCCTGCATCCTACCTTGGACTGAATCTTAATTTTTTTTCCAAACGTATACTCACCTCCCCTCCACTTCACAATGATATGGTACATTCTAGCTTTGCTCTTAAGTATGGTTTTACGTCGCTACGCTGTAATGTACGAAGTTCCGTACAAAGTTGTATTTTTATTCAGCTGAATTCTTGCTTCTCTTTAATTCCCTCTGTTATCTCCTTTATCTGCTGTTAATATATTTCTCCTGGTTTGTCACTCTTTCCATAGCTAATTGGTTGGAACTTCTACGTAAAATCTTGAAGGTCGGTCTCTTTAATCATTTAGTTGTACAATGCACATGAGTTTATGAATGTGTAGTAAATCTGTTACCATTTACGCGAAAAGATAACTTATTGTATTTTTTTGGCTCTTCCTATGCTAACAAATTCATTTTTTCATTTTTATATGTAAATTTCCTTCGTGTACAATATCCCTGCTTGGAAACCCTTTTCAGACCTTACACTGATATGTCGAACATGGTAACCTCATCTGGCATGTTACGCGATTACAATTAAGTAACATATAACGACGTACATTGCACATTATACTTATTTCGACTGATTTCAGTTTACATTTATTTTCAGTATGACTGAGAAATAAATGTTATGCATGTCCACCAAATTCATTAAGTGTAAGGGGTGGAAAAATCAAATGAACTGATTGCATACAATATTTTCTGTGTATTTTATTTTTTTACTTATACATATTTCACAATTCAAATCAGTTGTCCATGGATCGGGTGCTTCCTTATGTGGTTTACAATCGGAATTTGTATACTCCTTTATTAAATATTTTTAAACTTGAGTATGTCTGATGATTATGCTGCCCCAATACGCATTAAATTTTTTTTTTACATTACTCTCTTTTCTTCTTTCTACATGTTTATAAATTCATTACAATTTTTATTGCTTCCTTCATTTTTATACTGATTCACCTATATATTCCCTCATTGTTTTTGAAACAGTAAATGAAGACATTTTTTTATATTCAATTTATCTGCTAACTCCATCCTAAACTTCCATTCTTACTTGCTCATTTTGAGTTTTGTACATTTTAGGATTTTATAGTTTGTGCAAGTTCCATACCAAATAATAGTAAGTACAGTAAACATTAAACTGTTCCTATACTTTTGTTACCATGCAGATCATCCTACTTTGCAGTAGGGGGCACAGAGAGAGAGAGAGAGAGAGAGAGAGGGAGAGGGAGAGGGAGAGGGAGAGGGAGAGGGAGAGATATTGATTGTTGTATGCATGACTATTTGTCCATTCCAATTTAGATATAAGTTCACTCATAACTTAGAAATCAATTACACATAGATATCAAGGTATTTTTGTTCATTTTTTTAAACTACTGTTAATGTTAATAAAGCTTGATTTTGATTTATAAATCCTTTATTTTAAATCTGGATTGTCAATATTACAGAAACATAGACAATCATTTTAATAATGGGTAGGATTTATATATGTAACAGTTTGACAAGGATTTGATTTTTGTAGGCTAGTTGTTAGAAGAATTTACTTTGTTTACTTTAGTTTATGTGTTTCTGTCTCACATTTTACACTGTACACTTAATATATTTCATTACAAGTTCTTGAGACCTTACCTTATATATATATATATATATATATATATATATATATATATATATAATGTTTCAGTTAAACAAAACGGTTATATATTTCTGTGTTCGTAGATTGATATATTTCTGTATGCTCAATTACACCTGCTGCATGTATTTGTAAACACTGTTCTACTTTAAGTTACTGTAGCAAGAACCGATGGATTGTTTGATTATTTGTACAGGTATGAATTTACTGAAGTTATCGCGCAGTCGCTTCAAGCAAATTTGAATCCAGGGAAAGCAGCTCAGAAGATTGGAGTACTTGCTCATGAGCGAGCCTTGGATAGAATGGTAAAATCCCCTTTTGCTCCTGCAGCACGTGAGGCTGGGTTTTACCATGCTTGTCACCTATTGGCAAGCTTAACGATGTCTCTATCGTTGTGGCTGCTGCCTCTGATTCTTGATTGCCAACATTGTGCTTATTTATAGTTTTGCATGTTGATATCGATTAGCGTAGAAAATACTGATTTCTTTTGTTTTCAAACAAAAATTTATTATAATGTTTAGGTTGCTAAAAAAATGAAAAATAATAAAAATACTTAAGATGTCTTTATAGTTGTTGCTTTTCTTAGGACAAAAACCATGTTAATAAAATTTGCAATAGTGAAATGATTTGCAGTAGTGAAATGATTGTTGGTTAAATAGATATTTTATTTTTATGTACAGTTTGCAAGTTTATGTCAGGCTGTTTCACATAATGTTGTTGTTTGATACAACAGAAAGTTGCATTCTCTATTTCAATATCATTGTGTGTTCAGATCATAGTTATGAAAGGCGCGCCGCGGCGCGTGCCATGGCGCACGGCGCGGCGAGGCGCGGCGTTTGCTCCATTTTTGTTCGCGGCGAGGCACATATGAAAAGGCGCACCAAATGGTGCACGACGCAAAATGGCGTGCCTTTTCTTTATTTTATGGTTTTTTCTTTTTTTTTCGTATTTCAAACTGCTATAACTACTACTACAATATTCTTACCATCACTACAACCACCATCACAACTACTATTACTATTATTATCATAATGATGTGAAATATGAGAAAATTTGTTAATATCTTTTTTTTAGTTATATGAAAACAAAATTACATCATGATTATTTTCTATACGATTATCATCAGCGAGTTAATAACCTTACAATTATGTAATTGGCTGATCTTAGCATGCCGATTTTTAGAACTGACATATGTTTTATTATCCAACTTAGTTTAGATTCCTTTTAATATTGTCAGAAGTATATAATTTAATGTATAAAAGATCATAAAATATTTTGATGCAAAAGCAAATGAATGAAACTCTGAAGCCGTGAACGATATATCAAGAGAAGCAATTTTGGAGGAAGAAAAAATATTCTCATAAGATAAGCATTCAAGCAGCTCTAAAATATACCCTTGGATTTTATTTTATTTTTACATATACGTTGTCTTTGTACGATTTGTCTGTAATATAAAAATATTTCATGATTTGGTATCTGTTAAATACAATCGAGCATTAAAAAGAATGTATAATATTTGTTAAAATAGATTTTTTAGCAAAAAATAGTTTTTTTAAAATCTTTTGTTAAAATATTAATTATATTAAAAAAATATGCGCAGTAAATTAAAAAGGCGCGCGCCATTTGCCGTGCCATGCGCCAAGGCTCCAAAGATGGTTTGCGCCTTTTTGTGTCGGGCGCCATTAATAACACTGGTTCAGATAGAAGGAAATAAACAACTTAGGTGTTGTTCCCACGGGTAAGTTGCCCAGTTTTTCCATGTCTCATGATGGAGCAAAATGCTCCTTTTGTTTCTTTGTCTGCACCGTGAGGGGCATGATGATCATCCCTTAATGTTACGTATTGGCATGGAATGGACCTCCTAACTCTTATTGTATTTGTTTCACACTTTAGATATTTGGTAAACTAAGCGAGCGCTTGTTATATTCCCATATTGATAATTATTCAAAATACAATATAATAAGAGGCAAAATGTGTGCTTTGAAATCTTGATTGTATAGTGTAATCTTTTTTCCTTTGCTCCCAAAGGTTTGTTTCCAAAGTGATTTTGCCTGTTTCTTGGCTTTTGGTTAGTGTATGTGCATGCATGCAGATCTATATATCTACTTAGGGACAGAAACAAAACTGGTGGTTGATACTTCAAGAGGATAGAGATTGCGTGCAAATGTTAGTGCCCAACTACATATTGATTTTACATTTTGATTTTAAACTTCCATTAAAGGGAGAATTATATTTGTATCTTTATGCTTGCTTAATTCCTTTTTTGGCAGTTTGATATAACCTTCCCAGCACTTCCTTGTTCCCTATTAGCCGTTGATACCGTGGATATCAGTGGCGAGCACATTATGATATTGCAAGATTCAGATTAAAATTTTATTTTTAGTCTGTATATTCCCTAAAAATTAGTTACTGCTCATCATATACTTATGCACAATAAAATGTGCTCCACTTTATGCAGTTGCATGACATACATAAAAAACGAATTGATCGACATGGTAATATAATTGGGTCGAGACAAGATGGTATTGGTGCACCAAACAAATTTCAGAAGATGAGAGTGAGATGATTATTTAGATGGTATTCACTAAAATAATTTTCAAGCTCAAACCATAAGAAGACGGAAGAAATGATATTTAATGTCATAAAATTCAGTTCATTTAGTTATTCTGGTAATGTATGATGGTGGTAGATAGTAAAGTAGTGTTTTTTTTAAAAGAAACGTACTTATTTGAATACTTACATTGGTGGAGTAATGAATTATGTAATCTAGAGTAAAATAGCAAAGATTCATTATTTAGGCTACTTGTGGAAATGCAGTGGCTGGGAAATTAACCACGTCTGCCAAAAAAAGAGTTAGAATCAAGTCCATTTTTCCATGGAGTACTGAAGCTACTCTTATGTTTTTACCTTGTTGACATAATTTGTTTAGCCAAAGGCACCAATTACTTTCTGGTATATTTTGGATGATGGCAAAATAATAATCATGGTAATGATGCAGTTATCATTGCATATTAATCCTTGATATTAGTGCACCAATTACTCTCATTTCATGAAACCCTAGTTCTTCATGTGTCTGTTGGTTGTTGCCATTACTAAAATAATTTTATCTTCTACAAGATAAATCCAACTTGAAGTAACCTTTTCATTTGTAGGATTGATGGATTTTTTGTTTTGTTTTTGTCTTTCTAGACTGCAATCATATCTGGTCTTTCTTCCTTGCCATGGTTGATCAAGCCTCTTTATAGGTTTATCAAGTAAGCCTTGTCTTTTTTTTTAATTCATTGTCTTAATCTTGCTGGTGAAATCGCCAATCGGTCCATTCAGAAAGCTTTTAAAAATCAACATTTTTTGTGAATTTAATGCAAAAAGTTGGTTTCAATGCAAAACAACAAGAACTTCTAATGTTTTCTTAACTTTATCTGAATAAAAAATATTTGAAATAAACTACTAGTGTTTTAACAGATTGATTTTTTTACCTATAAGCTTTCTAAAATCGAAAGATTTTTTAATAAAAGCAAATAACACTTCTGGATTTGATTGACAAATATAACTTTAATCAAACTTATTGCAGTTTTGTGTTGCAGTGATTCAGTTCCACTGTTTGGCTACCGAAGAAGGTCATATCTGATTCTTTCTGGGCTACTTGGATTGTTTTCATGGTTCTTGATGGCCACTGTAGTTGATAGTCAATATAGTGCAGCTTTTTGCATACTTCTTGGTTCTTTTTCAGTAGCTTTCTCGGATGTGGTAGTTCTCTTATCCTTTAATTTCCTTTATTTATAAGTTTGCCAGCACCCTTGTTGGTTGCCTTATTGATTTCACTGTCTTCTTTTTGAGTTTTGAACTGCAAGCATTTTATTTGATATGATGTTAAAGAATAATTTATTATCACACAGCCAGTTGACAATTTAAGTATTTATTATATTTTATTTAAAATGCACCTCATTTGGATTGTTTTTTTTTTCCTGTGATTTCTCAATATAACCCCTCGTGAGAGTCAAATGCATAGACTAGATGATACAGAAGTGTGATGGTTAAATGCATGAATTTGGTCTGAAACCCCTAATAAAACCAATTGGAAACGTGGAAATTAGTTTCTTTATGTTGTTAGGATTCATGAAATATATATCATATTGATTTTACTAATTAGAATTCATGCAATAGTTGAAGCTACCAAGACGTCTTCAAAAAAGTATGAAAATTACGACTATTAGAATTCATGCAAACGAAGTTGAATGATATATTAGACCGTATCATTTGTTTTATGTGTAATTGAAGTGTAAATGACATATTGAGGTATATTTTGGTTGGTAGCCCTTGTTATCATGGGACGTATATGCTTGTAAACGGTGAACATAAACATTTCTTTATGCTTTTATAATTTTTTGCATAGCTCAATTTATGTCAATAAATTTTTAACATATGCCTGGTGACTCATATTTCAGGCGATGAATGATCATCCTGATGCATGGCCATTTAGGGAGCCGGTTGATGCACGTGATGTTCCTGACTATTACGATGTTATCAAAGATCCAATGGGTTAGTGCACTTCTTAATTTAATTTCCCAAGTACAGTTTTTCATAGTTACTTATTATGTATTTCTGATATCTTATTTCCTGCTCCATTCACAAGAATCATTGTTGATTTGAGCTATCTGATTTGTGATTGTTTATCTAACTTGCTGACATTTAAAATATCAATCTAAAACAAAGTTGTAAATCATAAAGTCTCATAAACCAGAAATTTGAAGAAAAAAGACCGCGAAAACACAAAAAATCAGTCTCTTATGAGAACAGTAAAAGTATAAACTATAAAGACTTACCTCTCGACCGCACTATGATGAACATCTTGTCTGTAGGTTTCTTGCTACTTCAAAAATTGCAAGTCAGTACAAGTTATTAATATATTTTATTTAATATTTGATTTTTTATGTCTTGCTGATTGGAACTGTCAATAATACTTTTCTTGAATAATGCTTACTACACATTTATAAATGGTTGCAGAGCGGATCAGTATACCACACACATACCTTATTACTTGAGCTTACCATCTTTTGTTGCCAACTGCACATAGCACATTGTTCACGGAACTTATATATCATGCCAGATTAATGATGAACAGCTGTTTGATCTACATGGACCCCGTTTGGTGGAAGACACTTGCCTTGAATTTATCTTTTCCAGAAAATATTTTGGGCTTCAATCAAACAGGCGGTACTTGTACTAATGTCAGGAAGCAATGGGCCATTAAGAAGATGTATGACCGTGTTAAGTATGAGCTATGTTTGTCTTTTTGGAACCAGGTGATTGCATAGTATCCATGGACTATTTAATGGAAAAAGAAAGGCTTTGAGCAGTTGACGTTCTTAGTGATGCATTTGGTACTTGTAAACTTTAAATATGAACTATGTTTTGTCTTTGTGTACTTAAATTGACATCAATATGGAATTGAAAACATATGTATTGAATTTGGTAGCTCATGGATTGAAATTATTTTTTGTTAGTTGACACTTTATTTTGTTATCATGAATATGTGTTATATTTGTTGATTATTATATTCGTTCTTACATTGCTCTTTAAATTGTTATGAAGATTTATTTTGATTGCTATTGTTAAAATGTAATATATATGCATAGCTCTACGAATTTTATAGCGGTATATATGAGCTATAAAAGGTTTTAGCAATACTATAACATGTTAATTTAATAGCGTCATATAGCCGTTATTAAATAAATATGTTATAGCGGCTACAATGTGTTATAAAGGATTCTCACTTTCATTGAGATTCAGATGTTTAATAGCGATGAGGATGAGCTATTGTCTTTAAGTAACATAACGGCAAATTTGTGCTATAAAACCATACTCTTTTATAGCGGCAAATAAAGCGTTATAAATATTTAGCAGTTTTTTATAACATGTTCATATACAGCAGTTATGGAACCGCTATAGTTCTTATTCATAGCGGCTATAGGCCGCTATAAAAGACCAGTTCTGTTGTAGTGATCCCATGTAGTTGAGCAACTTCTTCAAGATAAATGGATGCTAATGATGAGGTAGTCCTCCTACTCTTAACAGGTATAAAGTGAGCACTTTTAGTGAGCTTGTTAACAATTACCCATATACTGGTATTGCCCCTTCTTGACCTAGGAACCCATCTATAAAGTCCATCGAAATGTTATGTAACAACCCGGAAAATCTGGGCCAGTTTAAAATTTTTATTTTGGCAATTTTAGCGAATTTTGATTATTTAAAATGAATTATTTTAAATAATATCGTCGAGAAATTTGTTTTGAATATAATTAGAGCGTATATATTATATACGCGTCGTCGTCGTTAGAATATATAAATATTTATATATAATTATAAAAGGAATTGAAAATGGCGCGGTAGTTCGATAATTCGATTTCAAACTTCAATTGAATGTACCGGGTGCAAAACAATCCGGATTTTAGTGAAACCAAAAATGTTAAGATCTAATTGATGATATCTTTCCAACGAATCCGAAAAATCGAGATTTCATGGCGGGAATCAAAAGATATGTCCAGTTGAAAATTCTGAATAGTCGCTATGGAATTCAGGCCCTTAAAAATGGACATTTTGCAAACGACCTCGGATTTCGACGAAACCACTTTTGTTGGGTCCGGGATGTAAAGTTATTGCTAGATTCCAAATTTCATAATTTTTCGAATCAATATGTGAGTGTGGCATAGGAAAACGTGTTTTGACCATTTCAGTTGATTTTAATCGACTGGAAAATGGCCATTTTTCAAACGGTCTCAGAATTTGACGAAATTAGTTTTGTTAGGACCGTATCGTCAATACGAAGATAGAAAATATTTTTCTAGAATTTTTCGTGTTAGTATGTGACCCCAGTAAATTGAAATGCGCGTTCAAATTCAATATATAAAGGTATATTTTGATTTTGACGAAAACTGATCGAAACGGCCAAACTGGCTTATGGGACAATCCCATTGTGTTCGGAATGAGGGTAATTAGCTAGGGACGACAGTCGTTGGGTCCGGTTTTGAGTTCGTATGCGAAAGCACATATATAGGAATTAAATATAAAATAAATATTAAATTATTCCCTTCCATCCCTTTTTCTCCCCTTTTACCCGGTCAAACCTACCCCCCTCCCTCATTCAAATCAAACCCAAAAAAAAAAAAAATGAACGGAGCTAGACGCCATTGCACCCTCAGCCACCGTCGATGGTGGCGCCCTACCCCGTAACCTCATCGCCCTCCTCCAGACATCGACGCCTTCACAATTGCGCTCGCCATCGCCCTAAATCGAGAAGCCCTAGCCCCTTAAAACCCACTGCACCACCACTGAAACCGCCAGCTCCGACTACCCACACTCGAACCCGCGGCGTTGACCCCGCAACCGAAGCTCCGGACTGGAAGTGGACAACGACGATTGTGGAGGAGGCTCAGGCGCTCCGTTCGCCGGCCGTGGATCGAACTCCGGCCTTCTCTGGTGAAGCGCGCAGGAGGATTTTGACATCAACGAAGAACGGGCTCGATTAACAGTGAGTGAAAACATTGATTTGTTTTTCAGTTTTGAATATGAATACCCTAGATAAAAACGTGATTTTTATGTAAATGACATAGAAAAAAAGCTGTGATTTTTGTATAGGAAAAGTTTGAATCTTTATATAGTTGAAATGGTGAAATAAAAATGGGATTTTTATATATTGAACTTTGAAATAAAAATGGGATTTTTATATATTGAACGTTGAAATAAAAATGGGATTTTTATATATTGAACTTTGAAATAAAAATGGGATTTTTATATATTGAACTTTGAAATAAAAATGGGATTTTTATATATTGAACTTTGAAATAAAAATGGGATTTTTATATATTGAACTTTGAAATAAAAATGGGATTTTTATATATTGAACTTTGAAATAAAAATGGGATTTTTATATATTGAACTTTGAAATAAAAATGGGATTTTTATATATGAACTTTGAAATAAAAATGGGATTTTTATATATTGAACTTTGAAATAAAAATGGGATTTTTATATATTGAACTTTGAAATAAAAATGGGATTTTTATATATTGAACTTTGAAGTAAAAATTCGTTTTTTTTATATATCGAATAGCATAGTAAAAATTCGATTTTTACATAGGTAGTAAAAGCGGACAACGAAGATGACGAAAATGCGATAGCAATGAAGATTTCTATCAATGAAGTGCCGTGGAGCTAGGATAGATATATGTGAGAATTTCTCACCTTTCAATTTATTTTTCTAGTTATATATATATATATACTAGGATGCAGACGGTGCTTAGTAGCACCCGACACAATCGTCCACAGACCATGGACTTGTTTGTTTGGCTGTGTTGTTAGTTAGATTGTTTGAGTTGATTTGAATTGTTTGGTAAAATGAAATTGATATGATTGATGTGTGAATGGCGTGGGCCTTCACTAGACCGGGGACAAGGCTAGGCCTTATCCCGTTTCTAGTATCGTGTCGTTATGCCGCCGAAATTTTCTAAAATATGTTAGAAAAATAAAAATATCATTTTATTTAAAGAATGAACTGAATAGAAATTCATATGTTGGAATAAAATGTTTTATCGTTAAAAATATAATTTTTAACGTGAATATGAATAAAAAAATATTCATTTACAAACCGGACGGTTTGTTTATGTACACTGATTTGACTGATATTGATTGGGTCGATAAATTTTACACATCGCCCAACTGCACAAATAAAATCTGTGTTTGATTGTTTGAAACCCCACACGGGTGTTGGGATGAAACTTGAAGTTCACTCATCCTGATTGATTAAATATGTCGATCGATTGATTGACAGGCTGTTATAAGCGTTAGATATCTATATTTGACGCTTATACAGTGTAGTGCACTTTGGTTGATGGTTGATTATTTTTCAATGCTATTATATGTGTGTAATGTATGAAAATCCATATAACTAACTTTATATGGTAATTGATTGGGCCTCATTCCAATTTGAAAAATAAAGAATATTATAAAATAAAAGTTCATGTGTTGACAGTACTCATCCATTGAGATTGGTCATGTGTTGAACGAAACATTTTAGTAATAAAATTTACATCTTTATAATATAAAATAAAAGTTCATGTGTTGACAGTACTCATCCATTGAGATTGGTCATGTGTTGAACGAAATGTTTTGATAATAACAACTATTTTGAAAAAGAAATATTTGAAATAGAATATTTGAAAATAGAAATTTATGAAGCCGTGTTGATTAGATTGACGCCATTTTGACGTGAACGATATTTATATCGAATTCAAAGTGAATTGAAAACGATTTCGAAATGAAATGAATTGAAAACGATTTTGAAATGAAATGAATTGAAAACGATTTCGAAATGAAATGAATTGAAAACGATTTCGAAATGAATTGAATTGAAAACGATTTCGAAATGAAATGAATTGAAAACGATTTCGAAATGAATTGAATTGAAAACGATTTCGAAATGAATTGAATTGAAAACGATTTCGAAATGAATTGAATTGAAAACGATTTCGAAATGAATTGAATTGAAAACGATTTCGAAATGAATTGAAAACGAATTCAAATTGAATTGAAAGCAAATTGAAATAAATTCAAATTGAATTGAGATTTGAATTGAATAGAAATGAATTTTAAAACGAATTTATAGAGAAGAATTCAATTTTGATTTGAATTGAAACGGAAGTTGAAATTGCTTTTGAAACGAATTTAATACTATTTATATAATTCGTTTTAAATAGAAATCGACGAAGTATATATTATATATATTATATATATAATATAATGGCCTGAATAGAACGCGCCGCGCCGCGGCAGTTCGCGAATTTCGACCATTGATTTCAAACGGACATTTCGGGAGATCCGACCGTCGGATTCTCCTAAAACCGGAACCGTTGGGTTCGTATCGAAAAGAGCTTTCTAACGAATATTAGAAATTTGAAATCTAACGGTTGGATTTGGAGTTACGTCCAAATCAAATTTGAAAAAGGTCGCTGTAAGTGCAGTTCGATGGCCATTGATGGAAATCGACTATACGGGCCTTGATAAAATTATTAAAAATAGTAATAATTTGTGTAAAATCATAAGAAATGATTTAGAAAGGATTGGGATGAAAAACTCCATATTTGAAAGGATAAAAATAGATTTTTATCGAAATGAACTAGTTTTGAACTAGAATTATAATTCTATTTATTTTTAAATAAATAAATTGAATTTGAAAAAGGGTTTTGAAAATAACCAAAATTTCCAATGATTGCATTGGAGTGGATTTGAATCGAAATTGTCTTCGGAATATTTCGATGTTGGAATTCGTGATTCTACAGATGTTGTTATGGAAATTTGAAAGATATATATATTTATATCGTTATTTCCAATACGACATTTGTTAGTCGTAGAATTTGATATTGAATATAAGCCGATATATTTTCTATTCAGAGCCTTATATTGAATATCAAATGTGATTTGGGTTTGTCGTGAATGGTGTCTTCACTAACACTGTTCTTGAACCCAGTTGAGAAAAGATTAAATCTTTTTATTTAGATTTAATGAAGTGTACCAATTAAATAATATTTAATTGGAATTGAATTGATATTGATTTTTGGGTTTATCGTGAACAGTGTTTTTAAATAACACTCGTTCTTTAACCCGATAATTAATGAAGGTGATTTTGGGTTTATTGTGAACTGTGTTTTTAAATGACACGGATTCTTTAACCCAGTCACAGATTAAAACTAAGTGGAGTTTTAATGAATCTTTAATTAGATTGAAATAATCGAAATGGAGTATCACCAGTTTTGCTCCAGGCGATAGTTAAATCTTTAATTAGATTTGAACGTGAAATGGTAATTGAATTTACCGATAACACCGTGGTGTTAGATATGAAGTATAACCAGTTTTACTTCATGGGATGAATAGGTTGGGATTGGGAAATTAAAACAAATGATTACTTCGGTAAGGTTCGTTAATCCCGACTAGTTTGAATTGATATTCAAAAATAGATTATAGAATAAATTCAAGAAATTTATCTTGGATAAAATTAATGGGAACCTTTCCCTATGAATGTGAAATTTAGAAATTGACTGTCGGTTAGCCAAACAGAATGGTTTTCTGGATATTGATCTGATGTTGGTTTCGGCCTTCGGGGTTAATATTTGGGGAATTATTCTCTTGATTAATTTACGGTTAGTGACTAATGAATTGGAATGAGGCGTATGTTGTGTTTGTGTAACACTTATTTAAAATATACGCGAGTTATTCAGAAAGACCGGGTTTATCCCATTCTGAATAACTGATACGACGATAAGTCGAAGATGAAGACGATGGTCGAAGACCGGAGGTCTTCACGTCGTTTGGGTGATAACTGATGATCTTGATTGGGCTGTACACCCAAGAAGATGGAAACAGTTGGTGATCGTCCAGACGTACTTGGAGATCGATGGATATGCGGGGTACTAGGTGCCTCCGGTTTCGTTCAGACCCAGAACGGACTTGTAAATGGACTGTGTGTCTGACATTGGATTTTAGTCTGTGTGATTGATCTCTATTAAATATATATCTGTTTGGCGGCGGAGAATTTATTCTCTTGCTTAACGCCCTTCTCTGAGACGTACGAGCTCAGGGGTTATATATTGATGGATATCAAACGCATGGAGTGAATTGCCTGTGTGGCGTGCCTAAGTGGCAATTGATCGAGGCTTCTGTTGAAAAGCAAAGTCTTGTGGTGATGATCAAAGCATGGCCTTTGTGGCGTAGCTTTGTGTAACGTTTACCTCGCGTGTTTCACACCCGGTATGAACCAAAAACGGGAGACGGACCTCAGGGAGGACTTGCGTTTCTTTCTAGCTAAAAGTGGCGTCAGTGGTTTTACACGCCCTGACGAGTTTGACTTATGTGGCTGTTGCTGTTGCGAGGCGCCTCGGATTGATCGGTCGTTCTCGAACCGATGGAGTCATTTGATGGCTCATTTGCGCCCCAAAGGGCGGGGAAACGTAGTGTTCAGGCATTTTAATCCACATCGGTGGACCGGCCCTGTCGCTCCTAGGGTCACTCGAGCTCTGATCCTGAGACATGGTAGGCTAGATTGTCTCGAATCGGTTGAGGACTATCTTTTGCCTCGGTTCATAGACGGAAATCCAATTTCCAAATACGTGACATTTGCGGTTTTATTTATAGATCCTAGTATGGCGACATAGTGGGATGGGGCGCTCATGCCGCCTATGATTGATACTTATGATTTGAAGTTGTTTTATACACTATGCACTTATAATAGTATCAAACGATTTGTTTTAACCGTATCAAGCATTCTTTGGCTGTTATAAGGGAAAACCATATCCTCGGCTGCGTTGCATTGTGTGATGGGACCTGGGTCTTATAACAGCTTCATTTTTCTTTATTTAGCATTGCGCTGTTTGTTTTATGCACTGGTATTCTTGGGAGGAAACCCGTTCCGTGTTATACGGCGTGGTCCCTTGATTTACCTAACTTTAAAAATAAAGATTAATAACTGTTTTAGTTCTCACACCAGTCACATGACTGACCTGGAGTTTATTGTTTTAACCTAAACTCTGGGTGCCCCTATTTTTGACATGGGCAGCTAGTAGTTTTGGGTTTTGCAGATTTATATTCACAGGATCCTGGTTTACAGCTGGAACGATATCCGGAAAGCTTTGTATCCGTATATCTACTTCTAGTTGTGTATTGTATTATTTTCCGCTGCTATGTATTTAAATGTAATTTAAATCTCTGATATTTCTGTGTAATATTCATTTATACTCTGTATATTCTTGTATTCTGATGCATTGTGGTAATATACATTGAAATGTTCTTCTGTATGCGTTCTACTTTGTCGTGTTCTCAAACGATAGGGCTTTTCGAACGGCCTGGATCGGTTTAGCGACTGGTTCGGACCGAGCGAAATTCCTTGCCGTCACAGTTGGTATCAGAGCTTTGGTTTACAAAGCTTAGAGAACAAGGCACATTAGAACCATACGAAAGAATTCATCAGATATTGGATTAGTAATATCCAATTAGAATGACTCGTTAGAGATAGGATCAGTAGTATCCTAGAACGGGTGTGAAGAGTATATTTTTCAAATGAAAATAATTTTGTTTTGAAAATTTAAATCAACTATTCGTATTTGATTATTTATTTATATTGATTTTGGACAATTCGGTATATAAAGAATCTGCATATACGCCTTGCAAACGTATATTCAAAGTTTTAATATATTGGATAGATATAGAATTACCCTCTAATCGCCCGGAGATGATTTTGATGATGGAGCTCCATCATTAGAATTTATATTCGAGTGACGAACGTGTAATATCTATATATCTCCTATTGACTGGTGTGAGAACCAAAATTAGATAGGGCCTATTGTTGTGATTTGGCATCAAAAATCTGATTTTTGACTATGTATCAAAGTTATCCATTTCAAAGGCTAATCAACAAATTGATTGATGTTTGTGTTGTTTGTTTATTTGTTTGATAATTTTGAACCATTTAGCCTAATTGAAACAAATATTGTATTGTATTGAAATTTGGTCGCATTTGCTTGCATATATATGTACTTACATTGAACAGGTCATAGCAAGGAGGCTAGAGCAGAGAATAAAATTTGTTTGCCCGACAAATAGGTACATGTTTACTACATAATTTACTGTTTTGTTTGGGTGATGATGATTTTATGAGCCTATTGGCTAGCCGCTTGGCCTTTTCTTTTTCTTTTTGAGATCTGAAGGACCGGGGAAGCTATTTGAAATTCCCCGATGCTCCCGGTGCAGGGGAGGTTATGGCGAAATTTTTCAAAAATTTAGGGTGTTAGCCAAATTTTTGAAATTTTGAAAATTCTCAGAAACTAAAAAGTTGGAGAATGGAAGCCAGATCGAGCGTAGAGTTGATTAATCAAACCACTTTCGACTTTGTTCCTTTTCGAGGACGAAAAGTTTTAAGTGGGGGAGATTGTAACAACCCGGAAAATCTGGGCCAGTTTAAAATTTTTATTTTGGCAATTTTAGCGAATTTTGATTATTTAAAATGAATTATTTTAAATAATATCGTCGAGAAATTTGTTTTGAATATAATTAGAGCGTATATATTATATACGCGTCGTCGTCGTTAGAATATATAAATATTTATATATAATTATAAAAGGAATTGAAAATGGCGCGGTAGTTCGATAATTCGATTTCAAACTTCAATTGAATGTACCGGGTGCAAAACAATCCGGATTTTAGTGAAACCAAAAATGTTAAGATCTAATTGATGATATCTTTCCAACGAATCCGAAAAATCGAGATTTCATGGCGGGAATCAAAAGATATGTCCAGTTGAAAATTCTGAATAGTCGCTATGGAATTCAGGCCCTTAAAAATGGACATTTTGCAAACGACCTCGGAATTCGACGAAACCAGTTTTGTTGGGTCCGGGATGTAAAGTTATTGCTAGATTCCAAATTTCATAATTTTTCGAATCAATATGTGAGTGTGGCATAGGAAAACGTGTTTTGACCATTTCAGTTGATTTTAATCGACTGGAAAATGGCCATTTTTCAAACGGTCTCAGAATTTGACGAAATTAGTTTTGTTAGGACCGTATCGTCAATACGAAGATAGAAAATATTTTTCTAGAATTTTTCGTGTTAGTATGTGACCCCAGTAAATTGAAATGCGCGTTCAAATTCAATATATAAAGGTATATTTTGATTTTGACGAAAACTGATCGAAACGGCCAAACTGGCTTATGGGACATATCCCATTGTGTTCGGAATGAGGGTAATTAGCTAGGGACGACAGTCGTTGGGTCCGGTTTTGAGTTCGTATGCGAAAGCACATATATAGGAATTAAATATAAAATAAATATTAAATTATTCCCTTCCATCCCTTTTTCTCCCCTTTTACCCGGTCAAACCTACCCCCCTCCCTCATTCAAATCAAACCCAAAAAAAAAAAAAATGAACGGAGCTAGACGCCATTGCACCCTCAGCCACCGTCGATGGTGGTGCCCTACCCCGTAACCTCATCGCCCTCCTCCAGACATCGACGCCTTCACAATTGCGCTCGCCATCGCCCTAAATCGAGAAGCCCTAGCCCCTTAAAACCCACTGCACCACCACTGAAACCGCCAGCTCCGACTACCCACACTCGAACCCGCGGCGTTGACCCCGCAACCGAAGCTCTGGACTGGAAGTGGACAACGACGATTGTGGAGGAGGCTCAGGCGCTCCGTTCGCCGGCCGTGGATCGAACTCCGGCCTTCTCTGGTGAAGCGCGCAGGAGGATTTTGACATCAACGAAGAACGGGCTCGATTAACAGTGAGTGAAAACATTGATTTACTTTTCAGTTTTTACATATGAAAACATTGATTTGTTTTTCAGTTTTGAATATGAATGCCCTAGATAAAAACGTGATTTTTATGTAAATGACATAGAAAAAAAGCTGTGATTTTTGGATAGGAAAAGTTTGAATCTTTATATAGTTGAAATGGTGAAATAAAAATGGGATTTTTATATATTGAACTTTGAAATAAAAATGGGATTTTTATATATTGAACTTTGAAATAAAAATGGGATTTTTATATATTGAACTTTGAAATAAAAATGGGATTTTTATATATTGAACTTTGAAATAAAAATGGGATTTTTATATATTGAACTTTGAAATAAAAATGGGATTTTTATATATTGAACTTTGAAATAAAAATGGGATTTTTATATATTGAACTTTGAAGTAAAAATTCGTTTTTTTTATATATCGAATAGCATAGTAAAAATTCGATTTTTACATAGGTAGTAAAAGCGGACAACGAAGATGACGAAGATGCAATAGCAATGAAGATTTCTATCAATGAAGTGCCGTGGAGCTAGGATAGCTATATGTGAGAATTTCTCACCTTTCAATTTATTTTTCTAGTTATATATATATATATATATATACTAGGATGCAGACTGTGCTTAGTAGCACCCGACACAATCGTCCACAGACCATGGACTTGTTTGTTTGGCTGTGTTGTTAGTTAGATTGTTTGAGTTGATTTGAATTGTTTGGTAAAATGAAATTGATATGATTGATGTGTGAATGGCGTGGGCCTTCACTAGACCGGGGACAAGGCTAGGCCTTATCCCGTTTCTAGTATCGTGTCGTTATGCCGCCGAAATTTTCTAAAATATGTTAGAAAAATAAAAATATCATTTTATTTAAAGAATGAACTGAATAGAAATTCATATGTTGGAATAAAATGTTTTATCGTTAAAAATATAATTTTTAACGTGAATATGAATAAAAAAATATTCATTTACAAACCGGACGGTTTGTTTATGTACACTGATTTGACTGATATTGATTGGGTCGATAAATTTTACACATCGCCCAACTGCACAAATAAAATCTGTGTTTGATTGTTTGAAACCCCACACGGGTGTTGGGATGAAACTTGAAGTTCACTCATCCTGATTGATTAAATATGTCGATCGATTGATTGACAGGCTGTTATAAGCGTTAGATATCTATATTTGACGCTTATACAGTGTAGTGCACTTTGGTTGATGGTTGATTATTTTTCAATGCTATTATATGTGTGTAATGTATGAAAATCCATATAACTAACTTTATATGGTAATTGATTGGGCCTCATTCCAATTTGAAAAATAAAGAATATTATAAAATAAAAGTTCATGTGTTGACAGTACTCATCCATTGAGATTGGTCATGTGTTGAACGAAACATTTTAGTAATAAAATTTACATCTTTATAATATAAAATAAAAGTTCATGTGTTGACAGTACTCATCCATTGAGATTGGTCATGTGTTGAACGAAATATTTTGATAATAACAACTATTTTGAAAAAGAAATATTTGAAATAGAATATTTGAAAATAGAAATTTATGAAGCCGTGTTGATTAGATTGACGCCATTTTGACGTGAACGATATTTATATCGAATTCAAAGTGAATTGAAAACGATTTCGAAATGAAATGAATTGAAAACGATTTTGAAATGAAATGAATTGAAAACGATTTCGAAATGAAATGAATTGAAAACGATTTCGAAATGAATTGAATTGAAAACGATTTCGAAATGAAATGAATTGAAAACGATTTCGAAATGAATTGAATTGAAAACGATTTCGAAATGAATTGAATTGAAAACGATTTCGAAATGAATTGAATTGAAAACGATTTCGAAATGAATTGAATTGAAAACGATTTCGAAATGAATTGAAAACGAATTCAAATTGAATTGAAAGCAAATTGAAATAAATTCAAATTGAATTGAGATTTGAATTGAATAGAAATGAATTTTAAAACGAATTTATAGAGAAGAATTCAATTTTGATTTGAATTGAAACGGAAGTTGAAATTGCTTTTGAAACGAATTTAATACTATTTATATAATTCGTTTTAAATAGAAATCGACGAAGTATATATTATATATATTATATATATAATATAATGGCCTGAATAGAACGCGCCGCGCCGCGGCAGTTCGCGAATTTCGACCATTGATTTCAAACGGACATTTCGGGAGATCCGACCGTCGGATTCTCCTAAAACCGGAACCGTTGGGTTCGTATCGAAAAGAGCTTTCTAACGAATATTAGAAATTTGAAATCTAACGGTTGGATTTGGAGTTACGTCCAAATCAAATTTGAAAAAGGTCGCTGTAAGTGCAGTTCGATGGCCATTGATGGAAATCGACTATACGGGCCTTGATAAAATTATTAAAAATAGTAATAATTTGTGTAGAATCATAAGAAATGATTTAGAAAGGATTGGGATGAAAAACTCCATATTTGAAAGGATAAAAATAGATTTTTATCGAAATGAACTAGTTTTGAACTAGAATTATAATTCTATTTATTTTTAAATAAATAAATTGAATTTGAAAAAGGGTTTTGAAAATAACCAAAATTTCCAATGATTGCATTGGAGTGGATTTGAATCGAAATTGTCTTCGGAATATTTCGATGTTGGAATTCGTGATTCTACAGATGTTGTTATGGAAATTTGAAAGATATATATATTTATATCGTTATTTCCAATACGACATTTGTTAGTCGTAGAATTTGATATTGAATATAAGCCGATATATTTTCTATTCAGAGCCTTATATTGAATATCAAATGTGATTTGGGTTTGTCGTGAATGGTGTCTTCACTAACACTGTTCTTGAACCCAGTTGAGAAAAGATTAAATCTTTTTATTTAGATTTAATGAAGTGTACCAATTAAATAATATTTAATTGGAATTGAATTGATATTGATTTTTGGGTTTATCGTGAACAGTGTTTTTAAATAACACTCGTTCTTTAACCCGATAATTAATGAAGGTGATTTTGGGTTTATTGTGAACTGTGTTTTTAAATGACACGGATTCTTTAACCCAGTCACGGATTAAAACTAAGTGGAGTTTTAATGAATCTTTAATTAGATTGAAATAATCGAAATGGAGTATCACCAGTTTTGCTCCAGGCGATAGTTAAATCTTTAATTAGATTTGAACGTGAAATGGTAATTGAATTTACCGATAACACCGTGGTGTTAGATATGAAGTATAACCAGTTTTACTTCATGGGATGAATAGGTTGGGATTGGGAAATTAAAACAAATGATTACTTCGGTAAGGTTCGTTAATCCCGACTAGTTTGAATTGATATTCAAAAATAGATTATAGAATAAATTCAAGAAATTTATCTGGATAAAATTAATGGGAACCTTTCCCTATGAATGTGAAATTTAGAAATTGACTGTCGATTAGCCAAACAGAATGGTTTTCTGGATATTGATCTGATGTTGGTTTCGGCCTTCGGGGTTAATATTTGGGGAATTATTCTCTTGATTAATTTACGGTTAGTGACTAATGAATTGGAATGAGGCGTATGTTGTGTTTGTGTAACACATATTTAAAATATACGCGAGTTATTCGGAAAGACCGGGTTTATCCCATTCTGAATAACTGATACGACGATAAGTCGAAGATGAAGACGATGGTCGAAGACCGGAGGTCTTCACGTCGTTTGGGTGATAACTGATGATCTTGATTGGGCTGTACACCCAAGAAGATGGAAAAAGTTGGTGATCGTCCAGACGTACTTGGAGATCGATGGATATGCGGGGTACTAGGTGCCTCCGGTTTCGTTCAGACCCAGAACGGACTTGTAAATGGACTGTGTGTCTGACATTGGATTTTAGTCTGTGTGATTGATCTCTATTAAATATATATCAGTTTGGCGGCGGAGAATTTATTCTCTTGCTTAACGCCCTTCTCTGAGACGTACGAGCTCAGGGGTTATATATTGATGGATATCAAACGCATGGAGTGAATTGCCTGTGTGGCATGCCTAAGTGGCAATTGATCGAGGCTTCTGTTGAAAAGCATCGTCTTGTGGTGATGATCAAAGCACGGCCTTTGTGGCGTAGCTTTGTGTAACGTTTACCTCGCGTGTTTCACACCCGGTATGAACCAAAAACGGGAGACGGACCTCAGGGAGGACATGCGTTTCTTTCTAGCTAAAAGTGGCGTCAGTGGTTTTACACGCCCTGACGAGTTTGACTTATGTGGTTGTTGCTGTTGCGAGGCGCCTCGGATTGATCGGTCGTTCTCGAACCGATGGAGTCATTTGATGGCTCATTTGCGCCCCAAAGGGCGGGGAAACGTAGTGTTCAGGCATTTTAATCCACATCGGTGGACCGGCCCTGTCGCTCCTAGGGTCACTCGAGCTCTGATCCTGAGACATGGTAGGCTAGATTGTCTCGAATCGGTTGAGGACTATCTTTTGCCTCGGTTCATAGACGGAAATCCAATTTCCAAATACGTGACATTTGCGGTTTTATTTGTAGATCCTAGTATGGCGACATAGTGGGATGGGGCGCTCATGCCGCCTATGATTGATACTTATGATTTGAAGTTGTTTTATACACTATGCACTTATAATAGTATCAAACGATTTGTTTTAACCGTATCAAGCATTCTTTGGCTGTTATAAGGGAAAACCCTATCCTCGGCTGCGTTGCATTGTGTGATGGGACCTGGGTCTTATAACAGCTTCATTTTTCTTTATTTAGCATTGCGCTGTTTGTTTTATGCACTGGTATTCTTGGGAGGAAACCCGTTCCGTGTTATACGGCGTGGTCCCTTGATTTACCTAACTTTAAAAATAAAGATTAATAACTGTTTTAGTTCTCACACCAGTCACATGACTGACCTGGAGTTTATTGTTTTAACCTAAACTTTGGGTGCCCCTATTTTTGACACGGGCAGCTAGTAGTTTTGGGTTTTGCAGATTTATATTCACAGGATCCTGGTTTACAGCTGGAACGATATCCGGAAAGCTTTGTATCCGTATATCTACTTCTAGTTGTGTATTGTATTATTTTCCGCTGCTATGTATTTAAATGTAATTTAAATCTCTGATATTTCTGTGTAATATTCATTTATACTCTGTATATTCTTGTATTCTGATGCATTGTGGTAATATACATTGAAATGTTCTTCTGTATGCGTTCTACTTTGTCGTGTTCTCAAACGATAGGGCGTTTCGAACGGCCTGGATCGGTTTAGCGACTGGTTCGGACCGAGCGAAATTCCTTGCCGTCACATGTTATCTCATTTCCACTTTGGGACCTCTAGAGGATGCAGCAGACCGCCAGGCTTCTTCTGCTCCGCCTTGACTTGCTGGCATATCAAGCACTTAGAGACGAATTCAACTACATCCTTCTTCATGCCATTCCAAAAGAAAACCCTCTTTATATCTTTATACATCTTGTCTCCACCTGGGTGTATGGTCAACTTAGAATGGTGTGCTTCTTTAAGAACTGTCTTCACCAAATCCCTTGCTTGTGGGACACATAGTCTTCCATCCCATCCCAACCAACCCTTGTCATCTATGGAGTATCTATTGAGGTGACTAGAAGTCTGACCTCTAATTAATTTATCCATCACATCAACTATCTAAGGGTCTTCACGTTGCGCGGTTCCTATTGAGTCCAAAAGCATAGGCCGCACCTCTAGCGTTACTAACAAACCACGTACAAACTCAAAAGATGGTCTAAAGTCAAAGGTTGCTATGTACTCCAAGTTTTGCCTTCCAACAAAGAGAGGACTTAAGGTCAGCTTTTTCCTACTCAAGGCGTCTGCTACCACATTGCCCTTGACAAGGGTATAAGCAATCTCAAAATCTTATGAAGCAAGAAATTCCATCCACCTTTGCTGTCTTAAATTAAGATCTTTTTGTGAGAAAAGGTATTTTAATGATTTATGGTCAGTAAACAATTCAAACCTTTCTCCTAGTAGGTAATGATGCCATGACTTAAGAGCGAAAACAATGGCAGCTAGTTCTAAATCATGAGTTGGGTAGTTCTTCTCATGTACCTTCAACTGCCTTCCCCCATAACAAACTGACTTACCTTCTTGCATCAAGACAACGCCTAACCCCGTACCGCATGCGCCTGTGTATACTGTAAACATCATACTTCCATTAGGCAATTTCAGAATTGGAGCTGTTATTAGAGCCCTCTTCACTCGTTGGAAAGCAACATCACAATCCAAATCCCAAGAAAAAGTTAGGTTCTTCTTCGTAAATCTAGTAAGTGGGTCTGAGATCTTCGCAAAGTCTTTAATGAACTTTCTATAATAGCCCTCTAGTCCGAGAAAACTTCGTACTTCGGTTGCATTCCATGGAATCTTCCAATCTTGCACCGCCACTACTTTTGTGGGATCCACAGCTATCCCTTCTTTGGACACCACATGTCCAAGAAACCTTACTTCTTCTCTCCAAAAATGGCGTTTGGAGAATTTTTCTTTAAGTCGATGTGCTCGAAGAGTATCCATAACTTCCTTTAAATGCAAATCATGTTCTTCCTCACTTTTTGAGAAAATCAAAATGTTGTCCACGAAGACTACTATAAATTTATTAAGGAACTCCCTAAACACCTTAAACACCCTACTCATCAAGTCTACGAAATAGGCGGGTGCAGTTTCAAGCTATGGAATGACGTCCGTGGAACTTTTGTTTATGAGTTTTGATCCGCTACGCTCCGAAGGAGGTGGCTCCTTAGACCTACGCTCCTCCTTGCAGTCTCTCCAATGTTTGCTAAATAGGACAGGGATAACTAATGGTTGAGAGGTAGCGAAGCTGGACGAATGAAGGTGCGGGCCAACCCTAGTACGAGAGGACTGGGTTGGTTTTTTTTATTTATCATTAGGGTTAATGAATTAAACTAGATAGTTAGATGAGTAAAAGCAAACTGCTTATAAATTTGCAGTAAGAAGACTACGTTTGTCAAACCGAAAGGTATGACAAGCCATTCGAAGAAACCATCCGAAGTCCTAAACGCAGTATTATCTATGTTGTCTTCAGCCACTCTTAACTGATGAAATCCGGTAGCCAGATCTAGTTGGAAGAAAACTAATGCACCTAAGAGCTGGTCCAATAAGTCGTCTATTCTTGGAAGTGGGTGCCTATTCTTCTTGGTCATCTTATTTAGCTCCCTATAATCCACGCATAGGCGAAGTGAACCATCCGCTTTGGTTGCGAACACTACTGGAGCACCCCATTCAGAAATACTCCGCCTTATGAACCCCTTTTCGAGCAACTTTTTAACTTGCTTGCTGAGCTCCTTCCTTTCCCTTGGAGCCACGTGTCTAACGGGTAAAGCAACTAGTTTTGCATTATCAACTAGGTATATCCGGGAATCTATCTCTAGCTTTGGAGGTAAACCCTTCACTTCTTCAAAGACATCCGAGTACTCACGGACTACTCTGACATATTGCAAATTTTCAATAGACGCATCAGAAGATTTTAGGTAGCTAAGCATAATAGAATTCATAGGATTACAAGAGATTTAGAGAGTATTACCGAGGCGAGTCATAAGTCTAACCACTCTGTTTTCGCAATCGAGGATGACACCATTACTGGATAACCAATCCATGTCTAGAATCAACCCATAGCCGTGAAACCCAAAACATAAGAATTACATCTAAACCCAACGCTTAGTATAGAAATTTCCAAATCCAAACAAATCATTGATAAATAAGACGAACCTCCAATTGGATTTGAAACAACCATGGATCCTCTACTATACTGGTATCTAGGTACAGAGATTCAACTAGGGCAGTATATATAAAAGAGTGCGAAGCGCCAGAATCAAAAAGAGTGCGAACATGATTATCAGAAAGATAAACTAAACTCTCAACAGAAATATTTCTACCTCTTTCTTGCGTAGGTGCTGTCAGAGCGTGAATATGCCCTCCAGAAGTAGATCCAGTCCTCTGCCCTTGCCTTCTTGGGAAGTCCTTGGCCCTATGTCATGTCTCGACGCATTGAAAACAACCACCCATCTTCCTCTTCTTCTTCTTGTAGTCCTTAATTAGATATCCAGGTATCCCACAAAAATTACACTTCCTCTTGTCACGTGGTTTGTTATTCTTCCTGCCCTTCTTGGAATCTGTCTTCTTATTCTGCGATCCCTCCACTTTCTTGTCTAGAGGTTCTTCCATCTTCGCCTCTTTCTTCCATCCTTGCTTTCCTTCTGTAACAGTTCCATGTCCACCAATCTCTCATAGGTCGCGCCCATAGGTATATGGGACATAGCTAGGCCGTGCAGTGGCTCATTTAACCCTTTAGCGAAACTGAGAGCCTTTTTCTGTAGAGTGTTTACCAATTCTAGTCCGAATCTAGCCAGCTGGTTGAACTTTCTAACATATTTCTTAACCAATAGGCTTCCCTGTTTGAGTGCTAAGAACTTATCCATCTGTAGGATTTGTTCAGCTTGCGAGAGGAATTTCATTTCAAACCTCATTCTGAAATCCTCCCAAGTCTCAACTGGTCTCTCAGCATTAGTAACTTCCCACCAGAAAGAGGCTTCGTCCTTAAGTAGCCATACAGCCAACTGTATCTTCTGCCTATCGTCCACTTCGAAGATAACAAACAAATCTTTTGTTTCCTTGAGCCAGTTTCTTGCTGTAACAACCCGGATTTTTAATAACATGTTAAAACAAGAAATCGGGGCAGAATTAAATCATAAGTTAAGAATCAATGGGAATGGGGTACGCCATTGCGTTCGTCTTGAAATTCTGCTTGAAAACGAGTCCGAAATTTCATAAATCGGAGTCCGTATGACCAAGTTATGGCCCATAGAAGATTTCAGAAAATTCAAAATTCAGCCCGAAATTCAAATTCAGCCAGAAACAGATTGGGCGGGAAAATTTCCCGCCCAACCCCAGGTCGACTGGGGAGTCGACCTGCCCCAGCCCAGGTCGACTGCCCAGTCGACTTGGGTGTCGACCTGGGGGTCGACCTCCCTAGTCGGCCATGTTTTCATGGTGCACCTGTTTGCTCCTTTGGGTCTGCTCAGCTAGCCTGTGACGGGATTTGATGGTTTGGATCTAAACTAGGGTTAATCCTATGGCCTAAACTAGTCTCTACACCTATAAAAACACCCTAAGACCTAGCCTAAACCATCACAAATCATCATAACAACTAAATTCTGCCAAAATGCTCCCTAATCATGGCCTCCATCTTCATCTTGAGAGCTTCTAAGGCAAAAAGGAGCGATCTTTCCTCATCAAATCAAAGGAGCTACTTATTCTCAAGGCTTCTAGTGTTGCTACATCATTCCTAGAGCTTCTACAACGTCTCTATCTTGTTCTACTTTGTTCTAGTTCTCATAGCCACGATTTGTAAGCCCCACTCTACTCTCATATTTAAACTATGAAATTAATATGAACATTTAGCAAGTTGAAATGGGATTTCTGGTGTAATACTTGTCTTGGGGCAATATTTGTATGCATAGATCCATTTATGACTCCTTTGATCTATGATTGTGGAACTATCATGAACCTAGTACCGTTCATCTTGATTTTTGGGTAGAAAGCTATGAGCTTTATTTGGGGATTATGCATAATGCAACATAGAACCCCTCATAACCTTGATGTTGACTTGCCAATGATGTTGAACTACATGCTACCCACAAGTTTATCACTCTATGTCAACTATTATCATGTTATCACTTTTTCCTATGATGTTGAACTACATGCTACCCACAAGTTTATTTGCTAAGTTTGATGTCATACATGTTTTGAGGCCAAAAATCCTATATGCTAGTTGTGATGAACACCTTTGCCTCAAATATCATCATGTTTAACTTATTGCCAACTTTACCACCTTATGCCCATCTTGGTCATATTTTTATGTTCCTTGATTCACTTGTGTTGATGCGAATTTACATGCGAATGGGAATATGTTATGGGTAGTTAGGCAAACTTGAAATGACATGAAAAACATGACTTGAAATGTGACATGAAACTTGATTATGCTTGAAAACTTGAATGTGGTCATGACATGTAGAAAACCATAAAGTGGCCAACTCGAGGTTGGGTTGAGTTTATAGCGTAAATCTGCCCGGAACTGCCCGGCAAATCCAGTGGCTACAAACAATAGGACCCAATGTGAGAAGTTGGTCATATCGCGCTTGAAACCCAAGGTTAGACTAGGTTGTGGTGTAAAGCTGCCCGGACCCGCCCGGCATATCCAGTAACCACAACAAAGTCTAATGTGAGAGGTTGGGTGCATTAAATTAATTAATGCCACATGTTAGGGTTAAGTCATGAACTACTTGGATACACTTAACCAACTTGATACATGATTGGATAGGGTTACCCACACTTAACCCGTTGGAAACCCTAGTTACGTGGTCCTTTTCAGCAGTAACCCTCTTGGATGTATCACGATACCCTAGGGACTAGGCTAGGGTGGGGCACGATTACTGGGCTGATTGTAAGCGACCAGAAAGACGGCTGAGTAGGTGTGCCAGTGTAGGTTCAGGCGGGCTATGGTCGTGCACATAGTCTGGAGTTGAAAAATAACAAACATGGGCACCAGTAGGTTTAGACTGTGCGTGCTTGATTTGTGTCAGTGGTTGGCACCCTAGGGCTTGATACACCCTAGGGTGGACCTAGCACAGTTCGACTACATTCCGTGATTGGGCCGTATGACACCACACTCGACGAGTTAGGCTTATAGGGAGCCGATCGACTAGATTGTATAGTTGGACCTTGACTTGGGTCAACTCATGATATTGGGCCAAGGGATCATTTCTTGTTTATACTTGACATGGGTTGGCTTACTAGTTCTATTGGTGCAAAACTAAACCTTGTATATGCGATGCCAAACTTGATCTACCTTGTTATCTATTTATCATGCCAGTTAGTTACCATCTTTATGTTTCATCTCAGTTTCTCAAGTTTAGTTAACTTCATTAGTTTTTATACTAATAATAGGTAGGACTTACCAGTCTTTATGACTGACCCTTTTTCTTTCGCCTCTTTTCTTCCGTCCCCCCCCCCGGTTCTTAGGGAGGGAACACTAGTGCTTAGCTTGGACATTTGGCTTGCTTTCTTGACAGCTCATGTATGGTTTGGACTTGAGCTTGCTATGGCTTCACTACATCTATCTTGGGGATAGTTTACTTTATGTTATTTTCAGTTTATGTTTTCTAGACTTGTGGTAATTGGAAAATAATGACTAAGTATTTTGATGTAAGTTGACTATTTGGTTTTGAAATGGTTAACCATGGTTTTTAAATTTCTACCGCTGCTTTACTTATTTATTTATCTATGTTCTGTCTTGTGATATCTCTGTGCATGTTTACCTAGACAACACCCCTCCAAAGCTAGTGCATTCCCTTGTGAGTGACCCTGACGGAGGTGGGGTGTTACATTTGGTATCAGAGCAAGAGGTTTTACTAGACCGGACAAAAGTTTTAAAAACCCTTTTTGGAAAAACTATTTTCAAAACCAATTAAGTATTTTTCCAAGAAAAGTCTAGTTTATTTTAAAAGGCTATTCCCCAAAAGCCATTAGCACTATCCTTTGTTTCCTCGTTCTGAATCTATCTTTTCCTTTTTCAGCGTGGCCGATCTTAACCTTCCCGAGGGAGTACCCATACCCGAATGGTTCCGAAGGTACTTGGAAGCTAGGGCCAACGATGCGGGCCCAGCAAACACTCCCACTCCTCCTCCTGTACCTGAGGTTCCTCCTCCTCCTCCTCAGCGTCCATAAGCGTATTTCGCGAAGATTTGCAAAGACTTTAAGGCGATGGGTGGAAAGAATTTTGTTGGGACAGATACTTATGTTGAGGCAAGAAACTGGTTAAGGGAAACTGAAGACCTTTTTTCTATCTTTGATGTAGAAGATCGTAGGAAAGTTCTGTTGGCAGTATGGCTATTAAAAGAGGAAGCTGCTTATTGGTGGGAAGTCACCAACGCTACTAGACCTATAGAGACTTGGGCCGACTTTAGGATGAGGTTTGGACTTAAGTTTCTATCATCTGCTGAAGAGAATCTGCAATTGGAGAGGTTTATATCTTTGAAGCAGGGGGACATGACCGTGAGGGAGTATGTGAATAAGTTTAACCAGCTTGCTCGATTCGGTTTAGACATGGTTAACACACCTCAGAAGAAGGCTCTACGCTTTGCTCGAGGATTGAATGAGCCATTGCAAGGATTGGCCATGTCATATACCCATGGGGGCCACTTTTGAGAACTTAGTGGATATGGCCTTGCTTCAAGGAGATGATAAGAATGGAAAGAAAGAAGTTAAGCTTAATGAGACTCAAACCAAGAAGGCGGACTCCAAGTGGGGAGGCAACCAGAACAACAAGAACAACAAGGGTAACAAGGCCAACAACAACAAGGCAAGGGAGACAAGGAAGTGCAACTTCTGTGGGATCACTGTACACATAGCCAAAGATTGTAGGAAGAAGAAGAGGAAGTTGGGAGAATGCTTTCATTGCGGAGAGTCTGGACACTACAGTAAGGATTGCCCAAAGAAGCAAGGACAGGGGCAAAGACAGACTCAACGGGCAGGAGCTTCTGGAGGGCAGATGCATGCTCTCAACACTACTCCAGCTCCGGACCGAGGTAGTATTTCTGTAGAAAGCCTTGTTTACATTTCTGGTTTTCCTGTTCGAACTTTATTTGATTCTGGCGCATCGCATACCTTTATTTCTTCTGACATTGTTGAAAGTTTGCACCTAAGTACTAGTCTAGTTGAGGATCCTGTTAGTGTTTCAAATCCAATTGGGGGTTTCGCCCATCTATCTATGATTTGTATGGATTTGAGGATTTCTATCTTGACCGTAGAATTCACATGTAATGCTTATGTTCTCGGGTTCATGGGATACGGGTTGATTTTGGGCATGGATTGGTTGTCCAGTTATGGAGCCATTCTCGATTGTGAGCATAGGGTAGTGAGGCTTATGACTCGCCTTGGCAATACCCTAGTGATTTCTTGTAACCCTTTGGATCCCGTCATGTTATGTTATCTTGAATCCCTCGACTCGTCTATTTACAATCTTCAATCTGTGAGGGTGGTCCGAGAATATCCTGATGTTTTTGATGAGGTGAAGGGGTTACCCCCTAAACGCGAGATAGACTTCCGTATTTATCTTGTTGATAATGCCAAGCCAGTCTCATTGCCTGATAGGCACATGGCCCTGCGAGAAAGAAGAGAGCTTAGCAAGCAAGTCAAGGAGTTGCTTGAGAAAATTTTCATTAGGCGAAGCATTTCTAAATGGGGTGCTCCTGTGGTATTCGCTACTAAGGAGGATGGTTCGCTTCGTCTATGTGTTGATTATCGTGAGTTAAACAAGCTGACAAAGAAGAATAGGCACCCGCTGTCGAGGATTGATGATCTCTTTGACCAGCTTGTAGGTGCTTCTGTTTTCTCTCAACTCGATCTAGCCATCGGATTCCATCAGCTTAGAGTGGCTGAGGATAGTATTGACAAGACTGTGTTTAGGACTCTAGATGGATTCTTTGAATGGCTCGTCATGTCGTTTGGTTTTACTAATGCACCCGCATACTTCGTTGATTTGATGAGTAGGGTGTTTAGGGAGTTCCTTAACAAGTTTGTGGTTGTCTTCGTGGATGATATTCTGATCTTCTCTAAGGACGAGGAAGAGCATGCTACACATCTCAAGGAGGTTATGGATACGCTTAGAGCTCATCAGTTAAAAGCCAAGTTCTCCAAATGCCATTTTTGGAGAAGGGAAGTTCGGTTCCTTGGGCATATAGTTTCTAAGCAAGGCATAGCTGTGGATCCCGCTAAAGTAGTGGCGGTACAAGACTGGAAAGTTCCGAAGAATGCAACTGAAGTGAGAAGCTTTCTCGGTCTGGCAGGATTTTATAGGAAGTTCATTAAGGACTTCGCTAAGATTTCAGCCCCTCTCACTAAGTTAACGAAGAAGAACTTAGTCTTTGCATGGGACTTAGAGTGTGAGCTTGCTTTCCAAAGGCTCAAGAAAGCCCTCACCACAGCTCCAGTTCTAGCATTACCCGATGGAGGGAAGTTATTTACCGTGTACACCGATGCATGTGGCACGGGATTAGGCGCTGTCCTGATGCAAGAAGTGAAAGTGATATGCTTTGGGGGTAGGCAACTCAAAGTTCATGAGAAGAACTATCCCACTCATGATTTGGAGTTGGCAGCGATCGTCTTTGCACTCAAATCTTGGCGCCATTATCTTCTAGGTGAAAGGTTTGAGTTATATACTGATCACAAGTCGCTCAAGTACCTCTTCTCGCAGAAAGATTTGAATCTAAGGCAGCAGAGGTGGATGGAATTCTTGGCATCATATGACTTCGATATAGCTTATACCCCTGGCAAGGGTAATGTTGTGGCGGATGCGCTAAGTAGAAGAATGTTGACTTTGAGTCCCTTGTTTGTTGAGATAAAGAGCCTAGAGTTCTTGGCAACCTTTGATTTTACACCTGCTGTTGAGTCGATGACTGGTCCGTTAGCATCCCTTGAGCTTAGACCTACACTTCTTGATCAAGTTGGGGCTTCACAGAGGGAAGACCCGCAGATAGTCGAGATCATGGACAAGTTGATTCGTGGTGAGACGTCAAGTCACCTCGCTAGATATACTATTGATGACAAGGGATGGCTAAGGCGTGATGGAAGACTATGTGTCCCACAAGTGGGAGACTTAGTAAATAAAGTTCTTGAGGAGGCGCATCACTCGAGGATGACCATACATCCCGGAGGGGATAAGATGTACCGGGATATGAAGCGCATTTTCTTTTGGGATGGGATGAAAAAGGATGTTGCAGAGTTTGTTTCTAGATGCATTGTTTGCCAACAAGTAAAGGCCGAGTCAACGAAGCCCGGTGGGCTACTGCATCCATTGGAGGTCCCGCAATGGAAGTGGGAAAGTATCTCAATGGATTTTGTGGATGGATTGCCGAGATCAAGGAAGGGGAACACTAGCATATGGGTCATAGTGGATAGACTCACGAAGAGCGCTCATTTCATTCCAGTAAAGAGCAAGAGGACCGCATCATGACTAGCATCTGTTTATCTTCGGGAGATAGTGCGATTGCATGGAGTTCCTTCTAGCATAGTGAGCGATCGTGACCCAATCTTCACTAGCCAATTTTGGAGTAGTTTGCAAGAAGCGATGGGTACGCGATTGAATCTAAGTACAGCCTATCACCCACAGACTGATGGTCAGACCGAAAGGGTGAATAGGGTACTAGAAGATCTATTGAGGCTATGCATTCTTGAATTTGGTGGCACTTGGGAAGACCACCTTCCTCTCGTAGAGTTTGCTTATAATAACAGCTACCAAGCAAGCATAGGGATGGCACCATTCGAAGCTTTGTATGGGAGGCCGTGCAAGTCACCAACATGTTGGTGGTAGACGATGGATGAGCTTATACTTGGGCCCGACATGATAAGGGACACATTTGAGAAGGTTGAGTTGATTCGAAGGCGGATGAAAACGACCCAAGACAGACAGAAATCCTATGCAGACAAGCGAAGGACAGACTTAGAGTTTGAAGTTGGAGATATGGTCTTTGTGAAGGTTTCTCCCTTGCGAAATATGGTTCGTTTTGGAGCAGTTGGAAAGCTAGCACCAAGGTTCGTAGGACCCTTCCCTATCATCGAGAAGATTGGGCAAATGGCTTATAGGGTGGAATTGCCCGAGAAGCTGGCTGGAGTGCACAATGTTTTTCATGTCTCGCATCTCCGAAAATGCCTACATGAATCAGCCGAAGTAGTTGAGCCTAGCATTCTTGAAGACATGGAGGTAGAGAAAGAGGCAACCCTGAGGCGAGCTCCGATGAAGATGCAACTTGGGAAACCGAGGAGAAGATGCGTGGGCTTTATCCATTTCTTTTTGAGGGTACATTCTCGATCTCTTTTCCTAGTTAGCATATCTTTCTTTTGCTATCCATGTTTATCTCGTTATTTCGTTAGTCTTGTCATGAGAACCTTAGGTAGAAACCCTTTGGATGAAACATGTATTTGAAACATGTTATGCTTGATGGTTGCAAATGGTTGCCGGTGTTTGCAAGTGGTTACTCGTGGATGCATGATACACGTAAGGCACTAAGATCGGCTCACACACTTTCATATTGCATATGCACGAGTGTTTATGCTTATTCATGGATGAAACTTGTTATGCTATCACGTGGATGTTGCATATGATTGAATGTTATGTGCACTCATGTAGAGATTATAAATTATGTTAGGAATTTGCATACATTTGGACTCATTTCACTAACATATTCTGCATTAAGGAGGTTTACTGAGTCAGTAACCGCCTGATTTTCGCATTAGATAGGTGCATATACACACACTTTTGCATATGTTCATACAGCATTAGAAATCTTTTAAGGAAAATGATTACTTGTGGATGATGTTTGAGTAAATGGATGATGGATGGTAGGATACGTTCTTCCTAACTTGGAGATTTCGGGGACTAAATCCTTTAAGGTGGGGAGAATGTAACAACCCGAATTTTTAATAACATGTTAAAACAAGAAATCAAGGAAGAATTAAATCATAAGTTAAGAATCAATGGGAACGGGGTACGCCATTGCGTTCGTCTCGAAATACTGCTTGAAAACAAGTCCGAAATTTCGTAAATCGGAGTCCGTATTACCAAGTTATGGCCCATAGAAGATTTTAGAAAATTCAAAATTCAGCCCGAAATTCAAATTCAACCAGAAACAGATTGGGCGGGAAGATTTCCCGCCCAACCCCAGGTCGACTAGGGAGTCAACCTACCCCAGCCCAGGTCGACTGCCCAGTCGACTTGGGTGTCGACCTGGGGGTCGACCTCCCTGGTCGGCCATGTTTTCCTGGTGCACCTGTTTGCTCCTTTGGGTCTGCTCAGCTAGCCTGTGACGGGATTTGATGGTTCCGATCTAAACTAGGGTTAATCCTATGGCCTAAACTAGTCTCTACACCTATAAAAACAACCTAAGACCTAGCCTAAACCATCACAAATCATCATAACAACTAAATTCTGCCAAAATGCTCCCTAATCATGGCCTCCATCTTCATCTTGAGAGCTTCTAAGGCAAAAAGGAGCAATCTTTCTTCATCAAATCAAAGGAGCTACTTATTCTCAAGGCTTCTAGTGTTGCTACATCATTCCTAGAGCTTCTACAACGTCTCTATCTTGTTCTACTTTGTTCTAGTTCTCATAGCCACGATTTGTTAGCCCCACTCTACTCTTAGATTTAAACTATGAAATTAATATGAACATGTAGCAAGTTGAAATGGGATTTTTGGTGTAATACTTGTCTTGGGGCTATATTTGTATGCATAGATCCATTTATGACTCCTTTGATCTATGATTGTGGAACTATCATGAACCTAGTACCATTCATCTTGATTTTTGGGTAGAAAGCTATGAGCTTTATTTGGGGATTATGCATAATGCAACATAGAACCCCTCATAACCTTGATGTTGACTTGCCTATGATGTTGAACTACATGCTACCTACAAGTTTATCACTCTATGTCAACTATTATCATGCTATCACCATTGCCTATGATGTTGAACTACATGCTACCCACAAGTTTATTTGCTAAGTTTGATGTCATACATGTTTTGAGGCCAAAAATCCTATATGCTTGTTGTGATGAACACCTTTGCCTCAAATATCATCATATTTAACTTATGGCCAACTTTACCACCTTATGCCCATCTTGGTCATATTTTTATGTTCCTTAATTCACTTGTGTTGATGCGAATTTACGTGCAAATGGGAATACATTATGGGTAGTTAGGCAAACTTGAAATGACATGAAAAACATGACTTGAAATGTGACATGAAACTTGATTATGCTTGAAAACTTGAATGTGGTCATGACATGTAGAAAACCATAAAGCGGCCAACTCGAGGTTGGGTTGAGTTTGTAGCGTAAATCTGCCCGGAACCGCCCGGCAAATCCAGTGGCTACAAACAATAGGACCCAATGTGAGAAGTTGGTCATATCACGCTTGAAACCCGAGGTTAGACTAGGTTGTGGTGTAAAGTTGCCCGGACCCGCCCGGCATATCCAGTAACCACAACAAAGTCTAATGTGAGAGGTTGGGTGCATTAAATCAATTAATGCCACATGTTAGGGTTAAGTCATGAACCACTTGGATAGACTTAACCAACTTGATACATGATTGGATAGGGTTAACCACACTTAACCCGTTGGAAACCCAAGTTACGTGGTCCTTTTCAGCAGTAACCCTCTTGGATGTATCACGAAACCCTAGGGACTAGGCTAGGGTGGGGCACGATTACTGGGCTGATTGTAAGCGACCTGAAAGATGGCTGAGTAGGTGCGCCAGTGTAGGTTCAGGCGGGCTATGGTCGTGCACATAGTCCGGAGTTGAAAAATAACAGACATGGGCACCAGTAGGTTTAGACCGTGCGTGCTTGATTTGTGTCAGTGGTTGGCACCCTAGGGCTTGATACACCCTAGGGTGGACCTAGCACAGTTCGACTACATTCCACGATTGGGCCGTATGACACCGACACTCGACGAGTTAGGCTTATAGGGAGCCGATCGACTAGATTGTATAGTTGGACCTTGACTTGGGTCAACTCATGATATTGGGCCAAGGGATCATTTCTTGTATATACTTGACATGGGTTGGGATACTAATACTATTGGTGCAAAACTAAACCTTGTATATGCGATGCCATACTTGATCTACCTTGTTATCTATTTATCATGCCAGTTAGTTACTATCTTTATGTTTCATCTCAGTTTCTCATGTTTAGTTAACTTCATTAGTTTTTATACTAATAGTAGGTAGGACTTACCAGTCTTTATGACTGACCCTTTTTCTTTCGCCTCCTTTCTTCCGTTCCCCCCCCCCCCCCCCCAAGGTTCTCAGGGAGGGAACACTAGTGCTTAGCTTGGATATTTGGCTTGCTTTCTTGACAGCTCATGTACGGTTTGGACTTGAGCTTGCTATGTCTTCACCACATCTATCTTGGGGATAGTTTACTTTATGTTATTTTCAGTTTATGTTTCCTAGACTTGTGGTAGTTGGAAAATAATGACTAAGTATTTTGATGTAAGTTGACTATTTGGTTTTGAAATGGTTAACCATGGTTTTTAAATTTCTACCGCTGCTTTACTTATTTATTTATCTATGTTTAGTCTTGTGATATCTCTGTGCATGTTTACCTAGACAACACCCCTCCAAAGCTAGTGCATTCTCTTGTGAGTGACCCTGGCGGAGGTGGGGTGTTACACTTGCTTCCACGAATGATTCAGTCCCATTAAAGTTCTTTCCGCCCATATCTCAAAAGTCTCTACATATATTCGAGAAAGAATTCACACGCAGAGGAGGAGGAGGAACGATGGGTACAGCTGGAGGAACGTTTCCTTGGCCTTCGGCGGGTGTCGTGGCCTCGAAATACCTACGGAACCATTCAGGTATTATGACTCCCTCTGGAAGATTAGGATCCCCAGACATGCTGAAACGAAAAGAATCAAAACAAAGGATAAAAATATAGTGCATATGACTTTGGGGAATATTCCTTTAAAATAAAAATATACTTTTCTTGAAAATGCTTCTTTGAAACTTCTTTTTCAAAAATAGTTTTAAAAAACTTTTATCTGATCTTGTAACCATCAGCTCTGATACCAAGTGAAACACCGCACCTCCGTTAAGGTCACCCACAAAAGGAATGCATTAACTTCGGTGAAGCATTATAGGTAAAAGATACAGATAGTTTACAAGACAGACATACAAACAACGGAAAAACTGGAATTACTTCATAAGCAGCGTGTTTTAGTCAAAATGTTACAACCATTGTCTCAAAACCCCACTTCCAAGTCATTACAATAAAACTTCAGTCTTGATTAAAAACTCCAAATACACAAAGAAGCATAAAACAGTAGTAAAGCAGCATAAATCCCCAATAAAAGTGTAACCACAGCCATAGCCCAAGAAAAGAGAATCCAAGCAGTACATCTACTCTCTTCAAGCTGGAAAAGGTCTGAACTAAGTTGAAGTATTCCCTCCTTATGGACCTGGGGGAGGGGGATGGAAGAAAAGAAAACGAAAGAAAACGGGTCAGACATAAAGCCTGGTAAGCCCAGTGATTTTCAGTATGTAAACAAGAAAAAGGACCATGACATGAATAAATCGAATATAAGACAATACCATAATAACAAGATAACATAAGACAAGATAAGGCAAGATAAACTGAATATGCTATCGCACTCATTCATATTTCTCTGCACCTACTAACAATTGTTTCAACTAGCCCTATGTGTTCATAATAAAATGATCCCTTTATCAATCGGCTTCTACTCGCATGTATTTATTACTTATGTTATTCGGCCCCGCTTGTTTGTAGATACCTGTGCTAGTCCCACCATGGGGTGTATCAATCGCTATGATGGCAACCCGACATAATTCAAGATGCACAGTGTATAACTACTGATGCCTAGTGCCTGATTTTTCAACTCCAGAGTACGTGCACGCCCGTTCTCCATCGGAACCTACACTAACGCACCATCGTCGCTATTTTGACCACTTATAATCAGCCCAGTAATCGTGCCCCACCCTGCCTAGTTCAGGGTACCATGATACATCTATGTGGGTTACTGCTGAAATGAGTCCCTGTAACTAGGGTTTCCTAACCAACATGTTATAACGGTTAAGTGTTCTTAATTTAACCTAACCCCACCCATTTGTTTAATTAGCATGTTGCATTGGTTAAGTGTTGCCTATGTTAACTTAACCCTACCATTCTTAGGATGTTTGTTCATTAATTCATTCATTAATGCACCAACCTCTCACATTAGAACTGTTGTTTGCGGTTGCTGGATGTGCCGGGCGGTTCTGGGCAGACATCTACCGCAAACTCATTCCAACCTCGGTTTTGGGCTTAATGCGCTAACCTCTCACATTAGATCTGTTGTTGCGGTCGTTGGATGTGTTGGGCGGTTCCAGGCAGCCTTACACCGCAACTCAATCTAACCTCGCATTAGGCATGTTCATCTTTTAGCCAATTTACATATTTACCATACATGTCCAAGTCTAGATTTTCGTATGACAATTATCCACAATTGTAGTCAATTCAAGTTATGTATCATTTACTTGTTATGTCCAAAATTACTCCAATAAGTTATACTCAATTCCCCACTTTACAATCGCATGTACAACAAGATTCAAACTAGGTTTCCAAATGAACCTAGTATTCATAAAATAAAACGAAAAGGGGAATAGAGAAGAAATGCAAGAATTGACATAAGGGAATAAGCATGTAAAGGTGTACCAAACACAAGAATCATGGTTCCATTAGATTGTTATACATTAACAATAAATATGAGCAAACTGAGCAAGTTACATCATAGGCATAAAGATTCAGTAGAACTGAACATAAAAGAATCAACAATTTGATGTACAACAAGATAGATTCAATTGTATCACTAGTGACAGTCTCATAGGCATAGGTAATTTCAGATTTGACAAAAAATTAGAATGAATCAGAATTGGTTATCATTACAATTAGGCATAGTTCTAGATTCGATTCATTACAGCCATGATTTCTATTATGTGTTCAGAACTGAATAATAAACGAATTTACAGTGATAGGATTAGAAAAAGAGAATTATTTGACGTTGTAGCGATTCTAATCTCTCTTTGTTGATTGAGGCAGAAAACCTTTACTTTAATTTGAAGCTCTCCAATTTTTTTTGTAGTTTGGAGAAGAAGGAGCTAGGCTAGTTTAGAGATGGACAACATGGTGGCATCATAGAATAGGGTTATGAGGTTAGGGTTAAGTTTAGATATGTATTTATAGATGTGTAGGATTAATTAGAGCTTTAGATCAACATGGGATCCATCCAAACCATTCAGTCCAAGAAAATGCGTCGCCAAGCCAATCTGAGAAGGCCACATCAGCCCTAGGCTGTAAAAATACGTCACTGGACCTAGATCTAAAAGGGGTTGACTCCCTACAGGGGGGTCGACACCTATGTCGACACCCCACACTTATGTCGACTCCCCCTTGGGGGGGTCGACATCTCTGAGCAGGAAATTTCCCGCTCAGCCTTTTCTTCTGTTTTGAATTTCGAACTGGTTTTCTAGTTTTTAATCATTGTTTTAATTTAAAATCTGCTTAAACTTAAAATCTTCTAAGCTCCATAACTTCTTCATAGGGAGTCCGATTTACACAAACTCGGACTCTATCTCAAGCAGAATTCCAAGACGAACACAATTGCATAACCCATTTTACTTAATTCAACTTTTAAAATTTAAGTGTTCTTAATTCGCTATTTTAATATTCACTGAAAATACGGGGTGTTACAGTCGAGGTGAGTGATACTGTGTGTCAGTGAGCTTTAGTAGTTTGTACAGTAAATCGTTGACATTTTAAGGTGATTTATAAGCCTAAAATATATTTTCTAGAATACTTGAACCTAGTAAATAGTAAATAAAAATATTGAAATGTAATTTAAGTAGTTTAAACATAATTATCACATTTTATCCGTTTATGTGCTATTTCGATCATACTGCTAAATTTAGCCAATTTGGACACTTATTCCCCTCTGATTGGTATAAATACATTTTATTTAAATTTTCGACATTATTATGAAAGCTTGTATGTTTATTGATAAATTTTTATGACTATTGATTGAATGGTTGAATTGCTTACTTAGTTTAGCTTAAAATGTCGTTTGTGATCTATTATTATGAAAAATCACATCGGTAAGAGTTTGGTGTTTATCGCTCAAATGCACAAGCTGATGTAAATTGATTAAGCATGAAAGAATTACAAACTCGAACAGATGAGATAAATTCACGAAGGAGCATTAGTGTGCTTGGATGGATTCGATGATAGAGAAGTAGCGATGCTTGACAAAAAATATGACGATGGAATAACATGGAATTCAATGACGAAATTGAAGATGGAATGACAATGGAGCTTGGTAGTCGACTTAAAGATGAAGGATGTACTTGGCAATGAGTTGGAATTCACGTTGAATGTTGGGCATTTACACTTAATATGTATTTAACCATTTTTGGTTAAATAGGTGATTAGAGTGACTGTTATTGGTTATGATGGAGTGATCGGTATCGACTACCATTGTTTTTGCCATTTCAGCCAATTTGGCAGTGGCGATGATTTGATTTCGAGGAGCAGGATATGATGGTTTATTCGATGTGGTTTCTATATGGTGGCCTTCCATCGGTGGCTTTGGCATGAGGCAAATATGTGGTGCTTCGACGTAGTGGTCAATATGCTATAGATGACATATTGCAATGAAATTACGAGATGTTGCTAGCTTCAATGTAACGATAGTTGTGCTGCTTTTTGTCTATTGCAACATTCACTTCATGATGTTAGCATAGATATCCGCAAGATGTTGCAATAGCTATAAATATATTCAAATTAATAAAAATTTACACCTCAGTTATCCACATCATCATTTAAAACAAAATCTCAACCATCAATCCACACCTCAGCCGTTTTTATTTCCCACTTTTATTTTCATTCACCCATTTTCCTTTTCATTTCGAATCCCTGATTTTCTTCTGTCGCCAGCTATCTTAACCTAATTTCTTCGATCTCAATTTGTACCTCTTTTTTCTCATTATTTCCTCCTAGCTTTCTTTGTTGTTGCTTAGAACAAGCTCGCCTCTTCTACGACTTCATCTACATTTTCAATATGTTTTTCTTTGAAATATGGCTCCAAATCTTATTGCTTCAACCCTGGATGATTTGCTTTTGACTTCAGAATTTATTCCAATGTCGTATGCTTCACGATGATTCATTTTAACTACTAGTTTTCTCCTTTCAACTGGCCAAATGGTTTATTTATTTTTTTAGAAAATTGGTACTTCATTATATATATATATATATATATATATATATGTGTGTGTGTGTGTGTGTGTGTGTGTGTGTGTGTGATTTTACATCCTTAGTAGTACAACTCACAACAAGTGACTTACGACTCACTCTGTAAAACTCACTCGTATGGAGAATCTGTACCAACTAAAGATATAAAATAGACAGACAACATATATGCCTAATACGTGACCAAACCAAAAGACTATTACAAGACCATAATGAAATATGACTTTATCCTGACTGTGCTTTCCTCACTACTATCCGGAAGTTGCACCCTGGCCTAAAAAGACAACATCTCCAATTTCGTGAACTTCCTCACTTTCTTCTTCTCCTCCCCCTTTAGTTTAACAGTCAATGCCTTCCATTCCGGATTGTTTATGACCCCAGCTTCTGGACTCGCTTGAAATTCAAAAAGGCTCTTCATCAGATCTGACTTTCCTTACCGTCTTACGTCTAGATGAGCACTGGCTTGGAGTAGAGTTGTCCAAGGTAGCGTCATTATGAATATCCATTGCCTCCTCAGCATCCATCCCTTCTTCAGTAGTTAAGGAAGAAATATCATCTAGCGCCTGATCGGACAAGGGACATTATGGAGCTGTTAGTTGCATCTGTAATTCCGTATTTCTCCCCTGATCTGAATTCCTATCTTCGGAAGTTTGTTGGTTTATGCAATCATCTTCCTGAACCTGCATTGTAGAATTAGTTTGATCGTGGCATGTGGTCGGTTGCAATTCCAAGTCAACAACCATATTCTTGAAAATGTTTGCGTATGTGTAAATATAGTATAGTACACACGGATCGTGTAATATGGTGTATAATACACACAAGTATGAAATAATAGCTAATCATAGATATAAAATAGTAAATGCAGTAAAAAGGAAAAATCACACCAGTTATTTTTATACTGGTTCGGAGCACCGTCCTACGTCCCGTTCCAGACTTCAATCTGGATTTTCACTAACAACCACCTCATTTCACTCGGAGGAACAGGTATACAACACCCGAGCAGCCGAACGGGATTTCACGCCTCTAACAACATGCGGACTTCAACACTTGCCTCTTACAATACCGAGGACTTCAACACTTTCCTGATCACATATAGGACTTCAACTAATACAATGGTTTTGACTTCTACTTTGTGTTCTTGATTCAACACAGATAGTCAATAGTTTTAGTACAATCTTCCTATAATCTGATCCTCAAGTATATACTTTGAATGCGTAGATTTAAGGAAGTAGAATGCTTGTTGAATCAAATGATATTAAATTGATTCAAGGATTCAACAAGTATTTAAATTTGGAGAGCTTTTGTTTTGCAAAGAGTATGAAAATGCAATTCAGAAATTAGAGAGAATATAGAATGATTCGGTGATTGTAAAACGAGTTTGAAGTTGTTTATATAATAGTAGAAAGGTAGTAATTCTTCATGAAGAGTTTCTATAAAAAGTTATGTCCATTTCCTTTGGTTATTGAATAGAAATCTCTTCACAAATAGAAGCAACCTTTTAGAAAAAGCTTGTTGTTTCAAAATGGTCGACTGGATAAAAATCACCGGTTGATTGGTTGAATTTAATTAAAATTAAAACTTCTAGAAAAATAGTCGTTATGTGCAAAAACACACTGACCGGTCGGCTGCCCATTTTGGACCAGTCGACCGGTTTATGGCTGTGGACCAAAGGACCTCGGTCCACAGTCTAGATCGCTCTGCGCTCTTTCCTGGTTGGAGCCTAGACCATTTGGACTTTTTCTATTACTTTTCAATTTCTCAAATATACAGATTTCAGTAACGAAGATATGATATAACTTTATAAATTGTTCTGTGCATTCGTGTTATACTTTGAGGATAGATTTTAACATATTTCTAACACGACTCAAAGTATATATATATAACCTTATCTCTATGAAATGATCTTCATTGCAACTTTATATGTTGGCATCGATCAAAATCTTGTTCTCAACATTCTCCCCCTTTTTGATTGATGACAACACCTTGGATTTACTCCCTATGAATATAAAGCTCCCCATGAATTTTTCTGCAACATTTGTTAGCTCATAATATAAATAATCTTATCTTTTGATTCCTGCATTAACAAATGTTAATACACATATACTATTACCATGTTAAGAACATAATTTTAAATGATAGTATATGTAACATGAAACACGAGAGAAAGTATTTCTCCCCCTTTGTCATCGATTAAAAAGAATAAACACAGTAATCGAGAGTAGTGGAGAATACAAATAATTACAGCACCTTTAGGATATATTGAATCATGTGATTTTTTTGATGAGCTGGGTTTTTAAAGATATTTAGAGATACCGAATAACCTCCTCTTTGTTGTGGTGTACCTGCAAAAAATATGACATACATAGTTTTTGTACCCACTTGCTTTGTTTGGGTCCATGGGTTAGATGGAAGGTAACCATACTCAAGAGGGTTTAATGGAACCTTTAAAGATAAAATTTTCATTATTAACTACTGAATCAAAATAATCATCAATATATTTTTCTCTTTTTTTCCAACTTATAGGAACCCAAATACTTAAGTAATCTCTAGTGATATTCCTTTTCGTACTTCTATATTTATTATAAATACCACTATTCATAGAAGTATTCGAATTTCTATAATAATTGGATCTTGTATGTACATTAGTACTAGCAGTGATATTCTTATAGTACATAAAAGTATATCTAGTACTATTTCTATGATTGGTTTCTTGTTTCTTATATCTCAAACCTTGTTTGTTTAAAGCAGGTTGTGAACTTTCAATGATTTTTGTCAAATTTTCTCGACCTTTGTTGAAGTTAGAAACATTTTGAGTAATATCATCTAACTTAGTTTGTAAACTTGTTTTTTTTAGGTCCAGAATTTTGACTTTTGCCTTAAAAGCTCATGATTTTCAGTAGTAAGAGCATCATTTTTCTTTTATTGAGTTTCAATTTCTTGACTCAAAAGAGATAATTGAGAATCAATATTAGATGATGATTCTTGAAGTTTTTTAACTTCTTCTTCTAATATTTTCTTCTCGTCTTTTAACATATCTCGTTCAAACTCTGCTCTACTCAAATCAGCTTTGGCTTCTTTGTATTGTCGTTTCATGTCTTTAAATTTAACTATCAATTCATTATTAATATCAAGTACTTCATCAAATGTAGGAATTTGTACCTCTTCTTCTGTTGCCATGAAACAAACGTTTGCTTGTTCATTTTCTGTATCACTTTCACTTTCTGATAAAGACGAGTCTGAATCATCCTATGTTACTGAGAATGCTCGTTTCTTTGATTTGTTCTTTTTGTCATTTTCTGACTTTTTCTTTTTCTCTGGACAATCCTTGTGCATGTGCCCCTTTTTGTGGCAGTTGAAACATTTTACAACAGATGATGATGGTCTATTTGATCCACTTTTCTTTTTGTTATAACGACTTGCTTTTTGTTGTTTCAAGAATTTTTTTAAACCTTTTGCAATGAATGCCAAATCTTCATTTTCTGAATCTGATTCATCTTTATCTTCAGCATGGAATGCCACATTTTTCTTTTCTTCTTTTTGTTCCTTTCTAGCCTGCAAATTAGCTCTATAGGACATTAGATTCTCTATCAATTCATCTGCCTTCATGACGGAAAGGTCATTAGCTTCTTCAATTACTAATACTTTTCCTTCCCATTCACTAGTCAGAGAATGTAGGACTATTGAAACTACATCAAAATCAGAATATTTTTGTCCTAAACCAATAAGTGCATGATGAATAGTTTGAAACTGTGAATACATATCATTAGTTGTCTCATTCGACTTCATTTTGAAATTTTGAAACTGACTTTTCAGCATGGCTATTTTGGCTTTTTAACCTTGTTAGTAACTTCATGAGTAGTTTTCAGTGTTTTCCAAATTTGATATGCAGTGGTGCAGATACTAACACGGTTATATTCATTTTGGTCTAATACACAAAAAAACATGTTTATTGCTTTTGCATTCACAGCTGCTGCTGTTTTCTCAGTAGGTGTCCATTCTGAATAATCAGTTGTTGGTTTCACTATTTCCTTTTGGGTAGCACTCCAGGAATGATAGTTATTTGATTGCATAAAGAATGCCATACGTGTTGCCCAATAGCTATAGTTGAGACCATTGAAGAATGGAGGTCTTTGTGTCGATTGACTTTCCGTGTAAGTGTTAGTGCTAGTGCTTGCGTTATTTGCCATATTACTAGAATATATCAAGAAAATGTGTTACGGTTACATGATGACCGTACTCTGATACCAAATGAAAATGTGTGCGTACGTGTAAATATAGTATAGTACACACGGATCATGTAATTTGGTGTATAACACAGAAGTATGAAATAATTGCTAATCAAAGATATAAAATAGTAAATGTAGTAAAAAGGAAAAATCACACCAGGCATTTTTATACTGGTTCGGAGCACCATCCTACGTCAAATCCCAGACTTCCTTCTGGATTTTCACTAACAACCACCTCACTTCACCCAGAGGAACAGGTATACAACAACTGAGCAGCCAAACGAGATTTCACTCCTCTAACAACACGAGGACTTCAACACTTGCCTCTTACAATATTGAGGACTTTAACACTTGCCTGATCACACACAAGACTTCAACTAATACAATGGTTTTGATTTCTGCTTTGTGTTCTTGATTCAACATGGATAGTCAATATTTTGAGTACAATCTTCCTATAATCTGATCCTCGAGTATATACTTTGAATGTGTAGATTTAAGGAAGTAGAATGCTTGCTGAATCAAATGATATTAAATTGATTCAAGGATTCAACAAGTATTTAAATTTGGAGAGCTTTTGTTTTGAGAAGAATATGAAAATGCAATTCAGAAATTAGAGAGAATATAGAATGATTCAGTGATTGTAAAACAAGTTTGAAGTTGTTTATATAATAGTAGAAAGGTAGTAATTCTTCATGAAGAGTTTCTATAAAAAGCTATGTCCATTTCCTTTGGTTATTGAATAGAAATCTCTTCACAAATAGAAGCAACCTTTCAGAAAAAGCTTGCTGTTTCAAAACGGTCGATTGGTTGAAAATCACCGGTTGACTGGTTGAATTTAATTAAAATTAAAACTTCCAAAAAATAGCCATTATGTGTAAAAACACACTAACCGGTCGATGACCCATTTTGGACTAGTCGACCTGTTTATGGCTGTGGGCCAGAGGACCTCGGTCCACAGTCTAGATCGCTCTGCGCTCTTTCCCGGTCGGAGCCTGGACCATTTGGGCTTTTTCTGTGACTTTTCAATTTCTCAAATACACAGATTTCAGCAACGAAGATATAATATAACTTTATAAATTGTTTTGTGCATTCGTGTTATACTTTGAGGATTGATTTTAACATATTTCTAACACGACTCAAAGTATATATATATAAAACCTTATCTCTATGAAATGATTTTCATTGCAACTTTATATGTTGGCATCGATCAAAATCTTGTTCTCATCAATTCTGTCTATTTCTACTCTGCGGATTTGACTGCTTGGGGACCTAAATTTTTGCAGATCTGAATGGTTTATTTTCAATCTACAACAATTATATTATTTTCAAAATTGATTGCAAATAGAAATTGATTTTATGTACAAAATAAGGTTACAGAGAAGAATACAAAAGATGGAAGATACCAGATTATGAAAAAGGTAAGGAGTTTAATTTTTTGTTGGTTTTCTATTCATGTTTTTATGGATGGGTCTAATTTTATTGTACACAAATATATTTTTCTTATAAATTGAGTGTAAAGGGATTGGAAATCAATCTTATGTAATTTCTAAATTGTATTATGTAGGGAAAAATAAATTCAGAGTTGAGATTATGATGCAACAACTACATTGGAAAAGAAGATGGACGATGTAACACCCCGTAATTTTATAACACTAAAGATGATAAACTAAAGAATACTTAATTAAATGTTCAGAGTTAAGTGAAACAGATTACGCCATTGCGTTCGTCTCGGAATTCTGGTTAAAATAGACACATGGTTTGCGTAGAACGGACATCGTATGAAGAAGTTATTCAGGTTAGAATTTTGTATACGCATAAGAGAAATATATTATGAATGAAACCATACCAGAATTCAAATTTATTCAAAATCGAACAGCAATAGGGGGAGCGGGAAAATTCCCGCCCATGGGTCGACCCAATCAAGGGGTTGTCGACCCAATTAAGGGGGTGTCGACCCCTGGGTCGACACACCAAGGTGGGTCGACCCCCATACGGATCTGGGCAGATCCCTGCTTCCGAGCGTGGACCGATTTCTATGCAAGATTTGTTGGCTGATGGCTATAAATAAGACCATATACCTATTGTTTTATTCATCTAAATCAATGGCAACGGTGAGATGCTACTCAAACTCAGATTAAATTAGCCTTTTCTTTAGCAATAACGATTCATACTTATTCAAAAATCGCTGATTCAACGTCAACATGCTTTCCTCAGTTTTTTAAATCCATTCTCTATGAGTTTACGTTATTTTTAGATGTGAATACTTAAAGGTTAATCTTGACATGTTATGAATTGGATCTAAGTCTGTGAGTAATTTAATCATATCAGATCTGCAATAACTTGAGTATCTAAGTTATTTTGACATGACTACGAATTGGATCTAAGCCTATGCCTATTTATCATGTCAGATCTGGCATTATTTGCACATCTAATTCACTTATTAGATATCATCATGGATGTTTATGATCATGACACTATGCCCAATCAGTTCTATTATCACATGTTCATCAAATTTGTTTCTTTATGCCTATCTTGTCATTATGCCCAATTTTGTCAGTATATGTTTATTAGCTGCTATGCCTATTCCTGTCATCATATGTCAATCTTGTTATTACGTTTATTTCTATCATCTTCCCTTCTTCTTTTCCCTTTTTATTTTATAGCTAGGCTACCTTCGAGCTTAGGTGTAACGACCCTGGATTTCGCCCGACCCTAATCGATCACAAGATTGATCAAGACCGTTCAAAACCCGCGTACGTTAACTTTGGGCATACAACACATCAGAACAACAACACAGACTTTTATAACATCAATAATAAATGTTACATCAGAGTACAGAATATATCAGAGTACATCAATAAGTAATACATCGGAAGATACATTTATAATAAATTAAATACATTGCAGCGGAACTAATCTCAGCGGAAGGCCATCAATATTCTGGACCCAGCTTCAGACTTCAATCCAGGATCCTGCTTAACTATATCTGCAAAAAGCTACTCGACTGCCCGTGTGGAAAGAGGGCACCCGAGTTTGCAAAGTGAAACAAACTACAGGTCAGTCGTGGGACTGGTGTGAGAATTCTATACTAAACTTATCTAATAAGTAGGCTAATCTCAGGACCACGCCGCTAATGCGGAACGGGTTTACTCCATTGGATTGCCAGTGCATAATTAAAGTAAATCGTCAAATAATGTAATGCTTTTTAGAAAAATGAAACCATTATAAGACCCAGGTCCCATCACACAATGCAACGCACACCAGAGGATAGGGTTTTACCTTATAATGGTCAAAAGATGCTTGATACGTAAAAACGATATTATTATTAGTGTGCATATATATTTAAAACATTCAAATATAATATCAATCCTAGACGGCATAGGTACCATATACTATGTCGCCGTACTAGTTATGCAATCAAAATCGCAAGGGCGTATTGGGAATTGGGTTTCCATCATGAGATCGAGGCTAGGGATCGTTCTCTTCCGATTCGAGACACTTTAGCAAATGCCTCAGGATCACACCTATGGGCAACCCTTGGATGCGGTAGGGCCGGTCCCTACCTAAAGGTAGTGGATTAGTTATGCCTGAACATATGTTTCCCGGTCCTTATGGACCTATAATATGACCACTTTCGGCCTATAAAAACCGAGGTACCTCAATCCAAAATCCACATAGTAAAATGTCGGGCCGTGTTAAAACCCAAACACCACTTCTAGCTAGAAAGAAACGTATGCACTCCCTACGGTCCATATCCCATTTTTGACTCATACCGGGGTGTGAGGTTCGCGAAGTCACGCTATACACAAAGCTATGCCTAAACAGGCTATGCTTTGATCATCAACCACAAGGCCTGCTTTTCAACAAAGCCTTGATCATTTGCGTCTTAGCATGTCACATTGTCAGACCCTACCATATTATTGATCATCTACCAATATATATATAACCTCTAAGCTCATACGTCTTAGAGAAGGGTGATAAGTAAAGAATAAATTCTTCACCACCAAACAGAAATATATAATCAGTAGCGTTCAACAAATACAGTAGAAAGGAATACAATGTCAGACACACAATCCATTTACAAGTCCGCTCTGGGTCTGAGCGAAACAACGTGTCCGTCGATCTCCAAATGCGTTTGGACGATCATTACCAAATACCTTGCCTGGGAAGGCCAATCCCAATTCAAGATACCGGTCATCATCATCCCAACGATGTGAAAACCTTCGGTCTTCAATCACCGTCTTTGTCTTCGACTCTTGATCGTCGTGATGATTATTCAGAATGGGTTAAACCCGGTCTTTCTGAATAACTCGCGTATTTTGGGATTAAGAAGCAAACATTGGAAAATCACACATTACGTCACATTCCAACTCAGAATATTCTTTTAATAAGATATTCGATTTAAAAGATTCTCATTAATTTTATCAAAGATAAACATTTAAAATAAAATCTATAAATCAATTTCCAAAATATGGAATTTCACAGAAATCAAATCAATACATAATCGATATAAGTTTCTGTATCGGACTAATAATATAAATGGAATAACGACAAAGCCTCTTAAATTCCATATATAATACCGGTCTTCTTTTACAGAAGCCCATTTCGATTATTACCAATCGAACACTTAATTCCTATTTAATATATTAAATTGGAAAAACTTGGTTTTAGAAAATGCCTTTTTAAATCTATAAAATAGATTTATAAATTCCAAATAATAATTTCAACGTAAATTGGATTAAAGGACAAATGTCGTTTAAAAACACCGTCCACGATAAATCCACTTCACATCTCAATTTATTTCACATCACAAAATATAATTGTAAGTGCTAGTAATCTTTTAAAAACATATTTTAAAATAATCATAAAAATATTCTTTATATAAAGACTCTAAACGAGAAGTATTCTTTATATTACAAATTCTTTATCTTTTACAAATATTCATTGTTTTAACATATACTTGGTTAAAAATATATTATGAAAATATGCACTTTATATAGAAAGGATTTCTAATGTAAAAATATTCTTATTTAAAATAATGCCTGAATCGAAATGCGACTCAAACATTTACCATCTAATTTGGGTTACATGGATTTCACACACATCATGTATATATGATAATAATAGTAAAACCATCAAATCATCCATCTACATCCAAAGTGTAAATTCCACTGCGTAAGTGTTAAAATTAAATAATAACGCTCATCACAGCCTGTCGATCTAACGATCAACAAACAATTAAATATTGGGATTAGGGTATATAAATTTTCATCCCAACACCCGTGTGGGGTTTCAACAACAAACAAATGATAAACTAATTTGTGCACTTGGGCGATGTGTGAAAATTATCGTCCCAATCACATACACAAGTCGGGTAACTTGTGAATGGGAGTGTAATACACAATACATTTAATGATGACTAGAAAATATCTCTATTGCAATGAATGAATAAACATAATAACTTTGTCCCTATTGACAATTTCTATTTTGCTAATTTAGACTCTAAACAAAAATGGTTATTTTGTTTTGGCAATTCAAATGAGGCAAAATGATAAATATTTTGATTTAACTAACCTATCTTGACAAGTATATATATTTTACCAAACATATATATATATATATATATGTATATATATCTTTATATAAATTGCTTCAACTAATTCATTTTAACAAAAATGAATATTTCTGACAAAATGTAAAATTTGGTTTAACTAGTATTAATTGACTATAATGAATAATTATTTTTAACTAATGTAAATTAACAAAAATGAATAATTGTTTTAACTAATATAAATTTACAAAAATGAATAATTTGTGTTTCAAATCTAATAAACATGCCAATGCTATATTTTGTTTTATTCTTTTAATTTAGACAAAATGAGTGTTTTTGTCTATTCTACTTTAATGATAAAAATGTGAATGTTTAGTTATTAAAATGTAACTTTTAAATTCTATCTTTTATTTCAAACAATCTTTATTCATATCAAAATTATAAATCTAGAATAAAATTTTAAATCTGATGATTTGTTTGCATTAGTGAATTGCAAACAAAGATGAACATTATTTTAAGGTTTTATTTGCAACAAGGAATGCAGATAACCAATGTGACTTTTATTTTATTTAAAAGTATATTTGTGCATGTAAAAAGAACCTCATTTACAAAGTGTATTTACATTATTGAATGTAAATAAAAGAAACAAATTTTATTTAAATGAGCATTTACATTTGTGAAAGCAAACAAAGAATAGTTTTGTTTATAAATTTTATTTACATTAGTGAATGTAAATAAGAGAACAAAATTTATTTTCGAAGTATATTTTAAACAAATTCTGTTAAATGTATAAAAGTGTGTACAATGGGGTTGGAAAATGTAGATAAAGAAAATAGACTATAGTTTCATTGAATATTTACATTGATAAATGCAAATAAAGGAATAAACCTTAATTGTCAATGCATATATATTGATAAATGCAAACAAAGAAATAAACTTTATTTTCAATATATGTTTGTATTTGCATTGGTGAATGCAAATGAATAATTTGTTTTCAATATACATTTTGCATTGGTAAATGCAAAAAGAACAATTTCTATTTTCAAAGAATATTTGCATTTGAGATGCAAATGAAAAGTGAACTTTTAATCTCTATATTTATTTGTAATTTTTAACGTAAACAAAATGTGAATTTTTATTTAATTCTATTCAAGGCATAAAAATGTTCATTTTGTCTCCATAACCAGGTTTTGACAAAGATGTTATTTTTATTACAATAATTAAATTTTTGACAAAATGTTTTCTTTTTATTTACATAATAAACTTCTAATCAAAAATGTCCTTTTGATTTGCATAACATATTTCAAATAAAAATTTTGTTTTTATATTTCTAATCAAAAATGTTATTTTTGATCTAATGTACATTTTACACTAAGAATGACATTTTATTCTTAATATACAATTTTCACTAAAAATGATCAAAATAATATTTTATTTAAATTGAATTGACAATATAATTAAATTCAACAAATATTGAAAATCCATTGTTGTTCAAATTCTATCGCAGGTAACAAATAAAAATAATATTTTATTTGTCATTCAAATCCTGGGGTAAAATAAACAAATAAAATAAGGTTTTATTCGTTGTCTAAATTCTATTGTAAAGTAAACAAATAAAAATATTTTATTCGTTGACCCAATTCTGTTGTTATGAAAATAAGATTTTATTTGTTAACCAATCTCTGTCGTTATATAAACAAATAAAATAAGATTTTATTTGCCGTCCAATTTCCATTGTAATATCAACAAATAAAAAGGAGTTTTTATTTGTCGTTCAATTTCTATTGTTAAATCAACAAATAAAAAAAATAAGTATTTATTTGTTGTTCAATCTCTATTGTAAAATCAACAAATAAAAAAAAATTATTTGGCGTTCAATTTCTTTTGTTATATCAACAAATAAAAATGAGTTTTTATTTGTCGCTCCAATTCAATTGTTCATTTCAGAATAATAAAAAAAAAATTAATAACATAAATAAATTATTACAACTGGATCTGAATAAATATGATTTAAATCTGAATAAAATATGTTTTAGGTCTACTTTTAGATCTAATTTTCTAACTGTAAATAAATTCAACAATATATAAAATTCCAATGTGGATTTAGCATATCATGAACAACAACACATACAACAAGCAACAATTAACAATTCAAACAACACAGAACATTTCAGATCTGAATTAACATGATAATACAATTATTTTTAACGCGAGAAAATAATTAATAATTAATTAAATAAATAAAATTAGAATTCCCACATTTGAATTTTTGCTGAAAATCAACTGTCTCCGTTTCAGCTGCGGTCTGCGCCATCGCGAAGATCTCTGAAAGACGAGTCCAATGCAACTTACGGTTCGTCAATCGGACCTCGTATGAGAGAGATATTAATTTTTAAAGATTGGATAAATTAAATATTAAATAAATAAAATAATAATAAAATAATCCGTATTCTTCCTTACGTCGTTACTCAGAACCACGCACGAACCCATCATCCTCCTCCTATCCTTCCGTGCGCACCACGCCTCGGCCACCCTGGCGCCGATCAATCACCGCCACACGAACCGCCTCGCCCAAGACCTCCTCCGCCCTGAAGGCTGCCGAACTCGGTGGTCCCACCACCCCGAAATCCGACCACGAACCTGCGGCCTTTCAGTCCAGAATTCGCGAAAAATACTCCACCAAATTTGATCATCACCATACGGATTTAAAGAGCTCGGAATTCTCTTCGATTTGGTAGATCATACGTCGATTTTCGTTGAGCGGATCAAAAGTTATTAACGATTGAAGTTTGGGTCATTTTCAGCCATTAAAACTGCAGGCGGCGGCTGGCCATTGAATTAGGATTTCGGATTTTAATATTATTTTAATATTTAATCTCGAAAAATGTGCTTAAAAGGTGGATTTTCGGACTTTCTCCGATTTGGGCCTGCTTACTGTCGTTCTTAAGGTTTTGACACCTTTTGAGCGCAATGGGACAGGTCCCGGGGCCCAATTCCGAAATTTGTATATATTTTATTTAAAATTCCATTAAAAATTAATTAAATAAATACTGACCGTACATTAAAATATGTCGGGGCCACATACGACCTCAGAAAATTCTAAAAAAAAATATTTTTAGCTTTCTTATGACGATACGAATCCAACAAAATTATTTTCGTCGAATTCTAAGACTGTTTGAAAAATAGCTATTTTTAAGGCGTTTAAATTTAACTATAAATAGTCAAAATACATTTTCTTTCGCCACGCTCACATATTAATTCAAAAAATTCTAAAAATTGAAACCTAGCAAAAATTTGACATTCCGGTTCCAACAAAAGTGGTTTCGTCGAAAACAGAGGTCGTTTGAAAAATGACTATTTTTAAGGCCAATATATTTAATATTAAAAATACATTTTTAAACAAATAATTCCCGAAACTCAAAATATATAAGTGTTTACTGTTTTTCAATGCAGAAATGTCATTCCGAACTCAATGGAAGTGGTTTCGAGTCAAAATCCCTTCATATGTGAAAAGTAGCCTTTTGGGCCATATATAATATATATAAATTCTACAGCGACCTTTCTAAAAATTGAATTGGCCATAACTTTTGATTTCCGCTATGAAATTTCAATTTTCAGATTCATTAGAAAGGTATGGTTAAACAGATTTAAATATTTCTAGTTTCACTCAATTCTGATTTATTTTGAGTTCTGTACATTCAGTTAAAGTTCAAAATCAAATTTTCAAACTACCGCGCCATTTCTAACTCCTTTTATATATAAATTAAATTTATTCGTTCTAACTTCAATTAAAAAAAATTTAGCCATTATTATTTAAATAAATTATTTTATATTCTCTAAATTCATTAAAATTTTCTAAAATAAATTTTTTAAATTGGTTCAGAATTTGCGGGTTGTTACATTAGGCATACCGCTGAAATATGCGAATGCGTGAAATTGGGAATAAGGGGAAAAAGTTAGAATTGGGGCATAACCTGTATTGGGAAATTTGGGCATAACTTGAATTAAATACATGAATACGGATTTGGGGCATAAACCAAACTATGATTAAAGATCTTAATTTTGGGGCATATGGTACATGATGGATATGACTTGAATAAGGGGCATGAAAACCTATAATAATAGGGATAATTGTTAAAAAATGAATATGCAAAGATTTACAGTAATTTGAAACTGTAACCATGCTTAAACATGAGGTTAGATTACACTTGTGGTAGAAGCCTACCCAGAACCGCCCGGCATATGCAGTATCCAAAGTGGTAAATCTAATGTGAGGGGTCTAAGTGGATAAATACGTGACGGTGCTAAGACACGAGGTTAAGTTCAACCTGTGAAGAAGTCTTCCCGGACCCGACCGGCATATCCAGCACCCACAAGTGGTAGACTTAATGTGGGAGGTCTAGCGCATTATAACCATAAATGAATAAATGGTAATGAACCTGAATACTTGACCTGTTTGAATCCATAAGGATTACATGAACATTTTAACTTAAGTAGGGGTTAAGTAAACTTATTTGAAATAGTGGGTGAGTTAAGAAAATCTTGAGGTGGTGGGTAATATTTATATATATATAGGCCCACAAACTTAACCCATTGGGGTTATGCAATCTTACTACACTGGTATTGCATAACCTGTGGAAATCCTAGTAGTGGGGATGCAAGCCTAGGGGGAAACTTGTATCATCTTACGTGTGGGATCCATTTCAGTCAGTAACCCATATATAGGTATCAAATAAGTACTCCAAACTTGGTCGGAGTCGGGACATGCTTACTAAGCAGATTATAAGAGGTCATTTGGGATAAGATGTCTGACGGCGCGTTTCATCGGGATCATGTGCGTGCATGGGTCCGTTGTTTGGGAAAATAAGACGTTGTAGCATCAGTAGATATGGTTGTGCACATCCTGAAAACGAAGGGTTGCCACTATAGGGGATGATACATCCTACTGTGCAGCCAACACAGGGTATCTACGGAGTAGGAAGTCGATCGATTGGGATAGTAATTAGGGTACATCTAGTCTCTCCTGTTTAGGGGCCCATTATTATCCTTAGGGGTAACACCGTTATGTTCAGTTGGGCTGCCTGTTATTGTATGGGGTAACACCTCTCACCAGAAGTACGCCTAAGTCTTCCATTTTGGTAGGGATCATCTTGTTCATATGATAGTAGTATTGGTGTAGAGAAGCAGAGAAATAGAAAAGTATTAGTGAAGCGCTATACATATTTGTTCTATTCAGTTTATCCTGTTTACCTTGTCATACCTACCTTATATGCTGTTATCTACATCTCTAGTTTATATGCCTGTCATGATGCTTTTACTTATTTATATGCTAAAAGTGACTGGACTCACCAGACTTTATGTCTGACCTATTTTGTTTCCTCTTCTTTCTCTTTCGTCCCCCCCCCCCCCCCCACACACACACACAAGGTTCTCAGGGTGGAAATACTCAAGCTTGATCAGGATTCTTCTTTCCTTCTGCTTGGAGTTGCTTAGATGTATTGCTTGATTTCGAACCTTCTTTACTATGGCTATGTTTTTGGGGATTATGTTTTTTCATGCTTATTGTACTCTATTGATTTTAGTACAAGATAGAAATTTTAAGTTGATGTACTGGGTTTTATGTATTTAAAACTCATGATGTAACTATGTTTTGAACCACGATATTTTCTTCTTAATAAAGTTTTAAATTCCGCTGTTATTTTATATCTGTCTTGTAATGTTTCTGTTTTTGTTTATCTATAATGCTTCATGAAACTTAATGCATTCTCTTAACGAGTGACATTAACGGACGTGGGGATGTCACAGACAAGGATTAATTCAAACGGACATTTTAGCTTTCAAAAAACATTGAACATTGTAAACTCTTTTGTATAGTTTTCATTATTATTTGTTTTCTGACTGTTATTGCTTACATGCATTTCTATAGTCCAACCGTTTGATGCAATGACTGATAGTTCTAAATCATCATTGTATTATAATGAATAATTATATGTGTTACTAACTGAACAAGATATGTTGAAGTCAAATGGTTTTGAATTTTATGAGTTGAATAGTGGATCCATTTTCTTTTTCCTTTTAATTAAAGCAATATGATTTCTCATCTATTTGATGATTCCTAGATTGAGAGAGCTAATTCGACCTTGTATGACAGGAGAGTAATTAATAATGATGTTTGGCCGATTCAAAGAAGAAAAATATTGAAATTTATTCATTTGGTAATTTATTGAGCACATAAACTTCCACATATGCATGTTATGAAGGTATCTTTATCTTTTTAGCATGGTTACTACGTTAAGTTTATTTACGTACATGACTCTTTTGCGCCTAATAAATTTGATGGAACCTCCACAACTCTTTTTTCTTTCAATTTTTTTTGTTTTCCATGTAATTATTAATAGCTCTGTCATTGTTTATTATGAAAACAAAACGTGGCTAACAAAAGTACTGTAAAACAGCAAAAGGTGATGGGATTCAACTCTCAAGCCACAAAAAGAAGATGATTTTGGTGTAACATTGGACAACAATTTGAAATGCTTAAGCGGTATGCGCTACAACCAGAGGTTAGAGGGATAAATATGTTTGATTTTAACATGCGTAAATAGCTTTGTTTTATTAAGTGTGTATAAGGTTTTATCAAGTTACTTTATGAATAACATCATTGTTTATAATTTATTTTTTTCTGGTTTATTATGTGTGCATTTCTTTAATTTACAGGTGTGCTGATGGTTGTTCTATAAATTGGAGTGGATGTAAGTGTGTTACAGAGGTGGAAGTTTGAAACAAAACAATGTCGTTTCAAAGAAGGCTTGGTCTTCTGAAATCGGATGAATCGGGCGGTGCCCACTTGTTCGATCCCCGTTTGGACTGCGGTGCCCCAGACCCCGCCGACGCTGTGCCCGGACCCGCTGCTCGGCTTGCCTTCAAGTCAGTATTCGGCTCGTCATATATTTTTCAGTGTCTGTATAAATTTAATTTGCATATGTAATGAGTGAAATGAGTGATGTGGCGAGGAATATCTATGTATGCAAATAATCGGCGCTGTAGTAAATCATTGAGTTGTAAATAGTTGGAGTCAGAAATTTGTACTATTTTAGTTGTTGACATAAAATATGTTATTTAATAAAGTACTATTTGAATTCAAATTATGTGCAGTGGTATTCTAATAAATAACTATTTAATCCTGTTAGAGATGAAAAATCTATAGCAACGTTTTTGGAATGTAAAAGTGTTATCATTGGATAGTAAAAGTGTTACTATAGATAATATGCAGCACATTTTTAAGTAAAATTGGTATCTGTGGCAACACCATGGAAATGATGCGATTGGATGGTAAAGATGTTCCTTTGACTCTAGGGCAATGCGGCAAAAATGCATCACCAGGAACATGTTGCCTTTGATCGTTTTTTGCCTAAAACAATATTTTTTGGCTCTTCCTTCATCACTTCTTGGGGGTTACGATAGGCCATCTATATCGTAGTGTCCTCATAACAAATTTCAGGTTAGACAAAAAAACAAAGGTTATTCAGCTTAGAGACATTTAATCTATAAAGTGTCCTTTGCTTAGTGAGTGTTTATCTCTCATCATATTTTAATCATTTCTACTGCGAGTTTTTATTTGAGTTTCGATATATTATTTTTGCCTATTTGCAGGGTACCAAACGCCCAACTCGAGATTCAACGGACTTGGATTTTAGCATTTTGCAAAAAGTTAGGCCTACTAGGGTTTGGTTGTTACATTTGGTATCAGAGCCTAAGTTTAATGGTCCTAAACAGATAGTGAGTGAATGTATTTGTATTTTTTAAATGTAAATATATTATGTATACATAGATCCTAAGAAAACCCATTTTTAAAGGAGCAACATATGGAAAGCTTTTGGGAATAGTTTTGTACATCAAGATTGGGATTACGAAAATCCAAGAGAAGTAGCTCCTGGAGTGGCCACGGGATAGGTTGTACAATAATTTAGGCATAGAATCCATATGTTAAGTATTTGGAAATTAGGAGTTATTCCAAATTTGTGGGTAAGGTGGAACTACCTTGGAAGAAACGAAGGGAAATGGATTGGACATATGTCAAGTGCACGGTACTGTTAGAGGCATATTTCAATACAAAATGGAAATTTTTGGAAGAATTAATATAAAATAGAAAATGGGATTAAAAAAAAGAGTAACTTATTGGAAATAGTCAGTTAAGAAAGGGAAGTTGAGAGCCCATCTTGATTCTCCCGTTGTAAATGAAATTTCAGAATTTAAGTGGATTTTTAAAAGAAATCAAAATTATGAGTTAAAAAATCCGTGATTCTAAAATATTTATTTAATTTAAGAGCAAAGAATTGTTCGAGAATAATTTTTGGTTAAAAAAACATACTATTGTGACAATGAAAAATATAAGTTATGGGGTTAGGCGATATAAGGAGGAAAAAGTTAATTGGAAATGGAATGTGTAACACCTCGAAAATTTAACAATGTTAAGAGGATAAATTAAAGAATAATTAATTTAATATTCAGAATTAAGGGAAACGGACTGCGCAATTGCGTCTGCCTTGGAATTCTGGTTTAGATGGACACCAAGTTTGCGTGAAACGGATAATGTATGAAGAAGTTATAAGCCGTAGAAGTTTGTATACGCGCAAGGAAGTATATATTTAAACAAAACCATCTCTAGAATTCAAACGGATTCAAAAATAGTCAAAAGCAGTGAGCGGGAAAAATCCCACTCAAAGGGTGTCGACCCCCTTAAGGGGTGACGACATAGGTGTCGACCCCCCTGTAGGGGTGTAGACATAGGTGTCGACCCCCCGGGGTCCAGAAGCTTCTTTTAACGTGGACTATTTTGATGGTTTCTGGTCTGATCTGATGGCCATGGTTGCTCTGCTACTCCTATATAAAGAACCCTAAACCTAGGTTTTATTCATAGAAAAATAATGGTGATGGCGAAGCTCTACTGCGATGGAAATTAAAATGGTTCTTCTCCTTCTTCTTTTTCTAAATCAATTCAAAGAAGATTATACATATTCGAAGATTGCTACAACAAATTTAGCGATGGCTACAACAACTTATTCAACATGTTCTTCGCAGCAATTTCACTGTGAGTTCATGTTGCTTTTAGATCTAAATATTTAAATAGTGATCTTGATATGTATATAATAATTGGATCTTGAATCGGTGCCTAATCATTTATATTATGACATATTCCATTGATCTGTTCTTATATGTTTATATCATCACCAAGTCTAATCTTGTCATAATATGTCAATTCAGTTTATGCCTATTTCTATCGTTATGTTGTTGATTCGTTATTATGCTTGTTCTGATTCTCTTTTCTCCATCTTTTCCTTTTTATTTTTATATAGCCAGGCTACCTTCGAGCCTAGGCTTAACACTGAAAAATGCGAACGTGCGAAATTGGAAATAATGGGAAATGACATAATTTGGGGCATAATTGGTATTGGAAAATATGGATCTATATTTAGGCATAAAATTGGAAATATACGAAGATGGTTTAGGGGCATATGTCTTGTTGGATAATACGAATTTAGGCATGCATTGGAATATATGTAAATACGGAACTGGGTATAAAATGGACATGTCCAAATATTGATTTGGAACATAAATTTGAACATGTGAACATGAATTTTAGGCATAAATTATGTAAAGGTGGATTTGGCTATAACTTACATTGAAAAGGGTGAATATGGACTTGGGGCATAAGTGGGAATAAATGTGGGTTTGAGATTGTGCAATATATATATAAACACACACACACACACACATATATGCCTTAATTTATGATAAGGGGCATATGGTGCATAATTAAAAGGTGAATTTAAAAAAGGCATAAAAGTCTATATTTTGGATAGTGAATTAGACATAATTCAAATGGGGAAAGGTTTTTTGATTAATTAATTAATAATGGAATGTTTAGTAATTATAAATAGTAATTGTACTTATGACACGAGGTTAGGTTATGTTAGTGGTGGAAGTCTGCCCGGACCCGACCGACATATCCAACAGTCACTAGTGTTGAACCTAATGCGGGAGGTCTTAGTACATAAATATGATTCGGGCTAAGACACGAGGTTAGACCCAACTGTAGAATAAGACTACCCGGACCCGACCGGCATATCCAGCATCCACACGTTGTAGGCCTAATGTGGGAGGTCTAGCCCACTATAACCATAACTGGACATGGAAATGAACTGGACTACTTAACCTAAATTAATCCATTAGGATCGTATGATTATGAACTTGAGTTAGGGTTAAGTAAAAATTGGATGGGTAATGGGTGGGTTAAGTAAATTAGAGGGAATGGGTAATATACGCATATAAGCCCATAAACTTAACCCGATGAGGTTATGTGATTAAAGAAAACTAGTGGTATACATAACCGGTAGAAACAATAAAGTTATGTAATTAAAAGGACGCTGTTTAGGGTGAGCATAACTTGTGAGGAAATGAGACAACCTGAGTAATAAAATAAGGGGTACTTAATTATAAATTAAGTAATCTAGAAGTCTGGAACACGCTGATGTGAACAACATGCTTAGGCTTGTCCTAGGGACAAGAGAAAATTATAACATAGGTTATAAGCAATGGGTTAGGAAACTTGTTAATGGGCCTTAGTTAATAGAACTAAGTTAACATGTAAACAACGATAAGTTGTATTGACAATGTAAAAAGGAATTATGATTAAATAAGAAAGAACGAGGAAAACTTATAAGATAAATTATATTTAATCATAAATTGTAACGACTCGGATTTCACCCGGACTCAATCGATCGCAAAATCGACTAAGACCGTTCGAAACCCGAATACGTTAACTCTGGGAATACAACACATTAGAATAATAATAGCATACTTTTATAAACATTACAATAATGTTACATCAGAGTACAGAACATATCAGAGTACATTGAATAAAATTACAGCAGAAGATAAATTACAGAAAATTAAATACAATAAACAGCGGAAGACTTCTATGCTCTGGACACAGCTTTAGGCTTCGATCCAAAATCCTGCTCAAGAGATAAATATCTGCAAAAAGCTACTCGATTGCCCATGTGGAAAAGAGGGCACCCGAGTTTGCAAAGGTGGAAAAAAACAACGGTTCAGTCATGGGACTGGTGTGAGAATTCTTAACTAATTTAACTAACAGCGATAAGGCAAATCCAATGACCACGCCGCTAACGCGGAACGAGTTTTGTTCCAATGGATTGCCGGTGCATAAATTAAAGTAAATCGTTAAACAACGCAATGCTTTTTAGAAAAATGGAATCATCATAAGACTCAAGTCCCATCACACGATGCAACGCAAACCAGAGGATAGAGTTTTACCTTATGATGATTAAGCTGCTTGGTACGATTAAAATGAATTTGATATTATTATTAGTGTATATACATTTCAAAGTAAATGTATCAATCCTACGAAGCATAGCTACCATATACTATGCCTCCATACTAGTAATACAATCAAGTCCGTAGGGTCGTATTGGGAATTGGATTTCCATCATGAGTCAAGGCTAGGAACGATTTCCTTACCGATTCGAGACACTCTAGCTAATGTCTCAGGATCCCCCGCAGTGAACCCTTGGAAAGCTGCAGGGCCGGTCCGCACATACGATTTTGCGGATTAGTTATTCCTGAACACACGTTTCCCAGTCCTATAGGACCTAATATCTGAGGCGCCTCATTCCATCATCCACATAAGTAAAAATGTATTGGCTCCATACCATGACACCACTTCTAGCTAGAAAGAAATGTGCTGCTCTCTCTGCGTTCCCTTGCTCCGTTTTAGACTCAACTAGGGTGTGAGGCTCGTGAAGCTACGTAATACACGAAGCTATGCTTTTCAAGTTGTGCTTTGATCATCATCCACAAGGCCTGCTTTTCAACAAAAACCTTGATCCATGCATCTTAGCATGCCACATTGTCAATCCATATCATACCATTGATTCCTACCAATATATAACCTCTAAGCTCCTACGTCTCAGAGAAGGGTGTTGAACACCAAACAGATATATATTTAGCAGAGATCAACGAATACCGTACAAAGGAATACAACGTCAGACATACAATCCATTTTCAAGTCCGTTCTGGGTCTGAACGAAACCGGAGACACCTTATACCTCGCAAATTCGAACAATCAACAAGTAGTCTGGACAGCCACCATTATAGCCCCTTCAAGGTAGCTACTCCAATCATGGGCTCAATGGTAACTCATCCATTCGACATGAAGGTCGTCGGTCTTCAATCACCGTCTTCAGCTCTTCGACTTAGATCGACGAATAATCATTCGAAATGAGATTGAACTCGGACCTTTCAAATGATTCTCTCGTATATATCATTTCAAATCATTTCTTATCGTTAATATTAATTTATAATGATTAATCTCTTTTTTTGTTTATATAAAAATAATTGAATTTTATTTAACAACAATTCATGTCAATAGGCGACTTTGGCGCTGTTTTCACCCAAATTTGTTTTACTAATTTCTCTAAATCTAACCGTTGGATTTTAACACAATTCAAATCATTGGAAAGATCTTCCCAATGCGAACCTAACGGTTTCAGTTTTGGGAAAATCCGACGGTCGGATATTTCGGTATAACTATTTAAAGTTACGATTGTCAAATCGCGAACTACAACGCGTGATTCGTTTAATTATAATTTACTTTTATATATAATTATATGTACATACAATTTATTTGGCCATTTCATTACTGTGATAATCATAACAAGTAAAGAACGCTTGGTTTCATAACATTTTGATATATAACATAACACACAATAATGTTTATCTTATTTTAATTCACATACACATCCTAAACATAACAATGTATTTTTTTTTTCTATTTTCAATTTACACAAACATGCAATTTATTGTGCATCATTTCTAATTTAACAAAAATGAGGATTTCTGTGTCATTTCAATTTCTAACAAAAATGCAATATATTTTGGTGTCAGCCTCAATTCTACAAAAATAAATATTTTTTTTAATGTAACAGAATAAAGACTTTGTTATTATTTCAACGCAAAACAAAAATAATAATTTTGAGTTAATCTTCCCTTACAAACAAAATAATGATTTTGTGTGTCAATTTTTCTATACAAACAAAATGATAATTTTGTGTGTTAATTTTCATTTCAAACAAAATTAAGGAATTTTGTTATCAAAAACAAATGTAAGTATTTTCTAATGCGACCAAAAGATTATTTCATTTTGTCCATTTTTAAATTTCGACCATATAATTTTCAGTGAAAATCTATTTACATGAAAATGTAAATCTCATACCTTTATTCTTTTAATGAAAACCTATTTACATAAAAATGTAAATTTACATTGTTATAATTTTCATTGAAAATGTATTTACATAAAATGTAAATTCCATATCCTAATTCTCTTTAATGAAAATCCATTTACATAAAAATGTAAATATCATATCTAAACCATTTCAATGAAAATGTAAATCTTTAAATCTTTTAACATGAAAATGTAAATTTATTCTTAAATCTTAACTACATGAAAATGTAATTTCCTTACTTTTAATCTTAATTACATGAAAATGTAAACTTTATAATTTTAATCTAATTACATTAAAATGCAACTCTCCTTTTATACCAATTGACATTAACTTGTAACTTTTCCATTTATACCAATTTACATTAAAATGTAACTTTCTTTTTATACCAATTTACATTACAATGACATTTTTGTTTAATCCCTTTTAAACTAACAAAAATGTAAATTTGTCTAATCCTTTTTAAATAAACAAAAATGTAAATTCTCGACATTTACATTAAAATGACATTTTTGTTTAACTTTTTATTTTATTTTAACTAAAAGTAATTGTTTTTGTTTCATTACTTTATAAATGACAAAATGTGTATTTTTTTTACTTTATTCTTTTAATGTGACAAATATGCCCATTTTTAATTCATTTCTTTTAATGTGACAAAAATGTCCATCTTTAATTCATTATTTTTAAAAGAAGCAACTTACATTAAAAATGAAATTTTTAACGTCGAACCTTTCTAATGTAATAATTTTACATAAAACATGAAATCTTTTTCTTTGGATAAAAATGACCATGAAAATGCAACTTCGTATTCCTAACTTTTATTGTAATTCTAATTGACAGTAAAACATAACATCATGTTTCTAACTTTTTACTGAAATCCAAGTGACAATAAACATATATTCATTTTTGGTAACAATAATATGACCTTAAAAATATTCATTTCTAATGCATTAACATGATACTTAAAAATATAATGTTCATTTTCAATGATTAACATAATGCTAAAAATAATGTTCATTTTAATGTCGATTTCATATCTCTTTAATATTACTACATGTGATAACAACTAATATTTTGGGTGTCAATCATTATGTCCATTCCTCAAATTAATACATGTAATCATCTTAAACATTGGTGTCAACATATGGTGTCAAACTTCATATTAACACATGTAACAACAATTAGACTTTGGTGTTAACATTCATATTATATACATAATACTACATGTAATAAACTCTAAGTTTTTGTGTCAATATTCATATCATATTTTTATTATTTCAACTAAAATCAACGTTAATGTCATTACTTTCTTTTTAACAAAAATGATACTTTTGTTCTTATTTTCATTACACACAAAATGAAACTTTTTGTCTTATTTTCATTATACACAAAAATGAAACTTTTCATTAATAAATAAAAGTGATTTCTTTTCATTAATACACAAAGGTAAATTCTTTTCATTATATTTACAAACAAAAGTGAATTTCATGTATTTACAAACAAAAGTGAATTTCATGTATTTACAAACAAAAGTGAATTTCATGCTTTACAAACAAATGTGAATTTCATGCTTTACAAACAAATGTCTATTTCTATTTACAAAACAAATGTAAATATTGTCACTTTTTTTTACGAACAATGTAAATAATGTTTGAAATCTTTTGTTTGTGTTCTTGCATTACAACATAATAAAAGAAAAAAATTATTAAATTTACACAACAAAGTCATACCCTTTTTATTAACAAAGTTACAAATAAGTTGCAATCTTTTATTAATAAAGTTAAAATCTTTTTATTTATAAAAACAAAGAAAATGAAAACTTTTTGATTAACAAACCAAGTTACAACATTTAATTAACAAAACAAAGTTACAAACTTTGCGTTACAAACAAAGTTACAACTTTGAATTACAAAGTTGAAATCTTTGTTCATATAAACAAAAGTAAACTTTTTTTTATTTAAACAAAAGTAAAATCTTTTAATTTAACCAAAAGTTAATTCTTTTTTATTTTAATGAAGTGACAATATAAATGTAACTTCATTTCTAATCCTTTTTATTTGTATTCAACAACATTAAAATCAAATCTTTTAATGTAAATCTTTTCTCTGTAAAATACAACATTAAAATTGTAACTTTTTAATGTAAGCCTTTTTATTTTAAAATATCAACATTAAAAATTATACCTTTTTAATGTAAAACTCTTTATATAAGATAATGACGTTAAAAATTGTAACTTTTTAATGTAAAACATTTTATTGTAATCTATTAACATTAAAAATTGAAGCTTTTTAATGTAAACCAATTAATATAATAAGATGACACTAAAAATCTCAACTTTATATTCTAATTTTAATCCATATTTATAGATCTAAAATAAAAATAAGATTTTTATTTCAAATCTAAATCCAACCACAACTAGAGATTAAAGAAAGAGTTTTAATTTCAGATCTATATCTAACAACATGGGATCACAATCAATACAAACAACAAACACAAATTTTCAACTCAATCATCACAGATCTAAATTTATTTACATGCATACAAGGATTTCAGATAGTGAGAATAATTTAATTTTAATTAATAAAATAAGAAATCTCACATCATTTTAATATCTGTTCAGTTCAGATCTGAATTTTCTCTGAATTTTGATTTGTTGTTTTGCTTCAGTTCGGTTTTCCTCGATTTTCGTGCCCTTCCTTCGACTTTCAGACAAAATGATCAAAGGCAAAGTTGTTCGTTTATGTCTTGGCTACATTTTCTCCCAATGGGCCATCGCCTAATTCTCGACGGTTTGGCCGGAATTCACCAAAATCCGAAATCAGTTTTCTGTGTTAAAACTCGGATTCTGGCGAATCCATGCGATGATAGGGGCTGAATTTTTCGTGGTAAGTAGTGTTTATAGAGATGAAAAAAACCCAAAAAGGGTTTGTGTTGATTTGGTTCTGAATTGAAGATATAAGTTGTTGAAGTTTCGGGGTGTTTTGTGCAAAGGAATTTTAGTGGAGAAAGTGAGCCGCCATTAGAGAGATGAAGATGGAGACTAGAATTAGGTTTAGAAAATGGATTAGGGCTGGCTAAATGATAATATATCGGCAATTATAAATTTTAATTCAGCCCCTCTTTAGTTTAAACACTTTCAATTAAATAATGATTAGCCTTCATGTAATATAATTCTATTACTTTTTAGTCCTTTTCGTGGTTTTAAAATTCGTGCGAACACAAACGTTATCCAAATTTACTAAAAATTGGAACATAACAATTTCTCGACGATACAAATTCAAAGATAGTGGTTTCGTTAAATTCCGAATCCGTATGAGTTATTTATGAATTTTTAAAGTATAGAAATTGACTGTTTTCAGTGAAAAATTAATAATAACTAAATAATGACTCCAAAAATTACTAATTTTGGAATCTAACAATAATTTAATATTACAGATCCATAGAAACTGGTTTCGTTGGATTCGGAGGTCATTTGCAAAATTTCCATTTTTAAGATGTATATATTTAATATTAAAAATACATAAAATACTAATAATTTCTGAAACTCGAAATATATCGATGCTTATACTTTTTCAATGCATAAAAATCATTTTGAACTCAATGGAAGTGGTTTCGAGTCCAAATTCAATAGTATGTGAAAAGTAGCTTTCTGGACCATATACATAATATATGTAAATTCTATCGCGTTTTTCTGAAATTTTAATTTTGACATATCCTACAAATTATAAACTGGAATCTGAATATCTTACATTCATTAGAAAGATATCGTTAATACAGTTCTAGCGTTTCTTGTTTCGTCTAATTTTGACTTATAATGAATTTTATATATTTTTCCAAAGTTGAAAAACGAATTTTGAAATTACCATGCCTTTTCGGGCTCGAAATAGAATTAATATAAATTTTAAAGTCTTACTTCAAATAAAATAATTTTTTAATCATTATTATTTAAAATAAATTATTTTAAATATCAAAAACTCATTAAAATAAATTAAAATGAAATTTTAAATTTACCCCAAAATTCACGATTGTTACAGTCTTCCCCACTTAAAAACTTTTCGTCCTCGAAAAGGAACGAAGCTAAAAGTTGTTTAAGTATCATATCTTAAATAATTTTATTTGTTGATTAACTTTTAAAATATATAACTTTATATATTCAAAAATCATATTTCCAAAGATCGGATTATATATAATCAAAAATACGTTAATTATAAACTGGGTACTCTCAACTCATTCTAGGGCATTATTAACCCCATCACTAATGAGTTTTCTCATTCTAGGATACTACTTATCCTATCTCTAATGAGTATTCTTATTGGATATTACTAATCCAATCTCTGATGAGTCTTTTGTTCAGTTCTAACGAGTTGTACCCCGAAGATTTGAGCTAACCAGAGCTCTGATACCAACTATAATGACTTGGATTTCGCCCGGACTCAATCGATCGCAAAATCGACTAAGACCGTTCAAAACCCGAATACGTTAACTTTGGGAATACAACACATTAGAACAATAACAACAGACTTTTATAAACATTACAATAATGTTACATCAGAGTACAGAACATATTATAGTACATCGAATAAAATTACAGCGGAAGATAAATTACAGAAAATTAAATACAATAAACAGCGGAAAACTTCTATGCTCTGGACACAGCTTTATGCTTCGATCCAGAATCATGCCCAAGAGATAAATATCTGCAAAAAGCTACTCGACTGCCCGTGTGGAAAAGAGGGCACCCGAGTTTGCAAAGGTGGAAACAAACAAAGGGTCAGTCATGGGACTGGTGTGAGAATTCTTAACTAATTTAACTAATAGCGATAAGGCAAATCCAAGGACCACGCCGCTAACGCGAAACCGGTTTTATTCCAATGGATTGTCGGTGCATAAATTAAAGTAAATCGTTAAACAACGCAATGTTTTTTAGAAAAATGGAATCATCATAAGACTCAAGTCCTATCACACAATGCAAAGCAAACCAGAGGATAGAGTTTTACCTTATGATGATTAAACACGCTTGGTACGATAAAAACGAATTTGATATTATTATTAGTGTATATACATTTCAAAAATATTTCAAAGTAAATGTATCAATCCTAGGATGCATAGCTACCATATACTATGCCTCCATACTAGTAATACAATCAAGTCCGTAGAGTCGTATTGGGAATTAGATTTACATCATGAGTCAAGGCTAGGAACGATCTCCTTACCGATTCGAGACACTCTAGCTAATGTCTCAGGATCCCCCGCAGTGAACCCTTGGAAAGCTGCAGGGTCGGTCCGCACATACGATTTTGCGGATTAGTTATTGCTGAACACATGTTTTCCAGTCCTATAGGACCTAATATCCGATGCACCTCATTCCATCATCCACATAAGTAAAAATGTCTGGGCTCCATACCATGACACCACTTCTAGCTAGAAAGAAACGTGTTGCTCTCCCTGCGTTCCCTTACTGCGTTTTAGACTCAATCGGGGTATGAGGCTCGTGAAGTTACGTAATACACAAAGCTATGCTTTTCAAGCTGTGCTTTGATCATCATCCACAAGGCCTGCTTTTCAACAAAAACCTTGATCCATGCATCTTAGCATGCCACATTGTCAATCCATACCATACCATTGATTCCAACCAATATATAACCTCTAAGCCCGTACGTCTCAGAGAAGGGTGTTAAACACCAAACAGATATATATTTAGCAGAGATCAACAAATATCGTATAAAGGTATACAACATCAGATATACAATCCATTTTCAAGTCCGTTCTGGGTCTGAACGAAACCGGAGGCACCTTATACCTCGCAAATCCGAACAATCAACAAGTAGTCTGGACGGCCACCATTGTAGCCCCTTCAAGGTAGCTACTCCAATCATGGGCGTCGGTGGTAACTCATCCATTCGACGTGAAGGTCGTCGGTCTTCAATCACCGTCTTCAACTCTTCGACTTAGATCGATGAATAATCATTTGAAATGAGATTGAACTCGGACCTTTCAAATGATTTTCGCGTATATATCATTTCAAATCATTTCTTATCGTTAATATTAATTTATAACGATTAATCTCTATTTTTATTTATATAAAAATAATTGAATTTTATTTAACAACACTTCATGTCAATAGGCGACCATGGCACTGTCTTTACCCAAATTTGTTTTACAAATTTCTCTAAATCTAACCGTTGGATTTTAACACAATTCATATCATTTGAAAGATCTTCCCCAGGCGAACCTAACAATTTCAGTTTTGGGAAAATCCGACGGTCGGATATTTCGGTATAACTATTTAAAGTTACGATTGTCGAATCGCGAACTACCGCGCGCGATTCGTTTAATTATAATTTACTTATATATGTATATAATTATATATACATACAATTTCTTCGGCCATTTCATTATTGTGATAATCATAGCAAGTAAAGAACGCTTGGTTTCATAGCATTTTGATATATAACATAACACACAATAATGTTTATCTTATTTTAATTCACATACACATCCTAAACATAACAATGTATATATTTTTTCTTATTTTCAATTTACACAAACAAGCAATTTATTGTGTGTCATTTCTAATTTAACAAAAATGAGGATTTCTGTGCCATTTCAATTTCTAACAAAAATGCAATATATTTTGGTGTCAGCCTCAATTCTACAAAAATGATTATATTTTTTTTCAATGTAACAGAATAATGACTTTGTTATTATTTCAATGCAAAACAAAAATAATAATTTTGAGTTAATCTTCCCTTACAAACAAAATAATGATTTTGTGTGTCAATCTTTTCTATACAAACAAAATGATAATTTTGTGTGTTAATTTTCATTTCAAACAAAATTAAGGAATTTTGTTATCAAAAACAAATGTAAGTATTTTCTAATGTGACCAAAAGATTATTTCATTTTGTCCATTTTTAAATTTCGACTATATAATTTTCAGTGAAAATCTATTTACATGAAAATGTAAATCTCATACCTTTATTCTTTTAATGAAAACCTATTTACATAAAAATGTAAATTTACATTGTTATAATTTTTATTTAAAATGTATTTACATAAAATGTAAATTCCGTATCCTAATTCTCTTTAATGAAAATCCATTTACATAAAAATGTAAATATCATATCTAAACCTTTTCAATGAAAATGTAAATCTTTAAATCTTTTAACATGAAAATGTAAATTAATCCTTAAATCTTAACTACATGAAAAAGTAATTTCCTTACTTTTAATCTTAGTTACATGAAAATGTAAACTTTATAACTTTAATCTAATTACATTAAAATGTAACTCTCCTTTTATACCAATTGACATTAACATGTAACTTTTCCATTTATACTAATTTACATTAAAATATAACTTTCTTTTTGTGTCAATTTACATTACAATGACATTTTTGTTTAATCCTTTATAAACTAACAAAAATGTAAATTTGTCTAATTCTTTTTAAATAAACAAAAATGTAAATTCTCGACATTTACATTAAAATGACATTTTTGTTTAACTTTTTATTTTTATTTTTTTATGACCAAAAGTAAATATTTTTGTTTCATTCCTCTATAAATGACAAAACGTGTATTTTTTTTTACTTTATTCTTTTAATGTGACAAATATGACCATTTTTAATTCACTTCTTTTAATGTGACAAAAATGTCCATCTTTAGTTCATTATTTTTAATAGAAGCAACTTACATTAAAAATGAAATTTTTAATGTCAAACCTTTCTAATGTAATAATTTTACATAAAACATGAAATCTTTTTCTTTGGATAAAAATGACCATGAAAATGCAACTTCATATTCCTAACTTTTATTGTAATTCTAATTGACAGTAAAACATAACATCATGTTTCTAACTTTTTACTGAAATCCAAGTGACAATAAACATATGTTCATTTTTGGTAACAATAATATGACCTTAAAAATATTCATTTCTAATGCATTAACATGATACCTAAAAATATAGTGTTCATTTTCAATGTATTAACATAATGCTAAAAATAATGTTCATTTTAATGTCGATTTCATATCGCTTTTATATTACTACATGTGACAACAACTAATATTTTGGGTGTCAATCATTATGTCAATTCCTCAAATTAATACATGTAATCACCTTAAACTTTGGTGTCAACATATGGTGTCAAATTTCATATTAACACATGTAACAACAATTAGACTTTGGTGTTAACATTCATATCATATACATAATACTACATGTAATAAACTCTAAGTTTTTGAGTCAACATTCATATCATATTTTTATTATTTCAACTAAAATCAACGTTAATGTCATTACTTTCTTTTTAACAAAAATGGTACTTTTGTTCTTATTTTCATACACAAAAATGAAACTTTTCATTAATAAATAAAAGTGATTTCTTTTCATTAATACACAAAGATAATTTCTTTTCATTATATTTTCAAACAAAAGTGAATTTCATGTATTTACAAACAAAAGTGAATTTCATGTATTTACAAACAAAAGTGAATTTCATGCTTTACAAACAAATGTGAATTTCATGCTTTACAAACAAATGTCAATTTCTATTTACAAAACAAATGTAAATATTGTCACTTTTTTTTTACGAACAATGTAAATAATGTTTGAAATCTTTTGTTTGTGTTCTTGCATTACAACATAATAAAAGAAAAAAAAATTATTAAATTTACACAACAAAGTCATACCCTTTTTATTAACAAAGTTACAAATAAGTTGCAATCTTTTTATTAATGAAGTTAAAATCTTTTTATTTATAAAAACAAAGAAAATGAAAACTTTTTGATTAACAAACCAAGTTACAACATTTAATTAACAAAACAAAGTTACAACTTTGCATTACAAACAAAGTTACAACTTTGAATTACAAAGTTGAAATCTTTGTTCATATAAACAAAAGTAAACTTTTTTTTATTTAAACAAAAGTAAAATCTTTTAATTTAACCAAAAGTTAATTCTTTTTTTATTTTAATGAAGTGACAATATAAATGTAACTTCATTTCTAATCCTTTTTATTCGTATTCAACAACATTAAAATCAAATCTTTTAATGTAAATCTTTTCTCTGTAAAATACAACATTAAAAATTGTAACTTTTTAATGTAAGCCTTTTCATTTTAAAATATCAACATTAAAAATTATACGTTTTTAATGTAAAACTCTTTATATAAGATAATGACAATAAAAATTGTAACTTTTTAATGTAAAACATTTTATTGTAATCTATTAACATTAAAAATTGAAGCTTTTTAATGTAAACCAATTAATATAATAAGATGACACTAAAAATCTCAATTTTATATACTAATTTTAATCCATATTTATAGATCTAAAATAAAAATAAGATTTTTATTTCAAATCTAAATCCAACCACAACTAGAGATTAAATAAAGAGTTTTAATTTCAGATCTAAATCTAACAACATGGGATCACAATCAATACAAACAACAAACACAAATTTTCAACTCAATCATCACAGATCTAAATTTATTTACATGCATACAAGGATTTCAGATAGTGAGAATAATTTAATTTTAATTAATAAAATAAGAAATCTCACATCATTTTAATATCTGTTCAGTTCAGATCTGAATTTTCTCTGAATTTTGATTTGTTGTTTTGCTTCAGTTCGGTTTTCCTCGATTTTCGTGCCCTTCCTTCGACTTTCAGACAAAATGATCAAAGGCAAAGTTGTTCGTTTATGTCTTGGCTACATTTTCTCCTACTGGGCCATCGCCTAATTATCGACGGTTTGGCCGGAATTCACCAAAATCCGAAATCAGTTTTCCGTGTTAAAACCCGGATTCTGGCGAATCCATGCGATGATAGGGGCTGAATTTTTCGTGGTAAGTAGTGTTTATAGAGATGAACAAAACCTAGAAAGGGTTTGTGTTGATTTGGTACTGAATTGAAGATATAAGTTGTTGAAGTTTCGGGGTGTTTTGTGCAAAGGAATTTTAGTGGAGAAAGTGAGCCGCCATTAAAGAGATGAAGATGGAGACTAGAATTAGGTTTAGAAAATGGATTAGGGCTGGCTAAATGATAATATATAGGAAATTGTAAATTTTAATTCAGCCCCTCTTTAGTTTAAACACTTTCAATTAAATAATGATTAGCCTTCATGTAATATAATTCTATTACTTTTTAGTCCTTTTCGTAGTTTTGAAATTCGTACGAATACATACGTTATCCAAATTTACTAAAAATTGGAAAATAACTATTTCTAGACGATACGAATTCAAAGAAAGTGGTTTCGTTAAATTCAGAATCCATATGAATTTTTAAAGTACAAAAATTGACCGATTTTAGTGAAAAATTAATAACAACTAAATAATGACTCCAAAAATTACTAATTTTGGAATCTAACAATAATTTAATATTCCGGATCCATAGAAACTGGTTTCGTCGAATTCGGAGGTCGTCTGCAAAATTTCCATTTTTAAGGTGTATATATTTAATATTAAAAATACATAAAAATACAAATAATTTCTGAAACTCGAAATATATCGATGCTTATACTTTTTCAATGCAGAAAAATCATTTTGAACTCAATGGAAGTGGTTTCGAGTCCAAATTCATTAGTATGTTAAAAGTAGCTTTTTGGACCATATATATAAATTCTATCGCGTTTTTCTGAAATTTTAATTTTGTCATATCCTACAAATTATAAGCTAAAATATGAATTTCTTACATTCATTAGAAAGATATCGTTAATACGGTTCTAGCATTTCTTGTTTCGTCTAATTCTGACTTATAATGAATTTTATATATTTTTCCAAAGTTGAAAAACGAATTTTGAAATTACCATGCCTTTTCGGGCTCGGAATAGAATTAATATAAATTTTAAAGTCTTACTTCAAATAAAATAAATTTTTAATCGTTATTATTTAAAATAAATTATTTTAAATATCAAAAACTCATTAAAATAAATTAAAATAAAATTTTAAATTTACCCCAAAATTCAGGGTTGTTACATAAATAATGACTGACATTTAAAAAAGAAACATGTAAAATGAGACGTACTTAATTACACATTAAATAAAAACATGTTATTGTAATGATGTAACCAAGCAAGAATATAAAATAGATTGTGGGTTTTAGACCTTGGGCCACAATCTAGAGAATAACATGTTGTGGTCTTATTAATAAACTTAAATGGATTAGTTATATGATTGAAATAATAAGCAAGAGAAACTTGGTAATTTGAATAAGAATTTAGTATGAATGGTAACAACCAAGTTAGATGAAAATCTGGTGAAGTAAGGCAAGCGTGTAATAGAATGTTTAGAAATAGGGTCTGATAATATATTAAAATGAGGCGCTTGGACCAGTACGTTTGAGCGTGAATAACCCAACAGGGTAGATCATCGAAGTGTTATAAGGCGCGAGGGGAGCAAACATTCATCTGATTGTTATGACGGCTCCGAAGGTCTGCAAGGGGAAGCACGCAGCTTCCTGAGACGTTGAAGGTGCTCCTGGTAGTCCTGTGTGGTTGTGTAGTTTCGGACTGCGCTCACAGAGGTTGGTCTGCGCGTAACTACCAGGTGGGTGGGCCCTGACTGCAGAGGTATCTATGTAGTTAGGATGCTGTGACACATCAGGGTGATTCGACAGTTGCCTCACGAGGAGGTGGAAGGTCAGGACCGACAAGGATAGTAAATCGTTGGATACCCGTCATTGGCAGCTAGCGGGATGCGAAAAGACTAAGCTAACCCCAAGATATCATTTCACCTTTCACCATCGAGGTACGAGGTTGAGGGGAGACGCCACATGGATGTTTAGATTGGTTGTTTTAGGGGCGGTCTCTTAGCTCTATAATCTTTACTAGTTGAGGGAGGGGCCGAGGTGGGGCTATAGCCACCATGGAAAAAAGGCTCGAGGATAATCTGTATTTGAAGGCTCTTAAAAACGGGCCTATACAGATATAGAAAAGCTCCCGACCGAGTTCCGTGTTTAGCCCTGTCATGGAACTCGGTGCACATTAAAGGACGTGCGATTGAGGCTTCGAGCTACAATTATAGTGTATACGTGGGATAGTCTAGATACATGCACATCAGCTCTGGGTGATGTATCGTAGACTAGAGGGCATTACTCTGATCTGGAGTCTGATTCGATCGATGGTGGCAGTCCGTATGCTTACGTTGCATAGTAATGATAGTGTAAAGACCCGAAAAATTCGAACACTTAATCTTTGAATAACATAACAATTTGTAATATTGTTAAGTGTTATAAATATGATTTTATAACCTTGTTAAACATCATTTAATTAGTAATTTATAATTCTAGTCTCGTTTTGGAAAAATGCTTTCAAAAATATATTTTTGGTAAAATATTGATAAAATGACCGAAAATCGTTTTATCAATAAATGGCTATTTTCTCAGTAAAAGTTGTTGAAAATTTTAGTGAATGTCTAATTAATCATTAGAGAAGTAGTTAGCTAATAAAGTATTTTTCATATTTATGGTTAACTATTTTGATGATGTCATCATTTTCAAAAATGAGCATTTAAGGAAAGTTTTTGTATGTTGGGTATTTAAATATTCAAATAAATGTTTTATAATTTGAATATGCTTGTTTTAATTGTTTAAATAAGTTAATGAATTTATTTCCATGTTTTGTTTACTTGAATAAATCATTTGATAAAGAACTAAAAATATGATCAAGGTTCAACTTCCAGATTCACATCCTATCGTTGAATAGAAGTTGTTTCATATCGTTACAACGTTGTTTGATATATTTGTATATATGCATATACACATATATATTTAATCATAATTAGTCACATCAAGAGTTTAGAAAATATCCTAAGTGTATGTATATAAGCTCCTTATATGTATACAAATGGAAGCTTAATCCTTAAGCTTTGAAAAAGCAAACTTACCATCATCTTACACACCTCTCACATCAACTTACACACCTATCACTTCACCTTGCACACCATCCCATCACTCATTAATGCCATTAGGGTTTTAAGGGCATTTTGGTCTTTTCCCATTCACCTTCCTTTTCCTATATAAGGAGGGGTATGCCTCCTTATTTCTTACACAAAATTCCTAAGCCTAATGAAGCTTTTTAATGGTTTATCTTCATCTTCTTCCTCTTCCTTACTAACTTTCTCAAACTATACTCAAACCAACTCCAAATCAACACAAACTTTGAGTGTAGCTGTCTTATGCCATTACAAGACCTTCTAGAAAGTTAGAAGTTGAAAATTCCAAGTCCTTCTCTATTTTCATCTTTGGCCGTGATCTTTACAAGAAGGGAAAGCAAGGAAAGGAAGGAGGTTGCTAGCTTGGATCTTTGTTCTTATTCTTGGATCTTAATTCTTATTCTTGGTTCTCGGATTTGCGAAGGATTAAGGTGAGTTTACTCACTATTTAGGACAGCAAACATAAATCCTTTTGCATGTTTTTAACTATGCTTAAAGTTGCTTGAATGTTGGTAACTTATGTTAAAAATGTGAACTTGATTCTTACTTTAAAAGTAAGCGACATATGTGATCCATGCTAATGGATTGGAATGGACTTGAATGGACTTGGAATTGTATTTGAATTTACTTGTATTACAAGTGGAATGGAATTGAAAAAAAGCACATAAGAATTAGTATGGATTGACATATTATGGACTTGAACTTGAAAGTGCACTTATAGTGATGGTCGCTATAGATGCAGTTTGAATTGTTGTGTTTTCAACACTTTGTATGAAACTTTACAATGACATCCTTAGTGATTTCTTATCATATTAAAATGGTTGTTTAACTTATATGTTAAATTGAAGTAAGTTTGAAAGTGTGTCAAGCTAGAATAGTCATATAAGTGCACTTGCTAATTACTTGTTTATTGAATATCATGATTATTGTGCTTAATTCTAATAAGCCGACGAGTAGGCTTATCTATCTGTAAGTGTCAAGAATGGGGTGTCTAGGCAAGGGGTGATATGCAATCGGTGCTCTAACTTACCTGGCCTCACTCTTGACCGAGTGATAGTTAAGTTGATAATGTCGGAAACGAGTTAAGTGCACGAAGTGTGATTTCTATAAGCATAAAATGGTTTTGGGTTTGTCGTGAAAACGTGTTAATTACATTAGTCTTTAACCCTCTCAGATTATATCATGTAAGTAAATATAATTGAATCTTTAAACAAACATTTAAAGATAAATTATAAAGGATTGTTTTGGGTTTGTTGTAAACATTGTTTTAGCAACACTTGTTTTGAAACCCTTGGAATGTAGTTAAACTGGAATATATGGTTTAATGATTTTGAATATACTTAGATCTTTAATAATTGATTTTAAAGATAGAAACAAGTATAGGAATCTTTCATAATAAAGATATTGAATAAGATGTTTAACTTATAAAAGAGAAGAGGTTCTTTATTAAACAATGGTTTAAACCTCTTTGGTTATACTTTAAGAAATTCTAGAAATGAATTATTGAGATACTTATACCCGTGGGATAAGTATATAAATACGTTTTGAAGTATTGAAGTTAGAAAAGAAATATTGAAAATGAATTGTAGTTATACTTATACCGGAGGGATAAGTATATGAATACGTTTTGAAGTATTGAAGTTAGAAAAGAAATCTTAAAATTGAATTGTAGATATACTTATACCGGAGGGATAAGTATATGAGTACGTTTTGAAATATTGAAGTTAAATAGGAAATCTTGGAATTGAATTGTGATTATACTTATACCGGAGGGATAAGTATATTAAAACCCTTTTTGGGTAGTAAGACTATAACGGATTAGGTAATTCATAGAATATATACATATACACATTTTATATGTATAAGTTGAATATATACGCTAGTATATAAAGGAATATTAATTGAGTATGAGTTATTGATTAATAAGTGATGTCTTATTTGACAAACGAAGTTTATTAGTTAAAAGTAGTTTTACTAATAAAGGAATATTAATCGAGTATGAGTTATTGATTAATAATTGAAGTTGTATTTGACAAGTGAAGTTTTATTAGTTAAAAGGAGTTTTACTAATAAAATAAGTTTTAATTAATGAAATATTAATTAAATGGGAATGGGATTAGAAGCCGTTTATATGAGTTAACCGTGCTTCGACTAATTGTCATGTTGCGTGACTTGATAGTGATTTGGCTGTTATCATGCTTCGTGATCTTGATAGTGCCTTGAATGTTTATTCGGTTGTTATGGAAATTAAGCAGGGTTATTTTCCATATACAATCATATATTGTGTGAAATGTAGTTAGTTAGTTGACTATAGAACTTGGCCTTAATTTAGCGACTGGTTTTGAGGAGATCGGGATTGATAAGTGTTTACTTATCGAAAACCACTTCAAAACTAGTATACGGGTTCTATGTTTTGGAAGCGGTTGTGAAGTGAAGGCCATATGGCGATTCGAGATCTGTTGAGATGCTCGAACACATATAGTGATTCTAAGATTTATGAAAGAATCTATGTGTGATTCCAAGATCTGTTGATGTATTGGAATCCATGTATGATTCTGAGATCTGTGAAGGAGTCTATGTGTGATTCCAAGATCTATTGAGCTGTGGGATTCCAACTGGGAATTCTTGTTCTGTTCGAGTGATGAAGACTCGTGTGAAGGATGCCGAACGAAACCTCGACATCGGAAATGGCTAAAAACAAAGTAGGAGCACAATCTGGGGTTTCGCTAACCTATGGCAGGATATATTGACTCCTTATCTAGTGTATGCTTATTATCGAATCGTGCGGGAGCTTCTCGAAGTTGCGCGCGGGAGTTGGATATATTTGGTTCCACGTGGTGCACTTCGGTGTTTCGTGTGTGGGTCATTTGTGTTTACCTTATGGTATATTTTATCTAGAGATATGCGACGCTCGGAGGTACTTTCTGACCCTTGTGCATGGAGTTTGGATCTGTATTGAGAGATCTCCGATGGAAAATCCAATATGCGAACGTGCCTTATCGGTTTTGTTTGTACACTTAATAGTTGTCGAATGTAACCAATGTAACCATTCCTTCTTTGTGAATTTATTTATATTCTACACCCTAGACATTATTTATAATACAACTATACTTCTCCTAATAAATGGTTGGTTTCAATTGAGGGGAAATCCGGAGCGGTTATCTGCACAGTCCCCTCAGTGTTGTTACATGCAATGTGTATCTTGAGTTTCTCATACCAGACTGATGTCTGACGCTTTGTTTTTGTTTTCCTTAAAATCATCACGTACTCCTTCGAGTAGGCTGAGTATGGAAGGTTTTACTTTGGATGCCTTGGAGCTTTTGGAAGAGAGTTGGAGTTTATCTTACCGTACTTTTTATATCCGCTGCATTCTATGTTGTACATCAATAATTATGAGGATGGGTTGTTATAACTGTCCAAGTTGATGATAGGTTAGTCTTCTCTGATAGTTGTAATCATACAGTTTTATTTGGTAAAGATCATTCATTATATTATATGTTACCGTTCCGTTGTGAGATTATGATATTGTGTCCTCTTCTTCCTCAGTCTATTTTCTTTTTATTTTATTTCACCATAACTTTTCGTCTTTCCGGCACTTGGGTGCTCGACACGTGAATACTGTGGATGTATTAGTGTCGACATTTGAGGGTCGAAAAGTCGGGTCGTTACATTTGGTATCAGAGCACAAGGTTTAGCGAACACCTTGGCTTAGGTTGGGTATGACTCATCAAGAGATAGGGTAATGGAATTCCCTAACATGAGTTGAGTGTATTATATATAAGAGAGCGCGTATTTATTAGTGCTATAAATATATTTTATGTTGTGTTAGTTAATCTGTTGAGTGGTTTATGAATTCTGGTCGATATGTGGGGTGCCATGGTATCGATAGGGATTTCTAAATACTTAAACAAGGCAAATCGACACAATATTGGTTTTAAATTGGTAAATGAAATAATTTTACCTAGGCTTATATTTTTGTACAAAATATAAACTTTCATAAATTGATATAGTTATTTATGATGTGTTTGGTTGTTAGGAATGATAATATTCAACTATTATTAGTTATGCTTGATCAGTTTATGATCATGTACTATTGCTTGTTGACTTTTAACTAGTTTACCTTTTAAAAAATTGGGTTGGGTAGATGGGAATAAGTGAGAACATTTGATATGAACACCTTGTGAATTAAGTTTCATAGTTTGACTATAAGGCATTTAATGATGATGTTAGGTTAAATTTAATTTTAACATGATCCGTCTATTATAATCCGAATAATGATAAGAATTTGTGAAATAAGTTAGATAAAGAAGTGCTTTATATAAATTATTGAAACTCGATTAAGTCATTTTACGGAACCATATAGTCTATGCATTAAGATTGTATAAATGTGAATAATGCCATTTTTTGTAGTTTGGTCGGTTTCATTTGTTAAAATGAAACGGGATTTTCAACGATTTTGGATAGTTGAAAACTTTTGAATTATTATGGAACTTGAAGTTAAGTGTTTGTGAAAATTTAAATTGAGTTTATATAACACTTGAATTATTAAGATAGCAAGTTGGAACAAGTTCAAAATTTGATTAACATACTCAACAAATTTGATGTTTGGATATACTCATAGAATGTATTAGAGTATTATATGTGTACAAACTTAAGTTATACGGTTTTTAATAACTTGAAGTAAAGTTTTATGAAATGATTCATAAGTGGTTTTAGTATTAATAAAGAAATACTAAGTGATAATTGAATGTCGAAAAAAGAGGAAGGATATTAGAATAAAATGGCATACTATACATATAGAAGAATTAATAAAGGATATTGGTGGTTAAGAAACCAATAGGATAAAATACATGAGTTGTACGTAGATCGTTTTATTCGCATAGTTGATCTTGGTACAGATTCAAGTACAGGATTTTGAAGGTGATTTACACCGGTCCGAACAAGGGTTCTTCACTAGACTTTGATAGTGAATACTTGATATGGATTTTTGATATGATCCTGAAGTTTTCTATCATAGTGTATGGCTATGTAAGGAAGATGGAAGTTTCTGGTCAAGAAACTAGATCGAAGTACGCACTAGATATGTCAAGTGTGGTATACTAGTTCGGAAACGAAGTCTTGTGATCGGGAAAGTGATATGATCAAACAATGTGTACGGATGATTTATTAACATCGTATGGGATTTAGTATGTTTGGTAGCTAGTGGAGGGTTTGGGAAACGACTCTTTGATTTGTTATGAGATATTGTGAATTACGGACTGAGTAATCCCTAAGACTGTTGAGCGTAAGGCGCACTTAGTAGGTTGTTTATCATCCTTATGCGATAAGGGGGTTTGAACTTGATCAAGCCATGAGTTTTGTTTGCTGGTAGTATGATATTGTTAGGTATCGATGTTTGATTGTTTCTTTGGTTTCTCGTGTTGCAATTTCGGGGACGAAATATTTTAAGTGGAGGAGAATGTAAAGACCCGGAAAATTCGAACACTTAATCTTTGAATAACATAACAATTTGTAATATTGTTAAGTGTTATAAATATGATTTTATAACCTTGTTAAACATCATTTAATTAGTAATTTATAATTCTAGACTCGTTTTGGAAAAATGCTTTCAAAAATATATTTTTGGTAAAATATTGATAAAACGACTGAAAATCGTTTTATCAATAAATGGCTATTTTCTCAGTAAAAGTTGTTGAAAATTTTAGTGAATGTCTAATTAATCATTAGGGAAGTATTTAGCTAATAAAAGTATTTTTCATATTTATGGTTAACTATTTTGATGATGTCATCATTTTCAAAAATGAGCATTTAAGGAAAGTTTTTGTATGTTGGGTATTTAAATATTCAAATAAATGTTTTATAATTTGAATATGCTTGTTTTAATTGTTTAAATAAGTTAATGAATTTATTTCCAAGTTTTGTTTACTTGAATAAATCATTTGATAAAGAACTAAAAATATGATCGAGTTCAACTTCCAGATTTACATCCTATCGTTGAATAGAAGTTGTTTCATATCGTGCAACGTTGTTTGATATATTTTTATATATGCACATACACATATATATGTAATTATAATTAGTCACATCAAGAGTTTAGAAAATATCCTAAGTGTATGTATATAAGCTCCTTATATGTATACAAATGGAAGCTTAATCCTTAAGCTTTGAAAAAGCAAACTTACCATCATCTTACACACCTCTCACATCAACTTGCATACCTCTCACTTCACCTTACACACCATCCCATCACTCATTAATGCCATTAGGGTTTTAAGGGCATTTTGGTCTTTTCCCATTCACCTTCCTTTTCCTATATAAGGAGGGGTATGCCTCCTTATTTCTTACACAAAATTCCTAAGCCTAATGAAGCTTTTTAATGGTTTATCTTCATCTTCTTCCTCTTCCATACTAACTTTATCAAACTATACTCAAACCAACTCCAAATCAACACAAACTTTGAGTGTAGCCGTCTTATGCCATTACAAGACCTTCTAGAAAGTTAGAAGTTGAAAATTCCAAGTCCTTCTCTATTTTCATCTTTGGCCGTGATCTTTACAAGAAGGGAAAAGCAAGGAAAGGAAGGAGGCTGCTAGCTTGGATCTTTGTTCTTATTCTTGGATCTTAATTCTTATTCTTGGTTCTCGGATTTGCGAAGGATTAAGGTGAGTTTACTCACTATTTAGGACAGCAAACGTAAACCCTTTTGCATGTTTTTAACTATGCTTAAAGTTGCTTGAATGTTGGTAACTTATGTTAAAAATGTGAACTTGATTCTTACTTTAAAAGTAAGCGACATATGTGATCCATGCTAATGGATTGGAATGGACTTGAATGGACTTGGAATTGTATTTGAATTTACTTGTATAACAAGTGGAATAGAATTGAAAAAAAGCACATAAGAATTAGTATGGATTGACATATTATGGACTTGAACTTGAAAGTGCACTTATAGCGATGGTCGCTATAGATGCAGTTTGAATTGTTGTGTTTTCAACACTTTGTATGAAACTTTGCAATGACATCCTTAGTGATTTCTTATCATATTAAAATGGTTGTTTAACTTATATGTTAAATTGAAGTAAGTTTGAAAGTGTGTAAAGCTAGAATAGTCATATAAGTGCACTTGCTAATTACTTGTTTATTGAATATCATGATTATTGTGCTTAATTCTAATAAGCCGACGAGTAGGCTTATCTATCTGTAAGTGTCAAGAATGGGGTGTCTAAGCAAGGGGTGATATGCAACCAGTGCTCTAACTTACCTGGCCTCACTCTTGACCGAGTGATAGTTAAGTTGATAATGTCGGAATTGAGTTAAGTGCACGAAGTGTGATTTCTATAAGCATAAAATGGTTTTGGGTTTGTCGTGACAACGTGTTAATTACATTAGTCTTTAACCCTCTCAGATTATATCATGGAAGTAAATATAATTGAATCTTTAAACAAACATTTAAAGATAAATTATAAAGGATTGTTTTGGGTTTGTTGTAAACATTGTTTTAGCAACACTTGTTTTGAAACCCTTGGAATGTAGTTAAACTGGAATATACGGTTTAATGATTTTGAATATACTTAGATCTTTAATAATTGATTTTAAAGACAGAAACAAGTATAGGAATCTTTCAGAATAAAGATATTGAATAAGATGTTTAACTTATAAAAGAGAAGAGGTTCTTTATTAAACAATGGTTTTAACCTCTTTGGCTATACTTTAAGAAATCCTAGAAATGAATTATTGAGATACTTATACCGGAGGGATAAGTATATAAATACGTTTTGAAGTATTGAAGTTAGAAAAGAAATATTGAAAATGAATTGTAGTTATACTTATACCGGAGGGATAAGTATATGAATACGTTTTGAAGTATTGAAGTTAGAAAAGAAATCTTAAAATTGAATTGTAGATATACTTATACCGGAGGGATAAGTATATGAGTACGTTTTGAAATATTGAAGTTAAATAGGAAATCTTGGAATTGAATTGTGATTATACTTATACTGGAGGGATAAATATATTAAAACCCTTTTTGGGTAGTAAGACTATAACGGATTAGGTAATTCATAGAATATATACATATACACATTTTATATGCATAAGTTGAATATATACGCTAGTATATAAAGGAATATTAATCGAGTATGAGTTATTGATTAATAAGTGATGTCTTATTTGACAAACGAAGTTTATTAGTTATAAGTAGTTTTACTAATAAAGGAATATTAATCGAGTATGAGTTATTGATTAATAATTGAAGTTGTATTTGACAAGTGAAGTTTTATTAGTTAAAAGGAGTTTTACTAATAAAATAAGTTTTAATTAATGAAATATTAATTAAATGGGAATGGGATTAGAAGCCGTTTATATGAGTTAACCGTGCTTCGACTAATTGTCATGTTGCGTGACTTGATAGTGATTTGGCTGTTATCATGCTTCGTGATCTTGATAGTGCCTTGAATGTTTATTCGGTTGTTATGGAAATTAAGCAGGGTTGTTTTCCATATACAATCATATATTGTGTGAAATGTAGTTAGTTAGTTGACTATAAAACTTGGCCTTAAATTTAGCGACTGGTTTTGAGGAGATCGGGATTGGTAAGTGTTTTACTTATCGAAAACCACTTCAAAACTAGTATACGGGTTCTATGTTTTAGAAGCGGTTGTGAAGTGAAGGCCATATGGCGATTCGAGATCTGTTGAGATGCTCGAACACATATAGTGATTCTAAGATCTATGAAAGAATCTATGTGTGATTCCAAGATCTGTTGATGTATTGGAATCCATGTATGATTCTGAGATCTGTGAAGGAGTCTATGTGTGATTCCAAGATCTATTGAGCTGTGGGATTGTAATAACCCGCAAATTCTGAACCAGTTTAAAATTTTTATTTTTGGCAATTTTAACGAATTTTGAATATTTAAAATGGATTATTTTAAATAATATCGACGAGAAATTTATTTTGAATATATTTAGATCGTATATATTTATACGCGTCGTCGTTTGAATATAAATAATTATATATAATTATATATAATTATAAATAGAATTGAAAATGGCGTGGTAGTTCGATAATTCGATTTCAAACTTCAATTGAATGTACCGGGTGCAAAACAATCCGGATTTTAGTGAAACCAAAAATATTAGGATCTAATTGATGATATCTTTCCAACGAATCCGACAAATCAAGATTTCATAGCGGGAATCAAAAGATATGTCCAGTTGAAAATTCTGAATAGTCGCTATGGAATTCAGGCCCTTAAAAATGGGCATTTTGCAAACGACCTCGGATTTCGACGAAACCACTTTTGTTGGATCCGCAGTGTCAAGTTATTGCTAGATTCCAAATTTCATAATTTTTCGAATCAATATGTGAGCGTGGCAAAGGAAAACGCGTTTGACCAGTTTCAGTTGATTTTAATCGACTGGAAAATGGCCATTTTTCTAACGGTCTCAGAATTCGACGAAACTAGTTTTGTTAGGACCGTATCGTCAATACGAAGCTAGAAAATATTTTTCTCGAATTTTTCAAGTTAGTATGTGACCCCGGTAATTTGAAATGTACGTTTAAAATTCAATATAGTGATTTAAATGTAAATTTAACGGAAACTGATTGTAACTGCCGAATCAGCCTACGATACATATCCCATTGTGTTCGGAGTGGGGGTAAAACGCTATGGACGACAAGCTGTGGGCCTCGTTTCAAGGTTGTATGTAAAAGTCAACTTTTTGAAAATTAATTAATTAAATAAAAAAAACCCTCTTCTCCTTATAAACCGCTGCCCCCCCCTTTTCACTTCAGTTCGATCGAAAAAAAAAATCCGTCGAGGACGGAGACCGACCGCCCACCGCCGCGCCGGAGCGCGTTCCCCACCCTAGCCCCCACCAAACGTCGGCGACCCCCTCTCCCGTTCGCTCCTCTTCCCCCCCTCCCCCCCTCTCCTCAAGCCGCGACCCCCTGAAGTCGACGCTAGCCACCGCTCCACCAATCCGCTGCCTGAGCGTCTCCGACACCCCCAATCCGCCGCATGAGCACCCGTACCCCCTTCGAACTGTAAGTATTTATTTTTATATTTAAAACCTGATTTTTTTTATATGTTTAAAAACTAAAATTTGTTTGATTTTTAAAAAACTAAAATTAGAATTGTTTTTGGAAAATATATATGCATCGTATTAAAAGGTTTGATTTTTATTGAATAAAAAGATCGGATTTTTATCATGAGGAAGGCGACTTAAAAATATAATTTTTATATGATAAAAATATGATTTTTATGTTGCTAAAAATGTAATTTTTGTTCATGAAAAAAAGTAAGGATTTTATTTTATGAAAAGTTAGAAAAGAAAGTATAGTCCTTGTATGAAATGTTAGAGAAGATAAAGAATTAAAATATGATTTTTATATTTTTAAAGTATTAAAAATATAATCTTTACTATATAGAAGTGGTAAAAATATGATTTTTGTTTATGTAGAGAATTAAAAATATCATCTTTGTATATGTGGCAAAATAAAAATCTGATTTTTATTATGTATGCATTGAAATAAAGAGGTGATTTTTATAATGATTTTTTTATAAAGGCGAAATCTTTAAAATTGAAAAGGCGAAATCTTTATATAGAGAATAGCGAGGTAAAAATATAATTTTTGTCTATATAGTAGCAATGTAAAAATAGATTTTTTATCCATATAGCGAAGTAAAAATTCGATTTTTATATATTGAACAACGAAGTAAAAATTCGATTTTTAAAGGTATGAAGCAATTATAAAAATATGATTTTTAAATTGAAAGTGAATAAATAAAAATGTGATTTTTATTTTAAAGACATCAAAATATAAAAATGTGTGATTTTTATATATGTAGTGGCTACGGGCAACGAAGATGACGAAGATGCGATAACGATGAAGATTTCTCTAAAAGAAGAGTCAAGATGATTGGATAGCTATTGGTGAGAATTTCTCACCTTTCAATTTCATTTTCTTGATATATATATATATATATATATATACTAGGATGCAGACGGTGTTTAGTAGCACCCGACACAATCGTCCACAGACCACGGACTTGTTTGTTTGATTGCAAAAATTAGTTAGATGATTTGATTGAAATTTGAGTTGTTTGGTGAAATGGAATGGATTGATTGATGTGTGAATGGCGTGGGCCTTCACTAGACCGGGGATAAGGCTAGGCCTCGTCCCGTTTCTAGCATCGTGCCGTTATGCCGCCGAAATTTTCTAAAATATGTTAGAAAATAAAAATATCATTTTATTTGTGTAAACGAACTGAATAGAAATTCATATGTTAAAATAAAATGTTTTATCGTTAAAAATATAATTTTTAACGTGAATGTGTATAAGTAAATATTCATTTACAAACCGGAAGATTTGTTTATGTACACCTATTTGACTGACATTGATTGGGACGATAAATTTTACACATCGCCCAACTGCACGAATAAAATCTGTGTTTGATTGTTTGAAACCCCACACGGGTGTTGGGATGAAATTTGAAGTTCACTCATCCTGATAAATTGAATATGTCGATCGATTGATTGACAGGCTGTTATAAGCGTTATGTCTATATTTGATGCTTATACAGTGTAGTGCACTTTGGTTGATGGTTGATTATTTTTCAATGCTATTATATACGTGTGATGTATGAAAATCCATATAATTAACATCATATGGTAATTGATTAGGCCTCATTCCAATTTAGAAAATAAAGAATAATATAAAGTAAAGGTTCATGTGTTGACTGTACTCATCCGTTGAGATTAGTCATGTGTTGAACGAAATATTTTAATAATAAAATTTACATCTTTATCAATATAAAGTAATGGTTCATGTGTTGACTGTACTCATCCGTTGAGATTAGTCATGTGTTGAACGAAATATTTTAATAATAAAATTTACATCTTTATCAATATAAAGTAAAGGTTCATGTGTTGACTGTACTCATCCATTGAGATTAGTCATGTGTTGAACGAAATATTTTAATAATAAAATTTACATCTTTATCAATATAAAGTAAAGGTTCATGTGTTGACTGTACTCATCCGTTGAGATTAGTCATGTGTTGAACGAAATATTTTGATAATAGCAAATATTTTGATAATAGGAAATATTTGAAATAGAATATTTGAAAATAGAAATACATTAAGCCGTGTTGATTAGATTGACGCCATTTTGACGTGAACGATATTTATATCGATTTTATTCATTTCGAAATGGATTGAATTGAAAACGAATTTGATTTGAATATATAACGAATTTGATTTCAATTGAATATATAACGAATTTGATTTCAATTGAATATATAACGAATTTGATTTCAATTGAATATAAAACGAATTTGATTTGAATAGAAAACGAATTTGATTTCAATGGAATATATAATGAATTTGATTCGAATAGAAAACCAATTTGAATTGAATCGAATAGATAACCAATTTGAATTGAATCGAATATATAACCAATTTGAATTGAATCGAATAGAAAACCAATTTGAATTGAATCGAATAGAAAACCAATTTGAATTGAATCGAATAGAAAACCAATTTGAATTGAATCGAATAGAAAACCAATTTGAATTGAATCGAATAGAAAACGAATTTGATTTCAATGGAATATATAATGAATTTGATTCGAATATATAACCAATTTGAATTGAATCGAATAGAAAACCAATTTGAATTGAATCGAATAGAAAACCAATTTGAATTGAATCGAATTGCAAACGACTTTGAAATTGAATTGAAAATGAATTCGAAGTGAATTGAAAACGAATTGAAATGAATTCAAATTGAATTGAAATTTGAATTGAATAGAAATGAATTTTAAAACGAATTTATAAGGAAAATTCAATTTTGATTTGAATTGAAATGGAAGTTGAAATTTTTTTTGAAACGAAATTAAAACTATTTATAAAATTCGTTTTAAATAAAAAATCAACGAAATATATATTATATATATAATATAATGGCCTGAATAGAACGCGCCGCGACAGTTCGTGAATTTCGACCATTTATTTCAAACGGACATTACAGGAGATCCGACCGTCGGATTCTCCTAAAACCGGAACCGTTGGGTTCGTATCGAAAAGGGCTTTCTAAAGAATATTTGAAATTTGAAATCTAACGGTTGGATTTGGAGTTACGTCCATATCAAATTTGTAAAAGGTCGCTGTAAGTGCAGTTCGATGGCCATTGTTGGAAATCGATTGTACGGGCCTTAATAAAATTATTAAAAATAGTAATAATTTGTGTAAAATCATAAGAAATGATTTGGGAAAATTTGGGATGAAAAACTCCATATTTGAAAAGATAAAAATAGATTTTTATCGAAATGAACTAGATTGAACTAAATTTAAAACCCGATTTTTTTTTAAAATAAATAAATTAGATTTAAAAAGGGGTTTTAAATAATCGAAATTTCTAATATATTTGATTGGATTTGAAATGGGTTTATCGTGAACTGTGTTTTAAATAACACTAGTTCTTTAACCCGATAATAAATAGAATGTGATTTGGGTTTGTCGTGAACTGTGTTTTAAATAACACCTAGTTCTTTAACCCAGTAAAAGGAGTTTTAACGAATCTGCAATTAGATTGAAATGTGAATTCGTAATCTAAATTTCCAAATTTAGAAAATGAACGAGAATGGAGTATTACCAGTTTTGCTCCAAAGCGATAGTTAAATCTTTAATTAGATTTGAACGTGAAATGGTAATTAATTTTACCGATAACACCGTGGTGTTAGATATGGAGTGTTACCAGTTTTGCTTCATAGGATGAATAGGTTGGGATTGGGAAATAAAATAAATAATTACTTCGGTGTGGTTCGCTAATCTCGACTAGTTTAGAAAAACCATAATTTGGTTTGAAACGACATCCAAAGGAAGATTACAGGATAAATTTTAAAGAATTTATCTTGGATAAAATTAATGGGAACCTTTCCCTAAGAATGTGGAATTTAGAAACTAGCTGTAGGTTGGCTAAGAAGAATGGTTTCCTGGGTATTGATCTGATGTTGGTTTCGGCCTTCGGGGTTAATGTTTGGGAAATTGTTCTCTTGCTAATTTGCGGTTAGTGACTAATGAATTGGAATGAGGCGTATGTAGTGTTTGTGTAACATTTGTTTTTAATATACACGGGTTGTTCGGAAAGTCCGGGTTTACACCCATTCTGTATAACCGATTCGACGATACGTCGAAGATGAAGACGGTGGTCGAAGACCGGAAGTCTTCACATCGTTTGGATTATTACTGACGATCCTGATTGGGCAGTACACCCAAGAGGATGGAAATAGTTGGTGATCGTCCAGACGTACTTGGAGATGGATGGATATGCAAGGAAAGTGCCTCCGGTTTCGTTCAGACCCAGAACGGACTTGTAAATGGATTGTGTGTCTGACATTGGATTTTATTCTGTGTTGATTGATTTCTATTAAATATACATTTGTTTGGCGGTGGAGAATTTATTCTTTTGCTTAATGCCCTTCTCTGAGACATACGAGCTCAGAGGTTGTATATCGATGGACATCAGTCGCATAGCATGAATTGCCTGTGTGGCACGCTAAGATGCAATGATCAAGGCTTCTGTTGAAAAGCAAAGTCTTGTGGTTGATGATCAAAGCACGGCCTACGTGGCAGCTTTGTGTATAACGTGAATTCGCGAGCCTCACACCTCGGTATGAGTCAAAAACGGGATACGGACCGCTGGGAGAGCACGACGTTTCTTTCTAGCTATGGTGGTGTCAGTGACTTACCAGCCCTGACCTTTATATACTTTTCACCTTTGTGGTTGTTGGAATGAGGCGCCTCGATTATAGGTCTGTAAGGACCGGGAAACGTGTGTTCAGGCATAATTAATCCTCTAACGTAAATGAGGACCGGCCCAGCCGCATCCGGGGTTGCCCAGAGTGTGTAGTCCCGAGGCATTTGCTAGAGTGTCTCGAACGCGGAGAGGAGCTTGCCCCTTGCCTCGACTCATGAAGGAAATCCAATTTCCAATACGTGTATTGCGGTTTTAATTGTAGAACTAGTATGGCGACAAGATATATGGTACCCATGCCGCCTATGATTTATATTTATGATTGAAATTGTTTTGACACTATAAACTTATTATAGTATCAAATGATTTGTTTTTAAACGTACCAAGCATGTTTGTCTATTATAAGGGAAAACCCTATCCTCCGGCTTGCGTTGCATTGTGTGATGGGACCTGGGTCTTATAATAGCTTCATTTTTCGAAAAGGCATTACGTTGTTTATTCTATGCACTGGTATTCTTGGAGGAAACCCGTTCCGTGTTATACGGCGTGGTCCCTTGAATTACTCTCTTTTAAAGTAAAGTTTTGAATAACTGTTTTAGTTCTCACACCAGTCACATGACTGACCTGGAGTTTATTGTTTTAACCTAAACTCTGGGTGCCCCTATTTTCCGCATGGGCAGCTAGTAGTTTTGGTTTTGCAGATTTATACTCACAGGATCCTGGTTTACAGCTGGAATGATATCCGGAAAGCTCTGTATCCGTATATCACCTTCAGTTGTGCTTTGTACTGTTTTTCCGCTGCTATGTAATTTATTCAATTATACTCTGTATATTCTTGTATCTGATGGCATTGTTGTAATAGCAATGAAATGTTCTTCTGTTTGTGTTCAGATTTGTCCTGTTCTCAAACAGTCAGGGGTTTCGAACGGTCTAGATCGGTTTAACGACTGATTCAGATCGAGCGAAATTTTAGGCCATCACATTTGGTATCAGAGCTTTGGTTTACAGAGCTCGAGAACAAGACACATTAGAACCATACGAAAGAATTCATCAGATATTTGATTAGCAAAATCCAATTAGAATGACTCGTTAGAGATGGGATCAGTAGCATCCTAGAACGAGTGTGAAGAGTATATTTTTCAAATGAAAACAAATTTTGTTTTGAAAATTTAAATCAATTGTACGTATATGATTATTTATTTACTTTGAATTTGGACAATCCGATATATAAGGATTTTGCATATACGCGTCATGAACGTATATTCGAAGTTTTAATATACCGGGTAGATATAGAACCGCACTCTAGTAGCCCGACAATGTTCTGATGGTGGTTCGAAACATCATCAGCATTTATTTTCGAGTGATGAAGGTGTGATACCTATATATTTCCATTAGACTGGTGTGAGAACCAAAACTTATATAGATAGATTTATTTGTTGTGAATTGGCATCAAAACATGATTTTCTTTATATGTATCAAAGTTATGAATTTGAAACTCTGATTCACTAATTGATTGATGTTTGTGTTGTTTGTTTATTTGTTTGAAAATTTTGAACCATTATGCCTAATTGAACCAAATATTGAATTGTATTGAAAATTGGTCGCATTTTCTTGCATATACATATACTTATATTGAACAGGTCATAGCAAGGAGGCTAGAGCAGAGAATAAAATTTGTTTGCCCGACAAATAGGTACATGTTTACTACATAATTTACTGTTTTGTTTGGGTGATGATGATTTTATGAGCCTATTGGCTAGCCGCTTGGCCTTTTCTTTTTCTTTTTGAGATCAGAAGGCCTATATGGCAATTTCGGGATTTTCCCGTGGCTCCCGGTGCAGGGGAGGTTATGGCGAAATTTTTCGAAAATTTAGGGTGTTAGCCAAATTTTTGAAAATTTGAAAATTCTCAGAAACTGAAAAGTTGGAGAATGAAAGCCAGATCGAACGTAGAGTTGATGAATCAAACCACTTTCGACTTTGTTCCTTTTCGGGGATGAAAAGTTTTAAGTGGGGGAGATTGTAATAACCCGGAAATTCTGAACCAGTTTAAAATTTTTATTTTTGGCAATTTTAGCGAATTTTGAATATTTAAAATGGATTATTTTAAATAATATCGACGAGAAATTTATTTTGAATATATTTAAAACGTATATATTTATACGCGTCATCGTTTGAATATAAATAATTATATATAATTATATATAATTATAAATAGAATTGAAAATGGCGCGGTAGTTCGATAATTCGATTTCAAACTTCAATTGAATGTACCGGGTGCAAAACAATCCGGATTTTAGTGAAACCAAAAATATTAGGATCTAATTGATGATATCTTTCCAACGAATCTGACAAATCAAGATTTCATAGCGGGAATCAAAAGATATGTCCAGTTGAAAATTCTGAATAGTCGCTATGGAATTCAGGCCCTTAAAAATGGGCATTTTGCAAACGACCTCGGATTTCGACGAAACCACTTTTGTTGGATCCGCAGTGTCAAGTTATTGCTAGATTCCAAATTTCATAATTTTTCGAATCAATATGTGAGCGTGGCAAAGGAAAACGCGTTTGACCAGTTTCAGTTGATTTTAATCGACTGGAAAATGGCCATTTTTCTAACGGTCTCAGAATTCGACGAAACTAGTTTTGTTAGGACCGTATCGTCAATACGAAGCTAGAAAATATTTTTCTGGAATTTTTCAAGTTAGTATGTGACCCCGGTAATTTGAAATGTACGTTTAAAATTCAATATAGTGATTTAAATGTAAATTTAATGGAAACTGATTGTAACAGCCGAATCAGCCTACGATACATATCCCATTGTGTTCGAAGTGGGGGTAAAACGCTATGGACGACAGGCGGTGGGCCTCGTTTCGAGGTCGTATGTAAAAGTCAACTTTTTGAAAATTAATTAATTAAATAAAAAAAAGAAACCCTCTTCTCCTTATAAACCGCTGCCCCCCCTTTTCACTTCAGTTCGATCGAAAAAAAAAATCTGTCGAGGACGGAGACCGACCGCCCACCGCCGCGCCCGAGCGCGTTCCCCACCCCAGCCCCCACCGAACGTCGGCGACCCCCTCTCCCGTTCGCTCCTCTCCCCCCCCTCCTCAAGCCGCGACCCCCTGAAGTCGACGCCAGCCACCGCTCCACCAATCCGCTGCCTGAGCGTCTCCGACACCCCCAATCCGCCGCATGAGCACCTGTACCCCCTTCGAACTGTAAGTATTTATTTTTATGTTTAAAAACTGATTTTTTTTATATGTTTAAAAACTGAAATTTGTTTGATTTTTAAAAAACTGAAATTAGAATTGTTTTTGGAAAATATATATGCATCGTATTAAAAGGTTTGATTTTTATTGAATAAAAAGATCGGATTTTTATCATGAGGAAGGCGACTTAAAAATATATTTTTTATATGATAAAAATATGATTTTTATGTTGCTAAAAATGTAATTTTTGTTCATGGAAAAAAGTAAGGATTTTATTTTATGAAAAGTTAGAAAAGAAAGTATAGTCCTTGTATGAAATGTTAGAGAAGATAAAGAATTAAAAATATGATTTTTATATTTTTAAAGTATTAAAAATATAATCTTTACTATATAGAAGTGGTAGAAATATGATTTTTGTTTATGTAGAGAATTAAAAATATCATCTTTGTATATGTGGCAAAATAAAAATCTGATTTTTATTATGTATGCATTGAAATAAAGAGGTGATTTTTATAATGATATTTTTATAAAGGCGAAATCTTTAAAATTGAAAAGGTGAAATCTTTATATAGAGAATAGCGAGGTAAAAATATAATTTTTGTCTATATAGTAGCAATGTAAAAATAGAATTTTTATCCATATAGCGAAGTAAAAATTCAATTTTTATATATTGAACAACGAAGTAAAAATTCGATTTTTAAAGGTATGAAGCAATTATAAAAATATGATTTTTAAATTGAAAGTGAATAAATAAAAATGTGATTTTTATTTTAAAGACATCAAAATATAAAAATGTGTGATTTTTATATAAGTAGTGGCTACAGGCAAAGAAGATGACGAAGATGCGATAACGATGAAGATTTCTCTAAAAGAAGAGTCAAGATGATTGGATAGCTATTGGTGAGAATTTCTCACCTTTCAATTTCATTTTCTATATATATATATATATATATATATATATATATATATATATATACTAGGATGCAGACGGTGTTTAGTAGCACCCGACACAATCGTCCACAGACCATGGACTTGTTTGTTTGATTGCAAAAATTAGTTAGATGATTTGATTGAAATTTGAGTTGTTTGGTGAAATGGAATGGATTGATTGATGTGTGAATGGCGTGGGCCTTCACTAGACCGGGGACAAGGCTAGGCCTCGTCCCGTTTCTAGTATCGTGCCGTTATGCCGCCGAAATTTTCTAAAATATGTTAGAAAATAAAAATATCATTTTATTTGTGTAAACGAACTGAATAGAAATTCATATGTTAAAATAAAATGTTTTATCGTTAAAAATATAATTTTTAACGTGAATGTGTATAAGTAAATATTCATTTACAAACCGAACGGTTTGTTTATGTACACCTATTTGACTGACATGGATTGGGACGATAAATTTTACACATCGCCCAACTGCACGAATAAAATCTGTGTTTGATTGTTTGAAACCCCACACGGGTGTTGGGATGAAATTTGAAGTTCACTCATCCTGATAAATTGAATATGTCGATCGATTGACAGGCTGTTATAAGCATTATGTCTATATTTGATGCTTATACAGTGTAGTGCACTTTGGTTGATGGTTGATTATTTTTCAATGCTATTATATACCTGTGATGTATGAAAATCCATATAATTAACATCATATGGTAATTGATTGGGCCTCATTCCAATTTAGAAAATAAAGAATAATATAAAGTAAAGGTTCATGTGTTGACTGTACTCATCCGTTGAGATTAGTCATGTGTTGAACGAAATATTTTAATAATAAAATTTACATCTTTATCAATATAAAGTAAAGGTTCATGTGTTGACTGTACTCATCCGTTGAGATTAGTCATGTGTTGAACGAAATATTTTAATAATAAAATTTACAACTTTATCAATATAAAGTAAAGGTTCATGTGTTGACTGCACTCATCCGTTGAGATTAGTCATGTGTTGAACGAAATATTTTAATAATAAAATTTACATCTTTATCAATATAAAGTAAAGGTTCATGTGTTGACTGTACTCATCCGTTGAGATTAGTCATGTGTTGAATGAAATATTTTGATAATAGCAAATATTTTGATAATAGGAAATATTTGAAATAGAATATTTGTAAATAGAAATACATTAAGCCGTGTTGATTAGATTGACACCATTTTGACGTGAACGATATTTATATCGATTTTATTCATTTCGAAATGAATTGAATTGAAAACGAATTTGATTTGAATATATAACGAATTTGATTTCAATTGAATATATAACGAATTTGATTTCAATTGAATATATAACGAATTTGATTTCAATTGAATATAAAACGAATTTGATTTGAATAGAAAACGAATTTGATTTCAATGGAATATATAATGAATTTGATTCGAATAGAAAACCAATTTGAATTGAATCGAATAGATAACCAATTTGAATTGAATCGAATATATAACTAATTTGAATTGAATCGAATAGAAAACCAATTTGAATTGAATCGAATAGAAAACCAATTTGAATTGAATCGAATAGAAAACCAATTTGAATTGAATCGAATAGAAAACCAATTCGAATTGAATCGAATAGAAAACGAATTTGATTTCAATGGAATATATAATGAATTTGATTCGAATATATAACCAATTTGAATTGAATCGAATAGAAAACCAATTTGAATTGAATCGAATAGAAAACCAATTTGAATTGAATCGAATAGAAAACCAATTTGAATTGAATCGAATAGCAAACGACTTTGAAATTGAATTGAATTGAAAACGAATTCGAAGTGAATTGAAAACGAATTGAAATGAATTCAAATTGAATTGAAATTTGAATTGAATAGAAATGAATTTTAAAACGAATTTATAAGGAAAATTCAATTTTGATTTGAATTGAAATGGAAGTTGAAATTGTTTTTGAAACGAAATTAAAACTATTTATAAAATTTGTTTTAAATAAAAAATCAACGAAATATATATTATATATATAATATAATGGCCTGAATAGAACGCGTCGCGCCGCGACAGTTCGTGAATTTCGACCATTTATTTCAAACGGACATTACGGGAGATCCGACCGGTGGATTCTCCTAAACCCGGAACCGTTGGGTTCGTATCGAAAAGGGCTTTCTAAAGAATATTTGAAATTTGAAATCTAACGGTTGGATTTGGAGTTACGTCCATATCAAATTTGTAAAAGGTCGCTGTAAGTGCAGTTCGATGACCATTGTTGGAAATCGATTGTACGGGCCTTAATAAAATTATTAAAAATAGTAATAATTTGTGTAAAATCATAAGAAATGATTTGGGAAAATTTGGGATGAAAAACTCCATATTTGAAAAGATAAAAATAGATTTTTATCGAAATGAACTAGATTGAACTAAATTTAAAACCCGATATTTTTTTAAAATAAATAAATTAGATTTAAAAAGGGGTTTTAAATAATCGGAATTTCTAATATATTTGATTGGATTTGAAATGGGTTTATCGTGAACTGTGTTTTAAATAACACTAGTTCTTTAACTCGATAATAAATAGAATGTGATTTGGGTTTGTCGTGAACTGTGTTTTAAATAACACCTAGTTCTTTAACCCAGTAAAAGGAGTTTTAACGAATCTGCAACTAGATTGAAATGTGAATTCGTAATCTAAATTTCCAAATTTAGAAAATGAACGAGAATGGAGTATTACCAGTTTTGCTCCAAAGCGATAGTTAAATCTTTAATTAGATTTGAACGTGAAATGGTAATTAATTTTACCGATAACACTGTGGTGTTAGATATGGAGTGTTACCAGTTTTGCTTCATGGGATGAATAGGTTGGGATTGGGAAATAAAATAAATAATTACTTTGGTGTGGTTCGCTAATCTCGACTAGTTTAGAAAAACCATAATTTGGTTTGAAACGACATCCAAAGGAAGATTACAGGATAAATTTTAAAGAATTTATCTTGGATAAAATTAATGGGAACCTTTCCCTAAGAATGTGGAATTTAGAAACTAGCTGTAGGTTGGCTAAGAAGAATGGTTTCCTGGGTATTGATCTGATGTTGGTTTCGGTCTTCGGGGTTAATGTTTGGGAAATTGTTCTCTTGCTAATTTGCGGTTAGTGACTAATGAATTGGAATGAGGCGTATGTAGTGTTTGTGTAACATTTGTTTTTAATATACGCGGGTTTTTCGGAAAGTCCGGGTTTACACCTATTCTGTATAACCGATTCGACGATACGTCGAAGATGAAGACGGTGGTCGAAGACCGGAAGTCTTCACATCGTTTGGATTATTACTGACGATCCTGATTGGGCAGTACACCCAAGAGGATGGAAATAGTTGGTGGTCGTCCAGACGTACTTGGAGATGGATGGATATGCGAGGAAAGTGCCTCCGGTTTCGTTCAGACCCAGAACGGACTTGTAAATGGATTGTGTGTCTGACATTGGATTTTATTCTGTGTTGATTAATTTCTATTAAATATACATCTGTTTGGCGGCGGAGAATTTATTCTTTTGCTTAACGCCCTTCTCTGAGATGTACGAGCTCAGAGGTTGTATATCGATGGACATTAGTCGCATAGCATGAATTACCTGTGTGGCACGCTAAGATGCAATGATCAAGGCTTCTGTTGAAAAGCAAAGTCTTGTGGTTGATGATCAAAGCACGGCCTACGTGGCAGCTTTGTGTATAACGTGAATTCGCGAGCCTCACACCTCGGTATGAGTAAAAAACGGGATATGGACCGCTGGGAGAGCACGACGTTTCTTTCTAGCTATGGTGGTGTCAGTGACTTACCAGCCCTGACATTTATATACTTTTCACCTTTGTGGTTGTTGGAATGAGGCGCCTCGATTATAGATCTGTAAGGACCGGGAAACGTGTGTTCAGGCATAATTAATCCTCTAACGTAAGTGAGGACCGGCCCAGCCGCATCCGGGGTTGCCCAGAGTGTGTAGTCCCGAGGCATTTGCTAGAGTGTCTCGAACGCGGAGAGGAGATTGCCCCTTGCCTCGACTCATGACGGAAATCCAAATTCCAATACGTCTATTGCGGTTTTAATTGTAGAACTAGTATGGCGACATGATATATGGTACCCATGCCGCCTATGATTTATATTTATGATTGAAATTGTTTTGACACTATACACTTATTATAGTATCAAATGATTTGTTTTTAAACGTACCAAGCATGTTTGGCTATTATAAGGGAAAACCCTATCCTCCGGCTTGCGTTGCATTGTGTGATGGGACCTGGGTCTTATAATAGCTTCATTTTTCGAAAAGGCATTACGTTGTTTATTCTATGCACTGGTATTCTTGGGAGGAAACCCGTTCCGTGTTATACGGCGTGGTCCCTTGAATTACTCTCTTTTAAAGTAAAGTTTTGAATAACTGTTTTAGTTCTCACACCAGTCACATGACTGACCTGGAGTTTATTGTTTTAACCTAAACTCTGGGTGCCCCTATTTTCCGCACGGGCAGCTAGTAGTTTTGGTTTTGCAGATTTATATTCACAGGATCCTGGTTTACAGCTGGAATGATATCCGGAAAGCTCTGTATCCGTATATCACCTTCAGTTGTGCTTTGTATTGTTTTTCCGCTGCTATGTAATTTATTCAATTATACTTTGTATATTCTTGTATCTGATGGCATTGTTGTAATAGCAATGAAATGTTCTTCTGTTTGTGTTCTGATTTGTCCTGTTCTCAAACAGTCAGGGGTTTCGAACGGTCTAGATCGGTTTAACGACTGATTCAGATCGAGCGAAATTTTAGGCCGTCACAGGGATTCCAACTGGGAATTCTTGTTCTGTTCGAGTGATGAAGACTCGTGTGAAGGATGACGAACGAAACCTCGACATTGGAAGTGGCTAAAAATAGAGTAGGTGCACAATCTGGGGTATTGCTAACCTACGGCAGGATATATTGACTCAATATCTAGTGTATGCTTATTATCGAATTGTTGGCTAGCTTTTTGACCAAGCCACCAAGGTTTACACATAAGAAGAGAGTATGAAGCTTTGTTCCTCTAGTTCATGAAAGGCCAGATCGCACCAGCAGATCGCAAACGTAGATCGCGTCCTTCGGATCGCCAGCGCAGAACACGACCCGATTCGCCCATGGGAGCACGACCTGATCCGCCCATGGAGCACGACCCGATCCGTCCATGGGAGCACGACCCGATCCGCACCTATGTCACCACCTCACTCTGATCCGATCCCCTGCTACGTGGCGAAACTCCTGACTTGTTCAACCACGAACTGGTCTTCAGCGATCCGAAATGCATGGATCCAGCTACACGTGTCCACAACTGTCATATTGACCAATTCTTCCTCATTGCTTGATCCGATCCGATATTCTCGGGATTTGCGCCACGTGTGACCGCGAACCGCCCGACAGAATCAGCTATAAATAGCCCAGAGACTGGCATTTTTGAGGAGCTTTTTGGCAGTATTGAGCATTGATTCCACCATTACTGTCATACCACTATTTCTTATCAGTTTTACTACGAGATTACTGAGAGAAATCATAATTGTAAGAGTGAGTTTGAGAGAAATCATTGATTGTACTAGCATTCAAAGTATAATCGATAACATATAAAGTGGAAATAGGCTCGTTAACGCCGATCCACTATAAATTCTGTGTGTTTTCTGCTTTTTCTTCATTCTCCAGTTATAATTCTCTACGAATCAGAACAATTTGGGTGTTAGGTCCAAATTTTTATCTAACATTTTGGTGCTTTCACTGAGAATTCAATTCTCAGCCTACCGGATTGCTGTTCTACTATTTGGATTTGAAAGTCCGAAGAAAACAGTCCCAAAACTTCACTGTTCAGATTTCTGAAGATTCCAGCGACATCTGATATCATGGCTGGAAAGAAGTCTAAGGAAGTGCGAGCTTCGCAAGCGAATGAAGTCGCGAATGAAGTAGTTGGCGAAAGTGCACACGAGCAGGTCGTCGAGGGGACCGCAGATCGCGAGGACAGGGGGGCGACCCGAACCAATCAGGGTGTCACGAATCGGTCTGATGGAGGCGCCACGATCCAACTTGAGGAAGGCACTGCGAACCGAGCAGCTGGAGGGGTTGTTACTCGATCCCGTGATAACGCCCCGAATCCTCCGCATACCGTGACCACGAACTAACCCCGGGGGGCGCACCGAATCACAGGCACCGATCCACCACGATCCGAAGTGATGAGCGGATTACGACTCGACCTGGAAAGGAGCCTATGGCTCGCTCCTACCGTCATGGCCCCTCTGCTCGACCTGGCTCAAGCCCTTTGCGCATAAGAGAAAATGTTGATGATCAGTATGACCCTTCTGCTCCCGTTACTGAGGGAGATCTTTCTCGCTTTTCTGAAACGTGGGAGAGGCTGTTTGATGAATTGGCTGCTCAAAGGCAGGAGAGCTTCGTGCTGCGACAGAACTTGACTGCTATGGATAGAAGGCTCAATGATCTTGCAAGGCAAAGGACGCCCCCAGTTCGTCCTCTCACCCCAGAGTACTCTTCTTCGTCATAGGAATCGCCAAGACCTCCGCGGAGACCGTATGAGAGGCCTGAAAACATAGAGCAGCTCCGATTTGGAACCTTGCCATCACGGGAAGAAGAGGTACTGGGTGCAGGGCCCTCAAACCGCGATGTGAATAATCGTGCCGCAACTCCCAGAGCTCGAGGCGTGGACAACCCTGTTGAGAATAGACTACCTCAGCCCCTTCGCCATACAAATGCTCATGGTAACATGGGGCAGCGAAGCCCAATCCGAGCCCCATATTTCGTGGCTGCTCCTGGAAGGGAGATTAGAGAATTCCACTGAGCAAGAAGTGCTGATCCCGAGCCTCCGCTGACCAGTGCAAATGTTGCAGCTATGATCCATCAAATTCTGGCAGGTAGCCGTGGACAACGGAATGAAGATTGGGGAATTGACCGCAGTCACACCCCTTTCACTGATGACATTTTAGATGCGATGTTCCCGAGGCGCTTCAACATGTCGTAGATGAACCATTACGCGGGCAGATCTGATTCCATCCAACATCTGATGAGATACTCTTGGTCAATGACCGCTGCCGCAGCTTCCGACGCTGTCAAGTGCAAATCATTTCCTATATTCCTGGAGGATGAAGTGTTATTATGGTTTACTCGCTTACCAGCAAGATCAATTTCCAGCTTCAGGGAGTTGAGTGAAAGGTTTGTGGAACAGTTCCGCATCTATGCACAAAGGACGAAGAGTGTGATTGACTTGTTCCTTGTCAAGCAACGACCAGGCGAGAGTTTGAGGGTGTATCTAGACCGTTTCAACCTAGCCGCTACTGAAGTCAAAGATCCTCATGACCCAACTGTTGTGGCAGCCCTGATTGATGGGGTAGATAAAGACACCGAATTTGGGAGATACCTGGCCGGCAAGCCACCTCATATTAGAGAATTATTCTACGAAAAAGCTAACGTGCACTTACGCCGGGAGGAGGTATATGCTAACCGAAAGGCAAAAATGGCCGATAAGGAGGAAATCTAGAGCAATGTCGCCATTAAGCAGACAGGAGACAGCTCGGGGAAGGTCGAAGTTAATGTCGGAAACCGGAACCAGGGTGGTCGCCAGTCAGGAAACAATGGTAATAACAGTAATGGAAATAACCAGAAGAGGAATCGAGGGAAGGACTCCCAAAGAAGGACTCGTCCCAGGTCTTTTGAAAGTTATACGCCAATAAACGATACTTTGGAGAATATCTTCATGGATTCGTACAACGTCCTCCAAAATAAAAGGCCTCCTCCCAGAGAGTCGACGGAGAAAGAATGTGAAACGGGGAAGTTCTGTCTCTTCCATCAGATTCACGGCCACTCAACAAATGAATGCCATCACCTAAGAGATGTGGTCGAGAAGCTTCTCCGAGAAGGAAAATTGGATGAATACAGAGTGACACCCAGAAACAGGGGGCAAGCCGTACAGGCCCCAAATCAGAACCAGAATCAACCTGCTGTCAGGCCAACTGCCCAGCAAAAGGGAAAGGACCTTGTTATCAATACCATAATCGGAGGGCTTTATCTCGCCGGGCACGGTTCCAAGGCATTGGATCAGTATGTCAATGCAGCCAAGCAGCACCTCAGGGTAGGGGAGTGTAGCAACCCTGAGGACAACGTCCCGGTAAAGCAACAAAAGTTGATGTCCGACGATGTCGTTTTCCGCGAACGAGAAAGCATTGGAGTCCATGCTCCGACCGAAGATCCATTTGTAATCACAGTTCCTATTGGCCCGGCCACTGTTCATGAAGTCTTGGTGGATAACGGGAGTTCCGTCAACATTCTTTTCAAAAAGACATTCGACCAGATGAATCTCGAGATAAAAGACTTGAAGCCGTGTGAGGGATGGATCCGTGGATTTAACGGAGCATCCACCGCTCCAATGGGATATATAGAGCTACCAGTTACACTTGGGGAAGGAGAACGCCAGTGAGTGAGAATTCTTCCCTTCGTGGTTTTGGGTATTGAATCGCCCTATAATGCCTTCTTGGGCCGACCGGCCTTAGCAAAGTTCAGAGCATGTATAGCCCCCTGGTGCTTGTTATTGAAGTTTCCTACAGAAGCTGGTGTTGGTATTGTCAGAGGAGATCAGGTTGCTGCACGAGCATGTTATATTGCAGAGCTAAAGCTACTCCGCAACGGAGGAGACATAGAAACCAAGGGCGCTTCTCCCCCCATAGGGTGGAGACCTCATAGCAATTAAAGAGGATAACCGTAGGTGAGTCTCCCAGAGAGTTGCCCGAGGATATAGATCCCAGAGAGGACAAAGAACCTGGGGGCAGAATGGCGACTCCCAACGAGACAACTGTGGATGTACCGATCGATGATAGTAACCCAGAGAAGGTCCTTAAGATTGGATCCCAGTTAAATCCGAATTTAGCTAAAGAACTGATGGATTTCTTGAAAGATAACTTGGATGTATTTGCTTGGACCCACTCAGACATGTGTGGGATATCTCCAACAATCATGAGCCATTCATTAAGCATTAACCCTAAGCATCCTCCGGTAAAACAAAAAAGGCGAATGCTGGGCCCAGAGAGGTCCGCTGCCTTGAAAGAAGAAGTTGGAAAGCTAAAGAGTAATGGATTTATCAAAGACTCAACCTACCCAGACTGGATTTCAAATCCAGTTCTGGTAAAGAAGGCCAACGGGAAGTGGCGAACGTGTATCGATTTCTCGGATTTGAATAAAGCCTGCCTGAAAGACAGTTTTCCGTTACCCAGGATCGATCAGTTGGTGGACTCAACGGCGGGTCATGAACTTCCCTCCTTTATGGATGCTTATTCAGGATATAACCAGATTCCAATGCATGTTCCAGATCAAGAACACACTAGCTTCATTACAGATCTGGGATTATACTGCTACGTGGTAATGCCCATTGGCTTAAAGAACGCAGGCGCTACATATCAACGGTTAGTGAACAGAATGTTCTATAACCAGATTGGGAAAACAATGGAAGTATACGTCGGCGACATGTTGGTTAAGTCCAGGAAATCCTCCAATCACACTACAGACTTGGCAGAGATGTTTGGCATTCTTCGAAAGTACAGGATGAAACTCAACCCAACGAAATGTTCATTCGGGGTCGCCTCCGGAAAATTCTTGGGATTCATCGTCAGTTCTCGTGGGATTGAGATTAATCCAGACCAGATCGCAGCAATCAGAGGCATTCAGGAGCCTAGGCAAATTAAAGATGTCCAAAGCCTTGCAGGGAAAGTAGCCGCACTAAGCAGATTCATCACTAGGGCTACGGACAAATTCATCCCATTCTTCGAATTGATAAAGCGAGGAAAACGCCACTTCAAATGGACGCCTGACTGCATAGAAGCGTTTCAGAACCTGCTGAGTCACCTGGTGAAACCTCCGATATTATCTAAGCCGGTGGATCACGAGGACTTATTCGTGTACTTGGCAATGTCGTCCCACGCGATCAGTTCAGCATTGGTGAGAGAAGAAGATAAAATTCAAATACCAGTGTATTACATGAGCAAAAAATTGGCGGCAGTAGAGCGTAATTATCCAAGGATAGAAAAGTTGGTGTACAGTTTGCTGATTGCCTCTAGAAAGCTTCGACATTATTTTCAGGCTCATCCCATTATGTGTACACCGATCATCCACTCAAGCAAGTTCTACAGAGACCAGAAGCATCTGGAAGACTACTCAAATGGAACATTGAGTTGAGTCAATTTGATCTGAACTTTCAGCCCCGGCGGTCAATACGGGGGCAAGTGATAGCCGATTTCATAGTAGAGTTTACTGTCCCGGAGGAAGATATAGCGAACGAAGAAGCTGACCCCTCAAAGTTACTTCTCGATCCCAGTGCCTGGAGATTGTATACTGATGGCGCTAGGAATGACAAGAGATCCGGTGCTGGAGTAGTGCTTGAAACTCCTGAGAAACGACTGATATCCTATGCTATCCGGATGGAGTTTCACGCCACTAACAACGACTCCGAATATGAAGCCCTGATAGCCGGGCTAAGGATCGCAAAGGAGTTGGAAATCACAAAGCTGGACATATTTTGCGACTCCAAGTTAGTTGTAAACCAGGTCACTGGAAAATTCCAAGCCAAAAGCCCAAGATTGATTTTATACTTGGAGAAAGTGAAGGAGTTGCTGAACGGCTTCGATCACTATAGCATATCTCATATTCCGCGGTCAGAGAATCAACAGGCGGATAAGTTGGCGAAGATGGCTAGTTCCGACGATCCTGAAGAGACCGGGCTAGCCCCAGTTGAAGTACTTCGGTCTCCTAGTATAGATCAGATGGAAATTGATCCGGTACTAGAGACGGAACCAGAAAGGGAGTCATGGATGACCCCTCTAAAGAATTTCTTGATGAATGGAACGCTTCCGACCAAGAAAAGCGAGAGGTGTAAAGTAATTCGTAAAGCTTCCCGATACGTTCTGCAAGGCGGAGTCCTTTACAGACAGGGATTTTCGATGCCCCTTCTCCAGTGTATAGCTCATGACGACATCAAGCGTGTACTGCAAGAGGTACATGAGGGCGAATGCGGCGATCACACTGGAGGGCAAACATTGGCAAAAAAGGTGTTGCGGCATGGTTATTTCTGGCCTACCATAAACAAAGACGCGGCGAAGTACGCACGACGGTGTGATGCATGCCAAAGATTTTCAAAAATAACTAGGGCACCTCCTAGTCAGTTAAAAACGATGACAAGCCCATGGCCTTTCGCTATGTGGGGAATTAATATCATCGGAAGTCTCCCCATAGCTAAGGGCGGAGCGAAGTTCACTATTGTAGCTGTAGACTACTTCACTAAGTGGGTCGAGGCTGAGCCACTGACTACCATCACAACCAAACGAGTGATCAACTTCGTCGTTAGGAACATCATCTGTCGATTTGGGATTCCAAAGATCGTTATAACTGACAACGGAACTCAGTTCGATAGCACTGAATTCATAGACTTCTGCCAGAAATACCACATTGAGAAACGGTACACCTCTGTGGCGCATCCGCAGTCGAACGGGCAGGTCGAAGCGGCGAATAAAGTGATTAAGTCCATTCTGAAAAAAAGACTGAAGCAGGCCAGAGCCATGTGGGTTGATGAATTACCCTTAGCACTATGGGCCTACAGGACAACGTATAAATCGGCAACAGGCCATACCCCCTTCTCTCTTGCTTTTGGAGCAGAAGCAGTCATCCCGGTTAAAATAAAAGTACCTTCTCACCGAGTGACTTATTACAATCCGATGACTAATAACGAATTGCTCCTTGAATCCCTGGATATGATCGAAGAAAAGAGGGACGAAGCAGACCTGCGTGCCTTGAGATGCAAACAACAGGTCGCCCGATACTACAACAAAAAGGTTCGAGCCCGAACCTTTGAACCCGGAGACTTGGTTCTGAAGCGTGTCTTTCCACCCCCAACTCATATGGGTGCGAAGTGGGAAGGGTCGTACTCCATTCTATGCAAGCTTGATAATGGAACCTTCAAGCTAGCAACCGTAGATGGAAAGGAAATCCCCAGAGTGTGGAATGCCCAACATTTACGGCCGTATATAACGTAAAGATGTCAGATCTGTTCTTTTGCTTTATTAAGGACCATGTACAAGGCACAACATGCCTAGAATAGTCCAATTTCTTAAGCAAAAAATTATAAAGTGGACGTAGGTCATGATTCGACCGAACCACTATAAAAATATTGTGTGTCGTTTACCTTTATTGCACTATTATTTATCTGTCTTTCTATTTTTTTATGGAAATGGCTGTGAACCATGCAACGGTCATAGAAGCATATAATTATAGGTGCCTTCCATCAGAATGGAATGCAATCAACAGTCAAAAATCTGAGGGTGTGATAAAGTAAATCATATCATTGATAGCGCTCTAACTCTCCAGAGCCGAGAGAGAGCATAACGGACATGAAGGCGATGTCCATAAGTCATGGCGGTGTACCATGATCGGAACCACCTTGACAGAACTCTAACCTCGGCGACTGCCAGGAGAGTATAAAAGCGTCTCCGACTGAGCGCTGAGAAAGAGCTCTTACCCCGCTGAAGGATCAGGGAGTGACAGAACTGCTAAGCTCGAACTCTAACCTCGGCGACTGCCAGGAGAGTATAAAAGCGTCTCCGACTGAGCGCTGAGAAAGAGCTCTTACCCCGCTGAAGGATCGGGGAGTGACAGAACTGCTGAGCTCGAACTCTAACCTCGGCGACTACCAGGAGAGTATAAAAGCGTCTCCGACTGAGCGCTGAGAAAGAGCTCTTGCCCCGCTGAAGGATCGGGGAGCGACAGAACTGCTGAGCTCGAACTCTAACCTCGGCGACTGCCAGGAGAGTATAAAAGCGTCTCCGACTGAGCGCTGAGAAAGAGCTCTTACCCCGCTGAAGGATCGCTGAGCGACAGAACTGCTGAGCTCGAACTCTAACCTCAGTGACTGCCAGGAGAGTATAAAAGTGTCTTCGATTGAGCGCTGAGAAAGAGCTCTTACCCCGCTGAAGGATCGGGGAGCGACATAACTACTGAGCTCGAACTCTAACCTCGGCGACTGCTAGGAGAGTATAAAAGCGTCTATGATTAAGCGCTGAGAACGGTGCTGGAGACTCAGCGCCCACAGGATCTCTACCCCGCTGAAGGATCGGTGCATAGATTATGACACAAGTTCGAACTTTGACCCGCAGATGGATCGGGAGAGTATCGAAGTGCCAAAAGCCTGGCACCGCAAGAACTCTAATTCTACAAAAATTTCCAAGTCCCCGATGTTCAGAAACAGGGGGCAACATGCATACAACTCAAATCAATCTTTAACGATTAATTAGGGGCAGATATATGCATACATGTATCTTGATGCAATACAATACTGTTAAAGTCTTTTTGTTGCTCGAATGATTTGTAGTTATAAGTAAATAATTTATGACTAAACATGAAAAGTTTAATAAATGCAGGTACACGATGATGCAAAAGAAATAAACTTTCACTCATAAACTGCAAGCCTAAACGTGAAAGGCAACCTAAAACAAAAGTGAGGGCCAGTCTCACAACTACATTTCATGGCCAGTGGGAATCTTAAAGACAAAACATAGACAAGCGGCAGTATCCTATTTACGTTTGGACTTTTTCTCCTTCTTCTGCTTTTCCAGCTCCGCCTTGTTAGTATCAGATTGATCATCCTTCTTTCTCTTCCTTTTGTCTATAAGAGGAGCTGAAGGTTCATCCGAAGACTCCTCCTCATCCTTCTTTCTCTTTCTTTTATCAGTAAGGGAAGCTGGGAAATCATCGGGATTCTCAAAATGAAGCTATTTAGTGATCGATTTGGGCTGGAGTTTCAGAACCATCCCAGTTTTGGGATCAAACTCCGAGATAGGAGCTACGTTCAAAGGCTCTTGTTCCACCTTCTTTAAAGCCAGTTGCTTTTCCTTCCTAGCCTTTCTTTTAGCCAAGGTCTCGTCATCATCGCCTTCGACTTCTTTGGTGCTAATGATATCCTCCTCATCATCTACATGGCGCCCGTCCATATCTTTCAAGGCATCGATGGTTTCGTCATCCTTGGGAGCATCAGCACTGGGTGCCAGGACGACCTTCTTCGCTGTTGTACCTTCAGCCTGCTTCGGTACATCAACACCGGCGCTAGGCGAGACGTCAATCTTCTTCGCCTCTGTCTTCTTCTCGACGGGCCCGCCACCTGTATTATGAGGAACATGTGTTATTAATTCGATTGGTTGCTCCACCAGACGACGACAACTCACAATTGCTTTGACAAATTGTGGGAAAAAATGGAGATACCTTCTGCTGATCCTCCATCCAAGCTAGCTGCAGAAGCTCCGACAACCAAAGGAGTCAGACCAAAAGGAATTAATGGATCATCAGGATTGTATTCCTCAACTCCGGAGGCCTTGGGCTCTACAGCTGAGCTCGAACCTTCGTCAATCTTGTTTTTGCCCTTAGCCAGAGTCCTCTCCTTCTCCATCTCTTCTTGAATTAGGCATCGGCCTTCTGCCAAATCCTCGGGCTCGTTATCCCTCAGAATGGTCCTCATCAGCTCATCTTCGTCAATCTCTTCAACTCCTAATCTCCGCTTCTCACCCTCGACGATGGCATCCCATATGTTGGCTAAAGTGACGTGGTAGTCCGGAATCCACGAGATGTTACGGGTTTTGAGGACGTGGCCGAGGAAGTCAAATATCGTCTCTTCAAACCCTTCGATATCCTTTTCTCTCTCGAGGAGCTTGTTGTTAGAAGCAGTAGCCATTTCAATGTCACTTTCTACATTCTTTTTGGCGAGAACCGCGCGCCTCTCTGCATCCGCGACTTGCTCATTCAGAATTACTTTCTCTCCTTCGACCAAAGCTAAACTCTCCTTCAAACTCGCCTTTTCTTTCTCCCAAGCAGCTCTTTCGGCCTCGAAGTGATCCTGTGCTATTTTCAATTCGGAGTTGGCCATCCTGAGATCTTCCACCTCTTGCTTCAATAACACTCGCTCTTTGCTATTAGAATCAAGCTCATTATGGAAACGTTGCCTGGCCTCCTCCAGCTCTGTTTTGTAAGCTCTAGCGTCTCGTTGGGCCAAGGCAAGCAGAGATTGTGCATCCTCTAAGTCCTTCTCCATTTTTGCCCTGGCCCTTTCATTGTTATCTATATTCACTTTGGATCTATGTGCTTCCATCTCAAGCGTCCGGATGACCTCTGAAAGATTAACAGCATGTTTCTTTATCACTTCATACTGCCTGGCTACATGGCGATTGTGCCCGATGACCTCAGTATCCCAGTTCCTAGGGACTGGTTCTAAGGCTGGAACAAACATCATCCTTTCGAAGAAGATGTCGGGGAATTGTTCTCGCAACTTTTCCAGCTTAGCCTGAGTCTCAGGACCATGGATGTAATCTCGTGACCCGGGGGCAACCAAATCTTGTTGGCTGGAAGGGACAATGTCAATTTTCTCCTTCTCAGAATCCTTGATTGGATCCTTGCTTTTATCCTTGGGCTCGTAGTGTCTTTTTGATAACCTGCTGTGAGAGGGTGCACTCTTCGGAGGGGTTAAGTCTTTGGGAAGTTGTTTTCCCCCTGTAGGTGGCACCGAATAACTGGGAAGCTTGCCAGAGGTTGGTTTTGATGGAGACCGGGATTGTGAAGAAGTAGGCTTGTGAGAAAGGCCACGAGCACACTCAGGATTTGGATGAAGGCTAGGTGTGCCTTCACGAAGAGAGCGATAAGAATAAGACCGCCTGCGAGACATCTTTCCTGCAAAAGAAAAAAGAGCATATTAAAACCTTGAATACTGTTGATATAAAAGTGTGGGGTCAGGCAGTGCGTGTGATTTGTGCATCCCATGTAATTCCCCCTAACAGACCAGGGCCCGAAGTCAGGCTCATCTGAGTAGTTTCTCATTCTCCAACTGGAACAATTGTTTCCTCAGAAACAGGGAAAAATGGCTCCCCTTCAAAGTCTCCCTGTGTGTATACATCATCAGGCAAAGGAATTTTGCTCAGCTCTTTAAATAGTTGATCTTATGTTAAATCATCGGGAGCAGCAGGTTCAATCGGAAGAGGGGCCCTTGAGGGGAAACCCCCCGGAGAAACTGGGATTTCCTTAGACTTATCACCACGGGCCTCATCTCCTCTATATATGTTTAGGTCTTCGTCGTCCTGAATGACTATCGGCGAAGGACTCTTACGAAATTTAATTGTTTCTGCTGCCCGTGACGTTCCTTCTCCTTCTGTCGGGGGTACGTATTTGTAGGGTTTGCCGCCTGCACCAAGTCCAAACCTTATATCCAGAAGGCGGTACTTGTGAAGGTTCTCGTCAGTAATGCACTTCTTGATCTTTAGAAAATCGGATTTGCTTTGTAGAAGAAGAGACAGTCGATTATTGTATACCGAGCCTTCCGTCTTGGGAAAGGCGTGATCTGCTTAGAGAAAAAAAGGGGGGCATGTTAATGCTTCGATTTCTTAAACAAGTTATTCAGTCAAAAGTTTAAAGTTTACTTGATTTAAGCCATCTTCTTGAACACCCAGCCTGTCTCTTTATATAGAACCAATCGGCCTTGGGATCCCCTATGTTGCTGTATCCGTCAGACAGAACCTTCCTATTTGCTACCGATTCGAAGAAAGAGAAATTTGGGGTTGCCGAGGAGCGATGCTTGAAAAGATAAAAAAAAATTAAATCTTTAAATGTGAGCTCGGTATGCAGGATTTCCGCGTATGCGATATATAGAGTGTATAGAGCCGCGTAGGCATTGGGATGAAGCTGCATCGGAGCAATACCCAATCGTTTTAAAGTCTCAATGACGATTGGAGGAAACAGAGGAATAGCTCCTACCCAGCACATGAGTCGGCTGACTGTCATATACCCCTCCGGAGCTAAATGAGGTCTATCTTCGCTGCCGGGTGTCCTCACATCATCCCAGGGGATCCCATGTCTCAAGCAAATTCTCTTAAGCTTTATGTCATCAAGTTTGGAAGCTAGAGTGTCTGTGAATTTCTCTATTTCTATTGCACCAGGGACTTCGTCGGGAGCTCGGCCGTCTACCTCTGACTTTTCATCAAGTGAGGTACTCTCAGACGGATTCGATTCTGTTTCCACCTCATATTCGGATCCAGAATCCGCACCCTCTGGATTAGTTGGAAGAACCTCAGGGTTGAGATGCTCATACACCTCGGGATCCGTCTCTGTGTTAGATCTTGAAGGGGAACGATTATCCGACATTACTGTTTAGGCGAGTAAACATGAGAAATAAGATTATAATTACCCGTCCTCCCTGTGTGTGTGAGTGCAAGTGTGTGCCTGTGCATGTCTTAAAGAAAAAGCATAAAGGTTATCAAGATCATCGAAGTGTTAGTCGTCATATGCTGTTAAGTTATGCGTTTGGTTAGTCCAAGAAGTCCGTCTCAAAGGCTCTAACCTAACCGTTCAATATACTGCAATTATGGTGGATTGATTAAAGTCCATATATGTTTGGAACTGTTAAACCGGGTCGGTTAGTTGAAGAGATTGGAGTTCGGATCGTGACAGAAGCGCTGACATGTGGAAACAAATCGGCTCGGAGGAATCGGATCGGCCTAGGGGGATCGGATCGTTGAACTAGATCCTGGGAATAATAACAAGACTTCGTCTCGCGAAGGAAGATCCCGATCCATCCCCTCCTGTACTTCCACGAGCCCACACTCCTCGATCCGATCCGTTATCCAAAGATACTCCTCCGCTTCCTTTTTACTTTCGTCGCTACCACGACCCGAGTCGAAGCTCTATCCACGAATCGACCTGGCACCTTCTTCCTCCTCCGTCTTCTTATCCATTTCATGAACCTGAGCGCTTGAACCCATCAACCAGTCGCCTTTAAAGGCTCGAACTCCACCAAAACCCCGTTATCCTCTCCACTCAAATTAGTGAAAACCAGAGAGAAACGAAAATGAAAATGCATTAAGGTCTTGATTAATACAATTACCTATCTCGTTTTGACTAAAATAGCGAAAGAAAATTGTTTTCTGGGGATCGCGAGGTAAGGTTTGGAAGGGAAGATCGATGGCGGCTGTAGAGAGAAAGAAGAAGAATGAAAAGTGGAGGAAGGGTGGGGTTTATGTAGATAAACCTGTGACCGTTAGTATTCTATTTTTGTCCTATTCGGACCGTGGGCCTTGGTAGATCGCGGAACCAAGCCCATCAAAGAAAAGGGAGGCCAAACCCTCAAGCGACTTGTGACTGAAGTAAGGAGGCCCATCGTGTTTCGAGGGGGGAAGCCCAAATGGCGACCAGCCCAAAACAGACACCTCGCCTCACGAGCCGTGGGAAGATTTGGCGATCCGATCCCGATAAAAAAAAAGAGGAAAAAGAGGGGAAGAAAAAATTCAGAGATCTACCTGGCAATTCGACAACGAAGTTTCCAAAAATTCCAGAAAAGAATTGTTCAGCAAACGAGAAATGATCGAAGACTATACTAGTATTTACACTTGTCAAAAGATGCGACTTTTCCAAAGTAGCAAGACTTTTCAGACCGGCCCGACCATTAAATAACGTCACCTCATGAAGAGATACCTCAACGACTTCGAAGCATGTTCCATCAATGAAACATACTTCGAGGGGGAAAAATGTTGGCTAGCTTTTTGACCAAGCCACCAAGGTTTACACATAAGAAGAGAGTATGAAGCTTTGTTCCTCTAGTTCATGAAAGGCCAGATCGCACCAGCAGATCACAAACGCGGATCGCGCCCTTCGGATCGCCAGCGCAGAACACGACCCGATTCGCTCATGGGAGCACGACCCGATCCGCCCATGGAGCACGACCCGATCCGTCCATGGGAGCACGACCCGATCCACACCTATGTCACCACCTCACTCCGATCCGATCCCCTGCTACGTGGCGAAACTCCTGACTTGTTCAACCACGAACTGGTCTTCAGCGATCCGAAATGCATGGATCCAGCTACACGTGTCCACAACTGTCATATTGACCAATTCTTCCTCATTGCTTGATCCGATCCGATATTCTTGGGATTTGCGTCACGTGTGACCGCGAACCGCCCGACAGAATCAGCTATAAATAGCCCAGAGACTGGCATTTTTGAGAAGCTTTTTGGTAGTATTGAGCATTGATTCCACCATTACTGTCATACCACTATTTCTTATTAGTTTTACTACGAGATTACTGAGAGAAATCATAATTGTAAGAGTGAGTTTGAGAGAAATCATTGATTGTACTAGCATTCAAAGTATAATCGATAACATATAAAGTGGAAGTAGGCTCGTTAACGCCGAACCACTATAAATTCTATGTGTTTTCTGCTTTTTCTTCATTCTCCAGTTATAATTCTCTACGAATCAGAACAATTTGGGTGTTAGGTCCAAATTTTGATCTAACACAAATCGTGCGGGAGCTTCTCGAAGTTGCGCGCGAGAGTTGGATATATTTGGTTCCACGTGGTGCACTTCGGTGTTTCGTGCGTGGGCCAGTTGTGTTTACCTTATGGTATATTTTATCTAGAGATATGCGACGCTCGGAGGTACTTTCTGACCCTTGTGCATGGAGTTTGGATCTGTATTGAGAGATCTCCGATGGAAAATCCAATATGCGAACGTGCCTTATCGGTTTTGTTTGTACACTTAATAGTTGTCGAATGTAACCAATGTAACCATTCCTTCTATGTGAATTTATTTATATTCTACACCCTAGACAGTATTTATAATACAACTATACTTCTCCTAATAAATGGTTGGTTTCAATTGAGGGGAAATCCGGAGCGATTATCTGCACAGTCCCCTCAGTGTTGTTACATGCAATGTGTATCTTGAGTTTCTCATACCAGACTGATGTCTGACGCTTGGTTTTTGTTTTCCTTAAAATCATCACGTACTCCTTCAAGTAAGCTGAGTATGGCAGGTTTTACTTTAGATGCCTTGGAGCTTTTGGAAGAGAGTTGGAGTTTATCTTACCGTACTTTTTATATCCGCTGCATTCTATGTTGTACATCAACATTTATGAGGACGGGTTGTTATAACTGTCCAAGTTGATGATAGGTTAGTCTTCTCTGATAGTTGTAATCATACAGTTTTATTTGGTATGGATCATTCATTATATTATATGTTACCGTTCCGTTGTGAGATTCTGATATTGTGTCCTCTTCTTCCTCGGTCTATTTTCTTTTTATTTTATTTCACCCTAACTTTTCGTCTTTCCGGCACTTGGGTGCTCGGCACGTGAATACCGTGGAAGTATTAGTGTCAACATTTGAGGGTCGAAAAGTCGGGTCGTTACAGATAGATATATGCGGAATGTAATATTGTATGTAGACTCCGACATAGGACGAGGGACTGCGTTCACTTCTATTGCGTTACGGTGGAGACCGTGCGAGTGGGTTACCATGGGATGTATCTCAATACTGAGAGATAACTACATAATTGTATTAGGTGAATCCATGGAAAAGTAAATGGGTATGATGCGCGTATAAGTCTTGAGTGCTATTAACCCAAGTAACCTAATAATCAGGAAAATGTAATGGAACGATATTAGTAGGGATCATTCTACTTCTGATATACTAGTATTTGCGCGGTGCAGAGAAATGTATTCAAGAAGTGTAATATATCATATTCATTTTATCTTGCTTAGTTCACACTTGTTATTGTTATCTTGTTCTTCCAGTTTTTATATACCTTCCATGACACTTTTATTTATTTATACTTAAAAGTAACTGGACTTACCAGACTTTATGTAATGATCCGCAGAGCCGCAACATTAGAGTTGACTATATACATCATAGGTCCAACCCAAATATCACGAAAATACGGAACATTTTGTTTTAGAAGAAAAGGATAGAAGAAGAACAGAAACAACAACACAGAATCTCACATCGCAGCGGAACAAAATATAATATACCAAAACTTTTGAAATACAAAATTTCAACTATATAACATACACTTATCAGAGTACAACACTTACAACACAGCGGAACAAAACTCTATATAACTAATGTTGAAGCCTCCTGCTCCAAGCTCCTTTAGATAGATCTGTAAAATCCTGAACTACTTGACTGCCCGTATAAATTTAGGCACCCAAGAGTTTAGGTAGAACAAAACAAAATAAACTCCGGGTCAGTCATGGGACTGGTATGAGTAAATAGTTTAAAATAGTTTCAGAAAACTAAATGATATCTCATAAGACCACGCCTATAACACGGAACGGGTTTTCCCCTTATGAGAATACAAACACTTGATTTAACTTTCAAAATCCCTTTTGAAAGGAACAATAATATTTATATCAAAACTCTTTTGATATTATAATAATGTCTAAATCAAGTAAATAACAATCTAGTGGAACGTTTGTATCTCATGTTCCACATATATATACAATCAAAACCGCAAGCACTTATTGGGTAATGGATTTCCAACTATGACAAGGTATGGAACCACCTTCCGCTGGTATATCTCTAGAGGAGAATACACCGAGTTCAACAAGAACATCTTGCAACTCAGCCACACATGACCGACCACTCATTTCGCTTGAGTGTATCGAATGTATATCACCAACGGTTGGGATCAGCAACCGTTTCCCGAATGGGACAGCATCAACAATAGATTTTTAGAAGTAAATGAAACTCTAGATCAGGTGATTATACACCCTGATAGGTGCGACCTACATAGCCATGCTGCCTGCCCGATTTCTGACATTTACCGGTTGATGAGGCTTGAAGTTACGCCTTATCATCACATCAGATTCACTTCGAATGCTACATTGTCAGATCCATCGAAATCACTAATTGACGTCTACAACAGTACATTACGTGTTAGCTAAAGAAGTTTCCTTCTCCGCTTCCACTCTTGGTATGGTTGAAGAAATCAATGTACGTGACCTTTTTGGAAATACTCTGTCAGACATTCATCCATACAAGTCACCCAGGGACAGGATGAACCGAAGGCACTATTTCTATTAATAGAAAAAGTCCTTGCACTCTACTCCGTCTTTGATTATCTTCATATAATCTGATTCGCAACGCTACTGCCAATACGGAGTGGTTCTTGGGATAATAATCCAACCAGTCTCTCCATATTGACAACGATGGTCAAAAACTTTGATAGTCTATGATTTAACTATCAAATAAAAACAAGTGTTTCGATAGTCGATGATTTAACTATCGAAGAAAACAAGAGTTCATTCAACATATCAAACAATCACTGAGCCCTTAATTAATATTCCATTAATTTAATCACTTCTCTATTTCTTTATCAATATTTGTTTACCAAATATTTTCAATAACCATATTGGCCTTTTACGTTATTTGGAAAACATTTCCGAATACCGCCTTCCCTTATTTTCTAAACTTAGAAAATATATGCTAGTTATAATTGGAAAATATTCCAATTACTTATCTCTTTTCCGGCTCGTTTATTTCTATACTTAGGAAATATTGTTTATTATATTTCCAAGTTTACACTTATTTGGGTTAAAACGAATGTTGTGTAAAACATCGTTACGACAACCCAAATACTATATTCAAGTAACTCTTATCCAACATTGATCTTCGAGCCTGAAATCTTACTATTTATTTGTTAATAATGAAATCAATCAAGTTGGGGTATAACTACCTCTCAGACCTTGACTGAATAACATTTATAACGTCAAAACAGATATGACTACTTACTCGAAAAATTAATACCATACAACTACTTATTCACTTTTAAACACGTACTTTCTCTTTCTATTCTTACGAGATTTTGTTCTTAGTCTTCCTTTTTTATTTTACTATTCTATTTCTAAGTTCGTTTCCTTATCGACTTCTATATATATCGATACGTTGATTTCTAACTATAAAATTATCTTAAAAATATTCTAACTCCTTAATTTCCCAGAAAAATTCGTCATAACCTCCTTTGTACCGGGAGCATCGGGATATTTCAAATAGCCTCCCATGGCCCTCACCAATCCAAAAAGAAAAAGAAAATGCCAAGCGGCTTGCCGATACGGCGCATAAAATATGATATGGAAATTAAACGTGTACCTTTTGTCGAGCAATCTATTTATATCTCTTCTAACACTTTATTCCAAACCAGTCTCTTGTATATTTATACCTGTCCTATTTATTTCAACTATACCCGATCATTTTAATTCAATCTGTTAGTTAATTCGTCAATTGGCTCTTTAGTCTATTTCACTTTCTATATTCAATTTCCATTTCAACTCTATTTGAATTCTATATTCAAATTCCATTTCAATTCTATTTAAATTCCAAATATTCAAACTCCATTTAATTCTATTTGAATTCTATTGATTCAAACTCCATTTAATTCCATTTGAATTCTATTGATTCAAACTCCATTTAATTTCTATTTGAATTCTGTTGATTCAAACTCCATTTAATTTCTAGTTGAATTCTATTGATTCAAACTCCATTTTATTCTATTTGAATTCTATTGATTCAAACTCCATTTAATTCTATTTGAATTCTATTGATTCAAACTCCATTTAAATCTATATTCAATTTCATTTCACTTTCGATATTCAAATCCTATATTATAATTTCCTTTATATTTTCTATATTCAAATTCTATATTTGGATTCCAAATATCCTAACTCCATTTTATTCTATTTGAATTCCAAATATTCTAACTCCATTTAAATTTATATATTCAATTTCTATTTGAATTTTCTTTATACAAATTCTATTTCACAAGTCTCGATTTCAATTACTTTTGAAATCGATATTTCTACTTTTGGAAAATAGATTTCCCTTTCAATTTCACACTTGTATTTTTATTTCTATATTGTCCAATGATAATTCTTTTCACTTCATTTATAAACTTCATTTATAAAGAACTATTTATAAACTTCGTTTTATAAAGGAACTACTTGTTTCATTTCTTTTAAAACAAGTTAATATTTCAAATCTATTAAAAAATTCAAATTCTATCTTTGAAAAATAGAATTTCCCTTTTAAATCTCAAATACCCCTTTTAGGGTATTTTATAAATTAACACTTAGGCCCAGTGATATTCAAACAACCAATTATTTATTTCAGGTTTTCTAACACATCATATATGACAGTATATATGCAAACAAATAAACAAACAAATAATATATATTTTTGAGGAATCCAGTTGGATTCCTCCAACCTGTTTTTCCTGCATCCAAAGACGTTAGTCAACATAATAATACCCATCCTGCTTCGAGGCAGGATATCGCGGTATGAAGGTCATCCACTAATATATATTTGTGGGGCGCATGGGGAAATCATCCGCTAATGGTACCGCAGGCATCCGCTAATGAGACTGCGGGAATCCAACCAATCATCAACCCAATATATATATATATATAATAGTCCACCAATCCTAGATAACTAAATCAACCAAACAACATTCAAACAAGAAACAACAATTATTTTTAACGAATAAAAATAATTCTAAACAAACAGGTAAGATTTACTCACCGTGATCTCGTTTGCCGAATATCTTGTAAAATTTCATATTGTCGACTCGAATCTACTAGAATGAAATTTACCTAGCACCTGAGAATATTTATTTTCATTAATCGATTAAGTTATTATTTATTTATATTAACTATCGACGCAAATAAATTTAAATTTTCTATTTAAAATTATGCAAAACATATACCTTATCGCCTTGTAAATAAATCGATCAACTACGAAGCAAAACCCCAACAACTCCAAATGGATTGAACTCAGCCTCCAAACAACAATCATCCATTCAGACATTTTCCCAAACACCTTGCAGGCGATCTTCTTTCTCCTTATTTCCCTCAAAACTTGTTGCTGCCATGACACAAAGCTGCGGCCACAAGTAGAACAGAACCCCCCTTGCCTCATCCCAATTTCACCTTATCGAACTTGTCATAGCCTTCGAACTCCAGTTACAAAACCAGAAAAACTGAGATTCGTAACATCCACTGCTACAGTAAATCACCCAACCTCAAGTGATTGCCTCGCTCCTCCTTTGACCATCGCGACTTGGACTTCTCATCACGCCTGAATCCATGGCTTGAAGCGATATAAATTCCGAACTCGAATCCGTTCGTAACCCTTTCTCTCAGCGTAAATCGAGTTGAACTCGAGTTATTTGGATTGACTCCAAACCCGAGATCCGTTATCGTACCATATTCCGTTCATCGCCCCAGTCTTGGCCAATTCCCCTCCATCCTCCTTGAAGCTCGAGCATCATCTCACGATGACATAGGTCGCATCTTGGGTGTGAAGACAATGGCCTTTCCCTCTTTTTATTTTGAATTAAAGGATCGAGTTCTGTGAGGAAAGAAAAAGGGGTCGATGTGGTTTTATAAAGAAGGGGTGTGGTTTTTTATTTGAACAGCAAGGCCTTTCGATTAAGCCTTGTATTTTTGTTCCTGTCCACCAAATTAAAATGTTTTATTTTAATTTATTTTAATTAAAAATCTGTATCCTTAAAATTTACATAACCCTTGATCCTGAGCTCCTTACTGAACCCAACAACTATCAATTCTAGGGTAATACCCCTATTCCGGACACACTGGGATAGGTCACGAAGTCCAATTCGATCGTCTGCGGAAGATATTTATTTAAATTGATATAAATCAAATTTTAAAACAATAAATTCTGCGGTAATAAATTAATATTATTATTTGAATTCAAACAGAAGTCTGAACTGTATTAAATTCAGTTTTAAAAATCTCGAACTGAATTATATTTTCGCATAACGATGATTTAATATATTCGATATTAAATTAATAACGATAATATAAATATTCATTTATATTATCAACTCGATATTTAAATCCGTATTAAATATTTAAAATTAACCCCATAAGAATCCGGGTCATTACAATCTTCCTCACTTAAAATAATTTCGTCCTCGAAATTGCTAAGGTAGAAAAATTGCTACAAACCCATTTATCTTTTCAAAACTTATTTATGTTGATACTAAACATTTCAAACTCCCTTACGTAATACTCTTTCGAATAAATCCCTATTTGATAACTCCTCCCTTCGAATAACTATATCCGATTATCTCTCTTTCGAATAACTAGATTCGAAAACCTTTCTTCGAATAAACTATATTCGATTTACTCTATTCAATTTACTCTTATCAATTAACCCTATTTGGTTTAACTCTTATCACTTAACCCTATTTGATTTAACTCTTATCACTTAACTCCTTCCGAATAAGCTATATTCGATAATTTCTTTTAACACTATTCGAATAAATTATATTCGATTACTCCTTTTTAACTCTATTCAAATAAACTATATTCGATTACTCCTTTTTAACTCTATTCGAATAAACTATATTCGATTACTCCTTTTTAACTCTATTCGAATAAACTATATACGATTACTCCTTTTTAACTCTATTCGAATAAACTATATTCGATTTAACTCCATTCGCTTGACTCTAGATCGCAGCAATCACAATGGTTACGCCTGATTCCCTCAGGAAACATCCGACCGCCCTAGGCTATCTGCAGCCCTGCGTATTTCGCTAGCAGTCGTACGAAATGGCAACTTATCCTGAGTAACTATGTTTGACTAACTCTATCTCAATAACTATATTCGATCAACTTTAATTGAATAACTAACATTCAATTAAATCCTAATTCGATTAACTATGTTCAATTAACTCTATCTGGTTAACTCTTAATTTGAATAACAAATATTCGATAAATTCTAATTGAATAACTAATATTCAATTAACTCTACGGATTAACCCTAACTGATTAACTCTAATTGGTTAATTCTTACTCTAATCGATTTATTCTAACTCTAATCAATTATTTCTAACTCTAATCGACTTCTCCTATTCAAATAAATCCTATTGGATAACATTTATTCATTTATAAAGATTTACTTTTAGTGACGGTTCTTCACTTTATAAATGTTCTTTTTAATAACGTTACTTCACTTATACAAGTGTTGTGTACCCCTTCTATTTAAAACTATCGGTGTTAAAAACCAATGTCTCTTCTCTATACAAGCTCAGACTTATATATTCCATTTATCGAATGATAAATATTTAATTTAATTTATAAACTGTTAATTAATCTTTTCTATTTTATCTGTTAAAAACATATTTCCATTTTCTATTCATCTTCTAACTATTCCTTTGATTAAATTCTATTTATTTAACAAATAAATATCTCATTTATAACATTCTATTTATTTTCTATAAATAAATATTTCCATTTAATCTATTTGTAAATGTTTTACAAATATTCCCTTTTAAATTCTATTTGTAAATGTTTTTACAAATATTTCTCCTTCTATTTGTTTGCACATAACTCCCTTTGTATTTGTGTTACAAATATATTTCCTTTATATTTGTTTTACAAATATATTTTATCTTTAACTTTTTTGGTTTTTCCTTTATTCACACCCAATTCATGTTTCATTCACATTGATTTTACTCAATTTATTCATTTCGATCCATTTAACTTACTTAAGTTAAATTTAATTACAATCATTCAAATTCCCATTAACTAGTTGCTAATTAACCGTTTTGCCTATTTCACCCTTTTTATTTGAATATAACTTGTTCAAATATATGTCAACTTAATTATAAACTAATCTAATTATATTTTCAACTCGAGTTATATATTCGATTTCGAATATAAATTCTCAATCTCTTTCACTTATCCAAAATCCCAATTTCGATTCAAATTTCCTTTAACTAATTATTCTCCAATTTAGTTAATTCTTTTTAACCATTTAAAATATGATTTTTTTTCTTAAAAATCATTTCACTTACTTCACTGGAGTTCATATTTATTTTATATCTCCAGTCTTGATTTTTCTAATGCCAATTCGGATTTTATTTCCTAGAAATCCTTTTATTTATTTAATTAAACCGTTATGGTTTTATAATGGTTCTGGCGCTGCTTTTCTAAAAATTTGATTTTGGTATAACTCAAAATCTATACGACGAAATCCAGATTTTTCTCTTTCATTAGAAAACTATTATTCAACCGTTCCTGACGATTCTTGTTTCAAAGAATTCCGACTTCAATTGAGTTTTGTATACTAAATTGAAGTTCGAATCGCCAATTTACGAACTGCCGCGCTATGGCGAGCTCGTTTTAGTTATATTTATAAATATAAACGTTTTAACTTTGTTTATAATGAATTCAAATCCATTCTGATATATTTTTAATATATATCAAATCCATTTTTCCATTTCAACATAATATTTCCGATCTATTTCACTTCTATTTGAAATCCTATATTCAAATTCCGTTTCACTTCTATTTGAATTCTATATTCCAATTCCCATTTCAAAATTCCTTTGAAGTAATATAAATATATACATATATTTATCTCTATCTCAAATTCAAAACATTTGAATTTTTAAACAATTTGTTTTCCTTTCAAACAAATTTCCATCAAAAACTTTTCTAAGGCAGCAATTCATCACTTAGAAACTCGAAAATGAACACTGATGATGTTGCGACCATCATCAGAATTATTTCCCAGCCACTGAAGTGAGTTCAGTGCTTTATCATATTCAAAATCCATTCAAATGATTTTTATTCAAAAATCCTTCCAAAATAAAGCTATATTATTTTAATAAAATTCGGAAAATATTTTTCCAACTTCCCAGGATTTTAAATTCTTAATTCTGGTTTGAATTCAATTTTAATTCATCTCATTTGTATATTTGATTTCATATACAAATTCCATTGGTTATATATAACTATTTCTGTTTTAATATCTCATTCGATTATAATCCTAACAATCAACTCAACTATTTAAAACAATATCGTGTCCAATCTCCTGTTTACGTGTTTATAAACTCCTATCGACATCGTGGCGTCCTACGATTCGATCAGAATTCATAATTCACTCAACAGACTAGTCAACACAATATAATTTTTTTTATATCAAATAACAAATACACTCTCTCGTATATATATACACTCAACTCATTCTAGGATACCACTGATCCTATCTCTAATGAGCACATTCCAACAAAGCCTAGGTATTCGCTCAACCTAAGCTCTGATACCAACTTTAATGACCCGTAGAGCCGCAACATCAGAGTTGACTATATACATCATACGTCCAACCCAAATATCACGAAAATACGGAACATTTTTTTTAGAAGAAAAGGATAGAAGAAGAACAGAAACAACAACACAGAATCTCACATCGCAGCGGAACAAAATATAATATACCATAACTTTTGAAATACAAAATTTCAACTATATAACATACACTTATCAGAGTACAACACTTACAACGCAGCGGAACAAAACTCTATATAACTAACGCTGAAGCCTCCTGCTCCAAGCTCCTTTAGATAGATCTATAAAATCCTGAACTACTTGACTGCCCGTACAAATTTAGGCACCCAAGAGTTTAGGTAGAACAAAATAAAATAAACTCCGAGTCAGTCATGGGACTGGTATGAGTAAACAGTTTAAAACAGTTTCAGAAAACTAAATGATATCTCATAAGACCACGCCGTATAACATGGAACGGGTTTTCCCCTTATGAGAATCCAAACACTTGATTTAACTTTCAAAATCCCTTTTGAAAGGAACAATAATATTTATATCAAAACTCTTTTGATATTATAATAATGTCTAAATCAAGTAAATAACAATCTAGTGGAACGTTTGCATCTCACGTTCCACATATATATACAATCAAAACTGCAAGCACTTATTGGGTAATGGATTTCCAACTATGACAAGGTATGGAACCACCTTCCGCTGGTATATCTCTAGAGGAGAATACACCGAGTTCAACAAGAACATCTTGCAACTCAGCCACACATGACTGACCACTCATTTCGCTTGAGTGTATCGAATGTATATCACCAACGGTTGGGATCAACAACCGTTTCCCGAATGGGACAGCATCAACAATAGATTTTTAGAAGTAAATGAAACTCTAGATCAGGTGATTATACCCCCTAATAGGTGCGACCTACATAGCCATGCTGCCTGCCCGATTTCTATCATTTACCGGTTGATGAGGCTTGAGGTCACGCCTTATCATCACATCAGATTCACTTCGAATGCTACATTGTCAGATCCATCGAAATCACTAATTGACGTATACAACAGTACATTACGTGTTAACTAAAGAAGTTTCCTTCTCCACTTCCACTCTTGGTACGGTTGAAGAAATCAATGTACGTGACCTTTCTGGAAATACTCTGTCAGACATTCATCCATACAAGTCATCCAGGAACAAGATGAACCGAAGGCACTATTTCTATTAATAGAAAAAGTCCTTGTACTCTACTCCATCTTCGATTATCTTCATATAATCTGATTCGCAACGCTACTGCCAATACGGAGTGGTTCTTCGGATAATAATCCAACCAGTCTCTCCATATTGACAACGATGGTCAAAAACTTTGATAGTCTATGATTTAACTATCAAATAAAAACAAGTGTTTCGATAGTCGATGATTTAACTATCGAAGAAAACAAGTGTTCATTCAACATATCAAACAATCACTGAGCCCTTAAGTAATATTCCATTAATTAAATCACTTCCCTATTTCTTTATCAATATTTGTTAACCAAATATTTTCAATAACCATATTAGCCTTTTACGTAATTTGGAAAACATTTCCGAATATCGCCTTCCCTTATTTTCTAAACTTAGAAAATATATGCTAGTCAGAATTGGAAAATATTCCAATTACTTATCTCTTTTCCGATCTCGTTTATTTCTATACTTAGGAAATATTCTTTATTATATTTACAAGTTTACACTTATTTGGGTTAAAACGAATGTTGTGTAAAACATCGTTACGACAACCCAAATACTATATTCAACTAACTCTTATCCAACATTGATCTTCGAGCCTGAAATCTTACTATTTATTTGTTAAAAATGAAATCAATCAAGTTGGGGTATAACTACCTCTCAGACCTTGACTGAATAACATTTATAACGTCAAAACAGAAATGACTACTTACTCGAAAAATCAATACCATACAACTACTTATTCACTTTTAAACACGTACTTTCTCTTTCTATTCTTACGAGATTTTATTCTTAATCTTCCTTTTTGATTTTACTATTCTATTTCTAAGTTCGTTTCCTTATCGACTTCTATATATATCGATACGTTGATTTCTAACTATCAAATTATCTTAAAAATATTCTAACTCCTTAAATTCCCGGAAAAATTCGCCATAACCTCCTTTGTACCGGGAGCATCGGGATATTTCAAATAGCCTCCCATGGCCCTCACCAATCCAAAAAGAAATAGAAAAAGCCAAGTGGCTTACCGATGCATAAAATCTCATATGGAAATTAAACGTGTACCTTTAGTCAAGCAATCTATTTATATCTCTTCTAACACTTTATTCCAAACCTGTCTCCCGTATATTTATACCTGTCCAATTTATTTCAACTATACCCGATCGTTTTAATTCAATCCGTTAGTTAATTCGTCAATTGGCTCTTTAGTCTATTTCACTTTCTATATTCAATTTCCATTTCAACTCTATTTGAATTCTATATTCAAATTCCATTTCAATTCTATTTAAATTCCAAATATTCAAACTCCATTTAATTCTATTTGAATTCTATTGATTCAAACTCCATTTAATTCTATTTGAATTATATTGATTCAAACTCCATTTAATTTCTATTTGAATTCTATTGATTCAAACTCCATTTAATTTCTATTTGAATTCTATTGATTCAAACTCCATTTAATTCTATTTGAATTCTATTGATTCAAACTCCATTTAATTCTATTTGAATTCTATTGATTCTTCACTTTCTATATTCAAATCCTATATTTGAATTTCCTTTATATTTTCTATATTCAAATTCTATATTTGAATTCCAAATATCCTAACTCCATTTTATTCTATTTGAATTCCAAATATTCCAACTCAATTTAAATTTCTATATTCAATTTCTATTTGAATTTTCTTTATTCAAATTCTATTTCACAAGTCTCGATTTCAATTCCTTTTGAAATCGATATTTCTACTTTTGGAAAATAGATTTTCCTTTCAATTTCACACTTGTATTTTTATTTCTATATTGTCCAATGATAATTCTTTTCACTTCATTTATAAACTTCGTTTATAAAAGAACTATTTATAAACTTCGTTTTATAAAGGAACTACTTGTTTCATTTCTTTTAAAACAAGTTAATATTTCAAATCTTTTAAAAAATTCAAATTCTATCTTTGAAAAATAGAATTTCCCTTTTAAATCTCAAATACCCCTTTCAAGGTATTTTATAAATTAACACTTAGGCCCAGTGATATTCAAACAACCAATTATTTATTTCAGGTTTTCTAACACATCATATATGACAGTGTATATGCAAACAAATAAACAAACAGATAATATATATTTTTGAGAAATCCAGTTGGATTCCTCCAACCTATTTTTCCTGCATCCAAAGACGTTAGTCAACATAATAATACCCATCCTGCTTCGAGGCAGGATATCGCGGTATGAAGGTCATCCACTAATATATATTTGTGGGGCGCATAGGGAAATCATCCGCTAATGGTACCGCGGGCATCCTCTAATGAGACTGCGGGAATCCAACCAATCATCAACCCAATATATATATATATATATATATATATATATATATATATAATAGTCCACCAATCCTAGATAACTAAATCAACCAAACAACATTCAAACAAGCAACAACAATTATTTTTAACGAATAAAAATAATTCTAAACAAACAGGTAAGATTTACTCACCGTGATCTCGTTTTCCGAATATCTTGTAAATTTTCATATTGTCGACTCGAATCTACTAGAATGAAATTTACCTAGCACCTGAGAATATTTATTTTCATTAATCGATTAAGTTATTATTTATTTATATTAACTATCGATGCAAATAAATTTAAAATTTCTATTTAAAATTATGCAAAACATATACCTTATCGCCTTGTAAATAAATCGATTAACTACAAAGCAAAACCCCAACAGCTCCAAATGGATTGAACTCAGCCTCAAAACAACAATCATCCATTCAGACATTTCCCAAACACCTTGCAGGCGATCTTCTTTCTCCTTATTTCCCTCAAAACTTGTTGCTGCCATGACACAAAGCTGGGGCCACAAGTAGAACAGAACCCCCCTTGCCTCATCCTAATTTCACCTTATCGAACTCATCATAGCCTTCGAACTCCAGTTACACAACCAAAAAAACTGAGATCTGTAACTTCCACTACTACAGTAAATTGCCCAACCTCAAATGATTGCCTCGCTCTTTCTTTGACCATCACGACTTCGACTTCTCATCGCGCCTGAATCCATGGCTTGAACCGATAAACTCGAATCCGTTCGTAACCCTTTCTCTCAGCGTAAATCGAGTTGAACTCGAGTTATTTGCGTTGTGTAACAACCCGTATTTTTGAATAACATGTTATAACATAAATGGAGGCAGAATTAAACTGTAAAATCTGAATCAAGGGAAATGGGCTATGCCATTGCATTCGTCTCGGAAAAATACGCGAAATAGAGTCCGAGTTTTCGAAAATCGGAGTCCGTATCACCAAGATATGGCCTCGCGAAGTTTCACGAAAAATTCCCAAATTAAAGTATACTTAATTAAGTGAAATGGGTTGCGCGGAGAAATATATATATATATATATATTGATATATATATATATATATATATATAATTGAAAATTAAATAAATAAATATGCAAAAATGTTCAAAACAGCGAATTGGGAGAGGGGAATAACCGAACCGGCCGATTTTTGAGGTCGAGCCGAGCTCGCTGGGTCGACTAGGGGTTAATCCAGGGTGTTTGGCTGTCAACCCGTGGGCCGATTCGCTCAAATGAAGATTTTGCATTTGGATGGTTCTCATGGTTCATCTTTAATCTAAAGGCCCTAGATGGTTCCTACACTTGACTTCTTCCCCAAGACATGCTTTGATGGCTTGGATTAAATCTAGGTTTAATCCTATGGCCTAAAACACTTGCCTAATCTATAAATAAGACCCTAACCTACCCTAAATCATCATTATTCATTCATACAACTAAACTATGGCAAAATCAATCCTCTCATAGCCTCCACTCTCTTCATAAAATTTCTAAATAAATTCCTAAGTGATTTTCCATGCATACAAGTGTTTTCAAACTTGTATGAGCATCATTAGTTTGCATTCAAGTCAAGTTTATATATTTGCATCATAAAGAAAGAGTCTTGATCATTTTGGCTCAAGGGTTTTGCTTGCATTTTGGGTTTAATTGATTTCATAAGGGCTTTGTCATATTTTTGTGACTTCTTAAGCATTGTAAGCCCTATTCTACTTTCATACTTAAACTCTAAAGTTAAATGTATGATATGCAAGTTTATCATGTTGTGACATGCAAGTTTATATGCAAGTTTATCATGTTGTGATATGCAAGTTTATATGCAAGTATGCCAAGTTATGTTATGCAAGTTTGGGTTGAACATTTTGTTCATGCTATCATGTTATGCAAGCTTATTTTGGGTTTATGAACATAAAGCTTTAAGCTTTATGCCAAAGGTTGCATTTTAGCAACATGTAAGTTATCATATCTCTTATGATAACTTGCATGTGAGGCTAAATGCGAACTTATGGCCATCTCTACATGTCATTTAGCACCATGTATCACCAATATGCTAAGTTTGGTTTTATGCATGCTTTTGAGGCCTAAAAATGTAATATGCAAGTGTATGAACATATGAACATTTCATATGCCACCATGTTAAGCTTGTGGCTTCAATACCTTTATGTCATGATTATGCCAAGTTCCCTCTTTCTATCCTTTATGCGCTATTGCGATATGTAAGCGATGGGATTGCGTTTGGGGTTGGGTAAACTTAAAAGACATAAAACATAAGCTTGGGAATTTACCTATTAAGTTAGGTCTACCCATTGGGAATTTACCTATTAAGTTAGGTCTACCCAATTGCTTGAAAACTTGTAACATGTTTTGGAAACATGATGGACATGACACTTAGAAAAGATAAGTGTGGCCAACTCGAGGTTGGGTTGAGTTTGTAGCGTAAACCTACCCGGAACCGACCGGCTTAACTAGTTGCTACAAACAATAGGACCCAATGTGAGAAGTTGGTCATGTTGTACCTTGGACCCGAGGTTAGACCAAGTTGTGGTGTAAAGCTACCCGGACCCGCCCGGCTTAACTAGTAACCGCAACAAAGTCTAATGTGAGAGGTTAAGGCACATTAAATTAATTAATGCCTCATGATTAGGGTTAAGTCATGGTCCACTTAGTACTTAACCAATTTGGGCTCGGTAGATTAATCGGGGTTAAGTCGTAAACTCATCGTTACACTTAACCAAGTTAATCCAGGATTAGCAAGAGGGTTAAACCGTACTTAACCCACTAGAAAAATCCTAGCAATGGGGGCCCACTCCAGCAGTAATCCCAAGTTAGTATCATCATGACCCTAGGGACTAGGCTAGGGTGGGGGCACGATTACTGGACTGGAGGTAAGTGACCAAAAGCGACGGCAGAGGGTACGCCGGTGTAGTTCCGGGCGGACTCTGGTCGTGCACATAGTCCGTAGCCGGAGAAAACATGCAAGGGTACCAGTAGATCAGGACTGTGCACTCATGTTCATGGTGTCCAGGGGTTGACACCCTAGGGCTTGATACACCCGTAGGGTGGACCCGGCACAGTTCGACTACAATTATGATTTGGCCGTATTGACACCAACACGTGACGAGTTAGGCTTAGGGAGCCGATCGACTAGACCATTTGGTTGGACCTTGTATTAGGGTCATTTCATGTTATTGGGCCAAAGCTTGGGCCAAGGGATCAATACTTGTTTATTCAAGTCATGTTAGTTTGCTAGTACACCTGTGGTGCAAAACCTTAATCCTGATTATGCGATGACACCTTTATCTACCTTGTTAGTTAATCATCATGCTAGTATATTGTTATCCTTATGTTCATCCCTGCTGCTCATGCCAGTTAACTTTATCAGTTTACATTGATTGTAGTAGGGCTTACTCAGTCTTTTTGACTGACCTGTTTTCTTTCGCCTCTTTTCTTCCGTTCCCCACCCCCCCCGGTTCTCAGGGAGGGAATACTGGAGCTTAGCTTGGATTTCGGATTGCTTGCTTGTGGGATTTCAGCTCATGTACGGTTTCGACATGAAGCTAGCTATGGTTACCACTTAATTGGGGATAGCACTTATTTATTTCAGTTTTTCAATTGATGTTGTTTTATCTAGACTTGTTTATTTGGAAAGCTATGTTGTACCAGACTTGTTTTGAAATGTTTTGAAATCGTCCGCTGTTTTATATATGTTATTTACTCTGTTTACATATATACATATGTTCTTGTTCTGCCTTGATATATCATTATGCATGTTTACCTGATTCAAACGCCCCTCCAAAGTCAGAGTGCTTGCAAGAGCCACCCTGGTGGAGGTGGGGTGTTACATTTGGTATCAGAGCATATGGTTTACGAGAAGGAACAAAAAGGTTTTTAAAACTTTTGGAAAACTATTTTCAAAACCAAGTATAAAGTATTTTCCAAAGAAAGGTCTAGTTTATTTTAAAGGCTATTCCCCAAAAAGCCATTAGCAAAATTCCTTCGTTTTTCTCCATTCTGAATCTGTCTTTTTCTTCGTTTTCATTATGGCCGATAACTTTGCTATTCCGGAGGGAGTACACGTACCTGTTTGGTATAGGAGACTTTTGGAGGCTAGGGCGACCGAAGTCGGCCCCGCAGATGTTCCTCCTCCTCCTCCGGTAGTTAATGTTCCTCCTCCTCCTCCTCCTCCGGTGGTTAATGTTCCTCCTCCTCCTGTCGCTGAGGTTCCTCTTCCTCCTCCCCCTCAGCATCCTCAAGTGGACTTCGCAAAGACTTGCAAAGATTTCAAAGCAATGGGTGGCAAGAACTTTCAAGGCACTGAGACTTTTGTAGAGGCCAGAAATTGGTTGAAAGAGACCGAGGATTTGTTTGCTATCTTTGGGTTAGACGATCAGAGGAAGCTCTTGTTGGCGGTTTGGCTTATGAAGGATGAAGCCGCTTATTGGTGGGAAGTCACCAATGGTACTAGGCCTGTTGAGACTTGGGCCGATTTCAGGGCAAGGTTCATGCTTAAGTTTCTATCTTCTGCTGAGGAGAATCTGTAAATGGAGAGGTTCATAACTTTGAAACAAGGAGATATGTCTGTCAAAGAATATGTGAACAAGTTCAATCAGTTAGCTCATTTTGGCTTGGATATGGTGAATACTCCTCAGAAGAAGGCTCTTCGTTTTGCTAGAGGATTGAATGAGCCGTTGCAGGGATTGGCTATGTCGCATATTCCCCATGGGGCCACGTTTGAGAGTTTGTTTGATATGGCATTACTTCAGGGAGATGTCAAGAAGGAGATCAAGGTGAATGATACTCAAGCCAAGAAGACTGATTCCCAGGGGAAAGGAAATCAAGGTAATCCAAGTGGTCAGAGCAGTCAAGACAATCAGAACAAGAACAAGAGTCAAGGCAACAAGGGGAACAACAACAAGGGCAATAACAACAAGGGCAAGAACAACAAGGGGAAGTGCCATTATTGCGGTTCAGTTGGGCATCTTATTAAGGATTGTAAGAAGAGGAAAAGGAAGAATGGTGAATGCTTTTTCTGCGGTGAGACTGGACATTTCAGTAAGGATTGCCCGAGGAAGCAAGGGCAAGGCCAGGGTCAGACTCAGCGTGCTGGACCTTCAGGAGGGCAAGTTCATGCTCTCAATGTCGCTCCAGTTCCCGATCGAGGTAGTATCTCTGTTGAGAGCCTTGTATATATTTCTGATTTTCCAGTTCGTACCTTGTTTGATTCTGGTGCATCACATAGCTTTATCTCATCTGATCTTGTTGATAGTTTGCACCTTAGTACTAGCTTGTTAGATGATCCCGTCTGTGTCTCAAATCCTATTGGGGGTTCCGCCCATTTGTCTATGATATGTGGGGATTTGAGGATCTCTATACTGAGTGTAGAGTTCTTGTGCAGTGCTTATGTTCTTGGTTTTAGGGGATACGGATTGATATTGGGCATGGATTGGCTGTCCAGATATGGATCCATTCTTGATTGTGAGCATAGGGTTGTGAGGCTCGTGACTCGCCTCGGAAACACCCTAGAGATTTCTTGTGATCCGAGAGGTCCCGTCATGTTGTGCTATCTGGAATCACTCGACTCGTCAATGGAAACTCTTCAGTCTGTGAGAGTGGTTCGAGAGTATCCGGATGTTTTCGATGAAGTTAGGGGGTTGCCCCCTAAGAGAGAGATTGATTTCCGCATTTATCTGGTGGATAATGCAAAGCCTGTTTCTTTGCCCGTTCGGCACATGGCTCCGCGTGAAAGGCGGGAGCTAAGTAAGCAAGTGAAAGAGTTGCTTGAGAAGAACTTCATTAGACGAAGTATATCTGAATGGGGAGCGCCTGTGGTATTTGCTACCAAGGCGGATGGTTCTCTCCGACTTTGCGTTGACTATCGAGAGTTGAATAAGCTGACTAAGAAGAACAGACACCCGTTACCGAGGATTGATGATCTCTTTGACCAGCTTGTCGGTGCTTCTGTTTTCTCTCAACTTGATCTTGCTACGGGGTTCCATCAGCTCAGGGTAGCTGAAGATAGTATAGACAAGACTGCGTTCAGAACTCCAGATGGATTCTTCGAATGGCTCGTCATGCCGTTCGGCTTGACTAATGCACCCGCATATTTCGTGGACTTGATGAGTAGGGTGTTCAGGGAGTTCTTGAACAAGTTTGTCGTGGTCTTCGTAGATGATATTCTGATCTTCTCTAAGGATGAGGAAGAGCACGCAAGGCATCTCATGGAGGTGATGGATACGCTTAGAGCGCATCAATTGAAGGCCAAGTTCTCCAAGTGTAACTTTTGGAGAAGGGAAGTTAGATTCCTTGGGCATATAGTATCTAAGCAAGGCTTAGCGGTGGATCCCGCTAAGGTAGTGGCAGTTCAGGATTGGAAGACTCCAAGGAATGCAACCGAAGTGAGAAGTTTTCTAGGTCTTGCGGGTTTCTACCGGAAGTTCATCAAGGACTTCGCAAAGATATCCGCTCCTCTCACTAAATTGACGAAGAAGAATTTAGTTTTTGCTTGGAGCATAGAATGCGAGCTTGCTTTTCAGAAGCTCAAGAGAGCCCTCACATCAGCACCTGTTCTAGCTTTGCCCGATGGAGGGAAGTTATTTACCGTATACACCGATGCATGTGGCACGGGGTTAGGAGCTGTTCTTATGCAAGAAGGAAGAGTGATATGCTTTGGCGGCAGACAACTCAAAGTGCATGAGAAGAATTATCCCACTCATGACTTAGAGTTGGCAGCAATAGTATATGCACTCAAGGCTTGGCGCCATTATCTTCTGGGAGAAAGATTTGAGCTTTATACCGATCACAAGTCATTGAAGTATCTCTTTTCTCAGAAGGATCTGAATCTGAGGCAACAAAGATGGATGGAATTCTTGGCGTCCTACGATTTTGAGATAGCTTATACCCCTGGCAAGGGGAATGTGGTAGCAGATGCATTGAGTAGAAGAAGGTTGACCCTATGTCCTCTATTCGTTGAGATGAAGAATTTAGAGTATGTGGAAACCTTTGATTTCTCTTTGGCGATTGAGTCGATGACCGGTTCTTTAGCATCTCTGGAACTCAGACCTACCCTTCTTGATCAAGTTGGGGCTTCGCAGAGAGAAGACCCTCAGATAGTTGAGATTATGGATAAGCTAATTCGAGGAGAGACGTCTAGTCATCTCGCTCGATATTCTATTGATGACAAGGGTTGGCTGAGGAGAGACGGAAGGTTATGTGTTCCAATGGTAGAAGATCTAGTAAGAAGAGTTCTTGAGGAAGCGCATCGCTCTAAGTTGACTATACATCCGGGCGGAGATAAGATGTATAAAGATATGAAGCGCATTTTCTTTTGGCCTGGGATGAAGAAGGATGTAGCAGAATTTGTCTCTAGATGTATCATTTGCCAGCAAGTTAAGGCCGAGTCGAAGAAGCCCGATGGGCTATTGCATCCTCTAGACGTTCCACTATGGAAGTGGGAGAGTATTTCCATGGATTTTATCGATGGGCTACCAAGGTCAAGGAAAGGGAATACGAGCATTTGGGTTATTGTGGATAGACTTACGAAGAGTGCTCATTTCATTCCGGTGAAGAGCAAGAGGACCGCATCTTGGCTAGCGTCTGTATATCTTCGTGAGATTGTGAGACTACATGGAGTCCCTTCTAGTATAGTCAGTGACCGTGACCCAATCTTTACAAGTCAATTCTGGAATAGCTTGCAAGAAGCTATGGGCACAAGGTTGAATCTAAGTACGGCTTATCACCCACAGACGGACGGTCAAACCGAAAGGGTGAATAGGGTACTCGAGGATCTGTTGAGGCTTTGTATTCTGGATTTTGGTGGTACTTGGGAAGACCATCTTCCTCTTATTGAGTTTGCATATAATAACAGTTATCAGGCAAGCATAGGGATGGCACCATTTGAAGCTTTATATGGGAGGCCGTGCAAGTCGCCTACATGCTGGTGGGAGACTACAGATGAGCTTATACTTGGGCCTGATATGATCAGAGATACATCCGAGAAGATCGAGTTGATTCGGAGACGGATGAAAGCGGCCCAAGACCGACAGAAATCCTATGCTGATAAGCGAAGAACTGATTTGGAGTTTGATGTAGGGGATATGGTTTTCGTGAAGGTTTCTCCTTTGCGGAATGTGGTCCGATTTGGAGCCGTTGGGAAGTTGGCACCGAGGTTTGTTGGACCATTCCCTATTATAGAGAGGATCGGGCAGATGGCTTATAGAGTGAAGTTGCTCGAGAAGCTTGCTGGAGTACACGATGTTTTTCATGTCTCGCATCTCCGGAAGTGTTTACATGAATCAGCAGAGGTTGTTGAGCCAAGTGTTCTAAAAGATGTAGAAGTGGAGAAAGAGGCTACCTTGAGGAGAGCTCCGATTCGTATCTTGGGAACGGAGACCAAGAAGCTAAGGAATCGAGAGGTCAAATTGGTGAAGGTTCAATGTGGTCAAGCCGAAGAAGACGCAACTTGGGAAACCGAGGAGAAGATGCGTGGGCTTTATCCATTCCTTTTTGAGGGTACACTCTCAATCTTTTTTCTTTGTTAGCATATCTTTCTCTTTGCTATCCATGTTTATCTAGTTTATCGTGTTAATCTTGTCATGAGAACCTTAGGTAGAAACCCTTTGGATGAAACATGTGTTTGAAACATGTTATGCTTGATGGTTGCAAGTGGTTGCAAGTGTTTGCAAGTGGATACTCGTGGATGCATAATACACGTTAGGCACTAAGATCGGCTCACACACTTTCATACCGCATATGCATGAGTGTTTATGCTTATTCATGGATGAAAACTTGTTATGCTATCACGTGGATGTTGCATATGGATGAATGTTATGTGCACTCATGTAGAGATTATAAATTATGTTATGAATTTGCATACATATGGACTCATTTCACTAACATATTTTGCATTAAGGTGGTTTACTGAATCAGTAACCTCCTGATTTTCGCATTAGATAAGTACATATACACACACCTTTGCATATGATCATACATCATTTAGTACCTTTTAAGGACAATGATTGCTCGTGGATGATGTTTTGAGTAGATGGATGATGGATGGTAGGATACGTTCTTCCTAACTTGGAGATTTCGGGGACGAAATCCTTTAAGGAGGGAAGAATGTAACAACCTGTATTTTTGAATAACATGTTATAACATAAATGGAGGCAGAATTAAACTGTAAAATCTGAATCAAGGGAAACGGGCTATGCCATTGCGTTCGTCTCGGAAAAATACGCGAAATAGAGTCCGAGTTTTCGAAAATCGGAGTCCGTATGACCAAGATATGGCCTCGCGAAGTTTCACGAAAAATTCCCAAATTAAAGTATACTTAATTAAGTGAAATGGGTTGCGCAGAGAAATATATATATTGATATATATATATATATAATTGAAAATTAAATAAATAAATATGCAAAAATGTTCAAAACAGCGAATTGGGAGAGGGGAATAACCGAACCGGCCGATTTTTGAGGTCGACCCGAGCACGCTGGGTCGACTAGGGGTTAATCCAGGGTGTTTGGCTGTCAACCCGTGGGCCGATTCGCTCAAATGCAGATTTTGCATTTGGATGGTTCTCATGGTTCATCTTTAATCTAAAGGCCCTAGATGGTTCCTACACTTGACTTCTTCCCCAAGACATGCTTTGATGGCTTGGATTGAATCTAGGTTTAATCCTATGGCCTAAAACACTTGCCTAATCTATAAATAAGACCCTAACCTACCCTAAATCATCATTATTCATTCATACAACTAAACTATGGCAAAATCAATCCTCTCATGGCCTCCACTCTCTTCATAAAATTCCTAAATAAATTCCTAAGTGATTTTCCATGCATACAAGTGTTTTCAAACTTGTATGAGCATCATTAGCTTGCATTCAAGTCAAGTTTATATATTTGCATCATAAAGAAAGAGTCTTGATCATTTTGGCTCAAGGGTTTTGCTTGCATTTTGGGTTTGATTGATTTCATAAGGGCTTTGTCATATTTTTGTGACTTCTTAAGCATTGTAAGCCCTATTCTACTTTCATACTTAAACTCTAAAGTTAAATGTATGATATGCAAGTTTATCATGTTGTGACATGCAAGTTTATATGCAAGTTTATCATGTTGTGATATGCAAGTTTATATGCAAGTATGCCAAGTTATGTTATGCAAGTTTGGGTTGAACATTTTGTTCATGCTATCATGTTATGCAAGCTTATTTTGGGTTTATGAACATAAAGCTTTAAGCTTTATGCCAAAGGTTGCATTTTAGCAACATGTAAGTTATCATATCTCTTATGATAACTTGCATGTGAGGCTAAATGCGAACTTATGGCCATCTCTACATGTCATTTAGCACCATGTATCACCAATATGCTAAGTTTGGTTTTATGCATGCTTTTGAGGCCTAAAAATGTAATATGCAAGTGTATGAACATATGAACATTTCATATGCCACCATGTTAAGCTTGTGGCTTCAATACCTTTATGTCATGATTATGCCAAGTTCCCTCTTTCTATCCTTTATGCGCTATTGCGATATGTAAGCGATGGGATTGCGTTTGGGGTTGGGTAAACTTAAAAGACATAAAACATAAGCTTGGGAATTTACCTATTAAGTTAGGTCTACCCATTGGGAATTTACCTATTAAGTTAGGTCTACCCAATTGCTTGAAAACTTGTAACATGTTTTGGAAACATGATGGACATGACACTTAGAAAAGATAAGTGTGGCCAACTCGAGGTTGGGTTGAGTTTGTAGCGTAAACCTACCCGGAACCGACCGGCTTAACTAGTTGCTACAAACAATAGGACCCAATGTGAGAAGTTGGTCATGTTGTACCTTGGACCCGAGGTTAGACCAAGTTGTGGTGTAAAGCTACCCGGACCCGCCCGGCTTAACTAGTAACCGCAACAAAGTCTAATGTGAGAGGTTAAGGCGCATTAAATTAATTAATGCCTCATGATTAGGGTTAAGTCATGGTCCACTTAGTACTTAACCAATTTGGGCTCGGTAGATTAATCGGGGTTAAGTCGTGAACTCATCGTTACACTTAACCAAGTTAATCCAGGATTAGCAAGAGGGTTAAACCGTACTTAACCCACTAGAAAAATCCTAGCAATGGGGGCCCACTCCAGCAGTAATCCCAAGTTAGTATCATCATGACCCTAGGGACTAGGCTAGGGTGGGGGCACGATTATTGGACTGGAGGTAAGTGACCAAAAGCGACGGCAGAGGGTACGCCGGTGTAGTTCCGGGCGGACTCTGGTCGTGCACATAGTCCGTAGCCGGAGAAAACATGCAAGGGTACCAGTAGATCAGGACTGTGCACTCATGTTCATGGTGTCCAGGGGTTGACACCCTAGGGCTTGATACACCCGTAGGGTGGACCCGGCACAGTTCGACTACAATTATGATTGGGCCGTATTGACACCAACACGTGACGAGTTAGGCTTAAGGAGCCGATCGACTAGACCGTTTGGTTGGACCTTGTATTAGGGTCATTTCATGTTATTGGGCCAAAGCTTGGGCCAAGGGATCAATACTTGTTTATTCAAGTCATGTTAGTTTGCTAGTACACCTGTGGTGCAAAACCTTAATCCTGATTATGCGATAACACCTTTATCTACCTTGTTAGTTAATCATCATGCTAGTATATTGTTATCCTTATGTTCATCCCTGCTGCTCATGCCAGTTAACTTTATCAGTTTACATTGATTGTAGTAGGGCTTACTCAGTCTTTTTGACTTACCTGTTTTCTTTCGCCTCTTTTCTTCCGTTCCCCCCCCCTCCCCCCAGGTTCTCAGGGAGGGAATACTGGAGCTTAGCTTGGATTTCGGATTGCTTGCTTGTGGGGTACGGTTTCGACATGAAGCTAGCTATGGTTACCACTTAATTGGGGATAACACTTATTTATTTCAATTTTTCAGTTGATGTTGTTTTATCTAGACTTGTTTATTTGGAAAGCTATGTTGTACCAGACTTGTTTTGAAATGTTTTGAAATCTTCCGTTGTTTTATCTATGTTATTTACTCTGTTTACATATATACATATGTTCTTGTTCTGCCTTGATATATCATTATGCATGTTTACCTGATTCAAACGCCCCTCCAAAGTCAGAGTGCTTGCAAGAGCCACCCTGGTCGAGGTGGGGTGTTACACGTTGACTCCAAACCCGAGATCCGTTATCGCATCATATTCCGTTCATCGCCCCAGTCTTGGCCAATTCCCCTCCATCCTCCTTGAAGCTCGAGCGTCATCTCGCAATGACATGGGTCGCGTCTTGGGTGTGAAGACAACGGCTTTTTTCCCTTTTTATTTTGAATTGGAGGATCGAGTTTTGTGTGGAAAGAAAAAGGGGTCGATGTGGTTTTATAAAGAAGGGGTGTGGTTTTTTATTTGAACAGCAAGGCCTTTCGATTAAGCCTTGTATTTTTGTTCCTGTCCACCAAATTAAAATGTTTTATTTTAATTATTTTAATTAAAAATCTGTATCCTTAAAATTTACATAACCCTTGATCCTGAGCTCCTTACTGAACCCAACAACTGTCAATTCTAGGGTAATACCCCTATTCCGGACACACTGGGATAGGTCACGAAGTACAATTCGATCGTCTGCGGAAGATATTTATTTAAATTGATATAAATCAAATTTTAAAACAATAAATTATGCGGTAATAAATTAATATTATTATTCGAATTCAAACAGAAGTCTGAACTGTATTAAATTCAGTTTTAAAAATCTCGAACTGAATTATATTTTCGCATAACAATGATTTAATATATTCGATATTAAATCGAAATTGATTATTAAATTAATAATGATAATATAAATATTCATTTATATTATCAACTCGATATTTAAATCCGTATTAAATATTTAAAATTAACCCCATAAGAATCTGGGTCATTACACTTTATGTCTTACCCTTTTTGTTTCCTCTTCTCTCTCTTCCGTTCCCTCCCCCCTAGGTTCTCAGGGTGGAAGTGCTTAGAATTGATTTGGATTATTTTCAACTTAGCTTAGACTTTGGATATTGATGTACAACTTTGATTCATTGTCAACTCTCGTACGGCTTTGCTTGGGAAATATGGTTTATGTTTTTGTACTCTGATATTTTTGGCAAGACAGATTATTAAACATGTAACTGGTTATTTCAAACCTATGATGTAAATTCAGTATTTGGGACCATGATATTATGATTTAAATAAAGTTTTTAATTCTGCTGCTATTTTACATATCTGTCTTGTGCTATTATGTTCTTACTTACCTTTAACGATTCACGAAAGTTAACGCATTCCCTTAGTGAGTGACATTAACGGACGTGGGGTGTCACATTTGGTATCAGAGCATATGGTTATAAGATAAGATAAAATATTTTGAAAATGGTTTTCAAAAAGGTCTCAAAAACAAAGTATTTTAAAATAAAAAGTTTGTTTTTGAAAAGCATATCTCCCAAAGCCATAAATATCTACTTGATTCTCCATTTGATTCCTTTTCCTTTTGTTCGGGGAACCGTTTCTTCCCGATGGGGTTTCCCTATTTCAGCATGGTTACGTAGGCATGTTAAAACTATGGTACATATCGAAGGGCAAAGAAGTGCCCATCCTCCATCTTTGGCCGCAGTGGTTTCACCTGCGTCTTACTTTCTTTCAAGCCTCGTATGGATTTCTATGCGATGGAGGCAGCTTTCAAGAGACTGGTTAGCATGTTGCACAAGAATGGTAAAATGGAAAATAAGGGAATTGGGGGGGGCTAAGGAGCACAACCTAAAGATGAAAGAAATTGGTGGCTTAAGAAGGGAATATAGGAAAAGTGGAAATACCATAGTTTCAGAACGATGGGTCATCTGGAAAATGGTTGCAGAAAGAGAAAAGGGCAAGCTAATTTTCTAATAGCTAGTGGATAAAATAGGGGTAGGAAAATTTCCATCGAAGGATTGATTTCAATTTCTAATCATCCTATTAGGATTCTTTTTCTAGCGCCTTGCATTCTTTTATATCTGATCCTTTAGTTGAGCCTCTGCACCTAGATACTAGTATGGTTTTGGATCTCATTATTGTCTCAAACCCCATTGGAGGAATGGCTTATTTATCGAGGATTGGTCGGGGTTTGAGAATCTTTGCGTCAAGCGTCGAGTTTGGTTGCAACACATATGTTCTTGATCCCACGAGGTACGGTTTGATTCTAGGGATGGATTAGTTTCCAAGAACCTCTTGATGTATCTATCGATAATTTGCGACCTGTACCAATAGTGGTGAGTATCCTTATGTTTTTATGAGATTCGGGGTTTACCCCGAGGCACGAGATTGGTTTCCGCACAAACTTGGTAGACAATTCAAAGACAGTTGCATTTCCTATGCGACCTGTGACTCTTAAAAGAAAAGAGGCAACTTTGAAAGCAAGTAGGGGAGCTACTTGAGAAGCGGCGATAAAAGGTACAGATTTCGAGATATTGGAGCCAAACTTGCGGGAGGAAGTGAAAGCAGAGAAGGAAGAAACGATTGGACGAGTTCCGACTTGCATACTTGGATCGGATGTTAAGAAATTATGCAATAAAGAAGTGAAGCTAGTAAAAGTGCAATAGGGAGAGGACCGCGAGGATGCTACTTAGGAGGCGGAAGACAAGATTCGCGCTTCATATCTTTTCCATTTCGAGAACATGTTCTTAACTTCTTTTTCCAAGCTTGGAATTAATACTTGTATCTATCGTTTGAATATCTCCTATCGATCGAGTCTTTAGGTAGAAAACTAATGTATGTAAACATGTGTTTGAAACATGTTATGTTTGATGGATGCAAGTGTTTGCTAGTGATTGCTCGTGGATGCATATATACATAATAGCCTCCACAAACAATAGGCACTAGGTCGGCTCAATCACTTACATGTTGCATATTGATGTGTGTACATTTTAAATTTTTATGGATTGTCATTGCATTGATGTTGCATTTGGATGGATGGTTGTGCACCCATATAGAACTTGCATGTTATGCTAGGGTGATTTGCATACATTTTGGTTGCATGACACAAACATACATTGCATTAAGGAGGCCAACTGAATCAGTAGACCGCCTGATCTTTCGCATTAGTTTACAGACATACACACTATTGCATATGTTCATAAAAGCATTAGAAATTCCTTAAGTACAATGGATTCCTGTGATTGCTAGATGGATGTATGATTGTTGGATGTTAGGATATACGTTCTTCTTAACGTAGAGATTTTGAGGACGAAATCCTTTAAGTAGGGGAGAATGTAACACCCCGAAAATTTAACAATATTAAGAGGATAAATTAAAGAATAATTAATTTAATATTCATAATTAACGGAAACGGACTGCGCCATTGCGTCCACCTCGGAATTCTTGTTCAAATGGATACCAAGTTAGCGTAAAACGGGTAACGTATGAAGAAGTTATAAGCTATAGAAGTTTGTATACACGCAAGAAAGCATATATGTAAACAAAATCATCTCCAAAATTCAAGCCGATTCAAAAACAATCAAAAGCGGTGAGCGGGAAAAATCCCGCTTAAAGGGTGCCGACCCCCTTAAGGGGTGCCAACATAGGTGTCGACCCCCTCCCCCTCTGTGGATCCAAAAGCTTCTTCTGGCGTGGACGGTTTTGATGGTTTTTGGTCTGATCTGATGGCCTTGGTTGCTCTGCTACTCCTATATAAAGAACCCTAAACCTAGGTTTTGTTCATAGAAAAATAATGGTGATGGCGAAGCTCTGTTGCGATGGAAATTAAAATGGTTCTTCTCCTTCTTCTTTTTCTAAATCAATTCAAAGAAGATTACACATATTTGAAGATTGCTACAACAAATTTAGCCATGGCTACAACAACTTATTCAACATGTTCTTCGCAGCAAATTCACTGTGAGTTCATGTTGCTTTTAGATCTAAATATCTAAATATTCATCTTGATATGTATATAATAATTGGACCTTAAATCGGTGCCTAATCAGTTATATTATGACATATTCCATTGATCTGTTCTTATATGTTTATATCATCACCAAGTCTAATCTTGTCATAATATGTCAATTCAGTTTATGCCTATTTCTATCGTTATGTTGTTGATTCGTTATTATGCCTGTTATGATTCTCTTCTCTCCTTCTTTTCCTTTTTATTTTATATAGCCAGGCTACCTTCGGGCCTAGGCCTAATGCTGAAAAATGCGAACGTCTGAAATTGGAAATAATGGGAAATGACATAATTTGGAGCATAATGGTATTGGAAAATATGGATCTAAATTTGGGCATAAAATTGGAAATGTACGAAGACGGGTTTGGAGGCATATGTCTCGTTGGATAATATGAATTTAGTTGTGCATTGGAATATATGTAAATACGGAATTGGGTATAAAATGGACATGTCTAAACATTGATTTGGAACGTATATTTGGAGGCATATATCTTGTTGATAATATGAATTTAGGCGTGCATTGGAATATATGTAAATGCGGAATTGGGTATAAAATGGACATGTCTAAATATTGATTTGGAACGTACATTTGAACATATGTGAACATGAATTTTAGGCATAGAAGGTGGATTTGGGTATAACTTGCATTGAAAAGGGTGAATATGGACTTGGGGCATAAGTGGGAATAAATGTGGGTTTGGGATTGTGCAATATATATGCAATATACATACATATATATATATATATACACACACATATATATATGCCTTAATTTATGATAAGGGGCATATGGTGCATAATTAAATGGTTAATTAAAAAGAGGCATAAAAGTCTATAATTTGAATAGTGAATTAGACATAATTCAAATAGGGAAAGGTTTAATTGATTAATTAATTAATAATGGAATGTTTAGTAATTACAAATAGGAAGTGTAATTGTACTTATGACATAAGGTTAGGTTACACTAATGGTGGAAGTCTGCCCGGACCTAACCGGCGTATCCAGCAGCCACTAGCGTTGAACCTAATGTGGGAGGTCTAAGTACGTAAATACGAATCGGGCTAAGACACAAGGTTAGACCCAACTGTGGAATAAGACTGCTCAGACTCGACCGGCATATCCAGCATCCACACATTGTAGGCCTAATGTGGGAGGTCTAGCCCATTATAACCATAACTGTACATGGTAATGAATTGGACTACTTAACCTAAGTTAATCCATTAGGATTGTATGATTATGAACTTGAGTTAGGGTTAAGTAAAAATTGGATGGCTAATGGGTGGGTTAAGTAAATTAGAGGGGATGGGTAATATACGCATATCGACCCATAAACTCAACACATTGAGGTTATGTGATTAAAGACACCTAGTGTTATACATAACCGGTAGAAACAATAAAGTTATGTAATTAAAAGGACACCGTTTAGGGTAAGCATAACTTGTGAGGAAATGAGAAAACCTGAGTAATAAAATAAGAGGTACTTAATTATAAATTAAGTAATCTAGAAGTCTGGAACCCGCTAATGTGAACAACATGCTTAGGCTTGTCCTAGCAACAAGAGGAAATTATAACATAGGTTATAATCAATGGGTCGAGAAACTTGTTAATAGGCCTTAGTTAATAGAACTAAGTTAACAAGTAAAGAACGATAAGTTGTATTGAAAATATAAAAAGGAATTATGATTAAATAAGAAAGAATGAGGAAAACTTATAAGATAAATTATATTTAATCATAAATAATAACTGGCATGTTAAAAAGAAACATGTAAAATGAGACGTACTAAATTACACATTAAATAAAAACATGTTATCGTAATGATGTAACCAAGCAAGAATATAAAATAGATTGTGGATTTCAGACCTTGGGCCACAATCTAGAGAATAACATGTTGTGGGCTTATTAATAAACTTAAATGGATTAAGTTATATGATTAAAATAATAAGAAAGAGAAACTTGGTAATTTGAATAAGAATTCAATATGAATGGTAACAACCAAGTTAGATGAAAACCCGGTGAAGTAAGGCAAGCGCGTAATAGAATGTTTAGACACAGGGTCTAATAATATATTAAAATGAGGCGCTTGGACCAGTCCGTACGTTTGAGGGTGAATAACCTAACGGGGTAGATTATCGAGTTTTTATAAGGCACAAGGGGAAGCGCACATTCATTTGATTGATATGACGGCTCCGAAGGGCTGGTAGGGGAAGCACGCGGCTTCCTGAGACATTGAAGGTGCTCCTAGTATTCCTCTGTGGTGGTGTAGTTTCGGACTGTGCTCACAGAGGTTGGGTCTGTGCGTAACTACCAGGGGGTAGGCCTTGAATACAGAGGTAGCTAAGCAGTCAGAATGCTATGACGAGGTGACATCAGGGTGATTCAACGTTTGCCTCTCGAGGAGGTGGAAGGTCAGGATCGACAAGGATACTAGATCATCGGATACCCGTCATCGGCAGCCAGTAGGATGTGAAAAGACTAGAGCTAACCCCAAGATATCATTTCACCTTTCACTATCGAGGTACGGGGTTGAGGGGAGATGCCACATGGATGTTTAGATTTGTTGTTTTAGGGGCAGTCGCTTAGCTATGTAGTCTTTACTAGTTGAGGGAGGGGCCGAGGTGGGGCCATAGCCACCATGGAAAACAGAATCGAGGATTATCTGTATTTGAATGCTCTTAAAGACGGGCCTGTACAGATATAGAAAAGCTCCCAACCGAGTTCCGTGTTTAGCCCTGTCACGGAACTCAGTGCACATTAGAGGACATGCGATTGAGGCATCGAGCTATAATTATAGTACATACGTGGGACAGTCTAGATACATGCACATCAGCTTTGGGTGATGTATCGTAGACTAGAGGGCATTACTCCGATCTGGAGTCTGATTCAATCGATGGTTGCAGTCCGTACGCTTACATAGCATAGTAATGATAGATATATGCGAAACGTAATATTGTTTGTAGAATCCGATATAGGACGAGGGACTGCGTTCACTTCTGTTGCGTTACAGTGGAGACCGTGCGAGTGGGTTACCATGGGATGTATCTCAATATTGAGAGATAGTTACATAATTGTATTAGGTGAGTCCATGGAAAAGTAAATGGGTACGATGCGCGTGTAAGTCTTGAGTGCTATTAACCCAAGTAACCTAATAATCAGGAAAATGTAATGGAATAATATTAGTAGGGATCATTCTACTTCTGATATACTAGTATTTGCGCAGTGCAGAGAAATGTATTCAAGAAGTGTAATATATCATGTTCATCTGATCTTGCTTAGTTCACACTTGTTATTGTTATCTTGTTCTTCCAGTTTTTATATACCTGCTATGACACTTTTATTTATTTATATTTAAAAGTAATTGGACTCGCCAAACTTTATGTCTGACCCTTTTTGTTTCCTCTTCTCTCTCTTCCGTTCCCCCCTAGGTTCTCAGGGTGGAAGTGCTTAGAGTTGTTTTGGATTCTTTTCAGCTTAGCTTGGACTTTGGATATTGATGTACAGCTTTGATTCATTGTAAACTCTCGTATGGCTTTGCTTGGGAAATATGGTTTACATTTTTGTACTCTGCTATTTTTGACAAAACAGATTATTAAACATGTAGCTGGTTATTTCAAACCTATGATGTAAATTCAGTACTTGGGACCATGATGTTATGATTTAAATAAAGTTATTAATTCCGCTGCTATTTTACATGTTTTTCTTGTGCTATTATTTTCTTATTTACCTATAACGCTTCACGAAATTTAATGCATTCCCTTATTGAGTGACATTAACGGACGTGGGGTGTCACAGAAAGGATAAGACATGGATTTAGTATACATATTCAGTTGAAGAATAAAGGTGAAAAGACTCCACTTTGAGGGTGCAGTAGACCTGGAGATTTCTAGCAGTAATCGTAACGGCGAGTTAGTCATCCAAAGCAGTTTAGAGTAAAATACGCTACAACTAGCAAAAAAGGAAGGAACAGGTGCACGAAAGAAAAAACTTTTTGGGATAGGTTGACCTGGGTGGTTAGGTTGGTCGACCCGCCCTATCCATTTCGCACCATTAAATAAATTACAAAGCCCGAAGGCTTCGTTCATTATTTCTTCTTCCCTTGAGAGATTCTCTCATCCACCCACCTACCCACTAGCTACTGTGATTTCACCACTTCTACCACCACAATCTACCTCAAAACTTCACCGTTTGATTTAAAAAATATAACACATTGAAGTGCAATCCAAAGTTTACACTTTTGCATATCCCATTTCTGAAAATTTGCAGATTTTTCGCCCTGCCCCTTAGGAAACCTTTGATTGACCTTCTTCCACAACTAATATCGCAGAAGATAGCCTGATGTTAGAGGAGGAAGAGAACCGTGAAGGCTTATCTGGAAACGGTTGATTACCAAATCCTGTAGGGAAAAGTAGTCAAGTTTGTTGATTTTCAGGATACACTACCACAACATTTGGCGAATGCTGGATTGCTTTAGATTCTCAACCATATGACCTTCGAGCAAGGAGCATATACTAGGTTAATGTATCTCTTTAACGCTAATTTATAGTTTGAGTCAATTTGTAACGATTTGAACTTCGAGGAGGTCAAGGGAGTAAGAGTAGTGTTCACCGATTTCCAGATAGGTATTATTTTAGGCATTCGTGGTCATAGTCAGGATTTGAACTTGATCAATTCGATGGAGAACGCCGACTTAGAGAAGATTTTTATTGACCCTCAGCACTAGGTCTGGCGCGTTGGACATTTGCGCTTTTAAGCCCAATTATTTATATGCATCCTATATTATAACCTTATCCTTAAGACGAGGAGTTTTGATCAGATTTATCCAACAGCACTACTGGAAATAGTGCCTACAACATCACCCTTTTAATGTTAGTTTGTAAAGACACCGATGTTAAAAGTTTATTTAACATCAGAAAATTTAAAAGTGATGTCAAATGTTTCTTTAGACATCAGTAGTTAAAATAACCGATGTCTATCTATAAAATCAGAAGAAAAAAACGACTGCTCTTATCCCTTTTATTGCCCCTTTTATTTCGGGCACTATTATCCTCCATTTTATTTCGTTTTCTGGTTCCATTCCTTTTATTTCATTTCCCGGATCCTTTCCTTTTATTTCCTCTTCACTCCTCCCCTTAGAAAATGGTCGACTTCTTCCTCCTTTAACGTCTACGTTCTTAAAATTAGGGTTTTGGTATCCACTTCAAATCGCGACTTCGGTATCTCTGGTTGAAATTGATTCACTGATGCTTTTGGTTGCAGCTGCTACCTATTCGAACAATTTGGACTTACAAAAGTATTTAAGAGATGATCGAGACACTTGAAAATGTGAGTTCTTCTAATTTTAATTTCTCTGATACTTGATTTGATTTGCTTTCGATTTCAGTTTCTTTGCCTGTGATGAATAGGTGTTATTTATAGGCTAGTTGGAAATTTGTTGTTGATTCGGTCACTTGACTTGCTTCGAATATTCATGTTGAATTCTTACACATTCTGGAGGTTTCTTCAATAATAGTTTGTTGCTGAAAATTACTGCTTGCGTATTTGAATAATTTTTCCTTGCCGAAGATTAAAGATTTGATTTCCGTTTTCTAGAAACTTTCATTGGATAGAATTTCTCCTCCTTACCAAAAATAAATACCTACGAAAAAATAACCTCTGGAAACTTGAAATTTCTTCTTTGCCGTAAATAATCCTTGTGATTAAATTTTTGGAAATTCTTTCCTTTCTTTACTCTAGTTTGATAATAAGCTTTGACTTATTTAATAATTCTTCTTACTATATCTATTCAAATTTAAAAAACCGCTCTACCCTATTTCTCTTAACTGCCATTGATAAGAACAGATACTATAATTTCATTTTGCTATTAAAAAAAAAGATACTGCTCTTGGTTTCTGGCTGTTGCATTTCTTGGTTGTTTATAAACCAGATGTTTGATCACTGGTGTTTGATACTGGCATCTTGCGTACGTGGTTTGAGCTTGGCAATGTCTTTACACTTTTATATTGTTGCATTTGTATACACTTGCATGTGACTTGATCATGTACTTGCATACATGCATCGATTTGTTTCATTGTGAATTTTGCACTGCGTCGTGTGCATCTTTGCCTTGACCACTACTGTTTTAAACTTGCATTAATGACATGTCTTAAACTTCCTTGATTTAGTTGTGCCTTGTGTTTGCATATGCCAGTACTTTTTCCTTGAGCCTGTGCTGGGTCATTTGAATTACCGCACTTCCTCGTGTTTATAATTGTCACTTTCATATCCTTGAGACCATGTTCACTTTGTGCATGTCTGAAACTGCCTTACTACACTTGTCCTTTCTGAACTGAAATGCATGTATCATTTCTAGCTTTGTACATGTATATGTTGTGCCTTCTTGTATTGGTTTAAGCTTGGTTTTACTTTTGCATTTTCTTGAAAACTTTTGTGTTGGTCTTGGATATTTTCTCCTTGGGTTGTACCTTGCCTTTGTCGTGGCATTGACTTGTTGCACTAGTTTTTTCTTTTGCTAACCCGACTTGAACCTATACATGTGTTTGCCTTATGTAGTTTTGTGTTGTAGCCTTTCTTGTATTATACCGGTCATATTTGTTCCATTTCCATGTTTTACTTGCTACTTCACTAGTTTAAGCTGCACTGTTTTATGCTGGCATTCGACACTGTTTTACTAGCCTCTTCACTTAAATGAGATTGTTCATACTGCTATTTTACTATTGCATTTTCCTTGTCATTTAAACTAAATCTTGGTCGTGGGTTCATTTATTGTTGCTCTTATGTACACTATGATTTGCACCATGTCTTGTACACTGCCATGTTACACTTTTGCTTAACTGGTGCAGCCTGTATTAATTGGCATGTCATGTCTTTCTTTGTTGCTCCTTATGTATACATTACTTGGTTGCCATTTTTGCTTGCACATACTTGTTACCACCCTTCTGTACCTCTTGTGTATGGATTGACTTGAATCTTGTTTGCATTTGAACCTATTTGCACCTTTTTAGTTTTGTTACTACTTGTTTCACTGCACTTGTCACTTGAATCTTGACCCTTGCTTCACTTGTGTCTTGAGTACGCTCTTTTCAGTTGTGATGCTGGCATGTGTACTTGATGGTCTGAGCTGCTTTTGCACTTGTATTCTTCTGCCATTTTGATTTGCATTACACTTTTTATGCACCACCTTGTACATATGCACTACATTGCTGTGAGCATGTATTCACTACCATTTTTAATATGCTAAAACGAGCTGCTTGTTGCATTACCATATGACTTTGTTGTTGCTGAACATATTGGAGTGTATGTTGTCTTCAAAGTCCTTGTTGCTTGCACTGTCTTTCTTTTGAGTATTGTTCTCTGTCCATATTGTTTTTGGTTATTTCTGTAAAAAAAACTAATTGCATGCTGGTTTGATTTGAACATGTACACTTGTACATTGCTGCATATGCCACTATATCATTTACCTGAAAAACACCTGTTTATGTATGCATATATATTTCTATTTAAATTAGCAGACTAACTATTTGTTGTATTGTGGCTGGTCAAGAGATCAGCAAACTAATTATTTTTATGTATAGAGGTGACTGGACCGAACTGGAAGCAAATGAAGACTCAGTGTGTCAATGAGTGTGTATATGAATTTGCATATAAACTGAGTGATACTGAGTGTACTGCAGCAAGAGACGTAATTTACATGAAATAGAATGTATGAATAACACTGTAATGTACAATAGTGAATTTTGAAAGTTGTACTATTTTGAATATTGAAATAAAATATTTTATTGAATAAAAAATACTGTTTGAATATTTAAATTATGTGCAATAGTATTATTATTCAATATCAGTTATTTTGAAACAAACTAATGTAATAAGGAGCCTATCGCATCAAATGTCCGAAAAAAGTGATGTAATAAATCTTCTATCACATCAGAAAAAGTGATGTAATAGACCCAAAAAATGATGTAATATACCATCTTAGACATCAATCAAAAACTGATGCGAAAGACCCTGACCTTTCTCTGCACTCGCAAAGACATCGGTCGTAAATAATTAAACATTGGTCAGAAACCGATGTCGTAGGCTATTTTTATGGTAATGTAGTTAGGCAGGCCACTAAACTCCATCAAAACTATATCACTTTATATAATTTCAAATGTACACTCAATTGAAATATGTTTAAAATAATAATAATAATTATTATTAATTTCTATATTTGTTGCACGCATGGTTTGTAATTTTGTAATAATTTAATAATTTTTTCAGTTTATATACACACACACACTATAAATATATTTATGTGCATATAATAAAATAAATAAATTATTAATTTGTATATTATATATATTAGTATATATATTATTCACGATTTTTAAAAGATTATTATTTACATTTAAATAACTTTATTTAAAGAGAAGCGTTCCGAGGCACCCTTGTTTTGCAGCATCCCTACCTTACCGTGAGCTACACTAATCCAAATCGAACAAGATTCTGTAGATGCTCAATCCACATATATATTATTGTCGATTCAATATTTGATCTTGTTCCGACATTCATAACATTTTCAAAATATTAGCTCAATTATTCACTGTTTGGACATTTATTCGAACCGTTAAATTTAAATATCGAATATATTATTCTACGAATGTCGGAACGAGCTCAAATTTTTGATAGATGATAATATATATATATATGTGTGTGTGTGTGTGTGTGTGTGTGTGTGGATTAAACATCTACAAAATCTTGTTGGATTTGGATTAGTGTAGCTCACGATAGGGTTGGGGTGCTAAACGGTGTTGCAAAACAGGGGTGTCTCGAAACGCTCCTCTTGTTTAAATAGATATATTATAATATTATATGTATATATATTATTAGTATTTTATTTATAAGATTTTATATATACAAGCTTACGCACATACATATATATACACACACATACATATACATATGTATATTATACATTTACATAAATTTATCTAAACAAACTTTAACCCATATATTTATACATACACGCACACAAAATTTACAATATTTATATAATATAACAGAGAATTTATATAAATATTTGTGTAACATAATTCTGCATATCAGACGAGCTTACATGTCAACTTCTATATAATTTCCAACATTTGTGCACAGACATGTCATTCCTTGCACGAGTGGGCACGTCACACATGAACCCCCGCATGTAGACACACACACGCACATAGATATATACACAACCCGGAATTTCAGTACCAATTTAAAATTTTTATTTTAGCTATTTTAATGGATTTTGAATATTTAAAATGATTTATTTTAAATAATAACGACTAATTTTTTTTCTAATTGAAGTTAGAATGAATACATTTATCTAATTATAAAATGAGCCTGAAATGGCGCGGTAGTTTGAAAATTCAATTTTGAACTTTAACTAAATGTACAGGATTCAAAATAAATTGGATTTCAGTAAAACCAAAAATATTTGAATCTGTTTAATAAGATCTTTCTAACGAATGTGAAAAATCCAGATTTCATAATGTAAATTAAAAGTTATGCCCAGTTTAAAATTCAAAATAGTTGCTATGAAATTTATATATATTTCATATAATATATAGCCCTTAAAAACAGCCATTTTGCAAACGACCTCCATTTTTGATGAAACTACTTTTGTTGGATCCGGAATGTCAAATTATTGCTAAGTTTTAAATTTCATAATTATTGGAATTAATATGTGAGTGTGGTGAATTTAGATGTGTTTTGACATTTTTAGTTTGAATTGGAACGACCAGAAAATGGCCATTTTTCAAACGGTCTCCAAATTGGACGAAATTAATTTTGTTAAGACTGTATCATCAAAACATAGATAGATTTATTTTTCTGCAATTTTTGGAGTCAGTATGTGGCCCGGGTAAATCAAAATGTACGTCGAAATCAATCTTGAACGTTAAATTAATTTATATTTTAATTTCAATGAAAAATGATCGAAATAGACAAATTATCTTGTGAAACATATCCCATTGTGTTCGGAATGGGGGTATTTAACTAAGGGCGACAGTCATTGGGTCTCATTTGGAGTCCAAATGAAAATTCAATAGTTTTGAAAAATAATAATAATAAAATACGTATATTTACCCTAAACCCCTCCCCCAATCTCATTTTCCCCGATTCCCCTTTTCTCGTTCAAAAATGGCTACAGCGCCATCGCCCTTCCCCGATCGCCGTCGCCACCCCCTGTCGCACCCCGTCCACGTCAATCTCCTCCGGCCTCCATCTCCACCTCCCCTCCTCCGCTCCTCGCTCCACCCTCTTCTCCAATCGAAACCCTTCGCTCCCTAGTTGCCAATGCCAAAACCGACGCCGCACCGCCGCAAGACCACCATTCCGTCACCACCGCCTCCACCAACTTCGGCATCACCTGCTCCTTCTCCCTTCGCCTCCTCCACTTCCCCCTTTCTCCGATCGAACACCACTGTCCCCCAAACCCCGCACCCAAATTGACGCAGCCACCATCGACGAACCAGCACCAACAGCCCCATAGCCCCTCATCCCCTTAGCCAATCTATCGCGAGCTCCAGCCCTCAACAATGCCTCCCGAGTTCTCGTTTGATCAAAACCCTAGAAAATTTTGTGAGTTTTCTAATTTTAATCCTTTGATTGAAATTATTGTTCTATATAAAGATATCATTTTTAGTTATATAAAGATATGATTTTTAGTTATATAAAGATATCATTTTTAGTTATATAAAGATATGATTTTTAGCTATATAAAGATATCATCTTTAGTTATATAAAGATAACATTTTTTGCTATATAAATATATGATTTTCATCGTATTGAGAAAATATTTTTAGAAAAATAAAAGTATGATTTTTAGATTATACATGAGATATATAAAATAGTCATGTTATGAAATAATTATTTGATAGATGAAAATATGATTTTTAACTTATGTGTGTTATTTATAAAATAGACATGCTGGATTTCTGGGAAAAATTTAAGATTGACAATCAGTAAATGGCGGAATGGATCCCAATGTGAGAACCCCTTCTCAATTAATTTATTTTGCAATTAAAAAAAAATTTTAGATCACAGACGGGCCTTAGAAGCCCCCGACACTATTTATTGTACAAACCATGATTGTTTGTTTGGGTTGTATTGTGGAAATTTAGTTGTGTTGAAAATTGACTGTATTATGGTGTATTGAATGTGATTGACTATTAAGTATGGCGTGAGCCAGTATCAGGAGAGGGTAATGCTAGACATTACTGTGGTTTTAATATCACGCCATTATATTGTCGAAATTTTCTAGAATAAATATTTATTCATTAAAAATTTCATTTTAAATGTGTATATGAACTGTATAAAATATTCATGTGTTGAATAAAATGTTTGAACAATAAAAATATTATTTTTATTGAATGTATGAACTATATAAAATATGCATGTGTTGAAAGAAATATTTTATCATTAAAAATATAATTTTAAAAAAAATATAATTTTTAACGTATATATGAACCACATAAAATACTCCTGAAATGAAAATAAATATTCATTTACAAATCGGACGATTTGTTTATGTACACCTATTTAACTGACATGGATTGGGATGATAAATTTTACACATCGCCCAACTGCACAAATAATATTCCGTATTTGTTGGTTGAAAGCCAACACGGGTATTGGGATGATATTTGACGTACACTAATCCCGATTGTTTGGTTGTATGTCAATCGATTGGTTGACAAACTATTGTAAGCGTTAATTATTTGTATTAATGCTTATCCAGTTGCATTATGCAGCCTGGATGATGGTTGATTGTTTATCATTGTTGTTATATACATATGTTGTATGAAATCCATATAAATAACATTATATGGTAATTGATTGGGTCTGATTCCAATTCAGAAGGAACGAGTATTTTAAATTAATGAATATTTTAAAATAACAAATAATGAATATTTTAAAATAACAAATAATGAATATTTTAAAATAAGGAATATTTTAAAATAATATTCAGTAAAGGATTAAAATGTGAATTTGATGCCTGATTTTGGATGGACACGAAAATATTGAAATGTATGAAGCCGTGTTGATTAGATATGCGCCATTTTGACATGAACGATATTTATATCGATTTTATTCATTTTTATAATGAATATCGAAAAGGAAATGATTTAAAAATCAGATATTTTGAAAATATTGTCATTTGAATATTATAATGATATAGAATATTCAATTTTGATTTAAAATTGAAAAATGAAGTTAGAATTGTTTTATAACGAATTTATAAACAATTTATAAAATACGTTTTAAATGGAAATCGACGAAATATATATATAATAAGTATATTATATATATTTAATGGCCTGAATAGAACGCGCCTCACCGCGATCGTTCGCTAATTTCGACCATTGACTTCGCATTGACATTACGGGAGATCCGACTGTCGGATTCTCCTAAAACCAGAACCGTTGGGTTCGTATCGGAAAGAGCTTTCCAACGAATATAAGAGATTTAAAATCTAATGGTTGAATTTAGAATTATGTCTGAATCAAATTTGGAAAAGGTCGCTATGGATGCAGTTCGGTGGCCGTTGCTGGAAACCTACTGTACGGGCCTTGATAAAATTATTAAAAATATTAATAATTTGTGTAAAATCATAATAAATGATTTGGAAAGAATTTGGATGAAAATTTCCATATTTGTAAAGATAAAAATATATTTTTACCAAAATGAACTAGTTATTAACTAGATTTATAAAGGGGTTTTAATATAACCAGAAATTTCCAATATGTAAATTGGAATGGATTTGAATAGAAATAATCTCTGAAATATTTTGATATTGGATTCCATGATTATATGGATATTGTGGAGGAATTTCGAAGATATTTATATCATTATTTCCCATATGATATGTGTTGGTTTCAGAATTTGTTATTGAATGTAAGCCGATATAATTTCTGTTTAGAGCCTTATATTTAATATCAAATTGGATTTTTGGTTTGTCGTGAACAGTGTTTTAAATAACACTGTTCTTAAACCTGTGTGAAAAGAATGTTCTTTTAATTAAGATTATTAAAGTTTCCAGTTGTATTTAGTAAATTGGGATTGAATGGAATGTGAATTGAATTTATTGTGAACTATGTTTTTAACGACATTCGTTCTTTAACCCGATTAACAGTGAAATATGATTTGGAATTTAGAAATCTTTTAATTAAGATTAATGAAAATTTTCCAAAGTAAAGTTTTCCCATTTAATATATTAAATTGGAATTAAATGGAGTTTGATTTGATAATAATCGAAGTAAACTTCTGTGGAGGAAGACTGTTAATATATATGGAATTTAAAAGGCTTTGTTGCTATTCCATTTATATTATTAGTCGGATACAGAAATTGATATCGATTATATATATTGATCTGTTTTTCGTGAAGATTCCATAATTAGTGGAATGCAATTTTGGGTTTATTGTGAACTGTGTTTTAAACGACATTAGTTCATTAACCCAGTTAAAGACAGGATTACATGTCTAACATTGTATTTCGAACTGTATTGTTGATCTCTGCTAAATATATATCTGTTTGGTGGTGGAGAATTTATTCTCTTGCTTAACACTTTTCTCTGAGACATACGAGCTTAGAGGTTATATATCGGCAGAAATCAATGGTACGGTGTAGATTGTCGATGCGGCATGTTTGATTTCCCAAAGTTAAATAATCATTAGTAATGATTGTTGGAAGATTAAAACTAAGTGAAGTTATAATGAATCTTTAATTAGATTGAAATGGGAATGTGATAATTTAATTTATCAAATTTGGGAAATGATCGAGAACGGAGTACCACCAGTTTTACTCCAAGCGATAGTTAAATCTTTAATTAGATTTGAACATGAAATGGTAATTAAATTTACCTACAACACCGTGGGGTTAGATATGGAATATTACCAGTTTTGCTCCATAGGATGAATAGGTTGGGATTGAGATTAATGAATAAGTGATTACTTCGGTAAGGTGCACTAATCCCAAGTAGCTTGGATAAACCTTAATTTGGTTTGAATTGATATCCAAAGGAAGATTAAAGAATAAATTTAAAGAATTTATCTTTCATAAAATTAATGGGAACCTTTCCCTAAAGACGTGAATATTCGAATAAAAGAATATTTTTGGATTGGAATGAGGCGTATGTGGTGTTTTTATAGCATTTGATTATAAGATACGTGAATTATTCTGAAAGGTCGGGTTTATACCCATTCTAAATAATTGATTCAACGATAAGTCGACGATGAAGACGGTGGTTAAAGACCAGAGATCTTCACATCATTTGGATGATTACCGATGTCTTAATTGGCCTGTACACATAATAAGTGGTGACCGTCCAGACGTACTTGGAGATCGACTGGATATGCGAGGACCTCTCTCCTGTATTGACATATGGGACGAAGAATAAGGTGCCTCCGGTTTTGTTCAGACCAGAATGAACTAGTAAATGGATGTGTGTCTGACATTGGATTTTATTCTATGTTCATTGATCTCTATTAAATATATATCTGTTTGGTGGCGGAGAATTTATTCTCTTGCTTTACACCGTTCTCTAAGACATACGAGCTTAGAGGTTATATATCGATAGACATCAGTCGCATGGCGTGAATTGTCAATGTGACATGCTGAGATGCAAATGATCAAGGCTTTTGTTGAAAAGCAGATTCTTGTGGTTGATGATCAAATCACGATTTTAAATAGCATAGCTTTGTGTGTAGCATTAATTCGCGAGCCTCACACCTCGGTATGAGTATAAAACGGGATCGGACTGCATGGAGTGCACGACATTTCTTTCTATCTATGGGTGGTTTCATGGTATGGAGCCCAGAAATTTATATATTTTTACCTATGTAGATGATGGATTGCGAGGCGCCTCAGATATATCAGTCACTACGGGGCCGATGGATAGGTTTGATAGGACCGAGAAACATGTGTTCAGGAATAACCAATGCGCTAACGTAAGTATGGACCGGCCCCGAAGCATCCAAGGGTTCACTGCGGGGGATCCTAAGGCATTTGCTAGAGTGTCTCGAATCGATGAGGAGCCATCCCTTGCCTCGACTCATAGATGGAATCCAATTTCCAATGCATGACATTTCGGTTTTAGTTGAAAAACCGAGAATGGCGACATAGTAGAATGCGATACTATGCCGTCTATGATTGATACATTTATATTTGAATTTGTTTTTGACACTATACACCTAGATAATATCAAAATGATTTGTTTTAAACGTACTAAGTATGTTTGGCTATTATAAGGGAAAACTCTATCCTTCGGCTTGCGTTGCTTTGTGTGATGGGACCTGAGTCTTATAATAGCTTCATTTTTCCAAAAAGCATTGCACTGTTTGTTTTATGAATTAGTATTCTTAGGAGAAAACCTGTTCTGTGTTAATACTGCGTGGTCCCCTGATTTACCAAGTTTTAATGTAAAGTTTTAAATAACTATTTTAGTTCTCACACCAGTCCCATGACTGACCTGGAGTTTATTGTTTTAACCTAAACTCTGGGTGCCCCTATTTTCCACATGGGCATCTAATAGTTGGGTTTTTGCAGATATTTCTTTTTCCAGGATCCTGGATTACAGCTGGAGCTATATTCGGAAAGCTTTGTATACGTGTATCTATTTCAGTTGTGTTATGTATTACTTTTCCATTGCTAATGTAATGTATTTTAAATCTCTGATTTTTTCTGATGTATATTATTTATTCATATTTTGTTATATTCTTGTACTCTGATGTAATTGTTGTAAAAGCAATGAAATGTTCTATTGTTTGCGTTTCGATTAGTCGTACTCTCAATGTAGTCCACCTTCTTGTTCAGTTTAGGCCGGCTGGGAAGTTCGGGTCGCTATATTCGTGGTATCAGAGCTTTGGTTTACAGAGCTCGAGAATAATACATATTAGGACCGAACAAAAGAATTAATTAGAGATTGTATTAGTAATATCCAATGAGAATGACTCGTTAGAGATAGGATCAATAATATCTTAGAATGAGTGTGAAGAGTATTATTTATTAAAAATAAAAATGATTTTAATTTTGAAAATTAAATCTAGTTATACGTAAATCGAATATATGAAGATTTTGCACATACGCGTCATGAACGTATATTCGAAGCCTGAAATATACTGGATAGATATAGAATCACACTCTAGTCACCCAGGAATGATTCTGATGATGGGGCCCCATCATCAGTGTTATTTTCGAGTTTCGAAGGTGGGATATCTATGTATTTCCAATTGACTGGTGTGAGAACCAAACCTAATTAGAATTTATTGTTGTGATTTGGCACTAAAAATATGATTTTTAAGTATATATAAAATCATATTTTAAAATCTAATCAACTAACTAATTACTGGTTGTGATGTTTGATTATTAGTTTAACTAATAAAAATATTAAAATGATAATTAATTTAACCAATATGTGAATGAACGTAAAATTTAGCCAAATTGAACAAATATTGAGCTGAATTGAAAATTGATTGGAATTGCATACATGTACATATATATTTGTAAATAAGTCACAGCATGGAAGCTAAGAAGAGGAATAAAATTGTATGTCCGACAAAAAGGTAAATGTTTACTGTATTTCTTGGGTTTTGACGATTTTATGAGCCGATTGGCTAGCCGCTTGGCTTTTTCTTTTTCTTTTGGATTGATGAGGGCCCTGTGAGGCAAGTTGTGGTTTTAAAGTTCTCCTCGTACAAAGGAGCTTATGGCGAAATTTTTCGAAAATTTAAGGTGTTAGCTAATTTTTTTGAGAAATTAGAAAATTCTTAGAAACTAAAAAGTTAAAGAATGAAAGTTAAGTTGGTTATTTGAACAACTTTCAGCTCCGTTCTTTTTCGAGAACGAAAAGATTTTAAGTGTGGGAGATTGTTACAACCCAGAATTTCAGAACCAATTTAAAAATTTTGTTTTAGCTATTTTAATGGATTTTGAATATTTAAACTGATTTATTTTAAATAATAACGACTAAAAAATTATTTTAATTGAAGTTGGAACGAATAAATTTATTTTAATTATAAAATGAGCCTGAAATGACATGGTAGTTTCAAAATTCGATTTTAAACTTTAACTGAATGTACAGGATTCAAATAAATCGGATTTTAGTAAAACCAGGAATGTTTGAATCTATTTAATAAGATCTTTATAAAGAATGTGAAAATTCCAGATTTCATAATGTAGATTGAAAGTTATGCCCAGTTTAAAATTCAAAATAGTCGCTATGGAATTTATATATTTTTTACATAATATATAGCCCTTAAAAAATAGCCATTTTGCAGACGATCTCTGTTTTCGATAAAACTAATTTTTTTGGATCCAGAATGTCAAATTATTGCTAAGTTTAAAATTTCATAATTTTTGGAATTAATATGTGAGCGTAGTGAATTTAAATGTGTTTTGACATTTCTAGTTTGAATTAGATCGACTAGAAAATGGACATTTTTCAAACGGTCTCCAAATTCGACGAAATTAGTTTTGTTAGGACCGTACCGTCAAAACATAGCTAGATTTACTTTTCTGGAATTTTTGTTGTCAGTATGTGGCCCCGGTAAATCAAAATGTATGTTGAAATCAATCTTGAACGTTAAATTAATTTATATTTTAATTTCAATGAAAAATAATCGAAACAGCCGAATTGGCTTGCGAAACATATCCCATTATGTTTGGAATAGGGGTATTTAGCTAGGGGCAACAGTCGTTGGGTCTCGTTTGAAGTTCAAAAGAAAAGTCAACATTTTAGGAAAATAAAATAATATATATATACCCTAAACACCCTCCCCCAATCTCATTTTCTCCGATTCCCCTTTTCTCGATAAAAAATGGCTAAAGCGCCATCGCCCTTCCTCTATCGCTGTTGTGACCCCCTGGCGCTCCCCGTCCACATCCATCTCCTCTGGCCTCCATCTCCACCTCCCCTCCTCGTTCCTCGCTCCGCCCCCTTCTCCAATCGAACCCGCTGCTCCCCAGTCGCCAATGCCAAAACCGACGCCGCACCACCGCGAGACCCCCATTCCGTCGCCACCGCCTCCACCAACTCTGGTGTCCCCTGCTCCTTCGCCCTCCGCCTCCTCCACTTCCCCCTTTCTCTAATCGAACACCGTTGTCCCCTAAACCCCGCACCCGAATTGACCAGCCACCATCGACGAACCAGCACCCGCAGCCCCTCAGCCAATTGACCACGATCTCAAGCCCTCAATAACGCCTCCGCGAGCTCTCGTTTGATCAAAATCCTAGAAAATTTTATGAGTTTTCTAATTTTAATCCTTTGATTGAAATTTTTATTCTATATAAAGATATCTTTTTAGTTATATAAAGATATGCTTTTTAGTTATATAAAGATATCATTTTTAGTTATATAAAGATATGATTTTTAGTTATATAAAGATATCACTTTTAGTTATATAAAGATACCATTTTTAGCTATATAAATATATGATCTTTATCGTATTGAGAAAATATTTTTAGAAAGATAAAAATATGATTTTTAGATTATATATGAGATATAAAAAATAGTCATGTTATGAAATAATTATTCGATAGATGAAAATATAATTTTTAACTTATGTTTGTTATTTATAAAATAAACATGTTGTATTTCTGGGAAAATTTAAGATTGATAATCAACGAATGGCGGAGTGGATCCCAATGTGAGAACTCCTTCTCACTTAATTTATTTTACAGTTAAAAATATTTTAAGTTGCAGACGGGCCTTAGAAGCCCCCGACACTATTTATTGTACAAACCATAATAGTTTGTTTGGGTTGTATTATGGAAATTTAGTTGTGTTGAAAATTGACTGTATTGTGGTGTATTGAATGTGATTGACTATTGTGTATGGAGCGAGCCAGTATCAGGAGACGGATAATGTTAGACATTACTCCAGTTTTCATATCGCGCCGTTATAATGCCGAAATTTTCTGAAATAAATATTTATTCATTAAAAATCTCATTTTTAATGTGTAATGAACTGTATAAAATATTCACGTGTTGAATAAAATGTTTGAACAATAAAAATATTGTTTTTATTGAATGTATGAACTATATAAAATATGCATGTGTTGAGAGAAATATTTTATCGTTAAAAATATACTTTTTAACGTATATATGAACGACATAAAATTCTCCTGAAATGAAAATAAATATTCATTCACATTAGGACAATTTGTTTATGTACACCCATTTAACTGACATGGATTGGGAAGATAATTTTACACATCGCCCAGCTGCATAAATATTATTTAGTATTTGTTGGTTGAAACCCCACATGGGTATTGAGGTGATATTTAACGTACACTAATCCCGATTGTTTGGTTGTATGTCAATCGATTGGTTGACAGACTGTTGTAAGCGTTAACTATTTATATTTAATGCTTATGCGGTTGCATGATGCACTCTGGATGATGGTTGATTGTTTATCATTGCTGTTATATACATGTGTTGTATGAAATCCATATAACTAGCCTTATATGGTAATTGATTGGGTCTGATTCCAATTCAGAAGGAACGAATATTTCAAATTAATAAATATTTTAAAATAACAAATAATGAATATTTTAAAATAAGGATTATTTTAAAATAATATTCAGTAAAGGATTAAAATGTGAATTTGATGTCCGATATTGGATGGACATGAAAATATTGAAATGTGTGAAGCCGTGTTGATTAGATATGCGCCATTTTGAAACAAATGATATTTATATCGATTTTATTCATTTTTACAATGAATATCGAAAAGGAAATGATTTCAAAATCAGATATTTTGAAAATATTGTCATTTGAATATTATAATGATATGGAATACTCAATTTTGACTTAAAACTGAAAATGAAGCTAGAATCGTTTTAAACGAATTTATAAACGATTTATAAAATATGTTTTAAATGAAAATCGACGAAATATATATAATAAATATATTATATATATTTAATAGCCTGAATAGAACGCGCCACGACCGTCCGCGAATTTCGACTATTGACTTCGAATTGAGATTACGGAAGAACCGATGGTCAAATTCTCCTAAAAATGGAACCGTTGGGTTCGTACCGAAAAGAGCTTTCCAGCGAATATAAGAGATTTGAAATATAACAGCTAGATTTGGAATTATGTCCAAACCAAATTTGGAAAACGTAGCTATGGATGTTGTTCGGTGGCCATTATTGGAAACTGACTTTATAGGCCTTGATAAAATTATTAAAAATATTAATAATTTGTGTAAAATCATAATAAATGATTCAGAAATAATTTGGATGAAAAATTCCACGTTTTTAAAGAAAAAAATATATTTTTATCAAAATGAACTTGTTATTAACTAGATTTATAAAGGGGTTTTAATATAACCAGGAATTTCCAATATATAAATTGGAATGGATTTGAATAGAAATAATCTCCGAAATATTTCGATATTGGATTCCGTAACTATACGGATATTGTGGAGGAATTTGGAAAATAGATATATATCGTTATTCCCCATACGATATGTGTTGGTTTCAGAATTTGATATTGAATGTAAGTCGATATAATTTCTGTTTAGAGCCTTATATTTAATATCAAATTGGATTTTGGGTTTGCCACGAATGGTGTCTTAAATAACACTGTTCTTAAACCCTATATGAAATGAATAAATCTTTTAGTTAAGATTATTAGAGTTTCCAGTTGTATTTAGTAAATTAGAATTGAATGGAATGTGAATTGGGTTTATTGTGAACTATGTTTTTAATGACATTCGTTCTTTTACCCAATTAACAGTGAAATGTGATTTGAAATTCAGAAATCTTTTAGTTAAGATTAATGGAAATTTTCCAAAGTAAAGTTTTCCAATTTAATATATTAAATTGGAATTGAATGGAATTCGATTTGGTAATAATCTAAGTGAACTTTTGTGGAGGAAGGCTATTAATATATATGGAATTTGAAAGGCTTTGTCGCTATTCCATTTATATTATTAGTCGGATACGAAAATTGATATCGATTATATATATTGATCAGTTTTCCGTGAAGATTCCATAATTAGTGGAATGTGATTTTGGGTTTATCGTGAATTGTGTTTTAAACGACATTAGTTCTTTAACCCAATTAAAGACAAGATTACATGTCCAACATTGTATTTCGAACCGTATTGTTGATATCTGCTAAATGTATATCTGTTTGGTGGCGCAGAATTTATTCTCTTGCTTAACACCTTTCTCATAGGCGTACGAGCTTAGAGGTTATATATCGGCAGAAATCAATGGTATGGTGTAGATTGTTGTGGCATGTTTGATTTCCCAAAGTTAAATAATCATTAATAATGATTGTTATAAGATTAAAACTAAGTGAAATTTTAATGAATCTTTATTTGGATTGAAATGGGACGTGATAATTTAAATTATCAATTTGGAAATGATCGAGAATGGAGTACCACCAGTTTTACTCCAATCGATAGTTAAATATTTAATTAGATTTGAACGTAAAATGGTAATTAAATTTACCGATAACACCGTGGGGTTAGATATGGTGTATTACCAGTTTTGCTCCATAGGATGAATAGACTGGGATTGGGATTAATGAATAAATGATTACTTCAGTAAGGTGCGCTAATCCCGACTAGTTTGGATAAACCTTAATTTGGTTTGAATTGATATCAAAAGGAAGATTAAAGAATAAATTTAAAGAATTTATCTTTGATAAAATTAATGGGAACCTTTCCCTAAAGATGTGAATATTTGAATAAAAGAATATTGTGGATTGCAGTGAGGCGTATATTGTGTTTTTATAGCACTTGATTATAAGATACATGAATTATTCGAAAAGGCCAGGTTTATACCTATTCTGAATAATTGATTCGACGATAAGTCAACGATGAAGACGTTGGTTGAAGACAGGAGATCTTCACATCGTTTGGATGATTACTAATGTCTTGATTGGGTTGTACACCCAATACAAGGTAATAAGTGGTGATAATCCAAATGTACTTGGAGATCGACTGGATATGCGAGGACCACTCTCCTGTATTAGACATATGGGACGAGGAATAAGGTGCGTCCGGTTTTGTTCAGACCCAGAACGTACTAGTAAATGGAAATGTGTCTGGCATTGGATTTTATTCTGTGTTCATTGATCTCTATTAAATATATATATCTGTTTGGTAGCGGATAATTCATTCTCTTGCTTAACACCCTTCTCTGAGACGTACGAGCTTAGAGGTTATATATCTATTGACATCAGTCACATGGCGTGAATTGTCAGTGTGGCATGCTGAGATGCAAATGATCAAGGCTTATGATGAAAAGTAGAGTCTTGTGGTTTATGATCAAAGCACGGCTTTAAATAGCATAGCTTTGTGTATAGCGTTAATTCACGAGCCCCACACCTCAGTATGAGTCAAAAACGGGATCGGACTGCAGGGAGTGCACGACGTTTCTTTCTAGCTATGGGTGGTGTCATGGCATGGAGCCCAGACATTTATATATTTTTACCTATGTGGATGATGGATTGCGAGCCGCCTCGGATATATCAGTCACTACGGGGCCGATGGATAGGTCTGATAGGACTGGTAAACGTGTGTTCAGGAATAACCACTCCACTAACGTAATTGTGGACCGGCATTAAAGCATCCAAGGGTTCACTGTGGGGGATCCTGAGGCATTTGCTAGTGTGTCTCGGATCGGTGAAGAGCCATCCCTTGCCTCGACTCATAGATGGAATCCAATTTCCAATATGTGACATTTAGGTTTTAGTTGTAAAACCTAGTATGGCGACATAGTAGGATGGGGTAATATACCGTCTATGATTGATAAATTTATATTTGAAGTTGTTTTTGACACTATACACTTATAGTAATATCAAAATGATTTTTTTTAAGCGTACCAAGCATGTTTGGCAATTATAAGGGAAAACTCTATCCTCCGGCTTGCGTTGCATTGTGTGATGGGACCTGAGTCTTATAACAGCTTCATTTTTCCAAAAAGCGTTGTGTTGTTTGTTTTATGCACTGGTATTTTTGGGTGAAAACCCGTTTCGTGTTATACGGCGTCGTCCCTTGATTTACCAAATTTTATTGTAAAGTTTTAAATAACTGTTTTAGTTCTCACACCAGTCCCATGACTGACCTAGAGCTTATTGTTTTAACCTAAACTTTGGGTGCCCCTGCTTTCCAAACGGGCAACTAGTAGTTGGGTTTTTGCATATATTTCTTTTTCCAGGATCCTGGATTACGGTTGGAGCTATATTTGGAAAGCTTTGTATCCGTGTATCTTTTTCAGTTGTGTTATGTATTACTTTTCCGCTATTCAATGTATTTTAAATCTGTGATATTTTTCTGATGTATATTGTTTATTCATACTGTATTATATTCTTGTACTCAGATGTAATTGTTGTAAAAGCAATGAAATGTTCTATCGTTTGTGTTTCGATTAATCTTGTTGTCAAAGCAGTTCACCTTATTGTTCGGTTTAGGCCAGCCTGGAAGTTCGGGTCGCTACATATATACATATATATATATATATATATTTATGATGTACATGTGTGTATATATATTAATACATAAATAAAATAAAATATATAATTTATTAGCTTTAATAAAACAAAAAATTATCTATTTGTTCATTAGAAATTTTCTAAATAGATTAGTTTCAATACACCGTGTCACCAAGATGAGGCGATAATCCATGAAATATGACTCCCTAGCTGAAGAGCAAGTGAACGAGCATATATATGATAATGAATTCTCTTTATCGAAGAGTCATTGGATGGACCTCCCTTCAACATTAAACTACCCCCTTGACCAAATAATGACTGAATGGACATAATATAGGCTTAAAATTATATACATTGGAGAGCTTAAATTTTGATTCAATATATGGAAACCTTTAGATTTTGAGTGACTTGGCTATAATTTTTGAAGGACTGATGGATTTTATTTCTCTATCTAGTTGGACTTACATAAAATGGAACATTCAGGTATACTAGATGATATTTGTTTAGTGCTCTAGCCAGTGGCAATATATCAATATCACATTGATAATACTTCTTTATAAATTATCATCTTTACTTCTTTATAGTACTTTAGTATTGTCGGACTACCCTATATTTGGATGCTAAAGAAGACTAATCGATTTGTAACCAATGCGCTAGTCAGAATTGCATGAAAGCATGATGTATGATTTGTTTATAATTTACGAATCCTAAGAAAATGTCAGATATTTTGATTCATGATTGTCATTTAGGCAACGATATGCTCTTTTGACCTTGGTAAGTAGAACGACCTTTGATTTACAAGCGATTCCTAGAGAATTGGAAGATTCACCATAATTAATCTGGTAGTTACTCCAAAGTTATAAACTGGCATTTTTCTTGACATTTATACATATTCATGATTAAAGAAAGCTTTATATCAATGGAAGCTTGTTTTTAGGGACAAACATCATCGACAAAATTTTCATAGCTTTGGAATTGGTTTAAACCAAAAGAACAAGATTACAATGGTAAAGGAATAAATTAAGAAGATTGCAAAACATTGAGAAGGAAGATATCTTTAGCTAAGTAATAAAGAGGCAAAATTATTTAGTACCAACTCATCTATGAGAGTTTACTGCTGATAAATCACAAGTGCTAAAGTGGGACGCAGACTTGACTTTAGATGGTTCTACATCTTATAACAACCCGAAAATTTAAATATAATTAATTAAATAATAAAAAAAATTGTGACATTTTTAAAATTTTGGTATAGGAATTACACCATTGAATCCATGGCAATTTTCTGAGCAGTTTGTATATATAACTTGTCAAAATTCGAGTTCATATGAAAAAGTTATTGAAGAAATAAGAATTCAGAAAATAAGTTCAGAATTAAACAAATGAAATAGAAAAAATACATAGGCAGATTGACTCCACCTTTCCCAGACTGACCCATAGGTCAACCCTAACACAGGTAAGGTTGACTCGCCTAGTGTCTCTGTAACAACCCGGAAAATCTGAACCAGTTATTGCCAAATGAATTTTCAGAAAGGTCGCTATAGAAATTTATATAGCCCGTGAAAATAGCCATTTTGCAAACGACCTCAGAATTCAACGAAACCACTTTTGTTGGATCCGGGATGTCAAATTATTGCTAGGTTTCAAATTTCATAATTTTTGAAGTTAGTATGTGAGCGTGGCAAGGGAAAACGTGTTTGGCTGATTTCTGTTAAATTGGATCGACCGGAAAAGGGCCATTTTTCAAACGGTCTCAGAATTCGACGAAACTAGTTTTGTTGGGACCGCATCATCAAAACATAGCCAGATTTATTTTTCGGGAATTTTTAGAATCGGTATGTGGGCCCGGAAAATTGAAATGTACGTTCAAATCCAATACTGAATGTTTTATATTTTGATTTGAAGAGAAACCGACTGAAACAATCGAATGAGCCTACGAAACATATCCCATTGTGTTCGGAATGGGGGTATTTAGCTAGGGCGACAGTCGTTGGGTTTGCATTGGAGTTCATATGAGATAAGGGGTATTTTAGAATTTTAAAAATATATAAATTAAATAAAAAAAACCTCATTGGGCCTCACTCTTTCTTTCTCTCCCCATAAGCATCAGGAGCGAACGAAGACCTCACCTTCCAGCCTTCTCTCCTCTTTTCCTCCTCGTACACGCGAAATTAGATATAGGTCCTTTGGAGGTTTTTGTAACACGCCTTGAGAGCTTCAAATCCGTACCCCTCTCGCCTATTAGCGTGGAGGGTTCGTCGAGATCGAGGGTTACGAACTCCGGCAGTTTGAAGGCCCGACGCGCCTCCGTGCCTGTGACAAACTGGACCCCAACACCGGCGCCGCGAAGCCCACTCCTCCCCCTTCAACGCTGTATGGTCCGATCGAGCTGCAACTTCACGGATTTCGAGAAAAGTGGCGACCTAGTTTTGAACGAAATTAGAGAGGTAACGGCTTTATAATATTAAACTGTTCTATAGAACTTTAAAGCGCTACGGTTTATAATTTCACTGTAAAAATCATATCTTTTTCATTTGTTGACGAAATCCAATGAAACAAGAGAAACTGGAACCGTGAGGACGTCTTCTACATTTTAGAAGAGACCGCATATTTTTCTGAGCCTTCTACAATTTTTGGTCGAATGGAACCGAATGTGAGATTTCTGAATTATAAACGATATTGAATCAATGATGTATAAATTATATAGTCGAAGTATGAGTTATATAAGCGTTGTACACCGCATGTATGAGCATTGTATAAGTTGTATGTTCGATGTATAAGTTATATACGCGTTGTAAAAATGATATGTGCGTTGAAATAAATTGAAATGGTATTGAAATGAAATCGAAATATAGTTATATACGTATATCTATATATATACACACTCCCCTCGTCCACAGACCATGGACGATATATATTGGTTGTGATACTGTTTGGATTATTGGTTGATGTGAAAATTTGGTGAATATCATGAATGGTTGATTTGAAATAAATGATTGTGGTTGAAATCCCAATAGGATCAGTATATGGGAAAATTCGTCTGCGTGCAAACTAGATATTGAAAATCCCCATTGTCAAAAGCTGTGAGGCTTTAAGGTAGAGCGAGGAGTCGTACTAGGGACGGTCCCGGTTTTAACTACCCTGCCGTTAGGCTGCCGAAATTTTCTGAAATATTTCTGTGTTTTATTTATATTCATGTGTTGAAATAAAATTCATGTGTTGAAAAAATTTCGTGTGTGGAATGGAGTTCATATATTGAATAAATTCTTTGAAAAATAAAATAGCATTTTTATCATATATAAAGACTATATAAAATATTAGTGTTTTAAATAAATTGTTTTAACACCAAAAATAACATTTTTACCTTATATAAAAACTATATATAATAATCGTGTTTTGAAATAAATTGTTTTACGATAAAAATCCCATTTTTATTATATATATGAACTATAGAAAATATTCATGTGTTGAATATAAAATTCATGTGTTGAATAGAAATTCAGTGTTGAATGAAGCTCATGTGTTGAGTAAATTGGTTTGAAAGATAAAAATAACATTTTTATTATATATATCAATTATAGAAAATATTCATGTGTTGATTAAAGACTAGAACGATAAAAATCATATTTTTATCGTATGTGTGAAGTCAAAAACATTCATGTGTTGAATATATAGATTGAACAATAAAATCTACATTTTTACTATGAATATGAAGTGCTAAAAATATTCATTTGTTAAATAAATATTTTTGATGATAAAAATATCATTTTTATCAAATATATGAAGTGGATATAGTTTTGAAATCGAAGAATGAATTAAATTTATATATATATATATATATATAATTAAAATAAAACGAATAACGAAGCTGCAGTTCGTGTTTTGAAACCGTGATTTCAAACGATTAGTGCTGGAGATCCGACCATAGGATTTTCCCGAAATCGAAACCGTTGGGTTCGCTTTGGAAATATCTTTCCAACGACACCCATTTTGTGAAGATCCAACGGTTGGATTGTCTGGAATGTTTAATTCAAATCTAAAGAAAAACAGCACCAAAATCGATTATATTTATATATATATATAAATATAATTAAATTAAATCGAATAATGACGCTGCAGTTCATATTTTGAAATCGTAACTTCAAACGATTGTACCGGGAGATCTGACCGTCGGATTTTCCCAAAATAGAAACCTTGAATTCGTTTTGAAAAGATCTTTCTAATGATGTAAAATTTGTGAAGATCCAACGGTTATATTTTCAGATATGTGTAAATCAAATCTGAAGAAAAACAGCGCCACTGCTGCATTATGGCCTGAAGCATTGTTTGAATGAATTGGCTATTTTTAAATAAATAAAAATAGCGATAAATCGTGATAAAATATTATAAACAATATGGAATGGAAATAAACTGAATTTGCTCGGTTTATGTGATATTTGATGGTTGAATGTGTTTGGCGTGAAAGTTACATTAATGAATTTAATTATTGGTGTCGAATAATTTAACCATTGAAATAAATTGATTTGAAATTCTAAATATACGTGAATTATTTGAAAAGGCCGAGTTAAATCTCATTCCAAATAATTGATCGGCGATAAGAAGTCGATGATGAAGACAGCGGTTGAAGACCGGAGATCTTCACCTCGGTTGGATGATAACTGATGTCTTGATTGGGAGGCATCCCGAAATATAGATAATAAGTGGTGATCGTCCAGACGTGCTTGGAGATCGATGGATAGGCGAGGTATATGGTGCCTCCGGTTTCGTTCAGACCCAGAATGAACTTGTAAATGGACCGTGTGTCTGACATTGGATTTTGTTCTATGCTGATTGATCTCTATTAAATATATATCTGTTTGGCGGCGGAGAATTTATTCACTTGCTTAACGCCATTCTCTGAGACGTACGAGCTCAAAGGTTATATATCGATAGAAATCAGTCGCATTGAGTGAATTGCCTGTGTGGCATGCCTAAGAGGCAGATGATCAAGGCTTCTGTTGAAAAGCAAAGTCTTGTGGTTGATGATCAAAGCACAGCCTGTGTGGCATAGCTTTGTGTATAACGTTGATTCGCGAGCCTCACACCCCAGTATGAACCAGAAACGGGAGAGGACCTCATGGAAGTCATGCGTTTCCTTCTAGCTAGGGTGGTGTCAGTGACCTACCAGCCCTGACATTTATATTATTTTCACCTGTGTGGTTGTTTTTGTTGCGAGGCACCTTAAATATATCGGTGACTATGTGGAGCCGATGGAGTCATAGGACTCATTTACGCCCCAAAGGGTGGGGAAACGCAGTGTTTAGGCATTTTAATCCACATCGATGGACCGGCCCTATCGCTCCAAGGGTCACTCGAGCTCTGATCCTGAGACATGGGCTAGATTGTCTCGAAGTCGGTAAGGACTAATTTTTGCCTTGGTTCATGACGGAAATCCAATTTCCAAATACGACACCGTGCGGTTTTGATTGTATACCTATATATGGCAACATAGTGGTATGGGGCATTAATGCCGTATATGATTGATACTTATGATTTGAAATTGTTTTTGAAATGTATAAACACTAGTAATAATATAAAATGCTTTTGTTTTATTCGTATCAAGCATATTTTGGCCATTATAAGGTAAAAACTCTATCCTCCGGTTTGCGTCGCATTATGTGATGGGAACGGAGTCTTCTAATGGCTTCATTTTTATAAAAAGCATTGCGATGTTTAAAAGAATTATTTGTTTTAAAGCACTGGCAATCCAATGGAGTAAACCCGTTCCGCAAAAGTGGCGTGGTCCTGTGATTAGCCCTATTGTAAAATATGCTAAGTAGATTTCTCATACCAGTCCCATGACTGACTCGTAGTTTGTTTCACTTGCAAACTCAGGTGTCCCTCCTTCTACACGGGCAGCCTTGTATTCAGGTTTTAGCATGCTCTTTTTAGATAGCTGGAGCTGAAGATGGATCCTATCATTTATCTCTTTTATGCTGTTCAGCTCTTGTTGTACATATTATGTTTTGTTTTCTACTGTAGACATTTATGTATAGCTCAACTGTATTTTGTACTAAGTATGATCCTGTATACTGTGTAACTCTGATGATTATCTTTATCCAGTGTATTATTTGTACATTATCTGGTGTATTTATTTATTTCTGTTCTGCTATTATCTGTTTATGTGTTATATTCCAAAGATTACCCTTGCCACTGTAGTATAGGGTTTTGGGGACGTCAAAAAGTGGTATCAGAGCTTTGGTTAAGCTTAGTTCTGGAATATAACATATTAACGAATTCGTCAGAAATAGAACCAGTAGTGTTCTAGGACGAATAGCTCATTACAGATAGGATCAGTAATATCCTAGTATGAGTATAGTAGAATGAAATACACCCCGATAGACACATTTACATTCAAGTATATGTTTCTATGCTTTATAACATCTTTTTTGTTGACCTGACACTTGATCTGCTATTTGCAGAAGTACTAGAAAATGAGTGTCTGAAACAGAAGAAGGAATACTGAACCAGATATTGAGGCTCTAGTAAAGAGGTATCGAAATTTAGGTGGATTACCATTCTTGGGCAAAGAATCCGTTATGGAAACACAAGTTTGGATTCGTTCTGCTGAGAAATCTTTGAAGGTTTAAAGCTGAGAGATGACCAGAAATGATTACTGGCGTCTTGGGCACTCAAAGAAGAAGCTTTGTTCTGGTGGGATTCGATTATTAAGGATAATCCAGAAGGTAATATTACCTGGGATAGATTTAAAGAGATTTTCACTGAAAGATTTACTCCACCAGAAGCAACTGAGCGGTTATGCTATGAATTCTGTTATTTGATACAAGGAGATATGACCATTCCAGAATATCATAAGAAATTCAATGAACTTTCTCATTTTGTCCCTCATCTAATTCAAAATCCAAAGAGGAAGAATCTGAGGTTTATTAACGGGCTTCAAAGGAAGTATCAAGGTAGTGTAATAGGGCATGTGAAGCTTGCTTTTTCTGAAATGATATTAAGCGTACATTCTGGTGGGGGTCGATGAAGAGAGTCATTTCCTTATATGTTAGTAGGTGCTCTACTTGCCAACTAGTCAAAAGCGACCAACACAAACTTGCCGGATTGTTGCAACCGTTGGACATTCCAGGTTGGAAGTGGGAACATATTTCCATGGACTTCATAGATGGTTTGCCCAGAACCAAGAAAGGGAATGATAGTATTTGGGTGATCGTAGATTGTTTCACGAAGACCACCCATTTTATACCTGTCAGATCCAATAGAACTGCTCAAAGTCTGGCACAGATTTATTTCAAAGAAATTGTTAGGCTACATGGAGTGCCGATCAGTATAGTTAGTGATAGAGATCCAATATTTACTAGCAAATTCTGGGAGGCATTTCAAGTAGAACTAGGAATGAAGCTGAACTTGAGCACCGCTTATCATCCTCAAACAGTTGGCCAGACTGAGAGGGTGAATCGTATATTAGAAGATTTATTGCGGGCTTGTGTTCTTGATTTTGGTGGATCATGGGAAGACCATTTGCATTTGGCTAAGTTTTCATATAACAACAGCTACCAAGCAAGCCTGACAATGTCATCATTCGAAGCATTGTATGGTAGACCGTGCCGATCTCCTGCTTGTTGGGTAGAACCTGGTAATAGATTTGTATTGGGACCTGATATGATCCGTGAAGATGCAGATAAAGTCAATTTAGTTAAGAAACGATTACTCGCCGATCAAAGCCGACAGAAGAGCTATGCTGATTCGAGAAGAAGAGATTTGGCTTTTTCTGTTGGTGATTAAGTGTATCTAAGGGTTTCTCCGATGAGAGAAGTGATTCGATTTGGCAAAACTGGGAAGTTGGCGCCCAGATTTATTGGTCCATTCCCTATTCTTGAACGGATTGGAACTCTCGCTTATAGAGTTCAATTACCTAATTGGTTGCCTGGAGTACATGATGTATTTCACGTTTCTCAACTTAGAAAGCATGTACAGGATCCGGACTCAGTTGTGGAAGAAGTCGCATAACAGGAATTGGAAATTACTCCAGAATTGGCTGTGAGAAGAGAGCCAATAAAGATAATTGGCAAAGAAACTAAAGAGCTTAGGAACAAGAAGGTTCACTTAGTCAAAGTACAATGGAGTGGAGATCCGCGAGATTGTACTTGGGAAACTGAGGAGAGCATTGAGAAAGCCTATCCCAAGTGCAGGGTGGATATCTCTGATTGACTACGGTGCAAGGTACATTGACCATACTTTGCATTACCATTTTGTTCTCTACCTTGTTGTTATTTTCTTTTCATGGATGTAAACTTTTAATTCTATAGTATGAATGATTTTAAAGGAGTATATGAATTAATTAGTATATTTTTGAAAAGTTAAAAACAAATTGACTGTTGTTTGTGCTGTGTGATTGTGGATTTGATTTATTAAATTATTAGAACGATAGTTAATTTAATCAATGAATGAAGGGTAAATCTATGCAATTAAATCAAGTATTGAACCGATTTAAAAATAGATAGAAATATACACATGTGCATTATATATGTTTGAACAGGTAAATGGATTAGCGGTTGAGTAAAGAATTTATTTGCGTGCCCGACGAATAGGTAAACCTTAATGAGTTGGATGCGCAATTTTATTATTATATCGAATCCTGTGAATGCCATTGGATGCGGAGTGCTGGTTGTTCTGTGTGTAATAATAAATGTTGCCATAGGATAGTAACAATTAATTTTGAACTACACTACATGGCATACTTCTTGAAGATATGCATACTTCATCATATACCACATAAGCATTTGGAGCTTGTGTGACGAGGTTGAAGATTTACCATACGAGCGAGAGGCTTGTATGGCGATGACTATATATTACAGGTTAAACTGATGACTGATATGGACCATATAAAATGTAACGGTAAATTTCAAGATTAATAAAAACCCCACACGGGTCTGGAGATGACAATAAACACGTCTCTCTGGTCATTAAGGCATAAAAACCATTTATAGGGTGACGAGAATTTATTCTCTGGAGTTATGATCTATACACACTCCTCTGTGGACACCGGAATATATCACTATAAATATGTGCATGCTTATTAGGATTTATTGGGTACATAATACGACCCAATAAATTTCCAAACCCCTCCCCGTACAAAGGAGGTTATGGGGAAATTTTTCGAAAATTTAGGGTGTAAGCCAAATTTTTGAAGAATTTGAAAATTCTTAGAAACTGAAAAGTTGAAGAACGGAAGCGAGGAGGAAAGTTGAGTTGGTTAATTAAACAACTTTCAACTTCGTTCCTTTTCGAGGACGAAAAGTTTTAAGTGGGGGAGATTGTAACAACCCGGAAAATCTGAACCAGTTTGAATTTTTTAATTGGCTATTTTAGTGGATTTTAAATATTTAAAATAAATATTTTAAATAATAACGATGAAAAGTGTGTTTGAATCGATGTTTGAAAATAAATATAATTAATTTTAATTATAAACAAGGCCTGAATTGGCGCGGCAGTTTCAAAATTTCAATTCAAACTTTGACTGACTGTACCGGGTCCAAAGTAAAATGGATTTTAGTGAAACCAAAAATATTTAAATTTGTTAGTGAATATATTTCTAACAAATTTGAAAAATCTAAGTTTCGTAGCGGGAATCAAAAGTTATGGCTAAATGAATTTTCAGAAAGGTCGCTATAGAGTTTATATAGCCCGTGAAAATAGCCATTTTGATAACGACCTCAGAATTCGATGAAACCACTTTTGTTGGATCCGGGATGCCAAATTATTGCTAGGTTTCAAATTTCATAATTTTACAAGTTAGTATGTGAGCGTGGCAAGGGAAAATGTGTATGGTCGATTTCTGTTAAATTGGATCGACTAGAAGAGGGCCATTTTTCAAACGGTCTCAGAATTCGACGAAACTAGTTTCGTTGGGACCGCATCGTCAAAACATAGCCAGATTTATTTTTCGGGAATTTTTAGAATCAGTATGTGGGCCCGGCAAATTGAAATGTGCGTTCAAATCCAATATTGAATGTTTTATATTTTGATTTGAAGAGAAACCGACTGAAACAGTCAAATGGGCCTACGAAACATATCCCATTGTGTTCGGAATGGGGGTATTTATCTATGGGCGATAGTCGTTGGGTTTGAATTGGAGTTCGAATGAGATAAGGGGTATTTTAGAATTTTAAAAATATATAAATTAAATTAAAAAAACCTCATTGGGCCTCACTCTTTCTCTCTCCCCGTAAGCATCAGGAGCGAACTACGACCTCACCTTCCAGCCTTCTCTCCTCCATTCCTCCCCCTACACACGAAATTAGATATAGATCCTTTGGAGGTTTTTGTAGCATGCCTAGCACGCCTTGAGAGCTTCAAATCCGTACCCAACTCGCCTGTTAGCGTGGAGGGTTCGTCGAGATCGAGGGTTACGAACTCCGGTAGTTTGAAGGCCCGACGCGCCTCCGTGCCAGCAACAAACTGGACCCTACCACCGGCGCCGCGGAGCCCCCTCCTCCCCCTTCAACGTTGTATGGTCCGATCGAGCTGCAACTTCACGGATTTCGAGAAAAGTGGCGACCTAGTTTTGAACGAAATTAGAGAGGTAACGGCTTTATAATATTAAACTGTTCTATTGCACTTTAAAGTGCTACGGTTTATGATTTCACTGTAAAAATCATATCTTTTTCGTTTGTTGACGAAATCCATTGAAACAAGAGACAGTGGAACCATGAGGACGTCTTCTATATTTTAGAAGAGACCGCATATTTTTTTGAGCCTTCTTCGATTTTTGGTGGAGTGGAACCCAATGTGAGATTTCTGAATTATAAACGATATGGAATCAACGATGTATAATTTATATAGTCGAAGTATGAGTTATATAAGCGTTGTACACCACATGTATAAGCGTTGTATAAGTTGTATGTTCGATGTATAAGTTATATATGCGTTGTAAAAACAATATGTGCATTGAAATAAATTGAAATGATATTGAAATGAAATCGAAATATAGTTATATACGTATATCTATATATATATACATATATATATGTACCCCCCTCGTCCACAGACCATGGACGATATATATTGGTTGCGATATTGTTTGGATTATTGGTTGATGTGAAAATTTGGTGAATATCATGAATGGTTGATTTGAAATAAATGATTGTGGTTGAAATCCCAATAGGATTAGTATATGGGAAAATTCGTCTGCGTACGAACTAGATATTGAAAATTCCCATTGTCAAAAGCTGCGAGGCTTTAAGGTAGAGCGAGGAGCCGTACTAGGGACGGTCCCGGTTTTAACTACCCTTCCGTTATGCTGCCGAAATTTTCTGAAATATTTCTGTGTTTGATTTATATTCATGTGTTGAAATATAATTCATGTGTTGAATAGAAATTCATGTGTTAAAAAAAAATTCATGTGTTGAATGGAGTTCATGTATTGAATAAATTCTTTGAAAAATAAAAATAGCATTTTTATCATATATAAAGACTATATAAAATATTAGTGTTTTAAATAAATTGTTTTAACACCAAAAATAACTTTTTTACCTTATATATAAACTATATAAAACAATCATGTTTTGAAATAAATTGTTTTACGATAAAAATCCCATTTTTATTATATATATGAACTATGGAAAATATTCATGTGTTGAATATAAAATTCATGTGTTGAATGAAGCTCATGTGTTGAGTAAATTGGTTTGAAAGATAAAAATAACATTTTTATTATATATATCAACTATAGAAAATATTCATGTGTTGAATAAAGTACTAGAACGATAAAAATCATATTTTTATTGTATGTGTGAAGTCAAAAACATTCATGTGTTGAATATATAGATTGAACAATAAAATCTACATTTTTATTGTGAATATGAAGTGCTAAAAATATTAATGTGTTGAATAAATATTTTTGATGATAAAAATATCATTTTTATCAAATATATGAAGTGGATATAGTTTTGAAATCGAAGAATGAATTATATATATATATATATATGTACACATAAATATAATTAAAATAAAACGAATAACGAAGCTGCAGTTCGTGTTTTGAAACCGTGATTTCAAACGATTAGTGCTGCAGATCCGACCATTGGATTTTCCTGAAACTGAAACCATTGGGCTCACTTTGGAAATATCTTTCCAATGACACCCACTTTGTGAAGATCAAATGGTTGGATTGTCTAGAATGTTTAATTCAAATTTGAAGAAAAACAGCGCCAGAATCGATTATATTTTTATACATATATATATAATTAAATTAAATCGAATAACGATGCTGCAATTCATATTTTGAAATCGTAACTTCAAACGATTGTATCAGGAGATCTGACCGTCAAATTTTCCCAAACTGAAACCGTTGGATTTGTTTTGAAAAGATCTTTCTAATGATGTAAAATTTGTGAAGATCCAACGGTTAGATTTTCAGATATGTGTAAATCAAATATGAAGAAAAACAGCGCCACAGTCGCGTTATGGCCTGAAGCATTGTTTGAATGAATTGGCTATTTTTAAATAAATAAAAATAGCGACAAATCGTGATAAAATATTATAAACGATATGGAATGGAAATAAACTGAATTTGCTCAGTTTATGTGATATTTGATGGTTGAATGTGTTTGGCGTGAAAGTTACATTAATGAATTTAATTATTGGTGTCGAATAATTTAACCATTGAAATAAATTGATTTGAAATTCTAAATATACGTGAATTATTTGAAAAGGCCGAGTTAAATCTCATATCAAATAATTGATCGGCGATAAGAAGTCGATGATGAAGACAGTGGTTGAAGACCGGAGATCTTCACCTCGGTTGGATGATAACTGATGTCTTGATTGGGTAGCATCCCAAAATATAGATAATAAGAGGTGATCGTCCAGACGTGCTTGGAGATCGATGGATAGGCGAGGTATATGGTGCCTCCGGTTTTGTTCAGACCCAGAACGAACTTGTAAATGGACTGTGTGTCTGACATTGGATTTTGTTCTGTGCAGATTGATCTCTATTAAATATATATCTGTTTGGCGGCGGAGAATTTATTCTCTTGCTTAACGCCCTTCTCTGAGACGTACGAGCTCAGAGGTTATATATCGATAGAAATCAGTCACATTGAGTGAATTGCCTGTGTGGCATGCCAAAGTGGCAGATGATCAAGGCTTTTGTTGAAAAGCAAAGTCGTGTGGTTGATGATCAAAGCACGGCCTATGTGGCATAGCTTTGTGTATAACATTGATTCGCGAGCCTCACACCCCGGTATGAACCAGAAACGGGAGAGGACCCCAGGGAGGGCATGCGTTTACTTCTAGCTAGGGTGGTGTTAGTGACCTACTAGCCTGACATTTATATTATTTTCGCCTGTGTGGTTGTTGCTGTTGCGAGGCGCTTCGAATATATCGATGACTATGTGGAGCCGATGGAGTCATAGGACACATTTACGCACCAAAGGGCAGGGAAACACAGTGTTCAGGCATTTTAATCCACATCTGTGGACCGGCCTGTCGCTCTAAGGATCACTCGAGCTCTGATCTTGAGACATGGGCTAGATTGTCTCGAAGTCGGTAAGGACTATCTTTTGCCTTGGTTCATGATAGAAATCCAATTTCCAAATACGACCTCGTGTGGTTTTGATTGTATACCTATATATGGCGACATAGTGGTATGGGGCATTAATGCCGTCTATGATTGATACTTATGATTTGAAATTATTTTTGAAACGTATAAACACTAGTAATTATATCAAATTCTTTTGTTTTATTCGTATCAAGCATATTTTGGCCATTATAAGGTAAAAACTCTATCCTCCGATTTGCGTTGCATTGTGTCATGGGAACTGAGTCTTATAATGGCTTCATTTTTATAAAAATCATTGCGATGTTTAAAAGATTTATTTGTTTTAAAGCACTGGCAATCCAATGGCGTAAACCCGTTCCGCAAAAGTGGCGTGGTCCTGTGATTAGCCCTATTGTAAAATATGCTACACAGATTTCTCATACCAGTTCCATGACTGATTCATAGTTTGTTTCACCTGCAAACTCGGGTGCCCCTCCTTCTACACGGGAAGCCTTGTATTTAGGTTTTAGTAGGCTCTTTCTGGATAGCTGGAGCTGAAGATGGATTCTATCATTTATCTCTTTTATGTTGTTCAGCTCTATTGTACATATTATGTTTTGTTTTCCGCTGTAGACATTTATGTATAGTTGAACTGTATTTTGTACTAAGTATGATCCTGTATACTGTGTAACTCTGATGATTATCTTTATCCAGTATATTATTTGTACATTATCTAGTGTATTTATTTATTTCTGTTCTGCTATTATCTGTTTATGTGTTATATTCCAAAGATTACCCTTGCCACCGTAGTATGGAGTTTTGGGGACGTCAAAGCCTCGGATGTGAAAACGTCTAAGTAAGATTCGAAGACTTTAAAAATATTTTTTTGAGAAATCTAGCTTATTATTTGTATAATCAAAGGGTTAAATTTGGTTCTATGACGTGTCATGTGTCTAGACCTGATTTAATTGGTTGATCCTATGGCCTAAGATCCTCAAGCTTCACTATAAATATTTTTGGGAAGAGAATGTAAATACAAAAATATATAGACAGCCTAAGGACAGGATTTACGAAGTCCGCATATAAGAGGTAAGTACTGCAGTTGTAATTATTTAGACTTTTAAATAATTTAAAGAAATACAATTCTCAGTAGTTGTAATTTTTCTTACAGTTTCTAAGTTATTTTTCTGTAAGTATTTTGTCTTTTCTTACAATTAGTATTTAATTTCAATAATTTTGTTTTTAAGTATTTTTCTTTGACAGTTATTTTGTTTCCTTAGTTATTTACATTTATTCTTAAAGATACACATAAGCACGTAAATGTTAGTTTTAAATACGCATAATAAATCATCTTTTTACACGTGAGAAATAATGAAAAGATTGCAAACTTCATGAATGCGGGTTAAATAAGACTAAATTTATAGAAAAGTTTATATAAACTGTAGATCTGTAATAAAAAGGAATCAGAGTGCATTAGACAAATTATGAATATTTGCAGTAGATTATAACAAGCGTTAGTTTAAAAAGAAAGATAGTAATGCTTATAATGATATTGAAAACAGTTAGAACATCATAACAAAACAAATTAGGAAGAAAAAAATTAAAACCTATTATGAGAAAGTAGATTGTCATAGGCTCACGTCAGGGACTGAGTCAATAGTTTAGGCTCAAATCTGGGATTTGGCTAAGAAAAAACATACACTATCATATATGGATATATGTTACAGCAATCCCTTTCAAGTATAGGACTAATGATCTCAGATAAGAGATTGAGATCGGACACGTTATGCTGATATAGGAAAATAAATGATCAAATGAATAGTTTAACAAGAATGGGATGGGAGCACAATTAGAATATTTGTTGTTAGGTACCTATGCCGGTAGCATTCCCTTTCAGATTAAGGAATGGTTATACTAGATCTGGAATATAATTAGGCACACTTATGCTAAAGTAGGTATATAAGTGTTCAAAAAGGGAGGGTGATAGGAAAGCGGGTCTGTGCGATTACCATGCATGTAGAATCGAAGATCAAAAATAATTTGTTACTATGTCCATGCGCTAAATTGTATCTTTTCTAGTGGATCGACAGATGGTCATTCGTATTGATACAATTTCATGATGAATAGGCTCATAGTTGCACGCTACCATGCTCAAAGGTGGTAGACTACCATGTTAAGAGATGGCAGGTAGGAAAAGACAATCGATAGGTTGATCCTAACCAAATTTTCATAGTAATAGAAACATTGCAAACAATAAATTAGTCATTCAGCTTGAATTAAACGGACTTTACCCTTATGGCCATATGAAATTTTGGTTCTAATAGACTCTTAGTTTGCGTATATCGGATTAAATATGAAGAAGTCAGGCAAATAAGAAGACTGAACTAAAAATAGTGTAATATATGTATATATATATTATAAATAATAAAATAGACAACGCAGAAAGCAACGGTCACAGGGGGATCCAGCCTAACCAGGTTAACCCGTGGGTAGACCCATGTCTAAGGCTCGACCCAGGGGTCAACCCAAGTAAAGGTGGGTCAACCCACCTGCATGTACCAGGGTTCCTACATATGTATTTAGACTGTTTTCTTCACCACATACATACGCTGACTCAGCTTGAGGTATACAGTTGGTTTATAAACCTAAAATCTAATGGTTTAGGATTGTTCTAATTAATATATAAATAAGCTAGCAGCCTCATTGTTTTCTACACATAAACATTCTTCTTCCTCCAAATTATTTCTGAATAAAAATAAGAAGAGTTGAGGTGCTGCCTAAACGTAGATTAAAGAGGACAATTCTAGCTTTTCTACAGCAACGATTCTAAAGAGATCTTTCTGGATTTATAATCAAACCATTGTGAGTTCTAGTCATTTTCAGATTTGATAATTAAATAATATTCCGGTAGTAAATATATACAGTAATTATATGTTTATATGTCATTGTTTTACTGTCATTTATCTATTTAGCTTTCAGTTGTTTTACCATTACATGTATATCGTATTACCCCTTTTCTGCCTTAGATTTATTTACAGTTTTATGCCTATTTTATTCGGTTTATGAGTTTCAGAATCATATCTATATTTTCTCCTATTCCTTTTTATTTTTGCGCTATACCTAAGCCATCAAATGCCTAGGCTATTCATGATTAGAATTGTCCAAAATTGGGTTAAATCAGAATAACTTAAAATGGTAGTAAATATGAGAATTAGGCATATTGAAACATGAAATCCAATAATGATATAATTGGGATAATATGCAAAATCATGTTAACTGAATAGGTTAAACTTAATTCAAACATTAAGTAGAACATGTTGTAAGGATTAGATGTAATTTAGTAAACTAGGTAACTTAATATACATATACATCTGAGCAGGTGCTTCTTTTGGGGAAGGGGTTGTACACAAAATACCATTTATAGGAAATGTCATTTACACTCGTGCTTATTAATAAACTTAAACCTGCTAAGTTATTAACTGTGAATTAATAAGCGAAGAGGTCCCACATCATTTTGTTGTATCCGGTTTTAGGACTCTTACAATCCTAATTGGGCGCATAAGCCTAGGGGGTGGCTTGTGTCAGTCTTGTTGTGTGGAACCTGTATCAATCAGTATCCCTATTAGTACCTTAGAGAGGGGCCTTGCACTAGGTTAGGTCCAGGCATGCTTTACTATTCTGGATTGCAAGAGGTTCAAAGGCGGAAGGTAGATACGGGAGCATTCCAACGAAGTCATGAGCGTGCATGGGTCTAATGGGGTAAATCAAGACGTTGTAACCCCAGCGAGTAGGTCTGCGTCTTATAGTTAACGGATTTGGGACTAATACCCCTACTGTCGTAGCTGGCACATGATATTTGCGTAGAAGGGAGCCGATCACAAGGGTAGTAATTAGGGTAACGCACAATCTTGACATTTTACTAATAGTACAGAAAAATTTGATTTTAGGGATGTGAATGAGAAGCGTATATGATCGTGACCTTACCTTGTTATCTTGCTATCTCGTTTACTTCGTACTTGTCTATTTTGCTGTTGTTTCATATTAAACATTTTTATCTGTCTTGATACTTTCTATCTTATCTTATTACTGAAAATCACTGGACTCGCCAAACTTTATGTCTGACCTATTTTTTTCCTTCTCCCTTATTCCTTCCCCCCTCATATTCTCATAGTGGTGGTGGACAGTAGTTATGACCACATTGCTTGGCTTGGATTGCTTTCATTTCCATGTATATCTTCATTTTATTTATCAATGTTTATTGTTATGATATTTGAGGGATATTATTTATGGTTTTGTACTACGATATCATTGAGATAGATGTTTATGATTTTTCATTTGAAAATGTAATGTCATGCCTTGATTTGAAATTAAACTTGAAATTTTCCGCTACATATTTTATATTCTGACTTGTTTAATTAGTCTCCTATTATCATTGCGCTTCACGAAACTTAATGCATCCTCATATGGGTGACATTAAAGAATGTGGGGTGTCACATTTGGTATCAGACCCTAAGGTTACAAGATCAGAGGAAAAGTTTTTAAAAGCATTTTCAAAGTAAAGATTTTCAAGTAAAACCAATTTTTGAAAAATATAGCCCTTCAAGTCATTTAACAATATTCTTTTATTCTCTTTCTGGATCCTTGTTTCATCCTTTTTCAACATGTCTGGGACTCGTAATTTCCCAAAGGGCATTCCCATTCCGGCATGGTTTCATAGATACATAGAAGCTATGGTTCCTGCTAGAGTGCAAGAAAATGTACCTCCCCCAGCTGCAACCGCAATAGCTCCACCTCCTCCTGTAGTCAACTTTTATAAGCTTTGTAAGGACTTCTACGTGATGGGAGGCAAGCCATTTTGTGGAGGAACGCAATTAGCTTACAGAAACGAAGAATGTATTTAACTTACTGGAGCTTGATGATAGGAGAAAAATTCAGTTGGTCGCTTGGCAACTAAAGGATGAAGCATCAAATTGGTGGGAGGTGGTTTAGGGAAGACAAATGGTTGCTAGTTGGGATCAACTGAAGACTAGATTCAAGATGAGATTCTTATCGTAAGAAGAGGAAGAATGCAAATAGAGATATTCTTGAATTTGAAGCAAGGAAGCATGGCTATAAAAGAGTATGTAAACAACTTTAACCAGCTAGCGAGATTTGGATTAGAATTGGTGAACACCTCCTCATAAAAAGGTTTTAAGGTTCGCAAAAGGATTAACCAATCGATCCAAGATTTAACACTGACGCATGTACCATTGTGAGCGACTTTTGAGAGGCTTGTTGACATGACTTCAATGCACGAAGATGGTAAAGAGGAGAAGAAAATGGTTAATACTGAGGAAGAAAAGCCCAAAGTTGAGAAAAAGAAATGGTGGCCCAAGAAGGGCTCTGTAAAAAGGGAAGAAAGCCCGATAAAGCTCAGATCTTGATAAAGGCTAAATTCATGTGTATGGGCTTTGGGACACTTTGTGAGAGATTGTAAGAATACGAAGAATGTCTGCTTCTCATTCATTTATATCCAACTCTGTTGTTGACAATGTGCACTTAGACAGTAGTACTATTTCTGGTCCTATTGTTGTTTCAAACCCCATAAGAGGAACGACTCATTAGTCTATGATATGTAGGGTTTTAGAATTTCTGTTATGGGTATCGAATTTGAATGCGATGCATATGTTTTTGGCTTTATGGGTTACAAATTAATTTTAGGAATGGATTAGCTAGCCATGTATGGTACCATCCTTGATTGTGAGAGGAGAGTTGTTAGACTTCTAACCAAAGTAGGACTCTCGAAATTTCTTGCCAAGGGGGTCAATTATGTCCAGTTTCCTAGATTCTCTTAATGCTTTCGTTGACAATCTTTGATCGGTACCCATATTTAGTGGTTTTCTGGACATGTTTGACGAGGTTAGAAGATTACCTCTAAGTTATAAGATAAATTTCTGGATTTACTTGGTGGATATTGCGAAACTAGTTACTTTACTAGTGCACCACATGGCTCCTAAGGAAGGAGAGAGCTCAACAAACAAGTAGGTGAGTTGTTTGAAAATGATTCATTAGGTGGAGCATTTCTAAGTGGGGAGCTCTAGTCGTTTTTACAATCAAGGCGGATGGCTCTCTCTGTCTATGCGTGGTCTATAGAGAGTTGAATAAGCTCACCAAGAAGAATAAGCATTGTAGCGGCCTAGAGAATTCGACTCTCGAATTTAGACATTAATACACCCCGTGTCCAAACTCAAGTACCGAAAACCCAGAAAGCTATTAGAAAGAAATTAGAGGGTGCAGTAAGAAAGAAAGAAAGTTAAGAATAGAAGAATGAGAAAAGGAAACAAAATCAGAATCTCTCATCGGGACAAAATATAATATAGAAATAATCTTTATTGAGAGCATAAAATAATACTTACAAACATCATAGTACATCAATACAACTAAATAGTTATAATAATATGTCCTCATATATAGTACACATCGGAATACAAAATATGAATCACACATCTGGACTCTCCAGCTCATCTTCGGACTTCACAACATCCGATAACCTGAAACTGTAAACCTAGGTCTAACCCGAGCATTGCAAACACCAGGATCAGTCTAGTGATCCAGCGTGAGAAAACTCACTAAGTTTAAGGTATCATCCAACTTGATTTTAAAGTTAAAATCTTTTTGAAAGAAAAGGATAATCGTAAGACCAAATCCACACATAAATACGAATGGTTTTACCTTACGATAACCCAAAACATTTTTAAAATCATATCTTTTCTAATATTATAATAATGACTAAATACAAATAAATAACAATCTAGCAGAATGCTTGCATCTTGCGCTCTACATACATAGTATACAATCAAAACCGCGGGCTCTTATTGGGGAATGGATTTCCATGGCAAGGTATGGGCAACCACCTTCTGACAATGTACTTCTGGAGATGAATACATTGGGGTTCAACAAGAACATCACACAACCCGGCTAAACATAACAGGCCCCTCACTTCGCTTAAGAGTACCGAATATACCATTACCATGGTTCAAGGCCAGCCAACTGAACCGATAGCATATAAAAATAAAATAAAGGGACAATCGAAGGCATTTTATTTCTCCCGATCAAGTAATGATATACCCTTTTGATGGGTGCGAGCTACCCGATTTTATACCATTCCCCGATTGATGAGGCTTGAGGTTATAATTATCTTTTGGAACATCTGACCACCATTCACTTTGAATGCCACATCGTCAGATCCGCCAAATCACTAATTAAAGTCCACAAAAATACTCTAGGTGTTTGCGCCACCAAACAGAAGTACGTTTGTAAAACTCAATGTATGTAACTCTTAAGAAATACTTTGTCAGACATTCGTCTATACAAGTCATCCAGGGACAGGATGAACCGAAGGCCCTCTCCTACCATATCCTAGGAATCACCCTACAGATCAGTAGCGAGTAGTCCATGCAATCTGTAGATTTCAACCACAATAGAATCACAGTATATCTCTAGGGATCAGCCAGAGATTGTAAGTAATTCTATTGTTTTATGAAGATACACAGTCTTAAATTACTCCAGCTCAATTCCATGTATTTGTATTTATTGGTTGGAATGGTTTTCGAATATAAGTTCGATCCCGGTCTTTCCGTACCAATAACCGTATGACAAGATTTGATAGTCGGTTATTTAACTATAAAATAAAATGGATCTACTGGTTGAGTACGCACATCACTTGGCCTTTTTAAAACAAAATAATTAATGATTAGTTAATCAAAACTTCTAAATCTTTCAACACAGTATCCACTTCTTACTTTAATACACTAATATTCTCAAACTATTTCTTTTTAATACACAGAAAAATATCTAACAATCATATCGAGTTTTCCATTTAATTATCATTTCAAATTATTTGCTATAACATTACTTATTGTCCAAAATTGGGAAATCGATTCAACTTATCATTCATAAAACAGTCGTTACGGAATCTTCTTTTGTTCATTATTTGAAAACAATAATCATCACTTATCCTTTTAGAATAAACACATTCTAATTCTCATCTCTCTACTTCAGAAATATTGTTATATTTTCACAAAATCTCTTTTTATTTCTTTACTAAGAAAATTTCATTTCATATCCTCAAGCTCTTTTCATTCCGTTACTTTGGAAATATAGATATATGTTTCCTCAAATTCTTTTATTTCCTTTATTTGAAATCTCAGTATATCTATATCAAATCCTTCAAATAACGTTGCATTATTGTTTCTCATAATAAATTTCTTCTTACATCCTTACCATTACAATCAACATCATCCTCTGATAACCTTGAAGTCGTTCAAGTTGGGTATTTTAATTACCTCTCAAACCTTGATCAACCACATTCTTATCTTAAGATAAATATGAATTGTAATTCAGAAACCCATATTCATTCTAGTACCAACAAATACCACTTCACTATTTTATTTAAAATACGGTTGTAAAAAAGTTCTTACTTTTGAAATCTCGTTTTTAAATATATTATTATTACCAAATTCATTGATTTAGTAAATGATTAATAAAACATCAACTTATAAACCTTAACTTCTTTAAACTATTTGTTTCATTATCCGTATTTCTATTACAAATCCTGTTACTCGATTTTTTTTCCAAATTCAATTACAAGGATCCTTTTTCTAAACTTTTCAATCATTCCCTCTAGGAAATCTTATTTCAAAACTTATCCATTTCACTTAATGTCATTATTAAGTAACGTTAATTTAAAAATTAAGAGTTTAACTTCCCATCTATTTTTACAAACTCGTTTATACAACTTTGGTTTAATATAAAACCCTTTTTTCTTCTTGATTTCCTTTACTTAATTCAAATATTAAGTGTTACTACCAAAATTAACTCCGAAACCAGCCGATGGTGAAGGGGTATTGGAAGAATACAAATACATAAGAACCTTTCGGAAGCCAGAAATAATGATCTGAGAGCAACATAAACCGGCACCTCCTGAGAAGATAAATCCCGAAAGCTACAAAAAGCCAACAGAACCAATCCGATAGAGTCATTCCGGCGACATCAACCCTGCAGGGGGTTCTTCGGTGAAAGGAAATCAAAGCTGGAAGCCAAGAAAGATGAATGAAAGAGATCCACCGATTGAGACCCGGAAGGCCGATAAGGCCTTTAGTGTTAACCTTCCCAAATACCAATACACTAGGAAGCTAGAACATCAAGAGCATCGAAATAGAAGTATGTAAAGGATATTTGGAACATCTACTATATAAGCACCAAAATGTCGTTTTGATAAACAACAGACAAATCACCAAGAGCAACCTTCTGGAGCATCAGGTTATACCTGGAAATCCCACCAAAAAGCAAACCGAAACCTCGGAAGGGATACAAGCTATCCACACTAGTATGGTTAGCACAAACACCGATAGTGATTCCGAACCGGTAGCTATCCACATATATAATGAAGGCAGGCTCCTCTAAGTATTCATGGGAAAACCGGAAGCCTACATCCAAAAGTCTATGATCGAGAGTATGCAACCAAGAACTCAAAATACCTTTCGAAGAGCTACGACGACAGCAAGCAAATATCAGTCTCAGAGAGGCTCCTGGCTAGTCGAAACCTCCCTTGCGGAAGCCATAATTAACACTACAAAACGACCGGAAGCAAAAACATTCAAGGCCAAGGAAAAAGGCGGCCGACAAAGACTCCTGAAGGACCAGACGGCCCAACAGCGGAAGTGGCCCCTGGTTATCTATAAATAAGACCTCAGGGGTCACATTAAGAGGGCGGATTCTGATATTCTCTCTCTGAAAAATAAATCTTAATGTTTAGATCAATTGGAGAATTCCTCCTATTTCTTTTCATGTACTCTAAATCAGAGTTAATAAAGAGCAGATTCATACTTATAGCATTCTCCTGTGAGTTTATCATTTTATTCCTTAACTATTATTGTTATGATTTACTTTTTGCCTCCTACATATGCATGGATCCAAGTCAAAACCCTTCCGCAGATCAAGTGGGTCACCCTTTCCTGTATGTTTAATCCCTTTCTGCAAACATAAAACCTTTTGACGAGTTTGGATCCTTTAGCGAGCTTGGTGTAGAATTCCTTCACACCATTGGTTAAGTCATTTATCAAGTGTTGTGCTTAATGGATTATCTCTTCCAGGCGCTAACCCCTTGGGATGGCGATCTAATCTGAACCCGTGAAGGCCAATCAGTCTATTTTTCCTCTTAGATCTGTTCCCATCGACCTATCTCTGGTGTTGACGAAAAATATCGTTAACATTTTGGCGCTAGAAGGAAGGCCTGAACTTCCACTCCTTTGGTTAACCTCACCACACATCTGCCTATGTTGTTCCGTCCCAGATTGGATTAAGGTCTTAAAAAGGCAAATTTATGGGTAAGAGGTCCCGACAAAAGCCTTCAGAATCTCAAATGGATGAGTCGAAGATCATGGACTTAGGAATGATAGAAGAACTAAGGTTGAGACTAGAAGTCTTACGCGTAATAAAGTGGAAAAGGGAGATGAAACAATATGCTCCCGATATCAAAAATTATAGTTATTCCCACATAGAGCAAAGCCTAGCGCCTCCTCAAAATGATTTTACATCCAAGGGTCTTAACATTTTCTCTCGCCTAAAGAAAATCCTCCTCAGGCAAGTCAGGGGAACGACGTTTGAACAAGAAATAATGGACAATTTCGAACACTTCGCTAACAAATGGTCCGAAGGATAACATCTCAACCTCGGCATGTTTTGGGAAGAAAGAACGAAGGTGTAGGCACAACAGTCAAGATGGGTCACAAAAGGATTAAACCTCAGCGGTAAGAAGAGGAGCATACACCAGGGTTACCCAAGGGATACTACCTTACCACTTCAATAGAAAATATTTACTTCCTAACCAAATACGAACTCAACTATTGGCCACTCGCAAAGAAAAATCCCAAATACGAAAGGAAAACAGGAGGGCCCTACCTCCACTACCACGTGATGAATGGACATAAAACTAACCACTGTAGAGTACTTGAGGAAACCATCGTTAGATTCATCAGCCAAGGCCAATTACGAGAATTTATGAGAAAAGCAAAGTGGGTTCGGTAAAAATCCTTAGGAAAAGGATTACTAAATATGCCCCGAGGGTACGAAAAATCCTCCTTTCGGAATTTAAGGAAAACCCGAAAGGGGTCAAACCGTAAATGGATTAAATCCCTTGTCATCGCCAAATTGGTCAGGATGTGGCATCCCTCGGAGGGGATGATGTGTTAGACTTTTTCCTTACCAAAATCAGAGGTAGCTAGGTTAAAGCATCAAAAGCGTAAGCCTCCGTTTCACACCAAAAATGGTCAGGGCGGTGCATCTAACCTTAGCCTCCCTGCCTCTACTCGCAGAAGTGTATGCCCTGCCTCTGCTAGAACTAAGCACGTCCTACCTCTGCTTATGTTCCGCATTACCCGCAAAAGGGAACGCTAACCACTTTCATTGCCTACAATGGTCAGGATGGGGCACCCCTCGGAGGGGGCGGTGTATAAGCCCTGTCTGAACCTACGGTGGTTAGTATAGAGCTTCAAAAGAGTAAACCTTAGTTATGTTCCTACGATGGCCCTGTCTAAGTGTCTAAGGCCTTATCATCACCTACGATGGTCAGGATAAGGCGCCTCCTGGAGGGGAGGTCAGGTAAGTCCTGGGGCCCTGCTTATGGATAAGCTAGCTAAGCGCACCGGATGCATAGGCCCAGAGAGTGACCAACAAAGAACGTACATCCTCTGCTTTGACATCAAAAGCCCGAAAGGTGGCTAAGGAAGCACGTACAGCCTCTGATTCACAAATAAAATCCAAAAGGGATGCCAAAAAAATTAATATCGGAAGGGGTTCTCGGTCTTCTATCTATATTAATACCCGAATGTGGGTTGATTCGGCTCTTCACAAATACCGGAAGGGGTTCCCTGCCTTCTATATATATTAATACTCAAACCTGGGTTGATTCGGCTTTTCACAAACACCGGAAGGTGTTCTTGGTCTTTTATCTATATTAGTACCCGAATCTAGGTTGATTTGGCTCTTCAAAAATACCGGATGGGGTGTCCCGGTCCCCATTCTTTAATTACCCAAATAAGGGTTATTTCAGGACTTCCGCTAAAGCCGAAAGGGAATCTCTGGCATGTAGTCTTTAACACCCGAATCGGGATTGATTCAGTCCTTCACAAATATTGGAAGGAGTAATCCAACCTCGTTTCGATGCCGAGGCCAGGCGTAAATCACGATCGGATGTAGGGTTTCAATCTCAGCATAAGGCGTCCAGATATAGATCGATTCGAATTCTCAGAGCTAAACAAGAAAGAACTAGTCGACCCTTACCCCAACTCAAATCTGACTTCAAAACGCATTTCCACCATTTTAGGCACATACTGATACCCTTCCCCCTTTTTCTCAAGAAAGTATCTTTGACTTATACGTTCATCTATTCATTATCCGAGTATATCAAATGTTTGCACTAACACGTGAAACATAAATAAGCACTATAGACATCTCATGTTTAACGCACTTCGATACTATTAATCCTACCAAGGGCACAGGACACTACATAAAAGTCCATAAGTCAAACTCCTAACGAAACACGCCGGAGATGAGCACCTTGTCATGATATAACCATAACTAAAGAAGAGCGTTTATACTAAAATGTGTGGTCGCATTTTAAAGTAATATCATTGTAAGTCCTACCCCTATTCGTAAGTGTCGTCACTACAGAATATTATACTCCGTGGGCAAAATGCAGAATATTTCATACATTACATGATTGTTTACAAGAAAGTTTATAAGATAAATAAATCTTCAAAAAAAACTCCTATGTCCCAGTACTACAACTCCCGTATAAGCGATAGTCTAGTCCCACGCATGAGTCATCCAAAGGTTCAGACTTCCACTTTAAAGCTCGACTGAAAGCCTTGCTAATTTTACAAAGGTTTTTGTTTTTCTTCTTCAATTCAAAAGCATCTTCGCACAAAGATTATTTCTCCTTTTGTAATTGCTTAATTTTGGAAGTATAAAAAGCGGGACAATGAGAGTTGCCCTCAATACCCTTCCTATCATAGAAAACTTTCATGTTGGCCTTAACCTGCCTTTGCCACTTGGCGGCAAGAAAATAATTCATTCTAGAGGGAAAGTCCCTTATCTCAAGCTCATAAGATTAAGATCTCGTCGAAGCCTGCGAGACACCAAAAGTAGAGATCCCAAGAGCACATCCAAAGATAGATCCCTATTCATTACATCTTGTCAGTATGCCTTTACATCTTGCCTTTAAGTCAATAGCTTAACGCTGGAGTTCATCCTTTTCCCCATCAAAGTTGATAGAAGGATTTATCTTTATATCCATCTTCGCGTCAAGGATGTTTTTATCCTTTTGCTCCCATCATCAATGACGGTAGGATAATTCCCTAGGAAATCTCCTGAGCGCAAAGTAGGTAGAACACCTTTATCTATAAAAGAAGAAGTGTCTTTGGGGGGACCTTCCTATTCATGTAAACAAAGGAGATACCATTTGCGAAATCGATTGTCAGAAAAAATCATTATTTGAGTCCCAGAAATGCATGCAACAGAAAGAGAATGAGAATGAACACTATTCGCATCCATATGCACTATTGTCAACTGAAAAGAATATAACAAGTTAATTTTTCTCTCCAATACTCATTTCCCTTATGTTACATATTAACTTCGCATGATGATTTCTATGTTTCTTTAATATCAATTCCCTATCACTGCCCAAGAAGTTGAAAGATAATTGGGGGTAATTCATATAAATATGTCTGAGCTCTTTCAAAAAGCTTTCCATGTCAGATTTATAAGGATGCTTTGTGAGAAATTCCCTCCTCAGTCTAGAGAGAGAATGTAGGTCATCCTTGAAAAACAGAGCAATCAGCAAAAACAGAATCTTCATCACCATGGGAGAAAATCATCAAGGGTCAACTTCTACAAGCAAAAAAGGAATTCAGAAACTAGGATTAATACCTGGGGAATGGGGGAAGGTTGTATGCATCGCCTATTCTTTTTCACCATGTACCGAGAGATTGACTTCATTAGCATACCCACCATCTCCCCGCGAGGTAGCTAGGACTTATGAAGAGTTAGCACTCATAAAGTCACACGGTTATCATGGTGGACTAAAAAGAGAACCTTCTCATAGCATTCTGACACCATATCTGGGGGATGCACCTTCAAAAATAAGGAATTCCGGTCCCGAGTCTCATAAATTATCCGCTTAGCATCAGAAAGAAGTGCTTCCCTTGGTTTCAATATCCTTGCATGCTTCATCAACATATCTGACTGCTCACGCTTGAGGGTCGAGGCTTCAGCAGCTAAAGAACTGTTGCCAGCCCTTTCTCTCTCAAGAAACACTGAACGTGAGGGAGAAGGTTGTTCTAGAATATTTTATCCCAAAGGTAAAAAGGCGTGCCTGCAAAGGAATTTCAGCGGAATGCTGATTCAAGACACCTAGAACGTCACCTATGGCACTATCCACTTGAAACTCCTTCACTCCAAGCCTTCACTCCATTGAACAAAGCTCGAATTTTCTCAGGTTGGAGTTACCAATTTGTGAGATCTCAGACATAGTCTTTTCAGGTGATACCATGACATAAACATGTATTTTAATCTAATTTCTATTTAATGGTTGCACACAAATGACATACGGACAAACATTCAACATGGAATTCTGTTATCCCATTGAGTAACAATCTCGACTGCGAAGATCGATGTCACCATGTTAAATTACCTTCTATTACGAATTGTTTATTTTGTACAAATCTTGTTTCTCAAAGCCCCGATAATGAATGAGGATAGGTACAACTTATTAATGTTCACCATCAATCGTCATCTTGGACGATTATTGAAAGTTTAGTCTACACCGGGGCCATCAATCCTCGATTCAAAGAATAATCCAAATCCGTGATTGAGGTTTGAATAAGAAAACTTATGACTAGTTAGATCTGAAGTCCTAGGAAATAGTGTGACAAATTTCGATCAACAGTAATCTTGCTTTAGTAAAATGTTATGTAGGAAAAAGGAGGAGAGAGAAAAAGAAAAATCCTTTTTGGAGAAAAAGAGATTCGCCTAGCCTCTCAGCCATACATCTGAGACCAGATTGACGAACAGGATTTATGCGGAGAAAACAGAAATATTTTCCAGAGGTAAAAAGTGAAAAGAAGAAGAATTTGTATTCAGAATTCAAAGTCAATCTAGACTGTGTAACACCCCACCTCCGCCAGGGTCACTCATGAGTGATTGCACTAGCTTTGGAGATGTGTTGTCTAGGTAAACATGCACAGAGATATCACAAGACAGAACATAGATAAATAAATAAGTAAAGCAGCGGTAGAAATTTAAAAAACCATGGTTAACCATTTCAAAACCAAAGTCAACTTACATCAAAATACTTAGTCATCATTTTCCAACTACCACAAGTCTAGAAACATAAACTGAAAATAACATAAAGTAAACTATCCCCAACATAGATGTGGTGAAGCCATAGCAAGCTCAAGTCCAAACCGTACATGAGCTGTCAAGAAAGCAATCCAAATGTCCAAGCTAAGCACTAGTGTTCCCTCCCTGAGTACCTGGGTGGGGGGGGGGGGGGGAACGGAAGAAAAGAGGCGAAAAAAGGGTCAGTCATAAAGACTGGTAAGTCCTACCTACTATTAGTATAAAAACTAATGAAGTTAACTAGACATGAGAAACTGAGATGAAACATAAAGATGGTAACTAACTGGCATGATAAATAGATAACAAGGTAGATCAAGTGTGGCATCGCATATACAAGGTTTAGTTTTGCACCAATAGTACTAGTATTCTAACCCATGTCAAGTATAAACAAGAAATGATCCCTTGGCCCAATATCATGAGATGACCCAAGTCAAGGTCCAATTATACGATCTAGTCGATCGGCTCCCTATAAGCCTAACTCGTCGAGTGTCGGTGTCATATGGCCCAAACACGGAATGTAGTCAACTGTGCTAGGTCCACCCTAGGGTGTATCAAGCCCTAAGGTGCCAACCACTGACACAAATCAAGCACGCACAGTCTAAACCTACTGGTGCCCGTGTCTGTTTTTTTTCAACTCCGGACTATGTGCACGACCATAGCCCGCCTGAACCTACACTGCCGCACCTACTCAGCCGTCTTTCTGGTCGCTTACAATCAGCCAAGTAATCATGCCCCACCCTAGCCTAGTCCCTAGGGTATCGTGATACATCTAAGAGGGTTACTGCTGAAAAGGACCACGTAACTAGGGTTTCTAACGGGTTAAGTGTGGTTAACCCTATCCAATCATGTATCAAGTTGGTTAAGTGTATCCAAGTGGTTCATGACTTAACCCTATCATGTGGCATTAATTAACTTAATGCGCCCAACCTCTCACATTAGACTTTGTTGTGGTTACTGGATGTGCCGGGCGGGTCCGGGCAGCTTTACACCACAACCTAGTCTAACCTCGGGTTTCAAGCGCGATATGACCAACTACTCACATTGGGTCCTATTGTTTGTAGCCACTGGATTTGCTGGGCGGTTTCGGGCAGATTTATGCTACAAACTCAACCCAACCTCGAGTTGTCCACTTCATGGTTTTCTACATGTCATGACCACATTCATGTTTTCAAGCATAATCAATTTTCATGTCACATTTCAAGTCGTGTTTTTCATGTCATTTCAACTTCGCCTAACTACCCATAACGTATTCCCATCGCACGTAAATTCGCATCAATACAAATAGATCAAGAAGGGGAACATAACAATATGACAAAGATGGGCATAAGGTGGTAAAGTTGTTCATAAGTTAAACATGATGATATTTGAGGCAAAGGTGTTCATCACAACTAGCATATAGGATTATTGGCCTCAAAACATGTATGACATCAAACTTAGCAAATAGGGTGATAACATGTTAATAGTTGACATAGAGTGATAAACTTGTGACTAGCAGTAGTTCAACATCATAGGCAAGTTAACATCAAGGTTATGCGGGGTTCTATGTTGCATTATGCATAATCCCCAAATAAAGCTCATAGCTTTCTACCCAAAAATCAAGATGAACGGTACTAGGTTCATGATAGTTCCACAATCATAGATCAAAAGAATCATGAATGGATCTATGCATACAATGATAGACCCAAGACAAGTATTACACAAAAATCCCATTTCAACTTGCTACATGTTCATATTAATTTCATAGTTTAAATCTAAGAGTAGAGTGGGGCTTACAAATCGTGGCTATGAGAACTAGAACAAAATAGAACAAGATAGAGACGTTGTAGAAGCTCTAGGAATGATGTAGCAACACTAGAAATCTCCAAATAATAATAAGCTCCACACAAAGCCTTGAGAAATAAGTAGCTCCTTTGATTTGATGGAGAAAGATTGCTCCTTTGCCTTAGATCTAGTTTAGAACTCTCAAGCTCTCAAGATGAAGATGGAGGCCATGATTAGGGAGCATTTTTGCAGCACTTAGTTGTTAGGATGATTTGTGGTGGTTTAGGCTAGGTCTTAGGGTGTTTTTATAGGAGTAGAGACAAGTTTAGGCCATAGGATTAACCCAAGTTTAGATCTGAACCATCAAATCTCGTCATAGGCCAGCTGGACAGACCCAAAGGAGCAAGCAGGTGCACCAGGCCAACATGGCCCGACCAGGGAGGTCGACCCCCAGGTCGACACCCAGGTCGACTCCCCAGTCGACCTAGGGCTAGGGCAGGTCGACTCCCCAGTCGACCTGGGGCTGGGCGGGAAATTTTCCCGCCCAGTCTGTTTGGGGCTGAATTTGAATTTCGGGCTGAATTTTGAATTTTCTGAAATCTTCTGTGGGCCATAACTTGGTCATACGGACTCCGATTTTCGAAATTTCGGACTCGTTTTCAAGCAGAATTTCGAGATGAACGCAATGGCGTAACCCGTTCCCATTGATTCTTAACTTATAATTTAATTCTGCCCTGATTTCTTGTTTTAACATGTTATAAAAATTCGAGTTGTTACATTCTCCCCACCTTAAAGGATTTCGTCCCCGAAATCTCCAAATTAGGGAGAACGTATCCTACCATCCATCATCCATCTACTCAAAACATCATCCACAAGTAATCATTGTCCTTAAAATATTTCTAATGCTGTATGAACATATGCAAAAGTGTGTGTGTATGCACCTATCTAATGCGAATATCAGGCGGTTACTGACTCAGTAAACCTCCTTAATGCAGAATATGTTAGTGAAATGAGTCCAAATGTATGCAAATTCCTAACATAATTTATAATCTCTACATGAGTGCACATAACATTCATTCATATGCAACACCCACGTGATAGCATAACAAGTTTCATCCATGAATAAACATAAACACTCATGCATATGCAATATGAAAGTGTGTGAGCCGATCTTAGTGCCTAACGTGTATCATGCATCCACGAGTAACCACTTGCAAACACTTGCAACCATTTGCAACCATCAAGCGTAACATGTTTCAAATGCATGTTTCATCCAAAGGGTTTCTACCTAAGGTTCTCATGACAAGATTAACGAGATAACAGGATAAACATGGATAGCAAAAGAAAGATATGCTAACTAGGAAAAGAGATTGAGAATGTACCCTAAAAAAGAAATGGATAAAGCCCATGCATCTTCTCCTCGGTTTCTCAAGTTGCATCTTCATCGGCTTCACTCCACTGAACCTTTACTTACTTGACTTCTCGATTCCTCAGCTTCTTGATCTCCGTTCCCAAGATGCGAATCGGAGCTCGCCTCAGGGTTGCCTCTTTCTCTACCTCCACGTCTTCAAGAATGCTAGGCTCAACTACTTCGGCTGATTCATGTAGGCATTTTCGGAGATGCGAGACATGAAAGACATTGTGCACTCCAGCCAACTTCTCGGGCAATTCCACCCTATAAGCCATTTGCCTAATCTTATCAATGATAGGGAAGGGTCCTACGAACCTTGGTGCTAGCTTTCCAACTGCTCCAAAATGAACCACATTTCGCAAGGGAGAAACCTTCACAAAGACCATATCTCCAACTTCAAACTCTAAGTCTGTCCTTCGCTTGTCTGCATAGGATTTCTGTCTGTCTAGGGCCGTTTTCATCCGCCTTCGAATCAACTAAACCTTCTCGGATGTGTCCCTTATCATGTCGGGCCCAAGTATAAGCTTATCCGTCGTCTCCCACCAACATGTTGGTGACTTGCACGGCCTCCCATACAAAGCTTCGAATGGTGCCATCCCTATGCTTGCTTGGTAGCTGTTATTATAAGCAAACTCTACGAGAGGAAGGTGGTCTTCCCAAGTGCCACCAAAGTCAAGAATGCATAGCCTCAACAGATCTTCTAGTACCCTATTCACCCTTTCGGTCTGACCATCCGTCTGTGGGTGATAGGCTGTACTTAGATTCAATCGCGTACCCATCGCTTCTTGCAAACTATTCCAAAATTGGCTAGTGAAGATTGGGTCACGATCGCTAACTATGCTAGAAGGAACTCCATGCAATCGTACTATCTCTCGAAGATAAACAGATGCTAGCCATGATGCGGTCCTCTTCCTCTTCACTGGAATGAAATGAGCGCTCTTCGTGAGTCTATCCACTATGACCCATATGCTAGTATTCCCCTTCCTTGATCTCGGCAATCCATCCACAAAATCCATAGAGATACTTTCCCACTTCCATTGCGGGACCTCCAATGGATGCAGTAGCCCACCGGGCTTCTTCGACTCGGCCTTTACTTGTTGGCAAAAAATGCATCTAGAAACAAACTCCGCAACATCCTTTTTCATCCCAACCCAAAAGAAAATGTGCTTCATATCCCGGTACATCTTATCCCCTCCGGGATGTATGGTCATCCTCGAGTGATGCGCCTCCTCAAGAACTTTATTTACTAAGTCTCCCACTTGTGGGACACATAGTCTTCCATCATGCCTTAGCCACCCCTTGTCATCAATAGTATATCTAGAGAGGTGACTTGACGTCTCACCACGAATCAACTTGTCCATGACCTCGACTATCTGCGGGTCTTCCTTCTGTGAAGTCCCAACTTGATCAAGAAGTGTAGGTCTAAGCTCAAGGGATGCTAACGAACCAGTCATCGGCTCAACAGCAGGTATAAAACCAAAGGTTGCCAAGAACTCTAGGCTCTTCATCTCAACAAACAAGGGACTCAAAGTCAACCTTTTTCTACTTAGCGCATCCGCCACAACATTACCCTTGCCAGGGGTATAAGCTATATCGAAGTCATATGATGCCAAGAATTCCATCCACCTCTGCTGCCTTAGATTCAAATCTTTCTGCGAGAAGAGGTACTTGAGCGACTTGTGATTAGTATATAACTCAAACCTTTCACCTAGAAGATAATGGCGCCAAGATTTGAGTGCAAAGACGATCGCCGTCAACTCCAAATCATGAGTGGGATAGTTCTTCTCATGAACTTTGAGTTGCCTACCCCCAAAGCATATCACTCTCCCTTCTTGCATCAGGACAGCGCCTAATCCCGTGCCACATGCATCGGTGTACACGGTAAACAACTTCCCTCCATCGGGTAATGCTAGAACTGGAGCTGTGATGAGGGCTTTCTTGAGCCTTTGAAAAGCAAGCTCACACTCTAAGTCCCATGCAAAGACTAAGTTCTTCTTCGTTAACTTAATAAGAGGAGCTGAAATCTTAGCGAAGTCCTTAATGAACTTCCTATAAAATCCTGCCAGACCGAGAAAGCTTCTCACTTCAGTTGCATTCTTCGCAACTTCCCAGTCTTGTACCGCCACTACTTTAGCGGGATCCACAGCTATGCCTTGCTTAGAAACTATATGCCCAAGGAACCGAACTTCCCTTCTCCAAAAATGGCATTTGGAGAACTTGGCTTTTAACTTATGAGCTCTAAGCGTATCCATAACCTCCTTGAGATGTGTAGCATGCTCTTCCTTGTCCTTAGAGAAGATCAGAATATCATCCACGAAAACAACCACAAACTTGTTAAGGAACTCCCTAAACACCCTACTCATCAAATCAACGAAGTATGAGGGTGCATTAGTCAAACCGAACGGCATGACGAGCCATTCAAAAAATCCATCTGGAGTCCTAAACGCAGTCTTGTCAATACTATCCTCAGCCACTCTAAGCTGATGGAATCCGGTGGTTAGATCGAGTTGAGAGAAAACAGAAGCACTTACAAGCTGGTCAAAGAGATCATCAATCCTTGGTAACGGGTGCCTATTCTTCTTTGTCAGCTTGTTTAACTCACGATAATTAACACATAGACGAAGCGAACCATCCGCCTTAGTAGCGAATACCACAGGAGCACCCCATTCAGAAATGCTTCGCCTAATGAATTTTTTCTCAAGCAATTCCTTGACTTGCTTGTTAAGCTCTCTTCTTTCTCGCGGGGCCATGTGCCTAACAGGCAATGAAACTGGTTTGGCATTATCAATAAGATAAATACAGAAGTCTATCTCGCGTTTAGGGGGTAACCCCTTCACCTCATCAAAGACATCAGGATATTCTCGGACCAGCCTCACAGGTTGAAGATTGTCAATAGACGAGTCGAGGGATTCAAGATAACATAACATGACGGGATCCATAGGGTTACAAGAAATCTCTAGGGTATTTCCAACGCGAGTCATAAGCCTCACTACCCTATGCTCACAATCGAGAATGGCTCCATAACTGGACAACCAATCCATGCCCAAAATCAACCTGTATCCCATGAACCCGAGAACATAAGCATTACATGTGAATTCTACGGTCAAGATAGAAATCCTCAAATCCATACAAATCATAGATAGATGGGCGGAACCCCCAATTGGATTTGAAACACTAACGGGATCCTCAACTAGACTAGTACTTAGGTGCAAACTTTCAACAATGTCAGAAGAAATAAAGGTATGCGATGCGCCAGAATCAAATAAAGTTCGAACAGGAAAACCAGAAATGTAAACAAGGCTTTCTACAGAAATACTACCTCGGTCCGGAGCTGGAGTAATGTTGAGAGCATGCATCTGCCTTCCAGAAGGTCCTGCCCGCTGAGTCTATCCTTGCCCCTGTCCTTGCTTCTTTGTGCAATCCTTACTGTAGTGTCCAGACTCTCCGCAATGAAAGCATTCTCCCAACTTCCTCTTCTTCTTCCTACAATCTTTGGCTATGTGTCCAGTGATCCCACAGAAGTTGCACTTCCTTGTCTCCCTTGCCTTGTTGTTGTTGGCCTTGTTACCCTTGTTGTTCTTGTTGTTCTTGTTGTTCTGGTTGTTCTGGTTGCCTCCCCACCTGGAGTCCACCTTCTTGGTTTGAGTCTCATTAAGCTTAACTTCTTTCTTGCCATTCTTATCATCTCCTTGAAGCAAGGCCATATCCACTAAGCTCTCAAAAGTGGCCCCATGGGTATATGAGACATGGCCAAACCTTGCAATGGCTCATTCAATCCTCGAGCAAAGCGTAGAGCCTTCTTCTGAGGTGTGTTAACCATGTCTAAACCGAATCGAGCAAGCTGGTTAAACTTATTCACATACTCCCTCACGGTCATGTCCCCTTGCTTCAAAGATATAAACCTCTCCATTTGCAGATTCTCTTCAGCAGATGATAGAAACTTAAGCCCAAACCTCATCCTAAAGTCGGCCCAAGTCTCTATAGGCCTAGTAGCGTTGGTGACTTCCCACCAATAAGCAGCTTCCTCTTTCAATAGCCATACTGCCAACAGAACTTTCCTACGATCTTCTACATCAAAGATAGTAAAAAGGTCTTCAGTTTCCCTTAACCAGTTTCTTGCCTCAACAAAAGTCTCTGTCCCAACAAAATTCTTGCCACCCATCGCCTTAAAGTCTTTGCAAATCTTTGCGAAATCCGCTTGTGGACGCTAAGGAGGAGGAGGAGGAACCTCAGCTACGGGAGGAGGAGTGGGAGTGTCTGCTGGGCCGGCTCCATTTGCCCTAGCCTCCATGTACCTCCAAAACCAAATAGGTACCGGTATTCCCGCTGGGATGATAAAGTTATCGGCCATACTGAAACGAAGTAAAAGATAGATTTAGAACGAGGAAACAAAGGATAGTGCTAATGGCTTTTGGGGAATAGCCTTTTAAAATAAACTAGACTTTCCTTGGAAAAATACTTAATTGGTTTTGAAAATAGTTTTTCAAAAGGGTTTTTAAAACTTTTGTCCGGTCTAGTAAACCTCATGCTCTGATACCAAATGTAACACCCCACCTCCGCCAGGATCACTCATGAGTGATTGCACTAGCTTTGGAGGGGTGTTGTCTAGGTAAACATGCACAGAGATATCACAAGACAGAACATAGATAAATAAATAAGTAAGCAGAGGTATAAATTTAAAACCCATGGTTAACCATTTCAAAACCAAAGTCAACTTACATCAAAATACTTAGTCATCATTTTCCAACTACCACAAGTCTAGAAACATAAACTGAAAATAACATAAAGTAAACTATCCCCAACATAGATGTGGTGAAGCCATAGCAAGCTCAAGTCCAAACCGTACATGAGCTGTCAAGAAATCAAGCCAAATGTTCAAGCTAAGCACTAGTTTTCCCTCCCTGAGAACCTAGGGGGGAACGGAAGAAAAGAGGCGAAAGAAAAAGGGTCAGTCATAAAGACTGGTAAGTCCTACCTACTATTAGTATAAAAACTAACGAAGTTAACTAGACATGAGAAACTGAGATGAAACATAAAATGGTAACTAACTGGCATGATAAATAGATAACAAGGTAGATCAAGTGTGGCATCGCATATACAAGGTTTAGTTTTGCACCAATAGTACTAGTATTCTAACCCATGTCAAGTATAAACAAGAAATAATCCCTTGGCCCAATATAATGAGATGACCCAAGTCAAGGTCCAACTATACGATCTAGTTGATCGGCTCCCTATAAGCCTAACTCGTCGAGTGTCGGTGTCATACGGCCCAATCACGGAATGTAGTCAACTGTGCTAGGTCCACCCTAGGGTGTATCAAGCCCTAAGGTGCCAACCACTGACACAAATCAAGCACGCACAGTCTAAACCTAATGGTGCCCGTGTGTAACGACACGGATTTCGCCCGGACCTAATCGATCGTTAAACCGACCAAGACCGTTCGAATCCCGCATACGCTAACTTTGGGTATACAACACATCAGAACAAATAACAGAAGACTTCAATAAACATCATAATAATGTTACATCAGAGTACAGAATATCAGAGTATATCGAAATATAATACACAGCGGAAGATAAATTTACATAAATGTAAAACAGTGCACAGCGGAAATATAAACTACACAGCGGAAGACTGTAAATGTCTGGACACAGCTTAAAGCTTCAATCCAGAATCCTGCTCAAAACATCTGCAAAATAAAACTACTCGACTGCCCGTGTGGAAAATAGGGGCACCCGAGTTCGCAAGGGAAAAGCAAACTACAGGTCAGTCATGGGACTGGTGTGAGAACTCAAAAACAGTTGTTAACTTTGTTCAAAAATAAGGCAAATCACGGGACCACGCCACTTTCGCGAAACGGGTTTACCCCCATGAAAGCCAGTGTATAAACAACAATCAATATAGATATATGGATCTACTATGCATCAATCAACATGCAATATCCCAATCTACCCATTTAGATTAATCACCACACTTAGATTTTCCAAATCCAATTCAATTTACAGAAATTATTCCTTTGGATTTTATTCCCGATTTCTTATTTCAAATCATTTGAAATACATATCTAACTTTCTATATCAAAGTAGATTTCACTTCGGGATCTCAAATCAAATCATTTGGAAATGTGAATTCCAAAACATAACAATGCATACAAACAAGTATGCAACCAAATATCGTGCTCCCCATCGACAAGGCAAAGGGTACGCACCTCGCAACTCGATATATATATGTGCACATACCCCACATAGGAGTAGGCTACACCGACGATGCACCTCCCACTCAGGAGAGCATACACCGCCCTCTCACCCATACTTTTAGTCTCAGGGTTACCCGAATCTTTAGTCACATACTAAATCATTTCATATCCCGAAGTAGGGAAAATCATTTCACAACGTAATAATCACAAGTACTTTCAAAATATAGTACTTCACATCAGTAATTCACGCATATGATCAGTCACTATTAATCACATAACCTTTGAGCTCGTACGTCTCAAAGAAGGGTGTTAAGCAAGAGAATAAATTCTCCGCCACCAAACAGATACATCATCAATAGCAACTAATCGAATATGCGATGAACCACAATGTAACATATAATACATTTTCTAAATCACTTTAGAAATCATCGGGTTTTGGGCCTCGAAATCCTTTCTGTTTTATAAAACATTTTTATAAAACATTCCCTGTCCAAAATCGGGAATACATTTCTTTTCACTTAAGAAAAATATCATTTCACAATCATTCGTTAAATTTGAAATGAACACAACATCGCTAAACACCTTATCGTCAAATCGTGAAGTGTTTCACAAGGCGTTAGCACACAGATATTTTCAACCCAACCCAATGCTAAATGTAAAAGCATATTCTGCTCATAAACTGGTCGAGCACAATCCAAACCATCAATCAATCAAATTTAACATACGCCTCATTCCAATTCATTAGTCACTAACCGTAAATTAATCAAGAGAATAATTCCCCAAATATTAACCCCGAAGGCCGAAACCAACATCAGATCAATATCCAGAAAACCATTCTGCTTGGCTAACCGACAGTTAGTTTCTAAATTTCACGTTCAAATCTAATTAAAGATTTAACTATCGCCTGGAGCAAAACTGGTGATACTCCATTCTCGATCTTTTCAATCTAATTAAAGATTCATTAAAACTCCACTTAGTTTTAATCTGTGACTGGGTTAAAGAATCAGTGTCATCTAAAAACACGGTTCGCGATAAACCCAAAGTCACATTCCATTAATTATCGGGTTAAAGAACGAGTGTTATTTAAAACACTGTTCACGATAAACCCAAAAATCAATATCAATTCAATTCCAATTAAATATTATTTAATTGGTACACTTCATTAAATCTAAATAAAAAGATTTAATCTTTTCTCAACTGGGTTCAAGAACAGTGTTAGTGAAGACACCATTCACGACAAACCCAAATCACATTCGATATTCAATACAAGGCTCTGAATAGAAAATATATCGGCTTATATTCAATATCGAGTTCTACGACTAACAGATGTCGTATGGGAAATAACGATATATATATATATATATCTTTCAAATTTCCATAACAACACCTGTATAATCACGAATCCCAACATCGAAATATTCCGAATACAATTTCGATTCAAATCCACTCCAATGCAATCATTGGAATTTTGGTTATTTTTAAAACCCTTTTCGAATTCAATTTATTTATTTAAAAATAAATAGAATTATAATCCTAGTTCAAAACTAGTTCATTTCGATAAAAATCTATTTTTATCTTTTCAAATATGGAGTTTTTCATCCCAATTCTTCCCAAATCATTTCTTATGATTTTACACAAATTATTACTATTTTTAATAATTTTATCAAGGCCTGTACGGTCGATTTCCATCAATGGCCATCGAACTGCACTTACAGCGACCTTTTCCGAATTTGATTTGGACGTATCTCCAAATCCAACCGTTAGATTTCAAATTTCTAATATTCCTTAGAAAGCTCTTTTCGATACGAACCCAACGGTTCTGATTTCAGGAGAATCCGACGGTCGGATCTCCCGTAATGTCCGTTCGAAGTCAATGGTCGAAATTCGCGAACTGCCGCAGCGCGGCGCGTTCTATTCAGGCCATTTATTATATATATAATATATATAATATATATTTCGTCGATTTCTATTTAAAACGAATTATATAAATAGTTTTGAATTCGTTTCAAAAACATTTTCAACTTCCTTTTCAATTCAAATCACAATTGAATTCTTCTTTATAGATTCGTTTTAAAATTCATTTCTATTCAATTCAAATTTCAATTCAATTCGAATTCGTTTTCAATTCAATTCATTTCGAATTCGTTTTCAATTCAATTCATTTCGAATTCGTTTTCTATTCAATTCAATTCGAATTCGTTTTCTATTCAATTCAATTCGAATTCGTTTTCTATTCAATTCAATTCGAATTCGTTTTCTATTCAATTCAATTCGAATTCGTTTTCTATTCAATTCAATTCGAATTCGTTTTCTATTCAATTCATTTCGAATTCGTTTTCTATTCAGTTCAATTCGAATATTTCATATACATCGTTTTCAATTCGAATATTTCATATACATCGTTTTCAATTCATATATATATTTCATATACATCGTTTTCAATTCATATATATATTTCATATACATCGTTTTCAATTCATATATATATTTCATATACATCGTTTTCAATTTATATATATATATATATATATATATATATTCACCTTTCACTATATACGATATTTTCATTTTCAATACATACGATATATTCATTTTCAATATATACGATATATTCATTTTCAATATATTCGATACTTTCACTTTCAATATATTCAATATTTTCACTTTCAATATATTCAATATTTTCACTTTCAATATATTCAATATTTTCACTTTCGATATATTCGATATTTTCACTTTCGATATATTCGATATTTTCACTTTCAATATATTCAATATTTTCACTTTCGATATATTCGATATTTTCACTTTCGATATATTCGATATTTTCACTTTCAATATATTCAATATTTTCACTTTCGATATATTCGATATTTTCACTTTCAATATATATATCGTTTTCACTTCATATATATATATATATCGTTTTCAATTCGAATATTTCATATACATTGTTTTCATTTCATACATATATATATATCGTTTTCAATTCGAATATTTCATATACATTGTTTTCAATTCGAATATTTTCACTTTCAATATATTCGATATTTTCACTTTCAATATATTCGATATTTTCACTTTCAATATATTCGATATTCACTTCGCTATATATATATAAATTTCACTCTTCATATATATGTTATTTCACTTCGCTATATATATAAATTTCACCCTTCATATATATGTTATTTCACTTCGCTATATATATAAATTTCACTCTTCATATATATGTTATTTCACTTCGCTATATATATAAATTTCACTCTTCATATATATGTTATTTCACTTCGCTATATATATAAATTTCACTTTTCATATATATGTTATTTCACTTCGCTATATATATAAATTTCACTTTTCATATATATGTTATTTCACTTCGCTATCAATCAATTTTCACAACAATTTCAACCAATAAATATCGTCCATGGTTTGTGGACGAGGGGCGTATATATATAGATATTTATATATAGCAATTCACTTCCACTTTCAACACATATATATAAAATTTTAAAAAGAAATTGAAGAGTGAGAAATCCTCACCAATAGCTATCCACTCACACGACTCTTCCTTTATGTAAATCTTCGTCTATTTCGTTTCCCGTATTCTCTACATAAGTAAAAATCGAATTTTTACTATGTTATTCAATATATAAAGATCATATTTTAAAAACAAAGATTATATTTTTAATATTCTTATGATGTAAAAATTATATTTTTATTGCTTTAAAAATATAAGAATCATATCTTACTTCTTCTACTAATCAAAAATTCCGACTTTTCTCTTTTTAAAAATATGATCTTTATTTTTGCAAGTTCAAATCTTTTTCTTTTAAAAGATTCAACCTTTTTAATTTCAAAGTTTAAACCCCTTTTTTTCTAACCTTAAAATAAACTCCGTTTTTATTTTCTTTAAAAATCAGTCTTCAAAATTCTTTTCAAAACAGTTTTTAAACTTTATCAAATCAGTTTTTATTTCTTTTCAAAAATTCTGTTTTTATTTCTTTCAAAAATTCTGTTTTCAAATTTTTTTTTAAAATTCTGTTTTCAAATCTTTTAAAAATTCTGTTTTTCTTTTCTTTTAAAAATCCTGTTTTTAAATCTTTTTCTAAAAAATCTGTTTTTAAATCTTTTAAAAATTCTGTTTTCATATCTTTTAAAAATTCTGTTTTTCTTTTCTTTTAAAAATCCTGTTTTTAAATCTTTTTCTAAAAAATCTGTTTTTAAATCTTTTAAAAATTCTGTTTTCATATCTTTTAAAAATTCTGTTTTCCTATCTTTTAAAAATTCTGTTTTCCTTTTCTTTTAAAAATCCTGTTTTTAAATCTAAAAGAAAAATACAGTTTTCAATTCACTGTTAAAACAAAAATAAAAACAAAACAAAATAACTTAAACACTCACCGAGATTTCGAATGGGAGGAGGAGAGTTGGCGGCTCTGGTGGCGTTCGGAGGTGTCGCGAGGTGGTGTTCGAGGTGGAGGCTCCGATTGCGTCGCGGATGTCTGGAGGGAGGAGGCGCTGCTTCGATGCGTCGAAGGTGGTGTTCGGTGAAGAGCTCGTCGGCGGGTCGAGGTCAGGGGCGGCGCGATTCGATGAACTTAGGGTTTTCTATATTTTTTTTTTTTATTTCTTTCTGGTATAATGAAACGGGGGGGGGGGGGGGGCAAACAGAAGAGAAAAAGGGGGGGATTCTATATTTTTTTTATTTTTATTTTATTATTTTATTATTAAATTTTGCCAAAGGGTTGACTTTCATATCCGACCTCGAAACGAGGCCCACCGCCTGTCGTCCATAGCGTTTTACCCTCATTCCGAACACAATGGGATATGTATCGTAAGCCGGTTTGATCGTTACAATCAGTTTCCGTTGAATTTACATTTAAATCCTTATATTGAATTTTAAACGTACATTTCAAATTACCGGGGTCACATACTAACTAGAAAAATTCCAGAAAAATATTTTCTAGCTTCGTATTGACGATACGGTCCTAACAAAACTAGTTTCGTCGAAATCTGAGACCGTTTGAAAAATGGCCAATTTCCAGTCGATTAAAATCAACTGAAACTGGTCAAACGCATTTTCCTTTGCCACGCTCACATATTGATTCGAAAAATTATGAAATTTGGAATCTAGCAATAACTTTACATCGCGGACCCAACAAAAGTGGTTTCGTCGAAATCCGAGGTCATTTGCAAAATGTCCATTTTTAAGGGCCTGAATTCCATAGCGACTATTCAGAATTTTCAACTGGACATATCTTTTGATTCCCGATATGAAATCTTGATTTTTCGGATTCGTTGGAAAGATATTCACTATTAGATTCCATTATTTTTGGTTTCACTAAAATCCGGATTGTTTTGCACCCGGTACATTCAATTGAAGTTTGAAATCGAATTATCGAACTACCGCGCCATTTTCAATTCTATTTATAATTATATATAAATATTTATATTCTAACGACGACGCGTATAATATATACGTTCGAATTATATTCAAAATAAATTTCTCGTCGATATTATTTAAAATAATTCATGTTAAATAATCAGAATTCGCTAAAATTGCCAAAATAAAAATTTCAAACTGGCTCGCATTTTACGGGTTGTTACAATCTCCCCCACTTAAAACTTTTCGTCCCCGAAAAGGAACAAAGTCGAAAGTGGTTTGATTATTCAACTCTACGTTCGATCTGGCTTCCATTCTCCAACTCTTTAGTTTCTGAGAATTTTCAAAATTTCAAAAATTTGGCTAACACCCTAAATTTTTGAAAAATTTCGCCATAACCTCCCCTGCACCGGGAGCATCAGGGAATTTCAAATAGCTTCCCCGGTCCTTCAGATCTCAAAAAGAAAAAGAAAAAGCCAAGCGGCTAGCCAATAGGCTCACAAAATCATCATCACCCAAACAAAACAGGAAATTATGTAGTAAACATGTACCTATTTGTCGGGCAAACAAATTTTATTCTCTGCTCTAGCCTCCTTGCTATGACCTGTTCAAAGTAAGTATATGTATATGCAAGCAAATGCGACCAATTTTCAATACAGTTTACTATTTGGTTCAATTGGCTAAATGGTTAAAAATTATCAAACAAATAAACCAACAACACAAACATCAATCAATTAATTGATTATATTTTCAAATATATAATTTTATAGATTTAAAATCATATTTTCTAAAATCAGATTATATATAATCACAAATACGTTATTCATAAACAAATAACTCTCGACTCATTCTAGGGCATTTCTAACCCCATCTCTAACGAGTCACTCACTCTAGAATGCTACTGATTCTATCTCTAATGAGGATTCTTTTATAGGACATTACTAATCCTACCTCTGATGAGTCTTTTGTTCAGTTCTAATGAGTTGTACCCCAAAGATTTGAGTTTAACCAAAGCTCTGATACCACGTTGTAACGACACGGATTTCGCCCGGACCTAATCGATCGTTAAACCGACCAAGACCGTTCGAATCCCGCATACGCTAACTTTGGGTATACAACACATCAGAACAAATAACAGAAGACTTCAATAAACATCATAATAATGTTACATCAGAGTACAGAATATCAGAGTATATCGAAATATAATACACAGCGGAAGATAAATTTACATAAATGTAAAACAGTGCACAGCGGAAATATAAACTACACAGCGGAAGACTGTAAATGTCTGGACACAGCTTAAAGCTTCAATCCAGAATCCTGCTCAAAACATCTGCAAAATAAAACTACTCGACTGCCCGTGTGGAAAATAGGGGCACCCGAGTTCGCAAGGGAAAAGCAAACTACAGGTCAGTCATGGGACTGGTGTGAGAACTCAAAAACAGTTGTTAACTTTGTTCAAAAATAAGGCAAATCACGGGACCACGCCACTTTCGCGAAACGGGTTTACCCCCATGAAAGCCAGTGTATAAACAACAATCAATATAGATATATGGATCTACTATGCATCAATCAACATGCAATATCCCAATCTACCCATTTAGATTAATCACCACACTTAGATTTTCCAAATCCAATTCAATTTACAGAAATTATTCCTTTGGATTTTATTCCCGATTTCTTATTTCAAATCATTTGAAATACATATCTAACTTTCTATATCAAAGTAGATTTCACTTCGGGATCTCAAATCAAATCATTTGGAAATGTGAATTCCAAAACATAACAATGCATACAAACAAGTATGCAACCAAATATCGTGCTCCCCATCGACAAGGCAAAGGGTACGCACCTCGCAACTCGATATATATATGTGCACCTACCCCACATAGGAGTAGGCTACACCGACGATGCACCTCCCACTCAGGAGAGCATACACCGCCCTCTCACCCATACTTTTAGTCTCAGGGTTACCCGAATCTTTAGTCACATACTAAATCATTTCATATCCCGAAGTAGGGAAAATCATTTCACAACGTAATAATCACAAGTACTTTCAAAATATAGTACTTCACATCAGTAATTCACGCATATGATCAGTCACTATTAATCACATAACCTTTGAGCTCGTACGTCTCAAAGAAGGGTGTTAAGCAAGAGAATAAATTCTCCGCCACCAAACAGATACATCATCAATAGCAACTAATCGAATATGCGATGAACCACAATGTAACATATAATACATTTTCTAAATCACTTTAGAAATCATCGGGTTTTGGGCCTCGAAATCCTTTCTGTTTTATAAAACATTTTTATAAAACATTCCCTGTCCAAAATCGGGAATACATTTCTTTTCACTTAAGAAAAATATCATTTCACAATCATTCGTTAAATTTGAAATGAACACAACATCGCTAAACACCTTATCGTCAAATCGTGAAGTGTTTCACAAGGCGTTAGCACACAGATATTTTCAACCCAACCCAATGCTAAATGTAAAAGCATATTCTGCTCATAAACTGGTCGAGCACAATCCAAACCATCAATCAATCAAATTTAACATACGCCTCATTCCAATTCATTAGTCACTAACCGTAAATTAATCAAGAGAATAATTCCCCAAATATTAACCCCGAAGGCCGAAACCAACATCAGATCAATATCCAGAAAACCATTCTGCTTGGCTAACCGACAGTTAGTTTCTAAATTTCACGTTCAAATCTAATTAAAGATTTAACTATCGCCTGGAGCAAAACTGGTGATACTCCATTCTCGATCTTTTCAATCTAATTAAAGATTCATTAAAACTCCACTTAGTTTTAATCTGTGACTGGGTTAAAGAATCAGTGTCATCTAAAAACACGGTTCGCGATAAACCCAAAGTCACATTCCATTAATTATCGGGTTAAAGAACGAGTGTTATTTAAAACACTGTTCACGATAAACCCAAAAATCAATATCAATTCAATTCCAATTAAATATTATTTAATTGGTACACTTCATTAAATCTAAATAAAAAGATTTAATCTTTTCTCAACTGGGTTCAAGAACAGTGTTAGTGAAGACACCATTCACGACAAACCCAAATCACATTCGATATTCAATACAAGGCTCTGAATAGAAAATATATCGGCTTATATTCAATATCGAGTTCTACGACTAACAGATGTCGTATGGGAAATAACGATATATATATATATATCTTTCAAATTTCCATAACAACACCTGTATAATCACGAATCCCAACATCGAAATATTCCGAATACAATTTCGATTCAAATCCACTCCAATGCAATCATTGGAATTTTGGTTATTTTTAAAACCCTTTTCGAATTCAATTTATTTATTTAAAAATAAATAGAATTATAATCCTAGTTCAAAACTAGTTCATTTCGATAAAAATCTATTTTTATCTTTTCAAATATGGAGTTTTTCATCCCAATTCTTCCCAAATCATTTCTTATGATTTTACACAAATTATTACTATTTTTAATAATTTTATCAAGGCCTGTACGGTCGATTTCCATCAATGGCCATCGAACTGCACTTACAGCGACCTTTTCCGAATTTGATTTGGACGTATCTCCAAATCCAACCGTTAGATTTCAAATTTCTAATATTCCTTAGAAAGCTCTTTTCGATACGAACCCAACGGTTCTGATTTCAGGAGAATCCGACGGTCGGATCTCCCGTAATGTCCGTTCGAAGTCAATGGTCGAAATTCGCGAACTGCCGCAGCGCGGCGCGTTCTATTCAGGCCATTTATTATATATATAATATATATAATATATATTTCGTCGATTTCTATTTAAAACGAATTATATAAATAGTTTTGAATTCGTTTCAAAAACATTTTCAACTTCCTTTTCAATTCAAATCACAATTGAATTCTTCTTTATAGATTCGTTTTAAAATTCATTTCTATTCAATTCAAATTTCAATTCAATTCGAATTCGTTTTCAATTCAATTCATTTCGAATTCGTTTTCAATTCAATTCATTTCGAATTCGTTTTCTATTCAATTCAATTCGAATTCGTTTTCTATTCAATTCAATTCGAATTCGTTTTCTATTCAATTCAATTCGAATTCGTTTTCTATTCAATTCAATTCGAATTCGTTTTCTATTCAATTCAATTCGAATTCGTTTTCTATTCAATTCATTTCGAATTCGTTTTCTATTCAGTTCAATTCGAATATTTCATATACATCGTTTTCAATTCGAATATTTCATATACATCGTTTTCAATTCATATATATATATTTCATATACATCGTTTTCAATTCATATATATATTTCATATACATCGTTTTCAATTCATATATATATTTCATATACATCGTTTTCAATTCATATATATATATATATATATATATATATATATATATATATATATATATATATTCACCTTTCACTATATACGATATTTTCATTTTCAATACATACGATATATTCATTTTCAATATATACGATATATTCATTTTCAATATATTCGATACTTTCACTTTCAATATATTCAATATTTTCACTTTCAATATATTCAATATTTTCACTTTCAATATATTCAATATTTTCACTTTCGATATATTCGATATTTTCACTTTCGATATATTCGATATTTTCACTTTCAATATATTCAATATTTTCACTTTCGATATATTCGATATTTTCACTTTCGATATATTCGATATTTTCACTTTCAATATATTCAATATTTTCACTTTCGATATATTCGATATTTTCACTTTCAATATATATATCGTTTTCACTTCATATATATATATATATCGTTTTCAATTCGAATATTTCATATACATTGTTTTCATTTCATACATATATATATATATCGTTTTCAATTCGAATATTTCATATACATTGTTTTCAATTCGAATATTTTCACTTTCAATATATTCGATATTTTCACTTTCAATATATTCGATATTTTCACTTTCAATATATTCGATATTCACTTCGCTATATATATATAAATTTCACTCTTCATATATATGTTATTTCACTTCGCTATATATATAAATTTCACCCTTCATATATATGTTATTTCACTTCGCTATATATATAAATTTCACTCTTCATATATATGTTATTTCACTTCGCTATATATATAAATTTCACTCTTCATATATATGTTATTTCACTTCGCTATATATATAAATTTCACTTTTCATATATATGTTATTTCACTTCGCTATATATATAAATTTCACTTTTCATATATATGTTATTTCACTTCGCTATCAATCAATTTTCACAACAATTTCAACCAATAAATATCGTCCATGGTTTGTGGACGAGGGGCGTATATATATAGATATTTATATATAGCAATTCACTTCCACTTTCAACACATATATATAAAATTTTAAAAAGAAATTGAAGAGTGAGAAATCCTCACCAATAGCTATCCACTCACACGACTCTTCCTTTATGTAAATCTTCGTCTATTTCGTTTCCCGTATTCTCTACATAAGTAAAAATCGAATTTTTACTATGTTATTCAATATATAAAGATCATATTTTAAAAACAAAGATTATATTTTTAATATTCTTATGATGTAAAAATTATATTTTTATTGCTTTAAAAATATAAGAATCATATCTTACTTCTTCTACTAATCAAAAATTCCGACTTTTCTCTTTTTAAAAATATGATCTTTATTTTTGCAAGTTCAAATCTTTTTCTTTTAAAAGATTCAACCTTTTTAATTTCAAAGTTTAAACCCCTTTTTTTCTAACCTTAAAATAAACTCCGTTTTTATTTTCTTTAAAAATCAGTCTTCAAAATTCTTTTCAAAACAGTTTTTAAACTTTATCAAATCAGTTTTTATTTCTTTTCAAAAATTCTGTTTTTATTTCTTTCAAAAATTCTGTTTTCAAATTTTTTTTTAAAATTCTGTTTTCAAATCTTTTAAAAATTCTGTTTTTCTTTTCTTTTAAAAATCCTGTTTTTAAATCTTTTTCTAAAAAATCTGTTTTTAAATCTTTTAAAAATTCTGTTTTCATATCTTTTAAAAATTCTGTTTTTCTTTTCTTTTAAAAATCCTGTTTTTAAATCTTTTTCTAAAAAATCTGTTTTTAAATCTTTTAAAAATTCTGTTTTCATATCTTTTAAAAATTCTGTTTTCCTATCTTTTAAAAATTCTGTTTTCCTTTTCTTTTAAAAATCCTGTTTTTAAATCTAAAAGAAAAATACAGTTTTCAATTCACTGTTAAAACAAAAATAAAAACAAAATAACTTAAACACTCACCGAGATTTCGAATGGGAGGAGGAGAGTTGGCGGCTCTGGTGGCGTTCGGAGGTGTCGCGAGGTGGTGTTCGAGGTGGAGGCTCCGATTGCGTCGCGGATGTCTGGAGGGAGGAGGCGCTGCTTCGATGCGTCGAAGGTGGTGTTCGGTGAAGAGCTCGTCGGCGGGTCGAGGTCAGGGGCGGCGCGATTCGATGAACTTAGGGTTTTCTATATTTTTTTTTTTTATTTCTTTCTGGTATAATGAAACGGGGGGGGGAGCCAAACAGAAGAGAAAAAGGGGGGATTCTATATTTTTTTTATTTTTATTTTATTATTTTATTATTAAATTTTGCCAAAGGGTTGACTTTCATATCCGACCTCGAAACGAGGCCCACCGCCTGTCGTCCATAGCGTTTTACCCTCATTCCGAACACAATGGGATATGTATCGTAAGCCGGTTTGATCGTTACAATCAGTTTCCGTTGAATTTACATTTAAATCCTTATATTGAATTTTAAACGTACATTTCAAATTACCGGGGTCACATACTAACTAGAAAAATTCCAGAAAAATATTTTCTAGCTTCGTATTGACGATACGGTCCTAACAAAACTAGTTTCGTCGAAATCTGAGACCGTTTGAAAAATGGCCAATTTCCAGTCGATTAAAATCAACTGAAACTGGTCAAACGCATTTTCCTTTGCCACGCTCACATATTGATTCGAAAAATTATGAAATTTGGAATCTAGCAATAACTTTACATCACGGACCCAACAAAAGTGGTTTCGTCGAAATCCGAGGTCATTTGCAAAATGTCCATTTTTAAGGGCCTGAATTCCATAGCGACTATTCAGAATTTTCAACTGGACATATCTTTTGATTCCCGATATGAAATCTTGATTTTTCGGATTCGTTGGAAAGATATTCACTATTAGATTCCATTATTTTTGGTTTCACTAAAATCCGGATTGTTTTGCACCCGGTACATTCAATTGAAGTTTGAAATCGAATTATCGAACTACCGCGCCATTTTCAATTCTATTTATAATTATATATAAATATTTATATTCTAACGACGACGCGTATAATATATACGTTCGAATTATATTCAAAATAAATTTCTCGTCGATATTATTTAAAATAATTCATGTTAAATAATCAGAATTCGCTAAAATTGCCAAAATAAAAATTTCAAACTGGCTCGCATTTTACGGGTTGTTACACCGTGTCTGTTTTTTTCAACTCCGGACTATGTGCACGACCATAGCCTGCCTGAACCTACACTGACGCACCTACTCAGCCGTCTTTCTGGTCGCTTACAATCAGCCCAGTAATCGTGCCCCACCCCACCCTAGTCCCTAGGGTATCGTGATACATCTAAGAGGGTTACTGCTGAAAAGGACCACGTAACTAGGGTTTCTAACGGGTTAAGTGTGGTTAACCCTATCCAATCATGTATCAAGTTGGTTAAGTGTATCCAAGTGGTTCATGACTTAACCCTATCATGTGGCATTAATTAACTTAATGCGCCCAACCTCTCACATTAGACTTTGTTGTGGTTACTGGATGTGCCGGGCGGGTCCGAGCAGCTTTACACCACAACCTAGTCTAACCTCGGGTTTCAAGCGCGATATGACCAACTACTCACATTGGGTCCTATTGTTTGTAGCCACTGGATTTGTCGGGCGGTTCCAGGCAGATTTATGCTACAAACTCAACCCAACCTCGAGTTGTCCACTTCGTGGTTTTCTACATGTCATGACCACATTCAAGTTTTCAAGCATAATCAATTTTCATTTCACATTTCAAGTCATGTTTTTCATGTCATTTCAAGTTCGCCTAACTACCCATAACGTATTCCCATCGCACGTAAATTCGCATCAATACAAATAGATCAAGAAGGGGAACATAACAATATGACAAAGATGGGCATAAGGTGGTAAAGTTGTTCATAAGTTAAACATGATGATATTTGAGGCAAAGGTGTTCATCACAACTAGCATATAGGATTATTGGCCTCAAAACATGTATGACATCAAACTTAGCAAATAGGGTGATAACATGGTAATAGTTGACATAGAGTGATAAACTTGTGACTAGCATGTAGTTCAACATCATAAGCAAGTTAACATCAAGGTTATGTGGGGTTCTATGTTGCATTATGCATAATCCCCAAATAAAGCTCATAGCTTTCTACCCAAAAATCAAGATGAACGGTACTAGGTTCATGATAGTTCCACAATCATAGATCAAAAGATTCATGAATGGATCTATGCATACAATGATAGACCTAAGACAAGTATTACACAAAAATCCCATTTCAACTTGCTACATGTTCATATTAATTTCATAGTTTAAATCTAAGAGTAGAGTGGGGCTTACAAATCGTGGCTATGAGAACTAGAACAAAATAGAACAAGATAGAGACGTTGTAGAAGCTCTAGGAATGATGTAGCAACACTAGAAATCTCCAAATAATAATAAGCTCCACACAAAGCCTTGAGAAATAAGTAGCTCCTTTGATTTGATGGAGAAAGATTGCTCCTTTGCCTTAGATCTAGTTTAGAACTCTCAAGCTCTCAAGATGAAGATGGAGGCCATGATTAGGGAGCATTTTGGCAGCACTTAGTTGTTAGGATGATTTGTGGTGGTTTAGGCTAGGTCTTAGGGTGTTTTTATAGGAGTAGAGACAAGTTTAGGCCATAGGATTAACCCTAGTTTAGATCTGAACCATCAAATCTCGTCATAGGCCAGCTGAACAGACCCAAAGGAGCAAACAGGTGCACCAGGCCAACATGGCCCGACCAGGGAGGTCGACCCCCAGGTCGACACCCAGGTCGACACCCAGGTCGACTCCCCAGTCGACCTGGGGCTGGGGCAGGTCGACTGCCCAGTCGACCCCCCAGTCGACCTAGGGCTGGGTGGGAAATTTTCCCGCCCAGTCTGTTTGGGGCTGAATTTGAATTTCGGGCTGAATTTTGAATTTTCTGAAATCTTCTATGGGCCATAACTTGGTCATACGAACTCCGATTTACGAAATTTCGGACTCGTTTTCAAGCAGAATTTCGAGACGAACACAATGGCGTAACCCGTTCCCATTGATTCTTAACTTATAATTTAATTTTGCCCTGATTTCTTGTTTTAACATGTTATAAAAAGTTCGGGTTGTTACAGACTGCCCAAAGGGAAACCAATCAACGCCCCCGATTAAGGGAGATCAAAAGACACAAAAAGGACACTTCGTGAAAGACAGAAAGATCGACTTGAAAAGTCAAAAATACCCCTTCAATATGTGGGGGACAAATGTTACTACCAAAATTAACTCTGAAACCAGCTGATGGTGAAGGGGTATCGGAAGAATACAAGTACAGAAGAACCTTCCGAAAGCCAGAAAGAATAATCTGAGAGCGACATAAACCAGCACCTCCCTTAGAAGAGAAATCCTGAAAGCTACAAAAGGCCAATAGAACCAATTCGATAGAGTAATTCCGGCGACATCAACCCGGCAGGGGATTCTTCGGCGAAAGAACATCTAAGCTGGAAGCCAAGAAAGATGAATGAAAAGAGATCCGCCAATTGAGACCCGAAAGGCCGATAAGGCCTTTAATGTTAACCTTCCCAAATACCAATACACCAAGAAGCTAGAACATCAAGAGCATCGAACTAGAGGTACGTAGAGGATATCTGTAACCAGTTTCTGAAACACCTACTGTATAAGCACTAAAAAGTTGTTTTAATAAACAGCAGACAAATCACCTAGAGAAACCTTATGTAGCATCAGGCTATACCTCGAAATACCACCGAAAAGTAGACTGAAACCCCAGAAGGGATATAAGCTATCCACACTTGCATGTTTAGCACAGACACTTATAGCGACTCCGAACTGGCAATTATCCACATATATAATGAGGACAGGCTCCTCTAAGTATTCATGGGAAAACCAGAAGCTTACATCCAAAAGTCTATGATCAAGAGCATGCAACCAAGAACTCAAAATACCTTTCGAAGAGCTACAAAGACAACAAGAAAATATCAGTCTCAAAGAGGCTCCAGGCCAGTTGAAACCTCCATTGCGGAAGCCATAATTAACATTGCAAAACGACCGAAAGCGAAAACATTCAAGGCCAAGGAAAAAAGGCAGCCGACAAAGACTCTTGAAGGCCCAAACGGCCCAACAGTGGAAGGGGAACCTGGTCCCTATAAATAAGACCTCAGGGGTCACATTAAGAGGGAAGATTCTGATACTTCCTCGCTCAAAAAATAAATCCTGTTACTTAGATGAATTGGAGAATTCCTCCTATTTCTGTTCATGTACTCTAAATCGAAGATTAATAAAAAGCAGATTCATACTTATGGCATTCTCCTGTGAGTTTATCATTTTATTCCTTATCTATTATTGTTATGATTTACTGTTTGCCTCCTACATATGCATGGATCCATGTCAAAACCCCTCCGCAGATCGGGTTAGACACCCTTTCCTGTATGTTTAATCCCTTCCTACAACCTTAAACCCTTTTGACGAGTTTGGATCCTTTAGCGAGCTTGGTGTAGAATTCCTTCCCACCATTCGTTAAGTCTTTTATTAGGTTCTGTGATTAATGGCTTATCTCTTCAAGGCGCTGGCCCCTTGGGACAGCGATCTAACCCGACCCCGTGAAGGCATATCAGCCTATTTTTTCCCTTAGATCCGTTTCCATCGACCTATCTTCGATGTTGACGAAAAATATTAACTAAAACTTACTTTAAGCTTATTGAATTCGCTTAAAATCTTTTTTATAACTTAATTTACCAAACTCAGTTTAAATATAAACCCATTCATAAACTCACTTTGAAATTCAATTATATTTCATCAAAATTGTGGTTACTTAATTAAATGAACTTCATTTAAGAAGTAAGTTCTTATATTATTATAATTTACTTTATCATTAACTGAAATATTAAATTTCTATTTAAAAACATTATTAAGTTCAACAACTACTCGTTACATTATTTCATTAGATTAATTGGCACAAACTAATTTAATAATCAATTTCAGTTAAAATAGTTGACTTAGTCAACTCTAAAACATGATTAACTCGTTGATCAATTCTAATTAGTCTTTTAATTTAAATTAATAAATAGTATAATTAATTAAAATAATCTCATTTACTTTGATTATTATTAAATGAATAATAATCAATTTCAAAATAATCTAATTTTAATTGTTTCTTAAAAACAATTAATCTCAGTTATTAATTGTTGCTCTAATCCCCGCTCACTTGCTTATCAATCTTAGTGATATAAGAATTAGCTTTATAAATCATCTAGTAATTAATTAAAAACCTAAATAATAAATAATTATTTCTTTTTTATAAACTTCATTTAAAAAATATATTTTAAAATCTATCTTCGGTTATAAAATGAATTTTATAACTTCATTTCTAACGATTCACCTTACGGTAAATCAATCTTTATAAAACGATGTATAATTTAGGCCATATACTACCAATTTCTCAACCAATATTTCCCATTGGTTAATATCAAAATAAATGTTGAATTTGGATTCAACAATCAATCATCCAATCATATTCAGTTAAAAATTCATATAATGATAATATGAAAATAAACAATAAATCCAAGGAATCCAATTGGATCCCTCCAGTTTGTTCTTTCCTACATCCAATAGGTTAATCATTCAATACGACAATTTATATTAAATGTGAATAACTAATTTAACCGATAATGGCCAACAAATACCAATAATTCAAGCATCCAATTAAATTTAATACATTTATATTATTATTGAGACGACCCTGAACTTCCCCGGTCTCCGAGGAGAAGAGGAAGAATGGATTGCCTTGAGGACAAGACGAATCAAAACACAAACAGAAGAACATTTCATTGCTTATTACAACAATTTAATCGAAATACAAGAATATTCCAGAGTATACATGAATAAGTATTACACATTTACTAAAAACAGAGATTTACAAGTTACAATGCAGCGGAAAATAATACAAAATACAATTGAAAAGAATATACAGATACAGAGCTTTCTGAATATCATTCCAGCTGTAAACCAAGATCCTATGAATATAAATCTGCAAAACCAAAACTACTAGCTACCCATGTGGAAATAGGGGCACCCAGAGTTTAGGTTAAAGTAATAAACTCCAGGTCAGTCATGTGATTGTTATGAGAACTAAAAAAGTTACCCATCTTTATTTTAAAGTTCGGTAAATCAAGGGACCACGTCATATAACACGGAACGGGTTTAAACCCCAAGAATACCAGTGCATATAACAAACAACACAATGCTAAATAAACGAAATGAAGCTATTATAAGACTCATGTCCCATCACACAATGCAACGCAAGCCGGAGGATAGAGTTTTACCTTATAATAGCCAAAAATGCTTGGTACATGAAATTTCATCTTTTACTATTACTATAAGTGCATAGTGTCAAAACATTTTCAAATATAAATGTATCAATCATAGACGGCATAAGTGCTCCATCCCACTATGTTGCCATACTAGGCTCTACAATCAAACCCGCAAAATGTCGTATTGGAAGTTGGATTTCCATCTGTGAACCAAAGCAAGGGATCGTCCTTACCGCTTTGAGACGCTCTAGCTCGCCCCTCAGGCAAGCGCGCAGGCAAGCCTTGGATCATCAGGGCCGGTCCACTCGATGTGGATTAAAATGCCTGAACACTACATTTCCCCGCCCTATGGGGCATCAACTGTTCATATCCCGACCAAACTATCGGCCCCCAAACGATCTATATAACTGTGGCGCCTCGTTGTCCATCGTCCACATAATAAAACGTCAGGGCTTGCAAAACGCTGACACCACTCCTAGCTAAAAGGAAATGCATTCCCTCACAGATGTCCTCTCCCGTTTCTGGACCGGGGTGTGAGGCTCGCGAATTAATTCTACACAAAGCTATGCTATATTAAAGCCGTGCTTTGATCATCAACCACAAGACTCTGCTTTTCAACAAAAGCCTTGATCTTTTGCATCTCAGCATGTCACATGGGTAATTCACGCTATGCAACCGATGCATATCAATCACACAGAATGATATCCGATGTCAGACATATATCCATTTACAAGTTCGTTCTGGGTCTGAACGAAACCAGAGGCACCTTATTCCTCGTCCCATATGTACAATACAGGGGAGAGGCCCACACATATTCGGTCGATCTCCAAGTACGTCTGGATGATCACCACTTATTACCTTGTCTTGGGTGTACAGCCCAATCAAGGCATCAGTAATCATCCAAACGATGTGAAGAATTCCGGTCTTCAACCACCGTCTTCATCCTCGACATATCGTCGAATCAGTTATTCAGAATGGGATAAACCCGGTCTTTCTGAATAATTTGCATATAAAATAAACAAGTGCTATATAAACACAACATACGCCTCATTCCAATCCAGAATATTTCTTTATTTAAATATTCATATCCTTTGGGAAAGGTTCCCATTAATTTTATCAAAGATAAATTCTTTAAATTTATTCTTTAATCTTCCTTTAGATATCATTTCAAACCAAATTAGGGTTTATCCAAACTAGTCGGGATTAGCGATCCTTACCGAAGTATTCATTTGTTTTAATTTCCCAATCCCAACCTATACATCCCATGAAGTAAAAAAGGAAATACTTCATATCTAACACCACGGTGTTATCGGTAAAATTAATTACCATTTCGCGTTCAAATCTAATTAAAGATTTAACTATCGCCTGGAGCAAAACTGATGATACTCCATTCTCGATCATTTCTTGAATTTGATAATTTTAGTTATCAAATTCACCTTTCAATCTATTTAAAGATTCATTAAAACTCTAATCCAATTTTAATTTCCCAAAATGATTACTTAATGATTACTCAAATCCAGGAAATAAATCATGTCTTTAACTGGGTTAAAAAACTAATTTCGTTTAAAACACAGTTCACGATAAATCCAAAATCACATTCCATTAATTATGAAATCTTCAAGGAAAACAGATCAATATATAAATCGATATAAACTTCCATATCCGACTAATAATATAAATGGAATAATGACAAAGCCTTTTAAATTCCATATATTTTAGCAGTCTTCCTCCACAGAAATTCACTTTGATTATTACCAAATCGAATTCAATTCCATTCCAATTTATTTTAATAAATTGGAAAACTTTACATTGGAAAATATCCTTTAAATCTTAACAAAAGATCTATAAATTCCAAATCACATTTCACTGTAAATCGGGTTAAAGAACGAATGTCGCTAAAAACACAGTACACGATAAACCCAATTCACATTCCATTTTATTCCATTTATTAAATATAATTGGAAACTCTAACATTCTTAATTGAAAGATTTATTCTCTTCACATGGGTTTGAAGAACTGTGTTACTGAAGACACCGTTCACGACAAACCCAAAATTCCATTTGATATTAAATACATGGCTCTGAATAGAAAATATATCGGCTTATATTCAATATCAAATACTACAACCAACAAATATCATATTGGAAATAACGATATAAATATATCTTTCAGATTTCCATAACAGTATCTGTATAATCACGAAATCCAACATTGAAATATTCCGAAGACAATTTCGATTCAAATCCATCCCAATTTATATATTGGAAATCCTGGTTAATTTTAAAACCATTTCAAATCCAATTTATTTATTTAAAAATACTGGATTATAATTCTAGTTAATAACTAGTTCATTTCAATAAAAATCTATTTTAATCTTTTCAAATATGGAATTTTTCATCCCAATTCTTTCCAAATCATTTCTTATGATTTTACACTAATTATTGATATTTTTAATAATTTTATCAAGGCCCGTACATTCGATTTCAATAAACGGCCATCGAACTGCACTTACAACGACCTTTTCCGAATTTGATTTGGACATAATTCCAAATCCATCCGTTAGATTTCAAATCTCTAATATTCGTTAGAAAACTCTTTTCAATACGAACCCAACGGTCCTGTATTTAGGAGAATCAGACGGTCGGATCTCCCGTAATGTCCATTCGAAGTCAATGGTCAAAATTCGCGAACTGCCGCTACGTGGCGCGTTCTATTCAGGCCATTATATATATATATATATATATATATATATATATATATATATATATTTCGTCAATTTCCTATAAAAACGTATTTTATAAATAATTTTAGATTCGTTTTCAAAGCGATTTCAACTTCATATTAAATTTCAAATCAAAATTGAATATTCCATATCATCGATATATAAATGATAATATTTTCAAAACATTAGATTTTGAAATCACTTCGTTTCTATATTCATTATAAAAATGAATAAAATCGACATGAATATCGTTCACGTCCAAATGGTGTAACACCCCACCTCCGCTAGGGTCACTCACAAAGGGAATGCACTAGTTTTGGTGGAGTATTATCTAGGTAAACATGCACAGGGATATCACAAGGCAGAACATAAATAAAGCAGCGGTAGAAATTAAAAACCGAATTTTTATTATTTTCCAGAAAAGAGTCAAAAGCTCATATATCCAAGATACAAATTATTCCATTACATCAAGTTCATAATAAAGAAGCATAAACTTAAAACATAAGTAAATTATTCCCCATAAATAGCAGAAGCATCCATAGCATAGCCCAAGACCAAACCGTACATGAGCTGTCAGAAAGCAAGCTAAATCCAAGCTAAGAGCTAGTGTTTCCTCCCTGAGAACATGGGGGGAAGAAACGAAAGAAAAAGGGTCAGTCATAAAGACTAGTAAGCCCTAGTGACATTCAGTATGAAAACTAGTAAAGGTAGCATGACATGTGAAAACTGGAATTAAACATAAGGATGATAACAGATTAGTAGGATAATTAAGATAACAATATAAGTCAAGTCTGGCATCGCATATTCAAGGTTCGCTGCACCAACTGTACTAGTATTCTAACCCATGTCAAGTATTAACCATGAAATGATCCCTTAGCCCAGTGTCATGAAGTAACCCATTACGGGGTCCTACGGTACGATCTATTAATCGATCGGCTCCCTACAAGTCCTAGCTCGTCATGTGTCTGTGTCATACGGCCCTATCCTGAAATGTAGTTACATGTGCTAGGTCCACCATAGGGTGTATCAAGTCCTATGTTGCCAACCACCGACACGAATCAAGCACGCACAGTGTAAATCTACGGGTGCCCAATGCCTGCTTTTTCAACTCCGGGCTACGTGCACGACCATAGCCCGACTGAACCTACAATGGCGCACCTACTCAGTTGTCGTTCTGGTCGCTTACAGTCAGCCCAGTAATCGTGCCCCACCCTACCTAGTCCCAGGGTATCATGATACATCTAAGTGGGTTACTGCTGAAAAGGACCGCGTAACTAGGGTTTCTAATGGGTTAAGTGTTGTCATTCAAATTCGTGACTTAACTCTATCCATATCGTGTATCAAGTTGGTTAAGTGTGTTCAAGCAGTTCATGACTTAACCCTATCAAATCATCGTGTCAAGTTAGTTAAGTATATTCAAGTGGTTCATGACTTAACCCTATCATGTGGCATTAATTCATTAGTGCACGCCAACCTCTCACATTAGACTAACTATTGTGGTTACTGGATTTGTCGGGCGGTTCTGGGCAGATTTACACCACAACATAGTCTAACCTCGGGTTTTTGCGTGCAATATGACCAACTACCCACATTGGATCCTATTGTTTGCAGCCACTGGATTTGCCGGGCGGTTCCGGGCAGATTTACACTGCAAACTCAACCCAACCTCTAGTTGGCCATTTTCAAGTTTATCTAATTGTCATGCCCACGTTCAAGTTTTCATGTCTAGATTCATGTCAAGTTTTCAGGTCATGTTTCATGTCAAATCGTGTCAAGTTCATGTCCATATTCAGGTTCAAATCATAATAACGTTCATGTTCAAGTTTAAAGCTAATTTATGTTTTACCTAGTCTACCTAAATCGTATTCCCATCGCACGTAAGTTCGAATCGATACAAATAAATCTAATAGGGAATAACATAAAAAGGAACGGGTATAATGTGGCAAAAGTGATTACTAGCATAGCATGATATGACTTGAAATAAAAGATTAAAACATTACTGGCATATGAAATATTGGCCTCAAACATAAAGATTCCAAATCTAGCAAGATAAGGTACTAGTCAAAATAACAGTTGCCACAAGGTGATAGTATAGTCATGGTAACGACTATCATAAGGTGATAGTATAGTCATGATACGACTGTCATAAGGTGATAGTATAGTCATGATACGACTTTCATAAGGTGATAGTATAGTCATGGTAATGATTGGCATAAGGTGATAGTCATAAACTTGTGACTAATAGTAGGTTCAACATGATAATATGAGGGGTTTGTCTTTTGATTCACAACATGAATAGGCCCCAAATCAATGTCATAGTAATATTCAATAGTCAAGATCCAAGATGAACGAGAATGAATGTAAACAGTCATCATACATAGGTCCAATTTCAATTTACATCATATTCATAATACATTTACAGTTTAAATCTGAAAATAACTGCGGCTTACAGATCGTGGTTCGAGAATTAGAAAAAGAGAGTCGATGTTGAATATGCTTAGTCAAGTCCTAATAGAAGTCCGCAAATCAGCAATTCCCTTAACGCAGTCTCAACGTAGAAGAAGCAGTCCCTCTCTCAAGCTTTTCAACCAGAATTAGAGCAGCATAAAGTCAGAAAGAATTTTGTGTAGAGAGACTGGTGTTAGGGGCTGTATTTATTGGGTCAGGTCAACGAATGTGGACAGAAATGAGGCCAAATACATCAAAGTGAATCCAGCTTCAGAAATGGGCTCGGGCACCAGGTCGACACTGTGGTCGACCTGGTCCTGGGTAGGTCGACTACATAGTCGACCCCCAGGTCGACCTGGTCCTGGGCAGGAAATTTCCCGCTCAGTCCATTCTGAGGTTTGAAATTCGAATTTTGAATTCGAATTGAGTCTGTTTTGAACTTGAAAACTTCTGAAAACTTCGAAAGGTCATAACTTGGTCATACAGACTCCGATTTTCGAAAACTCGGACTCGTTTCCAAGCAGAATTTCGAGACGAACGCAATGGCGCAACCCGTTTCCCTTGATTCTTATTTTAAAAATTAATTCTGCCTTGATTTATGGTTATTACACATTATAAAAACATGGGTTGTTACATTCTGGCCCCCTTAAAGGATTTCGTCCCCGAAATCTCTAAGTTAGGGAGGATGTGTCCTACCATCCAATCATGCATCTACTCAAAGCATCATCCACAGGAAACCATTGTCCTTAAGAGATTTCTAGTGTTGTATGAACATATGCAGTAAGTGTGTGTATATGTACTTATCTAATGCAAAAGATCAGGCGGTTACTGATTCAGTAAACCTCCTTAATGCAAAATATGTTAGTGTCATGAATCCAACATGTATGCAAATTCCTAGCATAGTTCATAATCTCTACATGAGTGCATAATCATTCATCCATATGCAACATCCAAGTGATAGCATAACAAGTTCCATCCATGAACAAGTATAAGCACTCATGCATATGCAACATGAAAATGTGACTGAGCCGATCTAGTGCCTAATGTGTGTCATGCATCCACTAGCAACCTCTTGCGACCACTTGCAACCATTTGCAAACATCAACCATAACATTTTTCAATCACATGTTTACATCCATATGGTCCTACCTAAGGTTCTCAAGATAAGATCGAGAAGATAACAAGACAAACATAGATATTAGAAGCATGATACAAAAAGGTTTTCAAGTTTATAGGAAAAAGAGATCGAGAATGTACCCTCAAAAAGAAATGGGTAAAGCGCGCGTATCTTCTCTTCGGTTTCCCAAGTTGCGTCTTCTTGGGTTTCACTCCACTGCACTTTCACTAGCTTGACTTCTCTATTCCTTAGCTTCATAATCTCCGTTCCTAAGATACGAACCGGAACTCGCCTTAATATCGCTTCTTTTTCCACTTTTACGTCTTCAAGGATGCTTGGCTCAACCACTTCGGCTGACTCATGCAAACATTTCTGGAGATGCGAGACGTGAAAGACGTTGTGTACTCCAGATAACTTCTCGGGTAAGTCTACCTTATAGGCCATTCGTCCAGTCATCTCAATGATAGGGAACGGTCCTACGAACCTTGGCGCTAGCTTTCCAACTGCCCCAAAACGAACTACATTGCGTAACGGAGAAACCTTTATAAAGACCATATCTCCGACTTCGAACTCTAAGTTTGTCCTTCTCTGGTCCGCATAAGATTCCTGTCTATCTTGGGCCGTTTTCATCCGTCTTCGTATCAACTCAATCTTCTCAGAAGTGTCTCTTATTATATCAGGGCCAAGTATAAGCCTGTCTGTCGTCTCCCACCAACAAGTTGGCGACTCGCACGGTCTTCCATACAGGGCTTCGAACGGTGCCATTCCGATGCTAGCTTGGTAACTATTGTTATATGCAAACTCCACGAGAGGAAGATGGTCTTCCCAAGTACCACCAAAGTCAAGAATGCATAGCCTCAGGAGATCTTCTAGTACCCTATTTACCCTTTCGGTTTGCCCATCCGTCTGTGGGTGATAGGCCGTGCTCAAGTTCAGTCGTGTTCCCATTGCTTCTTGCAGACTATTCCAAAACTGGCTAGTGAAAATCGAGCCACGATCACTAACTATACTAGAAGGAACTCCATGCAATCGTACTATCTCTCGAAGGTAAATAGACGCTAGCCCTGGTGTGGTCCTCTTGCTTTTCACCGGAATGAAGTGAGCACTTTTCGTGAGTCTATAAACTATGACTCATATGCTAGTATTTCCCTTCCTAGACCTAGGCAGTCCATCCATGAAATCTATCGAGATACTTTCCCATTTCCATTGCGGAACCTCCGAAGGATGTAATAGCCCAACAGGCTTCTTCGACTCGGCCTTTACTTGTTGGCGCACCATGCACTTCGAAACGAACTCTACCACGTCCTTTTTCATTCCAACCCAAAAGAAAATGCGTTTCATATCCCTGTACATCTTATCCCCTCCGGGATGTATAGTCATCTTCGAGTGATGCGCCTCTTCGAGAACTCTCCTTACTAAGTCTCCCACTTGTGGGACACATAGTCTTCCATCGCGCCTTAGCCATCCCTTGTCATCTATGGCATACCTACTAAGGTGACTTGACGTCTCACCCCCAATCAGCTTGTCCATGATTTCGACTATCTGTGGGTCTTCCTTCTGTGAAGTCCCTACTTGATCTAGAAGTGTAGGTTCTTCTTTGTTAATTTAGTAAGAGGGGCTGAAATCTTAGCGAATCCTTAATGAACTTCCTGTAGTAGCCCGCCAAACCGAGAAAGCTCCTCACCGCCGTTGCATTCTTAGGAATTTTCCAGTCCTGTACCGCAACTACCTTTGCGGGGTCCACGGCTATGCCTTGCTTAGAAACTACATGCCCAAGGAACCGAACTTCCTTCCTCCAAAAATGGCATTTGGAGAACTTAGCCTTTAACTGGTGTGCTCTAAGCGTTTCCATGATTTCCTTGAGATGCCTAGCATGCTCTTCTTCATCTTTTGAGAAGATCAAAATATCATCCACGAAAACTAGCACAAACTTGTTAAGGAACTCCTGAAACACCCTACTCATCAAATCTACAAAGTACGCGGGTGCATTTGTTAGCCCAAACGGCATGACGAGCCATTCGAAGAACCCGTCTGGAGTCCTAAACGCAGTTTTGTCAATGCTATCCTCAGCCACTCTGAGCTGATGGAATCCTGTGGCTAGATCGAGTTGAGAGAAAACAGATGCTCCCACAAGCTGGTCAAACAAATCGTCGATTCTTGGTAGCGGGTGCCTATTTTTCTTTGTCGGCTTGTTTAACTCACGATAATCTACGCACAGGAGAAGCGATCCATCCGCCTTAGTAGCGAATACCACCGCAGCACCCCATTCAGAAATGCTTCGTCTTATGAAATTTTTCTCAAGCAACTCGTTGATTTGTTTACTGAGCTCTCTTCTTTCTCGCGGGGCCATGTGGCTAACGGGCAATGAAACTGGCTTGGCATTATCAACAAGATAAATTCGGAACTCTATCTCGCGTTTAGGAGGTAATCCCCTCACTTCATCAAAGACATCTGGATATTCTCGGACCACTCTTACAGATTGCAAATTATCGTCGGACGAGTCAAGGGATTCAAGATAACATAACATGACCGGACCCTTAGGGTTACAAGAAATTTCAAGGGTATTACCAAGGCAAGTCATGAGCCTCACTACCCTTCTTTCACAATCAAGAATGGCTCCATAATCGGACAGCCAATCCATACCTAGGATCAAACCGTATCCCATGAATCCGAGAACATAAGCATTACACGTGAATTCTACGCTTAAGATAGAGATCCTCAAATCCACACATATCATAGATAAATGGGCGGAGCCCCCAATTGGATTTGAAACTATAACGGGATCCTCAACCAAACTAGTACTTAGGTGCAGATTTTCAACAATATCAGAAGAAATAAAAGTATGCGATGCACCAGAGTCAAATAAGGTTCGAACAGGAAAGTCAGAAATGTAAACAAGGCTTTCTACGGAAATATTACTACCTCGGTCAAGAGCTGGAGTGGTGTTGAGAGCATGCAACTGCCCTCCAGAAGGTCCTGCTCGCTGGGTCTGCCCTTGCCCCTGCCCTTGCTTCTTAAGGCAATCCTTGTTGATGTGTCCAGTATCTCCACAATGAAAGCATTCACCCAACTTCCTCTTCTTCTTTCTACAGTCTTTAGCTAGATGTCCAGTAATACCACAGAAGTTGCACTTCCTCGTCTCACGTGATTTGTTGTTGCTCTTGTTGTTCTTATTATTCTTGTTGTTCCCCTTCTTGAAATCAGCTTTCTTATTCTGAGTCTCGTTAGGCTTAACCTCCTTCTTGCTATTCTTGTCTTCCTCATGAAGTAGAGCCATATCCACCAAGCTTTCAAACGTCGCCCCCATGGGTATATGAGTTAGGGCCAAGCTGTGTAGTGGCTCGTTCAATCCTCGAGCAAAGCGTACAGCCTTTTTCTGGGCTGTGTTGACCAAATCCAAACCGAATCGAGCAAGCTGATTAAACTTATTCACGTACTCCCTAACAGACATATCCCCTTGCTTGAGTGCTAGGAACCTCTCCATCTGAAGTTTCTCCTCTGTTGATGATAAGAACTTAAGCCCAAACCTCTCTCTAAAGTCTGCCCAAGTCTCAACTGGCCTGGTAGCGTTGGTGACTTCCCACCAAAACGCAGCTTCCTCTTTCAGAAACCATACTGCCAACTGAACATTCCTATGGTCCTCCATATCAAAGATAATGAACAAGTCTTCTGTCTCCTTTAGCCAGTTTCGTGCCTCAACGAAGGTTTCAGTTCCAACGAAGTTCTTGCCGCCCATCGCTTTAAAGTCTTTGCATATTTTGGCAAAGGCAGTACCAGGAGGAGGAGGAACCGCAGCCACTGGGGGAGGAGGAGGAATGTCTGTCGTGCCCACGTCGTTGGCCCTGGCTTCTAAGTACCTTCGGAACCATCCAGGCACAGGTATTCCCTCAGGAAGGTTAAGATCGGCCATGCTGAAAAACGAAAAGAAAAGATTCAAACAAGGAAACAAAGGGAAGTGCTAATGGCTTCTTGGGGAATAACCTTTCTAAACATAAAACTTTTCTTGAAAAATGCTTCTTTATAAATAGTTTTGAAAACAGTTTCGGAAGGTTTTTAAAACTTTTGCTCAGCCTGGTAACCTTCTGCTCTGATACCAAATGTAACACCCCACCTCCGCTAGGGTCACTTACAAAGGGAATGCACTAGTTTTGGTGGAGTATTATCTAGGTAAACATGCACAGGGATATCATAAGGCAGAACATAAATAAAGCAGCGATAGAAATTAAAACCCGACTTTTTATTATTTTCCAGAAAAGAGTCAAAAGCTCATATATCCAAGATACAAATTATTCCATTACATCAAGTTCATAATAAAGAAGCATAAACTTAAAACATAAGTAAATTATTCCCCATAAATAACAGAAGCAGCCATAGCATAGCCCAAGACGAAACCGTACATGAGCTGTCAGAAAGCAAGCTAAATCCAAGCTAAGAGCTAGTGTTTCCTCCCTGAGAACCTAGGGGGGAAGAAATGAAAGAAAAAGAGGCGAAAGAAAAAGGGTCAGTCATAAAGACTGGTAAGCCCTAGTGACTTTCAGTATGAAAACTAGTAAAGGTAACATGACATGTGAAAATTGGAATTAAACATAAGGATGATAACAGAACTAGTAGGATAATTAAGATAACGAGATAAGTCAAGTCTGGCATCGCATATTCAAGGTTCGCTGCACCAACTGTACTAGTATTCTAACCCATGTCAAGTATTAACCATGAAATGATCCCTTAGCCCAGTGTCATGAAGTGACCCATTATGGGGTCCTATGGTACGATCTATTAATCGATCGGCTCCCTACAAGTCCTAGCTCGTCATGTGTCTGTGTCATACGGCCCTATCCTGAAATGTAGTTACTTGTGCTAGGTCCACCATAGGGTGTATCAAGTCCTATGGTGCCAACTACCGACACGAATCAAGCACGCACAGTGTAAATCTACGGGTGCCCAATGCCTGCTTTTTCAACTCCGGGCTACGTGCAAGACCATAGCCTGCCTGAACCTACAATGGCGCACCTACTCAGTCGTCGTTCTGGTCGCTTACAATCAGCCCAGTAATCGTGCCCAACCCTGCCTAGTCCTAGGGTATCGTGATACATCTAAGTGGGTTACTACTGAAAAGGACCACGTAACTAGGGTTTCTAATTGGTTAAGTGTTGTCATTCAAATTCGTGACTTAACCCTATCCAGATCGTGTATCAAGTTGGTTAAGTGTGTTCAAGCAGTTCATGACTTAACCCTATCAAATCATCGTGTCAAGTTGGTTAAGTATATTCAAGTGGTTCATGACTTAACCCTATCATGTGGCATTAATTCATTAGTGCACGCCAACCTCTCACATTAGACTAACTGTTGTGGTTACTGGATTTGTCGGGCGGTTCCGGGAAGATTTACACCACAACATAGTCTAACCTCGGGTTTTTGCGTGCAATATGACCAACTACCCACATTGGATCCTATTGTTTGCAGCCACTGGATTTGCTGGGCGGTTCCGGGCAGATTTACACTGCAAACTCAACCCAACCTCGAGTTGGCCATTTTCAAGTTTATCTAATTGTCATGCCCACGTTCAAGTTTTCATGTCTAGATTCATGTCAAGTTTTCAGGTCATGTTTCATGTCAAATCGTGTCAAATTCATGTCCATATTCAGGTTCAAGTCATAATAACATTCATGTTCAAGTTTAAAGCTAATTTATGTTTTACCTAGTCTACCTAAATCGTATTCCCATCGCACGTAAGTTCGAATCGATACAAATAAATCTAATAGGGAATAACATAAAAAGGAATGGGTATAATGTGGCAAAAGTGATTACTAGCATAGCATGATATGACTTGAAATAAAAGATTAAAACATTACTGGCATATGAAATATTGGCCTCAAACATAAAGATTCCAAATCTAGCAAGATATGGTACTAGTCAAAATAACAGTTGTCACAAGGTGATAGTATAGTCATGGTAACGACCGTCATAAGGTGATAGTATAGTCATGATACGACTGTCATAAGGTGATAATATAGTCATGATACGACTATCATAAGATGATAGTATAGTCATGGTAACGATTGACATAAGGTGATAGTCATAAACTTGTGACTAATAGAAGGTTCAACATGATAATATGAGGGGGTTTTCTTTTGATTCACAACATGAATAGGCCCCAAATCAATGTCATAGTGATATTCAAGAGTCAAGATCCAAGATGAACGAGAATGAATGTAAACAGTCATCATACATAGGTCCAATTTCAATTTACATCATATTCATAATACATTTACAGTTTAAATCTGAAAATAACCGGGGCTTACAGATCGTGGTTCGAGAATTAGAAAAAGAGAGTCGATGTTGAATATGCTTGGTCAAGTCCTAATATAAGTCCCCAAATCAACAATTCCCTTAACGCAGTCTCAACGTAGAAGAAGCAGTCCCTCTCTCAAGCTTTTCATCCAGAATTAGAGCTGCATAAAGTCAGAAAGAATTTTGTGTAGAGAGACTGGTGTTAGGGGCTGTATTTATAGGGTCAGGTCAACGAATGTGGACAGAAACAAGGCCAAATACGTCAAAGTGAATCCAGCTTCAGAAATGGGCTCGGGCACCAGGTCGACACCCAGGTCGACACTATGGTCGACCTGGTCCTGGGTAGATCGACTACATAGTCGACCCCCAGGTCGACCTGGTCCTAGGCGGGAAATTTCCTTCCCAGTCCATTCTGAGGTTTGAAATTCGAATTTTGAATTCGAATTGAGTCTGTTTTGAACTTGAAAACTTCTGAAAACTTCAAAAGGTCATAACTTGGTCATACGGACTCCGATTTTCGAAAACTCGGACTCGTTTCCAAGCAGAATTTCGAGACGAACGCAATGGCTCAACCCTACTGATTGGTAGAGCTAAACTAAGGAGTGTGAACTATACAAGTTCACAATAACATTTGGTTAAATAAAAGAAAAAGCTCCGGTGTATAGAGAGGACCTCACCGTTTACGAAGTAACCATAGAAACGATGGAACCCACTATTTTTTTTTTATCGCTAGAATTTATTCTTTCCGGGTAAAGTATCTTATCGGAAACTTAAAACAAAGAAAAAAATTAAGAAAAAGAAATCAATCAAAAAAGGGCGAGTCAAGTGATACAAAAAGAACTCTGTTCTTTGTTAGTCCTATCTATAAGAGGAGAGCATATGAAAAATGTAACCTGATTCTTATTTTAAAAATTAATTCTGCCTTGATTTATGGTTATTACACGTTATAAAAACACGGGTTGTTACAAATGGCGTTAATCTAATCAACATGGCTTTATATATTTAAATATATTCGTGTCCATCCCAAATCAGACATCAAAATCATATTTTGATTCTTTTACTAAATATTATTTTAAATATTCATTATTTTAAAATATTTGTCATTTTAAAATATTCATTTTTTCTGCACTAGAATTAGACAAAGTCAATCACCATATAATGTGATTATATGGATTTCATACACACATGTACACAACAACAATCAAACACAGTCAACCATCATCAGAGTGCATTCTACAATGTATAAGCATTAAATATAAATATTCAATGCTTACACAGCCTGTCAATCAATCAATCAATCAATCGACATACAGCTAATTATTGGGATTAGTGTATGTCATATATCATCCCAATACCCATGTGGGTTCCAATCACAAACACTGAATTTTATTTATGCAGTTGGGCGATATGTAAAATATATCGTCCCAATACATATCAGTAAAATGGTTGTTCATAAACAAATCGTCTGATTTGTAAATGAATATTTATTTTATACATATCAAAGTTAAAATTTATATTTTTAACGATAAAATATTTTATTCAACATATGAATATTCTATTTAGTTCATTTATACAATAAAAATAATATTTTATTGTTCTAACATTTTTTTAGAAAATATTGGCGGTACAACGACGCGATATCAAAATCGGTAATGTCTAGCATTACCCCTAACAATTCTAATCAATTCATTTCACCCAAACAACCAAATTCAACCAAATAATCTAATCAACCAAACCAAACAATCAAACAAGTCGTCCATGGTCTATGGACGAAGGGGAACAGTTCATATATGCAGTTATAAAGTAAATAACTATATAAAAACTTTAGCGAGGAGTTCTCACCTTTGGGATCCACTCCACCAGTTTTATTTTGAATTTCAGAACAGTCGGGATTTGCTTGACATTCTAGCGCAGTCTTCTCTACGCTGTTCACAGTAAAAATCATATTTTTTTCGCTTCATTCCAATAAATAAAAATCATATTTTTATTTCTACTTAATACATTTTTACAACGCTACTTTCTATATAAAAATTATATTTTTATATTTGCACTTCTTATAAATAAAGATCGTATCTATATCACAATGAAAACATTATAAAAATCGTATTTTTATCTATAAAAATAACATTTTTATAATTCTTCCTACAAAATAAAAATTATATTTTTATCGTCGTTCTGCATATATAAAAATCGAATCTTTATATTATTACATACATATGATAAAATTTGTATTTTTATCTAACTAAAATTTATATTTTCATATCGCTATTCAAATTATAAAAATCATATATTTATTATCTCTACAATATAAAAGTCATATTTTTATTATCTCTATAATCTAAAAATCATATTTTTATAGCAAAGTTCATATTATAAAAATTAGAATTTTATGCCGCTACATACCTTATAAAATCATGTTTTTATCTCAATGAATTTATTATAAAAATCAAATCTATTTATATTTAAAAATATAACCTTTTCCTATTATAAAAATATAATCTTTCTTCTAAATAAAAATATAAATAAAATCATATACTTTTTCTAATAAAAAATCTAACCTTTTCCCTTATTAAAAATCAGATCTTTTATTTTCTTTATAAATATAAACTGATTTTTTTATAATAAACTAAAAAAAACTTACATTGGAAATTTTGGAGGGGGGCTGACGTGGCTCGCGCCGGAGCTTGGTGGAGGGCTGGAGGGGCCAGGCGCAGGCGGCGCGGATCAGTGGGAGGCGGCGGAAGTCGAGGCTGGCAGCGGTGGGTGTTTGGGCTGATTTGGTGCGTTGGGCTTTGGATTGGAAGGTGGAGGAGAGAGTGGGGGGAGAGGGTGGCGCAGGAGGGGGGCGGCGGCCTTAGTGGCCGGCGATGCGGCGGTGGAGGGCTGGGACACAGCGGCGATGGGCTTTGATGAAGAGGAGGCGGGTTTTTTCAATTTTGACCTATGGAGAAGGTATGACGTAGGTTAGAGGAGTATAGGTTTATATAATTTAATTATTATTTAATTTTCACTTTATACATGTTTTTACAATCGAACCCCTATTCAAACCCAGCAACTGTCGCTCCTAGCTAATTACCCCCATTATGAACACAATGGGATATGTATCGTAGGCCAGTTCGACTGTTTCGATCAGTTTTCGCTAAAATCAAAATATAAATCTATACATTGAATTTGAACACACAGCCACATACGGACCCCAAAAATTCCAGAAAAATTATTTCTAACTTCATATTGACGATGAGGTCCTCAAAAAACTAATTTCATCAAATTTTAAGACCGTTTGAAAAATGGCAATTTTCTGGTCGATCCAAATTGATTGAAACTGTCAAAAACACGTTCTACTTCGCTATGCTCACATATTAATCCCAAAAATTATTAATTTTTGGATCTAGCAATAATTTGACATCCCGGATCCAACAAAAGTGGTTTCATCGAAAACGGAGGTCGTTTGCAAAATTTCCATTTTTAAGGGCTATATTTTCCATAGCGATTATTCTGGATTTTCAACTGGGCATAACTTTTTATTCCCGCTATGAAATTTTGATTTTTCGAATTCGTTGGAAATATATCTTCAAATAGATTCAAATAATTCTGGTTTTGCTAAAATCCGGTTTATTTTGAATCTTGTACATTCATTTGAAATTTGAAATCGAATTTTCAAACTACCGCACCATTTTTGATTCCTTTTATAATTAAAAATAAATATTTATATTCCAACGTCGATTCAAATAAATATATACATTCTAATTCTATTCAAATTAAATTTCTCATCGTTATTATTTAAAATAATTCATTTTAAATATTCAAAATTCATTAAAATTGCCAAAATAAAAAATTTTAATTGGTTCTAATTTTTCAGGTTGTTACAATCTCCCCCACTTAAAATCTTTTCGTCCTTGAAAAGGAACGAAGCTGAAATTTGTTTTACAAACCAACTCAACTTTCAGTTTGGCTTTCATTCTTCAACTTTTCAGTTTCTAGGAATTTCTAGTTTTTCAAAAATTTGGCTAACACCCTAAATTTTCGAAAAGTTCTCCATAACCTCCCTTGTACGGGAGCACCGGGAAAATCCCCAAACCGCCACATAGGCCCTCTCATCTCAAAAAGAAAAAGAAAAAGCCAAGTGGTTAGCCAATCGGCTCATAAAATCATCATCATCCAATAAATTAGTAAACATGTACCTATTTGTCGGGCATACAATTTTATTCCTCTTCTCTAGCCTGCTTGCTATGACCTATTCAATGTATATATAAGTATATGCATGCAAATGTGATAAATTTTCAATACAGTTCGAATTTGACTTGATTTGGCTAATGGTTCCCAATTTTAATTAGTCAACCAATAATCAAACAACACAACCAGCAATCAATTAGTTGAATTAACATTTCAAATTCATAATTTTGACATATATACAGAAAATCATGTTTTTGATGCCAAGTCACAACAATATATTCTAACTATATTTTGATTTTCACACCAGTCAATTGGAAATATATAAATATCCCATTTTCAACACTTGAATATTAACACTGATGATGGCACGCCATCACCAGAATCATACCCGGGCAACTAGAGTGTGATCCTATATCCATCCTGTATATTTGAGGCTTGAATACACGTGGATCAAACGTATATTAAAATCTCTATATACCCAATAGTCCAAATCGATTTAAAATAAATATTCAAATACGTATAATCAAGTTTAGATTTTCAAAACAAAATTCGTTTTCATTTTTATTTTAAAAATATCACTCTTCACACTCGTTCTAGGATACTACTGATCCTATCTCTAACGAGTCATTCCTATTGGATATTACTAATCCAATCTCTGATGAGTTCTTTCGTTTGGTTCTAACGTGTCTTGTTCCCCGAGCTCTGTAAACCAAAGCTCTGATACTACCTGAGACGACCCTGAACTTCCTCGGTCTCCTAGGAGAAGAGGAAGAACGGATTGCCTTGAGGATAAGACGAATCAGAATGCAAACAGAAGAACATTGCATTGCTTATTACAACAATTTCATCAGAATACAAGAATATTCCAGAGTATACATGAATAAATATTACACATTTACTAAATATCAGAGATTTACAAGTTACAATGCAGCGGAAAATAATATAAAATACAACTGAAAAGAATATACGGATACAGAGCTTTCCAAATATCATTCCAGCTGTAAACCAAGATCCTGTGATTATAAATCTGCAAAATTAGAACTACTAGCTGCCCATGTGTAAAATAGGGGCACCCAGAGTTTAGGTTAAAACAATAAACTCCAGGTCAGTCATGTGACTGGTATGAGATCTAAAACAGTTATCAATCTTTATTTTAAAGTTCGATAAATCAAGGGACCACGTCGTATGACACGGAACGGGTTTTAACCCCAAGAATACCAGTGCATATAACAAACAGCGCAATGCTAAATAAAGAAAATGAAGATATTATAAGACTCAGGTCCCATCACACAATGCAACGCAAGCCGGAGGATAGAGTTTTTACCTTATAATAGCCAAAAATGCTTGGTACGTGAAATTTCATCTTTTACTATTACTATAAACGTATAGTGTCAAAACAATTTCAAATATAAATGTATCAATCATAAACGGCATGAGTGCCCCATCCCACTATGTTGCCATACTAGGCTCTACAATCAAAACCACAAAATGTCGTATTGGAAGTTGGATTTTCATCTGTGAACCAAGGCAAGGGATCGTCCTTACCGCTTCGAGACACTCTAGCCCGCCCCTCAGGAAAGCGCGCAAGCAAGCCTTGGATCATTAGGGCCGGTCCACTCGATGTGGATTAAAATGCCTAAACACTACGTTTTCCCGCTCTATGGGGCGTCAACTGGTCATATCCTGACCAAACTATTGGCCCCGGAACGACCGATATAACCGAGGCTCCTCGTTGTCCATCATCCACATAAGTAAAACGTCAGGGCTTGCAAAATGCTGACACCAATCCTAGCCAGAACGAAACGCATGCACTCCCTGATGTCCTCTCCCGTTTCTGGTTCACACCGAAGTGTGAGGCTTGCAAATTAACGCTACACAAAGCTATGCTATATTAAAGCCGTGGTTTGATCATTAACCATAAGACTCTGCATTTCAACAGAAGCCTTGATCATTTGCATCTCACCATGCCACACCGGCAATTCATCCTACACAACCGATGTATATCAATCACACAAAATGAAATCCGATTTCAGACACACATCCATTTACAAGTTCGTTTTGGGTTTGAACGAAACTGGAGGCACCTTATTCCTCGTCCCATATGTCCAATATAAGAGAGAGGCCCTCGCATATTCAGTCGATCTCCAAGTATGTATGGACGATCACCACTTATTAACTTGTCTTGGGTGTACAGCCCAATCAAGACATCAGTAATCATCCAAATGATGTGAAGACCTCCGGTCTTTAACCACCATCTTCATCCTCGACATATCGTCGAATCAGTTATTCAGAATGGGATAAACCCGGTCATTCTGAATAACTCGCGTATAAAATAAACAAGTGCTACAAAAACACAACATATGCCTCATTCTAATCTAGAATGTTTCTTTATTTAAATATTCAAATCCTTTGGGAAAGGTTCCCATTAATTTTATCAAAGAAAAATTCTTTAAATTTATTCTTTAATCTTCCTTTAGATATCATTTCAAACCAAATTATGGTTTATCCAAACTAGTCGGGATTAGTGATCCTTACCGAAGCAATCATTTGTTTTAATTTCCCAATCCCAACCTATACATCCCATGAAGTAAAACTGGAAATACTTCATATCTAACACCACGGTGTTATCGGTAAAATTCGTTACCATTTCACGTTCAAATCTAATTAAAGATTTAACCATCGCCTGGAGCAAAACTGGTGATACTCTATTCTCGATCATTTCTTGAATTTGATAATTTTAGTTGTCAAATTCACCTTTCAATCTATTTAAAGATTCATTAAAACTCTAATTCAGTTTTAATTTCCAAAAATCATTACTTAATGATTATTCAAATCCAGGAAATAAATCATGTCTTTAACTGGGTTAAAGAACTAATGTCGCTTAAAACACAGCATACGATAAACCCAAAATCACATTCCATTAATTATGGAATCTTCAAGGAAAACAAATCAATATATAAATCGATATAAACTTCCATATCTGACTAATAATATAAATGGGATAACGACAAAGCTTTTAAATTCCATATATATTAGCAGTCTTCCTCCACAGAAATTCACTTCAATTATTATCAAATCGAATTCCATTCCAATTTATTTTATTAAATTGGAAAACTTTACTTTGGAAAATCTCCTTTAAATCTTAACAAAAGATTTATAAATTCCAAATCACATTTCACTATAAATCGGGTTAAACAACGAATGTCGTTAAAAACACAGTTCACGATAAACCCAATTCACATTCCATTTTATTCCAATTATTAAATATAATTGAAAACTCTAACAATCTTAATCAAATGATTTATTCTCTTCACATGGGGTTTAAGAACTGTGTTACTGAAGACACCGTTCACGACAAACCCAAAATCCCATTTGATATTAAATACAAGGCTCTAAATTGAAAATATATCGGCTTATATTCAATATCAAATACTACAACCAACAAATATCATATTGGAAATAACGATATAAATATATCTTCAAATTTCCATTACAATATCTGTATAATCACGAAATCCAACATCAAAATATTCTGAAGGCAATTTCGATTCAAATCCATTCCAATATATATATTGGAAATCCTGGTTAATTTTAAAACCATTTCAAATCCAATTTATTTATTTAAAAATATTGGATTATAATTCTAGTTAATAACTAGTTCATTTCGATAAAAATCTATTTTTATCTTTTCAAATATGGAATTTTTCATCCGAATTCTTTCCAAATTATTTCTTATGATTTTACACTAATTATTGATATTTTTAATAATTTTATCAAGGCCCTTATAGTCGATTTTCATAAACGGCCATCGAACTTACAACGACCTTTTCCAAATTTGATTTGGACATAATTCCAAATCCAGTCGTTAGATTTCAAATCTATAATTTTCGTTCTTTTTGATACGAACCCAACGGTCCCGGTTTTAGGAGAATCCGACGGTCGGATCTGCCGTAATGTCCATTCGAAGTCAATGGTCGAAATTCGCGATCTGCCGCAGCGCAGCGCGTTCTATTCAGGCCATTATATATATAATACATATATTATATATATTTCGTCGATTTCCTTTCAAAACATATTTTATAAATTGTTTTAGATTCGTTTTAAAAACGATTTCAACTTCATATTCAATTTCAAATCAAAATTGAATATTCCATATCATCGATATATAAATGTTAATATTTTCAAAACATTAGATTTTGAAATCACTTCGTTTCTATATTCATTATAAAAATGAATAAAATCAACATGAATACCGTTCATGTCCAAATGGCGTTAATCTAATCAACATGGCTTTATATATTTAAATGTATTCATGTCCATCCCAAATCGGACATCAAAATCATATTTTGATTCTTTTACTGAATAATATTTTAAAATATTCGTTATTTTAAAATATTTGTCATTTTAAAATATTCCATTTTTCTAAACTGGAATCAGACATAGTCAATCACCATATAATGTGATTATATGGATTTCATACACACATGTACACAACTACATTCAAATACAGTCAACCATCATCCAGAGTGCATTCTACACTGCATAAGCATTAAATATAAATATTCAACGCTTAGACAGCCTGTCCATCAATCGATCGACATACAGCTAATTATTGGGATTAGTGTATGTCATATATCATCCCAATACCTGTGTGGGGTTCCAACCACAAACACTGAATATTATTTGTGCAGTTGGGCGAAGTGTAAAATATATTGTCCCAATCCATATCAGTAAAATGGGTGTTCATAAACTAATCGTTTGTTTTGTAAATGAATATTTATTTTATTCATATCTATGTTAAAATTGTATTTTTAACGATAAAATATTTTATTCAACATATGAATATTCTATTAAGTTCATTTATACAATAAAATGATATTTTTATTGTTCTAACATTTTTTTAGAAAATTTTGGCGGCATAATGGCGCGATATCAAAATCGGGTAATGTCTAGCAATACCCTTCTTTTGATATTGGCTCGCGTCATACACACATAACAATTCAAATCAATTCATTTCACCCAAACAACTAAATTCAACCAAATAATCAAATCAACCAAACCAAACAATCAAACAAGTCGTCCATAGTCTGTGGACGACGGGGAACAGTTCATATATGCAGTTATAAAATAAATAACTGCTTAAAATTTTTAGTGAGGAGTTCTCACCTTTGGGATCCACTCCACCAGTTTTATTTTTGAATTTTAGAACAGTCTGGATTTGCTTGACATGCCGACGCAGTCTTCTCTACGCTGTTCATAGTAAAAATCATATTTTTATCGCTTCACTCCAATAAATAAAAATCATATTTTTATTTCTACTTCATATATTATTGCAACGCTTCTTTCTATGTAAAAATTATATTTTTATATTTGTACTTCTTATATATAAAGATCATATCTTTATCATAATGAAAACAATATAAAAATCATATTTTTATCTATAAAAATTACATTTTTATAATTCTTCCTACAAAATAAAAATTATATTCATCCTGCATATATAAAAATCAAATCATTATATTATTACATACATATGATAAAATTTATATTTTTTTCTAACTAAAAATTATATTTTCATATCGCAATTCAAATTAAAAAATTCATATTTTTATTATCTTTATAATATAAAAGTCATATTTTTATAGTGAAGTTCATATTATAAAAATTAGATTTTTATGCCGCTACATACCTTATAAAAATCATGTTTTTATCTCAATGAATTTATTATAAAAATCAAATCTATTTATTTTTAAAAATATAAACTTTTCCTATTATAAAAATATAATCTTTCTTCTAAATAAAAATATAAATAAAATCCTCTACTTTTTCTAATCAAAAATCTAATCTTTTCCCTTATTAAAAATCAGATCTTTTATTTTCTCTATAAAAAGAAACTGATTTTTTTATAATAAATTAAAATAAAAAAAACTTACATTGGAAATTTTGGAAGGGGGGCTGACGTGGCTCGCGCCGGAGCTTGGTGGAGGGCCGGAGGGGCCAGGCGCAGGCGGCGCGGATCAGTGGGAGGCGGCGGAAGTCGAGGCTGGCAGCGATGGGTGTTTGGGCTGATTTGGTGCATTGGGATTTGGATTGGAAGGAGGAGGAGAGAGCGGGGAGGAGAGGGCGGCGCAGGAGGGGAGGCGGCGGGCTTGGTGGTCAGCGATGTGGCGGTGGGGGGCTGGGACACGGAGGCGACGGGCTTTGACGAAGAGGAGGTGGGATTTTTCACCGAAGGAGAAGGTTTGACTTATGTTAGAGGAGGGTAGGTTTATATAATTTAATTCAATTATTATTTAATTTCCACTTTATACATGTTTTTACAATCGAACCCCTATTCAAACCCAACAACTGTCGCCTCCAACTAGTTACCCCAATTCTGAACACATTGGGATATGTATCGTAGGCCAGTTCGGCTGTTTCGATCAGTTTTCGCTAAAATCAAAATATAAATCTATACATTGAATTTGAACGCACATTTCAATTTACTGGGGCCACATACGGACCCCAAAAATTCCAAAAAAAAATATTTCTAACTTCGCATTGACGATACGGTCCTAACAAAACTAATTTCATCAAATTTGAAGACCGTTTGAAAAATGGTCATTTTCTAGTCGATCCAAATTGACTGAAACTTTCAAAACACGTTTTACTTCGCTACGCTCACATATTAATCCCAAAAATTATGAATTTTGGAATCTAGCAATAATTTGACATCCTAGATCCAACAAAAGTGGTTTCATCGAAAACGGAGGTCGTTTGCCAAATTTCCATTTTTAAGGGCTATATTTTCCATAGCGACTATTCTGAATTTTCAACTGGGCATAACTTTTTATTCCCGCCATGAAATTTTGATTTTTCGGATTCGTTGGAAAGATATCTACAAATAGATTCAAATATTTTTGGTTTTGCTAAAATCCGGTTTATTTTGAATCCTTTACATTCATTTGAAATTTGAAATCGAATTTTTAAACTACCACGCCATTTTCAATTCCTTTTATAATTAAAAATGAATATTTATATTCTAACGTTGATTCAAATAAATTTATACGTTCTAATTCTATTCAAAATAAATTTCTCGTCATTATTATTTAAAATAATTCATATTAAATATTCAAAATTCATCAAAATTGCCAAAATAAAAAATTTAAATTGGTTCTGATTTTCCGGGTTGTTACAATCATAAACGTAACCAACAAGGTAAGTTACCTCATTTGGAAATAATCGTTAAAATAACGATTGGTTTTCGATTAAATTAAACGAACGTTTAATTTAATCAGCTATATAAAAATATTTAACTTATATGCAAACCATCTTCAAATCATCCAACAATTAGCAAACAAAGCACACAAATATTTAAACTTGACTTATATAAATATAAGTGGGAGAACTGAGTAAGTTTATCTCATCTTGGTTTTATTTGTCGATTAAACAAGTTGTTTAATAAATTAAACAGTCGTTTAATTTTATCAAAATTTGCAGTAGCTTCCAGTGCTGACCAAACCATCTCCATAACATTGTGCTTGCGTATACGATCCCACCATCCTCTGGTTTGTTAAATTTTGTTAACGAGTTAAGAAGTTATTAATAATATAATTTAACCCGATTTTAAAATGATATAATTAACTTTAAATAATATTTAATTTACTCTAACTACGTGTTTTTAATGCAACACTGCCTTATATATATACTAACGGTATATTTTAAATGAGTATATATATTAACAATCAATACATATTGTACTTCATATATTAATTTAAACAAATTTTCTTTAATAAATCATGGACTTACTGTTTTTAACCGGCCCGATCCCACGCTGATGTTCTTCTTCCCGGTTAATATTTTAAACCATGTTGTAGCATATTCCCTCCAACCTACCCGTTCTTCAAACATAACTCTGGCATCACGTATTTTTCTCTTCGAAAGCCCATTGGCCCAATCCACCTCATCCACTTTCCCTGAACATGGTTGAATTAAACCGATCCTTCCCAGGCAACAACAAAATACCCGATCCCATTTTGTTTCCTGAACCGAAAAATACAACATCCTTCTTCATTTTTTTAAACGAACGCCTGCTCCTTGAAAACCAACTGCTGCCATCTCAGCCGAGCGCCATACTTTGGCTTCCACACCTCGCCAGAACCACCAGACCGTTGGCTTCCCTCTTCGGTCACCGCTGCTCGAACTTCTCTAAATAGTCCTCGCCATCCTCAAAACAATGGAACAAATACGTTTTCATTCAACTCTGATTTTCTCTCTCCACCATCACCTACACGAACTCCGACCACCACGTACGGCTACGCCTACTGCAGCTTCTCCATCCTCCTTCAGTGACCCCGACCCCTTGTTGTTTCTTTAACCTGCAAAAAATCAAAATCTGACCACACCCAGAAACTAAAAACCACCGCCTTTAAACCCCTCTAACGCCGCCACCACGACGTCGAACACCGCCACACCACCTCTGCCCTGACCAACTCAACCCAGGCTACCTTTCATCTGTTGACAACAACCCCTAACTCGGCCCCCACCGATCATTAAAAATCCAAAACCAACTGTTGATCCAAACTCAAAAACCAGATCTGTAAACGCCTACCACCATCGCAACAGTGCAACGCCTCACCAAATTTCAGGCGTGAGTTCCAGTGCCCTTCCCCTACATTTTCTCTTTTGATACCCAAGCCTAATTCTAAATGGATTGAGAGATTAAAAAAAATGTTTGAGGAAGACTTCATTTTTGTTCAACAAGGAAAATAAGAAGATGGAGTTATGTATTTATAGATGGATAACCGTGGGATTGAAGTATACATGGGGAGCACGTATTCTTGGGTTGTATGGCTGCCATGGAATTAGTTGTTAGCTGCCAAGAAAAGGAAATGTGGGCGACAAGTAAAAGGAATTTGATTTGTTTGTTCTTTTTTTGTTTTATTATTATTTAACTAGTTGAATTATTTGTATATACATTAAACGTTTAGTATTCACATTGCCACACACGATCTTCAAACGCGATGAAAATGGACGTGCTAATAAGTCTTGACGCTACTGTCCCAATGAAGCTTGTTTCATTGAAAACCGACTCCGTTCACATAACATCGTTATTTTAATTTTTAATTTATTTATCGGTTCACTTTTAAATATCGTCTACTGACAAAACAACTCTAATAGGCTCCAAACTGGAAAATTAACAATAACAAGCTATGCGTATTCTAATAAAATTGTTTCATCAAAAACGGGGATTGTTTGAAAATACATTATTTCTAACACTTATATAATATCGATATAATATAAATAAATTACAAACCAATTAAATTAAATAATAAAAAATTATTATTGTCATATATACATATATCCAAATAAAATAATATTTAACTTCAAATTCAACCTACATAGAAATTTAACTCAACATTACCATTTTTGGGTTAAACGATATTCAAATTATACAAAAATCCATATATATTTATTAATTAAATGTTATTATCTATAAACGATTCCATAGCGACTGTTTTAGAATTTGATTTGAAAATAACTTGCAACATATACGATAAAATCTCGATTTTTCTCTATCATTATAAAATTATAAACAAATAGATTCTAATGTTTCTTGTTTCGTAGAATCCTGACTTAAAACGAATTTTGTATATTTAACTGAAGTTCATAACTCAATATTATGAACTACCACGATGTTTCGAGTTCGTTTATAATCAAATATATAAAACGTCCAATCGTCGTTTAATAAAGAATTATATATTAAAATCCATAAATATTGCAAATATAATATTTAAAACAAGTTTGAATATTCGAATTCAAATGACCGAAAAATCCGGTTTAATACATTCTTTCCCCCTTAATAGAATTTCGTCCTCAAAATTACTAAGTAAGAAGAACGTTCCAAATCTAATTATTATAAAAATAATTATATTAAAATATTATCAAAATAATTCTAGGTCTTAAGTATTTTACGAAAAATTTGCCATTACCTCCTCTGTATTGTTCGATCCAAACCACTACAAACGCCACTCCAGGCCTCACATCGATCCAAAGAAAATAAAAACCAAGCGGCTACCCAACTCAAGGGTATAAAATCAATCACCCAATCAATATCATATTAAGGTTAACTATTTGTTGGGAAACTCAACTCCAGTCATGAAGCAAAGCATCTAACATCCCTTCCTTCTACCAAACTTGTACTAACTCAATATAATGCAATAACAAATACAGGTTCCAGCTATTAAGTTTTATTTCATATTGATTTCATTCAGATTTATTGTACTGAAATTTATTTTCTTAGTTTTCAATTCATATTCAACAGTTGATGAAATTTATTATTCGACCAATCTATCATCCAATAAATAAACAATCATAATACATAACCAATTTAGCAGTTTGCGAACAAATTAACAATAGTAAACTTTTATTTAATTCGTCTGGCTTTCCTAAATAACAAGGGTTTTTGCAAAGGGTGTCGAACTCTGGGACCAAAATTATTTTACTAATAAATCCAATCAAGTTATTTCTAGAGTTTGATTATTTGTAAATAACAGAAAATAAAGAAAAAGAAAGTGTTTTTTAAAATAAATGAAAGCAATTAGGGAGTAATGACATAAATTGAATTAATACTCATAAATAACCAAACAGATTAATATAGATCTAACTCATGTTTCTGTCACAAACATGAATCAACGATAATTAGGTTTTTAGAAACAAAATGTGAATAACGACAAGCATAACCTATGCAGGAGCTAAGCTCTTAAACAACCTTAGGCTATTAGGACAGATTCACTACTTTATTTCTAAAACCCTAAACATTAGATTTAAATCTGATAAGCATTAGATCGAACATGAATATACCCTGCAAAGGAGCATAACTCTTAAACGACACAGAATATGAAGGTTCAGATCTAACTCTTAGTTCAAATCGAGATCTATATGCATAAAGTCCTCGTCTTTTGGCTATGTGATTCATATTAAATCCAATCTATAAGCGTCATCACCCCTTAATTAAAGGGGATTGGCTAGACACAGCTAAATGATAAAATGTGAAAAAATAAATAACAAACATAAATAAAACTAAAACTAAAACTAAAAAGAATAAGGGAAGAATAGTTTTACTCCAAGAAATAGTTACAGAATAATGTAATTACAAATGAAGGAGATACAGTGCATTTGTAGCTGCTACGGCCAAGACTAAGTGGCCACTTACACGATGTGGGACAAAAGCCCTTTTCCCAATTAACAAATAAACCAAATGGCTAAATGTGAACGTGTGTGAATGGACATGCACATGTCATAGCTTGCGGGCATCAAATGGCATCAACTTCAATTGTTTGAGCATGAATAAGAACTTCATAACATCTGAGACAAGCGATCTTTATGAAAAGGCATTGGATCTTTAAAATATGCGGCAGAAGGTGGTTTGAACAACAACATTTCTTCTGGTCTTCAAGCTTTAATCCAGCTCTAAAAATCAACACTCTTCATGCACCAATTCTTCAAGATTTTCAACAATTAAGTGCATCGATCCATTTATCTTAAATAATCTGAAAAAACAACTATAAATACATATTATCAATTATTTTAAATAGAAAACAAGTTAAATAAGCGAATAAAATATACACATTTACGTGTATATCAAATACCCTCTCACTTATCTTTTTATTCATCCTCGAATAAACTAATCTAAGATATGTCACATTTTCATAGGAAATATGATTGCATTTAGCGTATGCAACAAGCCGTTAAACCCCTAAGTGTCCCTAGTAGGATGAGTGTTGTCTCATAAGGGTTTTCAGCTGATACTACCCACAAAATCCAAAGCGTCTTATGTACGTGGATTAAACAAATGATATATTTAAAGTCTTTAAAATTCCAAGGACTTTACCTAACTTCACTAACAACGGTTTAGTCCTAAATTATCCATCCCATTACTGGTGCAAAAATAAATAAAAAAATTCATGTTGAATCGTAATTCCTTGATAACGCTGTAATTGCCTTGAAGGTTAAGAGCGTGGTGTCAACCAAAGTTCTACACATCGATAATGTGAACCTAATCATTTACTGGTTTTTTTTCTTTGAATTATTTTGCACCAGTGTAACTATAATGTATTGGACATGAGTTATGCATAGATGAAGGAGAATTTTTTAAGTTCTAAAATTATTATGGATAAGAGGGCAAGTGTATTAGTTAAACTTCAAGCTACAAAAGATAAAGTAATACTAAGGCACATATGGACGTTTTGTTTCCTTTCATCTCCTCTACTACAATCCTCACTTCTAAGTACGGTATGATGGATGGGGATGGAATGGAAATGAATGCTTTATAATCAAGAATAATGAACGACTATTTTATTCTTGTAGAGTTTCTCTTTATTGCATTTTTTCCTTCCTTTTTCCCTTTTTTTGCATGATGAATGATGAGTGGAAATGGAGTAGAATGATACATTATATTATTTTATTTGATTCCACCTCTACTAAGAGAATCATAACCAACACTTCATGAAAGGAAAGTTTTATGCTCTAGTTACTCTACTTCTATAACCCTAATTCAACACACAAGTCTGGATTTGATGTTATATAAAAAGCTGAAAGGAAAGATAAGCAAAGTTTCGTAAGATAGATAACCCATATAAAATAAGATGTGGTATATGGTTATCTTACCTTAAAACAAGTACAGAGTGGGTAGTGTAATACTGGTATAGAAAGTGACGTTTTTTAACGTTTAACAATAAATCAGTAAAAAGGTCCTTAAGTATACCAATATAAGAAAAACTTGTCGAAACATGGATGTAACTCGACTAAAACTTGGGTTTGAATAATGTGGGGTATCGAAGAAGAATGTTACAATGAGTCATTTCTCCCTAAGTGGGCCAAGTGGAATTTAGAACTTACAAGTTTGAAAATTTGAGTGAGAAAAATATTATGCATGAAAACGAACTTAGAAAATCTAACTAATGTAGGTGCAACATCATTTTTATTTAATTTTTTTATGACTATTTTTACTTGCATATTCTAACATGTGTAACAAGGGTTGACGCGCTTACTCCAGAACACGACTGACGTCTGCACAGTCTCAAGCTAGCATCTTAGAAAGACACATTACGACTCAATGAATAAATAATGTTCATTCCCATCACCCAAAAATTCGAATTATCAAACAAGAACCAAGGTGTTATTTATGAATTTTAAGTTAGTCCTTTTTCAAAGTTTTACCTAGTTCATAAAATTTGATTGCTGATGTAATGTAAATAACCCCCACACTTGAGTGTGATTGTGTCCTCACAGTCGTTAATCAGACATATCTTAGTGAAAGGAAATTATTTAACAAGAGAATAATTACAAATGTACAAAAGAGGGTTAATGTGTCTTACCAAATGTAATGTGGCTCATGGAGGAACATGAGCTCTTCCTCTTGGTTGGGTGTTGGTCCCAAGTAAGGTTTAAGGCGTTGACCATTGACCTTATAAGATGATCCATCGGTTGGATACTCAATTTCTACCGCACCATAAGAAAAAATGTCCATACAATGTAAGGTCCTATCCGCCTAGATTTAAATTACTCGGAAATAAATACAATTTTGAGTCATACAGTAGAACTTTTTGACCTGGCATGAAAGTTTTACGTAAAATTGATTTATCATGAAAAACTTTCATTTCGTCCTTATAAATCCAGTCATTTTCATAGGCATCATTTTGAATTTCATCAAGTTCATTAAATTGAAGCTTCCTAAGTTCACCTGCTTAAACTAAATCAAGATTTAGAGTTTATATTGCCCATAACGCCCTATGTTCTAGTTCAACTGGTAAGTGGCATGGCTTACCAAAAATCAACCGATAAGGGGACATGCCTAAGTTTGTTTTAAAAGCGGTGCGGTAAGCACAAAGAGCATTGGTTATCTTTTGGGACCAATCTTTACGATTTTGATTCATAGTTTTCTCATGGACTTGTTTAATCTGCCTATTCGATACTTCAACTTGCCCATAAGTTTGTGGATGGTAAGGAGTGGATAACTTATGGGTTATCGAATACTTTCTCATAAGGGATTCAAAATAACGATTTAAGAAGTGTGTTCCGTTGTCGCTGATTATTGTGCGAGGTGTGCCAAACCTAGAAAAGATGTTTTCTTTTAAGAAACGCACAACAACCTCGTTATCGTTGGTTTTGCATGCAACAGCTTCGACCCATTTAGAAATATAATCAACGGTTAAGAGAATATAAAGATTCCCAAAAGAATTAGGGAAGGGTCCCATGATGTCAATACCCCAAACATCAAAAATTTCGATTTCTTGAATGGGGTTTAGGGGCATCATAATTTGTTTACCAATTTTCCCTAAGAATTGACATCGATCACAAGTTTTGCAAAATTTGTAAGCATCTTTGAAAAGGTTGATCCAGTAGAAACCCGATTGGAGAACCTTTTCGGCTGTCTTTTTGGGATCGAGTGACCACCATAGGCTTGGTCGTGATAGAAAGAGAGGACACTGCGAGTTTCAGTGTCAGGAACACACCTTTGGATGATTTGGTTGGGACAGTACTTGAAAAGATAACGGTCGTCCCAGTAAAAATGTTTCACTTGGGAGAAGAATTTTTGTTTGTCCTGCTTGGATCAAAAAGAAGGGGTCCGCTTGGTGACTAAGTAGTTGACAATGTCAGTGAACCAAGGATCAGTGGATAACAAAAAGAGCTGTTCATCTGAAAAATTCTCGTTGATCGGAAGAGAAGAAGATGGAGAATTTGGAAGACGAGACAAATGGCCCGCAAAAACGTTGTCGGATCCTTTTTTATCCCTAATGATAATGTCAAATTCTTGAAGTAGAAGGATCCAACGAATGAGAAGAGCCTTAGCATCCTTTTTAGAGAAAAGGTACCTAAGTGCCGAGTGATCGGTATGAGCAGCGATGTGTGAGCCAACTAGATAAGATTTGAATTTTTTAGAGTGAAAACGACTGCCAAAAGTTCTTTTTTAGTGGTTGTATAACTGATTTGGACATCATTCAAAGTCTTACTCATGTAGTAAATGACATGAAGAATTTTATCGATATGTTGTCCTAAGACAACGCCTATAGTGAAATTTGAGGCATCACACATGATTTCAAAAGGAAGCTTCCAGTTGTGAGAGCAGATGATAGGGGCAGAGACAAGTTCATTTTTTAAATGCTCAAAAGATGAAATACAGTCAGAGTTGAAGTCAAAAGGAACATCCTTACCAAGAAGATTAATCAAAGGTCGAGTGATTTTGCTAAAATCCTTTATAAAGCGACGGTAAAAGCCAGCATGACCTAAAAAGGATCGGATGTCCTTAACGGATTTGGGAATGGGAAGAGTAGAGATAACTTCAATTTTGGCTTTTCTACTTCAATTCCTTTATTAAAGATGACATGTCCTAAAATAATGCCATGTTTGACCATGAAGTGACATTTTTCCCAATTTAGAGTTAAGTGTTTATCTTTGCAGCAATTAAGAACTAGATCAAGGTGATGTAAACACTCAGTGTAAGAGTCCCAAAAGATGGAGAAATCCTCCATAAAAAATTACAAAAATTGCTCGATCATATCAGAAAAAATGCTAACCATGCACCTCTGGAAGGTTGTAGGTGCATTACAGAGACCAAAAGTCATACGACGGCATGCAAATGTACCGAAAGGACAAGTGAAAATGGTCTTCTCTTGGTCCTCAAGAGCGATAGGGATTTGATTATAGCCAGAGTACCCGTCAAGGAAACAGTAATACTCGTGACCGGCTAGTCGCTCTAACATTTGGTCGGTAAATGGCAGAGGGAAATGTTCCTTATGTGTTGCAGCATTAAGTTTCCTATAATCAATGCAAACACGCCAAACGTCTGGGTACGGGTTGGGATAAGCTCGTTAGCTTCATTTTGGATCACGGTTATCCCTGATTTCTTAGGTACAACATGAATCGGACTAACCCATTGACTATCGGAAATCAGGCAGATGATTCCATTGTCAAGACATTTAAGGATTTCATTACGAACTGCTTCTTTCATGATGGGGTTTAGTTGACGCTGGGGATCACGAGTGGGCCTGGCATCATCTATAAGCTGGATTCGATGTTGGACTATCGAAGGACTAATCCCCATAATATCATCCATGGACCGACCAACTGCTTCCTTATTTTTCTTAAGGATGGGAAGGAGCAATTGTTCCTGCACTTTAGTAAGGTCAGAAGCGATAATGATAGGAAGAGTTTCATTGTCTCCTAAGTAAGCGTACTTAAGATGACTGGGAAGTACTTTGAGTTCAAATTTGGGAGACGACTCAACCGAAGAAATTGGTTGAGGGATAGACTCAGTTGTGAGCGGCTCGATAGGAATTGAATCAAAGATATTTTCAGTAATATCTTGAAACAAAGTTTCGTAATTCGATTAAATTTCATTGTTCAGATGGTCGAGCTTAGATTCATTATCGTGGACAGCATGAATTTCAGAAAAGTGGTCCATATAAGAGTTAGGATATTTTTTGGTTCTAAAGATGTTTAGTTCGATGGTCATGTTACCGAAAGAAAGTTTCATAGTCCCATTTCTATAGTTGATAAGCACGTTGGAGGTTGCTAAGAAGGGTCGTCCTAAAATCAAAAGGATCTGGTTCGCATGATTGCTTACCTGTTGAGTTTCTAGGACAATGAAGTCAACCGGAAAGATGAATTCTCCTACTTTTATCAAAACATCCTCGATTTCGCCCACATGTCTCTTAATTAAAAGGTCGGCAAGCTGAAGGGTAACCTTGGTGGGTTTTAGTTCTTCTAGTCCTAATTGGCAGTAGACTGAATATGGAAGCAAGTTAACATTAGCACCTAAGTTTAGCAGACATCTATCGATTTTCTTGTCCCCAATAGTACATGAGATTGTGGGGCAGCCAGGATCTTTGTATTTCACTGGCATTGATTGGGACAAGACTTCGCTAAGTCCGGCGGCTAAGTAAACTTTCTTGGGTACATGAGTGTGTCGTTTTTGGGTACACAAGTCCTTAAGGAATTTAACGTAGGTTGGGACTTGTTGAATGATGTTAAGAAGAGGAATGGTAACTTTCACTTGTTTGAAAATTTCCAAAATCTTTTCCTTTGGTCAGAATGTTTCTTTGGTCCAAGATTAGGTCGGTCTACTTGAGTTGGAAAAGAATTAGATTCAGATTTTGGATCAAGATCATCCGTGGTTTTAGAAGAGACGAGAGGAACATTCGGTAAGTAATTTGGATTCTCAACTTGATAATCAATTTTCTTACCAGATCTTAAAGTCGTGATAGCATTCAATTGAGTTAGATTTCTATTGTAACGACCCGGTTTTGGCCGTAAAATATTTATTTTAATTTATTATTTTAAATATTATATTTGGAATATTAAGGATTTTTATATTTAATTCGTTATTTAAAACGATATTTGAAAGTTAAATTTATATTTAATATAAATCGAGCTCGAAACGGCGCTGTAGTTCGTAATATTGAATTTTGAACTTTAATTAAATGTACAGGATCTGATATAAGTCGGATTTCTGTGAAACGAGAAACGTTGGAACCGTGTTGATGATAATTTTCATATGAAAGAGAAAAATTCAGATTTCGTGTTATAATTTGTTAGTTATGGCCAAATCAAATTTTGAAATAATCGTTGTGGAAATCGTTATTAAAATATACGCGTTAAAATAGCCGTTTTGCAAACGAACTCAGAATTCGATGAAATCAGTTTCATTGGAACCATATCGTTAAATTATTGTACGATGTTGAATGGTGTGGCAAACCGATGTCGTATGTGACCACGGCAGCCAAAAACGTCCATTCAATTTCTATAGCGCGTAATTAATTTAATAAAGGGTTATTTGGGTATAACTTGAACAGACGATCGAATTAGACCGCGAAACCAATTCCGTTGAGTTCATATCGTCATTTAGAGCCAAAATAAGTATATAATTTGTTATTTTTAGAGATCGGCAAATTTGGTGTTCAGAATGGCATTGCGGTGCACGTAAAAATAGCCTAACGGGGAAACAGTCTCAGAATGCGATGAAACTGGTGTCGTTGGGTTCGTATTGAAGAATTATTATGGGAATGCAAGGTTTCAAGTTGATTTGATTTATCTGGTGATCGTGAAAAATTAAACGTGTGTTTATTTCTGGTTTTATAAAGGAATTTTTTTCATACGACCTCGGATTTTGACGAAACTTGTCCTGTTAGTTCCGCATACCTTTTTACACCAAGATTAGTTTTTTTATCAGATAACAGAAGTCGATTGTGGTCAGGTTCATGTGTTACTTAGCAACGAAGTTTCATTGATAATATTTTAATTTATTTTTAACACTAAAATAAAACATAGTGCCTACCTTATACTAAAACAGCAGCCACCCTGTAATGTTAAATCGCACCGCAGCTTACCTCATCCTACGTTATGTCTTCTTTTCTTCATGTCATGTATTTTCACTTTCACCTTTCAGTGAATTAGACTAAACGTGATGCCTATTTTCTTCTTCTAGTAGACCTAGCCAACTCCAAACCTCAATGGCACAGAAATGAAAATGAAAACACTTTGAGTGCCTACCCTACGACATCTCTTCACCCAGCCTGAGTTTTCACCATCAATATTTTCCAGCCTACCACTGAAATGCTACCGCCCTAAAGCTTGGCACCCAAGGCTCCTTGGTGTATATATATACACCTGCCTTTTCATTGTTTTCCCTCATTCGTTTTCAATACTAAAAAAACGCAAGGTTCCATAAAAAAATAGCGGACGTTTGGAGCAGGGGAATGACAAGGCGTTGGTATGCATGGATGGGCAGGCAACGTGAGGAAGTTTTCATGACAGCAAAGTGGTTTACAAAATCAATATTACAAAAAAAGAAACGGGATTGCATGGGATGAATAGCGTGCAGGGGAAAGATGGGTTCAGGAGGGTTGAATGCATTAGGGAAGAGAGACTTTACTGTGCGGGTGCGGTTTTGTTTCGAGTGGCTGAACAAAAATGGGCTTCGGCCCTGTAAGAAAGGTTACGGAGAAAAAAAATGGCGCAAGGGGTTTAGGACGAAAGGAAGAGAAGTAGAAGGGGTGCAGTTTCATGCTTAAAATAGCGGTGCGCTGCTGTGTGACTTGGTGTAGTGGTGGAACGTTTTTGGGTGCGGATGTGGGTTTAGGAGAGGACGTGGGATTTAGAGTTATCGGGCTTTGGGTCCATTCGGGAAAAAAAAATAAGAAGGAAGGAGTAGAGCGAAATGGCTTGGAAGGAGTAAAACAAACGCCCGAAGCGTTGTATGGTCAGGCGAATGGTATAGTATGTGTGGTAGGCTTTGGTCCTTAAAACAATAATAACATTAGGGGGTTGCTTCAATGGTGAGGTGATGTATTTTGTGGTGAGTCTCGTCTGAGTTGGTTGAGGGAGAACGTGGAGGAAGGAAGAAATGGTTGGGGTCAGAATGAGAAGACGGGAACAATAGTGAGGGATGAAAGGACATGAGCTGGCATCAGGAAATGGAAGAGAAGAAGAGAATTAGTGTTATATGCAGGTATAATCTGAACTGCACTTGATCCAGTTTAAGCTTGCCTAAACCTGCTTAATTATGCTTAAGTACATAACATATATTTAGTTCGAAGTAAGCTTAAGTTTTAGATAATATTATATATATATTAAGTATTGAGAATACTAACATATAACGTGGCACATTTATGTGTTAACATCTCCATCATAAATCCAACGTACAATAAGGTTCAAGTAGGCTTGATTTTAAGTATTGCACCTAGTTATATTCAGGCGTCACAAATTTCAGTTTTATTGTGACTATCTGAGTTAATTATATTTTCTAAATATAACCGTTATACTTAAATATCAAATTTACATTACTATATATACACATTTATTTAATTAAGGATTTAATTAACTTAAAATACCGCAATGAATATAACGTACTTATATGTTAACAGATTGAGACAAAACAGAGGATGTGGGAATCGTCGTGACGAGCGGTTCATTCCGAAGCCGTTGATTAGAGATGATCGCTACTGTATTTTGTTTAATTAAATTAAACACAAGTTTGATTTAATTAAAGTAAACCGTTTGACGATGAAAAAGAACCAAGGTGAGTTAAACTCAATCAGTATTTTTCCCGTTTATATTTTATATAAATTGGGTTTTTATGTTGTGTGCTCTGCTTACTATGGTTGACTGTTTGCTAGTTATACCTTTGTTTGTTGATTTAACTGATGAAATTAAACTGTGTTTAATTTTAGTGAAATTCCAAATCGTTATTTTTACGATTGGATCCAATAAAGGTAATTTACCTTGTTGGTCACATTTATAAAATAAATGTGTTTTGTTTGAATTGTTTGATCTGATTAAATTGTTTGGAAAATTGGTTGATGTGAAATTGTTGTTATTTACTGTTATATATCAGTTAAATGGAATTAACTGATTTGTTTGGAGATAACCATTTGAATACAGGGAAGAACAGGTTGGAGGGATCCAACGGCATTCCTCAAATATATTATTTACTTTCATATTAACATATGAACTGTCGTGTTTGGTGATTTATTTGAGTATTGATCATTGATTGGAAAATCCACCTGTATTGTGTTTTAACCAATGGGCAGTATTGGTTGAGTAATCGGCAGTAAATGGCCTAAAGGTAGTAAATCGATAGAGCTGAAGTTACAAAATTTATTTATAACTAAAGATGGATTTTAAATATATATTTTGAATAAAAACTTGTTAAAAAGGAATTCCAAGCGAATACAATAGATTGAGATAATGTTACTTAATTATTTAAATTAAGTAAAAGAAAATATATATAAAGGAGTTGATGATAAACCAGAGTTATATAAAAGAGGTGAAATGGTAAATCGTTAATTTTATATTAACGTTACTTAATAATGTGATTAAGTAGAATTGGGGGAATTGAAATGAGATTTCCAAAGCGGAATATGGTTAAATGGGATTTGGGTTGATATTAAAGTACATGTTGGTTTTTGAATTACAACTTATATTTATCCGAGGGTAAGAATGTTGTCGATCAAGGTCTGAGAGGTAATTAAAATACCCCAACTTGAACGACAGCGGGAGTATCTGAGGATGATATAAGTTGTAAGGGTGAAAGAGGTTAATGAAATTTATTATTTCATTAGAGAAATAATAACGCAACATTTTTGGTGAAATTTTGGAATATATATATACCAAGGGTTCAAAAGTAAAAAGAGAATCGCGGAAAGTTACAACGACATTTTTGAACTAGAAGGAAATGAAAAAATTGAATTCTATTCTATAATAAAAAGCGTGGATCGCTATTCCAAGTAATGAAATAAACGATATTTCATAATGTTGTTTTATGTGTAATAAGTTAAATCGATTTCCAATATTGAGTAATAATGTAACTAATGTTTTGAAAGTGGAAATAGGAAACTGGATATAAAGGTGAATTTGTTTAAGGTTAATCTTATGTTGAGTAAGAAGCGAGAAAACTATATTTTCAATATCGAAATATTTTAAGAGTTTTAAATCTACATTTGTTTAAATGAAAAGGCCAAGTGGTGCTGAATACTGAACCAGTAAACTCATTGGGTTGTCATTGTTGAAACACTGATTATTTCGATAGTTAAATCACCGACTATCAAAGCCATCCAATACGATTGTTGGTACGGAAAGACCGGGATCGAATTTATATTCGAAAACCATTCCGACCAACAGATACGTGAAGATATCAAAAGACGGTCGAGATGGAGCATTAAAGACCGTGGATCTTCATAAGCGGAAGGATTACTAAAAATCTCTAGTTTAGCGACCAGAGATAAACTGTGGTTCTTTCGTGGTTGGAATCGACGGGTTGCAAGGACTTCTCGGTACTGATCCATGGGGTGATTCCTATATGAGATGCAGTAGGAGAGTACCTTCGGTTCATCCTGTTCCTGGATGACTTGTATGGACGGATATCTGACAGAGTATTTCCAATAGGATCACGTACGTTGATTTCTTCAAACGTGCCATAGTTGGTTAGCTCCCAACTAGAGTATTTTTGTAGATGTCAATTAGAGATACCTAGTGGATTTAATGATGTGGCATTCAAAGTGAATGGCGATCAGATGTTTCAAAGTAAATTCTAGCCTCAAGCCTCACAACCGGTAAATGACAAAAATCGGGCAGGCAGCATGGCTATGTGGGTCGCTCCCATTTGGGTGTATAATCACCTATCTAGAGAAAATCCTTTTGTTTCTTGAATCTATTTAGAAGTTGTTCCTTTTAGGGAAGACGGTGGGTCGCACCCAACCGTTGGTGATATACATCTGATACACTAAAGCGAAATGAGTGGTCGCTCCTGTGTGGGCCGGGTTGCAAGACGTTCTTGTTGAACCCAGTGTATTCGCCTCTAGAGATACACTATCGGCAGGTGGTCCCATACCTTGTCAGAGTTGGAATCCAATCTCCAATAAGCGCCCGCGGTTTTGACTGTATACTATATATGTAGAGCATGAGATGCAAGCGTTCTACTAGATTCTATTTATTTGTATTTAGACATTATGATAATATCAGAAAAGATATTGATTTCAAAAATGTTTTGGGTTATCGTAAGGTAAAAACCGTCCATGTTTATGTATGGATTTGGTCGTACGATTATCCTTTTCTTTGAAAGATTTTAACTTTAAAATCAGGTTGTGTGATACGCTAAATATTGTGCGAGTTTATCTCACTCTGGTTCACCAGACTGACCGGTGTTTTGTAAATACTCGGGTTAGCCCGGGGTGTACAGGTTCAGGTTATCGAATGCTGTGAAGTCCAGAGACGAACTGGAGATGTTCAGACGTATGATATTATATAGCTACTTTTCCGTTGTGTATTGTATATGGGAATAGGTTATTATAACTGTCCCATTTCGTGATGTACTCTGATATTGTAAGTATTTTAAAGCTCTCGGTAAAGATTTATTTATGTATTATATTTTGCCCGTTGCGATGTGAGACTCTGTGTTGTGTTGTTTCTTCTTCTTCTATTCTAATATTTCTTTCTTTCTTATCTCACCCTCTAAATTCTTTCTAATAACTATCCAGTGTTTTAGGTGCTTGGAAGGTCGGCATGAGTTACGGTAAAGGTATTTATGTCGATTTTCAGGGCCGAAAATCCTGGGTCGTTACAGTGGTATCAGAGCTATTGGTTTAGTGATAACCTTGGCTCTGTGGCGAACCTCGATAAAGATGGGGTTAGTAATACCCTAGATTGAGTTTGTTATATATATGAGAGCACGTATTTGTAATTTGATATAAAATTATTTTTGAAATTATTTTGGCCTAATTTATTTTATAATAAAAGTAATGATTTTCTCAATTTATTATAATATGGGAAATCGATTGATTTGTTAATATTGGTTTGAATGATATGTTTGGATTTTGTTGTCGATTGCTTGAATATAAATCTGAAATGATAGACTTGTTTGAAAACCAATATGAAATAAATAAGTGGAATAAATCAATCCAGATTAATAAACCTGAATGGATAATTAAAGAAATAAATGTAGTGATTATAAATAATTATAATCTCATGTGGTTTAGACTGTGTGTAGAACTGGTTAGACCGTATGATATGGATATTTGAACTTACTTGATGTTGTTTGGGGACTAATGAAATCTATTTGAGTTGAGAACAGGTGCAGAAATGCCAATTCAGTTTTAAAAATCCATCCAAGAGAAAATGCTGGAGTTAATTGAATCCAGTTTAGATTGTGTGTAGAACTGGTTAGACCGTATGATATGGATATTTGAACTTACTTGATGTTGTTTGGGGACTAATGAAATCTATTTGAGTTGAGAACAGGTGCCGAAATGCCAATTCAGTTTTAAAAATCCATCCAAGAGAAAATGCCGGAGTTAATTGAATCCAGTTTAAATAGAGCTGCATAATAACTAAGCAAGCTCGAATATAAAAAATTGCTTACTGCATAATAACGCTCGCAGAGAGGTACGCCTATGCAAAATATGAAATTTTGGTTTTTACTTGGATTTTGAGTTTGGTTTTTTTGAATTTTTCCGACCCTTTTGGTCGATGTATAGATATTTCTTGAACCTGCGATATTGCAGATGTTCTCCGTACAGGGGAGACTCTGCCAAAAATTTTCCAAAATTTAAGGTGTTAGAAATTTTTTGAAGATTTTTGGAAAATTCTTTCATTTGAAATAAACTGGTTTTAAAACCAATTAGATTAGTTTTGAAAATAAAAATCAAGCTTTAAATTTATTTTTGTGAAGATAATGGGCTTGTGACGTTCTTTCCTACCTTAGCAATTTCGAGGACGAAATTATTTTAAGGGGGGAAGAATGTAACGACCCGTGTTTTGGCCGTAAAATATTTATTTTAATTTATTATTTTAAATATTATATTTGGAATATTAAGGATTTTTATATTTAATTCGTTATTTAAAATGATATTTGAATGTTAAATTTATATTTAATATAAATCAAGCTCGAAACGGCGCTGTAGTTCGTAATATTGAATTTTGAACTTTAATTAAATGTACAGGATCCGATATAAGTTGGATTCTGTGAAACGAGAAACGTTGGAACCGTGTTGATGATAATTTTCATATAAAAGAGAAAAATTCAGATTTCGTGTTATAATTTGTTAGTTATGGCCAAATCAAATTTTGAAATAATCGCTGTGGAAATCGTTATTAAAATATACGCGTTAAAATAGCCGTTTTGCAAACGGACTCAGAATTCGACGAAATCAGTTTCATTGGAACCGTATCGTTAAATTATTGTACGATGTTGAATGGTGTGGCAAACCGATGTCGTATGTGACCACGGCAGCCAAAAACGTCCGTTCAATTTCTATAGCGTGTAATTAATTTAATAAAGGGTTATTTGGGTATAACTTGAACAGACGATCAAATTAGGCCGTGAAACCAATTCCGTTGAGTTCGTATCGTCGTTTAGAGATAGAATAGGTATATAATTTGTTATTTTTAGAGATCGGCAAATTTGGTGTTCATAATGGCATTGCGGTGCATGTAAAAATAGCCTACCGGGGAAACAGTCTCGGAATGCGACGAAACTGGTTCCGTTGGGTTCGTATTGAAGAATTATTATAGGATTGCAATGTTTCAAGTTGATTTGATTTATCTGGTGATCATGAAAAATTAAACATGTGTTTGTTTCTGGTTTTATAAAGGAATTTTTTTCATACGACCTCGGATTTCGACGAAACTTGTCCCGTCAGTTCCGGAATACCTTTTTACACCAAGATTAGTTTTTTTATCAGATAACAGAAGTCGATTATGGTCAGGTTCATGTGTTACTTAGCAACGAAGTTTCATTGATAATATTTTAATATATTTTTAACACTAAAATAAAACACTGTGCCTACCTTATACTAAAACAGCAGCCACCCTGTAATGTTAAATCGCACCTCAGCTTACCTCATCCTACGTTCTGTCTTCTTTTCTTCATGTCATGTATTTTCACTTTCACCTTTCAGTGAATTAGACTAAATGTGATGCCTATATTCTTCTTTTAGTAGACCTAGGCAAGTCCAAACCTCAACGGCACAGATATGAAAATGAAAACACTCTGAGTGCCTACCCTACGACATCTCTTCACCCAGCCTGAGTTTTCACCATCAATCATTTCCAGCCTACCACTGAAACGCTACCGCCCTAAAGCTTGGCACCCAAGGCTCCTTGATGTATATATATACACCTACCTTTTCATTGTTTCCCCTCATTCGTTTTCAATACTGAAAAAAAACACAAGGTTCCGTAAAAAAGAAATAGCGGACGTTTTGGAGCAAGGGAATGACAAGGCGTCGGTATGCATGGATGGGCAGGCAACGTGAGGAAGTTTTCATGACAGCAAAGTGGTTTACAAAATCAATATTACAAAAAAAGAAACGGGATTGCATGGGATGAACAGCGTGCAGGGGAAAGATGGGTTCAGGAGGATTGAATGCATTGGGGAAGAGAGACTTTACTGTGCGGGTGCGGTTTTGTTTCGAGTGGCTGAACAAAAATGGGCTTCGTCCCTGTAAGAAAGGTTACGGAAAAAATATATATAAATAAATGGCGCAAGTGGTTTAGGATGAAAGGAAGAGAAGTAAAAGGGGTGCAGTTTCATTCTTAAAATGGCGGTGCGCTGCTATGTGACTTGGTGCAGTGGTGGAACGTTTTTGGGTGCGGATGTGGGTTTTAGGAGAGGACGTGGGCTTTAGAGTTATCGGGCTTTGGGTCCATTCGAAAAAAAATAAGAAGGAAGGAGTAGAGCGAAATGGCTTGGAAGGAGTAAAACAAACGCCTGAAGCGTTGTATGGTCAGGCGAATGGTATAGTATGTGTGGTAGGCTTTGGTCCTTAAAACAATAATAACGTTAGGGGGTTGCGTCAATGGTGAGGTGATGTATTTTGTGGTGAGTCTCGTCTGAGTTGGTTGAGGGAGAACGTGGAGGAAGGAAGAAATGGTTGGGGTCAGAACGAGAAGATGGGAACAATGGTGAGGGATGAAAGGACATGAGATGGCATCAGAAAATGGAAGAGAAGAAGAGAATTAGTGTTATATGCAGGTATAATCTGAACTACGCTTGATCCAGTTTAAGCTTGCCTAAACCTGCTTAATTATGCTTAAGTACATAACATATATTTAGTTCGACGTAAGCTTAAGTTTTAGATAATATTATATATATTAATTATTGATAATACTAACATATAACGTGGCACATTTAAGTGTTAACATCTCCATCATAAATCCAACGTACAATAAGGTTCAAGTAGGCCTGATTTTAAGTATTGCACCTAGTTATATTCTGGCGTCACAAATTTCAGTTTTATTGTGACTATCTGAGTTAATTATATTTTCTAAATATAACCGTTATACTTAAATATCAAATTTATGTTACTATATATACACATTTATTTAATTAAGGATTTAATTAACTTAAAATACCGCAACGACTATAACGTACTTATATGTTAACAGATTGAGACAAAGCAGAGGATGTGGGAATCGTCGTGACGAGCAGTTCATTCCGAAGCAGTTGATTAGAGATGGTCGCTACTGGATTTTGTTTAATTAAATTAAACACAAGTTTGATTTAATTAAAGTAAACCGTTTGACGACGAAAAAGAACCAAGTTGAGTTAAACTCACTCAGTATTTTTCCCATTTATATTTTATATAAATTTGGTTTTTATGTTGTGTGCTCTGCTTACTATGGTTGACTGTTTGCTAGTTATACATTCGTTTGTTGATTTAACTGATGAAATTAAACTGCGTTTAATTTTAGTGAAATACCAAATCGTTATTTTAATGATTGGATCAAATAAAGGTAATTTACCTTGTTGGTCACATTTATAAAATAAATGTGTTTTGTTTGAATTGTTTGATCTGATTAAATTGTTTGGAAAATTGGTTGATGTGAAATTGTTGTTATTTACTGTTATATATCAGTTAAATGGAATTAACTGATTTGTTTGGAGATAACCATTTGAATACAGGGAAGAACAGTTTGGAGGGATCCAACGGGATTCCTCAAATATATTATTTATTTTCATATTAACATATGAACTGTCGTGTTCGGTGATTTATTTGAGTATTGATCATTGATTGGAAAATCCATCTGTGTTGTGTTTTAACCAGTGGGCAGTATTGGTTGAATAATCGGCAGTAAATGGCCTAAAGGTAGTAAATCGATAGAGCTGAAGTTATAAAATATATTTATAACTAAAGATGGATTTTAAATATATGTTTTTAATAAAAACTTGTTAAAAAGGAATTCCAAGCGAATACAATAGATTGAGATAATGTTACTAAATTATTAGAATTAAGTAAAAGAAAATTTATATAAAGGAGTTGATGATAAACCAGAGTTATATAAAAGAGGTGAAATGGTAAATCGTTAATTTTATATTAACGTTACTTAATAATGTGATTAAGTAGAATTGGGGGAATTGAAATGAGATTTCCAAAGCGGGATATGGTTAAATGGGATTTGGGTTGATATTAAAGCACATGTTGGTTTTTGAATTAAAACTTATATTTATCCGAGGGTAAGAACGTTGTTGATCAAGGTCTGAGAGGTAATTAAAATACCCCAACTTGAACGACAGCGGGAGTATCTGAGGATGATATAAGTTGTAAGGGTGAAAGAGGTTAGTGAAATTTATTATTTCATTAGAGAAATAATAACGCAACATTTTTGGTGAAAATTTGGAATATATATACCAAGGGTTCCAAAGTAAAAAGGGGATCGCGGAAAGTTACAACGACATTTTCGAACTAGAAAGAAATGTAAAAATTGAATTCTATTCTATAATAAAAAGCGTGGATCGCTATTCCAAGTAATGAAATAAACGATATTTCATAATGTTGTTTTATGTGTAATAAGTTAAATCGATTTCCAATATTGAGTAATAATGTAACTAATGTTTTGAAAGTGGAAATAGGAAACTGGATATAAAGGTGAATTTGTTTAAGGTTAATCTTATGTTGAGTAAGAAGCGAGAAAACTATATTTTCAATATCGAAATATTTTAAGAGTTTTAAATCTACATTTGTTTAAATGAAAAGGCCAAGTGGTGCTGAATACTGAACCAGTAAACTCATTGGGTTGTCATTGTTGAAACACTGATTATTTCGATAGTTAAATCACCGACTATCAAAGCCATCCAATACGATTGTTGGTACGGAAAGACCGGGATCGAATTTATATTCGAAAACCATTCCGACCAAAAGATACGTGAAGATATCAAAAGACGGTCGAGATGGAGCATTAAAGACCGTGGATCTTCATAAGCTGAAGGATTACTAAAAATCTCTAGTTTAGCGGCCAGAGATAAACTGTGGTTCTGTCGTGGTTGGAATCGACGGGTTGCAAGGACTTCTCGCTACTGATCCATTGGGTGATTCCTATATGAGATGCAGTAGGAGAGTACCTTCGGTTCATCCTGTTCCTGGATGACTTGTATGGACGGATGTCTGACAGAGTATTTCCAAAAGGATCACGTACGTTGATTTCTTCAAACGTGCCATAGTTGGTTAGCTCCCAACTAAAGTATTTTTGTGGACGTCAATTAGCGATACCTAGTGGATTTGACCATGTGGCATTCAAAGTGAATGGCAATCGGATGTTTCAAAGTAAATTCTAGAACCAGTCGCTAAACCGACCCAGACCGTTCGAAACGCCCTATCGTTTGAGAACACGACAAAACAGAACGCATACAGAAGAACATTTCATTGTATATTACAACAATGCATCAGATTACAAGAATATACAGAGTATAAATGAATATTACACAGAAATATCAGAGATTTAAATTACATTTAAATACATAGCAGCGGAAAATAATACAATACACAACTAGAATGAGATATACGGATACAAAGCTTTCCGGATATCGTTCCAGCTGTAAACCAGGATCCTGTGAATATAAATCTGCAAAACCAAAACTACTAGCTGCCCGTGTCGAAAATAGGGGCACCCAGAGTTTAGGTTAAAACAATAAACTCCAGGTCAGTCATGTGACTGGTGTGAGAACTAAAACAGTTATTAATCTTTATTTCAAATCATTAGGTAAATCAAGGGACCACGCCGTATAACACGGAACGGGTTTCCTCCCAAGAATACCAGTGCATAAAACCAACAGCGCAATGCTAAATAAAGAAAAATGAAGCTGTTATAAGACCCAGGTCCCATCACACAATGCAACGCAGTCGAGGATAGGGTTTTCCCTTATAACAGCCAAAGAATGCTTGATACGTTTAAAACAAATCATTTGATACTATTATAAGTGCATAGTATATAAAACACTTCAAATCATAAGTATCAATCATAGGCGGCATGAGCGCCCCATCCCACTATGTCGCCATATATAGGATATACAATCAAAACCGCAAAGTCTCGTATTTGGAAATTGGGTTTCCATCTATGAACCGAGGCAAAAGATAGTCCTCAACCGATTCGAGACAATCTAGCCCATGTCTCAGGCAAGCGCGCAGGCAAGCCTTGGATCGTCAGGGCCGGTCCACACGGAGTGGATTATTATGCCTGAACAATACGTCTCCCCACCCTATGGGGTGTAAGTCTGGTCCGTCAGCCGACCAGAATGCATTCGGCCGAAACCGATATAACCGAGGCGCCTCGCAACAGCAACAACCACATAAGTCAAACTCGTCAGGGCGTGTAAAACCACTGACGCCACTTCTAGCTAGAAAGAAACGCAAGTCCTCCCTGAGGTCCGTCTCCCGTTTTTGGTTCATACCTGGTGTGAAACACGCGAGGTAAACGTTACACAAAGCTACGCCACAAAGGCCGTGCTTTGATCATCACCACAAGACTTTGCTTTTCAACAGAAGCCTTGATCATTTGCATCTTAGCATGCCACACAGGCAAACCATCCTATGCAACCGATATCAGTCACACAGAATGAAATCCGATGTCAGACACACAGTCCATTTACAAGTCCGTTCTGGGTCTGAACGAAACCGGAGGCACCTAGTACCCCGCATATCCATCGATCTCCAAGTACGTCTGGACGATCACTAACTGTTTCCATCTTCTTGGGTGTACAGCCCAATCAAGATCATCAGTTATCACCCAAACGACGTGAAGACTTCCGGTCTTCGACCATCGTCTTCATCTTCGACTTATCGTCGTATCAGTTATTCAGAATGGGATAAACCCGGTCTTTCCGAATAACTCGCGTATATTTTAAGTAAGTGTTACACAAACACAACATACGCCTCATTCCAATTCATTAGTCACTAACCGTAAATTAATCAAGAGAATAACTCCCCAAATATTAACCCCGAAGGCCGAAACCAACATCAGATCAATATCCAGAAAACCATTCTGCTTGGCTAACCGCCAGTTAGTTTCTAAATTTCACATTCAAATCTAATTAAAGATTTAACTATCGCCTGGAGCAAAACTGGTGATACTCCATTCTCGATCTTTTCAATCTAATTAAAGATTCATTAAAACTCCACTTAGTTTTAATCATTATCTGGGTTAAAGAATCAGTGTCATTTAAAACACGATCCACGACAAACCCAAAATCTCATTCCATTAATTATCGGGTTAAAGAACAAGTGTTATTTAAAACACTGTTCACGATAAACCCAAAAATCAATACCAATTCAATTCCAATTAAATATCATTTAATTGGTACACTTCATTAAATCTAAATAAAAAGATTTAATCTTTTCTCAACTGGGTTCAAGAACAGTGTTAGTGAAGACACCATTCACGACAAACCCAAATCACATTCGATTAATTATCGGGTTAAAGAACAAGTGTTATTTAAAACACTGTTCACGATAAACCCAAAAATCAATTCCAATTCAATTCCAATTAAATATCATTTAATTGGTACACTTCATTAAATCTAAATAAAAAGATTTAATCTTTTCTCAACTGGGTTCAAGAACAGTGTTAGTGAAGACACCATTCACGACAAACCCAAATCACATTCGATTAATTATCGGGTTAAAGAACAAGTGTTATTTAAAACACTGTTCACGATAAACCCAAAAATCAATACCAATTCAATTCCAATTAAATATCATTTAATTGGTACACTTCATTAAATCTAAATAAAAAGATTTAATCTTTTCTCAACTGGGTTCAAGAACAGTGTTAGTGAAGACACCATTCACGACAAACCCAAATCACATTCGATTAATTATCGGGTTAAAGAACAAGTGTTATTTAAAAACACTGTTCACGATAAACCCAAAAATCAATACCAATTCAATTCCAATTAAATATCATTTAATTGGTACACTTCATTAAATCTAAATAAAAAGATTTAATCTTTTCTCAACTGGGTTCAAGAACAGTGTTAGTGAAGACACCATTCACGACAAACCCAAATCACATTCGATATTCAATACAAGGCTCTGAATAGAAACTATATCGGCCTATATTCAATATCAAATTCTACGATTAACAAATGTCGTATTGGAAATAACGATATACATATATATCTTTCAAATTTCCATAACAACACCTGTAATATCACGAATTCCAACATCGAAATATTCCGAAGACAATTTCGATTCAAATCCACTCCAATGCAATCATTGGAAATTTTGGTTATTTTCAAAACCATTTCAAATTCAATTTATTTATTTAAAAATAAATAGAATTATAATTCTAGTTCAAAACTAGTTCATTTCGATAAAAATCTATTTTTATCTTTTCAAATATGGAGTTTTTCATCCCAAACTTTCACAAATCATTTCTTATGATTTTACACAAATTATTACTATTTTTAATAATTTTATCAAGGCCCGTACGGTCGATTTCCATTAACGGCCATCGAACTGCACTTACAGCGACCTTTTTCGAATTTGATTTGGACGTATCTCCAAATCCAACCGTTAGATTTCAAATTTCTAACATTCATTAGAAAGCTCTTTTCGATACGAACCCAACGGTTCCGGTTTTAGGAGAATCCGACGGTCGGATCTCCCGTAATGTCCGTTTGAAACAAATGGTCGAAATTCGCGAACTGCCGCAGCGCGGCGCGTTCTATTCAGGCCATTATATTATATATATAATATATATTTCGTCGATTACTATTTAAAACGAATTATATAAATGGTTTTAAATTCGTTTCAAAAGCAATTTCAACTTCCTTTTCAATTCAAATCAAAATTGAATTCTTCTTTATAAATTCGTTTCAAAATTCATTTCTATTCAATTCAAATTTCAATTCAATTTGAATTCATTTCAATTCGCTTTCAATTCAATTCGAATTCGTTTTCAATTCAATTCATTTCGAAATCGTTTTCAATTCAATTCATTTCGAAATCGTTTTCAATTCAATTCATTTCGAAATCGTTTTCAATTCAATTCATTTCGAAATCGTTTTCAATTCAATTCATTTCGAAATCGTTTTCAATTCAATTCATTTCGAAATCGTTTTCAATTCAATTCATTTCGAAATCGTTTTCAATTCAATTCATTTCGAAATCGTTTTCAATTCAATTCATTTCGAAATCGTTTTCAATTCAATTCATTTCGAAATCGTTTTCAATTCAATTCATTTCAAAATATTCGATTTCGAAATCACGTTTCAATATTCATTTTAAAATGAATAAAATCGATATAAATATCGTTCACGTCAAAATGGCGTCAATCTAATCCTCACGGCTTCACATATTTCTATTTTCAAATATTCTATTTCAAATATTTCTATTTCAAATATTTCTATTTCAAATATTTCTATTTCAAATATTTCTATTTCAAATATTTCTTTTTTTCTCGAAACTGGAATGAGGCCCAATCAATTACCATATAATGTTAATTATATGGATTTTCTACAACACATGTATATATCAACAACGATGAATAATCAACCATCAACCAAAGTGCACTACACTGTATAAGCATCAAATATAGACATTTAACGCTTATAGCAGCTTGTCAATCAATCGATCGACATATTTAATAAATCAGGATGAGTGAACTTCAAATTTCATCCTAACACCCGTGTGGGGTTTCAAACAATCAAACACATATTTTATTTGTGCAGTTAGGCGATGTGTAAAATTTATCGACCCAATCAACGTCATTCAAATAGGTGTACATAAACAAACCGTCTGGTTTGTAAATGAATATTTATTTATTCACATTCACGTTAAAAATTATATTTTTAACGATAACACATTTTATTTTAACATATGAATTTATATTCAGTTCATTCGTTAAATAAAATGCTATTTTTATTTTTCTAACTTATTTTAGAAAATTTCGGCGGCATAACGGCACGATACTAGAAACGGGACAAGGCCTAGCCTTATCCCCGGTCTAGTGAAGGCCCACGCCATTCACACATCAATCAAATCAATTCGTTATGCAAACCACAAACTTTGGAGTAAGGGTCTAACCTAGCCTTACTCCTTCGCCTTATAACGGCGCACGTCTAATCCTAACCAATTTATCGATTCGATTTTTCACACCACAAACCACATTCAAACCAATATCACAATCAATCACCAAACAGTCAAACAAACAAGTCCATGGTCTGTGGACGGGTGTCGGGTGCTACTAAGCACCGTCTGCATCCTAGTATATATATAACTAGAAAAATAAATTGAAAGGTGAGGAATTCTCACATATAGCTATCCTAGCTCCACGGCTCTTCATTTGCAGAAGTCTTCGTCGTTTCGCCTCTTTGTCACCTTCGTTGCTGCTTTCACTACATACGTAAAAATCGAATTTTTACTATGTTATTCAATATATAAAAATTGAATTTTGACGTCGCTATTCAATATATAAAAATCGAATTTTGACTTCGCTTTCAATATATAAAAATCGAATTTTGACTTCGCTTTCAATATATAAAAATATGATTTTGACTTCGCTTTCAATATATAAAAATATGATTTTGACTTCGCTTTCAATATATAAAAATATGATTTTTACTTTTGCTTTCAACATATAAAAATATGATTTTTCAACATATAAAAATATGATTTTTATTTCGACTTTCAACATATAAAAATATGATTTTTATTTGTGCAAGTTCAAATCTTTTTCCATTATTTTAAAGTTCAAAATAAAATCAGTTTTTTTCTTTTTTTTCCCTAATAAGAAAACCCAGTTTTAATTTCATATAAAAATCAGTTTTTATTATGCTTTTAAAATCAGTTTATTATTTGCTTATAAAATCAGTTTTCTATTTTTTTATTTCAAAAACAGTTTTATTCTTTTAGAAAATGCAGTTTTATTCTTTTAGAAAATGCAGTTTTATTCTTTTAGAAAATTCAGTTCAGTTTTAAAATACTTTTAAAAATTCAGTTTTAAAGTTCTTTTATAAAAACAGTTTAAAAATCATTTTCAAAATCAGTTCTTAAATGTTTTAAAATCAAAATTTAAAACAAAAATAAACTAAAAAAATAAAATGAAAGAAAACGTACCGAGGGGGGGGGGGGTTTCTCGCAGATCGGCGGCGGCAAGGCTTCTCGAGGGCGGCGGCTTCAGCGTCGAACTGGGAGGCGATGCTTCGAGCGATGGAGGCGGCTTGGGTCTTCGATCGGTGGTGCGGTCTTGAGGGGGGCGGCGGCGCTCCAGGGGGGCTTCGTCGGAGTTCGTGCGCGGGGGGGGGCTGGCGATTTAGGTTTTGTTGTTTTTTTTTTTTTTTCTTTTCTCTTGTCTGAATAGAAATAAAAAAAAAGGGGGGGCCAAGCGGGAGATAAGGAGGGAAGGGAAGAGTTTCTTTTCTTTTTTTTTTTTTTTTATTTATTATTTAATTATTATATTTAGCAAAGAGTTGACCTTTTACGTACGACCCCTAAACGAGGCCCACCGCCTGTCGTCCATAGCGTTTAACCCCCATTCCGAACACAATGGGATATGTATCGCAAGCTGGTTTGATCGTTACAATCGGTTTCCTTTTGAATTTTCATTTAAATCACTATATTGAATTTTAAACGTACATTTCAAATTACCGGGGTCACATGCGAACTAGAAAAATTCCGGAAAAATATTTTCTAGCTTCGTATTGACGATACGGTCCTAACAAAACTAGTTTCGTCGAATTCTGAGACCGTTAGAAAAATGGCCAATTTCCAGTCGATTAAAATCAACTGAAACTGGTCAAACGCGTTTTCCTTTGCCACGCTCACATATTGATTCGAAAAATTACGAAATTTGAAACCTAGCAATAACTTGACACTGCGGACCCAACAAAACTGGTTTCGTCGAAATCCGAGGTCGTTTGCAAAATGTCCATTTTTAAGGGCCTGAATTCCATAGCGACTATTCAGAATTTTCAACTGGACATATCTTTTGCTTCCCGATATGAAATCTTGATTTTTCGGATTCGTTGGAAAGATATTCACTATTAGATTCCATTATTTTTTGTTTCACTAAAATCCGGATTGTTTTGCACCCGGTACATTCAATTGAAGTTTGAAATCGAATTATCGAACTACCGCGCCATTTTCAATTCTATTTATAATTATATATAATTATTTATATTCTAACGACGACGTATATAATATATGCGATCGATTTATATTCAAAATAAATTTCTCGTCGTTTTTATTTAAAATAATTCATTTTAAATAATCTAAATTCGCTAAAATTGCCAAAATAAAAATTTTAAACTGGCCCAGATTTTCCGGGTTGTTACAAGCCTCGCAACCGGTAAATGACAAAATTGGGCAGGCAGCATTGCTATGTGGGTCGCTCCCATTAGGGTGTATAATCACCTATCTAGAGAAAATCCTTTTGTTTCTTGAATCTATTTCGATGCTGTTCCTTTTCGGGAAGACGGTGGGTCGCACCCAACCGTTATTGATATACATCCGTTACACTCAAGCAAAATGAGTGGTCGCTCATGTGTGGGCCGGGTTGCAAGACGTTCTTGTTGAACCCAGTGTATTCGCCTCTAGAGATACACTATCGGCAGGTGGTCCCATACCTTGTCAGAGTTGGAATCCAATCTCCAATAAGCGCTCGTGGTTTTGACTGTATACTATATATGTAGAGCGTGAGATGCAAGCGTTCTACTAGATTCTATTTATTTGTATATAGACATTATGATAATATCAGAAAAGATATTGATTTCAAAAATGTTTTGGGTTATCGTAAGGTAAAAACCGTCCATGTTTATGTGTGGATTTGGTCTTACGAATATCCTTTTCTTTGATAGATTTTAACTTTAAAATCAGGTTGTGTGATACCCTAAATACTGTGCGAGTTTATCTCACTCTGGTTCACCAGACTGACCCGGAGTTTAGTAAATACTCGGGTTAGCCCGGGGTGTACAGGTTCAGGTTATCGAATGCTATGAAGTCCATAGACGAACTGGAGATGTTCAGACGTATGATATTATATAGCTACTTTTCCGCTGTGTATTGTATATGGGAACAGGTTATTATAACTGTCCCATTTCGTGATGTACTCTGATATTGTAAGTATTTTAAAGCTCTCAGTAAAGATTTGTTTCTGTATTATATTTTGTCCATTGCGATGTGAGGCTCTGTGTTGTGTTGTTTCTTTTTCTTCTATTCTAATATTTCTTTCTTTCTTATCTCACGCTCTAAATTCTTTCTAATAACTATCCAGTGTTTTAGGTGCTTGGAAGGTCGGCATGAGTTACGGTAAAGGTATTTATGTCGATTTTCAGGGCCGAAAATCCTGGGTCGTTACATCTATCCTAGATGACATGAGTTTGGTTTGGATTAGGATTTGACTACTGGGGTTTGGAATGGGTTGACTCGGGAAAGTGCCTTTTTCCCGTTCACTTACGGAAGTGGCTAACAGACTCATTTGCATTTCAATTTTAGCGATCGGTTGACTCATGCTTTGCATGTGCGAAGTCAGTAAATTTTGCAGATTGCTATTTGATTGGAGAATTTGAGTTGTTTCTTTAGTCAATGCTTCGAGGGTTTTTTCAAGTGATGCCAATCATTTATCGTCTCGGGGAACAAAAGATTATTGCGCTTGATTTTGAGAACGTGGCGCAAGATTTTGGAATTGATTTTGTTGAAAGCTGGTGCGGGGCGGGCCGTCAAACATTTGGTTCCTATAATTGTTTTATCCTCTGGTCTAGGAATAAATTCCCATACTTCATTCCTAGTAAATTGATTCAATTCTTTTTGCATAGCAAGTATCCATGAATCATTGGAAGAAGCTTCCTTTGGATTTTTGGGTTCTATGAGGATATGAAGGATTATTCGAAAATGGTTGAAAAGGGGGTCGAACCAAATTTGAAATTGCATTGTTTTGGGCTGAAGAGAAGTTAGGATGGTTTCTCCAACCCGGATTGTACGTTGGGAAGAATGGGTCGTTTCTAGATTTGTTGATTGCATTGAGTTGTTCTAAAGAATGTGGGCATTGATCGATAATGTGGTTAGGATCGTTACATTTGTAACATGAGGGTTGAGATGCTTGAGCTTGATTATTTGAGTTGATGAAAGGACATTATCGAATTTGGTTAACACTGCATCTATTTTTGCTTCTAAGGTAGATGTAGATCCTACCAAATGAGCGTTTGATTGGGAATAAATTGATTTCTCGTTAGATCTTTCCCGTTGAGCTGATTTTTCGGCCAAATTTTCGAGAAATAGCCAAGCGGCATCGTGATTTTGGGCTAAAAAGTTTCCTTGGCACATCGATTCGAGCATGGTTCGAGAGTTATTTTCAAGTCCATCGTATAAAATTTGACAAAGAGTCCATTTTTTGAAATTGTGATGCGGACATTTAACTAGAAGTTCTTCAAATCTTTCAAAATATTTTGCAAAGGATTCACTCCCAAATTGATGAAAATTAATGATTTCGTTTTGAAATTTGGATCTTTTTTCCAGAGGGTAGAATTTCTTTAGGAAAACATTCACAAATTCATCCCAAGTCCCAATCGTATTTGAAGGCAAGCTATACAACCATTTTTCGGCATAATCAGTAAGTGAAAATGGAATTAACCTAAGTTTGATTTCATTTCCATCGTCACTTATTGTTGAAATTTCATGATTGCACAAACTTGTTCAAATTTGGTTAAGAAAATGTAAGGATCATCACGTTCTAAATTGCCGAATTTTGAAAAAGTATTTATGTGATTCGAATGAATTTCAAAGTGGTTACCCATTGGGGCGGGCAAAATGATGCAAGAAGGAATAGAAACCCGATCGGGGAAGCATCTATCCATAAGAGTTCAAGGGGGATTTTCTTCGGCCATTTCTAATGGTTGTTCGAGTAAAATGGGCTTTGGGGAAAGAGAAGGTGGTATGACTCTAACTAATCGACGAGATTCTTGGTCACGGGTCCAACTTTGCATGCACTAGAAAGAAGAAGAAAAGAGTTCACCAAAGAAATTTAGACAACGGAGAAGTTCAAGAAGAGAAATATGTTTTGAAAACGGGAGTTTTTAGAAAATTACAACCTATAAAACTAATATGGGCTAAAGAATAAAAAAAGAAGTTCAAAGATTTTTTTATTTGTTTTTATTTTTCAATTTTTTTTCGTTTTTGAGGAATTTAAAAAAAAATTATTGCAATTCACAAAACAATCAAATACACAGAAATTAGCTACAATAAAATTTTATGTCATTAATAGCTCTTAACTGAAAATTTATAAACCTAATAATTTCAAACTACACAAGTAACAAGTCTCAGCCAAACCGGGACAGGATTTATCAGTGCACCACGAATCACCTTAGCAATGCAACTGAAGGTTTAAGAGCCTGATTGAGTTTGAAACTCTATTTCTTAGACATTGGGAGAGTTAGCTAGTATAGTCCAAATTATTAAGAAAATAAACTTTACCCTAATTGGGCACGTGACGCCCTTAAGTCCAGAGTCTACAATTTTTATTTATTAATGCAGCTTTTTCCTAGTATGATTGCAATCTTCTAGGCTAAGGAAGGGTAATGACTTCCCCACCTTATGTGAATTGGGTTGTGCCCTTAACAGAATGATTACAGATGCAGAAACAATAATTGCAGAAATTAAAAGATTTTGAAAGCAAGTTGCTGTCCCTGTAGAAGATTTTTACAAGCAATTTCTATATTTTTCAAGCAGCAGCAGACCCTGTATAGTTTAGAAAATTCTCACCTAGATTGGCAGTCCATCCAGTGCAACTGAGTAGCACTAGCGCGTTCACACCCCACTTGGTGTGCAACCGCTCCAACAATTCAAATTATGCTTATTGCAAATTGCTTAACTTCTGAAATCCCTATTTGTTGATTGAATTCTGCCTTTTCACTCTGCCTTTGATTTGTTTTTGAGATTTCACTGTTTTTCTCCTTTTTTCTAAAGAAAACTCACTTAAAACTAAAATGCACACTTTTAAACAAAAACAAATGTTTAAACACTTTTTTTTAGAGAAAACTCACATAAAAAAATAAAAATAAAGAAAAACTTGAGAAAACTAAACTAAAATAGAGAAAGAAATGAAACCAAATGCAAAAGCCCACTAGGCTAAAGGCCCGTTGTATAATAAACCCTATAAATAAGAATACCACAACCAACTCCATTTACAAAATGCATCCTCACTTACTCTTATTTTTCTTAATTTTTATTTCTTGAGACAAGTTAAAAACTCCAAAATTCTATTCAGAAAAATAGTTCTAGTTCTCGGATTGAAGAGTGAATCAAAGAGGATTTTGGGTTGATAGCGATTGCGAGTTGGATCTGTTCGATGAGAGGTTTCGATGGTTGTGGCAAAGGAAGTGTTGTATGATGGTTCAGTGATGAACGTAATGGGTGTGAGTAGTGGTGATGAACTTGTCCGGTTGGAGGTTGAATTCGAGTTCAATCAAAGGTTGCGTGAGGCAGTGTAGAGGGCATTGGTTGCTGTGACGTCGTAGGTGATTTCAAAGGTGGTTTTAGGTTGACTGGGGGGGTTATGACTTGGAGTTCGATGCGGTTATGTTGCGGGTTTGATTGAGGATTGAAGGTGAAACTAGGATTTTTGGTGTGATTTTGATTTTGATTTTGATTTGGATGTGTGAGGAGTTTGACAGGGGTTGTTTGTGGGAATATATGGCAGCTTGTTAGGCCGATGTAGTTCTACATTGAGGGAGCGTGGGCAAAGGGTATTGTTGTATGAGAAGTGTGAAGGAGTAGGAGCAGTTGGACGTTGTGATTTGCGGTTGACTGTTGAAGTTTGAGTATTCCTAAACTGGTTTGTGAATGGTGGATAGAGTACTGCAGATGGTCGGTGATGTGAAAAAGATTATTGCAACGCGATCTGAAGAAGGCATTGTGGTTGATTTTGTAAATAGGATGGCGTGGAGAGGAGTACGGAGAAATGCAGGGAATGATGAAATGATATGAAGAACATGGTAAAGTGGGGTTGGTTTATAAAGTATTATTGTGAATTGTGAATAGAATAAAGCAGACAAGGAAAGAAATTATAGAGGGAGGACAAGAAAAAGCAAGCAATAACTTTTGGTTTTATTTTATTTGTAAGAATTGAAAGGAAAGAAATTTGTAGAAAATTGGAAAGAAATAAATGAAAGAAAGGGAAATAAATTGTATTGAAAGCAGGAAGGAAATTGAAAACAAATAAGTGTTTTTTTCTTTTCTTTTTTAATGAAAAAAAATAAGAAAATAAAAATATAACCAGAAGGACTTACAAATAAAAATTATTTTGATCCCCAGCAACGGCGCCAAAATTTGTTTGCGAACAAATTAACAATTATAAACAATTATTTAATTCGTTTAGCTTTCCTAAACAACAAGGGTTGTTGCAAAGGATGTCGAACTCTAGGACCAAAATTATTTTACTAATATATCCAATCAAGTTATTCTGAGAGTAAGATTATTTGTAAATAACAGAAAATAATGAAAAAGAAAGAGTTTTTTTATAATAAATGAAAGCGATTAGGGAGTAATAACATAAATGGAATTAATACTCATCAATAACCAAACAGATAGTATAGACCTAACTCATGTTTCTGTCACAAACGTGAATCAACGATAATTAGGTTTTTAGAAACAAAATATGAATAACGACAAGCATAGCCTATGCAGGAGCTAAGCTCTTAAACAACCATAGGCTATTAGGATAGATTCACTACTTTATTTTTAAAACCCTAAAGATTAGATCTAAATCTAATAAGCGTTAGATCGAACACGAATATACCCTGTGAAGGAGCATAGCTCTTTAAAGACACAGAATATGAAGGTTCAGATCTAACTCTTGGTTCATATCCAGATCTATATGTATAAAGTCCTCATCTTTTGGCTATGTGATTCATATTGAATCCAATCTATAAGCGTCATCACCTCCTAATTAAAGGGGATTAGCTAAACATAGCTAAATGATAAAATGCAAAAAATAAAATAACAAACATAAATAAAATAAAAATAAAAATAAAGAGAACAGGGGAAGAATAGTTTTATTCCAAGAGAAGAGTTACAGAATAAAACCCAATATAATTACAAATGAAGGAGATACATTGTATTTATAACTGCTGTGGCCAAGACTAAGTGGCCAATTACACGATGTGGGGGAAAAAGCCCTTTTCCCAATTAATAAATAAACCAAATAGCTAAATGTGAACACATGTGAATGGACATGCAAATGTCATAGCTTGCGGGCATCAAATGGCATCAATTTCAATTGTTTTGAGCATGAATAAGAACTCCATAACATTTGAGACAAGCGATCTTTATGAAAAGGCATTAAATCTTTAAAATGTGCAGCAGAAGGTGGTTTGAACAACAATATTTCTTCTGGCCTTCAAGCTTTAATCCAGCTCTAAAAATCAACACTCTTCATGAACCAATTCTTCAAGCTTTTCAACAATTAAGTGCATCAATCCATTTATCTTAAATAATCTAAAAACACAACTATAAATACACAGTATCAGTTATTTTAAATATAAAACAAGATAAATAAGCGGATAAAATATACACATTTACGTGTATATAATTAGCCAAATCATTTCATTTTCCTTTTAATTCCATTTAACTTATTTTAAGTTAAATTCTTATTTATTTAATTCCATATTCTTATTTATCAATTCTTCTTGTTATATTAAACCTTTTAAATTCTCAATCTTGTTAGATTTTTTTTCAAATCAATCAACAAACCAATATTTCAATAATTTGATAAAATTATTTTCTTTCTATATCAAAAATATAGTTAGGAAAATTTATTTCATGTACCCTCTTTACAAAACAATACTGTGTCCATTTCGAGTTCAACTTGAACTGATCAAACAACACAACACAAAACATTGGTATATATAAAATTTACAAATACACTCTCTCGTATATATACACTCAAACACAATCTAGGGTATTACTAACCCATCTCTATCGAGTTATGCAACAGAGCAAAGGTTATTACTAAACCTTTTCTCTGATACCAAATGTAGCGGACCGGAGAATTAGACTCTCGAATTTAGACACTAATACACCCTTTGTCCAAACTCAAGTACCGAAAATCCAGAAAGCTATTAGAAAGGAGATAGAGGGAGAGATAAGAATGAAAGAAAGTTAAGAATAGCAGAATGATAAAAAGAAAAAACACAAAATCAGAATCTCACATCGCATCGGAACAAAATAAAATATAGAAATAATTTTTGTTGTGAGCTTAAAATAATACTTACAAACATCATAGTACATCAATACATCTGGACAATTATAATAATTTGTCCTCATATATAATATACAGCGGAATACAAAATATAAATCATACGTCTGGACTTCTCCAACTCATCTTCGGACTTCACAGCATCCGATAACATGAAATTGTAAACCTCTGTCTGAGCCGAGCATTGCAAACGCCAGGATCAGTCTAGTAAGCCAGCGTGAGAAAACTCATTGATTTTAATGTATCATCCAACTTAATTTTAAAGTCAAAATCTTTTTGAAAGAAAAGGATAATCGTAAGACCAAATCCACACATTAATATGGATGGTTTTTACCTTACGATAACCCAAAACATTTTTAAAATCATATCTTTCCTAATGCTATAATATGACTAAATACAAATAAATAACAATCTAGTAGCGCTTGCATCTCACGCTCTACATACGTAGTATACAATCAAAACTGCGGGCTCTTATTGGAGAATGGATTTCCATGGCAAGGTATAGGCAACCACCTTCCGACAATGTACCTCCGAAGATGAATACATTGGGGTTCAACAAGAACATCTTGCAACCCGGCTAAAATGACCGACCCCTCACTTCGCTTGAGAGTATCGAATATATCATTACCATGGTTGAAGGCTAGCTAACCGAGTCGATAGCATATAAAAATAAAATAAAGGGACAACCAAAGGCATTTGATTTCTCCAGATCAGGTAATGGTATACCTTTTTGATGGGTGCGACCTACCCGATTTTAAACCATTTCCCGGTTAATGAGGCATGAGGTTATAATTACCTTTTGGAACATCTGGCTACCATTCAATTTAAATGCCACTTCGTCAGATCCGCCAAGTCACTAATTAACATCCACAAAGATACTCTAGGTGTTAGCGCCACCAAACAGAAGTACGTTCGTAAAAATCAATGTACGTAACTCTTAAGAAATACTTTGTTGGACATTTGTCCATATAAGTCATCCAGTGACTGGATAAACCGAAGGCACCCTCCTACCACATCTTAGGAATCACCCTATTGGTCAGTAGCGAGTAGTCCTTGCAATCCGTAGATTTCAACCATGATAGGATCACAGTATGTCTCTAGGGATTAGCTAGAGATTATAAGTAATTTTACCGTGTTATGAAGATCCATGGTCTTCAATTGCTCCAGCTCGATTCCACGTATTCATATTTATTGGCCAGAATGGTTTTTGAATATAAATTTGATCCCGGTCTTTCCGTACCAACAATCGTATGGCAAGATTTGATAGTCGGTTATTTAACTATCAAATAAAATGGATCTACTGGTTGAGTACACAACATCACTTGGCCTTTTTAATCCAAAATAATTAACGATTGGTTAATCAAAACTTTTAAATCTTTCAACATATTATCCACTTCTTATTTTAATACTAATATTCTCAAACTATTTCTTTTTAATACTTAGAAAATATATCTTACAATCATATCCAACTTTCCATTTGATTATCATTTCAAATTATTTTCTACAACATTACTTATTACTTAAAATTGGGAAATCGGTTCAACTTGTCATTCGTAAAACAATCGTTACGAAATCTTCTTTTGTTCGTTATTTGAAAAAAAAAATCATCACTTTTGCTTTTAGAATAAACACATTCTAATTCTCATCTCTTAGTATATCTATATCAAATCCTTCAAATAATGTTGCATTATTGTTTCTCATAATAAATTGCTTCTAACATTCTTCCCATTACAACTAACATCATCCTCCGATAATCTTGAAGTCATTCAAGTTGAGGTATTTTAAATACCTCTCAGACCTTGATCAACCAAATTATTATCTTAAGATAAATATGAATTGTATTTCAAAACCCATATTCATTCTAATACCAAAAAATACCATTCACTATTTTTATTTAAAATAAAGTTTATAAAACCTTCTAACTTTTGAAATCTCCTTTTTAAATATACTATTATTACCAAATTCATTGATTTAGTAAATGATTAATAAAACGTTAACTTTTAAACCTTAACTTTTTTAAACTATTGTTTCATTATCTGGATTTCTATTACAAATCCTATTACTTGATATTTTACCAAATTCAATTACAAGGATCCTTTTTCCATACTTTTCAATCATTACCTCTAGGAAATCTTATTTCAAAACTCATCCATTTCACTTAATGTCATTATAAAGTGACATTAATTTGAAATTAACGCTTGAACTTACCATCACTTTTTATAAACTCGTTTATACAACTTTGGTTTAATATAAAACCCTTTTTTCATCTTGATTTCCTTTACTTAATTCAAATATTGAGTAACATTTATTTTAAGCTTATCGTATTCACTTAAAATCTCTTTTATAACTTAACTTACCAAACTCGATTTAAATATAAACCTGTTCATAAGTTCACTTTGAAATTCAATTATATTTCATTACAAATTTTGATTACTTACTTAAATGAACTTCATTTAAGAAGTAGTTTCTTAAATTGTTATAATTTACTTTATCATTAACTGAAATATTAAATTTTCATTTAAAAAACTTATTAAGTTCAACAACTACTCGTTACATTATTTCATTAGATTAATTGGCACAAACTAATTTAATAATCAATTTCAGTTAAAATAGTTGACTTAGTCAACTCTAAACATGATTAACTCATTGATCAATTCTAATTAGTCTTTTCATTTAAATTAATAAATAGTATAATAAAATTAAATAATCTCATTTACTTTGATTATTATTAAATAAATAATAATCAATTTCAAAATAATATCATTTTAATTGTTTCTTAAAAAAAATTAATCTCAGTTATTAATTGTTGCATTAATCCATGCTCACTTGCTCATCAATATTAGTGATATAAGAATTAGCTTTATAAATCATTTAGTAATTTCTTATAAACCTAAATAATAAATATTTATTTCCTTATTATAAACTTCATTTAAAATAATATATTTCAAAATCTATCTTTAGTTATAAAATAAATTTTATAACTTCATTTCTAACGATTCACCTTACGTAAATCAATCTTTATAAAACGATGTATAATTTAGCCATCTACTGCCAATTTCTCAACCAATATTTCCCATTGGTTAATATCAAAATAAGCATTGAATTTGGATTCAACAATCAATCATCCAATCATATTTAGTAAACAATTCATATAATGATAATATGAAAATAAACAATAAATTTGAGGAATCCAGTTGGATCCCTCCAGCCTGTTCTTCCCTTCTTCCAATAGTTAATCCATTCAATATGACAATTTATAATAAACATGAATAATAAATTTATCTAATAACAGCCAACTAATAACAATAATTCAAGCATCCAATTAAATTTAATATGTTTATATTATTATAAACGTAACCAACAAGGTAAGTTACCTTATTTGGATATAATCGTTAAAATAACGATTGGTTGTCGATTAAATTAAACGAACATTTAATTTAATCAGTTATATAAAAATATTCAACATATATGCAAACCATCGTCAAATCGTCCAACAATTAGCAAACAAATATTTAAACCCGACTTATATAAATATAAGTAGGAGAACTGATTGAGTTTAACCCACCTTGGTTTTATTTGTCGACTAAATAAGTCGTTTTAATAAAATTAAACAATCGTTTAGTTTTATCAAAATTTTCGGTAGCTTCCAGTGACCAAACAGGCTCCATAACATTGTGCTTTCCTATATGATCCCAACGTCCTCTGGTTTGTTAAATTTTGTTAATGAGTTAAGAAGTTATTAACGATATAATTTAGCCTGATTTTAACCTGATATTATTAACTTTAAATGTTATTTAATTTAACTACGCATTTTTAATGCAACACTACCTCATATATATATATATATATATATACTAACGGTATATTTTAAATGCGTATATATGTATATTAACAATCTATATATATTGTACTTCATATATTAATTTAAAAGAAAAAAATCTTTAATAAATCATTGCCTTACTGTTTTTAATCGGCCCGATCCCACACTGATGTTCTTCTTCCAGGTTAATATTATGAACCATGTTGTAGCATATTCCCTCCAACCTTTCCGTTCTTCAAACATAACTCTATCATCACATTTTTCTTCTTCTTCGAAAGCCCATTGGCCCAATCCATGTCATCCACTTTCCCTTAACATGATTGAATTAAACCGATCCTTCCTAGGAAACAACAAAATACCTGATTCCCATTTTGTTTTCTGAACCCAAAAATACGATCCCTTCTTTCATTTTTTTTTTAAAACGAATGTCTGCTCCTTAGAAAACCCATCGCCGCCATCTCAGCACAGCGCTAGACTTCGACTGTCACACCTCGCCAGACCCCTGGCTTTCCCCTTCGGTCATCGCTCCTTGAACTTCTCCACGGAGACCCCGCCGTCCTTAAAACAACGGAACTAATACGTTTTCGCTCAACTCTAATTTACTCTCTCCACCATCACCTGCACGAATTCCGACCAACATGTACGGCTGCGCCTACCTTAGCTCCTCCATCCCCCTTCAATGGCCCTGACCCCTTGTTTTTTCTATAACCCGCAAAAAATAAAAATCCAACCGCACCTAGAAACTGAAAACCGCCACATTTAAACCTCTCTAACGCCACCATCACGATGTCAGATACCACCACACCACCTCCGGCCTGACCGCCTCAACCCAGGCTTCCTTTCATCTGTTGACAACAACCCTTAACTCGGCCCCTACTGATCTTTAAAAATCCAAAACAAACTACTTCTCCAAACTCAAAAACCAGATCTGTAAACACCTACCACCATTGCCATAGTGCACCACGCCCACCACCATCGCCACAGTGCACCATGCCTCACCAAATTTCAGGCATGAGTTCCTATGCCCTTCCCCTACATTTTCTCTTTTGACGCCCAAGCCTAGTTCTAAATCTATTGAGAGATAAGAATTTTTGTTTGAGGAAGACTTCATTTCTGTTTATCAAGGAAAATAAGAAGACTGAGTTGTATTTATAGATGGATAACCGTAGGACTGAAGTATACGTGGGGAGCATGTATTCTTGGGTTGTTTGGCTGCCAAGAAAAGGAAATGTGGCCGGCAAGTAAAAGTAATTTGATTTATTTATTCATTTATGTTTTATTATTATTTAAATGGTTGAATTATTTGTATATAAATTAAACATTTAGTATTTGCATTGCCACACACGATCTTCAAACGCGACGACAATGGACGTGCTATTACGTCTTGATTCTACGATCCCAATGAAACTTGTTTTGTTGAAAACCGAATCCGTTTGCATAACTTCGTTATTTTAATTTTCAGTTTATTTATCGGTCCACTTTTAAATATCGTCTATTGATAAAACAACTCTAATAGGCTCCAAACTAGAAAATTAACTATAACTAGCCATACGTGTTCTAATAAAATTTGTTTCGTCGAAAACGAGAAGTGAAAAATCCACTGTTTCTAATGCTTATATAATATCGATATAATATGGATAAATTAAAAAACAATTATATTAAATAATAATGAATTATTTTTGTCATGTATATATGTCCAAATAAAATAATATTTAACTTCAAATTCAGCCCATATTGAAATTTAACTCAACGTTACCATTTTCGGGTTAAACGGTATTCGAATTATATAAAAATCCAAATATATTTATTAAAAAAACATTATTATTTATAAACGATTCCATAACGACTATTTCAAAATTTGATTTGGATATAACTTATAATATATACGATAAAATCTCGATTTTTCTCATTCATTAGAAAATTATAAACAAATAAATTCTAACGTTTCTTGTTTCATAGAACTCCGACTTAAAACGGATTCTTATACTCAACTGAAGTTCAAAATCAATATTACGAACTACCACAACGTTTCAGAATTATTTATAATCAAATACAAATTAAAACGTTCAATCGTCGTTTAATAACGAATTATATATTAAAATCCATTAATATTCCAAATATATTATTTAAAATAAGTTTAAATATTCAAATTCAAATGACCGGAAAATCTGGGTTGTTACAGGCACCCACTCCCGAGGTAGACGACATGTTTACCAGCTAGTAGGCGCTTTGGTTTTCTCACAATTGGATTTAGCCATGTCAGCTTAGGGTGGTTGATGATAGTATTGACAAGATAGCTTTCAGAACTCCGGATGGTTTCTTTTAAGTGGTTTGTCATGCCGTTTGGGCTGATCAATGCACCCACATACTTCATGGATTTAATGAGTTGGGTTTTTAGGGAGTATCCGAATAAATTTGTTGTGGTTTTCATGGATGACATTCTGGTTTTCTCAAGAAGTGAGGAAGAACATGCCAAGCACTTAGAGGAGGTTCTCAACACTCTCAGATCGCATCAACTTAAGGCAGCAACGATGGATGGAGTTCCTTGCGTTCTATGATTTTGAGATAGCTTATACCCCAAGCAAGGGTAATATGGTTGCGGACGAGTTGAGTAGGCAGATGATGACCTTGAGTCCTCTATTTATAGAGAGGTAAAGCTTGGAGTTTATCTCGACCTTTGATTTTACGCCATCTACAGTTTTTACGCTTGGTTTATAGGCATCATTGGAGGTGCGACCTACTCTTATGGAGCACATTGGATTCATACAACGGGAGGATCAACAGTCAGTAGACATCTTGGATAGACTCAGTAAAGGAGAACCTATAATCACCTAGCTAGACAATCTGTGGACGAGAAAGGATAGCTAAGATGAGATGGAAGATTGTATGTTCCTATAATTAGAGATTTGCTAAGATCAGTTCTTAAGGAGGCTCATCACTCTCGGACGATTATCCGTTCGGGTGGTGACAAGATGTACCGAGGCAGGAAACCAATTTTTCATTGGACTAGCATGAAGAGAGATGTGGCAGAGTTTGTGGCCCGATGTTTTGACTTGTCAACAAGTCAAGGCTAAACAAAGAAAAGCTGGCGGATTGCTTAAGCCCTTGGATATACCACAATGTAAATGAGAAAGCGTCTCTAAGGACTTTATTGATGGACTACCCTGATCGAGGAAGGGCAACAGGAGTATATGGGTGATAGTGGACATGCTTACGAAGAGCGCCCACTTTATTACAGTCAAGAGCAAGAGGACGGAGGCTTAGCTAGCATCAGTATACCTCAGAGAGATCGTCCAACTTAATGGGGTACCTTCGAGTATAGTAAGTGACTGTGACCTCATCTTTAAAAATGAATTTTGGAGGAGCTTGCAAGAGGCCCTATGTACACAGTTAAGACTGAGCATAACTTTTCACTGTTGGACCGATGGACAAATTGAGAGGGTCAATAAAGTTCTCGGGGATTTATTAAGACCATGTATCCTATATTTTGGAGGGACTTTGGAGGAGCATCTCTCATTGGTGGAGTTCACCTACAACAATAGTCACCAGTCAAGCATTAGTATGGCACCCGTCAAGGAACTTTATGGACGACCTACAGATTACCAACATGTTCGTGGGAGTCGACACAGACTTCTACTTGGACCCGATATGATTAGAGAGACTTTTAAGAAGATAGACCTTATTCGAAGAAGGATGAAAGCAACTCAAGATAGGTAAAAGTCACATGCCGAAAAGAGAAGGACTGACTTGGAATTTGAGGTAGAAGATATGTTCTTCATCAGGGTATCGCATTTGATTAATGTAATTTGATTTGGATCGATAGGGAAATTTGCACCAAGGTTCGTAGGGCTATTTCCCATAGTCGAGAGGATAGGCCAAATGGCCTACAGAGCTAGACTACCAGAGAAGCTGGCGTAAGTTCACGATGTGTTCCATATTTCCCATTTAAGGAAATGTCTACATGATTCAGCGGAAGTAGTAGAGCCAAGTATGCTTGAGGATGTCGAATAGAAAAGAGGCATCGATTCGAAAAATTTCAACCAACATTCTTGAATCGGATGTTAAGAGGCTACACAATAAAGAGATCAAGTTAGTAAAGGTACAATGGGGAGAAGATCGAGATGACGCGACAAGGGAACCCGAACACAAGATTCACGCTTGTTACCTTTTTCTCTTTGAGAGTACGTTCTTAATTTCCTTTCTAAGCTTTCTGAGTTGAGTTTGTCCCTATCGTTTGAATCATCGATCCTTAAGTAGAAACCTATGTTTGAAAACATGTGTTTGAGGCATATTATGTTTGATGATTGCAAATGGATGCAAGTGTTTGTTAGTGGTTTCCAGTGGATACTTATACACACACTTTAGGGACTAGATCGGCTCATGCACTTACAAATTTCATATGGGTGTGTGCACATTTTTAATATTTCAATGGATGAAAATGGTTGAATCACCATATAGATGTTGCATTTCGGTGAATGGTTGTGCACACATATAGAACTTATATGTATCATTAGGACTCTTCGACATACATATTGGATACATGGCACTGACATATATTGCATTAAGGAGGTCAACTGAATCAATCGATCGCCTGATTTTCGCATTAGTGTAGGAACATATACACAAAACAACTTTTGCGTATGTTCATACAAAGCATTAGAAATTTTGAGGACAATGGATGCCTATGGTTTATGGATGAGTAGATGAGTGTAAGTTTTAAGTAATAACATTTTTCTCGACTTGATGATTTCGGGGATGAAATCCTTTAATGAGGGGAGAATGTAACACCCCATATTTTGATACACAGTAATTATATTAATAAGATAATAAAATAAATATTAATTAATTAAATATTCATAATTATGTAAAGCAGATTTTACCATTACGACCGTTATGAAATTTTTGTTCAGATAGACTCCTAGTTTGTGTAAATCACATTAAATATAAAGAAGTTATGCATATAAGAAGATAAAACTAAAAACAGTGTGATATCTCTCTCTATATATATATTTGTGTGTGTATATATATATATATATTTGTGTGTGTATATATATATATATATATTATAAATAATAAAATAAACAACGTAGAAAGCAACGGTCGTAGGGCGACCCAGCCTGACCAGGTCGACCCATGTCTAAGGCAGGTCGACCCAAGGGTCGACACAGGTAAAGGTGGCTTGACCCATGTGCATGCGGGCATGGTTCCTACATCTGTATTTGGACTATTTTATTCACCACATACATACGCTGACCGAGCTTAAGGTGTACGGTTGGATCTACAAACCTAAAATCTAATGGTTTAGGATTCTTCTAGCTAATATATAAATAGGCTAGCAGCCTCATTGTTTTCTACACACAAACATTCTTCATCATTCAAATTATTCCTGAATAAAAATAAGAAGATGCTGAGTTGTTGTCTAAACGTAGATTAAAGAGGACAATTCTAGCTTTTATACAACAACGATTCTAAAGAAATCTTTCTGGATTTATAATCAAACTAATGTGAGTTCTAGTCATTTTCAGATTTGATAATTAAATAGTATTCTGGAAGTAAATAAATTTGAATATGAGATTATACAGTAATTATATGTTTATATGTCATTGTTTTACTGTCAGTTATATATTTAGTTTTCAGTTGTTTTACTGTTATATGTATATCCTATTATCCCTTTTTCTGCCTTAGATTTATTTACAGTCTTATGCCTATTTTAATCAGTTTATGTGTTTCAGAATCAAATCTATATTTTCTCCTATTCCTTTTTATTTTGCGTTATACCTAGGCCATCAAATGCCTAGGCTATTCACGATTAAAATTGCGTAAAATTAGGTTAAATTATAATAACTTAAAATGACAGAAAAAAGGAGAATTACGCATATTGAAACATGAAATCCAATGACGGTATAATTGGGATAATATGCAAAATATGTTAAACTAATAGGTTAAACATTAAGTAGAACATGTTGTGAGGATCATATGTAATTAAGTAAAATAAGTAACTTAATATACATATACACCTGAGCATGTGCTTGTTTTGGGGAAGAGTTGTACACAGAATATCATTTATAGAAAAATTCATTTATAACCGTGCTTATTAATAAACTTAAACCTGTTAAGTTATTAATTGTTAACTAATAAGCTAAGAGGTCCCACGTCTTTCTGCTGTATCCGGTTTTAGGACTCTTGAAATCCTAGTTTGGGGTCATAAGCCTAAGGGGTGGCTTGTGTCAATCTTGTTGCGTGGAACCCGTATCAGTCATTATCCATGTTAGTATCTTAGAGAGGGGCCTCGCACTAGGTAGGTGTCAAGACACGGTTAGCTGATCTAGATTGTAAGAGGTTCAAAACTGGAAGGGTGGTTCGAGCGTGTTCCGGCGAAGTCATGAGAGTGCATGGGTCGGATAGGGGAAACTAAGACGTCGTAGCACTAACGAATAGGTCTGTGTCTTATAGTTAACGGGTTAGAGACTGATACCCCCTACCGCTGAAGCTGGTACATGATATTTGCATAGTAGGGAGTCGATCGCATGAGTAGTAATTAGTGTAACACCTAATCTTGACATTTTACTAGTGGTGCATAAAAACTTGATTCTTGGGATATGAATGAGAAGCGTATATGATATTTACCTTACCTTGTTATCTCGTTTAATTCATACTTGTATATTTTACTGTTGTTTCGTATTCAGCATTATTTATCTGTCTTGGTACTTTCTATCTTATCATATTACTGAAAATCTCTCGAACTCGCTAGACTTTATGTCTGGCCTATTTTGTTTTCCTTTTCCCTCTTTCTTCCCCCCTTTAGGTTCTCAGAGTGGTGGTGGACAATAGCTGTGACCGTGATTCTATCTTGCTTGGACTTGGGTCACTTTCATTTCCATGTACATCTTCAGTTTATTTATCTACGTTTATTGTTATGATATTTGAGGGATATTCTTTATGGTTTTTGTACTCTGATATCATTAAAACATATGTTTATGGTTTTTCATTGGAAAATGTAATGCCATGTCTTGATTTGAAATAAAAATTTAAAATTTTCCGTTGCATATTTTATATTATGTCTTGTTTAATTAGTCTTTGTATTGTTATTGTACTTCACAAAACTTAATGCATTCTCATATGGATGACATTAAGAGACGTGATGTATCACATTAGGCTTACAAGGCAGAGATCAATTGATACTAGTAGCTTGGGTGATTCAATTGCAGAGATCTTATTTTTCTTTCTATTGATATACTCTCTTCTATTTTAAGTCATTCTTTTGTCATGATTTGAATTTATACATTCGATGGGAAATGTTTTATTTTATACCCTAATTTGGGCTGAGATTATATAAGATAAATGGTTTGTTATTAAGGCTCATTTTGTATAAAGTATTATTATAGACTGATAACTTGTTACTAAAATAAATAATTTCGTTTTTGTTTTGTTTTATGTCTTGTGAATCTTAGTCCCTGTGATTTGCTTCATTATACGTAGATGCTTTGCATTCTTCGGTATAGTTCGTTCGAGAGAATGTTAAGCGGTGTGCAGCTTTACACTTCTATTAGAAAAAAAGACCAAATTTTCGAGAACACAAATCGACCAGTACAAGTTGATCAAGGTTGATTATTTTACCCCTAATAATTACAAAGCATGAAAACTTGCGTAATATTAAAGGTCTGTTAGAGATATGATCAATAAAATCGATCGAGATCAACAGAAGTCGATACTGATAGATCATACTTTTAGGAAATCATATCATTTGGCATGTTCATGTTACAAGAACTTTGGATTTGGATGCTCACTCGTTCATATTCATTCTTCAAAATACGGTGGAGGGTTTCACCTATAAAAAGAGTACTTTTATCAACAAAAATGGGAATCCTTTCCTTTTGGATGTTTCGTCCAGTCTGAGATCTAAGCTTTGATATTTCAAGATTCCATCGTAAATTAGTATTCTAGAAAGAATAATCATCAAAAGAAACAATGTGCACGTACCAAAATTCAATAAACTAAGTGCATATAGGCTATCATTAAAGCAATTTTATCAAGTTTTTATCCATTTGTTGGATGTAAAGAGGAGGAACAACATAGCTTACCCCTCCACAATCAATACCCACTAGCAGATCGAAGAGCTACAGAGATTAAAACTATGCAAATTGTATGACGGTACCAAAGAATTACCCCATTTGGATGATTCAACATATCATTGCTTATTTGGGAAAACTAATATTGGGGAATATGATGATGTCGCTTCCAATGAAAAGCGGAAAGCCGTTGTGAATGAAGAAGTCAATGCAATTACAAAGAATGATACTCAAAAAATTATCATTGCTACCTAAAAGCAAGAGCACCACTTTTGTTGGTGGATGTATAAATAAGAGGAATGAAAAATGCAAAACAAAAGGAAACCGTGTACGCTAACCAAGGACGGTTTGTGAGAAGAAAATTGGGGAAAGCTGTCCAAGTATGATTTTCATTTCTATAATAAAGCTGATACGTAAATCTTGACATCAATTGTCTGGGTGGTGTAGTTGGTCATCACGTTAGTCTCACACACTAAAGGTCCCCAGTTCGAACCTGGGCTCAGACAGCTCATATTTTTGGCCCATTCTGTAATTCCCTTTTATTTTTTGAACCTTCCAAACGACTGTGGATCTGAAATTGGGAAACTGCTATTCAGTCATTCATGCGTATAGATTTGTAACATTAGCTACTGTACGGTCTGTTTAAGAAAAAATTAATCATTTGGTATATGTAACTTATTCTAGTAGGCCTACGAAATTGAAATTGGGAAACAACTTTCACTGATAAAACTATTATTCCTATCATTTCAAATAAGTTACAAGGTAATACTGCTGTCCTATGCTCACCAAAAATCATTGCAAGAACATTCTCCATGTCGAAAATGGTGAAAACGGCTTCGATCCCTCACCACAATATCCCTATGCCAAATTCTCGAAATCAACTTAATAACATCATGACAGTCATCACAAACCCTTAAATTCTTCACTACATGTATTGTTAAACTACTATCCAGTTTCATGATTCCATAAGCAATAGCCATTCTCTCACTATGACCGAACAAAGCTTGTTCCTTTTCTTCTACATCCATTTCTATGGCAACATTCTTAACCTTCGGGGAATAACCATTTTCTTTCAATCTCTTCACAATCTCTAACAGCGTCTCTTCAATCTCTGTACTGTCTTTATGTGATCGAGTACCAGCAACAAATTTATGGGTTTTTCCTTGTATGGTTATCGAACTAAACCCCGATGTCTTCCTAATTCCTTTCATTTCCATCATTTTTCGTACTTTTAAAGCTTCCTTTTTCCTACCAAAATCCATATATATGTTAAACAGTTGTACATATCCAGCATCCAAGTCTGGTTCCAACTCAATAACTTGTTTTGCTACTCTTTCACCCAAGTCGATATTTTTATGGACTCTGCAAGAGTTAACCAAAGAACCCCATATAACTGCATTAGGCTTCATGGGCATGTTTTCAATAATTTTCTCTGCTTCTTCTAACTGACCACACCGTCCAAAAAGGTCAACCATGCACCCATAGTGTTCTATTTCAGGCTCTATATCATGCAGAGATTTCATTTCCTCAAAATACCTTTTCCCTTCTTCAGTTAAACCAGAATGGCTACAAGCATTTAATACACCAATATATGCAACTGAATTAGGTTTTATATTTTCTCGAAGCATTAAAGAGAAATACTCAAGTGCAAGCTTACCAGTTCCATTCATAGCAAAACCAGTTATGATTGAGGTCCATGAAAGAATATCTTTCTGACCCATGTGGCTGAATACAAGCATAGCTTGGTCCATTCTCCCACATTTTGCATACATTTCGATCAATGCAGTACCAAGAAATACATCGGGTTTTATACAGCTGACTTCTAAGTAAGCATGTAATGATTTTCCTTGACTTAACGAGCCTGAACATGCAAATAGTGTGAGCAATCCTACAATTGTAAATTTATCAGGCTGAAAACCCGATAGCCTTAATTTCAAGTATAAGTATAGAGCCTCATTGAGGCGACTACTATGAATATATCCAGAGATCATTGAATTGAACGTGATGATATCACGTTTCTCCATGTTGTCAAAAACAGATTGAGCTGCATTCAAATTTCCCATCTTGCAATATCCATCTATTAGTGCATTGCATGCAGGCAAAACCTTGCTGCCTGCACGGTTGAAGATATGATTAGCAGATTCAATATCTCCACATTTCACATACATATCGATTAGAGCACATATTAAATTTTCATTCATACAAATTCTCTCTTTATCAACTAATTGCTGAATCCATCTTCCAAATTCCAAGTCTTTTAACTGAATACATGCAGATAGCACAGAAACGACTGCTGCGGCATCGGGTACAATACCACTATCCAGCATCTTCTTAAATAAGTCAACTGATTTATCATGGGATCCAGATTTTGAATATCCAGAAATCAAACTTGTCCAGATAATTATATTTTTGTCAGGAAATTCATCAAACAATTTGTGGGCTTCGTTCAAAATTCCACCTTTAGCTAATCCACAAATGAAAGTAGTCCAAAAACTCACATTTTTCATGCTGACACTATTGAAAACTACTCTAGCCTCATCAAAAAAACCAAAGTTAATATACATTTGTAGTAGCGGGTTCGCAATCCATGCGTTCGCGTCAGAAAATAACTTATAAAACAGCCCATGAGCTATTTTTGCTTCGGGAACTAAAGAGGCTTTTCCACAGGATTTGAAAACGTAATTGAACGTGTATGAATCAAGTGGGGTAGAACTGATGTGCATGTGATTGAACACGCGCATAGCTTGATGTGGGTAATCACTCAGGGAAATTGCTCGTAAAATAGTATTGTAATGGAAGGTGTAGTTTCTGGAACAAGTAATGAGTTGAGATAAGAGTTGAAGAGATTGTCTCAGAGATGGAGTGGTACATGAGGTGTAAGGGGTTGAGAATATCATTCAAAATCGAGAAGGTGAAGGAGGTAAGGTTTTTCTGGAATTGTATGAAAATTGATATATGAGATCAAAGTTTGGCGGGGTATTATTATATTAAGCGCAGTTTTGATCACGATAACCTATAATCTTGGCTTTAGCATGCGTTTTTTTTTTTTTTTTTTTTTTTTTTTTTTTTTTTTTTTTTTTTTTTTTTTTAATCCACTTTTGCTGTATTGTTTAGTTAACTCATTGTAAAAATTTATTTAGCAGTTTCATGAACTACCATTGTATTATGTATTTTTCGCTGCGAGATATTATATTGTTCTGTATCTATGTTTGTGATTTGTAATTTATTCTATTTACCTCAAAAGCTAATAACAATTTGTTTCTTTAAACGGTTCGGGTTGATTTCATTACCGGCTTGAAGCAGTCGAAAAATCAAGATGTTACATGTGGTATCTGAGCAAGTGAAAGAGACTAGGAAACAAGTAAGTTCACAAAAGAGGATTGGTTTTTTTTTACGAAATGGACAACGCGAAAGAAAGAAGTTATTATTTTATTATTTGTTTGTATTATTATTTTATTTATGTTAGTTATTTTTAAATATTGAACATAGAATATAGAATACATAATACATGATACGACATACGAAATAAAAAGTCATATTTCAGAATACATAATACAAGTGCAGACATAAAAGTACCAAAAAACAAAAGCTAAAAAATAGATACAAAACAAACTTCTCAACTTCCTAACAAGAAAAATAACATCATTCTTAAGTTGCTAGGGGTTGTTCAGCAATGCTTACAAATGATTATAGCCTTTGATATCATAATCAACCAAACAAATCGCAACCTCTCACTCCTTGTAGTCGTCGCCCTCTTGCCTCACTGTCATGCACCTACCAAGAATCAAATCATGCAGTCGTTGAATATTGCAGTAATCTCCTGGTATCACTGCGCAACGCAATGAACACGTGTGTCAATGTTTTCGTTACAAACATCGATAAACATGTTCGTCTTGTCGTCATTCCAGTCGACGATGGTGCGTATGGACGAAGCAGCAGATTGACTAGACATTCTAAAGAACGAAAAGATATGGCTATTGGAATATTATTTGTTCGCGTCGAACGAATTTGATGCAAACGGATAATATTCCAATGTTCCATTTGACTGGGCAGTTCGGGGTGTTCCACGCCTGATGCGTCCGATCGTCCGACGATCGAAATTGGATGAATTGTTGTTTGATTGGTTCAATTGTATATTATATGTATGTGTGTGTGTTTTTTTTTTTTTTTGGGTTAAGAATTGTATGTCATAAGACTTAGAATTGGAAAACAGAACAAATCAAATATTCAGACGATAGGATTCAGATGAAACTTAGTAAAAGAGCTCTGGAGGCAATTGGGAAGGTGCCTAAAATTTTTGAAGTCCAAGTACACGGACCGGTACCCAGTACCGTTCCATGCTCTATGGATCGATACCGATCCGTGTGTGAGGTTCGAGGAGGGACAATTTTTGGTGCATGGCTTCTTGGAAGTGAAAAGAGGCCTTGTGCAAGTTATGCAGCTAAAGTCTCGCTAACGCCCCGCAATATCCCGCTATAGCGCATAACGCTCTTCGACCGCTACGCTATTTCAATTTAACATTGATGAACATCAGATCTGCTTTAGCCCCGCTATATTCCGCTGCATTCGCCAAATCAAGGCTTTTTAGCATTCACTTTAGCAATACTAATATATATAGCTTGATTTGACCAGTTTTTTTTTTTTTTTTAAAAAAAAAAAAAAAAAAAAAAAAAAACCTTAGCATAAAGGGCTAAAATCAAGGTATAAGTGCCTAGTGTATGGTAACAATCAATTACACTCATCAAATTTAGCATGCATAACTATGGTATTCCGCGATTTTATTATATAAGATTAATTAATACTAGTTTCTTGTACACATATATAATGTGAGAAAGATGATTAATTTATTTTCAAATATTTAGTTTTACATCTAATGAACTTTTTTGTGCATCCGCTATATCCCGTTACTTCCCCGCTTTATCCCCGCTATTTTTGCACATCCGCCATTATAGAACCGCTAAACGCTTTAACTGCACAGTGTGCAAGTTTTGATAAGATTTGGATGGGTCGAAGTGAGATCGCTTGAATACTTATCGGCGAATTGGCATGGAGAATGTCGGGATGGAGTTAGGCTTCGAGATTGGACCAGTGGAAAGCACTTGAAGAATAAAGTTCGAGATCCAAACACTTAGCCATTTCTAGCTAAGTGTGAGGACCGGTACGGATACATAGTTGATGGATCCGTACCGATCCATCAAGTGAGGTGGTGGGAGGTCGAATCTTCTGTATGGAGAGTTATAACCTTCTGAAGCTTGTTGGTAGTGTTTAAATGGGAGAAGCTTGTATGTAATGGAAGCGCTTATCAACAAGGTGATGGTTCTTCGATCGTGAACCCAAGGCAGGAGTGGTCAAGGTTGAATTGATATGCAACTAATCATGGGACGATACAACAAGATAATGAATCGACTCGAGTGGGACTCGAGCTCGTAAGATGATCGCTTAATTTGGGTGGGAATCGAACCTACGAGATAATGGACTAATTCAGGTGGGACTCCAACAAAAGAATGAAGTCAAGGATGGCTTGTAAACCTGGAAGTGTCAAGCAATCGTTGATAGGTCGAAGGTTCTAGCGGACTCAAAGAAAAAGTAATCATTAGGACGCCTGTTAAGGTTTGAGAGATCGAGTACCCTAGATCGTTTTTGAAGTGATATAGTTGCCTTGAGAAGGAATACGCACGTAGGACTTGTGGTAGTCTGACTAGAACCAGGGTTCATCATTAGCTCTTGATGGATGACAGCAGCTGGTATTACCATGCTCAGTGTGTTCAAGGCTATAGTCGGTGATAGCTAGGTTATTGCTTTTTATGGATGCTATGATTGCTTGTGCATGTTCTCTTCTATTTTGTTTTAATATGTTATCACCATAGAATATTGGAGAGAAAGCATGATTGGAAATCCTATTCTGAGTCATGTTTATTCTCTATGTTTGTGTAGCATATTATAATGTGATCATTATGTGCTAACTCTTTGGTTGTAGGGACAACTCAGGTGAGATCTGAACTCTCTTTTATCATATTATCCTATGTTGCTATTGATAGTATTTTATCGCTCATACCAGATTATTGTCTAACTCAAGATTTATGTCTCTTTATTACCTTGGAATGCTCATAGAAAATGGTGATGAGTAGACTGAATAAAGATGACAGGTCAGTGACAATGATGAGCAAGAGGCTGGCATATTACTATATAGTTATTTGGATGATTTCTACTTTTTATGCTTCTTATATACTCTGATGAGGGATGCAGTGTGACTTAATGTATTCAAATATTCAGTTACTAAGATGTATTTTTACTTGATATTCTAATATTTTATGGAGACGGGATTTTTTGCTTTGTCATACTTTACTACTATATCATGTTGTATATTTTTCTATTTTATATTATCTATGCGCTATAAGCTATACGATAGGTTCTGTTCTAAGTTAACTTTCCTTGATGATCCTCACATATCGGCCTGACACGTCATACGTTGCACTTTTCCTTATAGTTAGCGCACGAGGTGCGGAGCGGTCTTCACAGCCGATCAAAAGGTAGTTACACAAAGTAAGTCTAAAGCCATTAATATCTTGTTTTTTTTTTTATTATATGGGAATAAATTTAATTAACTATCTATTTATAATTCTGCATATGAAATTTGGAGAATAATGCAAGTCGTAGATGTAGGCACCAGTCTGTGTAGTAAAAAGCGCATAACTGATCCAATGTGACGAAGATGCAAAAAGTTGCAGCTGGAATAAAGCGAGGAAATAGCGAGATATAGTGGATGAGTCTAAAATAACAAATAAAACTCGTTAATGCTTTTACTAATATATAAATGATAAATAAATGGAAAGTTAATATTCAATTCAATTATAATTAGTAAATTCTTAATTTTAAATAAAAGCATGTGCAAACGTACGTAAATAAATGTAAACTTTTATTTATCATGATTAAATTTAATAAAATATTGCAGTATTTTATATTCTAAAAAATATGTGTCAAAAAATTCTATCAAAAAACTAATATTATAATTTTTATAATGTATAAATGTCCATTCTCAATTTATTTACTTTATATAAGATATAGCGGAAATAGTGGAATATAGCTGAAATAATGAGATACATCGAAAATATCAAAATATAGTGGGTTTAAAGCGGAAAGGCTATTTTAGAAGCTATTTGGAAATAGTGTAGCGGTAGAAATCCGCAACACGATATAGCGAGGATATGATGAGATAATAGCAGGGCATTAACTACACATGCACCAGTAAAGTAAAATAAATAAGGTTATCTACGGACTACGTGATAGATGACCATCTGTAACAGATTTACAAGATGTTGCCAGCTAAAATGTTGCGATAGCTATAAAATTTTGGTCATACTGCAACATTCGCTTTTAGGTGTTAGCGTAGATATCAATAAGATGTTGCAATAGCTATAAATATATTCAAATTAAAAAATTTAATAAAATTTTACACCTCAGTGATCCCCACCATTATTTAAAACAAAATCTCAACCATCAATCCACACCTTAGCTATTTCAATTTCCTTCTTTTATTTTCATTCACCGGCTTTCCTTTTCATTTCGTTCTCACCCAAAAATTTCCAAAATCATTTCGATCCCTAAATTTCATTCACCCGCTGTTTTACTTGAATTAATACCTAATTTTCTATGTAGCAGTTTCTCTCTTATGGAGAGAGGGAAAAGAGGCAATCTGCTCTCCATTGAAAAATTCGAAGCCTCAAACTGCTTTCTATACTTTTAACACCTTACAAAACTCATAGTCTAGTTTAACTCCAAATCGCAGATCGAGATTTAGGAAATGGCGGTAAAAAAAGGAAATCATATTTCGATCCGTTTTACCTTCTTCATCTCCTCGGCGGTTCGAATCACGAAGGCTTAGTCTGATTTATATAGAACCAAGACATTAGGGGAATTGGAGTTTTGCGTAATCAGATTCAATTTGCGCCATCTTAAGTCGAAATTTTCATTTAACCGATTCTTATAAATTATTGGATTTGTTAAAGTTGCACAATTTCGGTCTACAATAAGGTATGTATCTCGATTTTCGCTTTTAAAGTATCAAGTGCGGGTGATTTTTCCGTATGATTACCTATATGGAATTTCAAATACCAATTTTGAGGCTTACTTTTTAACAATGAATTCAGTCTTTGATAAATCATTCATATCTATATTTTGCCACTGGATGTGAATGATACAGATGCGAGTGAAGCGACATTTATTATAGTGATTATTAGCTTGATATCGGATTTCCAAAAGATTCTTAGAGGTATTGAATATAGGTGAAGGTAGTGTTGTTCCCTTGAAACCAATTAACGACATTTGCATACGAGAAATTTATCGTCATTTATACCGTCTTTGGTTTAACTTTACAAGTAAGTTATTATATCATAACTTGTTTAGATAGTTGAAAACCATTTGATACTGATTCTACAACCCTTTTGCATTGTATATTTTTGTTAATATCTCCTCTAAATCATAGACATAAAGACTGCCTTACTTGAACTTAGTGCATAACAGGGAAGAGCGGTGCTTTAGTTGGTGTTTGGGCACATTTGTTCTGATGACATAATAGTTCATGACTAAGTAACAACGCTATAGTCAGCTACACGACATTAATTCTCAGTAGTCAATGAATTAGCCTAGATGTGTGGAGCTTAAAAGTAATAAATGTTATTCTTTACAGTCCACTTTTATGATGTCTTCATAATTTTGTTCGTATTGTGGATATCATGGTCGACTTGGTTGTTTACCTGTATAATTTTAGTTTTGTATGAAATAATAAATGCCTCTTAGTTATTTTCTTGAATGGTAAGGCGGTTGGTGTATGTATTGGATATTTACTTCTATAGAGAAGCTGCATAAGCTAAGTTACATATTCAACATTATTTCTCTTGTAAGACATAAATCTTTGCTTTGTTGAAATGTTAAGAAGTATGATACATGTGAAACATTTTCAAATGCACATAAAGTCCGCTAATACCTTAGTATTTTTTTAAGGATATCATGGCGAACTAAAATTATCATATGGTAATTGTCCTGTTTTAAGTAACTAACCTTATATTATCCTCAAGGCTAATGTCTTGTCACGCCCTTATAATATTATCTTATATATGAACACAATCCCTTTCTATTTTAATTTTTACGTTATATTGCTAAATTTGCCATCATTCAGTGATGATTTCCTTTTAAGAAAATTTGTCTTCGTTATGCAGATAAGGATGATTGCTGCTGATATTTTGGATGAAGCTTCAGCCATAACTTAGGAGGGATTGGTAGATGGACACCACATGCTGCATGCATTGATTATGAAGAAAGTCTTGTTTCCAAAAATTTGGCTTGATATCGGATTATCTGCTACCAAAGTCCTAAAGTTTTCCTATTCTTCTGGAAATGAAATCCAGTAAATTCATTTTCACAAGAAGAAAGATGTAACGACCCGCATTTTTCAACAACAGAATAATTAATTAATTTAATTATTTAAATAGTGATTTAGAGAATTAAAGGGTCGTTGAATTGAATTATAATGAATATTTAATTAAATTAAATAAAGGAATAATATATTTATTTCTGAAATAGTCAGAAATAGTTGAATTCACAATATGGTGTGAATGGGCAATATAAAATATATATAATTCAGTTTATATTGAATTATATTGACGAATATATTTATAAACGCCATTTGAACGTATAATTTATATTATAATTATAATATAGCTCGAAATGGCGCTGCAGTTCGCTATTTGGCGATTCGAACTTCAACTGGATATACAGGAGCCGTTTTAAGCCGGATTTTTGTGAAACAAGAAACGCTCGGAGCTGGTGGAGTATATCTTCCTAGTGGAAGAGAGAAATCAGGATTTCGTCGTGTAGATTTTGTTTTATGTCCAAATCAAATTTTAAAATAGTCGCTATGGAATTCCTTTATATTTTGCAACGCTTTATTTACGTTATAAAAGGATTTTCTATAAAAATTGAATATTGAATTAATACTGGAATTTGAATATCGAGTTATAAACTCTAATATAATTATTTTAAAGCTGTGGTATATCGTATGTGAATATATACGATAATATTTATTTTTAAATATTAAATTTAATTGTTTTCAAATATATTTATATATTTAAAAGGGCTATTTAGGACTTTAAAAAAATAGCCACTTTTGCAAACGAAGTCGGATTTCAACGAAACCAGTTTTGTTGGATCCGCAATGTCAAATAGTTGTTAGATTTCCAGTTTTTGTGATTTTTAGAGTCACTGTGTGGCCGTACGGATTTTTAGAGTGAAAAACATTTAGTATTTTGACAGTTAAAAATACGCTGTGTGAGCATACGAAATCGGAATTCGACGAAACCAGTTTCGTTGGGACCGTAATGTCGAGCTGTAGCAGTATGTCCAGTTTGGTGATTTTTGGGTATCGTGTGTGATCACACGGATTTTTAGAAAGCAAAGATGGATTAAAAATAATATAAAAATAATATGTAACCCCTATAAATACCACCCTTAATCACACTAAACCCTATTTCCTCATTTCCCCGATCCATTTGTGCAGCCGCCACTTCATTTTTATCCTCCAGCAAATATTCCTCTTACAGCAAAAACAAAATGGATCCAAGAAAAATCAAAGAAATGCGGATTTAATTCCTAAAATCCTATTATATATATAAATGGATTTGTATGATGATTATCTTCGATCCGGCGTAGCTTTTGGGTAGCTCGAATTTTCCCTGATGTCGCTCCAGTTTCGAGCAGTGAGCGAGGACTCCCGTTGTGGATCGATACAAGCAACAATAGGAGTTTTCGTTGTTGGTTTTGAGTTCATGTAGGGATGTAGCACTGTATGGCCGAGTTTTGGGGTGACTGCTGTGAAAAAGCATCGATCGGTTTTGGGAAGATGGTCAGAGTCGCATCATAGCCGGGTGGAGCGAGTTCGATGTTTGTGGTATGGGGAGGACGGGTTCGAAACGAGGAGGACTTTGGTATATTTCGTGTGTTGATTTGAGAAGTGAGATGGATGAGGTTGTGGAGGAAGTGTTCGTTAATGGTGAGAACCGAATACTGGAGCTCGGTTATGTTGGAGGAGATGAACCACGCGGGTGGGCTTGTACTAGGGTATCGGGCTGAGCAAACTAAAGGGGTAAAGGCCCATTACATTCTAAGTCCGTATTTAATTGATTTAAATAACTGTATTTACTTCTAAATGTCATAACTCGGCCATACAATATCAGAATTCAGAACGTTTGTCGCGTTGGGACCGTATGGACGAGCACTCCGCAATGGAACTGACCGCGAGTCAATTGGAGTCCATCACAATTTATAGCAAAATAAATTGTCCAATCTGAACCGACGGACAAATATCGTTATTTAACGATCTCCAACCAAGGTGAGTAAATCTCACTAACTCTGAACGCTTTATATTTTTATAAAGTATTTTTAGAATTGATAAATATTGGCTGATTTGCTGTGTATTGGTTGTTTGGTTGAACTGCTAGTCAGTTGATTGAATATTTCGATAACGATATATATAAATCGTATCGAAATATTGACTCTGTTTATCAGAATATTTTATACTCATGTTATTGACGTGGACTGACATCTGTGGATGCAGGGGAACAGGTTGGAGGGACCCAACTGGGTTCCTCAACATTTATTTACCGCTTTTCATATATTTTGATATATGATGTGTTATATCATCCGTTATTGATTCTGTGTGTTTGGATGATGACCGATCATTTTGATTTGATACTTTTACGCCATAAGTGATACTGAAAAGTGGAAAAGGGAGATTTTCAAAAATATATTTGAAAATAGATTATTTATATAAAATCAGCGGATTTTATATATGAAAGGAAAAAGGAGTTTTATAAAAGAAATCATTTTATAAAATCAAAGCAATAAAGGAAAAATATTTGTAAAACAAATAGAGAAGGGAAATTGTTTGTAAAACATTTACAAATAAAATAGAAAAGAAAATATTTGTAAAACCATTGCAAATAGAGATAAAAAGGAAAACATTTGTAAAACATTTACAAATGGAATTAGAAAGAAAATATTTGTAAAAACATTTACAAATAGATTAAAAGGAAATATTTATCTAGAGAAATAAACTGAGTTATGAAAAGGGAATTTTTTATTTAGAAAATAAATAGAATATGAAAATGGATAAAAGTGTAATAAAGGAGAATTTTACACTAGGAAGAATTTAGGCCCGTGCTTCGCACACGGGTAAACAGAATATGAATTCGAAGTGAGAATTTAAGAGAGATCTGTTTTAACAGATAAAGTGAGAAGGTTAATTTATAAATAAAGTTTATAAATTAATTGAGTTATTTATCTTTGGATAAATAGAGTATATAAGTCAAGACTTATATAGAGAAGTAAAAATCGATTTCCACATCGATATTTGAAACTGAATAAGGACGAAGGAGAATTTATCGAATAAGAGTTATTCGGAGTAAAGTTATCGAATATCAGTTTATTCGAAAGGAAGCTTATTGAATATTAGTTATTCGAAATGGATTGATCCAATAGAGTTAATCCAATTGAATAAATTTATTGAGATCAACCGTTAGAATTAAACTGTTAGAGTTAAACTGTTAGAGTTGAACTGTTAGAGTTAAACAGTTAGGGTTAGGCCGTCGAGTTAAACCGTGGGAGTAAACATTTAGAGTTAGTTAGTTAGAGTTAACCAATTAGAGTTAATCAGTTAGAGATAATCGATTAGAGTCTAATCGAACTAGAGTTATCCAATTATAGTAATCGAATAAGGGATGATTAAATATTAGTTATTCAATGAGATTTGCTCGAATTTAGTTATTCGAGATAGAGTTAAGCAGAAGTAGTCATTTAAGGTAAGCTACCAGTGAGCACGACTGCTAGCGTAATTCGCAGGGCTGCAGATAGCCTAAGGCGGACGGATGTTTCCTGAGGGAATCAGGCGTAACCATTGTGATCGCTGCGATCTAGAGTCGAGCGAATGGTGTCAAGTCAAATATTAGTTAATCGATAAAAGTAATTTCGTCGAGTGAATTAAGCTAAGTTAGTCCAGTTGAACTGATCAAGTAAGTGGGTCAAAATGAGTAAATCAGACCGAGTTATCTGAACAAGGGTTAGTCCAGTAAGAGTTAAATAGAATAAGAGTAAATTGAATAAGAGTTACAACTTAGAGTTAACCGAGTATGAGTTAATAATTTAGTTCGTTATTTATTCGAGTTAGAAAATCAAAGTATTTATAAAGTTATTATATTTCGGATGCAGGGAATTATAACATCATTGTTATAATCAAGTGATTTCTGAAAAGGAAGTGGATTCATAAATCGAATCCGAGGGCAATGTAAGGAAGTGTGTTAAAAGATTGGAAAGTTGAACTTTGTCTATTTCGAAGTTAGAAATGTCGTTCAGTTAAGGTCTGAGAGGTAATTATACCCCAACTTGATTGGCTTCGTTTTAACTAAGAAAGGGTTAAGGTTCGATAGTGAAAGGTGTTTAAGTGGAAACCAAATGAAGGAGATTTGGCATAGTGATATTTATTCAAACATCTATTTAATCAAATGAAGGGGATTTGGAAATGTTTTCCAAATGAGTAGCAGGATTGTTTTCTGAATATAGAAACAAGAGATGGAAATGTTTTCCAATGATAATGATATATATTTTCTAAACATAGTGAATAAGAAACATTAAACAACAGGAATAGGGAAATGAACGAATGGATGAAGTGATGATTGTTCGATAGAATTTCCTTCGGGAAATAATATCGTTGGTTGCACACCGACATGTTTTCATTTGATAGTTAAATCACCGACTATCAAAGTTTTGACCATTTTACGTTGTTAATATGGAGAGACCGGTTGGATTATTATCCAGAGAACCACTCCGTATTAGCATAAGCGTTGCGAATCAAGTATGCTGAATATATTGAAGACGGAGTTGTGCAAGGGCTATCCTGTTTACAGAATAGTGCCTTCGGTTTGTCCAGTCCCAGGACAAACGTGTATGGACGAGTGTCTGACAGAGTATATCCAATAGATCGCGTAAGTTGATCTCTTCAAACGTACTTACGTTTGGTGGCGGAGGAATTCGTTTCTCTTAGCTTTATACCCGTGGTATTTTTGGTGAAATCAATTTGTGATTTGGCGGGTATGACGATGTGGCATTCAAAGTAATGGAGGTGTGATCTGTCAAAAGATACGTTATGACCTCAAGCCTCATCAACCGGGAAATGACAAAAATCGGGCAGGCAGCATGGCTAAGTCGGTCGCTCCGAAGTAGGGTGTATAATCACCTATCTAGAGAAATTCCTTTTGTTCTTAAATCTATCGATGCTGTCCCATTTCGGGGGGGCGGTTGCTGATCCCAACCGTTGGTGATATACATTCGATACACTCAAGCGAAATGAGTGGTCGGTCATGTGTGGGCCGGGTTGCAAGATGTTCTTGTTGAACCCAGTGTATTTGCCTCTAGAGATACATGTTCGGAAGGTGGTCCCATACCTTGTCAAGTTGGAATCCAATCTCCAATAAGTGCCTGCGAGTTTGATTGTATATTATATATGCAGAACGTGAGATGCAAGCGTTCTACTAGATTTTAATTACTTGTGATTAGACATTATTATAATATCAGATAATATATGATTTCCAAAGTGTTTTGGGTTATCGTAAGGTAAAAGCCATCCGTATTTATGAGTGGATTGGTCTTACGATTATCTTTTCTTTTGAAAAGGATTTTGAAAGGTTAAACCAAATGATTTGAGTTTACTCACACCAGTCCCATGACTGACCCAGGGTTTATTTTGTTTTGCTTTTCCCTAAACTCTTGGGTGCCCAAATTTGTACGGGCAGTCAAGTAGTCAGGATTTTACAGATATACTTGGAGAGCTTGGAGCAGGAGGCTTCAGGACTTATGTAGCTATTGTTTATTCCGCTGTATTGTAAGTGTTGTACTCTGATAATGGTATTATATACATATACTGCTTTTGATTTCAAGTTATGTTGCATATTATATTTTATTCGTTCCGCTGTGAGATTCGTGTTACTCTGATGTTGTTGTCTTCTTCTTCTTCTATTCTATTAGTCCTATCTTATCTATCCTCACCCTCTAATTTCTTTCTTGGACTATCCGGTAATTTCGACTTTTGATTGTTCGATAGGTGTTATATATCGAATAACCAAGGTCGCTTTTTCCCGGGTCGTTACAGTGGTATCAGAGCTGAAGGTTAAGTATTACCTTGGCTCTGTGGCGTGATTCAGTAGAGATGGGGTTAGTAATACCCTAGACTGAGTTTGAGTGTATATATACGAGTGAACGTATTTGTTATTTGATATAAAATGATTTTATATTGTGGAGATTTATTGGTTGAGCTGTTTATGAATTCTGGTCGATCAGTTTGATCCACTGTATCGATAGGGGTTTCTAAACGCTTGAATACGACGAACCGACACAGTATGTTTTGAAAGAGGGTAAATGAAATAATTTTACCCAAATTATATTTTGATATAAACAAAGTATAGTTATTTGAAATATTATCATATATTGGATGTGTTGGTTGTTATTATAATCGAATAAGATTATAAAATGTGAAATGGTTATATAAATAACCAAATAGAATTTATATAAGTGAAATATATGAAATCAGATGAATTAATTTTGAATTTAAATCAGAAATAAAATTAAAACTCTGAAAATGTGAAGTGTGTAGAATGAATCTGGTTAAATATATGTGAATTTTAAAATCCTGGGAGATTTTAAATTTGTTACCAGCATTGAAAGGGATATTTTGAAATGGATTTCAAAATGAAAATGTTTAGAAATGATTTTGAAAATGACATAGTATTGAACTCACTTCAATAGCTGGAAAATAAATTCCGATGTTGATCCGGACATCATCGGTGCTCATTTTCGAGTTTGTAAGTGACGGATTACTACCAAAGATTTTGTTTTTTAATTGTTTGAGAAACCGAGTTGTTTTGATATTTCAAATGAATAATTTGATTTTTGGAAAAGGCTAAGTTATTTGAAACTCCCAGGTACAGATTATTGAAATAAACACAAATTAAATAGAAATTTGTGAAAGCAAATTTGAAATTTGATTGAACCCAGTTCAGTGGAAATTGAATTGAATTGAAATAAAATGCTATCAAGTGGAATTGGGCTGGATTAGAGATAATCTGGAATAGAAATGAATTGTTGAGCAAGATATTTGAATCGAGATTGGAATTGCAGTTTGGTTGGAATTTTGCTTGGATAAGCGAATGGGTGTGTTGAAGATAAAAGTGATTTGAGTTGACTGGGATGACAGTTGCATATGTTGGATTGGCAGCAGATGGAAGTAATATAAGGAATGCCCGACAAAAGGTACACATTTATATTCATATGAGTTTGACGAGATTTTGATGAGCCGAATTGGCAAGCCGCTTGGCTGTTTGATTTTCTTTTGGATTGGAGAGGCCTGTGTGGAGGTTTGGGGATTTTCCCGATGCTCCCGGTACAAAGGAGGTGCTGGCGAAATTTTTGGTAATTTCGGGTGTTAGAAAATTTTCAGGAGTTTTGGAAATTTTCGTTTATAGAAATGAAGTAATAATTTAATTGAAATAAATAAATTCAGTTGAAACTGAAGTTAAAGAAGTAAACGAATAATTCGAAACTAGTTAATAGGGGTGTTCTCTATCTTAGCAATTTCGAGGACGAAATTATTTTAAGGGGGGAAGAATGTAACGACCCGCATTTTTCAACAACAGAATAATTAATTAATTTAATTATTTAAATAGTGATTTAGAGAATTAAAGGGTCGTTGAATTGAATTATAATGAATATTTAATTAAATTAAATAAAGGAATAATATATTTATTTCTGAAATAGTCAGAAATAGTTGAATTCACAATATGGTGTGAATGGGCAATATAAAATATATATAATTCAGTTTATATTGAATTATATTGACGAATATATTTATAAACGCCATTTGAACGTATAATTTATATTATAATTATAATATAGCTCGAAATGGCACTGCAGTTCGCTATTTGGCGATTCGAACTTCAACTGGATATACAGGAGCCGTTTTAAGCCGGATTTTTGTGAAACAAGAAACGCTCGGAGCTGGTGGAGTATATCTTCCTAGTGGAAGAGAGAAATCAGGATTTCGTCGTGTAGATTTTGTTTTATGTCCAAATCAAATTTTAAAATAGTCGCTATGGAATTCCTTTATATTTTGCAACGCTTTATTTACGTTATAAAAGGATTTTCTATAAAAATTGAATATTGAATTAATACTGGAATTTGAATATCGAGTTATAAACTCTAATATAATTATTTTAAAGCTGTGGTATATCGTATGTGAATATATACGATAATATTTATTTTTAAATATTAAATTTAATTGTTTTCAAATATATTTATATATTTAAAAGGGCTATTTAGGACTTTAAAAAAATAGCCACTTTTGCAAACGAAGTCGGATTTCAACGAAACCAGTTTTGTTGGATCCGCAATGTCAAATAGTTGTTAGATTTCCAGTTTTTGTGATTTTTAGAGTCACTGTGTGGCCGTACGGATTTTTAGAGTGAAAAACATTTAGTATTTTGACAGTTAAAAATACGCTGTGTGAGCATACGAAATCGGAATTCGACGAAACCAGTTTCGTTGGGACCGTAATGTCGAGCTGTAGCAGTATGTCCAGTTTGGTGATTTTTGGGTATCGTGTGTGATCACACGGATTTTTAGAAAGCAAAGATGGATTAAAAATAATATAAAAATAATATGTAACCCCTATAAATACCACCCTTAATCACACTAAACCCTATTTCCTCATTTCCCCGATCCATTTGTGCAGCCGCCACTTCATTTTTATCCTCCAGCAAATATTCCTCTTACAGCAAAAACAAAATGGATCCAAGAAAAATCAAAGAAATGCGGATTTAATTCCTAAAATCCTATTATATATATAAATGGATTTGTATGATGATTATCTTCGATCCGGCGTAGCTTTTGGGTAGCTCGAATTTTCCCTGATGTCGCTCCAGTTTCGAGCAGTGAGCGAGGACTCCCGTTGTGGATCGATACAAGCAACAATAGGAGTTTTCGTTGTTGGTTTTGAGTTCATGTAGGGATGTAGCACTGTATGGCCGAGTTTTGGGGTGACTGCTGTGAAAAAGCATCGATCGGTTTTGGGAAGATGGTCAGAGTCGCATCATAGCCGGGTGGAGCGAGTTCGATGTTTGTGGTATGAGGAGGACGGGTTCGAAACGAGGAGGACTTTGGTATATTTCGTGTGTTGATTTGAGAAGTGAGATGGATGAGGTTGTGGAGGAAGTGTTCGTTAATGGTGAGAACCGAATACTGGAGCTCGGTTATGTTGGAGGAGATGAACCACGCGGGTGGGCTTGTACTAGGGTATCGGGCTGAGCAAACTAAAGGGGTAAAGGCCCATTACATTCTAAGTCCGTATTTAATTGATTTAAATAACTGTATTTACTTCTAAATGTCATAACTCGGCCATACAATATCAGAATTCAGAACGTTTGTCGCGTTGGGACCGTATGGACGAGCACTCCGCAATGGAACTGACCGCGAGTCAATTGGAGTCCGTCACAATTTATAGCAAAATAAATTGTCCAATCTGAACCGACGGACAAATATCGTTATTTAACGATCTCCAACCAAGGTGAGTAAATCTCACTAACTCTGAACGCTTTATATTTTTATAAAGTATTTTTAGAATTGATAAATATTGGCTGATTTGCTGTGTATTGGTTGTTTGGTTGAACTGCTAGTCAGTTGATTGAATATTTCGATAACGATATATATAAATCGTATCGAAATATTGACTCTGTTTATCAGAATATTTTATACTCATGTTATTGACGTGGACTGACATCTGTGGATGCAGGGGAACAGGTTGGAGGGACCCAACTGGGTTCCTCAACATTTATTTACCGCTTTTCATATATTTTGATATATGATGTGTTATATCATCCGTTATTGATTCTGTGTGTTTGGATGATGACCGATCATTTTGATTTGATACTTTTACGCCATAAGTGATACTGAAAAGTGGAAAAGGGAGATTTTCAAAAATATATTTGAAAATAGATTATTTATATAAAATCAGCGGATTTTATATATGAAAGGAAAAAGGAGTTTTATAAAAGAAATCATTTTATAAAATCAAAGCAATAAAGGAAAAATATTTGTAAAACAAATAGAGAAGGGAAATTGTTTGTAAAACATTTACAAATAAAATAGAAAAGAAAATATTTGTAAAACCATTGCAAATAGAGATAAAAAGGAAAACATTTGTAAAACATTTACAAATGGAATTAGAAAGAAAATATTTGTAAAAACATTTACAAATAGATTAAAAGGAAATATTTATCTAGAGAAATAAACTGAGTTATGAAAAGGGAATTTTTTATTTAGAAAATAAATAGAATATGAAAATGGATAAAAGTGTAATAAAGGAGAATTTTACACTAGGAAGAATTTAGGCCCGTGCTTCGCACACGGGTAAACAGAATATGAATTCGAAGTGAGAATTTAAGAGAGATCTGTTTTAACAGATAAAGTGAGAAGGTTAATTTATAAATAAAGTTTATAAATTAATTGAGTTATTTATCTTTGGATAAATAGAGTATATAAGTCAAGACTTATATAGAGAAGTAAAAATCGATTTCCACATCGATATTTGAAACTGAATAAGGACGAAGGAGAATTTATCGAATAAGAGTTATTCGGAGTAAAGTTATCGAATATCAGTTTATTCGAAAGGAAGCTTATTGAATATTAGTTATTCGAAATGGATTGATCCAATAGAGTTAATCCAATTGAATAAATTTATTGAGATCAACCGTTAGAATTAAACTGTTAGAGTTAAACTGTTAGAGTTGAACTGTTAGAGTTAAACAGTTAGGGTTAGGCCGTCGAGTTAAACCGTGGGAGTAAACATTTAGAGTTAGTTAGTTAGAGTTAACCAATTAGAGTTAATCAGTTAGAGATAATCGATTAGAGTCTAATCGAACTAGAGTTATCCAATTATAGTAATCGAATAAGGGATGATTAAATATTAGTTATTCAATGAGATTTGCTCGAATTTAGTTATTCGAGATAGAGTTAAGCAGAAGTAGTCATTTAAGGTAAGCTACCAGTGAGCACGACTGCTAGCGTAATTCGCAGGGCTGCAGATAGCCTAAGGCGGACGGATGTTTCCTGAGGGAATCAGGCGTAACCATTGTGATCGCTGCGATCTAGAGTCGAGCGAATGGTGTCAAGTCAAATATTAGTTAATCGATAAAAGTAATTTCGTCGAGTGAATTAAGCTAAGTTAGTCCAGTTGAACTGATCAAGTAAGTGGGTCAAAATGAGTAAATCAGACCGAGTTATCTGAACAAGGGTTAGTCCAGTAAGAGTTAAATAGAATAAGAGTAAATTGAATAAGAGTTACAACTTAGAGTTAACCGAGTATGAGTTAATAATTTAGTTCGTTATTTATTCGAGTTAGAAAATCAAAGTATTTATAAAGTTATTATATTTCGGATGCAGGGAATTATAACATCATTGTTATAATCAAGTGATTTCTGAAAAGGAAGTGGATTCATAAATCGAATCCGAGGGCAATGTAAGGAAGTGTGTTAAAAGATTGGAAAGTTGAACTTTGTCTATTTCGAAGTTAGAAATGTCGTTCAGTTAAGGTCTGAGAGGTAATTATACCCCAACTTGATTGGCTTCGTTTTAACTAAGAAAGGGTTAAGGTTCGATAGTGAAAGGTGTTTAAGTGGAAACCAAATGAAGGAGATTTGGCATAGTGATGTTTATTCAAACATCTATTTAATCAAATGAAGGGGATTTGGAAATGTTTTCCAAATGAGTAGCAGGATTGTTTTCTGAATATAGAAACAAGAGATGGAAATGTTTTCCAATGATAATGATATATATTTTCTAAACATAGTGAATAAGAAACATTAAACAACAGGAATAGGGAAATGAACGAATGGATGAAGTGATGATTGTTCGATAGAATTTCCTTCGGGAAATAATATCGTTGGTTGCACACCGACATGTTTTCATTTGATAGTTAAATCACCGACTATCAAAGTTTTGACCATTTTACGTTGTTAATATGGAGAGACCGGTTGGATTATTATCCAGAGAACCACTCCGTATTAGCATAAGCGTTGCGAATCAAGTATGCTGAATATATTGAAGACGGAGTTGTGCAAGGGCTATCCTGTTTACAGAATAGTGCCTTCGGTTTGTCCAGTCCCAGGACAAACGTGTATGGACGAGTGTCTGACAGAGTATATCCAATAGATCGCGTAAGTTGATCTCTTCAAACGTACTTACGTTTGGTGGCGGAGGAATTCGTTTCTCTTAGCTTTATACCCGTGGTATTTTTGGTGAAATCAATTTGTGATTTGGCGGGTATGACGATGTGGCATTCAAAGTAATGGAGGTGTGATCTGTCAAAAGATACGTTATGACCTCAAGCCTCATCAACCGGGAAATGACAAAAATCGGGCAGGCAGCATGGCTAAGTCGGTCGCTCCGAAGTAGGGTGTATAATCACCTATCTAGAGAAATTCCTTTTGTTCTTAAATCTATCGATGCTGTCCCATTTCGGGGGGGCGGTTGCTGATCCCAACCGTTGGTGATATACATTCGATACACTCAAGCGAAATGAGTGGTCGGTCATGTGTGGGCCAGGTTGCAAGATGTTCTTGTTGAACCCAGTGTATTTGCCTCTAGAGATACATGTTCGGAAGGTGGTCCCATACCTTGTCAAGTTGGAATCCAATCTCCAATAAGTGCCTGCGAGTTTGATTGTATATTATATATGCAGAACGTGAGATGCAAGCGTTCTACTAGATTTTAATTACTTGTGATTAGACATTATTATAATATCAGATAATATATGATTTCCAAAGTGTTTTGGGTTATCGTAAGGTAAAAGCCATCCGTATTTATGAGTGGATTGGTCTTACGATTATCTTTTCTTTTGAAAAGGATTTTGAAAGGTTAAACCAAATGATTTGAGTTTACTCACACCAGTCCCATGACTGACCCAGGGTTTATTTTGTTTTGCTTTTCCCTAAACTCTTGGGTGCCCAAATTTGTACGGGCAGTCAAGTAGTCAGGATTTTACAGATATACTTGGAGAGCTTGGAGCAGGAGGCTTCAGGACTTATGTAGCTATTGTTTATTCCGCTGTATTGTAAGTGTTGTACTCTGATAATGGTATTATATACATATACTGCTTTTGATTTCAAGTTATGTTGCATATTATATTTTATTCGTTCCGCTGTGAGATTCGTGTTACTCTGATGTTGTTGTCTTCTTCTTCTTCTATTCTATTAGTCCTATCTTATCTATCCTCACCCTCTAATTTCTTTCTTGGACTATCCGGTAATTTCGACTTTTGATTGTTCGATAGGTGTTATATATCGAATAACCAAGGTCGCTTTTTCCCGGGTCGTTACAAAAGAACATCAAGTTATCTTGCTATTGGACGGTGGTAAGAAAGAAGTAGTGGTGATGTTTGTCAAGATATCTAGTATGTTAAATTCTCTATTTTTAATTCTCCTTTTCTCGATTTTCTTGTGATATTTGTCGATGATGAAGTGGGTTAATTTATAGGATAAAAATCCTATATTGTCTGACTTTGGTTGCCACGATTTTCCCCAAAAGATGGTATTGGCTCATCCATTTTCCATATGCTCTACATGATTTGAAACTGGTCTTGACCCTTGCTGGTTTGATCATCTCTGACTTGCATTGGCTCGTCCATTTTCATGTTGTTTATTTCACTGGAGCTTTTTCTGGTTTAAGTCATCATATACATGCTTCCATATTGAATCCTGAACTCTGTGTGCATTGCTGAGTTGCATTTGTCATGGTGTATACATCTTTGCATACTTGAATTGAACCTGAGATTAAATCACATTGTTGATGTTTTATAAGCCTGAACTTGTTCTTGTTTTGCATGAGTAGGAAGACACTGGGTTGAGTTGGTTCACGTGGCTGCTCCTCAGTTGCGTACAATGTCATGAGAATGATTCCAGGATGTTGTGGCAGTGTACACATGTACACATACACGTGTATACGTGCATGCTCCTTAGTTTCGTTTGTCCATGTGAATACTGATAAAGAAATAAATACTGGACAACAAAATATGATGACAAACGAGCCGAATACCTAAGGCAAATAAACACACAAACAAATTTATATTTTTGCAAATTTAAATTTGTTCATTTTAAGATTACTTCTCTAGTTGTTTATTGTACAGGTAAACAAGAGACAGAGTGAAAGCAAAAGCTGGAGCAGAAGTGTGGAGCAAATACAAAGACAAACAGTGTATTGGGTGTATGTAGTGAGGTGTGCATGTGACTTGTATTATAGAGAGATGCAAAATATTGTACTATTTAAATGTTGAAATATTATATTGAATAAAATATTGTTTGAATCGTATAAATTCTTTGCAATAGTATTATTATTCGATATCAATATATATTATTATATGAGATACAAAATAGTATAGTATACAAGATGTGAACCCAAACAAATTCAGAAAGTTAATCTATAGCAACATTTGTGAAATGTTGCTACAGACACCTCTTGATGTTGTTATAGACCCAGATAGGGTTCTACTGCAACATTATTTCTTATGTTGCCTTAGATAGTCAAAATGTTGCCTTTGAGGTCTACAACAACGGCAAAGATTGCAACACAAGAAAAGTGTTGCCAAAGACCTATTGCAACATTTTTTGGGCTTAAACCAACATTTTTTGTGTTGCAGAAGGTCATTTATGACGTTGTGATGCAAACTAACCAGTTTCAACTCTTTCAAATGAAATGAAATGAGTCTATTTCTGATACGTATTCTAAATTTCAAGATATAACACATGCCTTAATATCATTAGGAAAGAAAATTGCTGAAGAAAACCAAGTCAGAAAGATCTTGAATTCACTTTCTTATGAATGAGATTAAAAAAACTCTAGAAATCGAAGAATCCAATGTTGTTAGTACCATGAAAATAGAAGATTTAATTGATAATCTAATGTCGTTTAACGTAAAGTTGTAGGCTAGAAAAGAGCTCCAAGAAAATAAGAATGAAGCACCGGCGACACTCAGTGCTACAAACAACAACCAAAAACAAGAATTTGATGATGAGGAGGAGGAAATTGATTTAATCACTGGCAATTTTAAGAAATTCGTGAAATAATGAAAGACAAACAAGCTTAAAAAAACTAACAACAATAATTCCAGAAACAAAAATTAATATTGTTAGGTATTTTGAATGTGACAAACCTCGTTATTTGAAAAGAGACTACCTAAATCTGAAGAAAATAAATTACTTTTCAAACACTTTCTGTGAAAAGAGAAAACAAACTTTCATGCAACATGGGATGATTCAGATACATCATCAAGCGATATTGATTCAAAAACAGAAAAGGCCAACATGCGCTTTATGGAAAATCATGAGCAACTATGGAATTTTAATAAAGAAATTACCGATGTTTTGAATGATACGCATTCAGGGATATAAAATACTTAGGAAAGAGCTTAACAATAGTTTGGAAGAAATATATAGCTTAAAAATATTTAATGAAATGTTAACCAAAGAAAAACAACGTTTAGTAAATGAAATTGAAAGACTTAATGAGCACAATGATGAAATAGGGTTTGACACTAGGAAGTTTTGAAAAAATAAAAAGTGAAAATGAATTCTTAAAATTAGAAAATCTTTCAATGAAGTCACAAATCACAGATCTGAACGATAAAATAACACCTCTGGACATGTTATTCTTAGCGGTATCTGGAAAAAAATGAAAAAAGATATTGATAAATTTAACAAAAGGAAGGGTATTCTAGAAAAATTATTATCAACATCTAAACACACAAGGAAAAAACATGGACTTGGATACATACCTAAGGCTAAATTAAGGAAAAATAGTACTCGAAGTATTAAGTTTGTTACCGCTACCAAGTTCAAACTAAAACCTAGGAAATTAAAGTTAAAACCTCCAAATAGGTTTATTAATTTATATATTTCAAAAAGGTTGGATAATACAGGAAAAAAAATTGATAATTTTATTAATAAGGTTCATTCATTTAATGATTATATTTTGAAAGGGTATTTGAACTCTTCATGGGTTTGACATCCCAAAACTTAACCCAATGGATCCTAATATAAAAAGGTTACCAGTGTGCATATTTTATAATTTTTCAGATACCAAATATCGGATTCTTAAAGCATATGACAAGAAATCTATTGAACCTTGAATAAAAATGAAAAGGATTTGATATTAGCATCGACAAAGTTGGTAACTCTAAAACTCATCTAATTATTTGATAAAGTTTATTTTATATTTCGAATTTATTTGGTTTCTCCTCTTGCGATTTATTTATATGCATTTACCACTATATAAAAACTCTGCATATTGTGTAGGAGTGAGTTAAACGACTATTTTTGCTTTTTTTGTTGATAACAAAGGGGGAGAAAAGATATACATATAAAAGACAAAATGATAGGGGTGCATAGCGTTAGTGTTGTGATTTGTGACATGAAATTACATATATTAATGAAGATTGATTGATTGATTTGATTAATTAATTAATTAATTAACTTGATTGATTGATCGTATCATAGAAGGAAAGAAATGAATAATTTTATTTTGGGTATATTTCTGAGAGGTAAATTGAATATTTGCCTAGGCCTTCTATTCTCCTATATTAGCAGCATCTAGGATTGGATCAAGAGCATGGGATTGAGACCGAAATAGTTAATCCAAAGGTTGTCATTGTTCTTCATTGTTCTCTTTCTCCAACAAAAGTTATAGTTATCTAGAATTCTTTCCCTATCTCAATAAGGTTATTGATTCTTGTAATATATATTTTTTGTTGTAGATCCATTATATGTAAACAAAATTTGTATTATTGAATCAATAAAGATGGTGGTTGGGTGGAATATCTTGTTTGCCCATGTGATTTCATATCCATGTAGTTTTTCATAGAAATCTTCTTTAAGTATTTGGGTAATTAAGATCCTGGTCGCTTTCGCAAAAGTGCAATTTTCCTAACAATTGGTATTAGAGCCAGATCATCGCAAAGCTTAGAGTAATTTTGTATTGAAAAAAAAATCATTTTTTTGATGTCAAATATTAAGGCGTTTCCGAAGATGACTATTTTTAACGGAAGAAATTAGAGGATCTGGAAGCCTAAGATGGATGATGTGCTTTATCTCAATGATCTTCATGATCTGATTGATGGAGATGGGATGAAGCTCTCGGGTGTGGATAAGGGAACGTGGAAGAAGATTGATAAGAAGGCGATTGCCTTGATTCAGCAATACCTTGATGATTCGGTATTCCATCATGTGGTTAGTTGTGAATCCGCAAAGGATTTATGGGACAAGTTCGTATCTTTGTGTGAGTCGAGGAGGGCTATAAGTAAGGCTTTTCTGGTTCGAAAGCTTGTTTAGCTGAGATTGGATGAGGAGAAGTCTATTGCAGGACACCTGAATGAATTTCAAGATGTGATCAATCAAGTGGAAAATCTGAAGGTCAATTTTGATGATGAGTTGCAGGCTCTTTTACTGATGAGTTTGCTTTCAGAAAGTTGGGAAACTTTGGTTGTTTCATTGAGTAACTCCAATGCTGGTGGAGCTATCTTTTTGGAAATGGTATGAAAAAGTCTTTTGAATGAAGAACTAAGGAGAAAAGGGTCGGATTTGAAATCATTTCGAGGTGAGACTATGGTAGCAAAGAACTAAGGGAAAGATACAAGGAGGAAGAAGAAATGGGCTAATGGTAAAGGTTTCATCACTTGTTACTATCGTAATAAGCAAGGTCACATACAGAAAGATTGTCATGCTTATCAGAGGGATAAGAAGAAGATTGCAGATGGTGATAGTAATAGTGATGAGGCACATGCAGGTCTTGCTGCAGGTTCCTTTAGTGATGTTTCTTGTGATGTCCTGTTTAGCAAAGTTAATCCTTGGAAGATAGATTCGGGAGCCAGTTTTTACATTTGTAAGGATGTGAAGTGTTTTTCTTCTTATGAGAAGAATGTTGACGTGATTAGAACAACCAATGGAGTAGAGCTACCAGTTTGTGGTATTGGATTTATCTGGTTTCGTAAGCATGATGCCATGGTGGGAGAAGTTTCTGGAGTTAGACGTGTACCCGTGAGTTCGAATAACCTCATTTCTCTCGGTCAGTTGGATCTTCGTGCTTGCACTTTTGATACTCAAGGTGGAGTTTTGAGAGTGAAGAAGGGTGGTCGTGTTGTGACGAGGGGTGTCTTGGAGGAGGGAAACCTGCATAGATTGGTCTATTCTGTGGTCAACTGTGGAAGGCGAGTGACGGTCGAAGAACCTAGTCCACAGCAAGGTGAAGAGATTAATTTGGCCACTGCTGATGGTATAAACAAGGTTCTTCATGTTGATGATGCTTGAGGGATCCAAAGTGATCAAGGAAGGGGCTCAGATCAAGTGGTAGACGGGCGTCGATGTGGAAAATCCACAAGGTGGAGATCCTTGTGGTATTACAAGCATTTTTAGGCCGTTAGTATTGCATGGTGCATCTTGGGGGGAAGATGCATTTTTTGGCTGGTGGTGGGTTGTGTTTGTAATGGTTTAATTGAGAGTAGGCGTCGTTGAAAGAGCTAGATGACTTTGGTGTTGGAAGTTCGTTTGATGTGATGTGAATTCATATCAAGGCGGAGTATTGTAATTTGGGACATGAAATCACATATGTTAATGAAGATTGATTTGATTAATTGTTTGATTAATTAATTATTTAATTGACTAATTGATTTGATTTATTGGTTAATTGATTGATTGGTTAATTGATTGATTGATTGTATAATAAAAGGAAAGAAATGAATAATTTTATTCTGGATATATTTCTGAGGGGAAAATTGAATATTTGCCTGTGCCTTTTATTCTCCTATATTAGCAACATCTAAGATTGAATTAAGAGCATGGGATTAAGACCGAAATAGTTAATCCAAAGGTTGCAGTTGTTTCATTGTTCTCTTTCTCCAACAAAAGTTATAGTCATCTAGAATTCTTTCCCTATCTCAATAAGGTTATTGAATCTTATAATTTTTTATTTTTTGTTGTTGTAGATCCATTGTATGTACACAAAATTTGCATTATTGAATCAATAAAGAGGGTGTTTGGGTGGAATATCTTGTTTGCGCGTGTGATTTCATATCCATGTAGTTTTTTATAGAAATCATCTTTAAATATTTGGGTGAATAAGATCCTGATCGCTTCCGTAAAGGCGCAATTTTCCTAACAGTTAGAGGGAGTCAAATTTAAAAGTATTATATTTTATCTCTCAAATTTTTATATGGTTACTATCATCAAAAAGGTGAAGATTGTTAATAACCTAGGTATTGATTTTGATGACAACAACCATATAAACATTACTACTAATGCATCTTCGAGTTATGCAGTTACATTAGATGTATTATGTAGACATTTATAGAGATAAACAAGTGTACAAAAGAAGAACTATAGAAGAAAGATAATCAGAGAAATTAAAGACCAAAACATATTAGAGAGGAATGCTAAAGGACAGATGTGTTTGAAGCGATGAGGAGTTGGTTGAATCTTAGAATATTTTTTAAAGATCTTAAGACAATTATACTTGAAGCTCATCAACTATTGACCTCAACCGAATCATCAAAATCCACAAATATAAGGAAATTTAAGTATTGAAAATTAACAACACTTATTAGTATTGTTGTTCATTTTTCAACACCACCATGTCGACATGAGGTATCCTAGCATGTCGACATGCTAGGATTTTTTAGAATTTCAAATTTTAAATGAAGAACAATTCCCTCCACCTTTTCACCAAAAAACACTTCTCTTCAATCACTATACAAAGACCTCTGAAAACAAATTTGAACATCAAGAGTTTTCATTTTCTCGTATTCCTTCTTCTCCAAACAATTGTAAAAGAAATCCATTGCTTACTTTTCCAATCTCCTTGCAAATCAATAATATTTCACTCTAACAATTCACTGATTTGCAAACCACACAATATCAATGAATTGTACTTGAATTCACATTATTCTCTCTCTAATCTCATCATATTCCTCAAAGAAATCAAAGATATATTGCGAATGGAGGTCTATAGCATCATTTTATGCAAGAATCCGTGTTGAAGATAAAACTACTTGTCATGGTCTATTGTTGTTTGTGAAAAGGAGACGGTGTTCTTATAGCCTTTTAAAATTAAGAGGGTGTATCTTCTGACCCGTGAAATCAAGATTGTAAAGGTGTTCTTGCTACCCATGGAAAGCAAGCAATTATAGTAAAATTCTGTGTTGTGGAGTGCAGGCTCGGATGTAGGATTGGTTAATCCAAATTGGTATAAAAATACAGGTATTATTTACATTATTGCATTTCATTTTATTACTCATTTCTTTCTGTTTGAAATTTGAATAAATATAATGTTAAATTCATAAGTTAGTTTACACATTTTAAACATACACTTCACCCCTCTAGTATAAAGTTATCCTTAAGATCCATAATCTGCATTCCCAACACTTTCTTCCTTTTTTTCCGCCATTAGACTCGCAGAACTAGGACTGGTCGATTCAGACATCTTGGAGGTTCATTCCTGGAGTTTCTATCTCGTTGTCAGTGTATTCTTCTATTTACATCTTTTTCAATTGGTTTGGTTATACTAACACTTATTGGAAGGATTATTATATTTGTACTTTGATTTCTATAAGATCTTTATGAGGCATTTACTTTCGTGACTTGATATTTTATTTTGAAATGGAAGTTGACTTTTGAAATAATAAATTATATTTTAATTTAAATGTTCCCACCGAATTTATTTTCATTTTTTGTGAATCTTGATTTTTGTGATTTGTTTTTTTATACCAACAACGCTTCATATTTCTTGGCATGATTCTACTTTGGGGAATGCTAAGAGGTGCGACGTGTTACAAATGACTTATTCATAAATATATGAAAGCCGATATTACTGCCAATTCATACTTCGAACTGACAAGTTTTCATGTGAGTTTGCATATGCTGTTTCGTTGAATTTTATTGCGTTTAGCTGATTTCGTGCACATGTTTATAGATTGATTTTAAAGTAATTTTTTTGATTCAAACTCAATTTTCGAAATAAACATTTCATACATCGATTTATAAAATTATAATTATTTCTAATCTATTATATATACACACACATACGCACACATATAATCTCTATTAGAAAGAGATTTTAAAATAAATGATTTCAAATCAGTTTCAAAAAATCATTTTAAATTCATTTTCGTGAAGTTCATATTCGTTATGTAAAATCACATGTTTGTGCACTTTTCAAGAGAACGAGAAAGCAATTTAAACTATGTAATATAAACCATGTGGTATGATACACATAGGTTATAGCGATTAATTCCAGACCTATTTGTTTGAAGTTCTACACGAGTGTGGAACTGCCTTACTTATAGTAAACCAATAAAGAGAACATGTGATATTATATGCACTGTTGTCACTATTTGGAAGTTAGTGACACATTATGTTGGCCTTTGGGCATATGCTATTGCATAAAAGTCCTTCGGGTCATTTATCGAGCTTCTTCCATTTGTTGGACCTTCGGGTCATTTATCGAGCTTCTTCCATTTGTTGGACCTTCGGGTCTTGGGGCTCCGACCATTTGCGGAACATTCAGGTCATTTATTGAGCGTCATTTTTGTTGATTAATACTTGACAAGCTTTGGTCAAACATTGTTGATGCACGTGTAAACGTATCTTATGCTCGTCATCTGTTGGGAACCACTATTACTATTGCTATTTCAATATTTCATTACTTTTGATTTTTAGAATTTGTTGATTTCCAAATGATTTCACCATTTGTTTATGTTGAATTCCTACGCTGCGCACACTCACATATGTGTGTGTATATGTATGTATATATATGTGTATGTGTGTGTGTGTATATATATATATATATATATATATATATATATATATATATATATATATATTGAACCTAAAACCAGAGATACAAAATGTAGACCGTTGGATTTGTTTGTCATTACATAAAAGGTGGAATTCAGAGGAAGATTGAATGGTTGGGATTACTTGTGTTTAATTTTGTGTACAAATAGACTTCTCCTATATATGTGTGTGTATATATATGTGTATATTTATATGTGTGTGCGTGTGTATATATATATGTGTGTATATATATAAGAGACGACTATTTGGACATAAAATTAGACACAAACTTCGAGGTATAAAGCTTCAATCGTTAGATCTTTAATTTTGTCTTTATGTGAAGAGGTATAAAATTCATGAGACGATCAAATGGTGAAGATCAATTGTATCACAAATTATGTCAAAACTATGTGTCTAAATATACTTTTTTTTTTTTGAAAATTGGTAAGCTTTATGAAATATTAGTACAAAGTAGATTAAAAAAACATACATGCGGTACAGAAAGTAAAATAGAAGCTAAACATAACAATTATTCTAAATAAGACCCATGATGAGGTCATCTCGTAGGTTTAGATATTGTCCCGCTTGCTGCATGTCTTGTGCAATTCACAAAGTCTCATCCACAGAGCTTGATCCATGAAACAACACCATGATTTTACCAGTTGCCAAACCAAGCCGATTCACATGATCAGCGCTTCTGTTATGTTCAGGAATTCAGTGTCTATTTGCTGAAGAAAAGCATGTGAAATATCGAGTAAAACTCAACCAAACATCTAAGAGGAAATACCAAATGTTAAACTGCTTCACCTTGTTGTACCCAGTGTAGTCAAGGCGGAATAGCCTCAAAAAGCCCCAAGCTGGCGCCTAGCGCTTTTTGGCGCCTAGGGCTTTTTTGGGAGCCTTGAGCATGACTTCTGCACTTTAATAACTGCACTTAAAAAATGAAACTTAAAAACTGCACTGAACAAAAACTGCCTTAAAAACTGCACTTAACAAAAACTGCACTTTATTAACTGCACTTAAAAACTGCATTAAAAAAAACTGCACCTAAAAAACTGCAGCACTTAAAAAACTGCAGCACTTTAAAAAAAAACTGCAGCACTTAAAAATACTGGAGCACTTAAAAAAATTGCACAATAATTTTTTTGTTCGACGTATGAAAATGAGTAAAGACCCTAGCCGGCTAACCTAATATGTTCGAAGTGGGCTGTTTTGGGCCTAAAAAAAAAGAAAAAAAACCCCTAACTGAAGCGCGCTTTTTCAGATTAGCACTTCTTCATCGCCTCGAGCGCTTTTTGAGCGCCTCGAACGCTTTTTGAGCGTCTCGAGCACGGCAGGCGCCTTGATGGGCAGAAAAGCCCTGGACTGGCGCCTAGGGCTTTTTGGCGCCTAGGCGCTCCTAGGCGAGCACCTTGACTACACTGGTTGTACCCATTATCTGTTGCTAACGGCCTCAGTCACAAGTACGAAAAAAAGTATCCAGTGAAATAGGATTTCCAGCAAACAAAGAAAACCGCTGTTGTGCTTCATGTTGGGTTTACACCATTAGTGTTCGATCACCTCAAGACAACTTCCATGATTCATTTTTAAAACCATTAAAAAGGGTTCACATGACTGAAAAATTAGATATGGAAGTATTCGGAGAAAATCAGCCCAACTGTAGACAAAATTCCTGCTTCTGGGAGATTATGAGCAATGCAAATTCGATTGAATTGCAGCTACTCCAATAATTAGTAAACAGATCCCAATATTCAGCCAATGAATCCAACATCAGTTGCCTGTGAGGCACCTAACCCCTGGCATGGAAAATGTCATGATCTAAACATTGTAATCCCAGCATCCAAAACCCCTTTGCATCAATGTAGAAAAAAAATGTTGCAAGTTCAAATTGCGCCATAGGAATTGGTTATGAGAAATTGGAAGTGTGGTTTTTACTTACGTTGGACATGCCAGAACCCAACATTTCTGATGGCTCGATCCCCTTTATTTGAATAGATTCACCATTTTTACAGATTCAGCGAGGTTGGAAACAGAAATCTAAAGAAGATCTGGAATTTGCTGGAGGGCTAGCGAAGATAATGAAGAACATATGAACAGTGATGTTGAAATCGGTCAATGTGTTCTGATTTGGGATTATTCCTAGATCTGATTTTTGAGTTATGGAAGGATGAAGAATATCAGTGGCTTATCAACGAGAATAGATTTCGTTGAAATTTTTGTAGTGGAAAGAGATTGGGAACCGCAAACGGTTTATTTTCGTGTGGATCACCTTTC